>OZ014520.1:27649829-30296249 GCA_963966055.1 Lathyrus aphaca | reverse complement strand
ACAACAACAACTCACATTCTTAAGTTACATTTGTATTTTTATAACTAACATTAAACATTTTTAACAAGCAATAATGAGATACAATATTACATTAAGGAAACAACATTGAAACATTTTCTTGCACTTGTAATTAATACATCCTTGAGAATGGTGTCATATTTCATACAACTGCTTTAACCATCACTATTTTCACTACGTTAAGTTTGCATTCAATACTTTTCATCCAAGATGGATCATTGTGGCATCATGTTTTGATTGGTTGGTTAGGGTTTGACGCGGATCACTAATATTTCATGTGGATGATGAGTTAGCAATGTCTCCGTCGTTGTTACTTTATAAATGGATGACAAAAATTTGTTACTTCATTTTTTCATCAAATTGGACAAAAAAATTTCCTCTCATTTTCTACCTCAATAGAGGTAGTAGGTCATAAATAAAAAATAAAAGTAAAATAAAATGCACTAAAATACAGTTGTTGGAGTTTAAAAAGGGGGTTGATCAATACTTTTTCCCTCGGTTGCCATTTCTACCTAGGTAATAGATTATAAACAAAAAATTAAGAGGTGCTAAAATGTAGTTGTTGGGATTCGAAAGTCTATCCCTTTCGTTGATAGCTTAAACGATACATTAAAAAAATATATGTTAAAATTGAGTTTTTGGGATTTGAATGCATGTAAACTCAACTGTGGTAATAGGTCATTAAAAAATATAAGAAAAAATAAAACTTGCTAAAATGGACTTTTTGGGATTCAAATGTGTGTCTTCCAAATACTTTTCCCCTCGATTTCCAACTCAACCGAGGTAATATATAGTATTTTTACAAATAAATAAATAGATAAATATGGTGCACCAATGGTTTACACCTCAGGTGTTTGTTGACTGAGGTGAATTTTTTGTCATAAACTGTATTATTCGTAGTAGTAATATTTCTTCTTCAATATGGTCTGACATTAAAGTTTCATTTTCATTTTTGGAGGAACATAACAAATGACAAGTTGGTAATGAGAAGAAAATTGATTTAAGGACAAATAATTTATTGGGATACAAAACTAAATATTTACACACAATATTGTTAGAGGATATTCAATTTATACAAACATCTAAGGTCAATTCATTTATCCAAGACATCAATTAGAGCATTATTTATGCCTTATCTATTTTGCCTCCTCAAATTTTTAAAGACATTTTGAAGATTAATTTGCGATTTGATAATACTAATGCTGAAAAACTAATTTGGACATGATCTTCAATCGGTGATCTATCTTTTAAAGATGCCTACGAATGCACCAGAAGGAATCACATTGATTTTTCTTGAACAACATTCATTTTGCAGCCCTACATATCACATGTTAAGTCATTAGTGAATTGGAAGCTAATGCAGTTTGCAACAGAAGACAACATGATCTGAAGGAGAATGCATATGATTTTAAGGGGCTTTCTCTACAATTATGATGTCGAAACTGCAAACCATTTATTTATTAGATGCATGTACACCTTAGTTTTCTAGCACTAGATAAAACGATTGTTTGGCATGAACATTGATAGAACTAGTTATGAAAGCTTATTCGAACTTACTGGTAGAAGTTGGAGCTCTTAAATTCAAAATTTGATCATGAATCTCATCATAATAATTCTTTGGAATTTGATCATCCCTCTAACGATTTATAAGCAAATTTGACTTTTTTTGATACATTTGACAATTAATATATCTAGTCAACATATGGGCTAAATACATTAATTGTCAAATGTACCAAAAAAGTCAAATTTGCTTATAAATCGTTACGGAGGGAGTATTTTGATAGCATGATTCATGCAATTCAACTAAAAAGGAGGTGCAAATTCCAATATAAGCTGAGAAAGCTACCAATAATGATCCTAAATTATTCTTAAATGTATTCCACCACAAATTGATATTCCAATATTTCCTCTTGAATTTTCATTTGTGTAGCACTTAATCTCATTATGACTAGGAAAACACCAATTTACTTTATAATTCTAAGTGCGAGAGGAGGTCGATATTTGATGTCAAAGAATATAATAATTATAAATTCATGAATTGAAGAGTACATATGCCTCTTGGAATAAGTAGATATCATATAGGCCAATTTGACATGAACATTGATAGAACTAGTTATGAGAGCTTATTCTTTTGGAAACTTGTGAAGAAGGTTGGCGTTCTTAGAAATGATATTAGGTTTTTAAAGTATTAAATCTTATTATATTGAAAACAATTAACCTATATGATATCTACTTATTCCGAGAGGCACGTGTATTCTTCAATTCATTAATTTATAATTATTATATTCTTTGACTTCAAATATTGACCTCCTCTTGCACTTAGAATTATACAAGTAAATTGGTGTTTTTCTAGTCATAATGAGATTAAGTGCAACACATATGAAACTTCAAGAGGAAATTTTGGAATATCAATTAGTGGTGGAATTTATTTAAGAATAATTTAGGAACATTATTGGTAGCTTTTTCAGCTTATATTGGAGTTTGCACCTCCTTTTTAGTTGAATTGCATGAAATCATTATTGCTATCAAAATACTCCTCATAAGCAAATTTGATTTTTTTAGTACATTTGACAATTAATGTATTCAACCCATATATAAACCAGATACATTAATTGTCACCTGTATAAAAAAAAACAAATTTATTTATAAATCGTTAGAGACAGCATGCTAACAGGAGGAATTAGAGAAGACTTTGTGCTAATCTTTGTGTATTTTCTAATGGAAATATTATTCCTTAAAATATTATAATTAAATGAAAAAATACTTTATAAAATATATGCTTGTTTATATTTAAGATATCACACATTTAAAGGATGCAAATGATTTTAGGAAAACAACCCAATCTATTAATTATTTCTTCTTTTCATGAAAACTAAAATATTATTTTTCATTATAAATAAAATAAAATAAACTCCATACTTTACTATTTTTTAATTTTAAAATGGTATATTAATAAAAAATTATAGTCGTTTTACCTATATATTACCAAAAGACAAAAAATTTATAAATCAAAATGATTGAATAAGTTATTCACAAATTATTATTAATTTAAGAGTATTTGATTATAATTTAATTATATAATTAATAGGAAAAGTTAACAACAATATTAATTTTGTCGAGAATTTTGATTAATGGGATAAATAACAATGACAATCAACTAAATAAAGTGTCAAACAATGTAAACAAATTCACATATTTTATGTCTTTTCTCACACCAACAAAAATGATAGAAATAAATAGTCATAACATCTTGAAACTCTAATGGGTCACATATCTAAGATGGGCTTAAAATACAATCAATTAACAAACAATCAGACTTTGAATGTCATCTGAGACTCCCTTAGTTTGTTATTGTCGCATAATCATCGTCTGACTGTTGTCGTCGCAACCATCAAACTCTGGATGTCGTCTTTCCACTGATGATCAACACTAATATGGCTCTGCCATATCAACATCAATGTCGCTCCGTCAGACCTTCGTTGTTCTATGTCAAACCTTCATTTGCTTTTGAATTCCTCTTGAGGGTCCATGTTTAAGAGTCTTGCAATCCTTCAAACACATTAAAAGCATAACAACTGAGGACAACATAGTTGTATCTCTGAGATAGCACAATCTCCCTTTTCATCATATCACGATTCAAATGATGAGCAGAGGTCAATGTAAAATTTCTAACATTAGAACTACTAGCAGAGACATCTACCTCAAACTAAATCTTCTCTCTCATAGTTTCTATTTCCTTCATCTTCAATCTTTACCCTTCCTCTCGTTACGACTCTGTTAAAAGCAATACATCTAGTTATAATGAACTTTGATCTCCATGTTTCACTTCCCACAATTTATAATTATTACCACCTTCCGAATAACCATTGAACTACCATGTCTTGAACTAAAATCTCATATCTTATTTGTAATATGAATGTCTTCAATAGATAGAGTGATGAATTACCAATAACATGAGAACTATATAAAATATACAACCCACATTTTTATACCGTTTAGTCATAATCGTTTCATCATACCATGTTTTCAATACCACATGTCTCACTCTAGTACAATAGTATGTATCATAAACCTAACATAATTCGACTATGAGACATTTGAGAGAAATACACTCTCAAGATTCAAACCTTCACCATTACTACGCGTGTCTACACACACATTTTGTTTGATTGTACCAACATAATAAACTTTATAAGTCTAATTATTACTGAGTCAAACGACTCCACCATCTTTCAACTACAAAGTTTTAAAATATTGTTTCTTTAAATACATTTAATAAAAACATCCTGAACTAATAATCTATCTTGAAACTCAAATATAAATCTACAAATTGAATTTTAAATTCATATATTTACAGTTGCTAACACACTTGTGGTTTTTTACACAAACTTAACAATTCGTCCACCTTAAAAGTCACCATAAATTAGTGATTCAATCGATGAAACACAGTCAATTGTTTTTCATCTCAGAGACGAACAACCTTACACGGTACATAACACAAAACAAGATTTATTGCTTCGTTATTGGTGCTATTGTTTTCTTCATTTGTCCCAACAGAAACAACCTCATGCCAAATATAACCACCCTAAAATTTGACTTTTCACATTACATACACAACACAAACACATGCATTCTTTTGTTTCATGTATTTGTTCACTTCCTCTTTTTGTCCTTTAACACCAGCACTATTTTGTACCTAACAAAAACTTAAGGTTACAAATAAGGTAGTTTTTGGAATGATTATGATTCATTCGTCAAATATAGAGTCTCCTTTACTGTTTGAGAGTGTTTTAAGATTTTGAAATTTTCATTTATGATATTACTATAGGACATTAGGACCAGTCTTACCTGTCAAAAGATACCCAAATCTTTGTCTGATAAGGCAGACATGCTTGCAGTTGCAGCATGGCAGCTAAGTTTCACAGATTAAGGACACAAAACTATACACTGCTTTAATGCTGGCACTTTAATACATCAAAACTATCTTTTCAGAAAATTAAATCAAAATCTTCACTTGTCCTTTTCTTCTGACCCTGTGAATAGAAACTATAGAGACCTTTAAATGGAGCCTGCTTGCTTAACAATAAATTTTGGTGGAAATATACTATATATCCTATTAAGGTGTACCATGAAATTTAAGCCATTCTACTATGAAAAGAGGTTTATATAATGATCTTCTGTAATGTTAGTATTCAATGTTGAGTAGTTAATAAGACCTAACAGACATATAACATGTGCTCAGTGCATTTAATTCTTGGTATTACATAGAACCAATGACTATTTACTATTTGACCATTCAAGTTTACCCATGTATGTATTTCGTCCTAGGACAAGATTCAATTCCTCAAAAAGTTTGGATGCTCATATAGATCACTCCATTCAGAATCTCTTTCAATATTAGCATTTCATGACCAAATTCTTTCCCAATATGTGACTGCTTTCTAACTTACAAATCTTTCATATTGATCATTTAAATTTATTGAGTATGAAATTTAAATGAATATGAGTGACTTAGGATTTAGGTAACCTTAGATGGAAGAAAATCAATGATTGGAGAAGAGAATGAACAAAGAAAATTGATACAAATGACTCATACGTATAAAAATAATCAACATTGCACCGCACTAAAAGATCATAGAGTCACTATTACAATTTCCAAAGCGGTGCATTATTGGAATGTGCGCATATAGCAAGTGCAATTTTATCATATTCATAAGGACTGGTTGTGTTTTAAAGATTGTTCAATAGTTTATATTACTTTAAATTTGATTTATTGGAAAATTGATTATTTGGTTAATACTAGAAAAATAAAATAATAGAAAATTAACTTTCGACGTTACAACAGTGAGAAAACTTTGTTCGGATTAGACTTCATTAATCCATTTATATGTAACATCCTTGACTAGTAATATACAATTCTAATCAATTATTAATATTACCAACAATTGTTCTCATTGCATCTCATGTCTGAGTCAACGAGGTGAGAATAATCATATTAGCTAATAGGCAATCTCTCAGCCTATTAACCAATATGTCAGCTTTAAATTTCAACAGTGAATGTAGATATCGACATCCCATTTTACCAATATTCTTATTCATGCATATATCAACCCTAAATTTATGTCTAGACATTAGCATCCAATAGATGATAGACTTAGATCTAATAATGACCACTACCTTTTGAATATCAAGTGGTACCCTGGAAATATGTTTCAGACGGTTAATCCAAAGCAAGCATTAAGAACGGAGAATTCATTAATATTAAAACTTAAGAAGAATTACATTGAACGTCATGGACGAGATCAAAACATAAGTAATAGTACAACTACATTTAACCCCTAACAAAAGAAAATAATAATTATCCTTACTCATATTAGCTTTACAATCAAGCCCTAGAAGAAGAAAGTTGAAAAGCATTTGTGGACGAATTCTCTGACAACCACTAAAAAAGAAAACAGGATGTTGCTAGGTGAATATCACCCCGCAAACCCAAAATTCACCCTGCAACGTCACATTTGCGGGGTGTTTGAAATACCTCGCAAAAACTGTAGTCGCAACTTTTTGCAAGGTGGAAATCACCCTGCAACATTGCCAGATAGATTTTACCCTGCAAAGTTGCCATGTACAATTAACCCTGCAAACACATTTGCACAGTTTGTGTTCAGAAGAGCAGGGGGCAGAAGAGCAGGTGTTGGGTCAGAAGAGCAGGTTATCATAGTGTTCAAAATTTTGCGGGGTGCAAATCATCGGGCAAATTTTGAATATTCATTATTTTGCTGGGTTAAATTCACCCGACAAACGCTTTTGATATGTGTCATGTTTGTATCACCATGCAACATGTAATACATATAATAAAAAATATATATTTATATTATTCTAAATATTAAATAATATTTATAATAATATAAATATAATAAATAATTTAAATTAAGAAATAATTAAAATTGTTATATCATAATAAATTCTAAATATTTAAATTCAAATTTAATTTTAAAAAGTTCATAAGTAAATAAGTTTATAATTAATCCAAAATATTTAAATTTAAAATGATATTCAATCTGAATCCAAACATTCTTGGTTGTTTCCGTTTTTTCTAGCATTCTCGTCTACTGCTCCTTGGTTTCCAATTGCTCCAACTCTGCCACCACCATATTGCATTTGTTGTTGTGTAAGCATTATTTTCTCTTGTGAAATTCTCAAAGCTTCTTCCAACTCAATTTGTTTTTTTCTCATTTCTTCTCATTCGATATTTTTTGCAGCTTCACGTGTCTCAACTTCACGTGTTGCTTCACTTTGAGCTAACTTTCTAATTGTTTCAGCCATTTGTGTTGTTACAAAACTTACATTCCTCCAACGTTGCATCGTTTGTACCAAACTCATTGTCATAGAACAACATGCAACATCTAATGCAACAATCAATCCTCCTTACTCCATAACCCAACTTCATAACCAGCCTCTTCGCGTCATAATAACTTATAGGAAAATTGTCTTTCGTAGGGGTCGCATCCAACATCATTTGACAAAAGAATTCCAGACACTTATCAGGAATATTCCAGTTTGACTTTGCAGCCAACAACCTCACACACATAGATAATTTAGAGTCTGACGAACCCTCAAACAATGGCGTGTTTATTTCTTTCAACAACTGATAAAACTTTTGAGCTTTCTCATTCGGTAACTCTTCCTCATCACTATCTTGTTGTTCATCATAGGCCACATTCACCCCTAAAGCATCGCCAATCATATCATTGTGTAGATTGAATTGTTCTTCATACTCCATCTGTGATCGACTACTTAAGCCTTGTTGTAAATTACTAATCTCTGGTATATTAATCGGCATTTCTTCCCCATTTGATGTCCATGTCCAATAACTATCCTTAAATCTCTTTCTCTTCAAATGAGTTTCTACTTCTCCCGGATTACTTATTACACGTCTACATCCACATTTAAGACACAAACATCTTACTCCTCCCTCTATCCGACAATATTCTTGATCAAATACCCATGTAATAAACACTTTAACTCCTTCCTCAAAATGTGATTTAAGTCTGCGTCTTCCAACATACATATGATAGTACATTCAACTACGATAATACTTATAATACTCTATACTGCATGTTTATAGTATCGTAACCATTATGATCACATAAACGCTTTAAACAATTGACCAATTCGGAAATTTTGATCACATAAACGTTTTAAAAACATAGTAAATACTATAATTATGTTATTATAAATAACATTTCATTTCAAAATTAAAGTATACCATACTATTTACAAAATAATCTTCTTACTATAAAATCATGTCACAATGCTATTTAAAAAATATATTATAACTATCATACAATAACAATATATTAAAAAATAATAATAAAATGTAAATACAATATTAATTAATGTTACTATAATACATGTTTATATCTTAATTATGTTTAGCATTTTATCATTAAATATGTTACTACTATTTAGCATAATATCATTAACTATGTTACTATTCTATATACTACTGTAAAATATACATTTATAAATATGTTCTTAATAATAAAATTTAATTATGTTCTTAATTAATAATAATATTAATATTCTGTATTCTAAAATATAATATTTAGTTTTTTAAAAATAATAAAATAATAATAATAATAATATTCTGTTTAAAAAATAATATTTAGTTTGTTACTATATTATTCTATTTAGCATAATATTTAGTTTTTAAAAAAATAATATTCTGTTTTAACAAATAATAATAATAATATTAATAATAATAATAATAATAATATTATTATGTATTATAATAATTTATAATAATAATATTCTGTTAAAAAAATTATGTTTTAATAATAATAATATTTTGTAATATAAGAATAATAATAAAAATATTTAGTATATAATAATAATCTAAAAATATGCGAAAATAATCTAAAAATATTCTGTATATAATAATAAAAATATTCTGTAATATATAATAATAATCTAAAAATATGCAAAAATAATATTAAAAAAATATTATCTATATAATAATAATAATCTAATAATATTCTGTTTAAAAATATTTTGTTTTAAAAAATAACAATAATAATATAAAAAACAAAAAATAATAATATTATGTTTTTTTATTTTAATATTTCATTTTTATAAATATTAATATAAAACGGAAATAATATTATGTTTTTATAAATAATATTATGTTTTTAACAATATTCTGAAAAATGAAAATAATAAACCCTAAATATATATTCTTTCATACTATCATACAAACTAATTTCTACATTATTCATACTTTCATACAAACTACACAGAACTAGACATATTCATGCTATCATACAAACTAATTTAACTATTTGAAGAAAATATGAGAGTAAAATATGTGTACTTTTGCAAATCGAAATGAAGAATATATGTGTATCTTGATGAAATTTCTGATTTTGGGTTGTGAAATCTTGGAAAAGGTTGGAAGATAAAAGAGGGGAAAGGTTGGAAGAGAAAGAAGAGGGGAAAGGTTGGAAGAGAGGAATTATAAAGGTTGGAATGCAGAAAATGAGGAAATGCATTGGGAGTATATAAAGGAAACTAGCGAGGTGAATATCACCCCGCAAAATTTATTAACGTTGAAATTAGCGAGGTTCTATGCACCCCGCAAAACGTAATGTCAGAATTGATAGAACGTTAACCTGTTTTTCTGTACATAATTGCAGCTTTCCATAAATATTTTCAAAAAAATTTAGCTATGTAGTAATAACAACAGTTATGACGTGGGATGCACCCCGCAAATGTTTTTACAATTATAAGGCCTTCTTTTCCCTGCAACCTCTGACCTATCAATAAATATTCAAATATTTCCCCCCAAATTTTTATATAAAGAGTTGCGGGGTGGATATCACCTTGCAACATGAATTTCAAAAAATTTAAATTTCCCTTTATCACTAGTTAGACGAAAAAGCTGGCAAATTGATAAAAGTGTGTTGCGAAATGCTTTGCACGCCGCAAGTGATATTATTTGCGAGGTGATTTTCACCTGGCTAAACACACGACTAAATTAATGTTTTCTTGTAGTGAACGCTTCTGACCTCGATCTTCCACTTTTATTCTCTCATATTATGATTTGTGGTGCAAACTTAGTTTCGCTAAGGAACCACCTTAAATTCTAGTGAATGTGATCCAATCCACTGGAATTTAATTGAGTTGAATTTTGTTGAATGATCCAAATGAAGTCTTAGCAACCTTATTTATAGGTTTGGAAAAGGAAGGCTTGTTAAGCGCACCGCCCAGGCTCGCTTAACATACTTAATATCTTTTGTATTAATTCATGTCAGGTACAATAGGCTTAGCCTTACCATCTATGCTTGCTAAACAAACCGCATAAACTTGATAAGCACCAAGCCTTTACTTCACCTTGAAGTAACTTGACCCTGAAGTCTTTGGACTTCCATTGCTCGTTAAGCGTGTTTGTGTTTACTGGATTAGTGAGGATGCAACTTTGCTCGCTAAACGTGTTAGTATTATTGGACTAGCGAGTCTTGATTTGTTTGGAAAAATCACGGTTTGTCTCTTGTGATGTTTTGGTTGATTTCTTGATCTTTTTATTTGTATATCATTATGCATAGTTAAAATTTCTAGACATAAGTTTTATCAATTTTTCAATGATAAATTAGAAATTTTTCATATGATATATTATACAAAAGTTAATAACTTTTTGTGTATTTAACGTATTTTGGGTAATTACCATGAACAATGACTAAAAATAAAATAATTGTGTCTCTATGATCAAGGGTGTATCTCTATCTTTACATTAAAAATTACATTTCAAATGAATATTCGTGTCACAATGATATTAAAAAGTGACACATTATATCTCAGGAGGTTCAGATCGCGCCGTTTCTCTAAAGGGGTCTGGTTTTATTATTTAAATTTTTTTAAATAGTTTAGAATTTTTCCCTTTTTCTTTATGAACCAACTTTCTGACAAAAAATTATTCTATTTGTTCTTCTCCTAATATATTCTATTATATCCTAATGAAAATATAGAACTTATTTTTGATGGGTTGTCTCTCATTCAACGCTCCATCATCATTATTAACTTGCCTTCTTGCTTCTCTGGTTAGGGAGGATAATTCATGTTAGAGCTATCATCAACCTTGGTTGTTTTTAACTATTTTATCTTTTTGTCTTAATTTATTCTTTGCTACAGGTGGATGGAGAATCTTAAGTCAGTATGGGAAATTTTGATTGATTCTATTTTGTGTATTTTTTGTAATTATGAAATGTAATATAAGAGGGGGTGAATTAGATTAATTGAACTTTTTGAAATTTTCTCGTTTTATGAGCGATAGTAAGTGTTCTTATTTTTTCGAAACCAATATGAATGGTAAAATACAAAAAGTAAGTGTAGAAAAAAAAACACCAAGAATTATACTAGTTCCCCTTTCCAAACAAGGGTACGTCTAGTCCTCTCACACCCCGTGATAGATTCTCAATATGTTAGAACTTATACAATCCTCACACTAAGGTCACTCATACATTTATTTAACATACATAAGAAAGTACACCAGTTTATTTTACACTTGAATAAAAAGCATACCACTTTTTATATCAAACAATGTTCACATAAACACTTTGTGATCCAAAAACATAATATTATAATGAAGAAGATTTGAATATGTATCAATATATGAGAAATTATCTTTTTTCTTCTAAGTATACAATTTACAAGAGTAATGTTTAAGTGCTCAAAATGTTTATGAGTGAAACTTTAATGATGGTCGTAAAAATTTATGCAGAAAGTATGAATCAAGTAACTTAGATGAAAATTAAGAGAGTTTTTGAATTTGAAATTATTGGAGGAGTATTTTGAAAATCAGATACATTGATTATTTCCAATGTCAAATAACACCTCTTTGAATTAATCTAAAATAACCAATTGGTGCCTTTATCACTTGAATAAGTATACATGTTAATGTCAAACTCTTTTTTCGAAATCTTTACTCAATTCTCGCTTCTTGAATCTTCCAGCTTCACCAATCTTCTCACTAACTTTGTTTGCGGCAATCACCATTGATCTCATTAATTCCTTAAGCGGTGAAATGTCCGAAGATTGAGAATAAATCCACCTCATTTGTAGCCTTCCACAACCAAGGTCAGTTGGAGAGAAGAACCTCATTCTTTTCACTGGAATTTATCACTACCAATGACAACAACATCAATATTGGAAGCTTCCTGAAAATCCTTACCAAATCTTCAAGAACAGTTAGTTTCAAGACAATGTCTCCCTCAACAATTATAAATCTCCCATGATCATAATTTGAAATCAAAACTAGAGGTTAAAGTTGAAATAAATTTTGTTTGTAAGAGTTTTTTAGTTTTAAAAAATGAGAGGTTATAGATTTCATAAAATGATAATGTAGACTATAATATTGCTTTTTGAAAATGAGATGACAAAATTAATTTATATGTGCTTGAGATTAAGCACAAAAATGGATGGAAAAAGTTATTCGAGTCAATGATATTTCATGATTTGAGTCAAATGAACAAGTAGAATGAAACAATATCTCATAAATAAATTGACCCATTTTTTGTGTGATTCGAGTCACCTTATATGTCTTATTCGAGTCACAAAGGATTGTGATTTAAATCATGTATAAAGCTTGATTTGAGTCAATTTTGACATAACCAAACTGAAAAATGAGAAAAATAGTGTGATTTGAGTAAGGTATAAAGTATAATTTGAATCAAATGACGCAAAGGCTAAACACAAGGTCCTTACTTACCTTATGTTCAATTAAACAACTTAGGGTATCAAAAACTACATAGTACCATTTGTTGCATCGTTGGCTAATGCTAAGTAGGTTGTGTTTAAGCCACTTAACTAAAAGAGAAATTTCAATGATGATTATGGGGGGATTCCTACAATACCTTACCTAAAAAATTTCCTCTTGTGTTGTCCTCATATGTGACGTAACCGCTTTCTTTCTCGTCGAACTTGATGAATATGGAAGCTATTATAACAAGATTTGGTTTTGCAATAATACCTCTGAGTTTTGATGATAACAAACAAGTATGCTTGTATGAACAATTTTGGTATTTTAATGTTTGTTATTTTTGAAGATTTAACAAACAGGTTCTGCTTCTGATAAATAACGTGGCTAAGTTATTATAAGAGAATTATTCTGCTTATGCGCTACATTTGTTCTGCTGAACACTAGCATCTGCTTCAGAAGACTCTAAAGTTAAGTGACTCTGATACGGTGTCTAATAAAACAAGTTTTGAAGATCTAAAGACAAAAGTTCTGATGAACAAAGTCCAGATGCTGAAGACTTGGAATTCTTAGACAAATGGGCTCTAAAGACCAAGTGCCGAAGACTCTGAAGATACAGTTCTGCAGACTCTGAAGACTTGAAGCTATTAAGACCCAAGTTACGTTTTCCCTTCTTTTAACTCACGCTCTCATAAGTCTCTGAAGTCAGGAAGTCTAGAAGACCAAGAAACATGGTACAACAGTACATATACAAAAAGGCTATGCTCCTCTCCGGATTGTGTGGACGCAAACATATTATTTGTTCTCCATAATCTTTTTCAAGAATGATACACCAACTTTAACTGTTCATATGCTCTGTATAGTGTTCATATCATTCTTAAGTTGTTTTGTGCTCTAAAAGTCTGTTTACATATTAGCTTGTCTAGAAGCAATTTTCTGTAGACAAATTCTTTTAAATAGTTGTTTGATCTCCTCAAGAGACCAGTCAGGTCATATTTCTTGAGAAGTCTAGGACTTATGTGTCTTAGAGATTGTTTCCTCAATAGTCAAATTAGGTCAGACTTCTTGAGAAGTCTAGGACTTGTGTGTCTTAGAGTTTATGGCTAGTCACCTGCAGTTTAACTTGTGCATTGTATTAATCAGTTTGATTACTGGATTAAGACCTCTCTTGAGAGAGGAAAAATTACCTTGGTGGGTGGATTAGACTAGCTTGAGGGGTTCTCAAGTGAACTAGTATAAAAATATTATGTTCCTTCTTTTCTACTTCTCTAACTTTATTATCTATAAGTGAAAATTACTTGTTAAAAGGGATTATTTTTATAGAATTGTTTTGTTGTTAAACCCCAATTTAACCCCCTCCCTTTATTGTGTTTTTCACACCTTCAATTGACATCAGAGCTCCAGTTTTGAGGAGATAAAATGTTTAAATTTTTAGCAAGCACCTAACAATGTTCAGTACCGATCCAGAGTGTGAAAATCAATGGCTGACCCAAATACTAATGCTTCTAATGTCACTTATGATAATAATGGAAATGATTCATACAACACAAAACCTCATTTCTTAGATGGTGAGAAATTTGACTATTGGAAATATAGAATTGAGAGTTAAATTCTGGGATTTGATTTGGTTTTTAGGGATCTGGTAGTTGATGGCTATAGTTATCCAGTAGACTCTCAAGGCAAAAAGATTTCCAGAAGCTCATTATCTAAGGCTCAAAAGAAGACCTACAAGAATCATCATTGAGAAAGAGTGATTATGATAAATGTGATTTCATATACATAGTATGAAAATATTACAGATAGAGAGACTGTAAAATCTATATTTGACTCTTATCAAATGACTCATGAAGGCAACACTCAAGTCAAGGAGACATAGGCTCTGGACCTAATCCAAAAATATGAGGGCTTCAGAATGGAATACAACGAATATATGGAAATTATGTTTTCAAAATTCCAGATGCTTGTTGCAGGACTCAGAGTTCTGGACAAAGCTTATTCTGCTACTGATCATGTCAAGATTATTATCACAAGTTTGTCTATCAGATGGAGACTAATGGTAACTACTTTAAAATTGGCAAAGGATCTGAACAACACATGTCTTGAGGAACTGATTAGTTTTTTAAGAAGTCATAAGATAGAACTTCGAGAAAATTAACCTCATAGGAAACATAAATCTATTGCTCTGAAGGCTAAATCCTAAAGGACAAAGCTTTATCAAGAAGAGGAGGAATCAGAAGAATCTAAAGAAGAATCAGATGAAGATGAACTGTCTCTCATATCAAGAAAGATAAATATCATATCAAGTTCAGAAGGTCAAGAAGAACTAAAGATAAATCTGAGTTTACATATGATCAAAAGAAAGCTTCTAGAAAAGAAGTTACTTGTTACGAATAAGGAGTTTGGACATTTCAAGAATGAGTATCCAAATCTCAAGAAAGATAGGAAACCTAAAAAGGTCTTCAAAACAAAAAATGGTCTTATGGAAACATGGGATGATTTAGAGTCTGAAGAAGAAGATTCTGATGAAGAACATGCCAATGTGGCATTCATGGAAAAAAACCCAGCATGAGTGAAGCTTTATCAGAGGATGGAGTGACACTTGATGATGAATCAGACTCTAATGACGACAGAGAGGTACTTTCTTCTTTATCTCGTTCTGAACTTGAAGTAGGTTTATCAGAATTTATGAAAAGGTATCAACTTCTTCTAAGTAAACAAAAAACTCTGAAAAAGACTTTTGTGGCTACTTCTAAAAACTTTATTAAGAGTGATCCAAATATTTTTGATTTAAATGAAATTTATTTTCTTTAGAAAAATCATATGTTGCTCTAAAAAGTAAAGTTTCTAAGGTAGAAAAAGAGAGGTCTGTGATAGAGCTTTTCGGCATTTCCTTGCTAAAAACATAAATAGAATCAAGATGGCTTCAATGATCTATGGATTTAGCAAAAGCGGAAGTAGAGGTCTGTGATACTTAGGACCATCAAAACAAATTGATGAGAATCTGAGTGTCAAAGCAAAACCTCTAATTGAACATTTTGTGATTGTTGGCACTAAACTGAAACGCTTAGAACTAGAAGGTTTTGATTATGTTGTGCCACAAAAACAGACACAGAAGGAAACTTTTAAACCTAAATATCATGCACAAATTCAACTTGATTATTCTACTGCCCAGAAATCCAAAGGTGTAAGAACCTCTATAAAGACTAACAAGAAAGGACCCACAAAATGGATGCCTAAGAGTGAGATAATCTATGTTATAGAAATCCTCGATGGAGCCTCTGAAACACGAGTTATGGTACCTGGATAGTGGATGCTCGCGACACATGACGGGAGAAAGGAATATGTTCCAAGATTTGGAACTTAAGTTTGGAGGTGTCGCTGGTTTCGAGGGAAACCATAAGGGAAAAATCATTGGCTCTAGAACTATTGGTAATGGTAAGCTTCCTTTCATCAACAACGTTCTCTTAGTTGAGGGTCTAATGTATAACTTATTATCAATTATCCAACTTTGTGACAATGGTTATGACATTATTTTTAATCAAACATCATGTAAGGTTGTCAGTCAGAAGGAGGAAGAACAATACTTACAAAATTAGATTATCAGATTTGAAAGATCAGAATGTAAAGTGTCTTTTGTCTGTTAATAAAGATCAATGGGTCTGGCACAGACGCTTGGGCCATGTTAGCTTGGGAAGAATTTTTCAACTGAACAAGATAGGACTTGTTAGAGGCTTTCCCAATCTGAAGTGTTCTTTAGATGCTCTTTGCGAAGCATGTTAGAAAGGCAGGTTTTCAAAAACTTCTTTTAAAGCAAAAATGATTTTTTCTACCTTTAAACCATTAGAACTTCTTCATACTTACTTATTTGAACCAGTGAAAATTGCTTCTATCAATGGAAAGAATATGAACTAGTCATCGTAAATTATTACAGTTGTTGGACATGGGTAAAATTCTTAAGACACAAGGATGAGTCACATTCTGTATTTGCTTCCTTTTTCTCCCAAGTGCAAAATGAAAAGAATTGCAAAAATTGTCAGAGTCAGAAGTGATCATGGTGGAGAATTTGAAAACAAAGATTTTGAAAACCTTTTTTATTCCTATGGCACATCCAATGATCTCTCATGTCCTACAACTCCACAACAAAAAGAGGTTGTAGAAAGAAAGAATAGGACATTTCAAGAAATGACTCACACCATGACCAAGAAACTGACATGGCTAAGCATTTATAGGCAGAGGCAGTTAACACGACATGCTATATTCAAAATAGAATCTCAATAAGACCTATTTTGGATAAACTCCCTATGAATTGTGGAAGAATAGAAAACCTAATGTTTCTTATTTTCATCCTTTTGGATGTGTTTGTTTTATGTTGAATACTAAAGAGAATCTGGGCAAGTTTGATTCCAAATCACAAAAGTGCTTGTTGTTAGGATACTCTGAACGCTCAAAAGGCTACAGAGTCTATAACACTGAATTAGGAATTGTGGAAGAATCTATTCGTGTCAGATTCGATGATAGGCTTGACTCCAAAAAGTCAAAGCTAGTTGAAAAGTTTACAGATTTGGAAATCAGCTTTTTAGAACCTAAGAAAAAGGCAAAAGAGGTTAAAGATTCAAAAGCTCCTTCTTCAGATATTTTTTATGTTTCCTCTAACCCTCCACGGAGGAAAAGCAGAGTTGCAACTTCACACCCTGAAGAATTGATTATGGGAAACAAGGACGCTTCTATCAAAATCAGACCAACCTTCAAACCTTCAGAAGAAACATTTCTAGGTTTGGTGTGTTTGATCGAGCCAACATCTATTGATGGAGCTCTTCTGGACAAGGTCCTTGGATTCTGGAAATGGAAGAAGAACTTAATCAATTTTCAAAGAACAATGTTTGGGATATTATTCAGAAGCCTAAAGGTGTCCATGTCATTAGAACTAGATGGGTATTCAGAAACAAGCTCAACAAGAAGGGTGAGGTTGTTAGAAACAAGGCACGACTGGTTGCACAAGGTTATAGTCAACAAGAAGGGACAAACTATACATAAAACTTTTCTCCAATCGCCAGGTTAGAAACTATACGCTTATTAATTTCCTTTTTTTGTAAATCATAGCATCATCTTATATCAAATGGATGTTAAGAGTACGTTTCTGAATGGTTACATTTTATAAGAAGTTTATGTCAAATAACCTCTTGTATTTGAAAATTTTGAGAAAACAAATATTTTGTTAAACTTAAAAAATCTATCTATGGTCTGAAACAAGCTCCCAGAGCATGGTATGAAAGATTGAGTAATTTTCTTTCAGAAAATAATTTCACCAGAGGCAAGGTTGACACCAGTCTCTTTTGTAAAACATTCAAAAATGATATACTCATAGTTCAGATTTATGTTGATGATATTATTTTTGGTTCTGTTAATCCCTCTCTTAATGAGGAGTCTCCTAAGTTAATGCAACTAAAGTTTAAGATGAGTCTGATGGGTGAATTTAAGTTCTTTATGGGAATTCAAATTGACCAAAAATCAAAGGCTACTTACATCCATTTGAGCAAGTACACCAAAGAACTTCTGAAGAAATTCAACACGATGGAATGTACACTAGCAAAAACTCTGATGCATCCAACATGCATTATGGAAAAATAAGATCTGAATGGAAAGGTTTATCAGAAGCTCTATCGTGGTATGATAGGGTATCTTTTGTACTTAACTACTTCTAGACCTAATATTCTTTTTAGTGTTCATTTGTGTGCTTGATTTTAATCGGATCCTAAAGTATCTCATTTAATTGATGTTAAAAGAATTCTAAGGTATTTGAAAGGAACTACTAATCTCGGATTGATGAATGAGAAAATATCAGAGAATTCTATTTCTAGTTATTGTGATGCATATTATGTAAGAGACAGATTGGAAATAAAGAACACCTCTGGAAACTGTCAATTTCTCGGGAAGAACCTGATTTCATGGTCAAGTAATAGGCAATAAAAAATTTCTCCCTCAACAGCAGAAGTAGAGTACATATTTGTGTCTTTATGCAGTACGCAGATGTCATGGATGAAGAACCAACTGGAAGATTATTAGATATAATAAAATAACATTCCTATCTTTTGTGATAATATTGATGCTATCTGTTTAACTAAGAATCCAATCTTATATCCTAGGGCTAAGTACATAGAAATTAAACATCATTTTATTAGAGACTATGTTTAAAAGGGAATCTTATGTTTAAAATTTATAGATACAAACCATTAATGGCCTGATATTTTCACAAAACCCTTTGCTGAAGATAGATTTTTATTTATTTTGAAACATCTGAAAATGGACTTTTGTCCATAGTGAGATTTCATCATAATCAAATGTATTTAGTATGAGTCTAAAGAAATTGAATTTTCATTTAAACTCAGTCATCAGAAGATGCTTTGGTTAGAAGTGTCTCTGATCAGATGAAAACCTTTTAGTTTTTCTAGACTCTGAGAACATCAAAACGTGTCACTTATTTACAAGGTGATTAATGCGTGTAACCTTGATTATACTTTAAATCACTACATCTACTTAGAGTACACAATGAGCAGTACTTTTATTGGAATGGATTAAATCATGATTATATTCATTTATTAATCCTCATTATTGTGTTTTATTCTCTCTCTTCCAAACACGTTAAATACCCACTCCCACTACCTCATTCCACTTCCACACTTTAGAAACCCTAAAACCTCTTTTCTCCCAACTGTTCATCTACTGTTCTGCGAACTTCATCTTCATATATTCAACAATCAACATGATGACTACTTATCAACAAGAAGTCGTTCACTTTGCTGCTGAAATGGATTTATCATTGAATCCCTCCACAGGGTTGCCCGCTTTATCAGTTGCTCCATTTTCGACTTCTGCAACCACCACAACTATCTATTCAACTTCATCGTCGCTCACTGTGATTGATGAAACTCATATTACTTAAAAGGAGGTTTCAATTAACTGTATTGTTGAAGTATCAAATTTGGTTGTTCTTAAAGAACTAGATGTAGATTTCAACAATCTTAGCGTAAATGGATATGATCTTTTTGTTGAACTAAATTTTCAAGGTTGGAATCACTATTTTGACAGGCTTAAAGGTCCAATTTGTGAAGCACTTGTAAAGGATTTCTGGAGGTAAGATGTATGCGACAATCTTCATGTCATTTCTTATGTTTTGGGAAAGAAGATCATTATTACTGAGAAGTCAATCTCAGATCTTCTGGGGATAAATTTCTAGGAAAATAAGCGAGTTTATGGAATGAAAGGAAAAACCACCTTTATGAAAGAGACCATCAATAAAGCTATTTTATCTACTTATCTTCTTGAGAAAATGAAGTATAAAAGAAAGGTCTTACATGATAAGCTGAGAATTTGGCACAAGATTATTCTTGGTTGTATCAATCCAAGATCTTCAACGAGTTCCCCTGACTACTTCAATGCAAATCAAAAGTATATGCTATATTATCTGCTTACAAATTAGAAGATGTGTTTGCCACCCATTTTGTTTTACTATTTAAGGGATATGGTGAGCAAGACAATGTGTTGGCCAGAGATATTGACCTACCTAGTAAAATATGTTCAGGAGCAAGTCCATAAGTACACCAAGAAGGAAGGTTTTCGACCCAGCTAAAGAGAAGGAAGCGTTTGCCATAGGTTGATGATCAACTGCAGAAATCTAAAGTTATGTCCATGAGTACACCATGTTGAAGCACTTCAACACTTCCCACATACCCCAGGTCAAAGGCATTTCGACCAGATCGCTCAGGAAGACGTGGAAGATAAATTGCTTCAAGTAGTGGGACAGAGTAATGGGTGGTTACCATAAGAATGGGTTGACATGTGTCAAAGCCTGATTTGTTGGAAAAGTGTCCGACAGTTATTTTATTTGTCTATATAAGTAGATTTCATTTTCATTAATAAAGGTTGCATTTCTTCACATTATAAAGGGACACACTCAAAGTACCGAGCGTCAGAGAAACGAGTTAACTCCATACTCAAATGTATAATAGCGTCCAAAAAACCTTTGAATATCAAGTATTTTAATTCCAAGTTAATTTAAAATACCTTCCTTTTATATGTATCTTTTTTACCTTTCTTTTACTCACTTTTATTGTCCTTTTGTTCAAGCATTCCGCGTGTGTTTGCTATAAGCATAAAAAAATACAAAAAGATACACAAGAAACCCCCGTTACCATTTTACATTAAAAGAGTTCGCAACATAACTAATCAGACATAACAGTCCTGGGACTTGTTTGGCCGGTCCCACAAGTAAACCTCACGCGTAGGAGGGCAGCAGAACGTTCGCGCGAAATCCATGTGTGAACACAAGGAAAATAGGATTTCCAAATAAGAGTGTTCCCAATTATATTCCTTTTGGAAGGTTGTTGTCTGATATCTTTGTTGAAAGTGGTCTAGTGGCATTTTTTACTGATGAATCCAAGTGGATAGAAGATTTGAATCCAAGCATTGGTGAAGCTATCAATGCCATAAATCTTAAGAATATGGGAATGATCAAGAAATTCAAAGTGGAACCTCTGTCTATATCCTCTAAGGATGTGGTCAATCACATGATCCCAGTGGATAACTATCCTCTCTTTACTAGAGGTGATGGTCTCATTGCAGTTGCTAACTTTGTTTCCATGATGACAAAATAAGGATATGAGTTGTATGGGTATAGATATGAAGACCTTGCCCATGCACCACTTTTTGAAAGTCCCTGAACATGAGTTAATCAAGTCCCTGAACATGAGTTAGTCGAAATGGCCACAGGAGGATTCGACTATTCGATTAGAAAGAAGTTAGAACTCGATACCTTAGGGATATGGCTCAATTAGCAGATAGGGTTCGACAAGTCGAAAGCCTAAAAGCTGAAAAGTCTAAGGTTGGTTGATTCCACAAGAAAGTTGCATATTTAGCTACCGATGATTTCTCATCCGACAACTGAGAGTTCCTCGACGAGAGTGAGGTTCATGTGGCAGAACTCAAGCCATGACCTCCCTATAGGTGCAAAGTATTAAACCATAAAGCGGGAAAGATCCTGTCAAAATTGGGAAATCCGACAAATATTTTACTAAGACATATAATTTTTATACATCTAAATGCGATGAAATTTTTTATTTGCTAGTAACAGATGGTCAAATTGTTGTTCCACCTGGTTTAAAGGATCATCCTCTAGATCAAAAGAAAAAGAGGGGATTCTATAAATTTCAAAATTACTTTGGTCATAAGACTTCTCAATGTGTTCTTTTCAGGTATTTGGTGCAAAAAGCTCTGAAGGATGGCAGACTAATTTGGCAAAAGGCCAAAGATGCAGGTCGACATCGACCCGCTGAAAGTTGAAGAAGCGCTTTATTCGGACCTTAATTAATGCCTAATGATAGAAGTTACTAAATATTTCCCTAACACAACTCATGTCGAAAACATGGAGTGCATGATGGTCGACACTACTGAAGGTAATGACAAAGACACTGAGGAAAAACTGGAAGCAATTTGCGCAAGGGTTAATGAAAGCTTGGATGAATTCCAAAACAAAATGCCAAGTGGGTGGATCAAGGGCAATATTATGCCCAAGGTGCAATGCTGTGTTCGACAAGAAGGCAGCTGAAAGATATGAAGCTGACAAAAAAAGGACTTTAGCCACTAAGGGATATCATGTCCCAAAGTTTATGTTCGACCAGGGGGAACCTTCATCGAAATGAAGAATTCCAAAGACAAACCAGTTCATCCAGGTCTAAGACTTTTGTTCCATCATTTGACATCCCACGAGAGAAGTGGGTCGAACCAGTCAATGAAAAGGGTAGCAAAATACCAAAATGGAGGGTATTGGACTTGGAGAAAGAAACTAGGAAGAAAAATGAACCCAGAGGTTACTTGGTTTCTCCCAATTACAAAGGGAAGAACCCAATGAATAAGACCCAATGGAAGCGCTACCATAGAAATAAGAAGGCCAAGAAAGGGGCCTCAACATCTCAACCAAGGCAAGGTGAAGCCCTTGGGTCAAAGGAGCAGCACCCAAAAGCAAGGTGGGTCGAAAAGGGGAAGATAATGGTAAACCAGAAGCTGACTATTGGAACCTCTGAGAGAAAGGAGGTGATGTCCAAACAAAAGGAAAAATTTACGTCTGCTATCGGATAGAGGAAGGAACATGAATACACTCCACAATCTGACGAGGAAGAGCCTACGTATTTGCCTCAGTCTAACGAGGAATATACCCCTTCACCAGAATTTGACTTCGACGAAGACATGTATGATGATACCTATGGAGAAGACTTCGTTGTCAATTGTGGCATCGTATCTATTTTGCCAACCGAATATGATATTGTCTCTGAAGTGTCTGAAACGGAGGAAGATTTTGTGGTGAATGAAACTTCTGAAGACAAACCTTTATGCTACTACATCATGAATGACGAGGTGGTCGAAGAAAAGATAGCAGTATTTTAGAAACCTGACGCTGACATGATGTATCATCTGAAGTCTCTTTTTATTAAGGCAAAGGTCGATGGAACATCGGTCAACAAAGTATTTGTCAATGGTGAGGCATATGTGAATCTAATGCACTACAATCTTTTCAAGAAAATTGGATATACCGATGAGGACCTTAGACAACACAACATGGTTCTGTCCAATTATAATGGAAAGACCAGTAACATTCTGGGAGTGATCCAAGTGGACCTGGCTGTCGGGACTACCACAAGGTCGACATTATTGATGGTGATTAACTCTAAGGCCAATTTCAACCTATTACTAGGTAGAGAATGGATTCATGGTATAGGGGCAGAGATATTAAAAGGTCGATGGCACCAAAGGATCAAATAGGTCATTCAATTAGTACTTAGCAAACGTAGCCCCTGTGATGATGGATCAGGTTCTTACACTTTTCTCGAAACTGGCCGCATGTTGAACTTGGATCTGGATCATGGTTCCGTTTGGGATGATGCTGATATATCAGAGGAGCCAAGTGGATTTCCACATGTTGGTGGTCTGAGGTTGATGAGAATGACCCCTGATTCAGAAAGCATGACTCAAATTTTGGCCTACCTGGCTGAAAACAAAAAAGAAATGGTTATGGAGAATAGGAAACGTCAAATCCCAATTGACAAAGTAAGAAGCTATGGCCAAGTGAGCCAAACTACAGAGTCATCATTTTTTATAAAAAGTCAACTTACTAAAAAGGCTCAGACCCAACCGAAGTCGCAGGGAAGAAGCAATTTTGCTGACTTTAACGGTCAAGAAAAACAATGAAGTACTGCTGGAAAGAAAAAGGTATTCGACAACCTCTGAGAATACCTAAGAAAACCTTTTTGTTTTATAATTTAGGATGAATGAGATGTGGTAATGTGGTGATACATCAGATACGGTCCTAGGAAGTATCTTAGCACAAGAGAACAATGATGGTGTCGAAAGACCTATTTATTACCTCAGTAGAATGTTGATAAATGTTGAAACTAAGTATAATATGATTGAAATATTATGCCTATGTATGTATTTCTCATGTATGAAATTGAAGCAATATATAAAGCTTGTTGACGTTTATGTTTCTTCTTATTGTGATGTCATCAAACTTATCTTGTCTAAACTTATTTTGCATAGTCGAATAGGAAAATGGGAACTAGCATTAGCTGAGTTTTCATTAACTTACAAACCTTAAAGAGCTATGAAAGGTCAAATAGTGGCCGACTTCATCATCGACCATGTAGTCGTTGAGCCTCAAGTATTCGTAATTGACGTGAACCCGTGGATATTATATTTTGATGGGTCAAGCCATAAAAATGGAACAGGTATCAGGGTAATGATAATCTCTCCATAAGGCCTCTCGGCCAGATTCAAATGCACTGTCGAGGGGAATTATTCTAAAAATGAGGCTGAGTATGAATCCTTAATTACTGGTTTGAAGATATCAAAAAAACTATGTGCACAAAAAGTGGAAATCAAAGGAGACTCGGAGCTGGTAGTTAAGCAACTCACGCAAGAATACAAGTGTATCAAGGAGCATTTGCTAGCCTACTTTGTGATGGCGAAGAAGCTATTTGAGCAATTAGATGTAGCAAGTGTTGTACACATGCCCATAATGGAGAACCAGGAGAAAAATGATCTGGCATAGATCGCGTCTGGGTACAAAGTGTCAAAGGACAAACTAGAGGACTTCATTGAGGTTCAAGAGAAAATGGTGTCGAATGCACCACCATTACCAGCTTTTGATGGGTTAGAAGCCAAGGAAACATGGTATGACAAAATATTAGTACTCGATGGATTGTCAATTATGGATCGGAAGCTACCCATCATAGAGTAATTAGAGAATTCTATCGGAGGAACTGACAGGAAGACGAAATTCAGGGCTCTGAGTTATATGTTGATGGGAAATGAGCTTATGAAGAAAACCTCAGAAGGGGTTTTAATCAAGTGTATAGGAGACTCTGAAGCGTATCTAGCCATATCAGAGGTGCATATTGGGGCTTACGAAGCCCATCAATCTGGCCACAAAATGAAATGGTTATTGTTTAGACAGGGCGTTTATAGGCCAAATATGCTCAAAGATTGTATAGACTTTGCTAAGGGATGTCAAGAGTGTCAAGAACATGCCAACCTCTAACATGTCTCGGCCAACGAGTTACGTGTTATCGTAAATCCATGGCCATTTAGAGGATGGGCTTTGGACGTGATATGAGAAATTCATCCGGCCTCGTCGAAGCAACAAGAATTCATCTTGGTGGGGATAAATTATTTTACTAAATGGATAGAGGCAGTGCCTTTGGAAAAAGTGGACCAGGAAGATGTTATCGACTTCATCCAAGGCCATATAATATATAGGTTTGGGGTTCCCGAAACTATAACCACTGACCAAGGTTCAGTATTTATGAGTTAAAAGATGCAGGAGTTTGCAGCAGAAATGGGATTTAAGCTCGTCACGTCGACACCCTACTACGCAAAGCGAATGGGAAGATCGAAGCTGCAAATAAGGTAGTGATTGGGCTTATTAAGAAACATGTTGCCAAAAAACCTAGAAACTAGCACAAGACTTTGGATCAAATCTTGTGGGCATGTCGAACATCCCCAAAAGAGTCAACGAACTTGACACTGTTTTGTCTGACATTTGGTCACGATGTCGTCCTACGTTCAAAATTTGGCTTTCAGTCGATAAGGGTTCAACATGAATTTAAGATCCCGTCAGAACAGTATCGCAATACAATGTTCGATGAGATCACAGACTTGGACGAAGAGAGGTTAAGGGCGCTGTACATTTTCTTGCGTCAGAAAGAGAGAGTGACCAAGAATTATAATAAGAAGGTCAAGGAAAAGACTTTCGAGGTTGATGATTATGTGTGGAAGGTCATCTTACCCATGGATAGGCGAGATCGGACCTTAGGGAAATGGCCACCCAATTGGAAATGACCCTTCAAAATAAGTTAACCCTTCAAAAATAATGCCTATGAGATAAAAGAGATAGGCTTTGGCGAGAGAATCTTGAGTTAAATGGGAAGTATCTAAAACGATATAAACCTATGCTACAAGAAGTACACATTAAGGCATACAAGTTTCATTAATAAGGGTCACAACAGACCAATAACAAAAAGTGGCATACAAATAGGGCATAATACGTTACAAAATAAAACATAAAAAGCTTGTACGCCAATAAAGTGCAGAAACTGAAATGCACAAACATCCAAATGGAGTTTGTGGAAAACTGGTTTTTCATCCATGCCTCTCCATGCTCTTGAATTGAGGAAGTTCATCCAGTCTTCATCAACGTCTGAATCTATGTCATAACTTTGAGATATCCTCTTCTTGGGAGGTTTCATCTGGGTCACTGACGTCTTCCCAGCGACTTTAGCCCTAGTCTCCGGCGCAGTAGACTTTGAAGTGGTCATTTTAGAGGGCTCTGGGTTTTGCTTTGACACCCTTTGGGTTGCAATGGAATTTGAAGAAGAGCTCATGGTAGATTCGAACGAGTATAAACAAAAGGCACATGAAGAGACGACTTTTATCAGAGCAATATTCCTCGAACAAAGCACCTGGCGGTAGGGTAGGCGTGCAATCAGTCTTGGAAAAGAGTGTCGCCCTAAAATTATCCTTTTCAAGGTCTTGGAAATGGTGTCCCTGTTGTATTTAATTAATGTGAAGGAAAAATTTCGAGGAGGGGGATTCAGGCCATTATCTCCACCTCAGTTACAAACAGACTAAGGGGGTGATATTTATACCCAGTCCCAGGCGACGCCAAGGATTTTTCTGGGGGGTTTGGGCGCTAATTTAGTGGGAAGATGGAAGGTCCCCACGTTTTGAGGGAATTGTGGCGCCATAAGTGGAATCATGATAGATGGGATAGTTCGTCTCAGGTCGACAGAAGGTGAACAATGGATTGGTGCAAATCAATGGTTGAAGAAGGCGTCAATATCACGCAGAAAATTCCAAAAAGCCAAACTTCTCGGTCGACTACCTCTCTGTCGAAACTAGCCTTTTGGGGGGCATTTTGTTGGCCAGATATTTCGACCTACCTAATAAAATATGTTCAGGAGCTATTCCATAAGTACACCAAGAAGGAAGGGTTTTGACCCAGCCAAAGAAAAGGAAGACTTAGCCATAGGTCGATGATCAGCTGCAGGAATCCAAAGAGAAGTCCACGAGTTCACCATGTTGAAGCACTTTGACGCATCCCACATACCCCGGGTCGAAGGCATTTGGACAAGATCGCTCAAGAAGACGTGGACGAGAAACTGCTTCAAGTAGTGGGATAGAGTAATGGGTGGTTACCATAAGAATGGGTTGACAAGTGACAAAGCCTGATTTGTTGGAAAAGTGTCCAACAATTATGTTATTTGTCTATATAAGTAGATTTCGTTTTCATAAAGGTCGCATTTCTTCAAATTGTAAAGGGACATACTCAAAGTACCGAGCGCCAGAGAAACGAGTTAACCCCTAATTAAATGTATAATAGCATCCAAAAAACATTTATATTTCTAGTCATTTTAATTCCAAGTTAATTTAAAATACTTGCCTTTTATCTGTATATTTTTTACCTTTCTTTTAATCGCTTTTATTGTCCTTTCGTTCGGACATAAGATTTGACTTCAAGCATTGGCGAAGCTTTCAATGCCAGAAATCTTAAGAATATAGGAATGATCAAGAAAATCAAAGTGGAACCTTTGTCTATATCCTCTAAGGACGTGGTCAATCATAGGATTCTAGTGGATAACTATCCTCTTTTTATCAGAGGTGATAGTCCCATTGCAGTTGCTAACTTTGTTGCCATGATGAGAGAACAAGGATATGACTTGTCTGGGTTCAGATATGAAGACCTTGCCCATGCACCACATTTTTTTGATCCTACCAGAGGCAAGAGGAAATAAGTTGAAGAGGCATCTGAGCCTAAGAAGAAGAAAAAGGATAACAAGTCTAGAAATTCCAAGAATTTTGCTATTGCTTCTTACTCTAAAAAATCTAGTACGTCTGTACCTGCTTCTTCTGTTTCAATAGTTGTTACTAAAATTGTTATTGCTTCATCATCATCACCACAAACTATTTCTGATAACAGCATTTTACAATTTCCTATTTCCACACCTCGGGTCATTTTTAAACCACCGTCTTTTTCGGTTCCACCGCCAACAATTTATGTATCTAACACTACTATTATCTCATTAATCATCACACCA
Organism: Lathyrus aphaca; assembly: GCA_963966055.1. Classification (NCBI taxonomy): domain Eukaryota; kingdom Viridiplantae; phylum Streptophyta; class Magnoliopsida; order Fabales; family Fabaceae; genus Lathyrus; species Lathyrus aphaca. The sequence continues at coordinate 30,267,842 of OZ014520.1, read as the reverse complement.
ATTCCATCTGAAACCATTCATACTTTTACTTCATCAATAACTGTTTCACTCTCTCAACTCAATACACCCGCCGTTTCACCACTTTCTCAAAATTTATTACAGTTTGCTTTTAATCAAACACGAACAAACACTCTTTGTTGTTGTTGTTGTTGTTCTTAATGTTGTTCTTGTTGTTGTTCTTGATGTTATTGTTGTTGTTTTTGATGTTCTTGATGTTCTTGTTGCTGCATTTTTTTATTAAAAGATATACAACAACGATTATTTAAAATAATCGTTGTGATAGGTAGTTCTATACAACAACGGGTATTTAAAATAACTGTTGCGATAGGGCACGCGCTCTCTAGAATACAAGAACGGCCACATAATTGTCATTGTAAGTACCACATATACAACAACACTCTACATAACAGCGCCCTCGCCCGCGTCATTATATGTATTTCCCAACCGTTGTTAAAGGGGTATTCATAGTAGTGTTAGAATTCGGTATTTATTGAATCATTGTACAAGACACATCTCGTGTAATCTACGATTAATCAATTACTCAATTAATCATTGTCTTTGAACAATCTATGAGATTTGTGAATTATGTATTTGTCAACGTGTTGATATCAAAAATTTTAATAAGGATATATTGAACCCCCTAACCCGTTTCTCTACTCCATATTCTCACCTAACATAACGTTCTTAGGAGCCTTCTCCATTAAGATATGGCCATATACCCTCTCTTTGCAGAAACCCTGGATATAATTTTAACAATCGACCATGCTCAAAGATGAGATGAACAATATTATGGATTGATATTGTTACTTAATCTTTGGCATTCAAATTTTCTCAAACATAAGTATTGTGGATTAAAAATTCAAAATTAAATGAAAAATGTGTACCTTAACATCAATTGTAATATTATATTCAAAATTTCTCACATTTCCTTTGAAGGAAATAGTTTTGTGGATTGTCTTGCAAACTTGAATTATTACATTCAAAGTTTCATATGATAATCTTTCTTCTTAGACTCGTGAAGGCTTCATTAGAGATAGATCTGAGTTGTCTAATATTTTTTTTGTTTTTGCTAACTCTTTTATTTTGATTGATTGACTAGGTTTAAGCCTCCGTCAATTTTCTTATTTTTCTCTTTTCATAAATGCAATTTAAAGTAGGCTATTTCATTTTATTTTATTTTTGAACGCGGTTTGAAGTAGGGTAATTAAAGATGCATGCTCCTCAAGATGAGATAAGAATTAAATTCAATAGTTAAAGATAGTTAAAAATGTGTACACTGGATATTTTGACATATAGTGTTTGTAGCATATAATGAATTTAATCGTACAAGTTGTTCACAATATAGCCAAATCTAAAAGTGTCTCTAGTGTTGGCATTTTTGTGACACAGTCTTTCTTGGTGGTGGCCTCTTAAGAATATGACCAAATCTTAGCAACACATTGGATGCCCCATAGTTGGCATAAAAACATGAACTGTAATAATTTAGAAAGAAATAAATAAATAAAACGTTGTCATATATAATAATTTGGTTCACGCATTAGGTGTGGAAATGCTAGTAGACAGTATTTGGGGCCTTGTTTCTGATTCATTGGGGCCATTCACAACAGTGATGAATCAATTTTATTTCAATTTCATTGGTTTTTGGGACCATATAAATCTTGGATATAGTTCCTTTAGTGTTTCATATGCATACATCAATAACTTCTTTCAGAACGTAGTTGGGTGTAAATATGTCTCTCTATGTTTGAAGCAGCTTTACTATCATTATGTCAATATATATATATATATGTTTGATTATTATCATGTAAAATTGATAATACTTTAGAATTTTATTTGAAGTTAAGAAAGATATATAATTTTTTTAATTTAAATGTGATTTTTATGTTTAAATTTTATATTTAAATTCTTTTTGTAAAAATTTATCAAAAATATTTTTTTTTTTTAATTTTCAACTCACTTTTGTATTAAATAAATTTTATATTATTATTATTTTTTTAAATTAATTTTTTTAACAAAAAATCAAATACACTATTTTTTTTTTTACATTATTTATATTGAAAAATGTAAATGATCTAATCCGTGAACCTTGACTAATTAACTATAAAACAATGCAATGACTTGTTGTATCTTTAGATTCAACTTTGGAACACACAAATTGCTAAATTTTTATTCTTGAAATTGTGAAAGAAAAAAATAATCAATTCAGATTCTAAAAAAATAGGAGGTGGGGTAGTCAATGAGTTGACATCTTTAATAGGATTGTTTTCTTATAAATAAATGTTTAATGTTTATAAATCAATCATGTTTAAAAATAAATAAAGGAGTTTCTCAAAAAATTTAAATACATTTTAATATTTTAAATAAATATAAATAAAAACTAATTTATTCAGTCTCTTTACCAAATTATTTGTTACTAATGGAGTAATAATCATCCATCAAAATAATGTAAAGGTATAAAATTTCCTTTAGAACATAATGATTAGCAATGACAAAAATATATGGGGGGAAGAATTTAAAGTGTGAAGCAGGTGAAATACAAGAATTTTTAGAGATTTCATCAAATTGTGGAAGAAATTAAGTAATATAAAATGTTGACCTCATTCTTTTAGTTGATTTTGCACATAAAAGGCAAAATTGTAGCATAGTGATGTGACATTTTACCTTTTTATAATTTGGATTAACTCTGCCTGTCTTAATTGTCTGCCTTGGACAGTCAAATTCTTCCATGCTTCATCTACCTTGGTTGAAAAAACACAAGTTTTGAAACTTTAATTATATATTACACCTACTTGTAATTTGGTTTAGATTTATATCCTTACAAAATATGAAAGAGATAAAAATTTGATGAAATGTGATATTGCTTTGAAATATTGTCTCGATAAGCAAAATTTTGTAGTTTGTTTGTTTCTCCATAAACTAACTTTGAGGGTGTGATTTTTTTTCTAATTTTTTTTATTAAAAAAAACTCAAATGATCAATATTTAAAATAAAAAAAACTAAAACAATCACATAAAAAATCTGGTCACATATAAGATACATTGTCTCTAACGCATACACTCTAATTTGGTCTTAGGCAAATTACATGTGGTACATGATTTAGTGTCATGTGACACACGCATCCATGCAAGCATTATCCTCTCGACTCTATATTATATTGTATTTGATTAATTATTATAAAAATTATTTTAACAACAAATTATTATAGTAAAAAATGTTAAATAATAAAATTAAATTATAATATTACTTCATAAAATAAAACTACACAATGATTAGAGAGAATTTTAATGACTCGCTCAATAGTAATGTTCACCAATTCCATGTCACGGCGTATTTGCTCACCTTCGAGGTCTCCACGATTTCCCTGAGGTGTTTAAGGACTCCTAATATTCGCTTGAGTTATAGGTGTTTAGTGTGAGGTTCATGGGATATTAGTGTTATATAACAAATTGTCAATCATATTTGAAATTATGTTCCTCATGGGACAAGTGTCAAACTCGATGCTTCGACAACCGGTTCGACAAGATGAAGGTGAGAAAATACACAAGAAATGGGGTTGAATTGTGTTCCTCCAAACGCTTTATTTACTTTTGACCATGGTTCAAATTCTAATCGTTGATTCTAAAAATGAGTTGAGATGCAGCTGAATCAGAGGTAAAGTAAACATGATAGAGAACACGGTAGATTTATACTGATTCCTCTCCCAACTGAGAGTACTCAAGTCCCATTAACTTGCAAGAGATTTTTCACTATAATCAACTTGACTACAACTGCTTATTCACTTAAGTACAAGACTTTTAACTGCACAGACTCTACAGTCTAAGACTCTTCAACACAACCAGCTTCTGATTGAGTTTTCCTTGCTTAGAGCTCGTGTTTAAGAGTTTTTCCTTGCTTAGACCTCATGTATAAGACTTTTTCTTTGCTTAGAGCTAGTGTCTAAGACTTAAACATTCTCAATCCACATGTCCAAGACTTAACCATTGTTTAGAGCACATGTCTAAGACTTTACTTTTGCATAAAGCACATATCTATGACTTCACCTACTCAACCAGCTCCTGATCGAGACTTCCTTTGCTTAAAGCACAAGTCTAAGTCTTTGTTTTTTCATAGAGCACATGTCTATGACTTCATCTGTTCAACCAGCTGTTGATTGAGACTTCCTTTGTGTAACACCCCAAAATTTGCCCTCTTATTTATTACCAATTTCAAGTAGCTTATGCTTCATTTCCACATCATTTAGCATATCCTTTCATACGTTGCATTTAAATCATAATAAAAAATATAAAAAATAATAATAAAGTATACATTATCGGTTGAAGCATGGTGCATGTGATCAAGAGTTATTCGGTGATAATATCAATTATCGAGTCTCAGAAGAAAAATAATATCAGAACGAAAGACCAAAGCCGGATATCCAAGGTTTACCACCAAAAAGGGAAAAAATTTAAATTTTGTGTTAAGTAACCGGTTACCACCCTGGTAGTAACTGGTTACCACGTGCAAATTTGGTCAAAAATCATTTTTTCACATGAAGGGATTTTCCACACTTTTTCACTTCAATTTTGCATTTCATTCTACCACTTTCCAAGAGAATGTTCTAGAACAATCTACCACTTTCCAACGGAATGTTCTAGAAGATTTCCTAACTAACTCCTAACCATAATCTCAAACCTAACTCCTAAGTTAATGTCCAAGCCTCACTCCTAACCCAAAGCACATTCCAAACCTAAGAGATATATAATCATTTTTCTCTCCAAACCTCACAACAACAATTCATTTTTCACATTTTCTCTCATCACTCTCAATTTTCTCTCACTTTTCTCTCATTTTCCAAAACCCCACACAAAGATTCATCTTTCAAAATTCTTCAAGTTTTGCATTGAAACTTGAAGAATTTGAAGTTAAACCTCCATCATTGCATTGATTTCATGGATTATTGAAGGATTTGCTACTGTTTTGGTGTTGAATTCACATCTTGGAAGTGGTTCCTGGAAGAGTTCATCAAGGTTTTCGTCAAATCGCATTTATTTTGTGTATTCTTTTGGAAGAGCTTCGGATCTACAGATTTCTCGTCAATAGTGTGTTGATCTCTCTTTGCAATAATTACCAAAGCAAACCTCGGCTTTGTAGGTTGATGAAACTCATAATGGCTTTTGTTTTAAGTTATTTCGCACTCTCTCGACACATGTGTTCATCGCGTTTTGTTGATTTTTTATGCTTTAATTAATTAGATCATTAGGTTTTAGGATCTTGATGTTTTTGTGGTTCCAATTGGTGTTGAAATGGGACATTTAGGTGTAGATTTCGTGTTCAATTGATAGGCATTACATTAGAACTTATTTGAATAACCTACTGCTGAATTTTCCAAGAAAATGCAGAATTTTTTATTTTGGTCCCAGAGTAACCGGTTACTCTCAGGACGGTAACCGGTTACTCAGTGTAATTTTGTGCAAAAACCTTTTTTTTGAACTAAGTAACCGGTTACTCTCAGGATGGTAATCGGTTACCACTGAACCTGAATGAAAAATTCTCGTTTTTTCTTGCATTTTGTTATCCATTCCCCCTCCAATAATCATGGGTCTTTAGGATATGATTTTAGGAAGTTTTTAGGAGCTGTATTGGTGCAGGTTCATGTATACTCGACATCTTTCGACGTGCGTGTTGTTCATTTCCGTTATTTGGCATAATTGTGAATTGGTGCTCATGGTGTGTTGTGAATGTTGTTCCCATGTTTGAACCTCATTGTTAGCATGATAATAATGGATTAAAGTTGTCTTTTGCATTGCTTTCGTAATCGATGTACGTGTTGGACACTCGCGTGCTTAATTTAACATGTTGCATATTAATTTATAAAGGTGCATGGTCCATGTATATGTGCACTCACTTTTTATTGTATGATCGCTTCATGTTTGCATGATGTTGTTAATGTTTGCATTAGTTAGAATGCATTATGGCATGTTCACCTTGTGGTTTTTGTTTGCATTAATGATTGAAATGTTTTGCATTCTCACATATTCATGTTCATATTAATCATGTTGCATTTTTTGATGTTGTTAAGTGGTGCATATCCATGTATTGTTACTCATGCATTTACTTGTTAAATGACTTAATTCTGCCATGCATTCCATTATTGAATTTCTGAACAGTAGTTGTTAAATGTATGTTGCCATGCCTTGTGTTTGCACTTTTTACACCTTTTTCCATGTTGTTAGGTAGTTGTAACAAGTTATTTGTATGTCATTTGCATGTGATAGTTGATTGTGTGTTGAAGCGTTATTGTAGCTGTTGACCTTAGGGTTTATCTAACCTTTAGGTACCTATAACTTTAGGTTTGAGTCTAGTTTGAACATTAATTACTTTAGGAGATGTTTGGTGCTTAATTGTCTTCTTTCTTATCATTTTTTATTTCATAAATCATGGATTCTACTGACCTTTTCAGAGGCTAATGGTAAGTATGAAGAATGTGGATGTGCATCCACATTCTCCCTTCTTCCTTCCTCTTTTAAGCTTCCAATTTGTGTGATTGAGACAATCATTTTATGCTTCTTTGACATTTCATTTCTCTTCATCCCATTGAGTTCTAATCTCATCTTCAATCCTTGAAGTGAGTTAGAACTTGTTCTTATTCTCTCTTCTTTTAGGTTTAAAGTTATTCAAAGTTCACTAACCTTAGGATCTCCATTGTATAATAACATAGGGTGAGTCTTAGTTTCCCTATATTTTTCCCATTCCTAATTTCTTTCCAGTTCAGTAGCCGTTTATTCTTACCTTTTGAAACAATTCAAGCAAGCGTGGATCCCGTCGAGTACGACGGACGTGAAGGGGTGCTGATACCTTCCCTTCACGTAACCGACTCCCTTACCTAGTCTCTTTGGTTTGTAAGACCTTGTTCTTTCCTTTCCCTGATTTATGCAACATTATCTTTCCATTTCCTTGGGATAAAAATGTTTGGCTAACGACTCATCTTCTTTTTTCGCACCACTTTCGCGTATGTACTAGAATGAAAATCTCGGGAGCGACACTTTGCTTATAACATATGTCTAAGACTTTGCTTTTGCATAGAGCACATGTCTATTACTTCACCTGCTCATACCACTTGTCCAAGACTTAAACCATGCTTAGAGCTCATGCATAATACTTTACTTGCTCATACCACCTATCCAAGACTTTGCAATGCTCAACCAGCTTCTGATCGGGGCTTCTTTTTTATTGAATTCTTCAATGAAAGATCTAGTGCTAAAACATATAGTATGAGACTTTTTATCTTAATTGTTGAATAACATTTTAAACAGAAAATAGACCAATGTGTACATGATTCTGAATCAGAGGTACAAGGAAATAAATCTTAACAAAAGTTTTGAACTGCTTATTGTCGCTCCCGGGATTTTCATCCTAGTACAAACGCGAAAGTGGCGCGGAAAAGGTAAAGTCGCCAACCAGGTATTTTTATCCCGAAGGACCGGGAAAGGTAATGTTGCACAAATCCGAGGAATAAGGAAAGGACAAGGTCATGCGAACCAAAGATCTGGGTTCGGGAGTCGGTTACGACCTGGGAAGGTATTAGCACCCAGATCGTCCACCGTATCCGACGGGATCCACGCTTGTTTTTTTGTTTCAAAGGGTGAGAAATAAAATACTGCTGAACAAATGAACTGCTAACTGGGATGAGAATGGAAAGAAGAAATGGAACAAAAAGAGAACAAAAATAAAGAATGGGGAAAATGTAGGGAAAATAAAGAATGTGCTCGAACGGGCCCTACCCCGCTGCCTACGTACCTCATCGGGAAAATGAGGATCAGAGTCGACGTAGTTCGCCTAACTAAGGTGGGAACTATTTGTTTGTGTTTTTTATAGATGGAACTGCGTATGTCTATGATCAGGTGTTGCAGGCTCGTCTGGTACGGGTGCGTTTACCGTCTTGCATGTGAGAAAAGTCGTCGCAAGTTCGCGTTGTGAGTGAATGAGGTGAGAAAAGAAGTTCCCACAGGATAGTCGCCTATTGTTTGTTTTTGTCTTTTATGAGAAATGTTTTTGAATTTGTTTGTGAACATTCCCATACTAAGACCTATCCATCATGGTAAATACTTACACCTCGCCCCGAAATAGGACGTGTATAAATACTCCATAACAAAGTCTCATGGCGTATAAGAACATCCAACCTTTATTAGGTATTTTATTGTTTTCTTCATGAGGTAAGAAAGAAAGACTCAAGTTGAACAAAGGGCAAAACTAAGGGGGACTAAGACACAACCCTAATTTAGTTGTTATATTCAAAAAATGATCCTAATGGTTTGTGAGGTTTTTCTATTCCTAAGGAAGAAAAGAAAATAAGAAAACTACTAGAAATCAACTTACTTCCTAAGGAAGTTAAGTTGGTTCTAAGGCATGGGGGAAGCCTATACAAGTGAAAATACAAATATTAAGGAAAAAACAAAAAATGAAATGAAGAAGTATTAATTCAAAATGCATATTAAAGCATAAAACTAAAATAAGGATAAACCTCTCATGTAAGCATACTTAATGGGAATCCTAAGCCTAAGTCCTAAAACTAAAGGAATTTACTTAATATCATCATTCTAAAATCAGTAGCTAAACTATAATAAGTCATCCTAATATCCTAAGATCAAGCCTAATAAAGCTAAATCTTAATGAACCATAGAATCATAAGTTAAACTAGGGATTTACAATGTAAAAATGGACTAAAACCAATGCACTAAAAAAATAGTAAAATTCCTGGAAAAAAATATGAAATTAATTCTCTAAGGTTTCTAACCTGAACCTAATATTGTGTTAAAAAATATCCTAAAAATTCAAAGCCTAACTATGTCAAGTATTCACTTAAATCTACCTAAGATCTATTCACAATTTTGCACAAACTAAGCTACCAAAACAGTAGATAAAATTGCCTAAATATATAACAAAAATTATTCCAGGTCCTATTATTAGTTCTCTAATCATAGCAAAGAGAATGGGACAAAAATCATACAAGAGGTGGGAGAAATAAAATGCACAAGATGAAGTGTAAATGAAAGAAATCAATATAAAACTAATTAAATGGAAAATCGAAATTAAATTGAAAAATACCAAAATTCAGAAAGTAAAAATTTAGAAAAATTCTAAAATGAATTAGGAATCTACTGTAATATTTATGGAATTTTATCACGTGTTTTACTATTTTTTAAGGATTAAAATTGAACTATATCTAAACAAAAAATTAAAAAAAAAAGGAAATAATAGGAGGGGGTGTAGGAGAAGTTTTATTAGTTAACATGTTAATGGGCTTAGACAAATGGGGGTGCGAAAAGCCAAATGTAAGGCCCAATTGTGCAGGAACTTGAGGGAGTATACCATGGAACTTCAGTCAACCTTTGACTTCACTATGGGTCGTTTGATCTTAAGGTCTTCTAAAGTAATATCATCAAGCGGATCTTGAATGCAGACGCGTGATAGCTACGATGAACTGTACGCACATAATCAACCACTGGCACCACCTACCGGACGGTGACAAGTGTCACCACCGGAGTGGCCGGAAATCCCAAAAGCACATCCAATTTTATCTCTTTGTAAACTAACGGTAAGTTTTGTGGGAATTAAGCATGGAATTAACTGCATTTTAAGGCTCTTAATTCTTTTTTAAATCCCATGATATTCTCTTAATTGTTCTTAATTAATTTAATTGTTCTTATAATTAACAATACAAAACCATCACAAATACAAAAGGCTGAAGAACACAACCTAAACCTTAAGCCTTCTTCTTCACTTTCTTCCACCGCCGCCACCTTCTACCATCCCTCCGTCTTCTTCTTTGTTCCGCCATCACCTCTTTCCGCCACAGTCATCTCTTCCACCCTCACCCTCCTCTTCTTCCAAACCGAAATGAAATCAAAACCTAACACTTCTTCACTCCAAAATCGAATCCAATTTGAATCTAATCTTCAAGACTAAGCAAAAATGAACCTTAATCTCACCTAATCCGAAATCAAGCCAACACACAAAAGCCTATCCGAATCTAACTCGAGAGAAACTTCATAAACGATGCGGATTCGTACCTTGACTCGAAGTTGCGTTGTTGAACAAAGATAAAGGTGCTTAAGTGACGACTCTGATGAACGAAGATGAGAACGTGTACGGTGCCTTGATGATTCCGGCGAGCGAAGATGACGATGCTTCGGAGATGTTTCCACTACTACGACGCCGTCCCGAGGTCGATGATGCTTCTGAAAAATAGATGAGAACGCGTATGGTGCTTTAATGACGAACGGTGCAATATTTCTTCAGGTATGCCCTTCAAATTTGCTTCCTATCCCTCTTCTACTTCTCTGCTTGATTTGTAAATCTTGATGAAGGTAATGAAGAGGTTGATGAGCAATGGATGAAGAAGACCACTGGAAGGTTTCGTGAATGAGAAAGGAGATTGAACGAGAAGAAATGGTGAGGGATAGATTGGAGATTGATGCTTTTGGGAATGAAGAAAAATGGTGACGTAGAAAGCTCTGAAGGAGAATGGTGAAAGGAGATCGAAGGAGAAGAAATGGTGAGTGAAGAAGTTGTGTGAGAGAAAAAAACGAAAATGGTGAATGATTCTCCTTTATAAAAGTGAAGATCAAGGCTTGTGTGGAGAGTTCAGATGAGGCTTCCAGAAAAAACGGTTAGGCAAGTTTGTTATGATTCTGTTATTGATTTTTGATTTTCTGTTTTGAGTTGCGATCCTCTGTTTCTTTTCTCTGAGTGTCCATTTAATTCTGATTTTGTTTTTTCATAATGAAATGTAGATGGAAGGTGGTGATTGAATGTTATTAACGATCTGGTGAAGATTGGAGATGAATTAGTGAGAGATTGGCGATTGATGAAACTTGAAGGAGAGGTTGGAGAGTGTTGAAGATAATGTTGCGGTTTGCGTGATCTTTCATCGAATTTTGACATCCAGGAAGTGAAAGTGATGCTCTTCATTTTCAAGTATTATTTTTGAGCTTGCTCTCTTTTCCGTAGCGACATTGTTCTTGTTCTTTTCTTCTTCTTATGACTTTCATTCTGAATTGTCGTTAATTTGATGAACCTCGATGATTATTGAAACACTATTCACGTTGCTTGAAGAATGATGAAGTTTTTGAACGATTTTGCAGGTTTTGTCAGCTTCTGAAAGTCGTTAAATCAGTGATTTTCTCGGTGTTGTTGTGATGGATTCCGCGGAGTTCTTGAATTACAGATTGTCGATGTCGATACATGGATCCTGCAAGTGTTGATTTGGTGAAGCTTATCACAGGTTTTGAAGATGATGATAAAGATGCAAAGGCGTAGGTGATCATTCTTCAGATTCAGAGAGAGCTTGAAGAGAAGGTCTTGGAGAGGTTTTTTATGTTGAAAAGTGGTTAGAGAATGATGGAGATTGGTGGTGTATGATGAAGAAGCTGATGGAGAGTTCCATCGTGAAGACCAGCATCGAGAGCCCCAATAACTGAATGTTATATCTGATATTTTTCTCTCTCTTTTTTTGTTATTTTTTTGAGTTTTGTTGTATCAGTTACAACAGTAACTGATTTCTCCTTCTGATTTTGCACTCAGTTATCAGTTGGTAAATTTTGTTAAAAATTCTATTATGCTTGTTAGTTTTTTTTGTTTTGTTATCAGAATCTCTATTATTGGAATATTCTGCAAATTTTTTTTACAATTTAATAATGAGAAAAAGGAGGAACAAATAGAACGCATGATAACTTCAGATATTAGAAGTCCTTTTTTGTTGCCTTTTTTGCATAAACCGACCCTGCGATTCTCCAAAAGCATATCAAGGCACGTCATTCGCATACTCCACCTATATTGGCTTCTTAGAAGACGCCTTCCAAAACGTAGCCTCTATAACCAGTGGATAATCATCCTTCGCCATACCAAGAGTGCTTCTTGCAAAAGACTCAAACTTAGACTTAAATTGTTCCAATGTATAAACCTCTCCACTTTGTCATATTTGCTTATGAACATGTGATAATGGCTTCTTACTATAACACCTTCTCAGACCCCAGGTCTTTAAGAATATTCTAATGGGTCATGGATTATATAATAATTGGGTTATAAAAGGTGAACGAAAATATTGGGCTTGGAATGATTTGAGAGAATATTAAATTTTGTGAATTGAAGGGTTTTAAATGAAAATGGAAATGGATAATAAGAATGATTTTTTTTATGGATAGAAACAGAAGTTGGAGTTGAAATGAATTTTGAAAAAGATATGGCTAAATGATAAAATATTAGCTTGAGACTCGAATTGACAAATGGTTATCGGTTCGGAATTTGAATGTCGAGAAAATGGTCCAATCCAATCTTAATGTAATTAGTCTATATCAAAACTTGTACTCTCAATAAACTCTCAAGCTTTAATCAACACAATCAAACAACTCGTACCACCTGCGCCAAAGAACTTAAAAATTGATAATACCCTAGTTCCTTGATCACCACTTGAGTTCCTAATTTGATCTCCTACGCCATGACTCAATGCCTTGGCCATGAAACCCTTGGTTCCCTTTGAAGCATCATATGATAACTTGAGGTAGAGGAAGTCCATGATACCCATACTTCACAACTTTAATTCCACACTTCGCAATGAATGATCTCTATAAGTGGAATCCTCAAAGACCTACTTAATCTAGGCAATAAATAGCAATCATGTGGCAATGGTACAATCAGATGATGTTCTTGATGGCCTCATAACCAACACTTTGAATCCACCTGATAGATATGGATAGGGTAGGAAACCCTAGTCTCATTTGGCATTGATCCCATGTCTTATAAGCTCAATGAAATGCATGATTATGATGTTATGACCTAGTGGGTAATGCAGATGAAATGTAAAGCATAAAGCCAATTAGATGGTAATAAATACGAGGGCAAATTTTGAGGTATTACAGCTGCCCCTATTCAATCATCTGCAAGCCTGAGCGAATAATTGCAACAGCTTTTAGACGTTCAAGGTGTGGAGTGATTGAATACTCGAATAAAACCTGGAAATTTGAACTCTGTGTATGAGGAAAATGTTATCTTCCTTTATTGTGTTACTGTTTTTTCTTTCTTGTTTTGACCTCTAAATAGGTAGCAAAAAATAGAACAAGGGGGAATGGGATCGTTGTACATAAATGAGAGCCCATGCGGACAGGACCGTTGCATAAAACAAGAACCTGTGATATGACTGCTGAGCGAATCAAGCCACGAAAAGGGGGCTTGTTGGTGAAAAAGGGCTTAACAACGCGACTGTTGAGCGAATCAGGCCACGACAAGGATGCCTGTTGGAGATACAGGGCTTAAAGACGGGACCATTAGCGAAACGGAACTCGACAATGTGACTGTTGAGCGAATCAAGCCACAGAAAGGGTGTCTGTTGGCGAAACAGGGCTTAAAAAACGCGACTGCTGAGCGAATCAAGCCACTAAAAGGATGCATGTTGGCTAAACAGGGCTTAAAAACGAGACCATTAGCAAAACGGAACTCGACAATGTGACTGCTGAGCGAATCAAGCCACAGAAAGGATGCTTGTTGGTGAAACAGGGCTTAACAACGCGACTACTAAGCGAATCAAGCCACAGAAAGGATGCATGTTGGCGAAACAGGGCTTAACAACGCGATTGTTGAGCGAATCAAGCCACGGAAAGGATGCTTGTTGGCAAAATAGGGCTTAACAACGCGACTGCTGAGCAAATCAAGCCACGGAAAGGATGTTTGTTGGTGAAACAGGGCTTAACGACGCGAATGCTGAGCGAATCAAGTCACAAAAAGGAGACAAGCATTGACTTGAAAAGACAAAGATGACTGGCAAAGGGTATAAGTATCTTCTGTGGGGGAGTACTTCATGTTGAAAATATGTTATAGGTCATATGTAATATACCTCAAAACTAGCCCATGTTGGCATGCGCATGTTTAAATTTATGGCGTAATGCTCCATGAGAATGGAAATGCTACGCTTTGGAGAATGCAAATGTAATGATAATTATGCATATGCAAATGCGAAGAGATCTCCTGATAAGGAGACTGCAAGTATCCCAGATGGCTTGACTGGGGAGGAACTGATGACCACTGCATTGATCTGGTTAGTCCTGGTGAGGAGGAAACAACTCTAGGGGGAATGTTGTTAATGATATATCGGCTCTGAACTCCCGTCATTGCCAAAAATAAATTGGATTTCGAGATTGGAGAGCCAAGACCCTGCTGGAGGCGGACCCTTCTTGCACTCTAATGGGGAAGTGAAGACACTTCTGACTTGGCTGGGAACCAGAAGTATGACACTGCTGAGGAAGCAACCTGCTGGGGAGGAAAGACACTCCTTACATTGCTGGGGATTGCCCCTGTATTGAAGGGAAACCTCTGCTTGGGGAGGACAAACATCTTTTGTCATTATTGCTGGGGAAGAACTTCAACTTCACTTCTACTGGGGAAACATGAGACACACGGGAAGACATGTGTTCTTGCAATCAAACAATGTTAGATGAAAAACAAAAGCAACAACAACTAGTCACAAATTTGACTGAAATTGAATGTTATTGATTTGGAACATGGCCATGAATAGGCATTACAATAGGAAGCAATTCCCTGGAAAGAGGAAGTCGCCCAAAAGGAAACCAGACTATCCTATTGGCAATGTGAAAAATGGATCTCATCAAGTTTCGACCCAGCTATGACTCGTATATCTTCAAGACTGTCTGCTTGCTCTGCCCCTTGATAAAGGTGATTGAACTGGTCTTCAACCCTTAGAATAACCTTTGTTGCAGATGGATTATGGACTTCGCAGATCGCAGTCGTTCGTGTTAGTCCCTATTTTGCATGGATCACCCTTTCGGGTTTTCAATCCACCGGGATACCTTTTTTTGCCTGAGCTGTCCGATGTGGCTTTTCAACTCAGCGGGTGTACATTTTTTTCAATATTTCCCTAATTTCTTCCCGAGCCTTTTATTCTGTTTTTGGCTCGCCAGGATGCTCATTTTTGTCTGGATCTTTATTCTATTTTTATTCAGCGAGTCTTTTTATACGAAGTATTTTCTTACTGCGTCTGCGTTGACAGGGCAATGGAAATCTTATCCATCCATGGTTGTTAGCATCAAGGCTCTGCCTGAGAAAACCTTTTTAATCACGAATGGTCCTTCATAATTGGGTGTCCATTTGCCCCTGTAATCGTTAAGAGGAGGAAGAATCCCTTTCAGCACCAGGTCACCTGGTATGTACCTTTGAGGTCGTACCTTCTTGTCGAAAGCCTGTTTCATGCACCATTGATACAATTGTCCATGTCATACAGGTGTTAGGCGTTTTTCTTCAATGAGGCTCAGTTGATTGTATCTGGATCGGAGCCATTCGACTTCATCTAGCTTAATGTCCATCATTAACCTCAACGAGGGGATTTCCACTTCAATTGGTAGGACTGCCTCCATACCATATACCAGTGAGAACGGGGTTGCTCCTGTCGAGGTACGCACGGACGTTCGGTACCCATGTAGCGTAAATGGTAGCATCTCATGCCAATCTTTGTATGTCACAACCATCTTATGCACGATCTTCTTAATGTTTTTGTTGGCCACCTCGACAACGCCATTCATCTTCGGGCGATATGGGGAAGAGTTGTGATGTTCTATTTTGAAATCCCGGCACAAGTCAGTCATCATCTTGTTGTTGAGGTTAGAACCATTATCAGTAATGATTCTTTAGGGAATTCCATACTGGCAGATAATATCTCTTTTGATAAACTGGGCTACCACTTGTTTAGTAACATTGGCATAAGACGTCACTTCGACCCACTTCGTGAAATAGTTTATAGCAACCAAGATGAAGCGGTGATCATTGGAAGCCGTTGGTTCAATCTTGCCAATCATATCAATTCCCCACATGGAGAACGACCAAGGTGAAGACATGACACTCAATGGATTCGGAGGTACATGGACCTTATCAGCATAAATCTGGCACTTGTGACATTTACGGGAGTATTT
The DNA here is from genome assembly GCA_963966055.1 of Lathyrus aphaca. Classification (NCBI taxonomy): domain Eukaryota; kingdom Viridiplantae; phylum Streptophyta; class Magnoliopsida; order Fabales; family Fabaceae; genus Lathyrus; species Lathyrus aphaca. Next base: position 30,251,889 of record OZ014520.1, on the reverse strand, counting down.
ACAGCAATCGGATTCCATGGTCATCCAATAATATCCCGATCTCAACAATTTCTTGGCCATAACATGTCCTACATAATGGGTACCAAAGGAGCCTTCATGAACCTCTTACATCAACAAGTCTGCTTCGTGTCTATCCATGCATCTGAGCAGAACCATGTCGAAGTTTCGCTTATAAAGCATATCATCTTGATTCAAGAAGAATCCACCTGCTAGCCTTCTTAGAGTCTTCCTGTCTTTACAGGATGCCTCAGTCGGGTATTCTTGAGACTTCAAAAATTGTTTGATATCATGATACCAAGATTTGTTATCTTCACCACTGTCAACTGCGAATACATAGGCAGGTCTTTCAAGACGAGATACCATGATTCGAGGCACGTAATTCTCTTGGCAAACTTTAATCATGGATGATAAAGTTGCTAGAGCATCAGCGAGCTGATTTTCATCTTGAGGAATATAACTCAACTTGACCTTGGTGAAGAAAGTTAGCAGCCTCCTGGTATAATACCTGTAAGAAACCGAGTGAGGTTGATGAACTAACCATTTGCCATTGACTTGGTTCACCACCAGAGCAAAATCTCCGAAGATCTTGAGGTTCTTGACTCGCAAATTGATTGCATCTTCAACCCGCATGATGCAAGCTTCATACTCTGCCTCATTGTTAGTGCATTCGAAAGTCAACCGAGCAGCTAAAGTTGTATGGACCCCTTCTGGTGAGATGATGACAACACCTACTCTGCTTACGTTCATGTTCACAGCTCCGTCAAACATCAACTTCCATTTGGATTCAGGGTCTGGCCCCTCCTCCGGAAGTGGTTCTTCACAATCTTTCAACTTGAGGAACATGATGTCCTCATTCGGAAACTCGAATTTCATGGGTTGATAATCATCAATTGGCTACTGAGCCAGGTATTCTGACAATACACTCCATTTGATTGCTTTTTGCGAAGTGTAATGGATATCATACTCCGTTAGAATCATCTGCCATCGGGCTACCCTTCCTGTTAGAGCTAGCTTCTCGAAGATATACTTTACAGGATCCATCTTGGAAATTAGGAGAGTGGTGTGAGTTAGCATGTATTCTCTTAGTCGGCGAGCAGCCCATGCCAAAGTGCAGCAAGTTTTCTCGAGTAGTGAGTAGCGTGTCTCACAATCGGTAAACCTTTTGCTAAGGTAATAAATGGCGTGCTCTTTTCGACCAGACTCGTCCTGCTCACCTAGCACACACCCCATCGATCCTTCGAGTACGGTAAGATACATGATTAAGGGACTCCCTGGCACTGGAGGCATGGGAATCGGAGGTTCTAGCAAGTATTCCTTGATTCGGTCAAAGGCTTGTTGACAGTCTTCATTCCATTCGATGGTCTAATTCTTCCTCATAAGCTTAAAGATGAGCTCACACGTTGCTGTTAGGTGAGAGATAAACTATGCAATGTAGTTTAGTCTCCCTAAGAAGCCATGTACTTGCTTTTAAGTCTTTGGCTCGGGCATCTCTTGGATGGCCTTTACTTTGGTTGGGTCAACCTCAATTCCCCGCTCACTAACAATGAAACCCAGTAGCTTGCCAGAACGGACCCCAAAGGTGCACCTGTTCGGATTTAACCTCAACCTGAACTTCCGGAGCCTGTCAAACAACTTTGCTAGATTGACCAATTGCTCTTCTTCTGTTTGGGATTTTGCTATCATATCATCAACATAAACCTCAATTTCATGATGGATCATGTCGTGAAATAGCGTCACCATTACCCGCTGGTAAGTAGCTCCAGCATTCTTCAGACCAAACGGCATGACCTTGTAACAAAAGGTGCCCCAAGGCGTGATGAAGGTAGCCTTTTCCATATCATCGGGAGACATATTAATCTGGTTATAACATGAAAATCCTTCCATGAAAGAGAACATAGAAAACTGAGCAGTATTATCAACAAGCACGTCTATATGAGGTAGAGGGGAATCATCTTTAGGGTTGGCCCTGTTGAAATCCCTGTAGTCTACATACATCCTGACTTTACCGTCTTTTTTAGGGACCGACACAATATTAGCAACCCATGGAGGGTAATTAGTCATAACCAAGAAGCCAACATCAAATTGCTTATGTACTTCCACTTTGATCTTGATTTCCATATCAGGGCGTGTGCGTCTCATATTTTGCTTCACTGGCGGGCAATCTTCTCTCAAAGGCAGCTTGTATACCACAATATCAGTATCTAAACCAGGCATGTCTTGGTAAGACCAAGTGAAGACATCAACATATTCTCGAAGCATGGCAATTAGACGAGTCTTGATAGATTCCTCTAACGCGGCCCCGAGCTTAACTTATTTCTTGTCTTCTTCGGTACCCAAGTTTATCATTTCAATGGCCTCTTCATGCGGCTGAATCATCTTCTCTTCCTGTTTCAGCAATCTGGCTAACTCTTCAGGTAGTTCGCAATCTTCTTCACCTTCCTCATCGGCTTAGTAAATCGAATTTTCAAAGTCATACTTAGCCGTAGCAGGGTCGTCATTGATAAGGTCCGGTGAAGAGCGCCTGTATGAATGATGATTCATGCAAGGCTTTAGAAGGAGTTTGAAAAAACATTGCCATCTTTTAAAACTTTTCTTTCTTTTTTGAAAACAAAAGCAAAAATGAAAGACAAGGAACAACATGGATGAATGCAAAACGTCAGCTTTATTAATGATTATGGTATTGTGTTAGGAACAAAAGAACCCTTACAATAAGCTATTATGCCCCGGGTAAGACATAACGCTTGAGTACAGGAAAGACAAAATCAAAAATTATTACTCTTCAAAGGAAGTGACTGAAATGAGCCTTTCGGATGACCAATTGTTAAGTTGAGTCTCTGGAGCACAAGGTTTGATCCACTCATCTAAGTCACAATCACTATCAACTGTGTCGTCTTGCACTGCGTTGATACTCCCATAATCCACCATTCCTGCACTCGTGAAGGTAATCGGGTCTTGACGACCACTAGCGCTATGTTCAGATGATGACTGCCCAGGATGGTAGCCAACACCAAACATATCCTTCTTTTTTGATACTTCCACTGGATTGCCCCAGCCTTCTCGCATTCCTGACTCCACCGCCTTCAGAGCCTGTTTGTAAGATGCTATGGAGACTCCCTTCTTTGACTCTTCAGAAGAAGCTGCCGATGAGGATGTTATTTTAGTCTTCAGGGGCTCAAAAGCCTGACACAGAGTCTCAACTATTTCACCGTCCATCTCTACATATTTAAATGAAGCCAGATGAATGATGAAGATATCCTCCTCTCCACAGGCCGTTACGATTTTCCCTTCCCAGACGAATTTCAGTTTCTGATGAAGCGTAGACGATACTGCCCCTGCCGAATGTATCCACGGCCTCCCCAGTAAACAACTATATGCAGGTTGTATGTCCATTACATAGAACGTGGCATTGAAGATTTGTGGACCTACTTTGATTGGCATGTCCACTTCCCCAAACACTGATCTTTTCGATCCATCAAATGCTCGAACCACCAGGTCACTGGGCTTCAACATAACTCTGTCATAATCCAACTTCATTAATGCCTTCTTGGAAAGAACATTCAGGGATGATCCAGTATCCACCAATACATGAGATAACATTGCACCTTTACACTCCAAAGAAATATGCAGTGCCTGATTGTGAGCACGACCCTCAGATGTTAGATCTATGTCAGTAAAACCCAATCCATGACTGGCGGTGACACTGGACACAACAGTTTCTAATTGGTTCACCGAGATATCCTGAGGTACATAGGCTTTGTTCAGGATGTTCAAGAGAGTTTTTATGTGAGAGTCAGAACACATTAACAGAGATAAGATGGAGATCTTTGATGGAGTCTGTTGCAAATGGTCCACGATTTTATAATCGCTCTTCTTGATGATTCTTAAAAACTCTTCAGCTTTTTTATCAAACGTAATGTCTGGATCAGCCACCGACATGGGCTCATTAGCTATCACTGGTTGCTTCCCTCTTGCCTTAACTTAGGCTTCTGCAGTATCTCTGGGTGGTATTACACTATTTCTTAGTGTCTCCGGCGCAAACAACCTTCCACTCCTAGTCAAACCTCTTACTCCAACATTCTCTACTTGTGCTGGAGATATACTAGGTGTGGCTGAATCTTGCTTATGGCCGTTACAATACACTTTACCTTCGTAATGCCATGGGATGGCCTTGTCACTTTGGTACATCACTGGCCCTGCAGTGGTGATAGTTATAGGTGCTACTCTAGCCTGTGGAGGAACTTGGGATGGATCATAAAAAATAGTTACTATGGAAACTTCTTTTTCTTTTACAATTTTGTTAAACTGTAGGATCCCTTCATTAACCATGCTCTGTATCCCCTTTTTCAACTGCTCACAACCATCGGGAGTTTCAATACACTCTGGAAAATCATTTTCACAACCTGGAAAGATACCCTTCTGGGCCAAGCAAGCTTTGACAACACTCAACGGAGTTTGCAGGTCATTGACATCACACACCAAATTCAGATTCTCTCCGTCATCAATTGCCCCAATTGTACCTCCGTGAGGAGGCATGGGATTTTGTATCACATTCAAAGTGGGAGCGAAATTAATCGCTTTGGAATCTAAAAAGTCTTGGACCACATACTTCAGGGCTTTGCAGTTTTCTGTGGTATGTCCGGGGGCTCCGGAATGGAATTCGCATCGGGCGTTTGTATCATAACCTTCAAGGAGTTGCCCCGGCTTCGGAGGTTGCAAACTTCTGAGCTGGACCATTTGGAGCTGGAGAAGATTCTTCAAGAGCTGTGAGTAAGACATAGGTGGAGTTTCAAAATGCCTTTCTCTGGTCTTCTAAGAATAATAAGGATGGGGAGCCCTCTGTTGCTGATAACCTTGTTGGCATTGCTGTTGCGGTTGTTGAACTTGTTGTTGATTAGGTTGAGTTGAGATAGTGACAGGAGCCATTTGCTGATAAACACCTCTATTACCTCCGCTTCTCTGTGCATACACTACCCCGGTCTCTCCTTCCCTTCTCTTCATGAAAGGTTTCTTGACACTGGAAGCTAAAGCACCACCATTCTGGATCTTTCCCTGCTTAATCCAGCACTATATCCTCTCGCCAGTCAAGATAATATCTGAAAACCCGCTTGAAGAACTCCTAGCCAACCTTTCCATGAAATGCCCAGGAAGGGTATCCAGGAAAAGGTCTACCATTTCTATTTCTAGCAGGGGTGGTTGCACCCTGGCGGCCACTTCACGCCACCTCTGTGCGTAATCTTTGAAGCTCTCCAAACCTTTCTATGTCAGACTCTAGATCTGAGTGCGACTAGGAGCCATGCCAATGTTATACTGATATTGTTTAAGAAAAGCTTCTCCCAACTCTTTCCAGCTTCCTACAGAGCTTCTCTCCAACTTCATATACCATTCCAAGGATCCTCCGGAGAGACTATCCTGGAAATAGTACATCCAGAGTTTCTCGTCCCTAGTGTGGGTAACAATCTTTCGGTAGAACGCCTGTAAATGAGTTTTAGGGCAGGAGCTACCAAGAGTGTCCAAAATTAGGTGGCCTGAACTTGTGAGGAATGACCACTCCAGGGACCAGGCCCATGTCAGATACATTTATTCCAAGAGTGTCTCTACACTCAAGGACTTTGACCTTCTCAGCTAGCAAAAAAAAATCTTGAAAATTTCCTTCCACGCCAAATCCCATATCATTGTTAAAGGAAAGAAACTGATCCTCTTATCGGTCTTGCACAGGGATGAAGGTTGTTGTGCTAGGATCTGGAACTGGAGGTCCACCTGTTTCATTGTTGGTGTTGGGAGGATTCACTTGAACTTCTGGAGTGACTACAGGAGGATTAATCTGAGGAGGGTTAAGTCTCTGGATTGCAGTACTCAAGTCTTGTTGTCCTTGGGCCATCCCTTGCATCATAACCATGAATTCCCCCATCTTGGTGCGGAGTTCATTGATCTCAATTTGCATAACATCCATGACTGTCCTCTGGTTGTTGCATGTTGCGTACCGATGAGGAATATTTTGTCTGAGGTGACGAGTCTTGGCAGCTCTCGCAATCTTTACCTGAAGAATAGATAAGTTAAGTAACCTGGAGAAACCTGCAAGAGAAAGAAAATGCAAATGATATGTATGCAATGCAATGTTGTGTTCCTTTTATCCTCAAGTATTTTTTTTCATTCCCGTTCTGGTATTAGGAGAATAATATTTGGAAGAAGACCCATAAGATGTTCAAATAACGTGACGGCCGTGGAGAATTGGTGCTTATTACCCCGTGTCAGTGTAAAAGATAACAAATGAGATTCAAAGCAAGTCAATCACATAAACTGAAGTTTGAAACAACAACGTTCCCTAAGGGTGCCAATCAAAAGAAAAGCAAAGTACATCAATAAAAAGGAATCCCACAACAAGCCTGTGGGTAATCCAAGTACGAAAGCATGAAACTAAACCCTAGGGAGCTCTAAGTCCTGCAACCTCCAGCTAAGGCGCTTGACATTCTAGAACAACTGAGCTATATCCGGATGACTGGGCTCTTGTATGAGTCTCTAGATTAGGAGATCCCTTAGATCAAAGGAAGCATGCAACTCTTCAATCTGCTGCAGGAATGCCTTCTCATTTTCCTTGCTCGGACCCGGCTCGGTCTTTGACTTCTTTACATCAGCTCGAAGCTTCAGCTCTTCAACTTCTTTCTTTACATCTTCAGTTATTTGTTTAATCTTTGCCATCTGATGAAGGTATTCTCTCTGTTGCTCTTGAGCTTTCTGAACCAACTCTCCTTGCTCGACCAGGGCATCCTAAAGGTTTTTGATCTTCCACTCGAATTCAGCTTCTACCTCCTTTTGCTTTTTTTGGTGATCGCTCCACTTCTCTTTCTAAAGTGTGATAGCTTCATTAGCTTCATCCAATTCTTTCTTATCTTTTCAGCGCAGACGCCTTATGGATCTCAGCAAATCCTCTTTTCTTAAAGTATAGTTCTCTTTCATCAAAGTCCTTCTGCTTAAGCCGAACTATCTCTTCAGCTCAGAGAGCTCTCTCTTCTAACTGCTGATTTTGAATCATCAATTTCTGACAAGAGTTGTGAGCCTCCTGATTTTCAACTCTAAGTTGCTTGACCAAAGCCTCCAATTTTTGGTAATCCTCTAAAGGCACAATTGTTGGAGGTGGAGTTGGTATAGAAAAGGGGATTAGAGTCGTTTGAGCCTCCTCTTTTATCTAAGCTTCGAATTCAGGGAACATTCGGTTATTTCTCTTGCCTAGACATGTCGTGTCTTTTATTTTGATCATTTTCCAAGAGCCTGCAACTTTTCTGACCAATGGAAGATTATCCTTTACTGAGAAGTAGAAAGTTTGGAATAACTCTGATTCATCGGGAATCTCTTTGAGTGCGTAGCCCAACTGTCTTCTTAAGAGAATGGGGTTGTAGTTGATACCCTCTGATACTCCTAATAAAGGCACGTGGAGTTAATTCCCGCAACTAACGATGAAACTCTTCCCTTTCAACTTCAAAGTGAACCATCTAATATCTCTGGCAGACAATGTACTTAGCTTCTGGGCCCAAGTAGTATTAGGATCAGTGAAGCTCTCAGTGGTAGGCAAATGTCTCATAACTCATCTGTAGAATAAGGGAGCACAACATCTAACCAGACATCCTCGCTTCTTCTCATTCTTATAATGCACTGAATAATACAAATCACCCAGGAGAGTGGGCACCGGATTCTTCAACACAAATAAATGAATAGCATTTATGTCCACAAATTTGTCCATATCAGTGAACAAGATGATCCTATAAATGGATAATGCTAAGATGGCGCAAACTGAATCCCATTGATTTGTCATTGCAAGCTCTCCAGCCCTTCTAACCAAATACTCTAAAGTGAAACAAAGTACCTTATCTTTGGTGGTAGCCAGACTTATAGATACTTCTGATGAGCTCAAATAAAGAGCTTTGGCGATGTCAGAAAGGGTTGGCCTAATCATATATGGGTTGAAAGGAATCTGATCAATGATTGACACTCCCATAATCTCATCATACTCTTCTAGTAAAGGACCCAACTGAAAGTCGTGAAAAGTGAAACACCTGAGTCGTAGGTTGTAATACTGCAACAAAGTATGAATGGTGCTTCTTTGAGAGCTATCCAAGTTGAATACCAAGTCCAGAATATCGCCATACTTTTCCTTGAAGTATCCCAGATGACCCGGGGTAATAAGAGACACCATTTGGTTGATCAGATCCACTTTGGTATCAAAACAATTGTAGTGCACAGTCCTTTTTCTGATGTCTTCCATTCTGAAGTAATAATATGACCAGGAACCGGGAGTAATGCAAACCCTGAGAATAAAAGAAACACAAATGATTAATTAGGTTATGATGCTTATGCAAGGAGAGGCATGTGATCAGTGAAGTGTTTGTGATGTGTCAATCATATAATCAGGTGTCGGTGCAAGGCCACAATGTCAACATATCTCAATAACAATCCCTCTGATCCGGGATCCATATCTTAGAACCAAAGTACAAGAGAACCAGATCACAAAACTGAACCATAGTGGAAAATCGGGTATGTTGATGGTATTAGGGATCCTGCAAACCTGTAAACCCCTCCCAATCTCACGGGTGTGCTACTCGGGTCAAACATCACGGACTCTCAAAGCTAAATAGCAATAATACGTTCACCATTTCCGAGAAATGGCTCATGACCAAATAAGGGAATGGTTTGGCATTATGTACTACTCAAGGAGGTCTCAGCTGAGTCCGGAAAAACTAACATCCCTTATAAGTCCCCAGCTTCAAGCACTGAATCGAGAAACAATAGTACATTCATTTCGAAGGTTACATTACTATCGTTATATGAATAGTTTGCTTTAATTGGATTCCTATGAGAGAACCAGACCATCCTATGTGAGTTCCCAATGGACCCTTGGATGCGAGTGGGTTTGCCAACAAATGTGGTATGTCACTGTCATCATTGGAGAGGGGTGTTTCCATTAAGGTCCTCGAAGATCGGTCTCAGTCTGGGTGTGGAACACATCGCCACTCATCATGTAACCATGCGAGTACAACGTCTCCACGCTAATCCTATAGTGCACTCAAGTCGGGTATTTGGCTTATCTCACAGTAACTCCCATCCCGCAGAAAAAATGAAAACCAACACAGCTAGACATTCTAGTATAATATGATGCATGGAAAATAAATACTGAAGGCAGTAAATAAATGTTGTAAAGTAAAGTTGTAAAGTAAAACTGTAAAAGAAAACAGTAAAGCTAAACTAAAGCACACAGCAACAAACAGATAAACACCCAAAGAAACAAAAACAAATAAGCGCTAGGATTGACTCTACGAGGGAAATCATAGATTCTGGGTTCGATCCCCAGCAGAGTCGCCAGCTGACGCTCCCGGGATTTTCATCCTAGTACAAACGCGAAAGTGGCGCGAAAAGGTAGAGTCTCCAGCCAGGCATTTTTATCCCGAAGGAACGGGAAAGGTAATGTTGCACAAACCCGAGGAAGAAGGAAAGGACAAGGTCCTGCGAACCAAAGATCTGGGTTCGGGAGTCGGTTACGACCTGAGAAGGTATTAGCATCCAGATCGTCCGCCGTACCCGACGGGATCCACGCTTGTTTATTTGTTTCAAAGGGTGAGAAATAAAATACTGCTGAACAAATGAACTGCTAATTGAGATGAGAATGGAAATGAGAAATGGAACAAAAAGAGAACAAAAAGAAAGAATGGGGAAAATGTAGGGAAAATAAAAAATGTGCTCGAATGGGCCCTACCCCGCTGCCTACGTACCCCATCGGGAAAATGAGGATCAGAGTCGACGTAGTTCGCATAACTAAGGCGGGAACTATTTGTTTGTGTTTTTTATAGTTGGAACTACGCATGTCTATGCTCAGGTGTTGCAGGCTCGTCTGGTACGAGTGCGTTTACCATCTTGCATGCCAGACAAGTCGTCGCAAGTTCGCGTTGTGAGTGAATGAGGTGAGAAAAGAAGTTCCCGCAGGATAGTCGCTTATTGTTTGTTTTTGTATTTTATGAGAAATGTTTTTGAATTTATTTATGAACATTCTCATACTAAGACCTATCCATTATGGTAAATATTTACACCTCGCCCCGAATCAGGACGCGTATAAGTACTCCGCAACAAAGTCTCATGGCTTATAAGAACATCCAACCTTTATTAGGTATTTTATTGTTTTCTTCATGAGGTGAGAAAGAAAGACTCAAGTTGAATAAAGGGAAAAACTAAGGGGGACTAAGACACAATCCTAATTTAGTTGTTATATTCAAAAAGTGATCCTAATGGTTTGTGAGGTTTTTCTATTCCTAAGGAAGAAAAGAAAATAAGAAAACTACTAGAACTCAATTTACTTCCTAAGGAAGTTAATTTGGTTCTAAGACATGGGGGAAGCCTATACAAGTGAAAATACAAATATTAAGGCAAAAACATAAAATGAAATGAAGAAGTATTAATTCAAAATGCATATTAAAGCATAAAACTAAAATAAGGCTAAACCTCTCATGTAAGCATACTTAATGGGAATTCTAAGCCTAAGTCCTAAAACTAAAGGAATTTACTTAATATCATCATTCTAAAATCAGTAGCTAAATTATACTAAGTCATCCTAATATCCTAAGATCAAACCTAATTAAGCTAAATCTTAATGAACCATAGAATCCTAAGCTAAACTAGGGATTTACAATGTAAAAATGGACTAAACCACTGCACTAAAAAATAGTAAAATTCCTGGGAAAAAAATATGAAATTAATTCCCTAAGGTTTCAAACCTGAACCTAATATTGTGTTAAAAAATCTCCTAAAAATTTAAAGCGTAACTATGTCAACTAGTCACTTAAATCTACCTAAGATCTATTCACAATTTTGCACAAACTAAGCTACCAAAACAGTGAATAAAATGGCCTAAAAATATAACAAAAATTATTCCAGGTCCTATTATTAGTCATCTAATCATAGCAAAAAGAATGAGATAAAAATCATACAGGAAGTGGGATAAATAAAATGCACAAGATGAAGTGTAGATGAAAGAAATCAATATAAAACTAATTAAATGGAAAATCTAAATTAAATTGAAAAATTCCAAAATTCAGAAAGTAAAAATTTAGAAAAATTCTAAAATGAATTAGGAACCTACTGTAATTTTTATGGAATTTTATCATATGTTTTACTATTTTTTAAGGATTAAAATTGAACTATATCTAAACAAAAAAATTAAAAAAAGGAAATAATAGGAGGGGGTGCAGGAAGAAGTTTTATCAGTTAACATGTTAATGGACTTAGATAAATGGGGGTGCGAAAAGCGAAATGCAAGGTCCAATTGCGCAGGAACTTGAGGGAGTATACCATGGAACTTCAGTCAACCTTTGACTTCACTATGGGCCGTTTGATCTTAAGGTCTTCTAAAGTAATCTCATCAAGCGGTTCTTGAATGCAGATGCGTGATAGCTACGATGAACTGTACACACATAATCAATCGATGGCACCACCTACCGGACGGTGACAAGTTTCACCGCTGGAGTGGTCGGGAATCCCAAAAGCACCTTCAATCTTATCTCTTTGTAAACTAACGGTAAGTTTTATGGGAATTAAGCGTGGAATTAACTGCATTTTAAGGCTCTTAATTCTTTTTGAAATCCCATGATATTCTCTTAATTGTTCTTAATTAATTTAATTATTCTTATAATTAACAAGACAAAATCATCACAAATACAAAAGGATGAAGAACACAACATAAACCCTAAGCCTTCTTCTTCACTTTCTTCCACCGCCGCCACCTTCTACCATCCCTCCGTCTTCTTCTTTGTTCCGCCATCACCTCTTTCCGCCATAGTCATCTCTTCCACCCTCACCTTCCTCTTCTTCCAAACCGAAACGAAATCAAAACCTAACTCTTCTTCACTCCAAAACTGAATCCAATCTGAATCTAATTTTCAAGACTAAGCAAAAATGAACCTTAATCTCACCTAATCTGAAATCAAGCCAACACACAAAAGCCTATCTGAATCTAACTCGAGAGCAAATTCATAAACGATGCGGATTCGTACCTTGACTCGAAGCTGCGTTGATGAACGAAGATAAAGGTGCTTAAGCGACGACTCTGACGAACGAAGATGAGAACGCGTATGGTGCCTTGATGATTCCGGCGAGCGAAGATGACGATGCTTCAGAGATGTTTCCACTGCTGCGACGCTGTCCCGAGGTTGATGTTGCTTCTGAAAAATAGATGAGAATGCGTATGGTGCTTTGATGGCGAACGGTGCAATATTTCTTCAGGTATGCCCTTCAAATTCGCTTCCTATCCCTCTTCTACTTCTCTGCTTGATTTGTAAATCTTGATGAAGGTAATGAAGAGGTTGATAAACAATGGATGAAGAAGACAACTGGAAGGTGCCGTGAATGAGAAAGGAGATTGAAATAGAAGAAATGGTGAGGGATAGATTGGAGATTGATGCTTTTCGGAATGAAGGAAAATGGTGACGTAGAAAGCTCTGAAGGAGAATGGTGAAAGGAGATCGAAGGAGAAGAAATGGTGAGTGAAGAAGTATGGTTGAAGAAGATAGGTGAAGATGAATTGAAGAAGTTGTGTGAGAGAAAAAAACGAAAATGGTGAATGATTATCCTTTATAGAAGTGAAGATCAAGGCTTGTGTGGAGAGTTCAGATGAAGCTTCCAGAAAAAACGGTTAGGCAAGTTTGTTATGATTCTGTTATTGATTTTTGATTTTCTGTTTTGAGTTGTGATCCTCTGTTTCTTTTCTCTAAGTATCCATTTAATTCTGATTTTGTTTGTCATAGTGAAATGCAGATGGAAGGTGGTGATTGAATGTTATTAACGACCTGGTGAAGATTGTAGATGAATTAGTGAGAGATTGGCGATTAATGAAACTTGAAGGAGAGGTTGGAGAGTGTTGAAGATAATATTGCGGTTTGCGTGATCTTTCAGCGAATTTTGACATCCAGGAAGTGAAAGTGATGCTCTGCGTTTTCAGGTATTATTTTTGAGCTTGCTCTATTTTTCGTAGCGGCATCGTTCTTGTTCTTCTCTTCTTTTTTCGACTTTCATTCTTAGTTGTCGTTAATTTGATGAACCTCGATGACTATTGAAACAATATTCACGTTGATTGAAGAATGATGAAGTTTTTGAATGATTTTGCAGGTTTTGTCAGCTTCTGGAAATCATTAAATAAGCGATTTTCTCGGTATTTTTGTGATGGATTCCGCGGAGTTCTTGAATTACAGATTGTCGATGTCGATACAAGGATCCTGCAAGTGTTGATTTGGTGAAGCTTGTCGCAGGTTTTGAAGATAATAATGAAGATACATATGGGTAGGTGATCATTCTGTAGATTCAGAGAGAGCTTGAAGAGAAGGTCTTGGAGAGGTTTTTTGTTGAAAAGTGGTTAGAGAATGATGGAGATTGGTGGTTTATGATGAAGAAGCTAATGGAGAGTTCCATCGTGAAGACCAGCATCGAGAGCCCCAATAACTGAATGTTATATCTGATTATTTTTCTCTCTTTTTTTGTTGTTTTTTGAGTTATGTTGTACCAGTTACAATAGTAACTGATTTCTCCTTCTGATTTTGCACTCGGTTATCAGTTGGTAAATTTTGTCAAAAATTCTATTATGCTTGTTAGTTTTTTTTGTTTTGTTATCAGAATCTCTATTATTGGAATATTCTGCAATTTTTTTTACAATTTAATAATGAGGAAAAGGAGGAACAAATAGAACGCATGATAACTTCAGATATTAGAAGTCCTTTTTTGTTGCTTTTTTTGCATAAACTGACCCTGCGATTCTCCAAAAGCAGATCTAGGCACGTCATTCGCATACTCCACCTATATTGGCTTCTTAGAAGATGCTTTCCAAAACGTAGCCTCTATAACCAGTGGATAATCATCCTTCGCCATACCAAGAGTGCTTCTTGCAAAAGACTCAGACTTAGACTTAAATTGTTCCAATGTATAAACCTCTCCACTTTGCCATATTTGCTTATGAACACGTGATAATGGATTCTCACTATAACACCTTCTCACACCCCAGGTCTTTGAGAATATTCTAATGGGTCATGGATTATATAATAATTGGATTATAAAAGGTGAACGAAAATATTGGGCTTGGAATGATTTGAGAGAATATTAAATTTTGTGAATTGAAGGGTTTTAAATGAAAATGGAAATGGATAATAAGAATGATTTTTTTTATGGATAGAAACAGAAGTTGGAGTTGAAATGAATTTTGGAAAAGATATGGCCTAATGATAACATATTGGCTTGAGACTCAAATTGACAAATGGTTATCGGTTCGGAATTTGAATGTCGAGAAAACGGTCCAATACAATCTTAAAGTAATTAGTCCATATCAAAACTTGTACTCTCAATGAACTCTCAATCTTTAATCAACACAGTCAAACAACTCAAACCACCTGCGCCAAACAACTTAAAAATTGATAATACCCTAGTTCCTTGATCACCATTTGAGTTCCTAATTTGATCTCCAACGCCATGACTCAATGCCTTGGCCATGAAACCCTTGGTTCCCTTTGAAGCAGCATATGATAATTTGAGGAAGAGGAAGTCCATGATACCCATACTTCACAACTTTAATTCCACACTTCGCAATGAATGGTCTCTGTAAGTGGAATCCTCGAAGACCTACTTAATCTAGGCAATAAATGTTAATCATGTGGCAATGGTATAATCATATGATGTTCTTGATGGCCTCATAACCAACACTTTGAATCCACCTGATAGATATGGATAGGGTAGGAAACCCTAGTCTCATTTGGCATTGATCCCATGTCTTAGAAGCTCAATGAAATGCATGATTATGATGTTATGACCTAGTGGGTAATGCAGATGAAATGTGAAGCATAAAGCCAATTAGATGGTAATAAATACGAGGGCAAATTTTGAGGTATTACACTTATGATTTCCTGAATATTCATTTTAGAAAAACCATAAGTCAACTTACAATTAACAACATTTAATAGAAGAATCTTATTATGGACTGGACTGGTAGATGCCCTACAGTCGAGCAAGGTCCAATCTAGTCCAGCTTTGGGCAAAGGCCCAACAAGCAATCTAGGACAATAAGAATGTTGGAGAGGATATAATTGTTGTAATTATAGTCGTTGAGGACCACCCCCTCACGCGCTTGGTAATTGTCACGCAACCAGCTACCCCTACGAAACTCGCGAACGCAGTTGGATTAGGGGATTAACCACACGCCCACATATTCCGACCACATGCTCTTATAAATATCCTCCCCCTTTGGATTGTCAGGTATTCAATTCAATCATATAATTTTACCTAAACTTTTTTTCTTCGCTTTATCTCTCCCATTGAAACTTACTTGAGCGTCGGAGTACCTTGTAGGTACACCACCCTCTCTCCTATAACTATTGTTGTTGCCCAACGCTGAAGGCCAGGAAGATTTGTTTGGAGTACATCGGAACAAATCTATTTAGCACAAATTGTTGTTCATTGTGAACCCTGTTTTTTTCTTTATTCAGATAGAGACATTGAACATCTATATCATTTTGACATTCCTTCTCCTTCATATCCCCTTGTTACTTTCCAAGTAAGTCTTATGCTACTTATATAGCATATCACTGGAAACTAGCCATTGAGAAGCTATCTTTAGTTGATGTCTTGATATCTTCCAAGTACAGGAGACATTGATAAATTATACATAGAAGATCTTGATCCATTGTATAATTTCATTAACTAGCGTGTCTTCAAAAGTGTCTTGTACTTTAGAGTTGTTAAGAGTGGTTATCCATAAAGTATGTCAACTCTCCTTGAGCCTTGTAAGATGTAGGCTTTAGCTGATTTGACATAGCAGTACTTCCTTTAGTACGTTTAGTATAAAGCTTTGTTATAGGTTATGCATGTTATCAGAAGTCAAAGACAATTGCAAAGTAGGGAAGCAATAAGTTGCTTCTTCTGATGCTGGAAACTTCAACATCATACTCTTCATTGGACCATACTTAGTAAGTTTCTATCAGATTTTGTTTCTTCATAAGCATATAACTCAACCATACTAAAGTGTTTCATTTCATCAAATTATTTTCCTGCACACTTAAACATACATTAGCTAATATCATTATTCTTTTAAATACAATTATTATCATCAAAACTAAAGTGGACTATGAAAAGAAAAATTCTTTTTCTAACACAAAATACACCAGAACCACTACGATAACAAGTATTAGATGATGAAGCGGAAAAGCAATAAAGAACACAATGAATTGTTTACCCAGTTTGGTGGAACTACACATACGTCTGGGAGCTGAGTCCACAACCCAAGAAAGGAAATTTACTATTAATAGCTTAGTATAATTAGACTCACAAGAAACAAAAAAAGCTATATTGTATCAATGTCTCTTTCTAACAATACACAGTGAATTTCTATTTGGAGTCTCCCCCTAAACATGAGAACTTACTCACTTTCTTCTCTGCCACAAAACCAGTGACAGGGGAAAACAACCACTAAACCATAGTGATCAACTTCAATCTTAGAAAGATAAAAGAATGTTGAATATTACAACTAAACTAGACAAGTTACTTAAATATGAGGTGTACATAACAATGTTGAATTTACAACTCAACTAGACAAACCTTTTATACCAAGTTACTGAAACATAGAGGTGTACATAAAAATAACAATGACTCTTGTAAATCATATCACTTTAAAATCTTAAATGGGAATGTTTGATTTCCAATGTAAGTTTGAGCTCCTTATATAGCAAAATAACTTTGGGCTTTTTCTTTGTGGATCTGCAGTTATTTTCTTCCAGAGTCTTGGCACAATTTGTTGGATATTTGATTTGAACCTTAAATACCTCCAACAAAATGATATGATTTGGTTTGTTATAAATTCAAATTTAAATCTCTTCTAAATCTGATTTGATGTTTATAGTTGTCCAACAAATCATATAATTATATTTCTAAACTAATACGGTTAGTTATGTATTTCTAGGATTGGCATCAATTTTGTAAAATAAATAAAGCAGCAATATATTGTATAGGATCTTGCAAGATAAGAACAGGTTAAGCAAAGAAGCCCTATTGTGCGCCTGAGCATGTTAAGTTGAAATGTTTCAACATCTGGAACAATATGTCGAAGAAGATGTCATATGCAGTTCATTCGATATCATGAACTGGTACAATGTGGCGTTGATTTAAAGATCTTGAAGATTCAAATTTGAAATAAAGAAGAATATTGGATAAATATAGACTTTCTAAATATAGAGATATCTTAGGAAGTTATAGATTGAAGATCTATTTGTAGCAGATTTTTCTGCATATTTGTAGCAGATTTTTCTGCATATTTGTAGCAGCTGCTATGCTGTGTTTTTGAAGGCCCAAAATCTAGTTGGGATTAGGTTATAAAAAGAAGTCTTGTAACCTATGTTTAGTAACCAACCAAAGATGTAAAAGTTGTATTATTAAGTTTGAGTTCTTGTAGCAGCTGTATACCAAAAGATGTAATCTTTAGGGTTGTTTCTTTGTAAACCTCAAAGTTGTTAAGTAAGAGGTAGTTTGATCTTGGAGGAAACTTTTAAGAAAACTCTAAGGTGTTGTCATGGAAGCGAGTCTTTTATTTCTTGATTGTTAGGTTGTTATCACTGCTGTGATTGAGGGGGTGAGATGGAGTTCTCATATTTAGGAGTTCCTAGATAGAAGTTGCATTGGTAGTGATTACGTGAGAAGATCGTAAACTGAGTGGTTTGCTGAAGGTTTTGGAATTGATACTACATAGTGGATTTACTTTATGGAATGGTAACCCCTAGAGTATATGTGTTTGCATTTAATTTTGTTAACAATTTGGTTGCGTTGTTTATACTTTTCTGTATTGTAGTATGCATTGTCTTGCTGGATGTCAGTCCAGATGTCTAAACATCATGTAGGATATTTAGAATCTGGTATATCGAAATATAGTATTGTTATTGGTTGTACCTTGCCATGTTATTTGTAACAGCCCAGATGTCTCGACATCGTGTTCAACATCTGGTTTTGTCATACCAGAACTTCAATTGGTATTCGAGCCTGGTTTCCTGTCTGTTTCTAGATGAGATCCAAGGAGGATACTTTCTGGTTCATGGTCAAGGTAGAAGATTTCTATTGGAAAGATGTTTGAACATGATAGGCTCATATTGTTGTGTGAATGGTCCCTAGAAGTTGAGGATGGACTATTCTGTTGTTGTAGCCTGGTGATGAGCTGCAGTTTTGGCAGGTTTGCTTTATTTTCAAACCTATTGGTGTCTCCTGGAGTATGTATTTAAGGCTGATATGTGACACCTAAAATTTTTGAGGAGTTTGTGGTTTGATCCACTGCGTATCTATCTAAAAACTCCTGATGTTGAAAAGGTTGTTCTTCACTTGACATATATCCTATGGTGATGGGATAGATGCATGTCTACTTCAGTTGACTTTTGCCAACGATACTTGAAGATTATTGTTCAAGTCCACTCATAAAGGCATTGTTAAGTGAAGTTGGTGTAGAGAAATCTAAAGATAGCAGAAGCATTTTATTAATGATTTTATATCTCGAGATAGAACACCACATCAGAATTGTGCAGAGTTCCGTTATCTAAAGGAATGGTTTAACAAATGCTTTGGGAGCTAAACTAATGTGGTTAAATCACATGTGTTTGGAACTTACTTTTGATCTGGATGAGGAGGCATGTGGATCGTGTGTTTGAGAAGGTTCTAGCCCTGGAACTTATTTTACATGTGTGGGTGTGATCAACATATTTTTTACTCCTGAAGACAGTTTATTTCTGGTCCTTGCTGCAAGAGTGAAGAACCTGAGCTTCAAGGAGTATTACCTCTAAGAGACTCCTTGTACATGAAGGTTAAGTTGTTAAGTTTTTTGTCATCTGGAAGATTCATATGTTTGGATATGTTTGATCTTGTGGAGCCAGAAGAGTTTTGATTGCGTCTGTGAGGAAAATAGTGTGATTCTTTGAAGTGCTCTTGGAAGATACTGAGGGGGAGTTCCTATTGTGTTGGAAGATCTTGGAGACATAGAAGACACGATTTCTTGACACCTTTGTATTAAGAATTCATTCCTCTAAACAGGTTTGGTTGTTTGTTCCCTACAAACAAGATAGAGGTTGTTTACTCAAACTTGATATTACCAGTCAAGTCTATGAGAACATGGAACCCTTGTGTCAGTATGATTGGTGTCATATGAGGGGTTCAGTTGTTGTTTGAAAGAGGGGGATTGGGTGTGAAGACATCTAACATCTCAAAATCAAACAAGAGGTTTGACCACTTAGCTCTAAGGAGAAGATTCTTGAGATGTCCATACTGCTACCTGGGGTTGTGTTTCTGCTTGGAAGTTTGATCAGCTATTGATGGTTGATCCCCTTGTGTTCCCCTGCATGTGTTATGTATAGATTACTATGGAGGTTAACTTCATAACCATATTAATTTGTGAAGCCTTCTGTGACTGAGACTGATGTTTGAGAAGTTGTTGGAAAACCATCTCAAAGGTGCATGATTGTTCATCTAAGGGTACTTTGCTCATGATGGAGTTCATGATTAAGCCACTGATTTATTTGGATGTCATGACTGATTATCATCTAAAGGTATCAGACGTATGGAGAAGAAGAAGTCAGACTACTTGCTCTATCTTGTGTGAGAAGAAAACTTAGTATTTGTCTGAAAGTTATGTATATCTACAGTCTGAACATTATGCTTCAGAAAGTGTACAGAGAATTTTTTTTGTGACTGTGTTTGTTTTGCTTTGGATAAGAAGATGGCAACTTGAGGTGGCCTTGTTCAGCTGACTATATCAGTGTGAACAAAAAGAAGATAAAATCATCTGTTATTTGTTTGTGAATCCTACTTGGATAACAAATAGCTTGGCGGGAGTTGGGTATTATCTGATGTGTGGATGCAATTCAGATTTATGAAGTCTCTATGTAAGAAATTGTGTGAGATTTTATTTCTATTTTATGTGATCAGACAATTGTGATAACCGGATCATGATGCAGAGGGTGTGTTCTTTTGACTGCATTATGAAACTGATGTACTACATGGTGTTACAACATCATTGTGTTACTTTTTCTGGGACTATATGTGTGAAGTTGGAAGATCAACGTTATTATCAAGAGTGGAAGTTTTGATATAATGTGAATTAGAATGGGCAGATTCTGATTTTTAATAGTATTCATAACTTCTTTTATGATGAAGACTTCATTTGTTGTAAGGACAAAAGTTTAATATCAGATAGTGTGATTTGATCAGAAGGACTATATATGATGTGGTTGTAGTTGGTAGACCATGTATCTGAAATAAACATGGTGAGATTATACTTAACATATGCAAGAAATGCTCAACACATGTTGAGAATGTGGCAATCTCAGTGTGTGTTCATCTAGTGCCAAGTGGTCATCTTCAGAAGGGGCTTTGGTTGTTCATGACAAGGGGAGTTAAAGCTGTTATTTGTGGTCTATTGTTTCAAGGGTGCAAAATGTTTCTGTAAAGCTTGTGTGTTGCTGAGGTCTGATCAAAATGGTTGTTAAACTAGTAGTTTCTTTTACTACTAGTCACGGATAGTGGCAGTTTGGATCCTATGTAGCAAGCAATCTAAGAGTATTTGTTTTAGAATTTGTGAGAAATTCAAAATCAAGTGTATCTTGTGTGTTTTATAAGAACATTTATCAGTTGTGATCTTGGTGGTATTTTCATAGAGCTAGTGTATCTGAATTTTTAAAAGTCATGATTGATCTCTCAGTTTGAGAGTATGTTCATCATGTGTGTGAAGCTGAGATTTAGTGGAGTCTATGCTCAGTTGGAGTATTGTCTTTCCATGGCATGGGGAGATTTTGTTAATCTTATTTGGAGCTAATATGAAAATCTTCAAAATCAGACTGCTGTAGAACCATCTGGTAAGGTTATTACACAAGGATTTATAATCAATTGTTGTTTGAGGAGTTCGAAAATATTTGATTGATTATCCTTATGATTCAAGACTGGTGATGTTCAAAAAGATGTTTGGAACATCTCTGAGTTTGTGTAGAATCATGGGAGGGGTTTTGTTATTTCTTGGAAGTTAGTCTGAGAATTGGAATCAGTCTTGTGTTACAGGAGTTGTGTCTTTCTGGAAAGTTTGCTGGTTAGTAGTTGGCCTGGATATTGTTGATACTGAAGATGGAGATGATAAACTATGTAGACATCATAACTTTGATGACCAATTGGAATGGTTTATTTCTGGTTCAGGTGCAGATCAAAATGATCATCATGAAGTTAAAATAGATAGTTATATCAGAACTTTATGAAGACTACTTTACTTAAGGAAAGGTGTCATCCTTGGTATGTCTATGAGGTGTAGTTCTTAAGTATTCATTCTGAAGTTTCATACAGTGGCAGGTATGAGGACTAAGGAGAAGCACTGTCAGACTTTCATCAATGTGTGAGATTAGCTAGAATTACTGCAAAATCAACAGAATGGAGCTTGTCTACTCAAACTTGGTTGGTGAATCAAGTTTATGAGAGCATGGGACTATTGTTTTATTTAGGAAAGAAGTTCTTTCAAGTGGCAGAAGAAGGAGTTGAATTCAACAGTTGGATGTTGACTCATAATGTTCTAACATCTAGTTCAACATCAGAATCTTAGTTGGTGACGTGACACATCAATTTAAGGATGATCTACATGAATGAAAAATTGAATGCTTCAAAAATATTGTTATCTTGACAGTTTGTTGAAGCCGCAAGAAGAAGATGTTACATGCTCGGAGTATGTTTGATAGTAAGCAAGTGGAACATGTGATTTGAAGATCAATTTTACTGAGTAGATCAGGATATCTTTGTGAGAATTTTGATAAATGTGAAGAAGGCAATTTGTGGCAGTTGGCTTGTTCATATGAGGATTCATAAATAAGGTGATTAAATAGTGGCATTTGGTTGTTCTCTATAGTGGATTCAAAGAATCAAGATAATCAGAGTGTGGCAGCTGGTGGGTCTTAAGGATTTTCTTAGAACAAGTTGCTCTTGGGCAGAAGAGTGATGAGTTGAAGACTCAAGGAGTTTTTTACTTCTTGAAGGTGGATGAAAGGTTATTTCTCCTTCTGGAATTCTGATTCAAGCTGGTGGCACAGTGTTGTTGAAGGTTTTCAGTATTGGATTACTATGCTTTAGTAAGTCCAGTTGGTGGAACATATCAAGAATCATGGTGACGATGTCTTGGTGTGCGGAAGATGTTCTAACTTGTGTTAGGACATTATCTGGGATGATTGTATACATTGTATCTAAAGAGAGTCTACCTAATCATATGGGAGAATGATGAAGTAGAAGGTCGGCCTTGGAAGGAGAATGTAGAGAAGACTAAAATAGACCAAGTAGTGATTGCTTGATAGTCTGAATGTGGATATTCATCAATTGATCCTAATGTCAAAGTTAAATGATTCGATGAGTATTATTGGAGTGTCTGGCCAAGAAGAAAATCCTGTGGAAGTAACATAGTACTAATGTTAAGTCAGCCTGTCAAGATGTGTTGTTTTTAGAGCAGGTGATGGCAAAAAATCAAGAGGGAATCATGTGAGCATTGGTACAAGGGATGATTGTGTTCAACGTGTGGGTTGAATAAAGAGTGAGCTCTTGAAGACATGAATATGCGTCTTATGTTTTTCCATTCATCAAAGTACAAAGGAGCACATGTCATTCTTGATAGGGGGAGTGTTATATTTTTGTGCAGCTGGACTTGTGAAGTTAAGGGGGAGTAGTGCTTTTCTTGGTAATATAGACAATACATGGTGTAACACGGTGGGAGAACTGACTTTTAGTCATGTTGCGGATAGCAAGAGTCGCCATCGACTTTTATTTTATCCAAATGGAAAGGACATAAAAGAACAGGAAAGACCTATTTTAAAAGACTCGGGTTCGGGGGGTAGGTTATATAAAGGGAAGGTGTTAGCACCCTTTATATCCATGGTTATCCATGGGCTCTTAGTTACTTAGCTCACTTAAATTGTTTTTGAAATGTGTAGTGTGTGATTAGAAAAATTTCTTTAAGTACTTTGTAATGACCCTCGTATGGGTGTATACAAAGCCTAGTTTAGAAATTGTGAGGTGTAAAAGTATTTTTGAAGAGTGAGCAAGTAACTATGAGGTACCTACCCTAGATTAAGTCTTTCATGTTCTTGTATGTTCTCTCAAGGGTAAGACTATCCTTATTATTAAGGAATAGGTAGTTATTACCTTGGATTTGGATTAAGGGACAAGCGTAGGGTCATCGTATGGTCATAGAAGGCAACTTAAGGGGTGTCTTTAGCAATTCGTAGGGACTATCATCATTTATTCGAAGGGACAAGATCGTTAGTTTCGTAGGCAACCTCAAAGGGAATTGATCTTATAAATCTGTAGGGACTTGATAATTTTATAAGTGAAGGGACTTTGCTTAAGACACCCCTATATTCGAGGGACTTGACCATTTTTAAGGCAACTGAGAGGGATAACCTAGGAAATGCAAGATGGCGATCAAAGATCGACTTACGTGTGTGAGTGTTTTGTTTCAAATATTTATCTTATTTAAATTAATTTTCTAAGTTATTTTTAATCACATTTAGGTTATACACACCCTAAAATTACTAACCATACAATAGAATATTTACAAAATAAAATAAAGACGGAAAATAAACCTATAAGTATTACATGGCTTTAACAGATACATAATAATCAAATAAAAATTATAATAATAAATATAATAAAAATAATAAATAAACAATAATAAGATAATGGCAATAATAAAATAATAGCAATAATAATAACGATAATAATAATAAATAAAGAAATCAAAATTAAAATTTAAAAGAGAAATTATTTTTAGGTTAAACAAATATTATAAATTTTTTAGAGATTAATTAAGAAAATATAACGATTTAATAATAATATTAACAAAAATATTAAATTATTTACACAATAATAGAAATAAAAGTTAATATATTAATTAGGGTTTAGAAAAATAAATTAAATTTTTAGGGTTAATAAAAAAAATTAGGGTTAGTATTTTAATTAAGAAAATTAGGGTTAAGAATTTAGGTTTAAAGAATTAATTAAAACTTAAGTAAATTATTTACAAATTATATATAATAAAGATTAATACTATGATAAAAAAAATATTAAAAGGAATAAATAATATTTATTTTACAATAAATATTTTATGATATAATATACTTAAGTTAAAATTAGGGTTAATTAATTAGTTAATTAGTTAATTAGATAATTAAATAATATAATAATAATTAAGTTAAAGGAAATATAAAGAAAAAAAAATAAAACAGAGATTTAAAATAAATGGGGGAGGCCTGGATTTGAACCCAGGACCTCCCCATTACCTGACCAAGGCAATGACCACTGGGCTACGCATGCTAGCTGGTAAAGAGATGAACCAAAGCAAATAAATTATAAACCTGGAAAAAGGAAAACAAATGAACAAAAAGAAAGAACCCGGGGATCGAACCCAGGCTCTGCAGCTCCACACGCACACGCCCTATCCACCAGGCCACTTGCTTCATTCAATAATTATAATACAAAGAAATATATATAAAATAAAACGTTTTTTGAATTTCAGAATTCGCGCCAAGAATTCATCTTCAACCTCTGTCCGTCGTTTTAGACTTTTAGTGACACTTTTCCGTCACTAAAGCTTATAGTGACGGATTCCCTTCGTAGCTGTCCTGGAAATTCAAAAACGTAGAATACACAATATAAATTCATTCCAATGGTTCAAATCAATCAAAGCATGTCCTCTAAGTCCAATTAAGGCCTCAATTTCAAACGAAATCACTCGTAACTAGGGTCCCTGATTTTGGACCTTCGAAACCCTAATAATGATATATCATCGATCCTGCACCAAAACTCAAATCAAACCAACCAGAAACATTGTAAACATCAATATGAACAACAATATACAATCAAATTCCATTTAGACAGCACATATAATAAAAATCGAAAATCAAGATTTCAAGTTCAAATGTGAATTCGGTTTATGTCATTTAATATGCTTTTGATGATTGTAATGATGGAGATGCATTATAATGATCCTCAGGAAGACAATGGAGCCTTCAAAAGCTCTTGAAGTTGCTTGAAAGTGGGAAACCGAAAATTGATTTTTTTCTTCAAAAATTTGCAATGTGAAAGGTGTTCTTTGGCATTTGATTTTCGTCCCTTGGTATTGTAATAGGTTTTTGATCTTATAGTGAATAAAATTAGGTCAAGAAAGTGATGAATGGTTGGGCTTTTTGGATGCTTTGATGGTGAAGGAAGTCATGATTTTAAATGTAAGAAAAATCAAATATTTTCATGCCATAAAGCCTTAGCACGAATTTGGATAGCATCCAATCACTTTAAATGGTGTTTATAGGTTTCTAGAACAAGAATCAAATCTAAATATTGAGTTTTCATATTTTATTTTGATTTAAATTGATTTTTAATGAATAAAATCAAAATAAATAAAAAATAAACTATAAAAATCTGAATAAATGAGAATTGAGTCGTGCATGATGTCATGGTAAAGATTGGATCATAAAATTGCAAGCCCATGTGGAAAGAATTGGTTTTAAGACCCCATTTGCTCAATATACCTCTCAAAAATTTCCCAACTTTGCAAGGGCACAAATCCCTCAATTTTACGGATATGAAGGTGTTCTTGGACATTTTGGAAAGATTAGAGAGTCCTCTAACCAACCTCTTTGGTCTAATGTCCATATCCTTTACCATTTTCAAATTATGCTCTTTGGAAGATGTTGACTTTTTGTTGACTTTTAAAATGACCTATAATGTTTTAGCTCATACCTTCCAAATGAATCATTTTTAGGCTTGGCTTGTGAGACACAAAGTTGTAGAGAATTCAATTTCCTTCAAAATGAGCTTTTGATGGGAAATTTTTGATGAAGCATGTGAAAGTTATGGCTGGTCAAATTTCAGTTGACTTTTCCTATGAAAACCCTAATTTAGAAACTCCTGATTCTTGATGATCTGAAATCTCCTTGATGAATCACGATCAACCCTTGATAAAATGATGAATTTTACTTTATAAACTTGATGTTGGCAAAAAACCATGAAGTTTGACTTTGGTTTGACCACAGTTGACCTCAGTTTGACGTTTTAACCATTTTGACTGATTTTTGCATATCTGATCATCTGACTGAGCAAACCTTTTGGGAAAGCCTTGAAACTTGACATAGGGATTCTTGAAGACATGTATGATGTTATGAATCTCATTTGAGGCCTTGAAAGTCCATTTATCCTAATGAAATTCAAAACCCTAGTTTAGGATGCATTGCTTAGGAGGATGCTTTGTCTGAGGGAATTGTCCAACTTTCTGACTAATTGTGAACCTTGTGAACCTCTTGAGATGCCTTGTGAACCTTTTAGGACACCTTGGTATACAATTCCTTGACTAGGTGAGGGCAAATTTTGGGGTGCAACACATGGCATGGCTATTAGGAGAGAAAAGTAAGTAATATCAAGTGTACCTTGATTACTCATACTCAGTTGAGCTCATAATATTGTATATAATATGGGTTTGTGATGTCACACATCATGTTATAACATGCTCTAATAAGTGTGGTTAATTGGGTCTCAGACTGATATGTTTTCTTAGCTGCGTGAAGCTAGTTGGATTGGAACATAAGCTCACTCAGGAGGAGTATGAAGAACATTTGTGGTTGTTGTTGGGCAAGATTAGTTGTTGTCAATAATGGTGTCATGATTATGGATCATGATAGACCTGAGTTTTTGTTTTGCCGGAAATAATGTTTGATCTTTATTTGTATCTTTTGTTGTTGTGTGCTCATATCCTTTTGTTGGATAGAATTTATTTTGTTATTTTTGTCAAATTGTGACAAACATAGGGAAAAGGGTTAGCGTTTAGACATTGCTTGGTCTGAGGTAAATCCTTGTAGTTATTTTGCAAAGATGTTAAATATAATATCTATTCTGAGTTTGTTTCTTTTCAATTTGCAAGGTTTGTTGTGTCATGTGTTTATTGATTCAAACACAGATAGAGTCTTGTGAGTCTAAAGGGCAAAGTGATTTTATATAGAAGTTGCACATAGTCTTTTCAATTTGCAAGGTTTGTTGTGTCATGTGTTTATGTGATCTAAATGAGGTTTGTCTTGTGAGTCTAAAGGGAAAAGTGATTCCATATGGGATAAAAGTGTTACCTGCAATATTATTTGAATTCATAAGGGGCATGAATTGTGCATGGAGTGTTGCCTTGGGTGAACTAGCAGACGGCTTGTGGTAAGATGTCAGAACATGTTCCAAAATATGTTTTTCTTTAGCCAAACAAGGATTTATTGTGGACGGCGCTTGCAGTAGTATATGAAGCATGTGTTCTTTTTGCGTGTTTGTTATCGGTACATCCTATTTTTGAAAGAGTAAATTCAACCATTCAAAGTTTGTTCTGGTCAGCTCACTTTAATTGGTGTAGAAGTTTTTGCTCCTAAAATAATGATCATTGACCAAGAACACGTCTGCATTCAAGGAATGATCGTTACTTTCTAGGTCAGTACCTGCTGTTTATAGAGAGCATTTCTCCTCATTCAGCATGTGAGTGTTTTCATTCTTTCTTATCTATTATGGGTTT
This sequence comes from Lathyrus aphaca, assembly GCA_963966055.1. NCBI lineage: Eukaryota > Viridiplantae > Streptophyta > Magnoliopsida > Fabales > Fabaceae > Lathyrus > Lathyrus aphaca. The sequence continues at coordinate 30,224,300 of OZ014520.1, read as the reverse complement.
TATTTGTATCTGGGTGAGTACTGTGTGGGTGTGGTGTTGTCAAGAATGTTTTTTTTCTTCCATATTTTGGCTAAAAAGGGGGATAAAGGGTTTGCTCAGATGGTGTGCATAGAGGTTCAGTTCAAATGGTTGCGCCAAATGTGCTTCAGATATGGTCCTAAGATGTCAGGGAGGATGTTAAATGTTAGTCACTATGACTTGTATCCTGAGTTATGAACACAATTGTGACTTGTGTTCTTAGTTACAAAGGTGGATAAGTGACTTGTTCTCTTGTGTCACCATTGGTCTCCTTGAGGGGGGTGTTTCTCAGCATGTGAGGAAAGTTTCTGGGAACCTGAATGGATATGGGTAGTAGTGGATTAGTTCGACCAAGAGTTCAGGACTTTCTACTCCTTGTCCACTGCTATTTCCACTAATGCTGAGGAAGGTTGTTGAGGAAGATGTCAAGCAACATGTCCTGACATGATGAAGAAAGCGTTGTTGTTGTTTTTTCATTTTTGTTGTTGTAATATGTTGTAATTTTATATATTTGTTTTAGCCAAAATTTGCCAAAGGGGGAGATTGTTAGTTCTGTATTTCTAGGATTGGCATCAATTTTGTAAAACAAATATAGCAGCAATATATTGTATAGGACCTTGAAAGATAAGAATGGGTTCAGCAAAGAAGCCCTATTGTGCGCCTGAACATGTTGAGTTGAAGTGTTTCAACATCTGGAGCAACATGTCGAAGAAGATGTCTTATGCAGTTCATTCGACATCATGAACTGATATAGGTGGATTGAAGATTCTTTTAAAATTTAACAGAAGCAGAATATTCAGATAATATAAATCAATCCAATATGGCGCTGATTTAAAGATCTTGAAGATTCAAATCTAAAATAAATAAGAATATTGAATAAATATAGACTTCTAAATATAGAGATATTTTAGGAAGTTATAGATTGAAGATCTATTTGTAGCAGATTTTTCTGCATATTTGTAGCAGCTTCTATGCTGCATTTTTCAAGGCCCAAAATCCAGTTGGGATTAGGTTATAAAAAGAAGTCTTGTAACCTAGGTTTACTAACCAACCAAAGATGTAAAAGCTATATTATTAGGGTTGAGTTCTTGTAGCAGCCGTATACCAAAAGATGTAATCTTTTGGGTTGTTTATTTGTAAACCTCAAAGCTGTTAAGTAAGAGGTAGATTGTTCTTGGAGGAAGCTTTTAAGCTAACTCTAAGGTGTTGTCATGGAAGTGAGTCTTATATTTCTTGATTGTTAGGTTTTTATTAGTGTTGTGATTCAGGGGGAGTGTGATGGGGTTCTCATATTTAGGAGTTCCAAGATAGAAGTTGCATTGGTAGTGATTAAGTGAGAAGATCGTAAATTGAGTGGTTTGCTGGAGGTATTTGAATTGACATTACATAGTAGATTTCCTTCATGGCCTGGTAGCCCCCGGAGTATATGTGTTTGCATTGAACTAGGTTAATAATTTGGTTGTGTTGTTTCTACTTTTGTGTATTGTAGTATGCATTGTCTTGCTGGATGTCAGTTCAGATGTCTAAACATCCTATAGGATATTTAGAATATGGTATATCAAAATGCAGTAATGTTATTGGTTGTACCTTGCCATGTTATTTGTAACAGACCAGATGTTTCGACATCATGTTCGACATCTGGTTCTGTCATATCAGAATTTCAATTAATAACAATAAAATATAATTGAATCTTCACAAAATATTCGGTTAAAACACAACAATTTGGTGCTTGTTGCACAAGACCCAGATATCGTACCAACATGTTGGAGCACGCACCCAACATGTATCCCTTTTGCCATTCCATGTAGCTTTAGCAAGCTAGACTAATCTTAAACACTTGGACACTTCTTCATGTTGTTATTTTGCTCAAATGAATCAAATTCAAAGGGTCAATGAAATAGGAGAAACAACCTTCCCCTTTGGCAAATTGTGCAAAAAAATTGTTCAAGATAAATAACACTTCTTTCATGATAACAAGTGACAACCAGTAAATGTACTGGATCTTCGGAGGATTTTAAGTAGTTGCAGTTTCCATGTATCGGAGTTAAGCACCAACAACAGTAGAAGTCAGAAGCATCAACGTTATAATGCTTACATATGATCTATTTTGTTGCTTCAAACCAAACAGATAATCATGCCATCATTCACATACTTAGTTATGCATGAATCTAGTATCACATAGTTAATATCATATGATCCTACTAACTAACATATATCAGTATGCAATCATTCACATACTTAATCATACACACACATTAAAATAGTAGTATATATCAAAATATACAATGAATACTACTAACACAGATAAATCTTTTTTCACAGATACAAGGACCAGGACTAGATATCATGCTCGATGCTTTAGCATGGAGCATAACATTAGCACATTCCCAAATAAGGTAGTACTAAACAAAAAAAAAACAGTTGCATAAGAACCACCGTTACTCCTTTTTTCAATAATTTGACAAAGAGTAAGGTCTTCCATCTAACATCTAAAAGTTATTCATGCACATGTTAGTATGTTAGCACGTACACAACCAAAAACATTAGAAAACAACTAGAACAATATCAAAAGATGCACAATCATAAGATCTTGTAAGTATAGTATGTACCTAAGAGGGGTGAATTAGCTTCTATGAATTATTTTCTCGGTTTTAACTTAAGTCTTATAATTTTTCTGATTTATTTTCTAAGTGATGAAAGCTATAAAATACGAAAGGGTAAAAGACACAGGGATATATTCTGGTTCTCCTCACAATCTGAGAGTAGTCCAGTCTCCTAATGCAGTAAGAGATGTTCTTATTGTTAGATCTTATGGACAAGACAATACTAGTCTTTCAATACATACCCAGAACAATCCTCTTGGATTTTCACTAAGTACACTAAAAGAACAATCATCCCTTAATGACTCTCTTATTTCCAACAATCCTGGACAACAAGGATAACAACAATAATATGAATTTTTCAAGAGTTTTTAAATGTAGTGTAAAATGCATTAATCTCTTGATTAATATTCTCCTACAAGCATACAATTCTCTTTATGATGTACAAGTGTTCAAGTATGTATGTGAATGAAACTTATGATATTTTCAATGAAAATTATGAGCAAAAAGTTTCTCCAATTTTTTTCATCTAGAACACTTAAGAAATTTTGAAAGATGGAGAAAAAAGTGTTTAAATTGTTTGTGAAGGAGGTGAAGTTAAAATTCTAAAATTTAGGTTATATATAGCCTCTAAACACCTCTCTAAATGAGTGAAATTTACAATAATGTGGATAAAAGCTAAGACAGGAGAGGTGGTAAACTAGTGACAGAAGTTGAATATGAAGACTTGCAGATTAAGATGGGCAATATTGGCTTGTGTGAGTGTTCGCTGTGATTTCTGGCGAACAACCTCTGGTTAACCAATTTCTCAGAAAACTGGGTTACTTGCAGGACCAACCAAACAAGTCCTGGGACACATGTGCATTTATTCTGTCGAACTATTCTTAGTGTTGGTGATTGATTTATGGTTTGTTTCGTCAATACTGTCAAAGTGTTAAGAACTTTGAATTTTACAAGTAATAGTAAAGTTTAAGTTTAAAATGAAATAAAGTTAAAAGTTTTAAACAAGAATAAGAAGAAATGTCGAAGGCTAAAACTTGCAGAAAAGTAAATAAAGCTTGAAAATGACATAAACTTGATGAATAAACAGGTAATTTAAATAACTTTGAAAGATAAATGGTGTTCAAACGTACATGGTTCCAAATATCAAACTCATTTTCTCTCACACTGGGTACTTAGAGCATTTACAGGAATTTTGTATCAATTTTCACACACCTATTCTAAACACAAACTATCCTATTTATATACAAACAAAATAACTGCTTAGAACGGAAAAACTATAACTAAATGACAAGTGTCAGCCTGCATGCAATTTTCTTCTCTGAAACTTCCATGTGTCCAACTGTCAAAGGTTACAACCTTTTGAATTTGAATTCCCTTCTTTGGTGACGAAACCTTGCACCCCTTCAATCTGTCGAAGCCTTTAAAGAAGAAACAACTCTTTCAACATCTATCAAATACTGTCTTTTGTCAAGAACCCTCTTCTGTCGAATACTTAGCTACGAATAACTTTCCAAACTGGTGGGACTGCCAGAACAATATTTGCCACTTTGTCGAAGCATTAGCGCTTTTGACTTTACCATCATCTCTTGAATTTCTTTTCTTTCCTTATTCTTCGACAGAGATGACCTCAAGCTCCAAATTTCACCCTGTCGAAATTATGGGTTTACAAATTGCCCCCCAGCAAAGATGTTTTCGACTATTCTTGGAGAAATATCTTTTGCTGTCGAAATGACCTTTGACTTCCTGTCAGTCACATTTATTATAAAGTGATTTTGTTGAGTCCCAAGAAAACATCATGATTTTCACTTTATGAAAACGTCATGTCTAGCCCACGTTTACACAATCTCCCATGACCCTATATTGTAGCTAAATCATGGCCTCCTACCAACTGCCACTTTTAATTTCCACCAATAGATCAAAAACGCACGTCTCCACTTCTCCAACTGAAAGTCTTTTCATTTTCCCTTTTTTATTATTATTCATTTATTTCATCTTCTATAAATACCACCTTCAACAACATTTCATTCTTTTCACATCCTCAAAACTCTTCTCCTACCCAAACGCAGAAACTCTATTACAAAACCTTTTCAAAGCTTCTGCTCCTTTTTCGACAAGGAGATATTAAGACTGGAGGATTTGCCAGATACTCCTTGATCTTGTCGAAGGCATCTTGTTGTTCTTGCCCCCAAGTGAAGCCCTCCTTCTTCAGTCGAAGTAGAGGTGAGAAGGCCTGTGTCTTTCCACTAAGGTTGGAGATAAACCTTCTGAGAAAGTTGATTTTCCCTAGTAGAGACTGTAATTCCTTCTTTGTCGATGGCGCTTTTGCTTCCATTATGGCCTTAGCTTTGTTTTCATTAATTTCAATCCCTTTCTTGTGGACCACAAAGCCTAAGAAGTCCCCAGCCTGCACACCAAAAGCACATTTAAGAGGATTCATTTTCAAACCAAACTTCCTCATCCTTTCAAAGGACTGTCGAAGATGGTTAATATGGTCTGAGCCTGAGGCAGATTTAATCACAATATCATCTATATAAACTTGCATAAATGTTTCAATGAAATCATGAAAAATAGAATTCATAGCCCTTTGGTAAGTAGCTCCAGCATTCTTCAAACCAAAGGGCATGACTACCCACTAATAGGTTCCTATTGCTCCTGGACAACGAAAAGCTGTTTTTGGAACATCTTCTTCGGCAATGAAAATCTGGTTATAACCAGAATATCCATCAAGCATACTTAAATACTCATGGCCTGCTGCCGAATCTACTAGCATTTCTGCTACTGGCATAGGATATTCATCCTTAGGGGTAGCTGAGTTTAGGTCTCTAAAATCAATGCATACCCTCAGTTTGCCATTCTTCTTAATCACAGGAACAATATTAGCAATCCATTCGACATACCTTGTCGTACGGATGAATTTTCATTTTAGAAGCCTTTCGACTTCTTCTTTGATTTTCGACAGAATTTGAGGTGCAAAGCGTCTGGGAGTCTGCTTTATTGGCTTCTTCCCTTCCAGTATTGGCAACTTCAATTCAACCAAATTTCTGTCTAAACCAGGCATTTCGTCATAATCCCATGCAAAGCAGTCTTTAAACTCATTCAGCAGTTGTATTATTTCGACTCTGAGTTGAGGATTCATCTTGGCACTAATGTAAGTGGTCATTTTCTCTGCCCCCAGTCCCAGATTAATTTCCTCTAAAGGATCTTGTGCCACCATTTTCATATTGGTTGGGGTTGGATCTTTTTCGAACCCCAAAGGTTCGTCATCATAAATGGCATCAAGTCTTTGACTCTGCCATTCGCCATTAGAGTCTTCTTCAAAACTCTGCTCTGCATGTTGTTCCTCAATATTTTCTTGAGGATGCTGTTCTTCGACAACTTGAGTGCTGGCTTCGACAGCCATATTTCTAACTTCAGCCTCAAGGGCCGCTTTGAGTTGTTTTTCGGCTATATAAGCCGAAATCCTTTCCATTGCTGAAACTTCAGTCATTTTCACTGAATTCACTCCCCCATCCAGTTGGGTTGACATGGGCAGTTCCCCAAGTGTAATTTGTCTCCCCAATTATTTCTTTATCCCACTGGAAACCATGCGTAGGATGGAGGTACATGGAACAGTAAACGTTGTCGGAAGCTGTTAGGTCGAAAGCAGCAGGATTGCATGGTGCTATATGGGCTAGGTTCTTGTCGAAGTTACGAATAGTGACATTGTTCACATAAGCTGTGAAGTAACTCTGATCTGCTTCAATGTTTTCGACAATCCCATCTGGCCTCCAGATTGCTATTCTTTGATGCATGGAGGATGGCATAGCCCCAATCCCATGGATCCATTCTCTTCCCAACAGCAAGTTGTAATTTGCCTTTGATGCTATCACCACAAACATTGTAGGCCTGGTGATGGATCCTACAGTCAAGTTCAGTTGTATTACTCCCAGTGTTGTCCCTACTTTACCTTCATAGTTGGACAACACCATATTGTGAGGCTTAATGTCGGAGTCATCTTTTCCAATCCTCTTTATCATATAATGAGGAATTAAATTCACAGCTGCTCCACCATCTATCAGAATTTTGTTGACCCCCACGTTTTCTACCTTTCCTTTTATGAAAAGAGGCTTTAAATGAGCCTTCATTGCATCATCTGGCTTTTCGAAGAAAGCATTTTGCTCTTCGACGCAGCCATTGTTCATTATGTAGTAGCATACAGGCTTCAGACCTATGCTGTCATCTGCCATGTCATCCTCTTCGTCTTCGACTTCCATTATCCTGTCATAGTCTCTGGGCAACACAGAAACCACATTGCAGGTTACGTCGAAGGAGGCATCAGATTCTGAACTAAAGTCATCTGTAACTTCTTCGTCCACTGGCATTCTGTTGTTTGTTTTCTGCATTTCTGTGGTGTCACTAAATCCATTCTTCTGAGGGGTTTCTTCTTCTGCCAGAGGTATCCCCTTGCTTGTGATCTGCACACATTTGCTTGATTCAGCCTCCTTCTGCCCAACCCTTTTGTGTTCTACAGTTTCCTTTTCAATTTTCTTCTGCCTTTGGAATCTTCTCCATTGGGATCTGGACATAGGATTCTTCCCTTTGTAGTTTTCAGAGACGTATTTTGGCCTTGCCTCCTTTTTAACTTCCATTGAGGGACCCCTGTTCACTTCAAAGCTCTTCCATCTCTTCTGACCTTTGGCATCCCTTATAGGTTGAACCCATTTGTCGTCATTTGGTCTGTTGGATGGTTTATAAGTGTTGAAACGTCTTTCTCCCACCCCTTGGCTGTGATGCTTCCCTCTTCTTGGGTCGAATCTTTCGTTTCTGGTTGGTGGGACTGTTCCCCAGTTTCTTTTCCTCTGGGCCTTTTCTGCTGCTTCTAAGTCATCAGTTGCTTTCCTGTCGAACACAGCACTGCATCTTGGGCAAAGCATAACTTCTGCATTCTTCCTTTGACACCTCTGGATGAATTCGACAAGACTTTCGCTCTCTTCTGGGTAAACCAGCTTCTGATGCTTCTCTTGACGTTTCTTTCCCTTGTTGGTGTCTGGTCCTACCTTTTGAGTGATTTCCACCATATGAATCCCAGCATTCTGTTCAGTTGTGATTTTCAATTTGTTCATTTTTTCGACTAGCATCATTTCCTCTGGGATAGTCTCCTTTGATTGACTCACACTGCCTTTTGGGTGTAAACCCTTATAGATGTATTTGCAGCAGTGTGCAACACCTTCGACAGAATGTTCTTCAGTTTTGATGGTACTACTGTTTATTGGTTCGACAGTAAGGGCATTGTCATCAATCCCTGTTGTTTTGATCTTATCTTGGTTAAGGCCCTCAGTGGCCTCTTTTTGGACAGTGAAGGTTTTGTTATCCTCCTCTTCGTCATCATTTTTAAAAGAATATCCCCACCCTGTGGGTTTGATTTTGTTGATATCTGTTTTGGAGCTTGGTGGTGCTGAATATTTCACCATGAAGTCGAACTTCCCATTTGACTCTCCTAGAGTGTCCCAGATCACCCCCTGCTCAGCATCTTTTTCATAGTTTTTCTTGTCGAAGCTTCTTCCCACTTTGATTGTATTTCTTTCGTCGAAACCTTCAGTAGTTTCAATAGCATTCTCACTGTCGAAGTCTTCAGAAATTTTGACTTCTTTTTCCTCAGCCTGGTCAGCAAGATCATCACCCTCTTCCACCACATTTACATGGGTGTCGAAACCTTCAGCAGTTTCTATCATGGTGAAGTTGGTGTCGAAGCTTTCAGTGACTTCTACCATTTCAAAACTTTCCTCTGCCATGATCTCCATTTCGACCACATTTACCATTTCTGGTTCAGCATAATTGGCCTCCACAACCTGCATGGGATTGGAGTCAATCCTCATCTGCTGCTTGGCTTTGTCTCCAAACTTCAGCCTTCCATTTTGGATTGCGTTCTGGACAAGATCCCTGAAAAGGTAACATTGAGAAGTTTTATGACCCAAGAAATTATGGTATTTACAAAAACCTCTCTTTTTTTGTTGGTCTACAGGAGGCTCCTTAGTGCCTGCTGGTTTTATTAACTGACCATCTTTGACTAATAAATCAAATATTTCATCACATTTGGTGATGTCGAATGTATAGGTTCTTTTAGGGAACCTGTCATTCTTTTCCACTTCGACTGGATTTTTTCCATTCGACGGGGCTAAAACTTTACAAGAATATGGAGGGCCTTGTTTTAATTCTGCCAGATCAATTTCTTGCTGGTCGAAAATGACTGGTTCGTTTTCGTCATAATCATCTTCTTGAACTATTCCTACATAGGCCACTCTTTCCTTCTTGTTTTTATTTGATCTAAATTTTTCATTTTTTAATCTTTCTATTTGCCTCACTCTGTCTGCCAGTTGCGCCATGTCTCTCAAGTACTGGGTATCCAGTTTTTTCCTTATGGAATAATCTAGACCCCCTGCAGCCATTTCGACTAGTTCTTGTTCCGGCACTTGCGTAAAGCATCTGGCTTTTAATAATCTAAACCTATTCAAATAGTCATCTATAGGTTCAGAAAATTTTCTTTTGACACTCGCCAACTCTTTCAAACTTATCTTGGTTTGTCCCATATAAAATTGTTCATGGAACAATCTTTCTAATTGGGTCCAAGTGAAGATTGAAGTTGCAGGAAGACATGTAAACCAAGTGAAAGCATTTTTTGTCAAAGAACTTGGGAAATATTTCATCCTTAAGTTCTCATTATTAGCAATCTCTCCTGCCTCTATCAAATAACGTGCTATGTGTTCTATGGTGGACTCACTAGTATCCCCTGAGAATTTGGTGAATTTGAGGACTTTCCACCTTGGTGGTAACTCTTGTTGTAAGACAAATTCAGACAAGGGGGACGTATAACTAGGCCTTTGTAATCCTACGTTTACTCCATTTTGTGCCATTATTCTCTCAACCATGGTGGCAATATTATTTTCGACAGGCATGTTATTGTAACGCATTCTTTGCTGTAATATTTCATCAGCATTTTGGTCTCTCTGGACTATTATTCTTCTTGGTTCCTGTCGAATAGGCTCTTCTACATTAGGCTGTTCGACTACCACCTCTTGACCCCTGGGATTTTCATGAGGGTTTCCCAATGGCCTTTGGTTTATAGTAAGTTCCTCTTCGACAGCCCTATTGGCAGGATTCTGATTTAATTGCATTCTTTGCTGCGCTTGAGGGACTCCAAAAAAGTCAGCAATGCGTGCCATCTGTTCTGCCAATATTTGGTTTGTTTGGGTAGTGTTTTGTATTAAAGGGTTGAACACTTCTCCCATTTGTTGCGTCAAAGCCTGCACCATATCATGATTGCTTTCATCCATCTGTTGACGAATTACTTGTGCAGAATGGTTCGTCATAGTGGGCATATGGAAACCTGGTGGAACTTGATTCATTCTATTTCCATTTCCACCATATCCTGATCCCTGCAATGGTGATGACATTTGAGCCATAGCATCAGAGAATAATGGTGACGAATTATGTAGGCTTGCCATCATTGAAGTTGGCATTCCATATGGTTGTTCCCTCCCTGTCAAAGGCTGAGAATAATTCAGATATGGCCTGAAGGTATTTCCTCCAGGGGGAGGGGTTCCAAAGGGTCTGGCGTGTCCCATGGTGGAAGAACTAGGCGCATTCTGGGATCCTGAACTCGTTGGTATGGAATCCCCCAAAGGAGGCCTAATCTGTTCTAAAACAGGGCCAGAAACAGGTATTGTTCCTGGCGAAGGGATAGGATTGGAAACTGGTATTGTTTCGTCAGGATTGTTTGAAGCATTTGGCAAGTTAGCCATCCTTCTTCTTCTTCTTGTTCTCTTTGGTCTCTCTACGTCTGTTACGGCTAGTTTACCGCTTCTAAGAATCATACAACGTAGCAAGGAACAATTTGTCTAAGAAGTTCTCTTATTAGATTTTATCGAATGCACTCGTCCCACCAGGTGTGCCAATTTGTTCGCGGTGATTTCTGGCAAACAACCTCTGGTTAACCAATTTCTCAGAAAACTGGGTTACTTGCAGGACCAACCAAACAAGTCCTGGGACACATGTGCATTTATTCTGTCGAACTATTCTTAGTGTTGGTGATTGATTTATGGTTTGTTTCGTCAATACTGTCAAAGTGTTAAGAACTTTGATTTTACAAGTAATAGTAAAGTTTAAGTTTAAAATGAAATAAAGTTAAAAGTTTTAAACAAGAATAAGAAGAAATGTCGAAGGCTAAAACTTGCAGAAAAGTAAATAAAGCTTGAAAATGACATAAACTTGATGAATAAACAGGTAATTTAAATAACTTTGAAAGATAAATGGTGTTCAAACGTACATGGTTCCAAATATCAAACTCATTTTCTCTCACACTGGGTACTTAGAGCATTTACAGGAATTTTGTATCAATTTTCACACACCTATTCTAAACATAAACTATCCTATTTATATACAAACAAAATAACTGCTTAGAACGGAAAAACTATAACTAAATGACAAGTGTCAGCCTGCATGCAATTTTCTTCTCTGAAACTTCCATGTGTCCAACTGTCAAAGGTTACAACCTTTTGAATTTGAATTCCCTTCTTTGGTGACGAAACCTTGCACCCCTTCAATCTGTCGAAGCCTTTAAAGAAGAAACAACTCTTTCAGCATCTATCAAATACTGTCTTTTGTCAAGAACCCTCTTCTGTCGAATACTTAGCTACGAATAACTTTCCAAACTGGTGGGACTGCCAGAACAATATTTGCCACTTTGTCGAAGCATTAGCGCTTTTGACTTTACCATCATCTCTTGAATTTCTTTTCTTTCCTTATTCTTCGACAGAGATGACCTCAAGCTCCAAATTTCACCCTGTCGAAATTATGGGTTTACAGTGAGATAGTTCCAAGATCACAATGAAGCAAATCTAACCATTCTTCCTCCTCATGTTTTATACCATGTAGTGTTGTTTCTGTTAGAACCTGGAATTGTGAAAAGAATGAAGCACTTTAAGTTCAATAATTATTGGGTGGATGCTGTTGATTTCTATGAGGATGTGGAAAAGAATTTGTCTTAGCCTATTAGAGGCACGCATGTGAAAAAGCTTTGGCAAAATCTGAAGAGATTACAACCAGACTTGACGAAATTGAATAAGGTTATCACTGATGTTCAGCAAAAGAAAGCAATGACTAGATAAAATATGGATCACGCTTATATGGACCTTAATAATCACATAATGGATGCACCCAAGATTGATAAGTTGAAATTGTTGAATGAGGAGATTATAAAGTGGAATGAGAGAGAGGAAAAGATGATGATGCAAAGAACAAAAATTGATTGGCTCAGATTAGGGAATGGTAATAATGCCTTTTTTCATGCTTATTTCAAAGTTAAGCATTATATACCAAAAGCATGAGGGTGATGCAGAAGGAAGATGGCACTATCACGACTTCTCAAAAAGACATTCCTTAAGATATGGTTGCTTTTTATGGCAACCTAATGGGGCATGACAGTAATAGTCTCAATCACATAGATATAGAGGCTCTTATAAGTGGTAACCAACTAAATATGGGGAAGGGAGCACATCTAGTGAGTCCTATTACTGTAAAGGAAATTGAAGAGGCTTTGTAAGGAATATGTGATTTGAAATCCCCTGGAGATAATGGATATGGTTCTAAATTCTTAAAATACTGCTTGCATATTATCAATAAGGATGTTGTAGATGCAGTCATGGAGTTTTTTGATCAAGATAAGATCTATAGACATTTCAATTAGACCGTTGATACATTGGTTCCTAAGAATGATGAATCAAAATTAGTGAGAGATTATAGGCCTATATCAGGTTGCACAACATTCTATAAGATAATCTTTAAGTTTATAACTTCTAGATTCGGTAAGATACTCCCTAGTATCATTAGTCTGTCTTAGGCAGCTTTTGTTCCTGGGCAGATTATTCATAACCACATTATGCCAACACTTTCTCTTTGTAATCATGGAATTGAGCCTCAAAAGTATCCCTTTCTCCTTCATTTGAATCCAAGATTTCTGCAGCTCTTCCAGATCCGTAGGCATGTCAGGATGAAGAATGGTATAAGGAAAATCTCCTTCAACAATTGGCTCAACAGTTACTGGTAGAACAGCAGCATACGGCATCATAAGAGTCTGAGCACGAGATCGTACCCATCTGAGGTAAGGTTTCATTGGGATGGAGTGTTTTGGTTCCAAAGTATTGTTGTTGATCTTGTTCACCTTGGTCCAAGCTCATATAAATCTTTGACGGTAACCTTGACGATCGTTGTCATAATCAAACACAATGCCTTGAATAATCATATCATGAGGACCATTACTCCGAGCATAACCAAACTGACATAGTTCTAAAGAAGGATTGTAGATAATGCCCCCTCTTATGCCAAGGAGTGGTACATTAGGGAACTCTCCATAACGGTCAATGATAGTAATATTCTCCATAGATCGGGAACACCAATGAATATCTGAATGAGAGAGTGACATTATCCTTCTAGACCACCTTAAACCTTGTTCAGTCTTCATCACAGATCGAGGAAAGTGAGAAATAAACCACCTAGATAATAGAGGTATGCAACACATCAGAGTTCCTCGCGCCTTCGTAGTACGAGTGTGAAGGGAGTGCAAGATATCTCCAAACAAGGTAGGCACAGGATTGTGAGTCAGAAATATGTTGATTGTGTGCACATCTATGAGCGGAAGCCATAACCTGCAACAAAGAACAAAGATAAATCCATTGGTCCTTGAAATGGTTAGCGAAAATGCCATGTTATGATGTCATGATGTTATGATGTTAAGTTCAAAACAAACAAATGGCACACACAAACAAGTCACACAATGACCTTAGGTTTAAAGGCTTGCATGAAGTTCATAGGTAAGTACCCTCCCCATTAAAGTTAGTTGGTTCATCATGTCCTAGAAATAGTAACCGAGTTCTAAGGGATCTCAATATCACTGATTCTTTTCAAGGTTGTTGTTCAGTATAGCAACTGACTTGCCAACCAAAACCTCCAAGATTAGAATCTCAATGAGCGTAGCATCGAGTATCAACCCAACTTTAGACTTCACCAAAGTCGGTTATCTCACTACTTTCTAATGGCCAAGATGGGTTAATTAGGGTTTTAAAGGGTAGTTAGTGTTAATGAAAACATATGGCAGCCTCATGTTATCCACAACTTACTTAAGGAACATCAGAACCAACCAAGAGGTCACACTAACTGTAGGCACCAGATCAACCATATCATTATATGTCGTACAATTTCCTTGGTCTCTTGCTACTTACCAAAGGTACACTAAATCTGGGTTAAGATCTTTCTCATAGTAACCCCCACAACGAGCCCTTAAAGATAAAGCAAACAATTCAAACAAGTATAGTGATCTAATCCTAAGGTAACCCCTCTTTTACTTAGTAATCTCCGACATAGTCGCCAGTTCTGTAACACGGTGGGAGAACTGACTTGGTAGTTTTTGTTTCCAAAAACTATGTTGCGGATAGCAAGAGTCAATATCGAATTTTATTTTATCCAATAAGGAAAAGGAATAAAAGAACAAGAAAGACCTTTAAAAAGATTTTGAGTTCGAGGGGTAAGTTATACAAAGGGAAGGTGTTAGCACCCTTTGTATCCATGGTTATCCATGGGCTCTTAATTTCTTAGCTCACTTTACTTTTGTTTGAAAAATGGTGTAGTGTGTGTTTAGAAAATATTTTCATAAAGACTTTGTAATGATTCTCGTGCGAATGTATACAAAGTGTTTAGTTTTGAAAAAGTTTGAAAATTGGGGTGTAAAGAGTATTTTGAAAGAGTGAGCAAGTACTTAAGAACTACTTACCCTAAGTTTGTAAGGTCTTTCTTGTTATTTCTTTCCTTTAGGGGTAAGACTGTCCTCATTATTAGTTAGTAAGTAGTCTTAACCTTGGATGTTTAAAGGGACGAGCGTAGGGTCATCGTATGGTCATAGAATGCAACCTTGTAGGGGTATCTTAGTAATTCGAAGGGATGATCATCATTTTTGTAGGGTCATCGAGGGACAAGATTATTTATTTGTAGGCAACGCGAAGGGACTATGATTTTTATTCTGAAGGGACTTGATGATTTTGTTCGTATGCAACTTTACTAAGAAATCCCCACGCTTGAGGGACTTTACCATACTTTCGTAAGACAACCAAGAGGAGAAACCTTAGAGGGTGCAGATGGCAATCGTATAACGATCGACTTACGTGTGTGAATATTAATTTCAGATATTTATCTTGGAGATTTAGTGGGCTAGGTCCAATTAATTTAGCATACAATTCTTTTCACACCCTAAGTTTACTAACCACGCAGTTTATATTTTTTTGCAGAAAAATAAAAGTAGAAAGTAAAGGTCCTAGACTATTACATCATGGGGGGGTACATTTGTCTTTAGGGGATTGCAGAAAATAAAGTGCGGAAAATTAAAACCTAATTAACTATTACAAACTAGGAACAATTACATAATTAATTAAAAAATGCGAGAAAATAAATATTATTACATTAATCATACAATAATAAGAAAATTAATAAAGAAAAAGGTTAATTAATTATGATTTTTATTTGAGAAAATAAATTTTAGGGTTATGTTAAAAAATTAGGGTTAGAAAAAATCAAAAGCTAAAATTGTTTAAACCCTAGTTATTAGATTAATTATAAATTTATTTACAAAAATAAAAGAAAACCTAAAAAAACTAAATTTTATTTATAAAATATATTAGTTAAAGAAAATGATTAAAAGTTAATTGTTTATAAGTTAAAATAATTAGTTAATTAGTTAATTAATTAAGCTTAATTATAATTAGAAAATCAATTAAGAAAATAAGAAAACAAATGAAAATACCAAAAAAAAAATAGGTCATAAAAAAAGAATGACGAAGCCTGGATTCGAACCTAGGTTCCTCAACTTCCATCAGCATACTCTCAGTCACTGGGCCACGCACCTGCGTGTGCAAAGAGTCAATAAAATAATATTATAAAATAAAACAAATTTTGAATTATGAAAAGTGTGTGCGGACACCATCTTCAACCTTCGTCCATCTGGTTAGGCTATAGTTACAGCTAGTCAGTCGCTAAAGCTTGTAGTGACGGTTTTTATCTGTCACTACACGTCCTGGAAATCAAAAATAACATAATACACGAAATAAATTTGTTCCAATTACACAAATCAATTAATAGAAGTCTTCTAAGTCCAATTAATCCATCAATTTCATGTAAAATCACTTCTATGTTAAATTCCCAAATTCGACTTCAAGAACCCTAACTATGGTGGATTGTCATACCTGCACAAAAAATACAATTAACCAGTCCAAAATCGTTATATACATCATCACAAACAACATTGTACAATCAAATTGAAGTTTAAATGCATATATAATCAAAATCGAAATTCAAGAAAAATAAGAGAGAGAAAAAAAATGAAATCGGTTTGTATGATTGGTCATGATTTTGATGATGGTGATGATGCATTCATGTTCAGAATGCTTCAAGGAATCTATTGGAACCTTCAAAAGCTTTGGAAATTGGATGGAAGTGTGAAACCGAGTGTGAGTTTTTCTTGAAATTTTTGAAGTTGTGGTAGGGTTGATAAGCTCAAAAATTCGTCCTTGTGCATTGTATCCTTATTGTGTACTTATAGATGAATGGAATTAGGTTAGAATTTTGGGATTTGTGGATGGATTTTGTATTACTTGAAGATGAAGAAAAGTAACTTCTATTTTGGTCCAAAAATTAGATAAAATCATCCCCTTTTGGGTTTGCACGAATTTGGACACTTTCAATCATCATAACCATCAAATATTTGACCTCAAAATAGACCTAAGATCAAATATTTGATTTTTTATTATTTATCTTGATTAAAATTGAATTTAAATGATTTAAATCCAATATAATATAAAATAAATATAAAAAATCAGATATTATGATCTATAGGTCATGTATGATCTTATAATTGAGTTTGGGTTGAAAAAATATGGGGGGCCCATTTGGAAGAAATTTGAGTTTTGGCATTTTTTGCTTGATACACCTCCTCAAAATTGCTCAACTTCAACAATGCATAACTCTCTCAATTTTTATCCTATAAATATGTTCTAGGACTTTTTAGAAAACTTAGAGTGTCTTCTAAATACTCCTTTTGGTCCCATGTCCATTTTATCTTCCATTTTAAAGTTATGAGCTTTTGAAAAAGTTGACTTTTTGTTGACTTTTAAAAGGACCTGTAATGTCTTGGCTCATATCTTTCAAATGAAACATTTTTGGCCTTGGCTTGTGAGATACAAAGTTGTAGAGAATTAAATTTCCTTTAAAAATTAGATTTGGATGGGAAATTTTTGATAAAGTGTGTGGAAGTTATGGCAGGTCAAAGTACAGATAACTTTTCCTACACAAAACCCCAATTTAGTAACTCCTGATTCTTGATGATTCTGAGGTTTCCTTGACGAATCATGATCAACCCTTGATCAAATGATGAATTTCACCTCATAATCTTGATGTTGACCAAAAATATTTAGGTTTGACTTTATGTTAACCACGGTTGACTTTTTGACCAAGTTAATTGATTTTTGATTATCTGAGCATCTGACTAACCAAACTTGTGAGGAAAGTCTTGAAAATTGACATGAGGATTCTTTGAACTATTTGGGATGTTATGAAGTCCATTTGAGGTTTTGGAAGTCCATTTTGCCTTGAGAAATTCAAAAACCTAGTTTTAGATCCATTGCTTAGGAGGAGGCTTTGTCTGATGAAACCTGAAATCCTTTTGAGCAATTGTGAATCTTGTGACTATTAGGAGACCTCTTGAGACAAATTGTCATGAAGATAGGAGGGAAAATTTTGGGGTACAAAACTTATGCATAAGTCTTTTAAACTTACTCAGACCCACTGCCTGAGACTTCAGCTCACACCCTTTGACTGATCCCACTTCTCCAAAGGTCACTCTAGTTAGGACTTCCTTGCCCACATCCTCTAACCGAACAACCTACTCCATTAGTCATATATATTGATACTTCCTTTCCCCCACATCCTCTAACTGGGCCACCTTCTCCAATAGTCATCCATATTGGGACTTCCTTGCTCAAGTCGCACTTGATATTTCCTGTTCATGCCCCTCGTACGGAGACTTTCCCTTTGCTCAATCATCCTAGATGAATAATACTTTCACAACTTAAGCACTTAAAAATAGACTTATGTGGCTTAAGCATCTTGGCTAAAGACTTCTAATCAATCAGTCTTACTGATGAAGACTCTTACAACTAAAGCACATAACAAGATACTTACATAGCTCAAGCATCTTAGATTGAGTCTTGTTGCTTGAATCCCAATGAGACAAGACTTTTGCTCAAGCACATAACAAGAGACTTTGATCTAAACTACTGAGAAATCCCAACAGAATAGAGAACAAGGTGTACATGATATAAGTATCATAGTTACGGGAAATCACCCTAACAAAGACCTAAAGCACTTAATATTTCTAAGATATTAAATGGTAAGAAATCTTAAGGCTCTTACAGTTAAAACTTATAAACAAAAAATCAGCATATTACAATAGAGTTGATGATTGCTTGATCTTACTACTCCTTCTTCTGAAGAATCCTTGTTAAAAGTTCAACTTGAACCTTCATCCATATTTATAGCCTTTGTAGAAAACTAGTCGTTAAAGATGTAACTTGATCAAGTACCTTTGTCTTTACTCCATAATACAAGAGACGTTGAAGATAGATACACATATTCTGAACCCAGTGTGAAACACGTTTAACCTTTGAGTCTTCAAGAGGTCAGGTAGTGATAGAGCGGTTAGGAGTAAACATTCATAAATCATGACAAAAAAATTTTAAACTTTGCTTTCTACAGTACAGACATCTTCCAGCTTTATCACCAACTATGAGTGGTACCAAATGTTAACGTAAAATTACCAAGTGTAGTGAATCGTCTAAATGCTAGGACCTTCAGCACCAGAGTCTGCACCAAGCCACACTAGTAAATATTCTTCAGATTCTGCCACCAGAAGCTAGCAATGTAGCAACTCCCAAGTGTGTCCAAATATATCATATTCTAATTATTTATGTACATGATCTATAACCTGTATATATGAAGCACACATCAAATAAAGTATTGTTCTTTTAATACATTTGTTATCATCAAAACTAAAAGAGAATATGCCATGAACAAATCTTTTTCTAACAATGGAAAACGTCATGAGTGCAAATCTTGGTTTTTTCTCTGTTTTTTGTTGTTCTTGTCTCGATTTCTCACTCGGGTGCTCCAACTTGGAAAATACCTGAAACAGACACAATATACCAACATAACACTATAAAAGGGAGATAAAATTAGCTAAAATGACATGTGCATCGATTCATCAACGTGATGTGTTTCATGGTTATCAACTTAATATAGGTCGCGCCCTTTAGGCTTGATTTTTTGAGTCCCTCGGGCAAAAGCTTCATCTAGGGATTCTAAGTCCCTTAGAGATTGTATCATATACCCAGATGGGGAGACGTAAAGTACCTAAGGAGGGATATTTCAACCTTTCAGGCGAGAATTCTTTCAAGTCCTCTAGCAAGAATTAACACCAAGTCTTCAGGGCTTGATATAAGTCGCACCCCTTAGGCGTGATTTTTTGGGAGCGATCTCACCCGAGGAGATACTGAGTCCCTCAAGCAATATATTTATCAACTATGGGGATTCTAAGTCCCTTAGAGGTTGTATCATATAGCCCATCTAGGGAGACGTTGAGTCCCTCAGGTGGGACATTTTAACCTTTCAAGCATGAGTATATATATACTAAAAATGAAGAAAATCATGGTACGATAAAAAAAACACAAAGCACAAGAGATTCCCGAAAACAAGATAAATAAATTAGATACACAAAAATAATACAAAGTCTCAAACATGAGGAGACAATTAGAGATAAAACGACAATAGCTAAAAAATTCATCTTGCTCTCAGGCTAGATCTCAAACCAACCAGATTCACCATTAATAGATCAAATCCCAACACAAGCGGTATATAAGATCTATCACCATATTATGAATCAGAGAAAACTCTTGATCCACAATTAATGAAGGTAGAGGTTAGAGTTCTTACGTCATTTTGTAAAGGTACAAGAGTTATCCCCCACCCTACCCAGAAAACAATTCCAAGCCAATAAAATACTCTTATCCTCCATTTCTTTCATTGTTTTTGTAACATCATTAAAGATACCATCATTTCGGGCTTTCCAAATAGACCATATTATAACATGTTAAATCATTAGGTATTTGCACACATACTTTACCCTACCTCCTAAAGAGAGAAAACAATACTCAAAAAGCATCCTAAGATCCATATGAATAACTACTTGTCACCCTAACCACCTGAAAAATCTATAGCATACTGACGAGGTTATTTCATAAATAATTAAAAGATAAGAATATGTCTCAGTCAGAAACCCACAAAAAGGACAAGAAAGCCTACTAGGGTCAGATAATACCCCTCTTCTAAACATCTTAACTCTATAAGGGAATTTATCTTGCAATAATCGCCAGGAAAAAACAAGATCTTAGATGGAGCCTAACTACCTAAAATAAGGGAGTGATATGACTCTAAAACAATATTTGTGTCAAAGATGAAGACAAACTCCCCCTCTGGAAAAGGTAACTAGAGGTCGATGTAAAACTACAATCACTAGAATGCTTCCAAATTCACTTATCTTTATCCAGAGAAAGCATAACATCTCAAAGCAAAGAAGGAAACTCCTCAATAATGGGAAACTCTCTAAGAATGAAAGATTTCCTCCATTTAAAATCCCATATTAGACCCCATTGATAACCTCCCTTATCTCGCTCGTCAACACCTTTTGTTGGATAGAATTGAAGAATAAACCATTATACTTAGACTTTAAGGGGGTGCTCCCTAACCGAGGATCCTCCTAAAAAGAAGTCTGGAGACTTGGCACCGCTTTCCTAGAAATGTCATCATAAACTAATATGAGCTACATTTCTCTTTTGTCCCAAGAAGATATATCTTTTTCCACCAAGACTAAGAATAATATAAACCCCATTTATACCTCCAATAAGATAGGATATAGAGATCTCTCCATATCGAACTATCATAATATCCTTCAAAATATATGAATCCCCTATTAGCAACCTCTATCTCCACTTCGCCAGAACAGAAACATTAACCATCTAGAGATCCTTCACTACTACCCCCTCCTCCTCCTATACTTTCAAGCAAATAAACATCATCCAAATTCACTCAGGGAATCTTAGAAGTATTTTTCACCTCCCCCCACCCCAAGTAAATCTTTTTTATAAATCCCCAATCTTCTTCCAAACAAAAACAACCATTTTCAGGAAGAACGAGAAGACGATAGGAATATAGTCAAGCACCGAATTAGTGAGAACCAGTATACACCCCAAACTCACATATCTATGTTTCCAATAGTTGAGTCTTTTTCCAACAAAGAAACCAGAGGATCCCAAGTAGACTCAAGAAGGGAATTCACACTCACTAGAAGGTTGATGTACTTAAAAGTAAGGTAAGTTATCTCATAATGGACAAAGTTCTCAACTGAAGTAAGAAATACATGATCTACATTAACTCCAATAAGACTACTCCTGAAAAAATTAACACAGAGACATGAAACCCTCTAAAAAATCTAAGAATAACCTTAATACACCACAAATTCTCTAGAGATGGACCAACCACAAGAAGAGTGTGATCAACGTATTAAAGATGAGACACTACCAATTCAAAATTCCAACTCTAAACCCATAGTAAATGCCAAGCTCATGAGTCCTCACAACCAATCCACTGAGCCCTCATAGCAACCAGAAGAAAAAAAGGAGTTAAGGGCTCCCCTTGCTTCAAACCCCTCTGAATGCTAATTTCTTGGGCAGGATACCCATTCATAAATACTACAAGATTCCTAGCAAAAATGAACAAGCTTTCATTTAGGACCTTTATTTATCATTAAACCTAAATCTAACCAGCATACAATTCATGAAATTTTAACTAATTGAATCATATGTTTTCTCAAAATCCGCCTTAAGAATAAGAAAAGGTCTTTTAGATATTTTAGCCAAGTCAACCACCTCATTAATGGACACAACTCCATCCACCAACATTATCCCCTTAAGAAAAGCTTATTGGTTAGAAGATATTAGTTTCTCCATCACAACCCATAATCTAATGGCCAACACTTTTGCCATCAACTTATACAGGAATCCGATCAAGGAAATAGGTCTGAATTCTCTAAGATGGTAGAGCAATTTAACATTAAGGATCAATGTCACAAAGTAAAAATCAAAACTACGAGGTATAGATTCAAAGCAATGAAATTGATTGAACATGATCCCTTATTTAACTCTAAGAAAATTCTATAATCTCTTAAAAAAAGAGAAGTTAAATTCATCTGGACCTTGGCTTTTATCTCCCTCGCACTGAGATATTGTTGCATCAAACTCATGGCAACTAAAAGGAGGTGATAAGAAAAGGTTATCATCATCCGAAAGATAGTGGAACACGACACCATCTAAACATGGTCTATCGACACCAGGTTCTTTATATATATTAGAGAAATCATTCACAACATTTTGTCTAATGTTAGAAACCCCTTCAATTCAGACATCACCAACCTGGAGCACTAAAATGGTGTTTCCCTTACTCATACTCTTCACAGGAGCATGAAAGAATCTAGTATTAGTATCACATACCTTGAGCCTATTGGATATAGATCTTTGAATCAATTGGAAGTTTCGATCCTAAGGAGGGACCATAAATCTACAATCATTTGGATCTAATTTCAATCTCATCCTCGGATAAGACGCCAAGATCAATCGAAGAATTGACCCTATTAAATTTCTCTCTTAACCTATCAATTCGGGAATCCAGGTTACCAAAAACTTCTATGTTCTAGAATTTAATAGCTTTTAAGAGCTTTAAGTTTCTCAGACAGAATGTACGCTTTCCAACCCTGGACCTCAGCAGTAATGCAAAAATTAGTAACTAACTCAAAAAGGCGAGATTATGCGCTAACTAATGTTTATTAAATAAAAAAATGGACTCCACAACTAACTCTTGTATTTTAGAATAATCATACAATGACATCCTTCAAAAGAATCAATTGAATTACCTACTTAGATATCCCACCACCCACTGAAAATCAAAAATATGATCATTCATATCAGTCGTTCCTGCTGAAACCGAGTAAATTTTCTTCTTTAACGGTAGATCAATTATTTTATAAATTTAACTCTTTAACAAAAGATACATTCTAAAATCAAACTATCCGGTTAACTATACATTTGAAGAACAAATTCATTAAAAAAATATAGTCTCTTTTTTTTTTATAATTTTATTATATATCTAAGAATTATGGTGATAATGCTTAACCCATTCAAGTATGAATGGTCACTAGCTTCACCTTTTGCAGAAGTAGATACGGCTGTATATAGATAAGAAGAGACTTTTTTATTTCATGTTTTGTTCTTAAGACAAGAATCATAGATTAAAGAGTAGTAGTATGTTTTATTGTGCAACCTAAGCATTTTATTTCCATTTACTCTTCATAAACCTTTGTCATGTAAAAATGAAAGAGAGACAATGAAATGAGAGAGAGGGGTCCACAAACATATATGGTCCTCTTTTAATTGTTCTTTTAAACTTTACAGCTGTAACCAAGAAAACACCATAGCAAAATTACATTAAGAGAACTTTAGTCTTAATTTAATGTAAATTCATTAAAATTACTAGTGGATGTGACTAGGTCAACAAAAAAAGTTTAGCCTAAACTCAATGTATGATATTATTCTACAATTATTGATGTAGGGGCATAACTAATCTTAAATAAAATGTTTCCTTTAAGAAAAACAATTATCTCTCTAGAGTTTTTGTTTGTCTAACTCATGAAGTCATAATCTATAATGTAGTACTATAAATAAACCCTAAAGTGGAGAAAAATATTAATAGAAGCAAAGACAATCTTGTTACAAAATCAGATTTTTGTCCCCCCCCATAATAAAATCTCCTACCTTTATGCATTATATCATAATTTATGATTAGATGGAAATTTTGTCAAAGAGCAAAAGTATTTTGTTTCTACTAACTCCTTTTGTTTTCTTCTTCATTTCTTGCTTACAACCCATACTTCACTTAATAAAAACAAACAAATATGGAAATATTATGCTTGATAATTCTTAATCCATTTTGCATTTTAGATTTGATTATATCTTTATAGAAATTGTGTATACACGTGAAAAAAGTAGAAATGACTTTAATTTATATTTAGTTTTGATAGAATTAGAAAAACCAAAAAAAAAAAAGTAGATTAAAGAAGCACAAAGGTGAAGCATGCACTATAGTGAATCCACTAGAAGGATATATATGATGATGATGAATCTTTGGACAATAAAAGAAAAAGGAAAAACAAAAAGAAAAGGAAAATGTATAGACAATATAGAGAAAAGGAAAGTGTAAGTGTAAGAGTCCACATGGGGTGTGGTAATTACTTAAAAAAGAGTGTGCAATTAATGATATAGTTAATCTAATTCAACTAATGGTTGTTGCATTTGAAAAGTTAATGTTATGTATCCCACTATGGTGTACTTTGAATTTTGTTGGTGTCAAGTTGTTTTGTTTCTCCGTGTTCTTCGCTATGTTATGTGCTCTAAGCATTATTATTCAATTCTTGTCACCTTCTCTTGACCGCTAAGTTGTTGTGCAATAATATTTCATACTTTAAACTCATAAAGTATGACAACTCATAAGTGGGGGAAACAAACAAAACTATTGCATTATACTTATGGTGCTAAAACGGGTTCAATCTATGGGCAAGGAGTGTTTATAGGTTGCGGGTCAATTCATAAATTCAAACTTATAAATTATTCGAACTCATTCTTTTATGGTAATATTCAGTCCAACCTATAATAATTTGTATAATTTTGATTTGGATATCAGATTTGAATATTGTAATTCACAAATTCATCGACACAACCTATTTATGTAGCTTTAGTAATTTCTTACTGTTTTTATTATTATTTTAAATATAAATATAAAATTAATATCTCACTTATAATCATATTTAAAATATATAAAAAAAATATTTCTCACCAATAATACTACTAGATAAATGAATTTACATAATACTATAAAATTAAATGTTTCTTATTTTCTTTTGTATATATAACTTACGAATTTTATGGAAATAATGTATCTTGTTGAATTTTATAATAAGCAAAATACTCAAATTGGTCCCTTAACTTCATCATTGGGTCCAATATGGTCCCTTATCTCTAAAAAGTGACAAAAAAGTCCTTTAATTTGTTAAATTGTACCACGTTTGTCCTTCCGTCACCAACCGTTAGTCAAAGTCAAGTTATCATACACATGTGGAGCTTAGCTTGGGTGACTCATCTGTCATGTAGGATGTGTTTACCTAAAGTGTATACAAACTAGTTTCATAACCATTTGTACGAAACTTGATGAAAATAGAAAGGAGGAACCCTAGCGCAGCTACCATTGAAGCTTGAAGCATCATAACCAGCTACCATTGAAGCTTGAAGCATCATATCCATTTCTGAAGCATAATCCACCAGGTATTCGATTTTACAATTTGAAATGTTATTCGATTGCAGTTACTTTAATGATTTAGGGTTTGTATGTTTTAGGGTTTTTCGGAAAAATTACTGATTTAGGGTTATTTGATTTCGATTAGGGATTTGTGTCAGTAGAGATGAGTGAGTACCTGAATCTTACAATTCACCACAGTGGTGCATTTGTCGATGATGAGCTGAGCGTATACGAAGGGGGAGAGATTGCAGAATTGAAAATAGATGTTGATAGATGGAGCTATTTTGAACTGCTAGGTTGTTTTAAGGATTTAGGTTACACCTGTATTGGGAAAATTTACTATAAGGATCCACAATTTAGGATGAGCACCTTGGTTGATGACAAAGGAGCCCTAGAGATTGCTGATTTGTTTAGGGTTCACCTTAGGGTTGACATATACATCACACACATATTGTCACAACCTGATTTCTATGATGGTCCAATTGATGAAGTAGAAGAAGATGTGATTGAAGAGGATGACACTGAAAAAGTTCTTGATGCAATGCTTGAGGAAGTTAATGCTGAGGTGAATAATACTGAGCCCTTGAATGAGACAACTCCAAGGATGGAAGAGGAAGTTTTGAATCAGAATGAAGGGAATAATATTGATCTTGAATCTGAATGCTGAGGTGAATAATTCTGATCATGTGAATCTAAATGTTGAGGTGAATAATTCTGATCCTGTGAATCTGAATGCTGAGAATGAAGGGGATAATACTGATGTTAGTGAGGATGATAGTGATGATGAAAACTTCAATTATGACAGTGCAATGGAAGTTGGTTTTGATGATGAATAACATGAGTTTGATGATGAGGAGGGTGATGTGATGGAATCTGTTTTGTGCTTATAGTAGATTATTAGTGAATTCAATTCTGTTTTGTTCTTATAGGATGGCTTCTGAACATATTTTTGAGGTGAGGCATCTAGAAAACCAAGCAGATAAATTCACTATAGACCTTAAGGAGCAAAGTTGTTAATGTAGAAGATGGGAGCTTACAGGGCTACCTTGTGTGCATGCCTTGTCATCTATGAAGAGTAGAAACTACAACATTGCTGACTACATTCCAGAATATTATAGAAAGGAGAGATACATGGAGGTCTATCAATTTGTGGTTTTTCTAGTTAAAGGTTCTAATTTGTGGGCCAGAACTGAATATCCAGATGTGCAGCCTCCTAAGTATAGGAAGATGCCTGGAAGGCCAAAGTAAAGAAGAAATTTAGAGCAAGGTGAGATTGATGGTTCAGACAAAAAGATGAGAAGGACTGGGTTTAATGTTAGGTGTGGCAGGTGCAAAAAAGCAGGTTATAATAAACTGACCTACAAGGACCACACCAGTCAGCAGGTATCAGAAGGCCAGCCGTCTGAAGCATCTGTTCAGCAACCATCGCATGTGCAATCTCAGCAGGCTGCACAATCTCAGCAGGCTTCACAATCTCAGCATGCTTCACAATCTCAGCATACTTCACAATCTCAGTATACTTCACAATCTTAGCATCCTGCACAATCTCAGCAGCCATCACAAGTTCAACCTCGGCAGAATTCAAGGAAAACCAAGCAAGATCAAGGAAGGCCAAACAAGTTATCTTTCAGAAGGCCAACTAAGCATTTCATGCCCCCAGGCCCAACCACCAGGATGAGTGCAGCCAAGACTGCTGTAGGCCCAACAACAAGGAGAAGTACACCAACAAAGAGATCAACCAAGACTTGGAAACTTTAGGAAGATGCATTTTGTTTGGACTGTTGTATTTTTGTAGTTGTATTAGACTATGTCAATGTTAAGACAATTCTATCAATGTTATGTGTTTTGTTGTATTAGACTATATTATGTGTTAAGACATATGGTACTGCTAACATTATGGTTTTGTCAATGTAAGAATTATGTTTTGTCAATTATGATAAGCAATTATGTCAATTATGTTTGGTTCTGTCAATGTAACAATTATGTTTTGTCAATTCTGATAAGAAATTATTTCAATTATGTTTAGCAATTATGTCAATTATGTTTAGCTGATAACAAATGCTAACATTATGGTACTGTCAACATAACAATAGCAAGTACCATTGATCACAAATAATCCATTACAAATGTCAAATTGGTACTGTCAACTACAATGACAACAAATTAATTCAACAACAACATCCTAAAGCATTCTAAAAACAGTGAGAACAAATTGATTCAACAACATCCTAAAGCATTCTAAAAACAACTACAACAAGGCCTATGAACAAAATCAATTTCCAGAATTTTATCAACTTCATGAGCTTCTTCATGTCATTTTCCATTTTGCTTATTTGTTTCTCATATTCTTCAATAGTCACTTGAGCCTTTGCCACTGACTTTGAGAGTTTCTCAATTCTATCCATCAAATATTGCTCCTTCTCATCTCCAACCTCTTCAAAATACCATCCAAAGTACCCACAACCAACATTGCTTGATCCTTGCAAAATACCATCTTCAACATCAACCATTTTAAAACACAAATACATCTACTGATTTTAAACAAACATACATATGACATACCTTAAAATTAGGACATCCCCAAAAATGTTTCCCATAGTTCTTGAATGTTGTGGCCATACGAAGAACAGTTAAATCCCCACAGTGACATATAGGTTTCCAAGTTGTGCTTGTGTTGACATTCGATCCTTCCTTCGAAGAACACTCACTATAACCGTGTTTTACTTTCATCACTGGCGTTGGCGTCGACTCACTGGATTTCATCTTCGTGACTCTATGATTTTACTATTTCTTGAATCAATTTGGGGATGAAGAGAAATTTTCGCAGAATCCTAGAAAATCATGAAACTATTTGGGGATGAAAAATCTCAGTTTAAAGGAGGAAGAAGAAGTCATGTCAGCTGCCACATATACAAAAGTTAACGTTTGTTTGGTGGTGGTGGACGGAAATGATCTATTTGGTACAATTTAACAAATTAAAGGACCTTTTTGTCACTTTTTAGAGATAAGGGACCATATTGGACCCAGTGATGGAGTTAAAGGACTATTTTGGGTATTTTGTCTTTATAATATTATCAAGTTTTATGTTGTGTTGATGAATTTTATTATACATTATATGATGTATTTTATCAAATTTGAGTGTTATATATGAGTAAGATTCTAAGTTGTGTTACATTTTTTTTAAATCGACAAAAAGAATGATTAAAAATATTTTCTTATTTGAAACACAAACCGCGAATCCAATTCAACCCATAAATGAACGGGTCGATTTTGACATTGAAATTACGGGTTGGATGAGGAATCAACCCATTTAAGTTTGAATGGGTTGGGAAACGGATTGGGAAAATTCGGTCCAACCCAACCCATGTACACCCTTACTATCGACAAATATGTATATTTTGTCCTTTTTTTTAAAGATCAAAGTTATAGTCTTTTATCCTCTAATATCTTTGTACTGACTTATTTTTATAAGCGCGGACATTAACTTAACTTTTTTAATGTTTAGAGGTTGCGGTCACTCTTTCCTATTTTTTGCAAGGTATGGGACGAACAGGCATGTTTGACACATTTAATTATACATAGAGATTACGGTCGGCAAGCCTAAATTTTAGATTAAAATCCTCTATTATGTTTGTCCCACTTATTGTTTAGGACAAGAATATTAACGAGGCAAATAATAATTTTTACCATTTTTAGGTTTTATGTGAGCAAGACTCGTAGAACCACCCCATTATTTTTTTCATAGAACAAGAGATTTTAGATATACACTCTACTATATTTACTATATTTTGTCTTTTATTTACACACTTTTACGAGGCGGATCTAAATAAAATACAAACTTATTTATCATCTTTCACTAAGACATGAATTAAATACCTTTAAGATATATTAACTTTTTATCAATCTTTTAACCATTATTTTCTCTCATCTAGTCTTTATCCTTAAGATGAAAGTCATCAAATTACTAAACATCAAAGACACAAAATACTCCCCCTAATTATTTTTTCGTAGGAGGATACCCTTTGGCATCGGGTACTTTCTTTCAAATATGGTGACCTCAAGGCGCTCTCTCTCCCTCTCTTGATTCTTCTTCTTTCACCAACAGAAAATCCTTTTTATGGTAGCTGGATCTACAGATTGCTTTGAGAAATTATAATGATATTGGAAATTGGTTCGATAATTGTGTTGTTTGCAAAATTGAGAAGTGGCATTTCAATTGACATCATGTAGAGACCGTTGGATCGGAAAAATCTCCTGATCTAGGTAATTTTCAGTGTTGTTTGATTTGTTGCAAGAACCTCGGGGGGTCAAAATTGCTAATGCAGGTTTTTGGCGTCTTGGGAATGGATCTGGAATATTCTTAAGTCTGTTATTTGACATAAGCATATTTGATGTATATAACATTTTGTCATGGATTTCTCCTACAGTGGGAATGCCCAATATGTGTGTTTTGTGGTTTGATCCAAACGACTTCTCCATCAAATCAACTTACTCTACATTGTTTTGTAGCCTACATTTTGAATTTATCTACGAAGTCCGCTTTTGATTGCATTTAGAGAGCAAATGTCTCTTCTAACATTCAAATATTCGCATGACGTCTCCTCTTCTACTGGCTTCAGACCAGAGATGGGTTCGAGAAATGAGGTGTTATTTCAGGACAACATTCTCTTTTTATTTGTTATGTTTTAATTGTGACGAATTTCACTTCCATCTTCTTTGACTTATCTGGTTTCTACACAAGTTTAGAATTTTGTTTTCGATTGGATTGGCTTGCACTCACTTTCCTTTGTTGATGGTGTTATAGTTGCCACTTATTGGTTTTTAATCAGGCGTTATGATATAAAATCAGAAAGTTTAGAATTCTTATTTGATTAGCAATTGTTAGGGTTATCTGATTAATTAGAAATGATTACTTTGTTCAACGAGTATGAAAGGATCTTATGATATTCTTTTAGTTATAAATCACTAATTTGAGACTAGCTTTAAAGATATCCTTTCTTTTTCTAAAGAAGTTTGGATGGCAAATCCTTTGTGCCAAAATGAGATAGTTCTTTTCTTTCCTTATATTTGGATTGAATACCCTTATACTTTTGTTGAATACATTGTTGCTTATAAAAGATTATAATAGGAATGGAGGGAGTACTTTTGAAGGTTCCAATTATTCAAAGGGTGGT
The DNA here is from genome assembly GCA_963966055.1 of Lathyrus aphaca. Taxonomy (NCBI): domain Eukaryota; kingdom Viridiplantae; phylum Streptophyta; class Magnoliopsida; order Fabales; family Fabaceae; genus Lathyrus; species Lathyrus aphaca. The sequence continues at coordinate 30,193,978 of OZ014520.1, read as the reverse complement.
TTAATTAGTGCTACCTATCTAACTCTAATCTTTTAATAATGACATGATAATACAAGAAACTAGTACAAAAAGTATAATTAACTAGTGTGTATACTAGTACTAGTACTAACATACTAATACTACTATGTACCGTACAAAGCATGCTAAGACTAATGAATGAGGCACAATGATAGAGGCAAAACATAGCTGGTGTTTTCAGCGAATAGGTCAGTGGTTAGGTTTATAGAGGAAAGTAATATAACCCCATTTCTATAAGACCAAGTGTTGTCTTCTGTTTGTGTTTACCATTGCAACAATCGAGGTCAAATGACTCTATCCAATCCACCAATCAACACAACAAACTATTTCTCCTTTCACATGCAAACAAACCATTCTTCTTAACCTCTCCAAAACAACCTTTTTATTTCTTCTGTCACACTTGTTTTTTAACTTAAATAAAACTATATGTTAAAATATATATATTTGAATGGACCCTGTTAACAGTTTCCCACTACCATCATCATTCATTCAAAGATTCAAACAAGTCAATAAAATAAAACCATACACATATGAACAAAAATTATTCCCAATTTATTATAGAAATATCATATAAATATGTTCAAATTTGGTATGGTCTAGAAGAGAACCATTTAATATTAAAATAAAAAGTGCCTTCAAATTGAAAAAAACATAATCTTCATTGCCAACTTTGTCCTTTCCTCTTTCACTCCTCTTTCATCTTGCCTCTGCCTCTTCAAGAGATTCATTAGGGACATTGTTGGAAATGAAGAGATCTTAAAAAACATCAACATAACCATATACTAAATTAATATAGATTTTTTTTATATGGTTATTATTTGTTTTTTTTTTATAAAGGACATAGAGAGGATATTAAGGAGAGGTGGTGGCAAGAATTCCAACAATGCCCCTATTAAGAGGTGACAAAATCCTATTTTGCCCTTGAGTTTTTGTTTTCTTAAAAACAGGCTCTGAGGTTGAATACGATGATGATGAACCCACTTTCCATGAATCATTGGAACCATCAGAACTAAAAACAGCATCAATTACGCCGCTTGGACTTCCAGGGATTTGTTCATACTTTCGTTTATGACCATAATCATTTCCATTAGTAACCTCAACAATAGCATCATAACATTCATCTACCTTCTCCTGTAAAAAAAAAAAACATGCATTAGTAACCTCAAATGAAATCAATGTCAGCATTTATTTTTAACCTAAGATTATGTTCTTAGTCATTGTCATTGTCATGGTCACACTCACATAAATATATTTAAATGGTCCCATTGAGTAAATCTATTAAATTAAAGTACTTGTATTATTAAATCTAACCAAACATAAAGTATAAGGTATATTAATTAAACAAGAACATAAGTACATAACAAAACTAACCTTGTTGATTTTGAGAATACTAAGAAGCTGGTTTTTGTAGTCCACACCATTATCATCACTCTCTTCAATCTGGTCTATCACATGCAACATTGTAGCAGTAGCCAACACAGAAGGAACACAACCAACAAATCTTGAATCTACATATATAAACAACATGCATATAACAAAATCAACATTTTGTCTTTTATATTATATTTTAAAGATTCTTTTGTACTTAAAGAAAAGGTAAAGTATTTAATTAGTACTCAATAATGGTATGTTTTTGATGATGGTGTTTACTTACCTAAAAGTACAGATAGAAGAAGATTCTCACAGCGTCTTAGAAACTCCCAATGAAGATTAGTTTTCAAACCAAGCCTTGTTATAATATGATCTAGAAAAGAGTGTGGTGTCACAGGATGCATCTTCCATTTCAGTGTTGACAGAATCAAAAGCTCCATTCTCTGAATAGTTTTTGCCTCAAACACATACTTAGTATCTTGCACCTAAAAAAACATAAAATCCAAACATTAGACATTAAAAAAAAACAATAATAACAAAGTTTAAGGTTGTGTTGAGACATACTTGTAGGTCTAAGAGAAGAGGAACTTGAGTTTCTTCAACTTTAGCAGCTAAAGAGATGCAAGTAACAGCAACAAGCTGAATCATCCATGGCTTATCCTTTTGGAAATGGAAGGTTAGAAGGAACCTATCAAAGTAAGTAACAGCAAGTGTTGCGGTGAGAGGTGAAAAGCCGTAATGAGCATTGACTTTAAGCATCCATTGAACAGCTTCACGACGAGGTTGAGAGAGAGAAACAAAGTCCACGACATTTTTCAGATCCTCGTAGTATGTTTCTTGTTGTGTGTTTTCCTTGGAGAAAAGTGTGATGAGTTGTTCATCTTGAGAGAAGAGGTTTTGTTCCAAGAGAAGAAGAGGAGAAAGTGAAAGGGAGTCTAGAACATGTTGTTCGTTGTTTGTTGTAGTGACATCACTTTGTTGAGATGAAACATCTTCGTCTTCTTCGAGTTTTTCTTCATCGCAGTAGAGAGCATCGAGAAGAGAGTTGTGGTGGAGTTGTTGTTGATGGTGGTGGTGGTGATGGATTGCCATCTTCTTCAATGAAGAAGAGGTTGTGTGGTCCTTTGTTCATTATAGGAAGAAGAAAAGAGTAATCAAGAGTTTCATGTTCATCTTTTTTTCTCTTTGTTTTGTGTTCTATGAGAGAGAGAGAGAGAGAGAGAGAGAGAGAGAGAGAGAGAGGTTGAAATATGAAGAGTGGAGAGTGATGATTTTCAGCTGAGTGGGTGTCATGCTTGTCTTTTATATATTTATATCAATATAAAGATCTATAATTATTATTTATTATAAAATATTTATTTTTAGAATCCAAAAAAATATATAATTGTAATAATTTAATTTGAGAATTTAGAGTTGTGTTGCACTTTCGGTGTTTTTATGTTAGTTGGCGGGCAAGAAGTGTATAAATCTAACGGCACGCACACCAAGCTGGACCCATGAAAACTACCTTTCAATTTCACACTTTTTTTTATTTATTTATTTCTTTATTTATATCCAAGAATCATTACACAAATTTTTCAACTTCAAACTTTTCTACGTAAAACAAAATTTAAAATATTTATTTTAAATAATTATTCACATTGATAATATATTTAGAGATACAGTATAGAGAATTTTTTATTTATGGAATTTTATTATCTTTCTCAGCTTCATGGGCCGGGCTAACAGCTAACTACAACGGCCTAGTAGACCAATTTGTTTTGGGCAAAACTATTTCCACCCTTATATGGTATTCCACACCATTTTGAAGAGTTTATTATGTTTCTAACATCTGGAGATAGACCCAAATGCATCTTCTGACGCATCTATTTTATTTATTTTTCAAATCAAATTGAAGAGACACTACTTTTATTTTAAATTATAATTCGAAGATGCATCTTTTTATGTGTAAAAGAAAAATATCTGAATATGTATCTCTGTAAATATTATTTATTCAAAACATATGTGGGTGGTCAGATATACATCTCTGAACGCTTTATATATATATATATATATATATATATATATATATATATATATATATATATATATATATATATATATATATATATATATATATATATATATATATATATATCATGTGTCAGACACTTTTGTCTTCCTAAAAGGTCTAACAAAAGTCATTTGAACTCTACAATGATTTTACCTTTGCATCCACTCAGAGACGTCATATTTTCACCTACCTATTGACGAGATTAACATCACCTTGGATGATGTCTCTTGCCTCTTGCAACTTTCCACCCGAATTATAAATTTATTTGGTAAACTACTAGAGGCTCATGTAACCCATGTCAGATTAATAGTATTCTGAGCCAGAGCAATAAATCTATTTGAAGTTGCTTATTTCGTACCCAAGAAGCCCATGTATGAACAAGGCTTAATTTTACTTCCACATCTAGCTACTCTATGTTGGGTCCATAAGGGATGATTATTGGACAACAAAAGGATCGGGCGAGAGGAATGGGCCAACTTGATGGTCACCTAATTGAGGGTTGACCCAACTAAGGTCGCACAAGAAACACATGACACTAGAGGTGCTCATGTTAGGTATTTTTTTTGTAAGGCTTAATAAAAAAACATGTGCAGTGGGTCTTGGATGTCGTAGGTGATGATGTGCAAGTTGAGTACTACTGGCATTGGGAATTGAGGTGTTACCTCTTATTCTTAGTTAGGACGTCCATGTTTGTGGTCTACCTTAAGTACTTCATCGACCTGACTGCGATTAATGAGTACAATTGGGGGACGCCTGTTTAGTTTGCATATACTCAAAGTTAAGTGTGTGTTGTCTTTGGAAGACAATGTTATTGATATTGTATTTGAATCATTTTCATGGATGGATCATCTCTCACTTCCTTCGCATCACTAGATGTGAAATTGGGTCGACCTACGATGAGGACTGGCCACGTGCGTCTGCTTTTGTTTCGTAAGGGGAATGGTGATGTCGAGCCATTTAGAGTCTCTCTTGATCGTATAGTGCCTGGTGACATTTTATTCTTCCTATAAGAGGGTCATTGACAGACACATCTATTTGACGTCATCTCCTTATACTAAAGATATATAGCATTTAGGTCATCTCTTAAGTATCTTTATCTTCCCGAGCGTGTGATGCTCCAATTTAGCTACATGTAAATCATTTTAAGACCTCCTTATGCGGGTGCTCCTTTCGACGTCTACCCCAGAGATCTTGGTGTTATACTTGATGATTTTAAGAGTCACTTGGTATCAGAGAAGTATCGTCGGGAGCTCGCTCATGCACACCTGGCTTATGTTAAGGGCTACATGACATGGTTTTATAGGGTGTTAGACCCTATCATAACATCATATGCTTCAGGGAACATTTCGGAGATGCATCTTCGGACCATATTAATTCAAATTGGGGTGGACCTCATAATAGTGTGGTTTCATGGGATTTTGGTGCTTTCGAAAATGCATCTCTGAATGCATGTAAGGCAATTTTGGTTTTTTAAAGGGTGTGGTATGCCCATATAAAAGTGGAAAGAGTATTTCCCTTTATTTTTCATAGCACTTATTTAAAGGAAATAGTTTTTCCATCTTATGAAGTACGCCCCACATTTTAAGAAACTCGAAAATGTCATTCTTTTATTCGAAGATATATCTTCGGACGCACTTAAAATCACATCAGTCCTTATAATTTAGCCACACACACTCATTTTTTCCAAAATATAGTTCGGAGATGCATCTCCGTAAATTTTTTAGGTGTATCCAAAGACGATCCCCGAACAGCCCACCTGAAGTCATTAAAAAAGTATTGGAAGCATGTTTATTGCATATAGGGGATATTTCGAAGATGCATCTCCGAAAATCCCCTAAATGGTTTCAAGGTAACAACATTGTCTGAATATTCTAATATTTTAGGCCAAGTTATATTAAAATTAAATTAAATTAAAATCAAGTTATATTAAATTAAAAAGTCACACATTAATTAAAATAAAATCAAAATGTATCAATTGTACATAACTTGTTCTAAAAATACTAAAAATAATACAAATAAACATAAACTACTAGGTCTGACTAACTCCTTGGTTTTTCCTCCGCTTATACTACAATGTTTTTTGTGCCTCGACCTTAATGTTTTCTACGAGGCCAAATGGGGATTGCTTTCCTAAAAAAATCTCGGCTCTATGTCCAATCTCGTCATATTCATAATACGCCGACATATGCTTCTTACGTCTTGTGTGTGGTCATCCTTAGTCTCAAGTACCTCCAGATTAGATAGCCTAGATGGTCTTCCATAAGTATCTAATGTCATGATAGTGTGTGACACCTTATAGAACTATGTCATGTAGTCATATGCATAAGTCAAATGTACAAGAGTTGGCATCCTACGAGACTCCTCACATGACTATTGAAATTGGTGATGGATGGTGGGAGGAGCAAACTTTGAGGGGTGTCTCGGAATAATCTTTAAATTCCCAAATTGGTGTATCACTCGCTCTGGTAGATACAGATAGATCATACCTGACCCACTTGTTAGTCATCCAAAATATAATGAAACGAGGTTCAGCTAACACGTCTCGCAGTGACTCTGTATGGACAGAAGACAATGTCATTGACTATAGTGCAGTCAAGGCACATAAAGGCTTGATCGTCTGATTCCTTCTATACAGGGAAACTCCTAAATTTTAAATATATTTTAAATTAACGGTTTATACAGAGATGCATATGTGAATAAACCTTATATATGCATATGAAGATATATCTCTGAATTAAATTTCGACAAAATAAATGTGTCTCATCAATTTGAACTAACATATAAAATAGATGCATTCGAAAATGGATCTTCTAACGATAAGATTGTTGGGACTTTTCATAGTGGTGGAGAAGCACCCCTAGAAGAAAAGTAATCCCCTTCTTTTATACCAAAAATAAAGCAAAACTTGGTTTCCAAATATGATAACCTAAAAGAAAATGCATATCTATAATTAAGACAAGTACTTCCATGACTGAATGGTTGGTTAACCTTTTTATGATTTACCAATTTCTGTTCCTAAAAAGGAGTTCATTATTCTCTTCTGTACAAAACGCATGCTTCACAGTTCACACCACATGAGAATTTATTTATTTAAATTTTAAATAAGAAAGTCTGATATTGATATTTATGATTCCTGGCTCTATTGTCTGCAGATCGAATATTAATAATATAAAACTAATAAATAGGATCAGTACTAATCAAACAGAGAATACAAAAAACTGGAGCGTATACAAAATGTACCATACTACATTACTATAACAACCAAAGTCTCAAACTGTGTTACTTAATGCATTAAAATAATGACTTACAAAGTATACAAAGATTGTTAGGGTTATTTATTTGACATGCATTTTTTGTTAAGATTTAGACTCCATTGTTGGTACAGTACTCTTATAGTAAAAAGGAAGGGAAGACACAAAAACACTGAAAAGGTGTGCAAAGTCTGAAAGAGTAGCAGTTCCACTAGCTAACACTAATGACCTAACCAACATAGACAACATCGCCTTTGTTTTCTTACCCTTTCAGTCAATGGCGTGCACATAGTACATACTAACTTTTTACCCCTTTACTTTTTTACTTTTATTATTTTATTATTATTTTTGTAGTACTCAAGAGAAACCAGACATCAAAATCAATTATATACATATCCATAATAAAGTTTAAATGCTCCAAACATTTATACGTCAGTTTGCAAAAGCTTTCTGCAGCCTTCAAAAATATATGTTTGGTTCAAACAGAGCACTCCAACAGACATTTTTCAGTTCTATTTCCGCACATTGTTCCACCATAACAATAATTGTGCTTGTAGAAACATTATAACTTGAATTCATTTTCTGTATGTGTTCGGCAGTTAAAAAAGAAACACTGATAAAGAAATGGAAAGATTTATAAATAGTTTGAAAATTATAGTGCAAAAAGACTAATAAGATATGAACGTGAAATGGCTATTATGTCAAAGTTTGTACTTAACAATGGAACATTACATGACAAATCAATAACAAAAAGTGAGTACATTCTTATTTTCAATTAGTGCATTGCCAGTGACTGTTGCCGGATTTACCATTACAACAAACAAAATAACAAATGGACAAACATGATATTGTTGAATAGAGTTGCAGGCAATATTATGTACATATGTGAAGTATAGAAATATCATAGGGTAACCCTGTTGAACTTCAATCACTTTCATAGTCTTCATCATCTCCGAACGTAAACACGGAAGCATCTGCAGCCATGGCCTTAAACTCACTTTCTGAGCTAGGCCCGTCGAGACTGGACGCAGTTTTTCCACTAACATCACTCTTTGGCTCACCTGTACTATGACTTGGTGTAGAGATCTTACTACCCAAAGAAACTTGTTCTGTTGCATGAGTTATATTTGTTATTTGATTTGAAGTTTTGTTTGCCTCGGACTCTTTGGTGGCACTTGCAACTGTTACAACTGCTTCAGAAGGTGCCTTTGTTTGCTTACTTCGTGAAGAAGCGGGATGCTCTGCCTCACCATCTGAAAATACATCGTCATCTTTGTCTTGATCCCCATCCCCTGACTCTTTGTCTGCATTTGGTGCGGGGGTGCTCGTCTCAGCTGGGGCAGGACTTTTGCTTGAACTCTCGTCTGATTTCTTTGTAGTTTCAGGATTGGAAGTTACAACATTCCCATTATAATCCACCAGCACAATCTCAACCTGGAATCCTGGAGAAGGCAATTTTCTCTGCCAGAAAACCATTCCAATGAAAAAGACATTTAATTACAAGACCCAAATTATTTTAGATGACAAAAATGGAAACACAACATGGCAGGATACCAAGTAGACGGTGGAATTGATCCCCTTGGATAAGTCAGTCACATGGCAGGATACCAAGTTTTCAGAAGAAAAAAATAAAGCTAGATAGCCACCACTACTGCAGATATTAAAGAGAGTATCATAAAAGAACCAAAACAGCTTTACCTTGTCAAAGCCATCGAGATCACTGGTGATCAAAACTTTCCTGTTTTCTGTCATAGTTGTGTTTAACCAACTAAAAGAGAAAAGAGAGACATTCAGTTCTACATGAGATAGACAGCAGAGGTAATTGAAGATTATGAAGAAAATTAATTACCAGTAAAAATCTCCTTGGCGATCATGAAAGTGAATTTTGAAGTCACCAGCCAACTCTGTGAGACCAGGCTCTCCAGGCAAAGCAAAGACCATAACTCCCTTCTTTGGTGCAGTAAACCAAAAATCTTCTGGCTGCAAATAATGAGACCGTATCTCAGAAATTCCCACACTTTAAAAAGAAAAAACAGATAAAAAAGGCACAGCACCACAGCTTTGGCACAACAATTTAATCAATATTATGATAAATTGAAATCAATATTATTAATGAGACGCACCAAAAGATCTTTGGTTCTCGGATGCTTTTTGGTTGAGAACAACACACCTACACATTTGAAAACCGAGTCAACAGTAAATTGGGCAGTCTCTCACGGACTAAAATCTCACACTTCACCCTTTCAAAAGGGTCATCTGTAAGTCAACTAACATGTCATGTATAAAATATATGTATCAATTTATCACTGCTATAAGTAAAACATAACATCGTGAATATGCCTGAGTTGGATCACTGTTTCTGGGTTAAAAATCTTAATATTTTCATGGTTAAGCGATCTAAGAACATACAAAACCATACTGGCAACAACCACCACCAGGCCTGGAGCGCTTTCTGGCCCACTATTTTTTTCCCTTTGAAAAACCAAAATTACCCCTTAAATTTAAAATGTTGCAAATGTAGTTTTAGGTTTTCCCTTCAACTTTAAGTTCTTCAACCCTACCCTTCATCGTACGTTTCTGCACTTTCTTTCTTTGGCAGTTCCAACATACAACCCATGTGTAACATTTCCTTCTCTGCAATTCATTCTTCAACCGCAGCAGCCAACGTCCCTCCTTCCTCCATATGCTCTTCGTTATGCAGCCACCGTCACCAACGTTCCTCCCTCTGTTCTTCGTTCTACATCCATCGGTTTTTTTTCTAGTTATTTTTTCTTCTCAGTTTCTTTTTTTTATTCACATTTTCTTCAGGTTGGTTCTAACTTTTTCTTCTGTTTCTTTCATTGTTTGTATCCATCATTCCTCTGTTTTTCTGTTTCTCTTCTATTCACATTTTTCTTCTTTGCACCATTGTGCTTTGCTTTATGAATCTTGAGTTATTTGTTTAATTTTACGTTGAATATATGTTTATAGTTTATTCAAGTAATTTTTCTAAAATATGATCAAATAGTGGTCATCCCGCTATCCCACTTTTGGAGTCAGCCACTTCACGCTGCTATCCGAGATTGACCACCATGGTCTTATCACACTATGTAGGGTCGGCTGTATTGGTCAAACTAAGCCATAATGTTCTATCAAAAATCATGTTTCTATCCAATTCAATAATCTCGAAATCTTTCTTAATAGTTTCTCTTGTAGTTTTTTTTAGGTCTTCCTTTACCCTTTTATCTGATCTACTATCCTTACAAAAATAATCCACAAATCTTCCCAAACCACCTAAGTTAGTTTCCACCGTCTTTTCCACTATAGGTGTTACCCCAACATTCTCTCTAATACTGCTATTTCTAATCATATCTAGTCTAATCTTACCCCACATTCAATTCAACATCTTCATAACTACAACATTGTCTATTTTCGTGTTGATTCTTTACAGCCCAACATTTTGCTCCGTACAAAATAGTCAGTCTTGCACATGTCGATAAAATTAGAAAAGCATAACAAAACCATAACATTAAATTAAGAAAGTAAACAGCAGACAGGTCAACAAACGGAAGAAGAAAAGCTCAATGCTAGAACTGAAAATAACAATAAATATTAAATATACTAACAGAGAGGACATGGACTGTAAACAGGACAATATTTAGTACAAGAATTTGAGGCACACCATTATGATTTGAAATGGTTATAGAGGGTCGGATCCAGTAAGGACATCTGTGAAGCCGGAATCCCCTAAGCATGCACCTGCACAAAATATTATGTCAGTCAGCACATGAAAACTGAGAAATATCAAAGTAATGTTCACCGGTACATACCTGCGGGGAGGTGGACATTCGCCATTAAAGTAAGTCAGGATCCGTTCAAAATACTTGACATACCTCTATAGAAAGAAAATTAAAAAAATTAATAAAAAAAACATGAGAATAAAAGAGTATGTAAGTAGTACCTCCATATACAATTTTGCAATAATAACATGTCACAAAAAGATGAACTTACAATCTGACTAGGCAGAACAAGTCCTTTTCCATCAATACATCTTTTCTGATTATAATAATCCATTGACTCCTCGGCAGTTGGGAAGAACTGCAGTACATTTAATCCAAATCCAAAAACAATTAAGCAACGTAACAAGACAGAGATGAAAATGATCAAGCATGTTCATAATATTTTCAAGAAAATGCTTAGAAACTATTAACCTTTAAGAATAGTAGAAGACTGGAAATCATCAACCCTGTCCTGGCCATTCCTGCTTTACAGTGGACAACCACCACATTCTCAATGTCTTGTTTCAACCATGAGTAAGCACTTTGACAAAATGATACAATCAGTTGAATCGGTGGGCAATTATGGTCATCAAATGGGAAGCTAGCCACCTGAAGAAGGAATTTAATATTTCAGATGTAAGAAGCTGTTCAAACATATTTCATTGAAATACAGGATAAAAACATAAAATTTAAGTTAAACAGAAACATGATATAAGTAAAATAGGCTGTCTAGCATCTTGAACAAGACTACAAACAGATGGTATGAAAAATAGTTAATTTAAGAATACATAATATGAACAAGATTCATAAAATTAAAGGTTAAAATTTAAGTTAAACAGAAACATGATATAAGTAATATAGGCTGTCTAGCATCTTGAACAAGACTACAAACAGATGGTATGAATAATAGTTAATTTAAGAATACATAATCTGAACAAGATTCATAAAATTAAAGGTTAAAATTTAAGTTAAACAGAAACATGATATAAGTAATATAGGCTGTCGAGCATCTTGAACAAGACTACAAACAGATGGTATGAATAATAGTTAATTTAAGAATACATAATCTGAACAAGATTCATAAAATTAAAGGTTAAAATTTAAGTTAAACAGAAACATGATATAAGTAATATAGGCTGTCTAGCATCTTGAACAAGACTACAAACAGATGGTATGAATAATAGTTAATTTAAGAATACATAATCTGAACAAGATTCATAAAATTAAAGGTTAAAACTTGTAATATATCAATTCTAATATAAAAAAAATTTACATTAATAATTTTTAAAGTTGTTAAAAAGAAATTTACAACGGGGTTAATGGTTCTAACTAACACAATTGACCTCTTCAAGACTCAAGTAAAACAGAAATTACCTTCCCCTCGAACAACGATGCATCATACAGCCGCTCCAAACAGAGATTATAAACTTTGTATTTATCCTGCATATCAAAAAACAAGTCAAGTGCAAAATTTGACAAGAAAATAAGGCAAAGAATCGTCAAGTTTCAGAGTTTAAGGCATTGCAGAAAAATAAAACGTCATGTAAGATGCTTCCCATAAAATTCAACCCTCCATCAAACTAAAACATATGCATGCAAAGTGGAGGATAACAAAAATATGACGCAGGTGCCCAAATTAAAGAGAAGGAGAAAATGTATTATTAATTGAAAAGGATTAACTAAGATGAACCCCTGTAACCAGACAACGAGCTCCCGTAGAAGAGACATTTTTCTCTCTGCCCAAACCATAAGGTTTCTACCAGCTAACCTCAAAACCTCCCCTCTTGCTATCTCTATCATTAATATATCTCCCTTTTAGTTCCCTAACAGATTGGCCACATAAGCAATTTTAACGAACTCTTTATTCGGTCAATTTGTTGGGGGTAATGCTCAACCCCGGTACCTAACAATATGCCTCACAGAAAGGGAGTGTGGGGGGATAGAGGAAGAAATTGAAATATGTACAAGCATAAACAGATTTGCTGTACACATATCAGAAATTCAGAAGCTGCAGCTGAATATGCCAAGCAGAGGAGGGGCGTGTATGATCATAGACAACATTCACTTGCAAGGGTTGAGATTAATTTCAAATATGTTCTGGTATAGACACTCAAATGAAATAAAACAACATTTCATATAATACAATGTTGATTTTGACTTATAAAAAAATACATAAAAAGAAATAAAATATGCAGAATAACCCGTAATGTCACGTGTTAGAGAAAGCCTTCTGTACCTTATGGTTAGTCTCAAAAAACTTGATCACTTCTTCCATATGATTTCTGTAAAATCCCTGCATTGCATACATAGAGAACCTAGAAAGTCAGTACACTTATGTTAAAAGATGAAAACATCCAGTAAAACAAAGTGCTTTGAAAATCTACTAACTCACTTCAACATAACCAAAAAACCCAGAGCTCATATCACCGGCAGGGAACCCCATTGCAATAATGTTTTCTGTGATATATGTCATATCTAAATCAAAACCTCCTTCCTGAAAAAAGAGGTTGTAAAAGTGGACAATAGTGCATATTAGCCAAAAGTTCCTAAGGGAAGAGAACTAACACTATGTGTGAAACAAAGAAATCTGAAAAAGAAACTATCATGACTCACAAGTCACGGAAATAATTATGTTCTAAATTAACAGCTTTTCTCAACTGATGCAGATAGAATGTTCATCAAACTGAAGTACTAATGCCACGTCAAATCATGTGTGGCATTTTGATTTTTAATACTAAAAGAATGATCTAGAGAGCTGAATGATCTAGAGAGCCAGAGAGAAAAAAAACACTTCTTGATTAAATAATAGATGATAATAATAATAAGCATTACATATTAAACATATCCATATTAAGATCTAAAAATAAGTATTAATTTAAACTATTGTACAAAAAAGGGAAAGCAACAGAGAACCAAGGTTAACAAAAATCCAAAAGAAGAAACCGTAAATTGTTCAGATATGTAAGAGTAAGACACTATCAAATTTCCAAAAACAAAACACATTAAATCCATTTGAATGATAACAACACCTGGTATCTGCGTTTATTTTGAGAAACAGCATGACGTGCTTTAACCTGCACAGCTTTCACCGCATTCTTTGAAGAGTCAACCAGGCCCTTTGTGATAGTTCCAAACAAATTAGATTGTGCTGCTGGTTCAGTGGGACTGTCATCCACAGGAGACTTTGGAGACAACCGCAATCCCAGATTACTTGTAAGGCGTGCAAAGGCTGATTTCCCAACATTTCCACTAGAAGACTCGTCTTGGGATCCAGAAAATGACGGGGAAACCTTTAAATTTTTGGCCCAAGAAGATATGCCAGTGGGAGATAGCCTAGACGGTGCTTCACGGGCAGAATTATCTTGTCCAGATGCAAAAGCAGCAGAAGCCTGACCATCATCCTCATTAGTAGGATGTGTTGCATTTGGTACTTTCACAGGAGGTGGCTTAGACACATCAGCAGGCACTGGATCCATTTCCATTCTATTAAAAAGAATCAAACTTATGCATAAATTGGAAATCCAATCATTAGCTGGCCCTGGCCCAACAGTATCTTTCTGACTGAGGCTGCAAATGCAGACATGATGTTAATTACGGAAGTAAATAGTAACTTTTTACATTGTGCAAATAGGGAAATAATGTTGATCACTCTTACATATTCAACCAAAAGATACTAAGTCATAAAAAAATCATTGGTGGAAAAAAAAGATATGTCTCCACACTACGCATATTTAGATTTGTCGCTGCGGTTACATTGTCTCGTATTTAGCAGTGCCATAAATTATAGCTTTTCATATCTTTTACTGTATAGTTCATTATAAGCAGAAACTGAACTGTTAAGAAATGTGATTGGTCCTAACTCAATCCTACAAAAGCGGCTTGTAAGCACATGTTCAGGCCATATATTGTCCAATGTGGAACTCTTTAACATGGACATCCATGTTCTTTCATCTACCTAAAGCAATATAGAGTAACCCATTAAAATGTTAAACCAATACAACCATGCCAATTGAATCCTAGTTAATATAAAATAGTTGTTACTCAATTTTTCAGCATTTAAAAAGTTCAAACAACAAATGATATATGAAAATGCAAGATATAAGGGATGAAAAACCTAACATCAATATCGCATGCCAATAACATTACAGAACAATCATTTCAGTTAACTGAACCTTGTGAGTTTCATCTTTCATTCAAAGTAATTCATAATTCATGTACAAAAATTAAAATAGTAACATATAAAACCGAAGTATGATTCACAATTATGCATGAATTGAAACTCGGAAAAGGAGTCGCGGCAGCATGCATATCAAAGATTGAATCAAAATCGGGATTGGGGGAGAAAATGAGGGGGGAAATACAGATCTGAAGGTGTGAGGTGATCTTACCAAAAGTGGAACGGAGAGGAGATAGAGAGACGGTGGATGAAGAAGGGAAGTGAAGGAGCTGATTAGGGTTTCGGTGAGGATGGGATTGGGAATGGAGTCGTTGAATTTTGTATTACTGTCTAACATCAATGAATGAAATATGAGTTTGATCACACGGTTGCCGCTGATCCACGGGTTGTTGTCTGTTGTATGGTGTACCCTACTCCCTATTCCTATTTTAGTGTGTCATGTGGATAAATATCATATCCATTTCTTAGATATTCAATATTTTTTTCATTTTTCATTTTGATACCTCTCCTTCTCAATATAAGATAAAAGATTAGATTAATTAAATAAGTAACATATCTAACTTATATTTTATCTAAATATATTAATCATTTAATAAGTATAAAATAAGTAATAATTTTGTAATAAAGATAGAATGAATTATAAAAAGTAAAAAAAAAATTGGAAGAACTCAAATAGTAAAATCGATATGGTTGAGTTAAACACCATTGTTTAAATTTGAATTTAGGTGCTTCCAACACACATCAAAGTTCATATATCATTTAGGAATTCCTCAAGTTTCTAAAAGAAAGTCATTGAACTCGTAGATGAGCTCCAAGATTTCTTCCAAGCATAAGGATTAATTCTTTTTATCTCTTTTCCTAATCGTCTTTTCCCTACAATCTTCTTTCCTTTGAAACTGCTTTCTCATTTGCCATATGTGTCTTCTCCTCACATATGGTGTGACTCCTTTCTTTATCCACCTTACGTGATGAATCCCTTATCTAGGTGAGATCTTTCTTATTTCTTCCCATCTCAGTGAGTGCTTCTGGTTGTGTGTTTTGTTACTTGTTAGCTCGTGTTTGTCTTCTCCCCCTTTTATTGTCTTTCGCCTCACTTCGTTCTCCATTATGGCTTTTGCTTTCCTCCCTACCATGGAAATTGTTTTGATGTACTCTAAACAAATCTTTCTGGTTTTTAGCGTGGGGCAGCAACAACGGTTGTAGGAGATGTGGTGGTCTATCTGCAAGGTACTCTGACGCTCAAGTAAGTTTCAGCGAGAGAGCGAAAGCAAAGCAAAAGCGTTTAGGTAAAAGTATATAATTGAATTGAATATCTGACCCTCCAAAGGGGGGGACATTTATAAGAGCATATGGTCGAAATATGTGGGTGTGTGGTCCATGACTTGTTCCAACTACCTTTATGAGTTTCGGAGGGACAGTTGGTCGTGTGGCAACTATCAAGCACGCGAGCAGGAGGTCCCCAATGACTATAACTCCAACGACTATATCCTCCCTAACGGTTATATCCTCTCCAATGGTCATATTGTCCCAAATCGCTTGTTGGACTTTTTTGCCCACGGCTGGACTGGATTGGGCCTTGTCCAGCTGAAGGGCATTTGTCAGTCAAGTCCAGAACAAAAACCTTCCCCTGAACCAGGAAAACAACCCCATAATTTATAATCAAACTGTGAATTATCCCAATGAGCATATTGGAACAAGTTTTGACCATAATTGTACTAAAATATTCTCCACCCGCTTTGTTATGAACATCAATCCAACTAAACTGATACAAATGTCGAACAAAATTAAATTGTCAATTCTGTAACCACAGATCAAAACACACGTAAAATTTAATACCCCAAGATTGACAATCAGAGACTATAATCAATTCAACATGGAATTTTATGAAAGTGCAGAGAAAAATGAAAGCAAAAATGAACCTAACTTATTTTTATTTTTTTCGGAAAAAGATTTACTAGATATGCAAGTTATATAATATTTATGCATCTTGGGTAAAATCATCATTGAAAAGTCTATACATAGGACCTCCATTCAATCAGCTTTAGAAAATATCTGGTGTAACCCATAGAATCTTATGGTCACTAAGCTAGAACCTACAAACTTCAAAATCATGATGGACAAAGAGGAAGATAACAGGAGAATCCTCAAATGTAATCCTTGGAATTTTAGAAATACTTGGTTTATTCTATAGGAATATGATGTAATCAAGGTTATGATTTCTAGGGAATTCATTAAGGCGCCTATATGGGTTCAAATTTGGGCACTCTCAATCAATGGGAAAACTCCATAAATGGGTCTCAAGCTAGGGGAAATATCAATTGAGACTATTAAGGTTGGCACATTTGAGATGGAAGATATATCAACTATAATAAAATTGAAGGTCAAAATTAGTGTGGAAACCCAATCAAACTTGGAATGTACGTGAGAAGTACACTTATAGTGGGGTTAATTGGATAGATTTTTGTTATCAAAAACTTCCAGTGTTTTGTTTCAAATGTGGCATCATTGACTACAATGAGGAACACTGCAAGAATCAGACTAATCATGAGCATGGCATTATTGAAGTTTACCTTTTGTGTCCTTGGCTTATAACTAATCATATGGGTAGGAATATTATGCGGCAATTAGAAAAGAAATCCAATAGCAATCCTACCAAAAAAAAAATCAGCATCAGTTAGCACAACTATGTTCCTAAGGCAATGATAGAAAAATTAGCTAAATCGGCCATGAAAGAAAAAATTGAAAAGACAAGGTTGAAACCAAGGTAAAGGTTTTAAAGATAAAGAGATTCCATGAAGCAAAAAGGGGAAAGTAATGCTTATAGAAAATGGAATTCATGATTTATAAAGTCCCAGTATTACAAATTTAGCTACCCTTCTTGAGAAGTAAGCTAATGAAGAATGTCATTTCCAGGAACTATAGGGGGTTGGGAAACCCACATACTATCTGAGCTCTAAAAATGATAATTACTCTTAACTTTCTCGATATTTTGTTCTTATGTGAAACTAAAGTTTGTATTGATAATAAAGTGTTTAATGTTCTTGATAAAGTGGGTAGCTTATACCAATATTTATATATTTGATAGCAATGGTAGTGGTAGGGGTAAAGTCGGGGGGTTAGTTTTAATGTGGGGTCATTATGTAACTCTTAATGTTATTGATTATAATCAACAACTCTTTAATTTATATATTGAGTATCATGAGTACAACTATAATAACATTATTAATCGGAGAGGTGCGGGTATATATTATTACCCTAATCATAATATAAAAAAAACTCTCACATGTAATTTTACAAATAATTTAGCATAAAGACATTATTTTCCTAATTGTCTTATTTTTAGTGATTTCAATATGGTGTCTAATCAAAAAAAAAAATTGGGGGTAACCTTATTTATCTAAACATTACTGATTCTTTTAATGACATTATTGCTAACTATTTTTTAAATTACCTAAGATACAAAGGTAACAAATTCACTTGTAACAATAATCAGGAAGGGAATAATTTCATTGAGGGCAAACTTGATAGATTCCTATTACCCATTCTTGGAATAATTTGTTTCCTAACTACACTAACTCTCACCTTATATCCCATAGATCTTACCATAATTCTATTAGTCTTGATAGATTTAAAAAGAAAAGAATTATAAGATTTGAGAAAATTTTGTCTAAAAATCCCAAAATTAAGGAAAATGTTCATCTTTTTTAGACAATTACGAAGGGAAACATTTCTAATAGGATTGAGGCTACTCTCCAAGGTATTTGGGGTTGGGATAAGACCACTTATAATTGTAACACCCTATTCCCGACTTGAAAAATAATTCAATTAATTTAAAAAACCATTCACCCAAAGGTGTCACATATTCTAAATACTACACTTGTTATGGAATTAAACGGTTTGTAGCATAAATAAAAACTTTTTGCAACATCAACACACAGTCTCATACATCGAAATTATTCAAAATAACATAAGTTTATGACCAACAACTCAATAAACACCCAAACATGAAAAATTGTCCCATCCATGTGTTACAATACTAGAGTGACACAAAAGGTACTAAAATAAGACAAAAATAAAGAAGAAGGCAGCGACCGTCATTCCTCAACATTAAAAGCACTAAGCCTTACTTGAATATGCAATATAAGCACAAAGCCACACACAAAACAGAAAAGGGGTGAGGATACACCTTAAAAATGTTAATGGTGAAAATTAACAACATTAAAGGGAAATGGAATTGAGGAAATTGGATCAATGAGGAAAGAGTGAGCAAGAGTGTCTAGGTTAAATTTGTTACCTTCAAGATCCATTTGATCATAGTCTTACTCTATGTGTGATAGGTTACGGATATGAGCGAAGTATTTATATTATGTGATGGGATATTTCTTGACTTCGGAGTTTATGATTCCATCAATGTATAAGATATTTGTGTAAAACATTTTTACTGACTTTGGGTACCTCTCTTGGGGGTTTTTAAAGACAAAGTTATTCAATCTTGCAACAGTGAATGCTTCAATAAAGGATAAATTCTTGAAGAAGTCTTCATCTAGATAGTGAGAGGTGAAAATTTATTTGTCAAAATAGTGGAGGTTGTAGTTGGTTTTTTGTGCTTGAGAGCTGAAATTTTCGAAAAAGAATGAAGATGAAGGTCGGGAAGAACGTGTTCACTTTTGGGCCATTTTGTAAGGATGATGGTAAGTCAACTAATGAGTTTCTAATGCAATGATCAATTAAGAGAGTGACGAGATGAGAAAGGTGAGACATTACCTTCCTTTATAGCCTTTGTTTAATCAATTAGACTTATTCCCTAATCGATTAGAAACAGTAAAAAAATGAAAGTTATTCGTTGCAAGTAAATGTTACTGTAATTACCCATCCAAGTAGTTATTGTAATGAGCTCCAATGTTAGAATATTTGATAATTCAAAAGATCTAATGGATTAGGCCAAAATGCTAATCGTTTAGATTAGCCCAATTCACCATATCTTTGTTTTAGGGCTTGTGTTGTGCACTCCTAGTGGGCATTATTTACACCTATTGCTATAAAATGCTAAAGTGCTCATTTTATAGGTTGGAAAATATTTAAATCTGCTGAGCAAACGAGATTTTCCTGATTATTTCAACCTTACAATAATCTTTACCTTTTTTATCAAGAATTCTTGATAAATATTTCCTAAAAGGAAGGGCACCAAATGGTGAATCATTTTCTACACATTGTTGGATGCAAGAGTCTATAAGACCACAAAACAAATGAGTACCTTACATACATATTCATTCGACATATCACTTTGGATCATAAACTTTAAGATAATCTAAAATAATTTGTTTTGATCGCAACAATTTACATTTGTCATCATTGTTCATCTTCGAATCAGAGACTCTATACAAAATATATACTTTAAAATTATATTATTGCTTTGCACAACTTTAATAATCAACCCAAAGTTTCCAAGCTGCAAGAAATACCTACAAAATACTAGGGTTTCACCTTTGGTGCCCACATCCTCATGGCCCCAGGTTCATTAGTTACAAAAGATCTAAGGTTACATTTGGGTCCTTTCAGTTTACCAAAACAACAAGTATATAAGTATCATATTCTTTTATAGTGTGTGTGCACTTATATACATGATACTTCTTCCCTTTGTGATCTATGTATTTTTTAGCCTTTCTTTCTTTTTCAAGTTCTAGACTTAATTTACTAATGTGAGAGCTTTGACTAGAAAACATTGGATCAATATTCCCTTGGGTAAATCTTCTTAGGGTATGCTCTTTTAGTTTTGTATTTTATTTTTTTAAGTGATCATACATTTTACAGAGTTGAGCATAAGGTGGTATGATACCTGGGGTAATATCTTCCTCGTTCATTGTAACGCCCTGATTATTTAATTAATTTAATTAAATATCGTTGTATGTTTGATTTTGTTTTACGTTGAGTTGCTAAGTTGGTTTGAATTAAGTTGAATAAGTCGATTGATTTAAGTTGCATTGTTGTTATTTGGACTAAGTTGATGGTTAAGTCGTGTTTGGGTTGGTCGAGTTAATTAAGTCGAAGTAATAATAGAATTATTAAGAAATAATATTAGTAAGTGGGTTTCGTTGTGGTGTGGGAGTATTAATGGTAGGGGTGCTAATTTAGGCTCATTAGAATGATTAAGACTAATTAAAATAAAGCTATAAATTGCGTTGAATTAGTGAAAATTAGGTTAGTAGTAAGAAGAACAAGAGGTTGGAAAAGAGGTGGTTACGTGAAGTGCATAGGAGAGGCAAAAGCTATGATTCTGATCAAAAAGTGTTAGAGTCGCCTGCAATCAAAAGGTAAGGGTGGGATTCTAACCTTATAATCGAGAATATTTGATGAATTCGTATTGGGAGTGGGTACAAAATTTGTTGTGTTAATTATTGTTTTTTGTGGAAAAATACGTTGTTTTGATAAATGAGTTGTTTTTGGTTGATAAGTCGTTGGATTAATAATTTTTTTGTGATGAATATGTTGTTTAGATGATTAGGGAAATTATGATTGTGTTGAGTCGTTTTGAATCGTCGTACGGTGTTGTTTGGAATTGATCTGAGAAGGAATTTTAGAGACAGAACGAGAGCGAGCAAAATAGAGAAGAAGTTACAGGTTTGGTTGTGGGACGATTGTCCCTTAAGCCAGACGACCGTTTGGGATTGGAGACGACCGTCAGATCCCTGGGACGACCATCACAAGTTGTGACGAGGGTCACCAAGTGTGACGATAGTCACACGGGTCTGGGAGGATTTTGTTGTTTTTGGTTTCTGTTTGTTGTTTGATCATAAACAACTTCCAGTAGCATTATTAGGTTGGAAAATAATAATTGAAGTATCACAGGTGCTAATAATTAATTAACAGAGAATTAACAAGTGATACAAAAATGAATTAATAAAAAGAAATTAGTTAACATTGGTATGAAATTAGTAGCAGGTTGGTGTATTGATTGTTGTGACAGAGTTAACAGAAGCATGTTAAAAACTTAATAACACTACAAGAAAATTGGCAAATTAAGACGGTTATCCCATGTCTTTTCTTGCAATTTGCAAGTCACAACGATTTCCCTTATGTCATAAAATCATGTGTCGCGAGACTGTTTTACGGCGGTTTGTAAATGTCGCTCCAACTGCCATAACATTCTACGACAGTTTTGAAACAGCCTATGATATATTATTACAACAATTGTAACTGCCATAATTATATAATATATATTTCATTGAAAATAACGACAGTTGTAGCCGTCACAATTATATAATATATTTCAATTAATATAGTGACAGTTTAGAACCACCGTAATTTTATTTTATTTATACATAATTGTAATTTTATTAAAATATTTAATTCAAACAATTCAAAATACCATGATGCAATATTAAAGCCTACTAAAACAAAGATCAATCTAAGTGTTATCAACTCACAACTGACTATAAATAATGGTTCTGTCAATCCAAACATAGAATGATTCAAAGTTGTATTGCAAGAAAAGACAATAGTAGGCATAAGTTCATTCACATCTTAGACAATTGTACTTGTACAGATAATACAGATCTATCATATAATATAATTTAGAAGAGCGTACGTAACTCCCATGAAATACTGCAATCCAAGATGAATGTGAACAAAATAGTTGAATGTAACTCCCATGAAATACTGCAATCCAAGATGAATATGAACAAAATAGTTGAAGCCTCACTCACTTGATCAACATAGACTGTCTGCATCAAAAGAAAGTTATCTTCAGACTTAAACTTTTGCTCTACATGTAACATGAAAATGGGTGGCAGCAAGATGTTTAGGATAAAAATAAATACCTTTGGAGACCCTCTGAGTTCAATTACATTAACTTTCAAGTCAATAATGCTTGTGTCAAGGTTACCATCAATGCAATCTTTTTGAATAAGAAGATCCAAGATATTCACAAATAATTCAAATAGTCTGTTGGTACATAAAAAGTTAGTGTATTGAACCAGATGTAGCTCCCATATGCCGTTATATACAGGCTCTTATCAGTCTAAGCATGATAAATGTTAAAGTATACATGATGCCTATCCTCAGTTACAATCAGTTTCATGTCCCTACATCCATCACCACCAAGTAAATGCAACATAGTAACAAATCACCATTCAAATTCTCAGACTAAATAATACCCATCTTCTTCATCAAATCACAAAACTCAACCCATAAAATCTAAACAAATAACAACAATGGCAAGGTGATAAAAATAGAATTCACAATAAAAATCAAAACCAAGTTGAAACTGATGTTGAACCGAGTACAAAATAGAAGTAAAATGGAATCTGAAACCGAAATCATGCAAAGTCTGCAAAACTAATAACCAAATTGAATAACAAGACGAGATTGAAACCCAAACCGTGTCAGAAACAAACCTGAACTGAAACAGTAATTAAGTCGAGAATACAATCCGAACTGAACCAAAACAAAATCAAGTAACTCAGAAATCAAAACGGAAGTGAAGTCGGAACTGAACCTTACACCAATTATTTCACACCAATTTGATATCACACTGTAACTTCCAATAAGGACAGGTGATTTGCAATTGTCGCATGTTTAGTGTCACAAACCTCAAATTACCTCACACCAATTTGATATCACACTGTATAAAACATAAATATGTATGAGGTTATGTTTGATGCCCTGTATCAAGTTATTTTCACCTCTCAATATATCTGCTCTACAATCTGCATCCTGGCAATAACATATCCATTTAATATACATGCTGCTTAATTTTAAACACCAATAAGTTGACTTAATATCCTTTTGAGTCGAAAAACAATAAACAATGTCAACATAGTAAGCAGAATTATCAGGAATGATGGAGGATAATATCAAATTGTAATGTTATTGATTTGATTAACCGAGTGAAGAATCAAAGATTAATAGATTTCAAATTAAGCACCACACAATTAACAAATAGTCACAACAGAAAATAAGAATCCAAAAGGATTGAAGTTTAAACCATTGATTAACAACTAGAGAAAAGCAAAAACCATTGTTAATGCTAATACTCGAGCAATATTACACAATACATATCAACATTGAGATTCAAAATACAAGAAACCCTAATTGATACAGCAATCCCTAATTTTCTAACCGCCGAATCCATAAAGAGTCCTTCCCTGTCTCTTGAGAGCATAAACAACATCCATGGCAGTAACAGTCTTACGGCGAGCGTGCTCAGTATACGTAACAGCATCACGAATCACGTTCTCAAGAAAGATCTTGAGAACACCGCGAGTTTCTTCATAAATTAAACCACTGATACGTTTCACTCCACCACGTCTTGCGAGACGACGAATGGCAGGCTTTGTTATTCCCTGGATGTTGTCTCTGAGAACCTTACGGTGACGTTTGGCTCCTCCCTTTCCAAGACCTTTTCCTCCTTTGCCTCTTCCAGACATGGCTGCAAATTTCTTGAGTTTCTTTCTTTGCGATTGAGCTTAGTGTGAAGACGAAGGTGAATGATGTTGAAGAAATGAGAATTCGGAATATCATATAGGGTATGAGTACGTGATTTTGACCGTTGGATTCGTCACGATCCGTGTGAGAGGATAAGTTAAAAGATAGAGTGTTGGATTTAAAGTGCTTGATTTTGATTGGTGGAAAGGTTGAGGTGCGGATTGATGAGGTGTAATTTTATTTTTGAATGAAAGTGATTCTCCCACTTGAAAATGTATCCGCGTTTTGGTGATTTAGGATTTCAATTTCTCATATATATCTTTTTATTACTAGTTTTTATCTAATATACTAGTAGTATATTATATTCATACTAGAAGTTTTTAATTAGTTTTTATAAGGTAGCTACATTACCTGGGTTTGATATATAGTAGTATATACTAATAATTGAATTATTGTTTGGTTTTAAAAAATAATAAAATTATTAATATGTTGAACATTCTATAAAATAAATTGTCCGTTATTTACAATTCTATATATTCATACAAGTTTTTAATTAGTTTTTATCTTATTAAATATATTTATACAAGTTGATTAACAAAGGCTATGGATAGAAATATCTTTAACGGTGTTAGTGTAAGTTCTAAAGGTTAATATTTTTTATATTTGTATTGAATTATTTATTAATAATAAAAGGTATTTCTTTATTATATTTATTTTTCTAAAATGATAAAGTCCTTAGAATAGCTGGTTCGTTTAATGAAATATTAAGTGTGACTTAATCATGAGATTCCATTAAACATACATTATTTTTAAAGCATCCATAATCGAGCTTTAATGTGAAATGGGATAACCTTAAAGCATTAAAACTATTATGTAGATAGACTGATGATCACATCTCAAGAATCATGGATCATGAGTTATTAAGTTTTGACATAGGTATGAATATTATGAGTAATATTTATACTAGATTGACCCACTATGAGAGTACTACATAGAACGTTATGCAAAGTGTCATAAGTTACTCGCATGGTGATAGTAGTGTATACCACCCTTCGACCTGAAACTATTATGGACCTAGATGTAGAGTCAAGTATTTTATTGTTGATCAAACGTTGTCCGTAACTGGATGATCATAAAGACAGTTGATGGGTACTTCACGAAGCATGTTGAGGGACATTGAAATTTATCTATCCTGCATAACAGGATAAATGTCTAAGGGTCAAATATTGAACTAGACAAAGATGACACGATATATGCCTTGTGTTCAATCTATACATAAGGGCAAAAGAGTAATTTTACACACAAATACTATTATAATCATGGAATTCATTCGCTCATCAGATTATGGATTATAAGTTCATAACTTTGGCCCATTCCCATTTTCGATATACTAATTCTTTCATTTCACTTAGTAAAAACTAAGAGATCAACTACGAAGTCAATTGTATAAGCTAAAAAAGAGTATCATGAGCAATTTCCATAATAGGGTTCATTGATATTCCTAGTATAGTAAATGTTGTCGCACATAGAATTGTACTCAATTCGATGGAATTGTTTGATCTTATAGGAGATCTTCTATAATTTCGCATGTGAAGAGTTATTTCTTGGTTTCGTCCAGTCATTACTAACGTAATTATTTTAAGATAATATTGGATAGAAACAACGCTTGTAAGAAGTCCTATTGAAACTAAGAAATAGCTGCTTGCCATCCACACCAGAATAATGAAATTTTTCCAAAAATACCAGCTAGTGGTGGAAAACCTCCTAAGGATAAGAGAAAAAGGGCTAAAGAGAGAGCCAAAAAAGGATCTTTCGTGTATAATCCTGCATAATCTCGAATGTTATCAGTTCCGGTCCGTAGACCAAATAACACAATGCAAGCAAAAGTTCTTATACCAAATAGCAGGTATTTCTTCATATCTTCCGTTGTTGAGACCCGAATAATTTCTTTAATGAATCTCTCGATGCATGCTCACAGATATTCCTCTTTGCCTCGTATGATTGCCTCGAAGGAGGCCTTGGTCTTGGGATGCCGATGAGAGGCAGTAAAATGCCTGGAAAACATCTTATCCAGCTATCTCCAGGATGTGATCTACTCGTGGGGGAGGCTCTTATACCAGACCATGCCCCATTTTCTGAGCATGGTCGAGAATAGTCTACATTTTATTGCACCCCCGACTCTGCAGTAGTCGAGCAAACCGTCAATATTCTCAATATGTTCGTCTATATCGGTTGTCTCATTGTAGGAGCCTAGAGGAATATGCTTCTCTAGACCCTTAGGTAATCTTGTAGACATGATCTTTTGGGGATGGGTCTTCGAGGTTAATCCTTGTCACTAGAGCTATACGGGGGAGAACGAGGATTATTGTTTCTTGGACGACGGGGAGAGGAAGCTCTCGAGCGAGCCCAGGATCTGACTGGAGGAAAACGTTGGACTTCTATCTGGAGCTCTCTTTTTGTCTTCTTGTCTCCGGGAGAGCGATGTCTTTGGGGAGAATTACGGTCGTGTTTCCTTATGGATCTTTATTCTTCTAGTCACTGATGATTCTTTCTTTGACCGAGAGAAAGACTATGGGATCTCCTGTGCTCACGAACTAGGGAGAAGATTCGGGACGATGAGCATCCTTCAGAGCTCCTATCCTATTTCTATGTCGGAGGATCATTATGTTTGTATGGTTAAAGGTTTCGACCAGAGCAGCCAAGGTCGGGTCAGCGTCGATCGATACCAGTAGGAGAGGAAGATCTTCAAGAGTAGTTTTTGGTTCCACGATGGAGTTAAGAGATGGAGATGCGGTAGCTCTGTATCGTTGGTGATAGTTGTTATCCCCGATAGGGGGAAGGATTTTTATTGCGTTTCGTCTGTTTGACGGGTGAGTGATGGTGATCTGAGCATCGGTAATGTCGTCGCTGTTAGCCATGAATGGAAACTTGATTAAGTGATTTAGTCTTTAAGGTTCGGGGGTAAAAAACGGGGAACACTGATTCCCATAGACGAAACCACTGATCTTTTCGGTTTATCAGAACCTTTAGTGAGCCACAGACTGTGTTGACGATGTTGGATTGTCGAGGAGAGGAAGAAATATACCTGCAGGACACTCCGATGCCAAAGTAAGAACAGGCAGAAGAATGAACAAGTACAAGAGAGAGTATTCTTATAATGAATATTGGATACTTTGCCTATCATGTGAGAGGATTTATATAATACCCTCATCGCTTGACCATTGGTTCCTTTTTGGGTATGGATCACGGATCCACCGAAAATAGATAATTGTTAAAAACTAGATGTTGGAATGGGCAGACCTCCTTGAATCAGAGGTTTGCGTCGAGCAGGATGTGATGTCGAGTAGGGGCGATCATGGGTCGTTTATGGGTAACTTCTCCCAGATGTCGGTCAGAAGTCTTGAGAAGGCAGAGATGGACGACCATGTTTAGGGTCGATCATTCATCTTTCCCCGACCGAGAGGCAGAAGGAAAGTTGGTCCCTTTTGGCCTTAATAGGCTGGATTTAGACTATTAGGTCGTCTTGGATGCAAGAGTGAGTTGGGGCATGCCTATTCATTGGGTTAGTCCGGAATAGGATCTTACTTAGGGTAATGTTTTTAGATCGTCCATAATAAGCGATATTGAAATGTTACTCAAAGAGAGGTGTCACCTTGTCCTATTACTTTTTTATTATCCGATAGTGGAAAATATGGGATAAAACGTTGTTTTTCAGGAAAGAGAAAGCAAGGTCAATAACTGATCCACGAATTCATGGGAAATAAGGATTCAACAGTCCACCATTGTTTAGGTGGGCGGTGACCTTTTCCAAGAAAATTCAAGGCCCTATAGGCCTTTATCAATACACCTCGTATGTAAGAGAAATAAACATATCTTAAGTCATGTTCATAATTACACTCTAAAGCATATCACTTACAAAAGATCATATATTGTATCATCACATCCCTAAGTAGTTTAAATCTAGGCACATTTGTCATCAATAGGGTCTCTTACCTCACATGAGCATAACCCTTAAATTGTCGTAAAAATTACCACACAAGACTTCGCACTGGCGTGGACAAGCACTAATCGCCCAAATTATTATAAACATATTAAGGTCTCTGAGTCCTAATGCCTTTGCAGGAAGAACAAATAGACCTATATTTTTTTTACTAATGCAGGGGCACCCATCGTGGAGCCTCAGTAAAACTAACTCGTGTCACACTACTACTTTAACTCCCTTTATCCTCCCTTCGAATATGGCCGACAAAACCATAACCTGCAACACAAATATCGCCTTTGGAGGTTTTGTCAATAGAGGTAGATCTAGATCTTCCCGAAGGAAATACGCGGGGTAAGTGTTTGCAGCGAATATAATTGAAATTCTGGTATGACAGGCTCAGATGTCGAATATGATGTTGAGACATCTTATCTGTTACTTATAAACATGGTAAGGCATACATATCAGTACTTAAATAATTCTGATATATCAAAGTCAAACATACTTCAGGATGTTGTGACATCTGATAGGACATTCAGTTCAGGTACTGTATAAAACATAAAACAGAAAAGATATAAAGAACACAACAAAATTGTTAACCCAGTTCGATCAAATCAATCTACTCTGGGGGCTACCAAGCCAGGAAGGAAATCCACTATGTAGTATTAATTCAAAGACTTCTCAGCAAACACCTACAGTTTACAGTCTTCTCACTTAATCACTACCAATGCAACTTCTACTTAGGAACTCCTAAATATGAGAAACTCATCCTCACTTCCAATCACCTCAGTGATGTCTCACAGTTCTCAACTCTCAGTTGCTGATATTGACGACTTCATACCTACAACAATTCACAAATATAATCCATGCTTCCATGACAACAACTTAACCTTGTTTAGCAGCTTCAGTTAAGTACAATACTTCTCTTGCTTACAAGCTTCGAGAATCACAGGTGAAACAGCCATAATAGAGTTACTTGTTACGCACGGCTGCCACCAGAACACAGCCCCAATAATGTTTACATTTTCGGTTGATTGGGTTAATTTTAAACTAGGTTACAGGGTTTCTTTTATAACCTATTCCCAACTAGATTTGGGCCTAAACAATCACAGCAATAGCTGCTACAAATATGCAGAAAAAATCTGCTACAA
Organism: Lathyrus aphaca; assembly: GCA_963966055.1. Lineage (NCBI taxonomy): Eukaryota > Viridiplantae > Streptophyta > Magnoliopsida > Fabales > Fabaceae > Lathyrus > Lathyrus aphaca. The sequence goes on along the minus strand of OZ014520.1, from coordinate 30,164,797 downwards.
ATATACCAAAAGATCTTCAAATCTAAAAACTCCTAAAATATCTCTAAATATAGAAACTATATATTTTTCAATATTTGTCTTCAATTTAAATTGAGTCTTTAAGATCTTCTAAATCAGCACCCTTTAAATCAGCGCCACATATGATTGCATAATATCTACAGAATATTCTGCATAATTCAGATCTGATAAATCCCACTGTCATCACCTTGAATTAGGGTTAGTTAGTTTGTTACCTCCTTAATTCAAGGTGAATTAGTTATTCTGTTATACTGAAATCAGATAACTAATCTCCCTAAAGATGTGCCTTGTATTGCTTATCTCTTTCCAATTAATTCCAGATAGATTCCCCTGAATTTACTCAGTTCTGTTACGCATCATCTAGGTCTGGTAGCAGGTTTACGATGTCCCAACATCTGGTGTGACATCCTGATGTCTTGACTTAAGTTCCTTAACTGTTACTCTATTTGACAATGTCACAACATCTGGTGTGACATCCTGATATCTTGACATAAGTTCATTAACTGTTACTCTGTTTGACAGTGTCACAACATCTAGTGTGACATCCTGAACTAAGTTCAACACTTCTTGTTTGATATCTATATGTAACACATGACAGTAATGTTGTCATGACAGTTGCAGATGTTTCAACATTTTCTTTGACATCTGTTTGTAACATATGACAGTAATTCTGTCATGACATTTGCAGATGTTTCAACATCTTCTTTGACATTTGTCTGTAACATATGACAGTAATTCTGTCATGACATTTGCAGATGTTTCAACATCTTCTTTGACATCTGTCTGTAACATATGACAGTAATTTTGTCATGACATTTGCAGATGTTTCAACATCTTCTTTGACATCTTCCAATTATTATAACCACATTTATCTGTGCCACCATGTCAGGACATCATGTTTGACATGTTCTTCCAGAATCTATACCATGTTAATTTAACATATGGAACTTCTTATTCAACATTTTCCAGCCATATTAGTTTTACCAAACATAATGCCAATCATAAAATAATAGCATTAACAATCTCCCCCTTTGGCTTATTTTGGATAAAACTAATTTACATACAGGTGTAGTAGTACCTTATGTAGAAGTTCCTTAACATCACATCTTCATATCAGACCTCACACTATTACTTATCCCCCTTTTTAGCCATAAAAAGACAAAGGTACGATAATAAACATAGAGGTATATAATCTCCATAAGCTTGAAACACACACAAGCTTCACAATTCCTCAAGAATCAAACATAAACTGCAGAGAGCAGCTTTATATAATATAGCCTTCTAGACTCATAGGATACTCCTTATCTGGTTAAGGTATTACTCCCCCTTAACTCCACAAAATCAGGTGCACATACTTGTAACACACTCCCCCTGTCTAGGATACTCCATGCTTCTCTGTACATTGATGAAAGGAAAACATAAGACGCATCTTCATGTCTTCAAGAGCTCACCCTCTGTTCAATTCCCAATTGAACACATTCACTTCTTGTACCAAAGCATACCTGATTCCTTTCTGGGTTTGTAGTTACCACAGACTACACAAGATGAACATCTTCTAGCACACAGGTTCTTGACACTAAGCCTTTACACACCAAAGGCCACACAATCCAGATAAAACACATCCAAACTAATTATGACATTATAATGAATGTCCACAAACAAACTTCCAAGCAATCAATACCTGATATACTTCAGTCTCTTCTACATGTTTTTTCCAATATAGATCATCTACTTCATCATTCTCCCATATGATTAGGTAGTTTAATAATAGAAACCATGTAGATAAACACCCCAGATAATGTACTAACAATTAGTTAGAACATTTTTCATACACCAAGACCTTATCACCATGATCCTAGATGTGCTCCACCAACTGGACTTACTATAGCATAGTAATCCAAGAACTGGAAATCTTCAACAACACTGTGCCACCAGTTAGAATCAGAAATCCAGAAAGAGTGATAAACTCTCATCCACCTTCAAGAAGAATAAATCCTCTTGAGTCTTCAACTCATCACTCCTCTGCCCAAGAGCAATTTGTTCCAAGACAATCCTTAAGAACAACCAGCTGCCACACTCTGATTATCTTGATTCTTCGAATCCACTTTAAAGATCAACCAATTACCACATTTTGATAACCTCCTTTATGAATCCTCATATGAAAAAGCCAATTGCCACTTTTGTCTTCTTCACGTTTATAATAAATCTTCCAAAGATATCCTGATCAATAAAGTTGATCTTCACCAAGCTGTCAAGATAAAAGGCCTTATGAAGCATTCAATCCCTATAGATCATTCTATCTTAATTTATGTGTCACTTCACCAATTAGACTTTGATGTTGAACTGGATGTTTAAACATTATTAGCCCACATCCATCTGTTAAATTCAGGTCCTTCTTCTGCCACTTGAAAGAACCTCCTTCCTTTATAGAACAAGAGTTCCATGCTCTCATAGACTTGATTTATCCATCAAGTTTGAGTAAACAACCTCCATTCTATTGGTTTTGCAGAAATTCCTCCGATAACACATATTGATGAGAAACTTCCAATGTTTCTCCAAAGTCTTCAAACCTGCCACTGTCTGATTATTCAGAAGGAATAGTTAAGAACTACACCTCATAACTATACCAAGGATGCCACCTTTCCTTGAGTAAGGCAGTCTTAACAAATTTATGATATCGCCACCTATCTTAACTCCATGATGAGCATTATGGACTACACCTAGATCAGAAATAAACCAATCCAAGTAGTCATCAAGATTATGATATGTTCATGGTCTTTCATCTCCATCTTCAGAATCAACAATATCCAGACCAGTTCTTGCCAAGAAACTTTCCAGACATACACAACTCCTGTCACACAAGACTGAAGCCAATTCTCAAGCTAACTCCCAAGAAATAACAGATGCTACAGCTTATGCAATACCTCTCCCATGATTCTGCACAAACTCTGATGATAAGATGTTCCAACATCTTTTTTAACATCACCAATCTTGAATCACAAGGATAATCAATCAAATATTTGTGAACTCCACAAACAACAATTGATCTTAAATCCTTGTATAATACCCTATCAGATAGTTCTACACAGTCTAATCTTTTAATTTTGAAGGATTTTAAGGTTAGATCCAGGTAAGATTAGCAAGATCTCCTCATGTCATGGATAAGCAATACTCCTACTATCCATGACTAGTAGTAGAAGAAACTACCAGTTCAACAACCATTCTGATCAGACCTCCCAATCTGACATTCTTCCCTTGCTCTTAGCAATTGTTGGTCACATTGCTAGCTTTAATCATGACCAAAGTCATGCATTTATCACTGTAACACGGTGGGAGAACTGACTTTAGTAATGTTGCGGATAGCAAGAGTCGCCACCGACTTTTATTTTATCCAAAGGAAAGGCATAAAAGAACAGGAAAGACCTTTTAAAAGATTTTTTTGGGTCCGGGGGGTAGGTTATGTAAAGGGAAGGTGTTAGCACCCTTTACATCCATGGTTATCCATGGGCTCTTAGTTACTTAGCTCACCTTGAATTGTTTTTGAAAATGTGAAGTGTGTGAATAAAAATTTTCATAATAGTTAATAATGATCCATGTACGGATGCGTAAAAACTTGTGTTTGAAAATTTGTTTGAAAGTGTAAAGTGTTTGAAATTTGTTTTGAAATAGTGAGCAAGTAACTATGAGGAACCTACCCTAAAGTTTAAGTCTTTCTGTTCTTTATCCTTTAAATGGTAAGATTATCCCTATTATTAAGGAATAGGTAGTCATTACCTTAGATGTAAGGGACAAGTGAAGGGTCATCTGTTTATTAGGCAACTGTGGGGTGTATAAGCAATTCGGAGGGACTATCATCTTTATTCGGAAGGGACAAGATCATATTGAAAGGCAACCATTAAGGGACTTGATCTTTGATTATGAAGGGACTAGATGACTTTTCTTTTAAGGGACTTATGCTTTGTACACCCCACTTGACCTTATGATATAGACAACATTGAGAGGCAACCCTAGAAAGTGAGATGGCGATTAAAAATCGACTTACGTGTGTGAGTGTTTAATTTACGTTTATCTTATAATTTAAATGACCTAAATTCAATTTTTAAATACAAATAGTTTTCACTCCCTATTTACTAACCATAGCATAAAATTAAATAATTTAAATATTACAAAAATTACATCCAGGAGCAGTTACAATAATAATAATAAACAAAATAAATAAATAAAGCAAAATATATAATAATAGTAAAAATTGGGTTAGTGAAATAATAATAATAATAACAATTTAAAAATAAATGGGGTTAGTAATAATGATAATAATAAATCACAATATATCTAAATGGGGTTAGTAATAATAAAATAGATATGAAAATAAATAGCATTAATGATAAAATAAATAAGAATATTAGCATAATAATTAAAAGATCAAATTTTTATGAACAATTATTATTTAAGATTAAGAAGAAAATATAAATAATTAATTATCATAAAGTTTTAAATGCTATAAAAATTAAGTTAATTCTAAACATATTACGAAAATAAATTATATTAGATTAACAAGTTTTGGTTATTTTTTTAAACATATATTAAAAATTATTTACATGCAAGAATTAAATTATGAACAAATTATAGAATATATATATATATTATGAAAATAGGATTAATTATAATTGTATTTACAAAATTTTAATTATTTTAAATAAGATATGTACATGATAATTATATTTACAAAATTAAAATCACAAGATAAAATTAGGCTTTTTAATTGCTTAGGAAAAAATAAATTAGGATTTTGAAAATAATTAGGGTTTGATTTATGTACAAAAATATTAGGTTTTTTTAGAAAAATATTTTAAAGCTTATAACTTAATATATAATATTGATAATATTAATTTAAGAAATATATACATATTTTAATCTAAATACATAATAATAATAAAAAAACTAATTTTTGAATTAAGCAAATAATATTTTAGAATTTTGAAAATATAAGATATTTATATGATTATTTATAATTACTATTAATATAATTAAACAAAGTAAATTAAACAAAATAAAATAAAAAAAATAAAAAAAAAAGAATGGGAACTTACCTGGCTGGGAGTTGAACCCAGGACACTCTGCTTGCCACTAACAACACACACCACCAGGCTACCCATGCGCAGATGCCAATGAGATGAGTAGAATTAGTTTTATGCCTTATCCTGAAAAATCACAAAAAAAGAAACAAAACCAAAAGGCCTGGGGGATTCGAACCCAGGACCTTACACACAAACACACAAGTACATGACCATTCCAGCTAGATGAGCGAACCTGATAGTATAATGGTAACAACACATAATATACGAAGCTTTCTTGTTAACCTGAAAAATAGGAAAAATTTGTACAAAGCCAGGATTCGAATACAGGTCCTATAACCACACACATGCGCTTCCTTCCACTGGGACAAGCGTTTGCTTGTGAAATAAAATAGAAATTAATTCATAAAATATTAAAACGAAAATTTAAATTCTGGAAAACGCGCGCAGGGGTCATCTTCTTCCTTGGATGCTGCGAATTTACCTGCGAAGATTACTGGGGATTTTCCTGCGAATTAAGGTTTCCAGGAAAACCTATGTTTCCTCAAACACCATGAAACCTGTGAAATTTCACTAAATTGATCATGTCATTATGATCCTTATGTCTTACACAGTCCATTAGTGTCATTAGAAATCATTTATATTGGTTTAGTTTGAAAACCCTAAACGACCAACAAAACCCTAACAATGGCAGTTTTACGATTAGGCTATGATTCTTCACACAAACTATCCAGAAACCATCTGTAGGAACATACAAACATTAATACAGAACCAAAATGCATTATAAACATGTAAATCCAGTGAATCGAAAAAAAAAAATCAAGAACAAAAAGGCTTCGGGTAAGGCATATGAGCATGATGCAAATGCTTTTGAAGGTTGAGATAGATTCAGTGATGTCCAATGGTCATCTCTATGTCTTCAAAATACCTTTTTCTGCCCTGTATGAATGAATCCGATTTTGAGTTTTTGCTTGAATTTTTGAAGTGTGAAACTTACTCTTGGAGGCTGCTAATCCGTCAGTTCATGTTTGTTATGTGTTGTATATATATGATATAACAAAATTAGGTCAAGAGATTCATCAAAGCTTTGGATTTTTTGGTAGTTTGAGATTGAAAAAGATTGGCCTTTAAAGTTTGAATATTCTTGATCTCACATTGCTATTTTGGGATGATTTTCATAACTCTTGTATCAATTAGATCAAAATATCATTTATGACATTCTAGAAGCAAGATAATTTTAAATTTTCACTATTTTTTATTTTACTTGAATTTAAAATGATTTTTAATATAAAAAATCATAATAAATAAAAATAAAATAATGAAAATAATGAAAATATCAAATCAATTTCGTGCAAGATGTCTTAGTGTGGATTGGGTCATTATTTGGCAAGCCCACTTGGAAGAAATTGATTTTAGACCTCCATTTTCATCATAAACCAACTCAAAATTTCCCAACTTTGCAAGGGCACACATCCTTCAATTTTAATGCTATGAGGGTGTTCTTGGACATTTTGGAAAGCTTAAAGAGTCCTCTAAACAACCCCACTGGTTTCATGTCCATATCATTTACCAATCTCAAGTTATGCCCTTTTGAAGTTGTTGACTTTTTGTTGACTTTCAAAAGGACCTATAATGTCTTAGCTCATACCTTCCAAATGAAGCATTTTTGGACTTGGCTTGTGAGACACAAAGTTGTAGATAATTCAATTTCCTTCAAAATGAGCTTTGGATGGAGACTTGGTGATGAAGCATGTGAAAGTTATGGCTGGTCAAAGTTCAGTTGACTTTTACTAAAGAAACCCTAATTTAGAAACTTCTGATTCTTAATGATCTGAAATCTCCTTGATGAATCATGATCAACCCTTGATCAAATGATTAATTTTACTTCATATACTTGATGTTGACAAAAAATCATGAAGTTTGACTTTGGTTTGACCACAGTTGACCTCAGTTTGACTTTTTAACTGCTTTGACTGATTTTGACCTATCTGATCATCTGACTGAGCAAACCTTTGAGAAAAGTCTTGAAACTTGTCATGGGGGTTCTCACACACATATAAGATGTTATGAATCTCACTTGAAGTCTTGGAAGTTCATTTAGCCTGACTAAAGTTAAAACCCTAGTTTTGGATGCACTGCTTGGGAGGTGCATTGTCTGAGGGAATTGTCAACTCTTCTGACCAATTGCGAACTTTGTGAACCTTGTGAAATGTCTTATGATACTCATGGGAGGTATTGTGAATCTTGTGAACCTTGTGAACCTTCATGAAATGACTTGTAGACTTCATGAACCTCATGAAAGGTTTTGAAAGCATTGTGAATCTTGTGAACCTTGTGAACCTTCATAAAGTGACTTGTAGACTTCATGAACCTCATGAAAGGTCTTGAAAGTGTTGAGAAACTTGTGAACCTTGTGAACCTCATAAAGTGACTTGTAGACTTCATGAACCTCGTGAAAGGTCTTGTAAGTGTTGTGAATCTTTGTGAACCTTGTGAACCTTCTTAGCACACAAAGTCTTGTATTGTGAGGGCAAATTTTGGGGTGCAACAGCTGCCCCTGTTCAATTTTCTGAAACCTGAGGGGTTAGATTGGTATGTTTGCCAGTTGTGACCTGGAAGGTTGAAGGGGATTGAACACAAAAGCCCAAAAATTTGCACTCACCGGTGTGTAGAGTGATACTGATGATTAGTTGAATATGCTTGAGTGGGCTTAAAGATGCCACTTGGAGAAAAGTTCTTTAGGTACATTTCTTGGAGGATAAAGCAGTCTAAAGTATGGAGGTAAAATGATAGCTTTCAGGAGGATGAAACAGTCCTGAGATATTGATAATATGCTTTCAGGAGGATGGAGCAGCCCTGAAGTAATGATAAGAAGCTGTCAGGAGGATAGAGCAATCCTGAGGTAATGATAAGAAGCTGTCAGGAGGATAGAGCAGTCCTGAGGTAATGATAGGTTTTCAGGAGGATGGAGCAATCCCGATGGATGATAAGAAGCTGTCAGGAGGATAAAGCAATCCTGAGGTAGTGATGAGAAGCTGTCAGGAGGATAGAGCAGTCCTGAGATAATAATAAGCTGTCAGGAGGATAAAGCAATCCTGAGGTAGTAGTATGCCTTCAAGAGGATGAAGCAGTCTTGAGAGATTGATAATATGCTTTCAGGAGGATGAAGCAATCCTGATGTAATGATGATAGCTGTCAGGAGGATGAAGCAATCCTGAGGTAATAATAAGTTGTCAGGAGGATAAAGCAATCCTGAGGTAGTGATGTGATTTCAGGAGGATATAGCAGTCCTGAGGTACAAGAAGATGTCAGGAGGATAAAGCAGTCCTGAGATAGTGATAAACTTTCAGGAGGATGAAGCAATCCTGAGATATTGATAATTGTCGCTCCCGACAAGTGACACGGGGTCAGATGAAGGTACAGACGCGAACGGTCGGCGGAGGGAACAGTGAGAACACACAGCCGTGAACTCACTGGAGAATGAATAGAGTCGCCAGCTAGGCATTTTTATCCCGGAGGAAAGGCAATGCTGCATAGACCTAGAAAGAGATGGATAAGACGGTTTGCGAACCAGAGAGACTGAGAAAGGGGGTTGGTTACAACCTGGGAAGGTATTAGCACCCAGATTGTCCGTCGTACTCGACGGGATCCACGCTTAAAAGATTTGTGCTTTAAAGGGGTAGTGTCAGTGCAATTTGTGTATAAAATAGCTGGAAAGAGATGTACAGGTGTCTGTGTAAAAGAGAGTGAAGTGTATAAATGTACAGTGTCAGTGTAAAGATAGGAGTGAAATGCTCATGATAATGAGGCTAAAGAATGAAGCTGGAAAGAGGGGGAATATACAGAGACTTTTGTTCGATAACTGTTAAGTTATGCCTACGTATCCTCTCGTGCAATGAGGAAGTCAAAACACCGTAGTTCGACCCAAAGAGACTGAAAGGTGAATTGACTTGTGAACTGCTTGCTTGCCTATGCTCAAGTGTGTGACCTGTCTGGCTCAGGTGCTTACTGTCTTGCATTAGACGGAAGAAGCGAGTTCTCGTTTGTGAATGAAGATGATGAGAAAAGAATCCCGAAGGAGACGATTATTATTTGTTTTTCGAGTTTTCAGTCTTTTATTTCTTTTTGGAGTTTGTCATAAGATAATGAGCTTAAGTCTAAACCAATGGATTTAGTAAACTCATCACATCTTCCCTCTGATTAGGGGTAATGAGAATACCTTAAGTGCGGAGTCAGATTCTCACACTTAATCACCTTCGGTGTAGGATTAAGATCATTAACCTACTTGTGATTATTTAGATGTTTTTGTGATTTTGTTTAGTGTTGAGTAATGAGGTTAAGCCATAATCAAGGATTAAACAGACCCATTACACCATCCTAAAAGAAGGATGATAGATGAGAATGTTTAAGTTGAGAAAAACTCCTCAACTTAACCCATGATTAGGGATTAAACCCATGACAAAACAAAGCCTTTATTAAGTGGATTTTAGTTAATGATATGATGATGAAGTGTTTTTTATGATTTATAAGACAACTTGAGGGGGACTTGTCCATTAACACTAGGGTTAGTCCTTCTTAACCACTTAAGGAAGAATTAGAACCCTAATGCAAGGCCCAAGTTACAAGTGTGATGTCTTGATGATTATTAGATGAATTGATTAAGAGATTTAAACACAAAAGGGTTCAACACTTAGGATTAAAGTTATACACTCCATCCTAAGAGAAGGATGCAGGCATAAGCTCAATCACAAAGTCTTAAAGCCTTTAAGGTTTAGTCCCTGATTATGAGGTGGGAAGAGAAGACTCAAAGAGAGACACAAAGGTAAAACTATGGGGGACTAATCAAAACCCTAATTCATTATCATGCTTGGATGATCCTAAGGTTTGTGAGGTTTCCAAGAACAATCTTCAGAGGAGCCACCAGGAAGCAGATGAATAAGATCAAGAGAAGCAAAGTGACTTGCTTCATTCAAGAAGTCAAGTCACTTGAAGAAAGAAAGTGGGAAGAACAAGAATGAACAAGCTCAAACTCAAACACATATAAGAATGCAGCAATGGATGCAAGAGAGGTGAAAGGAAAAGTTATGAGAAGTGAAGGCAAATCCACTTCTCAAGTTTACTTACCACCTGCAATGTTAGAAAGAAAATGCAATGCAATGCAAGATGAGATGAAATGATATGATGCTAGACCAAACCAGAAGCATGTTGATGATGATTATGATGTTATGAGGTGCTGCAAACATGAGGCAAGACAATGGGATGTTCATACAAGATCATGAATGCAAATGATGCAAGTTAAGGAGCATGAACAAACATGAAAAGTTATGAATCATACAAGACAAATGACATGGCAAATATGAGATGCAATGATCAAAGGTGCTTTATACATGTCTTAAGATGTCAAATGAATCAAAAACATGCACAAAATGCAAAGACAAGTCATGTTATGCAAGGAAATGCAAGGAGGATGCAAAAGAAAGCCCAAATTAGGGTTCATGGATCAAACATCAAACACAAACCAAAAACAGAAGCAAACCTCATGATAAAAAATGGAAAATGGCACCCAAAGAAACCCTAGGCCTATAATAAACCACTGCCCAAAGGGGAGCTCTCAACTCTCAACCAAACTCAAGTTATGATTTTTGCAAGCTATTAGGGTTTTTTAGGGTTCTTAACAAAACAAATGCCAAACAATTTGAAAATGCAAGAACAATTCATGGCCTTTTTATCCTAGAAACTACATGCTAAACACAAAACAATGCAAGAAGAACCAATGTCTCAACCTTCTTCAAAAGGCAGAAATGAATTTTCAAACTTATGATCAAAATAATGCATAAAAAATGATTTAATTCAATGAGAAATTCTTAAAATGCATCAAGATCAAAAAAGAAATTTAGTTTGAAGGTTGGACAATGTTTCTAAATGTCTTAGAACATTTCATGAATTTTTTTGTAATTTTTAAATACCTAAAAGTATTTTTAATTAATTAATTCCCATTAATCAATTAAAAATAATCTTTTAAATAATTAAAAATACTTTTTGATGATGAAAAATAAAATAAAAAATATTTTTGGGTCTTAAAAATTATTAAAACTTTAAAGAAAAAGTTTCATAATTTTTAAGACCTTTTTGCTATTTTAAATAAATTGTGCAAAACAAATGAGAAAAAAATGAAATAAAAAATAATGAAAATGAGAAGTAATCCAAATGAGAGGCTGAGATGAGCTGCTGGGTTAAAAGGGGTTGACTGGGCGCGCATCTGGACGGCCCAGATTCAAACCAACCTAATCCTGATTAATTAAATATTAATTCATAATTAAAACTTAATGAAAAGATCCTGGCCTTCTATTCACGCGCGGGAAATGGAATCCAATGGCTCACGTTCAAACTCAGTGCCCTAACCCTAATTAAAAATTAATCACTCTCAGGTCACCGGAGACGAGCTCCGGTCGTCTTCTCCGGTGACCTTCTCCCCTGAAAACTTCAAACTTCCTAAAAACGTAACAAAAATGAAATCTAAAAACTGGGAAATGTTCCCCACATCCTTACGAATCAAACCCCTAACCTAAAACAAATTTATATTTTATAAACAAGCTGAATCGAAGAAAGAAAGTTCTAGGGCACGCGAGCTTCAGAAGCAAATTAAATGCTCAAATCACAACCATTTCAAAAACTAATGGTACCAGAATGATCAGCAAGGCATGAAGAACAAATTTGTAACAAGAAAAATCATTTCTGGAAAAATAAATTTCAGGCTACCTGAGATTTGAAGCTTTCCACTTGAAGACTTTCTGGCCTTCTCTTTATGTGCAATCTACTCCTTAGAACCCCTTGATGATATTTGAGTGCTCAAAATGAGTTTGAGTTGGCTGGATGATGAGATTCGAATGCTCCTGCTTCAAGCTCAGCCAACAATGGCTATGGTGATTCTGGCTCTTTCAGGTCATGGTGAATGATGGTTTGAGGTCTGAATGATGTATGGAGAAGCTTTGCAAGGTTTGTTTGGCTGTTTGTGAGCTAGGGAAGGAGATTCGAAAGCAACTGCAGAAATGGAGTGAGAAATGGCAGTGGGATCTCTTGGCTGTTTCAGGCTTGTGCTTTGGGTGGTTTGAGGTCTATGGAGCCAGGTGAGATGATTGGTGAAGTTAGCTTGAATGTTTAGTGGCTGTGGAGAAGAATTCGAAGCAAGTTGCAAGATGGGAGGTTTTTTGTGAATGTTGTGTATGAGGAAGCTTCAGCCTTGTGTGTTATCATGTTTTGCTTGCAAATTGTTTGTATAAACAATGCTGATTGGCTTCTTGATGTGACTTGTGCTTTTGTGATTGGTAAGTTTGCTTTTGCCAAAAAGTCAACTTTTGTGTAAGTGAGGCATGGCTCAAAGTCTAGGCAAGTACAAGGCATGGGCTGGCGCAGCAAGGATGAGGGAGAGGTCTAGCAAAGCTCAGCAGCCAATGTATCAAGTTGGTGAAGTGATCATGATGGTTTTTGCAAGTTGTGACATTTTGGTTCACATGTGATAAAGTCTTGTTACACAAACCAAGCCATGAGCAAATTTGATCAAATTCTGATTTTTAGGACTTAGAGAATGTTTGTGTAATGGTTTGAAATGAATTAGAGGTCACATGATGCATTGGTCCAAGATTTTGCAAAGTTTCCAAATGAGGCATGCCTTGAAAATTAATGATTTTAGCCAACTTTGCATGGCCATAACTTTTGATCCAAGAAGAGTTTGATCATGTTCTTGTACTTTTTGAAAAGGGAAAGATGAGATCTACAACTTTCATGACCAAAGTTTTTCCATTTGAAGCATTTTTGGATCATGAATCAAGGCTTGAAAAATGACCTAAAATGATGCATTCTTGAAAAGTCAACTATGCCCAAAAAGTCAACATTTGCAAAAACCCTAAATTCTTGATTTCTATAAACTTCAATCTTCTTCCATGATCAAATAAAGACCATATACACTCAAAATGATGAAGATCACCCATTGGTTGGGTCATTGGGGGCCTCAGATGCCCTGATTTTGCACTGACTTGTCTGAAAAGTCAACTCTTGATCAGATGACTTCCCCATGGAATTTCTTCATGAAAATTGATATGCATACTCCCTATACCATATAGAGATCAATGGAAACAAGAATGACCAAAAAACTTGGAGTTATGGCCTCTGAAACCAAAACCCTAATTTTCAATCAACTGTGTGGTTCAAGCTGGCCCTGCATCCACTCAAACCCTAGTTCTTGTGATTCCTCTGCATTTTTGACTTTGAGGAGATGAAATATGATATAAGAACACACATGGACCCCTTTGAGTTGATTGGTGGCCTTTGGAATGGCTCAAGATGCTCTGAGGTTGCTCAGATCACAAACCCTAGATGCAGATGCCTTAGAAGCTATGCAGTGAATCAAAAAATGAGATGTGAGATGATATGATTGTGTTTATGCATATGAGATGATCACAAGCCATGGTGTGAATGGGTGAGGGCAAATTTGGGGTGTTTACAGCTGCCCCTATTCAAACATGGGTTAGCTGTGCAGGATGTAAGCGATGGCTTAACAGGCGAACAAGATAACTCGTGGTTGAATACCAAAGACAGTCCAAAATTTGCACTCACAGAATGAAGAAGAAAAGGGATATAGATTGTAAAGGTAAAATAAAGTATATTGTAAGGTGTGGACGACGGAGGACGACCGTCGAGCAGAGGACGACTGCTGGGTAAGGTGGTATGTGAAGCAAAGCGATGACGGGGACGGCCGACATGCTGGTAAAGTGTATAAAGCAATGACGGGGACGGCCGACATGCTGGGGATAAAAGGTAAAGCTAAGACGGGGACGGCCGACTAGCTGGGGAAAATAGAATATCATGATGGGGACGGCCATCAAGATAAAGCTGCAAAATTCTGAGGATTAATGAAACATGACGGGGACGGCCATCAAGTTCATAAAGGTAAAGTAAACCAACGATGGGGACGGCCATCGGGCTAAAAAAGAAAAGGGACCACGACGGGGACGGCCATCGGGTTAAAGAATAAATGAAATAAACAGATGATGGGGTACGGCCATCAAAGGTGAAGGACGATCACCTAGCAGGGGACGGCTGCTCTGTTGGGTATAAAAGAAATATGATGGGGACGGCCATCAAAGGTGGAGGACGACCACCTGGCAGGGTACGGCTGCCGAAAGTATCAACGATGGGGACGGCCATCGGATAGAAAGGGTCAACGATGGGGACAGCCATCGGAACGAGCATGATGGAGGACGACCATCAAGAAGTGGAGGACGACCACTCAGCAGGGGACGGCTGCTCTCGAGGTTTATCATAACACAGGACAAGTGTTAGATAACCAAAATCAACAATGGGGACGGCCATTGGATAAAGTGATGAAGGACGATCATCAAAAGGTGGAGGACGACCACCTAGCAGGGGACGGCTGCTAAAATCAACGATGGGGACGGCCATCGGATGAGCATGATGGAGGACGACCATCAAGAAGCGGAGGACGACCACTCAGCAGGGTACGGCTGCTCTCAAAGGTATCATAACACAGGACGCGTGTTAGATAAAAAGAAAATTTGTTGGCAATCTACTGGGGAGATAGTAAACACGGACGAGCGTTTACATCCAAGAAACAAAAGGTATAAGTGTTTGGTATTGTATAGATTAAAGATGCGGACGAGCATCCTTAAGACTATGATACGGACGAGTATCACGTGGAAACAAACTGACACATGCTCAGAGATGATGATACGGACGAGTATCAACTGGTTAACTAAGAACACGGACAAGTGTTGCATCTGAAAGGATTCTTCTGGGGAGTAATAGACACGGACGAGTATCTATATATTCAAGAAGACAAAGGTGTTTGACACGGTGTATGGATTAAAAATGCGGACGAGCATCCTTAAGACTATGATACGGACGAGCATCATGTAGAAACAAACACTAGACGCAATGTTCTGAGATGGTGGTACGGACGAATACCAACTGGCTAACAAAGAACAAGGACTACTGCCGAATCTGTGGGGATATGAGTGATGATGTATACAAGATACGGACGGATATCTGTATAAGCGTACCATGAGTGGTGAGTATTGCATTGATGAGTGTTTAAACTGCTGGGGAGAGTGACACGGACGAGTGTCAAAAGAGAAAAGTATAATATTAACAAGTGTATGGGTGATGAAGGTGTACGCGACTGCGCTGGGGATATGACACGGACGGGTGTCAAAAAGGGGTGCATATAAGGTATGTGAGTGCAAAGAAGGTGTCTTTGGCTTTCCGCTGGTGTTGTGACACGGACGGGTGCCAGAGTGTATCTGTAATACGGGTGATTTGTTTGTAAAGGGTATTCAGGCGATTTTACTGGGGGAAGATGACACGGACGGGTGCCAAAAGGTGTATATACCGGTGTTTGTGATTATGAGGCAACTGCTTTTGCTGGGACTCTGGTGGGGATTCTGGGGGAAAGTAATCTGTATTCACAAGCGTTCAATTCACCACATGACTTATGATTATGCTATGTATTTGATTTTTGCCGTAATGCTCCGTATTAGACGGAATGCTACGCTCTGGGGGGTGAATATGATGCGGATGCCATGATTATGCAAAGGAGCAAAGATCCAGGATTCGGATCCCGTTGTTGCGAAGATCTCTGGTTGATCTGCTTGAAGTGAACATCCCAGCTGGGGATGAGATCATTGGTAGATCTAATGATGTATCTGCTCGGGGATATATGTCACTGGTTGACATAACCTTGAAAGTACGGGACCCAGCTGGGGTTTGTAGGAGCTTCTTGTACTCTGTTGTGATCCTTCATGCGCTGCTCTTCTGAATAAAGGCTTGAGGCTCTGTGGGGAGATGATTCCCTGATTTTTGTATTCTGTTGAGGAAGAATGGCCACTCGGCTGGGGAATTGAGAGGCAACTCAGCTGGGGAGAGCAACAGGAGGCAACTCAGCCGGGGATAGAGCATCTCGGATGCTGAGATTGAGTGTTTGCTGATTTGGCAGCTCCGCTGGGGAAATGGGCACCTTCTAGTACCATGTGGAAGATAGACCGAGTTGATAATGATTCGCCTACTTGCTGAGACGTAACCTGCATGCCCCTGGTTGCGTTCTGGATACCTGCAATCCTGCAAAGATAATGGAACGTACAAAAGGTCCCGAGGTATCCCTTACCGGATTCCGTCATAGGAGTTAAGTACTTTCGAGAATAATCACATTACCTGTAAGCATGTGTTTTCATCTTTAGAGAAATGCATCTGTACTTATGCAATTGTATTTTTAGAGATATCAGACGACTCTTTGCAAAATGTAAGTGTAAAAAACGAAACATGACTGAAAATCTGATTTTATTAATTCATGTGCCCTGAATTGGCAAAGATACAGTCAAAGAAACATATCTCCTGAAATGAGGGGATTGTTACAAATTGAGAAATAAAGTGCTGGCGGTGTTGTCGACGCTTTGAGGAGCTTCCTCTTCTGCTATGACTCGTATGACAATGACGTTCTTCTCGTCTTGCTTTCTGGAGAGAGTTGATTCTGATTGAAACTTGATCCTTTGGAAGCTTACCAAGTTGTAGGTGATACAGACGAACTCAGAATGCAGTTGTTCGCTTATTCCCTTATTTTGCATGGATCGCCCCTTTCGGGTTTTCAATCCATCGGGATACCCATTTTTGCCTGAGCTGTCCAATGCGGCTTTTCAACTCAGCGGGTGTACATTTTTCATTTATTTCCCTTACTTTTGCCCGAGTCTTTTATTCTGTTTTTGACTCGCCGGGATGCCCTATTTTTGCCTGGACTTACATTCTGTTTTTATGTCCAGCGGGTCATTTTATGCGAAGTATTTTTTAACTGCATCTGAATTCACAGGGGATGGGAAATCTTCATCATCCATGGTGCTGAGCATCAGTGCTCCACTGGAGAAAACTTTCTTTACAACAAATGGTCCTTCATAATTTGGAGTCCATTTGCCCCTGTGGTCTGTATGAGGAGGGAGGATTCTTTTCAGCACAAGATCTCCCACTTGGTACCCTCGGTGTCTGACTTTCTGATCGAAGGCTTTCTTCATTCTCTTCTGATATAACTGCCCATGGCAGATTGCAGCCAATCTTTTCTCTTCGATCAGACTCAGTTGTTCGTATCGGGACCGTACCCATTCTGCTTCACTCAGTTTAACATCCATTAACACCCGCAGAGAGGGTAGTTCAAATTCAACAGGTAGGACTGCTTCCATACCATATACAAGTTGATACGGTGTTGCCCCAGTGGATGTTCTGATTGATGTGCGGTACCCATGCAAAGGCAAATGGTAGCATTTCGTGTCAGTCTTTGTAAGTGACTACCATCTTCTGTACAATCTTCTTAATATTCTTATTTGCTGCCTCAACAGCGCCGTTCATCTTTGGCCTGTAAGGAGAAGAATTGTGATGTTGGATTTTGAAGTCCCGGCACAGTTCTGCCATCATTTTGTTGTTTAGATTGGAACCATTATCAGTAATGATTCGCTCGGGCACTCCATACCGACAGATGATATCTCTCTTCAGAAATCTGGCTACCACTTGTCTTGTAACATTAGCATATGAGGCTGCTTCAACCCACTTGGTGAAATAGTCGATAGCGACCAGGATGAATCTGTGGCCGTTTGACGCAGTTGGCTCAATCTTGCCGATCATATCAATGCCCCACATAGCAAAGGGCCAGGGTGAAGACATGATGTTCAAAGGATTGGGAGGCACATGCACCTTATCTGCGTAGATCTGGCATTTATGACATTTTCTGGCGTAGGCACAACAGTCTGCATCCATTGTGATCCAGTAATAGCCTGATCTTAACAACTTTTTAGCCATGGCATGCCCTCCCGCATGGGTACCAAAAGATCCTTCGTGCACTTCATGCATCAGTAAATCTGCTTCCGTCTTGTCAACACATCTGAGGAGTACCATGTCAAAGTTCCTCTTGTATAAAGACCCATCAGCGTTCAGAAAGAAACTTCCAGCAAGCCTTCTCAAGGTCTTCTTATCATTGGAAGATGCCCCAGGTGGGTATGTCTGATCCTCCAAGAAGCACTTAATGTCGTGGAACCAAGGCTTATCATCTTTGACAACATCTGCTGCGAATACATATGCTGGTCTGTCAAGTCTCGATACTGAAATCTGAGGTACAAAGTTAGCAGCTTGAACTTTGATCATGGACGAAATGGTAGCAAGAGCATCTGCAAACTGATTCTCGTCTCGAGGGATATACTCAAGCTTGACTGTTGTGAAGAAAGTCAATAACCTCCTTGTATAATCCCTGTAAGGTATCAGATGATCCTGGTGGGTGTACCATTTCCCGTTGGTTTGATTGACTACCAAAGCTGAATCTCCGAATACGGTCAAAGTTTTGATCCTGAGGTCAATGGCTTCCTCAAGACCCATAATGCAAGCTTCGTATTCGGCTTCGTTGTTAGTGCAGTTGAAAGTGAGTTTTGCCGAGAAAGGCATGTGAACTCCTTTAGGTGTAATGAGTACTGCACCAACACCACGGCCATTCATGTTAACAGCCCCATCAAACATCATAGTCCATTCTTCCTCCGGGTCAGGCCCTTCGGTGTGAGTAGGCTCCTCGTGATCTTTCGCTTTAATGAACATGATGTCTTCATCAGGGAAGTCAAATCTCATAGGCTGGTAGTCATCTATAGGTTGCTCAGCAAGATATTCAGATAGTACACTGCCCTTGATGGCTTTCTGAGAGGTGTACTGGATGTCATATTCAGTAAGGATCATTTGCCATCTTGCAACCCGTCCGGTAAGAGCTGGCTTCTCAAATATGTACTTAACTGGGTCCATCTTAGAGATCAACAAAGTAGTGTGGGTCAACATATACTGTCTCACTCGGCGAGCAGCCCACGCTAAAGCACAGCAAGTTTTCTCGAGCAGTGAATAACGTTGTTCACAGTCGGTAAACTTTTTGCTTAGGTAGTATATTGCATACTCTTTTCGACCGGACTCGTCATGCTGACCTAGTACACACCCCATTGACTCTTCTAATACTGTCAAGTACATGATCAGAGGTCTTCCTTCAACTGGCGGCATAAGGATTGGAGGTTCTTGCAAATATTCCTTGATCTTGTCAAAAGCCTTCTGGCAGTCTTCGTTCCACCTGACCGTTTGTTCCTTCCTTAACAGCTTGAACAAGGGTTCACAGGTTGCCGTGAGGTGAGATATGAACCGGGAAATGTAGTTCAATCGACCTAAGAACCCTCGAACTTCTTTCTCAGTTTTCGGTGCAGGCATTTCTTGTATAGCCTTGACTTTATCAGGGTCAACCTCAATCCCCTTCTCGCTTACAATAAAGCCCAGCAATTTACCGGATCGCACCCCGAATGTGCATTTGTTGGGGTTCAACTTCAGCTGGTACTTCCTCAGGCGCTTGAACAACTTCAGCAGATTCACCAGGTGATCTTCCTCTGTAAGGGACTTGGCGATCATATCATCCACATAACATTCTATTTCTTTGTGGATCATATCGTGGAACAATGTCACCATAGCCCGTTGATATGTGGCGCCAGCATTCTTCAGTCCAAATGGCATCACTTTGTAACAGAACGTGCCCCAAGGAGTGATGAATGTTGTCTTCTCCATGTCTTCAGGTGACATCTTGATCTGATTATATCCTGAAAATCCATCCATGAAGGAGAATACCGAGAACTGAGCCGTGTTATCCACCAATACATCAATGTGAGGTAATGGGAAGTCATCCTTCGGGCTGGCTCTGTTCAGATCCCGGTAGTCAACACACATTCTTACTTTGCCGTCCTTCTTAGGCACAGGTACTATGTTAGCAACCCACGGCGGATAGCTAGTCACAGCAAGGAACCCGGCATCCCATTGCTTTTGTACCTCTTCCTTGATTTTCATAGCCATGTCTGGGCGAGTTCGGCGCAACTTCTATTTAACTGGCGGGCATTCTTCCCTCAGAGGCAGCTTGTGCACAACAATGTCGGTATCCAACCCTGGCATATCTTGATACGACCAAGCAAACACATCAACATACTCTTGAAGCAGATCTATCAGTTGTCTCTTCACTGAGTCTTGCAGGCAGGCCCCGATTTTAACCTCTTTCACGTCTTCGTCTGTACCAAGATTAATCACTTCAATCTCCTCCTGGTGAGGAGTAATAACCTTTTCCTCCTGTCTTAACAACCTGGCTAGCTCTTCAGGAAGCTCATATTCTTTATCAACCCCTTCATCAGCTTGATTGATTGGATTGTCAAAGTCATACGATGTCATAGCCGTGCTGTTGTCGGTGCAGTCAGGAAGGCACTCTCTGCAAGGGTTAAGTTTGTTCATTTTAGTGATTGATTTTAATCTTGCTTTAGAAAAAAGTGAAATGAAGTTATCATTTTGAAAACACCGCCATTTATTTTTGTACAAAAAGAAAAATGGAAAAACAGTGAGCATAAAAGAAAAGGACTCGTTTGCAAAAAGATGTCTGATATTTCATTAATTTAATCTTGTTTGCACAAAAGTACAGATGGCCCTGGTTACAAAATGAGTCTTGTCATCTTGGGCAAGATGCAAGACTTGGATGCATGCTATAAAAAATACAGGAAATAATAATTACTCTGCATGAGTAACTCTTATAATTTCCTGGGAAGACCAGTTCGAGACACTGCTCCCCGGGATCTTCGGACGAATCCAATTCTCCAGATTGCGCTCCTCTTCCAGCTCGTCTTCCAAACAGTTGATAGCATCAGGGGTGAGCATCCCCCCGCTGACAAAACCAGGCTCTGCAGCAACCTTTGCTTGATGTTGAGTTGGTCTGTAACCCAACCCAAACTTGTCCTTCTTCTCCTCCACAGCTAAAACCTTGCCCCAGCCTAGGGCAGTTCCTTCTTCAACAACCTTTCGGGCTTGTCGGTAAGATGACATTGGAGTACCAGATACAGCAGATGCTTCATTCACATTCAAAGCTTCAAACCCCTGGCTCATTGTTTCATGGATCTCTCCATCCATTTCAATGTACTTATAGGTTGCCAGGTGGCTGACAAAAATGTCCTCCTCTCCACAGATTGTGACAACTTGGCCTTCCCACTCAAATTTTAACTTTTGGTGAAGGGTAGACGTTATTGCGCCGGCGGCGTGAATCCAGGGTCTACCCAACAAACAGCTGTAGGCGGGCTGAATGTCCATCACATAAAAGATAGTTTTAAAGGTTTGCGGGCCAATTGTCACGGGCAGCTCAATCTCTCCCAGAACCGATCTCTTAGAACCATCAAAGGCTCTTACTACCAGGTTGCTGGGTCTCAATGCCAATCCATCATATTCAAGCTTCACCAGAGCCTTCTTTGGTAAGACATTCAGGGAAGAACCTGTGTCCACCAGCACATGAGAAAGGACAGCTCCTTTGCATTCCAGGGTTATGTGCAAGGCTTTGTTGTGGTTGCGGCCATCCGCTGTCAAGTCAGAATTGGTAAACCCTAGCCCATTGCTAGCAGTAACATTTCCAACCACGGTTTCCAATTGGTTGACAGTAATCTCCTCAGGCACGTAAGCTGCGTGCAGGACTTTAAGCAGTGCATTCCGATGGGCTTCGGAGCACATAAGCAGTGAGAGGATGGAGATTTTGGATGGCGTCTGGTGAAGCTGATCCACAATTTTATAATCACTCTTTTTGATGATCCTCATAAACTCATCAACTTCCTGATCAAATGGAGTTTTCAGGGCTTCTTTGGCAGCTGGATCTTCCTGCACCGGGCCTTTTCCTTTTGCCTTGGCAGCAGCTTCTGCTTCGGCAGTAGGTTTTTGAACTTGTGAAGCAAAGAGACGTCCGCTTCGAGTGAAGCCTCCGCCTCCCCCCACATTATCTACTTGTGGTGCAGGTGCTGATGTTTCAAGAGTGATTCTTTTTCCTTCGCAATACAAATCAGAGCCATAGTGCCAAGGGATGGCCCTATTGCTTTCATATGGTACTGGTCCAGGCACCGTGACAGTGACTGGACTGATTGCTGCTGCTGAAGGGACTGTTATTGTTTGTGGATCATAAAAGATTGTAACTGGTGCTCTGGAGGGAGCAGCACCTTCTGAATGGTAGGCGGAATTATTTTCAGGATCGTAGAATATGGTAACAGTAGAGACATCTTCGTGATTGATTGCTGGTGTTGTAGGAGGCTCTGAAACCGTTGTTGATGAAGTTGCCGGATTTGTCGGAAATGATGTAGTGATCTGTAGCAAGCCACTCTGAATAAGGCCGTCAATGCCATTCCTTAAATCTTCACACCCATTCCATGAAATATTGCAATATGGACATCCTAGTTCACACCCCGGAAATATATTGTTTTCACGGAGCTGAGCTTTGATTTCCACCAATGGTGTCCTGATCTGATCCACACTGGTTATTAAATAAGACGGTTGGTCTTCTTCAATAGCGTTAATTCGGGGACCACCATGATTTGGCATTGGGTTTTTATTGACATTGGGCGGAGGTGCAAAATTCAGAGCCTTGGAGTCTACCAAGTCTTGTACCTTCATATGCAGAGCCCTGCATTTTTCTGTACTGTGACCAGGTGCGTTTGAATGGAAAGCACACCTAGCATTGGGGTCATAGTTTCTTGGTAGACTGTTGGGATCCGGAGGTGCCAACGTTCTTAGCTCAACTAGGTTGAGTTTCAGAAGTTGTGGCAGCAAGGCAGCATACGACATAGGGATCGGATCAATCACCCTATTGGCCTGAGATGGTCTCTGTTGGAATGGCCTCTGTTGATTGTTGTTGTTGGAGTTGTTGTTGAAGTTCCTTGGAGGATACTGATTCTGATGATACTGAGGTTGTTGTTGGAAGTTTTGTTGAGGAGGTTGATAGACTGGCTGAGGATGAGCTGGAGCAGGGATGGTGACTGCTGCTATTGACCTCTGAGCATATTGGGGCCTACCCCTGTTGGTGTGAATGGAATTGGTCTCGCCAGTTCTTCTCGGGCCTGCAAAAGGCTTTCTTGTATTACTGGACGAGCTTGCACCGTTGTCTGAGATCTTACCCATTTTTAACAGGCTTTCAATTCTCTCCCCAGCTATGACAACATCTGCGAAGCTGGTGGAAGAGAAAGCAGCTAACCTGTCAATATAGGTTCCCTGAAGAGTGTTCATAAACATGTCTGCCATTTCTCTCTCAGACATTGGCGGTTGGACGGCAGCAGCCAGTTGCCTCCATCTCTGAGCACATTCTCTGAAGCTCTCCCTCGAAGACTGTGACATTCCCATTAGGAGGGTCCTGTTGGGTGCCATATCTAGATTATACTGATACTGTCTGATGAAGGCCTCTGCCAGGTCCTTCCAGCATCTAATAGTTGCCCTTGTCAAATGGGAATACCATTCCCTCGATGCTCCAGTCAAGCTATCTTCAAAATAGAACATCCACAGTTTCTCATCCATTGTATAGGCCTTCAGCCTTCCCAGAAATGATTGCAAATGAGTCCGGGGGCATGAAGTCCCATTATACTTTTCGAAACATGGAGGCTTGAACTTGTGGGGAATCCTGACCCCTTCTACCAGCCCCATGTCCATGACGTCGAAGCCCAAAGAATTTTGAGACTCCAGTGATCTCAACTTCTCAGCTATTTCTTCCAACCGTCTATCATATGTTTCCTCTCCGGCACCCATTACTGTATACTGGTCCTCCTGAGGATCTTCTTGAAGTACTCTGGCTGCTGTGGCTGTTCCTTGAACATTTGCAGGAACGTTAATCTCAGGATGTAGATGTGGACCAAACACAGGGGGGTTAACATGTGGTTGCACCCTTTCATTATTACTGGTGCCTGCAGTTCCTACATGAGGCTCCTCTTGATTTTGCCTCTCCACCATGGCCCTCAGTCTCTCCTGGCTCTGAGCCATGTTGTTCATAACTTCCATGAACTGCGTCATCTGCGTTCTCATCTCCAACCTTTCGTTGGCCATCTGGTTTCTGACCTCCGTAAGGTCTTGTTGCATCTGATCCATCTGGATTCCCGGAAGGTTGTTTCTAGTTGGGTATCTGTGAGGCTGTTGAGAGGAAATACCCGGCGGCGAGCAATAATTCCTGAGATTCACAACAGAGGTTAGCAACAACAAAACAAAAAAAAACCTACAAAACAAACAAAAGGGTTAGCATGCAATGCAGTTATGCTTATTTGCTATCAAGGTATCCGGTTTGGCCTTCAGTTTTGACCCTTCCAGACCCTTGAAGATGATGCTGTTGAAGTTGCTTTTGATGTGAACCCCAACACAAATATATTACAAAGGTGAAATAATACAATTTGTTCATTTTACAACACAAGCCCTCAAAGGGGTCAAAATACATCATAAAAAGCAAAAGTACATGGAAAAGGAACAACAACAAGCAAATGATCAAACTCCAAGGCCAAACTCATCCTCACGAACTTCCTTGAGAAGCGCTTCGGTCACAGGATCAGCCGGGTGCTCCGTGAGACTTCTGATGAGAAGGTTCCTTGTTGCAACAGCTGCAGTCAATTTCTTATTCTGATTTTGGTCCTTTGACCTCTTCAATCCTGCTTTGATTTTCAGTTCTGATATCTCCTCCTGGGCTGCTGCCAGGGCTTTTTCCATCTGCTCCATCTTGTTCTAAACTCTCTTGTCTTCTAGAGCACGGGCCTCAGTGATCCGGACCCACCTGGCCTGACTCTCTTTCAAATACAAGTCTGTTCTTGCTCTTTGGAACTGGGCTTCTTTACAAGCATTCTTCAGAATCTGCTCACCAGCTTTAGACTTGTTGATATACTCCCCAGACTTCTCAATCTTAGTCAAGTGTTCTACCCTCAATTTCTCCAATCTTTCAATCTCCCTCACACCTTCACTCCTCTCCCGGAGGGTCTTCTGCAAGGCTTGGGTTAACTTCTCATTTCTTTCCTTCAAGCTCTCAAACTCTTCCAAACTGATAGTGGCAGGGGGTGGTGCTGAAGATGACTCAGGCATGTCTTCTATGGTAAAGGGCATTCCAGAGAATTGGGCCCTAGCACGGGACCACTCATAATATTCGACTGATGCCACATTATTGCACTTCCCCAGAATGGTGATTCCCTTAGTCTGAACATGATCCCAGGCCCAGGCAGCCTGCCTAACAATAGTCAAACTAATCTTGTTCTCACAGTAGAGGGTCTCCACCAAATCTTGTTCCCTAGGAGTATGGACCAGTGCATAGCCCAATTGCCTCCTGAACAGCAGAGGGTTGTAGTTGATACTTCCCTTAACTCCTATTAAGGGCACATTGGGAAAGTGCCCACAGCTTGTGATGATATCTCTGCCCTTGGTGCTCTGAGTACACCATCTGATATCTGCTGAAGTTAGGACAGTGAGTCTCTTAGCCCAGTTGCTTTGCTGATGAGGATTGAGAAATGCATCTGTCCTGGGTAGATGCCTGAGAAGCCAAGCATGGAATAATGGAGCACAAATCCTCACTAGCCTTCCCCTCTGCTTCTCATTCCTCTGATGGACTGAGTAATAGAGATCACCCAGTAAAGTTGGCACTGGGTTCTTCAGGATGAACAAATGGATTGCATTCTTGCTGATGAATCGAGGCTCATCTGCAAACAACACAATTCCATATACACTTAAGGCCAACAGAGCACAAACAGCTCTCCACTCCCCCAGGGAAGCCTTCAGACTAGCTTGAGAAATCAGGAAGTCAAGATGAAAACCAGGGATTCCAGCTTTGGAGGTCATATGCTGTTCAATCAAAACAGGCTCCAGGTGCAAAGCTTTTGCTATCTCTCCATTGCTGGGAAAGACCATTTCAGGGTTGAATGGGATTTCTCTTTTGATAGGCAAACCAACCAAATATGAGTATTCTTCCAAAAGAGGACCCAACTGAAAGTCTTGAAAGGTGAAACATCTCAATGGGGGATCATAAAACTGAATGCAGGTGTGGATGAGGCTCCTCTGAGATGGGTCCAGATCCATAACCATGTCCAGTATATCTCCATAACTTTCTCTGAACAAGGGTATATGATCTGGAGTGATCAGGGTTTGGATCCTCCTGATGTCTGATAAGTCTGGTTGGAAGAAATGATAGGTGATGTTGCTTTTCTTTGGAGCCATGATGCTGAGGACTGAGTAGGATAAGAGCTGATGAAGATGCTGAGGAGAGGGCCACTGACTGGCTAGTGCAAGTAACTGAAGTATATGGCTGACAAACTGATGCAAGTGCTGGTGGAGATAGGTCAAAACTGCAGATGGGGTCAAAACCAAAACCAGATGAGAAATGGATACCCTGAAACACAAATAAGCACATGTTAATATGATGCAATGAGTATGTATGCAAATGAAATGCAAGGGTTTGTGACTGAGCTGGATCTGATTAACTGCCTTGGTATAGATCCATGTGTGTTCAAGAATTCCAGATGGAGGTCTATAAATCCAGTAACCAGGGTGGGGGACTCAAATAAAGAGCCACATGTCCAGGGTTTTAGAATCACAAGAACTATCCAACATGGAGCATTCTTAACAAAGTCAAAGTAACAGGGTATTCTGAGGTCAAGGTACCTGCAAACCTGTAAACAGCCCAACCCCCCTCACAGGTGGTGATCTGGAACAAGGATCCTCAGACTTGGATCAGTTATGAGAAGTGTAAACACTTCTAACCCGGAGGTACAGTGTTTACAATAACCATAACAATTCCTCCTCTAATTCACCTCAGTTTCTGAAGGTCAATACTAAAAGGTCATTCAGACTTAGCAGGCTTCCCAGATAGCCCTAGCATTGCAGGAAATCTGCAACACAGAGTTCTCAAGAAGAAACCCATATCTGAACCGTGTTTCATATTCCCGCACCAGACCGAAATGGAATGGGAAAGAATATGATTCACTCTAGCCTAGGTGTCACTCAGGTCCCAGGTATAGGACCTTAACTCTCAATGGAACACCCACCCACCAAAGAAAAACCAGATCCAGCCAGCAGCATGACAGTATGATATATGTAAAGCAGTAAAGAAAGCAGTAAAGCAACTGTACATAAAGCAAAAATAAAACATATATACAAACACAAACAAGCACATAACACCCCAGTAAACACAAATCAATCAAGCGCTAGGAGGAACCCACAAAAAGAACCAGAAGCCCTGGTTGCAGTATAAGGGTCCCCAGCAGAGTCGCCAAGCTGTCGCTCCCGACAAGTGACACGGGGTCAGATGAAGGTACAGACGCGAACGGTCGGCGGAGGGAACAGTGAGAACACACAGCCGTGAACTCACTGGAGAATGAATAGAGTCGCCAGCTAGGCATTTTTATCCCGGAGGAAAGGCAATGCTGCATAGACCTAGAAAGAGATGGATAAGACGGTTTGCGAACCAGAGAGACTGAGAAAGGGGGTTGGTTACAACCTGGGAAGGTATTAGCACCCAGATTGTCCGTCGTACTCGACGGGATCCACGCTTAAAAGATTTGTGCTTTAAAGGGGTAGTGTCAGTGCAATTTGTGTATAAAATAGCTGGAAAGAGATGTACAGGTGTCTGTGTAAAAGAGAGTGAAGTGTATAAATGTACAGTGTCAGTGTAAAGATAGGAGTGAAATGCTCATGATAATGAGGATAAAGAATGAAGCTGGAAAGAGGGGGAATATACAGAGACTTTTGTTCGATAACTGTTAAGTTATGCCTACGTATCCTCTCGTGCAATGAGGAAGTCAGAACACCGTAGTTCGACCCAAAGAGACTGAAAGGTGAATTGACTTGTGAACTGCTTGCTTGCCTATGCTCAAGTGTGTGACCTGTCTGGCTCAGGTGCTTACTGTCTTGCATTAGACGGAAGAAGCGAGTTCTCGTTTGTGAATGAAGATGATGAGAAAAGAATCCCGAAGGAGACGATTATTATTTGTTTTTCGAGTTTTCAGTCTTTTATTTCTTTTTGGAGTTTGTCATAAGATAATGAGCTTAAGTCTAAACCAATGGATTTAGTAAACTCATCACATCTTCCCTCTGATTAGGGGTAATGAGAATACCTTAAGTGCGGAGTCAGATTCTCACACTTAATCACCTTCGGTGTAGGATTAAGATCATTAACCTACTTGTGATTATTTAGATGTTTTTGTGATTTTGTTTAGTGTTGAGTAATGAGGTTAAGCCATAATCAAGGATTAAACAGACCCATTACACCATCCTAAAAGAAGGATGATAGATGAGAATGTTTAAGTTGAGAAAAACTCCTCAACTTAACCCATGATTAGGGATTAAACCCATGACAAAACAAAGCCTTTATTAAGTGGATTTTAGTTAATGATATGATGATGAAGTGTTTTTTATGATTTATAAGACAACTTGAGGGGGACTTGTCCATTAACACTAGGGTTAGTCCTTCTTAACCACTTAAGGAAGAATTAGAACCCTAATGCAAGGCCCAAGTTACAAGTGTGATGTCTTGATGATTATTAGATGAATTGATTAAGAGATTTAAACACAAAAGGGTTCAACACTTAGGATTAAAGTTATACACTCCATCCTAAGAGAAGGATGCAGGCATAAGCTCAATCACAAAGTCTTAAAGCCTTTAAGGTTTAGTCCCTGATTATGAGGTGGGAAGAGAAGACTCAAAGAGAGACACAAAGGTAAAACTATGGGGGACTAATCAAAACCCTAATTCATTATCATGCTTGGATGATCCTAAGGTTTGTGAGGTTTCCAAGAACAATCTTCAGAGGAGCCACCAGGAAGCAGATGAATAAGATCAAGAGAAGCAAAGTGACTTGCTTCATTCAAGAAGTCAAGTCACTTGAAGAAAGAAAGTGGGAAGAACAAGAATGAACAAGCTCAAACTCAAACACATATAAGAATGCAGCAATGGATGCAAGAGAGGTGAAAGGAAAAGTTATGAGAAGTGAAGGCAAATCCACTTCTCAAGTTTACTTACCACCTGCAATGTTAGAAAGAAAATGCAATGCAATGCAAGATGAGATGAAATGATATGATGCTAGACCAAACCAGAAGCATGTTGATGATGATTATGATGTTATGAGGTGCTGCAAACATGAGGCAAGACAATGGGATGTTCATACAAGATCATGAATGCAAATGATGCAAGTTAAGGAGCATGAACAAACATGAAAAGTTATGAATCATACAAGACAAATGACATGGCAAATATGAGATGCAATGATCAAAGGTGCTTTATACATGTCTTAAGATGTCAAATGAATCAAAAACATGCACAAAATGCAAAGACAAGTCATGTTATGCAAGGAAATGCAAGGAGGATGCAAAAGAAAGCCCAAATTAGGGTTCATGGATCAAACATCAAACACAAACCAAAAACAGAAGCAAACCTCATGATAAAAAATGGAAAATGGCACCCAAAGAAACCCTAGGCCTATAATAAACCACTGCCCAAAGGGGAGCTCTCAACTCTCAACCAAACTCAAGTTATGATTTTTGCAAGCTATTAGGGTTTTTTAGGGTTCTTAACAAAACAAATGCCAAACAATTTGAAAATGCAAGAACAATTCATGGCCTTTTTATCCTAGAAACTACATGCTAAACACAAAACAATGCAAGAAGAACCAATGTCTCAACCTTCTTCAAAAGGCAGAAATGAATTTTCAAACTTATGATCAAAATAATGCATAAAAAATGATTTAATTCAATGAGAAATTCTTAAAATGCATCAAGATCAAAAAAGAAATTTAGTTTGAAGGTTGGACAATGTTTCTAAATGTCTTAGAACATTTCATGAATTTTTTTGTAATTTTTAAATACCTAAAAGTATTTTTAATTAATTAATTCCCATTAATCAATTAAAAATAATCTTTTAAATAATTAAAAATACTTTTTGATGATGAAAAATAAAATAAAAAATATTTTTGGGTCTTAAAAATTATTAAAACTTTAAAGAAAAAGTTTCATAATTTTTAAGACCTTTTTGCTATTTTAAATAAATTGTGCAAAACAAATGAGAAAAAAATGAAATAAAAAATAATGAAAATGAGAAGTAATCCAAATGAGAGGCTGAGATGAGCTGCTGGGTTAAAAGGGGTTGACTGGGCGCGCATCTGGACGGCCCAGATTCAAACCAACCTAATCCTGATTAATTAAATATTAATTCATAATTAAAACTTAATGAAAAGATCCTGGCCTTCTATTCACGCGCGGGAAATGGAATCCAATGGCTCACGTTCAAACTCAGTGCCCTAACCCTAATTAAAAATTAATCACTCTCAGGTCACCAGAGACGAGCTCCGGTCGTCTTCTCCGGTGACCTTCTCCCCTGAAAACTTCAAACTTCCTAAAAACGTAACAAAAATGAAATCTAAAAACTGGGAAATGTTCCCCACATCCTTACGAATCAAACCCCTAACCTAAAACAAATTTATATTTTATAAACAAGCTGAATCGAAGAAAGAAAGTTCTAGGGCACGCGAGCTTCAGAAGCAAATTAAATGCTCAAATCACAACCATTTCAAAAACTAATGGTACCAGAATGATCAGCAAGGCATGAAGAACAAATTTGTAACAAGAAAAATCATTTCTGGAAAAATAAATTTCAGGCTACCTGAGATTTGAAGCTTTCCACTTGAAGACTTTCTGGCCTTCTCTTTATGTACAATCTACTCCTTAGAACCCCTTGATGATATTTGAGTGCTCAAAATGAGTTTGAGTTGGCTGGATGATGAGATTCGAATGCTCCTGCTTCAAGCTCAGCCAACAATGGCTATGGTGATTCTGGCTCTTTCAGGTCATGGTGAATGATGGTTTGAGGTCTGAATGATGTATGGAGAAGCTTTGCAAGGTTTGTTTGGCTGTTTGTGAGCTAGGGAAGGAGATTCGAAAGCAACTGCAGAAATGGAGTGAGAAATGGCAGTGGGATCTCTTGGCTGTTTCAGGCTTGTGCTTTGGGTGGTTTGAGGTCTATGGAGCCAGGTGAGATGATTGGTGAAGTTAGCTTGAATGTTTAGTGGCTGTGGAGAAGAATTCGAAGCAAGTTGCAAGATGGGAGGTTTTTTGTGAATGTTGTGTATGAGGAAGCTTCAGCCTTGTGTGTTATCATGTTTTGCTTGCAAATTGTTTGTATAAACAATGCTGATTGGCTTCTTGATGTGACTTGTGCTTTTGTGATTGGTAAGTTTGCTTTTGCCAAAAAGTCAACTTTTGTGTAAGTGAGGCATGGCTCAAAGTCTAGGCAAGTACAAGGCATGGGCTGGCGCAGCAAGGATGAGGGAGAGGTCTAGCAAAGCTCAGCAGCCAATGTATCAAGTTGGTGAAGTGATCATGATGGTTTTTGCAAGTTGTGACATTTTGGTTCACATGTGATAAAGTCTTGTTACACAAACCAAGCCATGAGCAAATTTGATCCAATTCTGATTTTTAGGACTTAGAGAATGTTTGTGTAATGGTTTGAAATGAATTAGAGGTCACATGATGCATTGGTCCAAGATTTTGCAAAGTTTCCAAATGAGGCATGCCTTGAAAATTAATGATTTTAGCCAACTTTGCATGGCCATAACTTTTGATCCAAGAAGAGTTTGATCATGTTCTTGTACTTTTTGAAAAGGGAAAGATGAGATCTACAACTTTCATGACCAAAGTTTTTCCATTTGAAGCATTTTTGGATCATGAATCAAGGCTTGAAAAATGACCTAAAATGATGCATTCTTGAAAAGTCAACTA
Source organism: Lathyrus aphaca (assembly GCA_963966055.1). NCBI lineage: Eukaryota > Viridiplantae > Streptophyta > Magnoliopsida > Fabales > Fabaceae > Lathyrus > Lathyrus aphaca. The sequence continues at coordinate 30,133,088 of OZ014520.1, read as the reverse complement.
TGCCCAAAAAGTCAACATTTGCAAAAACCCTAAATTCTTGATTTCTATGAACTTCAATCTTCTTCCATGATCAAATAAAGACCATATACACTCAAAATGATGAAGATCACCCATTGGTTGGGTCATTGGGGGCCTCAGATGCCCTGATTTTGCACTGACTTGTCTGAAAAGTCAACTCTTGATCAGATGACTTCCCCATGGAATTTCTTCATGAAAATTGATATGCATACTCCCTATACCATATAGAGATCAATGGAAACAAGAATGACCAAAAAACTTGGAGTTATGGCCTCTGAAACCAAAACCCTAATTTTCAATCAACTGTGTGGTTCAAGCTGGCCCTGCATCCACTCAAACCCTAGTTCTTGTGATTCCTCTGCATTTTTGACTTTGAGGAGATGAAATATGATATAAGAACACACATGGACCCCTTTGAGTTGATTGGTGGCCTTTGGAATGGCTCAAGATGCTCTGAGGTTGCTCAGATCACAAACCCTAGATGCAGATGCCTTAGAAGCTATGCAGTGAATCAAAAAATGAGATGTGAGATGATATGATTGTGTTTATGCATATGAGATGATCACAAGCCATGGTGTGAATGGGTGAGGGCAAATTTGGGGTGTTTACAATAATAGCTATCAGGAAGATGAAGCAGCCCTGAGGTAATAATATGATTTCAGGAGGATATAGCAGTCCTGATGTAATGATATGCTTTCAGGAGGATATAGCAGTCCTGATGTAATGATATGCTTTCAGGAGGATGAAGCAGTCCTGATGTAATAATAAGAAGCTGTCAGGAAGATAAAGCAGTCCTGATATTGATGGTAGTTTTCAGGAGGATAGAGCAATCCTGATAGTCACAAATTGTTGATGAAGTTTGTTTGCTGGAGAATTAACCTGAAAACAAGGTAGCATTCTGTATAACAACATTAGCTTATGCATTATGTATGCATGTATAGTATGATGCACTTAAGTGATGTATTATGTATCTATGGATATATATGGTATGGTATGATGTAAATGATGTATGTATGATATGATATGATACTGCCGGAAGCGCCTGGATATCTTCGTATGACAACTGCTGGCCAGGGAAAATAAATCCCGATTCGTTGCTGAAGAATATGAGGAACTCATTCCTGTCTTGCTTGATAATATATTATACATAACCTCCCGTATGCTGGGGATAGCAAGGTATATATAACCTCCCGTCTGCTGGGGATAGCAAGGTATATATAACCTTCGTCTTCGTTTGATGGTAGGGTAGATATAACATCCCGTCTTCGTTCGTCGTACCTTTATTGGAAAGTAAATTCCCATATATCCGTATGAGGATAAAAGAGATGGATATAAATTCCAGGGGAGATGTGACTTTATGAAGATGGATTTGTCCTATTGAGGGTTTTGTAATTGTCTTGTAGAGATGAACCGGCGAAGCTTCGTTGAAATCCTTCCCTCGTTCGTCCTTAGTAAATACTATTACTGCATTTTCATGCATTTCTGGTAAACATCAATCATATTCAAAAGCATAATACATTCAAACACAACCAATGGACGTTTTTGCTAGGGTAAAAGTAAATCTGGACTCAGAGGGAAAAGTAAAGTTGAATTTGAAAGCATAATTGTTTTAACTTCGAGAGTGTACAGCCAATTGGATCTATAGCTCCTGAAATTCAAAAGCTTTCCTGGGTACCTTCCCAGAAATCCTCATAGCTGGATCTGAAGACATGATACTGACACCATCTGATACTACTGGCATAGACAATTAATTTCCATCATGGTTTCAGCTGAGAATCCAATATCAAGGTAATACAATGGGAGGAATGTGTCTTCAAACTGTAATGGACCATATACGCTCCAGGTATTAGATTTGAAGAGAAAACATTGCCCCTTGGTTGAGGATGAATTGTCCCATAAATGAAGTATCTTTAATGAGCTACCTCAAGAGAAACAAGCAGAATGCCCCATAAGCATATGCCCCTGGCATCGTGAACTCTGTAATGTCACCTTTGGTAATTCAACTGTATGAGGAAAAATGCCCCTGGCTATTAAGCACAGCTGAGTCTGGACCTAATTGCCCCAACTGAATTGAACAGTAACTTGGTATGCCCCTTTGATTTGGAAACAGTGACTATGCCCCTGGCATTATGAACTCTGTAATGTCACCCTTGGTAATTTAGATAGATGAGGAGATCTGCCCCTGGCTACTTAAACATAATTGAATTTTGTCCTGATTGCCCCAAATGAGTTAGGAAGTATCATGGCCTGCCCCCTTGATTGGGAGATAATGACTATGCCCCTTTGTATACATGGACTTTGATCCAGGAAGCAACTTTGTTTATCGGAAGGACTTTGGTTCATTGAACATTCATCCTGTAAGCTTCTCCATTTGTCAAACACTCAGGTATATGCAAACAAATATATTCAAAAATGCAATGCTTATGTCTGTCTTGAAGTTTTGAAACAAGTTATTTTAGAAAAACATGTTTTTTTTTTTTTTTTGTGAAAACTGTGATATTAACTCAAGTTTTATAATAAGCCCTAAAGGAGTCAGGATACCTTTTTGTAGCAGTACGCTTTCGAACTAACCATGCTTCAGTTAGGACTTTTAAAGGGTTATAACGTGGCCTGGTTCATGGTTTAAGAAACAAAGGATATAGGCTCAAATTTTATTTGTACCCAACCCAATCTCCGTGATGTTCTTCAGTCCTATGCTCAGTTAACTTATGCATTGAAGTTCCAAAGAAGTTTGGTATTGTAACACTGACATTTGTGATGGTTCAGAAACCAAAAATTTATTTGAACATTCAGTCATCTTTCTTTGTCGAGGATTCATAGTGACCTCCTTTTTTCTTTTGACTTTGTTATCCCTTCTTTTTGCCTGAACTGTTTATTTCAAGGTTACAGTCAGCGGGATGTCTTGATGTTTTACTAAGTCTCCTTCATAGGTTTTGACTTAGTGAGCTTTTTCTTTTGCTGGATATTGACTGTCAGGTTTCAGGATTACAGAGAACCATCATTAATTGTGTACAACACAAATAATTGGCATATTTGAGTTAACTGAGTAACTACCCTGCCCCGGGTTATGAATAAGGGTTTTGATTTGTGCGAGAATAAAAACTCCTACTCCATAGGCTCAAAAGGGTTGACTAGGGATTAACTTCCTTATATCTCCACTGTTTAGGAATTGAAACAATGCCTGTACATCGTCAACATAGTCTGTTCAAAAGCATACTGCATAAGATTATGGTATTGTTTTCGTCATCCTCCCTCTACAGGCGTATAGCTTTATCAGGAGTTAAATATCACAAGATAGAAATAAGAAGCATAATTCAAAATATAGTGGAACGAATGGATTAATTCAAGACAAACATATGCAATGCATTAATGAAAACAAAAGTTTAACATAATAGTAAGTGTTCAAACAAATAAAAGAAATTACAAATGAAAATTCAAATGTTGTCCCATCCAGTTGGCTGAATGTCTTCAATTGCAATCTGTGAACTTTGAGGAGCAGTATACTTCACCATGAAATCAAATTTACCACTTGGATGTCCCAATGTGCCCCATATTTCAACAGGAATAGGTAAGCTTTCTTTCTTGCTACCTTGGGCCACTTGTCTTGCAGCTTCGGTGTTTGATGGACAATAGTAGAACTCAACTTGACCTTCTGGAGTAACCTCTAGGATTTCTTCGTCAATCAGGTCTTGAATCTTTTTCTTCAATGCCCAACAGCTGTTAGTATCATGTCCAGGACTGTTGGAGTGATACTCACACCTTGCCTTGGGATTATAGCGAGGAGAGGAAGTTTAGGATTTTGAGGAGGATTTTTCAAGGAAATTAGCTTCATCTCTAACAGGCATTGCAAAACTTGTGACATTGGTGTGCTGAACTTGATAAACTTCCTTCTACATTCCTTGCGTTGAGGTAGATTAACCTTATCAGGCCTTTCTTCTTCAACTGAAGAACAATCAATGGCAACCGGTTTCTTACCTTCTTTTATCCTCATCTTCCTTTCAACCAAATCAGCTTGTTTTAATGGAGGTTGACTGACAATTAGATTCCTGACTCCATTACTTTGAAGTTTGTGGATAAAGGTTCTCAGCTATTCTTGCCCCTGAGCTAAACTTTGGATAAGAGCCACCTGGTCATTCATCTGGGTCCTCATTCCTGTCATCTCAGCTTGTAGTTGTTTCAACTGACCATCCTTGTTGTCTTCAGGACTCTTCTTCTTAGCCAGCAGTGTCTTCAACTCATCTTGTCCCTTGGACAAGTTCAGAATCAACTCTTGGAATTGTGCATTCTGAGCCTGGAGATCTTTGACAGTTTGTTTAAGAGCCATTGCTGAAATAAACAGCGAGAAGATAAGATACCTGTACACAAATAAACCTGTGATGCAATGATATGATGTTTTAATGCGTATGCAATGTTTTCAAGGACCGCAGGATTTAAATTTGCTTAAACAAACAAGAAGGTAAACTTTTATTAGTAATGAACTTGTTTTGCCTCTTGGGCTTACAAAGTGAAATGCAATAAATACAAGAGATGGGGTTTTAAGTCTCCCGTGGACGTTTCCTCTTTGTGTTGAGGTATGAGTTGAGATTCCGTTCCTCGTGAAGTTGCTTTGTTAGTTCCAGGATTCTTTCTTGGCTTGCTTTGTAATGAGCCTCGAAAGTATCCATTTGCTCCTTCAACTGGATCCAAGATCTCTGCAAGTCTTCCATGTCAGTAGGCATGTCTGGGTGAAGGATGGTGTAAGCAGTGTCCCCTTCAGCAACAGGTTCCATGGTAACTGGCAGGATAGCAGGATATGGCATCATGAGAGTCTGAGCACGAGATCGCACCCATCTGAGATAAGCTTCCATAGGAATAGTGTACTTAGGCTCCAGTGTCTTGCTGTCAACCTTGTTTACTTTTCCCTAGGCTCGTATGAATCTCTGACGGTAACTCTGAAGATCGTTGTCGTAATCAAACACAATGCCCTGAATCAACATGTCATGTGGACCATCACTCCGAACGTAACCAAACTGTCGTAAAGCTAGTGAGGGGTTGTAGGTGATGCCTCCTCTTATGCCTAGAAGTGGCACATTAGGAAACTCCCCACAACGGTCGATGATAGTAATATTCTCCATAGATCTGGAGCACCAATGAATGTCTGAGTGAGAAAGTGACATGATCCTCTTGGACCACCTGAACCCTTGCTCATTCTTCATTACTGAGCGAGGAAGGTGAGAAATAAACCACCTAGAAAGTAAAGGTATGCAGCACATCAAAGTTCCTCTTGCCCTTGTAGTACGGGTATGAAGAGAATGTAGTATGTCCCCAAGCAATGTAGGCACTGGATTGTGACTCAGGAAAATGTTGATGGCGTGAACATCTATGAACTGATCTGGATTGGGGAACAATACTAAGCCATAAATCAGTAAGGCTAAGATATCCTCAAAAGCATCATAACTCATAGCCTTCAAGAACATTTGAGCTTTCTCTATCAAAACTTTAGCAAGAACACCCTTGACTCCACTTCTCGTTTCTAGAACAATGTCAGACTTCTTCAGATGTAGAGCTGCAGCAATAACCTCAGGTTTAGGCTCCCTCTCCAAGCCTGTGAATGGTTTCTGGTCAAGAACAGGTAGGCCCAGAAGTTTAGAGAACCCTTCCATAGTTGGAACCAGCTGGTAGTCGGGGAATGTGAAGCAATGGTGCTTAGGATCAAAGAACTGAAACAGGACACTCATCATGTCTTCATTGAACCCTGATGTGACTAGATCCCATAGGTGGCCATGTCTCTTGATGAACTGGGAATGATCAGACACTTGAGAAACCAACTCTTTGAGCTTAGCAGGTATTCCCACAAAGTTGATTCTGATGGTGTTTCTACGAGCTGAAGCCATGACCTGCAACAAAGAACAAAGATAAATCCCTTGGTCCTTGAAATGGTTAGTGAAAATGCTATGCTTATGATGCATGATGATGTCATGATGTTATGCTCAATCACAAACATGTGGCACACACAAGCAAATCACACAATAGCCCTAGGTTTAAAGGCTTGCATGAGGTTCAAAGGTAAGTACCCTCCCCTGAAGTTAGTTGGTTCATCCTGTCCTACAAAAGTAACCAGGTTCTAAGGGATCTCAATATCATTGATCCTTCACAAGGGTGGTTGTTCAGAAGGCAACTTACTTGCCAACCAAAACCCTCCAAGTTTAAGATCTCAATGAGTGTAGTATTGAGTGTCAACCAACTTCAGTCTGCACCAAAGCCGGTTACCTCACTACTTTCTAAAGGCCAAGATGAGTTAACTAGGGTTCTAAAAGTTAGTTAGTGCATTGACAACACATGGCAGCCTCATATTATCCTCAACTTGACTTAAGGAACATAAGCACCAACCAAGAAGTCGCACTAACTATGGCCACCAGATCAACCGTATCGATATACGTCGTACAGCTTCCTTGGTCTATTGCCATTTACCTAAGGTACACTAGATCCGGGTTAGGACCTTTCACACACAAGAGCACCCCAACAAGATAATATAAAGCAAACAAGGCAAACAATTTAAAGTGATCTAATTCCTAAGGGTACCCTCTTTTATTAAATCCCCAGCAGACTCGCCAGTTCTGTAACACGGTGGGAGAACTGACTTTAGTAATGTTGCGGATAGCAAGAGTCGCCACCGACTTTTATTTTATCCAAAGGAAAGGCATAAAAGAACAGGAAAGACCTTTTAAAAGATTTTTTTGGGTCCGGGGGGTAGGTTATGTAAAGGGAAGGTGTTAGCACCCTTTACATCCATGGTTATCCATGGGCTCTTAGTTACTTAGCTCACCTTGAATTGTTTTTGAAAATGTGAAGTGTGTGAATAAAATTTTTCATAATAGTTAATAATGATCCATGTACGGATGCGTAAAAACTTGTGTTTGAAAATTTGTTTGAAAGTGTAAAGTGTTTGAAATTTGTTTTGAAATAGTGAGCAAGTAACTATGAGGAACCTACCCTAAAGTTTAAGTCTTTCTGTTCTTTATCCTTTAAATGGTAAGACTATCCCTATTATTAAGGAATAGGTAGTCATTACCTTAGATGTAAGGGACAAGTGAAGGGTCATCTGTTTATTAGGCAACTGTGGGGTGTATAAGCAATTCGGAGGGACTATCATCTTTATTCGAAAGGGACAAGATCATATTGAAAGGCAACCATTAAGGGACTTGATCTTTGATTATGAAGGGACTAGATGACTTTTCTTTTAAGGGACTTATGCTTTGTACACCCCACTTGACCTTATGATATAGGCAACATTGAGAGGCAACCCTAGAAAGTGAGATGGTGATTAAAAATCGACTTACGTGTGTGAGTGTTTAATTTACGTTTATCTTATAATTTAAATGACCTAAATTCAATTTTTAAATACAAATAGTTTTCACTCCCTATTTACTAACCATAGCATAAAATTAAATAATTTAAATATTACAAAAATTACATCCAGGAGCAGTTACAATAATAATAATAAACAAAATAAATAAATAAAGCAAAATATATAATAATAGTAAAAATTGGGTTAGTGAAATAATAATAATAATAATAACAATTTAAAAATAAATGGGGTTAGTAATAATGATAATAATAAATCACAATATATCTAAATGGGGTTAGTAATAATAAAATAGATATGAAAATAAATAGCATTAATGATAAAATAAATAAGAATATTAGCATAATAATTAAAAGATCAAATTTTTATGAACAATTATTATTTAAGATTAAGAAGAAAATATAAATAATTAATTATCATAAAGTTTTAAATGCTATAAAAATTAAGTTAATTCTAAACATATTACGAAAATAAATTATATTAGATTAACAAGTTTTGGTTATTTTTTTAAACATATATTAAAAATTATTTACATGCAAGAATTAAATTATGAACAAATTATAGAATATATATATATATTATGAAAATAGGATTAATTATAATTGTATTTACAAAATTTTAATTATTTTAAATAAGATATGTACATGATAATTATATTTACAAAATTAAAATCACAAGATAAAATTAGGCTTTTTAATTGCTTAGGAAAAAATAAATTAGGATTTTGAAAATAATTAGGGTTTGATTTATGTACAAAAATATTAGGTTTTTTTAGAAAAATATTTTAAAGCTTATAACTTAATATATAATATTGATAATATTAATTTAAGAAATATATACATATTTTAATCTAAATACATAATAATAATAAAAAAACTAATTTTTGAATTAAGCAAATAATATTTTAGAATTTTGAAAATATAAGATATTTATATGATTATTTATAATTACTATTAATATAATTAAACAAAGTAAATTAAACAAAATAAAATAAAAAAAATAAAAAAAAAAGAATGGGAACTTACCTGGCTGGGAGTTGAACCCAGGACACTCTGCTTGCCACTAACAACACACACCACCAGGCTACCCATGCGCAGATGCCAATGAGATGAGTAGAATTAGTTTTATGCCTTATCCTGAAAAATCACAAAAAAAGAAACAAAACCAAAAGGCCTGGGGGATTCGAACCCAGGACCTTACACACAAACACACAAGTACATGACCATTCCAGCTAGATGAGCGAACCTGATAGTATAATGGTAACAACACATAATATATGAAGCTTTCTTGTTAACCTGAAAAATAGGAAAAATTTGTACAAAGCCAGGATTCGAATACAGGTCCTATAACCACACACATGCGCTTCCTTCCACTGGGACAAGCGTTTGCTTGTGAAATAAAATAGAAATTAATTCATAAAATATTAAAACGAAAATTTAAATTCTGGAAAACGCGCGCAGGGGTCATCTTCTTCCTTGGATGCTGCGAATTTACCTGCGAAGATTACTGGGGATTTTCCTGCGAATTAAGGTTTCCAGGAAAACCTATGTTTCCTCAAACACCATGAAACCTGTGAAATTTCACTAAATTGATCATGTCATTATGATCCTTATGTCTTACACAGTCCATTAGTGTCATTAGAAATCATTTATATTGGTTTAGTTTGAAAACCCTAAACGGCCAACAAAACCCTAACAATGACAGTTTTACGATTAGGCTATGATTCTTCACACAAACTATCCAGAAACCATCTGTAGGAACATACAAACATTAATACAGAACCAAAATGCATTATAAACATGTAAATCCAGTGAATCGAAAAAAAATAAATCAAGAACAAAAAGGCTTCGGGTAAGGCATATGAGCATGATGCAAATGCTTTTGAAGGTTGAGATAGATTCAGTGATGTCCAATGGTCATCTCTATGTCTTCAAAATACCTTTTTCTGCCCTGTATGAATGAATCCGATTTTGAGTTTTTGCTTGAATTTTTGAAGTGTGAAACTTACTCTTGGAGGCTGCTAATCCGTCAATTCATGTTTGTTATGTGTTGTATATATATGATATAACAAAATTAGGTCAAGAGATTCATCAAAGCTTTGGATTTTTTGGTAGTTTGAGATTGAAAAAGATTGGCCTTTAAAGTTTGAATATTCTTGATCTCACATTGCTATTTTGGGATGATTTTCATAACTCTTGTATCAATTAGATCAAAATATCATTTATGACATTCTAGAAGCAAAATAATTTTAAATCTTCACTATTTTTTATTTTACTTGAATTTAAAATTATTTTTAATATAAAAAATCATAATAAATAAAAATAAAATAATGAAAATAATGAAAATATCAAATCAATTTCGTGCAAGATGTCTTAGTGTGGATTGGGTCATTATTTGGCAAGCCCACTTGGAAGAAATTGATTTTAGACCTCCATTTTCATCATAAACCAACTCAAAATTTCCCAACTTTGCAAGGGCACACATCCTTCAATTTTAATGCTATGAGGGTGTTCTTGGACATTTTGGAAAGCTTAAAGAGTCCTCTAAACAACCCCACTGGTTTCATGTCCATATCATTTACCAATCTCAAGTTATGCCCTTTTGAAGTTGTTGACTTTTTGTTGACTTTCAAAAGGACCTATAATGTATTAGCTCATACCTTCCAAATGAAGCATTTTTGGACTTGGCTTGTGAGACACAAAGTTGTAGAGAATTCAATTTCCTTCAAAATGAGATTTGGATGGAGTCTTGGTGATGAAGCATGTGAAAGTTATGGCTGGTCAAAGTTCAGTTGACTTTTACTAAAGAAACCCTAATTTAGAAACTTCTGATTCTTAATGATCTGAAATCTCCTTGATGAATCATGATCAACCCTTGATCAAATGATGAATTTTACTTCATATACTTGATGTTGACAAAAAATCATGAAGTTTGACTTTGGTTTGACCACAGTTGACCTCAGTTTGACTTTTTAACTGCTTTGACTGATTTTGACCTATCTGATCATCTGACTGAGCAAACCTTTGAGAAAAGTCTTGAAACTTGTCATGGGGGTTCTCACACACATATAAGATATTATGAAGCTCACTTGAAGTCTTGGAAGTTCATTTAGCCTGACTAAAGTCAAAACCCTAGTTTTGGATGCACTGCTTGGGAGGTGCATTGTCTGAGGGAATTGTCAACTCTTCTGACCAATTGCGAACTTTGTGAACCTTGTGAACCTTGTGAAATGTCTTATGATACTCATGGGAGGTATTGTGAATCTTGTGAACCTTGTGAACCTTCATGAAGTGACTTGTAGACTTCATGAACCTCATGAAAGGTTTTGAAAGCATTGTGAATCTTGTGAACCTTGTGAACCTTCATAAAGTGACTTGTAGACTTCATGAACCTCATGAAAGGTCTTGAAAGTGTTGAGAAACTTGTGAACCTTGTGAACCTCATAAAGTGACTTGTAGACTTCATGAACCTCATGAAAGGTCTTGTAAGTGTTGTGAATCTTTGTGAACCTTGTGAACCTTCTTAGCACACAAAGTCTTGTATTGTGAGGGCAAATTTTGGGGTGCAACAATCACACACATTTGTAGATACATTCAGAAGCTTCTTCATCTTCAGATTCATCATCAGATTCATCAGCATTCTGAGCAACCTCTTCCAGCTTCAGCCTTTGAATTACTTCCTCAAGCTTTTTCTTCCTGGCATCCAGCTCTTTGCAAGTGTTCTTCAGATCTGCAATCAAGACAGCTTTGGATATGGGAGTCTTTGCTTTTGAAGGTCCAGCAGATGTCCCAGTGGGAGCTTCAACATCAGCAGCATGATGGCTCAAGAAAAGTTTGTAATGGAAGGCCAGAGGACTTTCTCTTTTGCAGACTGAATCCTTCTCAGTGAGGATACCTGGATACTGGCTGAGTATGATTCCACATAGCAGAGAGGGAAAAGCAATGGGAAGATTTGTTGCTGATGTTCCTGCATGCTTTAGGGTTTGATCAAAGTTGTAAGCCCCAAAGTCCAGCTTTGTTTGGGTGCCCACAACATATATGAATCTGCCCAATCCAGTTGCTATTGAAGAAGTATGGTTGGTAGGGACCCAGTTTACAGTGCGAATCCTATGCAGCATTGCATACTTCCTTGTTAGCAAGCTAACAGAAAGTTTGCCCTTGACTGGCCAAGCTTTGACTTGATTGGCAGTAATGACCTTCACACCTGGTTGTCTGTCTTACCCAGCTCATTAGGTCCATCAGATTCTCTCCCTAGATAATGGTTGATAACCCTAGGAGAGAATTCCACACATCTCCCTCTTACATAGACTTTTCTGAATTCATCTGATTTACCATCAGCACAGTCCTCTTGTAGGTTGACAATGAATTCCTTGACTAGCAGCTCATAGCAAGGTGAAAAGTTTGATACTATTTTGAATAAACCAGCAGAAGAAATTAGGTCAATTACCTCAGTGCACTCAAGTGCATTGCTGCCCAGCTCTCTTTCAAGTGATACCCTTCTTTGGTATACAAATTTCCATCTACTCACACTTGACACATGATGGAATGAAACATTGTCCAGAGGAGCTTCTGGAACAGCAGAGGTGGACCTTGAGGGTGCTGGTTTCTTCTTTGGTTGGGATGTTGGAACATCCTCTTCAACATCTGAATCTGGTGGAGTTACATCTTTCCTCTTTTGGGTATTCACCTTGCTCCATTGTTTAGTAGGACCAAATACCACTTTGGCCTTGTCTTTCTTTGGAGTAGGCTGCTTCTTTTCAAGAGTTGAATGTCCTGCAGTCTTCTTTTCCTTTCTAGCCCTAAGACTTTTGGCTATGCTAGGGTCCACAGAAGTAATGATCTCTGCGTCAGAGTCATTATCTAAGTCTTCAACATGTAGCATAGATGCCTCCTCTTCCAGGTTAGGAGTAGGTTCCAAACATATGTGGTCATCACACATTTGTCTAGCACCCAAAGCATCCATCATGTTAGCAGGATATCACACCAGTTTCCTTCTTCTGGAACACAAAACTAAGCTTGGTTCTGAAACATTATTGCTTTCAAGATTACTATCTTTTCTTCAATCAGCTCCAACTGAAGTGCTATAACATTATGAAAGATACTTTGTACACATACAATAGTCAGTAGCATCTCAAAGAGTATTCAACTTCATAGCTTCAGAGATCCAAAAAAAACCACAATCTTTTAGGTCTTTGACTCAACATTTACCATAAACTGTTGATGTGTAGTATGGTGTCAAGCCATTAGGATTGACATATCAACTCAGCTTCTTTCTTGATGAAACTTCCTTCAGTTCATGATTTAGACAATAAGAAACATGTATCTTCACAAGAGAAATTATCTTCAGTTATACCTAAACTACATTGGACACCATAACCAGGAAGAATATCCTAATTAGGTCACCATAAATAAGCTTAAGAGATAACTTATCAAGATCTTCACTCCCGCATGAAAGATTTGATAGTTATACTCTTTTGCTTTGGCTCCAACCTCTTCTTTCACCAGGAATCTCTCATCAAGAAACACAACATTTTGAACTAAGTGTTCTCCAGTTCTGTAATCACATGATAGAACATTAAACTTAACATTATGAACTGAAGCTTTACAACAGCCTTTGTATGAAGTACTGGGGAACCACTATCAAATAATCAGACACATCATAAATAATAGAGCAATTCCTTGGAGATAAATAAACTCCTCCACAGTAGGATCCTCCAAAAAATATTGAAACACGATGTCAGGACATTCTGTCTGACATCATAGCTACACAACAATTCACCAGCAAATTTCCAGCCCTGATAACACCAGACTGGTCCAATATACACCATATGATGAATAGTCCATCCTCCACTTCTAGGGACCATTCAAACGCCAATATGAACCTCTCAAGTTCCAACAGCTTTTCATTATATCATCCTTCTTCCTTTACCATGAACCAGAAAGTATCCCCCTTAGATCTCATCCAGAAACAGACCAGGATGCCTGCTCTGATACCAATTGAAATTCTGGTATGACAGACTCAGATGTCGAATATGATATTGAGACATCTTATCTGTTACTTATAAACATGGTAAGGCATACATATCAGTACTTAAATAATTCTGATATATCAAAGTCAAACATACTTCAGGATGTTGTGACATCTGATAGGACATTCAGTTCAGGTACTGTATAAAACATAAAACAGAAAAGATATAAAGAACACAACAGAATTGTTAACCCAGTTCGATCAAATCAATCTACTCTGGGGGCTACCAAGCCAGGAAGGAAATCCACTATGTAGTATTAATTCAAAGACTTCTCAGCAAACACCTACAGTTTACAGTCTTCTTACTTAATCACTACCAATGCAACTTCTACTTAGGAACTCCTAAATATGAGAAACTCATCCTCACTTCCAATCACCTCAGTGATGTCTCACAATTCTCAACTCTCAGTTGCTGATATTGACGACTTCATACCTACAACAATTCACAAATATAATCCATGCTTCCATGACAACAACTTAACCTTGCTTAGCAGCTTCAGTTAAGTACAATACTTCTCTTGCTTACAAGCTTCGAGAATCACAGGTGAAACAACCATAATAGAGTTACTTGTTACGCACGGCTGCCACCAGAACACAACCCTAATAATGTTTACATTTTCGGTTGATTGGGTTAATTCTAAACTAGGTTACAGGGTTTCTTTTATAACCTATTCCCAACTAGATTTGGGCCTAAACAATCACAGCAATAGCTGCTACAAATATGCAGAAAAAATCTGCTACAAATATACCAAAAGATCTTCAAATCTAAAAACTCCTAAAATATCTCTAAATATAGAAACTATATATTTTTCAATATTTGTCTTCAATTTAAATTGAGTCTTTAAGATCTTCTAAATCAGCACCCTTTAAATCAGCGCCACATATGATTGCATAATATCTCCAGAATATTCTGCATAATTCAGATCTGATAAATCCCACTGTCATCACCTTGAATTAGGGTTAGTTAGTTTGTTACCTCCTTAATTCAAGGTGAATTAGTTATTCTGTTATACTGAAATCAGATAACTAATCTCCCTAAAGATGCGCCTTGTATTGCTTATCTCTTTCCAATTAATTCCAGATAGATTCCCCTGAATTTACTCAGTTCTGTTACGCATCATCTAGGTCTGGTAGCAGGTTTACGATGTCCCAACATCTGGTGTGACATCCTGATGTCTTGACTTAAGTTCCTTAACTGTTACTCTATTTGACAATGTCACAACATCTGGTGTGACATCCTGATATCTTGACATAAGTTCATTAACTGTTACTCTGTTTGACAGTGTCACAACATCTAGTGTGACATCCTGAACTAAGTTCAACACTTCTTGTTTGATATCTATATGTAACACATGACAGTAATGTTGTCATGACAGTTGCAGATGTTTCAACATTTTCTTTGACATCTGTTTGTAACATATGACAGTAATTCTGTCATGACATTTGCAGATGTTTCAACATCTTCTTTGACATCTGTCTGTAACATATGACAGTAATTCTGTCATGACATTTGCAGATGTTTCAACATCTTCTTTGACATCTGTCTGTAACATATGACAGTAATTTTGTCATGACATTTGCAGATGTTTCAACATCTTCTTTGACATCTTCCAATTATTATAACCACATTTATCTGTGCCACCATGTCAGGACATCATGTTTGACATGTTCTTCCAGAATCTATACCATGTTAATTTAACATATGGAACTTCTTATTCAACATTTTCCAGCCATATTAGTTTTACCAAACATAATGCCAATCATAAATAATAGCATTAACAATAATATATCATGGCTTCCCCTGAATCTCTCAAGGGAAATATTGTTTGGTTTAAAAAAATAATAATAGGATTATTAATATGTTGATTATTCTTTATGAAAGAAATTGTCGTTAGTGACAATTCGTCAATAAATAAAATAGGCAAAATACCCAAAATAATCCCTTAACTCCATCACTGGGTCCAATTTGATCCCTTATCTCTAAAAAGTGACAAAAAGGTCCTTTAATTTTTTAAAATGTACCAAATAGATCCTTTATATCCACCACCCTCAAACAGACGTTAACTTTGTCATATGTGGCATCTGACATGGCATTTGAAGTCTTCTTCCTCCTTTAAACTGAGATTGTTCATCCCCAATTAGTGTCATGCTTTTCTAGGGTTACTGAAAAATTTCCCTTTATCCCCAAATTAATTCAAGCAAAAGCATATGGTTTGTGGATTTGAGCTGGTCACAAGATCTGAGGAATATCTTTTACAATTTTCTCAGTGAGTGTGTCTGAAAAAAATACAAAATCGCCAAAAGATCCGAGGAATCATTGGATTATTGATGTAAATAGATATGCAATTTTTTATTTCTAGTAAAATACACGTGAAGGTGTCTTCGGACTTGTTTGCTCCACAAAAAAATGAGAAATACAAATTTCTCCATATTGACTTGTAATGCTTCTGATTTCGAGAATAAGGTTGAGATCTGGATCTCTTTTGTAATTCATTCTTATTAATGCTTCAAACACTTCCTTACTATCAACTTGAACCACCAACCTTTTATACTCTCTTGTTTAAACAAATTGAGATCTTCCCGCACTCCCATAATTCTACTAGTAATGCAGTACACTTTCCTACCTATTTTTATCATAAATAAAAAAACTCCTATCCAGGTATCTTAGATTTGAACTGCTTCACTTGTATTATGACATAGTCATTCTTCTTCAAGACGTGACCAACAAATTTGCATAACACTGTAGTAACACTTAATATAATTTGCTCACATCAGTTGTGATAACACTGCAGTAGCACTCCAATATGACTTGCTCATATAAGTTGTGATAACATTGTTTATCAATGATATTGTTTGTCTGTTGTGATAACATTGTTTACTTTAATTTCAAATTTGTATAATCCAACTACTGTTTTATAATTGGGTTTCTCAATATAACAAAAAATTTGCCACAACTTAAATTCAATTTCATAAGATATCAGTATAACCCAACTACATCATTTGATAACAATATAACCTGCAATTTATAATTTCTATAGCAAAATACAAGAATGCTTTGTTCTCATTCTATACAATGAGTGTCCCATACTAAATACAAAACATAATTCTAAGCTAAATACAAGATTTCTTTGTTTCAATTCTTCTCCATAATTTCAGTTCTTGTGCATGACTCCAATATTTTTGCATAATTTATCAATTTGTCCATTCTTCTTCAAAATTTAACTTCTTCTGCATAACTCTAATTTATCAATTTTACATCATAGTTTCATTTCTTCACATGCCAATACAAACAGAGAAAAATGATAGAAATGAGTGTAGCAATTTCGGATGTCAATGATAGAAATGAGTGTAGCAATTTCGGATGCCGACACCAAGGATGCCGACGTTCATAGAGTATACATTAATCATCAAATTCCAAGAACTGATATTTCTCTTGGACATTTTATCAAACACCCTTCACGCACCGTTCAAGCTACCACATTTCACATACATCACAATCAACCTTTTTCCCAATTCAACTCCCCCTCCAAATTTCGATCTTCTGATAAAATCACGAACTTTTTTCCCTGCCTCAAGTGACTTCAAATCCTCGCATAATTTCAAGAGGGGAATGTAAACATTATATTCAGAAAAAATACCTTGATCCATGAGTTCCAAAACTTGATTGAGGCCACCCTCTTGAAGCAAACACGACAAGTCTGCATTTTGATGTTGATAGAGACTTTGGTGATGGTTCAATTTAGGTTGGATGGAAGGGTTACCGATACACAAAGGTGGGGTCTTTCTTCTGTGAGTGGAACGAGAAAAAGCCATAGGTGCAGAATGGGGTAAAAGAAGATGAAGATGGGTTTGAGAAGTTTACATAAGGGTAACCTCAAGACTTTCCTTTTTAGGTTTTCAGATCCAACATGACATCCAATGGCACATGACTCGTCACATATCAGCACCACGTGCACAATTTGGTTGACTTTGACTAACGGTGCTAACGGCAGGGACTAACGTGGACCCTTTTAAAAACTTAAGGAACCATTTTGTCACTTTTTAGAGTCAAGAGACCAAATTGGACCCTGATGTAGAGTTAATGGACCAATTTAGGTATTTTGTCAATAAAATAATAATAGAATTATTAATATGTTGAATTATTGTTTGATTTAAAAAAATAATAATATGATTATTAATATGTTGGTTCGGTGTTGGTGAATAAAGTTTTTCATGACCACATGTATATAAGATTAATGTGGCTTACATCGTAGCCACAATTTATTAGTGTGGTTTTTTTTTAGTTATCCATTCATGTATATTTTAATTCATAACATTTTTATATGTTTAATCAAATAAAATAATATATATCAAAAAAATATCTAAATATTTTAATGATTTTCGTCCCATTAATACGTTCAATCTCCTTGTTCGTTCTTAGACAATCGTAATTTGTTATGGATTTAATTTGTTATCATGACAAGAGAAGGAAGGATCTTGAGTTTCAGGAAGGCGACCATGTGTTCTTGAGAGTTACACCGGTTACGGGTGTGGGTCGTGCTTTGAAGTCTAAGAAGTTGACTTCTCGTTTTATTGGACCGTATTGTCAGACCCTAATTTTTGACCCTAAGATTTTTCGCATCTCATCTGCATGTTGCATACAAACAAGATCACGTACTGGTTCGTTTATCCTTTTTCAGGTGCAGGTCTTTGCCTTGCAGAGGATCACCATGTTTAATTTCTATTATCTGTTTAATTTCACTAACCCCTAACCCAAAATATCAAAAAAATATGTTGCAGTTGTTTCTTCTTCTTCTGTGTTGCAGGGTTTAAAAGACAGGGCTGTGATTTCAATTCAGATGCGTTTGTTCAGTCACAATTCGATTCAGATGGACGTTTGACCTAATCTTGGTCAAACTATCAAGAGATTATTTCGACTGCAAGTGGTGTATGCCAGTGGTCTGTTTCTCAGACAATGCGTATTCAAAGTTCAAAACTGTGTTATGTGCAAAGTCATCAGATTATCGAGAAATTTTGCGTGTGAAGTTTGGCTTGTTCATCAGTTCATCAATGGTTCACCTGAGGATTTATTTTCCTCAGTACGGATTTGAATTATCAGGGCAGTGTTCAGATGTTGGTTGCAGCTTGATTGGCAAATTATTCAGTGGATTTGTGAGGATTGTGTTCATTTATCAGTAGCTTGTGCGTGAAAAGTTCAAATTTGGTTCTGGGCTTAAAACCATCAATTCTCATCCATCTACAAAATATATCCATCATTCATCTGTCAATTAAACCTTTTCTCTTTTCCAATCTTCTATTAGCCATTCTTATTCAATGCCATTTTCTTCCATTTTTTTCTCAATTTATCTGATTCATATACCTTTCAACCAATTTTCCATTTTTTATTTTTTATATATGAATATCCCATTTTATATTCATTACTATTTTTTAATTCCCATTTTTTATTTGTTCCAAATATTCATTTTTATTGTTTCTAATCAATATATCTTTCTTTTCATAAGTTCTATAAGCCCAATTCTTTTTATGTAAGAAAAAAAACATTACCCAAAAAAAAATATGAAAAGGACTAAGACCCAACTTTTTTCTTAAGCCCATTACATAAAAATTTTACAACAAAAAAAAAAGAGAGTTACATCAGCCCATTTCCTTACAATATTTCCTATCAACCAACTTGCTTACACCATCAACTTCAAGCTAGCGCCGTATCACATCCAAGCATACATCACTAGCCGCGGCAACTTCAAAACAATCCCAAGCCTACGCCACATATTTCCACACTAACTACAAGCCACAAAAGCAACTTGCAGCCGTTCACACCAGCTTCAATACATGTGCTTCCCGTATCAGCTAGCCAAAGCCAATACAACAACCATAGGCCCACGAAAATAACAACAAATACAAGCCTTCAGCTGCATAGCAACAACGACTTTCCTGCATAAGCCGTATCCCTACAATTTCACAACAGCCAAGACTTCATATCAGCTCAACATAAAGCAGCTCGCAAGCCCTTTCTCAAGCTACAAACCGAAACAAAGCCAAATCGCGAAGTCGTACGCATACTCTCAGCATCAAAACGCTGCATCAAACGTCACAAAACGCAGCTAAAAAAGGGAAATAAAATGCAAGAATCAGGTTATTAAAACGCAATGCTAAATCAATTAAAACGCAGTGAAAAAAATTCAGCAAGAGCATGATCTTCCCGTGAGCCCAAAACGCTTCGAAAAATCACCAAACGACAATTTTTCTTTTTCAAAATCTCTTCCCCCTTTCTCCTATAAATTGAACCTTTCTCTCTTCATTTTGCTAAGCTTGAATAGCATAGAGAACCCCTGCACAAAACCAGAACAAGCTTCAATAAATCTTCTTTCATTTTCCAAATTCTCCCAAAATCCATAAACTCCGTTTTCCACTTTCAAATTCAAAGAAAAAAAACAGAACTATTGAACCTTTCTCCTTCAACCTTCAAATCATTCAACCTTTAAATCATCATCTTCAACAAATCAAAAAGGAAAAGAATCCGGAAAAAGAAATTGAGGGAGAGGAGAGAGGCATCGTGAGATTGAAAGAGAAGAGAGAGTGTTGCAAATTTTGTTTCGGATCTGTCTTCGTGAAGGTGAGCCGCGAGCCTTCGCCGTTTCCGCCGCGTTTGGGGCTTGTCCCCTGTTTTTGCATTCTCGCGAAGAAGAAGAGAGAATGTTGTGTTGCTTTGCATTTTTTTCCTTACTTTTTGCTTTTACGAGTCTTTTATTTTTCTTTTTCTTTGGTTAATAAGATTGTGAGGTATTGGTCTTAAGAACATGGTGGACTCATTGTCCTACCTATAGCACCTCATCTCCACGCGTCCCCCTGTAACACGGTGGGAGAACTGACTTTTAGTTATGTTGCGGATAGCAAGAGTCGCCACCGACTTTTATTTTATCCAAACGGAAAGGGTATAAAAGAACAGGAAAGACCTTAAGAGATATTTTTGGGTCCGGGGGGTAGGTTATGTAAAGGGAAGGTGTTAGCACCCTTTACATCCATGGTTATCCATGGGCTCTTAGTTACTTAGCTCACTTTTGAATTGTTTTTGAAAGTGTAGTGTGTGAATAGAAAAATTTTCCTAATAGTTAATAATGATCCATGTACGGATGCGTAAAAACTTGTTTTTTTGAAAATTTGTTTGAAATTTGTTAAGTATTTGAAAAGTTTTGAATGAAGTGAGCAAGTACATAAGAGGAACCTACCCTAGAGTTTAAGTCTTTCTTGTTCTTTATCCTTTAATTGGTAAGACTATCCCTACTATTAAGGAGTAGGTAGTCATTACCTTGGATGTAAGGGACATGTGAGGGACATCTATTTTTATGAAGGCAACTGTGGGGTGTATTAAGCATTTAGGAGGGACTATCATCATTTATTCGAAAAGGGACTCGATCTTTAAAGGCAACCATTAGGGACTTGATGATTTTTTCTTTTAAGGGACTTGCTTTATACACCCCACTTGACCTTATTAGTAGGCAACATTGAGGGATAACCTTAGGAATGTGAGATGGCGATTAAAAATCGACTTATGTGTGTGAGTGTTCAATATTATTTATCTTTAATTAAAATGATCTAAATTTATTTTTAAATAGAATACATATTTGCACTCCCTAAATTACTAACCATAGCAAGCAAATTAAATTAAATAATTAAATATTTACACCAAGGAGCAATTACATAATTATAACAATAAGCAAATTAAAAATAAATAGCAAAATATAAAAAGCAAAATATAAATAATAAGCAAAAATAATAAATAAGCGATAAATAAATAAATAGGGGTTAGTAATAATAAGAATTAAAAATAGGGTTAGTTAAAATAATAATAATAATAAAATATATAAGATTAATGAAGCAAAAATAGTAAATAATAACATGGTTAGTAACAATAATTAGAATAAATAAAATTAGCCAAAATATTATAAGAATAAAAGATTAACAATTTTTTTTTAATATAGGCAATTATATCTAAGAATAAGAAAAATATGAACAAATAATTATTTTAATTTACAAATTATTTTAAACATATTACAAAATATAATTATTGTAAGTTAAATTGTTTCTAAACACATATTAAAAGAAAAATAATTTGGATTATAAATATATTTACAAATAAGTTATAATTATTTTTTAAATAAACATGTACATAATAATTACATCACAAATTAGAAAATAAACAATTAGGTTTTAATAGGTATTTAGAAAATAAATTAGGTTTTCACAAAATTAGGGTTTTGTTTTAGAAAAATATTTTTAGAGTTTTTAATTTAATTATACAAAATTATTTAATTAACATGCATATATTATATTTACATATATAATAAAGAAAATAATTTTTGACTTTAGAAAAAAATAAAAGGTTTAGAATTTTAGAAAATAAAAGGCTATTTTAGATGCTTGAACATATATATATATACAATACATAATTTATTTTTTATTAAGAATATGAAATAATTGAACTAGTTAATTAAAGAAAATAGAAAAAGTGGTAAAAATAAGAACTTACCTTGGCTGGGTTTGAACCCAGGTCATTCTGCCTGCAAGCATCAAAACCTTCCACTAGACCAACCATGCGTGGGTGATAAGAAAATAGCTTCAATTCATTTTGTTCATCATCTGAAAATAATCAGGAAAATAAAAGAAAGCAAAAAGGCCTGGGGTGGTGTTGAACCCAGGACCTCATAGCTATACATACGCGCGCATTACCACCTGGCTGGGAGAGCCCTTCTGGTAATAGAATGGCAATAGAACATAATATATTAAGTCTTCTTATTATCCTGAAAAAATAACAAAATAATGGTACAAGGCAGGATTCGAACCCTGGCCCTATAGTCAAACATGCGCATGGCTTTCCACTGGACCACACAGTCTGTGGTGATAACAAAATCAATGAAATAAGATAAAATATTTTAACCAAAAATTTAAATTTCCTGAGCGCGCGAATTGCTTCTTCTTCAACCTTTTTCCTGCGAATATTACTGCCTTTTTTCCTGCGAGTTTTGTTGCAAGTTCTTCATGGCTTTGGACCTGCGAAAACCAAACTCATACCAAACAGCAATGATTCATGAAATTAATTATAGTTTTATGATCCTTGTGATTCATAGAACATTCATATGTTCTTAGAATTCGTTTAAATCTATTGAATCATCAAACCCTAATTTCAAGAATGAAACCCTAACAATGGTCGCGGGTAGTATAAGTCATGAAACTTCAATCCAATTGTCCAGAATCATGCTAGGCATCAAGATAAACACATATCAGTCATCAAAAACAATTTATAATGCATATGTTATCGAATTCGAAAAATTTAAATTCAAGACAAAGTTTGATTCGGGTAGAGCAATATGAGATGGTATTGATGCATATGATTGATGGTTTATGATCAATGATGTCCAGTGAAGCTCTCCATGTTCTTATTTTACCTTCTAGTGCCCTGGATTGAAGAATCCGAATGTGAGTTTTGGATGGTTTTTTTGATTTGTGAACTTACACTTAGAGGCAGCAAATTCGTGTTTTAGTGCTAGGGTTATGATCAGTACTTATATGAGGATCATTTAGGTCAGAAAAATTGAATGGTTGTATGGAGATTTTGATATTTGAAGATTGAAAAAGATCATGGTTTAAAATTCAAATATTTGTTCATGAAGGCTTGCTATTTTTGTACCAATCTCATGATTTCCTTCCCTTTCAATTCAAATCAGTATTGATGAGATTCTAGAAGCTCAATCTTCATCAAATAATGTATTTTCATATTTTATATTTATTTAAAATGATTTTTTATGAATTAAATCAAAATAAATAAAAATAAAATAATAAAAATTCTGATTTTTAATCAATTGGGTCGTGCATGGTGATATTGTATGGATTGGATCATGATTTGCCAAGCCCATTTGAAAAGAATTGGTTTTAAACCTCCATTTTCATCATAAACCATCACAAAATTTCCCAACTTTGTAAGGGCACATCTCCCTCAATTTTAATGCTATGAGGGTGTTATTGGACATTTTGGAAAGCTTGAAGAGTCCTCTAAACAACCCCACTGGTTTCATGTCCATATCATTTACCAATCTCAAGTTATGTCCTTTTGAAGTTGTTGACTTTTTGTTGACTTTTGAAATGACCTATAATGTCTTAGCTCATATCTTCCAAATGAAGCATTTTTGGGCTTGACTTACAAGATCAAAGTTGTAGAGAATTCAATTTCCTTCAAAATGATCTTTGAGTGGAGACTTGGTGATGAAGTATGTGAAAGCTATGGCTGGTCAAAGTTCAGTTGACTTTTACTAAGAAAACCCTAATTTAGAAACTCCTGATTCTTGATGATCTGGAATCTCCTTGATGAATCATGATCAACCCTTGATCAAATGATGAATTTTACTTCATATACTTGATGTTGGCAAAAAATCATGAAGTTTGACTTTGGTTTAACCATAGTTGACCTCAGTTTGACTTTTTAACTACTTTGACTGATTTTGACTTATCTGATCATCTGACTGAGCAAACTTTTGAGAAAAGTCTTGAAACTTGTCATGGGGGTTCTTACACACATATAAGATGTTATGAAGCTCACTTGAAGTCTTGGAAGTTCATTTAGCCTGATTAAAGTCAAAACCCTAGTTTTGGATGCACTTCTTAGGAGGTGCATTGTCTGAGGGAATTGTCAACTCTTCTGACCAATTGTGAACTTTGTGAACCTTGTGAATCATCATAAAATGTCTTGTGAACATCATGGGAGGTATGGTGAACCTTGTGAACCTTGTGAACCTTCATGAAGTGACTTGTAGACCTCATGAACCTCATGAAAGGTTATGTAAACATTGAGAAACTTGTGAACCTTGTGAACCTTCAAGAAGTAACTTGTAGACTTCATGAACTTCATGAACCTCATGAAAGGTCTTGAAAGCATTGTGAAACTTGTGAACCTTCATAGAACACAAAGTCTTGTATTGTGAGGGCAAATTTTGGGGTGCAACAGCTGCCCCTGTTCAATTTTCTGAAACCTGAGGGGTTAGATTGGTATGTTTGCCAGTCGTAACCTGGAAGGTTGAAGGGGATTGAACACAAAAGCCCAAAAATTTGCACTCACCAGTGCATAAAGTGGTACAGATGGCTAGTTGAATGTGATTGAGTGGGCTTAAAGATGCCACTTGGAGAAAAATTCTTTAGATACATGTCTTGGAGGATGAAGCAGTCCAAAATATGGAGGTATAATGATAGTTGTCAGGAGGCTGGAGCAATCCTGAGGTAATAAAAGCTGTCAGGGGGATAAAGCAACCCTGAGGTAATAATATACTTCCAAGAGGATGAAGCAGTCTTGATTGATAATATGCTTCCAGGAGGATGAAGCAATCCTGATGTACTAGGGATTTTTAGGAGGATGAAGCAGTCCAGATGTAATAGGAGTTTTCAGGAGGATAAAGCAGTCCTGAAGTAATGATAATAGTTGTCAGGAGGATGGAGCAGTCCTGAGGTAATAAGCTGTCAGGGAGATAAAGCAACCCTGAGGTATTTGATAATATGCTTTCAGGAGGATGAAGCAATCCTGATGTAAGAAGGTAATGATAGCTGTCAGGAGGCTGAAGCAGTCCTGATGTGTTGATATGATTCCAGGAGGATGAAGCAATCCTGATGTAATGATGTGTTTTCAGGAGGATGGAGCAACCCTGATGTAATAGGAGTTTTCAGGAGGATAAAGCAGTCCCAAAGCAATGATAATAGCTGTCAGGAAGATGGAGCAGTCCTGAGGTAATGATATATTCCCAAGAGGATGAAGCAGTCTTGAGAGATGATAAATTTTCAAGAGGATAAAGCAGTCCTGATAATCATAAGTTTGTTTGATGGATAAGTGACCTGAAACAAGGTAGCATTTGTATAATAATATTAGTTTATGCATTATGTATGCATGTATAATATGATGCACTTAAGTGATGTATTATGTATCTATGGATATATATGTCATGGTATGATGTATGTATGATATGATACTGCCGGAAGCGTCTGGATATCTTCATATAACAACTGCTGGCCAGGGAAAATAAATCCCGATTCGTTGCTGAAGAATATGAGGAATTCGTCCCTGTCTTGTTTGATGATGAGATATACATAACATCCCGTATGCTGGGGATAGTAAGGATGGATATAACCTCCCGTCTGCTGGGGATAGTAAGGTATAGATAACCTCCCGTCTGCTGGGGATAGTAAGGTATATATAACCTTCGTCTTCGTTTGATAGTAGAGTAGATACAACATCCCGTCTTCGTTCGTCGTACCCTTATTGGAAAGTAAATTCCCGTATATCCGTATGAGGATAAAAGAGATGGATATAAATTCCAGGGGAGATGAGACTTTGTGAAGATAGATTCGTCCTACTGAGGGATTTGTAACTGTTTTGTAGAGATGAACCGGCGAAGCTTCGTTGAAATCTTTTCCCCGTTCGTCTTTAGTAAATACTATTACCGCATTTTCATGCATTTCTGGTAAACATTAATCATATTAAGCATACATGCATTTCTGGTAAAAGCATACATACATTCAAACACAATCAATGGACGTTTCGCTTATGTAAATAGGGTAAAAGTAAATCTGGATTCAAAAGATGGAATTTATTTATATCAAAAGTGACCCATACACGGGTAAGTTTGTACAAGGAGACATAAACCCTAGTAAGAGGATTTTGTCATAAAGTTTTACAAAAGAGAATCAGCTATGTGGGAAATAATCCTATTGAGTTTCAATTCTACTATTGCCATTCAAGTATCTCATCTTCTTGCTGTTGAGACGGAAACGATTGAATTGAGCTTTATCTGTTCGAGCTTGAATAAGTAGTACAACTGGTTGCAGTTTCATGGGTGATCCAAACGAGACATAGTCATACGTTTTAATCCCTAACTTTTGCCTGGATTGCCCTTTCAGGTTTTCAATCCACCGGGATACCCTTTTTTGCCCAAGCCGCCTTTTCAGGTTTTCGACTTGCCGGGTGTACATCTTTTTATATATATCCCTAATTTTTGCCCAAACCCTTTTGGTTTGCCGGGATGCCCTTATTTTTGCCTAGGCCTGTCAACCTAGCGGGTCTCTTTTTATGCGTAGTATTTTTTAACTATGTCTGCGTTTACAGGCTGTGGGAAGTCTTCACCATCCATTGTAGTCAGTATCATGGCACCTCCTGAGAACACTGTCTTGACTACAAATGGTCCTTCATATGTTGGAGTCCACTTGCCCCTAGGATCACCCTGTGGTAATATGATACGCTTGATTACCAAGTCACCAGCCTGATATACCTTTGGCTTAACCTTCTTGTTAAAAGCTTTAATCATTCGTTTCTGGTACATCTGGCCATGACAGACTGCTGCTAACCTCTTCTCATCAATCAAATTTATCTGGTCCAGTCGAGTCTGAATCCATTCATCTTCGCCCAAGCCTGCATCCTTCATAATTCTCAAGGAGGGAATCTGAACTTCAATGGGCATAACTGCTTCCATACCATAGACTAAGGAGAATGGGGTTGCCCCTGTTGAAGTAAGTATTGTAGTACGATAACCATGAAGAGCAAATGGTAACATCTCATGCCAATCCTTGTAAGTAACAGTCATCTTCTGTACAATCTTCTTAATGTTCTTATTAGCAGCTTCAACTGCCCCATTCATCTTTGGACGATACGGAGAAGAGTTGTGATGCTTAATCTTGAACTGCGTGCAGAGATCAGTAATCATAGTATTATTCAGATTAGAGCCATTGTCCGTAATAATCCTTTCAGGGATGCCATACCTACATATGAGATTATTCTTAATGAATCGAGCCACAACATTCTTAGTAACAGATGCAAATGAAGCTGCCTCCACCCACTTCGTGAAGTAATCAATAGCAACCAGGATGAAACGATGCCCATTAGAAGCAGTAGGCTTGATCTCACCAATCATATCAATGCCCCACATGGCAAAGGGCCAAGGAGCAGTCAACACATTCAATGGTGATGGAGGTACATGTACTTTATCAGCATAAATTTGACATTTGTGACACGTTCTGGAGTGTTGATAGCAATCAGCTTCCATGGTAGACCAATAGTAACCTGCTCTCAAAATCTTCTTTGCCATAGTATGACCACTAGAATGAGTGCCAAAGATCCCATCATGCATATCTTCCATAATCTCAGTTGCTTCCTTCTTATCCACACAACGAAGAATAGTTGAATCATGATTGCGCTTGTACAAAATGCCATTACTCAGAAAGAACTTAGCAGAGAACCTCCTCAGAAACTTCCTATCTTTGACAGATGCCCCTTCAGGAAACTCCTGAGCTTCAAGATACCTTTTCACTTCATAGAACCAAGGCTTCTCCTCTGCCTCTTCAGTGTCAATCTCATTGCAGTATGCAGGCTTTTCAAACCTATCAATAGTAATCTTGGGAGCTTCATCATCCCAACTGATCTCAAACATAGATGCCATGGTGGCTAATGCATCTGCCAACTGATTCTCTCTTCGTGGAATGTGTCCAAAGGTAATCTCTTTGAAATGTGGGATCAAAGACAACACATGCTCTCTGTAAGGAATGAGGTTATCATGCTTGGTATCCCAATCTCCTTTGATCTGACTTACTACCAGGGCTGAATCTCCATACACGTCAAGGAACTGGATCTTCATATCAATAGCAACTTTAATACCCAGGATACATGCCTCATACTCAGCCATGTTATTGGTACAATAGAAACAAAGTCTGGCAGTAATCGGGGTATGACAACCTTCAGGGGAACTAATCACAACACCAACACCATTACCAAGTGCATTGGAGGCACCATCAAAAACCATAGTCCATCGGGATCCTTGTTCAGGTCCGTCATATTGTCCAGGTTCTTTGGTAACAGTCATAATGTCTTCATCAGGGAACTCAAAACTCATTGACTGATAATCATCCACTGCTTGATGAGCCAAATGATCAGCGACAACACTTCCCTTAATGGCCTTCTGAGTAGTGTACTGTATATCATATTCTGTCAAGATCATTTGCCATCTTGCAATTCTTCCGGAGAGAGCAGGTTTCTCAAATATGTACTTGATTGGATCCATCTTTGAAATCAACAAGGTAGTATGAGTCAACATATACTGTCTTAGTCGGCGAGCAGCCCATGCCAAAGCGCAGCAAGTTTTCTCGAGCAGTGAGTATCTTGTTTCACAGTCGGTAAACTTTTTGCTAAGGTAGTATATTGCCGGCTCTTTTCGACCAGACTCGTCATGTTGCCCCAACACACACCCCATTGAGTTGTCTAATACTGTTAAGTACATAATCAAGGGTCTTCCATCAACTGGTGGCATCAAAATTGGAGGTTCTAGCAGATATCTCTTGATTTCATCAAAGGCAGTCTGGCACTCATCATTCCATTCCATCACCTGATCTTTCTTCAACAACTTGAAGATTGGCTCACAGATGGCAGTTAATTGGGAAATAAATCTTGCAATGTAGTTCAATCGTCCCAAGAAACCTCTAACCTCCTTCTCAGTACGGGGAGCTGGCATCTCTCGTATAGCTTTCACTTTTGCAGGGTCCACTTCAATACCTTTTCCACTGACAATGAAACCCAGGAGCTTTCCAGATCTAACTCCAAAAGTACACTTGTTTGGATTCAATCTCAGCTTGTATTTCTTCAACCTCTCAAACAACTTGTGCAGATGATCAAGATGTTGCTCTTCATTCTGAGATCTGGCTATCATATCATCCACATATACCTCTATCTCATGATGAATCATATCATGAAACAAAGCCACCATAGCACGCTGATATGTTGCCCCTGCATTCTTCAAACCAAATGGCATCACCTTATAGCAAAAAGTGCCCCACTGTGTCACAAATGTTGTCTTCTCCATATCTTCAGGTGCCATCTTGATTTGATTGTAACCAGAGAAACCATCCATAAAAGAGAATACCTTATGCTGAGCAGTGTTGTCTACCAGAATATCAATATGAGGAAGTGGAAAGTCATCTTTGGGGCTAGCCTTGTTCAAATCTCTGTAGTCCACACACATACGTACCTTACCATCTTTCTTAGGAACTGGTACCACATTTGCAACCCACTGAGGATAAGAAGTCACTGCTAAGAACCCTGCATTGAACTGTTTCATTACCTCTGCCTTGATCTTTTCTGACATTTCAGGACGCATACGACGAACCTTCTGCTTCTTTGGACGACAATCTTCTTTCACTGGTAAACGGTGAACCACAATGTCTGTGTCCAACCTTGGCATATCTTCATAAGACCAAGCAAAGATCTCCACATAGTCACGTAACATCTGAATCAACCTGCTCTTGACACTGTCTTCTAAATCAGCCCCTATCTTGACCTCTTTTCTGTTTTCTTCAGTTCCCAGATTCACAACTTCGACTGGCTCTTCATGTGGCTGTATAGCTTTCTCTTCTTGTTGTAACAACCTAGCAAGCTCTACAGGTATTTCACAATCGTCCTCATTTCCGTCTTCAGCTTGATAGATCGGATTCTCGAAATTATAATTGGCAATAGTAGAACTGTTATCAACAGGATCCAGAGTGGATGAGGATATGCATTTTAGTGATGTGGGTGTGTGTAAGAACACATAGCTGATAAAACAAAAATAAAAGAAAAAGAAAGACAAGGAACACCATATTTACGAAAACGAAAACGTCCACTGATTTTATTGAATGAAGTATGCAAATGAAATGACAACCCGTAACAAGCACACCATTGTGCCCCGGGTAAGGCACAAGGCTTGAAAGTTTGATTGTTCAGGAAATTACAAACTTAAAAGCAACAACACAGTAATAGTATTTACTCCTGACTAAAGGAGATAGGGATAACATCTTCAGCTTTCCAATTGTTGAGTCCAACACCCACAGTAGGAAAAATCCAAGCATCCCAGTTGTAGTCTTCATCATAGTCTCCCACAGCATTGATCTGATCTTTCGCAACCCCTTGATTGGTGATACGAACAGCACGAGCACGACGAACAGCCTTCTGGGACTCTGCAGTGAAACCCAAACCAAACTTGTCAGACTTGTATGGAATATCAGGAAGCTGACCCCAAATAGTACAACCACCTTCATCCACCACAGCTCTAGCATCATTGAGGGAGGCCATTGCCATTGTTGGAGGTTTTCTGGTGACCACAGGAACTTTCTTCACAGCAGGAGGAGCTACATAATCATTAACAACCCAGGGAACCACTTCAAATGTCTGACACGGAGTCTCAATGTATTCACCTTCCACTTCCAGATACTTGAAGGTATTTACATGGCTGACAAAGTATTCTTCTTCTCCATAGACAGTAACAACCTTTCCATTCACCAGGTATCTTAATTTTTGGTGCAATGTAGAGGTTACAGCACCTGCCCCATGGATCCAGGGACGACCAAGCAGACAAGAGTATGAAGGACGAATATCCATCACATAAAATGTAGCAGTAAACACCTGAGAACCAACTTTGATTGGAAGATCAATTTCCCCATGTACTACTCTTCTAGAACCATCAAAAGCCTTTACCACAATATTACTGGGCTTCAGCACAGCGTCTTCAGGACTCAGCTTGTTCAGGACTTCCTTAGGCAACACATTTAAAGAGGAACCATTGTCTATCAGCACATGTGACAGGGTAGTGCCCCTGCATTCAATTGAAATATGCAAGGCCCTGTTATGATCCCTCTTGGCAGGGGTCAAATCAGCATCAGAAAATCCTAACCCATTATCATAGGTAAGGTGGGCAACACAATTCTCAAACTGGTCAACAGAAATAGCATTGGGTACATGGGCAGTCTTCAGAAACTTGATCAAGGACTTGGCATGGGCCTCAGAACACAGCAACAAGGATAACATAGAAATCTTTGAGGGAGTATGCCCCAATTGATCAACAATGTCATAATCACTCTTGCGAATGATTTTCAATACTTCTTCCATCTGCTTAGAGAGTTCATCAGCAGCTGGCACATCAGTAGATATAGGCTCAATAACAGGACCTTTGCCCCGAGCATCAGTGGTGGAAGTAGCAGCAGGAGTAACTGTATTTTTAGAAGCAACTGGAGGAGAGAAGACTCTTCCACTACGAGTGATCTTGCTAGATCCAGCAATATTATCAATGTCAGCAGGCACATCAGGTAAAGGCTCCTGCTTAACACCATGGATGTAAACATCAGACCCATAGTGCCAAGGCACAGCTTTATCAGATGTATAGGGAATAGGACCAGGAGTAGTAATGATCAGAGGAGCCACTCTGGCTTCAGCAACAACTTTCACAGGGCCTTCAGCAGTGATCTTGATTGGACCCTGATGAGTGATTTTAACAGGTCTCTTTGAAGTGATTCTTACCGGTACTTTGTCAACCATATCAACCTCTTCAATCTTCCTACCTTGAGTCAGATGATCCACCATACTTTCTACAGACGACGGAGTCCTCTCAAACACTATAGTATACTTATCCATGAGACGTTGAATTCCATCTCTCAATATGAAGCAACTATCTGGCTTATAGGTACAATACAAACAATCTTCACGACAACCTGGAAAGATCCCAGCTTGTACTAACCTCTTTTTGATAACAGACAATGGTGTGTTCAACTCCATTACTGAATAGACATGTAGGTCTTCATCAATGGCATTGACAGTCTTCTCGTGATTTGGCATTGGAGCTGTAATCACATTTGGAGTACCTGGAGGATCAAACTCAATTTCTCTAACATCAATCATATCTTGAATTTTGTTCTTCAAGATCCAGCAGTTATTAGTATCATGACCCGGACAGTTTGAATGATATGCACATCGTGCATTGGGATTGTACCTGGGTGAGGTAACATTAGGATTCTGAGGAGCTTCTTTCAAAGTGATGAGTTCAGCCTTCAACAAATGTTGCAATGCCTGAGCCATTGACATATTGATCTTCGTGAACTGTCTTCTAGCCCTCTGTTGGTTGCCTTGAGGCTGCTCTGTTGTTGCAGGAGTTGGATTTGAAATATGAACTGCACTAACAGACTGATGCCTTCTGTTACGATCAGGTTGACCATAAACAGCATTGGATTCTTTCTTCCCAGTGGGAGGCTTCTTTGCAGCACCTGATGAGGAAGCACCCACATGGATCTTGCCATTCTTTATACCATTCTCTACTCGCTCTCCTGTCATGATCAACTCAGTGAAGCCAGATGATGAGCTTCCAATGAGATGACTGTAAAACGGGCCATTCAGTGTACACATGAACATATCAACCAATTCCCTGTCAGTCAAAGGGGGTTGAACTCTTCCAGCTAAATCTCTCCATTTCTGAGCATACTCTTTAAAACTTTCTTTGGCACCCATAGACATGCTCTGAAGCTGCATGCGAGTGGGAGCTAAGTCAGCATTGTATTGATACTGCTTATAGAAAGCTTCAGCAAGATCATTCCAGTCTCTGATGTTGACACTCTCCAACTGATAATACCACTCCAACTGAGCTCCTGATAAGCTCTCTTGAAAAAAGTGGATCCACAACTTCTTGTCAACAGTGTGAGGTTGGATCCTTCTGACATAAGACCTCAGATGCAGCTTGGGACAGGAGACCCCATCATAAACAACAAAGGTAGGAACCTTGAAACCAATGGGTATAACTACCCCAGATATCAAACTCAAATCCTCAAAATCCAGCCCAGATGATTTCTGCAACTCCATAGCATCCATCCTATCCACCAGCATCTTGAATTTGTCTTCATTAGGCTCATGGTAGTAATTAGCCTCAAAATCAGAGTCCCCCATAGTGTTGTGGAGACTGCCTCCCTCTTTCTCAGATTCCTCAGATTCATAGTCATCAACCTGCTCTTTGGTCTTGACAGGACCCTTGAACCTTCTTCCCATGTTGAGCAGGCCACCTGACTTTCTGGTCTTCTTAGTCTTCTTGGCCAGCAGTGTCTTCAATTCATCTTGCCCCTTGGATAGGTTCAGGATCAGCTCTTGGAACTGTGCATTTTGTGCCTGAAGATCCTTAACTGATTGTTCAAGAGCCATTGCTGAAATAAACAGCGAGAAGATGAGAAACCTGTGCACAATTATAAACCTGTGATGCAATGAAATGGTATGTGAATGTATATGCAATGTTTTCAAGGACCGCAAGATTTAAATTTGCTTAAACAAACAAGAAAGTAACTTTTTATTAGTAATAACTTGTTTTGCCTTTTAGGCTTACAAAAAATGAAATGAAATAAGTACAAAAGGTGGGGTTTTAAGTCTCCCATGGACGTTTCCTCTTTGTGTTGAGGTATGAGTTGAGGTTTCGTTCCTCGTGAAGCTGCTTTGTTAGTTCCAGGATTCTTTCTTGGCTTGCTTTGTAATGAGCCTCGAAAGTATCTCTTTGCTCTTTCAGTTGGATCCATGATCTCTGCAAGTCTTCCATATCAGTAGGCATGTCTGGGTGAAGGATGGTATAAGCTGTATCTCCTTCAGCAACAGGTTCCATGGTAACTGGTAGGACGGCAGGATATGGCATCATGAGTGTCTGAGCACGAGATCGCACCCATCTGAGATAAGCTTCCATAGGAATAGTGTACTTAGGCTCCAGTGTCTTGCTGTCAACCCTGTTTACTTTTCCCCATGCTCGTATGAATCTCTGACGGTAACCCTGAAGATCGTTGTCGTAATCAAACACAATGCCCTGAATCAACATGTCATGTGGACCATCACTCCGAGCATAACCAAACTGTCGTAAAGCTAGAGAGGGGTTGTAGGTGATGCCTCCTCTTATGCCTAGTAGTGGCACATTAGGAAACTCCCCACAACGGTCAATGATGGTGACATTCTCCATAGATCTGGAGCACCAATGGATATCTGAATGCGAGAGTGACATGATCCTTTTGGACCACCTGAACCCTTGCTCATTCTTCATTACTGAGCGAGGAAAGTGAGAAATAAACCACCTAGAAAGAAAAGGTATGCAACACATCAAAGTTCCTCTTGCCCTTGTAGTACGGGTGTGAAGAGAATGTAGGATGTCACCCAGCAATGTAGGCACTGGATTGTGACTCAGGAAAATGTTGATGGCATGAACGTCTATGAACTGATTTGGATTGGGGAACAACACTAAGCCATATATCAGCAAGGCTAAGATCTCCTCAAAAGCATCATAGCTCATGGCCTTCAAGAACATTTGAGCTTTATCCACTAATACCTTAGCAAGAATACCCTTGACTCCGCTTCTCGTTTCTAGAACAATGTCAGATTTTTTCAGATGTAGAGCTGCAACAATAACCTCAGGTTTAGGCTCTTTTTCCAAGCCTGAGAATGGTTTCTGATCAAGTACGGGTATACCCAGAAGTTTAGAGAACTCTTCCATGGTTGGGACCAGCTGGTAATCAGGGAATGTAAAGCAGTGGTGCTTAGGGTCAAAGAACTGAAACAGCACACTCATTGTCGCTCCCGATAAGTGACGCCGGGGTCAGATAAAGGTACAGGAGCGAACGGTCGGCGAAGGGAACAGTGAGAACACACAGCCGTGAACTCACTGGAGAAATGAATAGAGTCGCCAGCTAGGCATTTTTATCCCGGAGGAAAGGCAATGCTGCATAGGCCTAGAAAAAGATGGATAAGACGGTTTGCGAACCAGAGAGACTGAGAAAGGGGGTTGGTTACAACCTGGGAAGGTATTAGCACCCAGATTGTCCGCCGTACTCGACGGGATCCACGCTTAAGAGATTTGTGTTTTAAAGGGGTAGTGTCAGTGCAATCTGTGTATAAAATAGCTGGAAAAGATGTACAGGTGTCAGTGTAAAAGAAGTGTGAAGTGCATAAGTGAAGTGTCAGTGTAAGGAAAAATAGTATGCTCATGATCATGAGGCTAAGAGAATAAAGCTGGGAAGAGGGGGAATATACAGAGACTTTTGTTCGATAACTGTTAAGTTATGCCTACGTATCCTCTCGTGCAACGAGGAAGTCAGAACACCGTAGTTCGACCCAAAGAGACTGAAAGATGAATTGACTTGTGAACTGCTTACTAGTCTATGCTCAAGTGTATGATCTGTCTGGCACAGATGCAAACTGTCTTGCATTAGACGGAAGAAGCGAGTTCTCGTTTGTGAGTGAATGAGATGAGAAGAGAATCCCGGAGGAGACGATTATTGTTTGTTTTTGTGTTTTCAGTCTTTTATTGCTTTTGAAAGTTTGTCATAAGATAATGAGCTTAAGTCTAAACCAATGGATTTAGTAAACTCATCACATCTTCCCTCTGATTAGGGGTAATGAGAATACCTTAAGTGTGAAGTCAGATTCTCACACTTAATCACCTTTGGTGTAGGATTAAGATCATTAACCTACTTGTGATTATTTAGATGTTTTTGTGATTTTGTTTAGTGTTAAGTAATGAGGTTAAGCCACAATCAAGGATTAAACAGACCCATTACACCATCCTAAAAG
Source organism: Lathyrus aphaca (assembly GCA_963966055.1). Classification (NCBI taxonomy): domain Eukaryota; kingdom Viridiplantae; phylum Streptophyta; class Magnoliopsida; order Fabales; family Fabaceae; genus Lathyrus; species Lathyrus aphaca. The sequence goes on along the minus strand of OZ014520.1, from coordinate 30,097,296 downwards.
AAGGATAATAGATGAGAATGTTTAAGCTGAGGAAGACTCCTCAACTTAATCCATGATTAGGGATTAAACCCATGACAAAACAAGCCTTTGATTAAGTGGATTTTAGTTAATGATATGATGATGAAGTGAATTTTATGATTTGTAAGACAACCTGAGGGGGACTTGTCCATTAACTCTAGGGTTAGTCCTTCTTAACCAGTTAAGGAAGAATTAGAACCCTAATGCAAGGCCCAAGTTACAAGTGTGATGTCTTGATAATTATTAAGTGATTTGATTAAGAGATTTAAACACCTTAAGGGTTTAATACTTAGGATTAAAGTTATACACTCCATCCTAAGAGAAGGATGTAGGCATAAGCTTAATCACAAAGTCTTAAAGCCTTTAGGGTTTAGTCCCTGATTATGAGATGAGAAGAGAAGACTCAAAAGAGACACAAAGGTGAAACTAAGAGGGGGGGACTAATCAAAACCCTAATCATTGTCATGCTTGGTTGTTCCTAAGGTTTGTGAGGTTTTCAAGAAGAAGATCTTCAATGGAACCACCAGGAAGCAGATGAACAGGATCAAGAGAAGCAAAGTGACTTGCTTCATTCAAGAAGTCAAGTCACTTGAAGAAAGAAAGTGGGAGAAGCAAGAATGAGCAAGCTCAAACTCAAACACATGTATAAATGCAGCATGCTATGCAAGAGAGATGAGAAGAAAAGTTATGAGAAGTGAAGGCAAATTCAATTCTCAAGTTTACTTACCACCTGAAATGTTAGAAACAAATGCAATGCAATGCTAAATGAAATGAAATGACATGATGCTAGGCCAAACCAGAAGCATGCACATGATGATTATGATGTTATGAAGTGCTGCAAACATGAGACAAGGCATAGGGATGTTCATACAAAGTCATGGATGCAAATGATGCAAGTTAAGGAACATAAATGAACATGAAATGTCATGAAGCATACAAGACAAATGGCATGGCAAAGATGTAATGCAATGATCAATGATGCTTCATACATGTCTTAAGATGTCAAATGAATCATAAGAATGCACAAAATGCAATGGCAAGTCATGTTATGCAAGAGAATGCAAGATGGATGCACATGGAAGCCCAAATTAGGGTTTATGATCAATGCATCAAACACAAACCAAAATCAGAAGCAAACAACATTATAAAAAATTGAAAATGCACTCAAAGGACCCCTAATCCTATACTAACCCACTGCCCAAAGGAGAGGTCTCAACTCCTAACCTAACTCAAGATATGATCTTTACAAGTTATTAGGGTTTTCTAGGGTTCTTAACAAAACAAATGCCAATCAATTAGGAAATGCAAGATCAAATCATGGCCTTTTTTATCCTTGAAAATACATGTCAAATGGAAAACAATGCAAAAAGAATCAATGTCTCAACCTTCACCAATAGGCAGAAATGAATTTTTAAACTTGTGGTCAAAGTAATGCACAAAATATGATTTAATTCCATGAAAAATTCTTAAAATGCATCAAGATCAAAAAAGAAATTTGGTTTGAAGGTTGGACAATGTTTCTAAATGTCTTAGAACATTTCATGAATTTTTTTGTAATTTTTAAATACCTAAAAGTATTTTCAATTAATTAATTCCCATTAATCAATTAAAAGTAATCTTTTAAATATTTAAAAATACCTTTTTTAATGATAAAAACAAAATAAAAATATTTTTGTGTCATAAAAATTAATAAAACCTTAAAGAAAAAGTTTCATAATTTTTATGATTTTTCTGCTATTTTAAATAAATTGTGCAATTTAAATGAAATAAATATGAATAAAAATTAAATTAAATAAAAGTAAGCAGAATGCAAGGCTGGGATTCAATCTGGAAATGAGAGGGTTGACTTGGCGCGTCATCTAGTGGTCCAGATTCAAACTTCTTAATCCTAATTAATTAAATAAATTAATGTGATTAGGGCTAATGAAACAGATCCTGGCCATCAAAAAGGGTGGGAAGTCAACCAGTCAACGGGAATCAACGGCTCATATTCAAACTAACATTAATTACTGGTTTATGCCCTAATTACATTCAGGTGGCCGGAGAAGACTTCCGGTCGTCTTCTCCGGCCAGAAGCTCACCTGAAAATCACCCAACTTCCTCAAAACGTAATATAAATGAAGTCTATGAATTGGGAAACGTTTCTAACACCCTCACGAATCAAACCCCTAACCTAAAACAAATTTATCTTTCCTAAATCATCTGAATCGAAGAGGGAAAGTTCTAGGGTTCGTAAGCTTCAAACACAAATTAAATTCTCAAAACACAACCATTTCAAAAACTAAAAGCATCAGGATGATCAGGAGAGCATAAAGAACAAGTTTGTAACAAGAAAAATCATTTCTGGAAAAATTAATTTCGAGCTACCTGAGATTTGCAACTTTCAATTTAGGAACTTTCAGGCCTCTTCCTTCAGTGCAAGCTGCTCCTCTTGGTCCCCCCAAGTGTGTTTGAATGCTCAAAATGAGTTGATGTTGGCTGGAAAAGAAGATTCGAAAGGAACTGCTTCAGTTCAGTCAACAATGGCAGATGAGATTCTGGCACTCTCAGGCTGTGAAAAGGGGTTGTTTGTGATCTATGAAGTGTGTTGAGAAGGTTTGTGGTGTTGGTTGGTGTGTTTGTGAGCTAGGATAAGAGTTTCGAATGAAACTGCAGTTTGAGGTGAATGATGGCAATGGAGTTTTCAGGCTTGTTCCAGGCTTATGCTTGGGGTGTTTCTTGTCTATGAGGTGTGGTGAGTTGAGTGATGATGAGAGTTTGAGTGTTTGAAGACTGTGGAGAGTGATTCGAATGAACTTGCAATGATGTGAGTTTTTGTGTAAGTGTTCAATGTGTGTGTTTCAGCCTTGGCCCTTGATGTCTTTAGCTTGCAAATTGATAACATATTTTAATCCAAGTGGCCAGAGGATGTGACTTGTGCAGCTGTGATAGGTAAGTTTGCTTTTGCATAAAAGGTCAACTTTGTGTAAGATAGGGCATGGGCAAGGTCTAGGCAAGTACAAGGCATGGCTGGCGCAGCAAAGGTGAGGGAGAGGCCTAGCAAAGCTCAGCAGCCAATGCACCAAGTTGTAGGAAGTGAAATGAGTAGTTTTGCAAGTTGGTTGGCTTATGTTTCACATGTGATCCTTTGCATAACCAAGCATGAAACCAAGGGCAAACTTAGTTCAAATCTGATTTTTGTAACTTAGAGAAAGTTCACATGCTAATTTGAGATGCATTAGAGGCTGCAATGTGTTTTGATCCAAGGCTTTGCAAAATTTCCACTTGATGCATAACTTGAAAATAAATGATTTTTGGCAACTTTGCATGGTCATAACTTTTGATCCAAGAAGAGTTTGATCATGTTCTTGTACTTTTTGGAAAGGGAAAGATGAGATCTACAACTTTCATGACCAAAGTTTTTTCATTTGAAGCCTTTTTGGATCAAGAATCAAGGCTTGAAAAATGACCTAAAATGATGCATTCTTGAAAAGTCAATTATGCCTCAAAAAGTCAACTTTTGCAAAAACCCTAAATTCTTGATTTTATGCACTTCAACCTTCTTCCATGATCAAATAAAGATCATATACACTCAAAATGATGAAGATCACCCATTGGTTGGGTCATTGGGGGCCTCAGATGCCCTGATTTTGCACTGACTTGTCTGAAAAGTCAACTCTTGATCAGATGACTTCCCCATGAAATTTCTTCATGAAAATTGATATGTATACTCCCTATACCATATAGAGATCAATGGAAACAAGAATGACCAAAAAATTTGGAGTTATGGCCTCTGAAACCAAAACCCTAATTTTAGGTCAATTGTGTAGTTCAACCTGGCTCTGCATCCACTCAAACCCTAGCTCTTGTGATTCCTCTGCATTTTTGACTTTGAGGAGATGAAATATGATATAAGAACACACATGGACCACTTTGAATTGGTTGGTGGCCTTTGGAGTGGCCCAAGAAGCTTTGGGATTGCTCAGATCACAAACCCTAGGTGCAGATGCCTTGAAAACTATGCAGTGGATAAAAAATGAGATGTGAGATGACATGATTGTGTTTGTGCATATGAGAAGATCACAAGCCATGGTGTGAATGGGTGAGGGCAAATTTGGGGTGTTTACAGCTGCCCCTATTCAAACATGAGTTAGCTGTGCAGGTTGTAAGCGACGGCTTAACAGGCCAAACAAGATAACTTGTGGTTGAATACCAAAGACAGTCCAAAATTTGCACTCACAAAATGAAGAAGAAAAGGGATATAGATTGTAAATGAAAAATAAAGTATATTGTAAAGTGTGGGCGACGGAGGACGACCGTCGAGCAGAGGAAGACTGCTGGGTAAAGTGGTAATGTGAAGCAAAGCGATGACGGGGACGGCCGACATGCTGGTAAAGTGCAGGAAATAAAGCGATGACGGGGACGGCCGACATGCTGGGGATAAAAAGTAAAGCTAAGACGGGGACGGCCGACTAGCTGGGGAAAAACAAGTAAAGCTAAGACGGGGACGGCCGACTAGCTGGGGAAAAACAAGTAAAGCTAAGACGGGGACGGCCGACTAGCTGGGAAAAATAGGATATTATGATGGGGACGGCCATCAAGATAAAGCTGCAAAGTTCTCTGGGGATTAATGAAACATGACGGGGACGGCCATCAAGTTCATAAAGGTCAAGTAACCAACGATGGGGACGGCCATCGGGCTAAAAAGGAAAAGGGACCACGACGGGGACGGCCATCGGGTTAAAGAATAAATGAAATAAACAGATGATGGGGTACGGCCATCAAAGGTGAAGGACGATCACCTAGCAGGGGACGGCTGCTCTGTTGGGAACAAAAGAAATATGATGGGGACGGCCATCAAAGGTGGGGGACGACCACCTGGCAGGGTACGGCTGCCGAAAATATCAACGATGGGGACGGCCATCGGATAGCAAAGGTCAACGATGGGGACGGCCATCGGACGAGCATGATGGAGGACGACCATCAAGAAGTGGAGGACGACCACTCAGCAGGGGACGGCTGCTCTCGGGGTTTATCATGACACAGGACGAGTGTTAGATAACCAAAATCAACAATGGGGACGGCCATTGGATAAAGTGATGAAGGACGATCATCAAAAGGTGGAGGACGACCACCTAGCAGGGGACGGCTGCTAAAAATCAACGATGGGGACGGCCATCGGATGAGCATGATGGAGGACGACCATCAAGAAGTGGAGGACGACCACTCAGCAGGGTACGGCTGCTCTCAAAGGTATCATAACACGGGACGAGTGTTATAAAAGAAAAAAATTGTTTTGTTGGCGATCTACTGGGGAGATAGTAAACACGGACGAGCGTTTACATCCAAGAAACAAAAGGTATAAGTGTTTGGTATTGTGTATAGATTAAAGATGCGGACGAGCATCCTTAAGGCCATGATACGGACGAGTACCATGTAGAAACAAACTGACACATGTTCAGAGATGATGATACGGACGAGTATCAACTGGTTAACAAAGAACAAGGACTACTGTCGAATCTGCGGGGATATGAGTGATGATGTATACAAGATACGGACGAGTATTTGTATAAATGTACCATGAGTAGTGAGTATGAGTATTGTATAGATGAGTGTTTATCTGCTGGGGAGGGTGACACGGACGAGTGTCAAGAAAAAAAGTATAGTATAAACAAGTATCTGATATACAAAGTGTAGGCTACTGCGCTGGGGATATGACACGGACGGGTGTCAAGGGTTTGTATATACAAGTATATGTGAGTGCAAAGAGGATGTCTTTGGCTTTTTGCTGGTGATTTGACACGGACGGGTGTCAGGATGTATCTGCAGTACGGGTGATCTTGTTTGTAAAGTGTTCAGGCGACTTTACTAGGGAAAGATGACACGGACGGGTGCCAAAAGGTGTATATGCTGGTATTTGTGAATATGAGGCAACTGCTTTTGCTGGGACTCTGGGGGATTTTGGGGGAAGGTAACCTGTATTCTGATGAATGGCTACTAGTCACAAGCGTTCAATTCACAACATGACTTATGATTATGCTATGCATTTGATTTTTGCCGTAATGCTCCGTATTAGACGGAATGCTACGCTCTGAGGGTATAATATGATGCGAATGCTATGATTATGCAAAGAGGCACCGATCCGGGATTCGGATCTCGTTGTTGCGAAGATCTCTGGCTGATCTGCTGAGGAAGACATCCCAGCTGGGGATAAGATCATTGGTGTATCTACTTGGGGGATATAGGTCAATGATCGACATATCCTTATAATATGGGAGACCCAGCTGGGGTTCGTAGAAGCTTTCTTCACTCTGTTGTGACTTCTTCGTGCGTTGCTCTTCTGAATAGAGGCTGGGGACTTTGTGGGGAGATGATTCCCTGATTTCTGCATTCTGCTGAGGAAGGATGGCAACTCGGCTGGGGAATGCTGTTGATAACTCAGCTGGGGAGAGCAACAAGAGGCAACTCCGCTGGGGATAGAGCATTCTGAGTGTTAAGCTTGTTTGTTGACTTGGCAACTTTGCTGGGGAAGGCAATGGGGAACTACTCAGCTGGGGGAAGAGCATTTCAGATGCTGAGATTAAGTGCATGTTGATTCGGCAGCTCCGCTGGGGAAATGGGCACCTTCTAGTGCCATGTGGAAGATAGACCAAGTTGATCATGATTCGCCTACCTGTTGAGACGTAACCTGCATGCCCCAGGTTGCGTTCTGGATACCTGCAATCCTGCGAAGATAATGAAACGTACAAAAGGTCCCGAGGTATCCCTTACTGGATTCCGTCATAGGAGTTAAGTACTTTCGAGAATAATCACATTCCCTGTAAGCATGTGTTTTGTTTTTTAGAGAAGGCATCTGTACTTATGCAATTGTATTTTAGAGATATCAGACAACTCTTTGCAAAACGTAAATATAAAAAGACGAAGCGTGACTGAAAATCTGATTTTATTAATTCATGTGCCCTGAATTGGCAAGATACAGTCAAAGAAACATATCTCCTGAAATGAGGAGATTGTTACAAATTGAGGAATAAAGTGCTGGCGGTGTTGACGACGCTTTGAGGAGCTTCCTCTCCTGCTATGACTCGTATGACAATGACGTTCTTCTCGTCTTGCTTTCTGGAGAGAGTTGATTCTGATTGAAGCTTGATCCTTTGTAGCATACCAAGTTGTAGGTAATACAGACGGATTCAGAATGCAGTTGTTCGCTTATTCCCTTATTTTGCATGGATCGCCCTTTCGGGTTTTCAATCCATCGGGATACCCATTTTTGCCTGAGCTGTCCAATGCGGCTTTTCAACTCAGCGGGTGTACATTTTTTATTCATTTTCCCTTACTTTTGCCCGAGTCTTTTATTCTGTTTTTTGACTCGCCGGGATGCCCTATTTTTGCCTGGACTTACATTCTGTTTTTATGTCCAGCGGGTCATTTTATGCGAAGTATTTTTTAACTGCATCTGAATTCACAGGGGATGGGAAATCTTCACCATCCATGGTGCTGAGCATCAGTGCTCCACCAGAGAAAACTTTCTTCACCACGAATGGTCCTTCATAATTTGGAGTCCACTTGCCCCTGTGGTCTGTATGAGGAGGGAGGATTCTTTTCAACACAAGATCTCCCATTTGGTACTCTCGGTGCCTGACTTTCTGATCAAAGGCTTTCTTCATTCTCTTCTGATATAACTGCCCATGACAGATTGCGGCCAATCTCTTCTCTTCGATCAGACTCAGTTGTTCGAATCGGGACCTAACCCACTCTGCTTCACTCAGTTTAACATCCATCAACACCCGTAGAGAGGGTAATTCAACTTCAACAGGTAGGACTGCTTCCATACCATATACAAGCTGATACGGCGTTGCCCCAGTGGATGTTCTGATTGATGTGCGGTACCCATGCAAGGCGAACGGTAGCATTTCATGCCAGTCTTTGTAGGTGACTACCATCTTTTGCACAATCTTCTTGATATTCTTATTTGCTGCCTCGACAGCGCCGTTCATCTTTGGCCTGTAAGGAGAAGAATTGTGATGTTGGATCTTGAAGTCCCGACATAATTCAGCCATCATTTTGTTATTGAGATTGGAACCATTATCAGTAATGATTCGCTCGGGCACTCCGTACCGACAGATGATATCTCTTTTCAGAAATCTGGCTACCACTTGTCTTGTAACATTTGCATATGAGGCTGCTTCAACCCACTTGGTGAAATAGTCAATGGCAACCAGGATGAATCTGTGGCCATTTGAAGCAGTTGGCTCAATCTTACCAATCATATCGATGCCCCACATGGCAAAGGGCCAGGGTGAAGACATTATGTTCAAAGGATTGGGAGGTACATGCACTTTATCTGCGTAGATCTGGCATTTATGACATTTCCTGGCATAGGCACAACAGTCTGCATCCATTGTGATCCAGTAATAGCCTGATCTTAACAGCTTCTTAGCCATTGCATGCCCTCCGGCATGGGTACCGAAAGAGCCTTCATGCACTTCATGCATCAGTAGATCTGCTTCCGTCTTGTCAACACATCTGAGGAGTACCATATCAAAGTTCCTCTTGTATAAAGATCCATCAGCGTTCAGAAAGAAACTTCCAGCAAGCCTTCTTAAAGTCTTCTTATCATTGGAAGATGCCCCAGGTGGGTATGTTTGATCCTCCAAGAAGCATTTGATGTCGTGGAACCAAGGCTTATCATCCTTAGCAATATCTGCTGCAAATACATATGCTGGTCTATCAAGTCTCGATACTGAAATCTGAGGTACAAAGTTAGTAGCTTGAACTTTGATCATGGACGAAATGGTAGCAAGAGCATCCGCAAACTGATTCTCGTCCCGAGGGATATACTCAAGTTTGACTGTTGTGAAGAAAGTCAGTAACCTTCTTGTATAATCCCTGTAAGGTATCAGATGATCTTGGTGGGTGTACCATTTTCCGTTGGTCTGATTGATTACCAAAGCTGAATCTCCGAATACGGTCAATGTCTTGATCCTGAGGTCAATGGCTTCCTCAAGACCCATAATGCAAGCTTCGTATTCAGCTTCGTTGTTAGTGCAGTTGAAAGTGAGTTTTGCCGAGAAGGGCATGTGAACTCCTTTAGGTGTAATGAGTACTGCACCAATACCACGGCCATTCATGTTAACAGCCCCGTCAAACATCATAGTCCATTCTTCCTCCGGGTCGGGCCCTTCAGTGTGAATAGGCTCTTCGTGATCTTTTGCTTTAATGAACATGATGTCCTCATCAGGGAAGTCAAACCTCATTGGCTGGTAGTCATCAATAGGTTGCTCAGCAAGATATTCAGATAGTACACTGCCCTTGATGGCTTTCTGAGATGTGTACTGTATGTCGTATTCTGTGAGAATCATCTGCCATCTTGCAACCCGTCCGGTAAGAGCTGGCTTCTCGAAAATGTACTTAACTGGATCCATCTTGGATATCAATAAAGTAGTGTGGGTCAACATATACTGTCTCAGTCGGCGAGCAGCCCACGCTAAAGCACAGCAAGTTTTCTCGAGCAGTGAATAACGCTGTTCACAGTCGGTAAACTTTTTGCTTAGGTAGTATATTGCATACTCTTTTCGACCAGACTCGTCATGCTGGCCCAGCACACATCCCATCGACTCTTCTAATACCGTTAAGTACATAATCAGAGGTCTTCCTTCAACTGGCGGCATGAGGATTGGAGGTTCTTGCAGATACTCCTTGATCTTGTCAAAAGCCCTTTGGCAGTCTTCGTTCCAACTGACCGTTTGTTCTTTCCTTAGCAGCTTGAACAAAGGTTCACAGGTTGCTGTGAGGTGAGATATGAACCGCGAGATGTAGTTCAATCGACCTAAGAACCCTCGAACTTCTTTCTCAGTTTTCGGTGCAGGCATCTCTTGGATGGCTTTGACTTTATCAGGGTCAACTTCAATCCCCTTCTCACTTACAATGAATCCCAGCAACTTACCGGATCGCACCCCGAATGTGCATTTGTTGGGGTTTAACTTCAGTTGGTACTTCCTCAGACGCTTGAATAACTTGAGCAGATTCACCAGATGGTCTTCCTCTGTAAGGGACTTGGCAATCATGTCATCCACATAGCATTCTATTTCCTTATGGATCATATCGTGGAATAATGTCACCATAGCCCGTTGATACGTTGCGCCAGCATTCTTCAGTCCGAATGGCATCACTTTGTAACAGAACGTGCCCCAAGGCGTGATGAATGTTGTCTTCTCCATGTCTTCAGGTGACATCTTGATCTGATTATATCCTGAAAATCCATCCATGAAGGAGAATACCGAGAACTGAGCCGTGTTATCCACCAATACGTCAATGTGAGGTAATGGGAAATCATCTTTCGGGCTGGCTCTGTTCAGATCCCGGTAATCAACACACATTCTTACTTTGCCATCCTTCTTAGGCACAGGTACTATGTTAGCAACCCACGGCGGGTAGCTAGTCACAGCAAGGAACCCGGCGTCCCATTGCTTTTGTACCTCTTCCTTGATTTTCATAGCCATGTCTGGGCGAGTTCGGCGCAGCTTTTGTTTCACTGGTGGGCATTCTTCCCTCAAAGGCAGCTTGTGCACAACTATATCGGTATCCAACCCTGGCATATCTTGATACGACCAAGCAAACACATCAACATACTCTTGGAGCAGATCTATCAGTTGTCTCTTCACTGAATTCTGCAGGCAGGCCCCGATCTTAACCTCTTTCACGTCTTCGTCTGTACCAAGATTAATCACTTCAATCTCCTCCTGATGAGGAGTAACAACCTTTTCTTCCTGTCTCAACAACCTAGCTAGCTCTTCAGGAAGCTCATATTCTTCATCAACCCCTTCATCAGCTTGATTGATTGGATTGTCAAAGTCATACGATGTCATAGCCGTGCTGTTGTCGGTGCTGTCAGGAAGGCACCTTCTGCAAGGGTTAAGTTGTTCATTTTAGAGATTGATTTTAATCTTGCTTTAGAAAAAAAAAGTGAAATGAAGTTATCATTTTGAAAACACCGCCATTTATTTTTGTACAAAAAGAAAAATGGAAAAACAGTGAGCAGAAAAGAAAAAGACTCGTTTGCAAAAAGATGTCTGATATTTCATTAATTTAATCTTGTTTGCACAAAAGTACAGATGGCCCTGGTTACAAAATGAGTCTTGTCATCTTGGGCAAGATGCAAGACTTGGATGCATGCTATAAAAATACAGGAAATAATAATTACTCTGCATGAGTAACTCTTATAATTTCCTGGGAAGACCAGTTCGAGACACTGCTCCCCGGGATCTTTGGACGAATCCAATTCTCCAGATTGCGCTCCTCTTCCAGCTCGTCTTCCAGACAGTTGATAGCATCGGGGGTAAGCATTCCCCCACTGACAAAACCTGGCTCTGCAGCAGCCTTTGCTTGATGTTGAGTTGGTCTGTAACCCAACCCAAACTTGTCCTTCTTCTCCTCCACAGCTAAGACCTTGCCCCAGCCTAGGGCAGTTCCTTCTTCAACAGCCTTCCGGGCTTGTTGGTAAGATGACATGGAGATACCAGATACAGCAGATGCTTCATTGACGTTCAAGGCCTCAAAACCTTGGCTCATTGTTTCATGGATCTCTCCATCCATCTCAATGTATTTATAAGTATCCAGATGGCTAACAAAAATGTCCTCCTCCCCACAGATTGTGACAACTTGACCTTCCCACTCAAATTTTAACTTTTGGTGAAGGGTAGACGTTATTGCGCCGGCGGCGTGAATCCAGGGTCTACCCAACAAACAGCTGTAGGCGGGCTGAATGTCCATCACATAAAAGATAGTTTTAAAGGTCTGTGGGCCAATTGTCACAGGCAGCTCAATCTCTCCCAGAACCGATCTCTTAGAGCCATCAAAAGCTCGTACCACCAGGTTGCTGGGTCTCAATGCCAATCCATCATATTCTAACTTCACCAGAGCCTTCTTTGGTAAGACATTCAGGGAAGAACCTGTGTCCACCAGCACATGAGAAAGGACAGCTCCTTTGCATTCCATGGTTATGTGCAAGGCTTTGTTGTGATTACGGCCATCCGCTGTCAAGTCAGAATTGGTAAACCCTAGCCCATTGCTAGCAGTAACATTTCCAACCACGGTTTCCAATTGGTTGACAGTAATCTCCTCCGGCACGTAAGCTGCGTGCAGGACCTTAAGTAGTGCATTCCGATGGGCTTCGGAGCACATAAGCAGTGAGAGGATAGAGATTTTGGATGGCGTCTGGTGAAGTTGATCCACAATTTTGTAGTCACTCTTTTTGATGATTCTCATAAACTCATCAACTTCCTGATCGAATGGAGTCTTCAGGGCTTCTCTGGCAGCTAGATCTTCCTGCACCGGGCCTTTACCCTTTGCCTTGGCAGCAGCTTCTGCTTCGGCAGTAGGTCTTTGAACTTGTGAAGCAAAGAGACGTCCGCTTCGAGTGAAGCCTCCGCCTCCGCCCACATTATCTACTTGTGGTGCAGGTGTTGATGTGTCAAGAGTGATTCTTTTTCCTTCGCAGTATACGTCAGAGCCATAGTGCCAAGGGATGGCCCTATTGCTTTCATATGGTACTGGTCCAGGCACCGTGACAGTGACCGGACTGATTGCTGCTGCTGAAGGGACTGTTATTGTTTGTGGATCATAAAAGATGGTAATTGGTGCTCTGGCGGGAGCAGCACCTTCTGAATGGTAGGCGGAGTTATTTTCTGGATCGTAGAATATGGTAACTGTGGAGACATCTTCATGATTGATTGCTGGTGTTGTAGGAGGTTCCGTTGGAAGGACTGTTGTTGTTGTTGATGGAGAGTCGAAATGGAATGAAGCTGAAGTTGTAGCAGGAGAAACTGTTGAAAACTGATCATTCGGAAGGACAGGTGAAGTACTTGTTGATGGTGCTGATGAATTGTTGGGAGCATTAGTTGCTGCAGTTGTAGGAGGGTCTGAAACCGTTGCTGATGAAGTTGTCGGATTTGCAGGAAACGATGTAGTGATCTGAAGCAAGCCACTCTGAATGAGGCTGTTGATGCCATTCCTCAAGTCCTCACACCCATTCCATGAAATATTGCAGTATGGGCATCCTAGTTCGCACCCTGGAAATATATTGTTTTCACGGAGCTGAGCTTTGATTTCCACCAATGGTGTCCTGATCTGATCCACACTAGTTATGAAATAAGACGGTTGTTCTTCTTCAATAGCATTAATACGGGGACCACCATGGTGTGGCATTGGGTTTTTGTTGACATTGGGCGGAGGCGCAAAGTTCAGAGCCTTGGAGTCTACCAAGTCTTGTACCTTCATATGCAGAGCCCTGCATTTTTCTGTACTGTGACCAGGTGCGTTTGAATGAAAAGCACACCTAGCATTGGAGTCATAGTTTCTTGGTAGACTGTTGGGATCCGGCGGTGCCAACGTTCTTAGCTCAACCAGGTTGAGTTTCAGAAGTTGTGGCAGCAAAGCAGCGTACGGCATGGGGATCGGGTCGATTACCCGGTTAGCTTGGGAGGGCCTCTGTTGAAATGGCCTCTGTTGATTGTTGTTGCTATTGTTGTTGTTGTAGTTGTTTCTTGGAGGATATTGATTCTGATGATACTGAGGTTGTTGTTGGAAGTTTTGTTGAGGAGGTTGATAGACTGGCTGAGGATGAGCTGGAGCAGGGATAGTGACTGCTGCTATTGACCTTTGAACATATTGGGGCCTGCCCCTGTTGGAATGGATGGCATTGGTCTCGCCGGTTCTTCTCGGGCCTGCAAAAGGCTTTCTTGTGCCACTGGACGAACTAGCACCATTATCAGAAATTTTACCCATTTTCAATAGGCTTTCAATTCTCTCTCCGGCTATGACGACGTCTGCGAAGCTGGTGGAGGAGAAGGCAGCTAGCCTATCAATATAGGTTCCTTGCAGGGTATTCATGAACATATCAGCCATTTCTCTTTCAGACATTGGTGGCTGGACAGCAGCAGCAAGCTGTCTCCATCTTTGAGCATATTCTCTGAAGCTCTCTCTGGATGATTGTGACATCCCCATTAGGAGGGTCCTATTGGGCGCCATATCCAGATTATATTGATACTGTCTGATGAAGGCCTCTGCCAGGTCCTTCCAGCATCTCACAGTTGCTCTCGTCAGATGGGAATACCATTCCCTAGAAGCTCCAGTCAAGCTATCTTCGAAGTAGAACATCCACAATTTCTCGTCCATGGTGTAAGCTTTTAGTCTTCCGAGAAAAGATTGCAGATGGGTTCGAGGACAAGAAGTCCCATTATACTTTTCAAAACATGGAGGCTTGAACTTGTGGGGAATCCTAACCCCGTCTACTAAGCCCATATCCATCACGTCAAAACCCAAAGAATTTTGAGATTCTAAGGATCTTAACTTCTCAGCTATTTCTTCCAATCTCCTGTCATAAGTTTCCTCTCCAGCACCCATTACAGTAAATTGGTCCTCCTGAGGATCCTCTTGAAGTATTCTGGCCGCGGTGGCTGTCCCTTGAACGTTTGCAGGGATATTAATCTCAGGATGTAGATGTGGACCAAACACCGGGGGGGTAACATGTGGCTGCACCCTTTCATTATTGCTTGTGCCTGCAGTCCCCACATGAGGCTCATCTTGGTTCTGCCTTTCCACCATAGCTCTCAGTCTCTCCTGGCTCTGAGCCATGTTGTTCATAACCTCCATGAACTGCGTCATCTGTGTTCTCATCTCCAATCTTTCATTGGCTAGCTGATTTCTGACATCAGCAAGATCTTGTTGAACTTGATCCATCTGAATTCCCGGAAGGTTGATTCTAGTTGGATACCTGTGTGGCCGGTTGAGGGGAAATGCCCGGCGACGAGCAATAATTCCTGAATATCACAACAGAGGTTAGTAACAGCAAAACAAAACCTACAAAACAAACAAAGGGGTTAGCATGCAATGCAGTTATGCTTATTTGCTCTCAAGGTATCCGGTTTGGTCTTCAGTTTTGACCCTCCCAGACCCTTGAAGGTGATGCTGTTGAAGTTGCTTTTGATGTGAGCCCAAATAGAAACCAACACAAATATATTACAAAGGGTGAAATAATACAACTTGTTCATTTTTACAACACAAACCCTCAAAGGGGCCAAAATACATCACAAAAAAGCAAAAGTACATGGAAAAGGAACAACAACAGGCAAATGATCAAACCCCAAGGCCAAACTCATCCTCACGAACTTCCTTGAGAAGTGCTTCGGTCACAGGATCAGCCGGACGCTCCGTGAGACTTCTGATGAGAAGGTTTCTTGTTGCAACAGCTGCAGTCAATTTCCTGCTCTGACCTTGGTCCTTAGACCTCTTCAATCCTGCTTTGATTTTCAGCTCTGATATTTCTTCCTGGGCTGCTGCCAGGGCCTTTTCCATCTGCTCCATCTTGTCTTGAGCTCTCTTGTCTTCTAGAGTACGGGCCTCAGTGATCCGGACCCACCTGGCCTGACTCTCTTTCAAATACAAGTCTGTTCTTGCTCTTTGGAATTTGGCTTCTTTACAAGCATTCTTCAGAATCTGCTCACCAGCTTTGGACTTGTTGATATAATCTCCAGACTTCTCAATTTTAGTCAAGTGTTCCACTCTCAATTTCTCCAATCTCTCAATCTCCCTCACACCTTCACTCCTCTCCCGGAGGGTCTTCTGCAAGGCTTGAGTTAACTTCTCATTTCTTTCCTTCAGGCTTTCAAACTCCTCCAAACTGATAGTAGCAGGGGGTGGTGCTGAAGATGACTCAGGCCTGTCTTCTATGGTGAAGGGCAATCCAGAGAATTGGGCCCTAGCATGGGACCACTCATAATATTGGACCGATGCCACATTATTGCACTTCCCCAGAATGGTGATTCCCTTAGTCTGAACATGATCCCAGGCCCAGGCAGCCTGCCTAACAGTTGTCAGACTAATCTTGTTCTCACAGTAGAGGGTCTCAACCAAATCCTGCACCCTAGGAGCATGGACCAGTGCATAGCCTAACTGCCTCTTGAACAGCAGAGGGTTGTAATTGATACTTCCCTTAACTCCCACCAAAGGCACATTGGGAAAGTGTCCACAGCTTGTGATAATATCTCTGCCCTTGGTGCTCTGAGTGCACCATCTGATGTCTGCTGAAGTGAGAGTAGTGAGCCTCTTAGCCCAGTTGCTTTGCTGATGAGGATTTAGGAATGCATCTGTCCTGGGCAGATGCCTGAGAAGCCAAGCATGGAACAGTGGAGCACAACACCTCACTAACTTACCCCTCTGCTTCTCATTCCTCTGATGCACTGAGTAGTAGAGATCTCCTAACAAGGTTGGCACTGGGTTCTTCAGGATGAACAAGTGAATTGCATTCTTGCTGATGAATCGAGGCTCATCTGCAAACAACACAATTCCATATACACTTAAGGCCAACAATGCACAAACAGCTTTCCACTCCCCCAGGGAGGCCTTCAAACTAGCTTGAGAAATCAGGAAGTCAAGATGAAAACCAGGGATCCCAGCTTTAGAGGTCAAGTGTTGTTCAATCGACAGAGGTTCCAGGTGCAAAGCTTTTGCTATCTCTCCATTGCTGGGAAAGACCATTTCAGGGTTGAAAGGGATTTCTCTCTTGATAGGCAAACCAACCAAATATGAGTATTCTTCCAAAAGAGGACCCAACTGAAAGTCTTGAAAGGTGAAACATCTCAATGGAGGATCATAAAACTGAATGCAGGTGTGGATGAGGCTCCTCTGAGAAGGGTCCAGATCCATAACCATGTCCAGTATATCTCCATAACTCTCCCTGAACAAAGGAATGTGATCTGGAGTGATCAGGGTTTGGATCCTCCTGATGTCTGATAAGTCTGGTTGGAAGAAATGATAAGTGGTGTTGCTTTTCTTTGGAGCCATGATGCTGAAGACTGAGTAGAATAAGTGCTGATGGAGATGCTGAGGAGTGAGCCACTGATAGGCTGGTGCAAGTGACTGGAGTATATGGCTGGCAGCTGAAGCAAGTGCTGGTGGAGACAGGTCAAAACTGCAGATGGGGTCAAAACCAAAACCAGATAAAGGTGGATACCCTGAAACACAAATAAGCACATGTTAATATGATGCAATGAGTATGAATGCAGATGATATGCAAAGGGTTTGTGACTGAGCTGGATCTGATTTAACTGCCTTGGTCTAGATCCATGTGTGTTCAAGAATTCCAGATGGAGGTCTATAAATCCAGTAACCAGGGTAGGGGACTCAAATAAAGAGCCACATGTCCAGGGTTTTAGAATCACAAGAACTATTCAACATGGAGCATTCTTAACAAAGTCAAAGTAACAGGGTATTCTGAGGTCAAAGTACCTGCAAACCTGTAAACAGCCCAACCCCCTCACAGGTGGTGATCTAGAACAAGGATCCTCAGACTTGGATCAGTTATGAGAAGTGTAAACACTTCTAACCCGGAGGTACAGTGTTTACAATAACCATAACAATTCCTCCTCTAATTCACCTCAGTTTCTGAAGGTCAAACTAAAAGGTCATCCAGACTTAGCAAGCTTCCCAGATCCCCCTAGCATTGCAGGAAATCCGCAACACAGAGTTCTCAAGAAGAAACCCATATCTGAACCGTGTTTCATATTCCCGCACCAGACCGAAATGGAATGGGAAAGAATATGATTCACTCTATCCTAGGTGTCACTCAGGTCCCAGGTGTAGGACCTTAACTCTCAATGAAATACCCACCCACCAAAAAACAAGGAAACCAGATCCAGCCAGCAACAGTGACAGTATGATATATACAAATGCAATAAAGAAAGCGGTAAATAAAGCTGTACAGAAAGCAATAAGTAAAGCAAATATACAAACACAAATAACACATAACACCCCAATAAACACAAATCAATCAAGCGCTAGGAGGAACCCACAAAAAGAACCAGAAGCCCTGGTTGCAGTATAAGGGTCCCCAGCAGAGTCGCCAAGCTGTCGCTCCCGATAAGTGACGCCGGGGTCAGATAAAGGTACAGGAGCGAACGGTCGGCGAAGGGAACAGTGAGAACACACAGCCGTGAACTCATTGGAGAAATGAATAGAGTCGCCAGCTAGGCATTTTTATCCCGGAGGAAAGGCAATGCTGCATAGGCCTAGAAAAAGATGGATAAGACGGTTTGCGAACCAGAGAGACTGAGAAAGGGGGTTGGTTACAACCTGGGAAGGTATTAGCACCCAGATTGTCCGCCGTACTCGACGGGATCCACGCTTAAGAGATTTGTGTTTTAAAGGGGTAGTGTCAGTGCAATCTGTGTATAAAATAGCTGGAAAAGATGTACAGGTGTCAGTGTAAAAGAAGTGTGAAGTGCATAAGTGAAGTGTCAGTGTAAGGAAAAATAGTATGCTCATGATCATGAGGCTAAGAGAATAAAGCTGGGAAGAGGGGGAATATACAGAGACTTTTGTTCGATAACTGTTAAGTTATGCCTACGTATCCTCTCGTGCAACGAGGAAGTCAGAACACCGTAGTTCGACCCAAAGAGACTGAAAGATGAATTGACTTGTGAACTGCTTACTAGTCTATGCTCAAGTGTATGATCTGTCTGGCACAGATGCAAACTGTCTTGCATTAGACGGAAGAAGCGAGTTCTCGTTTGTGAGTGAATGAGATGAGAAGAGAATCCCGGAGGAGACGATTATTGTTTGTTTTTGTGTTTTCAGTCTTTTATTGCTTTTGAAAGTTTGTCATAAGATAATGAGCTTAAGTCTAAACCAATGGATTTAGTAAACTCATCACATCTTCCCTCTGATTAGGGGTAATGAGAATACCTTAAGTGTGAAGTCAGATTCTCACACTTAATCACCTTTGGTGTAGGATTAAGATCATTAACCTACTTGTGATTATTTAGATGTTTTTGTGATTTTGTTTAGTGTTAAGTAATGAGGTTAAGCCACAATCAAGGATTAAACAGACCCATTACACCATCCTAAAAGAAGGATAATAGATGAGAATGTTTAAGCTGAGGAAGACTCCTCAACTTAATCCATGATTAGGGATTAAACCCATGACAAAACAAGCCTTTGATTAAGTGGATTTTAGTTAATGATATGATGATGAAGTGAATTTTATGATTTGTAAGACAACCTGAGGGGGACTTGTCCATTAACTCTAGGGTTAGTCCTTCTTAACCAGTTAAGGAAGA
Organism: Lathyrus aphaca; assembly: GCA_963966055.1. Taxonomy (NCBI): domain Eukaryota; kingdom Viridiplantae; phylum Streptophyta; class Magnoliopsida; order Fabales; family Fabaceae; genus Lathyrus; species Lathyrus aphaca. The sequence continues at coordinate 30,078,187 of OZ014520.1, read as the reverse complement.
ATTAGAACCCTAATGCAAGGCCCAAGTTACAAGTGTGATGTCTTGATAATTATTAAGTGATTTGATTAAGAGATTTAAACACCTTAAGGGTTTAATACTTAGGATTAAAGTTATACACTCCATCCTAAGAGAAGGATGTAGGCATAAGCTTAATCACAAAGTCTTAAAGCCTTTAGGGTTTAGTCCCTGATTATGAGATGAGAAGAGAAGACTCAAAAGAGACACAAAGGTGAAACTAAGAGGGGGGACTAATCAAAACCCTAATCATTGTCATGCTTGGTTGTTCCTAAGGTTTGTGAGGTTTTCAAGAAGAAGATCTTCAATGGAACCACCAGGAAGCAGATGAACAGGATCAAGAGAAGCAAAGTGACTTGCTTCATTCAAGAAGTCAAGTCACTTGAAGAAAGAAAGTGGGAGAAGCAAGAATGAGCAAGCTCAAACTCAAACACATGTATAAATGCAGCATGCTATGCAAGAGAGATGAGAAGAAAAGTTATGAGAAGTGAAGGCAAATTCAATTCTCAAGTTTACTTACCACCTGAAATGTTAGAAACAAATGCAATGCAATGCTAAATGAAATGAAATGACATGATGCTAGGCCAAACCAGAAGCATGCACATGATGATTATGATGTTATGAAGTGCTGCAAACATGAGACAAGGCATAGGGATGTTCATACAAAGTCATGGATGCAAATGATGCAAGTTAAGGAACATAAATGAACATGAAATGTCATGAAGCATACAAGACAAATGGCATGGCAAAGATGTAATGCAATGATCAATGATGCTTCATACATGTCTTAAGATGTCAAATGAATCATAAGAATGCACAAAATGCAATGGCAAGTCATGTTATGCAAGAGAATGCAAGATGGATGCACATGGAAGCCCAAATTAGGGTTTATGATCAATGCATCAAACACAAACCAAAATCAGAAGCAAACAACATTATAAAAAATTGAAAATGCACTCAAAGGACCCCTAATCCTATACTAACCCACTGCCCAAAGGAGAGGTCTCAACTCCTAACCTAACTCAAGATATGATCTTTACAAGTTATTAGGGTTTTCTAGGGTTCTTAACAAAACAAATGCCAATCAATTAGGAAATGCAAGATCAAATCATGGCCTTTTTTATCCTTGAAAATACATGTCAAATGGAAAACAATGCAAAAAGAATCAATGTCTCAACCTTCACCAATAGGCAGAAATGAATTTTTAAACTTGTGGTCAAAGTAATGCACAAAATATGATTTAATTCCATGAAAAATTCTTAAAATGCATCAAGATCAAAAAAGAAATTTGGTTTGAAGGTTGGACAATGTTTCTAAATGTCTTAGAACATTTCATGAATTTTTTTGTAATTTTTAAATACCTAAAAGTATTTTCAATTAATTAATTCCCATTAATCAATTAAAAGTAATCTTTTAAATATTTAAAAATACCTTTTTTAATGATAAAAACAAAATAAAAATATTTTTGTGTCATAAAAATTAATAAAACCTTAAAGAAAAAGTTTCATAATTTTTATGATTTTTCTGCTATTTTAAATAAATTGTGCAATTTAAATGAAATAAATATGAATAAAAATTAAATTAAATAAAAGTAAGCAGAATGCAAGGCTGGGATTCAATCTGGAAATGAGAGGGTTGACTTGGCGCGTCATCTAGTGGTCCAGATTCAAACTTCTTAATCCTAATTAATTAAATAAATTAATGTGATTAGGGCTAATGAAACAGATCCTGGCCATCAAAAAGGGTGGGAAGTCAACCAGTCAACGGGAATCAACGGCTCATATTCAAACTAACATTAATTACTGGTTTATGCCCTAATTACATTCAGGTGGCCGGAGAAGACTTCCGGTCGTCTTCTCCGGCCAGAAGCTCACCTGAAAATCACCCAACTTCCTCAAAACGTAATATAAATGAAGTCTATGAATTGGGAAACGTTTCTAACACCCTCACGAATCAAACCCCTAACCTAAAACAAATTTATCTTTCCTAAATCATCTGAATCGAAGAGGGAAAGTTCTAGGGTTCGTAAGCTTCAAACACAAATTAAATTCTCAAAACACAACCATTTCAAAAACTAAAAGCATCAGGATGATCAGGAGAGCATAAAGAACAAGTTTGTAACAAGAAAAATCATTTCTGGAAAAATTAATTTCGAGCTACCTGAGATTTGCAACTTTCAATTTAGGAACTTTCAGGCCTCTTCCTTCAGTGCAAGCTGCTCCTCTTGGTCCCCCCAAGTGTGTTTGAATGCTCAAAATGAGTTGATGTTGGCTGGAAAAGAAGATTCGAAAGGAACTGCTTCAGTTCAGTCAACAATGGCAGATGAGATTCTGGCACTCTCAGGCTGTGAAAAGGGGTTGTTTGTGATCTATGAAGTGTGTTGAGAAGGTTTGTGGTGTTGGTTGGTGTGTTTGTGAGCTAGGATAAGAGTTTCGAATGAAACTGCAGTTTGAGGTGAATGATGGCAATGGAGTTTTCAGGCTTGTTCCAGGCTTATGCTTGGGGTGTTTCTTGTCTATGAGGTGTGGTGAGTTGAGTGATGATGAGAGTTTGAGTGTTTGAAGACTGTGGAGAGTGATTCGAATGAACTTGCAATGAGGTGAGTTTTTGTGTAAGTGTTCAATGTGTGTGTTTCAGCCTTGGCCCTTGATGTCTTTAGCTTGCAAATTGATAACATATTTTAATCCAAGTGGCCAGAGGATGTGACTTGTGCAGCTGTGATAGGTAAGTTTGCTTTTGCATAAAAGGTCAACTTTGTGTAAGATAGGGCATGGGCAAGGTCTAGGCAAGTACAAGGCATGGCTGGCGCAGCAAAGGTGAGGGAGAGGCCTAGCAAAGCTCAGCAGCCAATGCACCAAGTTGTAGGAAGTGAAATGAGTAGTTTTGCAAGTTGGTTGGCTTATGTTTCACATGTGATCCTTTGCATAACCAAGCATGAAACCAAGGGCAAACTTAGTTCAAATCTGATTTTTGTAACTTAGAGAAAGTTCACATGCTAATTTGAGATGCATTAGAGGCTGCAATGTGTTTTGATCCAAGGCTTTGCAAAATTTCCACTTGATGCATAACTTGAAAATAAATGATTTTTGGCAACTTTGCATGGTCATAACTTTTGATCCAAGAAGAGTTTGATCATGTTCTTGTACTTTTTGGAAAGGGAAAGATGAGATCTACAACTTTCATGACCAAAGTTTTTTCATTTGAAGCCTTTTTGGATCAAGAATCAAGGCTTGAAAAATGACCTAAAATGATGCATTCTTGAAAAGTCAATTATGCCTCAAAAAGTCAACTTTTGCAAAAACCCTAAATTCTTGATTTTATGCACTTCAACCTTCTTCCATGATCAAATAAAGATCATATACACTCAAAATGATGAAGATCACCCATTGGTTGGGTCATTGGGGGCCTCAGATGCCCTGATTTTGCACTGACTTGTCTGAAAAGTCAACTCTTGATCAGATGACTTCCCCATGAAATTTCTTCATGAAAATTGATATGTATACTCCCTATACCATATAGAGATCAATGGAAACAAGAATGACCAAAAAATTTGGAGTTATGGCCTCTGAAACCAAAACCCTAATTTTAGGTCAATTGTGTAGTTCAACCTGGCTCTGCATCCACTCAAACCCTAGCTCTTGTGATTCCTCTGCATTTTTGACTTTGAGGAGATGAAATATGATATAAGAACACACATGGACCACTTTGAATTGGTTGGTGGCCTTTGGAGTGGCCCAAGAAGCTTTGGGATTGCTCAGATCACAAACCCTAGGTGCAGATGCCTTGAAAACTATGCAGTGGATAAAAAATGAGATGTGAGATGACATGATTGTGTTTGTGCATATGAGAAGATCACAAGCCATGGTGTGAATGGGTGAGGGCAAATTTGGGGTGTTTACACTCATCATGTCTTCATTGAACCCTGAAGTGACTAGATCCAATAGGTGACCATGTCTCTTGTTGAACTGGGAGTGATCAGACACTTGAGAAACCAACTCTTTAAGCTTGGGAGGTATCCCCACAAAGTTGATCCTGATAGTGTTTCTACGAGCAGAAGCCATGACCTGCAACAAAGAACAAAGATAAATCCTTTGGTCCTTGAAATGGTTAGTGAAAATGCTATGCTTATGATGCATGATGATGTCATGATGTTATGCTCAATCACAAACATATGGCACACACAAACAAGTCACACAATAGCCCTAGGTTTAAAGGCTTGCATGAGTTTAAAGGTAAGTACCCTCCCCTGAAGTTAGTTGGTTCATCCTGTCCTACAAAAGTAACCAGGTTCTAAGGGATCTCAATATCATTGATCCTTCACAAGGGTGGTTGATCAGAAGGCAACTTACTTGCCAACCAAAACCCTCCAAGTTTAAGATCTCAATGAGTGTAGTATCGAGTGTCAACCAACTTCAGTCTGCACCAAAGCCGGTTACCTCACTACTTTCTAAAGGCCAAGATGAGTTAACTAGGGTTCTAAAAGTTAGTTAGTGCATTGACAACATATGGCAGCCTCATATTATCCTCAACTTGACTTAAGGAATATAAGCACCAACCAAGAAGTCGCACTAACTATGGCCACCAGATCAACCGTATCGATATACGTCGTACAGTTTCCTTGGTCTATTTCCATTTACCTATGGTACACTAGATCCGGGTTAGGACCTTTCACACATAAGAGCACCCCAACAAGATAATATAAAGCAAACAAGGCAAATAATTTAAAGTGATCTAATTCCTAAGGGTACCCCTCTTAAATTTAAATCCCCAGCAGAGTCGCCAGTTCTGTAACACGGTGGGAGAACTGACTTTTAGTTATGTTGCGGATAGCAAGAGTCGCCACCGACTTTTATTTTATCCAAACGGAAAGGGTATAAAAGAACAGGAAAGACCTTAAGAGATATTTTTGGGTCCGGGGGGTAGGTTATGTAAAGGGAAGGTGTTAGCACCCTTTACATCCATGGTTATCCATGGGCTCTTAGTTACTTAGCTCACTTTTGAATTGTTTTTGAAAGTGTAGTGTGTGAATAGAAAAATTTTCCTAATAGTTAATAATGATCCATGTACGGATGCGTAAAAACTTGTTTTTTTGAAAATTTGTTTGAAATTTGTTAAGTATTTGAAAAGTTTTGAATGAAGTGAGCAAGTACATAAGAGGAACCTACCCTAGAGTTTAAGTCTTTCTTGTTCTTTATCCTTTAATTGGTAAGACTATCCCTACTATTAAGGAGTAGGTAGTCATTACCTTGGATGTAAGGGACATGTGAGGGACATCTATTTTTATGAAGGCAACTGTGGGGTGTATTAAGCATTTAGGAGGGACTATCATCATTTATTCGAAAAGGGACTCGATCTTTAAAGGCAACCATTAGGGACTTGATGATTTTTTCTTTTAAGGGACTTGCTTTATACACCCCACTTGACCTTATTAGTAGGCAACATTGAGGGATAACCTTAGGAATGTGAGATGGCGATTAAAAATCGACTTATGTGTGTGAGTGTTCAATATTATTTATCTTTAATTAAAATGATCTAAATTTATTTTTAAATAGAATACATATTTGCACTCCCTAAATTACTAACCATAGCAAGCAAATTAAATTAAATAATTAAATATTTACACCAAGGAGCAATTACATAATTATAACAATAAGCAAATTAAAAATAAAAAGCAAAATATAAATAATAAGCAAAAATAATAAATAAGCGATAAATAAATAAATAGGGGTTAGTAATAATAAGAATTAAAAATAGGGTTAGTTAAAATAGTAATAATAATAAAATATATAAGATTAATGAAGCAAAAATAGTAAATAATAACATGGTTAGTAACAATAATTAGAATAAATAAAATTAGCCAAAATATTATAAGAATAAAAGATTAACAATTTTTTTTTAATATAGGCAATTATATCTAAGAATAAGAAAAATATGAACAAATAATTATTTTAATTTACAAATTATTTTAAACATATTACAAAATATAATTATTGTAAGTTAAATTGTTTCTAAACACATATTAAAAGAAAAATAATTTGGATTATAAATATATTTACAAATAAGTTATAATTATTTTTTAAATAAACATGTACATAATAATTACATCACAAATTAGAAAATAAACAATTAGGTTTTAATAGGTATTTAGAAAATAAATTAGGTTTTCACAAAATTAGGGTTTTGTTTTAGAAAAATATTTTTAGAGTTTTTAATTTAATTATACAAAATTATTTAATTAACATGCATATATTATATTTACATATATAATAAAGAAAATAATTTTTGACTTTAGAAAAAAATAAAAGGTTTAGAATTTTAGAAAATAAAAGGCTATTTTAGATGCTTGAACATATATATATACAATACATAATTTATTTTTTATTAAGAATATGAAATAATTAAACTAGTTAATTAAAGAAAATAGAAAAAGTGGTAAAAATAAGAACTTACCTTGGCTGGGTTTGAACCCAGGTCATTCTGCCTGCAAGCATCAAAACCTTCCACTAGACCAACCATGCGTGGGTGATAAGAAAATAGCTTCAATTCATTTTGTTCATCATCTGAAAATAATCAGGAAAATAAAAGAAAGCAAAAAGGCCTGGGGTGGTGTTGAACCCAGGACCTCATAGCTATACATACACGCGCATTACCACCTGGCTGGGAGAGCCCTTCTGGTAATAGAATGGCAATAGAACATAATATATTAAGTCTTCTTATTATCCTGAAAAAATAACAAAATAATGGTACAAGGCAGGATTCGAACCCTGGCCCTATAGTCAAACATGCGCATGGCTTTCCACTGGACCACACAGTCTGTGGTGATAACAAAATCAATGAAATAAGATAAAATATTTTAACCAAAAATTTAAATTTCCTGAGCGCGCGAATTGCTTCTTCTTCAACCTTTTTCCTGCGAATATTACTGCCTTTTTTCCTGCGAGTTTTGTTGCAAGTTCTTCATGGCTTTGGACCTGCGAAAACCAAACTCATACCAAACAGCAATGATTCATGAAATTAATTATAGTTTTATGATCCTTGTGATTCATAGAACATTCATATGTTCTTAGAATTCGTTTAAATCTATTGAATCATCAAACCCTAATTTCAAGAATGAAACCCTAACAATGGCCGCGGGTAGTATAAGTCATGAAACTTCAATCCAATTGTCCAGAATCATGCTAGGCATCAAGATAAACACATATCAGTCATCAAAAACAATTTATAATGCATATGTTATCGAATTCGAAAAATTTAAATTCAAGACAAAGTTTGATTCGGGTAGAGCAATATGAGATGGTATTGATGCATATGATTGATGGTTTATGATCAATGATGTCCAGTGAAGCTCTCCATGTTCTTATTTTACCTTCTAGTGCCCTAGATTGAAGAATCTGAATGTGAGTTTTGGATGGTTTTTTTGATTTGTGAACTTACACTTAGAGGCAGCAAATTCGTGTTTTAGTGCTAGGGTTATGATCAGTACTTATATGAGGATCATTTAGGTCAGAAAAATTGAATGGTTGTATGGAGATTTTGATATTTGAAGATTGAAAAAGATCATGGTTTAAAATTCAAATATTTGTTCATGAAGGCTTGCTATTTTTGTACCAATCTCATGATTTCCTTCCCTTTCAATTCAAATCAGTATTGATGAGATTCTAGAAGCTCAATCTTCATCAAATAATGTATTTTCATATTTTATATTTATTTAAAATGATTTTTTATGAATTAAATCAAAATAAATAAAAATAAAATAATAAAAATTCTGATTTTTAATCAATTGGGTCGTGCATGGTGATATTGTATGGATTGGATCATGATTTGCCAAGCCCATTTGAAAAGAATTGGTTTTAAACCTCCATTTTCATCATAAACCATCACAAAATTTCCCAACTTTGTAAGGGCACATCTACCTCAATTTTAATGCTATTAGGGTGTTATTGGACATTTTTGAAAGCTTGAAGAGTCCTCTAAACAACCCCACTGGTTTCATGTCCATATCATTTACCAATCTCAAGTTATGTCCTTTTGAAGTTGTTGACTTTTTGTTGACTTTTGAAATGACCTATAATGTCTTAGCTCATATCTTCCAAATGAAGCATTTTTGGGCTTGACTTACAAGATCAAAGTTGTAGAGAATTTAATTTCCTTCAAAATGAGCTTTGAGTGGAGACTTGGTGATGAAGTATGTGAAAGCTATGGCTGGTCAAAGTTCAGTTGACTTTTATTGAGAAAACCCTAATTTAGAAACTCCTGATTCTTGATGATCTGGAATCTCCTTGATGAATCATGATCAACCCTTGATCAAATGATGAATTTTACTTCATATACTTGATGTTGGCAAAAAATCATGAAGTTTTACTTTGGTTTAACCATAGTTGACCTCAGTTTGACTTTTTAACTGCTTTGACTGATTTTGACTTATCTGATCATCTGACTGAGCAAACTTTTGAGAAAAGTCTTGAAACTTGTCATGGGGGTTCTTACACACATATAAGATGTTATGAAGCTCACTTGAAGTCTTGGAAGTTCATTTAGCCTGATTAAAGTCAAAACCCTAGTTTTGGATGCACTGCTTAGGAGGTGCATTGTCTGAGGGAATTGTCAACTCTTCTGACCAATTGTGAACTTTGTGAACCTTGTGAATCATCATAAAATGTCTTGTGAACATCATGGGAGGTATGGTGAACCTTGTGAACCTTGTGAACCTTCATGAAGTGACTTGTAGACCTCATGAACCTCATGAAAGGTTATGTAAACATTGAGAAACTTGTGAACCTTGTGAACCTTCAAGAAGTAACTTGTAGACTTCATGAACCTCATGAAAGGTCTTGAAAGCATTGTGAAACTTGTGAACCTTGTGAACCTTCATAGAACACAAAGTCTTGTATTGTGAGGGCAAATTTTGGGGTGCAACACCCCCTCCCCTTTCTTTCTTTAATTTTTTTTTTAGTTTTCTTTATTTCTTTTAATACTTATTATTATAATTGATTTTTTGCAAAAGTTTTGTTTTAAAAAAAATGTTTTAGAAAGATTTAGAAATGTCATGTTAGGAAAAGCTATAGAGAAATATGTTTAGAAAAAAAGATTTATTAAAAGAGTTTTAGAAACAAATTTAGATAGATTTTTAGAAAGGGATTAAAAAAAATAGTTTAATTCTTTTATTGGATCTATTTTTAGATCCAATTATTTTTCTTCATCTTCTTTTATTTTTGGTCGATGACAATCTCCGATTCGTAGATTGTTGATTTCCGATCGGTTTAATCTTCATTATTTCAAATCCATGGATGAATGATCATTTGGATCATTCTCCATACTTTGAGATCGTGATAGGTTGCCTTTCGATAAATTCAACGATAATCTCGATTAAGATTAGACCGTTCTCTTTCTTTTAGTGTGGCATGTTTTCGGAGAACGATCCATAATATCGTTTCTCTAACATGTATTAACACGAATATTTTCCACTTTAATTAGTGGTGGCCGGCCTCATTTGTAGGGTAATTACTCCGTAAATTACTCGGCGATTGCTTAACATAGACCTACAGTTGTCCCGATTCGGAATGCGATCCACTTGGATCCGGTTGCCTCGATTTTATTTTTCTTTTCGTGGTTGTGCTTGATTAAGTTCATCATACCACTTTATATTGTATATATTATAATAATGTGAATATACTAACATTTAATTAAATCTCTCGCACCTTATCCTTTTATTTTAATCTCTCGTTCCCTACCTCTCTTGTTATGCTTCTATATTCATTCATCATATTGCTTATTGTATATATTATTGTTGCTTGTTATTTTTTTTTCTTTGTCCATTTGGACACAAAAACACTAATAATGGATTAAACATCTAAAAAAATGGGTGACTATTATTGCGGACTATGGTTACTATCCCTTGCTTCGGAGATTCGGACTTAGATTCTAGGATCATCCCTTTGCTCATTTGTTATGGATTGAAGACTTTGGCTCCAATTGAGCTACTTGATTATGAAGATGGAAATCCGATTGTTTCAAAGAGTACTCGCCATATGGTTTGATCGTTCTTCCTTTAGCTTTTATTTTCAAGTCTTAGGATAGTCCCTTCATCTCTTCCCATCTTCTTCAATTTTCAAATCTCCTTCTTATTTTCAAAACTTTCTTTGTTTTCTAACTTCAAACATTTTCTCAATTAAACCTTGACTTCGGTCATGCGCTTTTACCTTTTCATTTCATTTCTTTAATAAATGCTAAACTACATAAGCATATCGAAACTTCTTTCTCAAAAAACTTTAAAACATTCACAACTCATTCAATTGCTTTTGTGCCCTCGTGCATGTTTCTTTTAACCCTTTTCTATGTTTAGATATGAGTCATCCTTTCTAGCGGAATTATTCGCTAAAGGATGACGACTTATCTTTACATTTTAAAATCAATTCAACTCATTTGCCTTTTTACAATTTGTACCACGAACTACGGGGTTTTGATCTCGCATTGCACTCTGTGGGTACGTAGGCATGAGACGTTCGTCTCTTCAAACACCAAAATCTTAAAAAACATTCTTCTTCTCATCTCTTCAATCTTTTTTTCAAGCAAAACATTTTCAGACTAAAATAGCAGTAAACATTTCAAAGGGTTCCCGTAGAGTACTACGGACAAGTCGGGTGCTTAAAACCTTCCCGATTTGTAACCAATCCCCGTACCCATTCTCTGTTTGATTCTTTTAGCTTTTTAGCTTTTGAGATTCATTAAGGTTTTGCTCGTTCATTTTCCTTTTTCCATTTGGAAATAAATAAAAGTGCGGTGGCGACTCTGTGTATATTGAGTTAAGTTAATCAATAACTTACACTCATGATTTTACCGCTACAGAAAAGTGGCGACTCTGCTGGGGAGTCAATCTCTAAGTGGATTCGGCCTACTTTGATTTGTTTATTACTTTAGTTTGATTTGCTTGTTACTTGGTTGTTCTGTTTTGGTTTTGGTGATCCTCTGTGAGATAGATTCTAACCCGGATCTGAGTGACACTTATGATAGGACGGCGATATTCGAAGCGATATGCGATGGAGTAGTCCAAAGCAATATCAATTTGATAATCTCCACTCGGTTAGGCTCCCTTGGACTATCAATGTCATGACGAGTAATCGTACGTGGCATTATTTTCCGACCTTGAGCTGATCATACTGAGGACCGTAGAACCCTTAACCAATCTAAGCCAATTTAGGAACATAGTGCGGAAACTATCTGAGTGTAAACTTAAGGTGGTTGTCACGCGATACTACACTCGGACGAGGTCTATTTTAAGAATGTTATCGGTTGGGGAGTAATCCAACGTACCGATAATATTCTAAAGATGGCTGTTAACTCCGGGAACTTCTGTTAGCACCCTTCTGGTTTTTTGCAGGTACAATGAAGACAAACCTTAGTACATGCCTGTGTGGGTTGGTGTTCTGTTACCATGACTCCATGCTCGTGATTCGAACCTTTGAACTTGTGTGCTTTGCGTGATCTTGTTTGTGTTTGTTGCATCTACATGCTCATCATGATCATCTTCACAACTATTCTTCAAGGAAAACAATTCCGATTATTGCAAATATTGGAAAGAACAAATATTCCTTTTTGTCAAGATTTTTCATGACCATATTCTCGATGTTGACCATGTTTGCAATAATCGAGTTGTTTTTCTGAAAATGGAAATGAACATTGCATATCATTGCATCCTCGCATATTCTTGTGTTCATCCGAGTTGTGTGGGAACTCATCCCGGTTGTTTCTTTCCTCAGTTGTCTGTTGATCCGTCAAGCCGACTCCTCACCACAGATACAGTACTAGGGCTGTTATCAGACGAAGAGCTATTAGATTGAGAATGGAACGCCAAGAACAACATAATATGGAAGTTCGAATGGAAATTGATGAGTTGAAGGCCGGTATGACCAAGCTCACTGAAATGATGCAAGTTCTGATTGCTCGAGGTGAACCACCTCAAAGGACTGTTATCTCTGAAGTTTTTACTGCTGTTGTTGATCCTCCTGTTGTTCAGCAACCGGCTTCTACTTGGCCAGAATATGGGTTACCTCTGGATTATGTGCCAGTTTCTGCTACTACTCAGATTGGTGGTCCATCTGTTGTGCCAGGCTTTTCAGCTCCGACTTTTGCTGAACCTCAACCTGTTGTGCACGCTACTGCTCAAACTACTTATCAGAATTCTCCTTTCTTGTACCAAGCTGCTGGTCAACTAGCTGAAAGTCAGGGTGAACCTGGATACATGGATGAAGTTAGAGAGCAATGTTTGACTCTTGAGAAGAGGGTGAGAGGTCTAGAAGGAAAAGATGTATTTGGCTCTGCTGCGATGGATATGTGTTTGGTTTTTGATTTGGTTCTTCCTGATAAGTTCAAGGTTCCTATATTTGAGAAATACAATGGTCATACTTGTCCAAAGATTCATCTGTTGATGTATTGTCGCAAAATGGCTGCGCATGCTAAGGATGACAAGCTGCTTATTCACTGTTTTCAAGATAGTTTGAGTGGTGCTTCCATGAAGTGGTATGTTAGACTTGATAAGAGTCACATTCGAAGCTGGAAAGATTTAGCTGATGCTTTTGTAAGACAGTATAAGTACAATCTGGACATGGCGCCTGATCGTCGTCAACTTCAAAACATGTCACAGAAAGAGAAAGAATCATTCAAAGAGTATGCTCAGCGTTGGAGAGAGTTAGCTGCTCAAGTGGAACCACCTTTGCCTGAAAAGGAATTAACTGGTTTGTTCATGGACACTCTTCACCCGTTCTTTTGGGAGAAAATGGTAGGAAGTGTTTCATCTGGTTTTTCTGACCTAGTCACTATTGGAGAAAGACTAGAGGAAGGTATCAAGAAGGGTAAGATTACCATTTTTGAAGCTCCTAATGCTGCAAGAAAGTCTTTTGGGAATCCTCACAAGAGAAGAGATGGTGATGCTTATGTTGTTTCAACTGAGAGGAGGCCTTATCACCCGCAACAACGATATGTTTAACCATACGTAGCTGCAGTTGCTCCTGTTGTTAAAACTCAACCTGCTCAAACTCAAGCTCAAAGTTAAGCTCGACCAGCTCAAGCTCAAGTTCAGATTCGAGCTCAAGCTCAGGTTCCTCCTCCTGCTGCTGGACAAAATCAGTATCGCAATAGGCCAAACTTTGATCCTATTCCGGTGTCTTATACTGAATTGTTTCCTTCCTTGATTGAGAAAGGTTTAATTACTACTAGGCCTCTGCCTCCTGTTCCAAATCCTCTGCCAGTTGGTTATAGATCGGATCTTCGCTGTGAGTTTCATCAAGGTGGAACTGGTCATGACTTAGAGCATTGCTTTGCACTGAAGGCTAAAGTGCAGGAACTTATCAGGAACAACATCCTTTACTTTAATGACCTTAATCCCAATGTTATCAACAATCCTTTTCCAAAGCTTGGGAAGTGAATCTTCTAGAAGACTTCAACTGTCAAATTTTCTTCAAGGCCAGAATATCAGACGGGGCAGCTCATCCTTGTTGCTGATTGATCACTAGGCCATTGTTTCTTTATGTTTGCAATTTTCTTCAATCATATTAAGTTGTTTGCTTTTAAGCTTTGTTTGTACTTTCATGTTGGTTTTAATGAAATGAGCATTGCTTTGTTTTGATTCAATTTCACTTACTTTTTGCATCTTCATGCTTTACATTTCAAGTTCATTTATCTTTTCTCAAAGTTTTATAATGATTAGAGGGAGGATGATGAAAACGAAATACCCATAACTGTTGTTGGTATGCTTTCAATTGAGACTTGGTTGATGATATACAGGCATTGTTTCAAATCCTAAACACTGGAGAAATAAGGAAGTTAATCCCTTGTCAACCCCTTTGAGCTTTGTAGTTGGAGTTTCTTTTTATTCGAAAAAACCCCTCAATTTTAACCTGGGGATGGGTAGTTTTCAATTAATTCAAGTGTGCATTCAAGTACAAGAGAATCATTCAAGACACCTTTCAATAAAGGTTGCAATTTCAAGCTTTCCTTCACACACATCAAGAAGTGTTGAAGATGTTTCTCAATTCAAAAGCCAATGATGGTTCATCGTAATCATTAAGCCATGCAGTCATTATCTTTCAAAAAAAAATTGAAAAAGTTATTGAAAAAAATTAAAGCCCGCTAAGTCAAAACCTATGAAGGAGACTTAGGCAAAAACTGGGGCATCCCGCTGGCTGTAAGATCAAATGACGCAGTTCAGGCAAAAGTTAGGGACAATAAAAAGAAATATTTGTCAAAAGGTCATTAAAATCCTCAGCAAAAGCAAGTTGAGTTGACTAAAGTCCTCACTGGAAATAACAAAAGGAAGAGGTGACTGCTATCACAAAATCCTTTGGCTTATGAACCATCTTCATCTGTGCAATCCCAAATGTCTTGGAACTTGAATGCATAGGCTGAATTAATTGAATGTAGGACTGGAGTTCATCACGAAGTTGGGTTGGGTACAAATAAACTTTGAGCCTATATCCTTTGTTTCATAAACCGTGAACCAGACCAAGTTACAACCTTCAAAAGTCCTAATTGAATCCAGGTTTCTTTTGAAAAGCATACTACAACGAGGTTGCGTAAACTGACTCCCAAGTTCTTCACCAATCATTTGTTTTCTTACCTTTGCTTTACCTTTAATATTGTCTCAACCGCCGTGTCTTGGCAAGTTTTCATTTACTTTACATTAATAAATTTCATTCAAAAAATGATCCTTGATTTCAAACTTTGCATTGAACTTTGCATTAAAATTACCAGGTTTGTACAAACATTTTTATTTGCAAATAAACTTTCTGCATCAAGAAATTTTCAAACAGTTAAGAAACTTGGTCAGTGATCTTACCAAGGGGCAAGTTTTTCTCAGTTCCTATGGTTCAAGAGTTGCTGTTCAGTGCAAGTTTTTCTCAGAATATTGGTTAGTCAGAAGGTTCTCTGCAAGTTACATGTTGGGTTATTTTCTCAAGGGCTGAAGCTATGATTAGTTTATTCTCTCAACATTCATTCCAGGAACTGAATCCATTATCAGTTTACCTTCGTCAGTTATTGAACTTGGGGCAATTTTTCTTCAAGAATCCCCAAGCAACTTTGCATGACTTTTCTCAAAAGATTTTCAACTTGGTACAGTTTACTGATGTGACAGAGATTTGTTCAGCAGTAGTATCTCTAATTTCCGAGCAGAATGGCAGTGATCTCTGTGTTGAGGAATCAGTCTTCCATTTCCTCTCACTCCTCTAAGAGTATAAACTGGTTGTCTTTCTTTTCCACTCCTCTAAGAGTCTAAACTGGTTGTCATCATTTCTTTTCTCACATTATCTCTTTGGGTGTGTTATTCCCCAGTCTAGTAAAAGTTTGCATATTTGAGTGTTTTAGTCCTCATTATGCGTATCCTTAGGGTGTGTTATTCCCCATTGTCGAAAAAGTTTGCATAATTGAGTGTGTTATGTCTCATTATGCGTTTTCTCGGGTGTGTTATTCCCCAGTTTTGTTTACAGTTTCATAGTTGAGTGTTTTAGTCCTCATTATGCGTATTCTTGGGTGTTTTAGTCCCCATTTTCGTAAATGTCTGCATACTGAGTGTTTTAGTCCTCATATGCATTTCTCGAAGTCTCGTTGTTTTCAATTTCTTATCTTTTTGGTTAAAGTCCAACTTACTTGGCACTTGTCTGTCTCTTCTTAACTTTTTCTTCATCTACTTGCTGCGTCTTCTCAGATATTACACCCTTTTATCCGATTGCCATTCTCGGATGTCCATAGTGAAGTCATCATTGATTTGATGTACTGTCCGGGACCTTTTTTCCATTTCATTCAGTTCCGTTCCTGAATGTTGTGATTCACATTTTTATCTGATTGCCATTCTCAGATGTTGTGATCACTTGCCTTCCGATTGCCATTCTCAGATGTCCACAATGAAGTCATCATTGATTTGATGTACTGTCCGGGACCTTTTTCCATCTCATTCAGTTCTGTTCCTGAATGTTGTGATTCACATTTTATCTGATTGCCATTCTCAGATGTTGTGATCATTTCCTTCCGATTGCTATTCTCGGATGTCCATAGTGAAGTCATCATTGATTTGATGTACTGTCCGGGACCTTTTTTCCATTTCATTCAGTTCCGTTCCTGAATGTTGTGATTCGCATTCTATCTGACTGCCATTCTCAGATGTTATTGATCACTTTCCTTCCGATTGCCATTCTCGGATTTTCATGTTGGAATCATCATTGAGTTGATGTGTTTTCCCGAAATTCTCCCATTTCATTCAGTGTTGTTCTTGAATGTTGAGCTCCACATTTTCATTTGATTGCTATTCTCAGACGTTGTGATTACCTTTTATCTGATGCCATTCTCAGATATTTCTATTAAAGTCAGTTATGTCATCTTTGGATGCTTCTGGTGTACTGTTTCGGGACTTTTCTCACTTCATTCAGTGCCATTCCTGGATGTTGTAATCCTTTCTGTCCAATTGCCATTCTTGGACATTTTCATCTCGGCTGAGCCATGTGTTAGTCTCTAGCATGTTGTTTTCCTCATCGGAGTCTTATGATCCTTATCCCCAGCGTTTATTCTTTTCCATGTGTCATTTTGTCTCTCATATTTTCTTTGCATTTCATTTGGTTACATATACATTTCATATGCATTTCATATTTTTCTCATAACATCTCATATGCTTTTATAAACTGTTTCATATGCTTCATACCATTTCTACGTCATCTTCATATCATTTCATATCGTTCATTTCATTTCATTCCATTTTTTGACATCTTAGGATCAAAAATTGGGTTTTTTTGATATTTAAGTATCTTCCATCTTGTCGAAATGAAGATCTCGATCTTCATTATCTCTGGATTAAAGAAACTTAAATAGGGGCATCTGTCAGACCCTAATTTTTGACCCTAAGATTTTTCGCATCTCATCTGCATGTTGCATACAAACAAGATCACGTACTGGTTCGTTTATCCTTTTTCAGGTGCAGGTCTTTGCCTTGCAGAGGATCACCATGTTTAATTTCTATTATCTGTTTAATTTCACTAACCCCTAACCCAAAATATCAAAAAAAATATGTTGCAGTTGTTTCTTCTTCTTCTGTGTTGCAGGGTTTAAAAGACAGGGCTGTGATTTCAATTCAGATGTGTTTGTTCAGTCACAATTCGATTCAGATGGACGTTTGACCTAATCTTGGTCAAACTATCAAGAGATTATTTCGACTGCAAATGGTGTATGTCAGTGGTCTGTTTCTCAGACAATGCGTATTCAAAGTTCAAAACTGTGTTATGTGCAAAGTCATCAGATTATCGAGAAATTTTGCGTGTGAAGTTTGGCTTGTTCATCAGTTCATCAATGGTTCACCTGAGGATTTATTTTCCTCAGTACGGATTTGAATTATCAGGACAGTGTTCAGATGTTGGTTGCAGCTTGATTGACAAATTATTCAGTGGATTTGTGAGGATTGTGTTCATTTATCAGTAGCTTGTGCGTGAAAAGTTCAAATTTGGTTATGGACTTAAAACCATCAATTCTCATCCATCTACAAAATATATCCATCATTCATCTGTCAATTAAACCTTTTCTCTTTTCCAATCTTCTATTAGCCATTCTTATTCAATGCCATTTTCTTCCATTTTTTTTCTCGATTTATCTGATTCATATACCTTTCAACCAATTTTCCATTTTTTATTTTTTATATATGTATATCCCATTTTATATTCATTACTATTTTTTAATTCCCATTTTTTATTTGTTCCAAATATTCATTTTTATTGTTTCTAATCAATATATCTTTCTTTTCATAAGTTCTATAAGCCAAATTTTTTTTATGTAAGAAAAAAAACATTACCCAAAAAAAAATATGAAAAGGACTAAGACCCAACTTTTTTCTTAAGCCCATTACATAAAAATTTTACAACAAAAAAAAAAAAGAGTTACACCAGCCCATTTCCTTACAATATTTCCTATCAACCAACTTGCTTACACCATCAACTTCAAGCTAGCGCCGTATCACATCCAAGCATACATCACTAGCCGCGGCAACTTCAAAACAATCCCAAGCCTACGCCACATATTTCCACACTAACTACAAGCCACAAAAGCAACTTGCAGCCGTTCACACCAGCTTCAATACATGTGCTTCCCGTATCAGCTAGCCAAAGCCAATACAACAACCATAGGCCCACGAAAATAACAACAAATACAAGCCTTCAGCTGCATAGCAACAACGACTTTCCTGCATAAGCCGTATCCCTACAATTTCACAACAGCCAAGACTTCATATCAGCTCAACATAAAGCAGCTCGCAAGCCCTTTCTCAAGCTACAAACCGAAACAAAGCCAAATCGCGAAGCCGTACGCATACTCTCAGCATCAAAACGCTGCATCAAACGTCACAAAACCCAGCTAAAAAAGGGAAATAAAATGCAAGAATCAGGTTATTAAAACGCAATGCTAAATCAATTGAAACGCAGTGAAAAAAATTCAGCAAGAGCATGATCTTCCCGTGAGCCCAGAACGCTTCGAAAAATCACCAAGCGACAATTTTTCTTTTTCAAAATCTCTTCCCCCTTTCTCCTATAAATTGAACCTTTCTCTCTTCATTTTGCTAAGCTTGAATAGCATAGAGAACCCCTGCACAAAACCAGAACAAGCTTCAATAAATCTTCTTTCATTTTCCAAATTCTCCCAAAATCCATAAACTCCGTTTTCCACTTTCAAATTCAAAGAAAAAAAAACAAAACTATTGAACCTTTCTCCTTCAACCTTCAAATCATTCAACCTTTAAATCATCATCTTCAACAAATCAAAAAGGAAAAGAATCCGGAAAAAGAAATTGAGGGAGAGGAGAGAGGCATCGTGAGATTGAAAGAGAAGAGAGAGTGTTGCAAATTTTGTTTCGGATCTGTCTTCGTGAAGGTGAGCCGCGAGCCTTTGCCGTTTCCGCCGCGTTTGGGGCTTGTCCCCTGTTTTTGCATTCTCGCGAAGAAGAAGAGAGAATGTTGTGTTGCTCTGCATTTTTTTCTTAATTTTTGCTTTTATGAGTCTTTTCTTTTTCTTTTTCTTTGGTTAATAAGATTGTGAGGTATTGGGCTTAAGAACATGGTGGACTCATTGTCCTACCTATAGCACCTCATCTCCACGCGTCCCCCTCCCATTTCTTTCTTTATTTTTTTTTTTAGTTTTCTTTATTTCTTTTAATACTTATTATTATAATTGATTTTTTGCAAAAGTTTTGTTTTAAAAAAAATGTTTTAGAAAGATTTAGAAATGTCATGTTAGGAAAAGCTTTAGAGAAATATGTTTAGAAAAAAAGATTTATTAAAAGAGTTTTAGAAACAAATTTAGATAGATTTTTAGAAAGGGATTAAAAAAATAGTTTAATTCTTTTATTGGATCTATTTTTAGATCCAATTATTTTTCTTCATCTTCTTTTATTTTTGGTCGATGACAATCTCCGATTCGTAGATTGTTGATTTCTGATCGGTTTAATCTTCACTATTTCAAATCCATGGATGAATGATCATTTGGATCATTCTCCATACTTTGAGATCGTGATAGGTTGCCTTTCGATAAATTCAACGATAATCTCGATTAAGATTAGACTGTTCTCTTTCTTTTAGTGTGGCATGTTTTCGGAGAACGATCCATAATATCGTTTCTCTAACATGTATTAACACGAATATTTTCCACTTTAATTAGTGGTGGCCGGCCTCATTTGTAGGGTAATTACTCCGTAAATTACTCGGCGATTGCTTAACATAGACCTACAGTTGTCCCGATTCGGAATGCGATCCACTTGGATCCGGTTGCCTCGATTTTATTTTTATTTTTCGTGGTTGTGCTTGATTAAGTTCATCATACCACTTTATATTGTATATATTATAATAATGTGAATATACTAACATTTAATTAAATCTCTCGCACCTTATCCTTTTATTTTAATCTCTCGTTCCCTACCTCTCTTGTTATGCTTCTATATTCATTCATCATATTGCTTATTGTATATATTATTGTTGCTTGTTATTTTTTTTTCTTTGTCCATTTGGACACAAAAACACTAATAATGGATTAAACATCTAAAAAAATGGGTGACTATTATTGCGGACTATGGTTACTATCCCTTGCTTCGGAGATTCGGACTTAGATTCTAGGATCATCCCTTTGCTCATTTGTTATGGATTGAAGACTTTGGCTCCGATTGAGCTACTTGATTATGAAGATGGAAATCCGATTGTTTCAAAGAGTACTCGCCATATGGTTTGATCGTTCTTCCTTTAGCTTTTATTTTCAAGTCTTAGGATAGTCCCTTCATCTCTTCCCATCTTCTTCAATTTTCAAATCTCCTTCTTATTTTCAAAACTTTCTTTGTTTTCTAACTTCAAACATTTTCTCAATTAAACCTTGACTTCGGTCATGCGCTTTTACCTTTTCATTTCATTTCTTTAATAAATGCTAAACTACATAAGCATATCAAAACTTCTTTCTCAAAAAACTTTAAAACATTCACAACTCATTCAATTGCTTTTGTGCCCTCGTGCATGTTTCTTTTAACCCTTTTATATGTTTAGATATGAGTCATCCTTTCTAGCGGAATTATTCGCTAAAGGATGACGACTTATCTTTACATTTTAAAATCAATTCAACTCATTTGCCTTTTTACAATTTGTACCACGAACTACGGGGTTTTGATCTCGCATTGCACTCTGTGGGTACGTAGGCATGAGACGTTCGTCTCTTCAAACACCAAAATCTTAAAAAACATTCTTCTTCTCATCTCTTCAATCTTTTTTTCAAGCAAAACATTTTCAGACTAAAATAGCAGTAAACATTTCAAAGGGTTCCCGTAGAGTACTACGGACAAGTCGGGTGCTTAAAACCTTCCCGATTTGTAACCAATCCCCGTACCCATTCTCTGTTTGATTCTTTTAGCTTTTTAGCTTTTGAGATTCATTAAGGTTTTGCTCGTTCATTTTCCTTTTTCCATTTGGAAATAAATAAAAGCGCGGTGGTGACTCTGTGTATATTGAGTTAAGTTAATCAATAGCTTACACTCATGATTTTACCGCTACACATATCAGATTACTGCACGAGTGGGTGTTGTGGTTTATCGTGTGGCGTTGCCTCGAATCTTTCGAATTTGCATGATGTGTTCCATGTTTCGCAACTTCGGAAGTATGTTCCGGATCCGTCACATGTTATTCCTATGGACGGGGTTGAAGTAAGAGATAACCTTACGGTGGAAGCTTTGCCGGTTAGGATTTTGGATCGTGAAATCAAGAAGCTAAGAGGCAAGGATATTGCGCATGTGAAAGTGGCGTGGGGAGGCGCTGCGGAAGGCAATATGACTTGGGAATTGGAGAGTAGGATGCCCGAGTCGTATCCGGAGTTGTTTGGATCAGGTAATATTTTCGAGGACGAAAATTTCTAAAGTGGGGGAGAGTTGTAACGCCCCGATTCGATTTTCCCAATTTTTGTGGAGTCTTTTTAATTGTATGATAATTGTTTTATTTGTGAAATTATCATGATGATATGTTATGTTGAGGAATTAATGTGATATGTTGATGTGTTAATGTGATTTTACCGTTTTGTGAATTTTCGGGTAAAATTGGATAAAAGGGTGTTTTAGACTTTTGTTAATTAGTGATAAGTTAGAAATTAGTAGAATTAGTATTTTTGTGAGAAAATGATATTTGGTTGGAAAGAGTAGAAAAATAGAAAATAGAGAGAAAATAGTATAAGTTAAGAGAAGAGAAAAGGAGATAGAAAGAAAAAGAGATAGAAAGGAAATAGAAGAGAAAGAAAGGAGAAGGAGAAAAAGAGGAAAAGCTAGGTTTTGATCAAGATTGCTCCGCGTAGACGAAATAATTGGGTAAGGGTGATAATCATTGTTATCTTAATATTGTGTATGATTATGTATGTGTTTGATTGGTTTAGTTTTGGTTTTGATGAAGTTTAGAGAAGATGAATAGTTAGGGTTTTTAGTGAAAATGTGAGAAATTGGTAGATTAATCGGTTAGAAATCATTATAATCGAACTATGATATCTAGTACATGTTGTTGATCATGTTTAGTGGAGTTTTGGAGTGAAAGAGTTGACTATTACGCAGCTGGAAATTCTGGAAATCACTGTCGTCGCTCAGCGAGCTATTCTCGCTCAGCGAAAGTTCCAGGGTGATTCTCGTTCAGCGAGCGAGAGGGTGCTCAGCGAGCCTGTAGGTTTTTGAGGGGTTATGTGTTTTAATCCGTAACTTTAGTTTCAGGTATCCGTTTTTAGTGTTCCTTATATCGATTCGAAGCTAGAAACACGTAGAAACTAATGATGCTAAGAAAGGTAATTTTTAGCCGACTTTCACCCGACTTTTTCGATAAAACGTAAATGAATTAATTATGGAAATGTGGGTTGATGTGATGTTGTGGTCGTTTGGCAAATGAATACATTGTTTGAATCGAATGTCAATGTATGTTAATTGAATGAGACGAATGCATAATTATGTTGTGAATAATGTATGCATTTTCAAGAATGTTGTATGTCATTTTGCATGTAAAGCATAATGTATGCATTCATGTGCTGTGGGGTGTGAGCGATGACTACAACAAGATCGTGTGCCCATGTGGGGTGTGAGCGATCGGATTGTGTGCCCGTGTGAGGTGTGAGCAATCCAAAAACATCGTGTGCCCGTGTGGGGTTTGAGCGATGGATGATTTATTCACATTGATTGTGTGCCCGTGTAGGGTGTGAGCAATCAGATTGTGTGCTCGTGTAGGGTGTGAGCAATCCATAAACATTGTGTGCCCATGTGGGGTGTGAGCAATGGGGAACATTGTCTGCCCGACGGGGAGTTACTTTAGGTAACAAGCGATGATTCCTTTTGGTTTCTAAGTGAACCTTCTGAAATGTTGAGTCGGTACCGCATTTGCATCTACATAGAGTCGTGTGTCGGTCTCTATGAGTTGCATTTTATCATTTTAATTATGATATGCAGAAATAAGCATGAATGTGCATATGTTTATTTGGAGTATTATGGAGATAATAGTATGTGTGATGGAACATATTTGTTTGTATATATGCATGTTTGATATATATTTATACATTTGTAATGTATATGTGTGATTAAACATAGCTAGACGTATGTTTATGCAGAATGAATAGAATTGAGGAATAAACATAAATAATGTAAGTTTATGTGAATTGGGTAATTGTGTGTAATTAATATGTTTGATTGGTATTGATGTACACGTTGCGATGTGTATAGGTGATAAGGAATAATTTGAGGTGAGAATACACTTTATGTGCATTTTATATGTTGAGATATATAATTATATGCAATGTTATTATGATAATGTTTCTCACCCTTCTGCTGTTTTATGATGCTCTACGAGGCATTGCAGAGTAGGTTACTGGATGGCATTTTTGTGAAGCTCGTCTTCATCTTTTAGTCGGTCGCCTCTGATATGTAGCATCGGGTAGTTAGGTTGGCTTAGCACCATTTTTGTGATGCATTTTGTACATGTATCTTTTGGATGAATCTTTTGTATAGACATGAATGTGGTTGTTGGCATCAAACTTGTTGATATATATATATATATATATATATATATATATATATATATATATATATATATATATATATATATATATATATATATATATAAATGGAAATATATATGTTTGATGCTGTTGAAATGTTTCCGCTGTATAATTATTTATCGTTTGGAAATTACCCTATTGTTGCATATCTTTTATGAGCAGGTGTTGTATGTTTTAAATATTCATGTATAATATGGCATTGCTCTTTTATACCATATTTCGAACATACTCTTATGGAATTTTGAATATGTGCCTAAGTGATTTAATTGCTTATTTGGGGTATAGAAATGGAGTGTTACAGATGAGGGTATTTATAGTGCCCTCAATGTTGGGTCAAAGGTTTCTGTTGTGGGTTGGATTTTCAGACCCACAATTAACGACTACCAGGATCCTACGTGGAAGTAGGGAAAACTAGCACATGGTCTTCATCCTGGGTCAACTGCTTCACGATTTTCGAAATGGTGGAAGCCTTTCTCCTTACGGAGGGCAAAACAGATCAGTGGGATACACGAGTTAGTTGACCATGTGTCGTTGAATGCGGAGTACATGGGGGAATGCTCTACAACTGATAAATAGACCAGACCATTTTGTTGGGCCTTCCTCAACGTAGTGTTGGATTGGATCGTGCCCGAAAATGGGTCAGCCCCATGCCCAGTCCAGAAGAGGAGTCCCCATATCGTTGCTCCAAGGAAAATGAGCAATGACTTAATGTCAGTTTGCGTGTCTAGGTGTAAAGACTTCAAGCATAATAATTTTCTTTGCTCATACCCTTAGCTTAAGACTTATTGCTTAAACCCCTCAGGCCCAAAACTTCTTGCTTAAGTCCTCCAGACTCAAGACTTCCTTGCTTATACCTGAATCTTAAAACTTTTATGCTCAGGTCCCTCAAACTCGAGACTTCCTGCTTAAACCCCCAAGTTCAAGACTTATGCTAAGATTCCACGAATCCAAGACTTCTTTGCTCGGATACTTGGTCAAAGACTTCATTGCTTAGTTTCCACAAACCCAAACTTCTACTTATACTCTCAATTTTAAGACTTTTGTCAGACTCATAGTCCATGATTTCCTTGCTTAAAACCCACAGATTCAAGACTCATGCTCAATCAACAATTGGTTAAGACTTTCAATTCTCTATCATATAGTAGGATACTTACTTGGCTCAAGCTTCTTAGCAAGAGATTTTGATGCTCAATCACATAGCAATAAACTTCATCTAAACTGCTAAATAACATGTTCAACATTATAGAGAATAATGTGTACTTGAAACAAGATCAGAGGTGCAGGGTAATCACCTTAACAAAGACCTGAAGCTCTTAAGATTTCTAAGATATTCAATGTTTAAGAACTCTCAATGCTTTATACAATTTACAACATATAACATAAAATATGCATACTCGATTGAGTTGCTCATAGTTGATCTTATTATCCTCCATCCAGATAAAAGTGCAGAACACCTCTATCCTTCTTGGCATTCCTTCTTTTTTCTTTTTTTTCCTTGTTAAAGATTCAAATTGAATCTTCAACTACTTATATAGAAGTTTTAGAAAACTAGTTGTTGGAAGAGATAATTTGATCAAATGTCTTTGTTTCTCCATAGTACTAGAGACATTGAAGATATATACACCAAAATATCTTGATCCATTGTGTAACATCTTTAACCATTACCTCTTCCATGAGATATTGTACTATAGAACCATTAAGAATAGATATTTGTAAAGCATGTTAACTTTTCTCGAGCCTTGTGAATTTAAACTCTAGCAGACAAATTATTTTGACAATGCAGTTTACTTTATGCGGTACATACAAAAGCTAATTACACTCACCAAGTGTAAGGACAATATGTTGCTTCTTCTGATGCTGAGGCGCTCAACTTCAGAGTCTATGTCAAACATCACTTAGAGAGTGTTCTTTAGATTATGCATCACCAAAAGCTAGTAATTCAACTTCTCTCAAGTGCATCCTTATATATCAGATTCTAAATATATATCTTTAAGCATTAGAACATGCATACTTGGAATACACATTAGATAACACCATTGTTCATTTAATAATTTTTTATTATCAAAACCCAAGGAATTTATGTCATGAACAAATCTTGTTAAACAACATTTTTTATTTCCTTTCCTTGTTTGACCAACTATGAGCATCAAAGTAGCCAAACTTCTTACGACAATACCATTGAACCTTATTCTTGTCAAAATTCTCCTTTCCCTTATGATGTTTCTTCTCATCATAGCCAGAGGTTTCTAACTTCTGATAACCACCACCATGCCTCTTCTTAGCCTCTGACCAAGACTGCTTTTGATTCTTCTTACCAAAAGACGCTTTTAAAGCTTGCTTTACCTCTCTTTCAAATTTTCTCTCAACCTGACATAACTCTTATGCCTTTGGACTACTTTATAAATCTTCAATTCTCATGGTGCTTAGGTCCTTAGAATGTTCCATTACTACAATAATATAATCAAATTGAGGAGGAAGTGAGTTCAATACCTTTCCAGTAATTACTTGTTCAAAGATATTTTATCCATAAGATTTCATCTCATTTGTGATCATAATTACTGTGAAGATGTAATCAAGTACATTATCATCGTTCATCATGTAGACATTCTCATACAACTTACGTAGAGACTGGAGTTACACCTTATTCACTGATGCATCACCGTCGTAGCACCATACTAATGTGTTCAACACAACTTTCACTGTCATCGAATCAACCATCTTCTCAAACACATTTGTATCCACACACTAATATATATACAACAACGCCTTCTGGTCATTGTTCCTCGTTTCTTGATGCACATTTATCTATGCTTCAATTACATCTGCTGCAAACGTCATGTAACTGTCATTGACGAGATCAAGAACATCTTGAACGCCAAATAACACACGCATCGAAATCATCCATTGATTCCAATACTTTCCATCAAATACTAGAAGTTTTGTCCTATTGTGTCCTACCTTCTTCAATAACTTCATGTTCTTTAATATGTAATTTCTTCAGAAATATATGAATGACATTCCGTAGAACACACTTCCCTTTTTCCCTTGTACTCGAAGGGATGCAAGTTTACATGCACAAGGGAGAAAAATTATATGCCTTGTCAAATTCACCCTTTCAAACTTTTTTACAATGTGATTTTACACTTTATTTACACGAAACATGCAATCTTGCATAAAAAGATATATTATGTTAATGCTCAATGTTAATGATGCTTTTCTAAAATAATATATTATGTTAATGCTCAATGTTAATGATGCTTTTCTAAAATGAGACCCTGATTAAATCAAGTTACAACTTCAGCATGGAGTTGATTGAATCTCAACTTCTCCAAAGATCTCATTTGCTAGTATTAGCAACATTAATACCGACCATATTAAACAAACAAGTGTATTAGAGATCTCATTTATTATATTTATTTATTTAATAGTTCAAATTTTTTAGATTTCTAAAACATTTCTAATACAAATTATACTATGGGTAACTCTACCCAATTTTTTATCACGATGAACAAAATCAAATAGAGCACTCATAAATACCAACGATATATAATTCAAACACTTACATCTCAAAAATACAACAGTTTAGGGATTGACAACTCCCCTAAAATTATTTGATCACCATCATAAAACCATACTTCACATCAAACTTATGAATCCCTCTATTCTAATTAAGGAATATTAGTTCTCATAATGACCGTTCATAATTTTGCTTATGCTATGTCCCAAATTCATCACAAAAGCATATACATTTAATCTCAATACATTTTACTATTTTATTCAACTATATAGTAAAAACTTACTAAAGTTCATGAATCAACAAAGGGCACAATTTTGGACAAAACTATTATACAATTTCCTGTATATGTATTATTATTTTGATGTGAATCACCTATGAACTGTCTAGCTTCTAAGTGGTCACAAGAAACCAACAGCATGATTAACACATCATGTTACATGCATGCCATTTTCCTACAACACAAAACAGTAAACTCGTGAGCTGAAATCATTAGGCACTGATAAAACATAAGAAACAAATGAAACCTATAGTCCTATACTCACATGTTACCATTGTTTGGCTCTTCACTTAATGATCTTCAATGGTCTCATCATAGCATTGTCTTCATGGTCCAATATCTGCATAAAAATGGCAATGTATCAATGTATAGCAATACAATATCAAAATACAAATATATTTTTGTTAATTTTTTCTCTGATACAACTATTTATATTCATTGAATAATCAATATATCTAGTCCATTACACATTTCAGATACATTAATTATTCACTAAATTTAAAGATAATTTTCTCTTATAAATAGAACCAAAGATAGTAATAAATAAGAACTTACATGACAATGATACGCGTAGCCAGGTCCTGCGGTTGCATCAAACTCATACGATGCATTGGTGTGTATGTAACCAAACCTCACAACAATCTTAGTAACAAACCCAGGTCTCATCTTAAACACATTCTTCCACCCTTTCTCATAATTAGGCACAGTCACTTTCTTCCCACGTGCATGCTCATCCACGTGGCACTTAACAGCATCGTTGATTTTCGTCATACAATCCTTGAAATCATCAGATTTCACCAGCTCCGTCTGATCCAACACCTTAAACAAACCCAAATGAATATGAAGCGGATGATTATCATCCGTCAAGTTAATCACATACCACACTTCAGTGGACCCCGCCTTCGGAGTTTCAGTAACCGGTGCATCATAAGGTTTGCCATTCAGATACAAATGAGTGGGTTCATCGATATTGCTGGTGTACTCGTACATAGCAATGTACCGTGTCTGCGACACACTGGATAAATCAGCAACCGGATACTCCACGAGCTTCTTCGGGATCCGTGACGTGTCAAGTTCTTTATCCGGTAATATTGTAAATTTCATAACCTTTCCGGTAAACTCATCCACCGGATCACCGGATGGGTAAGGATAAGGTGCATCATTAGCTAGAATAGCTACATTACTCTTTGATTTAGAAAAATCAACTATAAAATCTGTGATCTCAGATGGCCCCACAAGAGTTTTATTACTCGCAGCTGGTTTTTCGATATAAGCAGAATCAGATCCCACGTGTATCAATCTTAAACCGTTGGTGAAAAACAATCTAAAAAATCTAGCGTTGCTTGCGTTTATTATACGAAATCTATACTTACGACGTCGTACGGTTAAACTCGGCCAAGCTTTTCCGTTAACGATAATGGCGTCGCCGAAATACTCCGGTTGCCATTGTGGATGAATCGAAGGGTTGTTTCCGGTTGAGTTCATGTAAATCGAACCGTCGGTTTTGAAGCTGCGATCGAATAAAACCAACGGTCGATCATATTCGTCACCGTGAGGTAATCCAAGTGGAGATTCGATTTTCGGGTGACGTATGATGTAGGACCCGATTAAGCCAGCGAGAAGGTTGACTCTGGTCAAACCCATAGCGTGATCGTGATACCATAAATTTCCAGGGTGTTGGTTATTTGAATAGTGATAGGTTTTATTTGTCCAAGTGGGTCCCTTGATTTTGTATCTAGAGGTGAACCATGAGTTGGCGTTTCCGTCACTTTCTGAGTGGTGGATTCCGCCGTGGAGATGGACCACGGTGGGGATTCCGTGTGTAGTTTTGGTCAATGCTGTGGGGATAGTTGGGTCCCAGGGAAGTATGTGATATGGAGGGAGGTGATTTTGCCACGTCACGTGGGTTTCGATTCTGTGGAGAGCTTCGATTGTTGGACCAGGAATAGTTGCTTTCTGTTTGCTTAATCCATAAGCGTAAACGGTTGTTGGGGGAAGATCTCTGTGGAATTTCTGCATGTAAAATAGAATTTGTGGTGTATATTAGATTTCATAAAGTCATATAAATTCGAAATGACATATAATAAATTCAGTTGAATACCTTGAAACTAATTTTATATTCTTTCAACTGAGTTTGGTTCATACTAGTGTTTTCATACAGGTTAAAATTCTTTCAGATTTTCAAATATATTTGAAATTAGTTAATGTAAGACTAAGACTTTGACAACAACGTGAGTAAAAAATTAAACAATTGTCAAAAGTGGAGAATGAATTGTCACTAATCACTATCAGTGTCAAAGCCTGAGTGGATGACACTTAGAAAGTTGGGGGAATTAATTCTTTACTTAAAATTAATTATCATTAATGTAAAAGATCTTTTTAGAGCCTGTGGTCCATTTTAGCTTGATGAATAGTTGGCCTAATACAATCTGATTTTGATAGAGGACACAGGAAATAAATTATTTGATGGCAGAATCGACCCATACCAAATACCAAATTATTTGAATGAAAAAAATATAAAAGTCCTATTTTGGAAAAACAATTTAGAATTAGAATTAAAAAGTATTTTAATATTAAATGATTAAAAATAATGTTAATATAAAAAAAACTTTGTATCATCAATAATCATGTGAACCATGTAAAACTACACACAAAAAATATCTACAACCTACTACTACACACAACTTGAAGATAAGAAAGAAGAAAGTTAGAGCAAAAATTCATGAACTTTGCCGGGCTAGTCTTGGCAATTATCGATAGAAACAGAAGACGATTAAAAAGGCGGATATTCACATGAAAAAACTAGCACAAAAACAAAATTCCACAGCAACTTTCTGGATTCGAATCCAATCCTGAGCATTTAAAACACATTTAATGAGTTAAATAACAAATAAAAAACAACACTTACCCATTTTTTCTTGAACATGCCAATCTCGAGAGACTTTGGTTTGGGGACGCCATCTACGACGTCGTAGCCATAGATTTTTGGCATATCCGGAAGTTCATCAACAAACATTTCAAGCTTCGACGCATTTACCAGTTTGAGTGTAGCTATTGATGATGATGATGAGGATGATGAGGTAATTGAACATAATAAAAGTGCTGAAAAAGTGACTAGTTTCAAGAACAGTGTTTTCTCCATAGCTACTTGTTGTAACTTGAAACTGTTCTCAGAAAGAGAGAAGGGTATTTTATAGTTAGAATACAAAACACAGTAATTGAATCTGATCCGTTGGATTTGTATTCAATGAATCTGATTCGCGGATTGCGTTGGATTGTAACTCTAGCAAATGAGAGTTGGAAAATGGAAAAGCTATTTGTAGAAAAAAATTGGTCAATATATTTGGCAATTAATAAATTTATTTAATCATTTTAATGCATGTGAAACGTCTTGTTGCTATGCTTTTACAATTTTCTTTTTATTATTTTATTTTTATTATGGAATTTTTAATATAAAATTTGATATTTTAATATATTGTCTATCTTAATATATTTTCCTTGATAAATTTTATTCATGTATAACAATATATCATTTCAAAATAATTTTAAATAGCAAATTTTGAAATTGAACATTCTAGATGTGGACGTCTGATTTTTTTCCTTAGCTGTCAAGTAACGCAAGAATTTAGAAAACTACATTATTAATATGAAAAGAATTAGACAATTGCTTTTAACATAAATTGATATTTAAAATTTGAGATTTTTGTGGGGTCTAAAATATTAAGATTTTTTTTTAATGTTAGCTACTTTAATATATTGTCAGTAGCTAAATTAAACAAAATATGCAATGTAATCAATTGTTTTTATTAGAAACAAATTCAAATAAATGTAAAATAGTATATTAAAGGAAGGGCCTAAAATGAAAATATGAAAATTTATTTTATCATTTGGCTATAATTTTCTAAAAGTGACTACGTTAATATTTTATTTTGAAGAAAGTTACAAATACATATTTCTTAACAAAAATAATTTATAACTTTTTGAGTCACAACACAAAAAAACAAAAAATCGGATTTACAATTTAGATACGTCTTTTAAAGGAAATAGTTACCTTAAAATATTAATATGTAATTGTGTCACAGATTTACAAAAAATATTAATATTTAATTGTGTCAGAAAAACAAAAAATAGGATTTACAATTTACATACGTCTTTTAAAGAAAACAATTTAATTAAACAAAATATTGTGTCACAAATAAGTTATAAGCATACAACATGTATTTTAGGGATTGACAACATGTCGATTTGGTGCATTTAGATCTATAAATGACACTAGTCTAAATCATGATTGATTCGAGTTTAAAGATTCATTTATATTTATAGTCTAATTTAACAAGGAGAAGACCCGACCAGACACAAAACCAGCGAACTAAAGACAAGAAGTCGAACAACACTACCATCCATGTACACAGAAAGCAAGTCACCCAAAGCCAATAGCACCACCTAAAGCCATCTCTAGCACTGTTAAATACAAAATATACACCTGTAAAATTATAAGACACAAAAATTAATAACTGGTTTAAGTAGCTTTTCAAGAAAAACTTCACAATCAATTTTCAAGGGAAAATATGGAAAATCTGATGAGTAATTTAGGTGCTCGCCATCTACCATTATAATTGGCACCTTCTGATACTCAGACCATTTGTTTTTTTCTTGCTATGACGGTTGACTTCCACAACCTTGTATAGTATATCATAGTAGTCCAAAAAATCTGGTGTAAACAATAATATTACATGACTTTCAATTGGTATTTAAGGCAGAAATTAGTACCCTTCAAATTGAAATTCAATAACGACCATTTTTCTTGCAGGTATGTCGATAACATCCTTAACATTTTTTCCTCCGTCTAGTCCAAAAAAAGGATCTTTCACATTTAATTCTCAAATCTCTACGTACTTTCAATGAATGGGAGAAGAAAATCAATATGTTTCTCAATACTACAGTTGGTTTTAGCGTATTGTGTTTTCAATCAACGATAAATTGGAACTAAAAGCATTTTGAATAATTTAATTTACCTCAGTAACTCTTCTTGATAAGATAGTTAGGGTTCGAAAAGACATCCCTATTGTGATCATTTCAGCTATTTGCAGAGGCCAACACCAGATGATAACAATTACATCAAATATCATTTTTATCACACGTGCCATTGCATATGAGGCTGGCTTCAATAGTTGTGCAGCTTTACCAAAACTATTTAACCCGTAGACTTCCACATATGGCTAATCTAAAAGATCCTTCTGCACCAAGTTCGGAATCCACCAAAGCAATTGCATCATATGTAACCTACATTAACATCAAGCTCAGGGACAAAGACAAGTGAGCACAAGAATAATTGAATACAAAGTCAGGAATGATCATTTTAATTTAATGAACCGCTACTAGCAAGAATCTAGAGTATTCAGTACACATTCATAAGCTTGTTCATAACATTCAATAACAATATGCTACATGCCAATAAGAGTTATACCTTGATCATTACAATATGCTTGGTTAACAGTTGAAAAAGGTGGAGCATAGTCATCATTGTCCAAGCTAGAATCATCATCAGTTTCTTGTGTTGTTGAATAACAAAATATAGATATTATAATTCATAACAATAGAGCAGTTGATAAAAAGGTAGTGCCCATAATATGATTGTGATAATGGTTTGATGTTTTACCAATTTCATATCAATGTAGAATAATTTCAATGAATTGTCCAGACTATGCTTGGAATTGTTTCAACAAAAATTGTTTGTTCAGGTTACTGACTTCTATAGTGTCCATGTCAATCTGCACATTGGAAATAATATAAGTGTATTAATGGACGAGTGAAAGTGAACCTTTAGTTTAAGATCCTCACCTATTTCGACAAACATGTTAATATGTTAAACATGTTCAGTTAAATTAAACATTTACAACTATGTAATATTATGACCAAAACTTACGTGCATTTGAAGTTATTCGGTAGTATCAAGTATTTTTTTTTACATTTAATGCAGTAACATTTGAATTTTTCTTACTAAAACACTACTCAATCATTTTATCAGATATCTTATACGCACCTTACCACATTCTCAATTGATGCTTATTGAATAATATAAGCAAACCTCAGCAAATTTGACAGCTTCAACATGGCTTCAAAAGTGAGAATAGCACCACCATCATCTGAGATATATCATGACACCTTTTCAATATGATAATCTACACAAAGAATGTAAAGAATGGTGTTCACCGTGACAAGAGGCGGTTCCTTCTCAAGATCAGTCGTCGAAACAAATTCATCCATTCTAGGTAAATCCGAACGACCAGTTGGATTTGAAGCAGAAGGTTGATCAAACTTGTCATGCAAGGCACCGAGGTCAGCACTTTTATTTATAGGGTTCAATTTTGGGAGAATATCAAGAAGCCATGAGAAGGCAAACAAAAGTTCACAAACATTTTATATCTCCCATAACCACATTGCATCATAGTTCGGGTTTTGAACTCGCCAGGTCAAGAAAAATACAAGAACTATCATACGCACAAAAATCAACAATCTATATTCAAAAGCCGGATATTAATGTTTAAACCAAAAATTTGAGCTTATGTATTCACAAACAATGTTGTTTCATTTACCATATATTTATAAATCAAGAAAAGAACCTATAAGGACTGAGTACAGCGCCTGGAATATTAACTTCCGTCAAGTGGAGCAGAGAAGTTACCAAACCGGTTAATATCCTTCCTATCACCAAGAGCCTGCAGCAAAGCCTATAGATGAAGAAACAAAGATCTAAGTTTGGAATCAATGATAGATTGATGCAAATATAGAATACAATAATGTTCTACATTGATTGAATATTTCCACTGTCATAAGATAAGGTTATAATCATTGTTAGAGTTATCGCCAATTAGTTGGATTGCATTTTGCATATAAAGGATATGTCAAATACAAGGATATAACTTGAACAC
This sequence comes from Lathyrus aphaca, assembly GCA_963966055.1. Lineage (NCBI taxonomy): Eukaryota > Viridiplantae > Streptophyta > Magnoliopsida > Fabales > Fabaceae > Lathyrus > Lathyrus aphaca. The sequence continues at coordinate 30,043,884 of OZ014520.1, read as the reverse complement.
CAGTCTTTAAGTAATACTCCATTAACCTAAGATAATGAAGCATGTTTGAATTTCCAGGAAGACTTTTAATAGGAAGTGCCAAAAAGAATAGAAATAAACAACTCACATAGTTGTTGACAGTACCGTTCCAATAGCAAGAGCGACATCTTCATTTTTATGATGGTCATCAATATGTATGTCACCTGTAGCCTTTACATGTACGTCGAACATTCCATGTGATGCAAGTTGCTGAAAAATAAAAAACATGTTTATTCCCATAAATGGTCTATCCATTTAACAATTTTAACTTTTATCAAGTTAGAAAGGAGACAAAATAAAATGAAAACCCCTATTTTCATTATGATCAGATTCTAACTATTTCGGTTTTCCGATGTCTATGTGATAATGTTGGGTCTGCTGTGATTAATGCTTGACATATAAAACACAAAACACAGAAATTAACACCAGCACTTGTAATACCCGTGCTAAGTGCACAGAGCTTAACATCATTGTCAGTCTTCAATTGTTTATGCATCAGAAAAAATGCAAGATCAATAATCATTGATGAAAAATCGAAATCATAAAAAGCGATTGAATACAAAATCAATAACCAGATTAGAGAATAATAAGCTAGCAGATCTCTACAAATATCAAACCTAATACTAAACCTAAAAGCCACACTGAAATTTAAAAAAATTCAAACTTTCACAGTTAAACACAACCATAAACTAAAATCAGATCTCAGAACCCTAAATCAATTCAAAACCACCATCCAAACCAAAACAAAAACAACAACAAAAAATGTTTTTTTACACAAACAAAATCAAACCCATTGTAGGGATGATACAAATGCAGAAAAGAATCAATACAAAACCATATCCCACAAATAGATATGAACTAACCTTAAAAAACATACCTATTCATAGTAGCAAATGAAGGAGAAATGAAGACGACGGCGAAAGGAGGATGACGACCGATTTAGAGTTTGAGGAGATGAAGAATGAGAAAGCGGATGAGAGAAGAGAGAAGGGGAGAGAGAGGGATGCGTGCAGTACAATGAGTATAGTTTTAATGAGAAGGGAGGGAAATCAAATAAATCAAAGAAGACCAATTAGATAATGACACGTGGAAGAAATGAGTCATATTAGACCTTTAGGAATGTTGATTTTGTTATTTACTGTAATATCCTTTGCTTAGGCATTATCATGAAATTATATAAATGATACATTAGTATTTTTGGTGGCACATTATATTAATTAGTAGGTAGTTGATAAGAGGGGCTATTTTATACATTGCATGGGGTGTTACTTCACCATAATGAAAAATCACAAGACTTTAGAGATACATCACTATATTTATATTATGTTCATATTATGAATGAATTACATGGTGTATCAATGTAATAATCCTTATTTTAAAGTTCAATATCTTATCCTTAATAATTTTTACAAAGATACATCTACATAGGAGTTTTTATTCATATATCTCATATTTTGTGTTTAATAATTTTTACAAAGATACATCTCTAAAGGAGTTTTCATTCATATACCTCGCATCTGAATATTTTCAATCTCTTCTTTATTTTTTATACTTTCAAAAACACTTGTGAACAAAAATCAATTAGGTCATTTTTCAAATTTCAATATTACTTCTTGTTAGGATAAATTCAGAAAATTCAGAATGGTGCATCAAAATTCTTTTTTAATTTTAATCAAAAAATTATCTTCTAATTAATTATTAATAGTAATAATAATAATAAAAAAAAAAAAAAAAGAGAAATGAAAAGGAGTGGTTGAAGATGGAGGCAGAGTCGTGATTCGGTTTACCCGCCAACTTGTTCAAACATCTTCCTTCATTCCCGGACTCATTTTCTCTCTCTCTCTCTCTATCTCTACAACGCCACCATAACAAACCATAACCACTGCACTTGCACTGCACGCAACTCTCATTTCCACAATGGCAACTCTCTCTGAAACCTACGCATGTGCACCTTCCACCGAACGAGGCCGCGGCATTCTCATCTCCGGCGATCCCAAAACCAACAACATTCTCTATTGCACCGCACGATCCGTCATTATTCGTAACCTCGATAATCCCTTACAAGTCTCCGTTTACGGTGAACATTCTTATCCTGTCACCGTCGCACGATACTCCCCTAACGGTGAATGGATCGCGTCGGCGGATGTCTCCGGTACCATACGTATCTGGGGGACGCATAATGATTATGTTCTCAAGAACGAGTTTCGAGTTCTCTCTGGTCGGATCGATGATCTTCAGTGGTCCGCTGATTGCCAGAGGATCGTTGCGTGTGGAGATGGAAAGGGAAAATCATTTGTTCGCGCCTTTATGTAACTAACTACCTTTATCCTTTTCATAATAATAAATCTTCATGTGCAAATATAGATATTTGAATTCTCATATTAATTCCTCTTTTCTAAGAATTGCCTAAATCTATGCACGTGTGAATTTGAAGGTGGGATTCAGGTTCCACTGTTGGTGATTTTGACGGCCATTCGCGACGGGTATTAAGTTGCACGTTCAAACCAACAAGGCCATTCCGCATTGTCACCTGTGGTGAAGATTTTTTAGCAAATTTTTATGAAGGTCCACCTTTCAAGTTCAATATGTCCATCAGGTAAGTGTCATTATCTGTTGTAGCACATTTGTTTCTATATAAGCAATTGATGAATTCTTCAAATTATATATATGAATATGAGCTTATCCTTTCCCTTGGCTTCTTTTTATGGGATAGTACTAGACAGTAGTAGTATATTATAATTTCTAATTATTGTATGTCCCATTCAATACACAAAAAATGGTGTTATTTATTTTCCTAAGGTATTGGAATGTCTATATGAATTGACATGGTTTTTAACAAGGACTTAATAAAGATAACTTCATTATAGCTTTATGAAGTCATGACATTATCAATTCTTTACATATGAAAATAGGGTTGAGTCTTAGCACGAAATATGTATTTTGGGTTGAGTAGGTTTCTATTTCCCTATTCAGGTTGTCATAGAAGACATTCTATATCTGCAGGGACCATACGAATTTCGTCAATTGTGTTAGATATTCTCCAGATGGGAGCAAATTTATTACAGTTAGCTCAGACAGGAAAGGTATTATATACGATGGAAAGACTGGGAATAAACTTGGAGAATTTTCCGAAGAGGATGGTCACAAGGGCAGCATATATGCTGTTAGTTGGAGTCCTGACAGTAAACAGGTGAACTCCAGGTTGTGTTTGAATGTTACTGTTTTATTATGTTGATTTGGATAGAAATTTCATCTTCTTTTAGCCAGAATTGAAGCATAAGATTGCTATGTGAAAACGATATTGTACTTATTTAGCATTGTCAAGAGCTTAATAACTATATACATATTCATACAAACATTGTAGTTTTAGATGTAAGGAGGAAAATGTTATGAATTTGGGCTATTTTAGATGTTCAGGGATGCTATTTAGTATTTACATTGTAGTTTAAATTAAATATAAAAAACTACAGGTTCTTACGGTGTCTGCTGACAAGTCTGCAAAAGTATGGGACATTGACGAAAATGGTAATGGAACAGTACACAAGACATTGGCGCATACTGAATCTGGTGGGGTGGAGGACATGCTCGTTGGTTGTCTTTGGCAAAATGATCATCTGCTTACTATCTCACTTGGCGGCACGATTTATTTATACACTGCTAAGGATCTAGATCAAAGTCCAAAGTCTTTATCTGGTCACATGAAGAATATCACCGTTTTGACTTTACTTAACAAAAGTGAAAAGATGCTTTTGTCCAGCAGCTATGATGGAGTGATCATTAGATGGATTCCAGGAATTGGGTACAGTGGTAAGTTTGACGGTAAACAATTTGGATTAATCAAATTGTTAGCAGCAGCTGAAGAAGAAGTTGTTACTTCTGGATTTGACAACAAGGTAACTGATATAATATGTTACATAACTTATCATTATCATCATATGGGCTCTTTGTTTTTCAAGCACTAAAAATAACCTCTAGATTCATTTTATGTTCGTTTGTTCTGTCATTGATGTCCATATCAAACACTGAAGTGAAACTATACTTCTATTGTCACTCTGGTTGCTGATTTATTTGTTTGACAAATTCAAATATTTCAAATTGAATATAATTACATCTGGTAGAAACTTGGTAGTTTTTTTTTGTGTGTGTGTGTGTTCATGTATTATCCTGAAAGTACATGAAAAATCGATTATGTTGATTGTACTATTAGAGGTTGAACTCACGTTAGGTGTGAATCTAGATCTAGGCTTCTGAATTTTACAACTGTTTTAAGAATCTTCAATGATGATTTTGTTCTTGAAGATCTGTGAAACAATACGTTGCTAATAGTGCATTTTACAGTAGATAACAAATTAACAGATATTTAAAAGCTAACTGTAAAGTATAATAAAAGTTGAGAACTTGTTGATTTCTTGATTCTGAAATGTAAAATGCTAATGAGTGCCATTGGGCTACTGGTTAGGGAAACGGATTTAGAAATTGTGTTGGAAAGCGATGTATGTGTTTTTAAGATGTTGAAAAATTATTCTTTTTAATACAAAACTTCTATTTTTGGCTTCATTAACTAGTGCCCTGAGTACATGTTATCATGACCCTTCTAATATTTAAAGCATCAACGGAGCAAATTTTCATTTGGTTGTCTACTTCATAAATGATTGAAAATTAAACTTTTATTTTAAACACCGATGGCTCTTACCCTCAATTGACAGTACTTAAACTTACCTGTATTAAAATGCAGATATATAGAGTTCCTCTTCACGGTGATGGTTTTGGTCCTGCTGAGGAAGTTGATATTGGAAGCCAGGCTAAGGATTTGGGCCTTGCACTTAATTCTCCTAATCTTGCTCTTATTGCAATTGAGTCCGGGGTTGTCTTGCTTGACGGTTCAAAAATTGTCACCACGGTAAACCTTAGTTTTGTTGTAACTGCGTGTACTATTTCACCTGATGGCAGTGAAGCAATTGTAGGTGGGCAAGATGGTAAACTGCGCATTTATTCCATCTCAGGAGATACACTTACAGAACAAACTGTTCTTGAGAAGCACAGAGGTGCAATTAGCGCAATCAGATATTCTCCAGACGTTTCCATGTTTGCGTCAGCTGATCTGAATCGTGAAGCTGTTGTGTGGGACTGTGCTTCTCGAGAGGTAACTTGAGCCTTGAGACGACTGTAACATGGAGCTCAAATGTTTTATGCTTGAATGCTTTGGTGTACCCTATAGCAAAATTTCCTATTTGAAATGAGAAATATATGACTCGTTCTCTTCATAATAGGAGTATTTTTGCTTTATCTGTCATGATGTATACTTGTTTTTGTCATAAGTTATTAAAATTATGTGACTAAATAAATCATCCTTTCTCTTTCAGGTAGTTCTTAATAATATGCTGTTTAACACTGCACGAATAAACTGCATTGCTTGGTCGCCTGATAGTAAACTGGTAGCTACTGGATCACTCGATACATGTGTCATTATATATGAAATCGGAAAGCCAGCATCAAGCCGTAGAACCATAAAAGGTGCTCATTTAGGTGGAGTCTACGGCTTGACTTTTATTGAGAATGAAAGAGTTGTCAGTTCAGGAGAAGATAGTTGCGTTCGTGTTTGGACTTTGAATTCAGAATAAACCAGCATCAGAACCTGCCAAATGCATTTTGCAGTTGTGGTAAGAAACTGATTGCTGTGCAGCATTACATGATGATTATCTTCACTGTTCTGCAATGATTATGCAGGGGCAAGAAAAGTTGAGGATACAATAGTTTCTAGGTGTCTATTTTGACAGATTTCTCCTTGAGCTAACAATCTTATTTATTTTTTAATTATCGAAGTTGATTTAGATCTGCAGAAGTGGGGTATTTCTAGTTATTTCCAAAGAAATTGGCAACAAGTGGTCTTTGTTTAAGCAAACTGGTTAATTTATTTTGCCTATTAAAGCAGTTTAATTATTTAGTTTTTGAATAAGTGAATCTTGTCCCCCTAGGCATTCGTAGAGTAATTAAGTACACTCCCTAGCCTCTTTCATTAGTACTTATGTAAGAGACATGGATAAAAAGAAAGCAAGAAACAAGGATTGTTGCAATCTTATTGTATGTATGTATAATTCAAATTAACATGTCTTCTGTCTGCATCTTGTGAGTAATATTGGACAATTCATCTTTGCCTTCCCTTAAGAAAGGGTAATGTGGTGGCTGACTGGGTTGCAAGCCGTGCAAGCTCAGTTCACCTTAGTTCAACATATATCGTATTAGTCGTGAGTTTGGTAGAATTACGATGAGCCATCGGAATTTTGCAAAAATAATAGTGGAGTTTTGTAAAATTGTGATGGTTCACTGTGATATCAAACATACACTTAGAATGAAGTTTTATGGGTTTATTTTTCTTATAAGATTTTAGTATCCATTTGAATGTACTTACAAATCACATTGAAGAGCCTAGTATCATGTATATAGTTGTACTTTGAGAGTCGAGAAGAAGTAAAGTGGAGATTAGATACTTTCAGATAGGCTTTAGAAGCAAATAGCTACGAGTAAAAGTAAGACAGAGTATTTTTATTAAGTTTAGCAATAGGCAAAACATTCCAGTTTAGGCAAAAGTTGAAAACTATAGCATATCACAATTCATTCATGTAGTTTAAATATCTTTGGTCGATTATACAAAAACATCGGATAAATAAAACGAGATGTAAATCATTGGATTTCAATAGTGTGGTTAAAATTAATGAAGGTCTAGGTGTTTTATGGGATAAAATGATATTGTTGAAAGCTAAATAGAAAATTTATCGCACAACTCTTAGATTCAAATACTGTATCAGTATGAGATGGAATGTTGACATTAAAATGTCTAGTTAATAAAAAAAAATATGTGTAGTTGAGATGGGATTGTTGCACTTGTACTTGACTACTAGACAAGCTAGGATTAAGAACGATAACATTCAAAAAATAGTTTGGGTCGAACCTATATTGAAAAGATGGTTTAATCATGACATCGGTTATATTGGGTCTTTAGTTGAGGAGAAGCATACAATATTAGACATATCTCGGTGTTGATTTAAGCGCAACCATTCATACCCAAAATCATAAAGTATTGGGTGTATGAAATCCTTAACATATATAATGTTTAGCAAAATGCTCACATGGCACCGAAACCATATATTTACACCGTACTGTAGCCTATGAATACATACTAATCAATTTTTTAATTTGGGTCAATACGAGACTCTTAACACACTCAGGTTATATATTGTATGATGTAAGACTCTTAACACATTCTTTCACGTTTAGAACTAGACATCAGTAGCAAAATAAATGGTGGATGGTCCGATACCATGTTAAAAAATTTGGTTGAATCTAACTCAATCCTACAAAACTGATTGGTAAGGTGAAGATTACCCCACTTATAAAGATATTTTCAGACCATATATTATCTGATGTGAGACTCTTAACATATACGGTGTAAAATGTTATGGTGTAATAAATTAGTGTCAAGATGTTAGAAATTTAATATAAACTGAATGGACTGAGGCTGGAAACGTGAACGAAATCATTTTCCTTAAAAGTATTCCAAACATTCTCAAAATTTTCTTAGAGTTGAAACACATGAATATACAAGATAATTCAACCTTTTATCGAGTCAGTACAAGACCGACGAAAACTCGATCATGTAGCGAAGAGTGTTTGGAATTTTATATAAAAGAATATTCAATTTGAGATATGTTTTCTGAATTCTGGAATGAGTTATTTATAGGTCATGTATGTGTTGTTTCACAAGGTTGCGATCTTTGATGAAAAAACATCTTTTAACCAAAAGTTATCATATTTCCAAATAATGTCTTTATTCATTATGTAGTAACCATTCACGAAATTGTGTTTCTCTTCTAATTCAAAAATTAATATTCATTTTAATATTTTCTTGTCATTTTGGAACACATTCAATATTATTAATTGTCAATAATTTAAAACAATCTCCCCACTTGTTCTAATAATGACAAGACCAATTCCAAAAGAAAGAAACAAAGAATGTTAATACAATATCTTTCAATTTGTGCTTAACCTTAGTAAGAATAATGTAAAGTTTAATCGAAATGTTAGGTAACTATGCTTTGAACTGTTACCCCATATGATTATATCGACATTACCATACACACACTCTTTAATGGTTCTTCGCCTACATCTCTCGCCTAGCACTATTTATGGCCATGTGTTTTTTCTGTTTTCATGAATTTTCCATGAGAGAAACTCCATCTCAAAATTCACATAGGTGAAGTTCATATTGTATATTTTTCCATGAGCCACATACCTTCGGCATTGAACTTCATTAAGAGTTTAAATAAAAACTCAACCTTAATTTTAAAAGGTTAATATTATCACGAAATGTTTGACAAACATCCAAATCAACGACTTGTTGTTACACATTGAATATTGAGGTTAATGTTCTACTAACGTAAGATTGGGTTGTCGTCGTTGTCGGAACTCTTACTCAAAGAGTTTCAACCCCATGCCTCTCGAGGTTGTTTTTACTAAGGTTTTAGCAGTGGCTTAGTAAATGGATCAAGAAAATTATAGTTCGATTGTATATATGTGAACAATTACATCCTTAATCAATTTCCTCACGAAAGAATGTCTTAAGTTCTACTTGCCTAGAATTTTTGTTATAGACATTTGTATACTTTAGTTAAAGTGGTTTGACTACTGCAATGTATCAACACCTTTGAAACATTGTCTTTAGCCAATGAAACTTATGACAAAAGGTCCTTTAACCATTCAATTTTTTCACTAGCAGAAGCAAGAGCCTAAAACTCTGATTTTATGATTGAGAGAGTGATTCATATATGTTTCTTGCTCTTCCGAGAAATTACACTTCCAGCTAGTATAAATATCCGCCAAAATGTAGATTTATAATATTCAATACTCAATATCTAACTCGCATCGGTATATTATTTTAATATGACAGTAAATCTACCATAACGGAGGTCGTGATTTTTTATTTTTAAAAGATAGCCGAAAATCCTAATGATGACATTCCAATGCTCACCATTTAAATTGCTAGTAAAATCTACTCATTTTGCTAATTTCAAATGTTGTGTCGGTTTTAGTACATTGCAAACATTTGCATATTCTAATTGAACCACAACTCTTCCATCATTCTTTTGAAGTTTGACACTAGAATCCAATAAAGTGGTCATTTCTTTAAAGCGACAGTGTTTGAACTTATCAAACACTTTTCTTAACATAGTTTTTTTTACTAAGTTCATAACCCCCACTATTTCGCTTTACTTCTATCCACAAAAGTGTATCAACTAGTTCATGGTCATTCATCTTGAATGTGGAAGTTAGAAACCTCTTTGTTTCTAAAATTTCATTCATGTCGTTGCTAATGATAAATCATATAATCAACATGGAGACAAATTAATATCACAATATTCTCACACAACTTCGTGTACAAACACTTGTAACAAGAATCAAATGAAGAATGTTTTTAGATAATCATGCATGATGATGCAAGAAGGTTTTAGATGAAGTGAGAGATGAAATTATGAGCAATTTAAAGTAGTATAGTATAAATTACAATGAGCATCTTATTTATGTTCACTTGTCTCAAATCTTCACTTGAATTTTTATGTTAAAATCGCTTGTTTGACTTCATCATTGATGTGCATGATTCTTTTGAACCTTTTCTTCTTTAATAATATTTGTCTTCATCAAAATAAAACTAGATATAAGATGTATTCCTCACAATCTCCCCTTTTTTATGATGATAAAATATTTGAATTTGTGTTTTGATAAGATTGAAAAGTCCCCTCTTAAGTTGTATGTCTCCCCTTTATTTTGTGAATCTTGCAATAACAATGTCAAAATTTTGATGTCATTGTTTCGGTGCTTGTTTTAATCCATACATTGATTTGTCAAACTTGCACACCTTTTATTCATTTCCATGCAACCTTCTAGTTGTTCCATGTAAATCTCCTCATCGAGATCTCTATTTTGTAGTGTCGATTTGACATCCATTTTATGAATTTCCTTTGGTGTAAAACCCCTGGTCATTAATCTATATTTGTATGTGTTTAGTGTACCATTACACTATGATACTTCCTTCTAAACAACCATATGCATCCAATGAGTCTTAACTCTTTAGTTAGATTGACAAATTTCCAAGTTTGATATGGTATTGTTGAATCCATTTGTCTTGGATATCATCCTTCCAAATAGTGGAGTCCTTTGAAGACACTGCTTGCTTATAAGTCTTAGGATCGTCTTCAACTTGAAGATTAGGAAACTTACGAACAAAACTCTCACTATTTCCTTCTACCAGATAGAAGAAATAAATCGATTATCATTTTTTTCCGATCATTGATCCTTAGTCTTTCAGTCTCTCTTGCATATTCTTAGTTCGGGTTATTTTTTCAACAATCCATGAAGAATTTTCCTCACGGGATTCTTCATTAGTGACGAACTTTCAATTTGTGTTTCAACAATCCGTGGAAAACTTTCCTCGCGAGGTTTTTCATTTGTGGAAGTATTGAATCTCTTATCCTCCATGATAAGGATCTTAAAATTTCACAACACGATATTCAATAGTTATCTTAGACTCTAAATTCAGAAATCTATATAAGTTATTATTCATCTTTGATGATCTTTATATTTCTTATAATGGTATGTCTCATGAACACAAACATGTTATTGACATATAATAAAAATTCAAATGTATAATTTGAAATCATACTTTTTATAAAATTTGATTATTTCAGTAATCAACCCAACCCACAATATTATTATTATTATTATTTTGTATATATATTTTTAATCCACATTACACTATTATTTCATATATTTATCAATAAATCAATGCAATTGATATAATTCTATACCGAAAGAAACTTTTGAAACAATTAATACTTGAATAAAATAAATATATGATGTATTTTACCAAAACAATTAATTATTAATGTGTCCATCGTTTAATGCATCAAGCCTAAAACACAGTAGGCCTATTTTTCTTGAGTAATGCTACCTTGACACCAGTTTTCTACACCTAATACATTTACACCGTATGTATACAATTTGTTTACCTAGCACAGATTCCAAAGTAAGACAACAAATTATTTAAAAAATGATGAGTATGTCTTCATGGTACACAAATACGATGTAAGTGTAAAATCAAGTGTCATAGAAACATTACTCATTTTTCTTTTGTGGGGAGAGTAACACTAATTTGAATATTAACCTTTAAAGTTCTTCAATTTCTAACCATATAAATGGTTTACACAATCATGTATCATATTATAATAGTCTGATCATAACTTATGACCGGATAGATAATCTCGACTTCTTTTTGTATTTATGATATATCTACGACACAACAATTTCTCCTTTGATGATTGAAAAAGAAGTCTCAATTGACATCATTTGTAATACTTTTAAGATTGTTAGAAATTTAATATAAACCGAATAGACCGAGACTGAAAATATGAATGAAATTACTTTCTTTAAAAGTATTTCAAGCACTCTTAAAATTGTCTTAGAGTTAGAACGCATGAATACTCAGGATAATTCAGCATTTTATCGAGTCTGTGCAAAACCGAAGAAACTCGATTATATAGCAAATAGTGTTTGAAATTTTATATAAGAGAATATTCAATTTGAGATATGTTTTCTGAATTCTGGAATGTGTTATTTATAGGTCGTGTATGTGTTGTTTCACAATGTTGCGGTCCTTGATGAAACAATATATTTTAATAAAAAATTATCATGTTTCCAAACAATGTCTATATTCATTATGCAGCAACCATTCATGAAATGATGCTTCTCTTCGAATTCAAAAATTAACATTCACTTTAATATTTTCTTGTTATTTTAGAACACACTCAATATTATTAATTGTCAATAATTTACAACACAAGATAGCATGGCTCATATGCTTAATATCTCCATTTGGATCTAATGTCACACTTTTTACTCATCTTTGTACTCCATTTTTTTTCTTTAAGGGAGAGTTTGTCGATTCATCTAGAATGGTTTCATACACGTGAAAAAATTTCATGCACATACACTTATATCGTCATTTACACGGTCATTGATATCACGCATTAATATACACATTGTCTAGCTACTATCATTGTCAATAATATTTTCAATACAAAGGTTTAGTTAACTTAGTCTAACCATCACCTTTAGTACAAATTATTGGGTTTAACTGGCATCTCATCATCATTGAGATAAGAGCAACAACATAAGTATTATGGATACTATTTTTCTATAAAAGAAATTAAAACATTAACGGGACGTTTGATTTGCTAAGAAATGAGGAATTGGACAGAACAACTTTTTTATATCATGTTTGATACATAAATTTATCGTGAGACAAGACAAAATACATGACAAGGAATATGACAAAAATATGAATTCTTGTCCCTCACTAAATCATGGGACAACTTTTTGTCTCAGCCCTAAATTATCAAAAAATATCAAAATACAATTTTTAATATCTCTCTATTTAATATTTTGATTTATAAATATAATATAAATATTTTATTTTTTAATAAAAAAATTATAATTATATTATATTATTTTAGTCTAATACATAGATATATTAAATAAAGTTGAGTACATTTTTTTCTCTTATCATTTTTCTTCTCATTCTCATTATTTAATATTTGATTCGTGAATATTAATATTTTATATATCAATAAAAATATCATAGTAAAAATTATATTATTTAATGCATAAATATATCAAAGAAAATATTAAAAAAGTTGTTAAGTGCAACAATCATCAAAAAGAAACAAAAAATTGTCTTGTATTGTTATATATTGTCTAGTACTGTTCTGTCAAATACTTCTTATGTTGCAAATCAAACGCACTTTAGGTGTATAATATAGTTATCTTCACCTATTTGTTGCTCAACATGTCCATTTTCAACTAATGTGCTAATGATGGGTTTTTGTTTTGAATAAAAAAATGACAGAGAAAGAGTGTGCATAAAGTATTTTTGTAAAGCATACTTTTATTTAGGGTTAAATATGTATATGGTCTCTACAAATATCTCAACTTTCAAGTTTGGACCCTAAAAAAATTTCCTTCATACTTTGGCCCCCCTAAAGTTTTTCGTCCCAAACTTTGGTCTCTCCCGTTATTTTCCACTAATGGTGGATGATGTGGCACACCATGTGAATTTTTTTCCTGACATGGAAGACATGTGGCAATGTCGACGTGGCAAAAAATGATGACATGAATGTCACATGTCAATTGTTTCAATTTAAATTTTTTATATTAATATCATATTTAAACGCATAAATGGTAGTTAATTCCTAGTTAATCTCAAACTAATTTAAACATACCATTTTATTAATCAGTAGTTAAACTCTAGCTAAATTATACACACCGTTCTATTTTTTATTCTATAAAATGTTTTATCAATGATAAAAATGTGATATTCAAGATTGAAAATCACAACTAAATCTTGAAACCATAAAAAAAAGGAAGATAAAAGAATAAATGGTTAATACCATTTTACCCCTACCATATAGGCCATTTCTGGCTTACCCCTGTAAAAAAAAAATCTTCAAAAACAACCTTGACATTTCAAAAAACTAACAATTTAGTCCCTAATGTCAAAATTCGCAGGTAAATCCGAAAGAAAAATCGCATGAAACCTGCAGATTTTGACTTTAGGGACTAAATTGTTAGTTTTTTGAAATGACAAGGTTGTTTTTTAAAAAAAATCAGGGGGATAAATCGGAAATGACCTATATGCAGGGGGTAAAATGGTAATAATCCAAGAATCAAAAACACATTTAGAGAGAAAGAGGAGACAAAAAAATAAAACATGGATCTTATTTTAATATAGACAAATATTTGTGACTACATACAAAAGATATACTAGTGTCTATTCTCATATGATTTGCTTGGATACATACAAAATGTATACTAGTGTCTACTCTCATATTCTCATGCATTGCAGTTATCAATTGATTTGCTTGGATGTATACGAGTAATTCCAAATTCATTATATTTAACCTGTAACATTTTCTTATGCAAGCAAATTCACACAATTTACAAATTTAACATGTAACAATTTACAAAACATTCAGGGATGATATTAGTTTGGTAATCAATTGATAAACTAATAAGAAACAGATAATGATTACCAGTAAAAAAAATAATTTAGCAATTAATTGATAAGACCATTCAATAGAACCTATAACAAGTTAGAGGTAGTTTTAGCCAAACTCAATAAACTATATGTATTTAATGAATGAAAAACATGCATAAATTGTTGATGCTATTGATGTTCTGAAAAATTTAAACAAAAATTGATGTATTCTTTATTATTCATTTGATAACAAAACTTTTCAAGTGACCTACCAATGAAAATTTTAACAAAATTTTCCTCATGACCTGCCAAGTGATATACACAATCAGAACTATCACTTGGTTCACCATATAGAATTTAAACAACCAATGAAAATATAAGGCAAAAATTATTAGTCCATTGGCCTCTTTCTTTCTTATGTTATGAGTGAAAACTAAGAAAACACCAACAAAAGGTTAAAGAATGACAATAGTTGCCATGCTTCCTCTCTGCTACCTGTGGTATTCAAATGGCAATATGTTAAATTGAAATGAATAAGGTGTCAGACAAATACTAAGTAAAAACATTTTATGCCATTTGCAAATGTATATAAGTTGTTTTAAGCTTATTTCCAAAAAAAATTACTCTATTTTATATTTTTTTGATAAAAATAACTTATATCTAAAGAAGAATATTCCAATTATGAAATAAGCCTTTTAAAATAAGCAGAATTCCACTTATAAATAAGCTTTTTTTTTTAATGTAGCGTATCATTCATGAATAAATATCCATGATTTATGAAAAAACTACAACAAATTGAACTACTACAAGATGTTTAATAGAATCATTCACCACAATCGTCTAAAACCTACTTTTCTAATCCATCAGTTTTCTCAAACAAACAAAAAAGAAAAAAATGGCTATAAGGATAGTACATCCAAGCTAACCGAATCTCGATTCAAGACAAACTGAACCCAATGGATATGGATTGCTCTTTGTATCTTCTTTGGAAATGATTTCTACCAAAAGGGTATCATAAACTTCTAAAACTCAGAAAGGGAAGAGGAATAAATAAATGACAGTGGAAGAAAACGAACCTGGATTGATAGAATTTAATGAAATTGTATTATTCAGGAGAATGCACATAAGGTGTTTGTGTTTTTGCCCATTTGAAAAAACCCAAGAGCGGGAACCAAATCCTTTTTAAACCTCTTCAAAATCTGCAATCGAGGAAATGTGAAAAGTTATGTTGGTTAGAAGCCCAGGTTTAGAAACATAGGGCAATGTGGTGGTTGTTGAAGAAGTGGAAGGAGAAGTGGATGTGTAAGGACTGGGGAAGGATAAGGTTGCTATCAAGTCCGCTCTGGGTAATAACTCTGCTACATATGAAAAAATATATTAACATATTTGTGACGTGGAATATCACTTACACAGTTGGCATGATCTTATTACACAGGTGGTGTGCCACATCATCCACCGTTAGTGGAAACTAATGGGAGGGACCAAAGTTAGGGACGAAAAACTTTAAGAGGACCAAAGTTTGAAGGAAAATTTTGGAGGGACGAAACCTGAAAGTTGAGATATTTGTAGGGACCATATACATATTTAACCCTTTTCTTTAATTATTTAATGAAAAACTAATGTTTAAATACAAGAAAAAATAATAACTAAATGGGAAGTAATGGTCAATGATTCTAGCAACTATTACTAACTAAGTCGAAAACAAATAGGAAACTAACAAGTAAGCTGAAAAATAGGAAATTAATTTTTCACTAACAATAAAATAATAGATATTTTGTCTTGACTTATTCAAAATATAAAAAAATGAAGCATTCAAATACATGTTTGAACACTCCTTCTACCTTTGAGGTTGCAAATTCAAAACTTTTTCCTTAAAAATTCAAATCTGCTAAGTGAAAATGACTTGGTAAACATATCATCAACATGATCTTCTATTTTACAATAAACCAAAATTACATAGCCATTTTCTTGCACTTCTCTTAAGTAAAATAACTTGACATTAAAGGGCTTGGTCTTCCCATGAAATAATGGATTTAATGAGATTAAAATAGTTGTTTGATTATTAAAATTTATGTACTCTGCTCTTCTTCATGCCTAAATCTGCTAAGACATTCCTTAACTAAATAACTTGTTTTACCGTTGTTGTATTAGTTACAAACTCATCTTATGTTGTTGAATGAGCTATAACTTCTTGCTTCCTAGAACAACAAGAGAAAGCACTTTAATCTATGTTGAAACAATACCTTGAAATACTCTTCATATCATCCAAGTACATGTCCAATCACTTTGTTAATAGCCAAATAATTTGTAGTCTTTGACCCTGTTATACTTGACTCTATAATGGATTATTCCTCTAATGTATCTTACAACTCTTTTTGCTGCTTTCAAGTGCAACTCACTAGCACAATGCATGAATCTTCATAGCAAACTCATTGGGAATAAGATATTATGCCTTGTGATATGGTGTTTTCGCAAGTATACGAATCACGACAGAGTAATATAAAAGATTATCGATCCCACAGAGAGCAAACGTCAATCTATCGTTATCTATTGTTACAATGTTCATCTAAGGCAAATGAAAAGGGGTATATAAGAGTGCATGGTAAAAGTAAAGTAAATTAAAGTGTGAAGATGTAGATTAAATGGAAACTATTTGCTTGAATGTAATTCACACAGTCAGATAACTTTCCAATGCATGTAAATAAAACTACTTATGGGGCAATGTTTACTAATATGTGAAAAAGAACTAATTTAAAGGGAATTGTCGCTTTAGCGTATTCAGAATTGAGTTTAACCTTTAAACAAATCCTCTTATTGTCACTTATAAAAAGGAGCGCATTGCGTTAAAGTGATAAATCTATTTTTAAGAAATATAGTTTCTTGACTAAGTTGAAAAGTATTTTGATCTGAAACTTTTAAACAAAAGAGGTTCAAACAAACCGGATTTTAAACCCACAACTGTGTCTGAAAATAGTTTTAAAATCGTTTTTCTAAAGTATTAAAAATTCCTACTTAAGTGAACAAAACGTTGTCGCTTCCTTTGAACAATTAAGACTAACCAAGTTTACTAAAGGTTGGACGGCTTTCGATCTTACCCAACAGAATTAAAGTGCGAAAAACTTGTATTAAATATCAAAATAGCCCCTAAGCATTTCTATCGATGCATTGTGTGAAATGTTATTTCAATTACGATCCTTACATTCTTGCCTTTTTAGATTTATCCAGACATGGAAAAGTAAATAGACATATTGGTTTTTGTCATATTAAAATAAATTATTTTTAGATGAAAAGGTTTTGAAAGTAAGTGCGGTGCGAGAAATTAAATAAAAGTAAAGCGAGTGCGGAAAGTAAATGAAAGTTGAGCGATGCGAGAAATTAAATAAAAGTAAAGCGAGTACGGAAAGTAAATGAATGTAAAGCGATGCGAGAAATTAAATAAAAGTAAAAGAAAAATGCATAAATAGAAACCTGCTCCAATCGGAGGGTTGGTGTCAGAAAACAACTGGAAAATAAACTCGAAATGAAAATGGTGGCAGGATTAACTTCCACCAAGTGCTCGAAACTCTATTACAGACTCGATTACACAAATGCGATAACTTCCCTATGTGAGAAGATTATCGCTTACAAAATTTCGATTATTTATGCCTAAGTATTGCAACTAAGTTTGAATGAAGAGAAATGAACTAAAGGCCTTCTATTTATAGGCTGAGGCATAAGAGAGGAAAAATTGAAGTGCCCCCCAACTTCTTTTGGGAGGGAGACGAAATGTGAAGGTGGCGCTCGCCACCCCCTCATGGTGCTTGCCACATGAACCCATGTGGAAAGAAGAGGGAGACGTAGAAGTTGTCAGCAATTGTGTCCTATCCAACTTATGGCCTACCCCATGTCACCCGCCATGTTGGGTGTCACATGTGTAATTCCTTCAAAAACTGACTTTTTAGCTCGATTTCCTTCGTTTCTTCAAGAATGGATATGGAAACACTTAGAACCTGAAAACAAAACAAAAAACGAACATAATACAAGAAAATGATAATAAAAAACCTATGAAGCATGTACAATTCGAGTCAAAGATGCGGTGTAATTCGATGTTATCACCTTGTAGATGTTAAATACATTTCAAACCCAATCAAGATTCATAAATAAGCTTCATCAACTTTATCAATCGCATTCGCGTTGATAAACTTCTCTTTTTAATTCATATGAGTGTTCAATATTTTGTATTTATCAATCTGTTTACTTTTTTTTAAACCTCTTTTGCTTTTTTTTCTTCTGAAAAATAAAAAATCTCATTCTACTTTTGACTGATTTCCATACCCAAAAAATAAGTCATAAGACCAAGATCAGTCATCTCAAAGACATATTTTATTTCTTGCTTAAGTTCTTCAACTAGTGATAAGTTGTTTCTCGTTACTAAAATATCATCAACATACACATGAATGATTAAAATATCAACACCAACATGTTTGACATAAAGTGTAGCTTCAGATAGGTTATTTTTAAAGTCCTAGTGTAACAAATGGTCATTAATTTTCTTCTACCAAACTCTTAGGGCTTACTTTAAGCCATATATATCCTTTTTAAGTAAGTATACTTTTTATTCTTGGTATTTGATAACAAAACTTTATTTTCTCTGAACATAGATCTCCGCATGCAGAATACCGTTAAGAAAAACCAACTTAACATCCATATGAAACACCTGCCACCCCTTTGTGCAATAACGACAAGTAGTATCCTTATTGTGTTGTGTCTTGCTACAATAGAAAAAGCATCTAGATAATCAATTTCAAATATTTAAGAATATCCATTCACAGTAAGACGTGCTTTGTGTTTGTTTTTATAGCTATCGTGGTTGGATTTTGTTCTAAATGCCTATTTCACTCCAATGATTTTTCTATCATGAGGTCTTGGAACCAGCTCCAAGATTTTGATTTTTTATAACCATGGATAGCTCTTCCCCACATCGCAACTATCCATTTCTCCTCCATGACAACTTATTCAAAAGGGGTGGGTTCAAATACAACTATGTTGCACACTGCTATGTTGTTTCTTTGATATATATGAGAGACTAGCCTTGTATTGTGAATTGATGGTTTGTCTGTTATATGTTCAATATGCAATAAAAAAAATATGATTCTTCTTTGAATATCTCCAACACTAACTTTCATCCTCTACGAAGTGCGTGTATCTACTTTCTAAAAAAACAATTTAAGGTTGAATCATTTTGTAAGCTTTAAAGATTGTGTTCTAGCCAATAAATATTCCAAGTTCAACCATTTTTTTCAAGTATATCACATTTAACCCTAGGTGCATGTGAGTAGCATAAACAACCAAATACTTTAAAAAATCCAAATAAGTTTTAAAACCAAATCATATCTTAAATGGAGTTTGATTTTGCAAAGCTAGTATAGGTATCCTGACTTGGATTAAAACAAAAGTACTTGTAGCTTAATCCCATAACTTCTTTGGCAAATACTTTTGATGAAGCATACACATATCCATCTCTATGGTTGAACTATTTTTCCTTTCACTCTTTCCATTTTTTTGGAGTGTAAGGGGCGGTCAGTCGACGCTCGCTTCTTAATAGAATTGTTAAAACTGATTTGATAGATATTATTTCCCATTATCTTACCTCAAAATTTTAATGTAAAAATTGCTTTGATTTTCAACATAAGCTTTGTATTTCTAAAACATCGTTGATACTTCTGATTTGTACCTAAGAAAATAAATCCAACACATTTTGGTAAAATCGCCAATAAAATAAATATAATAAAGACTTCCATTTAGCGACATATTTCTTTGTACTCTAGCAAGATTGGTGTAATAAGTTGGAGTTTCTAGTTCTCCCTCCAGCTACTTGTAGGAAATGATTTCCTTGTTTTCTTTTTGAATTGACAAACTTCACATTCAATTGGCTTTTTTGTTACATAATGAACTAGAACCAATTGATTTTTCAGGTTGCAGGTCATTTTCAACTAATGTAAATGGCCCAACCTTTTGTACCAAAGATCAGTTGCACTTATTGTAATTAGAAAATAAGATTTCTCATCCTTCATTAGATAAAATGGAAAGCTCTTGCTCTTCATTTTGACTTTAAACATTTCCTGGTTTATTGGGGCCTTGATTATACAATTTTTATTTTCAAAATTAACTATGTATTCTTTTTCAAGTATTTGTCCTACACTAAGCGAATTTAAGGTACATATAGAACATTAGTGAGATTTTTTTACTTGATTAGCTTGTTATAGCTATTGTTCCTTTGCATTTAACTTGAATGTGTTCACCATTTCCAATTATGACTCATTTTACTCTGGTGCCTCTAATTGCTTGGATATTTTTTTGTCTTAAGTCATAAAGTTTGTGGAACCACTATCAATCATCCGTGATTCACACGAGTTATTGCTTGAAAAACATGTTGCAACAAAAATATGATTTTGTAACACCCCAAATTTTCTCCGTCATTTTTAATAAATAAAATACGACACTATCAGAGTAAAACATCATTTTCAATTCAAGGTGTTACTCTCAATCAACATAAAACATGCTCTTAAAATTTGATACATAACATGAAACGGAAAGTTATTCAAATTAAGCAGCGGAAAAATCAAACTTTAAAGATATCACTGAAATATAAAATAGTTTGAAAACTTCTAAAACAACATAAAAAAGTTCCAAAATATAATAAATGAACTACAACAATAAAACGATGTTCCCGACTCCCATGTTACATATCAGAGCAGACACCGCTAATATGAAGTACTTCTACTTCACCGACCATAAAATCTAACTACGCTTGAGCACATGCATGTTACCCACGTAGAGCCAACATTCAAACAGAAGGGGTGAGATTCTTAAATCAATTAAAAGAAGAAAATGATAAAAAATATAAGGCATATATCACATAAGTACAACAACCACACTTATCGCGACAAGAATCGCAACCCAACTACACATTTACAACAAACACATTAACAACATATACATCCACATCATCCACATCAACCACATATACACCTGCGTCATACACATCAACAACAATGCATGCATATGAGACTCAACCATAGACTCGATGCATGTGGTACCAAGAATCGATCCCTATTTCATGATCCAGTTCCCTTCGAAACTCTCATCCCCTTTTCCATGGTCCAGTGTAACCCCCCTTTCATGATTACACCCTCGGCCCCTATTTCATGGCCCATTGTGACCCCTATTTCATGATCACACCCTATGTCGTGATTGAACACAATCACCATCACCAACAACGACAACATGCAACAACAATAATTTGCAACAACAAAAAACCACCTACATATTCATCATTACATCAACATCACTCAACCATTAAATGCGTTTTGGTTAACCTACATCATTATATTACTACACAACTATACTTCTTCGCACCATTCAATCATGAAACTATAACCACAACACAACATTTTATAACAACCATGCAACAACATTCTACTACAATAACTCACTCACCTCAACATACCACAACCAATTTACACTACAACAAGTTCATACTACAGCGAATTAACGACAACATACTATGGCAAGTTATCAACGACTACATACAATAACCAAACCATATGCACATTCATTTAGTCATGTATTTCTCATAATCACATTTAATATTCACCAAAACAAGTATATAACCTATCAATACATGCCCCTAACACCACCACATAAACACAAAAGCACTAGTATATAGAATAAATAATTTCACATACGCAACTAATCATACGTCATACATTCAAACGTTTCCCACAACAACATGTAACATTGACAAAGTACACATATAACCTCTCTAAACTCGTTCACTCCGCATCAACAACACACCAGCCTTCTTAAAACATAAAACACATTTTTCATGAATTTTAATGAATTAAAAACACATGTTCTCACTTCCAGGTCTCGCTAAGTGGCCCCTTGCTCGCTAAGAGACCTCCTATCGGGTTGGGGGAAATTTAGGTTTTTAACTGCTCGCTAAGCGAACATCTGCTTGCTAAGCGGGCAATGCAGATTTTAACTGCTCGCTAAGCGAGCAAGGCATATTTGACAAAAAAATTATACGATGACAACAAAGCTCCTGCTACGATTTTTTACTCAAAAACCCTTCTTTCACCATTTTTAATCACAAATTTCATTATAGAACCCATAACTAATACACATACATCATTTACAACACACAACACACATCAATTCATCAATAATTCCTCGAAATCTAATCATCAACCCTAGGTTTTTCCATAAAACCCAAACTAACATACCTAAGGACATCTACCCTAACATTCATATCATAATACCCTTAAAAGATGAAAAATATCCCACCCTTACCTTAATTCGATGAAAAATATCTTCATTTCTCACGAAATCTTTGCCTCTAGCCCTTCTCCTCTTCTCTCTTCTTCACGCTCTCCCGAAATTCCACGATCATTTTTACGAACTGACTATTCTCTTTCTCAAATTTCCCAACATAACCCTTGGACCCCTAAATATTGGAATCCCCATCTTGCCCTCCACTAATCTTTAACTAATTTACCAACATATCATTTCCATTTGGTATTCCTTTAATTAAATTATTTCACCATATTAATATAAATTATTAAACTTATATCAATTCAAATAAGATAATTCTTCTTACTCGACCCATCTTCCTTCATCTCAACGCCTCCACCATTCACTAAGGATATGCAACCTCTAATAAAGCACAACAACACCTAACAATTTATATTAATCGAATAAATAATTAAACTATTAAATTAGGGTGTTACAACTCTCCCCCGCTTATAGTATTTTCTTCCAAAAAAATTCACCGGATACGAACTACCCCGGATACGCTCTTGCCTCCAATAGTCAACTACTATGCCACGAAAGATGATACCATTAATAGCACAAAACAATGATACAACTTATTGACGACAACCACAACAAGGCATAATTCTCATGCAATGTACTCTACAACCAACTCAAGACACAAAATAATCAAGTTACAAATACACAAGTTCACTCTTGAACCGGGCACAAGGCGATAGTTACCATCATCATAGGTAACACCTCCCTAATTCCCCATCGTAGGAGTTAGATACACACACACGAACCATCATCATAGGCAACAACAAAGATAGGAACACCAAAATCCATAACACGACATCACCATGATTAGACTACCAACTTCGTTATCACACGACATAAAAACAACCATTTTATGATTTAACAGTCGGTCATGTAACTAGTACACCTACATGCCTAGTAGTACAAGATTATCATTTAAACTTTTGGTCATCTCACTTCCATTCTAGAACATCCAATGGTCTCAATATTCTTGTGGGTTCTATCTTCAACCTTCGAATTCTTACAAGTCATACCCATATGAACAAATTGCACTACTTCACGCTCTTGTTGCGCATTCTGATTACTTGCGACTATCAAATACACTAAGTTCACATCCAACTTCTGACGCTTCCTAACAATCACTATAAATCATTATTCACATTTAATATACCCAACCTTACACTCCATTGGGTTTTCTCTCATACCATACGTGAAACTCTGAACTACTAACTCAATTTCAACTCTCTCTAACCATCAAATCAGACATATGAAAAGACTTTCGACTTAACTCGTCAGGAATTCCAATCCTCATTGTCGTCTCATACTATATTCCTTTAGACCAAACAATCATCCTATACTTTTTTGATTATTAAACACTTTGAATCTAGGTCCATAAAAACCATACTTCTTAATCTTGAACGAGATGGATCCCTTCATGAATCCTCAATTGTTGTAAAGCATAAACTATAACTTTACCATCTTGTATTCCCACCCTACCAAAAATCATCACCAAAAAATATAAATACTCCACAAATGGTGTATTAGGATTAGACTGAATCAAAATGGAACTGTATTCGACTTCTTACTCCGATTCTCTAAAACTCCCCTTACGACAAACATCCCAAACCTATAACTTATTTTTCGCAAGTTAACTGAGATAACAAAATTGCTAACTTAGGAAAAACCTTCCAAAACCCGTAGCTAAAACATTTTAATCTCCTTATCTACTTAGGAGTTTCCTCATTATAGAACTACATCTACTTTTATAGATTTACAACGATACCTTCACCTGAATTGGCATAACCAAGCAAATTCACCGTTACCAACCAAAAATCACCCTTCGACAACTTAGCAAATAACTTTATCTCCTTTAATACCTATAATCCAATTTCCAAACATTCCACACATTCTATTTACTCCCTTATTGTGTCATCTATCCAATGCTTCAAATCTCATGTCCAACAGATTCTCGATTCCCGAATTCCATAGAAGACAATGGTTGCATATCTTACATTTTATATTCGTCTTATCAATCTAAGACATATAACCATGCTTATAACTTACCATCACAGTTCCACATCAACAACGCTTTAACATCACTACAACATGAAAATACATGTCGTTAATTAATTTCAGCAAGGAATTACATTTTTACACTTCCGAAAACACTTCTACTTCATACCCTATCATACCCAATCCGAACTCAATATTGATATCATGAATTTCATTATCTCATATCTACAAATCACGAGGAATTTATCCACATAGTTTAACAGTTGTTGGTTCTAATTACCACACTTCATACTTATTCTTCGACTCATAATAACACTAATACCATCAGGGAACTTCAAACCATTTGTGATTCATCGCAATCCAAAGCCTAGGTTATCCTGAACACAATTGTGAGTTTCCATACTTCTCACCGACCAACACATAACCTCAGGTCATCATTATCTTCTTCACCAATAATACTGAAACTCTCCAAGGCGGCACTCTTGATTTCATAATTTTCCCTTTTATTAAATCTTCTGACTACTCTTTCCATAATACCAAATCATAACTTCGACATCTCACATGGTTCCATAGAATCCAGTACCAGGAACAAGATTAAATTAGAATTCCACCTCCCTCTCCTAACGGAACATCTGATATCTTCTTCCGAAACACCTCTAAAGTTCACGCACAACTGATAATTCATCGTTGTAACCTTACTTCCAATTTCTAGAACAATATCTTTGCATCCATGGAAAACCTCATATCATTGAATATGTCTCATCTCCAGATACATGAATTTACATCGACAGATCAAGACACTCCTCAAGTACATGGCTTAACTCCATACAATTCACTATGCATGTTATCCCATCTTAGCAAGTCATGTTTATCCCATCCAACATGATCCCGTTTGTTATCAACAAGAGATTAAGGGTGATCAGTTCCTCAATTTATTGATAGACATCCGACAATCATGATGGGCATAAATCATCCTCACCAAGCCATGATAGCGTTCAACGACACACTACACCATCATCCCAATAATTGGCAGACACATGGTTTAATTCCACTAATTCGTCCCAAAAATAACATCACCTTGTTCTAACTTAAAGATAATTGTGTATCTCCTAAGGAAACACGTCAGGATACTCCACACATAACTAGCCCACATCTGGCCTAAAACATCGCCTTCCCCCTTCACAAGGAAGCGAACAATGAGAACACATGATCGTCTTCTCTCAAGGATAACACCATTCTCTAACTAGTTGAACAATGCAACGTAACACTCCCTCTTGCAGTGACACAATATCCAGTACCACAACATATAGAATATCCAAGAGAAGCAGATGTTTCTCCCCCACTTGCTTCATTCCAACCTACAATGGGAAACAAACAAGTACCGATAGTGTTTTCACATACATGTCGCATACTAGAGAACAATGCAATTACGCAACCTCGTCGGACGGACCAACCTGCTCTGATACCAATTATAACACCCCAAATTTTCCCCGTCATTTTTAATAAATAAAATACGACACTATCAAAGTAAAACATCATTTTCAATTTAAGGTTCTACTCTCAATGGACATAAAACATGCTCTTAAAATTTGATACATAAAATTATTCAAATTAAGTAGCGAAAAAGCTTAACTTTAATGATATCATTGAAAAAGAAAATAGTTTGAAAACTTCTAAAACAACATCAACAAGTTCTAAAATATAAAAAATGAACCACATCAATAAAAGACGTTCCCGACTCCTATGTTACGTATCATAGCAGACAGACACCACTAACGTGAAGTAATTCTACTTCACCGACCACGAACTCTAACTACACCTGAGCGCCTGCATGTTACCCATGTAGAGGAAACATTCAAACAGAAGGGGTGAGATTCTTAAACCAATTAAAAGAGGAAAATGATATAAATATAAGACATATATCACATAAGTACAACAACCACAACCCAACTACACATTTACAACAAACATATCAACAACATATACATTCACATCATACACATCAACCACATATATTTCCACGTCATACACATAAAAAACAATGCATGCAATTGTAATGATGCTTTATTCAAAATTTATTTGGATTAGAACGTTAATTCAAAATTTATTTGGATTAGAACGTTATTTTTATTCAGTTATTTTTATTTTGTTATTCAGTTTATTTTGCAATTGAAATGATGCTTTGTTCAAAATTTATTTGGATTGGAACGTTGTTGTATATGATAATTATATTTAAAATTAAAATTTTAAAAATAACTTATTGAATTATAATATTTTGAAATTTTATAGATATTGTAATTTTGTAATTTTATTGAGATCGAGTCATCAAATTGGATGGGTTCAATAACTACATAATAGTATTGGATTTATTCAACAAAATTATTTGATTTAATTTGGATTAAATATGTGATTAGAACAATAACTCATTAGGACGACCAATAAACTAATAATATGATAATACTTCCTCAATTTAATCATATTTCCTATAATCAGAAAAAATGATTATTTTATAAATTAAATTGGAAAAGTCGATTATTTTGAAAAAAAAAGTGATTATATAGATAACATTGTCACTTAGATAGGAGTATGCAAAAAGTAGAGTAGAATTTGAATACTCGTATTGCGTTGAGGAGTAGTAGTACGTTAAGATATGACAAAGTGCACAGAGTATGAATTCGCCATGTCAAGTCGCTGTTGTTCTTTTATTGTTTTTTTCATCTCACTATATCTTTTTTAACGTTAAATCACATCACTTCAGTTTCCAACACCCTCTCTCTCTCTTCTTACTCTTCCACTTTTTATTTTTATTTTTTCTGTAAAACCCATGTGCCTTTGTTTTTCTTTACTTTCGAGAACTTGTGAACATCAACACTAGCTACCACTACCTAGCAATAGTATAGAGGCACTGTCACTACTTGCTTAACTTGAACCTTTTTTTCTTTTCCTTGCAAACAGAAAAAAAGACAACTCTTGTTTCATTCCAAACAGCACTTTGAACAAATGACTAAAGAAGATGACTTTAAGCTCCTTAAAATCCAGGTACTTCTTTCTCTCCTTATTTCTAACACTAACATTGCTTTCTCTTCTTTCTTTTAACACCTTTTTTAGCTTCCTTTTAACATCACATACTTGCCTATTTCTTGTTTTTTTTTTTTGTCCTCTACAGACTTGTGTTCTCAAAGTGAATATTCACTGTGATGGTTGTAAGCAGAAAGTGAAGAAACTCCTTCAAAGAATTGAAGGTACTCACTTTCAGAATCACACTCAAACTCAGTGTAGTAGCATTGTTTAGTTTACCAAAAACATAAAAAAATTGATTTTTTTTAGTAAAATAACATGAATGCTACTTTTCATAACTTCCTTTGAAATTTCATGCTGTAAAAAGTTTTGATAATGGGAACATAAATCATAAAATGTTTAGAGTAATGAAAAAAATTACTTTTTTTTAATGATTAGAAGATTTTTTTTTTTTTTTTTATTTTGCATGGAATTTTTTTATTTTTAATATTTATGGTTTTTTTGTTTAGGTGTTTATCAAGTTCAAATAGATGGGGAACAGCAGAAGGTAACAGTTTCAGGAAGTGTGAATGCTGAAACATTGATCAAGAAGCTTTTAAAATCTGGAAAATATGCGGAGCTATGGTCTCAGAAAACTAACAATAATCAGAATCAAAAGCAGAAGAACAACAATGTTGTCAAAGATGACAAGAACAAAGGACAGAAACAAGGGCTGGTTAAAGGGCTTGAAGCCTTCAAAAACCAGCAGAAGTTTCCGGCTTTTTGCTCTGAAGAGGACGATGAGTACTATGACTATGGTGATGATGAAGAGGAGGAAGATGAAGAGATGCAGATTGTCCGGGAGAAAGCGAATCAAATTCATATGATCAGACAAAATGCAGCTGATGCATGCAATGTGAAGAAAGGTATTGGAGCTAAGATGAACAATGCTTGCAACAATAATGGTAATGGCAATGGCAATGGCAATGGCAATGGAGGCAAGAAAGGAGGGTCGAATCAGAATATGGGAATGAAGGAAAGCGCAAACGGAGTTGATCAGAAAACAATGGCTGCTATGAAGATGAACAATGCTCATTTGGTTGGTAATGGTGAAACCCTCCACCTCGGAGAATCCAAACGGGGTAGTGACATTGGTGCTATGATGAACTTAGCAGGTTTTAACGGTAATAATAATAATAATAACAACAACAACAACGGTGTTGGTAGTGCTACTACTATTCTAGGTGGAAACTCTGCGGCTATTCCTAACGGTGGTTTGGTTACTGGACAATTTCCACCAGCAATGCTGATGAACATGAATATGAATGGTTTCAACAACCATTCATCTCCATTAATGAACATGAACATGAACATGCAGCAGGCAAGGAATGGTATGATGATGCAACAGCAACAACCTCAAATGATGTATCATAGGTCACCATTTGTTCCTCCAAATACTGGCTACTACTACAATTACAATAACTACATTCCTGCAAATTACTCGTACGCAAATGCTAGTGAGGATCATCATAACTCTGCAGCACACATGTTCAGTGATGACAATACTACAAGCAGCTGTTCCATAATGTAGTGAGTAAAAAAAGTGAAGGAAAAATGATTCATAAAGGATTGTATTTGACCTTAAAGTCTCGTTTTCCAAGTTAGCATAGTAGTTTGACTGGTGGGACAATTATGTCTTAGATGTGGATTTGTTTGTTTGTGAATTATTTCATCACTGTACTATGTAGTTGTAGTAGTGGATTTCATGTTAAATTGTCTCATTTCTTGTGTGTTTCTTACATTGATATTCTACAGTTTCTAGTTTAATGAGTTGATAAATATTACTAAATGAAGAGTTTAAGGGACATTCATTCTTAAAGTAGACAAGGTGACACAAGTTACTATATTCTGCACTGTGTTTGTAGGAGCAATATGGTTGACAAAGTGAATCAATGTGAATATTTTGCAATATGCACGCGTAAGTCACGTGTGTAATGTAATGATGAGTGAGTAGGAGCAGAGCAGGACCACATTGAAACTTGAATGTTGTGTTGTTTTATTGGTGATATTATATTTACTATGATGCTAATTATAGACACATGATGCAGATAGCAAGGCATTAACTAATGTACTATTATGTTCCACCAGAAATAAAGAACAAATTTTATGGTTTTAATAATTGTTGCGATGCACATGTACTGTGTTTGATTAATGCTTATCCAGATAGAGGTTAGAAGTACAGCTGAATGTGGAATGATATCATTTGTTTAGTTAAAGAAACTTGAAAAAGTTGAAGAGATATAGACCTGCTGGTTCGTATAAACTCTTTGAGGAAGTGGGATGGTACACCATTAAATTAAACATATACTATTAAAACAAATGTTTTATATATCCAACTAGTAGTAGATATCCGAAAGTTATTTCTAAAATATAAAAATAGTTTCAATCATTTTCATGTTAATCTTATATTCTTTTCAATTTATAATATATGTGTCTTTGTGAATTAAAAATAATAAAATAAATATGACACAATATCATAATATTGTATCTCATAATATTTAACTGCTTTAAAATTTATTACAAATTTAAATCCCTAATTATCCAACATTGAAAAAAATGTAATAATAAGTCTTTGGTTAAAATGAACCAAATCTTGATAAAATCAATAAAATGACGAACAAAACAACTATTAGTTTGGATGAATTCTTCTTTGTTCTAACAGTGACACAATTCTAGAATAACAGGAAACTATAGAATAACAACATTAACAAAATCCAAATGCCAAACAATTGTATATATGTGAAAGATATGAATTTTGTAGCAGTTATACAACGACAATAAACTCCAATAATGAACCCTACAAAAGCTAACTTGATCATAATCTCTCAGTTTGAACAACCATCTAAAACACCTAACATAGAAATTTATGATGTTAATAAAGATATTTTGCAAACTCTAGAAATATCAATTATTTGAATATACAGTCAATAAATATCTTGCATGACAATATTAAACTTATAGCAACACAATCAAATCATGGATTGTCAGAAATGATAGACTTGACCAAATTTAATAAGATATAATGTAGCACAATTTTATGTTAGGTCGGATATTGTTCATGCAACAGGTTAATAAAAAAATAGATATGTTAGGTAATATAGTAAAAAAGAGAATCTATATTAATAAATGTATTGGGCAGATGATAAATATTAAAAATGTACCTATATGACATTGTGAAAAACTTCTTTGAAGACAACATTTGTTGTTTGAGCCAAAAAGTTATTGTCTTTGTCATGTATTAAGATTTTCAATTCAGCTTTACTTTTAACTCTTGAAATAGCAAAGTAAAGTTGTATGTGACTGAAAACATTCTTGGACAATTATAAACCAACATAATCCAATGATTGACCTTGGGATTTGTTGGCTGTCATAACAAATATGATTGGAAATTGTCTTCTGATCAGTTTGAATGACCATGGAGATTGAGAAGGAGACAAAGACATTAAATAGTGTTACCAATATTTGTACCAGAAATTATCTTTGCTTCTATTACATGGTTGACTAACCTAGTAACTGTCAATCGTGTACCATTACAAAGCTCATCGGATTGATCCAAATTCCTTATCAACATGATTATTGTGCCAATTTTCAACTTCAAAGAATGGTCAGGCAAACCTGAAACTTTAAGACAACTCAAGAATTCAGGTGTCGAATGCTCAAAAGCATTATTATCATTTGCTTCTGATCTATCAATGGAATCACAACTCATATATTTTTTACACTCACCTTCATAAGAAATAACAATTATTAAAGTATAGATATTTATATATTTGAAAAGAAAAAAAATAATCTTACTATTAAATTTTTGATTTTATATTTAAAGTTATCTAAAATAGACACTCGTAAAGAAAAGAGTAAACATGAATCGAAATTCTCTATGTTCTACATCAACTATGAAATTAATCTATTTACCCAAACAAATAATAATAGAGATAAAAATATACCTGGAAGGAGATTAGTGATGTAGTCATTGATGTCATCAACAATTGCATTAGTTGATGTTAGAATAGCTCGACATTGTAGAAAATCTGGATTTGTGTAATTCTGAATTAGATTTGGATAGGTACTTGTAATGATTGCCTGAACTGGGTCCACAAAATCTCTAATGAGTAGCTCTCCAGGAATATCTATTTCAACATAGCCATCATTGGGTTCTGATATTTTTCCATTGCCAACTTGTAAAATCCAATCTGAGAATAGCCTAATTTCTTCTAAGTTGGCTATATTAGAACCACTTTGCAACCTCATATTTTTTGTTAGAGTCAACACTTTAAAACGGTCTCAAATATATGATGCATTTATTGTTGCATGGATAATATCCGACTTAGTACCCCTTGGTACAACAAGTATAATTTGTCTGAAATATCCACTAAAAATTACAACTTTGCCTCCAAAAATTTGTTGACACTCAAAGTCATCATCACTCATTATATCCTTCAAAGACTTGTTAAGAGCGTCAAAACAAAACTTATTAGTCATAGGAGCTTCATCTCATATAATGAGTTTTGTTACCTTCGAGAGATTAACAAGATCTAATTTTTTCTCAATGTTACAAATGGAAGATTCCAAACATGGAATTTGAATTTTGAATTTTGAATGTGCAGTTCTCCCTCCTGGTAACAACAAACTTACTATTCCGCTAGATGCTACATTAAAAACAATATCTCCTTGACAACGCAAAGCAGCAGAAAATGTGTTCTACATGAAAGTCTTTCTAGTCTCACCGTAACTATATAAGAAAAATACTCCACCATTTTGATTTGTGACTGCTTGCATAACTTCTCTGAAGATGCCAAGTTGTTCATCTACAATAAGAAATAAAAGTTGAACAACTGATTCATAAACATATACTACACAGATAAAGTTAATAACTTAATAATAACAAAAGTTAATGAAGGAATACCATAACTATTCCATTTCAAGAATATGTTGAATATATAATTCCTACAATCTAATCCATGAACAATATATCATAAGTACCCCAAATGTGTTTAAGTTCATGACAATAAAGATGAAAAACAATTATAACATGCTTAATATATTATATTGTAATCATTATAAGAGCAATACCTGTCAACTTTTGAAATAGATTGTTGTAAATCTCTTCTTGAGCCTTGATGTCATATTGTCTTTCATCATATATCAATCTATTTCCAAGAAAGTCAAGGACATAATCATTTGGATATGACATTGACTTAAACTCTTTCAAACTTCTTCTATTTTTCTGTAGCTGCTTCTCAATTTCCATCAGAGTGAGTTGTTGAATATCCTCCTCTGACAATGTCAAGTCTACAAAAACAAAATAAATGTCAACAAAGTGTTGTTAACCTTATGTTGTAAGCAATTTAATAGATGAGAAAACATAATCCTTAATGTGTCATATATATTTTACAATATGTAATAATTTAACATGTATTTTGTGACAAAATTCTTTGTTCATGAAGAATCCCATATGATAAATAACACCAAGTGTTAAGCCAAACATGCTCCAGACGATTCATTGAAGCTGATAATAACATTGCAACAAAAAGTTTGCACAAAAAACTCCAGAACCTCAATTATAAGCCTTTTTTATTGCTTCAATGAACTCTTTGTCATCTTGTAGGAAACCCATTGCAAAACATGCTTCTTTAAAAGTCTTGTGTTTAAACCCTTCAACTGTCTTTAATTCATCATAAGATCTTGGCCCTTTCTTCACAGTCAATAACATCCTCATATAATACAATTCTCCGGTTGTTGGTGGAATCCAAATTAGTCGGCCAATTATGTAACCTCTTTTACGCGGTTTCCAACACCCTTTTCCTCTTGTTATATACAAATTTCGACACAAATTATCCATATGTTAAAGACCTTGCTTCTTCATATTGATCATTTGCTCGAAACTAAGAAGTAAGCATTAATTCAGTGACACCTGACTTAAGTAGGAGAGTACCTATTTGCTCAAAATCTCTGCAGTACACTGAATTCTCTCATTCCATGTGAAAAAACAATATTTCAATAGCTGATTTTATACCATGAATTGAATAAGAGAATATTCTCAAGCAAGCTTCACTTGGTGAGACATAACAACAATCAAGGTACTGTTTGATTTCATCAATATTTCCATCTTGACCATTGTTATTAGGAACAATAACAACTGAGATCCTATCAGAACCTTTGTTGATGTATTTAAAAAGATACTTAATTGATGTACTTTGATTACACCACTCCATATTTATCTACCTCATATTTCAACAACAAACTTGGGTTATGGGGTACAACATGACCACTATGAAGTGTGACTCCATCCTTCTCAATTGTATTACCTTGATCTCTCGTTCTATAAACTGAATATCCTTCTTGATCAACACTTGTGACATCTTGAAACTTCTTAGGATAATACTTTGAACACTTTCCATCCTTCATGCATGGGCATTTAGGATTTGCTACCCCACAAGGTCCATGTACCATGTGTGTTTTCACCAGACTATACAATTTTGGATGTTTCAATGGATCGGGAACTTCCGCAGAAATGATTTTATCAATGTCTTCAGGAGCAGGGTATTTGTAATTAAGATGAAATATTAAGAAAAATGATAGTGCAACCGGTTAACCTTATAATACAATTACGTACTTCCCCTACTCATATAGTGCATGCAATTATATATAATTATAACCTACTTAAGTATCGGAAAAAAATATCATAACCTACCTATTATCAATTATGGTGCAACTATTTATAAATATACTATGATCAAAGTAAAAGGGTATTAAAAAGATAAAAGAAATGGTATACTTACATGTGAGAACCTTGCCTAAAACACCTTTCTTTGTCACGTCTTCCAAAAGGTTATCAAACTTCATTTTGAATATTCTAGCAATGATATCAGGTCTATCTTGTGGTTTCAAATTTAGAGGACCAAGAAATCATTGAATTTCAGACCAAATTGGATTACATGTGAAAGTAATGAAAAGATCTGGAAATCTAACCTTACTACAAATTGTCATGCAATCATAGTACAATTGATCCATAAATCTCCAACTACCAACACAAGACGATGGTAAAACAACTCTTTTTCCTATGCTTGCTCCTTGTGTTTGATCTTCCTCGTCATGTAGACTTGTATACTTTGAAACTCTTAACCTGGATTAGTTTTTTCTAATCCAATTTAATCTCTCTCCTTCAAGCATTGTGTAACCATCCACCAAAAATTGTTTGAACAATCTCCTGGATGGTAACAATACCTTGGCCTCGTTACACCTACTTTATATTATGAATGCCAACCATTCTCGAATAGTTAGTCGGTTCCTTAGGTTGTCATAAAAAATTGGAAGATCCCTGTGTGCAATGTTGTCTCTGTGGCCATCCTCTCCATAAGGAAAAATCAATGGGTATTGGTAAGTCAAATATGTTGGATGAAACTCATCAATGTATTGAAGTTCCCCCCTTTGGCATGTACAATAATGTCTCTTTCCTCAGCAGTGTCAATGTCACCAACAATTAAAGCTACCACTTCAGAAACCGTTGGTTGATTGTACAATCTTCTATAGGTAGACCTCGTTGAAATCAACTTGAGTTTCAATTATGAACATTGCTCTGATAGAGCCAGTGTCTATCCATTAAGAAACTCTTGGCATATATATTATATGTGTACAACATATCTGATAACTTTTGGATAGTCTCTAGCAAGATTGTTCGTGTTTCTACAACAAAGTTGAACAACTAATTAGTAAATAATATTCCTTCAATAAAATAAAGATAAAGCTAAAAAATGTTTGGTTACCTGAGGTCGTCCATTCTATTAATAACTTCACTTTTTGTGTCATATATGTAAAGTTGCGCAAATTTTGGTGGTTGGCCTTCCGGTGGTAATAAACTACCAATTTGGTGGCAAGCTTGTCCTTGTATTCTAATAGTAGGTAGACCACGACCATTATTGAATCTGTTGTCCAACTTAGCTCCCGGTGAAGTGAAAGAAAACATCATGTTGTATGCCCTTATTTGTGATTGGAAGTTCTTACTATCCATTGAATTGCGATCAAACAAAAGATGTCTTAATGGTTGTGGTGGATCTTTTAAAAATGGAAGTTCGACTTTACCATTTCCACAACACTAATGAAACTTGGGATTTGCTGAATGTTTGTGTTTGTGCATCCTTTCTTGATACCACATCATAGCCTCACAATACCGACAAGCAATCAAAGGGTCTCCCAAATCTAAGTACTATGTATCATACAATAATTTTTGTATAGAATCACGAATTAACTTAGTATTAAAAGAACAAAAAGTTGTATGTAGTATCCAATTTGTTATGGTTACCTTCATTGTTAACATCTGGTTGGTTAGCCGTTGAAAATGGTAGTAAAGGGAATTCACCACCAAGGCATTCATCATCATCATCATCATATTGTCTACCTGTTGTACACATATTGAAAATGTAAAGGACTATTTACATGTTATACATACATGGATTGTTACTATAACGTTGATATGGTGTTTGACATCATTTTTATATTACTGTGCGTGCATGTGTAATAAAAAGAAGGGTTAATAGGTATTTACACTCCTGTAATGTTAGCGAATTTTTCTTTTCCCCCTCCCTGCCTTTTGGCAACGTTTTTTTTCTCAAAAAAATCGTTGCCAAAACCTGCATTTGGTAACGGTAGAGGGTAAACCGAAACACGCTCATATTGCAGGGGGTGAATGCCTATTAACCCTAACAAGAAAACAAACATCAAGTTTCAACATTGTTAAATCCATGTCAGCATGTTTTCATAATAATATCAGCCAAAACTGAATGATAACAAAACATTATTATATTATTAATCATTATCGGAAAATTATGATATCGATAACTAAGCTCTGATACCAACTGGAAGGAAAATTTTATCTCTAGGATCTTGATATGATGATTTTCGCCGTGTTTTAATTTCGTTGAAAAAGCAGTAAAAACGTACCTGGATCCAAGATACTGATTCTTTTCTGGTTCTTGATTCTTGATCTGAATTTGTTTTCTCCTCTCTTCATTCTTCCTTTTGTGTGCTTTTGACAATGAAGACACTTTTGTATAATTATGAGAAATTTAGAAGGAATGAGAAAAATATTGTTGCTTTTCCTAAAGATCTCTTTTTAAAGACTCTTACTCCAACAAACATCTTTCATCCCAAAAGTCATATCTCATCATTCATGAAGAGAAAGAAGAGAGATTTATATTTTGAATTTCAAAATAAACCCCTTTGATCTAATTATCCTTCCACCCAAATAATCACCACATTAAAGCATCCTTTATTTAAACCAAACTTTTAATTACATCAGTTATAATTATTTAAACCTAAGTTGATATTATTGTTTCAAAATCTTCAACTAGGGAATCATCATCTTTGGACAAATTGTGTTGTTTCTATGTATTATGAAAATCAAAGTTCACCTTTTTGTTCATAGTATGGAATATTTGGAAGATGAGAAATGAGAAGGCTTTTGTATTTGTCATGAGTATGATTTTGAAATGATAAAGGACCCGTTTGTTTTAACTTTTTTTTTAAATAATTTTTTTAGACATAATTTTGTAAAAAAAAATTATAAAGAAACTTTTTCATAAAAACTTCAAATGATTTTTTTTGAATAGTATTCTTAAAATGTTATTTTAGACATTGTATCGAAAAAAAATTTGGATATCAAAATTTCAAAAAATCGTTTAATTTTGAAGCTATTTCAAATAGATTTTCATAAAAATCATTTTTGAGATACAACTTTTTAAAAAAATTGTGATTTCGACTATGTTTTGATCTTCAATAATGTGTATTTATGTTGTAAGATGTCAAAATTAGTCTTCTAATTTAGATAAAATAAATACAAAAAAACTTATAATATTTTAAAAAACTATTTTATAAAATCTATTTTCAAAAATAAAAAGAAAAAATTCATTTTTTTTAAAGTTAAAACAAACTAATAAATTAGAAACTATTGTCAGAAGCATTAAGATATGAACCACATTAGCACGAGAGAGGTATTAAGGTTGGAAGCTTCTAGTCCCACATTGTTTTCTCTATAAAAAATGTTTAGTGTTTATATATGATAAACAAACCAAATATGAGTTATAAATAACTAACGATATCTTAGGCCCAATCACATAAACTTATTTTAAAAAATGTATTAAAATTATTCTAAATTAAAATAATTTTAAATAATCTATTAAAATAGATTTCTAAACAAAATTATAAATTTATTAATTAAAAATATTAATTAATAAATTATCCAGTAAATATTTATATAAATAAAATTGGAGGAGAACCATCAAAATCGTAATTGATCTAAAGTTTAGAGATAAAAAAACTGGTTTTTAAAATGGGAGGACTAAAAATTAAAAATGATCAAAATAAAAGGAACAAAAATATATTTAAATTAATATAAAATAAAATATAATTGGTAGGTTTAAGTTTTGAGTGAACACTTTTAAATGATTTGGAATTGATATTCTAATCTATTTACATTTAATTTGATTTGATTTGGATAAGGATTTAGTTAGGTTTGGATTGAATGAAAAAGCAAATCAATTTAATTGATTTAGATAAATTTATGGTTTCATTGATGTTATCTACTTTTTATTAATTTAATTTCAAAACTTTAAAAACATTGTATACATCAAGTATAATCAATATTAAATATTTAAATAAACAACTGTACAATACTGTTTTAATAAAAAAATAATTTATTATTTAAATAAACAATTCTATAGTATACTAAATAAATCACGAACAAAACAAATATCAATCAATTATTAATCAAAACAAATGAAGAAATATGGTACAATTTTGGATAAGATTTATTTGTGTTTTTTTTTTTAAATAGGTGAAACATAATGACATGTACATTATTTAAAAAAAGTGTTTAATATTTTTAATTTTATTCAAATAAAAAAAATTAAAAAAGAATAATTAAGAAAGAATTAAAATATTTTATGCAGTTTACTTTTCAAATTAACATTGCCAAACATATATTTTTAAATTTCCTTTTTCTTAATAATACTATTTAAAAATTAATTTAAAAAATATTTAAAAATTAAATCATATCATATCATATGAAATAAACCCTAAATCTTTATATGAAACATATAATATAAACAAAGAAGCCCGGTTTGGATTAGTGTTCCTTTCATCTTTCTCACGTTTTAAAACAAGTTTAGTGAGAAAATAAATAAGCTCTTTCACTACAAGAAAATTGTATATACCCACGAAATATTATCCACGATCATTAGTAATTTTCTTGGTATAGACGGTTTATCCGTCAGTAATTTGTGAGTACCTGAAATAATAACAATTATATATTTTTTTTAAACATTACCAACAACTTAGACATGGAAAACAACCATGATTTTACATTGTCGGTAATTACCCACGGTTAAAACATTCGGTAAAGTCTTATAAACTTATATAAAAAAGACTGTCATAAATTTATATTAAAATGAATATTAAAATTATTGATTTAAAAAACTAAAATCAAAAAATCAAAATTATTGATTTAAAAAAATATTTTTATGGATAAAAAATTTAAACACTTATTTTGAAATCACTTAAAATATATACTATTAACCAATAATTATTTTAATATAAATTAAAAAAACTAATGATATTTTAAAAGGTAATTTTTTTTTACTTAAAATTACTTAAAACCTTATACTTAAAACTAATAAGTTTGAATATATTAATAATATAATTTTTATTCTAATTATATAAACAGTATAAAATTTCTATTATAAACTTTAGATAAATTATTAGTATAGTGTTACAAACTTATACTTAAAACTAATAAATCTCAACCATTCATTATAACTACTAAAAATGAAGTTAAATTTTGGGAGTAATGCTATTTAGTACGAATGAATTTAAAGAAAAAATATAAGAATACACACATGTCAATATTTTAGAATTTAATTTTAAATTATTTTAAATTTAACTTCCTTTTTAATAGTGGTGACAGTGAACGATTAAGATTAATTCTTGTATTTCTTGTTTTTACCTTTTCTTACGATTAAGAATTTTCCTTTAAAATTAACTTCTAAAATATATTCTTACATTTTTTTTCTTCAAATTCATTCTACTAAGCATTGCTCTCCTCCAAATTTCTCTCAACCGGCTTGCGATTGTTTTGTGTCTTAACTCTTCACAAATCAGTAAGTTTACTTCTCACTTCTCAGACTCTAATTTTTTCTTTTTATTTTCAAAACCCTAATTTTATAACTTTTCTTTTTAATTTTACAAGTGGATTTCTTGTTATTATTATCAATATTTGTTTTCTTCTTGTCTTTGATATTGTTATTATTCGTTGTTGTTAATTTTATTAGTAGTTGTTTCATGTGGAGTGGAAGGTGTTTGATGAATTGCCAATACTTGGATCTTTCTATAAATATATCAACAACATATCACAGAGTATCGAGTACAATTCTGCAAAGATTTTAGCGGATTTGTGCTTTATTGTCCCCATATTTGTCGTTATCTTGATCACAAAAGTAGTGGAAGTTTTGGGCGATGTTTGTGCTATTGGCAAACTGTGATGAGAAGGAAGTGATTATTAGGAGAAAGAGAGGATAATATAATGGAAGTGAATACTAAAAGCCAATTGCGTATACTTTTGCTTTATCTCATTGAAAACAAAGTATTGTGTATACAACTTTTTGCATATTGAGTACAATAACTTACCAGATTTGTGAGCAGTCAGGAGATTGGTTTGGAGTAAGTCAGGTTATGGAGGGAGTCAAGTGGTTGTGCTAGCCAGAGTGTTTTTGAGCAATCAGGTGCTTGGTTTGGGTGGTTTCAATTTGGGACTGTTTTGCTGTTCAGAACTGGTCCGCAGCAGGGTCACTAAGGTTTTCACTTATCATTGCAACTCCATACTTTCCGATGGGTTTCCCAGTGGGTTACGCCGAAGTCTTCTTCCTAAACCTATTACTCCACACGTTAACCCTCCTCGACCTCCTCTGAAACCTTGTCTTCCACCTCTTTCACTTCCTCGGCCTCTCTGACTTTCTCGAAACCGACACCGTCTGGCCCCACACCAACACAGTAACTCCTCTCACACCAGGACCTACCAAACCCCCTCCGTCTCAGCAGTTCTGATCCGGTAGCTCTTACCGGAGACAAAGTACGCAGTTCTGAATATTCTATACCATGAATAAATAATTACTATGCCATGAATAAATAATTACTATGAGTAATTGAGATTTGTGAAATATTAACGTAATGAGATTAAGTAGAGGGAACCAATGTTTGTTTTAGTTATGAATGATGTTGCTTAATGCATTTGGCTTCTGTTTGTGATGGTCCTCTCTCCTTTCTCGTTTATCGAGCAAATATCCCACTCATATGGAGATCATATTTTTGCTGAGTCGGGGCGTGATCCTTTCTTTAGCAGGCCTGCTGTTTTATTTTGGACTTCTTTTCAGTCCTGAATTCAGTTTTCTTTGTTGCAAATCCTTGGAATAGTGGTCTTTGATAGGGAGTTTTTTTGTGCTGCGTGTTGTTAGTGCAGGTTCTTATTGTGGCTGTAGGGGAGCCTAGGGAGTTTGTGTTGGTGTTAGTTTGCTGACGTTTTCCTGTTGCTACTGTATTGTTAGTATTTTGGCTTTGGGAGGCATTCTTTTTGGTTTCCTAGATTCTGGTTTTGGTGGGTAGCGTTTTCTCTACTAGGTGCACCGTTTTGGACTTTTTTCTTATTAGCCGTGGTTCTGGTGTTTCTACCTCCAGTCATCATGTAATATGTTTTTAGTGATTTTATTATGCCAATATTTATTAAATTCTTTTTGTTTGTTAAAAAAAATCCCACTCATGTGCTGGCTGGCTGGCCCTAGTTTTTAGTGATTTTCAAGCTTTCTAAGCATTCTATGTTCTTTTCATAGTTTCACTTCTCTGTATTATTAGGTTATTGCAGCATTTCCTTTCATAAAGTACTCTTTTTAATGGACATATAGTAACTATTAAAAGGAAAACCACATGTTATGAACTATTTGAAATTGAGAATTAGTTGGTCAAAAGACATAGAAACAAAGTTGACTTTTAAATGCTTCATTTTTAATTGTCATCATTATAACATAATACTATATAGGTGAAAATTCAATAGAAAATAGTAATGCATACTTCCTCATAGTAAAATGTTAGAAACAAATATGTTATAAAAATAAGTTAATTTTTGAAAAATGTTAGAAACAGTTATATTAGTTAAATATATTAGAAAATAGTTAGTATAAATTTAAATAAGTTGTTTTGAAAATAATTTGTTAATAAGTATTAGAAAAATAGTAACAATATATTGGTAAAAAAAGTTGTTTTGAAGATGATTAGTGAATAAATAAGTCTCTACATCATATATTGGTAAATAAGTCTCTAGTTGAATCTAATGGCTACTACCAAAACGTGCCACACATGCATATGTCCTTGAAATGCAGCGAGCAAATGCAGTGAGACAGGACCAAATTGCTAGGAAATTCAAATGCATGGGTTGTTATAAATAAATGTTCAGGTTTTGGATCGATATTTATTTATTGAGTTGTATGATTAAATATAGAGTTGAAATTAAATGATAAATATTTTTATTTGTATTTTCTATAATAATTAAATGAGAAATATGTTTGTTAATGCAGTATTAC
Source organism: Lathyrus aphaca (assembly GCA_963966055.1). Lineage (NCBI taxonomy): Eukaryota > Viridiplantae > Streptophyta > Magnoliopsida > Fabales > Fabaceae > Lathyrus > Lathyrus aphaca. The sequence goes on along the minus strand of OZ014520.1, from coordinate 30,001,764 downwards.
AGGCGATATTTGGACTTTCTGAAGGTGCCTATAGCTTTCATTCCTTAGGTAATTTTAATCCTTATATATTATAAGTTGATTTATAATATAAAAAAATATTCATAAAAGAGTTTTTATTTATTTATAAATTGTTATGAAAAAGTATTTATAAGTTATGAATAAAATATTCATACTGTCTTTAAACTGGAAAAATATTAATAAAATAGGTCTATTAATTAAATATTAGTATATTTGATTAAAAAAATTATAATATTACGACGACTTAATCGTCAATAAAGTTATATCAAAAATTGAGTAATTTATCGAAGGTTTAGCCCTCGATAAATTTACTGAAGGCTTAGAGGTGGATAATATAAGACAAAAATGTTTAATCACCTATTATTTGTAAACTATTCACGGTTTAGCCATGGATTTATATAGCCTACAGATGAGCGAATTACCTAGGGCTCCGGAGTCGTTGGTAAGTCCTTGTAAATTTATTTTTACCCATAACTTTTTCTTGTTACCGTGGGTATTGACAAATTTTCTTGTAGTGCTTCAAGCTCAAGGCGCGTTTACTTCAAATTCAACGTCATACCAAATTAGGGTTCTCTGTTTCCCCCAATCCAGATTAGGGTTTTCTTTTCTGTAATTTTGCTTCATTCTCCCACCGTTTTCCAGATTTCGGAGCTGCATCTCTCCCAATTCACTTCCCTGTTTATTCTGCCGCGCCGCCTCATTCATCCAAACATTCAGGTAACGTTTCTCTCTAATTATATTCTATCTGTTATTTTGATTATGATTGTATTCAAATTCAATTTGTTGTCATCAATTGTATTCTGATTCTGATTCTTATTGATATCTATTGTTTTTATCGTTATGCAGGCATTGGTAAGACCTAGCAATCTACAAAAATGCTTTCTGGGGTGAAATTCATTCCCCGTGACCAGGTTTGTAGAGTAACAATACTTCGATCATATCGTCAATTTTGTTGTTATTCACTCCTAATTTTAGGTCTGACTTTGTTTTCGTTTTCTATCCACTGCGTTTTGCTAGGTAGAAGATCGGGACTTAGATAAGGATTCTGTCTCCAAGGAAAGAAAGAAATCAGATAGTAGGAGGAAAGTGGATAAGAGCCCCAGGAATAGCTCTTCTGATGAGTGTGAGCTTGATAGAATAAAAGGTTCTAGAAAGAAGAAGTGGTATTCGTCGGATGAAAGTTCTTCATCTTATACAACTGAAAGTGAAAGTGACCGGGATGATAAGAAGAGGAGAAGGAAAGGAAAGAAGAAAAAGGACAAGATTTCTAGGAATATCTTTTCTGATGAGGATGAGCTTGATGAGATAAAAAAGGGATCTAGAAAGAAGAAGCGGTACTCATCTGATGAGAATTCTTCATTTTATACAAGCGAAAGTGAAAGCGACTGGGATGATAAGAAAAGGAGAAGGAAAGGAAAGAAGAAAAAGGGTAAGAGTACAGAGAAGAAGATCAAAGGAGAAGCTACCGACATTGCAGCCAATTCTACAAGTAAGAAGGATATTGCTAGAAAAGAAATGGGGTTGGATTGGATGCTTAGGTCTGAAAGTAAGAGGCCTGCTGTTTCGGAAACAAATGAGATATTACCAGAGGATGCTCCAGTTGAGGAGGTACGTCTTAGTATAAAATTCTGTTTCCCCTCAACTGTTCACTTGTCTAACTCCCATGTCTAGTCTAATTTGATATATGTTTGTGTCCTCAAAGGAAGCCTCATTGTTATTTGTTTTTTCTTTCTCGATTTTTTAGTGAGCTCTCTATTTATATTATTAAAACACGTTGGTGTCATTTTCAAGTAATTTCTTAGGATAAATGAAAAAAATGTAAAGGGAAAGATAAAAAAATCAGGGAAAATAAGCATTGACAAACTTTAATTTTTTACTAGTATGGTCATCGCTCATCATTAAAATAGTGTATATGGAGTGCAATGCACACATATACTATCTTATAGGTTAAAAGTGGAAAATATACCATAGCGTCTATTAGAGTTTAAGAAATGTGGATGTGGATACATCATACAAATTGACTTTGAGATGAAAGATGTAAACCATAGGATCCAAGTAGTATGGATGAACTAAAGTTTAAAGAAATGCTTTAGGCGTGATTTGTGATAGAAAATACCATTTAATATTAAAGGACAATTGTATTGTAGTTTAACCTGCAACACTATATAGAGCCATTGTTGTCAAGTATCGGCCATGGCGGATATCAATGGTGGGTTTTAGGCTATCCACTATGGCCAAAATTTGTGAAGGATGGCAGCGCCGCAGCGCCATATGCCGATATGGTGCCGCCATATGTCTGGTGATATTGCAGGGGGTTGGCTCTCTGGCTCCCTGCCATGGACCACCATCTGCCATTGTCAACACCGAGCTTATTGTTGGGCGGTAATAAAGATTCATCAAGAAACTAAGGTCATTGTTGCAATTGTTTGAGTGTTCTAACGAATGACTAGTTATACAAGACAATGTAGGGTTGGGATTAAAATCACTATAGATGAAGTTTGGGTAGCACTTTTTGTAGAAAAGATTGTAATGTCCCGCCATAGATGGTTTGGACATGTGTGCAGAAAGAAACAGAGATGCAATAATTTTAACTTCCTAGTCACACATGACATATAATATCTTCAAATCTTATGCCAAGGCCCCCTTTCATGTTGTTGTATTGTCATCACTCACTCTAATATTTTTTGAAAATGATGAAAACTAAGTGATTAAATAGAAAGAATACCTGGTAAGTAAATGTTTTAGAAATAGCAAATAAGATGAAGAAATGCATTTCTAGAGTAATTTGTGAAATTCTGTTTTGATTAATTATAACAAAATGTGACTCAAGTAGTTATATAGGGATCTTAAGCTACACTCACCAAGGGCTAACATACACCCCTTCTAACTGAAATTAACTAGCTCTAGAAAGCTGTAACACAGGTGCTAGCCGACACAACACTGAATAACAGAAAGAAACTATAATGAAGAATAAAGCATTCTACATTTAACTCTTACAAAATGGAAGAAAAAAAAAGTTGAAATGTGATAGAAACCGGTATCAATGGGATAAATTAATGAATAATAAGTATTTATTTCAGAATAGACTCAGGAGAAAGGTTCTCAATCAAAGTTGGCAGCATACATATACACACGGTATTGATAGTTAAATTAAATATTCTTTTAATAAGTGGCCTAACAATATGTTATCCAAAAACTGAGAAAAAGGTATCAATGTTGGCTTTTAGGGAGCATTAGCCTTTTGAAGTATGATTTGAGTCTTTGGCTTTCTTCTGCATGAGAGTTAGTTTATATTCATTTGTTTAATATTATTTATGTGAGTTTTTTTTTTTAATATTTTCATGTATCTTTGTATGTTTATGTTTGAGTGACTAATTAATAGCAACATTCCCACACTCTAACAAGTTTAGTGTGTATGTTCATTTATGGTCTATCTTAAATGCTTTCAATTTTTTGGCAGCTTGTTTTGATCTTTTATTCCCATGGCCAACATAACATGTTAAAATAACTAAATTTTTTTTTTCTTTCATTTTTTAGTCAAAGAAGGCAAATCCTAGGGAATTGAATCCTTATCTTAAGGATGATGGAAGTGGTTACCCAGAAGAAAGTGATGGAGTTAACGTTGCTGCAAGCAAACTTCTATCATCTTCCCTTGTTGGGGATGGAGGAGCAAGTTGGAGACTTAAAGCATTAAAGCGTGCACAAGAGCAAGCAGCTCGAGAAGGACGAAGCTTTCAAGAGGTTATATGCACTTGCTTTTCAAATATTTTTTATTTCTATTTGTGTAGTAGTATTCCTCTATTTATTCTGTTAGGAGGGTAGAGGAAGGATCACCCTGAATCGTTAGCATTTAGGATTTGAACATTTGCTTTGTTTGTAGAATGGAAAAAACCTTTGTAAGGAGAATTGTCTCCTCTTGTTCATACTATTTCGCTCTCCAACGCAGATTCATTCCCGTACTTTCCATTTACAATTTTGTTTTTAAATACACTTCAATAGTTATTAACGCATGCACTATGTGGATATGTACAGGTTGTGGGAGAAAGGTGGGGTTCCCTTGGTGAGTTGACTGCATCTGTTGCATCAGGATCTGCTGCCCCAGCCCGAGCTCATCTAGGTGCTATTAAAAGTAGACAAAGAAGGTTAGCTGAAGATAATTCACCAGAATCTGAAAAGCCTGTCCAAAGAGATTCTAAAAGGGTAACCTTGAGAGAAAACTATAGCATTTTTTTTTTAATTTTTTAGACGGGTTCTATTTTCAATAAATTATTCTGGGTATGAATCTCATTTATGAAATATATTCCTTTGTACTTAACTGAACTTTGCAAATGTCAACAGGATCGGCACCATGAAATGAAAGCGCCTAAAGTGCAAGATTCATTATCTTGGAGAAAGCGCAAAAGCCAGTTTGTGGTAGCTGAGGGTGCTGAGATCGTTGCTGCTGCAGCATCTAGTTTAAATAAATTTGCTAATGATGGAAGCTTTATGCAGGAGTTAGTCAGTAAGGTGAGTGATAACTCAGATGTAAATACACCCAGTGAAGGAAATGCAGTAGCAGTACAAAATAATATGAGTGCAAACCAGTTGGCAGCCAAGGCTTTGCAACTTCGTTTGAAAGGAAAGAATGACGAAGCCGACAAATTAATGGTAAGACCATAAGATGGGAGAGTGTGCCTTATTTTCTAGACTTTGTTTTCCTCTTAATATCTTGTCTACTAAAGCACATCCTTCTACTTTCATGATTATTTTTATGATTATTTTTAAGTTGTTCACTTTCCATTATTTTTGGTGGGCAGGAAGAAGCGAAGGTTTTGAGCACAACACAGACAAATGAAAATCGTGTAAATAGATCAAGAGCTGAGGGAAGTTCAAGAAGGTATTTTTCTATCTTGAACTCTGTGTATGTTTTTTGAAGTCCTTAGTCCCCCCACACAAGTATTTTCATGTATTCTGGATGTGAAACATTGTGGCTAAGATGAATTTCTTGTATTGCAGCAAAACATAGTGTGACTTATATTGTCTTTGATTTTTTCTTTCTAAATATATACTTATAAGTTTGGAAACAGGATGTCTTGCATAGATAGTATTGGTTTCTACAACCTTATATGTATATTTTTTCTTTATTCTAGGTATGCTATGCAGAGGATATCTTCTGAACAGAAGAAAGGCGAGGATGATGCCGATATGAATCTTGCTCGTAATATAATGCAGAATAAACAGTTTAAGGTTCACACTCAAGCAGATGATGAATATGATTTTGAAGATGGTCCAAGTAGAAAGAGTAGAAAGAAGCAAGGAGGTGAAGACCCCAAGAATAACCAAAATAAAATGAATGCAAATCGATTCATGACCCAGAAAGAACGCTGCCTCTTTTGTCTAGAGAATCCAAAACGGCCTATGCATCTTGTTGTGTCCATTGCAAATTTCACCTATCTTATGTTGCCACAGTTGCAGCCCTTGGTGCCCGGTCATTGTTGTATTCTACCCATTCACGTGAGTATAATTTCTTCTACTGTTTAAAGTTGATGAACTGACTTTTAGTCTCTTTTTTATGTCATAGAGAGCTTCATTATTTTTATTTCAGACTCATAATTTGCATTTTTTTCTTATCATCAATATGACAGCATGAATCAGCTACAAGAACTGTTGATGATAATGTGTGGGTAGAAATCCGAAACTTCAAGAAATGCCTTATTATGATGTTTGCAAAGCAAGATAAGGAAGTAGTGTTTCTTGAAACTGTGATGGGATTGGCACAACAACGGCGCCATTGTATGATTGAGTGCATTCCTTTACCCAAAGATATCGCTAAAGATGCTCCTTTATACTTTAAGAAGGTCAGATATTAAACTTTGTTATATTTTGTAGTTCCGCATTGCTCATATTTTTCTCTCCGTAATTCATGCTTTTCATTTATGCATCCTTAAAATGAACTATTAATAGGCTGCACATAAATGTATTACCATGTCGTGTTCTAAAAGCCAACATGAAAGTATTATTAGCTTTCCTTTGACACAATATAATTACCAACTTTTGGAGAGTAACTTGTTAAAACGATTCTAGTATGATTAAAATTATCTAAGTTTCATAGGATGTCCTTCATGGATGAAATGTCAAATATATAGTGCAAACTGCAAATAAGAATATGAGCCACAAATTTGATAGTGAAAAGGTGGAGTTGGTTTCCATGATGTACTTCACACTCATTGCATAAGGTGGTCTAATGGGAGATTTTTCTGAGCCTAAAAACGACACCTGTCGTGTTTAGATATGGATAGTTGAACCTAAAACCAGACACATCCATCCCAACCCCCAACCCATATAGAAAACAATTGACACACTGTTTATAAAACTGGATTAGTCTCTATATCAGCTAAAAAATTGCTTTATTTTATTTTTGAGTGCAGTTCTGTTCAGTTTATAAGCTTGTTTGCACAACCTTTGTCATACATTACATGTTCTTCTGATGAGTGTACCACATGTGGTTAAAACTTTGTTGAGTGCAAACCTGTAGAAATGGAACAGGTTTGTTAAAACGACGTTTCTGCTATCACATTTACCTAGTTTTCACTTGAGATTACTATTCCAAGGCTATTAGTGAAAAAGATCCTTTGTAATGCACTAATGCTTTGTTGTTGACTGCATATTTCCTTTCTATTCATGATTTCATTTCTGTTTTTGTTTCTATTGTTTCAAACCACAAACTCACTGTAACTCACTGTCTGTTTGTAAAATGGCTTAAATCACAGGCAATTGATGAAGCAGAAGACGAGTGGAGCCAGCACAATGCAAAAAAACTGATTGATACTAGTCAAAAGGGTCTGCGCAACTCAATTCCCAAGGATTTTCCATATTTTCATGTTGAATTTGGCTTAAACAAGGGATTTGTTCATGTCATTGACGATGAAAAGGATTTCAAAAGTAGTCTCGGATTGAATGTTCTTAGAGGCATGCTGCATTTACCCGAGGAAGATATGTACAGACGACAAAGATATGCAGCATTGGACATACAGAAGCAAGCAGTGGCTAACTTTTCCAAAGAGTGGAAACAGTTTGACTGGACAACAGAACTTCATTGACATTTTATTTTTTGTAGAGTATTTATAGTCTGGTAAAAACAAATAATGCATTGTAATTTGTAACAAAAGGAATGTATGGAGTAAAGTATTAAATGAGTCACTATTTTTAATCAAGTATTAATTATTTCATTCTAATAGCAACTATGGTAATGTTGATTACACATAGAGAAACATAACTTCACACTTATAGTAGGACAGAGGCGGGTAATTAGTTTCAGTCCACCAGTGAGGGTGAATGAAATTCTTTATAGACGATTACTACTTATTTGAAACATCATATTCCATTATGCATTTTTTTAATGAATATATTATAATCTATGTTTTAATCGACTAATCTATATTTTGGAAAATAGTTTAACGGCGGAACTTTCATACATAGTGCAGATAAATTGGAAATTACCGTTTTGAATCCTCGGTCAAACATATCATTGGAAATACAATATGTGATTTTTTACTTGTAGTTCTGTAATCCTCTTAAGTTGCACTTCTTCTATTGCCTCAGAAATTTGAAGTGATGCAACCAACGCATCAGACCACATAAGAAAAGATGGCACAAACTACAAACTGTTTTTCATTTTACTATAACTTAAAAAATGACATGGTAAATGTTTAGTTTGGTTTTTGGAAGAGAAAAACAATCCTGGCATTTAAGAATTGATTCTGAAATGATATCGAGGTATTTGATTTTTCTAAAGTAGAATTAATTCTGCCTCAAAGAATTAATTATAGCTGAATAGTAGCTTTTGAATTTAAATGTGAATTTTATAATGAAATTTATTATTCAACTCATTAACTTTTATATAAATGTATTCATTGCTTTCCATCTAATTCACTTTTAACTAGAATCAATTTTACAAAATCAATTCACTCAAAATCAATCCTCCCTGGTACTTCACTTGCAGCAAATCTGATTATTTCAGAGTTGATGTCTAAACACATCACTCTATAAGATCTTAGGAAATATAGCATAGAGAATCTCAAGTGGGGGAGCCAATGAAGTCAAAGACTAGAAGCTTAAGGTAGTCAATCAATCATTAAGATATCAGTGTGATTTAGATGGGTCTATTAACCTCCCAACATCCTGGAATTCCTTTGTGTGTGTAAGGTTAAGTTAAGCAATTAATGGAGTATTCCTCAGTTTATCAACTTTCAGAGCAAAATGTTTCACAGTATTCTCCATTCCTGCGTCCATTAGAGCACTCTTGAAGGCACTGAACATATTAGCAGTAGGCCGAATCCCAACATCCAACATTTGTTGAAAGTACTTACAAGCTTCATCCAACTTATTTTCCCGACACAAGGAAATGATCAGCGTCGAGAACATGTGAATTCCAGGAAGGATTCCCTTGTCTTTCATCTCATCCCAAACTACCATTGCCATATCCAATTGGTTTTCATTACAAAACATCCTCACCACAATCGCGTACGTGTTTGCACTCGGCTCACACCCCATCTCACTACTCATTCTCATGAAAACCTCGTAAGCTTCTTTTGTTCTTCCACCCTTTATCAAATGAACAAGTATTATATCATACGTTCTAGAATTCGGACCGATCCCAAGTTCTTTCATCTCACCAACAGTCCTATAAGCGTCATCCATCCGCATTGCCCAGCAGTAAGCCCCAACAACGGCATTATAAGTCGGTGCCTCCGGTGGAAACCCACTAGCCTTAGATTTCTCAAAGAACTCAAGAGCTTCATCTAATCTATTACCATTTCCAAGACCTATAATCAAAGTACAATATATATGAGGACTAGGACTCACATTCTTCAATTGCATCTCATGATAAAAACCAATAGCCTCATCATATTTCTTAGCCTTACAATAAGCATTAATGATTATACCATAGGTAACAACATCAGGCTCAAAACCCTCATCCTTCATCTCTCTACAAACCTCATTAACCTTCAACAAATTCTGTTGTTGACTCCAACCTTCTAACAAAATAGTATAAGACTTCAAATCAGGCTCCAACTCCCATTGCCTCATTTTATCAAACAGTTCCTGTGCTTTCTCAACATGAAACTTTGACTTACACAAAACATCAATTAACTTATTGAAATCCGATATATGAGGCTTCAATTCGTATCTTTTCATTCTCTCAAACGTCTTCAATGCTTCGTTAACGATCCTAGCCCTGACGTATCTCCGAGCAATGAGAGCAAAAGTGTCACCATTTATCAACTTTCGTTGTTTCATTTCATCTACCAGAGTCCAAATCATCTTAAACTGTCTGATCTTACCCAATGCTTCAATCAAAGCATGGAAACTCTCTGTACTGTGTTTGAACCCTGGTTGTTTCTCCGCCCAACGGAAGAACGAAAGTGCGAGAATACCAGCATTGCTGAGCTTTTTCAAGACATCCAGAACCAACTCCGGCGATACCTCCGCCGGAAAGTTGCGGAGGGAGACATCGACAGGAGAATCCGGTACGGTGGATAAGATTTTGCAGATTGTTTCGGCGTCTGGGTTGGTGGTTTTAGGTTTGTTAACATTAACACGTGAAGTGTGAAATGAAAAAATGAAGAATTTGAGAGACCCAGATGGGTTTTGGATGAATTGATTGGTGGGTTTTGAGGAATGGTGATCAAAATTTGAACTTGGTGATGGTGTTAGAGAAATTGGGTAAGAAGATTTTGAGAGTTGAACAAAATTGGGGAATTTTCTGAATAACCGTGAGAGTGTCATACTTAAAAGCAAATAATTGTTTGTATTACTTTCAAATTGTTATAGATAGACCAAGTTCTTTAGCAAAGGGAAAAATCTCAACAGTGATTAAGGTTAACTTTATAAAGAAATTATTTTATAGAAAGAAAATTATTTTATAGAGAAAAAAATTAAATGATTAAATCAAAATTCATTTGTATAAAAAATATAAAAATTTATTAAAATGATAAAAATTTGTTAAATATTTTGTAAATAATCTGTTTTGTTAAAATAATTTAATTGATAATTATGCAAGAGAACGACTACAAGAAGGGATTGAAGCTCACCGTTTTTTAATTACTCGTTTTTAAAATTGGAAATTCCGAGTATTAAACTACAAAAAATGAATAAGAAATTTAAAATTTCTTTCGCTCTTTATATTAAAATTGTAAATTGATTATTATTAATCTTTTAAATTCTCACAATTTAGTTCTCATTTTTAAAAATTGACCTCGATTTTTAAAAAAAATTCAAATTAATCGCACATAATTTTTTTTAAATTTACAAAGAAATCCTTTGAAATTTTAAAAAATTGTAAATTAATCCATCTTTTTAAAATTTAAATTTAACTAAACTTTTAAAGTATATAAAATTAACTCAAAACTATATCATTAAATCATTTTAATACTTAGAAAAATTTAAAATAAATGGATTTTAATTAACTCATTTGAATTATTTAAAAGTTTATATTGTTTACAAAATTTCAATTATCCCATTCAAGTTCACATAAAATTGTGTTTAGATTGATAGAATAAAATGAAATTTTGTGTTCATCGAAAATTGTTGGTCGTTTTTGAAGGAGGATATATCTCGTTTTCGGAAAGATTTTCATAATCATACTTTTCTCCTAAAAACGATTATCTCTTTCCTTATTCTTATTCTCAAGGTTGATAACTAGATTAACCTTGGGGAATATATATATATATATATATATATATATATATATATATATATATATATATATATATATATATATATATATATATATATATATATATATATATATATATATATATATATATATATATAAAAACAAAAAGTGTATCTTATTCAAGGTAGACTTTGAGAAGGCATATGATTGCGTAAATTAGAATTTTCTCTGTTATTTATTGAAGATCATGGGATTTGGAATGAGATGGAGAAAGTGAATGGCAGCATGTATATTCATTGTCATCTTTCAATATTTGTTAACGATAGTCCTACTTTAGATTTTAGTGTGGAACACGGTCTTAGACAGGGAGATCCGCTTTCTCCTTTTCTTTTTGTTTTGATTGTTGAGGGGTTAACCCAATTGATGCATAACACTACATGAAATGGAGCTTTCAAGGGCTTTGTAGTGGATACAAGTACAACTGTTGATCTTATCAAATTCGCTGACAACGCGCTCATTATAGGAGAAGGAAGGTGGCAGAATCTTTGGTATATTAAGACTGTTTTGTGGAGTTTCGAAATTGTTTCGGGGACTGAAAGTGAATTTTCTCAAAAGTAGAATTATGGGATTAAACGTTAGTCCTTATTTCTTGACTGCGACTTCAAACTTCCTAACTTGTAAAATTGATAATCCTTCTTCCTATTTCTTGGGCATTCAAATCGATTGTATAGATCAACTCCTGAAATTTTTTAGTTGATAGATTCCTTAAAAAGCTTGTTGGTTGGAGAAGCAAATGGTTGTAGAATTTTAAAAAACTGGTTGGTTGGAGAAGCAAATCGTTATCTACATTACGAGTCACACATTAAGATTTGAAGTTAAAATTATTACATTTTTTAGTTGATAAAACAATTTTACAAATGTCGGACATTTCTACATTCTTTTACAATAAATCACATAATTCTATATTCAAACAATTTTTCCTACAACTTACAAAATATAGTCTAAAGTATAAAACCTTAAACAAGTTTGCAAGTTTGTCGTTTTCAATGATAAAAGTAGTTGAGCAAAAACCTAGATTTGATTGGTTATAGTTTTCAGAAATGAATCCTCACATGTATGATTTTCTCTTATGAAAACTTAGACATTACTCCCTCGTGTTTCCCGTTAGTTATTTGACAACACAATAGGTGACAGTGATGGTTCCACTTGCCAATATCCATCCATATCAAAACTCACATGCATGTGTGCATGCATGCAGGACCAGTAAACATCTAGTAGAAAATATGGATTCTAGAGTGGAAAATGACAATCGTATTCATAATCCAAAAAGAATAAGCTAGCTATCCTGCTCGAATCGTCGAGATGACAAGATATTATAGAACATACAACATTATGAATAGAAAGCAAGAAGAATATCCTATCCTCCCACTGATTCACGGCGATCATCGGAGGATCCACCATAAATATCAAAGCCTCCAAAAAATCCCACCCAAAACACATTTCCTCTTTCCATCTCTCAACTCCTGATTTCTTATGCACAGAATCCATCCTTTTTCAAGATTGATGTTACACTTTCGCGACCAACAATGTGTTATCTTTCTCTTCCTTCAAAAATAAAATGGCAACTTCTACTGGTCAGTGCAATAAGATAGACTTGCACACCTTCCTACAATGGTTTCTATTCTTAGTGTCTATTATATGATTACTGGCATTGATTCGTCTGTGCCGTCCAGTCGTCAAGAAGACTAGAGACAGACGTCTCTAGCTTTTTAGCCTGAGGACCGGGCTTCAGAATATCGACATCGCCCCACTGGGAACATGGATCCACCCACCAGCTTCTCCGGCCTGAGCACCATGCCCCTGGGGCGGCACGATTCCGACCGCGTCCGAGAATTTTTTTGTCTATCAAATCCAGCACGGGGTTATTGGCCTCGAACTGTCTTGCAAAAGCTGCCCCGCTTTCTGCCATCATATCATAGACCGATGTATTAAGGAAGAGAGGTTCCATCTTCGGAGGATTATCCCATATCATGTATCGTAAGTCGCCGTTTACTGTCGTATTCTTAAATTCCGGTGCATTGCAAACGACCGAGTGAAAGTAGCCTTCTTGAGATAACTTGACATTTGTAAAATACATCAGTAGCGTTCGTGGTAAATTATCCCAACCAAGAATGCAGAACTCTAGAAAAGGTCGGCTCAAGGTGACCCACGGTGAACCTGCATGGCATGAAAAACATTCAATATTAAAAAAATCATATGCATAGATGTTTTGCACAGGCAGTGTGGGAAAGCAGATTTACCAGTGAAGAGTTTGAATGCATCGGGTGTTGTCCTCTTCTCCGTAGCTTGAAATATTTGACTTCTCCTAGCTAAATATGTTCCCGGGTCAACTACAATAGGTTGGAATCTGTCACTCCTGCACAATTGAATAGATAAATAACCTAGGAACTGAGGAATAAGTGCCGCAAAGTAGAAGTTAGATTTAGCAATGGTTTTCATACTCTTTCCATCCAAGGTCACTGGTGTGATCAATGAAATTGAGGTCTCTACTTACGGAGGAGAAAACGTGGGATAGATCTGATAAAGAAGACAAAGCGCAACAAACGTTAGAAACATCTTATGAAAGAAGACAGGCATCCAGCTGAGATTTGTGAATATGGAAGAGACATGATATATAACTAGATTAGTATTTCGGTTTATCAACTCATTAGCAATTAAGAACAATCACAGGAAATCATATGCAATCAGAAGAAAGTCCTGGTCTCTTAACAGATGCTGGCATTCATAACTGCTTGAGCTACTCAACCATTTAAGGCGTAGATAACATCCTTGATTCAGAAAAAACATCTTCCACTAGGAAATTAATATGCAATCACACAGAAATTTGTTAAACATGCAAGGGAAAGATCACTTTTGATGTTGCACGAAATGCATTTACAAATTGGGCTAATCTTAACAAGGGTAGATAATGTACATGCATAACATGCTCTAAAATATTCAATAAGCAAATCTCCTGGTAAATTGTTTTACACTGAGAAACAATCACAACTCACCAAGACAACTGATAGGTCTTCAATTGTAAGTTATGCCAGTTAAGTAGTCAGTTAGTTTGTTAATTAGTTAATGGTTACTAAGTACTCCTCCATTTCAAAATGACTGTCGTTTAAGGTTTTTGCACACAAATTAAAAAATGCAATGATATTGTTCTAAGATGTTACACTTTTACTAAATTAGCCCTATTGATGCGTTGGAAGAAGTGTAAAGAGTAATAATTAAAGGACATAATTGGAAAAGTAAAAATCATTTCTACATTGTAAAGTGAGAATGACAGTCATTTTGAAACAAATATTTGTCAAAATGACACTCATTTTGAAACGAAGGGAGTTATTTTGTTGAGAGTTAGTTAGGTCAAATAAGGCATGCTGCCTATAAATAGATAGGTGGATTAGAAAGGGGATCATCTCTGGTAATTCGAGACTAATAGGGCCTTTTGGCATTGGGAGGTAGGCAGAACCTCAAAGTTCTGCCATTGTTTGTAATCAAAGGGGATTCTTCCCCCATTTTCAGTTATAATTACCAGTTGGTTCTATCAACAACAGACAGTAGCCAACACAGAGGCAAGGGGTTCAGGGAAGGCAATTGAAGCCTGTCCCGCCTCTAATAAGAACCCTTCTACAAATTTTATATGCGAAACCCTACTTCCCTCATTTCTACCCACTTACTCCCCTCCCCTTATTTGTGACCCCTGTTTCAACTGCCACCTTTTCACCATTTTGATGCCCTCCTCTTAAATAGTCTTAGCTTCAACAATGTTCCTTATACATGAACAATAAGTCACATGAATAACCTATATTTTTACCTTACTGTCTTATACAAACTCAATACTAAAGTCTAAAGTCTAAACCATGGTCAGTATCCAGTAAACTGTAAAACATATTTAGAAAACCAAATAAGAAATCAAAGTACCGTATGGACACGGCTCATTTTAATCAAACTATTGTAATCAATCCAATGTTATAACCTGAAGATATTTTAGTATCATTCAAAAAGGATAAGCCTTTTACTTCAGGATTTCAATTTTTTATATCATGTTTCTAAGTAATAATGCATATCAAATTTCCTAAAACAAACGAACCTGATTGAGAAAATGATAAGTGGCAAAAACTTTCCCATGAATACAAAGCCACCACACAACACACAGAACAATATTTAACATCAAATTGTCAAGTTCAATAGTTTATAACAAAACATGTTCAAATTTCCAATTCACACCACACTCAAACATCATCAATCAAATAAAAGCCACAAACAAAACCAAAATTCACATACCATCCTGTGTAATAAGAGGATAATCCCGTGCACTCAAAGTGATAAACCAACTCCACCCACTATCCAACTTAAGCATAATAGCAGCAGCACGTAGAGTGATAGCAACATTAGAAGATCCCAAGTAAGTAATCCAATCAGCCTTACCAACAACATCAACATTCCCGAAAGCCCGAATCGCGGGAACCGAATTAACATCATCAGCCAAACCCTGTCTCTCTTCTTGCCTAGCATCCATTCCAAGATGAAGCAAGTAACGGTTCCTTGGATGGTAAATTGCCAACAACAAACGAAAGATCCGGTCCTTATCACCATGTCCACCAGAGATAAAGTAAGCAAAAGCAGGAGGGTAATGAGAACCATGTTGAACAATAGAAGGAAAAGGCTTTTGTGAACTGAAGGTAGAAAAAGAAGACATTAACAGTAACATCAGAGATAAAACCGCTGCAGTGAATAGCGTGAAAAGCCATTTTTTCTCAGCTCCCATAACTGCTTTTGGGGCATATGAAATAACGAAAGCAAGGATTTTGAGAAGTGGGTTTGGTTAAAGTTTGGATTTTGAAACTCTTTGCGTTAATGGGTCGTTGAAGATCGGAGTAATAGATTAAAACATAAAAAAAAAAAATAATAATAATTGAAACAAAAATATATATATATAAAAAAAAAGTGGAAGATTGAAAACCCAGATCAGAATTTTCAAAATCTTGTTCTAGAATTGTAGATTCTAACTGATTCAATGTTAAATTTTTGTGGAAAAGAGATGGTAAAGAAAGTGAGGAATGAAAAGAGGATTAGGGTTTTTTGAACAGTTTAGATTGGTTGATGAAAGTTACAGAAGAAGATGGAGATCACGGATTTGTATTTTGATTTTCTTTCTTATTGTTATGTTCTCACATCATTCATTGAAGTCAATTTTATCAGGTTTATTTTTAGAAAAAACAAAAAAATATATTAAATTAAAGTATACAAAATGAAAGATTCTAACATAGCCTAGAAGTAATGAAATATGGGCAAATGAAGGAAAAAACCTGCAGAAATACTATAAATAAACATCCTTTAGCAATAAGTACTAAAAATCTTCTTAAATGATTTAATATTTAATTTTTAATATTTTTCTATAAAGAGTATATTAGTTTATATTTATTTAAATTTAAAATGTCAACATTGAATGCAGTATATTTAAGAAGTTATTTTATTATAGTCCTACATTGTGTATACATATTAATTATACTAATCATTTCTTTAAATATATAATGATGTATTTGATGATGTATTTGAAAAAGTAGGCAATTCAAACATTTCAGTTGAAAAATAGAATAATTTGCATTTTTTATTTTATTTTAAAGAGATAAATTTGTAAATTTAAAAAAAAATAGGGTTCTAATTGTAATTTTTGAAAAAAGATAGGGGTCACTTTAAAAACCATGGAGACAAATTTATAAAGTTAAAAGAAAAGAAGAACAATTTGACATTAAGAGAGTAAGGAGAGATTTTTAATTTCTTATTTTTAAATGTTAAACAAAATTCTCTAATTTTAATTTAGATAAAACGGGTCCAATTAGGGATGGCAAAATTATCCGTACCCGCGGATATCCGCGTATGGAGCGGATAATTTAATGGATATCCACGGATAAAATAAATGGATATTTAAATATCCGTTTATTAATGGATATGGATACGGATTTAATGATATATGTACCTGTTAATAAATTATAAAAATCATTTAAATATTATTAGTTTATTATACCTTATTTTTTCCATCTATAAAAAATTAGTCTTCTTATATTTCTTACTTTTTATGAAATATTCTTTTAAGAAAACCTTTCATATTTCATTCAAATTCTATTAGCCATTTCATATTTAAACTATTCAATATTTCATACCTCAATTCAACAATTTCACTTTCCAACCAACTAGTGTCGTCATTCCTCTGTCAAACTAATGTCTTCTTCCTACTCCTTGGTCGTCTGCTGTTAAATTAAGAGCGAATGTGTGAATGTTATATGATAATAACTTTTTGTGTCTTTAAAAGAATTTTAAAATTTTTTTTATAAATAATTTTTAAAAAAATATTATCCATGGATATCTGTAAATATCTGTGGATACCGTTAAACCCGCAGATTACCCGCTTAACGGATATGGGGCGGATATGGATATCATTTTTATCTAACGGGGCGGATACATATATCATAGTATTTGTCCCATGGATATCCATTTACATCCCCAGGTCCATTTATCTATTATCTATCTAATACTAAACAATTGAATGGTTGCCCATTAGGTAAAAACATTTTACACTACAAAAAGATTGAATCATTAAATAACAAAAGACAACATTAATTCACTTCAATCTTGCTAATTTGCTCCCATGTGTCACCTAAACATTGACCTAATTATTAAACTTTCTCTCTTTTTCCACCTCTCTCTCTCTCTTGCTCTTTCATTTTCCATTTTTCTCTCTCTTTCTCCAGTTTCCTGTCTCTTAGATCTCTCTCAGTTTACCCACAAACCCTAGACCCAACCCCAGCCGCCGCCCATTTTCCTCTTTCTTCGATCTTTCAATTTCCACTGCTTAAATTTCTTTATATTGTTGTTTCATTGTAGGCATTTCATGGTAGATTTATCTTCACTTCGGAAAGAAATCGAATGCATATTTGTCTTGCTTTATTACTCATTTTACTTCATTATGGATCTGCATGTGGTATGTCCATAGTTGATTTTGACTCGTCCTTGCTTCGATCTACTATGTTTTTCACTTCATAATCTCACTGCTTTACATGTTCATTTTTGTTCATCACTACGCCAAAAATGACATTTAATAGCGCACCTTAGACAACGCTTTATTAAGAAAGCGCTGCTATAAGTAAAAAATAAAATAAAACACGGAAACTGTTCAAGAAAAATAATAAAAGCGCTGCTAAAAGTCATACCTTAGACATCGCTTTTGGAAAAGGTTGTCTAAGATAGACCTTAGACAACGCTTCCTAAAAACGCTTTTAAAGGTATATCTTAGATAACGCTTTTGAGGAAAGCATTGTTGTAACATGGTGGAAGAACTGACCTGGGTGTTTTTGTTTTTGTAACAGGAAATACCTTAAAAAGATTTGAGTTCGGGGGTAGGTTATATAAAGGGAAAGTGTTAGCACTCTTAGTTACTTAGCTCACTTTAGCTTGTTTGAAAAATGTGCAGTGTGTGTTTAGAAAATTTTCATAAGTCTTTGTAATGATCCTCGTATGGATGTATAAAAAGTCTTGAGTTTGAAAAGTTTTTAAAAGTGAGGTGAGAAAAGAATTTTTGAAAGTGTGAGCAAGTAATTAAGCGCTACCTACCCTAAGTTGGTCTTTCATGTTTCTTTATTTCCTTTCAAGGGTAAGATTGTCCTTACTATTAAGGAGTAAGTAGTCATTACCTTTGATTTATTAAGGGACGGACGCAGGGTCATCGTATGGTCAGAGAAAGCAACTTGTAGGGGTGTCTTTAGCAATTCGTAGGGACTATCATCATTTTTTCGTAGGGTCATCGAGGGACGAGATCATTTATTCCGTAGGCAACTTCGAAGGGACTTATGATCTTTTAACTTTGAAGAGACTGTGATGATTTTTGTTTGAAGGGACATTGATTAAGACACCCCCCACGTTCGAGGGACTTGACCATTTATTAAGGCAACCAAGAGGGAAAACCCTAGGAGGTGCAGATGGCGATCGTAGAACGATCGACTTACGTGTGTGAATATTATTTTCAATATTTATCTGGTAATTAATTTTTCAAAGTCCAAATTAATTTTTTCATTTATTTACACTCCCTAAATTACTAACCATGCAATTTAAATATTTGTAGAAATTTAAAAGGCAAAAATTAAAAATTCCTACACTATTACATGACTTCGGGACAGTTACATAATAATAATTGCGGAAAAATAATAAAGACGGAAATTAAATAAATTACAAAATAATGCAGCTTATACAATTTCTTAATAAATAAATAAAGCAATTAAAAGAAAATAAACTATAGTTTTATAAGAAAATAAATTAGGTAGAAGGTTTTAAAATAAAATTTAAGGTTTAATGAAAAGTTTAAGGTTTAAGAAAATTTTAGGGTTTAAGGTTTAGGTAAAAAAAATTAGGGTTTATAGCGAATTCATTAGGTTTTAGGAAAAAATCAGGGGAATTAGTTAACATAAAATGTGCAGATCTAAATATATGTATATAAATAAAATAAAAATAATATGAATTAAAAAAAAACAACGACGTTGCTAATGCAAAATTGCGATCATCGCAACCGGATCAGATCAATACAAGTGTCACACCTCACACACAATTGTGAAAATAACATATCGACACGATCTGATTCAAACAATATAATCAAATTATAAAACAAAATAAAATAAAATAAAACATATTTAACAAAATAATTATATATTATATATATTAACATTATATATATATATATATATATATATATATATATATATATATATATATATATATATATATATATATATATATATATATATATATATATATATATATATATATATATATATATATATATATATATATATATATTCCAATATATATATATATTCCAATATAAACGTTATGTGAGTTACTATAAAATTATATAAAACGTTATATGAGTTATATTATGAAATTTTGTACATATATGAACAGCGGACCTTCAGTATGCTATATATATATATATATATATATATATATATATATATATATATATATATATATATATATATATATATATATATATATATATATATATATATATATAATAGAAAGAAAGATGGATCATATGTGTGGAAAAAAAAACATACATGCATATAGAAAATTATACCGTTTATTTCAATGAATAAATCCACCGCTGCATTCCGGTTTTTTTTTTGTTATGCATTTTTTTGGTCAAAAAATCAAATGTAAACTTGCTATATTGGTTTTTCATGAATTTGGAAGAGTTCAATCATCTTAATCACCAAATATTTGATCCAAAAATAAGTCTTAAGATCAAATATTTGATTTTTCATAATTTATTTCAATTAAAATTGAATTTTAATGATTAAAATCCAATATAATATACAATAAATAATAAAAATCAGAACAATTGATCATTGGGTCGTGCATGACCTCATATTCAAGTTTGGGTTGAAATATTATAGGCCCATTTGAGGAAATCTTGAATTTTGACCCTTTTTACTTCATATACCTCCTCAAAATTGTCCAACTTCCACAATGCATAACTCCCTCGATTATTATCCCATGAATGTGTTCTAGGACTTTTTAGAAAGCTTAGAGTGTCCTATAACTTCTACTTTTGGTACCATGTCCATATCATTTTCCATTTTTGAATTATGAGCTTTTGAAAAAGGTTGGCTTTTTGTTGACTTTCAAAAGGACCTGTAATGTTTTGCTCATACCTCTCAAATTAAGCATTTTTGGACTTGGCTTGTGAGACAGAAAGTTGTAGATAATTTAATTTCCTTTAAAATGAGATTTGGATGGGAAATGTTTAATGAAGTATGTGAAAGTTATGGCTGGTCAAAGTTCAATTGACTTTTCCTGCAAAAAACCCTAATTTAGTAACTCTTGATTCTTGATGATTCCGAGGTTTCCTTGATGAATCATGATCAACCCTTGATCAAATGATGAATTTCACCTTATAATATTTATGTTGACCAAAAATCTTGAAGTTTGACTTTAAGTTGACCACAATTGACTTGTTGACCAAATTAACTGATTTTTAAGTATCTGAGCATCTGACTGACCAAACTTGTATGGAAAGTCTTGAAACTTGATATGAGGATTCTTTGAGGTATATGAGATGTCATGAAGTCCAATTGAAGCTTTGGAAATCCATTTTGCCTTGAGAAATTCAAAACCCTAGTTTCAGATCAATTGCTTAGGAGGAGACTTTGTCTGATGAAACCTTGAATCCTTTTGAGCAATTGCGAATCTCTTGACTATTAGGAGGCTTCTTGAGACACATTGTATTTGATATGGAAGGGAAAATTTTGGGGTACAACAGTTGTCTAAGGACTTTTAATTTAAAAAAATATATAAAATCAAAAGCGTTGTCTAAGGTTGACCTTAGTCAGCGCTTTTCAAAAGCGCTGTTTAAGGGCTCCCTTAGACAACGCTTTCCACAAACGCGTTGTCTAAGGTCTAATTGTATGAAATAATTATAATACTAAGTTTCTATTTTCATATCTTTCTTTCCCTCTCTCTAACGAACTGTGCAAACTGTAGATGTTTAGAATTGGCAGAATTTTTGACCAACAAGAAGTGTTGAATTTAGTTCAGGATGTCACATCAGATGTTGGGACATTATCAAATAGAGTATAAGTAAATGAACTTAATTCAGGAT
Organism: Lathyrus aphaca; assembly: GCA_963966055.1. Lineage (NCBI taxonomy): Eukaryota > Viridiplantae > Streptophyta > Magnoliopsida > Fabales > Fabaceae > Lathyrus > Lathyrus aphaca. The sequence continues at coordinate 29,980,393 of OZ014520.1, read as the reverse complement.
GTCACATCAGATGTTGGGACAATGTATCAGTTAATGAAATAAGTTCAGTTTACAGGATGTCACACCAGATGTTGTGACATTGTATCAGTAAATGAAGTAAGTTCAGTTTTCAGGATGTCACACCAGATGTTGTGACATCTCAAACCTGCTACCAGAATTAATTAATGACTAACAGAACTGAGTAAATTAAGGGAAGTTATCTGGAATTAATTATGGATGAATGAAACAGAATAAGGCGCATCTGTAGGGAGTTTTGTTATGTGACTTCAGCATAATCAGAAGAACTGAATCACCTAGAATCTAGGAAGTAACAAACCCTAATTCATGGTGATGACTGCATGCGTATCAGGATTGGATAAACCTACAGAAAGCCCAAAATCCAAACACCTATTTAAGCAACAGAAACTCTCAGAATAGAGTACGAAATTAAGAAGACCAAATAGGGTGTTTTGTGTTAATAGCAGGTTGTTTTAATTGTACCACTTTATGAGCTTTTAAGCAAAAGTGTATTTGTGTCTTGATTGAAACTGTGAAGTAAGATCAAGCTGTTTTGTTTGAAGTATGACTTCAATTTTATTAAACTTGTAAAACATATCACTGTGTGATTGAGGGGGAGTGAGTTGGTACTCATATCTAAGTTGTGTCTTAGGTAGAAATTGCATTGGGTAGATATTAAGTGAAAGATTAAACTGGGTGGTTTAAGTCTAGAATTAATATTACTTATATTGGATTTCCTTCCTGGCTTGGTAGCCTCCAGATGTAAGTGTGGTTATACACTGAACTGGGTTAACAAATTCATGTGTTGTTTAATTTTCCTGCACTTTAAGTTTTAGTTAAGTCTTCAAGTGTTTAAACATCTCATTCGACATCTCGTACCTGATCACAAAATTTCAATTGGCATTAGAGCAGGTACCCTGCCTGTTTAACTGGGTGAGATCTAGGGACTGCAAATTCTGGAAACATGGACAGAGATGTAGGATCTGTAAACAGACCACCTATATTGGATGGATCTAATTATGACTACTGGAAGCCAAGAATGGTAGCATTCTTAAGATCACTTAACAATAGGGCCTGGAAAGCAGTCAACAATGGATGGGAGCACCCTGTCCAAGACACCAAAGATGGAGCAAAAGTGTTGAAACCTGAAGAAGAATGGAGTAAGGAGGAAGAAGATTCAACACTTGGCAACTCCAAGGCCTTAAATGCTTTATTCAATGGCATTGATAGGAACATCTTTAGACTTGTGCATCACTGTGAGCTGGCCAAAGATGTTTGGGACACTCTCAAAACAAATTATGAAGGAACATCAAAGGTGAAGATGTCAAGACTTCAACTTCTCACCACCAAGTTTGAAAACTTGAGAATGAAGGAAGATGAGACAATTCATGAATTTTACATGAACATCTTAGAAATAGCCAATACTTCTGGAGCTTTGGGAGAAAAGATGACTGATGAAAAGCTTGTAAGAAAGATTCTCAGATCTTTGCCAAAAAGATTTGACATGAAGGTCACAGCAATAGAAGAAGCTCAAGACATATGCACAATGAAAGTTGAAGAGCTCATTGGTTCCCTTCAAACATTTGAGATGGGAATGAATGACACAATTGTAAAGAAGAACAAAAGCATAACATTGGTGTCAAATACTGATAAAGAAGAAGAAAATAATGAATCAGAAACTGAAGAAAATTTATCAGAAAACATTGCTATGCTTGGAAGACAATTCAAAAAGATTCTCAGAAAGATGGAAGACAAGTCCAGACCAAGTGGAAGATACACAAACTCTTCTGAGAACAAAAGACCTTATGATGCTAATAGAAGGTCAAATTATGATGAAAAGACCAGTCAAGAAAAAGGGATTAAATGTCATGGATGTGAAGGATATGGACACATCAGAAATGAATGTCCTACCTATTTAAAAAGACAAAAGAAAGGTCTCTCTGTAACCTGGTATGATGAAGACTCAGGATGTGATTCAGAAGAAGAATCAGCTAAGCATATCACTGCTCTAGCTGGATTATGTGAATCTGAAAGTGAATCCAGTGATGGGGAGCTGACTTTTGAAGAGCTTGAGCAATCATACAAAGAACTGATTAAAAGGAGCACTGAAATATGCATGGAGAATAAAAAGCAAAAGAAGCAGATTGAGGCACTAAAGGATGAAAAAACAAGTGATCTAGAGATCATTGACACCCTGAAAAGTGAAGTAAGTCTGCTCAACTCCAAGTTGGAGCATATGTCAAAATCTGTTAGAATGCTGAACAGTAGCTCAAGCACATTGGATGTTATTCTCAACAACAATAAGCATTCAGGGGATAGAAGTGGACTGGGATTTAACAAAGTTCATAAGGTTGAAGCTAGCACCAACAAAACCACTTCAAATTCCATACAGTCAAACAAGATGTCCCAACAGATGCTTCAACATCATGAAAAGAACACAAAGTCAAACATAATGTTCCAACAGATGTCTCAACATCATGAAAAGAACATAATGAAGAAAAAGTATCAAAGATGGAGATGTCATCATTGTGGAAGGTTTGGACATATCAAACCTCATTGCTACAAGTTGCATGGATATCCAAATCAGATGTATCAGCAACCTCCTAAGCAGAAGATAGAGGTTACCAAGAAAGTGCTGCATAGACATCAACCTCAAAGATATCAGCAACTCCCTAAGCAGAAGACAGAGGTCATCAAGAAAGTATGGGTACATAAAGCTAGTCTTCATGCTGATCAAAGCTACAGGCTCAAGAACAAGTTCAACAAACAACCTTGGAGCTCTACTAATAGACACTGCACAGGGCAGAAGGATCAAAAGAAATCTCAATACAAATGGTCAAATATAGCTCATACATCTCTAAGAGTATCAGCTAAAGAAGACTGGTACTTTGACAGTGGATGTTCAAGACACATGACTGGATTGAAGAATCTGCTAGTAGACTTAAAGTCATATTCATCCAGATATGTAACATTTGGAGATGGAGCTAAAGGTGAAATCAAGGGAGTTGGGACCTTGGACTGTCCAGATGTACCAAGACTAGATGATGTGCTGCTGGTAAAAGGATTGACTGCTAACTTGATCAGCATAAGTCAATTGTGTGATCAAGGTTACAGTGTAAACTTTACCAAAACTGAATGCATAGTGTCTAATAAAGAACAGAAGGTTGTCATGAGAGGAGCCAGATCTAAAGACAACTGTTACATGTGGGAACCTCAAGACTTCAGTCTCACTTCAACTTGCTCTTTAGCCAAAGAAGAAGAAGTGAAACTATGGCACCAAAGACTGGGTCATCTTCATTTCAGAGGCATAAAGAAAATCATATCTATGGAAGCTGTGAGAGGTATTCCTAAACTGAAGATTGATGATGGCAAAATATGTGGTGAATGTCAAATAGGCAAGCAAACCAAGATGTCCCATCCAAAGCTCCAACATCTGACAACTTCCAAAGTTTTGGAATTATTGCATATGGATCTTATGGGACCTATGCAGGTTGAGAGCCTTGGTGGTAAGAGGTATGCCTATGTGGTGGTTGATGACTTTTCAAGGTATACATGGATAAATTTTATCAAAGAAAAGTCGGATGTATTTGATGTATTCAAAGATTTATGCCAAAGAATACAAAGAGAAAAAGCCAGCTGTGTGGTCAGAATAAGAAGTGACCATGGAAAGGAGTTTGAGAACCATAAATTCTTAGATTTCTGTTCTTCAAAAGGAATCAATCATGAATACTCTTCATCAATCACTCCTCAACAGAATGGGATTGTTGAGAGGAAGAGTAGAACTATCCAAGAATCAGCAAGAGCTATGATCCATGCTAAAAAATTACCATTGTATTTCTGGGCTGAAGCCATGAACACAACTTGTTACATTCACAATAGAGTCACTCTAAGGAAAGGAACCTTGTCCACAATCTATGAAGTCTGGAAGGGCAGAAAACCCACAGTTAAGTACTTCCATGTTTTTGGAAGTAATTGTTATATTCTAGCTGATTGAGAACAAAGAAGAAAAATGGATCCTAAAAGTGATGAAGGGATTTTCCTTAGATACTCTATAAACAGCAGAGCATATAGAGTATTTAACTCTAGAACAAAGGTTATCATGGAGTCCATAAATGTGATAATTGATGATGCTCCTGCAGATGTTACAGAAGATGTTGGAACATCTGCTGATAGCCAAACTAAAGCTGAAGAAAAGAGTGATCATCCTGACTTCATTCAAACTGATGCAAGGACAGAACAATCCAGCAAACCTCCCTCTATCAGAATCCAGAAGGATCATCCCAAAGATTTGATAATTGGGGATCCCAACAGAGGTGTAAGCACTAGATCAAGAGAGGTGATTTCAGGTTCCTGTTTTGTTTCAAAAATAGAACCTAAAAACATCAAGGAAGCTCTTACTGATGAATACTGGATTTGTGCCATGCAAGAGGAATTAGGTCAATTCACAAGGAATGAAGTGTGGAATCTTGTTCCTAGACCTGATGACATAAATGTGATTGGCACTAAATGGGTGTATAAGAACAAGTCAAATGAGCAGGGAGTTGTTACAAAGAACAAAGCTAGACTTGTAGCTCAAGGATACACACAAATTGAGGGAGTTGACTTTGATGAAACCTTTGCACCAGTAGCAAGGCTTGAATCAATCAGACTACTTTTAGGAATTGTTTGTATCTTGAAGTTCAAGCTATTTCAAATGGATGTGAAAAGTGCCTTTCTAAATGGATATCTTAATGAAGAAGTATATGTAGAACAGCCTAAAGGATTTGTTGATCCAAGCTGTCCAAACCATGTGTACAAACTAAGGAAGGCCCTTTATGGACTGAAGCAAGCTCCAAGAGCATGGTATGAAAGGCTGACTACATTTATTATCAAGCAAGGGTACATGAAAGGTGGTATAGACAAAACTTTGTTTGTTAAAGATGAAGAAGGAAATGTCATGATTGCTCAAATATATGTAGATGACATTGTTTTTGGTGGGATGTCAGACAGGATGGTTAAACATTTTGTGACTCAAATGGAATCTGAATTTGAGATGAGCCTAGTAGGAGAATTAACCTACTTTCTTGGACTACAAATAAAGCAAATGGAAGACTCCATGTTCATTTCCCAAAGCAAGTATGCTAAGAACATTGTCAAGAAATTTGGGATGGACAATGCTACTCATAAGAGAACTCCTGCCCCCACACACTTAAAGCTGACTAAAGATGACAAGGGTGAGAATGTAGACCAAAGCCTATACAGAAGTATGATTGGAAGCTTATTATATCTAACTGCTAGCAGACCAAACATAGCCTTTGCAGTAGGTGTATGTGCAAGATATCAAGCTGATCCAAAAGTTAGTCATCTAAACCAAGTCAAGAAAATTCTGAAATATGTTAATGGTACTTGTGACTATGGCATAATGTATTTTCATGGATGCAAACCCATTCTCACTGGCTTATGTGATGCTGATTAGGCTGGAAGTGCTGATGACAGAAAAAGCACATCAGGAGGATGCTTCTTTCTAGGAAACAATTTGATTTCTTGGTTCAATAAGAAACAAAATTGTGTATCCTTATCTACTGCTGAAGCTGAATACATTGCAGCTGGAAGCAGTTGTTCTCAGTTGGTTTGGATAAAGCAAATGCTCACTGAGTACAATGTCCCACAAGATGTCATGACATTGTACTGTGACAACTTCAGTGCTATCAACATATCAAAGAATCCTATCCAACATAGCAGGACTAAGCATATTGATATCAGACATCATTTCATCAGAGATCTTGTGGAAGAGAAAGTGATCTCATTGGAACATGTAGCTACAAATCTGCAATTGGCTGATATATTTACTAAAGCTTTAGATGCTACCCAATTTGAAAACCTAAGGGGTAAATTGGGAATCTGCTTATGTGAAGTTTAGTAGTTATGGAAATGTGCCAACATGTCATATGACATCGTGTGGCATGATCACCAGATGGCAACACCAGTCTGGTCAAGCACTTTGTGTATTCCACTCCTAGAAATTCTCCAAGTAATGGCTCTTATAAGAATATCAGCTCACTTTCAGCTATTCATCTTCTCATCATTCTCTCAAAACAACTTGCATGCTATAGCTAACTTTCAGAGATCATCAAACTCAACCAATCTTAATCTCTTCTTCACCACATTCGAAAATGGCTCAACATCAAAACCCTAACATCTCTGAAGAAATCCTCAACAAGGAAGATGTGGTGCATGCAACCCCCATCTCTGTGGTACCTATAGATTCAACTCCAATGGACGAAATCAGAGGAAGTGTTCCTCTTGCTCAAAAGCCAAGAACTCCTACTGTAAGAAGGGCAAAGGAACCTGTTTTCAGCAAGGCCAAAGGCATGCCTTCATCATCAAACACCACTCCAAAAGCTTCAGAATATGTTGATGATTCTATAAAGGAACTGGTGAACAAGATCTTATCTGAGCAAAGAGTTGTGAGTGACATTTCTATCCCTCTGAACACCATGCCATCTCCACAAGAAGAACAACAAAATCAGGCTGAAAAGGACACTCCTGCTCAACAGGATGTCCCAATAGATGTTGAAACATCTGAGGACCAGCCAAAGGCCTCCTCAAATGATGCTGATGAAACATCTGAGGACCAGCAAAAGGCCTCCATTGATAGTGATGATGAAACATCTGAAGACCAGCACAAGGCCTCCACTGAAGATCAAGCTTCTGTTGATCCACCTGCTGAAGAGGAGACTGCTCAACCTCCTCCTGTTATAAACATAGAGCATGATTCTGATACAGAAATCATTGCTTCTGTAAACCCTAGCATAGCCAAAAGGCTTAGGACTAGGAAGGAAAAGAAGAATGCAGGACATACAACTCCTTAGAAGAAGCAATCTACACCAAAGAAGGACAAAGCTAAAGTTGTTTTTGGACCTACAAAACAATGGAGCAAGGTGAATACACAGAAGAGGAAAGATGTCACCCCTCCAGATTCAGATGTTGAAGAGGATGTCCCAACATCCCCACCAAAGAAGAAACCAGCACCCTCAAGGTCCTCAGCTGATGTTCCAGAAGCTCCTCTGGACAACATCTCTTTCCATCATGTGTCAAGTGTGAACATATGGAAGTTTGTATATCAAAGAAGGGTAGCACTTGAAAGAGAGCTGAGCAGTAATGCACTTGAGTGCACAGAGGTAATTGATCTCATCTCTTCTGCTGGCTTGTTCAAAACAGTGTCCAACTTCTCTCCTTGCTATGAACTGCTAGTCAAGGAATTCATTGTCAACCTCCAAGAAGACTGTGCTGATGGTAAGTCTGCTGACTTCAGAAAAGTATATGTAAGAGGCAGATGTGTGGAATTCTCTCCTAGGGTTATCAATCACTATCTAGGAAGAGAGTCTGATGGACCTAATGAGTTAGGAAAGACAGATAACCAGGTGTGCAAGGTCATCACTGCAAATCAGGTAAAGACTTGGCCAGTTAAAGGGAAACTGTCTGTGAGTTTGCTGACAAGAAAGTATGCAATGCTACATAGGATTGGCACTGCAAACTGGGTTCCTACCAACCACACCCCCTCAATAGCAACTGGATTGGGCAGGTTTATATATGTTGTGGGCACCCAAACAAAGCTGGATTTTGGGGCTTATATCTTTGATCAGACTTTGAAGCATGCTGGATCATCTACAACAAAGTTGCCAATTGCCTTCCCTTCCTTGCTGTGTGGAATAATGCTGAGTCAGTATCCAGGTATCCTCACTGAGAAGGACTCAATTTGCAAAAGAGAAAGCCCTCTGGCCTTCCACTACAAGCTGTTCTTGAGTCATCATACAGCTGATGTTGAGGCTCCCTCTGGGACATCTGCTGGATCTTCAAAGACAAAGACTCCAATCTCCAAAGCTGCCTTGATTGCTGAGCTGAAGAATACATGCAAAGAGCTGGATGCTAGGAAGCAGAAGCTTGAGGAGATAATCCAAAGGTTGGAGATTGAAGAGAATGCTCAGAAATCTGCTGCTTCTGATGAAGAGACTGAGGAAGAGGAAGACACTGAATATGAGGAGTCTGAGTGAAACTTGTATGTGAGGAATATGTAATAACTGCTTCTGCATTGTAATTTTGAATTAGTATCTTTGGCCCCAATTTATGTCTAACAAGGGGGAGAACTGAACAACAACAACAATGTATGATGCTAATTACTGATGAATGAAAAACTTTTGTTTGCTTCTGAACTAAAGTTGTGATTTTAATGAAAAATTTCTGTTGCAACAAGACTGAACACATGTATGTTTGAGGGGGAGTAAACTCACACATGACTCAACAGAAAAGAACTGTTGTACTCTGATAAAAGAAACTTTGCTGCACTCTGATAACCAGAAAAAGTATGTTAGCCAAAAATTAGCCAAAGGGGGAGTTTGTAGATGTTTAGAATTGGCAAAATTTTTGACCAACAAGAAGTGTTGAATTTAGTTCAGGATGTCACATCAGATGTTGGGACATTATCAAATAGAGTTTAAGTAAATGAACTTAATTCAGGATGTCACATCAGATGTTGGGACATTGTATCAGTTAATGAAATAAGTTCAGTTTACAGGATGTCACACCAGATGTTGTGACATTGTATCAGTAAATGAAGTAAGTTCAGTTTTCAGGATGTCACACCAGATGTTGTGACATCTCAAACCTGCTACCAGAATTAATTAATGACTAACAGAACTGAGTAAATTAAGGGAAGTTATCTGGAATTAATTATGGATGAATGAAACAGAATAAGGCGCATCTGTAGGGAGTTTTGTTATGTGACTTCAGCATAATCAGAAGAACTGAATCACCTAGAATCTAGGAAGTAACAAACCCTAATTCATGGTGATGACTGCATGCATATCAGGATTAGATAAACCTACAGAAAGCCCAAAATCCAAACACCTATTTAAGCAACAGAAACTCTCAGAATAGAGTACGAAATTAAGAAGACCAAATAGGGTGTTTTGTGTTAATAGCAGGTTGTTTTAATTGTACCACTTTATGAGCTTTTAAGCAAAAGTGCATTTGTGTCTTGATTGAAACTGTGAAGTAAGATCAAGCTGTTTTGTTTGAAGTATGACTTCAATTTTATTAAACTTGTAAAACATATCACTGTGTGATTGAGGGGAGTGAGTTGGTACTCATATCTAAGTTGTGTCTTAGGTAGAAATTGCATTGGGTAAATATTAAGTGAAAGATAAAACTGGGTGGTTTAAGTCTAGAATTAATATTACTTATATTGGATTTCCTTCCTGGCTTGGTAGCCTCCAGATGTAAGTGTGGTTATACACTGAACTGGGTTAACAAATTCCTGTGTTGTTTAATTTTCCTGCACTTTAAGTTTTAGTTAAGTCTTCAAGTGTTTAAACATCTCATTCAACATCTCGTACCTGATCACAGAATTTCACAAACGACCATTTTCGACCTAACGAAGCTTTGATCGCCACCGTCGTCCACCACCGTGCTCCTCCGTGACATTTACTGTTGTCGTCGTGCTCCTTCCTCCACTGCACACCGTCTCATTTTTGTTACGTTTCTTCTTTTTATCAAGCACAAAATCAATTCATCTCTGTTTAGGGCAAGCACGAAAATAGTTGACATTGATGATAAAAGTATCTTATAAAGATGACATTGATGATATAAGTAGCTTATAAAGACGAAAATAGCTTATCCCTTTTTTAATATAGTTGACATTGGTTGAAGAAATGCTTATTATTTTAAGCTTTTTTTTATATAGTTGATATTGTTGTAGAAGTGCTTATTAGTTTAATATCTTTTTGTATATGGTTGATACTGTTTGAGGAAGTGCTTATTATTTTAATGGGAATAACTTATTATTTTAATCTCTTTTTGAGATTGAGAAAGTGATTATTATTTTAATCTCGTTTAGTTTGATTTGTTAGTACACGTTTAGTTTGAGATTAAAGAAGTGTTGATTAATAGTTATAGCTTGGAAAGTTCGTGTTTAGAAATATTGTGTGGCTTATTTGTGAATAGCGTGCGATAGTAGAATAACATATCGGTGATACGGTTCGTTAACGACATTCTAAGGTATTTTATTTTGTTTTCCTTAATAAGTAGGAAACTCATGGATAAAAAATGGATGTTTGCCAATCGATTGACCAAAGAGTACGAGAATGGGGTTGCGGAATTCGTTAAGTTTGTTGTTCAACACGTTAAAGACCCCAGTCGAATGAAATTTCCTTACTTGGATTGTTGTTATATTGGTAAGGTTGACGCAGATGGATTGAAATCGCATTTACTGAGGCATGGACTTGATCGAAGTTATCAGTGTTGGAAATTTCATGGTTAGAAAATTAACGAGAATGTTGAACCGAGTGGGAAAAGTAATATGGCCTATGCTTCAGACGACAATGATACAGAAACATACGACTGTGATCGAGTCGAAGAGATTGTAGAAGCACTTGAAGAAGATCTTCATGATTGTCCTGAAATGTTTGAGAGGTTGGTAAGTGATGTAGAGAAACCGTTGTATAATGGTTGCACTAAATTCACAAGACTGTTTGCGGTCTTAAAGTTGTACAACTTAAAGACGGGCAATGGATGGTCGGATAAAAGTTTCACAGAGTTGTCGACCCTTATGAGAGAAATGCTATCAGAGGTCATGTTCTTCCTAATCAAACCTATGAGGCAAAAAAATGTTGTGCTCTATTGGCATGAGCTATGATAAGATACATGCTTGTCCAAACGATTGCGTTTTGATTCGCAACGAATATGCATCGTTAACTGAGTGCCCTAAATGCGGTTTGTCTCGATATAAGAAAAAATTGTCTCCAGCAAAAGTCTTATGGTATTTTCCTATAATACCGAGATTTAGGTGCATGTTTCATAGTGAAGCTGATGCAAGACACCTGACTTGGCATGTAGATAAAAGAATTATTGATGGAAAGTATCGACATCCGACTGATTCACCATCGTGGTCGAAAATTGATAATGATTATCCTGACTTTGGAGAAGAAGCAAGAAACCTTCGCTTGACATTATCTACTGATGGAATGAACCCGCATGGTCTTAAAAGTATCTCACATACCACATGGCATGTGATTCTTATGATTTATAACCTACCTACATGGCTATGTATGAAGCGTAAATACATGATATTATCTATGTTAATCTCTGGGCCTAAACAATCAGGGAATGACATAAACGTATACTTGACACCTTTGATCGAAGATTTAAAGATTTGTGGGAGAACGGTGTTGAGGTTTATGATGGATATATGAAAGAAAGTTTCAATTTGAGGGCGATGTTGTTTGGCACAATTAATGATTTTCCAGCATACGGGAATCTATCTGAGTATAACATTAAAGGTCAATGTGCGTGTCCTGTTTGTGAAGATGGAACCGATACGATTCAATTGGAACTTTGTCAGAAGAATGTGTTTCTTGGTCATCGTAGATACTTACATTCTAAACATCACTACCGTGGATGGAGAAAAACATTCAATGGAGACACCGAACAACGTAAATCTCCACCTGTATTGTCAGGTGACCAAGTTTTTGAAAAGGTGAAAGATGTGCGTACTGAGTTTGGCAAGCATTTTGCACATAAGGTTGTCAAAGGTGGGTGGAAGAAGAGGTCGATATTTTTGAATTTCCATATTGGAAGTCTTTGTACGTGAGACATTTTCTTGATGTTATGCATATTGAAAAAAATGTATTTGAAAGTGTTATCGGTACGTTGCTCAATATAAAAGGAAAGTCTAAGGATGACCTTAAAGCAAGGGAGAACATGTTAAAAATGGAAATGAGAACTGAATTAGCACCCATGAAGAAAGGTAGACGAACATATCTACCACCTGCTGCTTTTACTCTATCTAGAAAGGAGAAAAAATATTGTGTAAGTTTCTGAGAGAAGTTAAGGTTCCAGAAGGATACTATTCCGATATTAGAAGACTTGTGTCTATGAAAGACCTCAAGTTGAAGAGTTTGAAAACACATGATTGCCATGTTATAATGGAACATTTTCTACCAATAGGTATACATTCTATTTTTCCAAAAAATGTAAGAAGTGCCATAACTAAATTGTGTTTTTTCTTTAGGTCAATTTGTAGTAAGGTGATCGATCCCGAGATCTTACCAACACTACAAAAAGAGATAGTAATTACCTTGTGTGAGCTTGAAATGTATTTTCCTCCATATTTTTTTGACATAATGGTATATCTAGTTGTTCATCTTGTGAAAGAGACACAATTGTGTGGATCAGCTTATATGAGATGGATGTACCCTGCTGAACGGTATATGAAAATATTAAAAGGGTACGTGAAAAACCGAAGTCGACCAGAAGGTTGTATTGTTGAACGATACATCGTTGAAGAAGTTGTTGAGTTTTGTACTGAATATTTGTCCAACATTCAATCGATTGAACTCCCCAAAGCTCATATTTTCGAGAAAAAAAAGGAAGGTAAATAATTAATTGGAAATAAAATTGTGACAGTATCAAGGGATGAACAAGATCAAGTGCATTTGTATGTTCTGCACAATGATAATGAGGTTGAGCCATATGTTGAAATGCACAAGGATGTACTCTGAAGGTTAAATCCGAACAGAAATGAAAATTGGATAGTACACGAGCACAATCAAAGTTTAATACAATGGTTAAAGGATCATATTTATTTGAAGCGCTCTTCAGATCCTGCTTCGGTAACAAAAAGGTTGAGATGTTTGGCATATGGTCCAAGTTTGCACGTGTTTTCTCATAGCGCATACGCAATTAATGGATACACACTTTATACCAAAGAACAAGATGATAAGAGTACTATACAAAATTGTGGTGTCACCGTGCTAGCTGAAGCAATGCATATATCAAGTATGAAGGACTTAAACCTTAAATATGCAAATTTGTCATATTTTGGAGTTATTGAGCACATTTGGGTGTTTGATTACGAGAAGTTTCAGATTCCCATCTTTGGTTGCAAGTGGGTAAATAGTAGTGGCATACAAATGGATAGGTATGGATTTTTGCAAGTGGATCTTACTAGGGTGGGGTACAAAGATGGGCCTTTTATTCTAGCATCTCAAGCTAAACAAGTGTTCTATATCAATGACCCGACGAGTACGAAATGGTCTATAGTGCTTTTATCTAACAGAGTGGTTGATGATAGTGGTGTAGATCAATGTGATATTGATGTTGAGAATGAGCCATGTATTAGACAAAATGAGTTGAATAGAAATGATCAAGATGAGGATCTTATAAAGGATGAGTCATATATCAGAAATGATCATAACGAGGGAATTCAGATTAATTCATCCGTCCGCATTGCTAAGAAATAAGTAATTAATATTCCAACCAAGAAAAGAAAGAGATGTTAGTGAAAGAGGTAATATAATAAAATGTTATATATTATGTCATTTTCAATAAATTTATATGCTTTTCCTAATTTTTCATAATTTATATTTGATATCCTTGGTTTATTTATTTTCGTTTTTAATTGCTTTCATTATAATTTATATGTGATATCCTTGGTTTCTTTATTTTTCATTTTGAATTGCTTTCATTATAATTTATATTTGATATCCTTGGTTTCTTTATTTTTCATTTTCAATTGCTTTCATTATAATTTATATTTAATATCTTTGGTTTCTTTATTACAGGTTAGATATGGCCATTAACGATGATCACCCACATGATGATGATTTTATGTATGAAGGAGGTAATAAAAAGGTATCTACGGAAGACGAGATTAGAAGAGACATAACAATGATGAAGAGAGTGATCCATGGTAGAGACTGAGGCATCATTCTAGATGTGCATTGGAGCCCACATGGGAAGCTTATAGAACCTAACGGTCATGCCTTGACTAGTTTCATTGGTGCACTAGTAAGGAATGAGATTCCAATTACTTGTGATGATTGGAGAAATAAACATTTGAAAGAAGCCAAAGACAAACTATGGAGTGAGATAAAGGTACAATAATTATGTCTTTAATTATGCGAACTAATTATTTATTTTAAATGACTTGTTCTAACGCACAATGTGTATATTTTTCTTAGAGGTGTTTCAACATCGAAGATGATAGAAGAGATTTTTGTCTTAAATTGGCCGGAAAGCTACTAAGAGGGTTTGGAACATTTTTATGATCCAAGTATCTTAGAGATGAAGATGGTAATCATGTTGATGCAGAGCTTCCAAAGAAATATGAAAGTTTGATTTCACAAGAAGAATGGAACACGTTTAAATCCAAATGTAAAACCCCAGAATTTAAAAGAATAAGTGAAACAAATCGGGAAAGAGCATAAAGTCCCGCGTATCCATACAGAAAAGGACGTGTCAGATATGGACGCTTAGAAAATCTATCGTAAGTATATATAAATTGCAATAATATATTTGTTCATCATGAGTCATATTTAATCATATTATTTGACTTAATGTGTAGTTGCAAAAGGAGAAAAGTTCTGAAACATCTCTTCCTGCACATGTTTTGTGGAAGAAAGCCCATGTGGGCAATAGAGTTGCTAAAGAAGATGTTCTACAAGTATATGAAAAATGTGTAAGTAGAACATTATTTATTTAATTAAATCAAAACTTTATTAACAAATATTTGACAAATATTCGATATTCATCTGATTTTCAGGAGGCGCTATATCAATATTTATCTCCAGATGATACTAGGAGCATACTCAGTCGGGCATTAGATGTCCATGAGTATTCGGGTCGGGTGAGGGGTTAGGGATTTGGGATCACTCCGACCTCCTTGAGTATTAAAAAAGGAAATGCTCCTAGTAACAAAGAACTTCAGCTAAAATTGGAAGCACTGGAAGCTGAAATTCGTGAATTAAAAAGAAAAAGAAAGTAGCGCTTCAACATGTTTTAAAGTTGGTTCGGACTAAGACAGTATCAACTGTAACTTTCAACCGAATATTCCAGAGGTAATTATATATATTTTTATGAAATTAAATTATTAGCTTAAATTATTTAATTGACATATATACACATTAACAATGTCATATTTCAATTGCTGGTTTTAGGGCATTTCCCTTTGTCAGCTATAGTTATCGTCACCGACATATCAGATGGTTGGCAAGGGAAAAGTATATAAGATTGAGGATCAATCACTTCACGGTAACCCCCTCCCTCCTGGATGTTTGAAAGTATCGGTTGAAATTTCTATAGAGCTGAATGCATTATTACCATATCCTGACGATGCTTCAGATGCAACAACGGTGGAACAAGCGATAGGTTCGTTTGTTGCATGGCCGGCAAGCCTCATTAGCGTCGGATATGAGGTATGCTTAATTAAAACCATTATGAACCTTTGTTAACCTTAATGTAAAAGTTTTTACGCATATTTTACTAACATGTTTTACATGGTAATGTAAATTAGACTCCAACAAGATCCAAAGGAAAAGATAAGGGGATTTTGCGGCATACCGAGTCCGTTGTTTCAAAAAAAGAGGTACATCACATTTTTACGCGCATTTCTACAAGTTTATGAACCTTTGTTAACCATAATGTGTATATTTAATGTTAAATTCATGATCTTATACTTCATCTAACTAATTATATGATATGTAGCTTCATGGTAAGGAGATTAGCAACATCTCCACACAAAAAGGTTGGTGTTAAGAAGACAGGAGCTAGAAAAAAACCTACCTCCGAGTATAAGTCGTGCCTTCACACGTTTCTAGAATTGACAGATATTCCGACCAGATGTATTCGTCTTATACATATGGGGGAAGATATTTTTGGCTTTGAATATGAACAATCAATTGGTAATGACGAATTTATGCATGTTTTTCATCATGAAGAATTAAGCGTCAATGTTGTCAATACATACGTGAGGTATATCCGATCTACTTTGTTATATTAATTGCACGACTTATTTACTTTATGTTTCAAATGAATAGTCTAATGTTAATGATGTTTTTATTTAAGGTTTTTGTATGACAAAGTGATGCACCCAATTGGATTGGACGAAAGATTTGCATTCCTAAGCCCCGCGGTCGTCAACTTAAGTTTAATTTTAAGTAAACCAAATGAGGTCATGATGTACGTACGCAACCTCTTCATGGCCAACAAAGATACGATTTTTTTTAAGTAAACTGATTTACTTTTCCGAAGAAAAAAATGATTTTTTTTTCTAAAATTAAAAAATTAAAATGATTTCAAAAATTAAAAAATCGATTTTTTTAGAATATAAAAAAAATTGATTTTTTTTCAATTTTTTTTCTGATGGATGTATATTCATCAATTAAAAATATGTTAACAGATGGATTGGATAGATTTTATCCTTAATGGATGGATTGAATTGAATATTTTTCAGAAATTTTTAGTGGATGGTTAATGGACTAATGGATTGTTTTGATCCTTCCATTAACAATTCAATGCATATCCATCAAATCCATCCATTTTGTCACCCCTACTTTAAACTAGAAAACTAACAGGATATCGGTGCTATCGCACGAGTCCTGTTTGTATTCAGACGTTACGTTGCGAAACATCACTTGTTAGTCCTGCAACATTTTTTTAGACTCTAAATTTTTTACAGTGTAACCAAATTTAATAGGTTAATAAATCTAATAACAATAATACCTATAAATTACAAAATATAAAATTAAGACTTCCTACAAATGGTATTAAAAAATATATAGTGATATCATTCAATACACAATATATGACTCGAACATCGTACTTCATCGTTGCAACAATAATAAATTCCAGATAGAATTTTTCATTCCTACAATAGCATGAGTAAATATATCAAACTTAATTCAATGTATGAAAAATAAAATTCAAATGATCAGTCTACAACTGCTATCTTATAGATTTAATATATGGACATTCAAATGATCAGTCTACAACTGATATGGCATATATACGTTCATGTCTACCCGTGGATTATGCCTGCAATTCTAGTAATTATCAAAACTCAATTGAATTCAGATGAGTAAATCTAATACCACGAGTCTCGTCTGTATTCACACACAACGTTGTGAAATATCACTTGTCAAACCTATAAAAAAAATTCAATTACAATCATGTATAAAATAAAATATATTTTTATTTTAAAAATATTGATAGTACATGGCAATTGTAGGCATTTTGATTGGTTGCACGTGTAAAATTGTCATACACTAACAATGCACTACCTTTAAACCCTTTTTATAAACTAAAATTCTATTATTAAAATTTAATAACATAATTGTACATTATTCAAAAATAAAATATAATTATATTTACTAATTAAAAAATATATACTTCAAAAATATTTTTTATCGAAAGTTATTCAATATAACTTCATATTTTAGTTGAAGTTGAATGTGAGAGATAGTAAAATTTGATGATCAAATTTTCTCGAAAATGACCATTGAGACCTAGCTTTCTCGAAAATGACCACTTATTTCCACTTATTCATAAATAAATAATTACTTAATTAATTAAATTATGAAATTGGGATGTTACATTTCCTAGTTATAGTATCACTGTTAGACCATTGAAATGACCTACAAATGCCTTCAAATTTTGAAATCACTATTTTTGGTAGAGGAATGCACTGAATCCAATAGTTTGATGTGGCAAAGAGGACACTGTTAATTAATTGCAATCTTCCTGCAAAACTCAAAAGTTTGGAGCTCCAATGCCTAATTCTACTAGTTAACTTTTCAGCCAAAATAAGACATTGCCCAACAGTTAGATTCTTACTTGACAATGGGATACCAAGATATTTGAATGAGATAAGGCCTTCAGCAAAGCCAATGATTTGTTTGATCTGAAGTTTTTCCTGGTCAGCTACATTCCCAAAGAAAACTTGGCATTGGCAGGATTAACAACAAGGCATGTGGCAGAGGAGAAGTCTTGGAAAGCCTTCATTAGAAGCTCCACTAAAATTGGGTCCCCTCTCATAAACAACAACACATCATCAACAAAACTTACATTGATGATACTCAGCTTCTCACACTTGGAGTGGAAGTTAAAACTATGGTCCATTTTCAATCTTTGGAGCATTCTACTAAGATATTCCATTACTACCAGAAAGAGAAAGGGGGGAGAGAATCCCCTTGCCTCAACCCTCTCTTTGCATGCAACAAGTCAGATACCTCCCCATTTACATTGTACTTATATGACACTGTTGTGACTGTAATCATGATCCATATGATAAATTTATGTGGGAAGTTCATTTCCTGCTGAATGACTTCTAAAGCACACCATCCAACTGAGTCATAAGCTTTTTGGAGATCCATCTGTATCATACACCTAGGAGGCTCTCCTTTAGTGTTATACCCTTTGATAAGCTTAGTGGCCAGAAGAATGTGATCATGTATATGCTTACCTGAGACAAAAGCAGCTTGACTATCATCAATAACACTACCAAGGACTTTACTCATTCTTTTGGTTATGACCTTAGATATCATCTTGTATAATGTGGAACACCTCTCTCCTTTTTCCTACATTATTTATTCCACTAACATTCCAAGAAATAATCATGGAACACCATCATGGACACTAGGGTCATCCTAAACTCTTAGGGTTCCAAATTCATTATGACATACAACTTTTTCTCTACTAACAGTGACAATGTGTTTACCTTTGTTTCTGAATGTGGTGGGCACTTGAATACAAGATGTACTTGCTAGATCAACATTCACTGAGGCAGTGAGTACAATTGTTGTCTCATGTATTGTGGCTCCATTTGTTACTTGCACTACAACTTTGGAAGTATTATCAGTTGTAGGCCCCTGTATTGTTTTATCATTCTCTGCCTTCTGCACCATTTCTTTGACTTCCACCACTTTGGGCCTCCACTGTTTGAAAGCTGTTTGCTTCCCTTGAGCACGTTTATGCATATTTTCTTACATTTCTCACAGTACTTAGGTTTCCACTCATATTCCACTACTTGTGGTATCTTATTCCCTTCACAGTCCTGAATGAGAATAATATCCTTCAATTTTTGTGTAACATCAATCTCCGCAAGTATCCTGGCATATAAGACTTTCAATTTGTTTGCAGTACATTCATCAGAAAATAAAGGATTACCAATCACACTTCCAATTTTCCCCAAGTTGTTGGCCCCCCTACAAATGTAAAGGGAGTTGTGGGAGCTTCACCTAAGTTGGTAGCATTCGAAGCAGATCTCTGTTGAAGTTGAAGTTTGGACTTCATTCCTTCAACACCATCAGAGAATTTTAGATAGTGAAGGGACCTCTCATATCACCATGTCTCTCTCACAGACTGATTGAAATTTGAGCAGAAAATATCCATCTTCATGGAAAAACATCTCAGGTAGTCTTACAAAGTTCCAAAATTTGGTCATAAATTGCTTCACAATATTCATGCTCAAATCTCTCCCTATGGCATACATAATCGATGTTGATTCCCAAAATTTGACTTCAGATTCTACATCAGGTTTCTCTATAATCACCTCCATTTGACCATCTAATAGATGAGGAGCAGAGTATTCGATTGCCATACCATTAGTTGTCATCCTGTTCCCGCTTATGACATCCACCAAAAGTTTCTTCGGGGGTTCTCATCACTTGTCTCGCCAATGGGTACCTCTGTATCATATTTGATGTCTTCCTCGGGCTGACTGCTTTAAACACTCATTGAGGTGCTTACACTCTTCGTCCCTTTTCCCATTTCCAGAGTACGAACAAGGGGGAGAGCACCTTCTTCTTCTGTGGCTGCCATTTTCCCTTCCCATACTTAACTCAAACCAAGAAGAAACATCTTTCTCCTAGATGAAAGTCCCTATTCCTAAGAATAGGAGTTTAAACTAAACATCTAGAAGAGATTCACCTCTCTTAGAAGAATTTGAATCTGGAAGGCTGTAGAACAACTCACCATAACTACCGCTTGTCGTCGTGAGAATGTTATCGAAAATCGCACCTAAACCCTAGCAGAGCCCTTTTGAACCAAAAAATTGTTTTATATTACTAAATTTTGTTAACAGAGAATTATGTTGTATATTTTTTATTTTTTATTTTCATACAAAAATCAATTTGACAACAAATGAGTGTCACCGATGGATTTCCGTGTGACCGCACGGGTATCACACTAGTGTTTATTACAAGAGGAACCAATCCAAAACCTTAAATTAAATTAAGAAAACTTAAAATTAATTAAGTCATTATTTTATTACATTGCAACAAAATTTCCAATACAAAATCTTAAATTAAATTAAGAGAACTTAAAATTAATTAAGTCACTATTTTATTACATTGCAACAAATTTTAAAATACATGGTAAAAAACTTTTTTACATAATAATGAACATATCTCTTTCATATGTGAAGACCTAAAAGTGTTCATATAAGATTGTTCGAGTCTCCTTTAATTTATCTAAAGGTTCTATATTTTAACTCGTCTCTGAATTACAACATTAAAATTATTAGGGAGTTAATTTTAAAAAAAAACAAATTGGTTTTTATGATTTATAAAAAATTACAAATATATTTACTTGCAAATAATTTGGGAAAGTTACATTACTTACAAATATTTTTTGTTATTTGAGTTTTTCAATACATAAAATGTTATGAAAACTTAAATAAATAAATAAAAAACATGCTAAGAAAATTATGATTTTTTTATACTGTAATTCATACATGGAATTGGTGAAATAAAAATAAGAACAAGTAACAATTGTGAGATAATAGCCAACTCCAAATCTAGACGGATGAAAAAGCTAGCATTGAAGCATTAGCCAACTCCATGAGTTGAAACACAAGCATTGACATGGACATTGACAAGCTTAGCATGATCATAGCTAATATTCCCACAACCAAGCCAGGTCTAGTGTTGATCAACATTCTTTGCAACAATCCAACTCCATCACATACATCCGAATCATAATTCTCTACATATTTCTTCTCCCATTCTGTCCAATGAGAAGGAGGTTTGGACTTGTTTTCCAGCTTCTCGATCTCACGGATTCGCATTCTAAGAATGATCATGTTTTCAGCCACCATCTTGCCATCGTAATGTTGGCCAAATGAGTCTCTTTTTGAAGCTGAGATAAAACTCTTGTTTCGCCGTATTGAATTGTACGAAGGAGGGGTTGATAATAAGGAAAGAGATGTTGTTTGCATTTTGTTGGAGTTGAAAAAGCTTGAAGGTTGCAATTTGTGTGATGGAAGGTATTGTGGAATATATATAAGATTATGCCATCTCAATAAGACATATTGTGCGTGTTTTTTGCTGTTGCGGGTTCAATTATTGCAACTTTTTGAAGACGGTGGAGTGGAAGTTTGAGCGTAAAATAGGGCTTAATTCCAAGAAAGAGAGATTAGTGATTAGTATTTATTTGGAGGTGGCGTGTCGTTTGATTTGAATTGTCCTTACGCTAAGCAAGAACCTTCTTTCTTTCCATTTGCATCATGTTGGATTTGTTTGTTTCCTATCTAATCACCTAATATCATCATCATCATTCACATTACCAATTCAATCATACTAGTATAAAGGAACTATGGAAGACAAATTAATTTTTTAAATCAACTACTCTCATGAAGCAAAGCCGCAAACGCTACGATACATTATAAAAACAATGGTAATACGTTAAATGATGATTAGTAGCCTTGCTTCATTTATTTAACATGTCACTTTTTATTTAAGAGATGTATTTTAGCAATTAAGAACATATCGCAACGAACGATCAATTAGTCGACTAAAGTAAACAAATTGAAAAAAGAATGTTGACTTAAATGCTTCAATATTGGGCAAGAAATAGTGTCTACTAGGTCATAAAAAATAAACCTTCTAGTAGCCTCAATTTTCATACATCATTGGTCATAGCACTATTCACAATCAAGAAAAATCCATTGCATAGACAATTTCAACATGCTCTAATCACTTGATGAAAAATAGTCACTTTAATTAAATGAACCAAACATGAAACTGCTAAAAAAAATTCCACTATCACTGTTTATTATTACAGCTGGTGTTTTGGATGTCGAATAATGACATCGCAGATATCAGTGATTGTGGTCTTGTTCTATAGGAAACGGCATCGCAGTAATCGAAGGTCATCCATTGCAATGATATCATTCTACTGAGCACCTGTATGAGATAAGTTAATAAATAGATGAATGTCTATAAGAACAGCAGTAGTGCCCAGCTGATTACAAACCTTCTAGGATAAAAGAGCCAACAGGGTCTACTTCAGGTGACTCAAGGGGCTTGTCGGAACCAACTTGGCTGACCTCTGGTGCTTCAAATGTCTGATCAACTTGTTCAGAATTGAACTCCTCGAGTGTTAAATGCGGTTTGTCATGGTCGGGAGGGGTTGTTTCAAGTTGCTGGTATTTGGGCTTATTTTTCTCAAGGAGAAGGTAGGTGGTGCAATACCAAAATAACAATATTCTATTTTGTGCTGCCAGTGTATCCCTAATTGTAGTTTTTCCGAAGGAAAGACGCTCTAGTGCCTGTGAAAGAGAGGAAGGAATAAGAAAGTGAAACAGATCAGCATTCAAGAAAGCAAGGCCAATTAAACAATTAATCTTTCCACAAATATTGGCAATGGAAAACCAGAAATGTATCTTATATGGTTATGTCTCTTTGACAAAAAATAGTTATCCAAAAAACATTGCCAGAATATCATGATTGAATCTTAACTTAATTTTAGTTCCAGTTGAAATTAAAAATAGTGTTGCTTTTCCCTCACCTGTTCTCCAGTTTGAATATCAAATGAATGCTGATGATCAAATTGAAGACCACGGAATTCATTGATGCAAAGTCCTTGAAAGGCCCTGAAAGTGTCCATAAATTAATTTGGTATTCGTTAGTATGAGAACCTAAGAAAAGTATATTAAACTTTGCAATGATGCTTGGCACTCTGACTCAACAATGTTATTTTAACTCCAATTAATTGCTAATAAACCAGAACTGTGCTTACCATCTTATCAAAGAAACACTAGGAATCCAGCGGAAGATAATTGGGGTATTCTCAGGGTTGACATAGTAGCCACCAAATACTATAAAAACTGTCATAAGAGATGGGCCTACTGCCATTGCTGCTTCAGTAGTTGGAACCATAGCACCAACAGTAAGACCCATCGCAGATGCAGCAAAAGACTCCGCAGTAACGATTCCACAGAATTTCCCAAATCTAAAATGTCAAAATTATTAGTTATAATGAGATGGAAATAATCAACTAGAATAAAGCCCTCATGCTAACAAAGACACAGCAGATGTGAGTGAAGGGAGAGACATAGAGAATGAACTTCTGTTCCCTTGCATCTTTCTTTTTTGGTTCATTGTATACTGAAGGCAACTAAGATCAAGAGAAAAGATGAAAAATCTTTAATTTGTTATTTCTGCTTATACAGAACGCTTATTCATCGCCTACGAAGAAGTATACCCTGCCTTAGGAATTTTGAATAATATATATAATCTTTGGAAATGAAACAGTGACATTACTCTACCCAAAAAAGAAAAAACACAATGGCATTTGTGGAATACACGGACAAGAAATAATGGTGCACCTTTCTTGCACCTCATTGTACGAAGCAATACTGAAAAATACAATCTACTACCCAAAAAATATAATGAAAAGAAATTGAGAACTGACTCAAATTATATAGCTGACGGAGACCGACAAAGGAAACTAACCTCATCAAAGAAGGATGGAGACGTGCCATTGGGTACAAAACAGCACCAAACATTAATGGAAATGCTGCTCCAATGGGAATCTCAGCCAACAGTTTCGAAAACAGATAGGGGCCCAAGGAATAAGAACCTTTAGCACGTTCTCTGTCAACAATTGCCCGTTCCTTTGGAAACACGCCTCCAGTCTTTGTGAGAGCAGCCATAGCTGTGTTTATTGCAGCAACCTGTGAATGCCATTCTTGTAATTCAGGAAGGCAAACTTAGCCAGGACAAACTGTCATTTTAATAACATAATAACAAGATTCTTTAGAATTTTGAGTTTAAATCATTTCAAAAACGTTGTTGAGATAATTAAAAAAAAAAAAAAAGAAAAAAGATGAGACTCAAGTAGTAAAGTCTACTAGATTAGGATAACACTATCCCAGCAGTTAACTGATGATCCTCGTTACATTTGATCAATTTATGTTTTACTTTATGTTAATAAGTAAAATTTCCTAATACTTTAAGAACACCGGCCTTATAAATTCATGTATAAGGTTACATACAGCACAAAAATATACTTGCAGAAAGTGTCTATACCAAAAAAGCAAAATATCAATAGTCAAAAGCCACAAAGTATGGTATCTGAAGATGACTTCTAGAATAATACCTCGTAGAAGAACAATTTAATGAGCATGAAAAATTCCATTATCCCAAAACAGCCATAATATGATGAGTTTGCATAGACATTATTTTCTACAATTGTAGTAGATTAAAAATTGAATGTATATAGCATTATAGCATAAAAAGTAAAAACAGCTTAAAGTTGTTATGCAGTGCTTATTAGTAGCAGGTCTGTGACAAATATGCTTGCTGGAATCAAGAACATCACAAACCTGAAGCAATCCCATTCTGTCTTGTATTGAAGTCTGAGATTTTCCCATTCTCCAGAAAACTGACCCAAAGATAACTGCTGATGCAATTGACATCCTCGCCCGAACTTTGTTGGTAGGTGCATCACGGGAAGCCTACTAAGCCAGAGAATCGTGAATCAAATAAATCAGAAATAAGTTTCATTCTCATTACACTGAGTACAAGATATAAATCATCATTTTTAACATTCCAAAATTATAAGGCTATCTAATATCTAGTGACCAGGAAAAAATAATTTAAAGAAAATAGGAGATATGGTTGAAGCTGTTCCACAGAAAATAAATTTTACTTCACAAAATACAAGATATGAAAACAATAAGCAGTAATATCACTTTTGTGATAATGTTTTGTCATATAACTCAATCAAAGCTTTTAAGACAACAAATTGGTTCATGGGAAAGAATGAAAACCTTTACAAGTCCTAATGCAATACAGCCAGATTCAACCATTTGATAAGTATAAAGACAATAAAGAAAAAATCAGACCTGCATCCATGCCCGTCTAAGAAGCAACCAGAATTGCTTCCACCATCCTCCTTTCCTTTTTGCTATAGTCCTCTTGCTGATTCTCTTTCTACTTTTTGAAAGGTCGTCTAAAGTAACTGGAGTTGCATATATTATTGTGGGTAGTTTTTGTGAGAGAGACTCAACAAGCCCATTGATCCTTTTTTTAGAAGAATGGACACTGTCGGAAGAACTGTAGTCTACGGATATAAGATCGGCCAAAAATTCTGCAGGATTTACATGATCTGGGCAGTGGTACCTGTTTCATCAACAATTATCAACCAGCTGTTCAGAATTAACAGTCAAGAAGTCAAATACAAAGTGTATGTTAAACAAAAATTACCATTTCAATCTATTATTCGTTACTTCTTTTACTTCTATTAAGATATTAACAATAAATTAAAAGCAGGAGAAAGATATGATGTGGTTGGGTGGAATGAACAAATACATTTGGATTTTCAACTTAAATCATTAGCAAATAAAAAATCATCATCAGACTAGTGTGAAGTATTTTTCCAGTTATGCTCTTCTTTTTAGGCTCATACACTACATAACTTCATTGTGGCTTGACTACAAAAAAAACTAGGTATCATATTGATAAGGATGCTCAAATAAGTAAGCATAAGAGATGCGTCATGTTACACTTACACCATGAATATCGCTTACCAAGTTAGCACAAATTTGAATATGAATCTTTGAATATGGATTGGACCTAACTCAACATTACAAAATTAGCTTGTAAGGTGAGGGTACCCAAATTTTATTAACACAGTATATGTCATATCTCTAGGCAATGTGGGACAAAATCCATCCTTTCACACTCAACACAATGAAAGTGTTGGATATTGCAATGAAAGCAACCCCAATGCCCCAATTATGCAGCTGCAGGTAGACCACAATGAAGGCGGAATTTACAACACACACTCACGCTTAGTAGACCCCAATGAGCCTGAAGCGTGGACGATACGGAAAGCGCAGCAACAGATCTAGAATAGGCTCTAATAACATCTTGGATAAAAAAAAAGCTTCTTTCTTAGGTTTATATATTGGACTTAACTCGTCCTTACAAAACCGGCTAGTAAGTTGAAGCAGAACCGTCTCAAGTTTTGAGGTTCTGTGTAGGTTAGTCACTGTTTAACAAGGGCAAAATAAATAAAGGCCCTATTTAATCACGATTTAACCTAACAGATATTTTATGAGGCCCCATTTAGCTATAGTTTTACCCTAAAAAATTTGAGGTCTTGTGTGGTAGCCAGCCTTACAAAAGTCATATCTCTCGGCAATGTGGGACTAAATTCACCCCTTCACACCCAACACAACGAAAGTGTTGGAGGCTACAAGGAATGCAAACCCAAATGATGTTGGAATTACGCGGGTATGGATGGACTGCAATGAAGGAGGAATTTCCAACTTTAAACATTATATTTGAAGTTCTGACAAGCTTCTATAATCTAGATTTCTTGGCTTTTATAAAACTGGCTTTTATAAAACTTTACTGTTTCAAAGAAATATTCTCAAATAATAGCAGAAAAATGTGTATCAACTAGTAATAAAGAAATTGGTGAAATAGGCTATTTAATAATATACAAAGTTAATAGGGCCACAATATCTTAAGCAGAACAGTAATTGAGAAGATTTCTGGTGTAAGAATGTATGAATGCAAAATATAAATAAGGTTAAGACAACTACCCAAATTTTGAGAAGTACGCCAATGGTTCATCGCGTGCGGGACCAGCATAAACAAGTGAACCCTCAGTTAGCAAGACAATGTCATCGAATTTGCTATATACTGAACCTCTTGGCTGATGTATAGAGCATATTACAGTATGACCATCGAGTGCAAGTTGTCGGAGAGTTTCCATAACTTTCTCAGCCTGGAAGGCATCAAGTCCTGAAAGTAACTTCAAAACAAAATAAGTGGAGAGAAATGATATAATTCTCTGAAAACAGAGCACGCGCAGAAGCAGCTAATGGCAAGGAGAAGCCATTAATGCATTATCAACTAAAAAAAGAGAACACAATTTTTACAAGAAAAAATCATCATAGAAGAAACAAAGTTCTACTTGTGAATATATTATTACATTAGATAGGCTAATACACAAGAAGCCCCCTCCAAGTATAGGTCAGTATTAGAATGATCCATTGTGATTCAGCCCCGAAAATTGACTCCCTAAACAAATCAAATGGTGCAACCTTGGAGTTAAATCAACCCCTTGGGTATGCAGGAAATACCCCTTTTTATGGAATCAATATGTAGAGTCATAAGTTTAAGGAGATGAGCTATTGAGTTTGGAGCCACAGTGGAGTTTTCTGACATTCTGACCATAGATAAACAAATATGAAGAGGCAAGAGTTGTATCATTCAAAGGACTATGCAATTCTATTAATTTTTCGTTAAGAGATAAAATCATTTTTTTCTTTTCTTTTCTATATTAGCATTGGAGGTTTCAGACAGGTACAAACAATGTAGCATATTCAAATTGAAATTCTTCCACCACAAATATCAAAGACAAAGTAATAAATGGTCAAAATGTATCTGAAACTATACATGGATATTAAATTTCTTACTAATTACATTTTGTTTTTATTTTATGAATGTGTAAGAGGAATCAGCTTTGTGTGCAAAGTTGTAATAATGTTATACAAGCCATGTGCGTCCAATATATCATAAGTAAAGTTCAAATCCACTGCAAAGCAATTCTACAAATGCACGCTTACCTGTTGTGGGTTCATCAGCAAAAATAACAGATGGGCTTGCAAGCAATTCACATGCCAAGGATAAACGTTTCTTTTCACCACCACTTATTCCACGAACTTTAGTATCGCCAACATTGGTATCAGCACAACTGACCTTTTGAAGAAAAAGAACACAGATGCCAAAGAGAAATAAAATCATTAACACAAGACTATCCAATGAGACTAACAAATTGTCAATCATGAATCTAAATTAGGAAAGTTAAAAATAATTACACAAGTAATTTTGATAGTAATTTTCATTTTTGGAACTTGTAAGAATGGTGGGCAAGCATCCAAATGTGGAGGGCATAAACAAATATAATATTAGTACTAGTAGTCAATCATAATTAATGGACCAAAATTTAATCTTCACATTAGGTAATAAAGGTTTGATGAAAAAATCTACTTAATAACTCCTGCATTCCAATTACAACCAGCAACTACTTTGCCACTGAAACAAATTACACGATATAAAAAAACTCACCAAGCCTAGCTTGAATAGGAGATTGTTGACATATTCATCCCTCTCTTCAACAGAAGATATGTTGGGAAGCTGTAGCTCTATAGCAAGAGACAATGTTTCCCTCACAGTAAGCTGTGAAAAGAAGAGATCCTCCTGTCTCACATAAGCAAACCTACAGCAAATCGGCATTTCAATAGATCTTCAAACAAAACTTAAAAGAACTAATATCACAAAAAATCACAACAAATTCCTATAAAACAACAGCACAGACATACTTGTAACTATTCCTAGAACTAGGTTTTCCATTGAACTCCAAAAGGCCACTCAAATGAAGCCGAGGCGAAGCTGCCAGCTGACCGGCAAGCACATTGAGCAATGTTGTCTTCCCTGAACCTGAAGGCCCCATTATGGCCAATAATTTTCCTGGTTTTGCTTCTCCACTCACATTTTTAAGCAGAAACCTCACCTATTCATTTCACATTTCACATCAAATATCCATCATTACCAAACTCAAATTTGGAAAATAAAAATAAAAATAAAACTCTCCATCTCAATAGCACGACACCTCTCCAACACCAAACCTTTAATTTATCATTTTTTTCAAATTATTACCAGTATCGACGTGTCAGAGTCGTGTTCAGTGTCCGTGCTTCACAGCTCTCCATAAATTGCAAGATAACATAATGTGCATGTAACGATAAAGCAAGTATCCAAAGCTATTACAATCCTCACACTACTAGATTCTGATTTTCTCAGTAATTAAACAGTATTCCAGCTTTCACTTCGTGAAGTAGTAAAAAGAGAAAGTCAATGAATAGAAACTCACAGACTTGGAGGATTTATCAGATAGCGAACAATTAATACTATTCCAGCGAATTGTAACCGGCGTGACCTTTCCGGAGGGAGTAGGAGCTTCACCGTCGGGGGAATCGTTACTCGGAACACCGTCGTCATCGTCGTTCTCCGGTAAGAGAGCGGGACCGGGAGCGGAGAAGATTCGAACAAGGAAGGATACAGCGACAGCAGCGACTATCTGACCAAGGCCGCTGCCGCCAAAGCCGGTGACAAATTGGTTCAGCTTTTTCCCGCCAAAAACCACCATTATCGTTTCCGTCTGAACTATGAGCTGTGAAGTGAAGTTAGAGGTTTGAATAGAGAAATGGGGAAAAACGAAAATCAGGGAGGAAACGGCGGCGTTTTGTGAGTGAATAGCATGGGTGACGCGTGTCCAGTTTTGTGCAGATAAGACGAGGTAAAGAAGGGGATAAAGTTCCACTGTTTGGAGTTTTGTTTGAACCAGTGAGAAAAGAAAATGGTTCCTTTTTTTTGTTTTTATATCGTTTCTTCATCGCAATAGAATCCAAATAAGACAAAAAAAGGAAGAATAAATTTCCCATAAAATTTGAAGAAAATTTATCTCATATCATATCTCTATTTTTTTTTAAATGTTAATTTTATTTTTATTTATTTTAAAAAAATATTTTTTATTTTCGTGTCAGATTTCTGAAAAATACATTCTAATCGGAAGACTTAAGCCAAGACTTCCGATTTGCTTTTTGTTAATATATCTATTAATATATGGAAAATGTTTAATAGTAAGAAAAGGTAAAAACAAGAAATATAAGAATAAATCTCAACCATTCATTATCACCACTACCCCATGATCCCTATTAAAAAAAAAGTTAAATTTAAAATCAATTTAAAATTAATCTTTAAAAAACAATTTGATTCATTAAAAAAATTAAAATAGTAATAAAAAATATGCAATTTTAATCTATAGGATGGTAATTATTTTGAATGGGGTAACTCCATAACTACTAAGGGGTGTTTGTTTCGTGGATACAAATGTTATTCCTAGGAATGTGACATTGAAATTCACGTATGCCCTTGTTTGTTTGAAGTTTTGATAATTTATACTCAGGTACTTTTTAATCCCATAAATATATTTTATTCATGAATTTCTTCAATTTTATTCTCATATCAAAGGATGAGAATCTTACATTCTCATGGGAATATAAAATAATCAATCATAACTTCCCACTCTCATGTTATTTTAACACATTTATTTTTTAATTTTAAAATTTTAAAATTTTAATTAAAATAAAACTTAAAAATATTCCTAGAAATTAATTTTATATGCCAAACACATTGAAGGGAATAAAGTTCCTGACAATAATATTTCTAGGAATAATATTCTCATGATTATAATTTTAATTCATCAAACAAACACACCCTTAGAGTTGGTTTTTTATATAAACCTCTTACAATGTAATGCATATCATAAATACAAATCGATTGAAAGCAAATAAAAACATGTTCATTTAATATTGGTGGCAACATGATAAGATACGTTGATACACTCATTCAATGTTGATACATCCGATGATTATTCATAATTTATGGTTTGTGGGAGGTTAATATTTTTCTTATTTGTCATTGTTTGTATAAGAAGTTTCTATGTTTGCTTTTGTATTCTTTTTGTATTAGAGAGCAACATAAAGAGTGAAATTGATTCATGCTAACATTGTCTGGTCTTATTACTCTAACATCCCACCATTAAAAGAGGTAAATTTGAGTTTCAAAGATAACTATTACAAGATGATTGTTTGTGTATTATATAAATGATAGTTTTTCATTAAAAATTTAATGGAATTTAAATTTAAATTTGCCTCTTAATTTAAATGAAATAAAAATTAACGTCATTGGATCATCCATATTTTATATATAGGATGCTTAATTCATTAATTGATGATTGATTTTTGTAAATATCATATATTTAAATTTAAGAACAATATAAAATATACACCGGTGCAAAAACACTTTTTAAATCATACATTTTAAATCAGATCTATCCACTTGATTTAAAAATTTGAAAAGTTAGGACATTTTTTAGAGAATATAATTTAATTTGGTTAAGCTGATTTTAAAAAAATATAATTAAAAAAATGTTCCCTCTCTTTTCTTAGATACCCTAAAGTCACTCCCTCTTTATTTTTCTTCATATCACAAAATAGACACAAAAAAATACAGAGTACTTCCTTCTCTTTCTCTGCTAGCGACGCAAACACCACTACTCTCGACGGCGAAAAAACATTTATTCTCGCTGTACAGGCATTGAAGCAACCCCTTCCTTCTCACTGTACCGGCATCGCTCACGTTTTCTCTCTCAAGAATATATTGTTTCTAATTTTTATCTCTTTCACTCACATATTTTTCATTTTAGGGTATTTGTCTCTCAACTTGCAACAATAGATCTGTGTTTTTCAACCAGAAGACATTCAAATTTGTAATCTTCCATAACCTCGCCTTAGTAAGTCTCTTTCTCAAACCCTAAATTTTAGTTGTAATTGCTTGAGGAAATTCTTAGAAGATTAAACGTATAATGTGATACAATACAATCTCTAATTACATGAACCTAATGAATTTCCCTATATAGGCAACTTCGAAAAAATATCCATGGTCAAAATAATATTAACCTTCGTCAAATCATCGAGTAGAGAAGCAACTTTTGAATATTCCGCTAGTTCTAACTCTAGCATGAATTTCTCCTACCAATTTCAGCAACCTAGTGGGGCAAGGAAATGAATACAAACATCATCACCAAGATTGCCTCCACATTCATAAAAAGACATGACAACCTAATGAAATGTAATGAGTCACACCTTGAATGTCATCATGTTAAATAGTGAAAGTTTTCCACCACAGGCAGACATTACATATGAGTCATTTTTTGAGAGTGCAATGCAAGGGACTGCTTCTTCAAGGTTGACACCTGCAATGAGTCTCATTGTCTCAGTTAATTATTGAGTTCCAACACTTTTATTCAATGCAAGCATACCATTTTTGCACATATCTATAAAGTTATAATACTAAAACTTGCATTCATCCGTAAAACATAAAAACATTATACACACGACATCGTTTGTTCAGATCAGTTGCATCCAAACATAAACGTATTCAATCTCCGCCTTTGAAATTGTTTGACATGCAGAATGAATGCCATTCATATCCTAACTAGGTCCGGTGTGCATCATCAATGTTCAATATATACAACATTTTGCTTTGTCCGTTGACACGCAAAATGAATCTCATTCATATCCTAACAGCTGGAGGAACACGTCAAGTTTGGTAAGGCGTCTGTTTTTCATGCTAACTGGCCAGTGAATCTAGAAGAATATATATAGACATATTACAAACATAATAGGATCTTAAATAATAAGAAATTAGAAGCAATTTTTATAACGGTAGTGTCGCTCCCCGGACTTTTCGTCCTGGTGCAGACGCGGACGGTCGACAATGTTGGAGGTTGAGGTTGAATAGAGTCGCCAGCTAGGCATTTTTATCCCGAAGGAAAGGTAATGCTACATAAACCTGGAAGGGTGTGGATAAGACGGTTTATAACCAAAGAAACTAAGAAAGGGGGTTGGTTACGACCTGGGAAGGTATTAGCACCCAGATCGTTTGTCGTACTCGATGGGATCCACCCTTACTTGATTGTGTTTAAAAGGGGTGGTGTATGTGCTGACTGTGTATAAAAGCTATGGGAGAATGTATAGAGTGTCAGTGCAGAAAGAAGGGTGAGTGCTCAAAAACTGAGGCTTAGAAAAAAAAGCTGAAAGAGGAGGATGACAAAGAGACTTTTGTTCGATAACTGTTAAGTTATGCCTACGTATCCTCTCGTGCAATAAGGAAGTCAGAACATTGTAGTTCGACTCACAGAGACTGGATGATTTTGACTGTGAACTGCTTGCTTGTCTATGCTCAAGTGTTTGACTCGTCTGGCTCGAGTGCTAATTGTCTTGCATTAGACGGAAGAAGCGAGTTCTCGTTGATGAATGAGTTTGATGAGAAAAGAATCCCGGAGGAGACGATTATTGTTTGTTTTTTGTGTTTTCCGTTTTTTTATTGTTTTTGGTGTTTTGCATAGGATAATGAGCTTAAGCCTAAATCAAGGGTTGTAAACCCATTATATCCTCCCTAATTAGGGATAATGAGCCTACTTAAGTGTGAGATAAGCATCTCAACTTAATTACCATGATGATGTAGGATTAAGATCATTAATCCACTTGTGATTATTAAGATGTTTTTGGATTTTTGTTTAATGTTAAGTAATGAGTTTAATCTCTAATCATGGATTAGTGAACTCATTACACCATCCTAAGAGAAGGATGATAGATGAGAACACTTAAGTTGAGAAAGACTCCTCGACTTAATCCATGGTTAGGGATTAAATTCATTATATAACAAGCCTTTATTAAGTGGATTTTATTAAAGATGCGATTAAGAAGTGAGTTTTAAGTTTGCAAGACTTATCTTGAGGGGGACTTGTCCATTAAACACTAGGGTTAGTCCCTCTTAACCAAAAGGAAGAGATGAAACCCTGATGTAAGGCCCAAGTTACAAGCTTAAGTCTTGGTCATTATTAGGTGTTTTGATTAAGAGGTGTAAACAAATTAAAGGTTTAACACTAAGGATTAAAGTTATACACTCCATCCTAAGATAAGGATGCAAGCATAACCCTAATTCAAAGTCCTAAAGCTTTAAGTGTTTAGCCTTTGATTATGAGATGAA
The DNA here is from genome assembly GCA_963966055.1 of Lathyrus aphaca. Taxonomy (NCBI): domain Eukaryota; kingdom Viridiplantae; phylum Streptophyta; class Magnoliopsida; order Fabales; family Fabaceae; genus Lathyrus; species Lathyrus aphaca. The sequence continues at coordinate 29,946,668 of OZ014520.1, read as the reverse complement.
AAGAGAGACTCAAGGAGAATCAAAGGTAAAAGACTAAGGGAGAACTATGTACAACCCTAAAATTATCATGCTTGAATATCCTATGGTTTGTGAGGCTTAAAGAGAAGAGATCTTCAGATGGCCACCAAGGAAGAGAAGCAGATGAAAGAGAGAAGAGAGAAGAGAATATGTTACTTACTTCCTGAAGAAGATAAATAACCTAAAAGAGAGAAAGTAAGAATGAGAGAGCATAAGTGAAGCAAGTTCACTTCAAAGACAAATAAATATGCATACGAGGAGAAAATAAGAGGTGAGATGTGAAGGCAAATCCCCTGAAATGTTAGTATGAGATGCATAAGACATAAAGCAAATGGCAGTGCAATGACCAAAACCAGAAGTGTAAACATGATGCAAATGTGTTACGAGATGATGCAAAGTCATACATGATGCTTATGAATGTTCATACAAGGATGAGATGCAATGGAAGCATGTAAGAAGCTTGAAAACACATGGATGTTCATGAAATTCAATGAATGCAAAGCATACCAAATGAATGAAGAAATGATCAAGCAATATTCAAGCATGTCTTAAGATGTCTAAGATGTCATACAAAAGCATGGAATGTCATGGCAAGTTCATATGATGATGATATGCAAAGATGGATGCAAATGAACATGAGAAATTAGGGTTTTATGAATGTATGAGATGCATATGACCAAAACAGAAGCATACATCATGATAAAAATTTGAAAATGAACTCAAACAAACCCTAAAAATACACAAGATCACTACCCAAAGATGAAAGTCAGAAGCTAAACCTAGAGAAAGATATGAATTTCCTAAGTTTGCTAGGGTTTTTGGGTGATTCTAAAGGAAAAATGCAAATCAAATTGAAAATGCAATGCAAAATTATGAATCAAATAACCTAGATACTAGATGCAATGTGTAAAAGAATACAAAAAGAATCAAGTTCAAACTCATCATGGTTGATCAGAAATGATTTTTTCAAGTTAGGGTTAGAAAATGTGATTTTTAAGAACCCTAATTCAAAGATAATTGTGAAAACATGATCAAACCTAAAAAGAAATTTGTGTGATGAGTTTGTTAATGTTTCTAAATGTGTGAGAATGCATCATGATTTGTTTTGTAATTTTTAGAAACCTAAATGTATTTTTAATTAATTAAAATCAATTAATTAATTAAATAAAACATTTAAATGATTTAAAAATACTTTTTTAATGAAAAATTAAAATAATATTTTTTTTTAGTTTAGAAAAATATTTGAAGTGAAAATGCAGATAATGAGATTTTAAAAATATTGTTTTGCTATTTTTAATAAATATGTGAAAGAAATGAAATAAAATGAAATAAAAATGAAATAAAATGAGAAGTATGCAAGATCAGTGGCCCAGGTTCAAACTAGGGAAGACTGCGTGCGCGTTTGGACGGCTGGGATTGAATCTGGCTAATTAATTATGTTTATTTTAATTAATCAGAAATTAAAACTCATGAACTAATATGATCCTTCCAATCACCTAAGCTAATCAAGATCTAAGGGTCCATATGCAATCTGGACACTAAACCCTAATTAAACTCTAATGACCTTCAGGCGACCGGAACAGTGCTTCGGTTGTCTTCTCCGGTCAACCCCAAAACCTAACTTCTTCCCTAGGCAAAATCAAGACCTCTAAACCACCCATAAATGATCCCCCACACCAGATGCAACTCAAATCAATCAATAAACAACATTTATATCACACAATTAGAGAGAATCGAATAAAAACATATTTCTGGACAAAATTTCAGAAGCTCATGAAATGCTTATTTCTCAACTATTTTCGATTCTAAAAACATCAGAGTGATCCCCATAACATGTAGTTTCATTCTATAACAAGAAATTAAAGGTCTGAAAGATTTTGTTCTTGAGCATACCTGAGCTGATGAACTGCAAATGTGAGCTTTCAGAGCCTCTCTTTCGTGCAAAAAGCTTCCTTTGATCCTCCTGAGGCCAGTGGAATGCTTGAAAGGCTTTGAGAGTGGCTAGTTTGTGTGTTTCAGTTCTGGTGTAACAGAAATGGAGGTTTGTGTTTGTGATGTTTCAGGCCATTTTGAGGGTTAGGTTTTGTTCTATGGATGAAGTGTGACTTGTTGGTGAAAGAATTTTTGAGTTTTAGTGGCTGGTCTGGGAGAATCGAAAATGAGAAGTTTAGGGTGATTTTTTGCAATCTGAATGTGTTGTCCTTTATGAGCCATTGTGAGTGTTGTTTTATGATCCTTGAGGCATGAATAAACAAATGCAATAAGTCAGAAAGACTGCATAACACTGTGGGAATGGTATGAAGCAATTGGCCAAAAAGTTAATAGTTGGTGTCCTTGAGTATGGGCCATGGCAGAGGAGATCTTAGGGTTGCTCTGAGTTCAGCAAGCTTCAAGGAGGGCCATGAGATGGTTTAAAGTGATCAGAAGTGAATGAATGGTGAGATTGCAATGGTTTTGCATTTTTACAACTTTGTACATTTTGAGACATTTGGTCATGGAAATGGCTTGCTCAATGCTGAATTCGGTCATGACATGTTGTATGGTGTTGCTATGATGCATTGAAGTGGATTAGAGGTCACACAAAGTCTTAAAAATCAGTTTTGCAAAAATCCCTCTTTGGCATGAACTTGAAAATTACAAGATTTTTCCCAACTTTGAAACATCATATCTTGAGTTCTAGGATGAATCAAGAGGAGTTCTTGTACTTTTTGGAAATGGGAAGATCCAATCTACAACTTTCATGTTTAAAGATTTTTCATTTGAAGCATTTTTGATCAAAAAAGAGGAGGTTGAAAATCTTTCCCAAAATGGAAAGTTTCCATTACAAGTCATGTCCAAAAATGGAAAGTTTGCAAATGACTTGAAATTCTTCAATCTTGTGAACTTCTAACCACTTCTAAGATAAAATAAAGATCATAGAACCTCAATTTGATGAAAATGATCCTTTGGTTCCATTGTTGGGGGCCTCAGATGCTCTGATTCTGACTTTTCTTGCATAACAAGTTACCAGTTGATCAGATGACTTCCATAATGAGTTTCTTCATAAAATTTGGTACACATGATCCTTATAACATATTAAGACCATTAAAATCAATAATGACACAAAAATTTGAGATTAAGGGCCTCAAACTCAAAACCCTAATTTTAGGTCATCTGTGTAGAAAAACCCTAGCCTGCCTGGGCCTCTGTGCAATCCTCTGAGATTTTGTGTCTTCAAAACAACCTTGGAGATGTAATAAGATCATATACCACTCATGGACCCTCTTGGCATGCTTCAAGCCCTTTGAGATGGCTCAGATCACTTCTTGGATTCATCTGATCACAAACCCTAGCCATGCAATTTATGCAGTGAAATAAATATGCAATATGAGATGATATGCTTATGCAATGCAATATGAAAGACCATAAGCCACGGTGTGAGAAAAAGTGAGGGCAAATTTGGGGTGTTTACAGGTAGCATACACATCTAAAAGGTTGTTGTCTATGAGTATCTTCTTTGGTTCAAGAGCAGTGTTGATATCAACATGGCTTGGAATCTGAAATGACAACACATAAAATTAAAGTAAAAATCTAAATAAATTGTCATAATCAATCACGAAAACAGAAATTCATATTCAACATGATATTCATATTTATCAGGGATTAATCACCATAAGTCCATCTGCAAGTAGAAAATCAATAGAGCAATATGAAACATTTAGATTTAGATAGTAAAAAATACATTTATTTAGAACAATCAAAACACAAAATTGTAAAACATTTATTCAGAACGTTAAATTAAAGCATAAAATACAAAACTTGCAATAGACAAATGGGAATCTCATAAATTCAGCAGTATACAGACCTTGCTGAAAGAGTCTGTGTTGTCAGGCAAGGTAAGAATTTCAGACAATTGCCATGGTTTAGTTCTATCAGAAAATCATGGGAAACATCATAATAAGATTTAGTAAAACAAATAACCAACACATTTATATTATTAAGCCTGTCCAATTATTTTCAATAATTCATAATAAAATAATTATTTCACATCATTTTCATTTCACAATTTAGTTTAATATTTATATATTATTTTATTATTTTCATATTATAGACTACTTATTTATTATTAATTATTTTATTTCATATAAATATAAAAATAATTACACCATATACATTATAATTTTTTTAAGTTATACATTATAATTTTTATAAAAAGAAATATTAAGTATGATTTTTTTTATAAACTCGACACAATAAAGAGAACAATTATATTTTTTTAAACTTCATTATTTTTATGATATTTTTTTTTGAAATTAATTATTAAAGAGTGATGTTGATACATAAAAATACACTAGACACAATTTTTTTAATAATCAAATAACTTAATTCAAATTTTTCTATATCTTTTAAATAATAATGACAAAATTTATGTATACTAATTATAAATTAAAATAAATATCATACAAGAAAAAATTATCATTCATTAAAAAAATAGTTTAAAGTAAATATTTTTGTAAATATATTTGAAATAAAAAATAAGTATAATACATCAATTATGATTTTTTATAAAAATTTGTTATTTTTTTTCTAAATGAATCAATAAAGATTATAGTTAGAACATATAACTTATAAACCGTACATTTTTACCACTAAATAATTAATTAATTTTAACATCTCCTAAACAAAGCTGAGCATGATCATAATAAACTAACAATAGTTTTAAATAAAATTATACACATGAAAATATTTGTAATAGAAGAATTAATAAATATTAATATTTTTTTTAATACCATTATTATAAAAATAAAAATAAAAATAAAACGATACACCTACTATAAATTAGAATAAAAAAACACATTAAGCATAAATTTTTCAAAGTTAAGTTTTTAAACATTTTGTATATTTATTCTTCCTTTTTAATAAAAGTTTGCATGATTATATCATTTAAATTTATTATAGTGTAAATTTTTTATTAAAAAGATCAATTAAAATAAATAATTTTTTTATAACTCACTACATAAAATTAAGTGCAATTCTAATATATTTACTAAATAATTTTCACATTTACATTTTTGAATATTTTTTTTATATTCAGTCACAAAAAAGTTGTTAACATTTATAATTAATGTCATTCTATTATTGTGATATTTTATGAATATTTTTAATTAATCCAAACAATCGAATATAACTTGTTACGAAGCCTCTTTGTTGGGATCACAGCAACCTCCTCAAGAATCTTTTTGTTCAACGCTGCATCGAGTGTCATTCGTGAATAATACCTCTCGATGATTTGACGGGATGATTTCCGGGATGATTTCTTGACGGTTTTAGTACGAACAGGACCCATTGCACGTGCGATAGAAGGTAGCACAAGCAGAGAAGCCAGCCAGATTTAGAGTTGCAAACCAAGTTAACGTCTTATTAATATAAGAAAATCAAGACAAATATTAGTCATTAATATAGGAAAAAATCACAAGAGATAAATATTTACAAAAATCAATCCTAATTACACATCATAATTGCCATATATAATCATTCAACTTAATTATGATGAAATTTTCAATTATTTGTGTTTTCAATTTTATTTTGTATCTTATAAATTTAATATTATATCTATTTAATGAATCAAATATATTTTTCTATTTTAAATTTTACAAAATTTAATGTAATAACATCGATGACAAACTCGTGCTGAAGTATATGTTTTTCTTATATTCATCGAACCATTTAAAATTTAAATTTAACTCTTTTTTATTATTTCCTAACTAATAATTGTACTTTAGCGATGAACAAAAGTAAAATATCTCATTTATCGATTAATTAAGATAAATATATCTTATTAATATGTATTATATGTATAATTTACCTATATTTATTTTTAAAAGTTTTTTATACAATTTTATAAGTCTATAAAAATTTATCTTAATATATTCACAATTATAGTAACGTAAGAAATAGGAGAAAATTCCAATTGTGTGAATGATACTATATAGACTGAAACAATATTTACATTAATTATGCTCAAATACATATTCTTATAAAGTTGAGTTTACAACTTTGTTTTTATTGGTGTGGAAAATCTATGTTTTTGTTGATGTGAAAATCTACTCATTTCTTATTACACCCTAATGTATATGAAAAAAACCTCTCAAAACTTTAAAATAACATTCGAATATGTATATTCGAACTAACTCAGTATTTCATTTTGAGAGAGTTTTCATATATGAATATCTAAAATAACTTAATATTTTGTTTTTTAGGGGATTTTTTAAATATGAATATCCGAAATAACCCAATATCTCAACTTTACTTTAATTTTATTTTGAATTTAAGTTGTAATCATTCTAAATTTGAATGATATTTATTTTATACATACAATTTTGTTACTCTTATTTATTTCAGATTTGTTTTTATTATGTTTAGAAAGAAATAATTATATTTTAAAATTAAGTTAAGACTTAAATCAAAATATAAAATAATTATGTATCTTAAAGCATAATTTTTCCACTTTGTTTGAAAAATAAAGGTTATATTATAAGTTTGCTCTAATTATTTGTATAAATTGTAATATGCTTTATGGTGCGTTTGATTTGCAAAATAAGAAGTATTAGACAAAATAGTACTCGACAATAAAGAATAGTATAAGAGAACTTTTTATTTTGTACTCTGTTTGATGGTCGATGCACTGGACAATTTTTTATCTATTTTATTTGATATATTTATTCACTAAATAATAATTTTTTTACTATAATATTTTTATTGATATATAAAATATTGATATTCATGAATCAAAATATTAAAAAATGAGAAGGAGAAGAAAAATTACAAACAGAAAAGTTTGTTTACTCAATTTTATTTGATATGGTTACATATTAGACAAAAATAATATAGTTTTATTTTAATATTTTTTGTTAATAAATAAAATTTTAATATTATATTAATAAATCAAAATATTAAATAGATATATTAAAATATGTATTTTGATATTTTTTTGATAATTTGTATTCGAGACAAAAAATTATCTCATGGTTTAGTGAGAGACAATAATTCATGTTTTCATCTTGTCCCTTAATATATATTGTGTTGTTCTATGATAGGTTTTTGTATCAAATATGGTATAAAAAAGTTATCATGTCTAATCCCTTGTTTTTAACAAATTAAACACATCTTAACTTCTTTCGATTTAAGAGTTACATCTTTGCTTTATTTTATTTTAAATAAATTGCTATTTTAATTTGGGATAGTTATAAAAAATTACAATAAAGTTGCTTATAAACTTTAAAGTCTAAATAATTTATTCTAAATAGGAATTAATATTGTAATTTATAATTTATTTCTTGTATGGTATTTTGATAAATGGTTATTTTAAGAAGTTAATAGTAATTAGAGATTTTAATTTTAATTTCAAATAATATATTTAATTCAAATATCCATATCTGAAAACCGGATGTTTTTACTGGTATATAAATTTAGTAAAACAAATAACCAACACATTTATATTACTAAGCCTATCCCATTATTTTCAATAAATCATAGTAAAATAATTATACCATTACATTAATATTAAGTATGATTTTTTTTTTATAAATTCGACACAATAAAGAGAACAATTATATTTTTTTTAAACTTCATTATTTTTATGATATTATTTTTTGAAATTAATTATTAAAGAGTGATGTTGATACATAAAAATACACTAGACACAATATTTTAATAATCAATTAACTTAATTTAACTTTTTCTATATCTTTTAAATAATAATGAGAAAATTAATGTACACTAATTATAACTTAAAATAAATATCATACAAGAAAAAAATTATTACTCATTAAAAAAATAGTTTAAAGTAAATATTTTTGTAAATATATTTGAAATAAGAAATAAGTATAATACATCAATTATGATTTTTATAAAATTTGTTACTTTTTTCTAAATGAATCAATAAAGTTTATAGTTAGAACATATAACTTATAAACGGTACATTTTTACCACTAAATAATTAATTAATTTTAATATCTCCTAAACAAAGCTGAGCATAATCATAATAAACTAACAATGGTTTTTAATAAAATTATACACATGAAAATATTTGTAATAGAAGAATTAATAAATATTAATATATTTTTAATATCATCATCATAAAAATAAAAATAAAACGATACACCTACTATAAATTAGAATAAAAAACACATTAAGCATAAGTTTTTCACATTTAAATTTTTAAACATTTTGTATATTTATTCTTCCTTTTTAATAAAAATGAACATGATTATATAATTTAAATTTATTATAATGTAAATTTTTTATTAAAAAATCATTTAAAATAAATAAATTTTTTATAATTCACTATATAAAATTAAGTGCAATTCTAATATATTTACTAAATAATTTTCACATTTCAATTTTTGAACATTTTTTTATATTCAGTTAACATTTATAATTAATGTCATCCTATTATTGGGGTATTTTATCTATATTTTTAATTAATTCAAATAATTGAACATAAGTTTATATAATTTCATTCTACTCTTTTCCATCAATCAAAATATACACTAAAACTAATTTAAAAGAACTAAAAATTTCAAAGTTGAACTCAAAATCAATACTTGATAACCAAAAATATATACAATTATAAATATCAAACCAAACGTGTGCGTTTAAAATTTTAGGATGAAGTGGAGACGGAAAAACTCTATCCTAAGCAAATGCAATATTGATAAACCAATAAACAAAATCAACTCAAAGTTTTATTCGTAAAATTCCATACCATTCCTAAAGCAAAAATATAACAATAAATTAAAAACTTAAATCATCTCAACGGTAACAAAACATTTTTGAAAAGTAAAACAAATCTAACAAAAATAACTAAAGAAAATAAACATACCCTAAAACAAAACAAAAAAAATAGAGAAAACTCAAACTTAAAACCTCCTTCCGGCACCAGGACCTCCTGCACCACGATCAAACGAGATCGACTGAACCACAATCGGATCAGCCTGAACGATACCAGGAATTTGAGACATACCAAGAGCAGCAAGCATTTCAAGAGTTTCTTTATCGACCTCGATCTGATCAGTTCTAATAGCAGACACGGCAGGGACGAAGTCCATACGACGCTCACGTTCCACCTCCTGCAGCTTCAATGAGATTCCGCGAACCGGTCCTTTCTGAATACGCTTCATGAGATGAGTGGAGAATGCTGCAATCTTGTTACGAAGCCTCTTTGATGGGATTACAGCAACCTCCTCAAGGATCTTTCGGTTCGTCATTAAATCGAGTGTCATTCGTGAATAGTACCTCTCGATGATTTGACGAGATGATTTCTTGACGGTTTTAGTTCGGACACGACCCATTGCACGTGCAGTAGAAGGTAAGAGAAGCAGAGAAGGTAGCAGAATCAGATTTAGGGTTGCAAACTAAGTTAACGTTTGCCTCTTATTAATATAAGAAAATTAAGACAAATATTAGTCATTAATATAGGAAAAAAAACACAAGAGACAAATATTTAAAAAATCAATCCTAATTACAAATCATAATTGCTATATATAATCATTCAACCTAATTATGATGAAATCTTCAATTATTTGTGTTTTTGATTTTATTTTGTATCTTATAAATTTAATATTATATTTATTTAATGCATCAAATATATTTTCTATTTTAAATTTTACAAAATTTAATGTAATAACATCGATGACAAACTCGTGCTGAAGCATATGTTTTTCTTATATTCATCGAACCATTTAAAATTTAAATTTAACTCTTTTTTATTATTTCTTAACTAATAATTGTACTTAAGCGATGAACAAAAGTAAAATATCTCATTCATCGATTAATTAAGATAAATGTATCTTATTAATATGTACTATACGTATAATTTATCTATATTTATTTTTAAAAGTTTTTTTATACAATTTTATAAGTCTATAAAAATTTATCTTAATACGTTCACAATTATAGTAACGTAATAAATAGAAAAAAATTCCAATTGTGTGAATGATACTATATAGACTGAAACAATATTTACATTAATTATGATCAAATACATATTCTTATAAAGTTGAGTTTACAACTTTGGATTTATTGGTGTGGAAAATCTACTCATTTCTTATTACACCCTAATAAGACGAAATTTAAAACTAAATATTTTTAATATAATAAATATTTATTTTTAAAATTATTATATTTTAATTATTTTATGATGTAGAATCATTAAATTATTATAATCAATTTATTTAGTATTTTATTTCAATTGATAATAAAATTAACTCATCTAAACACTCTTTTCATTATTTAAAAAAAATCATAATTGAAAAACAATACCAACATTTAAAAAAAAATTGATAACAAATCTTGTTTTATATTAAATAACTCAAAACTTTAATATTTTTACATATAATTTAAATCAACAAATTAAATAATACATTTATATGATTTATATTATCATATATTCTAAATATATGTAAATCTATTCTTTCCAAAATAAGTGTCACATTTGAAAAAATATTTTATTTCAAAATAAATGTCGTGTTTAATTTTCAATACAATTTTATATTTTATCTTTCAATAAATCATCTAATTAATACTCATAATTTATGATGTCTCTATTATTGTTTAACAATAATTTGAATATACCGACAATAAAAATAATTTAGTGAAATTATTATTCTTTCTTTTTTTTTTATTATATTTTTTTAACTATGTAAAAGTATGATCAATAGTATTTTGAAACAAATAGAATATTATTAAATTAATATATAATATGATTTAAAAAATTATTTTAAAAACAATTAGTTAAAATCATATAAAAACTAAATAAAAATATGAGGCCCTAGGCGGTAGCCTTGGTGGCCTACCCCTAGGGCCGGCCCTGTGTGAAGAAAACCTATCAAAACTTTAAAATAATATTCAGATATGCATATTCGAACTAACTCAGTATTTCATTTTGAGAGAGTTTTCAGATATGAATATATGAAATAACTTAATATTTTGTTCTTTAGGAGATATTTTGGATATGCATATTCGAAATAACCCCAATATCTCAACTTTACTTTAATTTTATTTTGAATTTAAGTTGTAATCATTCTAAATTTGAATGATATTTATTTTAAATACATACAATTTTGTTACTCTTATTTATTTCAGATTTGTTTTTATTATGTTTAGAAAGAAATAATTATATTTTAAAATTAAGTTAAGACTTAAATCAAAATATAAAAAAATTATGTATCTTAAAGCATAATTTTTCCACTTTGTTTGAAAAATAAAGGTTATATTATAAGCCTTCTCTAATTATCTTAATTATTTGTATAAATTGTAATATGTTTAAGGGTACGTTTGATTTGCAAAATAAGAAATACTGGATAAAACAATACTCGACAGTAAAGAACAATATAAGAGAACTTTTTATTTTGTATTCTGTTTGATGGTCGATGTATTTGGACAATTTTTTATCTATTTTATTTGATATATTTATTCACTAAATAATATTTTTTTATTATAATTTTTTTATTGATATTCATGAATCAAAATATTAAATAATGAGAAGGAGAAGAAAAATTACAAAGAGAAAAAGTTTTTTTACTCAATTTTATTTGATATGTTTATATATTAGACAAAAATAATATAGTTTTATTTTAATATTTTTTATTAATAAATAAAATTTTAATATTATTTTAATAAATCAAAATATTAAATAGAGATATTAAAATATGTATTTTGATATTTTTTGATAATTTGTGTTTGAGAAAAAAAAAATTATCTCAACATGAAGTGAGAGACAAGAATTTATGTTTTTATCATATCCCTTATTATATATTTTGTGTTGTCCCATGATAGGTTTTTGTATCAAATAGGATAAAAAAAAATTATCATGTTCAATCCTTCATTTTTTAACAAATCAAACACATCCTTGACTTCTTTCAATTTAAGACTTACTTATTTGTTTATTTTATTTTAATTAAATTGTCATTTTAATTTGGGATAGTTATAAAAAATTACAATAAAGTTGCTTATAAACTTTAAAGTCTAAATAATTTATTTTAAATAGGAATTATTATTGTAATTTATAATTTATTTCTTGTATGTTTTTTGATAAATGATAATTTTAAGAAGTTAATAATAATTAGATGTTTTAATTTTAACTTTAAATGGTATGTTTAATTCAGATATCTATATCTGAAAATCTGATGTTTTTACTGGTGTCGACTCATATTTGAACTCGACAAATTCAAAGCTCTCGAATGATGGACTTGGCTTTAAATTTTCGACTTCAGTCCGAAAATATTTACAAGTATTAACATATCTCTATATAAATTTAGTAAAACCAATAACCAACACATTTATATTATTAAGCCTATCCCCTTTTTTTTAATAATAAAATAACTATTTCACATAATTTTCATTTCACAATTTATATAAATTTTATTATTTTCATATTATAGAATACTTATTTATTATTAATTATTTTATTTCATTTAAAAATAAAAATAAGTATACCATATACATTAAAAATTTTATAAGTTATACATTATAATTTTTATAAAAAGAAATATTAAGTATGTTTTTTTTTATAAATTCGACACAATAAAGAGAACAATTATATTTTTTTTAAACTTCATTATTTTCTGATTTTTTTTTGAAATTAATTATTAAAGAGTGATGTTGATACATAAAAATACACGAGACACAATTTTTTTAATAATCAATTAACTTAATTTAAATTTTTCTATATCTTTTAAATAATAATGAAAAAAATTATTTATACTAATTATAAATTAAAATAAATATCATACAAAAAAAAAGTATCACTCATTAAAAAAATAGTTTAAAGTAAATATTTTTATAAGTATATTTGAAATAAAAAAATATTTTTTGTTCTTCTTTTTGTGAACTCTCCCTCTATTATGAACTAATGTTTTAATTTCAAATTTTGTTTTGGTTTTCCTGAAAAGGTCTTTTTGGATACAGATCATGTTTTGCCAAATTAGTGAAATGGTTTGTATGTAGTGCAAAGTCCTTGTCTGATGCGCAGGGATATGCAGGTTTACGTTGGTGTGGGAGAGGCAGGCTAGTAGAAGGGTTGTGCATCAAGTGGTAGCAATTTTGTGTAAGGTTGGCTTGGAGTGTAGTGGTGTGGAGAAGGTGTGTTACACCAGGCCCTTGGTTGTATGAATTTATGTTCGATTTAATGGTTTTGGTTGTTTGTAACTATTAGAGTATATTGAAAAATAAGTAATATAGTTTAGTTTTGATTAGGTTAAGTTGTAATAACAACCTCTAACCAATTCCCTTTTCCTTTTCTAGCTCAGGTTACTAGCTGCCTCTTTTATATATATATCAGTTGTACCTTTCCCCTTGAATAACAATATAATATTTACATAGAGAGTTTCAAAGAAACTCTTCTTCCTTCTCCTTCATTTGCTTAATTCACCACTATGGTGATTCATTGATTTCTTACATGGTATCATTCGCTTCTCGATCCTTACGCTTCCCTACTTCTCTATTCTTGTTCGTTCCCTTTTGTGGGTGATTCATCCGTTGTGTCGCGTTTTTAGCTTCACCGTGCGTTCGTCAGATCGTTCCAAAGGTTCAGGTATGGCGTCCTCTAATAACATGGATTCGTTTGCTCGCGGATATGGACCGAATCATGAGTTCTCCAATGGCTTTGGTGTGGTGAAATCAACAAATGCGTTTGGACCGAAACTCTCCGTCAAGCTTCAAGAAAATAATTATCTTCTGTGGAATCAACAAGTTGAAGGTGTGATTATTTCTCACAAGATGCATAAGCTTGTGGTTAATCCAAAGATTCCGGCCAAATACAAGACCGATCAAGATCGTCTTGAAGGTATGGTGTCGAAGGAGTACGAATCTTGGATTGTTCAAGATCAGGCTTTGTTCATCTGGTTGTTATCCACCATTTCTGAATCTGTCTTGCCTAGGGTTCTTGCGTGTAAACATGCTTTTGAAGTCTGGGACAAGATTCACCAATTCTTCAATGCACAGATGAAGGTGAGAGTTCGGCAATTGCGTGTTGAGCTGAAGTCCACCAAGAAAGGTACGGAATCTGTTACGAAATATGTGCTACGAATCAAAGCAATTGCAAATTCTCTGCTAGTTGTTGGTGACTCGATTACAGAACAGGATCAAGTAGACTCTATTCTACAGGGGCTTCCTGAGGAATACAACCCCTTTGTTATGTAAATGTATGGCTATCCGATACCGCCGTCACTCTGTGATGTGGAAGCCTTACTATATATGCAAGAAGCACAATTAGACAAGTTTCGCGAAGAACTAGTTGCTACTACGATAGCAGCCAATTTAGCTCATGTTGATTCGTCTAATGGTAACTCCAAAGGAAGCTACCTAGCAAGTCGTGGCAGGGGCAGGTTTAATCGTGGCAGAAGCAGAGGAAGAGGTCGTTACTATACTGGGAATCGTCCTACATGTCAGCTTTGTGGCAAATATGGACATGAGGTTTCTACATGTTGGCATCGGTTTGACGAGAATTTCATGCCATCCAATTCTAACAGTGCTGCCGAAGGTTCCTCTTCTATGACAAATGCCAAATCTGACTCTACTCAAGCTGCTACACCCAACTCTCAGAGCATTGCCATGATGGCAACTACAAGGAAGAATCCGGGCTACACGCAAGAGTATAATCTGCCATCTGAACTTGATTCTCAGGCGTGGTTTGCGGATTCAGGTGCCTCTCATCACCTTACCCCTTATACTAGCATTTTACTTAATAAGAAAGCTTACAAGGGAAATAATAGAGTCTACATTGGCAATGGCCAGACACTTAATATTGAGTCAGTTGGTAATCTGAAGTTTAGGTCTCAATCCAGTCCCACTTGTACTCTGAGTCTAAATCATGTCTTACATGTTCCTTCTATTACAAGGAATTTACTTTCTCTCTCAAAGTTCTCTCTAGATAATAATGTCTTTTTTGAATTCCTTCCTGACAAATGCTTCATAAAATCACAGGCTTCTAGGCATACCATTGCTGAAGGAGTTCTTGACAGTTGTGGCTTGTATTGTTTCACTCAGAAGATCCTAGAGACCAAAGGCTCTCTAAGTCTCAATACCAACTCTTCATCATGTGGTGGCATTCAAACTTTTGTAGCCTCTAAATCCAATTCTTTTAATTCTTTTAATTGTAATAATAGCACTCTGTGGCATCACAGGTTGGGCCATGCTAATGTCAAGTTTGTAAACAAAGTCTTGAACTTGTGTAATATTTCTCATGATAATAAAAGTTGTGATTCAGTTTGTACTTCATGCAGTCTTGGAAAGTCACATAGGTTATTTGCACCTAGTTCTAAAACTGTGTATAATAGTCCTTTTGATATGATCTATAATGATTTATGGGGACCATCTCCACAAATGTCAAGCACAGGTTTTAAATACTATATTTCCTTTGTAGATGCTTATTCTAAGTATACCTGGCTATATCTGTTAAAGCAAAAAGGTGATGCCTTACATGCTTTTAAGTTTTTCAATGCCTTTGTCAAAACACAATTTCAGACTCAAATTAAAGTTGTCCAGTCTGATTTTGGAGGTGAATTCAGACCCTTTACCAACTATTTAACTGCTCTTGGTGTCTCACATAGATTGACTTGTCCTCATACATCCCATCAGAATAGGACAGTAGAAAGAAAACACAGACATATAGTTGAAATGGGGTTGACACTCCTTGCTCATGCATCCCTACCAATTTCATTTTGGGATTATAGCTTCACAACTTCTGTTCATATCATAAATAGACTGCCTTCTTCTGCACTTGGGCAGTTCAATTCTCCTTTCCATGCTCTTTATCACCAGCAACCTGATTATTCCACCTTAAGAGTGTTTGGATGTTTGTGTTTCCCTCACTTAAGACCTTTCAACAAACACAAGCTTCAACTTAGAAGTCAAGAATGTGTCTTTCTTGGTCCTTCACATCAACACAAAGGTTACAGATGTATGGATAAGAATGGTAAAGTGTACATCTCAAAGGATGTGGTCTTCAATTAAAATTTGTTTCCATATTCTATGGCAAAGTCTAGTGAAACAGGACTGAAGCCTACTGCTAGTTCAACACAGTTCTCAAAATTGCCTGGTATACCATCATTTTTAAATACTGAGCTACCTAGACCTGGTGGAGCAGGAGGGGCCCTCAGTACTAGCTTTGCACTGCCTTCTAGCTTACATGCTATAGCAGTCTCCCACCCAAATGAATTGACAAGCACTTCACAAGTTCAAGCCTCTCAAGATACATGCCAGCTTCACAGTACCAGTCCTGCAGTTGGAAATAATCAAATCTTGTCAAGTCCGGCTCAGGATAACATTTGAACACTCTATCTCAGGCACAGTTGTCCTACCTCTCCCAACAGTAGTTGATATTTCAAATTCACCAAGTACTATACAACCTGGCCTCAATACTATAGAGTCCCAGTTAGCACAAAGTCCTAAGCAGCCTGCTATTACTTCTGTTTTATCTTCTCCCAAGGGTGTTTCAGTTGTCCAAGAAGAGACTACTCCTACTGTTCAAGATCAGAACACATCTTATACAAACAACTCCTCACCTACTATACCTCTCATTCCCACTTCCTTAGTTTCACCTGATAGTGCTGAACCATTCACTTCTCAGCAACAACTTGACACAAATAATCATCTTAGCCCTTCAGTTTCTTATGACAAAGCTCAACTTCTGTCATTTGATTCTAATGAACTTACTATTTCCTCTCCCTTACATTGTTCTGCTTCATCTCAGTCTCTCTCAATTGGATCAGGCACATCTCAAGCCCCTCTTACTGTTAATAATCACTTTATGCAGACAAGGTCTAAAACGGGGAAGGTGAAACCTAAGGTGTTCTTAGCTCATGCAGAGACTGAGCCTACAAGTGTCAAGCAGGATCTAGCCAACCCAACATGGAAACAAACAATGACTGAGGAGTTCAATGCTCTCCAAGCTAACAATACATGGATTTTGACTTCTCTCCCACCTGGCAGGAAAGCTGTAGGTTGTAGGTGGGTATTCAAAATCAAACAAAATGTTGATGGTACTATTCAGAAATACAAAGCTAGATTGGTGGCAAAAGGTTATCATCAAGAGCTAGGCTTTGATTACACTGAGACTTTCTCTCCTATTATAAAGCCTACTACAATCAGGGTCATTCTGACTCTTGCTTTAACTCATCAGTTGGATGTTCAACAAATAGATGTGAATAATGCCTTTTTAAATGGCATACTTCAAGATGAAGTTTATATGACACAACCAACAGGGTTTATCAGCTCTAATAAAACACTTGTGTGTAAGCTGCAAAAGGCTATATATGGTCTTAAACAAGCCCCAAGGGCTTGGTATGAAAAGCTACATGAAGTTTTTCTTCAGTTTGGTTTTGTTACATCAAAGTGTGACCATTCATTGTTCATTTACTCCAATGGTGGTATCACAATGTTTGCATTGGTGTATGTTGATGACATTTTTATCACAGGTTCCAGTCAAGATCTAATTGCACAGCTCATCAACAAACTGCATCATGCTTTTGCTTTGAAAAGACTTGGAAGGCCTAAATATTTTTTAGGTATTGAAGTGAAATATGGCAAGAATGGTTCTATCAGCTTGACTTGTTCTAAATATATCATTGATCTTCTTAAAAGAGCTAATATGCAGTTGGCCAGTGGAGTGCCTACTCCTATGCTGAGTACATGTAAGTTGAGCAAGCATGGTAAAGACCAATTCTATGATCCATCTCTATACAGGTCTATAGTGGGAGCTTTACAATATGTTATAATCACAAGGCCATATATCTCTTTCAGTGTCAACAAGGCCTGTCAATTCATGGCAAATCCGTTAGACACTCATTGGGCTGCAGTCAAAAGAATATTGAGATATCTCAGTGGTACACATGCTCATGGTCTGCAGTTATCACCTTCTCAAACTTCTTCCAAATTCTCTATAAAGGCATACAGTGATTCTGACTGGGCTACAGATCCAGATGACATGAGATCAACATCTGGTTCTTGCATATTTTTTGGGCCTAATCTAATTGCGTGGAGCTCAAAGAAACAATCTCTTGTTGCTCGCTCCAGCACTGAGGCTGAGTATAGAGCATTGGCTCATACCACTGCTGAGTTATTATGGTTAGAATCATTATTAGTGGAGTTACATGTTCCCTTTCATTCTCCTATGTTACTGTGTGATAACATCAGTGCGGTTTTGTTGTCCCACAATCCTATTCTTCATGCTCGTACCAAGCATATTGAACTAGATATACATTTTGTACGGGAAAAGGTTGTAGCTGGAAAACTTCAGATACATCATGTTCCAGCTTCACTTCAAGTTGCAGAAACTCTCACTAAGCCTCTTGGTACTGCTGCATTTACGGTGCTTCGTGACAAACTGAAAGTTGTAGATCCTACATCCCAAACTTCAGTTTGAGGGGGGATATTAGAGTATATTGAAAAATAAGTAATATAATTTAGTTTTGGTTAGGTTAAGTTGTAATAACAACCTCTAACCAATTCCCTTTTCCTTTTCTAGCTCAGGTTACTAGCTTCCTTTTATATATATATATATATATATATATATATATATATCAGTTGTACCTTTCCCCTTGAATAACAATATAATATTCACATAGAGAGTTTCAAAGAAACACTTCTTCCTTCTCCTTCATTTGCTTAATTCACCATTATGGTGATTCATTGATTTCTTACAGTAACAGTATGGTACGATGTATAGCAACACTTTTTATTTATTTATTTTTTGTATTTTTTTCTATAAATGGTTAATGGGCTTTAGATGGTTTGGTAATGGGCTTTCATGAACTTGTAAAAAAAATTATAAGAATTTTTTATAAGAATGGATTTGTATTTTTTTAAAATTTATGATTAAACAATGGTTGAATAATGAATATGAATTAAATAAAGTGGATAAACAAAAAAAATATTAATTGTGAAATAAAAAAATGGATATGGGAATTGGGTTTAAAGATTTTTATATGGAAAATTAAAATGGTAATTTGGATACAAATGAGATGGATTAAAATTAAATCATGGAATTTATATATGAATTGGAATAGTCAAGAAACGGATACGGGTTAATTAAAAAATGGAATTGGAAAATAAAATTGGATATGGATATTGGAAGGTGGAATTAATAAAAAATGGATAGAAATGTGAATTAAGAATCTGAAATGAAATGGATATGAAAAATGATTTGAATGATGGATAACGACCATCATCAAACTGAATAACAATTCACCACTGAAACAACGACCATCATCAAACTGAATAACAACCAATCTTAACTTGAATACAAATATTTGAATCTCTGATAGCAAATGATACAAGCTCTAAATCACTTTGAATTTGTCCGAATCAATTTCTAGGAAGATAAATCTGCGAATGGACATAGCAACGAACTGATGAACTTTGATCATGATGTTAGAATTATCATGAATTATTGCCTGATAATTTAATGACCCCCACACAAAATAAGTTGACCTTGGACACACACTATTGTGGAAATAAACCACTGGAACTGATAACTTGCAGTTGAAGCAAACTCCTGATAGCTTGACCAAGATTGGGTCAAACATCCATCTGAACTGGATTCTAACTGAATAATTGCACAAGAACTTGAAACCAAAACTTTTGAGGAAGAAAAATAGTCTGAGATACTGAGAAGAGGGGAATAATCTTGTAACTTAATGAAGAAGAAAACCCCTAATTCACACTTAACTGCTGATGATGGACTAGATGAATCACTGAATAGTCTTCAAACGTGAAATCCTTGAATACCACTTAATCAGGGAAATAAAACCTAATCATGTGACAGGAACATAAGAATATAATGTCATTGATGGCTGCATAGACAAAACCTTGATTTCTTCCTGATAACCAAAAATAGGGTGTGAATCCCTAATTCCTCAAATGTTGATCTCATGTCTTAGGAGCTTATGCAAATGAATGAATTCAAAGTTAATGACCTAGTGAATATGCGAATGAATACGAAACAAAAAGTCAGTTAAAGTTTAGAAAAATCAGAGGGAAAATTTTGGGGTGCAACAACTATCTTTTCTCCTCTCTTCTCCTTTTTGCATTTCTTTTACGTGGAATGAACAATAATTAACCTTCCACTCTCCAACTCTCTCAAATATTCCTATTAGTGGATTTCCCTCTTCTCCCTCACTTAACCATCGCTTAATTACCATAAGGCCATTTCACTCATTATTCCTCTAATTTATTTAATTATTCCATTATAGTATTATAGCTACTCCTTAATTAAATAAATTAGCCAACCTATATTAAATTAAAATAATTTAATTATTCCTACTCAACACACCGTTAGTTTCTATATTATTAACCATACACCTCTCCTACGACCAAGACCTACATATCAATGCCACCACCCTTCATTATGGGTACACAACCACCAATAAGGTACAACAGCGCACAATCGATCACCATGATTCATACAACACACAACAATATGTCAATAAATAAATAAAGGGTTAATTATATGAAACTCTATTCCATTAGGGCAAGATTTGATATTGCCCCCCCCGGAGTTTTATATTTATAAGATCCCCCTTATAAAACCAAAAACCATCTTTTACTACACCTTTTACCACACATGCTGACTGAGCTTATGTCGCTTGCTGACTGTAGACACCTCGCTTGTTGCTATCTCCTTCAAAAAACATGTGGCTGGAATCAAAAGTTAAAGTTTTTATGTATGCGAAGGTTTGACAACCTCTACTCACCAAATAGATTGAATTCATCACCATAGTAAAAATAGTGAATCAATAAATCATTAATTGAAAATAAAGAGGTAGGGGAAGAGAATAGAAACTAAAAATTTGCATAGGTTATGCAAAATGTCAAAGAGAAGACTAATATCTTGATGATGTTTTCAATTAGAAATAATTGACCACAATCAAGCGTTTGTAGACATGGATCGTTTAACATTTACAAACTGAAGTATTTTATCATAAAGATCCTTCACATCATATACATTTAAAATTCAACAATACAAATCAACAAACATCACAAAAATGAAATTCAAAAAGGGAATTTCAAGTTCGCAAATGAAAGAAGAACATGTTGGAGTCCCTTCAACATTATTGTCATACCCCAAATTTGTCCTACCCGCACCATTTTTACTGTCTAGCCATTATTTCAAAAATCCAAAAAAATATATGCCATTTTATTTCTCTGTCTGATACTCGAAAAAATTCAAATAAATATGTCACATTTTATTTCCAAAATTTAAAAAAAAATGTATTTTCTTGTATACTATTTCATTTTTAGGCCCATTATTAATTCTAAAAAATCACTCTTCCATTTTGTTATCTTATTAAATTATTTTCTTATTTTTCAATTCTAGTTTTTTTTATTATCACGTTTTCTTTTTTATTCCAATTAAAACTACAAAAAAAATTTCCATCTCTTTTTCACTATTCTTATTATTATTCGTTTTATTATCTTTATTATTATTGCTATTCTTTTTTTTTTTTTTTTTTAATTTCATCACTATCTATTATTATCATTTCTATTTTATAAAATCGCATATTACTATTTCTATTATTCAAATTTATATTGGTATTACTATTATTATATTATCATGTAGTTTTTATCATCATTATTATTACTTATAATTATCTTAAGCCCTTATTATTATTATTATTATTATTATTCATATTATTATTATTATTAGTATTATTTAGTATCTTTTTTACTTAGTATTTGTAATTATTTCTACAGACTATAATTGTTATGCTTTTACAACAAATCTTATGTGCCAATTCAATTACACAGCTAGCCATAAAAAAAAACAATATATCAGGTGCCCACACCCAAAATCCTCCACAAGGCACCAGCACAACAAAGCAACACGTAGCCACTCAGCAACAATTCACTACACTACTTTATGGGCATTACAGCCTGTCAACAAGCAACCAGCAACGCATAACAACCCTCCACTCTCAATTCATCACTTCCACTCTCAGTGGTAATTTATGCAAAAAAATCAGCATATTCTCTTCAATTGATTCCATTTTTATCCTTCTCAATTCCTTCTATTTAAGCACTCTAAAATCACTCATTCTAGGGGGGCTTGGAAATCATAAAACACTCTACAAAATAACCAAGTTCCATCCACACAAAAAACAGAAAAAATACAAATCCAAACTTCCATTGATACACTTTCAGACCTCCATTAGCACACCTTATCTCTTCCTTCAAAACATTGACTATAACCATAAACAAATCCTGCCATAACCAGATTCTTTTTCAACCAAACAAACCGCCATTCACCACCTTCTTTCAAAAACATCATTCTCACACAACTTCTGAATCTGAACTGCTAAACTACCATCAAAACAACCAAAGCTTCATAAATTATTTTCAATCAAATCTTCACACCACCCACAAACCATTTCCACCGCCGCAAGCCTCCATTCAACACCATCACCCCAAAACCAGAACCGCGAAGACACCGCGGAAACTCACAAACTTGTGACACCAACACCCGCTGTGAGCAAATCCAATACACAATCGTCGACCGCGTCGGAAATCGCCGCTCAACCGCCTCCCTCGCTGCAACCATACACCAATCCAAACTGAAAACCACCAGAAACCTTGAATCTGACCCACCACAAACCTTCGCGAACACTAATCGTAACCGAACGCAAAACCGCAAGAGCCGCGAACAAACGCAGTAAACCAGGTCAGCCGCGATTGAGAGAGTCCGAGAGAGCGATTTGAGGCGAGACAGGGAGATCGTCCGCTGCCGTCACCGCCGCTCGAGGGTGGTTTTCTTTCTTTTTTTCCCTTTTTTTGTTTTTGTTGTGCGTGTTTAAGAGAGGAAGATGTATCCTCTGTTTTCTTTTCCTTTTTTATTATAAACTATATTTTCATTTACTTTATTTTTATTATTTAAAAAAATTGTTTCCTCATTTGTTTTGTTACTGATGAATATTTATGTGTTTTTGTAAGATTTGTCCATATTTTTAACCAATCATTTTTTATTTATTTATTATATAAGTTGTTCATGGGTCCAGCCCAATGCATCTGTTTTCTGCACACACCCTCTGTTTACACACAAACCCCATCCTTGATTTTATTTTTATTTTATTTTATTTTACTTATTATTATTATTATTATGATGATGTTAGAATTTATTTATTTTATATTAATTCTTATAATTTATCTTTTATGACTTTTAATTTCTTCGTTAATGATCTCTATACTTAAGTAAATGCATTAAAAAATTTTTTAGCGAATCATTTGATTTTATTTTCTTTGTTTTAGGGCCTATGATATAACAAACGGCCGAATTGTGTCCGATCCCATTATCGGAAAATTCGGTCAATATGAGGCCTACGTAGTTTAATTTATTTTTTCGCTTTCATTTTTATTTCAATTTATTTTCTATTGCTACAATTTAATTCAATTCGTTTTATTATTCAATTATTTCTATTTAATTTATTATTTGTTTATCGCTTATTCTAATTTATTTAATTTATTTGTTTCATAGCATTTTAAATAAACGATTCGACTCCTCATAGAACGATTCCAAATTTTAACCGGTTCTAAGGCAGTTAACGAACCACATCTTGACGCGTCCGAAAAGGTCCAACGCCTTCGAACAGTTGCATTCAAATAAAAAGGTCGAACGCCTTCGAATAGTTCAAAAACACTGCACACACGCTTTCTCTTGGGCGAATTACAACGAGACCCCTTTATTTCTCGCAATCCCCTGTAATTTATTTTGTATCCCTCCCCCATTTTATGTACGCATTTTATTTTTCGTATTTTAGTTTAGTTCGCGAATCCTTGGTCCAACGCCAAGCGATTTCACTCTCACACTCGCACTTTATTTTTCAGGTATCGTTTATTAGGATCCACTTCACCTTGCGAGCCGAGCGCTGTGTGCCTCGCTAACAAACCACAAAATAAACCTCCATTCGCATTCACCCTCTAACCTCAAAAAACCAAAATGTTTCGATTAGATCCAAGCCCTTGATCCAACGTCAAGCGGTCATTAGGAAATAAAACACATTAATAATACGAGAAGAATTGTACACCACGAGCCTTAAGCGGTTGAAAGGAGGATAACGAGCTCTCGTTACTCGCTCCGATTATTTCGACGTAAGACGCTCGTCTTGTTGGACGGAATAAACTATTCATAGTCTTTACTGCAACTCGACTCATAAACCCTTTCATCGAAGAAAGGTAATAAAACCAACAACCATCAGCCGTAGTAGGCCGAACTACGAGGCTCTGACTTTCCCATTGCACGCGGGAGTACGTAGGCACAAGGATCTCAATCCTTGCCGAGCACCTAGGATCAATCTAACTTATAATTTAAACTCGTTTCCCTCTAGCAAGTAATTCGTCAAGCATAGACATCCTTTCGCGCATGATAACTTAGATGGTTCCCATCGAGTACGATGGATGTAGGGGGTGCTAATACCTTCCCCCTGCATAACCGACTTCCGAACCCAGGCAATGGTTCCGGAGACCTTTTTCCTCATCCCTCTCTTCCCGGGTTGTATCTTTATCTTCCCTTTCCCTCTTCGGGAATAAATAGAATTAGGTGGCGACTCTTCAGTCTGTCCAGCGCGCGGCTCCCGTCTTTTCGGATCGCGCGAGGTCGTATTTTTCGAGGTACGACAGCTGGCGACTCTGCTGGCGACTGGTTCACCCCTATGCAAGTCAAGTATAGTCTAGGTTTCCATGCTTGTTTGGATGTTTGCTTATATGCTTTACTTGTTTATTTTTAGTTGCTTTCTTTATCGCTTTCCATCTTATATCTTGTGGCTCCTTGGTACTATAATTTGGATCGATACTTTGCAAAAGAAACTTAAGGGAAAGACTCTATACCCGGGCTTACGAGTACAAACATAAGTTAGTGAGGTTGTGTAGTATGGGCTCCCGAGGGAACCACTCTCGTGGGTTGTCAATACGAAAACCTCACTTGGAGTAGATTCTAATGAGAATACTGATGACCGTCAAGCTCTTGGCGTGTGTGCTCAGTTGTTTTCATTAGGGTCATCGACTCTGAGGACCTTTAGAACCTTTTGGTTAAAACATCGATTGATGGTCTCTGTCATACCCCAAATTTGTCCTACCTTTATCTTTTGTTTTCCAACATTATTTCAAAAGTCCTAAAATATGCACCTTTATTTTCTGTCTAACCATTATTTCAAAAATCCAAAAATATGTCATATTTTTATTTCCGTTTAACTATTTTCTAACAAGCCAAAGAATTATTATGTTTATATTAGTTTCATTTAAATTTATTTGCATCTCTTTATTTCAAAAATATATAAAAAAAAGATAGCTTTTAGTTTATTCAAAAATAATATATTAAAGCCATTTTTCTTCTAAATCCATTATCATTTTTCTTAGGCCCATTATCCTTTTTAGAAAAAAAATTCATTTATTGTAACAAAATCACAAAAGAAAAGAAAACATTCTATTTTATTTTGTCACTATTATTATTCTATTACTATTTCTATTTACTTTTATTTTTATAATTCTTACTCATTATTATACTTTTTATTATTAATAATTATTATTATTTTTAGTATTTCTTTTATTATTATTATTATTATTATTATTATTATTATTATTATTATTATTATTATAAGTATTATCATTACTATTTTTTTAAAACATTTTTATATATTTATATACATAACATCAGAAAAATTTCATTATTATTAAAAATCATAAAAAAAAGGGATTGCTATGTTTCAGCAAGGTTCCATAGGCATTTGCAGCAACACACGCATACAAGGCTTGTCCCACAAATTCTTTTTTACAATTCCTCAAAGGCACATGGAGGTTGTACAATGTACGGATTAACGGATTCCACTCACTATACCACCATTTTTTCACAGCACAATTAACAAATTTACAGCTCATTTTTTTTCTTCTTCATCCTTATCCTCAATAATATTTCTCCCCAATCTTTCCTTTTATGCCCTCATCAATCTCACTCTATAAAATCATCCTCATCTTATTCAGTAAGCAAGTTTGGACAACTAATAAAACTCTGCAAAAATCTCTTCCAAACCAAATTTCAAAAACACCCAAAAAATATAGCAGACTCAACCATTTCAATAAAATTGCTTTTACCAAAAACCTTCTGAAAACCTCAACAGCCTGCAAACGCACATAACCATCTTACACCGCAAACCTCGAAACATGAAACCGAAAATACCGTGCAAACCGTGAAAAATAGGACCCTGCAACCAGCAAAACATAGTCCTTCGACTTCATTCAAATCCTCACCCAAATCAACCATTTCTTCATCTTCGTCAAACCATTTTCGCCATGAACTCTCCTCAAACCTTCAAAAAACGAATCACAAACTTCAACCATCCTTATCACTCAAACCCTTAACCATCCACAAACCCACAACCTCTCAAAACAGAAACAAAACGAATACAAAAAAAAAATGATGAAAAGAAATGTTGAACAAGACTGAGATCAAAATCGTAAATCACCCAAGCCTTCAAGCCGTTTGAAACGCAGCAACCGTCGCAAACCCACCAAGACCAACCTGCCGTCAAACACTGCATAAGCCGTTTCTTTGAAAATCACAAACGCAGAACAAAAAAAAACAAGCCAAACCCAGCCACTCGAACCACCGCACAACACCAAAATCAAACCGTTTCATCACCACCTCCTTCGCGAAAACCGCCGACCACCACTAACCACTTGAACCGCCGAAACCGCAACCGAGTGAAAACTACCAAATCCGCGGACAAATCTGAAACCCAAAAGCAACCGTGAGATCTAATCCGTCTAAAACACCAAAACCGAGCTCGAATCAAACCTGAGAGAGACAACCGAGCCGCAACACAAAACCGAACTCGCAACCTTCAGACCACCGTCACCGGAATCCCTAGCCGCCGCACACGAACCGAACAGGAACGAAACAGAAACAAATCTGTGCGAAAAATAACGCTTCCGTGTGAGAACCAACTAGTTGAGATCCGCGAGTGCATCGATCGAGCCGGAGAGAGACTGTGAACAAGCTGCGCCGCCGCTTAGAGTCAAAGTGGGTGAGTCTGTGTTTGGTTTTCTTTTTTAAAAGGGGAGGTCTTTGTTTTCTTAGCTTTTAAACTTCTTTTTCTAAAAATGGATATAATACTGAATGGAGTTTATGGATATATTTTTTTTTAATTTATTATTTTCTTTTAATGGAACCTAAATACTGATTTATTTTCATTTATTTTTCTTAAACAAAAAAACTGATTATGTTGTTGTCTGGGCCAGGATTATTCATAATGTCTATTATATTTGTTTTGACTCCTTGCTAAACTCACTACTAAAATACACTGCTGCACCTATTGTTTCTTTTATGTTTTGTGATGAAGGGTTGATTGGGCTTATAAATCTATCATAGTTCTGTTTACACCACTAAATCAGTCCACTGACCCTCCCTCTGTTATGTTTTATTATTATAATTTTTATTTTCTTAAGTTTATAACTTTATAATTTTAATAGTTAGTATAGACCTTCTTGAGCAATAAGGCTTAGTATTTTTATTTCTATCCAATTTTATTTCATTTTGATTTTCTCTTTTTTATTGTTATTATTATTTTTAGGGCCAATGACTTGACAAAAGGCCAATTTTCGCCCGATTTCTTTAAATCGGTGATGTGCGGTCAATATGAGGCCCTCTTTTATTTTATTCTATTATTTTTATTTTTGAACAAAAAACTTGTAATATAGTTTATTTTATTTTATTCGTTATATTCAATATTATTTTATTTATTTATTTATTTATATTCATTATTCCATTTATTTTTTTTCAATTCAATTTATTCATTTATTTTCGCATTTAAAAAAAATTATGTTTCGACTCCTTATAGAATGATTCCAATTTTGAATCGATTCTAAGGCAGTTCACGAACAAAATTTCGTCGCGTCCCAAAAAAGGTCCAACGCCTTCGAATAGTTGCGCTCGATTAAAAGGTCCAACGCCTTCGAATAGTTGTGTCCTGATTAAAAGGCCGAACGCCTTCGAATAGTTCAAAACACTGCACACACGCTTCCTCTTGGGCAAACTACAATGATACCATTTATTTCTCGCAATCCCCTGTATTTATTTTGTATCCCTCTCCCGTTAATTTGTACGCACTTTATTTCTCGTATTTTATTTAATTCCAAATCCTTGGTCCAACGCCAAGCGATTGCACTTGCACACTTGCATTTTATTTTCCAGTTATTATTTCGTTTAGGACCCACTCCACCTTTGCGAGCCAAGCGCTTCGTGCCTCGCTAACAAACCACAAAAATACACTCCATTTGCATTTACCTTTAAACTTCAAAAAAACCAAAACGTTTCGATTAGATCCAAACCCTTGATCCAACATCAAGCGGCTTTAGGAAATAAAACATTCTAATAATACGAGAAGATCTGTACGCCACGAGCCTTAAGCGGTAGAAAGGAGGATAACGAGCTCTCGTTACTCGCTCTGATTATTTCGACGCAGGACACTCGTCCTGTTGGGCGAGATAAACTATCCATAGTCTTTAGTACATTTCAACTCCTAAACCCTTTCATCGACGAAAGGTAATAAAATCGAACAACCATTACCCTTAGTAGGCCGAACTACGAGGATCTGACTTTCCCATTGCACACGGGAGTACGTAGGCACGAGGATCTCAATCCTTGCCGAGCACCTAGGTTCAATCTAACTTATAATTCAACTCATTTCCCTCTAGCAAGCAATTCGTTTAAGCATAAGACATCCTTTCGCGCGTGTTAACTTAGATGGTTCCCATCGAGTACGATGGATGTAGGGGGTGCTAATACCTTCCCCCTGCATAACCGACTCCCGAACCCAGGCAATGGTTCCGTTGACCTTTGTCCTCATCCTTTCTTCCCGGGTTGTATCTATATCCCCCCTTTCCCTCTTCGGGAATAAATAGAATTAGGTGGCGACTCTTCAGTCCGTCCGGCGCGCGGCTCCGTTCATTCGGATCGCGTGAGGTCGTATTTTTCGGGGTACGACAGCTGGCGACTCTGCTGGGGACTGGTTCACCCCTATGCGAGTCAAGCCTAGTCTAAGTTCCTGCGCTTGTTTTGATGTTTGCTTCTATGACTTGCTTGTTTATTTTTATCGCTTTCTTTATCGCATTCCATATTATTTATCTTGTGGCTCCTTGGTACTTTAATTTGGATCGATACTTTGCAAAGAAACTTGAGGGAAAAGCTCTATGCCCGGGATTTCGAGTACAAACATAAGTTAGCGAGGTTGTGTAGTATGGGCTCCCGAGAGAACCACTCTCGTGGGTTGTCGATACGAAAACCTCACTTGGAGTAGATTCTGATGAGAATACTGACAACCGTCAAGTCCTTAACGTGTGTGCTCAGTTACTTTCATTAGGGTCATTAACTCTGAGGGCCTTTAGAACCATTTTGGTTAAAACATCGGTTGATGGTTGCGTAGTATTGGGCACCAGGGTTCACCCTCGCGTGGCTCGATACGAAAACCTCACTTGGAATAGACTTACTCAATGGAGTTGATTGACTGTCAAGAATGTATGAATTTGACACGTGCATCAAACAGTTGAGAAAGTTCCATAACTCCAGGACTTTGTTTTTAACCTTGTGTCGATGATCACGTAGTATGGACTCCCGAGAAAATTTTCTCTCATGGGTGTCGATACGAAGATCTCACCCAAAATAGATTCATATGGCGGAGTCATTCAACCGTCATGCTTATGGCGCGTGTGATGAACAGCCATATGAATTGATAACTTTGGGATCCCTAAACTTTAGAGTCTACCCAGTGAGTTCTTGATCAAAGTATCCTCCACCTGTACCTTGGACTCCTCAAGACCTTGATCTTGTGATCCTGGATTCTGATATTGCATATCATTTCATTTGCATCATTTATTCATACTGCATTTCATTCCAAAGCCATAAACTTATTTTCATGTTCCTCCATCTTCAGTAAATCAAGCTGGTTTCCCGACGCCCGTATCGAGCTAGACGACCGTATCTAACTAGAGCCAACACTAGAAGACTGATGGACGTGATTCAAGAAGAGCAAGATGCTATGAGGGAAGAGATTGACTCGGTCAAGAGCAAGATTGACCAAATTTATGAGACTTTGCAAGCTTTGGCCAGAATGGAAGAACGTCGCGAAGCTGCCGCCGCAATGAACAATGCTCAAGTGCAAGGATCTACCTCACGAGCAATTCCTTCAGTTCCAGTCCCAAATCCTTTGGTCTATGGTTTGCCTCCAGGCTTCACTCCTGCTGTTGAAGAGGTCACTTCCCAACCGATACCTACTTCTGGTGTTACTGTTGGTGCTATTCCTCAAGCTCAACCTATTCCAATTCAAGTCCAGTTTCCTCAAACTGAAGAGAATCATCAAGTTGAGTATGAGATGCAAACTGATGTTCCAATCACCAATCCTCATGCTGTTCAAGAGTCTGAAGCTATGAAGATGTGTCGCGAGTTAGCTGAAAAACTCCGAATTATGGAAGGACACAACTCAACTTCTCTAAGTGCCTCAGACATGTGCTTAGTTCCAGATGTTGTGATCCCTGCTAAGTTCAAACTGCCAGAATTCGAGAAGTACAAAGGCCTTAGCTGTCCTGAACTTCATTTGAGGATGCACTGCAGAAAAATGGCCGCTCATGCCAAAGACGATAAACTCATGATCCATTGCTTCCAAGACAGTCTGTCTGGAGCGTCTCTAGAATGGTACATGCAACTTGAACGCAACAATGTTCGTACTTGGCTTGATCTATCTGATGCATTCAAAAAGCAATACAAGTACAACACTGACCTTGCTCCTAACTGTACTCAACTTCAGAGTATGTCTCAAAAGGAGAGCGAATCCTTTAAGGAGTACGCCCAACGCTGGAGAGAGCTAGCTGCCAGAGTACATCCGCCTTTGGTTGACCGTGAATTGATCGACATCTTCATGGGTACCCTACAGGGGCAATACTACGAAAAGCTGATTAGCAGCGTATCTTCTGGATTTTTAGACATGGTGATGGTAGGAGAAAGAATTGAAGAAGGTCTGAAAAGTGGAAAGATCCAAGGAGGTTCTAGCAGTCAAAACAATGCCAAGAAACCTTTCAACAGGTACAAGAAAGGCGAAACAAATGCCGTTTCTGCTGCAAATGGGAATTTCCAACAGAGTGCACCTGCACCAGTTCCCTACTATCAGTACCCGTATGTTGCTGCTGCACAATATGCTCCTATGCCATATCAGCCAGTTCCTCCAATGCCTTATCAGCAGGCCTTTCAAGCTTTATTTCCGCCTCAGATGGCTCATCAACCACATCCACCTCCAATGGTTGCAGCTGCGCAGTATGCGTCCAATCCATACCAGCAACAGGCTTATCAACCACGGCCTGGTCAACAGCAACAGCGCGCTCCTCAACAGCGTCCACCATATCAACCAAGAGGATATGATAGGCACATTGATCCCCTGCCTATGACGTATACCGAAATCTTTAAGGGGCTAATGGCAAAAGGAACTCTTGTGTTGAAAGATATGCCACCTCAGACTGGCAATGCCCGGAACTATGATGCCAATGCTCGCTGTGAGTATCACAAAGGCGCTCCAGGTCACACAATCGAGAATTGTCATGCCTTCAAGCACCTGATTCAGGACATGATCAACTCCAAGGACCTCACTCTCACTCCGAGAAATCACAATGTCTAGAACGATCCAATGCCGTCACACGGTGCCAATAAGTGAAGACATTTGAAAGGGTTGTTGAAGACCAAGCTGAGTAGTATCCCAACTTTGAAGCATTCAATCAAGAGAAGTCCAATTCCTCAAATCAAGGCAGCCAGTGCCATTTATTATTTCCGCATCCTTGTTGTTTTGTAATGTTTGTTTAAGTACTATTTGCTCTGAACATTGTTATCTGTACTTGGTTATGTTAATGTTATGTTTATACATGTTTTGAATCAATTTATTCGCATTCGCTCATATTTATCATTTATCACAAAAATCACAAAAAAATATTCCCTCACTTCACTTTAGCAAATATTTGAGGGAGGATGATGAAAACGAAATACCCATAAATGTTGCGGTATGCTTTCAGATAAAACCTCGTCAATGATGTACAGACATTCTTTCAAATCCCCAAACACTGGAGATATAAGGAGTTAATCCCTAGTCAACCACTTCGAGCCTAGAAGTAGGAGTTTCTTTCGGATACAACCCTTACATTTAACCCGGGGCAGGGTAGTTGTTCAGTTAACCTGACTACACCTTCGAATCGCAAGATGAGACATCCCGTCAGAGGACCATCAACAAATGACTTGGCAGTCACAATATTCAAGCAAGAAAAATAGAAAAGAAAAAACCACTAAGTTGAGCACCCGAAGGGAGACTTAGTCGACAAAAAAAAAACAAATCAAAAGAGGAACTCAAATCCTCAGCAAAAACAAAACAAATATCAGTGACCACCAAATCAAGAATCAAATGGTCACCAGCAAAATAAGATGATTGTCATTTTCAAGCGAACTTTAAAGCTTAGTCTTCACTCTTGCAAAGTCAAAACAAATACATATGCAAAATTCACTGAACATAGGACTGGAGGATATCAAGAAGAGGGATGGGTACAAAAAATTTGAGCCTTATATCTTTGATTTTCAAACCATTAACCAGGCCACGTTACAACCCTCAAAAGACCTAATTGAGGCACGGTTTATTCTGAAAGCATGCTACCAACAAGAGCATGCTACCAACAAGGTTGCGTAAATTGACTCCCATATATTTGCTAATCTTCAATCTCGTTTGCACATTATTCTTGCTGCATCTTTCACACACTTTCTAAATCAGCACCTCGTTTGGACTAACAATCCATTCGTCACACTATCACAACATTCAAATAAATTGACGTTTTCAAAACTTACATGAGCTTTACATTAACACTGCCATTTGTGTATGAACAATTTAATTGCAATTTAGTGCTTGACATTAGTACAATCCCAACAAGAGGCAATCAAAAGAAAATTTGAACTTCGTTGGTGCCAACATGAATCAAGACTACCTCAGCGGCCCAATCAGGGGCAATTTATTTCAAAATCAGCTTAATCAGGGGCAAGTCACCTTCAAAAGCTCAATCAGGGGCAGGTCATGTCATGGCCACTGTCGAAGCTTCCCCATCAAATTTATTTCAGATACCCTATAAACAGGGGCAGCCATACAGGAGCGAGTCTTCCTCTCTCTTCTCCCCAGTTGGACAAGCAGATCTTGCTAGACATTAGCAATCGTTTAAAGCAAATCAGTCTTCATGTGTCAATTAAATCGCTTCGCTCATCAGCAGATAACCAAAGCTTGGAGTTGTCAGATCCGTTTCTGACCATATATCGTCGAAGATCGAGTGTCGGGGAATCAATCCCTCCACCCACCCAAAGTCCAATCATTATTGACAACTACCAAACCAAAAGTCCACCAAGCTGGCACCTTTCAATCGCTCATATGCATCATTGTGCATCATATGCAGTCATAAGCATCATTTACATCAATCATTTGCAACATGTGCATCGTGTGCATACCTAAATAAATCAGCTTTTTATACTCCCAACATCTTAACTTACATCTCAGTGCATAAACATTTGTATCGTATCTCCATCCTTATGGAATACCATTGCAAAAACAATCAAGCATAATGGCATAAATCAGGATCCAGGATCAGCACAAATTTCCAATTCTTTCCCCAACGGAAGTCAG
The DNA here is from genome assembly GCA_963966055.1 of Lathyrus aphaca. Classification (NCBI taxonomy): domain Eukaryota; kingdom Viridiplantae; phylum Streptophyta; class Magnoliopsida; order Fabales; family Fabaceae; genus Lathyrus; species Lathyrus aphaca. The sequence goes on along the minus strand of OZ014520.1, from coordinate 29,912,943 downwards.
AATCATATCAAATCGAAGATTCCAGGCATCCTCTTGGAGGATTCAATAGCCGTGTTTAAATTTCAGTTATTTGCCTTATCATCCTCTTTTGATAAGTGATTTTAATTTCCGTTTATTGCCTTATCATCCTCTGTTGATAAGTGAGTTTATTTTTTCTGTCTATTGCCTTATCATCCTCTGTTGATAAGTGAGTTTATTTTTTCAGTCTGTTGCCTTATCATCCTCTGTTGATAAGTGATTTTATTTTCAGTTTATTGCCTTATCATCCTCTGGTGATAAGTGATTTTATTTTCAGTCTGTTGCCTTATCATCCTCTAGTGATAAGTGATTTTATTTTCAGTCTGTTGCCTTATCATCCTCTGTTGATAAGTGAGTTTATTTTCAGTTTATTGCCTTATCATCCTCTGTTGATAAGTGAGTTTATTTTCAGTTATTTGCCTTATCATCCTATGGTGATAAGTGATTTACTTTGTCAATTTGTTTTTGCTGTGTCGCCCATCGCTTCCAGTCATTTCATTTGTCGGACAAATTTGGAGTCTGTTAATATCTAATTATCTTATACCTTGAAAGATTGAACGCGAGCCAGTTCATCTTACTCGGTCCAAGACAATTCGATAGGGGCATCTGTCATACCCCAAATTTGTCCTACCTTTATCTTTTGTTTTCCAACATTATTTCAAAAGTCCTAAAATATGCACCTTTATTTTCTGTCTAACCATTATTTCAAAAATCCAAAAATATGTCATATTTTTATTTCCGTTTAACTATTTTCTAACAAGTCAAAGAATTATTATGTTTATATTAGTTTCATTTAAATTTATTTGCATCTCTTTATTTCAAAAATATATAAAAAAAAGATAGCTTTTAGTTTATTCAAAAATAATATATTAAAATAAGTACTTGTTAGTTTTTACTTAAATTCATATATCCATATCCCTTTTATTTTATAGTTCACAAAAGAAATTATTATTTACCAAAAAAATCAAAAAAATCTATTGTTAATATTTTTATTAGTTTTATTAAAGCCATTTTTCTTCTAAATCCATTATCATTTTTCTTAGGCACATTATCCTTTTTAGAAAAAAAATTCATTTATTGTAACAAAATCACAAAAGAAAAGAAAACATTCTATTTTATTTTGTCACTATTATTATTCTGTTACTATTTCTATTTACTTTTATTTTTATAATTCTTACTCATTATTATACTTTTTATTATTATTAATTATTATTAATTTTAGTATTTCTTTTATTATTATTATTATTATTATTATTATTATTATAAGTATTATCATTACTATTTTTTTTAAACATTTTTATATATTTATATACATAACATCAGAAAAATTTCACTATTATTAAAAATCATAAAAAAAAGGGATTGCTATGTTTCAGCAAGGTTCCATAGGCATTTGCAGCAACACACGCATACAAGGCTTGTCCCACAAATTCTTTTTTACAATTCCTCAAAGGCACATGGAGGTTGTACAATGTACGGATTAACGGATTCCACTCACTATACCACCATTTTTTCATAGCACAATTAACAAATGTACAGCTCATTTTTCTTCTTCTTCATCCTTATCCTCAATAATATTTCTCCCCAATCTTTCCTTTTATGCCCTCATCAATCTCACTCTATAAAATCATCCTCATCTTATTCAGTAAGCAAGTTTGGACAACTAATAAAACTCTGCAAAAATCTCTTCCAAACCAAATTTCAAAAACACCCAAAAAATATAGCAGACTCAAAACCATTTCAATAAAATTGCTTTTACCAAAAACCTTCTGAAAACCTCAACAGCCTGCAAACGCACATAACCATCTTACACCGCAAACCTCGAAACATGAAACCGAAAATACCGTGCAAACCGTGAAAAATAGGACCCTGCAACCAGCAAAACATAGTCCTTCGACTTCATTCAAATCCTCACCCAAATCAACCATTTCTTCATCTTCGTCAAACCATTTTTGCCATGAACTCTCCTCAAACCTTCAAAAAACGAATCACAAACTTCAACCATCCTTATCACTCAAACCCTTAACCATCCACAAACCCACAACCTCTCAAAACAGAAACAAAACGAATACCAAAAAAAAATGATGAAAAGAAATTTTGAACAAGACTGAGATCAAAATCGTAAATCACCCAAGCCTTCAAGCCGTTTGAAACGCAGCAACCGTCGCAAACCCACCGAGACCAACCTGCCGTCAAACACTGCATAAGCCGTTTCTTTGAAAATCACAAACGCAGAACAAAAAAAACAAGCCAAACCCAGCCACTCAAACCACCGCACAACACCAAAATCAAACCGTTTCATCACCACCTCCTTCGCGAAAACCGCCGACCACCACTAACCACTTGAACCGCCGAAACCGCAACCGAGCGAAAACTACCAAATCCGCGGACAAATCTGAAACCCAAAAGCAACCGTGAGATCTAATCCGTCTAAAACACCAAAACAGAGCTCGAATCAAACCTGAGAGAGACAACCGAGCCGCAACACAAAACCGAACTCGCAACCTTCAGACCACCGTCACCGGAATCCCTAGCCGCCGCACGCGAACCGAACAGGAACGAAACAGAAACAAATCTGTGCGAAAAATAACGCTTCCGTGTGAGAACCAACTGGTTGAGATCCGCGAGTGCATCGATCGAGCCGGAGAGAGACTGTGAACAAGCTGCGCCGCCGCTTAGAGTCAAAGTGGGTGAGTCTGTGTTTGGTTTTCTTTTTTAAAAGGGGAGGTCTTTGTTTTCTCCGCTTTTAAACTTCTTTTTCTAAAAATGTATATAATACTGAATGGAGTTTATGGATTTTTTATTTATTTATTATTTTCTTTTAATGGAACCTAAATACTGATTTATTTTCATTTATTTTTCTTAAACAAAAAAACGGATTATAGGATTATTCATAATGTCTATTATATTTGTTTTGACTCCTTGCTAAACGCACTACTAAAATACACTGCTGCACCTATTGTTTCTTTTATGTTTTGTGGTGATGGGTTGATTGGGCTTATAAATCTATCATAGTTCTGTTTACACCACTAAATCACTCCAATGACCCTCCCTCTGTTATGTTTTATTATTATTTTGTTATTATAATTTTTATTTTCTTAAGTTTATAACTTTATAATTTTAATAGTTAGTATAGACCTTCTTGAGCAATAAGGCTTAGTATTTTTATTTCTATCCAATTTTATTTCATTTTGATTTTCTCTTTTTTATTGTTATTATTATTTTTAGGGCCAATGACTTGACAAAAGGCCAATTTTTGCCCGATTTCTTTAAATCGGTGATGTGCGGTCAATATGAGGCCCTCTTTTATTTTATTCTATTATTTTTATTTTTGAACAAAAAACTTGTAATATAGTTTATTTTATTTTATTCGTTATATTCAATATTATTTTATTTATTTATTTATTTATATTCATTATTCCATTTATTTTTTTGCAATTCAATTTATTCATTTATTTTCGCATTTAAAAAAAATTACGTTTCGACTCCTTATAGAATGATTCCGATTTTGAATCGATTCTAAGGCAGTTCACGAACAAAATTTCGTCGCGTCCCAAAAAAGGTCCAACGCCTTCGAATAGTTGCGCTCGATTAAAAGGTCCAACGCCTTCGAATAGTTGTGTCCCGATTAAAAGGCCGAACGCCTTCGAATAGTTCAAAACACTGCACACACGTTTCCTCTTGGGCAAACTACAATGATACCATTTATTTCTCGCAATCCCCTGTATTTATTTTGTATCCCTCTCCCGTTAATTTGTACGCACTTTATTTCTCGTATTTTATTTAATTCTGAATCCTTGGTCCAACGCCAAGCGATTGCACTTGCACACTTGCATTTTATTTTCCAGTTATTATTTCGTTTAGGACCCACTCCACCTTTGCGAGCCGAGCGCTTCGTTCCTCGCTAACAAACCACAAAAATACACTCCATTTGCATTTACCTTTAAACTTCAAAAAAACCAAAACGTTTCGATTAGATCCAAACCCTTGATCCAACGTCAAGCGGCTTTAGGAAATAAAACATTCTAATAATACGAGAAGATCTGTACGCCACGAGCCTTAAACGGTAGAAAGGAGGATAACGAGCTCTCGTTACTCGCTCCGATTATTTCGACGCAGGACACTCGTCCTGTTGGGCGAGATAAACTATCCATAGTCTTTAGTACATTTCAACTCCTAAACCCTTTCATCGACGAAAGGTAATAAAATCGAACAACCATTACCCTTAGTAGGCCGAACTACGAGGCTCTGACTTTCCCATTGCACACGGGAGTTCGTAGGCACGAGGATCTCAATCCTTGCCGAGCACCTAGGTTCAATCTAACTTATAATTCAACTCATTTCCCTCTAGCAAGCAATTCGTTTAAGCATAAGACATCCTTTCGTGCGCGTTAACTTAGATGGTTCCCATCGAGTACGATGGATGTAGGGGGTGCTAATACCTTCCCCCTGCATAACCGACTCCCGAACCCAGGCAATGGTTCCGTTGACCTTTGTCCTCATCCTTTCTTCCCGGGTTGTATCTATATCTCCCCTTTCCCTCTTCGGGAATAAATAGAATTAGGTGGCGACTCTTCAGTCCGTCCAGCGCGCGGCTCCTTTCATTCGGATCGCGTGAGGTCGTATTTTTCGGGGTACGACAGTCGCGTAGTATTGGCTCCCGAGAAATTTGCTCTCGTTGGTTATCGATACAAAGACCTCATTCAGAATAGACATTCTCAATGGAGTTGATTGACTGTCAAGAGCTGACATGTGCATCAAACATTTGAGCAAGGTCCATAACTCTGAGGCCTTTATTTAAACCTCGCGTCGATGATTGCGTAGTATGGGCTCCCGAGAAAGTTTACTCCCGTGGATTGTCGATACGAAGATCTCACCCAAAATAGATTCATATGGGGGAGTCAGTCAACCGTCATGCTTATGGCGTGTGTGATGAACAACCATATGAATTGACAACTTTGGGGTCCCTAAAACCTTAGAGTCTACCCAGTGAGTTCTTGATCAGAGTATCCTCCATCTGTACCTTGGACTCATGAGACCCTGATCTTGTGATCCTGGATTCTGACGTTGCATATCATTTCATTTGCATTAATTATTCATCTTGCATTTCATTCCAAAGCCGAGAACTCATTTCATGTTCCTCCATCTTCAGTAAATCAAGCTGGTTTCCCGACGCCCGTATCGTGCTAGACGCCCGTACCTAACTCGAGCCAACACTAGAAGACTAATGGACGTGATTCAAGAAGAGCAAGCTGCTATGAGGGAAGAGATTAACTCGGTCAAGAACAAGATATACCGGATTTATGAGACCATACAAGCTTTGGCTAGGATGGAAGAACGTCGCGAAGCTGCTGCCGCAATGAACAATGCTTTAGTGCAAGGATCTACCTCGCGCGCAATACCTTCAGTTCCAGTTCCAAATCCTTTGGTCTACGGTTTGCCTCCAGGCTTCACTCCTGCTGTTAAAGAGGTCACTTCCCAACCAATACCTACCTCTGGTGTTATTGTTGGTGCTATTCCTCAAGCTCAACCTATTCCGGCTCAAGTCCATATTCCTCATGCTAAAGAGGATCATCAAGTTGAGTATGAGATGCATATTGCTGTCCCAATCACCAACCCTCATGTTGTTCAAGAATCCGAAGCTATGAAGATGTGTCGCGAGTTAGCTAATAAACTCTGAATCATGGAAGGACACAACTCAACTTCTCTGAGTGCCTCAGACATGTGCTTAGTTCTAGATGTTATGATCCCTGCTAAGTTCAAACTGCCAGAATTCGAGAAGTACAAAGGCCTCAGCTGTCCTGAGCTCCATTTGAGGATGTACTGCAGAAAAATGGCCGCTCATGCCAAAGACGACAGACTCATGATCCATTGCTTCCAAGACAGCCTGTATGGAGCGTCTCTAGAATGGTACATGCAACTTGAGCGCCACAATGTTCGTACTTGGCTTGATCTATCTGATGCATTCAAAAAGCAGTACAAGTACAACATTGACTTAGCTCCAAATCGTACTCAACTTCAGAGTATGTCTCAAAAGGAGAACGAATCCTTCAAAGAGTACGCACAACGCTGGAGGGAGCTAGCTGCCAGAGTGCATCCGCCATTGGTTGACCGTGAACTAATCGATATCTTCATGGGTACCCTACAGGGGCAATACTACGAAAAGCTGATCAGCAGCGTATCTTCTAGATTTTCAGACATGGTGATCGTCGGAGAAAGAATCGAAGAAGGTCTAAAAAATGGAAAAATCCAAGGAGGTTCTAGCAGCCAAGCCAGTGTCAAGAAGCCTTTCAACGGATACAAGAAAGGCGAAGCAAATGCCATTTCTGCTGCAAGTGGGAATCTGCAACAGAGTGCACCTACTCCAATTCCCTACTACCAGTATCCCTATGTTGCTGCTGCACAATATGCTCCTATGCCATATCAGCCGATTCCTCCAATGCCTTATCAGCAGGCCATTCAAGCGCCATTTCCGCCTCAGATGGCTTATCAACCACGTCCATATCCTATGATTGCAACTGCACAGTATGCGCCCAATCCGTACCAGCAACCGGCCTACCCACAACGGCCTGGTCAACAACAACAACGCGCTCCTCAACAACGCCCACCATATCAACAAAGAGGATATGATAGACACCTTGATCCCCTGCCTATGTCATATTCCGAAATATTTAATGGGCTGATGGCAAAAGGATCTCTTACTTTGAAAGATATGCCACCTCAGGCTGGTAACACCCGGAACTATGATGCCAATGCTCACTGTGAGTATCACAAAGGCGCTCCAGGTCATACAATCGAGAACTGCCATGCCTTCAAGCACAAGGTTCAAGATATGGTCAACTCTAAGGATCCCACCTTCACTCCGAGAAATCCAAATGTCCAGAACAATCCAATGTCTCCGCACGGCGCCAACAAGTGAAGACATTTGAAGGGGTTGTTAAAGACCAGACTGAGTAGTCTCCAACTTTGAAGCAAGTCAAATCAAGAGAAGTTCAATTCCTCAAATCAAGGCAGTCATCGCCATTTATTATTCTGCATTCCTGTTGTTTTGTACTGTTTGTTTAAGTATTATTTTCCATTGAACATTGTTATTTGTACTTGGCTTTGTTAATATTATGTTTATGCATGTTTTGAATCAGTCTATTCGCATTCGCTCATTATTTATCATTTATCCCAAAAATCACAGAAATATTTCCTCATTTCACTTTAGCAAATATTTGAGGGAGGATGATGAAAACGAAATACCCATCACTGTTGCGGTATGCTTTCAGATAAAACCTCGTCAATGATATACAGGCATTCTTTCAAATCCCCAAACACTGGAGATATAAGGAGTTAATCCCTAGTCAACCACTTCGAGCCTAGTAGTAGGAGTTTCGTTCGGATACAAACCTTTATATTGAACCCGGGGCAGGGTAGTTGTTCAGCTAATCTAACGACACTTTCAAATCATGAGACATCCTGTCGGAGGACCATCAACAAATGACTTGGCAGTCACAACATGTAAACAAAAAAACAAGAAAAGGAAAAACACTAAGTTGAGCACCCGAAGGGAGACTTAGTCGAAAAAAGAACAAATCAAAAGAGGAATTTAAATCCTCAGCAAAAAGCAAAACAAATATCAGTGACCACCAAATCAAGAATCAAAGGGTCACCAACAACAAAATAAGATGACTGCCATTTTCAAGCAAACTTAAAAGCTTCATCTTCACTCTTGCAAAGTCAAAACAAATGCATGTGTAGAGTTAACCGAACGTAGGACTGGAGAACATCACGAAGAAGGGATGGGTACAAATCGAATTTTGAGCCTTATATCTTTTGTTTCTTTAACCACAGACCAGACCACATTACAACCCTCAAAATTCCTAATTGAGGCAGGGTTTATTCTGAAAGCATGCTACCAACAGGGTTGTGTAAAATGACTCCCATATATTTGCTAATATTCAATCTTTATTGCACATTATTCTTGCTGCATCTTTCACGCACCTTCTAATTCAGCACTTTGTTTGGGGTAACGCTCCATTCGTCACACTTTCACAACATTCAAATAAAACGATTTTTTCAAAATTTACATGAACGTTGCATTAACACTACCATTTGTGTATGAACAATTTAATTTCAAATTAGTGCTTGACATCAGTACAATCCCAACAAGGGGCAATCAAAAGAGAAATTTGAACTTCATTGGTGCCAATGTGAATCAAGACTACTTCAACAACCCAGTCAGGGGTAAATCATCTTCAAACAACTCAATTAGGGGCAGGCGCTTACCAAATCCAGACTCTGGGGCAGATCATGCCATGGTCATTGTCAAAGTTTCCCCACCAGAACTCTCTCCAATACCCTACAGACAGGGGCAAGCAAATGCATTAAAAAATTTTTTAGCGAATCATTTGATTTGATTTTATTTGTTTTAGGGCCTATGATATAACAAACGGCCGAATTGTGTTCGATCCCATTATCGGAAAATTTGGTCAATATGAGGCCTACGTAGTTTAATTTATTTTTTCGCTTTCATTTTTATTTCAATTTATTTTCTATTGCTACAATTTAATTCAATTCGCTTTATTATTCAATTATTTCTATTTATTTTATTATTTGTTTATCGCTTATTCTAATTTATTTAATTTATTTGTTTCATCGCATATTAAATAAACGATTCGACTCCTCATAGAACAGTTCCAAATTTTAACCGGTTCTAAGGCAGTTAACGAACCACATCTTGACGCGTCCGAAAAGGTCTAACGCCTTCGAATAATTGCATTCGAATAAAAAGGTCGAACGCCTTCGAATAGTTCAAAAACACTGCACACACGCTTTCTCTTGGGCGAATTACAACGAGACCCCTTTATTTCTCGCAATCCCCTGTAATTTATTTTGTATCCCTCCCCCATTTTATGTACGCATTTTATTTTTCGTATTTTAGTTTAGTTCGCGAATCCCTGGTCCAACGCCAAGCGGTTGCACTCTCACACTCACACTTTATTTTTCAGTTATCATTTATTAGGATCCACTTCACCTTGCGAGCCGAGCGCTGTGTGCCTCGCTAACAAACCACAAAATAAACCTCCTTTCGCGCGTGATAACTTAGATGGTTCCCATCGAGTACGATGGATGTAGGGGGTGCTAATACCTTCCCCCTGCATAACCGACTTCCGAACCTAGGCAATGGTTCCGGAGACCTTTGTCCTCATCCCTCTCTTCCCGGGTTGTATCTATATCTTCATTTTCCCTCTTCGGGAATAAATAGAATTAGGTGGCGACTCTTCGGTCTGTCCAGCGCGCGGCTCCCGTCATTTCGGATCGCGTGAGGTCGTATTTTTCGGGGTACGACAATTATCAGCTCCAGAACTGTAAAAAGCCTTTGACGCGAAGAATTCCAATGTTCAGACTTCACTTGCTGGTATTACATTGTGTGAGACTTGAAAAAATTGATTTTTCGGTCTAAACAATCACAACCAAATAATTTCCTGAAGATATTCAAGCAATTTTGAAACAATTTTGAAGAGATTCAAGCAACCAAACATTTTTGAAATCCTGTCAGTGAATCGAAAGAAAGAATTTAAGAAAGCAATAGTGAAATTTATAATACCGATCCATTAAGTTGAAGAGATTCAAGCAACCAACAATATCCAATCATGAGAGGTTGGCATCTTTGCAGAGAAGTATCTGCAAGTGCTTTATTTGATGTTGAGTTTCGCCATTGTTAGGGTTTGGTTCAATTAATTTTTAGGGTTTCCATGAACTTGTGTTCACCATGACTCTTCAAATTGGGGTTTGAGAAATTTTTGAAAAGATTGTGTTTTTAGAGATTGTATTCACCATTGTCGGCGTTTGGTGGTGGTGGTGTGTATGAAAATGTAGGTATGAAGAAGAAGGAGGTTGTGATGATATGGCATGATGATGTGCCTTTGCAAGTTTGGAGGTTTGAAAGTTTGGATTGGCCAGTCAGCATGTATGGTAACAAGGTGTAGTAAAAGTTGGTTTTTGGTTTTATGAGGGGGATTTCATAAAATAAAATAAAAACTTCAGGGGGGGATAACAAATCTCGCCCTAATGGCAGGGGGTTTCATATAATTGTCTCATAAATAAATAGATAAATAAACAAATCGGGGTGTTACATATTATATGTGAGTATATTGATATTCATGTGATTGCAAATAACCATGTTTGGTTGTAGTGGTGTGAGGGGCTATTATATGTGATACGTGTATGTTATTATGTTATGCCTTATATGTATGTTAATCAATGTGATTGGATGAAAACATGCTTAAAAGTTGAAATAGGAAGAGTAAGGAAAACATATCCCCAAATGTTAGTAGAGCCTAGTAGTGTGACTTGGATTTGATAGAGAATCTAGATGGCAATGCTCGTGCATTCGATGCCTAGGTGTGCATCCTCGACGAGTAATAGTCTAGTGAAGAATGAGACATTAGATGGAACATGTGAATTCATGGTGTGATGATAATGAGTGTGATCACCTAGTATTTATTTATTAAGTAATTGTGAGTGTATTCCCCGCAGTGGAGGTCTGGGCTCCGTGGACAATATCTATAGGATGGAAAGATCCATATATAATGGATGTCCGGTACCTATTGACTATATCTGGTGGAGATGACTTAGTGTATCCCTTCAGTGGAGGTCTGGTATCCATTGACCATATCTGTTTAAGGGAGTGATTATATGTAGTGGAGGTCTTGATTCCATGGACAATATTTGATGGTGTTCACCATACAGTGGATATCTGGCATCTATTACCATATCTGGTAGAATGTGTTCCGTGCAGTGGAGGTCTAGATTCCATGGACAATATCTGATGGTGGATTCCACTCAGTGGATGTCTGGCATCTATTGACCATATCTGACGGATATGCCTTTTGTTTGGTTGTGGGTTAATCACCCTTGTATTACTATAAATTGCGGGTTTTGACTAATAATAGCTGAGTTGTTAAACTCATGGCATGTTTCCACATAGTGTAAGATTGTGAACTTGAAGGCCTTCTCCTTACCCCTAAACTTGAGTTAGGATTTGGTTAGAACCTTGTAAAGACGAGAGAATCCATAAGATAGGGAACTCACAGAGATGTATATCTCACTCCATTATTATTGATTATATTTTAGGTACTACAGGTTCTGTGAAGGGTAAGGATGAATCAACTTGATTATCCTTACTTATCTTGACTTTTGGTATGACATAGCTTCCGCTGAGGATTTTTATTTTAAAATCATTGTTAAAAGTATTGAAGACCATAATGAATATGTCACCACAAGCTAGACATCAGGCAGATACTTCTTTTGTCTAACCAATCAATTAACCCTTTCATTGAAAAAAACAATTCATCAAAATCAATTTATAATTGAGAATCAAACGTGTTTTATTTATATATGAATACAATTATATAAAATGAGTTAAACAATAAGTATCAATATAAAATCATATTTAGACTAAATTTTTTCAAATAAAAAATAGTTTTAAAAACAAAATAAATTTTATTAAAAACAATTAAATTTAACAAAATTAGTTTTACACTTTTAAAGCCAATGTATGTTCTGATGGCTAGGAGAAAAAGATGCACGTATAAACTAAAAAATTTCCTTTTGGAATATATATATATATATATATATATATATATATATATATATCAAACATTGAACCGAACATGCTCTTTTGTACTTGAGAAGTAAGTGTGTGTCAATTGCCATTAAGTATTGCCATTCTGGAAATTGAATAGTCGATCATAATAATATACTAATGCATACAGATAATATACAGAGAACTTGAAGCTGAAAGTTGAAATTAATAAAATAAAAACACCTAATTATTTTAAGTATATATATATATATATATATATATATATATATATATATATATATATATATATATATATATCTTTGGTACATTTTTTCAACTAAATATTATTTCTTTTTCTCCATAAAATTGATAAGTAACAATTAACCGCCTCTAGACTCAAGTCATTTTCACAATTTGACAAGTGGGTATTCTAAACACGTTTTGATGAATTATTGCAAAAGAATAAAATACACGGTTCTTCCACATTTGAGAAAAATACATTCATCCTTATCTAACTTCATTTTTTATTAATTGTTTAACCATAGCAAATAGAACCTTCCCCCAAATGCTTATAAATATGATATGTATGATTGTTCTACCCTTCGAATACCTACCAAACCAACTTTTTCCAGAACAAAACAAAACAAAAAATCAATATGCAATCCATTTCTTTGATAAATTCCACCCCAATATTTCACCAGTTTTCATCCACCAAATCAAAGAAACTTCCAATTATGGCTTCCAAAAGAGACAATAATTTTGGTGGCAAGTTAGTGGATGAAAGTATGATAATCCTAAGGAAAAGGATCCATGAGATGAACATGATTGAGAAGAACTATGAAGCACCTTCTAATTGGATGGAATGGGAGAAAAGTTGCTATTATACAAACTATGATTCAATCATATGTGAAGGAATGAGAGTTTTACAGACCAAGTTGATGAATACTAGGCCAAGTGTTGCTTTTGGGGCTATGGCTTTTGTTGCTATTAGTGTTCCATTTTCTTCTTTTCTTGTTTTTGTTCATCTTTTGGAATTTGCTAGATCTGTTTTAGATGGGGTTCATTTTGGTTAGATAGCTTTTGATGCGATTAATTTAATGTTGAGTTAGTGGATTGGTTTTGTTTTTTTGAAATATATGCAATCTCATAGGCAATCTCGTTGTGTTCTATTTCTTCCAGATATCCTAACACTAAAGTTTGTATCAACAGTAAGCGTTAAGCATCTCCACCCCATAACGTGGAGAACACATTCATAATTTAGTTGAGACACTTTTCTAATGAAGATATAAAATTTAATATTCAAAAAAGTTTGACCAATTAATAGCTTCATGGTTCGAACAAAATTCTCCCAAAACAAGTATTGGTGAAGAAGAATTGATTTGTGAATCTTTTGATAAGGGTGTAGTTATTATAGCACCGCCCTAAAAATAACCTATTTTTTAATTTAATTATTGCAAAATGGCGTTGCTCTGAAAAAATAGTGTACATTTTACATTTTTACAGAACATGACCCTGTTAAGAGAAACTGTTGAACTTCATGTAAGTTTTTCTTTATTTTAAGGATGTGTTTTTAACATAGAGAGCTGGACGTAGAATTATAACATTTTAATTGACAATCACAAACTATCACTTCGGGTTGATTCCCAGATTGTCAAGTTGAACTTAGTATAATATAATTTCAATGCATTTTCTATCCAAATTTTACTTCAAAAATTTACTATCAACAATCAACAAAGTCTAAACAAAACAGTTCATCTTGGCTTAAAGGTGATTTACTGCAACAAAAACTAATGAATATAACACTTCTACAAATACTTTCTTTAATATAATGTTCAGAAATTCTCAAAACTGGAGGCTCTTGCTACCACAAAGAGGATAGTTCATTAGTAATTTAAAACTCCTTAAAAACACAGTTTCTTGTCATCCTTCATGACATACTGCTAAACCATCATCAGCCTTCATCTAAAGAAAAAAAAGGTAACAACAAATCAGTTATAATTGTGTACACAATAAATTCAGGACATTTAGCAAAATACAAAACCATACTAAAATACATCCAGAGAAACATCAGTTATAACATACATAGAAGGAAAATGGATCCTCCAATTAAAACTCTCATCAACCATTTTATGTTTGATAGTTTGATACTCTCAACATACACTAAGAAAATTGAAAAGAGCTCATTACTTAAAATCAAATTAGAAACATGAGAGGATCCACTATCTTCGCCGAGGTGAATGGTCGAACTTATAAAGAGGAAACACGTTACCTACTCAGTCTTCAAACTTAATCTTCTTTGGAGCAGGATGGAGGTTACCCACCTGCAACACAAATTTGGCATAAAATGAGATAATTCAAGACATGGGACAGTCAAAACATGTAATAATAGAAAGATTAATAAAGGCAAAAAGCGTACAATCTCGGGACATTCATAATCAATGCCAGCAGCCTCTATCCTTTTACGGCGTTTTTTGTCACGTTTCATAACCCTATCAACCAACTTTTTGTGTTCTTCCAATGTCCTTTCCTGAAATGTCAAAACTATGAATACACTTACTTTATTTAGAGCAGTAAACTAACAAAAAACAGAAGATGTATTTCCTTATCACAACTGATACCTTGTCGTGTCTCTCTCGTTCAATTTGTAGGGAGTCCAAAGGCTTGTAACGGTAATTGAATCCTTTCCATCTATGAAGAAAAACATCACCATTTCATTTAAACTTCTTGATGATATTTAAGATAGAAACAAATTATTTATCAGGCATGACATGTAATATACCATTAATTCAAATTTACATCTAAACATATATTTCCATCACATGTTTCTATTATTTTAACGATTTCTGTTGTGTTGGTATATTAATCATATTCTGTACAATATATCATTCTAGCTCTTAGGTCTTCTTTGCATAACAAAATTGATCGCTGCTAATTGCTTTAGGGACTTCAAGTGGTGAGATTTCATTCATTGACAGAATTAAACATATTCAAATGTGATCAAACTAATCACTGTTCCCCTTATCTATAAATAAATAGCTGCTTCGGATTTCAGTTAGCAAATCCGTAACACAAATAGATAGCAGTGTATTGGAATTTCCTTCTTGAACATTGTGGGAATATGATAGTTTTCCTACCTACTATTTGAGTATGGTATATCCTCTATTTCATAAGGCTCTAATTTATTTTGGGGGAAGGGATCAGAAAACGCATCATGGATGAAGGGGGTAACGAACCTAAAAAGCCCACAAACTGCGACTTTGATAGTGTCATTGCACGATGGAACCATTATCAGTCATTTTTGTCTGAGACGTCTAGGAGGATAGGTAGGCTTATTTACTGCTTTTCCTATCATATGATCCTAGTAAACTACCCACAAATCATTGATTCTCCATAAGAATTTCTTATTATCTCATATTGAACTCTCTTTAAACACAAGAAAGAAAAAGAAACAACTTTAAAACAGTAACTTACAATCTTGGATGAACATTTTCTGTAGGTACCACATAAACCTGAAGAAGGTGTTCGAAAAGCAAATAATTGTGCATAGTATCAGCAACAATTTTTGCTACCTATAGAACATAGAAATAGAAATGTTAGAACAGAAGAGTTTATAACAAAGATTATAATCAAAAATCAAAAGCACAATAATCATACAGATGAAACAACAGTTACCTCGGGAGATTCAAATTCTATGAACCCAAAATGTCTGGATTTTCCAGTCTGTAAAACAAGAAAAATAAAAGTATATCGACAAGGGGCAATATATATAACCAAATATAGAAGGTAATTAATTAATTAAATGATGTTGAAAATCATTCAAAAGGTAAAGAACCAACCAATAAAAAAGGATAGAAATCCCGGTACACATGCTTTTTAACTTTAAGAAAATGCTGTTAAAAGCACAAGAATCACAATACTCTAGAAAAAACGCGACAATTTTGCAATGTGCATAAAAAAATTTAATTGAAAAGTAATTTTTACATTAGAATGAAAAATTCTAGAAAAATTATCATCAAAATTACAGTGCTCAATGCTTATTGACAATACAGAGTGATTAGTTACAGTAAACATATCATGATTGTATTGATACTTGATACAAGTGAAAGCAAACACGAGCAAGGTGAAAAACAAGTTTAGGAACTTACCTTTTTATTTCTGGCTATTCTCAATCTCTTGATGGTTCCAAATTGTGCAAAATAAGCTGCAAAACACAAAATCATAAACACTATCTCCCAGCTAAATAACAATCATATCATATGAGAAAACAATAAACATAAACAAAATTCTAGAACTGTAAGCACCTTCCATCTCCTTCTCATAGAACCCATGTGGAATTCTACCAATGTACAAAACAGGTGAAGTATTCTCCAATGGTTTCAGTTCAGGAAGTTTCCGACCCGGACCACCCGCCAATGGCTACAAAACCAAATCAAATAAAAATTAAGCAACTAAACAAATCCACCAATGGCCAAATAAACAAGTTTAAAAAAAATTGAGAGCAAAACTGCTATGAACTTTGATGTACCAAAAAATCAGCACTCTCAGATGGCTTGATTTTAGCGTTAACCCTTTTCAAATTCTTCTTCATAGCTTTCTTTGCCTTGGTCCCCATCTCACTTTCCACAACACTGTTATAAATCGCATCAACAAACAACTACATACTTAGCCATAAACGAATTGAAGAAAGGAAAAGTCTAAACATATGATGAATCGCTTAGTGCTTAGTCATCATGTAAGCGAAGAAACCCTAATTCATGTCTGCTAATTGTGATTATAGATAATTTCAAATTAAAAGTGAAAGTGAAAGGAATAACTGAAGCAAAAACCAGATAGAATGGGGGAAGAACCTGAGACGGGAAATGGAAGACGGTGGCTGAACGAGCTACCTGTGGCGGTGGCTGTGGCTGTGGCTGTGGCGGTGGTGACTGGGTTAGGGTTTTGTTAAACCTTCAGGCAATATTTGGTTCTGATTTTGGTACTTCAATTATTGTTGTTTTTTTTTGGTTTTTTACAATGAACCGGGCTGGGCTTTTTTATTGTTCAACCCGAATAATTATCGGGCCGAAATGAGTTGTATAGTATATGACTAGATCACATTTTTCAACTATACTTTTGACACCTCGAACTTGCACCCTCAAGACTCAAATAAGATCTTATGAAAATTGTACAAAAATAAAATTGTTGTGGCCATAAATTATTTTAATATCAACTTATTATTTTATTATATATTACAGTTATTTATTAATTTTTAATATTTTTATTTTATGATTCAAATGAGTGATTTTATTTTGTACTATTTTTATTATACTTTTTTTAATTAAACCTCGTATTTTGAAAGAAAACATTACAAAAGAGAGGGTGACACAAAAATCCATCAATAAGAAAAAAATCTAAAAGTAGATAAACTTAGTCTATTTTGTACAAATTTCTTTAAATGCGAAGAGGAATGGAATAAAAAAAATGTGAAGGCATTAAAATTGAGGCTTAAATATGTAGAATTCATCAATACGTGGATGTGTATCACCAAATTCATCAAAAATCCAAAATTTCATATTCAGCCAATATTCAAACCCCAGTCATTCTAATTATAAAGGAAATTTGAGTACCACTTAACCATTTCGTACTTGTTGTTTATAAATTACAAATTGAAAATATATCCACATCTTGACTATGTTTCTCATCTAAACTATCTTCTTCCACCAATTTTGTTATGATCTTACTGTGTGCCTTTGGTTTAGTTTTTGTTTTGTTGTTCTGGTGCTATAATCATGCAGAGTCATAGAACAATATGCTAAATTGTTTTGCTAGTGTTCTATAATGTAGATCCATCTGATATGTCATCTCTCTATTGGTGGACATATTTGCCTATATAGGTCTGCTAGTATGAGGGTTTCTTTTACATGAGTTGAATTTTGATGGGGTATTGCCACTTCTCTAGTAGAGCATGAATATGTGTTTGCTCAATATGCTTATTGGTGAAAATATTGACATTTCTCTTGTTCTGATGCTACATGTTTTAGCCAATTGTCTTGATCTCTTTTTCAGTATGCAGGTCTATTCATTTTGCTGGATGGTTGGTGCCTCTTGTTCTGATTTGGAGTGTGCATTTGGTGTGTGTTAAAACTTGAATAACATATTAAATTATTATTTAAGATTTTTTTTAAGTTTACATAGCTTTTGACTTCTCAAAACACAAAAGATAAGCAATATAATTATGTTTCTGGTTGCTTCTCACATTAAAAAAATGACCAGTTTTACTAAAAAAGGAGAGACAAGTGGATTTATTTGGCTGCAAAATTACCAGTTTTACTATTCTTTTCTAAAAGTATATAAACAAAAGTTCATAACACAATTGGATTCTCACAAATATTTTTTTGATCAATTATATCACATGTTTACCTTAGTAATATACAGATGGCACGTGAGTGAACCCTCCTTTGTATGGTGTGTTTTATTTGAGAATTAAGAAAATTGAACTTTGAGTGAGTTCTTTGATTTATAGGGTTTTAACTGATAGTGCATTGCTGTTGTCATGACCTGTTTTCACCAGCTCCAGAAAAACAGCTGGTAGACAATCTAACACACCATCTTCAACACTAACATCATTATTATGCCCATAAACTCTCTTCAATTGCTCCAAAGTTTTATCAGCATCCCAAAATTCCACATGGGTCCAAAGTTCAATTGATCCAAAGTTTTAACATCATTACTTGTGGAATGATCTTCTTCCTCTAACCCATTTATGCTTTTATGAATAATTTGGGGGTGAAGCTCGCTCAATTGGTAGTGGGACCCGGGCCCTTCGCAAGGCAATCCCGGCACTGCCACCTCACGATCTTCTCTACTCCCCTCACTAGTAGAGTTTTTGCCTTCCGTGGGAATCGAACCCTGTACCCTGGGGTTTAAGTACATGCTCAATCCATTCCCACTACCACTTGAGCTAGTAGCTCAATTGGTAGTGGGAATGGATTGAGCATGTACTTGAACCCCAGGGTACAGGGTTCGATTCCCACGGAAGGAAAAAACTCTACTAGTGAGGGAAGTAAAGAAGATCGTGAGGTGGCAGTGCCGGGATTGCCTTGCGAGGGGCCCGGGCTGTTACAATTTGCACTGGAGAAAAACCATCTTCTTCCTCATGGGTTTGATGGAACGATCTTCTTCCTCATCACTAGAGAAGGACCATTGGATTTTATGGCTGAAGCTCAATTTGCATAAACCCTAGACTGTGTCGTGAATCAATTTGGGGGTGAAGCTCTATTTGCACAAACCATGTGTCATGTATTATAGTGTTAACGAAGAAGAAGATGAAATATGTCATGTCAACTGCCACCACATTTGCAGAACTAAACGTCCATTTGGGGGTAGTTGACAAAAAGGACCAATTTGGCACCATTTAAAAACTTAAGGGACCATTTTGCCACTTTTTAGAATTAAGGTACCAAATTGGACCCCGAGGTAGAGTTAAGGGACCAATTTGAGTATTTTTTTTCAAATATGTAATAAAGTTAGCACAAGAGTTACCCTCTCTATAAATATGATAAATATAAAGGTGCTTATTATCAAAGAAGGTTATACATTTGGATCAAACTGCTTTGACTTGCCAAGGAATCAAATAGGGCTTGTGAAACGTTTGTACAACATTAGATGAATTTGTTTCTAACCATATCTTTAACCACTTTCTTTCAATAGTTATTTCCATAGCTCTAATGACCACCATATATTCTACCAAGTATGAAGATGACCAAGTAACCAAATCTGCAAAGGCAAGGATGAAATTACTACTTTGATTATGGAATATGCCACCTCAACATGCAGGAAGCATCGTGGTTGTACTTAGTCCAACCGATTGAAGGATGGTGCCATAATACCTCATTTATTTGAGGTGATCTAGGAGGTTTAACCTTGATGTTAAAGGCTTTTAGCAACGTGAAATCCTACATTGAAGTAGAAGAGTTGGACGAAGAGTTGATAGTTGTAACCTGAAATTCTGGCAACAGGTATAAGATGTCACGACACTAATATCTGACAAGGTAAAAAATAACAAGGTAAATAAACAAATGCAAAAGTAAAGAACACAGGGAATTGTTGACTCAGTTCCGTGCAAACACACCTACTCAGGGGGCTACCAAGCCAGGAAGGAACTCCACTATCAGTAGTATCAATTTAAAGACCCTCAGCAAACATCCCAATTTACGATCTTCTCACTAAATCACCACCCAATGCCAATTCTATCTAGGAACTCCTAAATATGAGACACCTCTCACTCCCCCTCAATCACAACAATGATAACAGACACGAATTCAATAAAAGAGAAGACACACTTCAAAAATAATCTTTGACCTTGCTTCAAAGCTTCAGTTAAGTATAAACACTTTTGCTTAAAAGCTTAGAGTGGACAACATACAACTCGATAAACCTAGTTCAAAACAATCATCAACATGATAACCGTTTGGCTCACAAGAAAACTAAACGCACACGAAAATGCTGAATACTTTAATCCTTATTTTTTTTTGTCTCTGTGTTCAAACTAGGATAATGCATCTTTTTTTGTAAAGTCTCAATCATGGACATGGGCCTGCTGAAATTGCACAATAAAAAATACGTTAATTCCTAAAATAAAGGAACTAAAATAGTAACATATAAAATGTTCTACTAATATTACTCCATGTTGAATCTTGTCCTTCTAATAAAATGCGCATGTTAATGCTCAGCAAATCACACATTTAATAATAGCAAAACATGCGCATGAAATAAGGATTCAACTAGATTTTCAGGCCCAGTCAGAGATGTCATGACATCAATCTTGACATCTTGATAAAACAGTTGCATACAATAAATCTCCACACCTGCAGAATGCTTAAATCATATGTCATAATATCACACATGACATTCAGAATCAGAAACATGTTTTACCTTAAAATATTGTCAATCTAAAACATCTACAAACTCCCCGTTTGCCAAATATTTGGCTAAAACAATTTAAGCATTATTCAGCAATAATTAGAGCACACACAACAGCAGAAACACACCAGAGAGATAAACTATCTCCCCCACAACCAAAACATGTATCAGAATACAGTACAGCAGCAGAAGAAGTTTCAAACAAAAGAGATTTAATCTCCCCTCAACCTGTAAAGCCCTGCTCAACACAGTCTAACTATACTAAAATAAATAGTATACAGTCAGAGATCATGTCATCTAGCCATCTATAATCATTCCCCTTTTAGCCAGAAATTGAGCCAAACATAGAAATAATCATATAGCTTAAATAAAACTGTTAAAACCAAAAGCTCATGAAGAGCAAAAATCCAGGGTTATATCAAAAACCCAACATACAACACCAGAAATCCAAAAAATATTACAAAGGGCCTTCAAGGGCTAGGAATCAAAATAGTAAACTAGAAAGAAAAAACATCATCAGACAGAATCAGCAGCCATCCACACAGAACCTAATTAGAATCAGAATGATCATCTCCAATAGCATCTTCTCCCCTACTTTCATTTTCACTACCATCAGAACCATCTTCAGAATCAACTTCGGCTTCCTCTTCAGACTACTTACCATCAGTTGTCCCCTATTTTTCCAGCATCTCAATCATTTTCTCAGTTTCACTTTTCTTACCTCTAACTCCTTACAAGCTTCTTTGAGCTCATAAATTATTGAATTCTTGTTAAGAGGCTTGTTGTTAATAGATGTTGCAGTAGATGTTGCAGTAGATGTTACATCAATGTCAGGGACATGTGATCCCTGAAACAACTTATAATGGAAAGAGAGAGCACTCTCCCTCTTGCAAGCCGTGTCAGAATCAGTTAAAATGGCATGGTACTAATTCAGAATAATACCACAGAAGATGGAAGGAAAAGTAATGGGTAACTTCACAGCAAGTGTACTAGCATGTTTCATGGTTTGGTCAAAGATATAAGTACCATAATCAAATTTTGTTTTGGTACCTATAACGTATATAAATTTTCCTAAACTAGTAGCAATATTGGAGGTCTGGTTTATGGTACCCAATTGGATGCCCCAATTTTATTCAGTATAGAATACTTAACACTAAGCATGCTAGTTGAAAGCTTCCCTTTCCTAGGCTAATTTTTAACTTGGTTAGCAGTGAGGGTTTTGCAGATCTGATTGTCAATGACTTCAAATTCAGGATGGTTATAAGTATCTCTTCCTAGGTAAGTATTTATAACATTAGGGGGAAAATTATTACACTTACCTCTCACATACACTTTCCTGAAGTCCTTTGACATCCCAACAACACATTATTCAGATAGGTTCACAATAAACTCCTTAACAAGAGTTTCATAGCACTGGGAAAATCATGCAATAGTTTTAAACAAGCCTGCAAAGTAAATTCGATCCATAACTTCAGAATATTCCAGAACAGAAGCAGCAATCTCCCTTTCCAAAGCTAGCCTTCTTTGATACACATATTTCCATTTTCTCACACTGTCGCTCCCACTAAATGAAGCCGGGTCAAATAGGGTACAGACGCGAATGGTCGGCGAGAGGAGGATGTGAGAACACACAGGAGTGAACTCACAGGGAATGAAAAGAGTCGCCAGCTAGGCATTTTTATCCCGGAGGAAAGGTAATGCTGCATAGACCTGGAAAGATATGGATAAGACGGTTGCGAACCAGAGAGACTGAGAAAGGGGGTTGGTTACAACCTGGGAAGGTATTAGCACCCAGATTGTCCGCCGTACTCGACGGGATCCACGCTTAAAAGATTTATGTTTTAAAGGGGTAGTGTCAGTGCAATTTGTGTGTAAAAGAGACTGGAAAAGGATGTACAGGTGTCAGTGTAAGAGAAGTGTGAAGTGCATAAATGTACAGTGTCAGTGTAGGAACAAGAGTGAAGTGCTCATGATAATGAGGCTAAGGACAATGCTGGAAGGAGGGGGAATATACAGAGACTTTTGTTCGATAACTGTTAAGTTATGCCTACGTATCCTCTCGTGCAATGAGGAAGTCAGAACACCGTAGTTCGACCCAAAGAGACTGAAAGATAAATTGACTTGTGAACTGCTTACTAGTCTATGCTCAAGTGTATGACCTGTCTGGCTCAGGTGCAAACTGTCTTGCATTAGACGGAAGAAGCGAGTTCTCGTTTGTGAATGAAGATGATGAGAAAATAATCCCGGAGGAGTCGATTATTGTTTGTTTTTGTATTTTCAGTCTTTTATTGCTTTTGAATTTGTCATAAGTTAATGAGCTTAAGCCTAAACCAATGGGTTAGTAAACTCATCACATCCTCCCTCTGATTAGGGGTAATGAGGATACCTTAAGTGTGAAGTCAGCTTCTCACACTTAATCACCTTTGGTGTAGGGTTAAGATCATTAACCTACTTGTGATTATTTAGATGTTTTTGTTTGTTTTTTTGTTTAGTGTTAAGTAATGAGATTAAGCCATAATCAGGGATTGAACAGACTCATTACACCATCCTAATAGAAGGATAATAGATGAGAATGTTTAAGCTGAGGAAAGCTCCTCAACTTAATCCATGATTAAGGATTAAACTCATGACAAAACAAAGCCTTTATTAGATGGATTTTAGTTAATGATATGATGATGAAGTGAGTTTTAGGGTTTGTAAGACAACTTGAGGGGGACTTGTCCATTAACACTAGGGTTAGTCCTTCTTAACCAATTAAGGAAGAATTAGAACCCTAATGTAAGGCCCAAGTTACAAGCTTGATGTCTTGATGATTTTTGAGATGGATTGATTTAAAGGATTTAAACACATTAAGGGTTTAACACTTAGGATTAAAGTTATACACTCCATCCTAATAGAAGGATGCAGGCATAAGCTTAATCACAAAGCCTTAAAACCTTTAGGGTTTAGTCCCTGATTATGAGATGAGAAGAGAAGACTCAAAAGAGACACAAAGGTAAAACTAAGTGGGGGACTAATCAAAACCCTAATCATTGTCATGCTTGGTTGCTCCTAGGGTTTGTGAGGTTTGACAAGAGAAATCTCCAAAGGAACCACCAGGAAGCAGATGAAAGGAGCAGAGAGAAGCAAAGTAACTTGCTTCATTTAAGAAGACAAGTCACTTGAGGAAAGAAAGTAAGAAGAAGAAGAAAGAGCAAGCTCAATCTCAAACACAAAACAAAATGCAGCAAGGATGCATAAGATAGATGAAAAGAAGTTGTGAGAAGTGAAGGCAAATTCACTTCTCAAAATGACTTACCACCTGAAAAGTTAGTGAAAGGAATGCAATGCAATGCAAAATGAGATGAAATGACATGATGCAAACCAAAACCAGAAGCATGTATGTGATGATAATGATGTTATGAGATGATACAAACATGATTCAAGGCATGAGGATGAACATACAAACAAATGGATGCAAGAGAGGCAAGTTTAGAACCATGAACATACATGAAAAGTTATGAAATGCAAATGACATACAACATGGCAAATGCAAGAAGCAATGATCAAACATGCTTCCAATGTGTCTTAAGATGTCTAGTGAATCAAATGGATGCAAAAAATGCTATGGCAAGTCATGGTATGCAAGCAAATGCAAGATGAATGCAAAAGGAAGCCCAAATTAGGGTTTATGATCCATACACCAAACAAAAATCAAAACCAGAAGCAAACATCAAGATAAAAAAATTGAAAATGCATTCAAGAGAACCCTAAACCTATACAAACTCACTGCCCAAAGGAGGGGTTCTAACTCTTAACCTAATTAGGGTTATGAGTTTCCTAAGATTTCTAGGGTTTTAGGGTACCTTGACAAGAAAAATATCAAACAAATTGAAAATGCAAAATCAAGTCATGCCAATTTAATCCTACAAACTACATGATATGCAAGACACAATGCAAAAAGAACCAAAGTCCAACTCTCAAAAACTAGGCAGAAGTGAATTTTCAAAGATTGGATCAAAATAATGCTTTGAAATTGAATTAATTCCATGGAAAATTGTCAAAATGCATCAAGATCAAAAAAGAAATTTGGTTTGAGGGTTGGACAATGTTTCTAAATGATTTTAAAGGTTTCATGAATTTTTTGGTGATTTTTAAATACCTAAAAGTATTTTTAATTAATTAATTCTCATTAATTAATTAAAAAGAAACTTTTAAATGATTTAAAAATATTTTTTAATGCAAAAAATAAAAATAAAAATGTTTTTGGTTTCTGAAAATTAATAAAAGTTTGTACAAAAATTTTCAGAATTTTTAAAATTGTTTTGCTATTTTTTATAAAATGCACAAATATAATGGATTAAAAAGAAAAATAAAATGAATTAAATGGGAGGTAATCAGATCCAAAGGCCTAAATTTGAACTGGGAACGCGCGCGTTTGACTTGGCGCCACATCCAAGGGCTGAGATTCAAACTTCCCTAATTAATGTCATTAACCCTAATCCTGCCCTAATCACTTTCAGGCGACCGGAACACTGTTCCGGTCGTCTTCTCCGGCTAGCTCATTTCTCAATCTCTCTCTACACGCAATGAAAACGAAATCTAACTGCCCAGAACTCATCCCCATTAAAAAACGAATCAAACCCCTCAATCAAACATCATTTTTCATTCATTAAACAGCCAAATCGAATCAAAACATTCTTAGGGCAAAAAGTTTCAGACAGTTCATACATTCTGGTTTCTCAACCATTTTCAAAAGTAAACACATATTCATGATCAGAGGAGTGCATAGGAGCTTTTAAGAACTTAAAAACATGTTTCTGGAAAGAAGTTTGAGATGGCTACCTGAACTGAAGCTTTGGTTTCTGGCACTTTCTGGCTGGTTTCTTGCTTGCAATCAACTCCCCTGGACCTCCTGAGAAGCTTTCAAGGCTTGTTTGAAGTTTGCAATGGCTGGTTTGAGAGATGGCAGAAGTTCTGTTCAATGGCAGGTGGTGATCGTGTTTTTGATTCTTTGAGTTTCAGGCTATGGTGAGGGGTGGTTCGTGATCAGGGAAGTGTATTGAGTTGATTTGTGAAGTTAGTTTTTGTGTTTGTGGCTTGTGCAAGCAGTTTCGAAAGCTTTTGCAAAATGGTATGGAAATGAGAATGCTCTATTTGAGAGTGCTTCAGGCTTGTGTTTTGTATGCTCTGGCTTGCTTTTGATTTGCATAAACTATTGTGATAGGTCAGATGAAGTGATGTGTGCTTTATTGATTGGTATGGCTCAAGTTGCCAAAATGTCAAAGTTGGTGTAAGAGAAGCATGGGCTACTTTCTAGCCAAGGACAAAAGGTATGTCCTGCGCAGCATGATGTGGGGGGAACCCTAGGATTGATCAGCAAGTCAGCAAGCAAGTGGATTGTATCTTATGATGAGTTTTGCAAGTTGGTTCACTTTTGATTCTTATGAGATATCTTGCTCCATAGGCCATAAAAATGTGTGATCTCTTGGCCCAATCTGACTTTTAGGTCTTGTATGATCATGTTGTGAAGTTTAGAAGTCCATTTGATAACTTAATTTTCCTTGAGAAGTGAATTTGCAACTTTGCCTCTTTGGTAGAAACTTTGAAATTTTGTGATTTTAGCCAACTTTGACAAGCCATAACTTTTGATCCAAAATGAATTAGGTCATGTTCTTGTACTTTTTGAAAATGGAATGATCCATTCTACAACTTTCATGACCAAAGTTTTTCCATTTGAAGCATTTTTGAATCAAAAAGCAAGGGTTGAAAAAGTTTCCTAAAATGGCAATTTCATTAAAAGTCAAACTTTCCCAAAAAGTCAACTTTGCAAAAGGCTTGAAATTCTTCAATTTTGTGAACTTCCAACATCTTATATGATCAAATAAAGATCATACACAATCAAAATGATGAAGAACACCCTTTGGTTGGGTCATTGAGGGCCTCAGATGCCCTGATTTTGCACTGACTTGCTTGAAAAGTCAACCCTTGATCAGATGACTTCCCCATGGAATTTCTTCATAAAAATTGATATGCATACTCCCTATACCATATAGAGACCAATAGAAACAATAATGACCAAAAAATTTGGAGTTATGGCCTCTGAAACCAAAACCCTAATTTCAGGTCATCTGTGCAGTTAAGCCTGGCTCTGCTTCCATACCATTTTCAGTTCTTGTGATTATGTGACATTCTTGACTTTGAGGAGATATAATATTATGCTTGAACATACATAGACCCCTTTGAAGTGATTGATGACCTTTGGAGTGGCTCAGGAAGCTCTTGGATTGCTCAGATCACAAACCCTAGATGCAGATGACTTTGAATCTATGCAGTGAATAAAAAATGTGATATGAGATGCTATGATTGAGTTTATGCATATGAAATGATCACAAGCCATGGTATGAATGGGTGAGGGCAAATTTGGGGTGTTTACAGCTGCCCCTATTCAAACATGAGTTAGCTGTGCAGGATGTAAGCAACGGCTTAACAGGCAAACAAGATAACTTGTGGTTGAATACCAAAGACAGTCCAAAATTTGCACTCACAGAATGAAGAAGAAAAGGGATATAGATTGTAAAGGAAAAAATAAAGTATATTGTAAAGTATGGGCGACGGAGGACGACCGTCGAGCAGAGGACGACTGCTGGGTAAAGAGCAATGACGGGGACGGCCGACATGCTGGAGAAGTGCGAAAAATAAAGCAATGACGGGGACGGCCGACATGCTGGGGATAAAAGGGATCATGATGGGGACGACCATCAAGTAAAGTTATAAGCTTCTCTGGGGATTAATGAAAAAAATGATGGGGACGGCCATCAAGTTCATAAAGTAACCAACGATGGGGACGACCATCGGGCTAAACTGATGAAGGACGATCATCGGGAAAAGGAAAAGGGACCACGACGGGGACGGCCATCGGTTTAAAGAATAAATGAAATAATGATGAGGGACGGTCATCAAAGGTGAAGGATGATCACCTGGCAGGGTACGGCTGCCGAAAATATCGCGACATAGGACGAATGCCGGATAGAAGGTCAACGATGGGGACGGCCATCGGACGAGCATGATGAGGGACGGTCATCAAGAGGTGAAGGACGATCACCTAGCAGGGGACGACTGCTCTCAAGGTTTATCATGACATAGGAAGAATGTCAGATAACAAGATCAACGATGGGGACGACCATCGGATAAAATGATGAAGGACGATCATCAAAAGGTGAAGGACGATCACCTAGCAGGGGACGGCTGCTGAATATCACGACACAGGACGAGTGTCGGATAGAAAAAGTCAACGATGGGGACGGCCATCGGATGAGCATGATGAAGGACGATCATCAAGAGGTGAAGGACGATCACCTAGCAGGGGACGGCTGCTCTCAAGGTTTATCATGACATAGGACGAATGTCAGATAAAAAGAAAAAAAGAAAAAAAAGCTTTGCTGGCGATCTACTGGGGAATACAGACGAGTGTTTACATCCAAGAACAAAAGGTATAAGTGTTTAAATGTTTGTGTATAGATTAAAGATGCGGGCGAGCATCCCTAAGGCTACGATACGGACGAGTATCGAGTAGAAACAAATACCGACACGTGTTCCGAGATAATGATACGGACGAGTATCATCTGGTTAACAGGGAACACGGACGAGTGTTGAATCTGAGGGGACTCTTCTGGGGAATAGTAGACACAGACGAGTGTCTATATTCAAGAAGACAAAGGTGTTTGACACGGTGTATGGATTAAAGATGCGGATGAGCATCCTTAAGACTATGATACGGACGAGTATCATGTAGAAACAAACGCTTGACGCATGTTCTGAGATGATGGTACGGACGAGTACCAACTGGTTAACAAAGAACAAGGACTAGTGTTGAATCTGCGGGGATATAAATGGTGTATACGAACGAGTATCTGTATAAGTATGATTGGTGTATATTTAAGTGTTTAACTTGCTGGGGAGAGTGACACGGACGAGTGTCAAAAGGAGAAGAGTATAGTATAAACAAGTATCTGACATATAAAGTGTTTATGTTACTGTGCTGGGGAGAATGACATGGACGGATGTCAAGGAATTGCATATATATAAGTATATGTGAGTGCAAAGAGGATGCTTTGGCTTTCCGCTGGGGATATGACACGGACGGGTGTCACAAAGAGTATATACTGATGTTTGGGAGTGTAAGGCAACTGCCTTAGCTTTAGCTCTCTTGTTGGGGAATCTGGGGGGTTTTCTATATACTGTTCAATATTCACCAGTGTTTGATTCAGAACATGGCTTATGATTATGAAACATGTTTGATTTTTGCCGTAATGCTCCGTATTAGACGGAATGCTACGCTTCATGGGGGTGAATATGATGCGAATGCCATGTTTATGCAAAGATACCAATCCGGGATCCGGATCCCGTTGCTGTGAAGATCTCAGGTCGATCTGTTTGAAGTGGACATCCCAGCTGGGGATGAGATCATTGGTAGATCTGATGAGATGCATCTGCTTGGGGAAATGGGTCAGTGATAGACCTATTCCAGTAAATGAGAGACCCAGCTGGGGTTTGTAGAAGTTTTCGTCACTCTGTTGTGATTCCTTCACGCGTTGCTCTTCTGGATAGAGGCTGAAGTTCTGTGGGGAAGATGGTTCCCTAGCTTTTGTACCTGGCTGAGGAAGAAGAATGATTGGCATCTCGGCTGGGGAGAAACAACAAGTGGCAACTTGGCTGGGGAGAAAGCACCTGGGGTGCTAGGACTGAGTGAGTGTTGATTTGCCAGCTTGCTGGGATGAAGCTTACATACCCCATGTTGCGCTTTGAATACCTGCAATCCTGCAAAGACAAGAGACGCACAAGTAATCCCGAGGTATCCCTTACTGGATTCCGTCATAGGAGTTAGACACTCCTGGGAGTAAGTATATTCCCTGCAAGCATGTATTTTTAGAAAAACATCTGTACTTATGCAATCAGTATTTTAAGGACACCAGACATTTTTGCAAATGAAAATGAAGTGTACGGGGCGAAACATGACTGAAAATCTGATTTTATTAATTCATGTGCCCTGAATTGGCAAGATACAGTCAAAGAAACGTATCCCCTGAAATGAGGAGATTGTTACAAATTGAGAAACAAAATGCTGGCAATGTTGTTGACGCTTCAAGGAGCTTCACTTCTGCTATGACTCGTATGACATTTGACGTTCTTCTCGTCTTGCTTTCTGAAGAAGGCTGATTCTGACAGAAGCTTGATCCTTTCGAGGCCTACCAAGTTGTAGGTGATACAGACGAATTCAGAATGCAGTTGTTCGCTTATTCCCTTATTTTGCATGGATCGCCCCTTCGGGTTTTTAATCCATCGGGATACCCATTTTTGCCTGAGTTGTCCAATGCGGCTTTTCAACTCAGCGGGTGTACATTTTTTTTGTTTATTTTCCCTTATTTTTGCCCGAGTCTTTTATTCTGTTTTTGACTCGCCGGGATGCCCTATTTTTGCCTGGACTTATATTCTGTTTTTGTGTCCAGCGGGTCATTTTATGCGAAGTATTTTTTAACTGCATCTGAATTCACAGGGGACGGGAAATCTTCACCATCCATAGTGCTGAGCATCAGTGCTCCACCAGAGAAAACTTTCTTTACTACAAATGGTCCTTCATAATTCGGAGTCCACTTGCCCCTGTGGTCTGTATGAGGAGGGAGGATTCTTTTCAGCACAAGATCTCCTACTTGGTACTCTCGGTGCCTAACTTTCTGATCGAAGGCTCTCTTCATTCTTTTCTGATATAACTGCCCATGACAAATTGCAGCCAGTCTTTTCTCTTCAATCAGACTCAGTTGTTCGTATCGGGACCGGACCCATTCTGCTTCGTTCAGCTCAACATCCATCAGTACCCGCAGGGAGGGTAATTCAACTTCAACAGGTAGGACTGCTTCCATACCATACACAAGCTGATACGGTGTTGCCCTAGTGGATGTTCTGATTGACGTGCGGTACCCATGCAAGGCAAACGGTAGCATTTCATGCCAGTCTTTGTAGGTGACTACCATCTTCTGCACAATCTTCTTGATATTCTTATTAGCTGCCTCAACAGCGCCATTCATCTTTGGCCTGTAAGGAGAAGAATTGTGGTGTTGGATCTTGAAGTCCCGGCATAGCTCTGCCATCATTTTGTTATTCAAGTTGGAACCATTGTCAGTAATGATTCGTTCGGGAACTCCGTATCGACAGATGATATCTCTCTTCAGAAATCTGGCTACCACTTGCCTTGTAACATTTGCATAGGAAGCTGCTTCGACCCACTTGGTGAAATAGTCAATGGCAACCAGGATGAATCTGTGGCCATTCGAAGCAGTCGGTTCAATCTTGCCAATCATGTCAATGCCCCACATGGCAAAAGGCCAAGGTGAAGACATCACATTTAGAGGATTGGGAGGCACATGCACCTTATCCGCATAAATCTGGCATTTATGGCATCTTCTGGCATAAGCACAATAGTCGGCATCCATCGTGATCCAGTAATAACCTGATCTTAGCAACTTCTTGGCCATTGCATGTCCTCCAGCATGGGTACCAAAGGATCCTTCGTGCACCTCGTGCATTAACAAGTCTGCTTCTGTTCTGTCAACGCATCTGGGGAGTATCATATCAAAGTTTCTCTTGTACAGGGAACCATCAGTGTTCAGAAAGAAACTGCCAGCAAGCCTTCTCAAAGTCTTCTTATCATTGGAAGATGCCCCAGGTGGGTATGCTTGGTCCTCCAAGAAGCACTTAATGTCATGGAACCAAGGCTTATCATCTTTGACAACATCCGCTGCAAATACATATGATGGTCTGTCAAGTCTGGACACTGAAATTTGAGGTACAAAGTTGGCAGCTTGAACTTTGATCATGGATGAAATGGTAGCCAGAGCATCTGCAAACTGATTCTCGTCCCGAGGGATATACTCAAGCTTGACTGTTGTAAAGAAAGTCAATAACCTCCTTGTATAATCCCTGTAAGGTATCAGATGATCCTGGTGGGTGTACCATTTGCCATTGGTTTGATTGATTACCAGAGCTGAATCTCCGAATACAGTCAAAGTCTTGATTCTGAGGTCAATGGCTTCCTCAAGACCCATAATACAATCTTCGTATTGAGCTTCGTTGTTAGTGCAGTTGAAGGTGAGTCTTGCCGAGAAAGGCATGTGAACTCCTATAGGTGTAATGAGTACTGCACCAACACCACGACCATTCATATTAACAGCCCCATCAAACATCATAGTCCATTCTTCTTCCGGGTCAGGCCCTTCAGTGTGAACAGGCTCTTCATGATCTTTTGCTTTTATGAACATGATGTCTTCATCAGGGAAGTCAAATCTCATAGGCTGGTAATCATCAATAGGTTGCTCAGCAAGATATTCTGACAATACACTGCCCTTAATGGCTTTCTGAGATGTGTATTGGATGTCATATTCTGTGAGGATCATTTGCCATCTTGCAACCCGTCCGGTAAGTGCTGGCTTCTCAAAAATGTACTTAACTGGATCCATCTTTGAGATCAACAAGGTGGTGTGGGTCAACATATACTGTCTCAGTCGGCGAGCAGCCCACGCTAAAGCACAGCAAGTTTTCTCGAGCAGTGAATAACGTTGTTCACAGTCGGTAAACTTTTTGCTTAGGTAGTATATTGCATACTCTTTTCGACCAGACTCGTCATGCTGGCCCAACACACACCCCATCGACTCTTCTAATATTGTCAAGTACATGATTAGAGGTCTTCCTTCGACTGGAGGCATAAGGATCGGAGGCTCTTGTAAGTATTCCTTGATCTTGTCAAAAGCCTTCTGGCAGTCTTCGTTCCACCTGACCGTCTGTTCTTTTCTTAGCAGCTTGAACAAGGGCTCACAGGTTGCCGTAAGGTGAGATATGAACCGTGAAATGTAGTTCAATCGACCTAAGAACCCTCAAACTTCTTTTTCTGATTTCGGTGCAGGCATCTCTTGAATAGCTTTGACTTTATCAGGGTCAACTTCAATCCCTTTCTCACTTACAATAAATCCCAGCAGCTTACCAGATCGCACCCCGAATGTGCATTTGTTGGGGTTTAACTTTAGTTGGTACTTCCTCAGCCGCTTGAATAGCTTCAGCAGATTTACCAGGTGGTCTTCTTCAGTGAGGGACTTGGCAATCATGTCATCCACATAACATTCGATTTCTTTATAGATCATATCGTGGAATAATGTCACCATAGCCCGTTGATATGTTGCACCAGCATTCTTCAGTCCGAATGGCATCACCTTGTAACAGAACGTGCCCCAGGGTGTGATGAAGGTTGTCTTCTCCATGTCTTCAGGTGACATTTTAATCTGATTGTATCCTGAAAATCCATCCATGAAGGAGAATACTGAGAACTGAGCCGTGTTATCCACAAATACATCGATGTGAGGTAATGGGAAGTCATCTTTTGGGCTAGCTCTGTTCAGATCCCGGTAGTCAACACACATTCTTACTTTGCCGTCTTTCTTAGGCACAGGTACTATATTAGCAACCCACGGTGGATAGCTAGTTACAGCAAGGAACCCGGCGTCCCACTGCTTTTGTACCTCTTCTTTGATTTTCATTGCCATGTCAGGACGAGTACGGCGCAGTTTCTGTTTAACCGGCGGGCAATCTTCTCTTAAAGGCAGCTTGTGCATAACAATGTCGGTGTCCAACCCTGGCATATCTTGATAAGACATAGCAAACACATCCACATACTCCTGAAGCAGGTCAATCAGTTGTTTCTTCACTGAGTCTTGTAAGCAGGCCCCGATCTTAACTTCTTTCACGTCTTCATCTGTACCAAGATTAATCGTTTCGACCTCCTCCTGATGAGGAGTGATAACCCTTTCCTCTTGTCTTAACAACCTGGCTAGCTCTTCAGGAAGCTTATACTCTTCTTCAACCCCTTCATCAGCTTGATTGATTGGATTGTCAAAGTCATACGAAGTCATAGCCGTGCTGTTGTCGGTGCGGTCTGGAAGGCACTCTCTGCAAGGGTTCAGTTTGTTCATTTTAGTGATTGATTTTAATCTTGTTTAGAAAGAGTGAAATGAAATTATCATTTTGAAAACATTGCCATTTTATTTTTTGTACAAAAAGAAAAATGGAAAAACAGTGAGCGGAAAAGAAAAAAGACTCATTTGCAAAAGATGTCTGATATTTCATTGATTAATCTTGTTGCACAAAATTACAGATGGCCCGATTACAAAATGAGTCTTGTCATCTTGGGCAAGATGCAAGACTTGATGCATGCTCAAAATACAGGAAATAATAATTACTCTGCAGGAGTAACTCTTATAATTTCCTGGGAAGACCAGTTTGAGATACTGCTCCCCGGGATCTTTGGACGGATCCAACTCTCCAGGTTGCGGTCGCTTTCATCCTCGTCTTCCAAGTTGTTCACGGCATCGGGGGTGAGCATCCCCCCACTGACAAAATTGGGCTCCTTAGCAGCCTCTGCTTGATCTTGTTGAGTTGGTTTGTAACCCAACCCAAATCTATCCTCCTTCTTCTCTACGGGCAGCAACTTGCCCCAGCCTTGGGCAGTCCCTTCTTCAACAACCTTCCGGGCTTGTTGATAAGATATCATTGAGGTTCCAGGTACAGCGGATGCTTCATTTATGTTCAAGGCCTCAAACCCTTGACTCATAGATTCGTGGATCTCCCCATCCATCTCAATGTATTTGTAAGTAGCCAGATGGCTAACAAAGATATCCTCCTCCCCACAAATAGTAACGACTTGGCCCTCCCACTCGAATTTTAACTTCTGGTGAAGGGTAGACGTAACTGCGCCAGCGGCGTGAATCCAAGGTCTACCCAACAAACAGCTGTAGGCCGGCTGAATGTCCATCACGTAGAAGGTCGTTTTGATAGTTTGTGGGCCAATCGTTATAGGCAACTCAATTTCCCCCAGAACTGATCTCTTAGAACCGTCAAAGGCTCTCACTACCAGGTTACTGGGACGTAATGCCAATCCTTCATACTCCAGCTTCACAAGGGATTTTTTAGGTAAGACATTGAGGGATGACCCTGTGTCTACCAGTACATGGGAAAGAACTGCACCTTTACACTCCATGGTAATGTGCAAAGCCTTGTTGTGATTGCGACCTTCCGTAGTCAAATCAGTGTTGGTAAATCCTAGTCCATTACTAGCGTTAACATTTCCAACCACAGCCTCTAACTGATTGACGGTAATCTCCTCTGGCACATAAGCTGCGTGCAAGAATTTTAATAATGCGTTCCGATGAGCCTCGGAGCACATTAACAATGATAAAATGGAGATCTTGGAAGGTGTCTGGTGAAGCTGGTCCACTATCTTGTAATCACTTTTCTTGATGATTCTCATGAATTCATCAACCTCTTGATCAAAAGGGGTTTTCAAAGCTTCTTTAGCAACTTGATCTTCTTGCACCATGCTCTTCCCTTTTGCCTTGGCAGCAGCTTCTGCTTCGGCACTGGGTCTTGGAATTTACGGGGCAAAGAGACGTCCGCTTCGAGTGAAGCCTCCGCCTCCCCCCACATTGTCTATTTGTGGTGAAGAAGTTGATGATTCCAAAGTGATTTTCCGTCCTTCGCAGTATAGATCGGAGCCGTAATGCCAAGGGATGGCATTACTGCTTTCATAAGGTACTGGCCCAGGCACTGTGATAGTGACTGGACTGATAGTAGCTGCAGAAGGGACCGTGATAGTCTGTGGATCATAGTATATTATGACTGGTGCTCTGATAGGAGTGGCATTTTGTGAGTTGTAGGCAAAATCATTTGCAGGATCATAATAAATTGTAACTGTTGAGACGCTTTCATTGTTTGCTGTTGATGTTGTAGGAGACACTGTTGAATGGATGGGTGTTGCTTTTGTAGGAGATTCTGAATGAAGAGGTGCTGAAGTTGTAGCAGGGGTGTTTGCTGATATTTGGTCCGTTGAAGTAACAGATGAAGCATTTGTTGATGAGATTGAAGAGTTGTTTGGAACAATGGCTGTTGCAGTTGTAGAAGACTCGGGAACTGTTGTTAAGGAGATTGCTGGATTGGTAGGTATTGATGTTGTGATCTGAAGTAGGCCACTCTGGATGAGACCATCTATGCCATCTCTCAAGTTATCACACCCATTCACTGAAATGTTGCAATAAGCACATCCTAGCTCACACCCAGGGAAAATTTGACATTCAAGGAGTTGAGCTTTAACCTCTACCAAAGGTGTCCGAATCTGCCCCACACTGGTTATCAAATAAGACGGCTTATCTTCTTCAATAGCATTGATTCTGGGTCCTCCGTGGTTTGGCATAGGGTTCTTGTTAACGTTTGGTGGTGGTGCAAAGTTTAGAGCTTTAGAATCTACCAAGTCCTGTACTTTCATGTGCAAAGCTCTACACTTCTCTGTACTATGGCCAGGTGCATTTGAGTGAAAAGCACATCTGGCGCTGGCGTCATAATTTCTGGGCAGACTAGCAGGATCTGGAGGTGCCAACGTCCTTAGCTCAACCAGGTTGAGTTTCAGGAGTTGTGGCAGTAATGTGGCATAAGGCATAGGGATCGGATCAATCACCCTATTGGCCTGAGATGGTCTCTGTTGAAACGGTCTTTGCTGATTGTTGTTGTTGGTGTTGTTGTTGTTATAATTTCTCTGAGGTGGATACTGAGTTTGTTGCTGGTAGTGAGATGGTTGCTGCGGTTGGTATGCTGGTTGAGGATGAATTGGAGCGGGAATGGTGACTGCTGCCACAGACCTATGAACATATTGGGGTCTGCCCCTGCCGGTATGGATAGCATTAGTCTCACCAGTTCTTCTTGGGCCCACAAAAGGCTTTCTCGGGTTGTTGGAAGAGCTTGCACCGTTGTCAGAAATTTTGCCCATCTTTAATAGGCTCTCAATTCTTTCTCCAGCTATAACCACATCTGTAAAGCTGGTGGAAGAAAAGGCGGCTAGCCTATCAATGTATGTCCCTTGGAGGGTGTTCATAAACATGTCGGCCATTTCCCTCTCCGACATGGGTGGCTGGACAGCAGCAGCAAGCTGTCTCCACCTCTGGGCGTACTCCCGGAAGCTTTCTCTAGATGATTGTGACATTCCCATCAGGAGGGTCCTGTTGGGATCCATATCCAAATTATACTGGTATTGTCTAATGAAGGCCTCAGCCAAATCCTTCCAACACCTGATGGTTGCTCTAGTCAAATGAGAGTACCATTCCCTTGAAGCTCCCGTTAAGCTATCCTCAAAATAAAACATCCATAGCTTTTCATCCATGGTGTATGCCTTCAACCTCCCCAGAAAGGATTGCAAGTGGGTTCGCGGGCAGGAAGTTCCGTTGTACTTCTCAAAGCACGGAGGTTTAAATTTGTGGGGAATCCTGACCCCGTCCACTAATCCCATGTCCATAACATCAAAACCCAGGGAGTTTTGAGACTCCAGGGATCTTAATTTTTCAGCAATCTCATCTAGCCTTCTGTCATAGGCCTCATCCCCAGCTCCCATTACTGTGAACTGATCTTCCTGGGGGTCTTCTTGGAGTACTCTGCCTGTAGTAGCATTCCCTTGTACATTAGCAGGGATGTTGATCTCTGGATGAAGGTGGGGCCCAAATACTGGTGGGTTGACATGAGGCTGAACCCTCTCATTGTTGCTTGTTCCACCAGTCCCTAGATGGGGGTCTTCCTGAGTCTGCCTCTCTACCAAAGCTCTTAATCTCTCTTGGCTCTGAGCTAAGCCATTCATCACCTCCATAAATTGTGTCATCTGATTCCTCATTTCCAGTCTCTCATTGGCCATTTGGTTCCTGACCTCTGTAAGGTCTTGCTGTACCTGGTCCATCTGTATACCCGGAAGGTTGTTGTGGGTAGGATATCTGTGTGGACGGTTGAGTGGGAACACCCGTCGGCGAGCAATAGTTCCTGAACCACAACAGAGTTAGTAACAAAAACAAAACAAGACCTACAAAACAAAACAAAGGTTAGTATGCAATGCAGTTATGCTTATTTGATTCCAAGGTATCCGGCTTGGCACTTGGTTTTGACCTTTCCAGACCCCTGAGGAAGATGCTTTTGATGTTGCTCGAAGAACTCAGATAAAAACAAACCAACACAATATATTACAAAAAGTAAATGATACATAGTTTGTTTTTTACAATACATGCCCTCTGAGGGGTCAAAATACAACACAAAAAGGAAAAGTACAATAAAATGAAAGCAACAACAAGCAAAAGTCAGACACCAAGACCAAATTCATCTTCCTGAACTTCCTTCAGAAGTGCTTCAGTCACGGGATCAGCTGGACGCTCTGTAAGGTTCCTGATAAGGAGATTCCTGGTAGCAACAACTGCAGTTAGCTTCTTGTGTCGACTCTGGTCCTTTGACCTCTTCACACCAGCTTTAATCTTCAATTCTGAGATCTCTCTTTGGGCTGCTAGCAAGGCTTCCTGTTGCTCTTTTGCACTAACCTCCAACTGCTCAATCTTGTCCTGAGTCCTCTTATCTTCCTGAGTACGAGCTTCGGTGATCCTGACCCACCTAGCTTGACTCTCCTTCAGATACAAATCAGTCCTGGCCTTCTGGAACTGAGCCTCCTTGCAGGCATTCTTCAAGATCTGTTCTCCAGCCCTAGACTTCTTGATGTAATCCTCTGACTTCTCAATTCTGGCTAGATGCTCCACCTTTAGCTTTTCTAACCTTTCAATGTCCAGACGACCATCACTCCTCTCCCAGAGGGTCTTCTGTAGAGCCTGAGTCAAATTCTCATTCCTCTCTTTCAGCTTCTCAAACTCCTCTAAGCTGACAGTGGCAGGAGGTGGTGCTGTGGATGGCCCAGGTGCATCCTCAATAGTGAAGGGCATCCCAGAAATTTGTGCCCTGGCATGAGACCACTCATAGTACTGAGCTGAGGCCACATTGTTGCATCTTCCAAGAACAGCCATTCCCTTGGTCTGGACATTGTCCCAAGCCCAGGATGCTTGCCTGACAATAGCCAGATTAGGCTTAATCTCACAATAAAGGGTCTCAGCCAAGTCTTGCACTTTAGGAGGGTGAACCAGAGCATAGCCCAACTGTCTTTTGAATAGCAAAGGGTTGTAGTTGATGCAACCCTTCACTCCTATCAGAGGTACATTGGGGAACTGCCCACAACTAGTAATTATGTCCCTGCCCTTGGTGCTCTGAGTGCACCACCTAATGTCAGCTGAAGTCAAAGAAATGAGTCTTCTAGCCCAATTCTTTTGCTGGTGAAGATTCAAGAATGCATCAGTCTTGGGCAGGTGTCTGAGCAGCCAGGTATGGAATAAGGGAGCACAGCATCTCACCAATCTCCCTCTCTGCTTTTCATTCCTTTGGTGGATAGAGTAGTAGAAATCTCCCAGTAAAGTGGGCACTGGGTTCCTCAGAATGAAAAGGTGAATGGCATTCTTACTAATAAATTTAGGCTCGTCTGCAAAAAGTATGACCCCATATATGCTAAGGGCCAACAAAGCACAGACTGCCTTCCACTCTCCCAAAGAGGCCTTCAGGATGGCCTGAGAAGTCAAGAAATCCAAATGTAGACCTGAGATTCCAGCCTTGGTAGCCATATTCTGCCCAATCAGGACTGGTTCCAGATACAAGGCCTTTGCCACCTCTTCATTACTAGGAAAAGCCATCTCAGGGTTGAAGGGGACTCCACCCCTGACAGGTACACCAATCAGTGATGAATACTCTTCCAGCAAGGGTCCCAACTGAAAATCCTGAAAGGTGAAGCACCTCAGAGGGGGATCATAGAACTGCAGGCAAGTATGAATCAAGCTCCTCTAGGAAGGGTCCAAATCCATAACCACATCAAGGATGCCTCCATAATGTTCTCTGAATAGTGGTATATGGTATGGAGTAATCAAGGCCTGGACCTTCCTGATGTTAGCCAACTCAGGCTCAAAGAAATGGTAGGAGATGTTGCTCTTCTTGGGTGCCATGTTGCTGAAGAAAAGCTGAGACAGATGCTGATGATGACTGATACCAGAAGATGGGCCATTGACAGGCTAATACTGATGATGCAGGTGACTGAAACAGGTGGCTGATGAGGATAGCTGAAGCAGATAGGTCTATGCAGATGAAGGGGTCAAAACCAAGCCAAAATATAGTATGGATACCCTGAAAAACAAATAAGCAAATGTTAAAATGATGCAATGGTGATGTATGCAAATGATATGCAAGGGTTTGTGATCAAGCTGGATCTGATCAAGTGCTCTGATATAAGTCTATGTATGTTCAAGAAATCCAGATGGAGGTTCATAAGTCCAGTAACCAAGGTGGGGGACTCAAATAAAGAGTCACATATCCAGGGTTAAAATCACAAGAACTGTTCCAAAATGGAGTACTCTTAATCAAAACAAAGTAACAGGGTATGCTGAGGTCAAGGGTACCTGCAAACCTGTAAACAGCCCACCCCCCTCACAGGTGATGTTCTAAAACAAGGATCCTCAGACTTGGATCAGTTATGAGAAGTGTAAACACTTCTAACCCGGAGGTACAGTGTTTACAATAACCATAAAAGATCCTCCTCTAATTCACCTCAGTTTCTGAAGGTCATAGTAAAGGTCATCCAGACTTAGCAGGCTTCCCAGATAGCCCTAGCACTACAGGAGATCTGTAGCACAGAGTTCTCAAGAAGAAACCCATATCTGAACCGTGTTTCATATTCCCGCACCAGACCGAAATGGAATGGGAAAGAACATGAACCACTCTAGCCTATATGTCACTCAGGTCCCAGGTATAGGACCTTAAACTCTCAGTAGAACCCCACCCACCAAGACAGAAGACAGATCCAGCCAGATAACAGTATGACAGTATGATGCATATAAAGCTGTAAAGAAAGTGATAAATAACTGTACATAAAGCAATAAATAAAAGCAACTATATAAACACAATTAGCACATAACACCCCAGTAAACACAAATCAATCAAGCGCTAGGAGGAACCCACAAAAAGAACCAGAAGCCCTGGTTACAGTATAAGGTTCCCCAGCAGAGTCGCCAAGCTGTCGCTCCCACTAAATGAAGCCGGGTCAAATAGGGTACAGACGCGAACGGTCGGCGAGAGGAGGATGTGAGAACACACAGGAGTGAACTCACAGGGAATGAAAAGAGTCGCCAGCTAGGCATTTTTATCCCGGAGGAAAGGTAATGCTGCATAGACCTGGAAAGATATGGATAAGACGGTTGCGAACCAGAGAGACTGAGAAAGGGGGTTGGTTACAACCTGGGAAGGTATTAGCACCCAGATTGTCCGCCGTACTCGACGGGATCCACGCTTAAAAGATTTATGTTTTAAAGGGGTAGTGTCAGTGCAATTTGTGTGTAAAAGAGACTGGAAAAGGATGTACAGGTGTCAGTGTAAGAGAAGTGTGAAGTGCATAAATGTACAGTGTCAGTGTAGGAACAAGAGTGAAGTGCTCATGATAATGAGGCTAAGGAAAATGTTGGAAGGAGGGGGAATATACAGAGACTTTTGTTCGATAACTGTTAAGTTATGCCTACGTATCCTCTCGTGCAATGAGGAAGTCAGAACACCGTAGTTCGACCCAAAGAGACTGAAAGATAAATTGACTTGTGAACTGCTTACTAGTCTATGCTCAAGTGTATGACCTGTCTGGCTCAGGTGCAAACTGTCTTGCATTAGACGGAAGAAGCGAGTTCTCGTTTGTGAATGAAGATGATGAGAAAAGAATCCCGGAGGAGTCGATTATTGTTTGTTTTTGTATTTTCAGTCTTTTATTGCTTTTGAATTTGTCATAAGTTAATGAGCTTAAGCCTAAACCAATGGGTTAGTAAACTCATCACATCCTCCCTCTGATTAGGGGTAATGAGGATACCTTAAGTGTGAAGTCAGCTTCTCACACTTAATCACCTTTGGTGTAGGGTTAAGATCATTAACCTACTTGTGATTATTTAGATGTTTTTGTTTGTTTTTTTGTTTAGTGTTAAGTAATGAGATTAAGCCATAATCAGGGATTGAACAGACTCATTACACCATCCTAATAGAAGGATAATAGATGAGAATGTTTAAGCTGAGGAAAGCTCCTCAACTTAATCCATGATTAGGGATTAAACTCATGACAAAACAAAGCCTTTATTAGATGGATTTTAGTTAATGATATGATGATGAAGTGAGTTTTAGGGTTTGTAAGACAACTTGAGGGGGACTTGTCCATTAACACTAGGGTTAGTCCTTCTTAACCAATTAAGGAAGAATTAGAACCCTAATGTAAGGCCCAAGTTACAAGCTTGATGTCTTGATGATTTTTGAGATGGATTGATTTAAAGGATTTAAACACATTAAGGGTTTAACACTTAGGATTAAAGTTATACACTCCATCCTAATAGAAGGATGCAGGCATAAGCTTAATCACAAAGCCTTAAAACCTTTAGGGTTTAGTCCCTGATTATGAGATGAGAAGAGAAGACTCAAAAGAGACACAAAGGTAAAACTAAGTGGGGGACTAATCAAAACCCTAATCATTGTCATGCTTGGTTGCTCCTAGGGTTTGTGAGGTTTGACAAGAGAAATCTCCAAAGGAACCACCAGGAAGCAGATGAAAGGAGCAGAGAGAAGCAAAGTAACTTGCTTCATTTAAGAAGACAAGTCACTTGAGGAAAGAAAGTAAGAAGAAGAAGAAAGAGCAAGCTCAATCTCAAACACAAAACAAAATGCAGCAAGGATGCATAAGATAGATGAAAAGAAGTTGTGAGAAGTGAAGGCAAATTCACTTCTCAAAATGACTTACCACCTGAAAAGTTAGTGAAAGGAATGCAATGCAATGCAAAATGAGATGAAATGACATGATGCAAACCAAAACCAGAAGCATGTATGTGATGATAATGATGTTATGAGATGATACAAACATGATTCAAGGCATGAGGATGAACATACAAACAAATGGATGCAAGAGAGGCAAGTTTAGAACCATGAACATACATGAAAAGTTATGAAATGCAAATGACATACAACATGGCAAATGCAAGAAGCAATGATCAAACATGCTTCCAATGTGTCTTAAGATGTCTAGTGAATCAAATGGATGCAAAAAATGCTATGGCAAGTCATGGTATGCAAGCAAATGCAAGATGAATGCAAAAGGAAGCCCAAATTAGGGTTTATGATCCATACACCAAACAAAAATCAAAACCAGAAGCAAACATCAAGATAAAAAAATTGAAAATGCATTCAAGAGAACCCTAAACCTATACAAACTCACTGCCCAAAGGAGGGGTTCTAACTCTTAACCTAATTAGGGTTATGAGTTTCCTAAGATTTCTAGGGTTTTAGGGTACCTTGACAAGAAAAATATCAAACAAATTGAAAATGCAAAATCAAGTCATGCCAATTTAATCCTACAAACTACATGATATGCAAGACACAATGCAAAAAGAACCAAAGTCCAACTCTCAAAAACTAGGCAGAAGTGAATTTTCAAAGATTGGATCAAAATAATGCTTTGAAATTGAATTAATTCCATGGAAAATTGTCAAAATGCATCAAGATCAAAAAAGAAATTTGGTTTGAGGGTTGGACAATGTTTCTAAATGATTTTAAAGGTTTCATGAATTTTTTGGTGATTTTTAAATACCTAAAAGTATTTTTAATTAATTAATTCTCATTAATTAATTAAAAAGAAACTTTTAAATGATTTAAAAATATTTTTTAATGCAAAAAATAAAAATAAAAATGTTTTTGGTTTCTGAAAATTAATAAAAGTTTGTACAAAAATTTTCAGAATTTTTAAAATTGTTTTGCTATTTTTTATAAAATGCACAAATATAATGGATTAAAAAGAAAAATAAAATGAATTAAATGGGAGGTAATCAGATCCAAAGGCCTAAATTTGAACTGGGAACGCGCGCGTTTGACTTGGCGCCACATCCAAGGGCTGAGATTCAAACTTCCCTAATTAATGTCATTAACCCTAATCCTGCCCTAATCACTTTCAGGCGACCGGAACACTGTTCCGGTCGTCTTCTCCGGCTAGCTCATTTCTCAATCTCTCTCTACACGCAATGAAAACGAAATCTAACTGCCCAGAACTCATCCCCATTAAAAAACGAATCAAACCCCTCAATCAAACATCATTTTTCATTCATTAAACAGCCAAATCGAATCAAAACATTCTTAGGGCAAAAAGTTTCAGACAGTTCATACATTCTGGTTTCTCAACCATTTTCAAAAGTAAACACATATTCATGATCAGAGGAGTGCATAGGAGCTTTTAAGAACTTAAAAACATGTTTCTGGAAAGAAGTTTGAGATGGCTACCTGAACTGAAGCTTTGGTTTCTGGCACTTTCTGGCTGGTTTCTTGCTTGCAATCAACTCCCCTGGACCTCCTGAGAAGCTTTCAAGGCTTGTTTGAAGTTTGCAATGGCTGGTTTGAGAGATGGCAGAAGTTCTGTTCAATGGCAGGTGGTGATCGTGTTTTTGATTCTTTGAGTTTCAGGCTATGGTGAGGGGTGGTTCGTGATCAGGGAAGTGTATTGAGTTGATTTGTGAAGTTAGTTTTTGTGTTTGTGGCTTGTGCAAGCAGTTTCGAAAGCTTTTGCAAAATGGTATGGAAATGAGAATGCTCTATTTGAGAGTGCTTCAGGCTTGTGTTTTGTATGCTCTGGCTTGCTTTTGATTTGCATAAACTATTGTGATAGGTCAGATGAAGTGATGTGTGCTTTATTGATTGGTATGGCTCAAGTTGCCAAAATGTCAAAGTTGGTGTAAGAGAAGCATGGGCTACTTTCTAGCCAAGGACAAAAGGTATGTCCTGCGCAGCATGATGTGGGGGGAACCCTAGGATTGATCAGCAAGTCAGCAAGCAAGTGGATTGTATCTTATGATGAGTTTTGCAAGTTGGTTCACTTTTGATTCTTATGAGATATCTTGCTCCATAGGCCATAAAAATGTGTGATCTCTTGGCCCAATCTGACTTTTAGGTCTTGTATGATCATGTTGTGAAGTTTAGAAGTCCATTTGATAACTTAATTTTCCTTGAGAAGTGAATTTGCAACTTTGCCTCTTTGGTAGAAACTTTGAAATTTTGTGATTTTAGCCAACTTTGACAAGCCATAACTTTTGATCCAAAATGAATTAGGTCATGTTCTTGTACTTTTTGAAAATGGAATGATCCATTCTACAACTTTCATGACCAAAGTTTTTCCATTTGAAGCATTTTTGAATCAAAAAGCAAGGGTTGAAAAAGTTTCCTAAAATGGCAATTTCATTAAAAGTCAAA
This sequence comes from Lathyrus aphaca, assembly GCA_963966055.1. Taxonomy (NCBI): domain Eukaryota; kingdom Viridiplantae; phylum Streptophyta; class Magnoliopsida; order Fabales; family Fabaceae; genus Lathyrus; species Lathyrus aphaca. The sequence continues at coordinate 29,868,242 of OZ014520.1, read as the reverse complement.
CTTTCCCAAAAAGTCAACTTTGCAAAAGGCTTGAAATTCTTCAATTTTGTGAACTTCCAACATCTTCTATGATCAAATAAAGATCATACACAATCAAAATGATGAAGAACACCCTTTGGTTGGGTCATTGAGGGCCTCAGATGCCCTGATTTTGCACTGACTTGCTTGAAAAGTCAACCCTTGATCAGATGACTTCCCCATGGAATTTCTTCATAAAAATTGATATGCATACTCCCTATACCATATAGAGACCAATAGAAACAATAATGACCAAAACATTTGGAGTTATGGCCTCTGAAACCAAAACCCTAATTTCAGGTCATCTGTGCAATTAAGCCTGGCTCTGCTTCCATACCATTTTCAGTTCTTGTGATTCTGTGACATTCTTGACTTTGAGGAGATATAATATGATGCTTGAACATACATAGACCCCTTTGAAGTGATTTATGACCTTTGGAGTGGCTCAGGAAGCTCTTGGATTGCTCAGATCACAAACCCTAGATGCAGATGACTTTGAATCTATGCAGTGAATCAAAAATGTGATATGAGATGCTATGATTGAGTTTATGCATATGAAATGATCACAAGCCATGGTGTGAATGGGTGAGGGAAAATTTGGGGTGTTTACACACACTACTTATACAGTGAAAGGAAATGTTATCCAAAGGTGAATAAGGCACCCTAGAAGCAAGCTTACTTGTAGCTAGTTTCTTCCTAGGGGTGATGTCTGGAACATCACTTTCGACATCAGTATCAGATTCAGAAGCATCTATGGCCTTTCTCTTCTTAGTGATCACCTTGCTCCATCCTTTAGAAGGGCTAACAACATTCCTTTTAGGGGTGTCCTTAGGATTATCTTTTCTAGAAATAGGCTTACTCTGTGGAGAACTTTGTTCAGCAGTATTCTTCCTTTTCCTTAATGTTAGTCTTTTGGCTATGTTTGGGTTTATGCTGGAAATGAGATTATTTTCAGATATATCATCAAGGTTAATCACCTCATCAGGAATACCATATTTGTCAGTCTCAGGGATAACACCATCCTTTTGAACACTTTCAGCACCCTTGTGTGTAACTCAAACATCAGATGGAGCAGTTTTATTCTCAGGGGTTACAATCCTCCTCAGCATCCTTTCGACTACCTTCAATAGCATAAACAACAACATTTTCTTTGGCTTCCTCATCACTTGGACCAATATTTTGATCCTTTCAGCTATCATGAGAAGCAGGGAGACTAGCCAATGGAACAGAGACACCAACAACATCATGATCTTTAGTCAAAATTTGTGTAATGAGTTCTTTAATGGCCTCATCCGCATAAACATAGCCCTTATTAGCACAAAAAGATGAACATGCAGATGAATCCTTTGGTCTATGCACATTCAGTGTTCTAGGTTTAGAAACCTTAACAGCATCAGAGACAACCACATTCAAGGGAGCGACATCCAGAACATCTTCAGATAGATGATGAACCCTAGAGGACGCGATATAATCAGTCTTGGATAGTGATTGCTTTGACGGAGAGACAAATTAATGTTGATACATTTTGGAACAAATTGACTTTCGCAAAAAGAAAGAACATATAATTCTTGAGTGACTGTGGAAGATGAGAGAGTAGGTATGCGGTATGGAGCAGTGACGTGTTTGATAAGGAGTAATGGGTTTTGAATGTATTTTCTTTGAATAATAAAATTGATGATAAAATCAAATATTTCGCGCCTCCATTTAAATTTCATTAATATAGATTCTTGAAAATACATAATGTCCTTAAGGATGTTCCCACATGTCACTAATTGCCATAAACTCTCATAAAGGCGTATTTCCAGTTTGCCTCTTAGATTTTCATATTGATTTGCTTCCAAGGCTTTTGAGAATATCATCCAACTGCAACTTAGTGGCAATATGTTCTAACTTGATCACTTTATCTTCCACAAGACCTCTGATGAAATGATGTCTAATATCAATATGCTTTGTCCTATTGTGCTGAATAGGATTCTTGAAAATGTTGATTGTACTAAGATTGTAATGTCATGACATCCTGTGTGACATTATAATCAGACATCATTTATTTCATCCAACCAAGCTGAGAACAATTGTTACTAGTTGCTCTATACTCAGCCTCTGCAGTAGATAAGGAGACACAATTTTGCTTTTTGCCGAACCAAGAGATGAAATTGTTGCCTATAAAGAAACAACCTCCAAAATTATTTTTCTTATCATAATACATCATGCCATAGTCACAAGTTCCATTCACATAATCTTGAGTAATCATAATATTTTCTTCTTTATCCTTTTTGGATATGGAACACACAGATGAGTAGCTTGAATCTTGATTAACCTAGAGATAACAATTATCTCTAGACCTGGCTCCCTTCATGATCACTACATTCTCTTCATCTGTGACAAGGCATTCAGATTTGGTGAAATTGACATTCAATCCTTGATCGCACAACTGTCTGATGCTAATGAGATTAGCAGTCAATCCTTTCACAAGTAAAACACCATCAAGATTTGGATCACCTAAACATTCAAGTTTTCCAACTCCTTTGATTTCTCTTTTAACTCCATCACCAAAAGTTACATAACTGGTAGAATGAGGTTTGATATCAATCAACAGATTTTTTAATCCTGTCATATGCTTAGAACAGCCACTATCAAAATACCAATCCTCTTTAGTTGACACTCTAAGAGAAGTATGAGCTATCAAGGCTACATTCTTAGGAACCCATTGTTATTTCTTGATGACCATGTTTTTCTTAGGGTTGGGTTGAGGATTATGATCAGGATATCCATGAAGTCTGTAACATAAAGGTTTTATGTGACCAAATCTTCCACAATAGTGACACCTCCACCTTTGGTACCTTTTCTTCTGATGAGTAGATCTTCCTGCACCATGATGTTGAGACATTGGTTTCGACATCTGATTTGAAACATCATTCTTGAGCTCAGGTTGGATGCTATTTGAGGAGTTGTTTTTAGATCCATCAAATCTTATCCTAGACAGATCTCTTGCACTTCTTCCAGTCTGAAGAATATCATTAAGTGTTTCAGAACCACTGTTCAACATTCTGATAGATTTGTTCATTTGATCAAGTTTGGAATACAACATGGTGTCTTCATTGTTAAGATTAAATATTGTTGTTAAATGCTATTCCTTTTCAACATCTAGTGTTGTTATGATCTTCTTCTTCTTTTCTCCTTTTTGAATCACTTGTACACATCTTATATATAACTTTTGATAAGTATCAACAAGTTCTTCAAAGGTTAGCTCATCTTCACTAGAATCATCATCAGACACACATGTCCCTGTCAAAACAATGATATGTTTAGTTTATTCCTCTTCAAAGTCACTTTCAGAATCTCCATCAGACCATGTAACAGATAAGCCTTTCTTTTGTCCCTTCAGATAAGTAGGACATTCAGCTCTAATATGGCCAAAACCCTCACACCCATGACATTGAATTCTTTTGCTTTAACTTGACTTCTCTTCAGGCTTTGACCTAGAATCATTTGATCTAATGATGTCAGATGAAGTGTTCCTGACATTTGATTTTGAGTTCATATTCATCCCTTTCATGACCTTGTTGAATTGTCTTCCCATCATGGCAATAGCTTCTTTTAGACTTTCTTCATTTTCCACTTCACCTTTTTCTACTTCTTCCTCAGTATTTGACACAAGGGTTATGCTTTTATTCTTCTTTTCAGGCACATCATTGAATCCCATTTCAAATGTCTGAAGAGATCCAGTGAGGCCTTCAACCTTCATATTGCAGATGTCTTGTGCCTCTTCTATAGCAATCACCTTCATAGCAAATCTGTTGGGAACTGATCTGAGAATTTTCCTCACAAGCTTTTCATCAGACCTTTTTTCTCCTAAAGCTCTTGAGGTGTTAGAAATATCAAGAATATTCATGTGAAATTCATGAATAGTCTCATCTTCTTTCATTCTCATATTTTCAAATTTAGTTGTAAGCATCTAAAGTCTTGACATCTTAACTTTGGAAGTTCCTTCATGAGTGGTTTTGATAATGTCCAAAACTTCCTTGGCCAATTCACAATGATGCACTAATCTGAATATGTTTTTATCAATACCATTGAATAGAGAATTCAAGGCTTTAGATTTCCATAGAGCCAAATCATCCTCATCTTTGCTCCAATCTTCCTCAAGCTTCAAAGTATTTTCTCCATCTTTATTAATAATGACAGGATATTCCCATCCTTTGTCTGCAGCTTTCCATGCCTTCTTGTCCAGAGATTTTAAGAAAGCAACCATATGAGGTTTCCAATAATCATAGTTTGAACCATCCAGAATGGGTGGTCTATTCCCAAATCCTCCATCCTTGTCCATAGTACCAGAAAATACTGCCCCTAAATTTCACCCAGAAAAACAGGAAGAATGCTGATCGGAAAATAGCAAGTGTACTATTTTTACCGATGTAGTAATAGAAGGGAATAACCCCAAATATCGATCTCAAGGACTGCTTAATAAAATAAGTTCTTAATGATTAATTTCAATTGGACAAAAGCTATGGTTTAAATTTTTGAATTTAGATTGAATAAACTAAAGTTATAAAAACGTAGACTAAAATAAAGAGTTTTTACTAATATGAAAGTATTGCCAGGGACAGTGTATGATTTGTAGTGCAATGACTCAATTGTTTCTTAATTTTACAGAGATATGCTTTAAAAATGTCTTTCCTAAGTCAATAATGTTTTTCCAAAATTCCTTTAAAGAAAAACCTTTGGTATTCTTCCTCGACCTTGATTCCTCAACGGTCAAAGAAGAATATCAAGCAATAATTCTGACATAAAAAGGTTTTCACAAAAATATCCCAATTCCTCAGTAATATTTATCGCGATAAAATTTATGCAACAAGGTTAGGATGGTTGGTCAGACCAAATCCTAACCACGATCAATTATCCTATTTTCCAACAAAGACAAAGCGTTAAAGACGTTGCATAAAATAAAGAAACGAAATTGAAAACATAATCTCAAAATGAAGAATTCAAATAGTCATTACATAAAGAAAATCAGGGACACCCCCCTGGCATTGGGGGGTTTAGCCACTCATGTTCATAATCGAAATAAAAACAGAGCAAGAAAATTGAGACATTACAATTAACGTAGGATTCGTCGGATCGTCAATTGCTTCCGCTCTTGATCAATCCTTCTTCTCCCGTATTCGTTCTAATCCCAAAATCCCCAAATCAAAAGTGGTTCATTACAGTAATAATTGTCAAATATAAATCAGTCTTCCAAAACACCGCGAAAAGTCCGGAATACCCTTGCAGCAACAAAACATAAGATTTCCTTCTGGTCTTCACAACACGGGCCGTGTTGTGTAACACGGGCACCCGTGTTGTGCCTCTGGTTCACCCCAATGCCTCTTCTTCAACAGATGCTATGACACGGGCCGTGTTGTACAACACGGGCACCCGTGTCACAGCTCTGACTTTCTCCTTTTCTTTGGCAAATCTCACTTTCTTCTGATATTCACAACACGGGCCGTGTTGTACAACACTGGCACCCGTGTTGTGCCTCTGACATCCCATTTTGCTGTCATCTTTCATGCTTGGATCATCTCTTCGGACGCGTCGAACAACCGATTACATATTAACCTGAAACACATAAAAAAAAACAACCACATAACCCATTCCAAAGATAAAAACATAATAAAACGATTAAAACTAACTTGCAATCTATCTTAAGAAAACTACGACAAAACATGAACGAAATACTTAAAACAAACACAAAATTAGACTCAAAGGACACTGAAAACCGGCTTGAAAACTACAACTAAATATCACTGATCAAACTCCCCCAAACTTGAATTCTTGCTTGACCTCAAGCAAAAAATCCTGTATTTATACCTTAAAACACTAGCAAAATGAATTATGATACTCATACGTGGATCCTTCGTTCCAAGTCACCCAATGAGTTCTTTTTGGTACTTCTCTCTCAGTAAAGGTATCACACAAACACTACACCGTGGAAAACCCCAGATCTGAATCTCCTTTTCGGTAACCTCTCTGACTATGCTTCGGGCTTAGGTCTTATTTTTCGATTTTCAACCCTTTTCATTCGGACAATCACTTTTAAGGCTTTTTATGATTTTCACTATGTGTACAAGATTGATCCCCTTTTTAATTGTTGGCACCGATTTTTCTTTGTCCCTTAGGGAAACATTTATGTTCAACCGCCGTTAGGTTGAATAACCTGGTGAGGGTTACCCAACTTAGAAGGATCGATCGTTCTAATGTTTTTATTCTTTTTTTTTTCGGTGCCTTCAAGCCTTTTTTCTCTTTTGGATCAACTTTGTACACACAATTATTATAGATAAATCCAGATATATCAATAGAAACTACTTCGGGTTTACTTCTCAGATCAAAGTACCATGGCACGAATCTACATGTCGAACTCGTTCCTAATTCCGGAGACTCAGTGTGTTCATGTGGTACCTACACATCAAATTTTTTCCATATTTTGCTCATCGGGTTTCTTTTCACTCACATCCTATATACTTTCTCATTATTCACTCGCAACACACAACAGGTTAGCTCAGGGGTGTTTTTTTCAGATAACACATAGCTATAATCTTCAAGCCGACACTACGACACTATTAAAAATAAACATAGATTAAAACAAAACAAACGAAAACATGAAAACTAAACCCCCCCACACTTGAACTCAACAGTGTCCTCATTGTTGAAGAACCAATGTCGGAGGGGACTCACAACTATCACTGCTCAGGTGGAAATCCATGAAGCCTCATCTGCTGCATCCATGAATGCAACTCATCGATGAGGTCCCCTTGCCGGGTCTGCTCTTTGATCATTTCGTCCCACTGCTCCTTGGACACATTCCACTGACCGGTTGCTTGGTTTGATGATCCACCAGCCGTTTGAACCGGGACCTCTTCAGCTTGGTCCCCTTCATCCTCCTCATCTGTAAAATACTCATCAAACTGATCGTTTCCACCCTGCATAGGGTCCTCATACAACCAGTTAGCTCTATTGTCTATAGTAATCAAATTCGGAGCAGGTAAAGAAATCAAATGCTTGTTCCGAGTCATCACAGAGTAATAATTATGACAGCTCTTTATCATACCTTGGTTGATTAAGGTTTCAAGATTAATTTTGGTCTTACCTGCTGTTGCACCCCAAAATTTGCCCTCACAATACAAGACTTTGTGTGCTAAGAAGGTTCACAAGGTTCACAAGAATTCACAATGCTTACAAGACCTTTCATGAGGTTCATGAAGTCTACAAGTCACTTTATGAGGTTCATAAGGTTCACAAGATTCACAATGCTTACAAGACCTTTCATGAGGTTCATGAAGTCTACAAGTCACTTTATGAGGTTCACAAGGTTCACAAGATTCACAATGTTTACAAGACCTTTCATGAGGTTCATGAAGTCTACAAGTCACTTTATGAGGTTCACAAGGTTCACAAGACCTCCCACAAGGTTCACAAGACATTTTATGATGGTTCACAAGGTTCACAAAGTTCACAATTGGTCAGAAGAGTTTGACAATTCCCTCAGACAATGCACCTCCTAAGCAGTGCATCTGAAACTAGGGTTTTGACTTTAATCAGGCTAAATGAACTTCCAAGACTTCAAGTGAGCTTAATAACATCTTATATGTGTGTAAGAACCCCCATGACAAGTTTCAAGACTTTTCTCAAAAGTTTGCTCAGTCAGATGATCAGATAAGTCAAAATCAGTCAAAGCAGTTAAAAAGTCAAACTGAGGTCAACTGTGGTCAAACCAAAGTCAAACTTAATGATTTTTTGCCAACATCAAGTATATGAAGTAAAATTCATCATTTGATCAAGGGTTGATCATGATTCATCAAGGAGATTTCAGATCATCAAGAATCAGGAGTTTCTAAATTAGGGTTTCCTTAGTAAAAGTCAACTGAACTTTGACCAGCCATAACTTTCACATGCTTCATCACCAAGTCTCCATCCAAAGCTCATTTTGAAGGAAATTGAATTCTCTACAACTTTGTGTCTCACAAGCCAAGCCCAAAAATGCTTCATTTGGAAGGTATGAGCTAAGACATTATAGGTCCTTTTGAAAGTCAACAAAAAGTCAACAACTTCAAAAAGGCATAACTTGAGAATGGTAAATGATATGGACATGAAACCAGTGGGGTTGGTTAGAGGACTCTTCAAGATTTCCAAAATGTCCAAGAACACTTTCATAGCATTAAAATTGAAGGATATGTGCCCTTGCAAAGTTGGGAAATTTTTGAGTGGTGTATGAAGAAAATAGGGCTTTAAAATCAATTTCTTCCAAATGGGCTTGCAATCTTGTGATCCAAACTTCAATATAACACCAAGCACGACCCACCCATGTAATTTCTGATTTTTTTTATTTTATTTAATATTTATTTGAATTTTATTCATTTAAATACATATTAAATCAAAATAAAATCAAAAAATCAATATTTAAGGGTGATTCTTCTTCTAGAAAGTCATAAACACCATTCAAGACCAATTATCAACATCCAAATTCGTGCTAGGCCAAAGTAGTAAGAATATATTGGATTTTTTTGATATTTTTGGATGAGAGATTTCTTCATAATCAAGTAATCAATTTTCATGATACAAGGTCCATTCTTTTGACCTAATTCAATCATTATAAATACTTGAAGACACTGCAAGCACTGGGGACGATTTTGGGCAGCTTCAAGAACACTAAACAAATTTCAAAAAATCAAGAAAAAGTTCAAATTCGGATTTTGTGATTTTGTTGTTTTTCAGGTGATTTAAAGGTGGCAAATCATTCTTGGACAATCTCTAAACCTGTTTGCATCATTGTCATCATCAAAATCGTGCCATATCAAGCTAACCGAATCACATTTTGTTCTTCATATTCATGTTTTTGATTCTCTTAATTTAACCGGTTTCAATTGTTTTTGCTTGTGTAGTATGATTTACAATGAAGCTAGGATCATTTCTGGGCAATTAGAATTGAGTTTTGGTGTGCGGATACGCAAACACCATTGTTAGGGTTTATGGTCATAAATTAGGGCTTCCTAATACAGGCAATATAAATGCCTTATGAGACCATATTTGAATTCTCTGAAGCCTGGGCAATCGAATGGTACAAAATATTTGGACAAATCGTACCTGTATACAATATATGTGTAAACCTAGGAATACATACGAAAATAAATTCGCAGGAAAATTTGTATAAGAATTCGCAGGTATTTTCGCAGGTACAGAGGTTGAAGATGACCATAGCGCGGGAATGTCATATTTGAATTGTTAATTTATCTTATTTAGTTTTATTTGCGTTTATATGTTTGAAGCACTGCTTGGCTCAATTGGTAAGGAAGCGTATATGTGAGGCAGCAAACCAGGGTTCGAATCCTGGCTTGGTATATTTTTGGGCAATTTTCTTTTGATTTTCAGGTTTACAATATCTTGATGTTGGATCCATTCCCCATCAGCTACGCAGGCGCAGCCCAGTGGTTCATCTCCTCCATGGTAATGGGGAGGTCCTGGGTTCAAATCCAGGCCTCCCCCATCTTTTTAGAACTTGTTTTTTTTATTTTATTTTCCTTAATTATTTAATTATATATTATTAACTAATTAACTAATTTGTTTATTTAAATTAAAAAACTCAATTAAAATATTAATCCAAAATTATACTTTTTACAAATATCATAATATGTTTTTTTTTGTAAATAATTCTGTATATAATTTTATTGTTTATAATTTGTAAATAATTTATGTAAATTTATATTAATTGTTTAAAATATCTAAACCCTAATTTTTCTTAAATAAAAATCTAAACCCTATTTATTTTCGTAAACCCTAATTTTCTTTTATAATGGTAATTTCTTATTTTATTATGTTTGTTTAATTATAATTAATAAATGTTTCTAAATCATTTTTATTTTTGTAAATATAATTATAATTAACCCTATTTTTATAATATGTAAATATCCTATAAATTGTTTAGAATTTAATTTAGTATATAAATAATTTTTATTATATGTTTAAAAATAGTTAAGAATTGCTAATTTTATTTTATAATTATAATTCTATTTTCATAATATATTCATAATTAATTTAATTTTATAATTTACATATAACTTAAAACTTTATAATAATTAGCATAATTGTTTATATTTTAATATTAAATAATAATTGTTTATAAAATTGAATTTTTTAATTATTATAATATTATTATTTGTTTCATTATATTCTTGTGATATTTATTTATTACTAACCCCATTTAATTTGGTATTATTTTTATTATTATTATTTTCACTAACCCAATTATAATTATTTATTTATTTTGCTTATTATATTTAATTTTGCTTAATTATTATTATGTAATTGCTCCTTGGTGTAATATTTATTTATAATGTTTATTATTTATATTTTATGCTATGGTTAGTAAATAGGGAGTGTAAAGAACATGTTTGTATTTAAAAATTGAATTTAGATCATTTAAATTTAAAGATAAATATTAAAATTGTACACTCACACACGTAAGTCGATCCTGGATCGCCATCTCACTTCCTTAGGGATACCTCTCATGTTGCTTAATCAAAAAAGGTCAAGTAGGGTGTATAAAGCAAAAGTTCCTCAAATTCACATCATCTAGTCCCTTAACAAATAAAAGATCAAGTCCCTTTCGAATGTTGCCTTCGTAATGATCTTGTCCCTTTTCGAATAATGATGACAGTCCCTCCAAAAATGCTTAATACACCCTACAGTTGCCTACATTAACAGATGACCCTTACTTGTCCCTCACATCCAAGGTAATGACTACCTATTCCTTAATAATAGGGATAGTCTTACCATTTAAAGGATTCAAGAACAGAAAGACTTAAACTTTAGGGTAGGTTCCTCATAGTTACTTGCTCACCATTTAAAATTTTTTCAAACATTTCACAATTTCAAACAATTTTCAAACACAAGTTTTTTACGCATCCGTACATGGATCATTATCAAACTCTTATGAAAATTTCTATTCACACACTTCACATTTTCAAAAACAATTCAAAGTGAGCTAAGTAACTAAGAGTCCATGGATAACCATGGATGTAAAGGGTGCTAACACCTACCCTTTACATAACCTACCCCCCGGACCCAAAAATCTTTTAAAAGGTCTTTCCTGTTCTTTTATGCCTTTCCTTTGGATAAAATAAAAGTCGGTGGTGACTCTTGCTATCCGCAACATAACTAAAGTCAGTTCTCCCACCGTGTTACAGAACTGGCGACTCTGCTGGGGATAATAATATTAAAGAGGGGTACCCTTAGGAATTAGATCACTTTAAAATTGTTTGCCTTGTTTGCTTTATACTTACTTGTTGGGCTCTTATGTGTGAAAGATCCTAACCCGGATCTAGTGTACCTTAGGTAAATGGCAATAGACCAAGGAAACTGTACCGCGTATACCGATATGGTTGATCTGGTGGCCATAGTTAGTGTGACTTCTTGGTTGGTGCTTATGTTCCTTAAGTCAAGTTGAGGATAATATGAGGCTGCCATATGTTGTCAATGCACTAACTAACTTTTAGAACCCTAGTTATCCCATCCTGGCCTTTAGAAAAGTAGTGAGATAACCGGCTTTGGTGCAGACTGAAGTTGGTTGATACTCGATACTACGCTCATTGAGATCCTAAACTTGGAGGGTTTTGGTTGGCAAGTAAGTTGCCTACTGAACAACCACCCTTGTGAAGGATCAATGATATTGAGATCCCTTAGAACCTGGTTACTTTATAGGATAGGATGAACCAACTAACTTCAGGGGAGGGTACTTACCTTTGAACCTCATGCAAGCCTTTAAACCTAGGGCTATTGTGTGACTTGTTTGTGTGTGCCACATGTTTGTGATTGAACATAACATCATGACATCATCATGCATCATAAGCATAGCATTTTCACTAACCATTTCAAGGACCAAAGGATTTATCTTTGTTCTTTGTTGTTGGTCATGGCTTCTGCTCGTAGAAACACTATCAGGATCAACTTTGTAGGGATACCTGCTAAGCTTAAAGAGTTGGTTTCTCAAGTGTCTGATCACTCCCAGTTCACCAAGAGACATGGTCACCTATTGGATCTAGTCACTTCAGGATTCAATGAAGACAAGATGAGTGTTCTGTTCCAGTTCTTTGACCCTAAGCACCATTGCTTTACATTCCCTGACTATCAGCTGGTTCCTACAATGGAAGAGTTCTCTAAACTTCTGGGTATACCGGTTCTTGATCAAAGACCCTTCACAGGCTTGGAGAAGGAGCTTAAACCAGAGGCTATTGCTGCAGCTCTACATCTGAAGAAGTCTGACATTGTTCTAGAAACGAGAAGCGGAGTTAAGGGTATTCTTGCCAAGGTGTTGATAGAGAAATCTCAGGTGTTCTTGAAGGCCATGAGCTATGATGCATTTGAGGAGATCTTAGCCTTGCTGATTTATGGCTTAGTATTGTTCCCCAATCCAGATCATTTCATAGATGTTCATGCTATCAACATATTCCTGAGTCATAATCCAGTACCTACATTGCTTGGAGACATCCTACATTTTCTTCATACCCGTACTACAAGGGCACGAGGAACTTTAATGTGTTGCATACCTTTGCTTTCTAGGTGGTTTATTTCTCACCTTCCCCGTTCAGTAATGAAGAATGAGCAAGGGTTCAGGTGGTCCAATAGGATCATGTCACTCTCGCATTCAGATATCCATTGGTGCTCCAGATCTATGGAGAATGTCACCATCATTGACCGTTGTGGGGAGTTTCCTAATGTGCCACTTCTAGGCATAAGAGGAGGCATCACTTACAACCCTTCTCTAGCTCTACGTCAGTTTGGTTATGCTCGGAGCAATGGTCCTCATGACATGTTGATTCAGGGCATTGTGTTTGACTACGACAACGATCTTCAAGGTTACCGTCAGAGATTCATACGAGCATGGGGAAAAGTGAACAAGGTTGACAGCAAGACTTTGGAGCCTAAGTACACTATTCCTATGGAAGCTTATCTCAGATGGGTGCGATCTCGTGCTCAGACTCTCATGATGCCATATCCTGCTATCCTGCCAGTTACCATGGAACCTGTTGCTGAAGGAGACACTGCTTATACCATCCTTCACCCAGACATGCCTACTGACATGGAAGACTTACAGAGATCCTGGATCCAGTTAAAGGAGCAAAGGGATACTTTCGAGGCTCATTACAAAGCAAGCCAAGAAAGAATCCTGGAACTAACAAAACAACTTCACGAGGAACGGAATCTCAACTCATACCTCAACACAAAGAGGAAACGTCCATGGGAGACTTAAAACCCCATCCCTTGTATTTATTACATTTCATTTTCTGTAAGCCCAAGAGGCAAAACAAATTTATTACTAATGAAAGTTTACCTTCTTGTTTGTTTAAGCAAATTTAAATCCTGCGGTCCTTGAAAACATTGCATACGCATTAACATATCATATCATTGCATCACAGTTTTCTTGTGCACATGTTTCTTATCTTCTCGCTGTTTATTTCAGCAATGGCTCTTGAACAAACAGTCAAAGATCTCCAGGCTCAGAATGCCCGATTCCAAGAGTTGATTCTGAACTTGTCCAAGGGACAAGATGAGTTGAAGACACTGCTGGTTAAGAAGAAGAGTCCTGAGGACAACAAGGATGGTCAGTTGGAACAGTTGCAAGCTGAGATAACAGAAATGAGGATCCAGATGAATGGCCAGGTGGCTCTTATCCAAAGTTTAGCTCAGGGGCAAGAAGAGCTGAGAACCTTTGTCCAAAAACTTCAAAGTAATGGAGTCAGGAATCTAATTGTCAATCAACCTCCGTTAAAACAAGCTGATTTGGTTGAAAGGAAGATGAGGATAAAAGAAGGTAAGAAACAGGTTGCCATTGATTGTTCTTCAGTTGAAGAAGATAGACCTGATAAGGTTAATCCACCTCAACACAAGAAATGTAGAAGACAGTTTATCAAATTCAGCACTCCAATGTCACAAGTTCTGCAATGCTTGTTGGAGATGAAACTAATTTCCTTGAAAAATTCTCCTCAAAATCCTAAAACTTCCTCTCCTCGCTATAATCCCAAGGCAAGGTGTGGGTATCACTCCAACTGTCCTGGACATGATACTAATAGTTGTTGGACATTGAAGAAAAAGATCCAAGACCTGATTGACGAAGGAATCCTAGAGGTTACTCCAGAAGGTCAAATTGAATTCTACTATCACCCATCAAACACCGAAGCTGCAAGACAAGTTGCCCAAGGTTGCAAGAAAGAAAGCCTACCTATTCCTGTTGAGATATGGGGCACCTTGGGACATCCAAGTGGTAAATGTGATTTCATGGTGAAGTATACTGCTCCTCAAAGTTCACAGATTGCAATTGAGGACATTCAGCCAACTGGATGGGACAACATTTGAATTTTCATTTGTAATTTCTTTTATTTGTTTGAACACTTACTATTATGTTAAACTTTTGTTTTCATTAATGCATTGCATATGTTTGTCTTGAATTAATCCATTCGTTCCACTATATTTTGAATTATGCTTCTTATTTCTATCTTGTGATATTTAACTCCTGATAAAGCTATAAGCCTGTAGAGGGAGGATGACGAAAACAATACCATAATATTAAGTAGAATGCTTTTGAACAGACTATGCTGACGATGTACAGGCATTGTTTCAATTCCTAAACAATGGAGATATAAGGAAGTTAATCCCTAGTCAACCCTTTTGAGCCTATGAAGTAGGAGTTTTTATTCTCGCACAAATTAAAACCCTTATTCATGACCCGGGGCAGGGTAGTTACTCGGTTAACACAAATATGCCAATTATCTGTGTTGTACACAACTAATGATGGTTCTTTGTAATCATTAAACCTGACAGTCAATATCCAGCAAAAGAAAAAACCCACTAAGTCAAAACCTATGAAGGAGACTTAGTAAAAAAATTGAGAAATTCCGCTGACTGTAATTTTGGAAACAAACAGTTCAGGCAAAAAGAAGATACAACAAAGTCAAAAGAAAAAAGAGGTCACTATGAATCCTCAACAAAGAAAGATGACCGAATGTTCAAATAAATTTTGGATTCCTGAACCATCACAAATGTCAGTGTTACAATTCCAAACTACTGTGGAACCTCAATGCATAAGTTAACCGAGCATAGGACTGAAGAACATCATGGAGAATGGGTTGGGTACAAATAAATTTGAGCCTTTATCTTTTGTTTCTTAAACCATGAACCAGGCCATGTTATAACCCTTTAAAAGTCCTAACTAAAGCATGGTTAGTTCGAAAGCGTACTGCTACAAGAAGGTATCCTGACTCCTTTAGGGCTTATTATAAAACTTGAGTTAATATCACAGTTTTCACAAAAAATGTTTTTCTATAATAACTCTTTTTCAAAATTTCAAGACAGACATAAGCATTGCATTTTTGAATATATTTGTTTGCATATACCTGAGTGTTTGACAAATGGAGAAACTTACAGGATGAATGTTCAATGAACCAAAGTCCTTCCGATGAACAAAGTTGCTTCCAGGATCAAAGTCCATGTATACAAAGGGGCATAGTCATTATCTCCCAATCAAGGGGGGTAGGCCATGATACTTCCCAACTCATGTGGGGCAATCAGGACAGGAGTCAGTTATGTTTAAGTATCCAGGGGCAGATCTCCACATCTGTTTAAATTACCGAGGGTAACATTACAGAATTCATAATGCCAGGGGCATGGTCATTGTTTCCCAGTCAAGGGGCATACCAACTTACTGTTCAATTCATTTGGGGCAATCAGGTCCAGATTCAACAATGCTTAATAGCCAGAGGCAACTCTCCTCATATATGTGAATTTCATGATGTCAGGGGCATATTATTGTGAGGCATTCTGCTTATTTCTCTTGAGATAACTACATTCAGATACTTCCATTATGGGACGATTCATCCTCAACCAAGGGGCAATGCTTTCTTTTCAAATCTAGTATCCAGAGCGTATATGGTCCATCACAATTTGAAGACGCCATTCCTCTCATTGTATTACCTTGATATTAGATTCTCAGCAGAAGCCATGGCAGAAATTAATTGTCTACGCCAGTAGTATCAGATAGTGTCAGTATCATGTCTTCAGATCCAGCTATGAGGATTTCTGGGAAGGTATTCAGGAAAGTTAAGAATCTCAGGAGCTCTAAATCCAATTGGTTATACACTCTCGAAGTTGAAACGACCCTGTTTTCAAGTTCAGCTTTACTTTTCCCTCTGAATCCAGATTTACTTTTACCCTATTTACATAAACGAAACGTCCATTGGTTGTGTTTGAATGTATGTATGCTTTTGAATATGATTGATGTTTACCAGAAATGCATGAAAATGCAGTAATAGTATTTACTAAGGACGAACGAGGGAAAGATCTCAACGAAGCTTCGCCGGTTCATCTTTGCAAGACAGTTACAAATCCCCAGTAGGACAAATCCATTTTCATAAAGTCACATCTCCCCTGGAATTTATATCCATCTCTTTTATCCTCATACAGATATTCGGGAATTTACTTTCCAATAAGAGTACGACGAACGAAGACGGGAGGTTATATATACCCTACTATCGAACGAAGACGGGAGGTTATGTATACCTTGCTATCCCCAGCAGACGGAAGATTATGTATATCCTACTATCAAACGAAGACGGGAGGTTATGTATACCTTATTATCAAACAAGACGGGAACGAGTTCCTCATATTCTTCAGCAACGAATCGTGATTTATTTTCCCTGGCCAGCAGTTGTTATACGAAGATATCCAGACGCTTCAGGCTGCATGATGCATACATACATCATTTACATTATAACATACATATACATAGATACATAATACATTACTTAAGTGCATCATATTATACATGCATACATAATGCATAAACTAATACTACCATATAGAATGCTACCTTGTTTTCAGGTTAATTCTTCAACAAACAGACTTCATCAACCACTTGTGATTATCAGGACTGCTTTACCCTCCTGAAAGTTATCAATCCTTCAGGACTGCTTTATCCTCCTGAAAGCTTCTTATACCTTAGGACTGCTTTATCCTCCTGAAAGCATATCACCTCAGGACTGCTTTAACCTCCTGAAAGCATATCATTACCCCAGGACGTTGTTATCCTCCTGAAAGCATATTATCTCCTCGGGACGTTTTTATCCTCCTGAAAGCATATTATTACCTCAGGATTGCTTTATCCTCCTGAAAGCATATCACCTCAGGACTGCTTTAACCTCCTGAAAGCATATTCATACCTCAGAACGTTGTTCATCTTTCTGAAAGCATATCATCACTTCCTCAGGACATTGTTATCCTCCTGAAAGCATATTATTACTTTGGGCCGTTGTTATCTTCCCAAAAGTTATTATCCCCTCAGGACTGCTTTATCCTCCTGAAAGCTTATTCATACCTCAGAACGTTGTTCATCTTTCTGAAAGCATATCACTACTTCCTCAGGACGTTGTTATCCTCCTGAAAGCATATTATTACTTTGGGCCGTTGTTATCTTCCCAAAGGTTACCACTTCCTCAGGACGTTGTTATCCTCCTGAAAGCATATTATCTCCTCGGGACGTTATTTATCTTCCTGAAAGCTATCACCCCCACCTCAGAACGTTGTGTATCTTTTTGAAAGCATATCATTCCCTCAGGACTGCTTTATCCTCCTGAAAGTGCACTATTACCTCAGGACTGCTTTATCCTCCTGAAAGCATATCACTCCCTCAGGACTGCTTTATCCTCCTGAAAGCATATTATTACCTCAGGACGTTGTTTATCCTCCTGAAAGCATATTATTACCTCAGAACGTTGTTTATCTTTCTGAAAGCATATCATTCCCTCAGGACTGCTTTATCCTCCTGAAAGTACATTATTACCTCAGGACTGCTTTATCCTCCTGAAAGCATATCACTCCCTCAGGACTGCTTTATCCTCCTGAAAGCATATTATTACCCCGGGACTGCTTTATCCTCCTGAAAGCTATCATTATACCTCCATATTTTGGACTGCTTTATCCTCCAAGAAATGTACCTGAAGAAATCTTCTCCAAGTGGCATCTTTAAGCCCACTCAAGCATATACAACTAGTCATCAGTATCACTCTACGCACCGGTGAGTGCAAATTTTTGGGCTTTTGTGTTCAATCCCCTTCAACCTTCCAAGTCACGACTGGCACATATACCAATCTAACCCCTCAGGTTTCAGAAAATTGAACAGGGGCAGCTGTTGCACCCCAAAATTTGCCCTCACAATACAAGACTTTGTGTGCTAAGAAGGTTCACAAGGTTCACAAGAATTCACAATGCTTACAAGACCTTTCATGAGGTTCATGAAGTCTACAAGTCACTTTATGAGGTTCACAAGGTTCACAAGATTCACAATGCTTACAAGACCTTTCATGAGGTTCATGAAGTCTACAAGTCACTTTATGAGGTTCACAAGGTTCACAAGATTCACAATGTTTACAAGACCTTTCATGAGGTTCATGAAGTCTACAAGTCACTTTATGAGGTTCACAAGGTTCACAAGACCTCCCACAAGGTTCACAAGACATTTTATGATGGTTCACAA
Source organism: Lathyrus aphaca (assembly GCA_963966055.1). NCBI lineage: Eukaryota > Viridiplantae > Streptophyta > Magnoliopsida > Fabales > Fabaceae > Lathyrus > Lathyrus aphaca. Next base: position 29,849,668 of record OZ014520.1, on the reverse strand, counting down.
GGTTCACAAAGTTCACAATTGGTCAGAAGAGTTTGACAATTCCCTCAGACAATGCACCTCCTAAGCAGTGCATCTGAAACTAGGGTTTTGACTTTAATCAGGCTAAATGAACTTCCAAGACTTCAAGTGAGCTTAATAACATCTTATATGTGTGTAAGAACCCCCATGACAAGTTTCAAGACTTTTCTCAAAAGTTTGCTCAGTCAGATGATCAGATAAGTCAAAATCAGTCAAAGCAGTTAAAAAGTCAAACTGAGGTCAACTGTGGTCAAACCAAAGTCAAACTTCATGATTTTTTGCCAACATCAAGTATATGAAGTAAAATTCATCATTTGATCAAGGGTTGATCATGATTCATCAAGGAGATTTCAGATCATCAAGAATCAGGAGTTTCTAAATTAGGGTTTCCTTAGTAAAAGTCAACTGAACTTTGACCAGCCATAACTTTCACATGCTTCATCACCAAGTCTCCATCCAAAGCTCATTTTGAAGGAAATTGAATTCTCTACAACTTTGTGTCTCACAAGCCAAGCCCAAAAATGCTTCATTTGGAAGGTATGAGCTAAGACATTATAGGTCCTTTTGAAAGTCAACAAAAAGTCAACAACTTCAAAAAGGCATAACTTGAGAATGGTAAATGATATGGACATGAAACCAGTGGGGTTGGTTAGAGGACTCTTCAAGATTTCCAAAATGTCCAAGAACACTTTCCAAAATTGAAGGAAATGTCCAAATCGTACCTGTATACAATATATGTGTAAACCTAGGAATACATACGAAAATAAATTCGCAGGAAAATTTGTATAAGAATTCGCAGGTATTTTCGCAGGTACAGAGGTTGAAGATGACCATAGCGCGGGAATGTCATATTTGAATTGTTAATTTATCTTATTTAGTTTTATTTGCGTTTATATGTTTGAAGCACTGCTTGGCTCAATTGGTAAGGAAGCGTATATGTGAGGCAGCAAACCAGGGTTCGAATCCTGGCTTGGTATATTTTTGGGCAATTTTATTTTGATTTTCAGGTTTACAATATCTTGATGTTGGATCCATTCCCCATCAGCTACGCAGGCGCAGCCCAGTGGTTCATCTCCTCCATGGTAATGGGGAGGTCCTGGGTTCAAATCCAGGCCTCCCCCATCTTTTTAGAACTTGTTTTTTTTATTTTTTTTTCCTTAATTATTTAATTATATATTATTAACTAATTAACTAATTTGTTTATTTAAATTAAAAAACTCAATTAAAATATTAATCCAAAATTATACTTTTTACAAATATCATAATATGTTTTTTTTTTGTAAATAATTCTGTATATAATTTTATTGTTTATAATTTGTAAATAATTTATGTAAATTTATATTAATTGTTTAAAATATCTAAACCCTAATTTTTCTTAAATAAAAATCTAAACCCTATTTATTTTCGTAAACCCTAATTTTCTTTTATAATGGTAATTTCTTATTTTATTATGTTTGTTTAATTATAATTAATAAATGTTTCTAAATCATTTTTATTTTTGTAAATATAATTATAATTAACCCTATTTTTATAATATGTAAATATCCTATAAATTGTTTAGAATTTAATTTAGTATATAAATAATTTTTATTATATGTTTAAAAATAGTTAAGAATTGCTAATTTTATTTTATAATTATAATTCTATTTTCATAATATATTCATAATTAATTTAATTTTATAATTTACATATAACTTAAAACTTTATAATAATTAGCATAATTGTTTATATTTTAATATTAAATAATAATTGTTTATAAAATTGAATTTTTTAATTATTATAATATTATTATTTGTTTCATTATATTCTTGTGATATTTATTTATTACTAACCCCATTTAATTTGGTATTATTTTTATTATTATTATTTTCACTAACCCAATTATAATTATTTATTTATTTTGCTTATTATATTTAATTTTGCTTAATTATTATTATGTAATTGCTCCTTGGTGTAATATTTATTTATAATGTTTATTATTTATATTTTATGCTATGGTTAGTAAATAGGGAGTGTAAAGAACATGTTTGTATTTAAAAATTGAATTTAGATCATTTAAATTTAAAGATAAATATTAAAATTGTACACTCACACACGTAAGTCGATCCTGGATCGCCATCTCACTTCCTTAGGGATACCTCTCATGTTGCCTAATCAAAAAAGGTCAATTAGGGTGTATAAAGCAAAAGTCCCTCAAATTCACATCATCTAGTCCCTTAACAAATAAAAGATCAAGTCCCTTTCGAATGTTGCCTTCGTAATGATCTTGTCCCTTTTCGAATAATGATGACAGTCCCTCCAAAAATGCTTAATACACCCTACAGTTGCCTACATTAACAGATGACCCTTACTTGTCCCTCACATCCAAGGTAATGACTACCTATTCCTTAATAATAGGGATAGTCTTACCATTTAAAGGATTCAAGAACAGAAAGACTTAAACTTTAGGGTAGGTTCCTCATAGTTACTTGCTCACCATTTAAAAACTTTTCAAACATTTCACAATTTCAAACAATTTTCAAACACAAGTTTTTTACGCATCCGTACATGGATCATTATCAAACTCTTATGAAAATTTCTATTCACACACTTCACATTTTCAAAAACAATTCAAAGTGAGCTAAGTAACTAAGAGCCCATGGATAACCATGGATGTAAAGGGTGCTAACACCTTCCCTTTACATAACCTACCCCCCGGACCCAAAAATCTTTTAAAAGGTCTTTCCTGTTCTTTTATGCCTTTCCTTTGGATAAAATAAAAGTCGGTGGCGGCTCTTGCTATCCGCAACATAACTAAAGTCAGTTCTCCCACCGTGTTACACCTGCCACTGCAGGTACTTCAAGCAACCTATCAGCATACCCAAGATGTTCAGCAATTTGCGTAATCATCCCTCCAACAGAGATCTCACTCGAGGCAGCATTGGCTACCCGCTTCAGGTGGTCTGCTGCAAAGGCCGCAACGTTGATCAGCTCATTGTTTGCCATCCCATACAGGAAGTACAACTCTCGCAGTGTCGCCACTCCTGTGCTATCGCCCCGGCAGAAAAGGGTATAAGCCAACCCTTTCTGAGCATACCTAAAGCATGGGTTATGAATACATGAAGCTTTTGCCGCCGACGCGGCATACTCGGTACTGCCGGTGATATCCTTCCAGAATGATCCTGCCACAAATGTACTCGGCGGTGCACCAGGCCCGTAAACTGGAAGATCTAATATCTTTCCCAAATCAGCAACTGACATCACATGATCATTGTCAAATAGGCGGAACTTCAAAGTACCGAAGTACTCTGTGTCTGATCCGGTCCATGTATGCTTGAGCTGAAACTGTAAAGAACTCAAAAATTCCAAGGTTATGCGCTCAAAAGTTGGCGCTTCATACAGCATAAAATTAAGCATGCCAATACTGTGAAACATTCTATGAACTTCGAATTTCAGCCCTAGATTCTCAAGAGTTTCATTACACATGTAACGGGCCGGTATCAATTTACGCCTTACCAACTTTGCATATTTGGCTTGATGCTCCGGGTCCTCAAACAAAATGCCATGAGCATTCGGAATTCGGTGTGCTCTCTTACGAGGACGAAAAGATTTAGCAACACTCTTACCGGTATCCTTTCGAGGAGGCATTGTTCTCACCTGCACAAATTAAGCACACGAAAAAAATTGAAAGATTAGAGAAATCGGTCACCGTAGAAGTGACAATGGAGGGATGGGGAACAATTTTTGTGAACGGGGTAGTGTGTTTTGGTGAGTGGGTGATTGAGAAAATGGAGTTCTTATGAAGAATGAAAATGGGGTTAGGGTTCTTGAAAGAGAATGGAGGTTGAAAAAGATGAAGGTTTATGATAAATGAGTGGTTAATGAGCCACTAATGAGAAGTTATGAGAATAAACACGTGGGACCCACAAAATAAAGTTGGGAAACTTAAAAAAATTTGAAAATTTGGCTTCCCGCATGCGCAACACGGGCCGTGTTGTCCAACACGGGCACCCGTGTTGCCTCCCTGGTTCTTCCTCACAATATCATTTAAAAGAACTCTCCTTCAGACCTTGCAACACGGGCCGTGTTGCACAACACGGGCACTCGTGTTGCCTCCCTGGTTTTCCTCATAAACTCCTTTTAAAAGAACTCTGTTCCAGACATTGCAACACGGGCCGTGTTGCACAACACGGGCACCCGTGTTGCCTCCCTGGATCTTCTTCAGATTCACATGAAATTGGTTTCTTCTGCACTTTGCAACACGGGCCGTGTTGTACAACACAGGCACCCGTGTTGCACCCCTGATTTTCACTTTTTCTTGATTTTCTGATCTTCCTTGCCCGCCATCCAACCTTGTTCTTTCCTTCTCAGAACCAGTGATACAAACAACCTACAAAACTGAAACAAACACAAGTAAGAATGATAAAATCGTGGGTTGCCTCCCACTTAGCGCTGCGTTTAACGTCGCATGGCTCGATGGTCCGTCATCCTACTGAGTAAGACGAGTGACATGCACATCACCAGTAGTCTGGCCTTTGAAGTAATGCTTCAATCTCTGCCCGTTCACTTTGAAAATATCTCCATTGGTCTGATTTTTAATTTCGACGGCTCCGTGAGGAAATACCTTGTGAACTACAAAAGGTCCCGACCATTTAGACCTTAGTTTGCCTGGGAATAGCTTCAACCTTGAATTGTACAGAAGGACCATTTGTCCTTCCCAAAACTCTTTTCTTTGAATCCTTTTATCATGCCATTTTTTTGTTTGCTCTTTGTAAACTTTAGCATTCTCATACGCCCGATTTCTAAATTCTTCTAACTCGTGAAGTTGAAGAATCCTTGAACTTCCAGCTTTTGACAAATCCATATTGAGATACTTAGACGCCCAAAAAGCTTTGTGTTCAAGTTCCAATGGTAGGTGACATGCTTTTCCGTAAACCAGTTGATATGGTGACATACCGATAGGCGTTTTGAAAGTCGTTCGGTACGCCCATAGAGCGTCATCCAACTTAACAGACCAATCCTTTCTAGACGAATTCACTATTTTTTCCAGGATTTGTTTCAGTTGTCTATTTGACACCTCAACTTGGCCGCTTGTTTGGGGGTGGTATGGAGTAGCTATTCGGTGTTTAACATTGTACTTTTGCAGCAGCTTCTCCATGAGGTGATTCAGGAAATGTGTCCCTTCGTCACTTATTAATGCTCTGGGGACACCGAACCTTGCAAAGATGTTCTCTTTCAGGAATCTCACCACAACCTTAGCGTCATTGGTGGGCAATGCAACAACCTCCACCCATTTGGACACATAATCCACTGCCACCAAAATATAGTTTTTTCCGAACGATGGTGGAAACGGCCCCATGAAGTCTATCCCCCATACATCGAATAACTCAACCTCGAGCATAGAGTTTTGGGGCATCTGGTTTCTTTTTGATATATTCCCAGTCCTCTGACATCTGTCACACTCTTTCACTAATTCTTGAGCATCCTTAAAGAAAGATGGCCAGTAAAGTCCGGATTGAAGGACTTTAGCTGCTGTCCGATCACCACTGAAATGTCCACCATACTCAGAGTCGTGACATGCTTTCAGCACATCTTTTTGTTCTTCGTCAGGTACACATCTTCTCACAAGGCCATCCACCCCTCTTTTGTAGAGAAACGGATCGTCCCATAAGTAAAACCTGCAGTCATGAACAAACTTTTTCCTTTTGTTAGAATCAAAATCGTCGGGTATAATACCGCCAACGAGGTAGTTTGCATAATCTGCAAACCAAGGCACCCCAATAACAGCTAGGATGTGTTCGTCAGCGAACTCATCCTTTATTGGGTGCTGCTCTTCAGTCTCCTCAATTGGTGACATCCGAGAAAGATGATCTGCAACAGTGTTTTCACACCCTTTCTTGTCACGGATCTCCACATCGAATTCCTGGAGGAGTAAAATCCACCTCAATAGCCTGGGCTTTGAATCCTGCTTAGCAAAAAGATAATTCAAAGCAGCATGGTCAGTGTAAACAATCACTTTTGAACCCAACAGATATTGCCTGAATTTATCGAAGGCATACACAACCGCTAGCAACTCCTTCTCGGTAGTTGCATAGTTTATCTGTGCGGGGTTCAAAACATGACTAGCATAGTAAATCACATGAAGCAATTTCCTTTTTCGGTGTCCAAGAACAGCCCCTACCGCAATGTCACTAGCATCGCACATAATCTCAAAGGGTAGGGACCAATCAGGAGCAATAACAATAGGTGCAGACACTAATTCCTTTTTAAGTGTTTCAAAAGCATCGATGCACTCCTTATTAAAAACAAAAGCCTTATCTTTAACCAACAGGGTAGTTAAAGGTTTGGCTATCTTCGATAAGTCTCTTATGAACCTGCGGTAAAAACCCGCATGTCCCAAGAAGCTTCTTATACCTTTCTCGTTAATTGGCGGTGGTAACTTCGATATCACTTCCACTTTGGCTTGATCAACTTCGATCCCTTTTTGTGAGATCTTGTGACCAAGAACTATGCCTTCTCGCACCATGAAATGACATTTTTCCCAGTTCAATATTAAATTGCTTTCCTGACATCGCTGCAAAACAAGTGAGAGGTTAGATAAACAGTGATCAAATGAGGATCCGAACACGGAGAAATCGTCCATGAACACTTCCATGTGTTTTTCTAGCATATCTGCAAAAATGGATGTCATGCATCTTTGGAATGTAGCGGGGGCATTACATAGCCCTAATGGCATCCTTCTATATGCAAAAATGCCATAAGGACATGTAAACGCCGTTTTCTCTTGGTCCTCCGGTGCAACATCAATTTGATTGTATCTGGAGAACCATCAAGAAAACAATAGTAATCATGTCCCGCTAGTCTTTCCAACATTTGGTCAATGAATGGCAACGGAAAATGGTCCTTTCTCGTAGCCAAATTCAATCTTCTATAATCAATGCACACTCTCCATCCAGTAACAGTTCTAGTAGGAATCAACTCATTCTTTTCATTTGTTATAATAGTTGTTCCCCCCTTTTTGGGCACCACATGCACCGGACTAACCCAAGCACTATCGGATATAGGATAGATTAATCCTGCATCCAATAGCTTAACAACTTCTTTTCGCACTACCTCCTTCATCACCGGATTCAATCTCCTTTGGGGTTGCACTACCGGTTTGTGATCTTCTTCCATAAGTATTTTATGCATACACACCGTAGGACTTATACCTTTAAGGTCTTCAATCTTCCACCCAATTGCTCCCTTGAATTTCTTAAGGACTTCAATTAACTTGTCTTCTTGCATACCTTTCAAATTAGCGCTAATAATAGCTGGACATTTTTCTTCCGTGTCAAGAAAGACATATTTGAGATTCTCGGGAAGTTGCTTCAATTCTGATATTTTTGGCTTGTCTTTGCCTTCATCAACCGTTATAGGCTGTCGCAACTCTTCCCACCGGTGCATTCTAACTCTTTTAAGGATAGGTTGAGTTTCAAGCATAGCTACCACTTCCATATCATTATCTCCAACTTCCTTATCGTCTTCAAAAATAGACATACTCAGCACCCTCTCTAGAGGTAATTTGGACACACTTTCTAAATGCTCACTAGCTTCCATTTGTTCTAACACTTGTATGTTACTACTAGTGCCCACATCATCTTTATACTTCAAAGTGTTCCTAACATCAATTTTCAACTCTTCATCATACACCTTCAACGTTAGTGTTCCACCTTCCATATCTATCATTACTCTCCCGGTTTCTAAGAAAGGTCTTCCCAAAATCAAGGGGATTTCTTCATCTTCAGGCATTTCAAGGATCACAAAGTCAACCGGAAACACAAATTTATCCACTCTAACCAGGACATCGTGGATCACTCCATACGGCCGCTTCACTGAGTGGTCCGCGAATTGGAGAGTCATCCTAGTGTCTTGAACAACACCAATACCCAACTTTTTGTAGATGGATAAAGGTATTAAACTGATGCTTGCTCCCAAGTCAATGAGAGCTCTCTTGAACGATCGGTCACCAATAGTGCATGGGATGGTGACAGCTCCTCTATCTTTTTTCTTCACCGAAATCTTTAGTCCCTGCAAAATAGCACTACAAGTTTCGGTTAGAATAATAGGTTCAACTCCCATAGTTCTCTTTTTAGCAATGATATCTTTCATGAACTTGGCATAAGTGGGCATTTGTTCAAGTGCTTCAAGCAATGGGATATTCAACTCCAGCTTTTTGAACAAGTCAAGAAATTTCTCAAAATTCTTCTCTTGCTGCCCTTTCTTCTTGTTTCTTGTAGGATATGGAAGTTTGACCACCAGTTTCGGTTCAACCGCTTTTTCTTTGATGTTCGGTGCTGGGGTAACTTCTTTTTCTTTACCAACCTCTTCATTTTCTTTGATTTCCAGCTCAACCTCAATCATTTGACTTTCACCTTCAGAATTTTCTTGAACCTCTTCACTAACTTTACCTCTTCGCGTTGTGACTGCATTTACTTTGTGATTATCTCTAGGATTTGTTACAGTAGCACTAGGAAGAGTCCCTGGAGTTTGTGGAATGGCGAGGTGTTGGGCAATTTGGCTCATTTGCACTTCAAGATTCTTTATAGAGGCTCCAGTATTCTTGAAGTTACTTCTTGTTTCTTCTTGAAATTGACAATTGTGAGCTGCCATCTTTTCAATGGCAATTTCCCAATCAGCTTTTCTTGACACTGGAGCCTGATATGGTTGTTGCTGGGGCTGATACTGTTGTTGGCCTTGAACCGGTTTTTGGATGTTCCCTTGATGATCTTTCCAAGAGAAATTTGGGTGATTTTTCCACCCCGGATTATACGTGTTGGCATACGGATTGTTCTGCCTCAACATATTAATCTGTTCAACCTGCTCTTGAGTTGCCAAACAGTGCATGGCAAAGTGAGGTCCACAACATATCTCGCAAATCACCGCTTGAACGGGTTCAACCTGAGCAACTGTTTGAGTTCCCAGGTTCATCTTCTTTAACCTTCTTTCAACTTCTGCGGCAATTTGATCTTCCATTTTTACAACCTGCTCTGTCAGCTTAAGATCAATTTTTCCATCTGGTTGACTCACTGTGCGATCATATAACTCAAGGTGTTCATTAGCAGCAATGGCTTCGATGATTCTTTTAATACCTGTGGCTGTTGAAAAGTTTGTTGAGCCACCTGCAGCAGTATCAATAAGCTGCTTTGTCTTGAGTCGCAACCCATTCACGAAGTTTTGCATCTGCTCGGTCGCGTCCATATTATGAGTAGGACACGAAGTTAAACACCTTTTGAATCTTTTATAAGCATCTCTAAGTGATTCACCCTCTTTTTGTTTAAAATTGACTATATCATATCTTTTTCGGATGAACACTGAAGCAGGAAAGTATTCATTTAGGAAAGTTATTTCCATCTCTTGCCATGTTGTGATACTCGTTGCGGGAAGAGAGTAGAACCACTCTTCTGCATCGTCAGTAAGTGTGAATGGAAACATCACCAGTCGTTTTGCCTCCTCTGAATGACCTTCGATCTTCAAAGAAGTTGTGGTAGTAAGAAATCTCTGCAGATGCTTATTTGCATCCTCATTGATTCTTCCGGAGAAAGGCTTGCTCTCTAACTGGCGGATAGTAGATGGATGCAACTGAAAGTGTGCTACATTCATCGGTTGATTAACAATCGTCATCCTGTTAGGTTGAGCATTTGCCCCTCCGTAATCCCCTAAGAGTCTCTCTGCAACAGGTTGATTCCCTGCCATGTTGTTGAATTCTGGGTCAGTTTCTCTGTCTGAATCAGAGTCACTGTGCTCCGAGTGAACGGATATATAGTCCTCAGTCTCCTGATACGGGACACTTGAACCAGTCTTAGCCAGACTATCAATTCTTGCCTTGCGGCGTCTCTCGTGCAAAGCTCTTTCTGGTTCTGTGTCAAAAGAAAATTTAGCTGAGGCCAGACCTCGCATAGACAGTTAGACACGAGTTAGAAAACAAAATTTCAATAACACTAAAATGATGTACAGAGAGAAAAGTAAAATTTTAGTCGCAGAGCAACAAAATTCCAATTGATAAAACACAAACAACTTAATTCTTTGGCAGTCCCCGGCAACGGCGCCAAAAACTTGATCGGAAAATAGCAAGTGTACTATTTTTACCGATGTAGTAATAGAAGGGAATAACCCCAAATATCGATCTCAAGGACTGCTTAATAAAATAAGTTCTTAATGATTAATTTCAATTGGACAAAAGCTATGGTTTAAAGTTTTGAATTTAGATTGAATAAACTAAAGTTATAAAAACGTAGACTAAAATAAAGAGTTTTTACTAATATGAAAGTAATGCCAGAGACGGTGTATGATTCGTAGTGCAATGACTCAATTGTTTCTTAATTTTACAGAGATATGCTTTAAAAATTTCTTTCCTAAGTCAATAATGTTTTTCCAAAATTCCTTTAAAGAAAAACCTTTGGTATTCTTCCTCGACCTTGATTCCTCAACGGTCAAAGAAGAATATCAAGCAATAATTCTGACATAAAAAGGTTTTCACAAAAATATCCCAATTCCTCAGTAATATTTATCGCGATAAAATTTATGCAACAAGGTTAGGATGGTTGGTCAGACCAAATCCTAACCACGATCAATTATCCCATTTTCCAACAAAGACAAAGCTTTAAGGACGTTGCATAAAATAAAGAAACGAAATTGAAAACATAATCTCAAAATGAAGAATTCAAATAGTCATTACATAAAGCAAATCAGGGACACCCCCTGGCATTGGGGGGTTTAGCCACTCATGTTCATAATCGAAATAAAAACAGAGCAAGAAAATTGAGACATTACAATTAACGTAGGATTCGTCGGATCGTCAATTGCTTCCGCTCTTGATCAATCCTTCTTCTCCCGTATTAGTTCTAATCCCAAAATCCCCAAATCAAAAGTGGTTCATTACAGTAATAATTGTCAAATATAAATCAGTCTTCCAAAACACCGCGAAAAGTCCGAAATACCCCTGCAGCAGCAAAACATAAGATTTCCTTCTGGTCTTCACAACACGGGCCGTGTTGTGTAACACGGGCACCCGTGTTGTGCCTCTGGTTCACCCCAATGCCTCTTCTTCAACAGATGCTATGACACGGGCCGTGTTGTACAACACGGGCACCCGTGTCACAGCTCTGACTTTCTCCTTTTCTTTGGCAAATCTCACTTTCTTCTGATATTCACAACACGGGCCGTGTTGTACAACATTGGCACCCGTGTTATGCCTCTGACATCCCATTTTAGTGTCATCTTTCATGCTTGGATCATCTCTTCGGACGCGTCGAACAACCGATTGCATATTGACCTGAAACACATAAAAAAAACAACCACGTAACCCATTCCAAAGATAAAAACATAATAAAACGATTAAAACTAACTTGCAAGCTATCTTAAGAAAACTACGACAAAACATGAACGAAATACTTAAAACAAACACAAAATTAGACTCAAAGGACACTGAAAACCGGCTTGAAAACTACAACTAAATATCACTGATCAAGTGCCTGCTTTGATACCAAATGAATTTTTGGCAACAGATATAAGTTGTCGAATAAGATGTCACGACACTAATATCTGACAAGGTTAAAAATAACAAGGTAAATAAAAAAATCCAGAAGTAAAGAACACAGGGAATTGTTAACCCAGTTTGGTGCAAATACATATAATCTGGGGGCTACCAAGCCAGGAAGGAACTCCACTATCAGTAGTATTAATTCAAAGACCCTCAGTAAACATCCCAGTTTACAATCTTCTCACTAAATCATTATTCGATGTCAGTTCTATCTAGGAACTCCTAAATATGAGAAACCTCCCACTCGCCCTCAATCACAACAGTGATAATAGACACAAATTCAATAAAAGAGAATACACACTTCAAAAACAATCCTTGACCTTGCTTCAAAGCTTCAGTCAAGTACAAACACTCTTGCTTAAAAGCTTAGAGAGGACAACATACAAATCGATAAACCTAGTCCAAAACAACCATTAACATGATAATTGTTTGGCTCGCAAGAAATCTAAACACACACAAAAATGTTGAATACTTCAATCCTTATTTTTCTGTCTCCGTGTTCAAACTAGGGTAATGCAACCTTTTTGTAGAGTCTCAATCATGGGCATAGGCCTGCTGAACTTGCACAATCAAAAATACGTTAATTCCTACAATAAAGGAACTAAAATAGTAACATATAAATGTTCTGCTAATATTACTTCATGCTGAATCCTTTCCTTCTAATAAACTGCTCCTTTTAATGCTCAACAAATAACACATTTAATAACAATAAAATGTGCGCATGAAATAAGGATTCAACTAGGTCTTCTGGTCTAGTCAGAGATGTCATGACATTAGTCTTGACATCTTGATAAAACAACTGCATACAATAAACCTTCACACCCGCAGAATGCTTAAATCACATGTCATAATATCACATATGACATTCAGAATCAAAAACATGTTTTACCATAAAATATTGTCAATCTAAAACATCTACATAACCCATAGTTGATATTTGATCTTATTTATGACTTATATATATATATATATATATATATATATATATATATATATATATATATATATATATATATATATATATATATATATATCAAGGCTTCATGTCTCTAATCTCTCATGGTTCCTAGCTGCTTGTATGTTGTTAAGGATGTAAGTGATGGCAACTTTGAGAAAAAGAGAACATTGACTAGATTTGTTATATTGCATAAACTCCTCCAAGAATCCAAAGTTTGAGGAGGCTTGGATAATTTCATAGTATTTTGAAACCAAGTCCAAATCTTTCTTGAGAGAAAACATTTAATGAAAAGATGATGCGAGGATTTTTTTTCACTCCAACAAAGACTGCAAATAGAAACATTGTTAAAACCTCTGAGGCATATGTTTTCATCGGTTGGAACTTTATATAGCATGAGCTTCCATATGAAAGTTTTCTTGGATGGTAGAATATTTGGACTCCAAATAGTTTTGGTACAATGTGGAGGATTTTAAGAAGCTTTAGATTTATATGCGTTTTTAAAGGTGATCACATCTGATTGACATAAAGGCTAAACCATAATGTCATTCAAGTCAGAATTTATTGAAGGTTTTTGGTTTAACTTTTGTTCTAGGAAGGGAAAAAGGGATTTTCAATTGTTAGGAATAGACCAAGCATCATTAAAGATGAGATCTTGGTCTTTAATATTAATAGAAATTCCATGTTGCAAAAAGGCTTCAACAGAAATTTAAAAAATCTAAGGAGGGACACACCAATTCTCCATCCATACATTGATATTACAACCTCTGCCTAAAACCCTAGTACAATGGTTTGTTAGTTTGCTCCAATCAGTTTTGATGGTGTACAACAAAGATGAAAAAACATGATGTTTTATGATTCCATAATGTTTTAGAACACTAGATTTCAGGATGTTCGCCCAAGATTCGTTACTTGTGAGAATATCACATCCATGTTGAAAGCTTCATTAAGTCTCAAAAGAGATCTGAGACCCAACCATCCATGTGTTTTAGATTTATGAATCTTGTTCCAAGCAATCATGCATAATTTATTACTGGTTGTGTACCCACTCCAAATAAAATTCATTAAAGCCTTTTCTATATCTTTCAACGGGGAAATATGCCATGAATAAACACAGTGTGTGGGTGATCATGCTTTGAATGATTGTTTTCTCCTAGCACATTCTTCCATACATAGATAAAGTGGAACATTTCCAAGTTTACAGTATAACAATGATTTACCAGTTATAGTTATGAGGTAAGCAATTTTAGTTTTACCTTTGAAAATTGGTACACCAAGGTACATGAAAGGAAAAGTTCCTCTATTAAAACCAATCATGTTGAGAATGTGATGTAACCTAGAGTTAGTGATGGGGCCTGAATAGATGAAAGATTTCCTAGTGTTAGCCATCTGTCCAGATCCCATAGAATATGTCTTAAATAGGTGAATTAGAGCTTTAATGTTGGAAATCATGGCTTTACATAATTCACCTTTTTTAACCTGTAATTTTGAAAATCATAAATAGATCAGAAACAACAGAACAAACCATTTGTGAACCACACTGATAATTGACTACTATTAAGAACAAAAACAAATTATATTACATCAAAACCATTTTGTATTGCATCAAAATAGCACAAAACAACTTACAGTTTTGTATCACACAAACCATTTTGTATTACATCAAAATGGCACAAAATAACTTACAATTTACACATCACAACATCAAATAATATCTACAATGTGAGGAATGTGTATTGTTCTTGGTATCTTAACTTTAAACACATATTATTTAAAATAATAATATTTGTTAGTATATAACCTTAGAAATTGTAACATATAATAAATTATTAATAATGAATAAAAATATTTACTTATTAATTTTCACATATGTCGTATTCACGGTCATTACAAATAACATGCACATCATTTATATCAACTTTTTCATATGAAGTGGACACTTGTGTTGCATAACAAGGAGTTGATTGAATATCAAAATTTAAATTATAATTTTCATCACTATGATGAATGTGTTTTCCTTGGAGAACAATTGACCATCTTTTGTTAGAATGGTCAGTCACATAAAACACTTGTTTTTCCTAGGTAGTCATGATAAATTGTTCGTTCATATAAGTTATCTTGCCAAGGTCAACTCGTGTGAATCCTAACTCATCTCTTTGTACACCAATGTTATTGTCAATCCACTTGCATTTAAATAAAAGCACTTTGAATAAAACATAATCAGTCTCCAAATCTCTTCAATAACTCCAAAGTACGTTGTAGATGCCAATATACGATTCTTATCTTTCGAACTAGAGAAATACATGGATTCGGCCTCAACCATAACCCCACTATTTTGGCATTATACTACGATCATCTTTTGATTTTTTATAAAAGAAAAAATTAGTAATGTCGTATGCATTCCAAATTACTACATTAACTTTTGGCATGTATGACATCCATTAAATTGTCTCAGGTACATTATCATCATTAGAAATCCTTTCATTAAACCAACTTATAAAATTTTTGTTATGCTCTTTCAACAACCACTTATCACTCATTCGAGGATATTTTTTCTTGATAAATTTTTTGTTAGTAGATAAGCAAGGTTGAACTTCATCAGGGTCGGACCTAGGGGTAGGCCATCAAGGCTACCGAGGGCCTCACTTTTAATTAATTAAAAAAACTTTTTAAATTATTTTTATTCTACAAATTATATAATAATATCTATTAAGTATTTATGATAATAACAATACTTTAAGATATATATTGTATAATTAATTAATTTAAAAATTAAGATCATCTTAAATTTTTGAAGGTTTTGTGTAGATTAATCAAGGTTTAATCGCAAAAAAAAGAAAAAGAAATAAGGGTTCTAGTTTATTATTGTTTAAACATAGAGAATAATTGTTATGCATTGTCAGTGTAAAATATTTATACGCTCAACATCACAATCATTTACAAGTGATACTTTATATGTGAATAAAGAAAAAGTCAAATATCTATAAAAATTTAACGACCATGATTCATTGATAGTGTACAACTTTTTTACACTGTCAGTGTATTTTAATTAAATTTTTAAACATAATCAATATGTTTTAGACTCTTTTTAACTACGACTTACTATGAAAATTTTTAAACCCTATCTGGTAATTTGTCTTGCACACAATTAAAGACGGTCCTATTAAAAGACATATTTATAAATAATAAACTTTTAAATTCTCTTATATAAAAGAATACTAACTTAAACTTTGATAATGTTTTTCCAATTATGATGGGTTGATTTTATTATCAGTTGAAAATAAAATATTGAATAAAATTGATTCAAATAATTTAATATTTTTACATTAAAAAAACTAAAGCTAAAACTCATTAATCTAAATAAATATATTTTTATAATATTAAAATATTTTATTTATTTTATTTTTTAATTTTGGCCTTAGGCCTCAAGATGTGTTAGGTGACCTTGAACTTCATCAACATTATTTTATATATATATATATATATATATATATATATATATATATATATATATATATATATATATATATATATATGTGTGTGTGTGTGTGTGTGTGTGTGTGTGTGTGTGTGTGTGTGTGTGTATGTTGTGTGTGTGTGTGTGCACGCTTGAAGAAATATATCCTGAGGCATTGACATAACATTTAAAACTTGAGTACCTCTATCTCCATATCTGTCAGCATGACGAAACTTTGGAGTTTCTATAGATTTTGCTTCCGATAAATAGTTTGAACAAAACTCAACAACTTCTTTTGTGAACCTTTCTACGATCAAAGCTTTTTGTCGATGATGATTCTTCATATATCCTTTAAAGATTTTCATGTCTCACTTTATTGGATACACCCACCTTAAATAAAGTGGACCACCAAAATTGATTACTCTAACTAGCTGAACAATTAAGTGAACCATAATGTCTAAAAATGGTGGGGGAAATACATCTCCAATTGATATAAGATTATTGCAGCCGCAACTTCTAATTCATCTAAATTTTGAAATCAAGAACTTTATTACATGTAGTATTAAAGAATAAGCACAATCTAGCTATATGTACTTTACATTTTGCTAAGATGCTACGAATAGCCACTTCTTGGTTGGTGCTTATGTTCCTTAAGTAAGTTGAGGATAACATGGGGCTGCCATACATTGTCATTAACACTAACTACCCTTTAGAACCTTAATTGACCCATCTTGGCCTTTAGAAAGTAGTGAGATAGCCGGCTTTGGAGAAGTCTAAAGTTGGTTGATACTCAATGCTACGCTCATTGAGATCCTAATCTTGGGGGGTTTTGGTTGGCAAGTAAGTTGCCTACTGAACAACAACCCTTGGGAAGGATCAGTGATATTGAGATCCCTTAGAACCCGGTTAATTTTATAGGACAGGATGAACCAACTAAACTTCAGGGGGAGGGTACTTTCCTTTAAACTTCATGCAAGCCTTTAAACCTAGGGCTATTGTGTGACTTGTTTGTGTGTGCCACATCTTTGTGATTGAGCATAACATCATGACATCATGACATCATAAGCATAGAATTTTCACTATCCATTTCAAGGACCAAAGGATTTATCTTTGTTCTTTGTTGCAGGTCATGGCTTCTACTCGTAGGAACAATATTCATATCAACTTTGTAGGGATACCTTCTAAGCTTAAGGAACTGGTCTCAAAAGTTTCTGAAAGTTCCCAGTTCATCAAGAAGTATGGTTATCTATTTGACTTGGTTACCTCAGGGTTTGATGAAGATGTGATGAGTTTCCTATTCCAGTTCTTTGATCCTAAACATCATTTTTTCACATTCCCCGATTATCAGCTGGTGCCTACAATGGAAAAATTCTCCAAGATACTTAGGGTACCTATCCTTGATCAGAAACCCTTCACAGGCATAGAGAAGGAGCCTAAGCATGAAGTCATTGTTGCAGCCCTACATTTGAAGAAATCAGACATTGTCCTAGAAACAAGAAGTGGAGTTAAGAGTATCCTTGCCAGAGTATTAGTAGATAAAGCTCAAGTGTTCTTGGATGCTATGAGTTACGATGCTTTTGAGGAGATCCTTGCCTTGTTGATTTATGGTTTGGTACTATTCCCTAATCCATACCAGTTCATAGATGTACACGCCATCAACATATTTCTGACTCACAATCCCGTGCCTACCTTACTTGGAGACATCTTGCACTCTCTTCATACTCGTACTATGAAGGCACGAGGAACTGTGATGTGTTGCATACCTCTATTATCAAGGTGGTTTATTTCTCACCTTCCCCGATCTGTGATGAAGAATGAACAAGGGTTGAGGTGGTCTAAGAGGATGATGTCACTCTCTCATTCATATATTCATTGGTGTTCCCGATCTATGGAAAATGTCACTATCATTGTGAAGAAAAATTGCGATCTAAACGCAGCGGAAAACAAAATTTTCCTTTAGTGATCCTTACGAATGAGCATGGTCAGTGATAGAATCGTTACCTCTTTGTGGCGATTCAGATCTTTGATGCAGCGATCACAAGCGTTGATGAAGTGCAACGCCTCTACTCAGTCCACACGAACAGCTTCCGGTCACAGTGCTAGCTGCTTACGAACGGAATTATTTGAGTGAGAAAAGAGAATCAAAAACGAAATTGCATCAAGTGAAAGCTTAATCACAAGGGTTCCTTTTATAGACTCTCTTGTGGGCTGCGGGCTAAAAGCCCAATTCACATGATCCATAATAATATTATATATTATTATAATAACTATTATTATAATAAATATATTTATTTTATTATTATTTTATAACCATTATAAAATAACAATAATTATTATTATATTATCCGAATTTCTATTTTCACTTAAGTGCACCGTACCTTACGGTGTTCCTTTGATTTCTCTATCTCTCATCAAACTGTCCTTATGTGTGTGACCCTGTAGGATTTCGTAACGTTGGTAATTATATTAAATTATATATTTAACATAATAAACAGTGAGCGGTATCTAGCAACACATCACTGCTACCCAAGTCACGAAAATGTCATGTGATCTGACAAAACCTTTTTCGTGATAATATATGTTTGTACAATTACCCTTTTGCCCCTATGTCTATATTGAACACAAGGCATACACTGTGTCATCCTTGTCCAGTTCAATATTGGGCCCTTAGACATTTCTCCTGTTATGCAGGATTGGCAAATTCCATCTAGGACACTCATGTCCCTCAGCATGTTTCGTGGAGTGCCCATCAACTGTCTTTATGATCATCCAGTTACGGATAATGTTTGATCAGCAATAAAGCACCCGACTCTACATCTAGGGTCCATAGTGGTTTCAGGTCGAAGGGTGGTAATACACCATTATCACCATGAGAATAACTTATGACACTTTGCATAACATACTATGTAGTATTCTCATAGCGGGTCAATCCGGTATAAATATTACTCCTAATATTTATACCTATGTCAAGACTTGATAACTCTTTATCCATGATCCATGAGATGTGATCATCAGTCTATCTTCATAATAGTCTCAATGCTTTAATGTTATCCCACTTTGCAATAAAGCTTGACTACGGATATTTTAAGAATAATGTCTTTATGTTTAATGGGATCTCATGATTAAGTCACACTTAACATTTCATTAAACAGACTAACTATTCTAGGGACTTTATTATTCTAAAAGACAAACATAATAAAGAAATGCCTTTTTATTATTAAACGAATAATCCGATACAAGTACCAAAACGTATTGGCCTCTAGGGCTTACACCAACAATCTCCCACTAGCACTAGAGCCAATTAGGCATACCCTTAATACCCATAGATCTAGTATGACCATCATGCTTCTGTTGCGCAAGAGGCTTTGTTAATGGGTCAGCGATGTTGTCAAGTGTAGGTACTCTGCATATCTTCACATCTCCCCGATCGATTATCTCTCGAATGAGGTGATAACGCCTAAGTATGTGTTTGGATCGTTGGTGAGATCTAGGCTCCTTAGCTTGTGCGATAGCACCATTGTTATCACAATATAAACCAATGGGATCCACAATGCTAGGGACTATGCCAAGTTCACTAATGAACTTCTTGATCCAAACAGCTTCCTTTGCTGCATTTGAGGCAGCAATATACTCGGCCTCAGTTGTAGAATCAACAACTGTTTCTTGCTTTGAACTTTTCCAGCTCACAGCGCCACCATTGAGACAGAACACATAACCAGATTGTGATCTAAAATCATCCTTATCTGTCTGGAAGCTAGCATCAGTGTAACCAATTACATCAAGCTCTTCCTGACCTCCATATATCAAGAATGAATCCTTAGTCCTTCTCAAGTACTTAAGGATATTCTTGACAGCTACCCAGTGAGCATCACCGGGATCAGATTGGTACCTACTCGTTGCACTTAATGCATACGAGACATCTGGTCGAGTACATAACATGGCATACATGATAGATCCTATTGCAGATGCATATGGAATCTTATTCATGCGATCCCTTTCTTCCTTAGTTGAAGGGGATTGTGTTTTTGATAAACACAGACCATGTTGCATAGGTATGAATCCTTTCTTGGAATCATGCATATTAAAGCGTCTCAACACTTTATCTATGTATGTACTCTGACTTAGGCCAAGCAGTTTTTGTGATCTATCTCTATAGATCCTAATTCCTAATATATAGGCTGCTTCACCTAGGTCTTTCATAGAAAAACAATTCCCTAACCAAGTCTTCACTTGTTGCAAGGTAGGGACATCGTTTCCAATGAGTAATATGTCATCTACATATAATACCAGAAACACGATCATGCTCCCACTAACCTTCTTGTAGACACAAGGTTCATCTTCATTTTTGATGAATCCATATTGTTTTACGGTTTCATCAAAACGAAGATTCCAGCTTCTGGAAGCTTGCTTCAATCCATAGATTGATCGCTGTAACTTGCATATCTTTTGGGCATCTTGTGGTATGTCAAATCCTTCAGGTTGTGTCATGTACACATCCTCAAGAAGATTCCCATTAAGGAAAGCAGTTTTGACATCCATCTGCCATATTTCATAATCATGATATGCAGCGATGGCAAGTAAAATCCGAACAGATTTAAGCATTGCAACTGGTGAAAAGGTTTCATCATAGTCAACCCCATGAATTTGTTTATAGCCTTTTGCAACCAGTCTTGCTTTATAGGTATGTACCTTACCATCCATGTCAGTCTTCTTCTTGAATACCCACTTGCATCCTATAGGGTTAACTCCTATAGGAGGTTCTACCAAGGTCCAAACCTGGTTTGTGTACATGGAATCCATTTCAGATTTCATGGCTTCTAGCCACTTCTCAGACTCAGGACCAGTTATGGCCTCTTTGTAGGTCACAGGCTCATCTTGATCCATGAGTAATACATCACCCTGATCACTTATGAGATATCCATATCTCTCAGGTTGGTGACGTATCCTGCTTGACCTACGCTGGTCTTGTTCTACTTGAGCAGGTTGCTCTTCCACAACTACTTGTGTTTCCTGCTCTAGTTCCTCCATAGGTGTTTCAATGTTTTGTGATTCTTGAATTTCTTCAAGCTCTATTTTCCTCCCACTGTTTCCTTTGGAAATAAAATCCCTTTCCAGAAAGACTCCAGTTCGAGCGACAAACACTTTGCCCTCAGAAGGATTGTAGAAGTAATATCCTTTTGTTTCTTTAGGATACCCCACAAATAAGCATTTGTCAGATTTGGGCTCAAGCTTGGTTGAAATTTGTCGTTTGACGTAAACTTCGCAACCCCAAATCTTCATGTAAGACATATGTGGTTTCTTACCACTCCATATCTCATATGGTGTCTTATCAACCTTTTTGGATGGAACACGGTTAAGTGTGTAAGCTGCTGTTAATAATGCATGTCCCCAAAAGGAGTTTGGAAGATCGGCGTGACTCATCATGGATCGGACCATGTCTAACAAGGTTCGATTTCTTCTCTCAGATACACCATTCCATTGTGGTGTTCCAGGAGGAGTAAGTTGGGATAGAATCCCATACTCTTTTAGATGGTCATCAAATTCTAGGCTTAAATATTCACCGCCTCGATCTGATCGAAGAACTTTAATATTCTTATCTAGTTGGTTTTGTACTTCATTCTTGAATTCCTTGAACTTTTCAAAGGACTCAGATTTGTGTTTCATTAAATACACATATCCGTATCTACTGAAGTCATCAGTAAAAGTGATGAAGTACTGAAAACCTCCTCTGGCTGGTATGTTCAGTGGTCCACATACATCAGTATGTATGAGTGCCAAAAGATCATTAGCCCTTTCACCTTTTCCTGTGAATGGGGACTTTGTCATCTTTCCAATTAAACAAGATCTGCATGTCTCATATGATTCATAATCAAAAGAGTCCAAGAGTCCATCTTTATGGAGTTTGGAAATGCGTTTCTCATTTATGTGGCCTAATCGACAGTGCCAAAGGTAAGTTGGATTCAACTCATTAGGTTTCAACCTTTTAGTATTAATGTTATAAATTGGCATTTCAAGATCAAGGACATATAGTCCATTATTCATTTTTGCAGTAGCATAGAATATATCATTCAAATAAATGGAGCAACAATTGTTCTTTATTATGAATGAAAAACCAAACTTGTCCAAACAAGAAACGGAAATAATATTCCTGCTAATTGCAGGTACATAATAACAGTTCTCTAACTGAATTATTAAACCACTAGGTAAAGTTAAAACATAAGTTCCTACAGCTAAAGCAGCAACCTTTGCTCCATTGCCAACTCGTAGGTCAACTTCACCTTTTGCCAAATCTCTACTCCTTTTTAGCCCCTGCACATTAGTACAAATGTGAGAACCGCATCCAGTATCTAATACCCATGATGCAGAAGTAGATAAATTAATTTCAATAACAAAAATACCTGAATTTGAAGTCTCTACTCCATTTTTCTTATCTTCCAGGTACTTTGGGCAATTTCTCTTCCAATGTCCGGTCTTACCGCAATGGAAGCAAGTGCCCTCCTTTGCTATTCCTCCACTAGGCTTCAAAACAGGAGGAGTGGGTTTGGGTTTGGCAACTTCCTTGCCTTTCCCTCTACCACCCTGTTTGATGGGCCTCTTGTTCTGTTTCTTTCCATTACTGACCATCAGAATGGATTTCCCTTTTGTCTTCATATTCTGCTCAGCAGTTCTCAACATGCCTAGCAGTTCTGGAAGACTTTTGTCCAAGTCATTCATATTGAAATTCAGGACAAACTGACTGAAGCTCTCTGGCAACGATTGCAAGATCAGATCAATCGCAAGTTCTTTTCCAAGGGGAAACCCTAATCTGTCAAGGTTCTCCACATACCCAATCATCTTGAGTACATGGGGACTTACAGGGGCTCCCTCAGCTAACTTGCTGTTAAAAAGGGACTTTGAAACCTGAAACCTCTCATTTCTTGCTTGCTCTTGATAAAGCATTTTCAGATGTCCGATCATATCGAACGCAGACATGTTCTCGTGTTGCTTTTGCAACTCAGAGTTCATGGTAGCAAGCATGAGGCAAGCGGTTTCATTGGCATCATCGAAATGCTTCTTATAAGCATCTCTTTCTGCCTTTGGTGCAGAACTAGGAGGTTCCTCCTCAGGAACTGGTGTCTCCAAGACATACAGCTTCTTATCGTGCTTGAGGACAATCCTCAGATTACGGTGCCAATCCAGGAAATTTGTCCCAGACAATTTTTCCTTATCTAGGATGGATCGCAAAATATTGTTCGATGTGTTTGTTGTCATGGTAATCTACAAGAGAAATATGAAAATATAAGTATCATTAAAAACAACATATTTAATTAGGCCTTTAATCAAATATGCTCCCATTATTTTATTCAAAACAAATGACCCTCATCATTTGATTCGGAAAATCCCGTTGGAAGACTTTCTAGTGGGTCGAGATCCATGTTTCACTTTGTTTTAAGTCAGCGTTAGGCTGATTACACAAAACTAAGTTATTTAGGTAGGAACTCCTTCCAATTGTATCTCATACAACTCTCGAATATTTTCAATTGGGTGAATAACTCCTTATTCTGATCCATCACATGAATCATTCCCAATTCTTGCTTCTAAACATGTATAATCTTATTATAATTTGTTTAGTTAAGTTTGACCCATTGTTTTAGCAATTGGATATTACAATTATCCCATCACACCTTACTAATATAGAACATGCACCTCGCGTAGGCGAAACCTACAATGCTCGATACTAGTCTTGATGAGTGCTAAAAATTGGAAAGCATAAACTTAATATTTAATTTTTGAGGGAATTTGTTATTAGTTTGATCTCACCGGCTTAACATGCAAAACGTCTCTCACATGCATCAACATACAATTACATGCATCAACATACATATAAAAAGATACAATTATGGCCCCTAACGCAATTGTTCTCTCAAGCCAATGAGAGAACCTAAGCTAACCTAATAACGATCTAAGCTTCTCCAAGCATGATCTCCAAGGTTATCCTCCTTTAATATTGAATACTTCTTTTTTCTTCATAACATAATATTACATTACATATAAGAAAACTCGTTTTACATACGAGGGAGTGAGATGAGAAAAGAAGTTACATAAAGAGATTGAGAGAGAGGCACGACACGCAGGCCGTATTTAAAAATCCCAAAACAATAATAAAGGATAAACTAAGGCCATAACTGATCACCACAAATAAATAATAATAAACACACTTTTATTATTAGTTTAAAATTCCGATAATTAAATAAACTAAATTAAATTTCGGCTGATTGATCACACTTTGCAGACTTAGCCGGGGTTTCCGCTGCCCGGTCAGCGGACGGTGGTTCCGCTGACCGTTCAGCGGACGGGGGTCAAGGGGGCAGCGCCTCCTTGCGGGGTTGTTAGGGGCAGCGCCCCGACGAAAAATTTTATGAACACTTCATTGTATTTCACGTCGTTTCCTGCACAACTTTTGTGCATTTACAACCCCAACCGGAAAAGTCTGCGGCAATACAACACTTGTACCGCCATTAATCCTAATGCAACAATTTCATGCCGTCAAACACAACTCGATTGATAACTCAATATGATAGATCAACATGTCATTGCTTCACCATACTAACGTCGGATTCCGAAGCGAATGAAAATGATGATCTTTCAAAAGAATTACAATCCTTATGTGATTGAATGGATGAAATCAAAACAGTATATCCCATATACCATCTTTGCATCAGAATTTCTTATATCTTATATATAAGTGATCGATCTAATTGTGTAACCTATGGATGATCAATGTATCGCACAACTTCACCATACTAATGTCGGTTTCTGAAGCATAATCAACATCAATCATCCAAATCGTACACAACAGATGCCAAATTTAATTAATCGTTTATTGTTAAATTCATTCTGTGTTTTAATCGAATCAAATACAGAAAAGACGGAAATTTAACAGCTATCAGATCCATGGTTTCGTAAGTGGCTCTGATACCACTGAAGGAAAATTGCGATCTAAACGCAGCGGAAAACAAAATTTTCCTTTAGTGATCCTTACGAATGAGCATGGTCAGTGATAGAATCGTTACCTCTTTGTGGCGATTCAGATCTTTGATGCAGCGATCACAAGCGTTGATGAAGTGCAACGCCTCTACTCAGTCCACACGAACAGCTTCCGGTCACAGTGCTAGCTGCTTACGAACGGAATTATTTGAGTGAGAAAAGAGAATAAAAAACGAAATTGCATCAAGTGAAAGCTTAATCACAAGGGTTCCTTTTATAGACTCTCTTGTGGGCTGCGGGCTAAAAGCCCAATTCACATGATCCATAATAATATTATATATTATTATAATAACTATTATTATAATAAATATATTTATTTTATTATTATTTTATAACCATTATAAAATAACAATAATTATTATTATATTATCCGAATTTCTATTTTCACTTAAGTGCACCGTACCTTACGGTGTTCCTTTGATTTCTCTATCTCTCATCAAACTGTCCTTATGTGTGTGACCCTGTAGGATTTCGTAACGTTGGTAATTATATTAAATTATATATTTAACATAATAAACAGTGAGCGGTATCTAGCAACACATCACTGCTACCCAAGTCACGAAAATGTCATGTGATCTGACAAAACCTTTTTCGTGATAATATATGTTTGTACAATTACCCTTTTGCCCCTATGTCTATATTGAACACAAGGCATACACTGTGTCATCCTTGTCCAGTTCAATATTGGGCCCTTAGACATTTCTCCTGTTATGCAGGATTGGCAAATTCCATCTAGGACACTCATGTCCCTCAGCATGTTTCGTGGAGTGCCCATCAACTGTCTTTATGATCATCCAGTTACGGATAATGTTTGATCAGCAATAAAGCACCCGACTCTACATCTAGGGTCCATAGTGGTTTCAGGTCGAAGGGTGGTAATACACCATTATCACCATGAGAATAACTTATGACACTTTGCATAACATACTATGTAGTATTCTCATAGCGGGTCAATCCGGTATAAATATTACTCCTAATATTTATACCTATGTCAAGACTTGATAACTCTTTATCCATGATCCATGAGATGTGATCATCAGTCTATCTTCATAATAGTCTCAATGCTTTAATGTTATCCCACTTTGCAATAAAGCTTGACTACGGATATTTTAAGAATAATGTCTTTATGTTTAATGGGATCTCATGATTAAGTCACACTTAACATTTCATTAAACAGACTAACTATTCTAGGGACTTTATTATTCTAAAAGACAAACATAATAAAGAAATGCCTTTTTATTATTAAACGAATAATCCGATACAAGTACCAAAACGTATTGGCCTCTAGGGCTTACACCAACACATTGACCGTTGTGGGGAGTTCCCTAATGTGCCACTTCTTGGCAGAATAGGGGGTATTACTTACAACCCTTCTTTAGCTCTACAACAGTTTGGTTATGCTCGGAGTAATAGTCCTCATGACATGCTTATTCAAGGTATTGTGTTTGACTACGATAACGATCTTCAAGGTTACCGTCAAAGGTTTATACGAGCTTGGGGTAAAGTGAACAAGGTTGATAGTAAGAATCTGGAACCAAAGTACTCCATTCCTATGGAGCTTACCTCAGATGGGTGCGGTCTCGTGCTCAGACTCTTATGATGCCATATCCTGTTTTTCAATCGGCTACTATGGAGCCTATTGCTGAAGGAGATGTTCCTTACACCATTCTTCATCCAGATATGCCTACTGATCTGGAAGAACTGCATAAGTCATGGATCCAACTGAAGGAGCAAAGAGATACCTTTGAATCTTAATTCAGGGTTAGCCAAGGAAGAGTGTTGGAGCTAACAAAGCAACTTCACGAGGAGCGGAATCTCAACACATATCTCAACACCAATAGGAAGCATCCATGAGAGACTTAAATTTCATATGTTTTATTTTCTTTATAAATTTTGTTTTCTTTTGTAAGCCCAAAGGGCAATATTATTTCGAGCCTACTAATAAGAGTTTTTGTTTTTGTTTGTTTTAACAAATTTAAATCCTGCGTTCCTTGAAAACATTGCATATGCATCTACATACCATATCATTGCATGACAGGTTTTCACAGCAGGTCTCTCATCTTCTCGCTGTTTATTTCAGCAGAAATGGCTCTCGAAAAATCTGTCAAAGATCTTCAAGCTCATAATGATCAGTTTCAAGAGGTGATCCTGAGTTTGTCCAAGGGGAAAGAAGAGTTGAAAGCACTTCTCTCAAAGGACATGAAAAAGAAGAATCCTGGAGACAGCGAAGATGATCAATTGGAACAACTGCAAGCTGAGATGGTAGAGATGAGAATCCAAATGAATGGCCAGGTGGCTCTTATCCAGAGCTTAGCCCAGGGGCAAGAAGAGCCGAGAATCATTGTCAATAAACTTCAAGATAACAGAGTCGGGAATCAAATCATCAGTCAACCTCCGATGAAACAAGCTAACTTTGTTGAAAGGAGCATAAGGATAAGAGAAGGAAAGAGACATGCTACTACCGATAGTTCTTCAGTTGAAGAAAAAAGGTCTTGTAAGGTTAATCCACCTCGACACAAATAATGTAGAAGACAATTCATCCAATTCAGCACACCCATGTCACAAATCTTGCAATGCTTGTTGGAGATGGAGCTAATTTCCTTGGAAAATTCTCCTCTAAAACCCAATACTTCCTCCCCTCGCTATAACCCCAGTGCAAGGTGTGTATATCACTCCAACTGTCCTAGACATGACACTGATAATTGTTGGGCATTGATGAATAAGATTCAAGACCTAGTTGACGAAGGAATCCTCGAGGTTACGCCAGAAGATCAAATTGAATTCTCTTATCGTCCATCAAACATCAAAGCTACAAGACAAATTTCCCAAGGTAGCAAGAAAGAAAGCCCACCTATCCCTGTTGAAGTATGGGACACCTTGGGACAACCAAGTGGCAAATTTGATTTCATGGTGAAATATACTGCTCCTGAAAGTTCGCAGATTACACTCGAAGACATTCAGCCAACTGGATGGGACCTCATTTGATTTATTCAGTTGTAATTTCTTTTGTTTGTCCAAGCATTTACTATTATGTTAAACTTTGTTTTCACATTAATGCATTGCGTATGTTTGTCTTGAATTAATCCATTCGTTTCACTAAATTTAAAATATGCTTCTTGCTTCTCTTTTGTGATACTTAACTCTTGATAAAGTTGTAAGCCTTTAAAGGGAGGATGACGAAAACAATACCATAATCTTATGCAATATGCTTTTGAATAGACTATGCTGACGATGTACAGGCATTGTTTCAATTCCTAAACAGTGGAAATATAAGGAAGTTAATCCCTAGTCAACCCTTTTGAGCCTATGAAGTATGAGTTTTCCTTCTCACTCAAATTAAAACCCTTAATCATAACCTTGGGCAGGGTAGTTACTCGGTTAAATCAATTATGCCAATTGCCTGTGTTGTACACAGCTAATGATGGTTCCCTGTAATCATTAAGCCTGACAGTCAATATCTAGCAAAAGAAAAGCTCACTAAGTCAAAACCTATGAAGGAGACTTAGTAAAAAAAATTGACATCCCGCTGAATGTAATCTTGAAATAAACAGCTCAGGCAAAAGGAAAGGATAACAAAGTCAAAAGAAAAAAAAGATCACTACAAATCCTCAACAAAAAAAAAAGAGATGACTTACTTTTCAAATAAAGTTTTGGTTTCTGAACCATCACAAATGTCAGTGTTACAATTCCAAACTCCTTTGGAGCCTCAATGCATAAGTTAACCGAACATAGGACTGAAGAACATCACGAAGAATGAGTTGGGTGCAAATAAAATTTGAGCCTTTATCTTTTGTTTCTTAAACCGTGAACCAGACCACGTTACAACCCTTTAAAAGTCCTAACTGAAGCATGGTTAGTTCGAAAGCGTACTGCTACAAAAAGGTATCCTGACTCCTTTAAGGCTTATTATAAATCTTGAGTTAATATCATAGTTTTCACAAACATTATTTTACTAAAATATTTTTTTTTTTAAATTTAAGACAAATATAAGCATTGCATTTTGAATATCATTGTTTGCATATAACTAGGTGTTTGACAACAAAGAAACTTACATGATGGATATTCAATAAACCAAAGTCTTCCTGATGGACAAAGTTGCTTCCTGGATCAAAGCCAATGTATACAAGGAGCATAGTCATTATCTCCCAATCAAGGGGGAATTCCATGTTACTGTCCAATTCATTTGGCGCAATCAGGTCAAGATTCAACTATGCTTAAGTAGCCAGGGGCAAGTCTCCTCATTTATCTGAAGGTAACATTACAGAGTTCACGATGCCAGGGACATATTATTATGGGGCATTCTGCTTATTTCTCTTGAGATAGCTCCTTTCAGATACTTTCATTATGGGATAAATCATCCTCAACTAAGGGGCAACGCTCTCTTTCCAATTCTAATACCCGGAGCGTATATGGTCCACCATAGTCTGAAAGCACGTTCCTCTCATTATATTTCCTTGATATTGGATTCTCAGCAGAAGTCGTTATTAACTGTTTGCGTAAGTAGTATCAGATGGTATCAGTATCATGTCTTCGGATTCAGTCATGATAATTCCTAGAGAATTACTCTGGGAAGTCGAGAATCTCAGAAGTCCTCAATCCACTAGTTACTTTGAATGAGTATACACCTTCAAAATGGATAAAATCCTATTTTCAAATTCAGGTTTACTTTTCCCCTTTTACTTAAACGAAAGCGTCCATTGATTATGTTTGAATGTATATATGCTTTTGAATACGATTGATGTTTACCATAAATGCATAAAATACAATAATAGTATTTACTAAGGACGATCGGAGGTAGGAATCCAACAAATCTTTGCCGGTTCATCCCCACAGAGTAATCTTTACGGATATTCTTAATGGAACACTTCAAGTAGTATTGTATACTTCCAACTCTATAAAATCTTCAAGTAGATATCATCCGAAGAATTGATACTTGGTCGAATAAGTCTCCCATGGGAATGTCAATCTCTTTTATCCTCAGTCAGGATATTTAGGAACTTAATCCTTCAATAAGAAGTATGAAGAACGAAAACAAGAGGTTCTAAGTACGATATTCCAAAACAAGACGGGAACAAAGTGTTCATATTCCTCAACAAATCGGGATTTATTTTCCCCAGCCAGCAATTGTTCTACGAAGCTACTCATGCGCCTCAACTACATAATGTATACATACATCATCATATCATATCATACGCATACAACATTCTCATAAGAATATCATCTTGCAAAGTGTTATATATATCCTGATATTTGCATAGAACTAACCTTGTTTTTCAGGTTAATTCCCCAGCAGACGAACGTCATCAACAATTTATTCTTGGGTTTCTATATCCCCCAAGGGTTACTTCAAACAAAATCTTGGATTGCTCTATCCTCCAGGATCTCATCTATCAATATCTTGGGTTGCTATAAATCCCCCAGGATAATCTTGGATTGATGAATCCTCCAGGAATACATATACCAATACCTTGGGCTGCTATATCCCCCCAAGGGCTATCTTACAATATCTTGGACTACTTTATCCTCTAGGAATACATATACCAATACCTTGGGCTGCTATATCCACCCAAGGGCTATCTTACAATATCTTGGACTGCTATATCCTCCAGGAATACATATACCAATACCTTGGGCTGCTATATCCCCTTCAAGGGTTATCTTACAATATCTTGGACTGCTCTATCCTCCAGGAGTACGTATATCAATATCTTGGGCTTCTATATACCCCCAGGATAATCTTGGATTGCTCTATCCTCCAGGAATACATATACCAATACCTTGGGCTGCTATATCCCCCCAAGGGCTATCTTACAATATCTTGGATTGCTCTATCCTCTGGGAGTACGTATATCAATATCTTGGGTTGCTTTAAATCCCCCAGGATGATTTTGGACTGCTAAATCCTCCAGGAGCACGTATATCAATATCTTGGGCTGCTTTAAATCCCCCGGGATGATCTTGGACTGCTAAATCCTTCAGGAGTACGTATACCAATACCTTGGGCTGCTATATCCCCCAAGGGATATATCTCAATATCTTGGGCCGCTATAAACCCCCAGGATAATCTTGGATTGCTCAATCCTCCATGAATACATATACCAATACCTTGGGCTGCTATATCCCCCAAGGGCTATTTCTCAATATCTTGGGCTGCTATAAACCCCCTAGGATAATCTTGGATTTCTCAACCCTCCAGGAATACATATACCAATACCTTGGGCTGCTATATCCCCCCAAGGGCTATCTCACAATATCTTGGACTGTTATATCCTCCAGGACCACACCAAACAATCTATTGGGCTGTTACATCCCCCAAGATTACATCAATATACATTTTGGACTGCTTTATCCTCCAAGAAGTATATCTGAAGAACATTTTATTCCGAATGGAATCTTTAAGCCCATTCAAGCAATACCACCAACCAACAACATTATTTTTCGCACCGGCGAGTGCAAATTTTTGGGCTTTTGTGTTCAATCCCCTTCAACCTTCAAGTCACGAATGGCGTACATACCAATCTAAATCCTCAGGTTTCAGAAAATTGAACAGGGGCATCTGTTGTACCATAAAAGTTTCCCTCCCACAATAAAAGCAATGTGTCTCAATAGTTCTCTCAATAATCATAAGGTTCATAAGGTTCACAATTAGTCAAAAGGATTGAAGGTTTCATTAGACAAAGCCTCCTCCTGAATAATGGATCTAAAACTAGGGTTTTGAATTTCTCCAAGATAAATGGACTTCCAAGGCCTCAAGTGAGCTTCATAACATCCCACATGACCTAAAGAATCCTCATGTCAAGTTTTAGAGTTTTCCCAATAAGTGTGACCTGTCAAAGGCTCAGATATCCAAAAATCAGTTAACCTGGTAAAAAAGTCAAACTAAGGTCAACTGTGGTCAATTTAAAATAAAACTTCAATATTTTTTGCCAACATCAATATTATGAGTTAAAATTCATCATTTGATCAAAGGTTGATCATGATTCATCAAGGAAATCTCAGATCATCAAGAATCAAGAAGTTTCTAAATTAGGGTTTCATAGTAAAAGTCAACTAAACTTTGACTAGCCATAACTTTCATATACTTCATCAAAAATTTCCCATCCAAATCTCATTTTGAAGGAAATTTAATTATCTACAACTTTGGGTCTCACAAGACAAGCCCAAAAATGCTTCATTTGGAAGGTATGAGCTAAAACATTATAGGTCATTTTGAAAGTCAACAAAAAGTCAACTTTTTCCAAAACTCATAATTTGAAAATGGTAACAGATATTGTAATGGGACCAAAAAGGTTGGTTATAGGACACTCTAAGTTTTATAAAAAGTCCAAGAAAACCTTCATATCCTTAAAATTGAGAGAGTTATGCATTGGCAAAGTTGGGAAATTTTCAAGGGGTGTATGATGCAAAAAAGGCCTTAACTTCAAATTTTTCCAAATGGGCCCATAAAATTGCAACCCAATCTCAAAGATAAAGTCATGCACGACCCAATGACCATTTATTCTGATTTTTATATTTTATTTTATATTATTTTGGATTTTATTTGTTAAAATTCAATTTTAATAAAAATAAAATATGAAAAATCAATATTTGGATCAAATCTTGGTTCTAGAAGCATTTACACAACATTTAAAGTTGATTGAAGACATCCAAATTCGTGTAGAAACAAAAATAGCAAGAATATATGTGATTTTTGAATCATTTATGGTTGATTGTTTCTTCACACTCAAGTAATTCAAATCCATGAAGATAAGGCCCATTTTTTTTTACCTAATTACATCTCTATATATACATGAACATAGGGCAATGCAAAGACACAGATTTTTGCAGAAAAACACATTGTTTCAAACTATAAAAAAAATCAAGAAAAGGGAGACATTCAGTTTTGGACTTAGAGGCCCTTTCAAAGCAAATTAAAGGTTGCATTAGCTTCCTTGAAGATCACTGATCGTAACTCAATCCTCATAGGCATCAAATTCATGCTCATACTACCTAACTGAATCGTTCTCATCCTGACATTAAAAAAATCGATTTCATATATAGCATTGTTTTAAATTGTGTTTGATAATTAATTGATGTTTGTGATGATACAAAGATTGTTTATGGATGTTTTTTTTTAGGTTTGACACAGGAGAAGAGACGTGCCATTTTTAGGGTTTCGACCTTGATTTTGGGGCTTTGCGAATTAGACCATATAAATGCCTTTAAAGAACATGTTTGAACTGTATAAGTTATAAGGATCATGTTGGTATGATCAATTTGATAAATTTGTACATATTTTGGACGTTATGATATTTGCAGGTTTTGGTGCGCAAGAAAATTCGCAGGAAAATGCCTGGAGAAATTCGCAGGAAATTTTGCAGAAACGGAGGTTGAAGATGAAGTTGGCGCCATCAGCTTCTTTTTTTTATTTTTAAATTTCATTCTTATAATATAAATTTCCTTTTCCATATAGTTACATTGAAGAAGCAATGGCCCAGTGGACCACGCGCGCATGTGGGAAGTCTGAGACCTGGGTTTGATTCCCAGGTTCTCTTCTATTTTTTTAACCTTTCACTTATTTTGCAGGATTATTATTTATTACGTTTGGTCAGCATAAACATCAGCTACGCACACGCAGCCTAGTGGGAAGCCTCTTGTTCTGGTAAGGGGGAGGTCCCGTGATCAAAACCAGGCCTCCCCACCTTTATTTTAGCGCCTGTATTTCTTTTCTTTTCCATTCTTTTTCTATTTTAATTATTATAATTAAATTAATTAGGTTAATTAAATTAAAAATCATAAGTAATTTCACTTAATTAAAATGATAAATATTAATCTTTTTTCCTAAAAAATAAATAACAATATTTTCTATGTAAATATTTAATTTAGATTAATTTGTAAATAAATTAATAGTTTAATTAATATTTTTCTAACAAAAACTCTTAACCTTATTTTATTTTAATTAAATCCCTAATTATTTCTCTAATAATAGTTGTGTACATAATTAAATTTTCTTCATATTTTCATAAATTAATAATAATTGATAATTGGTTTAATTTTCTTTGAAAAATCTAAATTTTCTCTAAAAAATCTAATTTTTTAACTAACCCTAATTTTGCTTAAAAACCTAATTTTTTCCCCTAACCCTAATTTCAAAAACTTAATTAATTTATTTTTGCTTTATTTAATTATTTAGAATAATGTTCTTTATTTATTTTTATTTTTGTCTTATTTTAATTATTAGAAAAAATGTATAGGTCATTATTATTTGATGTAATTTGTTTTCTCGCCTGATTATTATGTATCTGCCCCAAAGCGATGTAATAGTGTAGGATTTAATTTCTTTGTATTATTATTATTATTGCTTGGTTAGTAACTAGGGAGTGAAAAGAAATATATGATTAAAAAGGACTTAGATAACTTAATTAAAAAGATTAAACATCTGAATAAAATCACTCACACACGTAAGTCGATCGTTCTATGATCGTCGTCTGCACCTCCTAGGGTTACCCCCTTGGTTGCCTTCTTAAAATATGGTTAAGTCCATCGAAAGTGGGGTGTCTTAAGCAAAATCCATATCCAAATAAAATCATCTAGTTCCTCCACGGTTTAAAAGATCAAGTCCATACGTTGTTGCCAACGATAATGATCTTGTCCCTTCGGTAAAAGATGATAGTCCCCCCCAATTGCTAAAGACACACCTCCAGTTGCCTTCATTGACCATATGATGGCCCTACGCCTGTTCCTTAACTAAATCCAAGGTAAATGACTACTTACTCCTTAATAGTAAGGACAGTCTTACCCTTAAAAAAACATACAAGAACATGAAATACTTAGTCTAGGGTAGGAACTCTAAGTTACTGGCTCACACCCCTTTAAAAATACTTTTCACACTTCACAATTTTCGAACATTTTCAAAACAAAGGCTTTGTATAGATCCATACAAGGATCATTACAAAATACTTAGAAAAATTTCTAAATGCACACACTTCACACTTTCAAAACAATTAAGTGAGCTAAGTAACTAAGAGCCCATGGATAACCATGGATATAAAGGGTGCTTATACCTTCCCTTTATATAACCTACCCCCCGAACTCAAGTCTTTTAAAATAGGTATTTCCTGTTCTTTTATGCCCTTTCCGTATGGATAAAATAAAAGTCGGTGGCAACTCTTGATATCTGCAACATATATAGAAAACCAGTTCTCCCACCGTGTTACAAGAAGTTTGAAAATTCTGAAGGACAATCATGTCGAAGCACACTTTTTCCAATAAACTCTTTTGAGTAAGGGTTTTTCTAACCAGTTGGGTTAGATGTAGCCAGGCCAGGGCAATCACATTGAGCAACCTCCTCACAATTCAGCCAAGATGAGGTAATCACTTTGAGATTTAAATCTCTCAAAGAGAAATCAGTCTGGATATTTCTTCAAAGCAGAGTCAGTCAGAGGAAATCAATTTAAGGCTCGTACTTGGGCAGGCCACCCCAAGAGCAGGTGAAGTCACTCTCTATAGACGACTAATCAATCTAGCCTTGGTTCAGGATACTGGGGAAGAATATCTCACAATGACATGGGGTCTGGCATGAATTTTCTTGAAACAAACTCCTTCGTAGACCATGCAATCAGGGGTAGTTATGTCAAGATTCAACGAATCTCTCCAAGAGTTTGAAGACGCGGGGGCATCTTGGATGCTAGGTCTTCTGTAAAATCCACTTAAATTGATCTTCAAGCAGTCAACTAGCAGCTAGAAAAAAGAGATGTTACAAGGTGACATTCCTCAAGCAGATTCCTCTCCCCAGCGAGAGTTGCCTTACAACTCTTATCCCAGGTGGAAGGGTGATCCCTATGTCATCCCCGGTAGAGTTCAAATTGAGATTTTCCCCAGCTGACTCAGAATAGGGTGGTATTCCCCAGTAGAACTTCAAAGACTAATTGATTTGTTCTCACTCCTAAGCGAAGTCATCATTTCACAGTGAAACACTCCCAGCAGGCAGATGAATGCTCATTTTCCCCACAGAGTTAGAAATGGTCAGAATTTCCTCCCCAACAAGATTACATAACCAAGCATCTTCCCAGCTGAGTCTGAAGATCGTCGTCTTCCCCGTAGAGTTCATGAATAAGGTTGCCCTCATCATTGAAATGTTCCCCCAGTGAAGTTAACATTCATATGTGTTATTCTTTTGCTTCATACACTCGTTTGTGTTTGATAGCTTCCTGATACTCATTTGTATCATTCTTAACACTCGTATGTGTTATTATTTTGCTTCATACACTTGTTTGTGTTTGACATCTTCTTGATACTTGTCTGTATCATTCAAGCACTTGTTCGTGCTGGATTGCAAACTTTTTGATACTCGTCTGTATCATCCTTAACACTCGTCCGTGTTAACCTTTTGTTAAGCACTCGTCTGTGTTTGATTTAAAACTTCCTGATACTCGTCTGTATCATCCTTAACACTTGTTCGTGATAGTATTTTGGTCATTCACTCATCCATGTTTGATTCCAAACTGTTTGATACTCGTTGGTATCATTCTTACCACTCGTATGTGTTAATTTTTCTTTCTCATACACTCGTCTGTGTTTGATCTCCTTAGCTTTTTGATACTCGTCTGTATCATCTTTAACACTTGTTTGTGTTAACTTTTTCTCTCATCCACTCGTTTGTGTTTGATTTTTAAACCCTTTTTTATACTCGTTTGTATCATCCTTAACACTCGTCTGTGTTAGCCTTTTCCTCATTCACTCGTCTGTGTTTGAGTTTTCTTTACTTCTTGATGCTCGTCCGTATCATCCTTAACACTCGTCCGTGTTAGCCTTTATTCTCATCCACTCATTTGTGTTTGAGTTTTAAACCTTTCTTGATACTCGTTTGTATCACATTTAACACTCGTCTGTGTTAGCTTTTTTCCTCATTCATTCGTCCGTGTTTGAGTTGTAAACCTTTCTGATACTCGTCTGTATCATCCTCAACACTCGTCTGTGTTAATCTTTTGTCAAGAACTCATATGTGTTTGATTTTAAAACCTTGATACTCGTCTGTATCATCCTTAACACTCATCTATGTTAGCCTTTTCCTCATTCAATCGTCTGTGTTTGAGTTTTCTTTACCTTTTTATACTCGTCTGTATCATCCTTAACACTCGTCCGTGTTAGCCTTTTTTTCTCAATCACTCATATGTGGTTGATTCTTTACCTTTTGATAATCATTTGTATCATCCTTAACACTCGTTAGTGTTAACGTTTTTGGTCAATCACTCGTCTGTGGTTGATTTTTTACCTCTCTTGATGCTCATCCGTATCATCTTTAACACTCGTCCGTGTTAGTCTTTTCCTCATACACTCGTCCGTGTTTGATTGCATTAGCTTTTGATACTCTTTTGTATCACATTTAACACTCGTCCATGTTAGCTTTTTCCTCATTCACTCGTCCGTGTTTGAGTCTTAAACCCCTCTAGATACTCGTCTGTATCACCTTTAACACTCGTCTGTGTTAACCTTTTGTCAAGCACTCGTCCGCGTTTGGTTTATTACCCTTTTGATAATCGTCTGTATCTTTGTCTGATACTCGTCCGTATCAGTGGCTGATACTCGTCCGTATCGTTTCCTAGAGCACTTGTCTGTGTCTCCTGGATCGATGTCTGATACCCGTCCGTATCATTGACTAAAGGACTTGTCTATGTTTCCTTGATGATCATCCAATACTCGTATGCATTGAAGAGGTTTAAAATCCTTACGGTGGGACTAAGCGACAAAACTTTGCAGTTTAGTAGAACATATGCATTATTTCCATTTGCCTGACGCACAAGATATTTGAAGAGGGCTCGTATGTCCTAGTATCGTATATTTGCGTAGGATATATGAAAATGGTTCTTCTATCCTAATCAGTGCATGTCTATCCCACAGACTTAAGTGCACCAAGTCCACCGTCGTTGTGGCAAGCCAGTAGTCTCCTGGCGTCGTACAAAAGATAGGTTCCAAGTCCATCATCATTGTGGCAAGTCAGTAGTCACCTGACGTTGTTCAAAAGACATTCCCATTGTGTTTCATATCATTGTTCACTTCAACAGAGTTTCCAAGCAGATTTTTCCTTGGTTGGGTTTATATCCCTTTTATTCTTCAGCAAAGTGCAAATTTTCTAGTTTGTTTTGGTATTCAATCACAGTTTATCTCGAACGTCTGACAACCGATGCTCTCATCCTTTTCAGATTTACAGATGATTGAATAGGGGCAGCTGTAACACCCCAAAATTTTCCCTCTCATTTCATGTCATATCATATAGCATATCATATAACATACATATCATTGCTTCTTTGCATAGAAAAATGAAGCATAACATTCATGGTTAGAAGCATAGGGCATGTGATCATTGATCTATCAATTTGTGATTCTTTAAAGCCAAAGATGAGAGTCAGGTTGTCTTGCAACAAGCCTACAAGGGATCCTCATATCTTGCACAAGCTCAAACTTTTCCTCAAGGCCCTAGAAGAGGGTTGGTTCATCAGTGCATACTCTCATACACAAGGAACCCTAATTAGGGTTTTATCCCATAGCAAGTTATCCTCATGGCTTTGATCAATTCTTGTGATCAAAGGCTCCTACATGTTATGCATTACCTAGGGTTAAAATTTGGCTCAAAGAATCATTGAGAAATTCAGGCAATGGCTCAGTTGCTTATACTTGGAGAAAAAAAGTCAACAATGCAGAAGAAAAGTCAACCAAGGGTTTTCAAAGGTTCCAATCATGATCTTCAAGCCTATGGGCCTTTATTTGGTCAAGGAATATCATGAATGGTCTCAAATGTCAAGAATCAAGAGTTTGTGAAAAGTTACTAAAAATGGAAAATGGCTTGTAATGAGAAGTTTATATTTTTGGCAATTTTTACCTTAACTTCAACCAATTCTTTCATGACCAAAGAAGCTTTAAATGTTTTTTCCTTGAACATCAAAGTTGTAGGGCTTGTTCTCCCATTTTCAAAAAGTGTTAGACCATCTTTATAACATGTGTAAATCAAAAGTTATGCTTGAATTAAGTTACCTTGCCACACCCAAGTACACACCATAATGACAAACTTTGGCCTTTGAATCAAGTTTTTCCGTGGCTTATTCATCATTTACATGTCAATATGAATTTGTGCAAGATCATTTAAAACTCACTAATCCAAGCATTTCCAGCCACAAGATCAATCTAATGGTCCTTAGTGAATCAAATGATGAGTATTCATGTCCTTCATGCTGAAGTTGCACACGTGAAATACCACATGGTCACATTTTTTCCATTTTGCATAATGATAAATATCTCTTAATTTCAAGTCCCTCAACTTACAAAACCCTAACCAGGTCCCCATGCACACTATATAAAGTGACTCACACGAATTATTCAAGGAGAGGCTCACACATTTTCCAGATTTGAAGTTTTTTGCTTTCATACCTTCTTCTCTTTGAAACTCTTCATCCATAGAGCGTTTGTGATATTTCTCTTCATATTCATAATCAGTGGCCTCTAAGGAACACAAATCACTCACTATTTGAAGTTCTAACCAAAGATTTCACAAGGTCAAGTTCAGAAGCATTTTCTTTCGAATCTCAAGATCTAGGCTGAATTGAAGATCTATTTGCATTTATTTTGCAAATAGAAGTTCTAAGGAGTAGATCTGCAGCTTTGGAGAGGATTTCTGAAGGTTTTGCAAGCTCCACCATATATGTATTTAATGATGTGCATAATGATATTTGAGTTTCACTGAGTGCATATGTGTGTTTAGAATTGAAAATAGACGTGTAGCATGAGAATAATGTGGATCTGAAATTTTTGAGCATGAACTTCTTTTCTTCAATTTGGCTTGTGTGTGCATGATAAATGAAAATTGATGCTAGATTTGAGATGCTTGTGACTTCCTGAACATTTTGATAGCTGGATCTCTCATTTTGGTGAAGTTTTAGGGTTTAGCCACCAGAGGATCGCCGGAGAAGACAACCGGGTTCTTCTCCGTCCGGTGACTGTGTTAGGGTTTATGAGATTCCCAGTTTGAATGTGATACGTTAGATATTTTGTTTTGAATGGCCAGGATGTTGACAACGAATTAAAATGGCACATACTGAGCGCATGTTTTCTTATTTCTTGTTTAATATGTTTGTGTGTCAGATCATGATATGTGCGTGTACCTTGCAATCTTGTGCCTTCATTGTGTTTACCTTTTGATTCTGTTGACTAATGGTGTGCGTTGGATGAGGATACTTTTATTTGACTGGTTAATACATGTTGGATCTATTTACTTTATTTTGACTAGATTGTGGAACGTTGATTTTGTTTACTTTTCACCTTTGTTGACTACGTGTAGGCCTTTTGATCAATCTGATGGCAATGATCTGAGTCAACCTTGGTTGACTCTGAGCCCCATGGATGCGCCTTGGGCCTGGGTTGCTTTTCACGCCCCTTCCTTAGGCCTGGTTGCACAAATGAACTGATCTGGATTGCCTTTCATACCCCTTGCATCTTTGTTAATTTTTTTTCTTTTGCATAAATTTTCATTTTAATTCATAAAAAATACATCTAAGCATTTAAAAATATTACAAAAAATCATGTTGCATCCTTATACATTAAAATAAATTTTCATTATTGCATTATTTTAATATTTTATTTTGAATATTTTCCTCAATTAATTCCATATGCATTCTCATTTGAACACTTGAATTTTCATGAATTGTTTGCATTCATAGAACATATTTTGAACATCACTCTTTTTGCACTGCATCCATAACATCTTAAAGCATCTCAAACTATTTTTCTCATATTTTTAAAGTCCATTTTGCATACCATTTGAATTGGTTCTTCTTGTGTGATCCTTAGAAACCCTAGGTGAATTAACTTGCTTATTTGACTTAACGTCTTTGTGATTCATTGATCCATCTTTTGTCACTTCATTTGCTCCTGTTTGAGGACACTTTTAGTTTAGTTTGTGAATTTTTGTGTTATCTTTGATCATTGTTTGACTTTGTTTCATTATGTGAACTTTGTGATGCATTATTTATTTGTGCTTTGTTTACTTGCATTAGGAGGTACTTGTGCCATCATGTTATCTAATTGTGCACATTGACATCATTTTAGGCATCCTTAGGGATTCTATAAAGCATGTGTTTACTTGTTGACTTGCATTAATGTATGTTTTCCAAGCATGAATCACATGAACCCTAAATGACTTAATTTCATCTCATATCTTCATATAACTTCTTAATGTGTCATCCATGTTCAAATGTGATTACTTATGCATATTATGTGCATCTTAACATGTTTATACACCTCTGATTTTGGTTCATATTCATCTCATGTCATGGTTGTATGCTTGTCTCATCTCATTAAGTGATATTGTTTCATGAACATATACTTGCATCCACATCTCATTTCATCCTTATTTCATCTCCTATGCTCACATACCATAACACATGACTTGTATGACATTTCATTGACATAATGTGACATTCATAAAGGTGTTTAGCTTCTGAATTTGATCTTAGTTATTGCATTTTGACTTGTTTTCCTTACTTGATCACCTCCTTTCATTTCATTCCTTCTTTGGTGCATTGTTGGATGTTTGTAAAACTTGTCTTACTTTCTTTTGCTTGAGTTTTCATGACTAACTTTAGGGGTCATATAGGACTTGTAGGTTCTGAATTGTTTGATTTTTATGACTTAGAGCCTTGTTCTTTCATGTCTTATGCTTGTTTGGGTTTCATTTGTACTTATGTGAATATTTCTAACTTTGTAGGGGCATTAGTAAGTTTGAGAGGTGTGGATGTTGCTTCCACATCTCAAATTCTCCTTTCATCTCTTTTAAGTTTTCATACTTGTGTTTGAGATGTGCTTATTTTATCCTTGTTTAGTTCTTCATCATCCTCTTTAGGATCAACTTATCTTCTCTTAAGAAGTAAGATGAATCCTATTCTTCTTTCTTCTTCTTCTTTCTTCTTCATTAAGATAGAATTCAAACCTCACTAACTTAGGTATCCCATGCATGATAACTCTTAGGATTATTAGTCCCCCTTTAGAATTTTACATTTGGTTCTCTTTGCTCTCTTTCTCTTC
Organism: Lathyrus aphaca; assembly: GCA_963966055.1. Taxonomy (NCBI): domain Eukaryota; kingdom Viridiplantae; phylum Streptophyta; class Magnoliopsida; order Fabales; family Fabaceae; genus Lathyrus; species Lathyrus aphaca. Next base: position 29,807,599 of record OZ014520.1, on the reverse strand, counting down.
TCATCTCAAAACAACACTTCAAGTCACCTAATAAATGACAAGTCTTCTCATGTGCCAAGGGAATTTTCCATGGGGTACTTGCACACATCCCATATGGGGATGAGGTGTATGGTATTTATCATGATGAATAAGTCTTAGCATGAGGATTCTTCACAAACAAAAGCTAAAAATCACTTCTTAATCCAAAAACCACAAAAAACACTTAATAAAGTTCAAATAGGCTAGTGTGCCTGAGCCTTCATCTTATGGACTAGATTTGGAGATATCCTCCATATTTATGTGTGCTTATTATCCATTCCATTTCAGGATGATGTAAGAGTACACATCTCATTGAGTGAGACTCAAATACACTCACATATGCAAATCTCAGAAAAGCTTCTAAAAAACATTGAACAAACAATAATCGTCTTTCCTTCGGGAATTCTTCTCTCATCTCATTCGCTCTTAACGTAATAACTTGATCCTACTTGTCCTTTGCAAGATGGTAACACACTCGTGCTAGACGAGCATGCAACACCTGAGCATTGACATAAGTAGTTCAAGCTTTAAGAAACACAAGCAACTTTCCTCCATAGTTAGGAGAACTACGTCAACTCTGATCCTCATTTCCTGATAAGGTACGTTGGCAGTGGGGTAGGGACCATTCGAGCACTCTTTTATTTTCCCTACATTTCCCCCTTAACTTTCTTTTGTCTTATCCAGTTCCAGTCTTAGTTTTTGCAGCAGTTTCATTCTTTTACCCTTTGAAACAGTTTCCTAGCAAGCGTGGATCCTGTCGGGTACGGCGGACGATCTGGGGTGCTAATACCTTCCTAGTTCGTAACCGACTCCCGAACCCGGTCTCTTTTGTTCACAAGACCTTGTTCTTTCCTTTCTTTCTCGGTTTGTGCAACATTACCATTCCTTCGGGATAAAAATGTCTGACCGACGACTATACATTTTCCGCGTCACTTTCGCGTTTGTACCGGGATGGAAATCCAGGGAGCGACAGTGGCTTGCACCACCTTTTGTACACATGGGTGGCCACTCCCCAAGTGGTGTGCATCACCCTCCTTCGTGGCCCCCGTCACCGATTTTTTTCCAGTTTTCTTCCATTTTTCCATAATTCGTTTCAATATTATTTTCAACTACGTAATACACCTTAATTCAACTAAATTCTCCATATTCAATTCCAGTTTTGGATTCACTAAAAATCATTTACTACCGCAACGATTCTCCAAAATAAACCAACATCATATAATTTTTCCACACAACACTAACAAATCATCACCACAAATCAACAGAGTAGCAATTTATAAAATCTCAATCCTATATATCAATTATCGTATTCCCAGTTATAAAATTCGAACTTCACCCTTACCTTGGATTGAAGGTAGCTTGAATTTCCGATTGAATCTAAAACTTGGCTTTCCAACGATAACTTCTCGTATTCTCTCTTCTCCAACTCGTGTGCCTCCAAACTTGGTTCCCACTACTTGCTATATCTATGTAACCTAATTGTTTTTATGTTGTTTACTGCATAACTCCACTAACTCATTCCAATCACTTAATAACTAATGAGTTTAATAATTCTCTTAATGGGACAACTACACAATACCCCCAACTTTGTTATTTCTCACACACAACTTAACCCAACCAAATTAATTAATATTATACTAAAATTAATATTATTTATAATATTAATTTCTCCAGACTAAATCGACTATTTACTCGATTATCAACTTATCAGTTCAAACAACTTATTCAACATATATACGAAAAAATACTCAATACTCTTTAATTAAATTATTTAATTAAATACATGCATTACATAAAGAATTGTTACAGGTCCACAGTCAAATTATTAGGCATTGTTATGTCAAATTATAAGTCATGTTGTAGACTAATATTGATGTCAAACTATAAGCCAAATTTGGAGGCACATTGTGTCAACATTACAGATCCACTATATCAAAATTACATGCTCATTTTGTCAAACTAATATTGTTGTCAAATTAATACCATATGATGAAGGCACATGTCCAAATAATATTGTTGTCAAATTAATACCATAACATTAACTTTCAACCATCACATCATCACATCATAAAACCTAATCAATTATATCTTATTTCATCATTGTTGTTCCAACAAATGCAAAGAACATTACAAATAACAAAATCCAGGTAATCTTCAACTGCTTCTTCAAAATCTTCATCTTCAATTCATCCTCCATTGCTTTGTGGGTGTTAACTATCTCCTTCTCCTCATTCAAGTTCTTTAACAATGCAAAAATTAACTATTTTACCCTAGGATTCATCTCATCATCCAACTAAACAAAGTGAGTGTATTTTTTGTATCCTTGGACCTGTTAACACCAACAGAGAGTAAAGTAAGTGTAGAAATTAACTCTTTTTTTTTAAATCAAGTGAATATTTATGCTTACCTTATACATTCACATCCATTAGAAACGACAATCTGGATTTGCATCAGTCCATATTGTCGTCAACAGAGCGTCAACACCACACTTGCATATCTACCTCGAACGACTTAAGGATCTGCTTTCATGGCTAAAATCGGATTGATGCGACATTTTAATAGTTGGATTTGATGTTCACTTGAAGAAACGAACTTAAACAGTGTCGAAGACAAACCTGGATGTGAGGAAGATAAAGAACAATAAAGCAAGAAAAAGGAAGACAAACCTGGATGTGAGGAAGACGAAGAACAATAGAGCAAGAAAAAGGAAGACAAACTTGATGTTCCGATGATTTTTATAACTATTATGCATAATTTTTTAACAATTAAAATCTAATTATATTAAATTAAAATATCATTTAGGTATTTTGTAAATTAAAATTTTCATTTTAATACTAAAATAATAACATTTGAAGATATGGAATAGAATAAAACTACCACCTAATTAAAAAATATGATATATCATCAAAATTGAATGGATGACCAAAGTAATCCAAAGTGCTTCTAGAGTAAAGGATCATAATCATTAGTTTTGTAATAGAGGTTCATTTATTTAAAATGCATGATGACCAAAGTAATCCAAAGTGCTTCTAGAGTAAAGGATCATAATCATTAGTTTTGTAATAGAGGTTCATTTATTTAAAATGCATAAATTAGAGAGACCAAAAATATATTTAAGTTAATGTAATTTTGAAATGATTTTGTGGTATTTGTTTTAAATGTCAAAACTAAAGAGACCAAAAATATATTTAAGTTAATGTAATTTTGAAATGATTTTATGGTATTTGTTTTAAATGTCCAAACTAAAGAGACCAAAAATACATTTAAATCAAATTAATTTTAAAATAAATTTGAGATATTTATTTAAAATGCCCAAATTTAAGAAATAAAAAATAAGCCAAATTAATTTTGAAATGATTTTGAGGTTTTTTTTTAAGTACTATTTTTATCTCCAAAATTTGACTTTATTTAAAAATAGAGTTTGTAACTATTGAATGGAAAAGTGTGATTTTTACATTTAAAGTTATTGTTCAATTAATTTTTATATAATTGTATTTAAATCTACTATCAATTCATTTTATATAAATGTATTCAAACCTACATCAATTTACATTCAATTCATTTTTAATTTGAATCAATTCTAAAAAATCAATATCATTTCTAATCATGGAATAACCAATTCACACACTAAATTTTTTTAATTTGAATCAATTCTACAAAAACCAATTCACTCATAATCATTTATAATCATAGCATAACCAATTCAAACACTTAATTTTTTTTTCAACTCATCTCCATATTAATATATATATTAAAATATATAGGAGAGTATGTCAAAACTTAAAATATTGATAAAAGTAGAGAATGATAGAGTTAAAGATATTGACTGACCCTAATGCCTTTTACCTCGCACTTGTAATCAATGGAATAAAAAAAAGTAAACATGATAATAAACTGAACTCAACAACAAAGTGACCAGCAAAACATCCTGTGACTATTATACAAGCAAATTGATACAACAAGAGTTAAATCTACATAAGGATCTTAAACCTTTGATTTTGATCCAACTAATTTACAAAATACTATTAAAACTGTATCTTTAGATTCTCCAAGCAAATCTTTACCGATTGACTGCAACATGTTGCTGCAATAATCAAGAGCCAAATATCAAAATGAGATATGTTTTGTATCAAGAATAAGATAAAAAAAGATGATGAATATACATGCAAAATGAAGAGGTTTTTGTAAAGAAAGTAACATATATGATGATGCAGTGGAAATGCATGAAGGGGCCCCTTCAGTCCAAGACATGACAGTGACGACTGAATGCAGCTCCCGCTTCGTTGGATCAAAAGCACACACATTGACAGCATACAATATATTGTGAGCTGTTGAACCAACGAGTCAGCAGCTGTGTCTCAGCCATCTTCTACCGTCTCGGACTGGACTGAAGTGAGCCCCTTCAATCCTCCCTTCATACAGGTCTTGGTTGGCTAGGGCAAGATATTCAGTGAGATGAAAACAGAAGGATTGGGGTGTTTAAATAATACTATAAAGATGGAAATGTTGAGGGAGGGTAAGATGGAGATTTTGGAGCAGGTATGAAATGATAATGGTGTTGAAATTAATTATGAGTGAGGCCTTTTCAATTTCATTTCAATTCCAGAAGACAAGTCTTTATGCGCAGTGGAGTACGTAGCTAGCTAGTGCAATCTAATCAAACAGCTGGATGCTTATATAGCTAGGGTCAAGCTAGCCCGTCTATGTCACTTCACTTGCATTGCATTTCCACAAACTAACCAATTAAGCAATATAGAACTTTAGTAAAACACATATCATTTCAACTAACCAATTAATCTATACTTTAATTGGAAATAATACATTTGTATTTTAATATCCGAATACACAATTGTTTTTAAAAGAATTATTATAGTCTATCATATTAAAATTTGCATTATATTTATTGATTGTATTGTGTCGCCCAGAAGGTCCAATAAAGGAGATCGAAGATTGAGCGTTGTCGATAACCACGTGATAGAAAGAAGAATTTTTGTACTTTTGAGTATAGATGATCACACCCCTTAATTCATCACACATTGTCAATATCAATCTAACGGTCCCCAACACGATACACCATATTTCACGTGAAACGATTATAATTGCATTTGCTATATAAAGGGAGGAAGGAGCCATCTTAAGATTAATTCAAATTCATCTCCACTTTTCATTGTTTTTCATTCTTATTGATTTTGACATTTGAGCGTTAACCTTGTAAACACACTCTCATGTCAACGACCAGAAAGCTCGATGCACCGCATCAAAAGTCCAAACAGTGATTCATCTCACACTTTTGGTTCCCTCACAAAATAATGATGTTGTCTCTGGGAAACAACTTTAGATTTCTACGAACTTAAGCAAGAAAAAATCATTCTTCCATCGAAGATTCAAATCTTATATCTCCAATTGTCAAGTTATTGTTCTCCTCACCTGAAGTACAAAATTTAACAACTCTTACTATGGACAATTCTAGATTCGTTAGATCTGCCTATATTGTTGTTGCCACAATTAAATCACTAGAAGTTGTAACACCCTTCTAACCCCATAGAAAATACACAATAATTAACTAATTTATATCAGAGTACAACATAGAAAGGTGTCACGTTTCCTTCGTAAAACATCATATCAATAAGCATGCCCCGTAACACGGATTTTTCCATCACAATTTAACTCAAACAATCGCAACGGAAAAGCTTCATTTTAATTAAATCAAACTCCAAAACATCTTAAACAAAGTCATAACAACATCAACTTAACAAAAGAAATAGAACCCGAAGGTTCACAACGTTCCCGATCCGATGTTACATAATCAGAGTAAGACACCCTCTAAACAGACGGGAAAGAATAAATGACTCAAATGCTAAATCTTCACGCACCAAAAGCTAATCCTGATTATCTGCATGTTACCAACGTGGAGGCAACATTCAAACATGCATGGTGAGTATTCACAATTCATTATAAAAGGAATAAAGAAAAGAATATAGATAGGACAACATCAACATCATCAGTAAAACACATACATCAATCTCTAATTAACTCATCCACTTGCAACGCCACTTATTATGAGATGCAACATCATCAGAAAATGCATGTGGTACCAATCAACATAAATAATGGACACTGAGTCATTAACCCTTCACAAGGGAGTACAACATAACCACTTCAATCCACACAATGAGATTGAATCCAACATCCGACCGAAGTCCCAACATGGTATGCCATGAATGCATGATGCATCAACATCGTTATAATTATCAACATAAGTCATCAAACTTGCATCATCATTCATGTATTCATTCATCACTACGCCAAAAATGACTTTTAATAGCGCATCTTAGACAACATTTTATTAAGAAAGCGTTGCTATACGTAAAAAAAAACACGGAAACTGTTCAAGAAAAATAATGAAAGCACTGTTAAAAGTCATACCTTAGACAACGCTTTTGGAAAAGCGCTGTCTAAGGTAGACATTAAACAACGCTTTTGTAAGCGCTTTTAAAGGAATATCTTAGACAGCGCTTTCCTCAAAAGCGCTATCTAAGGTCTTATAATTTTTATAAAAAAAATCAAAAGCGTTGTCTAAGGTTGACCTTAGCCAGCGCTTTTAAAGGGCTCCCTTAGACAACACTTTTGAGGAAAGCGTTGTCTAAGGTCTAATTAAATGAAAATATTAGAATACTCAGTATTCTATTTTCATATATTTCTTCTTCCCTCTCTGTGAACGATACTGTGCGAAAATACTGTTACGAACTAACGAAGCTTCTAACGCCACTGTCGTCCACCGTGCTCCTCTGTGACGTTTAAGGTTGTCGTCGTTCTCCTTCCTCCACCGTGCATTGTCTCGTTTTCGGTAAGTTTCTTCTTTTTCTCCGTTAGGGCAACGAAAATATCTTATCTCTGTTAGGGCAACGAAAATAACTTATCTCCGTTATGGCAAGCATGAAAGAAGTAGCTTATAGAGATGAAAGAAGTAGCTTGTTACATTATTATAGTTGATTTGTTAGTACACGTTTAGTTTGAGATTGAGGAAGTGCTTACTATTTTGATCTCTTTTGTATATAGTTGACCATGGTTGAAGAAGTGCTTATTATTTTAATCTCTTTTTGAAATTGAGGAAGTGCTTATTATTTTAATCTCTTTTTGTATATAGTTGACATTGGTTGAAGAAGTGCTTATTATTTTAATCTCTTTTTGAGAGTGAGGAAATGCTTATTATTTTAATGGGAATAACTTATTATTTTAATCTCGTTTAGTTTGATTTGTTAGTACACGTTTAGTTTGAGATTAAAGAAGTGCTGATTAATAGTTATAGCTTGGATAGTTCGTGTTTAGAAATATTGTGTGGCTTGTTTGTGAATAGCATGTTATAGTAGAATAACATATCGGTGGTACGATTCGTTAACGACATTCTAAGGTCTTTTAAATTACTTGTACTAACACACAATGTGTATGTTTTTCTTAGAGGTGTTTCAAAATCGAAGATGATAGAAGAGATTTTTGTCTTAAATTGGTCGGAAAGCTACTAAGAGGGTTTAGAACATTTTTATCATCCAAGTATCTTAGGGATGAGGATGGTAATCATATTGATGCGGAGCTTCCAAAGAAATATGAAAGTTTGACTTCACAAGAAGAATGGGACACATTTAAATCCAAATGAAAAACCCCAGAATTTAAATGAATAAGTGAAACAAATCGGGAAAGAGCATCAAGTCCCGTGTATCCATACAGAAAAGGACGTGTCGGATATGAATGCTTAGAATAATCTATCGTAAGTATCTATAAATTGCAATAATATATTAGTTCATCATGAGTCATATTTGATCATATTATTTGACTTAATGTGTAGTTGCAAAAGGAGAAAAGTTCTGAAACATCTTTTCCTGCAAATGTTTTGTGGAAGGAAGCCCGTGTGGGCAAGTCTGGAGTTGCTAAAGAAGATGTTCTACAAGTGTATGAGAAATGTGTAAGTAGACCATTATTTCTTTAATTAAATTAAAACTTTATTAACAAATATTTGACAAATATTCGATATTCATCTGATTTTCAGGAGGTGTTATCTCATTTTTTTATCTCCAGATGATACTAGGAGCATACTTAGTCGGGCATTAGATGTCCGTGAGTATTCGGGTCGGGTGAGGGGTAAGGGATTTGGGATCACTCCGACCTCCTTGAGTATTAAAAAAGGAAAGGCTCCTAGTAACAAATAACTTCAGCTAAAATTGGAAGCACTGAAAGCTGAAGTTCGTGAATTAAGAAAAGAAAAAGAAAGCAACGCTTCAACATGTTTTAAAGATGGTTCGGACAAAGACAATGTCAACTGTAATTTTCAACCAAATATTCCAGAGGTAATTATATTTATTTTTATGAAATTAAATTATTATCTTAAATTATTTAATTGTTCACATGGATACACATTAACAATGTCATATTTATTATTGGTTTTAGGGCATTTCCCTTTGTCAGCTATACTTATTGTCACCGACATATCAGATGGTTAGCAAGGGAAAAGTGTATAACATTGCAGATCAATCACTTCACATTAACCCCTCCCTCCTGGATGTTTGAAAGTATCGGTTGAAATTTCTGTAGAGCTGAATGCATTATTACCATATCACGACGATGTTATGGATGCAATAATGGTGGAACAAGCAATAAGTCCGTTCGTTGCATGGCCGACAAGCCTCATTAGAGTCGGATATGAGGTATGCTTAAAACCATTATGAACCTATGTTAACCTTAATGTGTAGATTCAAAGTTTTTACGCGCATTTTACTAACATTTTTTACATGGTAATGTTAATTATACTCCAACAAGATCCAAAGGAAAAGATAAGGGGATTCTGCGGCATACCGAGTCCGTTGTTTTGAGAAAAAGAGGTACATCACATTTTTACGCGCATTTTACTAACATTATGAACCTTTGTTAACCATAATGTGTATATTCAATGCTAAATTCGTGATCTTATACTTTATCTAACTAATTATATGATATGTAGCTTCATGGTAAGGAGATTAGCAACGTATCCACACAAAAAAAGGTTAGTGTTAAGAAGACTGTGGCTAGAAATAAATCTACCTCCAAGTATAGGTCGTGCTTTTAGACGTTTCTAGAATTGACAGATATTTCGACCAGAGGTATTCGTCTTATATATATGGAGGAAGGTATTTTTGGCTTTGAATATGAACAATCAATCGGTAATGAAGAATTTGTGCAAGTTTTTCGTCATGAAGAATTAGGCGTCAGTGTTGTCAATACATACGTGAGGTATATCCGATCTACTTTGTTATATTAATTGAACAACTTATTTACTTTATGTTTCATATGAATAGTCTAATGTTAATGATGTTTTTATTTAAGTTTTTGTATGACAAAGTGATGCGCCCAAGTGGATTGGATGAAAGATTTGCATTCCTAAGCCCCGCGTTCGTCAACTTAACTTTAATCTTAAGTAAACCAAATGAGGTCATGGTGTATGTACGCAATCTCTTCATGGCCAACAAAGATACGGAAAAGTTGTTTTTTTTACCGTTTAATACCGGGTTAGATTTTCATTCTAAATTCATCTATTATAATTTTTTTGTATTTTGACGTCGTGTAGAAATTTTCCATCTAACATTTGTTTAATCTTACAGTGGACATTGGTTGTCGGTCACAATTAATCCTATCAGAGAATTTTTTTATTATCTTGACTCGTTAGGAAAGTTGGACAACATACCCGGATATGAAGAAGATGATTGACACGTAAGTGAGATTGCACTAAATATTCATGTGTGTATTTATTTATTTATGTGAATTGTTCTAAATTTTCATTTATATTTTATTAGCATTATACAAGCTTTTCGAGCCCAACGAGATATCCAAGTATCAAAGAGGAGAGACAACAACATTACATGGATAAAAGTGACGATATATTAATTATCACGTTTTATTATATTAGTGATGATACTTGATAAAACTTAGGATTTATCCATATTTTCTTTTCATGTGTAGTGTCCTCGGCAATGTAATGGTATAGATTGCGGATATTTCATGTTGAGGTTTATGAAAGAAATACATTTTTTGGACCGATTAGATATTCCAATCGATGTATGTATTTCTAACTTATGAGTTATTTTAATATTTAACACATATTTCTCATATAATTAAATAGTTGAAACTAAATCAAAATATGTTATATTATTATGTAGTACTTTGATGAATTCAAGTGTGCATATTATTCAAGAGATCATTTAGAAGAAATTAAAGAGGATTGGTGTCAATTTATTATGGAGCTCGGAGAGTTATAAGGTATATTGTACTCTTACTTTAATTGATGAAAAATTTGAGTATTTGTATGTAACTATAGACATATTGATTATGACTTGTTTTAATTGATCAATTACAATATTTTTCTGTTGTTTCGGGTTATAGTATAGTTGGATGAAAATGTATAGCTCGGAGTGTTATCACATTTTTGTTTATGTAGATTTCATTTGAAGCAAAATGTATAGTTGGATGAAATGATTTGTAAAAACTATGTTGTATATTTAAATTGGTACGTAAATTGAATTAGTACGTTTGTATAAATTGTTTCGTAGATATTGGTTTGAAAATACGATTATTTTGTATATATAAATCGGTGCCTAAATTGGTATGTTTAAATAGGCAAATTTGGTGTAAATTCTGGTTGGAATGAACATGTACAAATTGTGGTTTAAAAACCAGGTGAAAAATGTGGATACAAAACAGGTGCCTATAATTTGTCAAATCCAGACAGCGCTTTTTAAAGGAAATTATTTTAAAATTTTTGTATACCTTAAAGAGAGCTTTCAACCAAAAGCGCTGTCTAAGGGGGGCTTTATAAAGCGTTTTCATTAAAAGCGTTGTCTAAGGTGAGGTTTAGAAAGCGCTTTTAGTGAAAGCATTGTCTAAGGTATACCATGAAATAAAAAAGCGTTGTCTAAGGTATATTAAAAAAAGGCAAAAAGCGTTGTCTAAGGTGGGGTTTAGAAAACGCTTTTGACAATAAAAGTGTTGTATAAAGCACTTGTAGACAGCACTTTTGACATTAACCAAAGCGTTGTCTAAACCTTTAGCAGCACAGCTTTAGAAAGTGTTTTAAAGCGCTGTCTAAGGGGGAAAAATGTCGTCTTAGGTCTTGTTTGGCATAGTGCATATTATTCACCCTATAGCATATATATACATCGACTATACACATATAACAACACAATAAATATTTTTCAGCAATATATACATCATAACAGTACCATCACATTCATCACTGCGTCAATCGACAATACTCCATTATTCAAAACCACTCAACATAACTATTTAATCGAGCGTTTCTTAAAATTCGGCACTAGAAAAATAATTCACATCGTGTCAGACTATCACCTCTGGCCCAGGCCAAAATGTGCAATTTTTCAAAGAGTAACCGATTATCCTATATTGATTAACCAGTTACTCACGCGACATAAGCAAATATCTGCTGTTTTACGGATTTTGCATTAAAACCACTCAGTCCATACGAGTTCATCATTAAACAACCCAAAACACATAAATCAACATATTCACAACAACAACACATCATAATGGACAATATCTACATCATTCTTGATCAATTCACACATCCTAATTCACCAATTTCTTCCTATTTCCTCATATATCATCATAAACCCCTAAACCCCAAACTATTCACATACATCTTAACTTTATATCAATTATAATGAAGAATATACTTCCCATACATTATGATCAAATTTTGACTCTCTCTTCTCTCGAATTCCACAACAATGTTCAAGAGCCCTAACATATTCCTCTTCTTCTTCAGAGCACTTTGTAGAAGCATACTTTAATCTAAAGATTTTGATGAAGACAACAAGATTCAAGTTCACTCCATGTTCGCAAAAAGGCAAGCTTTCAATAAGATCAAGATCAAGGATATGCATCACTCAATGGAAACGTTATCATGCGAATCAAGCTCTGTATGCAAATGCTCGTAACTTTTCAAGACTTGGACACAAGACTTAGGTATATCAAACTCACATCTAAAGTGATATACAAGTGTTCAAATATAGGTTTTCATGATAAGCATTGCATATACCTTTTATAATTTATTTGGAACTGGATTAACACTTTAAACTTAAATATTTTTCCTGAGTTTTTACAGTGTTAACCGGTTAACCAAATAGGTTAACCGGTTAACAGTTCAAATATTTCAATAATCTCAGTTAACGTTACAGCATTAACCGATTACCCTATTTGGTTAACCGGTTAACATTGAACGAATTTTGAAAATGGTTTCTTTTCATTTGAAATATTTTTTTGAAAATTATACCTTTTCATAGTTGTTTCATAAGCCTTTGATACCCCTTTGAATGGGTGTTTTTGAAACATAAATATTCTGAAATTTTCAAATATGAAAAACACCTCTAAACATTTTATCATAGAATTTCTAAACAATCAAAGTCACTCATTTTGAATATTTTCAAATATTTCAAAAGTGTTTATATTGTTCATACCTTTTCACACTCATAGATATTGAACACTTGAATTGATATTGTGAAGTGAACCTTGATCAAAAGGAGAAGATCAATCTAGTATTGATATTGTACAATTCATTTTATTCTCAAAACAAACTCATAGAATTATTTATTTTCTGACTTGCGATCCAGGATTGTTGGACGTAAGGGTTAGTGTTTGCAAGAGGATTGTTCTTGCACACTATTTGGTGTATAGTTTGTAGATAGTAGGCCTCACCGGTTTATGGTGCGATAGGTTGTACAATCTAAAATTATAGTGAAAATCTCTTACAAGGTGTAAGGGGACTGGATGTACCTTCGGATTTTGAAGGGAACCAGGATAAACCTTTGTGTCTTTTTACTATCTGTATTACCGCTTTCATTTCTTAGACACTTAAAAGAGAAAAAATCATCCACCGATAAAATAACCGAGAAAATTTTATATAACCTAATTCACCCCCTCTTAGGCTATCTCTGTAACTACAATTGGCATTAGAGCAAGTTATAGGTAACTTGTTCCTAAATATCCAGCATGGCTTCCGCAAGTACAAATCCGGTTTTCAAAGACAATGGAAGTAGCAACAAGCCCCCACTCTTCTCTGGGGAATATTTTGATTTCTGGAAAATCAGAATGAAAGAACATCTTGAAGCCCAATGAGAAGGTATATGGGAAGCAATCGAAGAAGGTCCGCACAATCCTGTAAACGTGATCAATGGTGTTGGAACCGCGAAGTTGAAAAGCATATATGATGAAGACGATAAGAAAAAGATTCTAAATGAGAAGAAGGAAATCAACATACTCCAAAGCGCTCTCAGTATGGACGAGTTCTTCCGTGTATCACAGTGTAAATCGGCAAAAGAGATTTGGGACACCTTGGTAGAAACGCATGAAGGAACTATTGAAGTAAAGAGATCGAGGATAAACACATTGAGTCAAGAATATGAGATGTTCCATATGCAGCCCGATGAATCTATTGTTGCCTTGCAGAAGAGATTTGTCCATCTAACAAATCATTTGATTGCTCTCGGGAAAACCTTCACCAATGATGATCTCAACTTGAAAGTCCTAAGATATTTGACAAGGGAATGGCAACCGAAAGTGACCGCTATTTCGGAAAAGAATAGTCTCTCAATGATGACATCCACGTCCTTATTTGGTAAACTTCAAGAGCACGAATTGGAACTTGGAAGGCTCGAGAAGCACGGATGTCAAGAAAATAAGTCCAAGGGAATTGCTTTTAAGGTTGATACTAAGAATGACAAAGATGATGAGACTTCTGAAGTTTAGAATTTCATGCTTCTTGTAAAGAAGCTTGGTAAGTTTTTTAATAAAAATAAAAATTCCTCTTATCCTAAAAAGAATAAACATTTCAGGAAAAAGGATGCATCTACATCGATTCAAGAAGTCACATGTTACGAATGTGGGAAGCAAGGTCACATAAAGCCGGATTTCCCGAAACTTGCAAAGAAATGAGGATTCAAAGGCAAGAAGGATTTCAAGAATAAGAAGGCCTATGTTGCTTGGGACGATAATGAGATAAGTTCCTCACCGGAATCGGAAAGCGATGAATGTGCGAATATGGCTCTTATGGCTTCACATCACTCTGATGAAGAAATCGATGAGGTATGCTTGAAGACAACTTCCAATCAATGGTATCTTGATAGTGGTTGTTCAAAGCATATGACGGGCGACATCAATAAATTTTCAAATCTATCTTTAAAGGCCAAAGGATATGTCACTTACGGTGATGATAATAAAGGAAAGATTCTTGGAGTAGGAACCATTGATGCATCTCCATTTACTATCATCGAAGACGTTCTTTATATGGAAGGCCTTAAACACCACTTACTTAGCATAAGTCAATTGTGTGACAAAGGGTTCCGAATCAACTTCACAAAGGATGAATGTTTGATAGAACATGAAGTCAACCATGACATCTTGCTAAAAGGTAAAATTTTTAATAATATTTTTATGATTTCTTTTTATGACTCTTCCTTGAAGGTAAACTGCTTAATGGCAAACAACAATGAGGCGTGGCTATGGCATAAAAGGTTTGCTCACATTCACATGGAGCACTTAAACAAGTTGATAAAGCCTGACCTAGTTGTTGATCTTCCAAAGATAAATTTCATCAAGGATAAGTTATGCGATGCATGTCAAAAGGGAAAGAAAACCAAGACAACTTTCAAGTCCAAGAAAGTGGTTTCCACATCAAGACCACTTCAATTGTTGTATATGGATCTCTTCGGTCCATCAAGAACGAAAAGCTTCGGAGGTAACATTTATGCTTTAGTTATTGTTGATGATTTTTCTCGATATACGTGGACATTGTTTTTAGTGCAGAAAAGTGATGCTTTCAAAGCATTCAAGAAGTATGCGAAGCAAATATAAAACGAGAAGTCACTCACTATAGCCTCCATTAGAAGTGATTGTGGTGGAGAATTCCAAAACTCATCCTTTGAAGAATTTTGCGAAGAGCATGGAATTTCTCACAACTTTTCCACACCAAGGACTCATCAACAAAACAATGTCGTAGAAAGGAAGAATAGGTCATTGGTGGAGCTTGCAAGAACAATGCTTAGCGACTCAAATCTCCCTAAGTATTTTTGGGCGGATGCGGTTAGCACAACTTGTTTTGTAAGCAACTGTGTCAACATTCGACCAATTCTCAAGAAAACTCCGTATGAGTTGTTCAAGGGTAGGAAACCAAACATATCATTCTTTCACATATTCAGATGCAAGTGTTTCGTTCTCAACAACGACAAGGACAATCTCGGTAAGTTTGATGAGAAGTCCGACGAAGGTATATTCCTTGGTTACTCCCTCTCTAGTAAAGCTTTTAGAATTTCTAATAAAAGAACTCTTACTATTGAAGAATCTATTCATGTTTCGTTTGATGAGACTAACCCCTCGAAAGAGGATAATATTATTGTGGATGATGATGATATAGTAGATACACCACAACAATAGAAGGAGATATCAAAGGATCAAGCAATACCACAAGAAGTTGACTCACTAATCATTGAAGAACATCAAGATCTTCCGAAGGAATGGAGAACCATAGAGATCACCCGATAGATAAAGTTATTGGTGATATTAGCCAAGACGTTGCAACTCGACTAAATCTCAAGGATGCTTGTCTCAACATGGCTTTTGTATCTCAAATTGAACCAACCAAAATCGATGAAGCCTTAGGCGACGATCAATGGATAGTAGCGATGCAAGAAGAACTCAACCAATTCGAAAGGAATCAAGTTTGGAGTCTTGTACCAAGACCAGACAACAAGAACATCATAGGAAGAAGATGGGTGTTCAAGAACAAACTTGACGAAAATGGGATCATAGTTCGTAACAAAGCAAGATTGGTCGCATGAGGCTACAACCAAGAAAAAAGAATTGACTTTGATGAAATGTTCGCTCCGGTAGCAAGGTTAGAAGCAATTAGATTATTACTTGCTTACGCTTGTTCTATGAATTTTTAGTTGTACCAGATGGATGTCAAAAGCGCTTTCCTGAATGGCTACATCAATGAATAAGTTTATGTTAAACAACCTCCGGGTTTTGAAGACTTCAAGAATCCATCTCATGTATACAAGTTGAAGAAGGCTCTTTATGGCTTAAAGCAAGCACCAAAAGCATGGTATGACCGCCTCAACAACTTCCTATGTGAGAAGGGTTTTGCAAAAGGAAAGGTTGATACGACGTTGTTCATAAAGAAGTTCAAAGGTAACACCTTATTGGTTCAAGTCTATGTCGACGACATCGTCTTCGGATCAACAAACAAAGATCTTTGCGAAGAGTTTTCACTTATGATGCAAGGAGAATTCGAGATGTCCACGATGGGAAAATGAACTATTTCCTTGGACTTCAAATCAAGCAAACAAAGGATGGCATCTTCATCAACCAATCCAAGTATTGCAAGGAACTATTGAAAAAATTCGATATGGATAGTTGCAAGGTGATGTCCACTCCGATGGGATCCGGAATGTACGTTGATCAAGATGAATTTGGCACTTCAATTGATATCACAAAGTATCAAGGTATGATCAGTTCATTATTATATTTGATGGAAAGCCATCCTGACATTATGTTTAGTGTTTGTTTGTGTGCATGCTTTCAAGCAAATCCGAAGGAATCACATCTCACCACCGTGAAGAGGATTATGAAGTATATCAAAGGAACAACGAATGTCAGACTATGGTATCCAAAAGGTAGTACATGTTCTTTAATTGGTTATTCTGATGCTGATTATGCAGGATGTAAGACCGATAGAAAAAGCACAAGTGGCACTTGTCACATTCTCGGGAATGCACTAGTGTCGTGGGCATGTAAGAAGAAAGCATGCGTTGCACTTAGCACGGCCGAAGCGGAGTACATCGCAACAGGCAATTGTTGTGCATAGATTTTGTGGCTTAAGCAACAACTCCTTGATTTTGGTGTAGATCTTGGTTGCATTCCTATCTGATGCGACAACACAAGTGTCATCAACATCACAAAGAACCTGGTCATGCATCCAAGGAAAAAACACATAGACATCCGGCATCATTTCCTTCGAGATCACGTGCTCAACGGAGATGTAAATGTTACTTTCGTGGATACACACAACCAACTTGCCGACATATTCACTAAACCATTGGTGAAAGAACCATTCTTCAAGATTCGGCGAGAACTTGGCATTCTCGATGAAGGTGACATCTAAACTTAACTTAAAATTACTTGTTATGTGGTTTAGTTGCTTAAAATATGTGTATTCTCACGTTTATGTTACAAAATGCTGGCACTCACTTTTCACCGTTTTTGATTTTTCTCTCTTTCGGATACCCGAAAATTATCGGTTTCAAAATATTTTTTGATCAAAAGTTGCGTTATATCGTGTGATAACACTTTGTGAAAATTTTTTGTGAAAAACTTTTCCCATTTCCTCTAGAACATGCTGCTGGATTTTTTCCGAAAAAACGGTATTTTTTGTCCGTTAACCGGTTAATAGAATCGGTTAACCGGTTAACACTTCCAAATTTCTGCATCTCAGGACGCGTACAACATGTCACTTTTATTATAATTTTATTTTTATTTTTTCTTTTCTTTGTTTTTTCTTTATGAATGTTCATTTGTTTATAATTTTAATACATTGCATGTGTCATATGTCTTGCTTGTTTACTTATTGCTTGTGTGATTGAACATATATGCCGATATTGCTTGTTATGGTTTGAAAGCCTATTCCTTTTTGCTAATGACAAAGGGGGAGAAAAGCTTGGTTCTCTAATATCTCTTTATGCAGAATTTTTCCTCTGTTAAATAGGGGGGTTGCTGAACATAGGGGGATAAGCAAGCCTAGACGTAACATCGATCAAAGCTATCACGCAGACTCAATTGGTTGTCATCATAAAAAAGGAGGAGAATTTAGAAGCATACTTTAATCTAAAGATTTTGATGAAGACAACAAGATTCAAGTTCACTCCGTGTTTGCAAAAAGTCAAGCTTTCAATAAGATCAAGATCAAGGATATGCATCACTCAATTGAAACATTATCAGGCGAATCAAGCTCCGTATGCAAATGCTCGTAATTTTTCAAGACTTGGACACAAGACTTAGGTATATCAAAACTCACATCTAAATTGATATACAAGTGTTCAAATATAGGTTTTCATGATAAGTATTGCATATACCTTTTAGAATTTATTTGGAACTGGTTTAACACTTTAAACTTAAATATTTTTATGAGTTTTTACAGTGTTAACTGGTTAACCAAATAGAGTTAACCAAATAGGTTAACCAGTTAACGGTTCAAATATTTCAATAATCTCAGTTAACGTTACAGCGTTAACCGGTTACCCCATTTGGTTAACCGGTTAACACTGAACGAATTTTGAAAAATGGTTTCTTTTCATTTGAAATATTTTTTTGAAAATTATACCTGTTCATAGTTGTTTCATAAGCTTTTGATACCCCTTTGAATGGGTGTTTTTGAAACATATATATTCTGAATTTTTCAAATATGAAAAACACCTCCAAACATTTTATCATAGAATTTTTAAACAATCAAAGTCACTCATTTTGAATATTTTCAAATATTTCAAAAGTGTTCATATTGTTCATACCTTTTCACACTCATAGATATTAAACACTTGCATTGATATTGTGAAGTGAACTTTGATCAAAAGGAGAAGATCAATCTAGTATTGATATTGTACAATTCATTTTATTCTCAAAACAAACTCATAGAATTATTTCTTTTCTGACTTGCGATCCAGGATTGTTGGACATAAGGGTTAGTGTTTGCAAGAGGATTGTTCTTGCACACTATTTGGTGTATAGTTTGTAGATAGTAGGCCTCACAGGTTTATGGTGCGATAGGTTGTACGATCTAAAACTATAGTGAAAATCTCTTACAAGGTGTAAGGGGGACTGGATGTACCTTCGGATTGTGAAGGGAACCAGGATAAACCTTTGTGTATTTTTACTTTCTGCATTACCGCTTTCATTTCTTAGACACTTAAAAGAGAAAAATTCATCCATCAATAAAATAACCGAGAAAATTTTATATAACGTAATTCACCTCCCCCCCCCCCTTTTAGGCTATCTCTGTAACTACACACTTTTCACCCAAAAACATGATTGATCAGAATAATGAAATAAACTTCTCTCTATTATTCATTATTTGACTCATTAGATCCTTAATATGATTTTCCAACTTTACCCTCACTTATTTCTTACAAAAGACCATATTACCCTTCTTATTATTTTAAATAATAATAATAATAGTCTAAATAATGTAATTTACATTATTTAAACTATCATTACAATTAAAATAAGTTCAATTATTCCAATATTTCTCCAAAATTTATTAAAAACCGAATATTTAAATTAATTCAATTAAATAGATATTCTCGTCATTTTTGGGGTGTTACAACTTTCCCCCACTTATCGGATACGACTCTTTCATCTGATCCTCATGCTCCCAAGTCTAACTCTCACCAGCTTGTCCGCCCCACAATACTTTTACCAAAGTAATCTCTTTATACCACGGTTGTTTCATTTCTCAGCCATCTATCCTCACGTGAAATGCTTCAACAGTCAGGTTATCTCTCATATGTACATCATCCATTTGGATCACATGCGACAGATTCATAATGTATTTCCTCATGTGAGATACGTGAAACATATCATGTAAATTCATAAGTGACAGCGGCAAAGAAATCCTATAGGATACATCCCACATCCTCTACATAATCTGATACGAACCAACAAAATGCGGAGTGAGCTTTCTAGACTTCAAGGCTCGGCTCACACCTGTTGTCGAAGTAACTCTCAAAAACACATGATCTCCCTCTTGGAACTCAAGTGACTTTATTCTCTTGTCTTGGTAACTCTTTTGAAGACTCTGCGAAGTTTTCATGCTCTCTTTGATCATCTTAATCTTCTTAGTCGTCTCTTGTACAATTTCTGGCCCGAGTACGACACTTCCGCCTGACTCATACCAACACAATGGACTCCGACGCCTCCTAACATATAACGCTTTGTATGGTTACATTCAAATACAAGCATGAAATATATTTTTGTATGTAAACTCAATCAACGATAAATGGCTGTCCCAAGACCCTCATTGGTCCAGTACATAAGCTCTCAGCAAATCCTCTAAAGATTGGATAATTCTTTTTGTCTGACCGTCTGTCTATGGATGATAGGCAAAACTCATCCTCCACTATTTCCCAAGGCATTATATAAACTCTTCCAGAACCTTGACGTAAACCTCAGATCTCTATCCGAAACAATACTCGAAGGTATCCCATGCAACTTAACAATTTCATCAATATACATCTCAACTATCTTCTGCATGGAGTGATTAATCTTTATCAATAATAAATGAGCTGATTTTGTTAATCTATCCACAATCACCCATATTAAATCATTCCCTTTCATAGTCCTCGAAAAACCCAACATAAAATCCATGGAGATACTATCCCACTTCCATTCAGGAACATTAAAAGGTTGCATCATACCCGAAGGCTTCTAATGTTCAATCTTTGACTTCTGGAAAGTCAAACATCCATACATAAATTCAGCTATATATTTCTTTATACCCTGCCACAAAAACATCCTATGCAGATCCTGATACATCTTCGTAGCACCAGGATGGATACTCAGTCTACTTCGATGTCCTTCCTCTAATATCCTCTTTTTAATCTCGGGAATATCTGGAATACACACTCTGTCTCAGAACCTCGATACCCCATCCTCATCAATATGAAATTCACCTCTATTACCTTGATCAACTAAGATTGACTGATCAACCAACTTTAGGTCAGATTTGTGACCCATTCGAATTTCTTCCAAGATCTCGCTAGTCAATTTCAACATTCCTAACTTCACACTATCAGGAGTTGTCTCACACAAAAAGCTCATGTCTCTCAACTGCTCAATCATCTTCAGTTCCCTCACCATAAGCATCAACATATGCAATGACTTCATACTAAAGGCATAAACCACCACGTTTGCTTTACCAGGATGGTAACTCAATTCAAAATCAAAATCCATCAATAATTATAGTCACCTCTTCTTCTTCACATTCAACTCCTTTTGATCAAATAAGTAATTTAAACTTTTATAATCATTGAACACTTTAAATCTATAGCCAAAAAGATAATGTTGCCATACTTTTAATGCAAACACCACAATTGTCAACTCTAGATCGTGCATATGATAATTCCTCTCATGAACTCTTAGTTATCTGGAATCATAAGTAACCATTTGACCATTATGCATTAACACTCCACCAAGACCCATCTTCAACGCATCACAATACACCACAAAAGGTTCGTTCAGGTTTGGCAATATCAAGACCGGAGCGGTTGTTAACTTATTATTTAATTGCGCAAAGCTCCCTTCACATGTGTCGTACCCCGAAAAATACGACCTCACGCGATCCGAAAAGGATGGAGCCGCGCGCCGGACGGACTGAAGAGTCGCCACCTAATTCTATTTATTCCCGAAGAGGGAAAGGGAAGATATAGATACAACCCGGGGAGAGAAGGATGAGGACAAAGGTCAACGGAACCATTGCCTGGGTTCGGGAGTCGGTTATGCAAGGGGGAGGTATTAGCACCCCCTACATCCATCGTACTCGATGGGAACCATCTAAGTTATCGCGCGCGAAAGGATGTCTATGCTTAAATGAATGCTTGCTAGAGGGAAATGAGTTGAATTATAAGTTAGATTGAACCTAAGTGCTCGGCAAGGATTGAGATCCTCGTGCCTACGTACTCCCGCGTGCAATGGGAAAGTCAGAGCCTTGTAGTTCGGCCTACTAAGGGTAATGGTTGTTCGATTTTATTACCTTTCTTCGATGAAAGGGTTTGAGAGTTGAAATGTACTAAAGACTATGGATAGTTTATCTCGTCCAATAAGACGAGCGTCTTGCGTCGAAAATAATCGGAGCGAGTAACGAGAGCTCGTTATCCTCCTTTCTACCGCTTAAGGCTCGTGACGTACTGTAACATGGTGGGAGAACTGACTTTAGTTATGTTACGGATAGCAAGAGTCGCCACCGACTTTTATTTTATCCAAAGGAAAGGCATAAAAGAACAGGAAAGACCTTTTAAAAGATTTTTGGGTCCGGGGGGTAGGTTATGTAAAGGGAAGGTGTTAGCACCCTTTACATCCATGGTTATCCATGGGCTCTTAGTTACTTAGCTCACTTTGAATTGTTTTTTTTGAAAATGTGAAGTGTGTGAATAAAAATTTTCATAAGAGTTTGATAATGATCCATGTACGGATGCGTAAAAAACTTGTGTTTGAAAATTGTTTGAAATTGTGAAGTATTTGAAATTTGTTTTGAAATAGTGAGCAAGTAACTATGAGGAACCTACCCTAAAGTTTAAGTCTTTTTGTTCTTTATCCTTTAAATGGTAAGACTATCCCTATTATTAAGGAATAGGTAGTCATTACCTTGGATGTAAGGGACAAGTGAGGGACATCTATTTAACGAAGGCAATTGTAAGGTGTATTAAGCATTTTGGAGGGACTGTCATCATTATTCGAAAGGGACAAGATCATATTGAAAGGCAACCATTAAGGGACTTGATCTTTGATTAGGAAGGGACTAGATGACTTTTCTTTTAAGGGACTTTGCTTTATACACCCCACTTGACCTTTTTGAATAGGCAACATTGAGAGGTAACCCTAGAAAGTGAGATGGCGATCAAAGATCGACTTACGTGTGTGAGTGTACAATTTTATTTATCTTTTAAATTTAAATGATCTAAATTAATTTTAAATAACATACATGTTACACTCCCTATTTTTACTAACCATGGCATAAAAATAAATAATTTAAATATTACAAAAAATTACATCCAGGAGCAATTACAATAATAATAAAGCAACTTAAATAAATAGCAAGAATAAATAAATAAGCAAAATATAAATAATAAGTAAAATAAATAAGCAATTTAATTGGGTTAGTAATAATAATTAAAAATAAATGGGGTTAGTGAAATAATAATAATAAGCACAATTAAAAAATAAATGGATTAGTAATAAACATGATTAGTAATAATAATAAACAAAACAAAATTTTAATGGTTAATAGAAAAAAAATATGAACAATTATATTAATTAATTATAAAATTTAAAATTATAAACAAATTAAATAAATTATGAACATATTATGAGAAATTATTAAATTTGCAATTTTTAGAAATTATTTACATATATAATTAATTATAAATAATTAGAAAATAATTTTCATATTATAAATAAATTGGACATTTTAATTTCTACACATATTTATATACAAAATTTTAAGTTTATAAACAATTTATGTATTTCAAAATTAAATCAAATATTTTAATTAAATTATGAATACAAATAATAATATAAAAGAAGAAAAGAAAATTAGGGTTTAATTGTTTAATTAGGGTTTTGAAAATAAATAAGGTTTAATGTATATTCAAAAAAATATTAAGACTTGATTTACAATAATAATTTATTAATTATATACATATTAAAAAAATATTAAAAAAAAATATGAATATATTAACTTTGATTTTGAGAAAATAATATATATATGTTATTTAGAAATTTATTGAGATTTATTTATGAAAATATATAATGAATAATATAAGAAAATAAAATTAAAAGAAAATAAAAATCAAAAAAACAGGACCTGGGATTTGAACTCAGGTCCTTTACCTGGATGATGAGAGGCATAACCACTGGGCTGCGCTGCACATGATGCAAGAATAATGAGCTCAAATTTGTTTTGTTCTTTAAACCTGAAAAATCAGAAAAAAGAATGAAAAAGCAAAAGGCCTGGGGAGGATCGAACCCAGGACCTCTCAAACAAACACATATACACATTACCAATCCTGCTGGGTGAGCGCGTCTGTTAAAGTAGTGGCAATAAAACATAATATATAATGTTTCATGATTAACCTGAAAAATAAGAAAAAAATGCACAAAGCCAGGATTCGAACCAGTGCCCTCACGCAATACACAAGCTAGCTTTACCACTGAGACAAGCGTTCGTTTGTGAAATATAAACAGAGACAAATCATAATATTTTAAAACAATAATTTGAATATGGATTTCGCGCGCAGCTTCTTCTTCTTCTACCTTTTACCTGCGAAAATTCATACGATTTTACATACGAATTTTCATGCGTGTTCTTCCATATTCAAAACCTGCGAAAATCAAACCCCCACGAAACAGTACAATTTCTTTCAATTGATCAGTGTATTATGATCCTCATGGTTCACACAACATCCCTATGTTCTTAAAATTTATTTATTTTTGGTCTAGCATGAAACCCTAAAAACTCAACCGAAACCCTAACAATGGCTTCCTTTGATTCTGATCACGAAACTTAAATTCAATTGTCCAGAAAGCTTCACCACATCAAAACAAATCATATTAGTAGGTCACAATCAACAAACAACACATAAATCAATGGAATCGAAAACAAGTTATGGATGACATAAAACCGATTCGGTTTGTGCATTACAACATGGTTTTGATGCTTATGAGTAATGATTCATGATCAGTGAGGTCCAAGGATTCTTCTTGTGTCCTTAAAATACCTTAAAGATCTTTGTATTGAGGAATCCGAATTTGAGTTTGTGATGGATTTTTTTGGTTTGCAAACTTACTCTTGAGGCTGTGAAAATTCGTCCCTTGTGCTAGGTTTGTGCTAAGTACTTATAGGACAATGTATTAGGTCAGAAAAATTGATCACTTGTGTGGAAATTTTGATCTAAAAAGATTCAAAAAGATGGCCTTTTAAAAATCAAATATTTTGCATAAACACTTGCTATTTTGGTATGATTCTCATTACTCTTGTATCAATCAAGTCTAAATGTGATTTAAGACTTTCTAGAAACCAAATCAAAATTAATTTTCATTATTTGATATTTTATTTGAATTTAAAATGATTTTTTTATATAAAAATCATAATAAATAAAAACAAAATGAATAAAATTATGAATAAATCAATTTAATTTCGTGCAAGATGTTTTGATGTGGATTGGGTCATTATTTGGCAGGCCCATTTGGAAGAAATTGGTTTTAGACCTCCATTTTCCTCATAAACCAACCCAAAATTTCCCAACTTTGCAAGGGCACACATCCTTCAATTTTAATGTTATGAGGGTGTTCTTGGACATTTTGGAAAGCTTGAAGAGTCCTCTAACCAACCCCACTGGTTTCATGTCCATATCATTTACCAATCTCAAGTTATGCCCTTTTGAAGTTGTTGACTTTTTGTTGACTTTCAAAAGGACCTATAATGTCTTAGCTCATACCTTCCAAATGAAGCATTTTTGGGCTTGGCTTGTGAGACACAAAGTTGTAGAGAATTCAATTTCCTTCAAAATGAGATTTGAGTGGAGACTTGTTGATGAAGCATGTGAAAGTTATGGCTGGTCAAAGTTCAGTTGACTTTTACTGAGGAAACCCTAATTTAGAAACTCCTGATTCTTGATGATCTGAAATCTCCTTGATGAATCCTGATCAACCCTTGATCAAATGATGAATTTTACTTCATATACTTGATGTTGGCAAAAAATCATGAAGTTTGACTTTGGTTTGACCACAGTTGACCTCAGTTTGACTTTTTAACTACTTTGACTGATTTTGACTTATCTGATCATCTGACTGAGCAAACCTTTGAGAAAAGTCTTGAAACTTGTCATGGGGATTATTACACACATATAAAATGTTATGAAGTTCACTTGAAGTCTTGGAAATTCATTTAGCCTGATTAAAGTCAAAACCCTAGTTTTGGATGCACTACTTAGGGGGTGCATTGTGTGAGGGAATTGTCAACTCTTCTGACTATTTGTGAACTTTGTGAACCTTGTGAACCATCATAAAGTGTCTTGTGAACCTCATGGGAGGTATTGTGAACCTTTTGAACCTTGTGAACCTCATAAAGTGACTTTTAGACTTCATGAACCTCATGAAAGGCCTTGTAAAGCATTGTGAATCTTGTGAACCTTGTGAACCTCATAAAGTAGCTTGTAGACTTCATGAACCTCATGAAAGGTCTTGAAAACATTGTGAATATTGTGAACCTTGTGAACCTTCTTAGCACACAAAGTCTTGTATTGTGAGGGCAAATTTTGGGGTGCAACAGCTGCCCCTGTTCAATTTTCTGAAACCTGAGGGGTTAGATTGGTATATTTGACAGTCGTGACCTGGAAGGTTGAAGGGGATTGAACACAAAAGCCCAAAAATTTGCACTCACCAGTGCATAGAGTGATACAAGTGGCTAATTGAATATGTTTGAGTGGGCTTAAAGATGCCACTTGGAAAAAGTTCTTCAGATACATTTCTTGGAGGATAAAGCAGTCCAAAATATGAAGATATAATGATAGCTTTCAGGAGGATAAAGCAGTCCTGAAGTAATGATGATAGCTATCAGGAGGATGGAGCAGTCCTGAGGTATTGATAATATGCTTTCAGGAGGATAGAGCATTCCTGATGTAGTAATGTGCTTTCAGGAGGATGAAGCAATCCTGATGTATAATAAGCTTTCAGGAGGATGAAGCAGTCCTGATGTAGTGATGCTTTCAGGAGGATAAAGCAATCCTGATGTACTAGAAGTTTTCAGGAGGATAAAGCAGTCCTGATGGATGATATGCTTTCAGGAGGATAAAGCAATCCTGAGGGATGATAACTTTCAGGAGGATAAAGCAATCCTGATAATCACAAGTCTGTTTGCTGGATAATTAACCTGAAAACAAGGTAGCATTTTGTATAGTAGCATTAGTTTATTCATTATGTATGCATGTATAATATGATGCACCTATGTGATGTGTTATGTATCTATGGATATGTATGCTATGGTATGATGTAAATGATGTATGTATGATATGATACTGCCGGAAGCGTCTGGATATCTTCGTATAACAACTGCTGGCCAGGGAAAATAAATCCCGATTCGTTGTTGAAGAATATGAGGAACTCGTTCCCGTCTTGTTTGATAATATATTGTACATAACCTTCCGTCTGCTGGGGACAACAAGGTATATATAACCTCCCGTCTGCTGGGGACAACAAGGTATATATAACCTCCCGTCTGCTGGGGATAGTAAGGTATACATAACCTTCGTCTTCGTTTGATAGTAGGGTAGATATAACCTCCGTCTTCGTTCGTCGTACCCTTATTGGAAAGTAAATTTCCGTATATCCGTATGAGGATAAAAGAGATGGATATAAATTCCAGGGGAGATGTGACTTTATGAAGATGGATTTGTCCTACTGAGGGTTTGTAGCTGTTTTGTGGGGATGAACCAGCGAAGCTTCGTTGAAATCCTTCCCTCGCTCGTCCTTAGTAAATACTATTACTGCATTTTCATGCATTTCTGGTAAACATCAATCATATTCAAAAGCATACACACATTCGAACACAATGAATGGACATTTTCGCCTAGGTAAATAGGGTAAAAGTAAATCTGGATTCAAAGGGAAAAGTAAAGCTGATCTTGAAAACAGAATCATTTCGACTTCGAGAGTGTATAACCAATTGGATTTTGAGCTCCCGAGATTCTTAACTTTCCTGAATACCTTCCCAGAAATCCTATAGCTGGATCTGAAAACATGATACTGACACCATCTGATACTACTGGCGTAGACCATTAATTTCCACCATGGCTTCTGCTGAGAATCCCAATATCCAGGTAATATAACGAGAGGGATGTGTCTTCAAATTGTAATGGACCATATACGCTCCGGCTACTAGATTTGAAAAGAAAGCATTGCCCCTTGGTTGAGGATGAATTGTCCCAAAAGGGAAGTATCTGAATGTAGTTACCTCAGGAGAACTAAGCAGAATGCCCCATAATAATATGCCCTTGACATCATGAACTTTGCAGTGTTACCCTTGGTAATTCAAATATATGAGAAGAGCTGCCCCTGGCTATTAAGCACTGTTGGATCTGGAACTGATTGCCCCGAATGATTTGAACAGTAACTTGGTATGCCCCCTTGATTAGGAAACAATGACCATGCCCCTGGCATTATGAATTCTGTAATGTTACCCTTGGTAATTCAAATATATGAGAAGAGCTGCCCCTGGCTGCTTAAACATAGTTGAATCTTGTCCTGATTGCCCCAAATGAGTTAGGCAGTATCATGGCCTGCCCCTTGATTGGGAGATAATGATTATGCCCCTTTGTATACATGGACTTTGATCCAGGAAGCAACTTTGTTTATCGGAAGGACTTTGAACATTCATCCTGTAAGTTTCTCTGTTTATCAAACACTCAAGTATATGTAAACCAATATATTCAAAAATGCAATGCTTATGTGTGTCTTGAAATTTTGAAAAAGAGTTATTTTAGAAAAACATTTTTTGTGAAAACTGTGATATTAACTCAAGCTTTATAATAAGCCCTAAAGGAGTCAGGATACCTTTTTGTAACAGTATGCTTTCGAACTAACCATGCTTCAGTTAGGACTTTTAAAGGGTTGTAACGTGGCCTGGTTCACGGTTTAAGAAACAAAGGATAAAGGCTCAAATTTATTTGTACCCAACCCATTCTTCGTGATGTTCTTCAGTCCTATGCTAAGTTAACTTATGCATTGAAGTTCCAAAGAAGTTTGGTATTGTAACACTGACATTTGTGATGGTTCAGCCACCAAAAATTTATTTGAACATTCAGTCATCTTTCTTTGTTGAGGATTCATAGTGACCTCTTTTTTTTTGACTTTATTATCCCTCCTGAACTGCTTATTTCAAGGTTACAGTCAGCGGGATGTCTTAATGTTTTAATAAGTCTTCTTCATAGATTTTGACTTAGTAAGCTTTTCTTTTGCTGGATATTGACTGTCAGGTTTAATGATTACAGAGAACCATCATTAGTTGTGTACAACACAAATAATTAGCATATTTGAGTTAACCGAGTAACTACCCTGCCCCAGGTTATGAATAAGGGTTTTAATTTGTGCGAGAATGAAAACTCCTACTTCATAGGCTCAAAAGGGTTGACTTGGGATTAACTTCCTTATATCTCCACTGTTTAGGAATTGAAACAATGCTTGTACATCATCAGCATAGTCTGTTCAAAAGCATACTGCTTAATATTATGGTATTGTTTTCGTCATCCTCCTTCTATAGGTTTATAGTTTTATCAGGAGTTAAATATCACAAGATAGAAATAAGAAGCATAGTTTTAAATATAGTGAAACGAATGGATTAATTCAAGACAAACATATGCAATGCATTAATGAAAACAAAAGTTTGACATAATAGTAAGTGTTTAAACAAATAGAAGAAATTACAAATGAAAACTCATATGTTGTCCCATCCAGTTGGCTGAATGTCTTCAATTGCAATCTGTGAACTTTGAGGAGCAGTATACTTCACCATGAAATCAAATTTACCACTTGGATGTCCCAAGGTGCCCCATATCTCAACAGGAATAGGTAGGCTTCCTTTCTTGCTACCTTGGGCCACTTGTCTTGCAGCTTCGGTGTTTGATGGACGATAGTAGAACTCAACTTGACCTTCTGGAGTAACCCCTAGGATTCCTTCGTCAATCAGGTCTTGAATCTTTTTCTTCAATGCCCAACAATTATTAGTATCATGTCCAGGACTGTTGGAGTGATACTCACACCTTTCCTTGGGATTATAGTGAGGAGAGGAAGTTTTAGGATTTTGAGGAGGATTTTTCAAGGAAATTAGCTTCATCTCCAACAAGCATTGCAGAACTTGTGACATTGGAGTGCTGAACTTGATAAACTGCCTTTTACATTCCTTGTGTTGAGGTGGATAAACCTTATCAGGTCCTTCTTCTTCAATTGAGGAACAATCAATGGCAACCTGTCTCTTACCTTCTTTTATCCTCATCTTCTTTTCAACCAGATCAGCTTGTTTTAATGGAGGTTGACTAACACTTAGATTCCTAACTCCATTACTTTGAAATTTGTGGACAAAGGTTCTTAGCTCTTCTTTCCCCTGAGCTAAACTTTGAATAAGAGCCACCTGGTCATTCATCTGGGTCCTCATTTCTGTCATCTCAGCTTGTAGTTGTTTCAACTGATTATCCTTGTTATCTTCAGGATTTTCAGAGAGGAGTGCTTTCAACTCTTCTTGCCCCTTGGACAAATTCAGGATCACTTCTTGGAACTGAGCAGTCTGAGCCTGGAGATCCTTGACAGCTTGTTCGAGAGCCATTTTGCTGAATTAAACAGCGAGAAGATAAGAAACCTGTGCACCATAAACCTGTGATGCAATGGTATGATGTATAAATGCGTATGCAATGTTTTCAAGGACCGCAGGATTTAAATTTGTTTAAACAACCACAAAAGTAAACTTTTATTAGTAATAAATTTGTTTGCCCCTTGGGCTTACAAAATGAAATGAAATAAATACAAAAGATGGGGTTTTAAGTCTCCCATGGACGTTTCCTCTTTGTGTTGAGGTATGAGTTGAGATTTCGTTCCTCGTGAAGTTGCTTTGTTAGTTCCAGGATTCTTTCTTGGCTTGCTTTGTAATGAGCCTCGAAGGTATCCCTTTGCTCCTTCAACTGGATCCAGGATCTCTGTAAATCTTCCATGTCAGTAGGCATGTCTGGGTGAAGGATGGTATAAGAAGTATCTCCTTCAGCAACAAGTTCCATGGTAACTGGCAGGATAGCAGGATATGGCATCATGAGAGTCTGAGCACGAGATCGCACCCATCTGAGATAAGCTTCCATAGGAATAGTGTACTTAGGCTCCAGAGTCTTGCTGTCAACCTTGTTAACTTTTCCCCATGCTCGTATGAACCTTTGACGGTAACCTTGCAGATCGTTGTCGTAGTCAAACACAATACCCTGAATCAACATGTCATGAGGACCATTTCTCCGAGCATAACCAAACTGACGTAGAGCTAAAGAAGGATTGTAGGTAATGCCCCCTCTTATGCCAAGGAGTGGCACATTGGGGAATTCACCACAACGGTCAATGATAGTAACATTCTCCATAGATCTAGAACACCAATGAATGTCTGAATGAGAAACTGACATGATCCTTTTAGACCATCTTAACCCTTGTTCATTCTTCATCACTGATCGAGGAAGGTGAGAAATAAACCACCTAGACAATAGAGGTATTAAACACATCAGAGTTCCTCGTGCCTTCGTAGTACGGGTATGAAGAGAGTGTAAGATGTCTCCAAGTAATGTAGGCACTGGATTGCGAGTCAGAAATATGTTGATGGCGTGTACGTCTATGCATTGGTCTGGGTTAGGGAACAACACTAGGCCATAAATCAGCAAGGCTAAGATCTCCTCAAAAGCATCATAGATCATGGCCTTCAAGAACACCTGAGCTTTCTCTATCAACACCTTGGCAAGAATACCCTTAACTCCGCTTCTCGTTTCTAGAACAATGTCAGAATTCTTCAGATGTAGAGCTGCAGCAATAACCTCTGGTTTAAGCTCCTTCTCCAAGCCTGTGAAGGGTCTTTGATCAAGAACAGGTATACCCAGAAGTTTAGAGAACTCTTCCATTGTAGGAACCAGCTGATAGTCAGGGAATGTAAAGCAATGATGCTTAGGGTCAAAGAACTGAAACAGAACACTCATCGTGTCTTCATTGAACCCTGAAGTGACTAGATCCAATAGGTGACCATGTCTCTTGATGAACTGGGAGTGATCAGACACTTGAGAAACCAACTCTTTAAGCTTAGTAGGTATGCCCACAAAGTTGATCCTGATGGTGTTTCTACGAGCAGAAGCCATGACCTGCAACAAAGAACAAAGATAAATCCTTTGGTCCTTGAAATGGTTAGTGAAAATGCTATGCTTATGATGCATGATGATGTCATGATGTTATGTTCAATCACAAACATGTGGCACACACAAACAAGTCACACAATAGCCCTAGGTTCAAAGGCTTGCATGAGGTTCAAAGGTAAGTACCCTCCCCTGAAGTTAGTTGGTTCATCCTGTCCTACAAAAGTAACCAGGTTCTAAGGGATCTCAATATCATTGATCCTTCACAAGGGTGGTTGTTCAGTAGGCAACTTACTTGCCAACCAAAACCCTCCAAGTTTAGAATCTCAATGAGCGTAGCATCGAGTATCAACCAACTTCAGTCTGCACCAAAGCCGGTTATCTCACTACTTTTCTAAAGGCCAAGATGGGATAACTAGGGTTCTAAAAGTTAGTTAGTGTATTGACAACATATGGCAACCTCATATTATCCTCAACTTGACTTAAGGAACATAAGCACCAACCAAGAAGTCACACTAACTATGGCCACCAGATCAACCATATCGGTATACGCCGTACAGTTTCCTTGGTCTATTGCCATTTACCTAAGGTACACTAGATCCGGGTTAGGATCTTTCACACATAAGAGCCTAACAAGTAAGTATAAAGCAAACAAAGCAAACAATTTAAAGTGATCTAATTCCTAAGGGTACCCCTCTTTAATATTAAATCCCCAGCAGAGTCGCCAGTTCTATAACACGGTGGGAGAACTGCCTTTAGTTATGTTGCGGATAGCAAGAGTCGCCACCGACTTTTATTTTATCCAAAGGAAAGGCATAAAAGAACAGGAAAGACCTTTTAAAAGATTTTTGGGTCCGGGGGGTAGGTTATGTAAAGGGAAGGTGTTAGCACCCTTTACATCCATGGTTATCCATGGGCTCTTAGTTACTTAGCTCACTTTGAATTGTTTTTTTTTTTAAAATGTGAAGTGTGTGAATAAAAATTTTCATAAGAGTTTGATAATGATCCATGTACGGATGCGTAAAAAACTTGTGTTTGAAAATTGTTTGAAATTGTGAAGTATTTGAAATTTGTTTTGAAATAGTGAGCAAGTAACTATGAGGAACCTACCCTAAAGTTTAAGTCTTTTTGTTCTTTATCCTTTAAATGGTAAGACTATCCCTATTATTAAGGAATATGTAGTCATTACCTTGGATGTAAGGGACAAGTGAGGGACATCTATTTAACGAAGACAACTGTAAGGTGTATTAAGCATTTTGGAGGGACTGTCATCATTATTCGAAAGGGACAAGATCATATTAAAAGGCAACCATTAAGGGACTTGATCTTTGATTAGGAAGGGACTAGATGACTTTTCTTTTAAGGGACTTTGCTTTATACACCCCACTTGACCTTTTTGAATAGGCAACATTGAGAGGTAACCCTAGAAAGTGAGATGGCGATCAAAGATCGACTTACGTGTGTCAGTGTACAATTTTATTTATCTTTTAAATTTAAATGATCTAAATTAATTTTAAATAACATACATGTTACACTCCCTATTTTTACTAACCATGGCATAAAAATAAATAATTTAAATATTACAAAAAATTACATCCAGGAGCAATTACAATAATAATAAAGCAACTTAAATAAATAGCAAGAATAAATAAATAAGCAAAATATAAATAATAAGTAAAATAAATAAGCAATTTAATTGGGTTAGTAATAATAATTAAAAATAAATGGGGTTAGTGAAATAATAATAATAAGCACAATTAAAAAATAAATGGATTAGTAATAAACATGATTAGTAATAATAATAAACAAAACAAAATTTTAATGGTTAATAGAAAAAAAATATGAACAATTATATTAATTAATTATAAAATTTAAAATTATAAACAAATTAAATAAATTATGAACATATTATGAGAAATTATTAAATTTGCAATTTTTAGAAATTATTTACATATATAATTAATTATAAATAATTAGAAAATAATTTTCATATTATAAATAAATTGGACATTTTAATTTCTACACATATTTATATACAAAATTTTAAGTTTATAAACAATTTATGTATTTCAAAATTAAATCAAATATTTTAATTAAATTATGAATACAAATAATAATATAAAAGAAGAAAAGAAAATTAGGGTTTAATTGTTTAATTAGGGTTTTGAAAATAAATAAGGTTTAATGTATATTCAAAAAAATACTAAGACTTGATTTACAATAATAATTTATTAATTATATACATATTAAAAAAATATTAAAAAAAATATGAATATATTAACTTTGATTTTGAGAAAATAATATATATATGTTATTTAGAAATTTATTGAGATTTATTTATGAAAATATATAATGAATAATATAAGAAAATAAAATTAAAAAAAAAAAAAAAAACAGGACCTGGGATTTGAACCCAGGTCCTTTACCTGGATGATGAGAGGCATAACCACTGGGCTGCGCTGCACATGATGCAAGAATAATGAGCTCAAATTTGTTTTGTTCTTTAAACCTGAAAAATCAGAAAAAAGAATGAAAAAGCAAAAGGCCTGGGGAGGATCGAACCCAGGACCTCTCAAACAAACACATATACACATTACCAATCCTGTTGGGTGAGCGCGTCTGTTAAAGTAGTGGCAATAAAACATAATATATAATGTTTCATGATTAACCTGAAAAATAAGAAAAAAATGCACAAAGCCAGGATTCGAACCAGTGCCCTCACGCAATACACAAGCTAGCTTTACCACTGAGACAAGCGTTCGTTTGTGAAATATAAACAGAGACAAATCATAATATTTTAAAACAATAATTTGAATATGGATTTCGCGCGCAGCTTCTTCTTCTTCTTCTACCTTTTACCTGCGAAAATTCATACGATTTTACCTACGAATTTTCATGCGTGTTCTTCCATATTCAAAACCTGCGAAAATCAAACACCCACGAAACAGTACAATTTCTTTCAATTGATCAGTGTATTATGATCCTCATGGTTCACACAACATCCCTATGTTCTTAAAATTTATTTATTTTTGGTCTAGCATGAAACCCTAAAAACTCAACCGAAACCCTAACAATGGCTTCCTTTGATTCTAATCACGAAACTTAAATTCAATTGTCCAGAAAGCTTCACCACATCAAAACAAATCATATTAGTAGGTCACAATCAACAAACAACACATAAATCAATGGAATCGAAAACAAGTTATGGATGACATAAAACCGATTCGGTTTGTGCATTACAACATGGTTTTGATGCTTATGAGTAATGATTCATGATCAGTGAGGTCCAAGGATTCTTCTTGTGTCCTTAAAATACCTTAAAGAGCTTTGTATTGAGGAATCCGAATTTGAGTTTGTGATGGATTTTTTTGGTTTGCAAACTTACTCTTGAGGCTGTGAAAATTCGTCCCTTGTGCTAGGTTTGTGCTAAGTACTTATAGGACAATGTATTAGGTCAGAAAAATTGATCACTTGTGTGGAAATTTTGATCTAAAAAGATTCAAAAAGATGGCCTTTTAAAAATCAAATATTTTGCATAAACACTTGCTATTTTGGTATGATTCTCATTACTCTTGTATCAATCAAGTCTAAATGTGATTTAAGACTTTCTAGAAACCAAATCAAAATTAATTTTCATTATTTGATATTTTATTTGAATTTAAAATGATTTTTTTATATAAAAATCATAATAAATAAAAACAAAATGAATAAAATTATGAATAAATCAATTTAATTTCGTGCAAGATGTTTTGATGTGGATTGGGTCATTATTTGGCAGGCCCATTTGGAAGAAATTGGTTTTAGACCTCCATTTTCCTCATAAACCAACCCAAAATTTCCCAACTTTGCAAGGGCACACATCCTTCAATTTTAATGTTATGAGGGTGTTCTTGGACATTTTGGAAAGCTTGAAGAGTCCTCTAACCAACCCCACTGGTTTCATGTCCATATCATTTACCAATCTCAAGTTATGCCCTTTTGAAGTTGTTGACTTTTTGTTGACTTTCAAAAGGACCTATAATGTCTTAGCTCATACCTTCCAAATGAAGCATTTTTGGGCTTGGCTTGTGAGACACAAAGTTGTAGAGAATTCAATTTCCTTCAAAATGAGATTTCAGTGGAGACTTGTTGATGAAGCATGTGAAAGTTATGGCTGGTCAAAGTTCAGTTGACTTTTACTGAGGAAACCCTAATTTAGAAACTCCTGATTCTTGATGATCTGAAATCTCCTTGATGAATCCTGATCAACCCTTGATCAAATGATGAATTTTACTTCATATACTTGATGTTGGCAAAAAATCATGAAGTTTGACTTTGGTTTGACCACAGTTGACCTCAGTTTGACTTTTTAACTACTTTGACTGATTTTGACTTATCTGATCATCTGACTGAGCAAACCTTTGAGAAAAGTCTTGAAACTTGTCATGGGGATTATTACACACATATAAAATGTTATGAAGTTCACTTGAAGTCTTGGAAATTCATTTAGCCTGATTAAAGTCAAAACCCTAGTTTTGGATGCACTTCTTAGGGGGTGCATTGTCTGAGGGAATTGTCAACTCTTCTGACTATTTGTGAACCTTGTGAACCATCATAAAGTGTATTGTGAACCTCATGGGAGGTATTGTGAACCTTGTGAACCTCATAAAGTGACTTGTAGACTTCATGAACCTCATGAAAGGTCTTGTAAAACATTGTGAATCTTGTGAACCTTGTGAACCTCATAAAGTAGCTTGTAGACTTCATGAACCTCATGAAAGGTCTTGAAAACATTGTGAATCTTGTGAACCTTGTGAACCTTCTTAGCACACAAAGTCTTGTATTGTGAGGGCAAATTTTGGGGTGCAACACGTACAAATCTTCTCGCATTTATTAAAGTGTTTTATTTCCTAAAGCCGCTTGACGTTGGATCAAGGGTTTGGATCTAATCGAAACGTTTTGGTTTTTTGAGGTTAGAGGGTAAATGCAAATGGAGGTTTATTTTTGTGGTTTGTTAGCGAGGCACGAAGCGCTCGGCTCGCAAGGAGGAGTGGATCCTAATAAACGAAAAAGATAACTGGAAAATAAAGTGCAAGTGTGCAAGTGTAATTGCTTGGCGTTGAACCAAGGATTTAAAATTAAATAAAATACGGAAATAAAGTGCGTACAAATTAATGGGAGAGGGATACAAAATAAATACAGGGGATTGCGAGAAATAAAGAGGTCTCGTTGTAATTAGCCCAAGAGAAAGCGTGTGTGCAGTGTTTTTGAACTATTCGAAGGCGTTCAGCCTGTTTAATCAGGACACAACTATTCGAAGGCGTTGAACCTTTTAATCGAGCGCAACTATTCGAAGGCGTTGGACCTTTTTGGGACGCGACGAAATTTTGTTCGTGAACTGTCTTAGAATCGATTCAAAATCGGAATCATTCTATAAGGAGTCGAAACGTAATTTTTTTTTTAAAATGCGAAAATAAATAAATTGAATAAATTGAATTGCTAGGATAAATTAATTAAATTAAGAATAATGAATAAATCAAATAGTATTAAGAATAAATTAAATAAATTAAATAGTATTAAGGATAATGAATAAATTAATTTAAATGCTTGTTTGTCAAAATAATAAAAAATAATTACAAGGAGGGCCTCATATTGACCGAATATCACCGATTAAAATCGGGCGAAAAATCGGCCTTTTATTATATCATTGGCCCTAAACTAATAATAAAAGAATGAAAATCTAATTGACAAACAAAATAAACATAATGGATTACTTTATTCAAAATATATTAATAATTCTAACAATTTTAAAAAAATCTAGAAATATTGAAACAATTTAAATAAATAAAAAAAATGAAGCACAAAAGAGAAAAGGCAAGCCAATAAAGGGGTAGTGTGTTCGGTAACTTAAAAACAAATGGACTCCAGCAAAATTCACCTCACAATCAGCAATAAATAATTTTAAGAAAAAGAAAGTATATGTGCTGTGAATAGACCAGGCGCGGGGTTTAGCAAGTGTGTAATACACGTTTCCTCTCAGAATCAGAAAATCAAAAACAGTAACATTTTTTAATAATAAAACTTATGTATATAAAATAAAACAATTAAACTCAGTAAGCTTTGGTTTTCTTTTAAACACAGAGGAAAAAAAAGGACATGAGAAAAAAGAAGGCCAACCCTCAAACTAGTTCTCATCGGCGACATTCACTTGCTTAGCCTCTCTCTGCTCATGCTCGCGCTCATAGGGAAGCTCCTCTCATATCTCCGCTTCATCTCAGATCACCTGCTTCAGTTCTCACTCTCTCAGAGATCTCGCGATGGAACTCTCGGATCTGCTCCGGTTTTACACGGCGATTTGGTTTTCAATCGAAGGTCCCTCTCGCTCGGTTTGGTGGAGGTTTCGACGGCGGTTGGTTCAGACGCGGTGGGTGGATTCCGGTTGAATGGTTCGTGGCTGGTAATGAAAAGGGGTTTTGCGCCGGTGAGTTGGTGTTCTGCGATTCGCGGCGGGTGAGTGGCGTTTTGACGGCTCTTGGTTCGCCGGTTTTAATGGCTTGTGCGGTGGATTGTTTGGTGTTATGGTTGATGGATAACGAAGATTTTGGGATTTCTGTGATGATTTTGCGTTCGTTTTCTACTCTTTCTTTTCTGTGTTTTTTTATTTTGAGCGGTTCAATGTTGTTGAGCTGCGTTTCACTCACTCTCAGATTTTCTCTCTTCTCAACTCTCTCTTGGTTTGGTGATTTTTCTAAGTTTAGTTATGGTTGTGAATATGTGTGAGCTGATATTGAGAAGCTTGTGACTTTGTTTATTGTTTTCTACAGGTTGATATTGAGGTTTATGAATGGTTGGAAGGTTTGAGAAAAATGTTGTGTTTTCTGTGTATGAAGTTGGTGTATGATTTTGAAGAGGTCCGAAGAGAGTGCGTTTAGGTGGTGGTTTGATGAAGGAGGGTTGTGGTGGATTTGGCGTGTGAATGGCCTGCTGTTAAAACGTTTTTTTTGTTGAGTGGGGTGCATTGGATATCGTTGGTTTGCGTAACAAACCATGTGCATTTGAGTGGCCAGCATCAAAATCTTACGCTGAAAGTTTGTTGGGCATATATTCTGTGAGCTGGAGGTGGGGCCCTGATAAATTGTTTTAATAATTGCTGTAGAATGGAATTGTGTTGGCTGTGGAATAAATTTGTACTTTGTGACTTATGAAAACCTAAAAATATTAAAACTAATAAAACTAATCATAATAATAATAATAACAAGGATAATAATAATAAATAATAATAATAATAATAATAATAGTAACAAAAAATGGAAATAATAATAGTAATAGTAACGATAAAAAATAATAAATGGGAGAAACATTGATAATACTAAAATGGAATTTAATATTGACAAAATAAGATGATTAAGAATAATGAAAGAAAAAGAAATTAATAATGGAAATGAAAAGTGGTAATAAAAATAAAAAAGAAGATTCTGATACTAATAATAATAGTAATAATAATAATAATAAAAGAGAATGAATGATGAAATAATAATAGTAATAATA
Organism: Lathyrus aphaca; assembly: GCA_963966055.1. Lineage (NCBI taxonomy): Eukaryota > Viridiplantae > Streptophyta > Magnoliopsida > Fabales > Fabaceae > Lathyrus > Lathyrus aphaca. Next base: position 29,768,339 of record OZ014520.1, on the reverse strand, counting down.
ATAACAATAGTAATAAATAAAAATGCATATTTAGGAAAATAATGTTGAAAGAGAAATGAGGGCTTTTTTTTTTTTGTATGGAAATAGAAATAGTGGAAATAATATGCATTTGAGGGATTTTGAACAATAGAAGTTTAAATGTGTATTGAAAATGGAGGATGGTTCAGGAAATGATTTAATCAAAAGAGAAATGAAATAATGGAAAAGTAATAATAAAAGAGGAATATTTGGTATGAGTATATATTTAAGAAAAGGAATATAAAATGGATAATAAAAAAGAGGGAAATTGATATATTCATAAATTGTGATTTTTTTAGAAATACAATTAAAAAGAATTGAATTAAAATTACAGAAAATATTTGTTATGATGATTTTTAATAACAAAAATAAATATGCGGGTAGGACAAATTTGGGGTATGACAGATGCCCCTATCGAATTGGCTTAGACCGAGTAAGATGAACTGGCTCGCGTTCAATCTTTCAAGGTATTAAGATAATTAGATACTAACAGACTCCAAATTTGTCCGATAAAAGGAAATGTGCAGTAAATCGATGATTAAAATTGGAAAATAAAGGTGATACGAAACAAAGAACAGGTTGATAGAAAAATTAAATAATCGCTTACCATCGCAATGATGATAATGCGAACTCGGCACTCGATACTAGGTCGATGCTGAGTAACAGAAAATAAAAAATAATCGCTTACCACCGCAAGGATGATAATGCGACCCCAACACTCGATACTAGGTCGATGCTGAGTAACAAAAAATTAAATAATCGCCTACCACCGCAAGGATGATAATGCGACCCCAACACTCGATACTAGGTCGATGCTGAGTAACAGAAAATTAAATAATCGCCTACCACCGCAAGGATGATAATGCGACCCCAACACTCGTTACTAGGTTGATGCTGAGTAACATAAAATTAAATAATCGCCTACCACCGCAAGGATGATAATGCGACCCCAACACTCGATACTAGGTCGATGCTGAGTAACAAAAAATTAAATAATCGCCTACCACCGCAAGGATGATAATGCGACCCCAACACTCGATACTAGGTCGATGCTGAGTAACAGAAAATTAAATAATCGCCTACCACCGCAAGGATGATAATGCGACCCCAACACTCGATACTAGGTCGATGCTGGGTAACAGAAAATTAAATAATCGCTTACCACCGCAAGGATGATAATGCGACCCCAACACTCGATACTAGGTCGATGCTGAGTAACAAAAAATAAAAATAAAAAATAATCGCTTACCACCGCAAGGATGATAATGCGACCCCAACACTCGATACTAGGTCGATGTTGAGTAACAGAAAATTAAATAATCGCTTACCACCGCAAGGATGATAATGCGACCCCAACACTCGATGCTAGGTCGATGCTGAGTAACAGAAAATTAAAATAAACTGGAAGACAAGTATCCAACGAGGTCGTCCACTGAATAGCACCCAGGAGAATCTTTGAAATCTTCGATCGACCCTGGATCCTGACTCCTGCTGGGGGAAGGCCTGGAATCTTTGGTTGATCCTGGACCCTGAATTATGCAACTATGCTTGATTGTTTGATATGGTATTCCATAATGATGGAGATACGATGAAAATGTTTATGCATTGAGATGTAGGTTTGAAAATGTTGGGGAAAATAAAAAAAACTGACTTATTTAGGCATGCATATGATGCATGTGCTGTAAATGATTGATGTAAATGATGCGTATGACTGCCTATGATGCATATGGTGCATATGAGTGATTGAAAGGTGCCAACTTGGTGGACTTTTGGTCAGGTAGTTGCCAATAATGATTGGACTTTGGGTGGATGGAGGTCTTGATTCCCCGACACTCGATCTTCGACGATGTATGATCCAAAAATGGATCTGAAAGCTCCAAGTTTGGTTATCTGCTAGTGAGCGGAGCGACTTAATTGCCACGTGAAGACTGATTTGCTTTGAACGATTGCCAATGTCTGGCAAGGTCTGTTTGTTTAGCTGGGGAGAAGAGAGAGGAAGAATCGCTCCTTGTTTGCTTGCCCCTGTCTGCAGGGTATCTGAAATAAATCGGGTGGGGAAGCTTTGACAATGGTCGTGACATGACCTGCCCCAATATCCTTATTTGGTAGGCGCCTGCCCCTGATTGAGCTTTTGAAGGTGATCTTGCCCCTGACTGAGCTGTTGAGAATGATTCTGCCCCTGATTAACGGACTTTGAAATGAATTGCCTCTGATTGGGCTGTTGAGGTAGTCCTGATTCATGTTGGCATCAATGAAGTTCAAGTTTCTCTTTTGATTGCCCCTTGTTGGGATTGCACTGATGTCAAGCACTAAATTGCAATTAAATTGTTTATACACAAATGGTAGTGTTAATGCAACGTTTATGTAAGTTTTGAAAAAGTCAATTTATTTGAATGATTGTGATAATGTGACGAATGGACTGTTAGTCCACACGAGGTGCTGATTTAGAAAGTGCGTGAAAGATGCAGCGAGAATATTGTGCAAACGAGAATGAAGATTAGCAAATATATGGGAGTCAATTTACGCAACCTTGTTGGTAATATGCTTTCAGAATAAACCCTGCCTCAATTAGGACTTTCGAGGGTTGTAACGTGGTCTGGTTAATGGTTTGAGAAACAAAGGATATAAGGCTCAAAGTTTGATTTGTACCCATCCCTTCTTCGTAATGTTCTCCAGTCCTACGTTCAGTTAACTCTACACATGTATTTGTTTTGACTTTGCAAGAGTGAAGATGAAGCTTTGATGTTCGCTTGGAAGTGGCAGTCATCTTATTTTGCTGGTGACCCTTTGATTCTTGATTTGGTGGTCACTTATATTTGTTTTGCTTTTGCTGAGGATTTGAGTTCCTCTTTTGATTTCTTCTTTTTTCGACTAAGTCTCCCTTCGGGTGCTCAACTTAGTGTTTTTTCTTTTTTTTTTCTTTTTGTTGAATATTGTGACTGCCAAGTCACTTGTTGATGGTCCTCCGACGGGATGTCTCATCTTGCAATTCGAAGGTGTAGTCATGTTAAATGAACAACTACCCTGCCTCGGGTTAAATGTAAGGGTTGTATCCGAAAGAAAACTCCTACTTCTAGGCTCGAAGTGGTTGACTAGGGATTAACTCCTTATATCTCCAGTGTTTGGGGATTTGAAAGAAATGCCTGTACATCATTGACGAGGTTTTATCCGAAAGCATACCGCAACAGTTATGGGTATTTCCTTTTCATCATCCTCCCTCAAATATTTGCTAAAGTGAAGTGAGGAAATATTTTTTGTGATTTTTGTGATAAATGATAAATATGAGCGAATGCGAATAGATTAATTCAAAACATGCATAAACATGACATTAACATAACCAAGTACAAACGATAACAATGTTCAGAGCAAATAGTACTTAAACAAACATTACAAAACAACAGGAATACGAAAATAATAAATGGCATTGGCTGCCTTGATTTGAGGAATGAACTTCTCTTGATTGAATGCTTCAAAGTTGGAGACTACTCAGCTTTGGTCTTCAACCACTTCTTCAAAAGCATTCGTTGAGGGGCCACTTGTGGCGACAAAGGATTGTTCTGGACATTCAGATTCTTCTGAGTAAAGGTGAGGTCCTTAGAGTTGATCATATATTGAACCATATGCTTGAAGGCGTGGCAATTCTCAATTGTGTGACCTGGAGAACCTTTGTGATACTCACAGCGGGCATTGGCATCGTAATTCCGGGCATTGCCAGCCTGAGGTGGCATATCTCTCAACGTAAGAGATCCCTTTGCCATTAGCTGATTAAAGATTTTGGTGTATGACATAGGCAAGGGATCAATGTGCCTATCATATCCTCTTCGTTGATATGGTGGACGCTGTTGAGGAGCGCGTTGTTGTTGTTGACCAGGCCTTTGTGGATAAGCCGGTTGCTGGTATGGACAAGCCGATTGCTGGTATGGTCTAGGTGCATATTGCGCAACTACACCCGGAGGATAAGGACATGGTTGATAAGACATCGGAGGCGGAAGTAGAGCTTGAATAGCTGGATGAAAAGGCATTGAAGGAACAGGCTGATGAGACACAACCATCCTAGCCAAGGCTTGCATGGCCTCATGAATACGATCAATCTTGCTCTTGATTGAGTCAATCTCTTCCCTCATAGCAGCTTGTTCTTGTCGAATCTGATCCATCAGTCCTCTAGTGTTGGCTCTAGTTGAATACGAGCGTCGGGAAAGATACGTCCGTCGGGAAACCAGCTTGATTTACTGAAAATGGAGGAACATGAAATGAGTTCTCGGTTTTTGAATGAAATGCAATATGAATAAATAATGCAAATGAGATGATATGCAACGTCAGAATCCAGGATCACAGGATCAAGGTCTCATGAGTCCAAGACACAGATGGAGGAAACTCTGATCAGGAACTCACAGGGTAGACTCTAAGGTTTTAGGGATCCCAAAGTTATCAATTCATATGGTTGTTCATCACACACGCCATAAGCATGACGGTTGATTGAATCCGCTATATGAATCTATTTTGGGTGAGATCTTCGTATCGACAACCCACGAGAGCAAGTTTTCTCGGGAGTTCATACTACGTGATCATCGACACAAGGTTTAAACAAAGTCCTGGAGTTATGGAACTTTCTCAACTATTTGATGCACGTGTCAATTTCATACATTCTTGATAGTCAATCAACTCCATTGAGTAAGTCTATTCCAAGTGAGGTTTTCGTATCGAGCCACACGAGGGCGAACCCTGGTGCCCAATACTACGCAACCATCAACCGATGTTTTAACCAAAAGGTTCTAAAGGCCCTCAGAGTTGATGACCCTAATGAAAGCAACTGAGCACACACGTCAGGGACTTGACGGTTGTCAGTATTCTCATCAGAATCTACTCCAAGTGAGGTTTTCGTATCGACAACTCACGAGAGTGGTTCTCTCGGGAGCCCATACTACACAACCTCGCTAACTTAAGTTTGTCCTTGAAAGCCCGGGTATAGAGCTTTTCCCTCAAGTTTCTTTTGCAAAGTACCGATCCAAATTATAGTACCAAGGAGCCACAAGATATATAATATGGAATGTGATAAAGAAAGCGATAAAAATAATCAAGCAAGGCATGAAAGCAAACATCCAAACAAACGCGGGAACCTTAACTAGGCTTGACTCGCATAGGGGTGAACCAGTCCCCAGCAGAGTCGCCAGCTGTCGTACCCCGAAAAATACGACCTCACGCGATCCAAAAAGGACGGAGCCGCGCGCCGGACGGACTAAAGAGTCGCCACCTAATTCTATTTATTCCCGAAGAGGGAAAGGGAAGATATAGATACAACCCGGGGAGAGAAGGATGAGGAAAAAGGTCAACGGAACCATTGCCTGGGTTCGGGAGTCGGGTATGCAGGGGGAAGGTATTAGCACCCCCTACATCCATCGTACTCGATGGGAACCATCTAAGTTATCGCGCGCGAAAGGATGTCTATGCTTAAACGAATGCTTGCTAGAGGGAAATGAGTTGAATTATAAGTTAGATTGAACCTAGGTGCTCGGCAAGGATTGAGATCCTCGTGCCTACATACTCCCACGTGCAATGGGAAAGTCAGAGCCTCGTAGTTCGGCCTACTAAGGGTAATGGTTGTTCGATTTTATTACCTTTCTTCGATGAAAGGGTTTGAGAGTTGAAATGTACTAAAGACTATGGATAGTTTATCTCGTCCAACAAGACGAGCGTCTTGCGTCGAAAATAATCGGAGCGAGTAACGAGAGCTCGTTATCCTCCTTTCTACCGCTTAAGGCTCGTGACGTACAAATCTTCTCGCATTTATTAAAGTGTTTTATTTCCTAAAGCCGCTTGACGTTGGATTAAGGGTTTGGATCTAATCGAAATGTTTTGGTTTTTTGAGGTTAGAGGGTAAATGCAAATGGAGGTTTATTTTTGTGGTTTGTTAGCGAGGCACGAAGCGCTCGGCTCGCAAGGAGGAGTGGATCCTAATAAACGAAAAAGATAACTGGAAAATAAAGTGCAAGTGTGCAAGTGCAATCGCTTGGCGTTGAACCAAAGATTCAGAATTAAATAAAATATGGAAATAAAGTGCGTACAAATTAATGGGAGAGGGATACAAAATAAATACAGGGGATTGCGAGAAATAAAGAGGTCTCGTTGTAATTAGCCCAAGAGAAAGCGTGTGTGCAGTGTTTTTGAACTATTCGAATGCGTTCAGCCTGTTTAATCAGGACACAACTATTCGAAGGCGTTGAACCTTTTAATCGAGCGCAACTATTCGAAGGCGTTGGACCTTTTTGGGACGCGACGAAATTTTGTTCGTGAACTACCTTAGAATCGATTCAAAATCGGAATCATTCTATAAGGAGTCGAAACGTAATTTTTTTTTAAAATGCGAAAATAAATAAATTGAATAAATTGAATTGCTAGGATAAATTAATTAAATTAAGAATAATGAATAAATCAAATAGTATTAAGAATAAATTAAATAAATTAAATAGTATTAAGGATAATGAATAAATTAATTTAAATGCTTGTTTGTCAAAATAATAAAAAATAATTACAAGGAGGGCCTCATATTGACCGAATATCACCGATTAAAATCGGGCGAAAAATCGGCCTTTTATTATATCATTGGCCCTAAACTAATAATAAAAGAATGAAAATCTAATTGACAAACAAAATAAACATAATGGATTACTTTATTCAAAATATATTAATAATTCTAACAATTTAAAAAAAATCTAGAAATATTGAAACAATTTAAATAAATAAAAAAAATGAAGCACAAAAGAGAAAAGGCAAGCCAATAAAGGGGTAGTGTGTTCGGTAACTTAAAAACAAATGGACTCCAGCAAAATTCACCTCACAATCAGCAATAAATAATTTTAAGAAAAAGAAAGTATATGTGCTGTGAATAGACCAGGCGCGGGGTTTAGCAAGTGTGTAATACACGTTTCCTCTCAGAACCAGAAAATCAAAAACAGTAACATTTTTTAATAATAAAACTTATGTATATAAAATAAAACAATTAAACTCAGTAAGCTTTGGTTTTCTTTTAAACACAGAGGGAAAAAAAGGACATGAGAAAAAAGAAGGCCAACCCTCAAACTAGTTCTCATCGGCGACAGTCACTTGCTTAGCCTCTCTCTGCTCATGCTCGCTCTCATAGGGAAGCTCCTCTCATCTCTCCGTTTCATCTCAGATCACCTGCTTCAGTTCTCACTCTCTCAGAGATCTCGCGATGGAACTCTCGGATCTGCTCCGGTTTTACACGGCGATTTGGTTTTAAATCGAAGGTCCCTCTCGCTCGGTTTGGTGGAGGTTTCGACGGCGGTTGGTTCAGACGCGGTGGGTGGATTCCGGTTGAATGGTTCGTGGCTGGTAATGAAAAGGGGTTTTGCGCCGGTGAGTTGGTGTTCTGCGATTCGCGGCGGGTGAGTGGCGTTTTGACGGCTCTTGGTTCGCCGGTTTTAATGGCTTGTGCGGTGGATTGTTTGGTGTTATGGTTGATGGGTAACGAAGATTTTGGGATTTCTGTGATGATTTTGCGTTCATTTTCAACTCTTTCTTTTCTGTGTTTTTTGATTTTGAGCGGTTCAATGTTGTTGAGCTGCGTTTCACTCACTCTCAGATTTTCTCTCTTCTCAACTCTCTCTTGGTTTAGTGATTTTTCTAAGTTTAGTTATGGTTGTGAATATGTGTGAGCTGATATTGAGAAGCTTGTGACTTTGTTTATTGTTTTCTACAGGTTGATGTTGAGGTTTATGAATGGTTGGAAGGTTTGAGAAAAATGTTTTGTGTTTTCTGTGTATGAAGTTGGTGTATGATTTTGAAGAGGTCCGAAGAGAGTGCGTTTAGGTGGTGGTTTGATGAAGGGGGGTTGTGGTGGATTTGGCGTGTGAATGGCCTGCTGTTAAAACGTTTTTTTGTTGAGTGGGGTGCATTGGATATCGTTGGTTTGCGTAACAAACCATGTGCATTTGAGTGGCCAGCATCAAAATCTTACGCTGAAAGTTTGTTGGGCAGATATTCTGTGAGCTGGAGGTGGGGCCCTGATAAATTGTTTTAATAATTGCTGTAGAATGGAATTGTGCTGGCTGTGGAATAAATTTGTACTTTGTGACTTATGAAAACCTAAAAATATTAAAACTAATAAAACTAATCATAATAATAATAATAATAATAAGGATAATAATAAATAATAATAATAATAATAATAATAATAATAATAATAGTAACAAAAAATGGAAATAATAATAGTAATAGCAACGATAAAAAATAATAAATGGGAGAAACATTGATAATACTAAAATGGAATTTAATATTGACAAAATAAGATGATTAAGAATAATGAAAGAAAAAGAAATTAATAATGGAAATGAAAAGTGGTAATAAAAATAAAAAAGAAGATTCTGATACTAATAATAATAGTAATAATAATAATAATAATAAAAGAGAATGAATGATGAAATAATAATAGTAATAATAATAACAATAGTAATAAATAAAAATGCATATTTAGGAAAATAATGTTGAAAGAGAAATGAGGGCTTTTTTTTTTGTATGGAAATAGAAATAGTGGAAATAATATGCATTTGAGGGATTTTGAACAATGGAAGTTTAAATGTGTATTGAAAATGGAGGATGGTTCAGGAAATGATTTAATCAAAAGAGAAATGAAATAATGGAAAAGTAATAATAAAAGAGGAATATTTGGTATGAGTATATATTTAAGAAAAGGAATATAAAATGGATAATAAAATAGAGGGAAATTGATATATTCATAAATTGTGATTTTTTTAGAAATACAATTAAAAAGAATTGAATTAAAATTACAGAAAATATTTGTTATGATGATTTTTAATAACAAAAATAAATATGCGGGTATGACAAATTTGGGGTATGACAACATGTAACATCCCACATATAAGCTTGACCCTTTCGAGACAATTGCGTCAAAGGTAATGCCAACTTAGAAAAACCTTCGATAAACTTGTTATAATAACCTGCCAATCCAAGAAAACTTCGGATCTCAGTAGCAGATTTCAGAGTATCCCATTGCAACACCGTATCAATCTTCGAAGGATCCATAGCAATTCCACCACTTAAAATTACATGGCCAAGGAAACTTACTTCCTTCAACCAGAACTCATATTTCGATAGCTTTGCATGCAACTTCTTCTCTCTCAACACTTGCAACACAGTTTGCAAATGCTCTGCATGATCTTCTTTCGATTTAGAGTATATCAGAATATCATCAAGAAAAACCACAACAAACTTATCCAGATATACACGAACAATTTGATTCATATACTCCACGAACACACCAGGTGCATTAGATACCCCCAAACAACATCACAATGTACTCATAGTGACTATACCTTGTTCTAAAAGCCGTCTTCTAGATATCATCTGCTTTAACACAAATATGATGATAACCATACCTCAAATCAATTTTGTTGAACATATAAGCACCTACTAGTTGATCCATCAAATCATTAATTCTCGGAAGTGGATATTTATTCCTGATAATCACTTTATTCAACTATCGGTAATCGACACACAACCTCATGCTATCGTCTTTCTTCTTAACCAACAACACAGGAGCACCCCACGAAGAAACATTAGGTAGAACAAACTTCTTCTCCAATAATTCTTCTAATTGCTTTTTCAACTCACTTAACTCAGAAGATGACATCCGGTAAAGAGACATAGACACTGACTCGTACATGGTACTAAGTCCACTGCAAACTCTACCTCACGTTTTGGAGGCAAATCACTTATTTCATCCAGAAACATATCATGGAATTCACGGACAACATGTAATTTGACATTGCTGCTTCACGATCCACTTGCAATGATGCAAACAGTAAAAACATCATGGCTTCATATTCTAGAAGTTCATCCACTTGCTTAGCAGATAAAAACATCAATTCACCATTATCACCAAACTTAGGAAACTCCACGGTCTTATTATAACAAATGATATGAACATAGTTGAACTTCAACCAGTTTATTACAAGGATAACATCGATTTGGTGTAAGGGTAACCACGCCAAATGCATCACAAAATTCTTCTCATAAATAGTCAGAGGACATCTTAAACACGCATATGTAGTAGTAATAGAACCTTTATTAGACATTTCTATCACCATACTACCATTCATATTAGAGAATTTCACACCCAACTTAGTAGCACACTCAAGCAAAATAAATGAATGAGTAACTTCAACATCCATAATAACAACCAACTCAACATTGTTAATAAAGCAAGTACCTAGAATAAAGTTATCCTTCTTAGAGACTTCTGAATCACTCAAAGCAAACACTCTGCCATTAATCTGAGCAACAATAGCAGTATTCTTCAGTTTTTCAGATTGAGTACTAATGGGATCCTATTCACCGTAATTGAAACAAGTTGGACCTTCATTCAGGCAGTCACTAACCCGATGACCTTTCCTACCACATTTGTAACATTTCAGCACCTTATTGTTGCATACATCAACACTATGACCTGGCTCGCCACACTTGTAACACTTGACAAGAATGAAAGTCGCTCCACCACTTTTCTTCTTCCCATCTGAAACCTTCTATTTTCCTTTGTCAGTTGGAGACACATAAGGCTTTCCTCTAAACTGGCCCCCTTTTTCTTCTTGCTCAGATGTTTGTAGTGAGTAGATCAAGCTCAGCTGTCCTCATCATAAATCCCACTCTTATCCACCAGTTTTGCATACTTACGAATTTGTTGGCATCAAATCCCTTATTTGATTTCTGGTCTCAGCCCATTCTCAAACTTGAGACATTTGGAAAGTTCAACATTCGCACGGTTATAGTGAGGATAAAACTTCACAAGCGCTTCAAATTTCACAGCTTACTCTGCCACAATCATGTTTCCTTGCTTCAATTCAAGGAATTCTACCTCCTTCTTACCACGAGCATCTTCAGGGAAATACTTTCCCATGAACTTCTTTCTGAATACAACCCAAGTTATTTCAATACCGACATCGTCTAATCGCTGATGGGTGTTATCCCACCAATCTTCAGCTTCCTCTAATAACATGTGAGTACCAAATTGCACTTTCTGAGCATCAACACACGCATCACTCTAGAAATTTTCTCAATTTCCTTGAGCCACATCTATGCGTTATCTGGATCATGAGTGTCCATAAAAGTCGGTGGATTGTTCCTCTGGAACTTCTTCAAAGCACGAAACTCATCAGGAGCATTGTTCCGAGTCGTAGCTTGAGCAAGTGCTTCCAATGCATTATCGATATCATGATCGTTTCTTCCATCCATTATGCACACCATTAGCAACAATAGACGAACAAATCATCGATAATGTACACACACGTGTCGACTGATAGGGAAATGACAGCAACAAGAACTGGCCTGATAGACCGACCACTAATGTAACTCCCTTCTAACCCCACAAAAAATACACGATAATTAACTAATTTATATCAGAGTACAACATAGAAATGTGTCACATTTCCTTCGTAAAACATCATATAAATAAGCTTGCCCTATAACACAAGTTCTTCCATCACAATTTAACTCAAACAATCGCAGCGGAAAAACTTCATTTTAATTAAATCAAACTCCAAAACATCTTAAACAAAGTCATAAAAACATCAACTTAACAAAAGAAATAGAACTCAAAGATTCACAACATTCCTGACCAGATGTTACATTATCAGAGTAAGACACCCTCTAAACAGACGAAAAAGAATAAATGACTCCAATGCTAAATCTTCATGCACCAAAATCTAATCCTGATTATTTGCATGTTACCCACATGGAGGCAACGTTTTAACAGGCAAGGTGATTATTCACAATTCTTTATAAAATGTACAAAGAAAATAATGCAATTAGCATAACTTCAACATCATCAGAACATAATTAGTAAAACATATACATCAATCACTAATTAACTCATCCAAATGCAATGCCACTTATTGTGACATGCAACATCATCATAAAAATGCATGTGATACCAATAAACATAAATGGACACTAAGCCATTAACCTTCCACAAGGGATCACAACATAATCACTTCAATCCACACAATGGGATTAAAGCCAATATCAGACCGAAGTCCTAACATAGTATGCCATGAATGCAAGATGCATCAACATCGTCATAATTATCAACATAATTCATCAAGCTTGTATCATCATTCATGTAATCATTCACCCTATAACACACACACAGATATATATATATATATATATATATATATATATATATATATATATATATATATACACACACACACACACACACACACATCGACTCTACACATCATAGTAACAAAAATATTTAATCGAGTGTTTCTTTAAATTCGACACTAGAAAAATTATGACAGTACAACCACATAATAGTACCATCACATTCATCATTGCGTCAATCGAAAATACTCCATTATTCAAAACCTCTCAGCACAACTATTTAATCGAGCACTTCTTAAAATTCGATACTAGAAAAATACTCATACTGTTCATTTTATTTCACTAAAATAAAGTTCATCATGTCAGCTTTCCGACACTTTGAACAACACCTAAATCGGACTTACGAATCAAAAGATATGAATTTTCCAAGTTTTTCAAAAACATTTTGTTTCAGTGGTAACCGGTTACTCAAAACAGGGTAACCGATTATCACCTCTATTCCATGCCAAAATGTGCAAGTTTTTGAAGAGTAATCGGTTATCCTATATTGAGTAAGGAATAAAACTGCTGCTGAATAAAAATCTGTACTGGAACTGAAATGAGAAAGGAAACTGGAAAAAGATAACGAAAAGGTACGGGAAAAATGTAGGGAAAATAAATAATGTGCTCGAATGGGTCCTACCCCACTACCTACGTATCTCATGGGAAATGAGAATCAGAGTCGACGTAGTTCGCCTAACTAAGGCAGAAATTTGTTTGTATTTTTATAAATTGAACTGCTTATGCCTATGCTCAGGTGTTGTAGGATCGCCTTGAACGAGTGTGTTTACTGTCTTGCAAAGAGACAAGTCGTAGCAAGTTCGCATTCAGAGTGAGGAGATGAGAAGAGAATTCCAGAAGGAAAGACACTTATTATTGGTTTACTGTCTTTTAGAAAAAGTGTTTTGATTTTGTTGTTTGTGAAACATCCTAATGTTAAGACTTATTCATCATGATAGATATCCTACACCTCGTCTCGAGATGGAATACGTGCAAATACCCCTTGGCAAAGTCTCCTGGCACATGAGAAAGCTCAACCTTTATTAGGTGTTTTGTTTTGTTTTGTTTTGTTTAGAGATGAGAAAGAGGACTCAAATCAAGAAAGGAAAAACACTAAGGGAAACTAAGATTCACCCTAAGTTGTTATTCAATTGAGATCCTATGACAATTAATGTGGTTTTCTAATCCTATTAAGAGAAAAAAGAAAGCAAGTCCTAACTCACTTCAAGGGTTGAAGATGAGATTAGACCTCAAAGGGAATGACGGAAGTGAAATGTCGAAGAAGCAAAAATGCTTATCGCAAACACAAGTTGAAAGTTTAAAAGGATAAGGAAGAAGGTGTATGTGGGATACCCTCCCACACACATGGATTACCATAACCCCCTACAAAATAAAGGTTAGTTAAAATTAATCCAAAATTATAAAAGGAAATAGGTAATTAAGTACCAAACATGTCCTAGAATGAATATGACCTAAACTAGACTCAAACCTAAGCCTAAGGATGCCTAAAAGCTAAGCAAAACAAAAAGTCAACATCTACAACAACTCTCCAGCATACAATCAGCTACCAAAGTGTAAATAAAATGCAAACAACTTATTACAACCACCAAACAACATGGAAACAGGTGTAAAAAGAGTGAAAACAATGCAATGCAACATGCATTTAACAACTCCTGTTTTAAAACGCAGCAGTGAAAACATGGCATAATTACATATTTTTTCATGATGCAAATGCATGAATCACAATCCATGAAAATGCTTTACATAATAACATCAATGGATGCAACATGGTTAGTATGATCATGAACATGGGAATATACAAACAATTTCAAACACTTCAATGCATTTCCATAAAACATGCAAATGTGCATTTTCCAAAAAAACACAAGTGGCACCTTAATGCAAACAAATAATGAAATGAACATGTATTTTAATGCATTACAATCTGAAAAAATCATCAACAATGAAATGCAACAAACAAACAAGCAAGAATAAGTGTAAACATGTGAATTATGCAATTTCAAGTAGCATGCAACATTTTTGATTATGCGCGCAAGTATCCGAAACATGCATCAATCACCAATACAATGCAAAACAGATTTTTAACTCATCATTAAAATGCTAACAATGAAGTTCAATTATGGTAAAACCTTCATAAATTATCATGATCACCTAGTTCATCATTATGCAAGAAATCAGAAACTAACAAACATACATGTCAAAAGATGTCGAAACCACATGATCATACCTCAAAAAAAGCTTCTAAATACTCCCTAAAATGATGTCCTAATGATCTATGATGATTAAAGATGGAATGGCATGCAAACATACACTAAAATGCACAAAAAATCCAAAACAGTCCAGTGTTAATCGGTTAAGGGATATGTTAATCGGTTAACACTGCCAAATTCTGCAGAAAAAATTAGAAACGCATTGTGTTAATCGATTAACAAATGTGTTAACCGATTAAAACTGAACCAGAAACAAAAATAAAGGCAGAAAAAAGCATTTCCAACAACCATCTCATTTTTAAAGTTCCTAATCCATCTACTACCAAATAAGCACGAAATTAACACCTAAATGCATTTTGTGATACTAATCGGAACCACAAACATGTCAAGAACAAAACCTAACAATTAACTCATTGCAAATCAACTAAAACGCAAAGAACGCAAAAGTCAAAAAAGTGCAAAATAAATTAAAACCAAAAGTGATTATGAGTTCACCAACCTACAAAGTGGAGGCTTGCTTTGGTGAATGTTGCAATGAAGAATCGATATGCGATAGAAGAGAAAACCATAGATCAGATGCTCTTTCGCGCGAATATGAAAAATAAACGTGATTTGGATGAACTTCTTCAAGAATCACTTCCAATCTATGAAATTGACCCCAAAACATTAGCTATGTCTTTAATGATCCATAAGCTTGATGCAATTATGGAGGTTTAGCTTCCAATTCTTCAAGTTTCGATGCAAAAACTTGAAGAATCTTGATGACGATGAAGCTTTGTGGGAGTTTGGGAAATAAGAGAAAAAGTGAGAGAAAAATGAGAGTGAAGAGTGAAAATGTGAGAAAATGACGTGTTGATGCCTTGGTTTGGAGTGAAAATGACCTATATATGTGTTAGGTTTGGAGGGTGGCTTGGGTTAGGAGCTAGCTTTGAACATTGGCTTGGAAAGTAGGTTATAAGCTAGATTGGGAGTTAGTTAAAGTTAGTTGGAGCCTCTAGAATATTCCTTAGAATATTTCTTGGAAAATTCCATAGGAAGATGGTAGAAAGTTCTAGAAAATGGCTAAAGTGAAAGGCAATGTGAAGTGGAAAAGTGGTGGAGCAAGGCAAGCTGAAATTTGAAAATTTTCCCAAAATAACACGCGTTAACCAATGTGTTAACCAGTTAACGCAAGCTAATTTTGAATTTTCCCTCCAAAAGGTGGGAAACCCCCAAAATACACCTGTGTCGTCCGTTCTGAGCCTGCTTTGACCTTGAGCTCTGATAATTGATTTTACCATCGAATAAACCTCGATCACATGCCTTTTGTGCCAACCAATGATGCATGATTTATTTTATTTTTATTATTTTTTAATGTAATGAAAGAATATGCTAGATGGGGTGGAAATGAATAATAAGCTACTTGGAATTGGTGATATATAAGAGGGCAAATTTTGGGATGTTACAGCTGCCCTTTTTCAATCACTGTAGGTCTGAATGGATGATAGCAATGGCTTTCAGGCGTTCAAGGTATGGAGGGATTGATTACCCGAATAAACTGGAAAATTTGTACTTTGTGGGAAAGAGAACATGGTAGGATGAATGTCATTTTGGGATGATAACTCAAGAAACGAGACAATCGTACTTAGACAGAATCGAGGGGAAGGAAACCATCGTACTGAGACGGGTTCGAAAGGTGAGATCACCGTCTTGGATGAAATCAAGTGACACGAGACAATCGTACTTAGATGGAATCGAAATAAATGAGAACATCTATTGTACCCCAAAATTTTCCCTCCCACAATCAAGACAATATCTCTCAAGGATTCTAAATGATCATAAGATCCTCAAGACTCCCAATTGATCAAGAAGAGTGGAAGTTTCCCCAGACAATGCCTCCTCCTAAGCAAAGTGTCCAAAACTAGGGTTTTGGGTTTCCTCAGGTTAAAATGACTTTAAATGCTTCAAGTGAGCTTCATGGCATCCCATATGACCTCAAGAATCCCTATGTCAAGTTTCAAATCTTTCCCAAAGAGTTTGCTGTAATACCTCAAAATTTGCCCTCATATTTGTTTCCCTAACTGGCTTACCGCTTTGCATTCCATCTGCATTTCTCACTAGGTCATAACATCATAATCATACATTCACATTGAACTTCTAAGACATGGGATCAAATGGTCTTCTTATGATTTGAACTTTCCATATTCAAAGGTGATTTATTTGGTTATCATAGCCAAGTTGAAACATGAGACTGTTCTCTTCCATCAGTGTAAATATCAGGGTGGCTTAGGAGTTCTCATTCATGATTGAGCTCAGGAATATTTCATCAGTGGAGTTTATTGGATTAGGGATGTACTGTGATCAAAGCATTTTATTCGTTTTCGATTTATGTTTATGGGGGATCAGTGAGCTACAATTATTCATAATTCGTCATGGCTCCAAAGCGTGGTTCAAGTTTGTTTCGAATCCAATTATTCATTTTTGTCCATATTCTTAAACCTTTTCGAATTTGGTCCATTTCTTTTCATAGTTTAACCCCATCAATTCGCAAATCCAAGACCATACAATGTCCATTTAAGTCATCAACCAAAATCATTTAATTAACTAGTGCCCATTTGCACTCTTATTTCTCATCACCCACCATCTTCAAATTCAAACCAAATAATACCTCATATTCAAAGGGAAAAGTTTCAATTACAATAGCACATCATTAGATTTCACTTTACTTAGTTTGCATTGATATTCTTGAAGGATCTTATGATTTATGTGAATCATGGTTGTGAAATTATTAAACAATTTAGTCCATCAAGGATTTTAAGTATTGGTTTTCTTTAAACAACATTGGCTACGAGAAACATTATTATTTTCCATTTTTTTTTCCACCTCTTTATGATAACAAGGTGGTACTTACATTCAGCTTAAAGTGTTTTTCGTGTTGATGAAAGTCACATACAAGGAGAAGTGCAGGGCATTTAAAAAAAAAGGATAGCAGTATGAAGTGAACAAAAATTCAGCAGGCAAAAGAAAAACTCCACATATTATACATTGAAAAATCCTGCAACTATACAAAAAATCAGATATACATAAAACAGTGATAACAAACTGATAAAAAAGTTCAGTTACAACAGAGAAACAACAGAAAATAGTTACAAAAGAAAAAGAAAAAAATCAGTTAGGGATAACTGATATAACAGAAAAGAATTTCACAGCAAAAAGGGGAGGAATCTACAGAGCTAATGATCTTCTATCTTTCCCTTCATTACCCTCTCCATTCATTAGCAACCGAACCTTTTCATCACTCTTCAATCTCACCATCAACATCCCAGGATAGAATCCTCCAACAATCTCCTGCAAATCTTCAACCTCCATCAACAAAGCTATGTCACTCAATTTTTCCCTTCAGATAATCTTCCATGTCTCGATTCAACACTTTTCTTTTTCGTCAATCATCAGAAGCTTCAATCCTGCAAGCGATTCGAGAATGCAAGAATTCAAATCAACAGAAAATCATAATTCTTCAGTGGATCAATTTCAATGATTTGCAGCTTCATCGCACCTCATCGATGCATCATTATCCTCACCGTTGGTTTCACTACATCAGCGAGAATAACGAGAAATTCAAGAAAGAGAAACTTCAGAACTGATAAAGAGGAGAAATCATGCTATTACCTCAAAAAGCTAAGTCTTCTTCCTCAATCTTCAATAACAAATCGTCATCAATCTTTCATAATTTATCTCCTGGAAAATCAAGAACCATGTTCAATGATAACTAGCAGAAACGCTTCAATATCTCAATCTTGTGATCTCTCGATCTCCAACTTCAATGCCTCATCATTCTTCAGTTCTTTATTCATCAGCTTCTTCTGACTTCAGCAATTTATCCTCAACTTAACAGCACCATTGCAAGGGTGTTAACAGTCTGCAAAAAGGAAAATCACAATAGCAATTCAGATTCATAAAACCTGCATCAGAATTGCTTCAACCATGTCGATTTATGTCCATCGATACAACCTGCAATAACAACAGCTAGACTCACAACACTGCAAAACCAGCATTCACAAATCAGCACGAATTCACAACAAAGGTAGGAGTTTCACGCGTCAGCTTCTTGTTTTCAATCTCCGCAGTCGAACGACCATAGGTGTATCAACACTGTATCATCGTCAAAGTTATATGCAACCTGCAAATCGAATCAACAACGTCCAGATTCAAGAACACAGCAACAATCACAAATCACAGAATGGGAGAAGAAATCAAAGTTGGTCTTACCTGATCGAAGCTTCGACTTGATCGTCGTAAGCGGATCAATGAAACTTAGGGTTTGCTTGGCGTACCAGAGAAGAACAGATCAAATTCATTCTTATTTTCAGTTGTTGTCTTACTGTTGATGAGATCGGCGAAGATGGTTGTGAAAAAACAGGGACGGTGGATGTACGGGCAGAACTTGTTTCTGAGAAGGAGAACAAAGTCATGGTGTAATCGTGCTCGCCGCCGACTTCCTCGATTGGGAACAGGGGTTCGATGGAGGTCAATAGGGCTTTCCATTGAAAGAGAGTGAGAACACCGCAAATCACCAATGGTAACGCTGATGAAGAAGAAGAGCATTCATCACGTGCGGGAGTATTTTGGTGTCGAAAACGAGTTGATGCCGGAAGAGAGTGACGGAACGCAAGATCGACGACGGTGAAAACTGGGTTATAGCGGCGTCGTATGGAAGAATCTGAGGGATATTTTGGAAGAGATTGAGAGATGGGCGATGGACGAGGGAGAAGGCCATGGGGGCTCATCGTTTGTTGTTCTCAGAATTTTGATGTGAAACTAGGGTTTCATAAACAAGACCAGGCTGTCATTTGGGCCAAGCACCGTGAATTTCCTATCAGCACCTTCAAATTCGGTTTGCACACCCCCTGCAAGATGGTTCGAGAAAATGGGCCTAAGGACATACTTTTGCTACTGGAACCACCTTGTTTTGCTAATCCACCTATCTGAACCGAGTTTGGAGAACAAAAGGGGCCTTTTGGGCCATATTTTATTATCTGCAGGCCTCAAGTCTGTATGCACCCCTGTTTTTTATATTTTTATTTTTAGAAATTGTTAATGATTTTTGTTAGAATTGTTAATCAATTTTCTTTTGTGGTCAACTATTTTTTTTTTTTTTTTTTTGTGTGGATTTATATTTTAATCTATTATTTTGACAATTTTTAGTTAAAATTTTTGTTGATAATTCTAATTATTGTTTTTGGATTAATTGGAATTAAAAGTTTATGGAGTTTTTATCGATGTGGATCGATTTCGATTATGGCCAAAGCTTCACAAAGCAAATATGGATGATAAGCCTTTATTTTGCTTATGGGAAACTACAAGACATTGCTTAAGGTTTTTTTTCGGATTTCTTTTTGTGAGGAATCGGCACTTCGATCAAGTAAGTGATTTCAAGCCTTTAAGCATCATTTCAGTTGTATGCGGCTTAGGACCATATAATTTAAGATGCATCTGAGCCCTCCCACCTGAGGCATTGGTTATATTTGTGATCTTTGATGATATGTATCGATTTCGGAGCTTAGGGATTAGGTTAAGAACCATTAGGATCGCTTCCTTTTACTTCCCCTTAAAATCCACTTTGTCACCCGTTTCGTAACATTTATTAAAAATAGTTTTAGGTGAGATAAAATTCTGAAAAAATTCATGAATGATCCTCATCCTCTTAATTAATTTGTCATATTTTTTATTTCCAGATTTGGGTAGTTTTAATATTTTATTTGGATTTTAGTTCACAAGCTGTCCCAAAAGGGAAGGTTTTGGCATAAGGGACCAAAATCAATTTTTCCCCATAGGTGTGAAACCTATTTTTTGTGTATGATTAAGCACTGTAATTTGTGACATTTTGATGCTCATTAGGCATTTTTTTTCATAATTTTTAGTGCCCTTTTTGATCCACTTTGTGGAGTTGTTTTTGGGTGATCATTCATTGCTACCTTGCTAGTCAAGTAATTGTTTTGGCATTTTGGTGCATAATTTTATGAAATCCTTTTGGACAATGTTAGATAATGATTTTATTATTCCATGGATTTAATTTCATAATTTTTAAAGGCTTTTTGCTATTTTTCCATGTCACCTAGATCCTAGGTTGATTCATGTGTGTATTTGCTACATAACTTAAATGTTAAGAAGGCATTCATGCCATTTGCTTGAGATGCTTTTTGGTAACTTCTAAGAGATAATTATAGGTCACTTTTAGGTCCTTAATTCCAGTTATAGGCCACTTTTTGAACCATATTCATTTGGTTTGTTTTAATGTTTCAAAGTGCATACTTATGTGAATTAGTTTAACTTAAACGGGTTGCTAATCTCTTCTCGTGTTTAACTTGAATTATGTGGAAATCATTAATGCCTATTAATGCATTCTAAGTGCATCTCATACCTTGTATGCTACTGACCCATAATCATTTCATGCATATTCACATGCCATTCTTCCTTAACTTTCATCATGTGCGATCTTATGCGATTTTTGTTCGTTTCTTCTCATATCTTCTTCTCATTGCTCCATATGCCTAATCCATTGAATCCATGATTGTATATTCATTCATCCATCTTAATAAGCATTCACTACTGACTTTGATGTTCATTTCATGCATTAATCCATGCTTGTAAGCCATATGCATTCATACTTCATCCATGAGCCTTAACTTGCATTTATGTGAACTTAGGTAAACTTTTTGTACATAGTTTGACATAGTTTGATCTTGTGAGGTATCCTAGCATACTTAGGGACCTATAGCATGTAGCTACTGACTTTAGAAGTCATGTGACCTTTAGGTACCTTCACCTTTAGACTTAGGTCTTATTTTGAACCCTAGTTCCATTCTAGGACGTTTATGGTACTTAATCGCTTTCATGTTTCGATTTTACTTTCAATATGCATTGTCATGCTAATCTTTGTTTTGTAGGGGGGAAGATTGAGGTAAGCCTCACTTCATTCCTATCTTTTATGCATTCTAAATGTGTTTGCCTTAGCACTTTGTGCTTTGCTTTTAGGCTTTCCCTTTCTTTAGAAACAACTTAACTTCCTTAGGAAGTAAGTTAGTTTCTAAGTTCTCTTTTCTTCTTTTCCTTTTCTTTCTTAGGATTAGAATACCTCATTAACCATTAGGATCACTTTGTAAATACATAACAAAATTAGGATTGAGTCTTAGTCCATTAGATTTTTCCTTTTATCAACTTGAGTCATTCTCTTTCTCATCTCAAAAGAAAAGCAATAAAACACTTAATAAAAATCGAACAATCTTGTACGACACGAGACTTTGTTGCGGAGTGCTTATACGCGTCCTGTTTCGGGGCGAGGTGTAAATACTTCCCGCGATGGATAGGTCTTAGTACAAGACAGTTCACAAACAAAAATTCAAAACACTTCTTTTAAAAGACAAAACAAACACAATAAGCGACTAATCCTGCGGGAACTTCTCTTCTCATCTCATTCACTCACAACGCGAACTCGCGACTACTTGTCTCGCATGCAAGACGGTTAACGCACTCGTACCAGACGAGCCTGCAACACCTGAGCATAGACATACGCAGTTCCAGCTGTAAAAAACACAAACAAATAGTTCCCGCCTAGGTTAGGCGAACTACGTCGACTCTGATCCTCATTATCCCGATGAGGTACGTAGGCAGCGGGGTAGGGCCCGTTCGAGCACATTCTTTATTTTCCCTACATTCCCCCTTTTATTCTCATTCTCTTTTTCTTGTTTCCTTTCTCATTTCCATTCCAGTTAGCGGTTATTCAGCAGTTTTTCTTCTCACCCTTTGAAACAAACAAGCAAGCGTGGATCCCGTCGGGTACGACGGACGATCTGGGGTGCTAATACCTTCCCAGGTCGTAACCGACTCCCGAACCCCGATCTTTGGTTCGCAGGACCTTGTCCTTTTCCTTCTTCCTCAGGTTTGTGCAACATTACCTTTCCCATTCATTTGGGATAAAAATGTCTGGCTGGCGACTCTACTTTTCCGCGTCACTTTCGCGTTTGTACTAGGATGAAAATCCCGGGAGCGACAGCTGGCGACTCTGCTGGGGATAACCTGATTCTTCCGGTTTCCCTTGTAGAGTCAATCCTAGCGCCTGTTTGGTTTTGCTTCTTTGGGTGTTTGTTTGCTGTTGTGTGCTTTAGTTTAGCTTTACTGTTTTTATTTACAGTTTTACTTTACAGCTTTACTTTACCGCATTTATTTATTGCTTTCAGTATTTTATTTTCCATGCATCATATTATACTGGACTGTCTGGCTGTGCTGGTTTTCATTTTTTCTGTGGGTTGGGAGTTACTGTGAGATAAGCCAAATACCCGGCTTGAGTGCACCATAGGATTAGCGTGGACAGACATTGTACTCTTATGGTATCTCACCATGATGGGTGGCGATGTGTTCCACACCCAGATTGCGACCATCTTGGAACTATCCTGTGTGGGGATTACCTCACTTCAGGGTACGACCTTGATAGTTATGTGCATCTGGTGACCGATCTTCGAGGACCTTAATGGGAACAACCCTCTCCAATGATGACAGTGGCAGACCACATTTGTTGGCAAACCCACTCGCATCCGAGGGCCCACTGGGAACTTGCATAGGATGGCCTGGTTCTCTCATAGGAATTCAGTTAAAGCAAACTGTTCGTATGACGATAGTATTGTACCCTTCGGGATGAATGTACTACTGTTTCTCGATTCAGTGCTTGAAGCTGGAGACTTGTGAGGGATGCTTGTTTTTACGGAATTCAGCTGAGGCCTCCCTGAGTAGTACATAATGCCAAACCGATTCCCTGATTTGGTCATGAGCCATTTCTCGGAAATGGTGAACGTATTATTGCTATTCGGCTTTGAGAGTCCGTGATGTTGACCCGAGTAGCACACCCGTGAGATTGGGAGGGGTTTACAGGTTTGCAGGAACCTTAATACCTTCAGCATACCCACTTTGTCAGTGTTGTTCAGTGTTCTATGGTTCTTTGATTCTGAGATCCGGGATTTCTATTCAGAGAGATTGTTACTGTGATTACCATGGTGACCCTGATATTGTGACTGTTATAATGACTCTCCACAGACACTTGGCTCTTCGTTCACCGTTAGTGATTGTTCAGTTATGTGATCCAGTTCTACAGTTATTGGGTTATCAGTTATGGGGTCCTATACAGAGATGGTGTCGCTATTGTGATTCTATACAGACAGTTGGTTCACTGCTCAACACCAACATCACACCATTGATCACACGTCTGTTGCATACATGACATCATAGCATTTCTGCATACATGTTCAGTTATTTCCGAGGATCACATATCTGAATCATGTTGTTGGATTTTTCTGTATCAAAACTTGAATTAAAGCAGATATATTCCTCAGAAATAATTGAACATGGCATTTGCATACATCCTTGCATTCTTGACAGGTGTTCAGAGACAAATTCTTTTCCTGACTTGATTTCTCATCAGAATGGACAACTTGAATCACAATCATCAAGGTATATATTTGAAGCAACTCCGGGCGGAGGTAATCGAAGGAAGACCCAGCTGAGGCCATTCAGGGCAGAGGTATAAGCTTTATTTCAAAACCAGAAACTGCTGAAACAGGAAGTCAACCAGATAAAGACTCAGATGAGCTTGGTTATGGAAATTGTGAACGAAGTTATTTTCATCCCTAGTGAGGGGAACTACGCTGCTCTGATTCTCCATTGGTCAATGGAGATACGTAGGCAGGAGATCGTGCAAGATCTTTCCGAGCAACCTTATTTATCAACTTTATTATCAACCTCTTCCTTCCAGACGTTGATTGTCAGCATCCAACCTCAGCTTCCCAAGAGAATCCTAGGGGAAGAGCATATGGGTAAAGACCAAAACAACTTGAGAAAAAGTTTGATCATATTTTCATGTTGTACGCGCAACGGGTTTCCTTATTGTCTCAGATTCAGGCTAGTTGGGCTAGTTACATCAGGATCATCTCCGACAAAGCTTCCTTTGGGGTTTTAATGCCAAGTATGACTATCATTCTGGGGCACCTGGCCATTTAATTGAAAATTGCAAGTCTTTCAGAGACAAAGGTGAAGACAAGGTCCCGAATTTGATTGACTCCAAGACTATTATGATTACGCCAGGTAAAAGTGAGGATGTGGCACCAAAACAGTAATGATATGAGCATCCAGACTGCAGACTGTTGAAAGTCTTCAGAAGAAACAAGTCCAGACGAAGTCAAGTCTCCTCAATGACGGCAATGTTCAGCTTCTTTACTGCATTTTCATTTGTAGTTTATATTATTTGTCTAGACATTTGTATGCATGCATGAAACTCATTTATTTTTTAATGTTAACCATAATAAAATGCACATGTTTTTCTTGAAGTAATCCATTCGTATTCACTCGTGATTTTGTGTATGTGCATTGCAATACCAACTGTTGCTTAAACTCTATCAAGGAGGATGACGAAATGAAAACGCAAAAAACTCTAACTGTGTGCTTTTGAGAAAGACCTTGTTGACGATGTACAGGCATTGTTTCAAATCCTAAACACCGGAGATATAAGGGAGATAGACCCTCGCCAACCCATTTGAGCCTTGAAGTAGGAGTTTTATTTTCGCATGAAAAAACCCTTGCATTTAACCCAGGGGCAGGGTAGGTGTCAGCTAGCTGGACCGATTGTTCAAATTTCGAAAAGGAGTGTAAATCTGAGGATCCATTACCTTTCGTTGTACCAAATCAAGAGGTCCAATGACCAGAAACCACAATGGTTATCCCAAGCAAGACGTCCAGAGATCGGAAACCACAATGGTTATCCCTCGTCAACCAAGAAATGAGACAGTCACGACCCTTTCAAAGCAATCAAGACAAACAGTGTCACACGATTTGTTCGAAAAAAAGAATATAAAAGAATGATGAGAAAGCCCGCTAAGTCAAAACTTGAAAACAAGCGACTTAGGCAAAAATTAGGGCATCCCGTTGGACTTCACAATTAAAGATTCACAAGAATCAGTCCAGGCAAAAGTTAGGGATAAGAAAAAGAATGCAAAAGTGAAAAACAAAAAGGATTACACAAGAAAGATCCTTGAACAAGTATAGAGTCGTGTGGCACAGACACCAAAGATAAGAGGGGTGACAAATGACAACCTAATTGGTGCTTAAACTGTTAGTGTAATTGGTTCCTTAACCATCACAAAACCCTTTTTGAGAAGTGAGCGCTTGTGAAAGCTAGCTGAAAATAGGAATGAAGAACATCACGAAGATGGGTGGGCACAAATAAATTTCGAGCCTATATCCTTTGTTTCTATAACCGTGAACCAGGCCACGATACAACCCTTAAAAGTCCTAACTGAAACAGGGTTATTTTTGAGAGCGTACTACCACAAGATCGCGTTCTTGACTCCTATGAGTTGTGCTAAAAGTTCTTTGTTGGTGTTGCATGTGCATGCTTTCTATTATTCAAAAAAAAAAATTAATTAATGTCGAATCTTAACCAATGATTCGCTCACAAAGGTTTGCGACATATTTTTCAGTAAAACTTCAAGATTGACATGTGTGTTGCATTAGAATTTTCATTCTTAGAATAAACATTTTCTGCTTGCATATATTTGTTGGGCATCATAAAAATTCACACATGAAACTTCAGTCCAGAAGCTTAATCTTGCCAAGTTGAGAAGTCTGAAACTTCCGAAGGACAATCTATGAAGATGTAATTTTCCAAAAAAAAAACTCCATTGAGTAGGGACTTTCCCAACAGTCGTAGAAAGATCCAATTAATCTGGGGCAATCATGTCGAGCAATCTCTTCAAAATTCAGCCAAGCTGGGGCAATAACTTCGAGATTCAAATCTCTCAAAGAGCCATTAGTCTGAGGCATACTTTCAAATTTTAGTCAAACTGGGGCAATTACTTCGAGATCGAATCTCTCAAAGAACGGTTGATCTGGGTGTTTTCTTCAAAGCACAGTCATTCAGAGGTGATCACTTCAAGGCTCGTACTGGGGCAGGACACCCGAAGAGCACTAGAAGTCACTTTCTCTCAGAGTTGGTCAATCCAAAACACCTACCCAAAGTTCAAAATACTGGGGCAGAATATTTCACGGTGATATGAGGTTTTTCATGAATCCACGCGAGGCAAATTTCTTTCATATCATGCAATCTGGGGCAGTTATTTCGAGATCCAACGAATCTCTCCAAGAGTTTGAAGACACTGAGGCATTTCGTATGTCATGTTTTCTGTAAAATCCTCTTGAGACATTTTCTTCCAATGGACCTTAGTCTGAGGCGAGTTGAAAATTTCAGAGAACCATTATTCAATCATGGTTAGTTGGCGATCTATCAACCCAGAGTCTGGAAGCAAAGCCATTGTCAGCACAGTACTTCAAGAGTTATTTCATCAGCAAGCTTCATTGATCAAAATCCCTTAGCAAGTCTCATTAGAAAATCCCTGCTCCGGCAGTGTAGCAAAAGGAAGGATACTTCTTGAGCAGAAGGGTATCATCGTCTCTCATCCCCAGCGAGAGGCAACTTAAACTCTTATCTTCAGCATGAAGCTTTATCATTGACATCCTCCATCACCCCCAGTAGAGTGGGAATTTGAAATCTCTCCCAGAAAGGCAGTAGAATGTGGGCGTCATCCCCAGGCAAAAATTTCCCTTCAGACAGGGGCAATTCTCAGCAATATAAGGAGTGTTTTTCCTCCCCAACAGTTGCTTCCTCAGCAATATCATGCCTTTGGTTTCCCACACGAGTTCGAGAAGAGTTCATCTCCAGCAGGGTCTTGGCACTCCAATTTCAAAGTCCAATTTATTTTTGGCAATGGCGGCTGTTCAGAGCCGGTGTATCATTGACAACCTTCCCCGCAAAGTTATCTCCTCCTCATCAGGGTGGATCAGATCAATGCAGTGATCATCAGTTCCTCCCCAGCCAAGTTATCTGGGATACCTGCAGTCTCCTTATCAGGAGATCTCTTTGCATTTGCATACGCATAATCATCATTACATTTGCATCCTCCAAAGCGTAGCATTTCCATCATCATGGAGCATTACGCCATAAATCCAAACATATGCATACCAGCATGGGCCAATTTTGAGGTATTACATAAGACCCGTTACATCTCCAATCAGATTGAAGTGCTCCCCACAGAATGCAACTTCGTTTCCCAGGGTGGTTACTTTCACCAAGTCTTGTTGTTATCCCCAGTTGAGTCTTGTTTCAGTACAACAGTCTCATCTTTTCGCGTCTCCGTTTCAGTACAACGGTCGCGTCTTGGGCTCTCGTTTAAGTACAACGATCCCATTCCTTTCGAGTCTCCATTTAAGTACAATGGTCTCGTCTTTGAGTCTTGTTTCAGTACAACAGTCTCATTTTTTCGCGTCTCCGTTTCAGTACAACGGTCGCGTCTCAGGTTATCATTTAAGTACAATGATCCTGTTTGCTTGGGCTCTCGTTTAAGTACAACGATCCCGTTCCTTTCGAGTCTCCATTTAAGTACAATGGTCTCATCTTTGAGTATTGTTTCCGTACAACAATCTCATTTCCTCATGTCTCCGTTTCAGTACAACGGTCACGTTTCGGGTTATCATTTAAGTACAATGGTCCCGTTCCATCTCGTCCTATTTTCTTTGTGTTTGGTTATCAGTCGAGGCTGGTATACCTTTGCGTCTCCATTCGAGGATGGTTTCGTGTTAGATCCGAGGATCTTTTGGATTGTCATTCGAGGATGGCATCTCTTTTCTTCAAATCCTTCTGCGGTTGGTCTTGTTGTTGTGGCTATTATTCGAGGATAGTAGTTCACTTTTTGAGCTTATTGATCGAGGTCAGTTTGTCTCTTTTGCAAAGTATGTCTGAGGTCAGCTTTGTGTTTGGTTATCAGTCGAGGCTGGTATACCTTTGCGTCTCCATTCGAGGATGGTTTCGTGTTAGATCCGAGGATCTTTTTGATTTGTCATTCGAGGATGGCATTTCTTTTCTTCAAGTCCTTCTGCGGTTGGTCTTGTTTGTTGTGGCTATTATTCGAGGATAGTAGTTCACCTTTTGAGCTTATTGATCGAGGTCAGTTTGTCTCTTTTGCAAAGTATGTCTGAGGTCAGCTTTGTGTTTGGTTATCAGTCGAGGCTGGTATACCTTCGCGTCTTCATTCGAGGATGGTTTCGTGTTAGATCCGAGGATCTCTTGATTTGTCATTAGAGGATGGCATTTCTTTTCTTCAAGTCCTTCTGCGGTTGGTCTTGTTGTTGTGGCTATTATTCGAGGATAGTAGTTCACTTTTCGAGCTTATTGATCGAGGTCAGTTTGTCTCTTTTGCAAAGTCTGTCCGAGGTCGGTCTTTGTTGTTGATGGTTATCGCCTGCGGCCGGTATACCATTGTGTTTCTATTCCGGGATGGTTTTTAGCACTGGATCTGAGGATCCCGTGTGAGTTGTCATGCGAGGATGGCATTCTTCCCAGCATATTCCCACCTGGTTCTATTTTCGCTACCTATTCAGAGGTCAAAATCAAAAAGATATAAATATAAATAAAGGGGCAGAGGACATTTCCATTACCCTCAGTGTGCAAATTTTCAGGTCTTATTCGAGTATTCAATCACTCCATACCCTGAACGTCTAAAAGCTGATGCAATTATTCGTTCAGGTCTGCAGGTGATTGAATAGGGGCAGCTGTAATACCTCAAAATTTGCCCTCATATTTGTTTCCCTAACTGGCTTACCGCTTTGCATTCCATCTGCATTTCTCACTAGGTCATAACATCATAATCATACATTCGCATTGAACTTCTAAGACATGGGATCAAATGGTCTTCTTATGATTTGAACTTTCCATATTCAAAGGTGATTTATTTGGTTATCATAGCCAAGTTGAAACATGAGACTGTTCTCTTCCATCAGTGTAAATATCAGGGTGGCTTAGGAGTTCTCATTCATGATTGAGCTCAGGAATATTTCATCAGTGGAGTTTATTGGATTAGGGATGTACTGTGATCAAAGCATTTTATTCGTTTTCGATTTATGTTTATGGGGGATCAGTGAGCTACAATTATTCATAATTCGTCATGGCTCCAAAGCGTGGTTCAAGTTTGTTTCGAATCCAATTATTCATTTTTGTCCATATTCTTAAACCTTTTCGAATTTGGTCCATTTCTTTTCATAGTTTAACCCCATCAATTCGCAAATCCAAGACCATACAATGTCCATTTAAGTCATCAACCAAAATCATTTAATTAACTAGTGCCCATTTGCACTCTTATTTCTCATCACCCACCATCTTCAAATTCAAACCAAATAATACCTCATATTCAAAGGGAAAAGTTTCAATTACAATAGCACATCATTAGATTTCACTTTACTTAGTTTGCATTGATATTCTTGAAGGATCTTATGATTTATGTGAATCATGGTTGTGAAATTATTAAACAATTTAGTCCATCAAGGATTTTAAGTATTGGTTTTCTTTAAACAACATTGGCTACGAGAAACATTATTATTTTCCATTTTTTTTCCACCTCTTTATGATAACAAGGTGGTACTTACATTCAGCTTAAAGTGTTTTTCGTGTTGATGAAAGTCACATACAAGGAGAAGTGCAGGGCATTTAAAAAAAAAGGATAGCAGTATGAAGTGAACAAAAATTCAGCAGGCAAAAGAAAAACTCCACATATTATACATTGAAAAATCCTGCAACTATACAAAAAATCAGATATACATAAAACAGTGATAACAAACTGATAAAAAAGTTCAGTTACAACAGAGAAACAACAGAAAATAGTTACAAAAGAAAAAGAAAAAAATCAGTTAGGGATAACTGATATAACAGAAAAGAATTTCACAGCAAAAAGGGGAGGAATCTACAGAGCTAATGATCTTCTATCTTTCCCTTCATTACCCTCTCCATTCATTAGCAACCGAACCTTTTCATCACTCTTCAATCTCACCATCAACATCCCAGGATAGAATCCTCCAACAATCTCCTGCAAATCTTCAACCTCCATCAACAAAGCTATGTCACTCAATTTTTCCCTTCAGATAATCTTCCATGTCTCGATTCAACACTTTTCTTTTTCGTCAATCATCAGAAGCTTCAATCCTGCAAGCGATTCGAGAATGCAAGAATTCAAATCAACAGAAAATCATAATTCTTCAGTGGATCAATTTCAATGATTTGCAGCTTCATCGCACCTCATCGATGCATCATTATCCTCACCGTTGGTTTCACTACATCAGCGAGAATAACGAGAAATTCAAGAAAGAGAAACTTCAGAACTGATAAAGAGGAGAAATCATGCTATTACCTCAAAAAGCTAAGTCTTCTTCCTCAATCTTCAATAACAAATCGTCATCAATCTTTCATAATTTATCTCCTGGAAAATCAAGAACCATGTTCAATGATAACTAGCAGAAACGCTTCAATATCTCAATCTTGTGATCTCTCGATCTCCAACTTCAATGCCTCATCATTCTTCAGTTCTTTATTCATCAGCTTCTTCTGACTTCAGCAATTTATCCTCAACTTAACAGCACCATTGCAAGGGTGTTAACAGTCTGCAAAAAGGAAAATCACAATAGCAATTCAGATTCATAAAACCTGCATCAGAATTGCTTCAACCATGTCGATTTATGTCCATCGATACAACCTGCAATAACAACAGCTAGACTCACAACACTGCAAAACCAGCATTCACAAATCAGCATGAATTCACAACAAAGGTAGGAGTTTCACGCGTCAGCTTCTTGTTTTCAATCTCCGCAGTCGAACGACCATAGGTGTATCAACACTGTATCATCGTCAAAGTTATATGCAACCTGCAAATCGAATCAACAACGTCCAGATTCAAGAACACAGCAACAATCACAAATCACAGAATGGGAGAAGAAATCAAAGTTGGTCTTACCTGATCGAAGCTTCGACTTGATCGTCGTAAGCGGATCAATGAAACTTAGGGTTTGCTTGGCGTACCAGAGAAGAACAGATCAAATTCATTCTTATTTTCAGTTGTTGTCTTACTGTTGATGAGATCGGCGAAGATGGTTGTGAAAAAACAGGGACGGTGGATGTACGGGCAGAACTTGTTTCTGAGAAGGAGAACAAAGTCATGGTGTAATCGTGCTCGCCGCCGACTTCCTCGATTGGGAACAGGGGTTCGATGGAGGTCAATAGGGCTTTCCATTGAAAGAGAGTGAGAACACCGCAAATCACCAATGGTAACGCTGATGAAGAAGAAGAGCATTCATCACGTGCGGGAGTATTTTGGTGTCGAAAACGAGTTGATGCCGGAAGAGAGTGACGGAACGCAAGATCGACGACGGTGAAAACTGGGTTATAGCGGCGTCGTATGGAAGAATCTGAGGGATATTTTGGAAGAGATTGAGAGATGGGCGATGGACGAGGGAGAAGGCCATGGGGGCTCATCGTTTGTTGTTCTCAGAATTTTGATGTGAAACTAGGGTTTCATAAACAAGACCAGGCTGTCATTTGGGCCAAGCACCGTGAATTTCCTATCAGCACCTTCAAATTCGGTTTGCACACCCCCTGCAAGATGGTTCGAGAAAATGGGCCTAAG
Organism: Lathyrus aphaca; assembly: GCA_963966055.1. Classification (NCBI taxonomy): domain Eukaryota; kingdom Viridiplantae; phylum Streptophyta; class Magnoliopsida; order Fabales; family Fabaceae; genus Lathyrus; species Lathyrus aphaca. The sequence continues at coordinate 29,736,391 of OZ014520.1, read as the reverse complement.
GACATACTTTTGCTACTGGAACCACCTTGTTTTGCTAATCCACCTATCTGAACCGAGTTTGGAGAACAAAAGGGGCCTTTTGGGCCATATTTTATTATCTGCAGGCCTCAAGTCTGTATGCACCCCTGTTTTTTATATTTTTATTTTTAGAAATTGTTAATGATTTTTGTTAGAATTGTTAATCAATTTTCTTTTGTGGTCAACTATTTTTTTTTTTTTTTTTTTGTGTGGATTTATATTTTAATCTATTATTTTGACAATTTTTAGTTAAAATTTTTGTTGATAATTCTAATTATTGTTTTTGGATTAATTGGAATTAAAAGTTTATGGAGTTTTTATCGATGTGGATCGATTTCGATTATGGCCAAAGCTTCACAAAGCAAATATGGATGATAAGCCTTTATTTTGCTTATGGGAAACTACAAGACATTGCTTAAGGTTTTTTTTCGGATTTCTTTTTGTGAGGAATCGGCACTTCGATCAAGTAAGTGATTTCAAGCCTTTAAGCATCATTTCAGTTGTATGCGGCTTAGGACCATATAATTTAAGATGCATCTGAGCCCTCCCACCTGAGGCATTGGTTATATTTGTGATCTTTGATGATATGTATCGATTTCGGAGCTTAGGGATTAGGTTAAGAACCATTAGGATCGCTTCCTTTTACTTCCCCTTAAAATCCACTTTGTCACCCGTTTCGTAACATTTATTAAAAATAGTTTTAGGTGAGATAAAATTCTGAAAAAATTCATGAATGATCCTCATCCTCTTAATTAATTTGTCATATTTTTTATTTCCAGATTTGGGTAGTTTTAATATTTTATTTGGATTTTAGTTCACAAGCTGTCCCAAAAGGGAAGGTTTTGGCATAAGGGACCAAAATCAATTTTTCCCCATAGGTGTGAAACCTATTTTTTGTGTATGATTAAGCACTGTAATTTGTGACATATTGATGCTCATTAGGCATTTTTTTTCATAATTTTTAGTGCCCTTTTTGATCCACTTTGTGGAGTTGTTTTTGGGTGATCATTCATTGCTACCTTGCTAGTCAAGTAATTGTTTTGGCATTTTGGTGCATAATTTTATGAAATCCTTTTGGACAATGTGAGATAATGATTTTATTATTCCATGGATTTAATTTCATAATTTTTAAAGGCTTTTTGCTATTTTTCCATGTCACCTAGATCCTAGGTTGATTCATGTGTGTATTTGCTACATAACTTAAATGTTAAGAAGGCATTCATGCCATTTGCTTGAGATGCTTTTTGGTAACTTCTAAGAGATAATTATAGGTCACTTTTAGGTCCTTAATTCCAGTTATAGGCCACTTTTTGAACCATATTCATTTGGTTTGTTTTAATGTTTCAAAGTGCATACTTATGTGAATTAGTTTAACTTAAACGGGTTGCTAATCTCTTCTCGTGTTTAACTTGAATTATGTGGAAATCATTAATGCCTATTAATGCATTCTAAGTGCATCTCATACCTTGTATGCTACTGACCCATAATCATTTCATGCATATTCACATGCCATTCTTCCTTAACTTTCATCATGTGCGATCTTATGCGATTTTTGTTCGTTTCTTCTCATATCTTCTTCTCATTGCTCCATATGCCTAATCCATTGAATCCATGATTGTATATTCATTCATCCATCTTAATAAGCATTCACTACTGACTTTGATGTTCATTTCATGCATTAATCCATGCTTGTAAGCCATATGCATTCATACTTCATCCATGAGCCTTAACTTGCATTTATGTGAACTTAGGTAAACTTTTTGTACATAGTTTGACATAGTTTGATCTTGTGAGGTATCCTAGCATACTTAGGGACCTATAGCATGTAGCTACTGACTTTAGAAGTCATGTGACCTTTAGGTACCTTCACCTTTAGACTTAGGTCTTATTTTGAACCCTAGTTCCATTCTAGGACGTTTATGGTACTTAATCGCTTTCATGTTTCGATTTTACTTTCAATATGCATTGTCATGCTAATCTTTGTTTTGTAGGGGGGAAGATTGAGGTAAGCCTCACTTCATTCCTATCTTTTATGCATTCTAAATGTGTTTGCCTTAGCACTTTGTGCTTTGCTTTTAGGCTTTCCCTTTCTTTAGAAACAACTTAACTTCCTTAGGAAGTAAGTTAGTTTCTAAGTTCTCTTTTCTTCTTTTCCTTTTCTTTCTTAGGATTAGAATACCTCATTAACCATTAGGATCACTTTGTAAATACATAACAAAATTAGGATTGAGTCTTAGTCCATTAGATTTTTCCTTTTATCAACTTGAGTCATTCTCTTTCTCATCTCAAAAGAAAAGCAATAAAACACTTAATAAAAATCGAACAATCTTGTACGACACGAGACTTTGTTGCGGAGTGCTTATACGCGTCCTGTTTCGGGGCGAGGTGTAAATACTTCCCGCGATGGATAGGTCTTAGTACAAGACAGTTCACAAACAAAAATTCAAAACACTTCTTTTAAAAGACAAAACAAACACAATAAGCGACTAATCCTGCGGGAACTTCTCTTCTCATCTCATTCACTCACAACGCGAACTCGCGACTACTTGTCTCGCATGCAAGACGGTTAACGCACTCGTACCAGACGAGCCTGCAACACCTGAGCATAGACATACGCAGTTCCAGCTGTAAAAAACACAAACAAATAGTTCCCGCCTAGGTTAGGCGAACTACGTCGACTCTGATCCTCATTATCCCGATGAGGTACGTAGGCAGCGGGGTAGGGCCCGTTCGAGCACATTCTTTATTTTCCCTACATTCCCCCTTTTATTCTCATTCTCTTTTTCTTGTTTCCTTTCTCATTTCCATTCCAGTTAGCGGTTATTCAGCAGTTTTTCTTCTCACCCTTTGAAACAAACAAGCAAGCGTGGATCCCGTCGGGTACGACGGACGATCTGGGGTGCTAATACCTTCCCAGGTCGTAACCGACTCCCGAACCCCGATCTTTGGTTCGCAGGACCTTGTCCTTTTCCTTCTTCCTCAGGTTTGTGCAACATTACCTTTCCCATTCATTTGGGATAAAAATGTCTGGCTGGCGACTCTACTTTTCCGCGTCACTTTCGCGTTTGTACTAGGATGAAAATCCCGGGAGCGACACTTGCCCAGTCAGATGATCAGATATGCAAAAATCAGTCAAAGTAGTTAAAAAGTCAAACTGAGGTCAAATAAAAGTCAAACTTTAAGATTTTTTTGCCAACATCAAGATTTTGAAGTAAAATTCATCATTTGATCAAGGGTTGATCATTATTCATCAAGAAAGCTTCAGATCATCAAGAATCAGGAGTTTCTAATTAGGGTTTTCTTAAGAAAAGTCAACTAAACTTTGACCAGCCATAACTTTCACATGCTTCATCAAACATTTCCCATCCAAAGCTTATTTTGAAGGAAATTGAATTCTCTACAACTTTGTGTCTCACAAGCCAAGCCTAAAAATGATTAATTTGGAAGGTATGACCTAAAACATTATAGGTCATTTCAAAAGTCATCAAAAAGCCAACTTTTTCCAAAGGGCATAATTTTAAAATGATAAATGATATGGACATGGGACCAAAAGGTTTGGTTAGAGGACTCTTTAAGCTTTCAAAAAAGTCCAAGAACACCTTCATAGCCTTAAAATTGAGGGAGTTATACCTTGGCAAAGTTGGGAAATTTTTGAGGGGTGTATTGAGCAAATGAGGTCTTAGATCCAATTTTTTCCAAATGGGCTTGTAATTTTGCAATCCAATCTTCATGGTAACATCAAGCACGACCCAATGCCAAATATTTCTGATTTTAATTATTTATTTGAATTTTATTCATTAAAATTCAATTTAAATATATATAAAATATAAAAAATCAAATAATGATTGGAATCTTTGATTGGAAATCATTGAGATTATATTTAGAATGATTGGAAATCATTTGAAATCAGATTAAATCAAAATAGCAAGGTTTGGTGTGATTTTTCTAACATTTATGGTGATTGATTTCTTCATGATCAAGTTATCTCATAAGTCCACAAATCCATCAATTTTTTTAACCTAATTCATTCTCTATAAGTACCTGAAGCAAACCAACACAAGGGGGATGAATTCAGAAGCCTAAGAACCCCTTTTCAAAACTCAACTTTTTTCAAAGAAATTGATTTTCGGTTTCCTATATTCAAGCATTCTCCAAACCATTTGCAGGTTGATACATCTTCCTTGAAGCATGTAGAGTGTATTTGAATCATCATAAGCATCCAAAATGTGCCAAAACACAGAAACCGCATTCATATTTTTCTTCAAAATTTTGAATTTCGATTTCTATTATACATGTTATGTAACTTAAATTTGTTTGTATAATCTTGTTCACCATGATCTTTATAATGTTTCTGGGCTGTTTAATCGTGTTTTCTATGCAGGTTTGAAATTCCGCCATTATTAGGGTTTAGAAACTCTAAATTGGGGACTCCATGAAAAGGCGATTTAAGGACCAATTGATGGCATAATAAGACTCCTAGGACATTGTTTAGTTGATTGGCATAGTTAAAAATAATTTATATTGATCGTATGACGTTTTGTGAGTTTCAGGACCTATAGCGACGCAAAAAAATCGCCACTACAAGTTATAGTGACGAACGACTGTCACTATAACCTAACTAGACGGTCCAGCGAAGAAGAAGACCCTGCGCGCGAAACTTCAAATTCAAAATTCTGTTTGTTTTTTTATTTTATTAATGTTGTATTTGAACAAAGAAACGGAACTTGGCCCAGTGGTAGTGTGTGTGTGCAGATGAACATAGAGTCTGGGTTCGATCCTTGGTTATAGCAATTTTTTCCATTTTATTTTTGTTTTGCAGGTTGAACATATGATGATTTTGGTCCATAGCATTAACACCAGCGCACGCTAGCCTGATTGGTTTTGTGCTACGTTATTGAGGTAAAGGACCTGGGTTCAATTCCCAGGTCCTATCTTTTTTATCAATTTCTCCTTTTTTTTCTTATTTTCTAATTTTCTTTTATTATTAAATTTATTTTAACTAATTTATTAAATTTAAACCACAAAAATAATTCTTTCTTAAATTAAAACTTTATTATTTCTTTAAAAAGAGAGAAACAATTTTTATGCAATAATAACTTTATTTTAATAGTTTTTTTAATATAATTTTGTAAATAAATTAATTAATTTTTAACTAATTCTTAAAAATATTTTTTTAATTAATTCTAACAAACCCTAATTTTTCTAACCCTAATTCATTTAATCTAAACCTTTTTAAAAAAAAAAACTTTAAATCTAACTTTAAATTCTAAACCTTAATTTTCTTTAATTTATTTTGTTTCCTTTATTTAATATTATTATTATTTGCGCTTTATTATATTATTGTTTTATTTTATTAGAAAAATGTATAGGTTATTATATTGTAATTTATTTTTCTTGCTCGATTATTTTGTAACTGCCCATAAGCCATGTATAGCGTAGATTTTATATTTTCGTATTTTATTTATTTAATTTAATTTCTTGGTTAGTAAATAGGGAGTGCGAAACTAATTGTGATTAAATAAACTTAGATAATTAATTAAATAAGATAAATATTTAAAAAAATAACACTCACACACGTAAGTTGATCTTTGATTGCCATCTGCACTTCCTAGGGTATTCCTCTTGGTTGCCTTATCTAAATGGTCAAGTCCCTCAAATATAGGGGTGTTTAAGCAAAGTCCCTTTAAGAATTAATCATCATTGTCCCTTTAAAGAATTTAAAAGATCAAGTCCCTTCGAGGTTGCCTACGGAATAATGATCTTGTCCCTTCGATAAATATGATGATAGTCCCTACGCATTGCTAAAGACACCCTTAAGTTGCCTTCATTGACCATACGATGACCCTACGCCCGTCCCTTAACAAATCCAAGGTAATGACTACCTATTCCTTAATAATAGGGATAGTTTTACCCTTGAAAGGACATATAAGAACATGAATGACTTAGTCTAGGGTAGGTACCTCATAGTTACTTGCTCACTCTTCAAAAATACTTTTCACACCTCACAATATTTTCAAATATTTTCAAACAAGGCTTTGTATACATCCATACGAGGATCATTACAAAGTACTTAGAAAATTTCTAATCACACACTTCACATTTTCAAAAACATTTAAGTGAGCTAAGTAACTAAGAGCCATGGATAACCATGGATATAAAGGGTGCTAACACCTTCCCTTTATATAACCTACCCCCCGAACCCAAGTCTTTTCAAAACGGTATTTCCTGTTCTTTTATGTCCCTTCCTTATGGATAAAATAAAAGTCGATGGCGACTCTTGCTATCCGCAACATTTATGGAAAGTCAGTTCTCCCACCGTGTTACAGAATTGGCGACTCTGCTGGGGACTTACTAAGTAAAAGAGGGGTACCCTTAGGAATTAGATCACTTAATTGTTTGCTTTGTTTGCTTTACTTTTATGTTGGGCTTTTTGTGTGAAATATCCTAACCCGGGTCTAGTGTATCCTAGGTAAATGGCAATAGACCAAGGAAATTGTACGGCGTATACCGATATGGTTGATCTGGTGTCCATAGTTAGTGTGACTTCTTGGTTGGTGCTTATGTTCCTTAAGTAAGTTAAGGATAATATTAGGCTGTCATATGTTGTCAATACACTAACTGACCTTTAGAACCCTAGTTATCCCATCTTGGCCTTTAGAAATTAGTGAGACAGCCGGCTTTGGTAAAGACTGAAGTTGGTTGATACTCGATACTACGCTCATTGAGATCCTAAACTTGGAGGGTTTTGGGTGGCAAGTAAGTTGCCTACTGAACAACCACCCTTGGGAAGGATCAGTGATATTGAGACCCCTTAGAACCTGGTTACTTTTTGTAGGACAGGATGAACCAACTAAACTTCAGGGGAGGGTACTTACCTTTAAACCTCATGCAAGCCTTCAAACCTAGGGCTATTGTGTGAATTTTTTGTGTGTTCCACATGTTTGTGATTGAGCATAGCATCATGGCATTATGACATCATAAGCATAACATTTTCACTAACCATTTCAAGGACCAAAGGATTTATCTTTGTTCTTTGTTGCAGGTCATGGCTTCTGCTCGTAGGAATACAATCCGGATCAACTTTGTAGGGATACCTTCTAAGCTTAAAGAATTGGTCTCTCAAGTTTCTGAAAACTCCCAATTCATCAAGAGGCATGGTCACCTACTGGATCTAGTCACTTCAAGGTTCAATGAAGACATGATGAGTATCCTATTCCAATTCTTTGATCCTAAACATCACTGTTTCACATTCCCGACTATCAGCTGGTTCCTACAATGGAGGAGTTCTCCAAACTACTGGGTATACCTATCCTTGATTAGAGACCCTTCATAGGCTTAGAGAAAGAGCCTAAACCTAAAGTCATTGCTGCAGCCCTACATTTGAAGAAACCAGACATTGTCCTAGAAACGAGAAGCGGAGTTAAGGGTATTCTTGCTAAGGTATTGATGGAGAAAGCTCAAGTGTTCTTGAAGGCTATGAGCTATGATGCTTTTTAGGAGATCCTATCCCTATTGATTTATGGCTTAGTGTTGTTCCCTAATCTTGACCAGTTCATAGATGTACACGCCATCAACATATTTCTGACTCATAATCCAGTGCCTACATTACTTGGAGACATCTTACATTCTCTTGACACTCGTACTACAAAGACGAGAGGAACTCTGATGTGCTGCATATCTTTATTGTCTAGGTGGTTTATTTCTCACCTTTGTCGATTAGTGATGAATAATGAACAAGGGTTAAGGTGGTATAAGATAATTATGTCACTTTCTCATTCAGACATTCATTGGTGCTCTCGATCTATGGAGAATGTTACTATCATTGACCGTTGTGGGGAGTTCCCTAATGTGCCACTTCTAGGCATAAGAGGGAGGGGGCATTACCTACAACCCTTCTTTAGCATTACGTCAGTTTGGTTATGCTCGGAGTAATGGTCCTCATGACATGCTTATTCAGGGTATTGTGTTCGACTATGACAACGATCTTCAGGGTTACCGTCAAAGGTTTATACGAGCTTTGAATAAGGTGAATAGGGTTGATAGCAACACTTTGGAGCCAAAGTATTCTATTCCTATGGAGCCTTATCTCAGATGGGTGCAATCTCGTGCTCAGACTCTAATGATGCCATATCCTGCTATTCTACCAATCACTATGGAGCCTGTTGCTGAAGGAGATGTTCCTTATACCATCCTTCATCCAGACATGCCCATTGATTTGGAATAATTGCAGAAGTCCTAGATTCAGTTGAAGGAGCAAAGGGATACTTTTGAGACTCATTTCAGAGCTGGTCAAGAAAGAATTATGGAGCTGACAAGGCAACTTCAAGAGGAGAAAAACCTCAACAAGTACCTCCACACAAAGAGGAAGCGTCCATGGGAGACTTAAAACCCAATATATTTATCTCTTTGTACTTTATTGTTATTTCCTTGTAAGCCCAAGGGGCAAATTTATATTAAACACTTACTAATAAAATTTTGTTTTTGTTTTCTTTAAACAAATTTAAATCTCGCGGTCCTTGAAAACATTGCATAAACATATACATACCATATCATTACATCACAGGTTTCTTATAAACAAGTATCTTATCTTCTCGCTGTTTATTTCAGCAGAAATGGCTCTCGAACAAACAATCAAAGATCTCCAGACTCAAAATGCATAATTTCAAGAAATGATTCTGAATTTGTCCAGAGGACAAGATGAGTTGAAGGCACTTTTGACCAAGAAAAAGAAGAAGACCAGAAATCCAGTGGGCTTCATCAACCTGGGTAGAAGATTCAGAGGTCCAATCAAGACAGATGAAGAGGTTGAGAATCTTGGGTCTGAGAATTCTGAGAAAGAGGAAGGTAGTCTCCATGATACTGTGGAAGATTCTGATTATGAGGAGAACTATTATCATGATCCTTCTAGTGAAGAGAAGTATAAAATGCTGGTGAACCGAATGAATGTTATGGAACTACAGAAGAATTATGGGTTTTACTTTGAAGATTTTAGTTTGATTTCTGGAGTGTCTATCCCTATTGGTTTCAAGGTTCCTACTTTTGTGGTGTATGATGGTGTGTCTTGTCCAAAATTGCATTTGAGGTCTTATGTCAGAAGAATTCAACTCCATACTCCTGATAGGAAGTTATGGATGCATTTCTTTCAAGAGAGTTTGTCTGGGTCCCAACTGGAATGGTATTATCAACTGGAGAGTACCAACATTCGCAACTAGAATGATCTTTCTAAGGCTTTCTATAAGCAGTACCAATACAATTCTAATTTAGCACCAACTCACATGCAGCTCCAAAGCATGTCCATGGATGCCAAAGAAAGTTTCAAGGAATATGCTCAGAAATGGAGAGATCTGACAAGTAGAGTTCAAACCCCTTTGACTGACAGGGAATTGGTTGATATGTTCTTGAGTACGTTGACTGGTCCTTTCTATAGTCATCTCATTGGAAGCTCATCATCTGGCTTCACTGAGCTAATAATGACTGGAGAACATGTGGAGAGTGGGATACGAAGTGGAAAGATTTAGATAGTTGCTTCTTCAAGTACCACCAAGAAGCCCCTTAATGGGAAGAAGGAATCCAATGCTGTGTATGGCCAACATGGTCGTAATAATCGTAACCAATCTGTGGGAGCTGTTTTGATTTCTAATCCTACACCTCCACCACAAGAGCAACAACAGAATAGTCAGCCCAAGCCTATGAGGCAATTTACCAATATCAATATGTCGTTGGCTCGGGCTTTGCAACACATGTTGAAAGGAGAATTGATTACTTTGAAGGACCCTCCACAGAATATCAATACTTCCTCTTCTCGTTACAATCCCAATGCAAGGTATGCATACCATTCTAATAGCCCTGGCCATGATACTAATAGTTGTTGGGCATTGAAGAACAAAATTCAGGATATGATTGAGAATGGAGAAATTGAGTTTGACCTTCCGGAAACTCCTAATGTGATTACTGCTCCTATGCCTAAACATGAGAAGACTGTTAATGTTGTTGATGAGGTTGTTTATGTCCGTACTGTGGCTGAAATAACTACTCCTCTATCTATTGTCAAGAAGAAACTTGTGCAAGCTAGTTTATTTATGGGTTGCAATGAAGATTTTTTTTACTGTGCCTACAAACCCGATAGTTGTTGGAGGCTGAGGTCAGGTATTCAACGTCTGATATATAACTATACTATATTATTTGAGAGGACCCCTTCTATAGAGAGTCTGTGTGGAGGTTTATCTCAAGACCTAAAAGTTGAGGATGTGGCTATGGTTGACAAGATTCCTGTGAAGATTACTTCCAAGGGTCCAATGAGGATCACTTCTAAGGGTCCTGTGAAGATAACTGCTGAGGCAAAGGTGGCTCCAATGATTATTACTACTCTTAGTCCTATCCCATATACTTCTGACAAGGCTATACCCTGGAATTATGGTTCTTATGTTTATATCCATGGTGTCAAACAAGAGCCTTTGACTGATGCACCTGTTACCGACGCTAATCTTGATATTGACAAAATTGATGGGTCTAGTAAGGTTACCAGTAGTGGAAGAATTTTCTCTCCAGAAGGCACATCAAAGACTGCTGCTACTCTAGTTCATATCTCTAACTCGGGGCCAAGTACTGAGGCTCGGGGAAAAGGACCAGTGATTGAACCTATCCAAGCTGAGGCATCGGTTAGTGAAGATCTCTCTAAGCAGATGGAAGAAGTACTGAAGATCATCCGCAAGAGTGATTATGATGTTGTTGACCAGTTGGGCCATACTCCCTCCAAATTCTCCATGCTATCTCTGATATTGTGTTCTGAAGCCCATGCCAAGGCTTTAATCAAATTTCTTAAGACTGCTCATGTACCACATGAAATCTCTGTGGACTAGTTTGAAAATTGTGTTGCTCATCTAACTAGTGATAATGGTTTGGATTTTACTGATGCTGATCTGACTCCTGCTAAAAGAAACCATAATAGAGCTCTGCACGTATCCATTGAGTGTAGGGGCACTACTTTGTCTCATGTGTTGGTGGATAATGGTTCTTCGTTGAATGTATTACCTAAGGAGGTTCTAGACAAACTCAACTTGAAGGATGTAGTGTTAAAACCAAGTAACACGGTGGTGAGGGCCTTTGATGGTTCAAGGAGAAGGGTGCATGGAGATGTGGATCTTCCAATCAAAGTAGGTTCTCAAGTCTTTGATTCCACTTTTTATGTGATGGATATTCGTCCTGCGTACTCCTATTTTCTTGGGCGCCCCTGGATCTATGGGGAAGGTGCTGTAACTTCCACTTTACATCAGAAATTGAAGTATCCGGTGAAAGGAAAGATTGTCACTGTTTATGGTGAAGAAGAATATATGGTCAGTCATGTGAATACCTTTAAATATGTTGGGATGGAGGGTGAATTTGTTGAGACTCCTTGCCAGATATTTGAAGTGGTTCCTCAAGCCGTTCCTGCTGCTGAAGCCATCCCTGCTGTTAAAAGAGTTCCTGTGATCACCAGAGTACCTCCCACAATGGCGTCGCTCAAATATGCTAAAGTTGTGGTTGAAGAAGGTTGTTGTACTATTTGGGGTCAGCTTCCTGACATTCCTTACAAGTCTAACAAGTTTGGTTAGGGTTTTACTGCAGAGTCTCAGAAGGTTGTTCGTCGTGCTCGTGCTGCTCGTATCACCAATAGAGGAATCATAAAGGACCAAGTCAATACTGTGGAAGATTATGATGAAGGTTACAACCTGGATGATTGGATCTTTCCTACCATGGGTGATGGACTCAACAATTGGAAGGCTGAAGACGTTATTCCTATCTCCTTTAGTCAGGAGTAAATGCTATTTTATTTTCCTAAATTCAATTTTTGTAACTTTGAACAATTAAATACTTTTAAGCCTTGTGCCTTGCCCGGGGAACAATTGTATGCTTGTTAGGGTTGTCATTTCATTTGCATATTTTCATTCAATAAAATCAATGGACGTTTCTCACTTTCATAAATATTGCGCTCTTTGTCTTTCTTTTACCTTTTCCTTTTATAAAAAAAAAGAAGCTATGTGTTCTTACACACACCCACGTCACTAAAATGCAAATCTTCATCCACTCTGGATCCTACTGATAACAATTTTCCTATTGCCAATTATGACTTCGAGAATCCGATCTATCAAGTCGAGGATGGAAAAGAGGAAGATTGTGAAGTACCTGTAGAGTTGGCTAGATTTCTACAACAAGAAGAGAAAGCTATACAATCACATGAGGAACCAATCGAAGTTGTGAACTTGGGAACTTAGGAAAGCAGGAAAGAGGTCAAGATAGGTGCGGAGTTGGAAGATGGTGTTAAGAACAGGTTGATTCAGATGTTACGTGACTATGTGGAAAATTTTGCTTGGTCTTATGAAGATATGCCAGGGCTGGATACAAATATTATGGTTCACCGTCTACCAGTGAAAGAAGATTGTCGCCCAATAAAAAAGAAAGTTCGTCGTATGCGTCCTGAGATGTCAGAAAAGATTAAGGCAGAGGTGATGAAACAATTCAATGCAGGGTTTTTAGCTGTTACTTCTTATCCTCAGTGGGTTGCAAACGTGGTGCCGGTACCTAAGAAAGATGGTAAAGTGCGCATGTGTGTAGATTACAGGGACTTGAACAAAGCCAGCCCCAAAGATGACTTTCCACTTCCACATATTGATGTTCTAGTAGACAACACTGCTCAACATAAGTTATTCTCTTTTATGGATGGTTTCTCTGGGTACAATCAGATTAAGATGGCACCTGAATATATGGAGAAGACTACATTTGTTACACAATGGGGCACTTTCTGTTATAAGGTGATGCCATTTGGTTTGAAGAATGCTGGGGCAACATATCAACATGTCGTGGTAGCTTTGTTCCATGATATGATTCACCATGAGATAGAGGTATATGTGGATGATATGATAGCCAGATCTCAGAATGAAGAAAAGCATCTTGATCATCTACACTAGTTGTTTGAGAGGTTGAAGAAATACAAGTTGAGATTGAATCCAAACAAGTGTACTTTTGGAGTTAGATCTGGTAAACTTCTGGGTTTTATTGTCAGTGGTAAAGGTATTGAAGTGGATCCTGCAAAGTTAAAAGCTATACAGGAGATGCCTGTTCCTCGTACTGAGAAAGAAGTTAGAGGTTTCTTGGGACGACTGAATTACATTGCAAGATTTATTTTCCAGTTGACTGCTACTTGTGAACCAATCTTCAAGTTGTTGAATAAAGATCAAGTAATGGAATGGAACGAAGAATGCCATATAGCTTTTGATGAGATCAAGAAGTATCAACAGGAACCTCCTATATTGATGCCACCTGTTGAAGGAAGACCCTTGATTATGTACTTGACAATATTGGATAACTCAATGGGGTGTGTGTTGGGGCAACATGACGAGTCTGGTCGAAAAGAGCAGGCAATATACTACCTTAGCAAAAAGTTTACCGACTGTGAAACAAGATACTCACTGCTCGAGAAAACTTGCTGCGCTTTGGCATGGGTTGCTCGCCGACTAAGACAATATATGTTGACTCATACCAATTTATTGATTTCAAAAATGGATCCAATCAAGTATATATTTGAGAAACCTGCTCTCTCCGGACGAATAGCAAGATGGCAAATGATCTTGACAGAATATGACATACAATATACTACTCAGAAAGCAATCAAAGGAAGTGTAATAGCTGACCATTTGGCTCATCAAGCAATGGATGATTATCAGTCTATGAATTTTGAATTCCCGGATGAGGATATTATGATTGTTACTAAAGAACCTAGACAATATGAAGGACCTGGACAAGGATCCTGATGGACTATGGTTTTTGATAGAGCTTCTAATGCGCTTGGTAATGGTGTTGGTGTGGTGATTATCTCTCCTAAAGGTTGTTATACACCAGTTACTGCAAGACTTTGTTTTAAATGTACCAATAATATGGCTGAGTATGAAGCGTGCATCATGGGTATCAAGGTTGCCATTGAGATGAAGATCCAGTTTTTAATGTATATGGAGATTCAGCCCTGGTAGTTAGTCAAGTTAAAGGAGATTGGGACACCAATCATCCTAATATCATCCCTTACAGAGAGCATGTGTTATCTTTGATCCCGTACTTTGAAGAGATCACCTTTGGACATATTCCACGAGGAGAGAATCAGTTGGCAGATGCATTAGCTACCATGGCATCTATGTTTGAAATCAGTTGGGATGATGAAGTTCTGAGAATTACTATTGATCGATTTGATAAACCTGCATACTGCAATGAGGTGGGTACTGAAGGAGTAGAGGAAGAGCCTTGGTTCTATGAAGTGAAAAGGTATCTTGAAGCTCAAGAGTTCCTTGAAGGGGCATCTGTCAATGATAAGAAGTTTCTGAGGAGATTTTCTGCTAAATTCTTCTTGAGTAATGGAATTTTGTACAAGCACAACCACGATTCGACTTTGCTTCGATGTGTGGATAAGAAAGAAGTAGTAGAGATTATGGAAGACATGCACGATGGGATCTTTGGTACTCATTCTAGTGGGCATAATATGGCTAAGAAGATTTTGAGAGCAGGTTATTATTGGTCTACCATGGAAGCTAATTGCTATCAACACTCCAAAACTTGTCACAAATGCCAGATTTATGCTGATAAGGTTCATGTGCCTCCGATTCTGTTGAATGTTCTGACTGCTCCATGGCCTTTTGCCATGTGGGGCATTGATATGATTGGCGAGATCAAACCTAGGGCTTCCAATGGACATCGTTTAATCCTTGTGGCTATTGATTACTTCACAAAGTGGGTAGAGGCAGCTTCATTTGCTTCTGTTACCAAGAATGTTGTAGCTCGATTCATCAAGTATAATCTTATATGCAAATATGGCATCCCGGAAAGGATTATCATAGATAATGGTACTAATATGAACAACACTATGATTACTAATCTCTGCATGCAATTCAAGATTAAACATCACAATTCATCTCCATATCGTCCAAAGATGAATGGCGCAGTGGAAGCCGCCAACAAGAATATTAAGAAGATCTTGCAAAAGATGACAGTTACATATAAGGATTGTCATGATATGTTACCATTTTCTCTTCATGGTTATCGTACCACTATACGTACTTCAACAGGGTAACCCCATTTTCCCTTGTCTATGGTATGGAAGAAGTTTTACCCATTGAAGTTCAGATTCCTTCTTTGAGAATTATGAAGGATGCAAGCTTGGATGAAGATGAATGGATTCAGACTCAACTTGACCAGATAAACTTGATTGATGAGAAAAGGCTAGCAGCTGTTTGTCATGGTCAGATGTATCAGAAATGTATGATCAAAGCCTTCAATAAAAAGGTTAAGCAGCAAGTGTATCAGGCTGGTGATTTGGTAATCAAGCGTATCATATTACCACAGGGTGATCCCAGGGGCAAATGGACCCCCACCTATGAAGGGCTATTTGTTGTTAAGAGAGTATTTTTTGGAGGTGCCATGATGCTTACCACTATGGATGGTGAAAATTTCCCGCAGCCCGTGAACGCAGACATAGTAAAAAAATACTACGCATGAAAAGAGACCCGCTAGGTTGACTGGCCAAGGAAAAAAAAAGGGCATCCCGGCGAACCAAAAGGGTTCGGCCAAAAATTAGGGATATATATAAAAAATGTACACCCGCCAAGTCGAAAACCTGAAAAGGCGGCTTGGGCAAAAACGGGTATCCCGGTGGATTGAAAACCTGAAAAGGCAATCCAGGAAAAAGTTAGGGATTAAAGCGTATGACTATGTCTCGTTGGATCACCCATATAACCTCTACTAGATGTGTTATCTACGTCAAATTCAACAGATACAGATCAACCCAATCGTTTCTTCTCCGATAGCTGAAGATGAGATAATTGAAGATAATGGCAATAACAAAGTTGAAACTCAATAGGATTATTCACACATAGCTATTTTTCCTTGTTTTTGTAAAAATTTCTTTGACTAATTCCTCTTACTAGGATTTCCGTCTCCGTGTTAAAACCTTCCTGTTTATAGGCCAATTTCTAAATAAATAAAATCCCATTTTTCGTATTCAGCTTTATTTTTCCCTCTTTATTCAGGTTTACTCTTCCCCTTTTACTAAAGCGAGAAAACATCCATTGATTATGTTTGAATGTATATATGCTTTTGAATATGAATGATGTTTACCAGAAATGCATAAAATACAATAATAGCATTTACTAAGAACGAACAGAGGTAGGAATTCAACGAAGCTTCGCCGGTTCATCCCCATAGATTAATCTTTACGGATATTCTTACAGAATACTTCAAGTAATATCTTATACTTCCAACTCTACGAAGTCTCCAAGCAGTTTCATATCCTCCGAAGAATTAATACTCAACTACATAGGTCTCCCGGATCTATGTCCATCTCTTTTATCCTCAGTCAGGATATTCAGGAACTTAATCCTTCAATAAGAAGTACGAAGAACGAAAAACGAAAAGTTCTAAGTACGATGTTCTTAAACAAGACGGGAACGAAGTCTTCATACTCCTCAACAACGAATCGGGATTTATTTTCCCCAATCAGCAGTTGTTCTACGAAGCTACTTATACACTTCAGCTACATAATTCATTCATACATACATCATATCATATCATATCATATCATATCATATCATACGCATTCTCATAAAATATTATCTTGCAGAATGTTATATACATCATGATATTTGCACGGAACTAACCTTGCTTTTCAGGTTAATTCTCCAGCAGACAAACTTCATCAACAACTTATTTTAGGACGTCGTTTATTCTTCCCAAAGGTTATTTTGAGACGTCGTTTATTCTTCTCAAAAGCCATTTTGTTACCTTGGGCCGTCGTTTATTCTTCCCGAAGGTTATCTCATTTTGGGACGTCATTTATTCTTCCCAAAGGCTATTTTGAGACGTCGATTATCTTCTCAAAAGCCATTTTGGTACCTTGGGCCATCGTTTATTCTTCCCGAAGGTTATCTCATTTTAGGACGTCGTTTATTCTTCTTAAAGGTTATTTTGAGACGTCGTTTATTCTTCTCAAAACCATTTTGTTACCTTGGGTCGTCGTTTATTCTTCCCGAAGGTTATCTCATTTTGGGACGTCGTTTATTCTTCCCAAAGGTTATTTTGAGACGTCGTTTATTCTTCTCAAAAGCCATTTTGTTACCTTGGGCCGTCGTTTATTCTTCCCGAAGGTTATCTCATTTTGGGACGTCGTTTATTCTTCCCAAAGGTTATTTTGAGACGTCGTTTATTCTTCTCAAAAGACATATCATTACCTTGGGTCGTTGCTTATCCACCCAAAAGCTAGATCTTCATATTGGGGGATTGCTTTCCTCTCAAAGAAATACATATGAAGAATTTTTCTCCGAATGACATCTTTAAGTCCATTCAAGCATCACAACCAACCAACAATATCATTCTACGCACCGGCAAGTGCAAATTTTTGGGCTTTTGTATTCAATCCTCTTCAACCTTCAAGTCACAAATGGCTTACATGCCAATCTAACTCCTCAGATTTCAGAAAATTGAATAGGGGCAACTGTTGTACCCAAAAACTTGCACTCCCACAATCAATACAATATCTCTCAAGGATTATAAATGATCATAAGATCCTCAAGACTCCCAATTGATCAAGAAGTGTGGAAGTTTCCCCAGACAATGCCTTCTCCTAAGCAAAGTGTCCAAAACCAGAGTTTTGGGTTTCCTCAGGTTAAAATGACTTTCAAGGCTTCAAGTGATATTCATGGCTTCCCATATGACCTCAAGAATCCCCATGTCAAGTTTCAAATCTTTCCCAAAGAGCTTGCCCAGTCAGATGATCAGATATGCAAAAATCAGTCAAAGTAGTTAAAAAGTCAAACTGAGGTCAACTATGGTCAAATCAAAGTCAAACTTTAAGATTTTTTGCCAACATCAATATTTTGAAGTAAAATTCATCATTTGATCAAGGTTTGATCATGATTCATCAAGAAAGTTTCAGATCATCAAGAATCAGGAGTTTCTAAATTAGGGTTTTCTTAAGAAAAGTCAACTGAACTTTGACCAACAATAACTTTCACATGCTTCATCAAACATTTCCCATAAAAAGCTCATTTTGAAGGAAATTGAATTCTTTATAACTTTGTGTCTCACAATCCAAGCCTAAAAATGATTAATTTGGAAGGTATGACCTAAAACATTATAGGTCATTTCAAAAGTTAACAAAAAGCCAACTTTTTCCAAAGGGCATAATTTTAAAATGATAAATGATATGGACATGGTACCAAAAGGTTTGGTTAGAGGACTCTTTAAGCTTTCTAAAGAGTCCAAGAACACCTTCATAGCATTAAAATTGAGGGAGTTATGCCTTGGCTCAGTTGGGAAGTTTTTGAGGGGTGTATTGAGCAAATGAGGTCTTAGATCCAATTTTTTCCAAACGGGCTTGTAATTTTGCAATCCAATCTTCATGGTAACATCAAGCACGACCCAATGCCAAATATTTCTGATTTTAATTATTTATTTGAATTTTATTCATTAAAATTCAATTTAAATATATAAAAAATATAAAAAATCAAATAATGATTGGAATCTTTGATTGGAAATCATTGAGATTATATTTAGAATGATTGGAATTCATTTAAAATCAGATTAAATCAAAATAACAAGGTTTGGTGTGATTTTTCTAACATTTATGGTGATTGATTTCTTCATGATCAAGTTATCTCATAAGTCCATAAATCCATCAATTTTTTTAAACCTAATTCATTCTCTATAAGTACCTGAAGCAAACCAACACAAGGGGGACGAATTCAGAAGCCTAAGAACCCCTTTTCAAAACCAGGCCCGGTCTAAGGGGCAGGCAAACTAGGCATATGCCTAGGGCCTCAAAATTTCATTTATTATTTCCTATTATACTTGATTGCATCCTGTTAAAATTAATTGCATTCAATTTTTAAATTATTAGCAGTTTTTTTTCTTTTCTATAAAGTGAGAATATAACACTTTCTTATTAGCATAGGGTCCCACCAATATATAGAAATGATGTGCTCACACTTTTCTAATATAAACTCCCGCCATGAATATGTGTTCCCACTTTTCTTTTGGATAGAAAGAAAGAAGGAATTGCAACAAAAAAATAATAATTTTATTTATCTAACTTTTTTTATTTAGTTTTTATGTAAAATCTTTATATTTTTTGAATTGTTTTATTTCTGATGATTTTCAATAATTATATTCATCGTAAAATATTTAATATTTCATTTAAAGTATGTCATCTTAAATTTTTTGAATCATAAGCTTTAAAATTAAAATTAAAATAGTTGAAGTTTTAATTGAAATATTGAACAAAATTAGTTATCATATTTAATAAATAACTCTGTAATTAAAAAAAAATACCAAATTTTAATAAAATTATTACTTTTAGAATTTTTTTATTAATAATTAAAATATGTGTTATTAATCTCGCCTTAGGCCTCAACATCGGTTGGGTCGGCCCTGTTCAAAACTCAACTTTTTTCAAAGAAATTGATTTTCGGTTTCCTATATTCAAGCATTCTTCAAACCATTTGCAGGTTGATACAGCTTCCTTGAAGCATGTAGAGTGTATTTGAATCATCATAATCATCCAAAATGTGCCAAAACACAGAAACCACATTCATATTTTTCTTGAAATTTTTGAATTTCGATTTCTATTATACATATTATGTAACTTAAATTTGATTGTATAATCTTGTTCACCATGATCTTTATAATGTTTCTGGGCTGTTTAATCGTGTTTTCTATGCAGGTTTGAAATTCCGCCATTATTAGGGTTTAGAAACTCTAAATTGGGGACTCCATGAAAAGGCGATTTAAGGACCAATTGATGGCATAATAAGACTACTAGGACATTGTTTAGTTGATTGACATGATTAAAAATAATTTATATTGATCGTATGACGTTTTGTGAGTTTCAGGACCTATAATGACGCAAAAAAATCGTCACTACAAGTTATAGTGACGAACAACTGTCACTATAACCTAAGTAGACGGTCCAACGAAGAAGAAGACCCTGCGCGCAAAACTTCAAATTCAAAATTCTGTTTGTTTTTATTTTATTTTATTAATGTTATATTTGAACAAAGAAACGCAACTTGGCCCAGTGGTAGTGTGTGCGTGCAGATGAACATAGAGGCTGAGTTCGATCCTTGGTTCCAGCAATTTTTTTCCATTTTATTTTAGTTTTGCAGGTTGAACATATGATGATTTTTGTCCATAACATTAACACCAGCACGCGCTAGCCCGATTGTTTTTGTGCTACATTATTGAGGTAAAGGACCTGGGTTCAATTCCCAGGTCCTATCTTTTTGATCAATTTCTCTTTTTTTTTTCTTATTATTTTCTAATTTTCTTTTATTATTAACTTTATTTTAACTAATTTATTAAATTTAAACCACAAAAATAATTCTTTCTTAAATTAAAACTTTATTATTTCTTTAAAAAGAGAGAAACATTTTTTATGCAATAATAACTTTATCTTAATAGTTTTTTTTATATAATTTTGTAAATAAATTAATTAAGTTTTAACTAATTCTTATAAATCTTTTTTTAATTAATTCTAACAAACCCTAATTTTTCTAACCCTAATTCATTTAATCTAAACCTAATTTTTTAAATAAAAAAAACTTTAAATCTAACTTTTAATTCTTAACCTTAATTTTCTTTAATTTATTTTGTTTCCTTTATTTAATCTTATTATTATTTTGTTTTCTTTAGTATATTAGTGCTTTATTTTATTAGAAAAATGTATAAGTTATTATATTGTAATTTATTTTTCTCGCTCGATTATTTTGTAACTGCCCATAATCCATGTAATAGCGTAGATTTATATTTCCGTATTTTATTTATTTTATTTATTTTATTTAATTGTTTGGTTAGTAAATATGGAGTGCGAAACTAATTGTGATTAAAAAAATATTACTCACACACGTAAGTCGATCTTTGGTCGCCATCTGCACTTCCTAGGGTATTCCTCTTGGTTGCCTTATCTAAATGGTCAAGTCCCTTGAATATATGGGTGTTTAAGCAAAGTCCCTTTAAGAATAAATCATCATTGTCCCTTTAAAGAACTTACAAGATCAAGTCCCTTCGAGGTTGCCTAGGGAATAATGATCTTGTCCCTTCGATAAATATGATGATAGTCCCTACAAATTGATAAAAATACCCTTAAGTTGTCTTTATTGACCATACGATGACCCTACGCCCGTCCTTTAACAAATCCAAGGTAATGACTACTTATTCCTTAATAATAGGGATAGTCTTACCCTTGAAAGGACATATAAGAACATGAATGACTTAGTCTAGGGTAGGTACCTCATAGTTACTTGCTCACTCTTCAAAAATACTTTTCACACCTCACAATATTTTCAAATATTTTCAAACAAGGCTTTGTATACATCCATACGAGGATCATTACAAAGTACTTAGAAAATTTCTAATCACACACTTCACATTTTCAAAAACATTTAAGTGAGCTAAGTAACTAAGAGCCCATGGATAACCATGGATATAAAGGGTGCTAACACCTTCCCTTTATATAACCTACCCCCCGAACCCAAGTCTTTTCAAAACGGTATTTCCTGTTCTTTTATGTCCCTTCCTTATGGATAAAATAAAAGTCGGTGGCGACTCTTGCTATCCGCAACATTTATAGAAAGTCAATTATCCCACCGTGTTACACCATCGTACTTAGACAAAATCAACAAAGATGAGATCATCGTACTGAGATAAAATCGAAAGACATGAGACCATTGCACTTAGACAAAATCGGAAGAAATGAGACCATCGTACTTGTCGCTCCCCGGTGTCGCTCCCGAAGATTAGCATCCCGGTACAAGCGCGAACACTCGGCGAAAGGAGAAGATGAGATGAATTGAAAAGAGTCGCCAACTAGGCATTTTTATCCCCAAGGAAAGGTAATGCTGCATAAACCTAGAAAGAGATGGATAAGACGGTTGCGAACTAGAGAAACTGAGAAAGGGGGTTGGTTACAACCTGGGAAGGTATTAGAACTCAGATTATCCGTCGTACTCGACGGGATCCACACTTATAAGATTGTGTTTAAAAGGGGTAAGTGTATGTGTTATCTGTGTGCAAAAGCTGGAAAAGAATGTACAAGTGTCAGTGCAAAAAGGTGAAGTGAAATGCTCAGAAATGAGGCTTGGAAAGGAATGCTGAAAGAGGGGGAAGACACAGAGACTTTTGTTTGATAACAGTTAAGTTATGCCTACGTATCCTCTCGTGCAATGAGGAAGTCAGAACATCATAGTTCGACTCAAAGAGACTGAAAAATGAATCGACTGGTGAACTGCTTACTTATCTATGCTCAAGTGTATGGCTCGTTTGGCTCGAGTGGTAACTGTCTTGCATTAGACAGAAGAAGCAAGTTCTCGTTTATGAATGAGTGTGATGAGAAAAGAATCACGAAGGAGACGATTATTGTTTGTTTTTTGATGTTTTCAGTTTTTTATTGTTTTTGGAGTTTGTCATAAGTTAATGAGCTTAAGCCTAATCAAGGGCTTGTAAACTCATTATATCCTCCATGATTAGGGATAATGAGAATACTTTAAGTATGATACAAGCATCTCAAATTAATTGCCATTATGATGTAGTATTAAGATCATTAACCTACTTGTGATTATTTATATTTTTTTGGGTTTTGTTTAGTGTTAAGTAATGAGTTTAAGCCATAATCAAGGATTAGTGAACTCATTACACCATCCTAATAGAAGGATGATAGATGAGAACACTTAAGCTGAGGAAGATACCTCAACTTAATCCATGGTTAGGGATTAAATTCATGACAAAACAAGCCTTTATTAAATGGATTTCAATCAAGGGTGAGATTAAGAAGTGAGTTTTATGATTTGTAAGACAACTTGAGGGGGACTTGTCCATTAAACACTAGGGTTAGTCCTTCTTAACCATAAAGGAAGAATTAGAACCCTAATGTAAGGCCCAAGTTACAAGTTAATGTCTTAGTGATTATTAGATGGGTTAATTAAGAGGTTTAAACAAATTAAGGGTTTAACACTTAGGATTAAAGTTATACACTCCATCCTAAGAGAAGGATGCAGGCATAACCCTAATTCCAAAGTCCTAAAACCTTAAAGGTTGAGTCTCTAATGATGAGATGAGAAAAGAGACACAAAGAAGACTCAAAGGAAAAAAGTCTAAGGGAAACTAATAAATCCTAAAAAGTTATCATGCTTGGAAGTCCGGGGGTTTGTGAGGCTTAAGAGAAGAAGTCTTCAAGGAAGCCACCAAGGAGAAGCAAGATGAAAAGAGAAGGAAGTAGAAGAATAAGTTACTTACTTCCTAAGAAGATAAGTAACTTAAAGAAATAAAGTGAGAAAGAAAGAACACAAGTGAGCAAGCCCACTCAAAGACAATAAAAAATGCAGCAAAGATGCAATATGAAAAAGATGAGAAGAAGTGGGAGGTGAAGGCAAATCCACCTCTCAAACAACTTACCATTAACCTGAAAAGTTAGCACAAGATGCATAAGGAAAGAAATGAAATGGAATGATGCATATGCAAAGACAAAGACCAAGGCCAAAAGCATACATATGGTGCAAATGATGCTATGACATGATGCAAAGGCATACAAGATGCATATGTGTGATTATGCAAGAAAATGAATGCAAATGAAGCATGTAGGAAGCATGTAAACACATGGATGTTTATGAAATGAAATGGATGCAAAGCAAAGAAAATGTATGAATAAATGATCAAGAAATGTTCAATCAATGTCTTAAGATGTCTAAGATTGCATACAAATGCTTAGAATGGCATGGCAAATTCACATGTTCATGCAATGCAATGTAAGATGCAAGTAAAGATGCAAAATTAGGGTTACATTGAAGGATGAGATGCAAATGGCAAAGACAGAAGCAAATGACATTATAAAAAATTGAAAATGCACTCAAAGGAACCCTAAACCTATACTAAGTTACCATCCAAAGGGGGAGGTCAGAAACTAAACCTAGGAGAAGTTATGAATTTCCTAAGTTTCTAGGGTGTTTTGGGTGATCCTCAATGTAAAATGCCAAACAAATTGAAAATGCAAGATGAATTCATGCCAAAAATATCCTAGATACTAAATTATATGTGTAAAACAATGCAAAAAGAACCAACTCCAAACCCTTCATGGTTAGGCAAAAAAGATTTTTCAAAGGTTAGGGTTTAAAATGTGATTTTATGAACCCTAAATTCAAACAAAATTGTCAAATGATTATCAAAACCAAAAAGAAATTTATGTGAAGGGTTTGAAAATGTTTCTAAATGTGTTAAGATGCAACATGAAATTTTTGGTGATTTTTAGAAACCTAAATGCTATTTTAATTAATTAAATTCAATTAATTAATTAAAATAAACATTAAAATATTTTAAAAATACTTTTTATATGCAAAAAATAAAATAAAAATCATTTTCTGATTAAGAAAAATATTTGAAACAAAAATGCAAAAGGAAATATTTTTGGGATTTTTCTAAGTATTTTAAATTAAATGTGCAAGAAAAATGAATAAAAATGAAATAAAAATGAATAAAAGGGGAAGTCAACGCATCTAATGGATGAGATTCAAAGGGAAAAGGGAGGGAATTGACTGCGCGCCAGATCCAAAGGCCCACATTCAAACTGGCCTTAATTATGTGATTAAATTAATTAAACTGAAATTAACTTAAGCGAAGTGATCCTAGCCATCCGTTTCTAGTCTAATCCAGATCCAAAGGCCCAGAACGCATCTGGCAAATAAAACCCTAATTAAGCCCTAATCATTTTCAGGTGGCCGGAGAAGACTTCCGGTCATCTTCTCCGGCAGCCCCTTCATGCTATCTCCCTCAAAACGCAACCCCAAGCTCTCAAACTCTCCAGAATCAAACATCTAACAACCCTAAACATGAATCCATCCCCAAAATTCATTTATTTTTCATCAAGAACACGAATCAAAGCAAAACGGAAAATACATCAAAAATTTCAGAAGCACAATACATCCTTATTTCTCAATCATTTTCAAAAGTAAACATATCATGATGATCAGGGGAGTTCATAGATTCATTTAGAAACTTAAAAACACATTTCTGGAAAAAAAGTTCTTGAAGTTACCAGAGTTGAAGCTTTCGAAACTGGAGCTTTCTGGCCACTTCTTTGATGTTTTTCCACTCCAATGAACCCCTTGATGCTTCTGGCAAGCTTGAAACAAGTTTATATGGACTGTTTTTTAGGTTTCAGTTCAGAGGGGGTGAAATCGTGTTTTTGTTTTAGGGGGTTTCAGGCTTGTGTAAGGGGTCGGAAATGATCTGGAGGATGTATGGAGATGATTGGTGAAAGAATTTTTAAGTTTGGCTGAGTGGTTTGAGAATTTTGAAGAGGTGAAGTTTCTTGAGGATTTTGGCAATCTGAATGTATGGGATGATTCAGGCTCCAAGATGTTATGAAATGTGATCCTTAGGGCATGTATGTGAAGCTGTGATAGGTCAGAAGAGTTGTTGTGGGCTATGCTGATTGGTATGGTGTGAAATGCAAAAAGTCAAGTTTGGTTGTACTTGAGGTATGGGTCATGGCAGGCCTGGTTGCAAGGGGTGTCTGGCCTCAGTTGAGTTCAAGGAGGACCATGGAAACAGAGTTGGCATGCTGGCACAAGTGTATGGGAAGATTTATACCATTTTGCAAATTTGAGAAGTTTTAGCCCTTTTGAAATTTCTTGTAGTTCAAGGCATGAAAATGTATAATTCTTGGGCCAATTCTGATTAAAATGAGTTGCACTATGATGGTATGATGTTTAGAGATGCATTAGAGGTCAAGAAATGGTTTGGCAAGTGGTTTTGCAAAAAAATCCTCTTTGGTGCATTCTTGAAAATTATATGATTTTTGCCAACTTTGAAGGATCATAAATTGAGTTCCTTAATGAATTAGAACATGTTATTGTACTTTTTGAAAAGGGAAAGACCTAATCTACAACTTTCATGACCAAGAATTTTTCATTTGAAGCATTTTTGATCAAGAAAGAGGAGGTTGAAGAACTTTCCCAAAATGGAAAGTTTCCATTACAAGTTATTTCCATTTTTGGCAACTTTTGGTTTAACTCAAATTTCTTCAATTTTGTGAACTTACAAGCACTTCAATGATTAAATAAAGATCATAGAACTTCAGTTTGATGAAAATACCCCTTTGGTTCCATTGTTGGGGGCCTCAGATGCCCTGATTTTGCTCTGACTTGCTCAAGAAGTTACCTAATGAACAAATGACTTCCACAATGAATTTCTTCATCAAACTTGGTAAACATGATCCTTATAACATATTAAGAACATTAGAAACAAGAATGACCAAAAAAATTGGAGTTAAGGCCTCTGAAACCAAAACCCTAATTTTGGTCATATGTGTAGTGAAAACCCTAGCTCTGCTTCCATGCCTTGCCAGTTCTTGTGATTTCTTGACTTCCTTGAACTTTGAGGGATATAATATGATGATATAACACACATGGACCCTAGTGGAACACTTGGAGGCCTTTGGAGTGGCTCAGATGGATCCTTGGATTGCTCAGATCACAAACCCTAGATGCAGATGAACTTGAACTATGCAGATGAAACAAATATGCAATGTGAAATGAAATGTTTATGCTAATGCAATCATGAAAGATCACAAGCCATGGTGTGATATAGAGTGAGGGAAAATTTGGGGTGTTTACAGCTGCCCCTATTCAAACATGAGTTAGCTGTGCAGGATGTAAGTGCCCGACTTAACAGACAAACAAGATAACTTATGGTTGAATACCAAAGACAGTCCAAAATTTGCACTCGCTGGGGAGAAAAAGAAAAGGGATATAAATTGTAAAATACGGTATAGCATGATTATCAAATGAAGGCGATGGAGGACGACCATCGAGCAGAGGACGACTGCTGGGGACAAAGCGGTAAGTAAAGCAATGACAGGGACGACCGACAAGCTGAGGAAATAAAGAGACCATGACGGGGACGGCCATCAAGTAAAGTAACAAGGTTCTCTGGGGATTAGAGTAAAAACAAAGATGGGGACGACCATCAGGTTTGGAAAGTAAAGCAACAACGATGGGGACGACCATCAGTTTAAAGAATAAATGAAATAATGATGAGGGACGGTCATCAAAGGTGAAGGACGATCACCTAGCAGGGTACGACTACTCTTTATTACGACATAGGACGAATGTCAGATAGAAAAGGTCGACGATGGGGAAGACCATCAGATAAGCATGATGAAGGACGATCATCAAGAGGTGAAGGACGATCACCTAGCAGGGTACGGCCACTCTCGGGGTTTATCACGACATAGGACGAATATCAGATAACAAGATCAACGATGGGGACAACCATCGGATAAATGATGAGGGATGGTCATCAGAGGTGAAGGACAATCACCTAGCAGGGGACGACTGCTCTTTATCACGACATAGGACGAATGTCGGATAGAAAAGGGTTCCAATAATGGAGATTCCACCGGGGAAAGGATGAGGGACGGTCATCCAAAGGTGAAGGACGATCACCTGGCAGGGGACGGCTGCCGAAAGTATCACGACATAGGACGAATGTCGGATAGAAGAAAGTTGTTCTGTTGGGGAATGGTAAACACGGACGAGTGCTTACATTTTCCAGAATAAAAGGTATAAGTGTTTTGACGATGTGTATAGATTAAAGATGCGGACAAGCATCCTTAGGACTATGATACGGACGAGTATCAGTAGAAACAAACGCTGACGCGTCTTCAGAGATGATGATACGGACGAGTACCAACTGGTTAACAAAGAACACAGACGAGTGTTGAATCTGTTTGAAGAGTGATATATAAACAAGATACAGACGAGTATCAAAGACTCATGTATAAGTATTGGTCTATTGATGAAGTATGAACAAGATACAAACGGATGTTCAACTTGCTGGGGAAAGTATGACACAGACGAGTGTCAAAAGAGACTATATATAAGTTATGAAAAAACATTTGTATGTGAGAGTGTAAAAGGTGTTCTAGCGACCTGTGGGGATGACACGAACGGGTGTCGAAAGGAGTGTGTTATAAGCAAGTGTTTGATTGGCAACAAGCGTTTTGAAAACCATATTGGGGAAAGGTGACACGGACGAGTGTCTAAAGAGTGTATATATATAGGTATTTGTATTGGGGAGTGCAAAGGGGACACTTTGGCTTTTATTTGCAAGGGATGTGGGTTTTATATATATTTTTGATGAAGTATTGATGGTAGTTGCAGGTGACTGGCTCAAACCTGGCTTGTGATCATGCAAATGTTTGATTTTTGCCGTAATGCTCCGTATTAGACGGAATGCTACGCTTATTTTGTGAATATGATGTGAATGCTATGATTATGCAAAGGAAGAACCGATCCGGGATTTGTATCCCGCTGAAGAAAAAGATCTCTGATTGATCTTCTTGGAGGGATATCCCAGCTGAGGGAGATCATTGGTAGATCTGTCAGGATATATAGCTCTGCTTGGGGAAATAGATCGTTGATAGACCTATCCTGTAAGGAGAACCTCAGCTGGGGGAAAGGAAGCTTTCATCACTTTGTTGTGTAGGAGTTTCAGGCATTGCTCTTCTGGGGAGATGATGGAAACTCTGTGGGGAACTTGGCTGGGGATGCTCCTGTTGAATAGATTTGTGCTGGGGATGAGGAGGCTTTGACAACTCCGTTGGGAAAAAGCATTCCAGATGCTGCTTGGGGAGGAGGTATGCTGGGGAAGTATGCCTGGCATGCCCCATGTTGCGTATTGGATACCTGCAACCTGTTAAGACAAAGAAACACACAAGTATCTTGAGGTATCCCTTACCGGATTCCATCATAGGAGTTAGATATTCCTGAGCGTAAATATATTTCCTGCAGGCATTTATCAAAAATGGCTCATTTGTTTTATGCAAATATTATATCATGGATATTGGACATTTTGCAAACAAAAATGAACAAGAAGAGGTGTGACTGAAAATTCTGATTTTATTAATCTGGGTGCCTTGAATTGGCAAATACAGTCAAAGAAACAAATCCCCTAGAATGAGGAGATTGCTACAAATTGAGAAAATAAAAGTGTTGGCAATGTTGACGATGCTCCAGTGAGCTTCCTTTGCTATGACCTGTATGACCTTGACATTCTTCTCATCTTGCTTTCTGAAGAAGGTTGATTCTGACTGATGCTTTATCTTTTCGAAGCTCGCTGTGTTGTGAAGAATACAGACGAATTCAGAATGCAGTTGTTCGCTTATTCCCTGATTTTTCTTGGATCGCCCTTTCGGGTTTTCAATCCACCGGGATACCCATTTTTGTCTGAGCTGTCCGATGCGGCTTTTCAACTCAGCGGGTGTACATTTTTTTGATTTTTCCCTTATTTTTGTCCGAGTCTTTTATTTTGTTTTTGACTCGCCGGGATGCCCTATTTTTTCCTGGACTTTACATTCTATTTTTATGTCCAGCGGGTCATTTTATGCGAAGTATTTTTTAACTGCATCTGAATTCACAGGGGACAAGAAATCTTCACCATCCATAGTAGTGAGCATCGGTGCTCCACCAGAGAAAACTTTCTTTACTATGAACGGACCATCGTAGTTTGGAGTCCACTTGCCCCTGTGGTCTGTATGAGGAGGAAGAAGTCTTTTCAGCACAAGATCTCCCACTTGATATTCCCGAAGCCTGACTTTCTGATCGAAGGCTTTCTTCATCCTTTTCTGATATAGCTACCCATGACAGATTGCAGCTAACCTTTTTTCTTCGATCATATTCAATTGATTGTACCGAGACCGGACCCATTCCGCTTTATTCAGCTTTACATCCATCAGTACCCGTAAGGAGGGTAGCTCAACTTCAACAGGTAGGACAGCCTCCATACCATATACCAACTGATAAGGTGTTGCCCCAGTAGACGTTCTGATTAAGGTTCGATACCCATGCAAGGCAAATGGTAACATCTCATGCCAGTCTTTGTAAGTAACCACCATCTTCTGCACAATCTTCTTGATGTTTTTGTTAGCTGCCTCAACAGCGCCATTCATCTTTGGCCTGTAAGGAGAGGAATTGTGTTGTTGGATTTTGAAGTCCCGACACAGTTCTGCCATCATTTTGTTGTTCAAATTGGAACCATTATCAGTAATGATCCGCTCAGGAACTCCATATCGACAGATGATGTCTCTTTTCAGGAATCTGGCTACCACTTGCCTGGTGACGTTCGCATACGAAGCCGCTTCAACCCATTTGGTGAAGTAATCAATGGCTACCAGGATGAATTTGTGGCCATTTGAAGCAGTCAGTTCAATATTTCCAATCATGTCAATGCCCCACATGGCAAAAGGCCAAGGTGAAGACATCATGTTCAAAGGATTCGGAGGCATATGCACTTTATCTGCGTAAATCTGGCATTTATGACACCTTCTGGCGTAGGCACAACAGTCTGCATCCATTGTGATCAAGGTGTAACCTGATCGTAATTATTTCTTAGCCATTGCATGTCCTCCAGCATGGGTACCGAAAGACCCTTCATGCACCTCGTGCATCAGCAAGTCTGCTTCTTTCTTATCAACACATCTGAGAAGAACCATGTCAAAGTTTCGCTTGTATAATGAACCATCGACATTAAGGAAGAAACTACCGGCCAACCTTCTTAATGTCTTCTTGTCATTGGATGATGCCCCAGGTGGGTATGTTTGGTCCTCCAAGAAGCATTTGATGTCATGGAACCAAGGCTTGTTATCTTTAGCAATGTCCACAGAGAATACGTATGCTGGTCGGTCTAGTCTGGATACCGAAATCCGAGGCACAAAATTGGCAGTTTGAACCTTGATCATGGAGGAAATGGTAGCTAAAGCATATGCGAACTGATTTTCGTCTCGAGGGATGTACTCAAGTTTGGCTGTTGTGAAGAAAGTCAATAATCTCCTCGTGTAGTCACGGTATGGAATCAGATGCTCTTGGTGAGTGTACCATTTGCTGTTGGTTTGATTGATTACCAAAGCTGAATCTCCAAATACAGTTAATGTCTTGATCCTGAGGTCAATGGCTTCCTCAAGACCCATGATACAGGCTTCGTATTGTGCTTCGTTGTTAGTGCATGCAAAGGTGAGTTTTGCCGAGAAAGGCATATGAACTTCTTTTGGTGTAATGAGCACTGCACCAACTCCACGTCCATTCATATTGACAGCCCCATCAAACATCATTGTCCATTCTTCTTCTGGGTCAGGCCCTTCAGTGTGAACAGGATCTTCATGATCTTTTGCTTTTAGGAACATGATGTCTTCATCAGGGAAGTCAAATCTCATGGGCTGGTAATCATCAATGGGTTGCTCAGCTAGATAATCAGACAGTATACTGCCTTTGATGGCCTTTTGAGATGTGTACTGAATGTCATATTCTGTCAGAATCATTTGCCATCTTGCAACCCTTCCGGTAAGTGTTGGCTTCTCAAATATGTACTTGACGGGGTCCATCTTTGAGATCAACAAGGTAGTGTAAGTCAACATATACTGTCTTAGTCGGCGAGCAGCCCACGCTAAAGCACAACATGTTTTCTTGAGCAGTGAATAACGTTGCTCACAGTCGGTAAACTTTTTTCTTGGGTAGTATATTGCATACTCTTTTCTACCAGACTCGTCATGCTGGCCCAACACATATCCCATTGATCCTTCTAATACTGTTAGGTACATTATCAGAGGTCTTCCTTCAACCGGAGGCATGAGAATTGGAGGTTCTTGTAAGTACTCCTTGATTTTGTCAAAAGCCTTCTGACAATCTTCATTCCACCTGACCGTTTGTTCCTTTCTTAACAATTTGAACAGGGGTTCACAGGTTGTAGTAAGGTGAGACAGGTTGCAGTAAGGTGAGATATGAACCTTGATATGTAGTTCAATCTACCCAAGAACCCCCGAACTTCCTTTTCAGTCCTAGGTGCAGGCATCTCCTGAATGTATTTGACTTTGTCAGGATCAACTTCAATTCCCTTTTCAC
Source organism: Lathyrus aphaca (assembly GCA_963966055.1). NCBI lineage: Eukaryota > Viridiplantae > Streptophyta > Magnoliopsida > Fabales > Fabaceae > Lathyrus > Lathyrus aphaca. Next base: position 29,704,421 of record OZ014520.1, on the reverse strand, counting down.
TTACGATAAATCCCAGCAGCTTACCAGAACGGACCCCGAATGTGCATTTGTTAGGGTTTAGCTTCAGTTGATACTTTCTCAGACGCTTGAACAACTTCAGCAGATTTACCAGATGATCTTCTTCAGTGAGGGACTTGGCAATCATATCATCCACGTAGCATTCAATTTCTTTGTGGATCATGTCGTGGAATAATGTTACCATAGCCCGTTGATAGGTTGCGCCGGCATTCTTCAGTCCAAAAGGCATTACCTTATAACGAAATTTGCCCCAAGGTGTAATGAAGGTTGTCTTCTCCATGTCTTCGGGTGACATTCTGATCTGATTATACCCTGAAAAACAATCCATGAAGGAAAACACCGAGAACTGAGTTGTGTTGTCGACCAATACATCAATGTGAGGTAGAGGGAAATCATCCTTCGGGATAGCTCTATTCAGATCCCGGTAATCCACACACATCCGTACTTTGCCATCCTTCTTAGGCACTGGTACAATATTAGCGACCCACGGCGGGTAACTAGTCACAGCAAGGAAACCGACGTCCCACTGTTTCTGTACTTCTTCTTTAATCTTCATGGCCATATCTGGACGAGTACGACATAGCTTTTGCTTCATTGGAGGGCAATCTTCCTTCAAGGGCAGCTTGTGCATAACAATATCTGTATCTAGACCTGGAATGTCTTGATAGGACAAAGCAAAGACGTCGACGTATTCTCGAAGCATATCAATAAGCTGTTCTTTTATTGAAGCCTGCAAACCGGCCCCAATCTTCACTTTTTTCAGATCCTCTTCGGTACCAAGATTCACTGTTTCAACCTCCTCCTGATGAGGAGTAATCACTTTCTCTTCCTGCCTCAACAACCTGGCTAACTCTTCAGGTAACTAATAGTCTTCTTCAACCTCTTCATTAGCTTGATTAATTGGATTGTCAAAGTCATACCAGGTCATAGCAGTGCTGTTGTCGGTGCGATATGGAGGATTATCTCTGCAAGGGTTGAGATTTGTTCGTTTTAGTGATCAATTTTAATCTTGCTCAGAAAACGTTAAAATGAAGTTATTTATTTTGAAAACATTGCCATTTTATTGTTTTGTACAAAAGTAAAAAATGAAAAGACAGTGAGCGAAAAAGAGACTCGTTTGCAAAAGATGTCCGATATTCATTGATAATTCATTTGCACAAAATTACAATATGGCCCTATTACAAAATGAATCCTGACACCTTGGGCAAGATGCAGGACTTGATGCATGCTAAAAAGTCAGGAAATAATAATTACTCTGCAGGAGTAACCCTTATAATTTCCTGGAAAGACCAGTTAAGGACTTGATGCCCTGGGATCCTTGGACGTATCTAGTTCTCCATGTTGAGGTCTCTTTCCGCCTCGTCTTCCAGGTTGTTAACAGCATCTGGGGTGAGCATCCCCCCACTGATGAACTTTGGCTCTTTAGCAGCCTCTGATTGATCTTGTCGGAATGGTTTGTAACGCAAACCGAATCTATCTCCCTTCTTCTCTACTGGCAGCAGCTTGCCCCAGCCTTGGGCATCACCATCTTCAACAACCTTCCGGGCTTGCTGATAGGAGACAATTGAAATACCCATCCTATTCTCCTAGGATGCAGCAAATACTTTAGTCGTCGCCTCATTGACGTTCAAAGCTTCGAACCCCTGGATCATGGTTTCATGGATTTCACCATCCATCTCAATATACTTGTACGTAGCCAGATGGCTAACAAAGATGTCCTCTTCACCACAGATGGTGATAATCTATCCTTCCCACTCATACTTCAATTTCTGGTGAAGGGTCGACGTTACTGCGCCTGCGGCGTGAATCCATGGTCGACCCAACAAACAGTTGTAGGTCGGCTGAATGTCCATCACGTAGAAAGTAGTCTTAAAGACCTGCGGACCGATTATTACAGGCAGCTCCACCTCTCCAAGAACAGACCTCTTGGAGCCATCAAAAGCCCTGACCACAAGATTCCTTGGTCGGAGAGCTATTCCATCATATTCGAGCTTGACAAGAGCTTTCTTGGGTAAAACATTGAGTGAGGACCCAGTGTCTACAAGAACATGAGATAGTACAGCTCCTTTGCACTCCAGGGTTATGTGCAAATCTTTGTTGTGGTGACGTCCCTCTGTTGTCAATTCAGCATCAGTGAAACCTAGCCCATGGCTAGTATTGACATTTGACACAACTGTTTCAAGCTGATCCACTGTGATCTCTTCTGGCACGTAGGCAGCGTGCAGAACTTTGAGTAGCGCATCCCGATGAGCTTCGAAACACAACAACATGGATAATATAGAGATCTTAGAAGGAGTCTGGTGGAGCTGATCCACAACCTTGTAGTTACTTCTTTTAATTATCCTCATAAATTCATCCACATCTTGATCAAAGGATGATTTATGGGTCTCTTTTGGTGCAAGTTCTTCAGGTGCCACACTTTTCCCTTTAGCTTTGGCAGCAGCCTCTGCCTCAGTATTGGTTCTTGAAGCTTGTGACGCGAAGAGGCGCCCGCTTCGGGTGAAGCCTCCGCCTCCCCCGACATTATCCACCTAGGGATTAGGAACTGAAGAATCAAGAAGGATTTTTTCTCCGTTGCAGTAAAGGTCAGCACCATAATGCCATGGTACAACATTGTCTTTATCATAAGGAATTGGCCCTGGCACCGTGATGGTGACTGGGCTCACTGCAGCAGAAGTTGGGACTGTTATTGTTTGTGGGTCATAGAAGATAGTGACAGGACTTCTTGTGGATGTTGGTGGTGGTGAATTGAAGCTTGATTGAAACTGTTGCTGAGATTGTTGTTGAAAGTTGATGGAGTCTGGGACTGTTGTCGGGTCATAATAAATAGTAACTGTGGAAACATCATTGTTAGCGGTTGCTAAAGTTGTAGAAGTGGGTGCAAATGAATTGTTGTTTGTTGAAGTGAAGGAAGAAATGGTTGCTGAAGTTGTAGATGAATCAATTGGAACAATGGTTGTTGCAGTTGTAGGAGAATCACTTGTTGTTGTAAAAGGAGTTGCTGGTGTTGTAGAAGCAGTTGTTGTTATTTGCAGAATGCCTTCTCTGATCAAGCTATTGATGCCATCCCTTAAGCTTTCACATCCATTCTTGGAAACCTTGCAATATTCACAACATGCCTCACAACCTGGATACACTTGGCATTTCAAAAGCTGGGCTTTAACCTCTGCCAGAGGTGTCTGAATACTTGCATATCTTCTATTAAACTCATGGGTGAGCCTTCCTCTATGGCATTAATCCTTGGCCCACTGTGGCTTGGCATAGGATTTTTCATGACATTGGGAGGTGGTGCAAAGTTTAGGGCCTTTGAATCTACCAGATCCTAGACCTTCATATGCAGAGCCCTGCATTTTTCCGTGGAGTGACCAGGTGCGTTAGAATGAAAAGCACACCTAGCGTTGACATCGTAGTTTCTTGGAAGGTTCTGAGGATCAGGCGGAGCCAATGTCCTCAACTCAACAAGGTTGAGCTTTAGGAGTTGTGGCAGCAGTGTGGCATATTGCATTGGAATAGGGTCAATCACCATGTTGATCTGAGATGGCCGCTGTTGAAAAGGGCGTTGTTGTTGATTGTTGTTATTGTTGTTGTACGATCTCTGATGAGGAAACTGTGGCTGTTGAGGAAAATGTTGTGGTGGTTGAGTATACTGAGGAGTAGGAGTAGGGATAGTGACGGCAACAACTGATCTGGGCAGATATTGGGGTCTTCCTCTTCCCACATGTACGGAATTTGTTTCACCAGACCTACGGGGCCCTGCAAATGGCTTCCTTGCACTGCTTGAACTAGCACCATTGTCGGAGATCTTTCCCATCTTTAGTAAGCTCTCAATTCTTTCCCCATCTATCACCACATCTGCAAAGCTGGTGGAAGAAAATGCAGCCAATCTGTCAATATAGGTACCCTAGAGAGTATTCATGAACATGTCTGCCATCTCCCTTTCAGACATCGGGGGTTGAACAACAGCAACTAGTTGCCTCCACCTTTGGGAATACTCTCTAAAGCTTTCACGGGAAGACTGAGACATTCCCATTAGAAGGGTCCTGTTTGGAGCCATGTCCAGATTATATTGATACTGACGGATGAAAGCTTCAGCCAAATCTTTCCAGTTTCTTACTATGGCTCTGGTCAAGTGGGAGTACCATTCACGGGATGCCCCTGTCAAGCTATCCTCGAAGTAAAACATCCACAGCTTCTCGTCCATGGTGTAAGCTTTCAATCTCCCCAAGAAAGAATGAAGGTGGGTGTGTGGGTAGGATGTGCCATTATATCTTTCAAAACACGGGGGTTTGAACTTGTGAGGAATTCTCACCCGTTCCACCAGTCCCATGTCCATGACATAAAAACCTAGAGAGTTTTGGGATTCAAGAGACCTTAGCTTCTCTGCAATTTCATCCAACCGACGGTCGTAAACCTCGTCTCCAGCACCAACCATAGTAAACTGCTCTTCTTGAGGATCCTCCTGCAAGACCCTTCCTCCAGTAGTGTTACCATGGGTATTTCTTATGGCATTGATGTCTGGGTTCAGATGAGGTCCAAACTCTGGTGGATCAGTGCGAGGCTGCACATGATCGTTGTTACTGGTACCTCCTGTACCTGGATGGTGTTCCTCGGGAGTTTGGCGCTCAACCAATTCCCTCAGTCTCTCCTGGCTCTAAGCCAAACCAGTCATCACTATCATGAATTGATTCATTTGGGCCCTCATCTTTGTCCTTTCATTGGCCATATGGGCCCTCACTTCAGTCAAGTCTTGTTGAACCTGATCCATCTGTAGTCCCGGAAGGTTGTTTCTTGTCGGTTACCGGTGTATTCTGTTGACAGGGAACACTCTTCTGCGAGCAATGTTTCCTGAAACCACAACAAAGTGAGAAACAACAACAAACAAAAACCTACAAAACAAAGAAAATGTTAGTATGCAATCCAGGATGCCTATTTGTCTTCCAAGGGTATCCAGCTTGGTTCTTTGGTTTTGACCTTTCCAGACCTCTCGGAAATGCTGGTGATGTTGCAGAGAGAGATAAAGCCCACAAAAAAGATTCAAACCATATATATTACAAAGAGTGAAGACACATAGTTTTGATTACAATAAAATCCCCATGGTGGGTCAAAATACAACAACAACATAAATACAATCAAAATGAAGTACAAACAAAAAGAGTCAAACATCCAATCCAAAGTCATCTTCTCTGACTTCCTTCAGGAGGGCCTCAGTCACTGGACCAACCGGGTGCTCTGTGATAGTCCTGATGAGGAGGTTCAATGGCACTGGTTAACATCTTATGCTTATCCTGATCCTTTGACCTCTTTAACCCCGTCCGGAGTTTCAATTTAGAGATCTCCTTCTATGCTGCTAATAATGCCTCCTGATTCTTCTTTTCACTAGCCTCCAGTTACACTATCTTAGCTTGAGTTCTTTGCACTTCTTATGCACGAGCCTCAGTAATCCTGATCCACCTAGCCTAGCTCTCCTTTAAATAATGCTCTGCCCTAGCCTTCTGAGTCTTTGCTTCCTTGCAAGCATTCTTCAGTACTAACTCCACTGCTCTAGCCTTTCTGATGTAGTCGTCCGTCTTCTCAATCTTGGTCAAGTGCTCAATCCGGAGCTTCTCTAACCTCTCATTATCTAAACGACTGTCATTCCTCTCCCAGAGGGTCTTCTTCAAGGCTTCAGAGAGCTGATTATTCTTTTCTTTCAGTTTCTCAAACTCCTCTAGGCTGACAATAGTTGCAGGCTGCACTGTTGAAGGTCCAGGTACATCTTCTAAGGTGAATGGCATCCGGGTGATCTGTGCCCTAGTACGAGACCAATCAAGATACTGTGCTGAAGTTATATTGTTGCATTTGCCAAGGATAGCTGTCCCCTTAGTCTGAATGTTGTCCCAGGCCCAGGCTGCGTGTCTGACAATAGCAGAGTTGTGCTGGATGTCACAATAGAGGTTATCTGTCAAGTCTTTCCCTCTTGGGGGATGAACCAAAGCATATCTTAACTGTCTCTTGAAGAGCAAAGGGCTGTAGTTGATGCAACCTTTTACTCCAATCAATGGCACATTAGGGTATTGCCCACAGCTAGTAATGATGTCCTTGCCCTTGGTGCTCTGAGTACACCATCTGATGTCTTCTGATGTAAGGGCGATCAATCTCTTAGCCCAATTCCTTGGTTGATGAGGGTTCAGGAAAGTGTCTGATTTTGGCAGGTGTCTTAACAACCAGCAGTAATAGAGGGGAGCACAGCATCTGACCAGTCTTCCTCTTTGCTTCTCATTCCTCTGGTGTAATGAATAGTAGAAATCTCCAAGCAGGGTAGGAACTGGGTTCCTTAGTAAGAACAGGTGAATAGCATTCTTGCTTATAAACTTTGGCTCGTCTGCAAACAAGATAACTCCATATATGCTAAGTGCTAAGAGTGCACAAATAACATCCCATTTCCCTGCTGCAGCACGCAGGGTGGCCCGAGAAATCAAGAAGTCTAAGTGAAGTCCTGGAACCCCAGTCTTGGTGGTCATGCTCTGATCATTGAGGGAAGCCTCCAAATGCAATGCCTTAGCTATGTCTGCATTCTTGGGAGCAACCATATCAGGGTTGAAAGGAATCCCTCTCCTGATAGGGACACCTAACAACATGGAAAACTCTTCTAGCAAAGGTCCCAACTGAAAATCAGGGAATGTGAAGCATCTGAGAGGAGGATCATAAAACTGCAAGCAAGTATGGATCATGCTCCTCTAGGATGCATCCAGGTCCATGATCATGTCCAATATGCCTCCATAATGTTCCCTAAATAATGGGACATGATCAGGAGTAATGAGAGATTGGATCTGTCTGATGCCTGTCAGAGTAGGCTCAAAGAAATGGTATGTGACATTGCTCTTTCTGGAAGTGTCCATGCTGATAATGGATGTTGGTGAAGAAAACTGAGGAGAAGCCCTGATGAAGGTAACTGCTGAAAACTGATGAGGATAACTGGAGAGGGTGCTGAAGAAGGGTCTCTGATGAAGACAGCTGATGGAGAGAACTGGGAAGAATCTTTGGTGGAAATGCTGGTGGAAAGTCTCTGATGCAGACAAACTAATGAAGGCTGGAGAAGGAACTCTGATGAGGATGCTGGTGCATATAACTGAAGAAGTCTGAGCAGCAAAACGGGTCAAAACCAAACCAAAGGCAAGAAGGTGGATACCTTGTAAAAAACAAATAGGCAAATGTTAAATGATGCAAAATGATGTATGCAGAATGATATGCAAAGGGTTTGTGATCAAGTGCTGGATGTGTTGTCTGCCTTGATAAAGTTCATACGTGTTCGTAAGTTCGGATGGAGGCTTAGAAAACCAGTAACCAGGTGGGGGACTCAGATAAAGAGTCACAAATCCAGGGTTTCACAAGAACTGTCCAAGGTGATATATTCTTAAAACAAAACTGGTAACAAGGTATGATGAGGCCAAGGGTTCCTGCAAACCTGTAAACATCCCAACTCCCTCACATGTATTGTTCTAGAACAAGGATCCTCAGACTTGGATCAGTTATGAGAAGTGTAAACACTTCTAACGCGGAGGTACAATGTTTATAATAACCATAAAAGATCCTCCTCTAATTCACCTCAGATGCTGAAGGTCATAAAAGGTCATCCAGACTTAGCAGGCTTCCCAAATAGCCCTAGTACTACAGGAAATCCGTAGCACAAAGTTCTCAAGAAGAAACCCATGTTTGAACCGTGTTTCATATTCCTGCACCAGACCGAAATGGAATGGGAAAGAATATGAAGCCACTCTAGCCTATGTGTCACTCAGGTCCCTGGTATGGAACCTTAATCACTCAACAATCCCACCCACCAAAGCAGACAGGAGATCCAGCACAAATGATAATGATAGTATGAAATGCATAAAACTGTAAATGAAAGCAATAAATAAATTTGTACAGAAAGCAATAAATAATGCAATAAATAAAAAGCACAAGTAGCACATAACACCCCCGTAAACACAAATCAAACAAGCGATAGGAGGAACCCACAAAAAGAACCAGAAGCCCCGGTTGCAATATAAGTTTCCTCAGCAGAGTCGCCAAGCTGTCGCTCCCGAAGATTTGCATCCCGGTACAAGCGCGAACAGTCGGAGAAAGGAGAAGATGAGATGAATTGAAAAGAGTCGCCAGCTAGGCATTTTTATCCCGAAGGAAAGGTAATGCTGCATAAACCTAGAAAGAGATGGATAAGACGGTTGCGAACCAGAGAAACTGAGAAAGGGGGTTGGTTACAACCTGGGAAGGTATTAGCACCCAGATTGTCCGTCCTACTCGGCGGGATCCACACTTATAAGATTGTGTTTAAAAGGGGTAAGTGTATGTGCTATCTGTGTGCAAAATCTGGAAAAGAATGTACAGGTGTTAGTGCAAAAAAGGTGAAGTGAAATGCTCAGAAATGAGGCTTGGAAAGGAATGCTGAAAGAGGGGGAAGACACATAGACTTTTGTTCGATAACAGTTAAGTTATGTGATGCGTGTTTTTCGCAAGTGTACGAACACGTCAGAGTAATATAAAAGATTGTCGAATCCACAGAGACCAAGTGTCAATCTATCGTACCTGTTGTTATGGTGTGTATCTAAGGCAACTAAATAAAGGGGTTTTAAGAAGGGTGCAATGGTAAATAAAATAATAATTTTAAACAATAAACAAAGACAGGCTCGAATGTAATTCACGTAATCAATGATAATCCAGTACTTGTTAATGGAACTACTTATGGGCAGTGTTTTCTTCTTTGAAAAGAACTAATTTAACAGGAACTGTCGCTTTCGCGTATTCAGAACCGGGTTGTACTCTCTAATCAACCCCTCCTATTGTCACGGATAAAAAGGTGCGTACTGCGTTAGAGTAGTAAACCTATTTTTAAGAAATGTAGTATCTTAACTAAGTTGAAAAGTATTTTAACCTGGACTTCTTAGCAAAAAGAGGTTCTTATGAACCAGACTCTAAATATCATAATGCGTCCGAAAATCGTTTTAAAATCTCTTTTCTTTTTAATCTAAAAACTCCTAATGAACTAGACAAAGCGCTTTTGGCTGTTTTTGAAATAGTTAAAAACAATTACTTGAATTGAAAGATAAAATAGCCCTTAGGTGTTTCCACAAACAATTATACGGATGACTGGTTCAATTACGATCCTTACATTCTAACCTTTATGGAATTAGTTAGACATGATAAAGTAAAGATTCTTTTTATAATTTTTCATAAAAGTATTTTAGTGCGAGTGCGGAAAGTAAATGAATTTAGTGCGAGTGCGAGAAATAAAGTAATTTAAAGCGAGTGCGGGAAATAAAGGAATTTAAAGCGAGTGCGGGAAATAAATAAAGTAAAGTGCGAGTGCGGATAATAAATAAAGTAAAGCAGTGCGAGAAATAAATGAAAAATAAAGCAGTGCGAGAAATAAATGAAAGTAAAGCAATGCGGAAAAGTAAAATACGAACTGGAATTAAAATGGCGGCAGGATTAACTTCCTCCAGAGTGCTCCAAAACTCGATCGCACAGACAGATTACAGACTCGATCACTCGATTGCCGAAACACCCCGATGTGGAATGGTAACTGCTATAAAACTGATATATGCCTAGAGAAATCTAATTTTGGATGATGAAAAACGAAAAACTAAAGTCCTATTTATAGGAAAACTAAAAGCATGAAAAGACTGGGATGCCCCTCCACTAAAAAGTGGAGGTTACTGAAATTTGCCTTGTGGCGCCCGCCACAAGGTCATGGCGCCCGCCACAAGGTCATGGCGCCCGCCATGGTGTTGACAGGGGATGAGAGAGTGGGGATCGTGGGTCTTGGCAGTTGTGGAGTGGTCTTGAGACGTGGCCACGTCATGGCTAACCCCATGGCGCCCGCCACGGTGGGTGCCGTAAGTGCAAAATGCTGAATTTCTAGGTTTTCGTCCGTTTCCACTCCTTTTTCGCTCCTTTTCTCGATTCAAGCCCCGATTACTATAAAAACCTGAAAACATAAGAAAACAAAGTAATAACAAAACAAAATAACAATAAAAGCTAAGAATGCATGCGAAATCGGAGTCAGAAACACGGTGAAATTTAGTGTGATCAAATTCTCCCACACTTAAACCTTTGCTTGTCCTCAAGCAAACATTAAAGCTTAAGAAAATATGGTGTCAACACGTGTCTTTGGGCTAAAGGGCTTCTAAGTTCAAGTCAGGATGCAGTGACAGATACTAACTAAGTGAACCAAGGGTACCATAGTAACACAAACACAAACTTCAATCATATATTAACCACTCCATATTATCCCACAATACCTAGGCTTATCTTCTCATCTTTTTGTGTCCTTTTCATTCAGGCGCAATCACATTAAGCCCGTTATCCGTACATGCTTCATAGTAGAGTGACCGGTTAGTGATTCTGATCCATAACATAAGGTTTCTAGCACATAAGCATGTGTAAACCTGTTTTTATTTCGCCTAGATGTAGCTGCGGGGGATCGGATCGTAATCCGCCCTACCAAGTTCAGTGCCAGATACCTCTGAACCAACTAACAATAGGTGACTTGCAATTTTTTTTCTTTTTGTGGCAAAATTTTTTTCTTCTCTTTTTTCGGTTTAAATGACTTTGTGAGGGTCACCTATACCAGAGTTTGCCTTTTTTTTCTTTTTTTCTTTTATTAGCACTGGATCATTCACTTATGTTCATCGCCCCCCTACGTAGAGCATGCTTAGGCCGGAGCTGACTGCTAAAATAAACTACTTAGGACAATTTTTTTAAAATGATAATAAAGGCCATGGTGATGGGGTTTAGGAGTGATTCCTATATTCAAGAGGTCTATGGTGCTAAAATGGTTCTGATGTTTCAAAAAGTTGACCTAAGTCACCACATCCTAATCTAAACCTGTCTCAAAGCCCAAAAAATATGTGAAACAACATTATTTTCTTTTTAAAATTTTTCTGGTAAGGCTAAGGAAATGGGAAAAAAATGAAGATGAACTAAAAATACACTATACTGGTGACTCGTCAGACTCATGCATTATCTAAGAAAAATAAATTACTGAAAAGGGAAATAACTGAAAGGAAATAATTAACTAAAAAGGGAAATGACAGAAAGCAATAAAATCCCCTCCCACACTTAAATCGAACATTGTCCCCAATGTTTCGAAATAAGATAAGGGGGGTAACCTGAAAAAGACTACTGAGGAGGAGCACTGGTGCCCTTGCCGTCCTGCTGTGATGGTCTGGAACGACGGGATCTACTACGATGCTGGTCCCTTCGGTCGAGTCGTGCTGATAAAGCAGCCTGAGCACTCCGGACCTCTCGAAGGTTACCTAAGATGGAACCTTGAGTGGCCTCTACAAGCTGGTAGTGTCGGCTGTTGAACTCTCTCTGACGGTTCTGCTCTAATGAGATATCGTTCAAGGTACGGCAAACGTTGCTGTAAGCACGATCCGAAACCAATCGCGATTGTTGCATGAAGCTCATGTTGTCCGTCAGCTGTTGTGAAATAGTAGAGAGAAGGCCATCACGCCTTTCTTCTCTAGCTGTCATATCATGCCACATCTCCTCCTGACAAAGAATCCAGGAGCAGTACCTGCAACAGGGTTAGAGGAAGATGGTGCGGTGTGTGACTGTGAAGGACGATGGGGGGACATGTGAGGGATGGGAGACTGCTCTCTCCGATCATACTCTTCATCAGTGTCATGTGCCTCGCCATCGGGAATATTAGGAGGAAGTGGACCCAAAACACGTGGAGCATTAAGATCATAGGTCCAGTTCCTTTCATCACGTACATCAGTACGTCTACTGCATGGTAAAGCAACAGATGTGATAGCTACCCCATGAACCATCAACTCATAACCACCTTCTCTCCTCGTTCGGCACAATTTCATGTCTTTCATAAATTTTAAATTAATTGTGCGAGGAGGTAGTGGTTCAAGTGTAGCTATCTCATTGTTCAGGCCAAGAGCCCGAGCAATAGACGTAACAAGCCCTCCAAAAACAATCGGTCCTGTTTTATTAGTAAATAAAGTCATGTGGGAAAGCATAAACGGGACCGGATTGATGTGGGTTCTAGTGAGGCATCCTTGCAAAAATAGGAGTTCTCGAGCATTTACCTTGTTTGGACTTTCCCGGCCAAAAATAGTACATGCCAAAAGAAGTCTAAAAACTCTTATGGCTGGGTTGTGAATGGTCGACGCAAGTATCCCTTCAAAAGAATTAATTGAAGTACTTGAAAGCCTTTGCCAGAAGGTAAATACCTCGGCCGACCATTCCGCATCCAAAGGTGCCTCACAAATCGCACATTCCCTATGAGGGATTCCTAACAAACCTGCTAGCTCGTTGGTACTGAATTCATATTCAATTCCAAACAGTCTAAAAATAACAGTACCAACAGTGCTAGTAGTGTTAGGACTGACAGTGTATATCAAAGAACTCAAAAACTCAGTTGTCAGCCTCTCATAGGTAGGTTCCTGATTAATGAAAATATTATGCAAGCCTAGAAATTCTAATAAATTAAAAACACTATGATAAATACCCAAAGCATACAGACAGTTATCGTCGACGTACCTAGTCGAGAAAATTTCTCGACTTTGAAGCCTCTGAATAATTTTCCGTTGCCTATCGCCCGGTCTTCCATCACGAAGAAGAAATCCATTGAACTCCATTGTTGATAGCTCCTTAGGTAGTGAAAATGGTAGAAAAATGGTTTATGAGGGGAATGATAAAGTTTTGATTTTTATGGTTTTTGGTGGATGAAAATGAAAATGGATGTTGGATATGTTTTATGGATGGAGGGTATTTTGGAAATGGGGGAGCTTTAATGGGGTTCAAGGAGGTTTTGGAAGGTTGCTAAAATGGGTTTTTGGTGAAGAAAGGGATGAAAATGGTGGAAATGGGGGATCAGCCCCGTATTTGTTGGGGACGGCGTGGCGCCCGCCACAGGGCCTATGGAGCCCGCCATAAGGCCATTTCCTGGGCCTTGGGTTTTTGAATCCTCCTTTTTGGGCCTTCCTTGCACCTTTGGTCTTCGGGGGGGTCTGGATAGCGTTTTCTTCTTCTTTTCAAGGCATGAGGCTTGCATATTTTTTGTGAAGACAAAAAATGAAAATATTTTTGTCTTATATATTTTTTTTCTTTGCACGACAAAAATAAAATAATTAAAAATCAAAAAGAAAAAGAAAAAAATCGACATTAGTGCATAATATGTATATAAAGGAGGAATTCAAAGTACATGAAAATATAATAGATGCAAAAAGGTAATATATGTCTGGAAATGCGATAAATAAAATAAAGCATATAAAAGGAAATTAAATACTAGGGTAGCGCTGTCAGTGTAGAATGAGTCATGTGGTAGGCTTCTTTTCCTGGCTTGATCCACGAATCTCATCTATCTCCCTCCGAAGCTCTTCAATCGCCTGATATAGAGCATCGGCCTCTGAGGCATGAGTGAGATCAGAAACCTGCATCTGTAACTCTAAGTCTGCCACTTCCTGCTTGAGCAGGGCAGTCTCCTTGCGGAGCTCATAAATCTGTGTTTGTAGGTCAGGTGGCTGCAGAGACATATTGTTAGACATAACAGTGATTCGGGGAGTAAGAGGTGTAGGAGTGTACTCAGCGGCGGGAGGCGATTTCGGCTCTTCGACAGTCTCTCCATAACCCTCTATAGCATAACTCCAATTTTCAGGATCATGGACACTGGTCATCAGCGGATCTGGTAATGTAAAGTAGTGTATCGCTTCGCCGTCGATCAGTAATCTAAACATGTTGGGCTCAAAAGAAGCCCTCCTCATCAGTCCTCTATCAAGACAAAAATCAACATCGAGGGTGGTGTAGCAGCAGAAGGTCCTGAGGTGCAATAACTTGCGAGACAAGCCCAATGCAGTAGCTATCTGTGTAATAATCCCACCGACATGTATGATGCCTACGGATGATCTGGCAACACTAGCAAGGCCCTTCAACAGAAAGTTGCCACAAGCAACTGAGCGAGACTGAGTCGCACAAAACAGTAGGAAAATCTCCTCTTCACTTAGCAGGGTCTCTGTATCTGGCAAACCTAGGAAAGAATGTGCTAGAATCATCTGGAAGTACCTCAATGCAGGGTTGTGGATTACCTGAGAAAACTGGGTAGAAGGATCTTGGCTCCCTCCACCTGATATTTTAGTCCAAAACTTTTCCACTTCTCTGCTCATAAAATACCCCATCGGTGTCTCTGGAATAGCATCAGGAGTAGTCTGGAAACCTAGTAAATCACCAAACTCTTTGTGAGAGAATGAGTAGTCAATCCCGAACAACCTGAAAACAGCGAGTCCATCGGGTCCAGCCCAAGGGTCATGATGAAACGAGCTGAGGAACTCAAGAGTCAAGTTCCTATAAGTGTTGTTCCTGTAGTCAAACTGGCCCCAATGGAGTTGATGGCATAAAAATCTGACGCTTGGCTCTATCCCCAAGGCATCCATGCAGTCATGGTCAGGGTACCTGGTAGGAGCCATAGGGCGTCTCATGTGGACATGGTAACGCTCTCTCTGTGCGTCGTCTCTAAAGGCCATGTGCATGTCATCAGGGTTCTGCATTCTGTACAAGGTTAGCAAACAAGTCTTGAAAGCACATAAAACATTCAATCGTTAGTCCTGACATAATAAAATAAACAAATTAAAATAAAGTAAAAAATAAATAAAAAATACATAAATAAGAAAACCATGGGTTGCCTCCCATGCAGCGCTTGTTTAACGTCATTAGCTCGACGACCGATTTTTAAACATCATTGAAAGGATATGGTGGATCACTCAGAGTATGGCAGGTGTATGTTGTTGGGATGTCACCTCCTTCGTAGGGCTTCAACCTCTGTCCATTGACGATGAACGGTTTACATGTTTGGTTCTTGATTTCAATAGCACCGGATCTCAGGATCTTAGATACTTCGAAAGGGCCAGTCCATCTCAAACGAAGTTTTCCTGGAAAAAGTCGTAACCTAGAATCGAACAGGAGAACATGATCGCCTATTTTGAAGTCTCTTCTTATGATTCTTTTGTCATGCCAAGCTTTTGTTCTTTCCTTGTATATGATGGCATTTTCGTAGGCGGATTGTCTGAGCTCTTCTAATTTGTGGATATCAAGGATACGTTTCTCACCAACAGTCAAGTAATCCAAATTCAAAGTTTTGATGGCCCAATAGGCCTTATGCTCCAACTCAAATGGTAAGTGACATGATTTTCCATAGACCAGTTGATAAGGGGTTGTTCCTATAGGAGTTTTGAAAGCGGTTCTATAGGCCCATAATGCTTCTTGAAGTTTCTGCGACCAATCCTTTCTAGATATAGAGACAGTCTTCTCGAGGATTTGTTTGATCTCCCTATTAGATACTTCCACTTGTCCATTGGTCTGTGGGTGGTATGGTGTTGCTACTCTATGCTTAACTCCATACTTGCTTAAAAGTTTATCAAATATTCTCGATATGAAGTGTGATCCTCCATCACTTATGACTAAACGGGGTGTTCCAAACCTGGGAAATATATAATTTTTGAATAATTTGATGACTACTCTGGTGTCGTTTGTGGGTGCGGCGATAGCTTCAATCCATTTAGACACGTAGTCAACGGCTACTAAGATGTACTGATTTCCAAAAGATGGTGGGAACGGTCCCATAAAGTCTATACCCCATACGTCGAAGAGTTCTACTTCTTGGATATTTCTTAACGGCATTTCATTACGTCTTGAAATATTTCCTGTGCGTTGGCATCTGTCACACTTGACAATGAAAGCATGGACATCACGCCACATAGTAGGCCAGAATAGGCCAGCTTGAAGAATCTTGGCATAGGTCTTAGATGTGCTTGCATGTCCACCATAGGGTGCAGAATGATAATGCTCAATTATATTATTTACCTCTTCTTCTGGAACACAACGGCGGAAAATGCCATCTTTACCTCTCTTGAAAAGAAATGGTTCGTCCCAATAGAAGTTTCTCACATCACTATAGAACTTCTTCTTCCGGTGGTAGTTTAGATCAGGGGGTATGATGTCAGCGGCTAGATAATTAACAAAGTCTGCATACCAAGGTACATTGCTTATAGCTAAGGATTTATGAGAATGCTCATGAGGGTCTGGGTTATCATCTTCAATAGTTTCTAGTTGGGCTATCAGTCTATCATAGGCAAAATCGTCATTTATGGGTACTGAGTCAGGTTTCAGGTATTCTAGCCTAGAAAGGTGATCAGCCACTACATTATCAGTGCCTTTCTTATCACGGATATCCAAATCAAACTCTTGCAGTAATAGAATCCATCGAAGTAACCTAGGTTTGGCATCCTTTTTGCTTAGTAAGTAACGAATGGCAGCATGGTCGGTATAAACTATAATCTTGGCTCCTACTAGATAAGATCTAAATTTGTCTATTGCGAAAACTACAGCTAGGAGCTCTTTTTCGGTTGTTGCGTAGTTGAGCTGTGCAGCGTCTAGGGTTCTACTGGCATAATAAATTACATGTAACTTTTTGTCTTTTCTTTGACCTAGAACGGCTCCAACAGCATAATCACTGGCGTCACACATTATCTCAAACGGTTCTGACCAATCAGGGGGTTTCATTATAGGTGCTGAAATCAGAGCTTGCTTCAGAAGATTAAATGCTTCAGTACATTTTTCATCGAAGATGAATTCAGCATCTTTCATTAAAAGACCAGTTAAGGGCTTTGTTATTTTGGAGAAATCCTTGATGAAACGTCGGTAAAATCCGGCATGTCCAAGAAAACTTCTTATCTCCCTGATAGTCTTCGGCGGTTTTAGATTCTCTATGACTTCTATTTTTGCTTTATCTACCTCTATACCTTTTTCGGAAACTATATGTCCTAAAACAATCCCTTCGGTGACCATGAAATGACATTTCTCCCAATTTAGCACAAGGTTTACCTCCACACATATTTCCAGGATTTTATCAAGGTTGACAAGACAATTTTTGAAATCTGATCCACAAACTGAGAAATCGTCCATAAATACTTCCATAATTCCATCTAAATAATCAGCAAAGATAGACATCATGCAGCGTTGGAAAGTTGCAGGAGCATTACAAAGTCCAAAAGGCATTCTTCTATAGGCAAAAGTTCCAACTGGGCATGTAAAGGTAGTTTTTTCTTGATCTTCGGGGTGAATAGGTATTTGGAAGAATCCTGAATATCCATCTAAATAGCAAAAGTAAGAGTGTCTGGCTAGGCGCTCCAACATTTGGTCTATGAATGGTAATGGGAAATGGTCCTTCCTAGTTGCTTTATTTAATTTTCTATAATCTATGCACATACGCCAACCTCCATCGGTTCTTTTTGCTACAGGTTCGCCCTTATCGTTTTGCACGACTGTGATGCCTCCCTTTTTAGGTACTACATGCACAGGACTCACCCATTTACTGTCCGAGATCTGATATATTATACCTGCCTCTAGTAACTTAAGAACTTCAGTCTTAACTACAGTACTCAGTATAGGATTTATTCTTCGTTGGTGTTCTCTGGAAGGTTTTGAATCTTCTTCAAGCAAAATCCGATGCATGCATACGGATGGGCTTATTCCTTTTAGATCAGAGATCTTATATCCTAAGGCTGAGGGGTACCTACGTAAAACTTCTAATAATTGATCGGTTTCTTCTTGGTTTAAGGTAGCACTGACTATAACTGGACGATTCATATCTTCATGGAGAAATTCATATCTCAGGTTTTTAGGCAGTTCCTTAAGTTTTACGATCGGTTTCATAGGGAAAGGCATAGGATCTGGGGTAAGAGATAAACATTCGTGAAGGTTATCATCAATGTAGGGTGTTTTATAATTGTCATCTTCCAAAATAAGGGTTGATGGCAATTTTATAGATTCAGTTTCTTCTTCTTGTTCTAATTCCCTAATGCATTCTTCGATGATATCTAAGGCATAACAAGCATCTCCTATCACAGGTGCCATAAGAAATTTTGAAAGTATAAATTCTATCTTCTCGTCACCTACTTCAAAAGTTAGTTTTCCTTTTTTAACATCTATTACGGCTCCAGCAGTCGATAAGAACGGTCTACCTAGGAGGATTGGTATGTCGTCATCTTCTTTAATGTCCATGACAACAAAATCAGTAGGTATAAACAGCTGACCTATCCTAACAGGGACGTCTTCAAGTATGCCTATAGGGTATTTAACGGATCTATCGGCTAATTGAAGTGACATCTTAGTAGGTTGTAATTCTCCTAAGTTCAATCTCTCACAAACTGCTAAAGGCATTAAGCTCACACTAGCTCCTAAGTCTAGAAAAGCTTTTTCGATGACATGATTCCCCAAAATACAAGGAATGGAAAAATTTCCGGGATCTTTATCTTTCTTTGCTAACCTATTTTCGGAAATAGAATTACATTCCACGGGTTTCGGATCTTCAAGTCTACGTTTATTCGTAAGTATGTCTTTAAGAAACTTAGCGTAAGAAGGTATTTGGGTGATGGCTTCTGTAAAGGGGATTTCTACGTGAAGTTTTTCTATAACCTTAACGAATTTTTGATATTGATTATCGATTTGGGTTTTCTTTAATCTTTGAGGGTATGGTATTGGTGGTTTGTACGGCGGCGGTGGTACATAGGTTTTATTTTTAGGTTCTTCTCCTTTTTCTTGACATTCCGGGGTTTCAGGCTCCTCTGGTTCCTTCTCGTTATTCCTCTCAGAAGTTTCGGGCTCACTTAATCTAGGGTTCAAAGGTTCCTTATAAGCGGTTCCACTTCGTAGAGTAATGGCATTAGCTTGCTGTCGCTCCCACCAAATGACAACCGGGCCAACAGGGGTACAGACGCGAACGGTCGGCGAAAAGGGGAATGAGAACACACAGGAGTAAACTCAAAAAGACAAGAGTCGCCAGCTAGGCATTTTTATCCCGGAGGAAAGGCAATGCTGCATAGACCTAGGAAGATATGGATAAGACGGTTGCGAACCAGAGAGACTGAGAAAGGGGGTTGGTTACAGCCTGGGAAGGTATTAGCACCCAGATTGTCCGTCGTATTCGACGGGATCCACGCTTAAATGATTTGTGTTTTAAAGGGGTAGTGTCAGTGCAATTTGTGTATAAAAAGAGCTGGAAAGAAATGTACAGGTGTCAGTGTAAAAGAAAGTGAAGTGTAATATATACAGTGTCAGTGTAGGGACAAGAGTGAAATGCTCAAGACTATGAGGCTAGAAGAATGATGCTAGAAAGAGGGGGAATATACAGAGACTTTTGTTCGATAACTGTTAAGTTATGCCTACGTATCCTCTCGTGCAATGAGGAAGTCAGAACACCGTAGTTCGACCCAAAGAGACTGAAAGGTGAATTGACTTGTGAACTGCTTACTTGCCTATGCTCAAGTGTATGATCTGTCTGGCACAGATGCAAACTGTCTTGCATTAGACGGAAGAAGCAAATTCTCGTTTGTGAGTGAAGGAGATGAGAAAAGAATCCCGGAGGAAACGATTATTGTTTGTTTTTGCATTTTTAGTCTTTTATTGCTTTTGGAAGTTTGTCATAAGTTAATGAGCTTAAGCGTAAACCAATGGATTTAGTAAACTCATCACATCTTCCCTCTGATTAGGGGTAATGAGAGTACCTTAAGTGTGAAGTCAGCTTCTCACACTTAATCACCCTGATGTAGGATTAAGATCATTAACCTACTTGTGATTATTTAGATGTTTTTGTGGTTTTTGTTTAGTGTTGAGTAATGAGATTAAGCCATAATCAGGGATTAAACAGACTCATTACACCATCCTAATAGAAGGATAATAGATGAGAATGTTTAAGCTGAGGAAAGCTCCTCATCTTAATCCATGATTAGGGATTAACCTCATGACAAAACAAAGCCTTTATTAGATGGATTTTAGTTAATGATAAGATGAAGAATTGAGTTTTAGGGTTTTTAAGACAACTTGAAGGGGACTTGTCCATTAACACTAGGGTTAGTCCTTCTTAACCAATTAAGGAAGAATTAGAACCCTAATGTAAGGCCCAAGTTACAAGCTTGATGTCTTGATGATTATATAGATGGATTGATTTAAAGGAATTAAACACATTAAGGGTTTAACACTTGGGATTAAAGTTATACACTCCATCCTAATAGAAGGATGCAGGCATAAGCTTAATCACAAAGCCTTAAAGCCTTTAGGGTTTAGTCCCTGATTGTGAGATGAGAAGAGAAGACTCAAAAGAGACACAAAGGTAAAACTAAGTGGGGGACTAATCAAAACCCTAATCATTGTCATGCTTGGTTGTTCCTAAGGTTTGTGAGGTTTACAAGAAAGATCTTCAATGGAAACACCAGGAAACAGATGAAAGGAGCAAAGGAGAAGCAAAGTAACTTGCTTCTTTTAAGAAGACAAGTCACTTGAGGAAAGAAAGTAAGAGGAAGAAGAAAGATCAAGCTCCATCTCAAATACAAAACAAAATGCAGCAATGATGCATAAGGGAGATGAAAAGAAAAAGTGAGAAGTGAAGGCAAATTCACTTCTCAAAGTTGCTTACCACCTGAAAAGTTAGTGAAAGAAATGCAATGTAATGCAAAATGAAATGAAATGGCATGATGCAAATCAAAATCAGAAGCATGTGAGTGATGAAAATGATGCTATGAGATGACACAAACATGAAACAAGGCATGAGGATGATCTTATGAACAAATGAATGCAAGAGAAGCATGCTTAGAACTATGAACATACATGAAAAGTTATGGAATGCAAATGACATACAAAGTGGCAAATGAAATATGTAATGATCAAACATGCTTCTAATATGTCTTAAGATATCTAATGAATCAAATGGATACACAAAATGCTATGGCAAGTCAAGGTATGAATGCAAATGCAAGATGAATGCAAGAGGAAGCCCAAATTAGGGTTTATGATCAATGCACAAAACAAAAACCAAAACCAGAAGCAAACATCAAGATAAAAAATTGAAAATGCAATCAAGGGAAACCTAAACCTATACAAACTCACTGCCCAAAGGAGGGGTTCTAACTCTTAATCTAATTAGGGTTATGAATTTCCTAAGATTTCTAGGGTTTTAGGGTACCTTAACAAGAAAAATGTCAAACAAATTGAAAATGCAAAATCAAATCATGCCAATTTAATCTCACAAACTACATGATATGCAAGACACAATGCAAAAAGAACCAAAGTCCAACTCTCAAAAACTAGGCAGAAGTGAATTTTCAAAGATTGGATCAAAATAATGCTTTGAAATTGAATTAATTCCATGGAAAATTGTCAAAATGCATCAAGATCAAAAAAGAAATTTGGTTTGAGGGTTGGACAATGTTTCTAAATGATTTTAAAGGTTTCGTGAATTTTTTGGTGATTTTTAAATACCTAAAAGTATTTTTAATTAATTAATTCTCATTAATTAATTAAAAATAAACTTTTAAATGATTTAAAAATATTTTTTAATGCAAAAAATAAAAATAAAAATGTTTTTGGTTTCTGAAAATTAGTAAAAGTTTGTACAAAAATTTTCAGAATTTTTAAAATTGTTTTACTATTTTAAATAAATTGGAGAAAAGAAATGAAATAAAATGCAAAATAAAATGAATTAATGGGAAAGTAATCAGAATCAAGGGTTGATATTCAAATGAAATACGCGCGCATTGACTGGCGCCAGATCCAAGGGTGGAAATTCAAACTGGCCAGATTAATTATAAAACTCAATTAATTAAGATAATGACGTGGATTAGGGTTAAGTGAGTGGATCCAGACCATTGAACACACGCGGGAATTGACCAAGTCAGCTCATCCAACGCACCAGATTCAAACTTGCATTAATTACAGGGATTAGCCCTAATTATTTTCAGGTGGCCGGAGAAGACTTCCGGTCGTCTTCTCCGGTGGGACTCCCACCTGAAAATTTCTAAAATCCTCTAAACCTCATGAAAATGAAAACTAAACACCCAGAAATCATCCCCATACAACACTGAATCAAAACCCCTAAACAAAACTCATTTCTCATTCATTAATCATGCGAATCGAAGCCAAACATTTTTAGGTCAGAAAAGTTTCAGAATAAGATTAAATGCTTATTTTCCAACCATTTTCAAAACTAAGAACATCAGAGTGATCAACAAAGCATGAGGAACAAATTAGAAACTTAAAAACTCATTTCTGGAAAAAAATTTCTTGGTATACCTGAGCTTTGAGCTTTCTCAGTTTGCAACTTTCTGACCCTCTCTCTTCGTGCAAACCACTCCTTTTAGGCCCCTGATGAAGTCCTGATGCTTGGAGAAAGTTTATGATGACTGGTTTTTGAGATGGCAGGAGTTCTGCTCAAGGTGGGGTGAGAATCGTATTTGTGATTCTGGGAGTTTAAGGCAATGGTGATGGGTGCTTTGTGACCAGGAAAGTGTGTTGAGTTGATTTGTGAAGTTGGTTTGTGTGTTTGTGGCTTGTGCAAGCAGTTTCGAATGCTCTTGCAAGATGGTGTGAAAATGAGAATGCTGTCTTTGAGAGTGCTTCAGGCTTGTGTTTTGTATGCTTTGGCTTGCTTTTGATTTGCATAAACTATTGTGATAGGTCAGATGAAGTGATGTGTGCTTTATTGATTGGTATGGCTCAAGTTGCCAAAATGTCAAAGTTGGTGTAAGAGAAGCATGGGCTACTTTCTAGCCAAGGACAAAAGGTATGTCCTACGCAGCATGATGTGGGGGGAACCCTAGGATTGATCAGCAAGTCAGCAAGCAAGTGGATTGTATCTTATGATGAGTTTTGCAAGTTGGTTCACTTTTGATTCTTATGAGATATCTTGCTCCATAGGCCATAAAAATGTGTGATCTCTTGGCCCAATCTGACTTTTAGGTCTTTTATGATCATGTTGTGACGTTTAGAAGTCCATTTGATAACTTAATTTGCCTTGAGAAGTGAATTTGCAACTTTGCCTCTTTGGTAGAAACTTTGAAATTTTGTGATTTTAGCCAACTTTGACAAGCCATAACTTTTGATCCGAAATGAATTAGGTCAAGTTCTTGTACTTTTTGAAAAGGGAATGATCCATTCTACAACTTTCATGACCATAGTTTTTCCATTTGAAGCATTTTTGAATCAAAAAGCAAGGGTTGAAAAAGTTTCCCAAAATGGCAATTTTCAATATAAATCAACTTTCCCAAAAAGTCAACTTTGCAAGTGACTTGAAATTCTTCAATTTTGTGAACTTCCAACATCTTCTATGATCAAATAAAGATCATACACAATCAAAATGATGAAGAACACCCTTTGGTTAGGTCATTGGGGGCCTCAGATGCCATGATTTTACACTGACTTGCTCAAAAAGTCAACTCTTGATCAGATGACTTCCCCATTGAATTTCTTCATGAAAATTGATATGCATGCTCCCTATACCATATAGGGACCAATAGAAACAAGAATGACCAAAAAAATTGGAGTTATGGCCTCTGAAACCAAAACCCTAATTCTAGGTCATTTGTGCAGTTGAACCTGGCTCTGCTTCCATGCCATTCTCAGTTCTTGTGATTTTTTGACATTCTTGACTTTGAGGGAATATAATATGATGCTTGAACATACATGGACCCCTTTGAAGTGATTGATGACCTTTGGAGTGGCTCAAGAAGCTCTTGGATTGCCCAGATCACAAACCCTAGATGCAGATGACTTTGAACCAATGCAATGAATCAAAAATGTGATATGAGATGCTATGATTGAGTTTATGCATATGAGGATATCACAAGCCATGGTGTGAATGGGTGAGGGCAAATTTGGGGTGTTTACAGCTGCCCCTATTCAAACATGAGTTAGCTGTGCAGAATGTAAGCAACGGCTTAACAGGCAAACAAGATAACTTGTGGTTGAATACCAAAGACAGTCCAAAATTTGCACTCACAGAATGAAGAAGAAAAGGGATATAGATTGTAAAAGAAAATAAAGTATATTGTAAACCAGAGGACGACCGCTGGGTAAAGAGCAATGACGGGGACGGCCGACATGCTGGAAAAAGTGCGGGAAATAAAGCAATGACGGGGACGGCCGACATGCTGGGGATAAAGCAGGAAATAAAGCAGTGACGGGGACGGCCGACATGCTGGGGATAAAAGCGATTATGATGGGGACGGCCATTAAGTAAAATTATAAGATTCTCTGGGGATTAAAAAATGATGGGGACGGCCATCAAGTTCATAAAGTAAAGTAAGCAAACGATGGGGACGGCCATCGGGCTAAACTGATGAAGGACGATCATCAGGAAAAGGAAAAGGGACCACGACGGGGACGGCCATCGGGTTAAAGAATAAATAAAATAATGATGAGGGACGGTCATCAAAGGTGAAGGACGATCACCTAGCAGGGGACAGCTGCTCTGAAAGGGGTAAGATGAGGGACGGTCATCTTAAGGTGAAGGACGATCACCTGGCAGGGTACGGCTGCCGAAAATATCGCGACATAGGACGAATGCCGGATACAAAGTCAACGATGGGGACGGCCATCGGACGAGCATGATGAAGGACGATCATCAAGAGGTGAAGGACGATCACCTAGCAGGGGACGACTGCTCTCAAGGTTTATCATGACATAGGACGAACGTCAGATAACAATATCAACGATGGGGACGGCCATCGGATAAAATGATGAGGGACGGTCATCAAAAGGTGAAGGACGATCACCTGGCAGGGTACGGCTGCCGAAAATATCACGACACAGGACGAGTGCCGGATAAAAGGATCAACGGTGGGGACGGCCATCGGATGAGCATGATGAAGGACGATCATCAAGAGGTGAAGGACGATCACCTAGCAGGGGACGGCTGCTCTCAAGGTTTATCATGACATAGGATGAACGTCAGATAAAAAGAAAATTTGCTTTGCTGGCGATCTACTGGGGAAATGTAAACACGGACGAGTGTTTATGTCCAAGAAATAAAAGGTATAAGTGTTTAGATGTTTATGTATAGATTAAAGATGCGGACGAGCAACCCTACGACTACGATACGGACGAGTATCAGGTAGAAACAAATACCGACACATGTTCAAAGATGATGATATGGACAAGTATCAACGGGTTAACAAGGAACACGGACGAGTGTTGAATCTGAGGGGACTCTTCTGGGAATAGTAGACACAGACGAGTGTCTATATTCAAGAAGACAAAAGTGTCTGACACAGTGTATGGATTAAAGATGCGGACGAGCATCCTTAAGACTATGATACAGACGAGTATCAGGTAGAAACAAACGCTTGACGCATGTTCTGAGATGGTGGTACGGACGAGTACCAACGGGTTAACAAAGAACATGGACTAGTGTTGAATCTGCGGGGATATAAATGGTGTATACAAGATACGGACGAGTATCTGTATAAGCATGATTGGTGTATATTTATGTGTTCAACCTGCTGGGGAGAGTGACACGGACGAGTGTCAAAAGGAGGGGAGTATAGTATAAACAAGTATCTGATATACAAAGTGTTTATGTTACTGCGCTGGGGAGAATGACATGGACGGATGTCAAGGGATTGTATATATAAGTATATGTGAGTGCAAAGAGGATGCTTTGGCTCTCTGCTGGGGATATGACACGGACGGGTGCCAAGGAGTATATACTAATGTTTGGGTATGCAAGGCAACTGCTTTAGCTTTAGCTCTCTGTTGGGGAATCTGGGGGGGATTCCGTATGTTGATGGATTGTTATTATTCACGAGTGTTTGATTCAGAACATGGCTTATGATTATGCAACATGTTTGATTTTTGCCATAATGCTCCGTATTAGACGGAATGCTACGCTTTGTGGGGTGAATATGATGCGAATGCCGTGATTATGCAAGGATACCAATCCGGGATCTGGATCCCGTTGCTGTGAAGATCTCAGGTCGATCTGTTGGAAGTGGACATCCCAGCTGGGGATGAGATCATTGGTAGATCTGATGAGATGCATCTGCTTGGGGAAATGGGTCAATGATAGACCTATTCCAGTAAATGAGAGACCCAACTGGGGTTTGTAGAAGCTTTTGTCACTCTGTTGTGATTCCTTCATGCGTTGCTCTTCTGGATAGAGGTTGAAACTCTGTGGGGAAGTTGGTTCCCTGGCTTTTGTACTTGGCTGAGGAAGAATGATTGGCACCTCGGCTGGGGAGAAACAACAAGTGGCAACTCAGCTGGGGAGAAAACACTTTTGAGTGCTAAAGACTGGGTGTTGATTTGCCAGCTTGCCGGGATGAGGCTTACATGCCCCATGTTGTGCCCTGAGTACCTGCAATCCTGAAAAGACAGAGAAATGCACAAGTGATCCCAAGGTATCCCTTACCGGGTTCCGTCATAGGAGTTAGACACTCCCGAGAGTAAGTATATTCCCTGCAAGCATGTATTTTAAGAAGAAAAACATATGTATTTATGCAATCAACATTTTAAAGGCACCAGACATTTTTGCAAATGAAAATGAAGTGTACGGGACAAAACATGACCGAAAATCTGATTTTATTAATTCACACGCCCTGAATTGGCAAGATACAGTCAAAGAAACATATCCCCTGAAATGAGGAGATTGTTACAAATTGAGAAACAAAATGCTGGCAATGTTGACGACGCTTCAAGGAGCTTCCCTTCTACTATGACTCGTATGACATTCGACGTTCTTCTCGTCTTGCTTTCTGAAAAAGGCTGATTCTGATAGAAGCTTGATCCTTTCGAGGTTTACTAAGTTGTAGGTGATACAGACGAATTCAGGATGCAGTTGTTCGCTTATTCCCTTATTTTGCATGGATCACCCTTTCGGGTTTTCAATCCACCGGGATACCCATTTTTGCCTGAGTTGTCCAATGCGGCTTTTCAACTCAGCGGGTGTACATTTTTTTGTTTACTTTCCCTTACTTTTGCCCGAGTCTTTTATTCTGTTTTTGACTCGCCGGGATGCCCTATTTTTGCCTGGACTTACATTCTGTTTTTATGTCCAGCGGGTCATTTCATGCGAAGTATTTTTTAACTGCATCTGAATTCACAGGGGACGGGAAATCTTCACCATCCATAGTGCTGAGCATCAGTGCTCCACCCGAGAAAACTTTCTTTACTACAAATGGTCCTTCGTAATTCGGAGTCCACTTGCCCATGTGGTCTGTATGAGGAGGGAGGATTCTCTTCAGCACAAGATCCCCTAATTGGTACTCTCGGTGCCTAACTTTCTGATCGAAGGCTCTCTTCATTCTTTTCTGATATAACTGCCCATGACAGATTGCAGCCAATCTTTTCTCTTCAATCAGACTCAGTTGTTCGTATCGGGACCGGACCCATTCTGCTTCGTTCAGCTTAACATCCATCAGTACCCGTAAGGAAGGTAATTCAACTTCAACAGGTAGGACTGCCTCCATACCATACACAAGCTGATACGGTGTTGCCCCAGTGGATGTTCTAATTGACATGCGGTACCCATGCAAGGCAAACGGTAGCATTTCATGCCAGTCTTTGTAGGTGACTACCATCTTCTGCACAATCTTCTTGATATTCTTATTAGCTGCCTCAACAGCGCCATTCATCTTTGGCCTGTAAGGAGAAGAATTGTGGTGTTGAATCTTGAAGTCCCGGCATAGCTCTGCCATCATTTTGTTGTTTAAGTTGGAACCATTATCAATAATGATTCGCTCGGGAACTCCGTATCGACAAATGATATCTCTCTTCAGAAATCTGGCTACCACTTGCCTTGTAACATTTGCATAGGAAGCTACTTCGACCCACTTGGTGAAATAGTCAATGGCAACCAGGATGAATCTGTGGCCATTCGAAGCAGTTGGCTCAATCTTGCCAATCATATCAATGCCCCACATAGCAAAGGGCCAGGGTGACGACATCACATTCAAAGGATTGGGAGGCACATGCACCTTATCCGCATAAATCTGGCATTTATGGCATTTTCTGGCATAAGCACAACAGTCAGTATCCATTGTGATCCAGTAATAACCTGATCTTAGCAATTTCTTGGCCATGGCATGCCCTCCTGCATGGGTACCAAAGGATCCTTCGTGCACTTCATGCATTAACAAGTTTGCTTCTGTCCTGTCAACGCATCTGAGGAGTACCATATCAAAGTTTCTCTTGTATAGGGAACCATCAGTGTTTAGAAAGAAACTTCCAGCAAGCCTTCTCAAAGTCTTCTTATCATTGGAAGATGCCCCAGGTGGGTATGTTTGATCCTCCAAGAAACACTTGATGTCATGGAACCAAGGCTTATCATCTTTGGCAATGTCTGCCGCAAATACATATGCTGGTCTGTCAAGTCTGGATACTGAAATTTGAGGTACAAAGTTGGCAGCTTGCACTTTGATTATGGATGAAATGGTAGCCAGAGCATCTGCAAATTGATTCTCGTCCCGAGGGATATACTCAAGCTTGACTGTTGTGAAGAAAGTCAATAACCTCCTTGTATAATCCCTGTAAGGTATCAGATGATCTTGGTGTGTGTACCATTTACCGTTGGTTTGATTAACTACCAGAGCTGAATCTCCGAATACGCTCAATGTCTTGATCCTGAGGTCGATGGCTTCCTCAAGACCCATAATGCAAGCTTCGTATTCAGCTTCGTTGTTTGTGCAGTTGAAAGTGAGTTTTGCCGAGAAAGGCATGTGAACTCCTTTAGGTGTAATGAGTACTGCACCAACACCACGGCCATTCATATTAACAGCCCCATCAAACATCATGGTCCATTCTTCTTCCGGGTCAGGCCCTTTAGTGTGAACAGGCTCCTCATGATCTTTTGCTTTTATGAACATGATGTCTTCATCAGGGAAGTCAAATCTCATAGGCTGGTAATCATCAATGGGTTGCTCAGCAAGATAATCAGACAATACACTGCCCTTGATGGCGTTTTGAGATGTGTATTGAATATCATATTCTGTGAGGATCATTTGCCATCTTGCAACCCGTCTGGTAAGCGCTGGCTTCTCAAAAATATACTTGACTGGGTCCATCTTTGAGATCAATAAGGTAGTGTGGGTCAACATATACTGCCTTAGTCGGCGAGCAACCCACGCTAAAGCACAACAAGTTTTCTCGAGCAGTGAATAACGTTGTTCACAGTCGGTAAACTTTTTGCTTAGGTAGTATATTGCATACTCTTTTCGACCAGACTCGTCATGCTGGCCCAGCACACACCCCATTGACTCTTCTAATACTGTCAAGTACATGATTAGAGGTCTTCCTTCAACTGGAGGCATAAGGATTGGAGGTTCTTGCAAGTATTCCTTGATTTTGTCAAAAGCCCTCTGGCAGTCTTCGTTCCACCTGACCGTTTGTTCTTTTCTCAGCAGCTTGAACAAGGGTTCACAGGTTGCTGTAAGGTGAGATATGAACCGTGAAATGTAGTTCAACCGACCTAAGAACCCTCGAACTTCTTTTTCTGACTTTGGTGCAGGCATTTCTTGAATAGCTTTGACTTTATCAGGGTCAACTTCAATCCCTTTCTCGCTTACAATAAATCCCAGCAGCTTACCAGATCGCACCCCGAATGTGCATTTGTTGGGGTTCAACTTCAGTTGGTACTTCCTCAACCGCTTGAATAGCTTCAGCAGATTTACCAGGTGGTCTTCTTCAGTGAGGGACTTGGCAATCATGTCATCCACATAACATTCGATTTCTTTATGGATCATATCGTGGAATAATGTCACCATAGCCCGTTGATACGTTGCACCAGCATTCTTTAGTCCGAATGGCATCACCTTATAACAGAACGTGCCCCAGGGTGTGATGAAGGTTGTCTTCTCCATGTCTTCAGGTGACATCTTGATCTGATTGTATCCTGAAAATCCGTCCATGAAGGAGAATACCGAGAACTGAGTTGTATTATCAACCAATACATCAATGTGAGGTAATGGGAAGTCATCTTTCGGGCTAGCTCTGTTTAGATCCCGGTAGTCAACACACATCCTTACCTTGCCATCCTTCTTAGGCACGGGCACAATATTAGCGACCCACGGTGGATAGCTAGTTACAGCAAGGAACCCGGCGTCCCACTGCTTTTGCACCTCTTCTTTGATCTTCATTGCCATATCTGGACGAGTACGGCGCAACTTCTGTTTAACTGGCGGGCAATCCTCTCTTAAAGGCAGCTTGTGCATAACAATATCGGTGTCCAACCCTGGCATATCCTGATAAGACCAAGCGAACACATCCACATACTCCTGAAGCAGGTCAATCAGTTGTTTCTTCACTGAGTCTTGTAAGCAGGCCCCGATCTTAACCTCTTTCACGTCTTCATCTGTACCAAGATTAATCGTTTCGACCTCCTCCTGATGAGGAGTGATAACCCTTTCCTCTTGTTTCAACAACCTGGCTAGCTCTTCAGGGAGCTCATAATCTTTTTCAACCCCTTCATCAGCTTGATTGACCGGATTGTCAAAGTCATACGAGGTCATAGCCGTGCTATTGTCGGTGCGGTCTGGAAGGCACTCTCTGCAAGGGTTCAGTTTGTTCATTTTAGTGATTGATTTTAATCTTGTTTAGAAAGAGTGAAATGAAGTTATCACTTTGAAAACATTGCCATTTATTTTTTGTACAAAAAGAAAAATGGAAAAATAGTGAGCGGAAAAGAAAAAGAGACTCATTTGCAAAAGATGTCTGATATTTCATTGATTAATCTTGTTGCACAAAATTACAGATGGCCCGATTACAAAATGAGTCTTGTCATCTTGGGCAAGATGCAAGACTTGATGCATGCTTAAAAATACAGGAAATAATAATTACTCTGCAGGAGTAACTCTTATAATTTCCTGGGAAGACCAGTTTGAGATACTGCTCCCCGGGATCTTTGGACGTATCCAACTCTCCAGGTTGCGGTCGCTTTCATCCTCGTCTTCCAAGTTGTTCACAACATCGGGGGT
Source organism: Lathyrus aphaca (assembly GCA_963966055.1). NCBI lineage: Eukaryota > Viridiplantae > Streptophyta > Magnoliopsida > Fabales > Fabaceae > Lathyrus > Lathyrus aphaca. Next base: position 29,673,621 of record OZ014520.1, on the reverse strand, counting down.
GATCATCCCCCCACTGACAAAATTGGGCTCCTTAGCAGCCTCTGCTTGATCTTGTTGAGTTGGTTTGTAACCCAACCCAAATCTATCCTCCTTCTTCTCTATGAGCAGCAACTTGCCCCAGCCTTGGGCAGTCCCTTCTTCAACAACCTTCCGGGCTTGTTGATAAGATGTCATTGAGGTTCCAGATACAGCGGATGCTTCATTTATGTTCAAGGCCTCAAACCCTTGACTCATAGTTTCGTGGATTTCCCCATCCATCTCAATGTATTTGTATGTAGCCAGATGGCTAACAAAAATATCTTCCTCTCCACAAATAGTAACGACTTGGCCCTCCCACTCGAATTTTAACTTCTGGTGAAGGGTAGACGTAACTGCGCCAGCGGCATGAATCCAAGGTCTACCCAACAAACAGCTGTAGGCCGGCTGAATGTCCATCACGTAGAAGGTCGTTTTGAAAGTTTGTGGGCCAATCGTTATAGGCAACTCAATTTCTCCCAGAACTGATCTCTTAGAACCGTCAAAGGCTCTCACTACCAGGTTACTGGGACGTAATGCCAATCCTTCATACTCCAGCTTCACAAGGGCTTTTTTAGGTAAGACATTGAGGGATGACCCTGTGTCTACCAGTACATGGGAAAGAACTGCACCCTTACACTCCATGGTAATGTGCAAAGCCTTGTTGTGATTGCGACCTTCCATAGTCAAATTAGTGTTGGTAAATCCTAGTCCATTACTAGCGTTAACATTTCCAACCACAGCCTCTAACTGATTGACGGTAATCTCCTCTGGCACATAAGCTGCGTGCAAAACTTTTAGTAGTGCGTTCCGATGAGCCTCGGAGCACATTAACAATGATAAAATGGAGATCTTTCAAGGTGTCTGGTGAAGCTGGTCCACTATCTTGTAATCACTTTTCTTGATGATTCTCATGAATTCATCAACCTCTTGATCAAACGGGGTTTTCAAAGCTTCTTTAGCAACTTGATCTTCTTGCACCATGCTCTTCCCTTTTGCCTTGGCAGCAGTTTCTGCTTCGGCACTGGGTCTTGGAATTTGTGGGGCAAAGAGACGTCCGCTTCGAGTGAAGCCTCCGCCTCCCCCCACATTGTCTATTTGTGGTGAAGAAGTTGATGATTCCAAAGTGATTTTCTGTCCTTCGCAGTATAGATCGGAGCCGTAATGCCAAGGGATGGCATTACTGCTTTCATAAGGTACTGGCCCAGGCACCGTGATAGTGACTGGACTGATAGCAGCTGCAGAATGGACCATGATGGTATGCGGATCATAGTATATTGTAACCGGTGCTCTGACAGGAGTGGTACTTTGTGAGTTGTAGGCAGAATCATTTGCAGGATCATAATAAATTGTAACTGTTGAGACATTTTCACTGTTTGCTGTTGAAGTTGTAGGAGACACTGTTGGATGGATGACTGTTGCTGTTGTAGGAGATTCTGAATGAAGGGGTGCTGAAGTTGTAGAAGGGATGTTTGCTGATATTTGGTCTGTTGAAGTGACAGATGAAGCATTTGTTGATGAAACTGAAGAGTTGTTTGGAACAATGGTTGTTGCAGTTGTAGAAGACTCAGGAACTGTTGTTAAGGAGATTGCTGGATTGGTAGGTATTGATGTTGTGATTTGAAGCAGGCCACTCTGGATGAGACCATCTATGCCATCTCTCAAGTTATCACACCCATTCACTGAAATGTTGCAATAACCACATCCTAGCTCACATCCCGGGAACATTTGACATTCAAGGAGTTGAGCTTTAATCTCTACCAAGGGTGTCCGAATCTGACCCACACTGGTTATCAAGTAAGACGGCTTATCTTCCTCAATAGCATTGATTCTGGGTCCTCCGTGGTTTGGCATAGGGTTCTTTTTAACATTTGGTGGTGGTGCAAAGTTTAGAGCTTTAGAATCTACCAAGTCCTGTACTTTCATGTGCAAAGCTCTGCACTTCTCTGTACTGTGGCCAGGTGCATTTGAGTGAAAGGCACATCTGGCGCTGGCGTCATAATTTCTGGGCAGACTGGCAGGATCTGGAGGTGCCAATGTCCTTAGCTCAACCAGGTTGAGTTTCAGGAGTTGTGGCAATAATGTGGCATAAGGCATAGGGATCGGATCGATCACCCTATTGGCCTGAGATGGTCTCTGTTGATACGGTCTTTGCTGATTGTTGTTGTTGGTGTTGTTGTTGTTATAATTTCTCTGAGGTGGATACTGAGTTTGTTGCTGGTAGTGAGATGGTTGCTGCGGTTGGTATGCTGGTTGAGGATGAATTGGAGCGGGAATGGTGACTACTTCCACAGACCTATGAACATACTGGGGTCTTCCCCTGCTGGTATGGATAGCATTAGTCTCACCAGTTCTCCTTGGGCCTACAAAAGGCTTTCTTGGGTTGCTGGATGAGCTAGCACCGTTGTCAGAAATTTTGCCCAACTTTAATAGGCTCTCAATTCTTTCTCCAGCTATAACTACATCTGCAAAGCTGGTAGAAGAAAAGGCAGCTAGCCTATCAATGTATGTCCCTTGGAGGGTGTTCATAAACATGTCGGCCATCTCCCTCTCCGACATGGGTGGCTGGACAGCAGCGGCAAGCTGTCTCCACCTCTGGGCGTACTCCCGGAAGCTTTCTCTAGATGATTGTGACATTCCCATCAGGAGGGTCCTGTTGGGAGCCATATCCAAATTATACTGGTATTGTCTAATGAAGGCCTCAGCCAAATCCTTCCAACACCTGATGGTTGCTCTAGTCAAATGAGAGTACCATTCCCTTGAAGCTCCCGTTAAGCTATCCTCAAAATAAAACATCCATAGCTTTTCATCCATGGTGTATGCCTTCAGCCTCCCTAGAAAAGATTGCAGGTGGGTCCGTGGACAGGAGGTTCCGTTGTACTTCTCAAAGCACGGAGGTTTAAACTTGTGGGGAATCCTGACCCCGTCCACTAAGCCCATGTCCATGACATCAAAACCCAAGGAGTTTTGAGACTCCAAGGACCTTAATTTTTCAGCAATTTCATCTAGCCTTCTGTCATAGGCTTCATCCCCAGCTCCCATCACTGTGAACTGATCTTCCTGGGGGTCTTCTTGGAGTACTCTGCCTGTAGTAGCACTCCCTTGCACATTAGCAGGGATATTGATCCCTGGATGAAGGTGGGGTCCAAATACAAGTGGGTTGATATGAGGTTGAACCCTCTCATTGTTGCTTGTCCCACCAGTCCCCAGATGGGGGTCTTCCTGAGTCTGCCTTTTTACCAAGGCTCTTAATCTTTCTTGGCTCTGTGCCAATCCATTCATCACCTCCATAAATTGTGTCATCTGATTCCTCATTTCCAATCTCTCATTGGCCATTTGGGTCCTGACCTCTGTAAGGTCTTGCTGTACCTGGTCCATCTATATACCCGGAAGGTTGTTGCGGGTAGGATATCTGTGTGGACGGTTGAGTGGGAATACCCGACGTCGAGCAATAGTTCCTGAACCACAACAGAGTTAGTAACAAACAAAACAAAAAACCTACAAAACAAAAACAAAGGTTAGTATGCAATGCAGCTATGCTTATTTGATTTCAAGGTATCCGGCTTGGCACTTGGTTTTGACCTTTCCAGACCCTTGAGGAAGATGCTTTTGATGTTGCTTGAAGAACTCAGATAAAAACAAACCAACACATATATTAAAAAAATTAAATGATACATAGTTTGTTTCTTTTTACAATACATGCCCTCTGAGGGGTCCAAATACAACAAGAGAAAAGAAAAGTACAATAAAATGATAACAACAACAAGCAAAAGTCAGACACCAAGACCAAACTCATCTTCCTGAACTTCCTTTAGAAGTGCTTCAGTTACCGGATCAGCTGGACGCTCTGTAAGGTTCCTGATAAGGAGATTCCTGGTAGTAACAGCTGCAGTTAGCTTCTTGTGTCGACTCTGGTCCTTTGACCTCTTCACACCAGCTTTAATTTTCAACTCTGAGATCTCTCTCTGGGCTGCTAGCAGGGCTTCCTGTTGCTCCTTTGCACTAGCTTCCAACTGCTCAATCTTGTCCTGAGTCCTCTTATCTTCCTGAGTACGGGCTTCGGTGATCCTGACCCACCTAGCTTAACTCTCTTTCAGATACAAATCAGTCATAGCCTTCTGGAACTGAGCCTCCTTGCAGGCATTCTTCAAGATCTGCTCTCCGGCCCTTGACTTCTTAATGTAGTCCTCTGACTTCTCAATCCTAGCTAGATGCTCCAACTTTAGCTTTTCCAACCTTTCAATGTCCAGCCGACCGTCACTCCTCTCCCAGAGGGTCTTCTGCAGAGCCTGAGTCAAATTCTCATTCCTCTCTTTCAATTTCTCAAACTCCTCCAGGCTGACAGTAGCTGGAGGTGGTGCTGTGGATGGCACAGGTGCATCCTCAATAGTGAAAGGCATCCCAGAAATTTGTGCCCTGGCATGAGACCACTCATAGTACTGAGCTGAGGCCACATTGTTGCATCTTCCAAGAACAGCCATTCCCTTGGTCTGGACATTGTCCCAAGCCCAGGATGCTTGCCTGACAATAGCTAGATTAGGCTTAATCTCACAATAAAGGGTCTCAGCCAAGTCTTGTGCTCTAGGAGAGGGGACCAATGCATAGCCCAACTGTCTTTTGAATAGCAGAGGGTTGTAGTTGATGCAACCCTTTACTCCTATCAGGGGTACATTGGGGTACTGCCCACAACTAGTAATGATGTCCCTGCCTTTGGTGCTCTGAGTACACCACCTAATGTCAGCTGAGGTCAGAGAAATGAGTCTTCTAGCTCAATTCTTTTGCTGGTGAGGATTCAAGAATGCATCAGTCTTGGGCAGGTGTCTGAGCAGCCAGGTATGGAATAGGGGAGCACAGCATCTCACCAATCTCCCTCTCTGCTTTTCATTCCTTTGGTGGATAGAGTAGTAGAAATCTCCCAGTAAGGTGGGCACTGGGTTCCTCAGAATGAAAAGGTGAATGGCATTCTTGCTAATAAATTTAGGCTCATCTGCAAAAAGTATGACCCCATATATGCTAAGGGCCAACAAAGCACAGACTGCCTTCCACTCTCCCAAAGAGGCCTTTAGGATGGCCTGAGAAGTCAAGAAATCCAAATGTAGACCTAAGATTCCAGCCTTGGTAGCCATATTCTGCCCAATCAGAACTGGTTCCAGATACAAGGCCTTTGCCACCTCTTTATTACTAGGAAAAGCCATCTCAGGGTTGAAAGGGACTCCACCCCTGACAGGTACACCAACCAATGATGAATACTCCTCTAATAAAGGCCCCAACTGAAAATCCTGAAAGGTGAAGCACCTCAGGGGGGGATCATAGAACTGCAGGCAAGTATGAATCAAGCTCCTCTGGGAAGGGTCCAAATCCATAACCACATCAAGTATGCCTCCATAATGTTCTCTGAATAGCGGTATATGGTCTGGAGTAATCAGGGTCTGGATCTTCCTGATGCCAGCTAACTCAGGCTCAAAGAAATGGTAGGAGATGTTACTCTTCTTGGGTGCCATGTTTGCTGATGAAGAGCTGAAACAGATGCTGATGATGGAGAATAACACTGCAGATGGGCCACTGACAGGCAGGTGCTGGTGATAACAGTAGCTGAAGCAGGTAACTGATAGCTGAAGCAGATACTGATGAGGATAGGTCTATGCTGATGAAGGGGTCAAAACCAAGCCAACATATATGATGGATACCCTGAAAAACAAATAAGCAAATGTTAAAATGATGCAATGATGATGTATGCAAATGATATGCAAGGGTTTGTGATCAAGCTGGATCTGATCAAGTGCTCTGATATAAGTCCATGTATGTTCAAGAAATCCAGATGGAGGTTCATAAGTCCAGTAACCAAGGTGGGGGACTCAAATAAAGAGTCACATGTCCAGGGTTAAAATCACAAGAACTGTTCCAAAATGGAGTACTCTTAATCAAAACAAAGTAATAGGGTATGCTGAGGTCAAGGGTACCTGCAAACCTGTAAACAGCCCAACCCCCTCACAGGTGATGTTCTAAAACAAGGATCCTCAGACTTGGATCAGTTATGAGAAGTGTAAACACTTCTAACCCGGAGGTACAGTGTTTACAATAACCATAAAAAGTCCTCCTCTAATTCACCTCAGTTTCTGAAGGTCAATATTAAAGGTCATCCAGACTTAGCAAGCTTCCCAGATAGCCCTAGCACTACAGGAAATCTGTAGCATAGAGTTCTCAAGAAGAAACCCATATCTGAACCGTGTTTCATATTCCCGCACCAGACCGATATGGAATGGGAAAGAACATGAACCACTCTAGCCTAGGTGTCACTCAGGTCCCAGGTATAGGACCTCAACTCTCAATAGAACACCCACCCACCAAAGCACAAAACCAGGTCCAGCCAGCACAGTATGACAGTATGATATATATAAAGCTGTAAAGAAAGCAGATAAACAACTGTACATAAACAAAATAAATATACAACACAAATAACACATAACACCCCAGTAAACACAAATCAAACAAGCGCTAGGAGGAACCCACAAAAAGAACCAGAAGCCCTGGTTACAGTATAAGGTTCCCCAGCAGAGTCGCCAAGTTGTCGCTCCCACCAAATGACAACCGGGCCAACAGGGGTACAGACGCGAACGGTCGGAGAAAAGGGGAATGAGAACACACAGGAGTGAACTCAAAAAGACAAGAGTCACCAGCTAGGCATTTTTATCCCGGAGGAAAGGCAATGCTGCATAGACCTAGGAAGATATGGATAAGACGGTTGCGAACCAGAGAGACTGAGAAAGGGGGTTGGTTACAGCCTGGGAAGGTATTAGCACCCAGATTGTCCATCGTATTCGACGGGATCCACGCTTAAATGATTTGTGTTTTAAAGGGGTAGTGTCAGTGCAATTTGTGTATAAAAAGAGCTGGAAAGAAATGTACAGGTGTCAGTGTAAAAGAAAGTGAAGTGTAATATATACAGTGTCAGTGTAGGGACAAGAGTGAAATGCTCAAGACTATGAGGCTAGAAGAATGATGCTAGAAAGAGGGGGAATATACAGAGACTTTTGTTCGATAACTGTTAAGTTATGCCTACGTATCCTCTCGTGCAATGAGGAAGTCAGAACACCGTAGTTCGACCCAAAGAGACTGAAAGGTGAATTGACTTGTGAACTGCTTACTTGCCTATGCTCAAGTGTATGATCTGTCTGGCACAGATGCAAACTGTCTTGCATTAGACGGAAGAAGCAAATTCTCGTTTGTGAGTGAAGGAGATGAGAAAAGAATCCCGGAGGAAACGATTATTGTTTGTTTTTGCATTTTTAGTCTTTTATTGCTTTTGGAAGTTTGTCATAAGTTAATGAGCTTAAGCCTAAACCAATGGATTTAGTAAACTCATCACATCTTCCCTCTGATTAGGGGTAATGAGAGTACCTTAAGTGTGAAGTCAGCTTCTCACACTTAATCACCCTGATGTAAGATTAAGATCATTAACCTACTTGTGATTATTTAGATGTTTTTGTGGTTTTTGTTTAGTGTTGAGTAATGAGATTAAGCCATAATCAGGGATTAAACAGACTCATTACACCATCCTAATAGAAGGATAATAGATGAGAATGTTTAAGCTGAGGAAAGCTCCTCATCTTAATCCATGATTAGGGATTAACCTCATGACAAAACAAAGCCTTTATTATATGTATTTTAGTTAATGATAAGATGAAGAAGTGACTTTTAGGGTTTGTAAGACAACTTGAAGGGGACTTGTCCATTAACACTAGGGTTAGTCCTTCTTAACCAATTAAGGAAGAATTAGAACCCTAATGTAAGGCCCAAGTGTTGCACCCCAAAATTTTCCCTCACAATACAAGACTTTGTGTTCTAAGAAGGTTCACAAGATTCACAATGCCTACAAGACCTTTCATGAGGTTCATGAAGTCTACAAGTTACTTTATGAGGTTCACAAGGTTCACAATACTTACAAAACCTTTCATGAGGTTCATGAAGTCTACAAGTCACTTTATGAGGTTCACAAGGTTCACAAGACCTCCCATGAGGTTCTCAAGACATTTTATTATGGTTCACAAGGTTCACAAAGTTCACAATTGGTCAAAAGAGTTGACAATTCCCTCAGACAATGCACCTCCTAAGCAGTGCATCCAAAACTAGGGTTTTGATTTTAATCAGGCTAAATGGACTTCCAAGGCTTCAAGTGAGCTTCATAACATCTTATATGTGTTTAAGAACCCCCATGACAAGTTTCAAGACTTTTCTCAAAAGTTTGCTCAGTCAAATGATCAGATAAGTCAAAATCAGTCAAAGTAGTTAAAAAGTCAAACTAAGGTCAACTGTGGTCAAACCAAAGTCAAACTTCATGATTTTTTGCCAACATCAAGTATATGAAGTAAAATTCATCATTTGATCAAGGGTTGATCATGATTCATCAAGGAGATTTCAGATCATCAAGAATCAGGAGTTTTTAAATTAGGGTTTCCTCAGTAAAGGTCAACTGAACTTTGACCAGCCATAACTTTCACATACTTCATCACCAAGTCTCCACTCAAAGCTCATTTTGAAGGAAATTGAATTCTCTACAACTTTGTGTCTCACAAGCCAAGCCCAAAAATGCTTCATTTGGAAGGTATGAGCTAAGACATTATAGGTCCTTTTGAAAGTCAACAAAAAGTCAACAACTTCAAAAGGGCATAACTTGAGATTGGTAAATGATATGGACATGAAACCAGTGGGGTTGGTTAGAGGACTCTTCAAGCTTTATAAAATGTCCAAGAACACCCTCATATCCTTAAAATTGAAGGATGTGTGCCCTTGCAAAGTTGGGAAATTTTTGGTTAGTTTATGATGAAAATGGAGGTCTAAAACCAATTACTTCCAAATGGGCTTGCCAAATAATGACCCAATCCATACAATAACCTCATGCACGACCCAATGACGAGAAATTCTGATTTTTATATTTTTATTTGATATTTATTTGAATTTTATTCATTTTAAATCAAATTAAATCAAAATAAAATCTAAAAATCAAAGTTTGGACATGATTCTTCTTCTAGAAATTAATCAATGTTGTTTAACATGATTGGATCTTGTACAAATTCGTGCTAGACCAGATTGGAATACATATATTTGATTTTTTCACATTTTTGGATCATGACATTCCTTCACCATCAAGTCATCCAAAAAGCCCATAAATCCATCATCTTTTGACCTAAATTACATCCCATATAAGTATGCAATAGAAACCAATGAAGGGCCACGGATTTGCAGCAGCCAAGCATCATATTCAAACTTCAAATTTCTCACAAAAAACTCAAATTCGGTTTTTCGATTTCAGCCATTTAACAGAGGTTTTTAAGGTTGAGAAAGTTTCCTTGAGGTTGCTTGAACATGTTTGAATGATCATACGCATCAAAAGCATCATAAACCATGAATACCGAATCCACTTTTGTCTTGAATTTCAAATTTTCGAATTCACTAACATATGCATTATGAACTGTTTTTGATGACTGATATGTGTTTGTTGTGATGCCTAGAATGATTCTGGACGTTTGGATTGAAGTTTCATGGCTTAGTTGAGAGAATGCCATTATTAGGGTTTTAACTTTGAATTTGGGGTCAATCAATTCGTGGACCATAAGAGGCTTTCAAAGGGATTTTTGAATTCTATAAGACCTGGGCTTTAATTCCCCATAATAATTATGGATTAATTGTGTGTATTTCGTATCCTATGAGAATCGCAGGTTTTGTTACAAAAAATTTTCGCAGGAAATTGCATAGCAAAATTCGCAGGAAATTTCGCAAGACTGGAGGTTGAAGATGACTGTGTGGCAGTGCACGATTGGACGAAATTGAAGACGGAGGAATACACGCAACAAAAGGAGCTGGTGTTGGACTATTCTCATAAGCATGCAGCTTGTCCCAGTGGTTGGAGGCGTGTATGTATAGGGTTTGGTCTTGGGTTCGATTCCCTGTTTATTGCATTTTGTTCTTTTATTTCATTTATTCTCCAGGTTTGATATATAATATCCAGTGGTCATTACGATAACAAGCGCGCCCATATAGCTTGGTGGTAAAGACTTTGCTTCGTACACATGAGGTTCAGGGTTCAAGTCTTGATGGGAACAATTTTTTTGGTTTTCTCAAACATTAAAGAATATTTTTCATATTATTATGTTTGGACCACTCAATAACACAACCAGCACGCAGCTCAGTTGGTTATGCTCCTCATTATCCAGGTAAAGGACCTGGGTTCAAACCCCAGGTCCTATTTTTTTGAGTTTTTTTTTCATATTTTCTTTATTTTTACTTATTTTAAACATTAACTTAATTTAGTATAATTCAAAATAATTATTAAATAAATATCATAATATATTTCTATAAAAACTTTATATTTTCAAAAAAAATCATAATCTATTTTCTTAAATATAAAATTGTTTCTATTCATTTTGCAATATGTTTATATTATTATCATGTATATATGCTTGTAAATAAATTAGATAATTAGGTTTAGACTAATTCCATAAACCCTAATATTTTGTATATAAATTAAACCCTAATTATTTTCACAAAACCCTAAATTTCTTTTATTTTAAAAATTTAATTATATTTTATAATTTGTTTAAATCTTATTTAAAATAATTAAAATTTTGTAAATATAATTATAATTAATCATATTTTCATAATATATAAATATTCTACAAATTATTTATAATGTAATTTTGTATGTTTAAAATTGCTAATTTTTAATTATAATTTATTTTTTTCATAATATGTTCATAATTTATTTAATTTGTTTATAATTTTAAATTTTATAATTAATTAATATAATTGCTCATATTTTTCTACTAACCATTAAAATTTTGTTTATTATAATATATTTGCTTATTTTTATTATTATTGTTATTACATGATTATTACTAACCCCATTTATTCTTATTATTATTACTAACCCAATTAAATTGCTTATTTATTTTACTTATTATTTATATTTTGCTTATTTACTTATTTATTTATTTTTGCTATTTATTTAAATTGCTTTATTATTATGTAATTGCTCCTGGATGTAATTTTCTTAAATATTTAAATTATTTATTTTTCATGCTATGGTTAGTAAATAGGGAGTGAAAACTATTTGTATTTAAAAATTGAATTTAGGTCATTTAAATTATAAGATAAATATTTAAAATTAAACACTCACACACGTAAGTCGATCTTTGATCGCCATCTCACTTTCTAGGGTTGCCTCTCAATGTTGCCTATTCAAAAAGGTCAAGTAGGGTGTGTAAAGCAAAGTCCCTTAAAAGAAAAGTCATCTAGTCCCTTCATAATCAAAGATCAAGTCCCTTAATGGTTGCCTTTCAATATGATCTTGTCCCTTTCGAATAATGATGACAGTCCCTCCAAAAATTGCTTAATACACCCTACAGTTGCCTACATAAACAGATGTCCCTTCATATGTCCCTTACATCCAAGGTAATGACTACCTATTCCTTAATAATAGGGATAGTCTTACCATTTAAAGGATAAAGAACAGAAAGACTTAAACTTTAGGGTAGGTTCCTCATAGTTACTTGCTCACTATTCAAAAACTTTTCAAACATTTCACAATTTCAAACAATTTTCAAACACAAGTTTTTTACGCATCCGTACATGGATCATTATCAAACTCTTAAGAAAATTTTTTAATCACACACTACACTTCTCAAAACAATTTAAAGTGAGCTAAGTAACTAAGAGCCCATGGATAACCATGGATGTAAAGGGTGCTAACACCTTCCCTTTACATAACCTACCCCCCGGACCCAAAAAAATCTTTTAAGGTCTTTCCTGTTCTTTTATGCCCTTTCCTTTGGATAAAATAAAAGTCGGTGGCGACTCTTGCTATCCGCAACATTTAACTAAAGTCAGTTCTCCCACCGTGTTACAGAACTGGCGACTCTGCTGGGGATTTAATAAAAGAGGGGTACCCTTAGGAATTAGATCACTTTAAAATTGTTTGCCTTGTTTGCTTTATACTTACTTGTTGGGCTCTTATGTGTGAAAAATCCTAACCCGGATCTAGTGTACCTTAGGTAAATGGCAATAGACCAAGGAAACTGTACGGCGTATACTGATATGGTTGATCTGGTGGCCATAGTTAGTGTGACTTCTTGGTTGGTGCTTATGTTCCTTAAGTCAAGTTGAGGATAATATGAGGCTGCCATATGTTGTCAATGCACTAACTAACTTTTAGAACCCTAGTTATCCCATCTTGGCCTTTAGAAAGTAGTGAGGTAACCGGCTTTGGTGCAGACTGAAGTTGGTTGACACTCGATACTACGCTCATTGAGATTCTAAACTTGGAGGGTTTTGGTTGGCAAGTAAGTTGCCTTCTGAGCAACCACCCTTGTGAAGAATCAATGATATTGAGATCCCTTAGAACCTGGTTACTTTTATAGGACAGGATGAACCAACTAACTTCAGGGAAGGGTACTTACCTTTGAACCTCATGCAAGCCTTTAAGCCTAGGGCTATTGTGTGACTTGTTTGTGTGTGCCACATGTTTGTGATTGAGCATAACATCATGACATCATCATGCATCATAAGCATAGCATTTTCACTAACCATTTCAAGGACCAAAGTATTTATCTTTGTTCTTTGTTGCAGGTCATGGCTTCTGCTCGTAGAAACACCATCAGGATCAACTTTGTGGGCATACCTGCCAAGCTTAAAGAGTTGGTTTCTCAACTGCCTGATCACTCCCAATTCATCAAGAGACATGGACACCTATTGGACCTAGTCACTTCAGGGTTCAATGAAGACATGATGAGTGTCCTGTTTCAGTTCTTTGACCCTAAGCACCACTGCTTTACATTCCCTGACTATCAGCTGGTTCCAACCATGGAGGAGTTCTCTAAACTTCTGGGTATACCTGTGCTTGATAAAAGACCCTTCACAGGCTTAGAGAAGGAGCTTAAACCAGAGGTTATTGCTGCAGCTCTACATCTTAAGAAGTCTGACATTGTTCTAGAAACGAGAAGCGGAGTCAAAGGTATTCTTGCCAAGGTGTTGATAGAGAAAGCTCAAGTATTCTTGAAGGCCATGAGCTATGATGCTTTTGAGGAGATCTTAGCCTTACTGATATATGGCTTAGTATTGTTCCCCAATCCAGATCAGTTCATAGACGTTCATGCCATCAATATATTCCTGAGTCACAATCCAGTGCCTACCTTACTTGGAGACATTCTGCATTCTCTTCATACCCGTACTACAAGGGCAAGAGGAACTTTGATGTGCTGCATACCTTTGCTTTCTAGGTGGTTTATTTCTCACCTTCCTCGCTCAGTAATGAAGAATGAGCAAGGGTTCAGATGGTCCAAGAGGATCATGTCACTTTCTCACTCAGATATCCATTGGTGCTTCAGATCTATGGAGAATGTCACCATCATTGACCGTTGCGGGGAGTTTCCTAATGTGCCACTTCTAGGCATAAGAGGGGGCATTACCTACAACCCTTCTTTAGCTTTACGACAGTTTGGTTACGCTCGAAGTGATGGCCCACATGACATGTTGATTCAGGGCATTATGTTTGACTACGACAACGATCTTCAAGGTTATCGTCAGAGATTCATACGAGCATGGGGAAAAGTAAACAAGGTTGGAAGCAAGACTCTGGAGCCTAAGTACACTATTCCTATGGAAGCTTATCTCAGATGGGTGCGATCTCGTGCTCAGACTCTCATGATGCCATATCCTGCTATCCTGCCAGTTACCATGGAACCTGTTGCTGAAGGAGATACTTCTTATACCATCCTTCACCCAGACATGCCTACTGACATGGAGGATTTACAGAGGTCCTGGATCCAGTTGAAGGAGCAAAGGGATGCTTTCGAGGCTCATTACAAAGAAAGCCAAGAAAGAATCCTGGAGCTAACAAAACAACTTCACGAGGAACGGAATCTCAACTCGTACCTCAACACAAAGAGGAAACGTCCATGGGAGACTTAAAACCCCATCTCTTGTATTTATTTCATTTTCTGTAAGCCCAAGAGGCAAAAAAAATTTATTACTAATAAAAGTTTACCTTCTTGTTTGTTTAAGCAAATTTAAATCCTGCGGTCCTTGAAAACATTGCATATGCATTCACATATCATTTCATTACATCACAGGTTTATAATTGTGCACAGGTTTCTTATCTTCTCGCTGTTTATTTCAGCAATGGCTCTTGAACAAACAGTTAAGGATCTCCAGGCACAAAATGCACAGTTCCAAGAGTTGATCCTGAATTTGTCCAAGGGACAGGATGAATTAAAGACACTGCTGGCTAAGAATCCTGAGGACAACAAGGATGATCAGCTGAAACAACTACAAGCTGAGATAACGGAAATGAGGATCCAGATGAATGGCCAGGTGGCTCTTATTCAAAGATTAGCTCAGGGGCAAAAAGAGCTAAGAACCTTTGTCCACAAACTTCAAAGTAATAGGGACAGGGATCTAATTGTCAGTGAACCTCCATTAAAACAAGCTGATTTGGTTGAAAGGAGGATGAAGATAAAAGAGGGTAAGAGACAGGTTGCCATTGATTGTTCTTCAATTGAAGAAGAAAGACCTGATAAGGTTAATCCACCTCAACACCAGAAATGTAGAAGGCAGTTTGTCAAGTTCAGCACTCCAATGTCACAAGTTCTGCAATGCTTGTTGGAGATGAACCTAATTTCCTTGAAAAATCCTCCTCAAAATCCTAAAACTTCCTCTCCTCGCTATAATCCCAAGGCAAGGTGTGGTTATCACTCCAACTGTCCTGGACATGATACTAATAGTTGTTGGACATTGAAGAAAAAGATCCAAGACCTGATTGACGAAGGAATCCTAGAGGTTACTCCAGAAGGTCAAGTTGAATTCTACTATCACCCATCAAACACCGAAGCTGCAAGACAAGTTGCCCAGTGTAGCAAGAAAGGAAGCCTACCTATTCCTGTTGAGATATGGGGCACCTTGGGACATCCAAGTGGTAAATTTGATTTCATGGTGAAGTATACTGCTCCTCAAAGTTCACAAATTGCAATTAAAGACATTCAGCCAACTGGATGGGACAACATTTGAATTTTCATTTGTAATTTCTTTTATTTGTTTAAACACTTACTATTATGTTAAACTTTTGTTTTCATTAATGCATTGCATATGTTTGTCTTGAATTAATCCATTCGTTCCACTATATTTTGAATTATGCTTCTTATTTATATCTTGTGATATTTAACTCCTGATAAAGCTATAAGCCTGTAGAGGGAAGATGACGAAAACAATACCATAATCTTATGCAGTATGCTTTTGAACAGACTATGCTGACGATGTACAGGCATTGTTTCAATTCCTAAACAGTGGAGATATAAGGAAGTTAATCCCTAGTCAACCCTTTTGAGCCTATGAAGTAGGAGTTTTTATTCTCGCACAAATTAAAACCCTTATTCATAACCCGGGGCAGGTAGTTACTCGGTTAACTCAAATATGCCAATTATCTGTGTTGTACACAACTAATGATGGTTCTCTGTAATCATTAAATCTGACAGTCAATATCCAGCAAAAGAACAGTCTTGCTAAGTCAAAACCTATGAAGGAGACTTAGTAAAAAAATTAAGACATCCCGTTGACTGTAAATTTGAAATAAACAGTTCAGGCAAAAAGAAGGGATAACAAAGTCAAAAGAAAAAAGAGGTCACTATGAATCCTCAACAAAGAAAGATGACTGAATGTTCAAATAAATTTTTGGTTTCTGAACCATCACAAATGTCAGTGTTACAATACCAAACTTCTTTGGAGCTTTAATGCATAAGTTAACCGAACATAGGACTGAAGAACATCATGGAGATTGGGTTGGGTACAAATAAAATTTGAGCCTTTATCCTTTGTTTCTTAAACCGTGAACCAGGCCACGTTACAACCCTTTAAAAGTCCTAACTGAAGCATGGTTAGTTCAAAAGCGTACTGCTACAAAAAGGTATCCTGACTCCTTTAGGGCTTATTATAAAACTTGAGTTAATATCACAATTTTCACAAAAAATGTTTTTCTAAAAATAACTCTTTTTCAAAATTTCAAGACAGACATAAGCATTGCATTTTTGAATATATTTGTTTACATATACTTGAGTGTTTGATAAACAGAGAAACTTACAGGATGAATGTTCAAAGTCCTTCCGATAAACAAAGTTGCTTCCTGGATCAAAGCCCATATATACAAAGGGGCATAGTCATTATCTCCCAATCAAGGGGGCAGGCCATGATACTACCTAACTCATTTGAGGCAATCAGGACAAGATTCAACTATGTTTAAGCAGCCAGAGGCAGATCTCCTCATCTATCTGAAGTGCCAAGGGTAACATTACAGAATTCATAATGCCAGGGGCATGGTCATTGTTTCCTAATCAAAGGGGCATACCAAGTTACTGTTCAAATCATTCGGGGCAATCAATTCCAGATCCAACAGTGCTTAATAGCCAGGGGCATCTCTTCTCATATATTTGAATTACCAAGTTCATGATGTCAAGGGCATATTATTATGGGGCATTCTGCTTAGTTCTCCTGAGGTAACTACATTCAGATACTTCCCTTTTGGGACAATTCATCCTCAACCAAGGGGCAATGCTTTCTTTTCAAATCTAGTAGCCGGAGCGTATATGGTCCATTACAATTTGAAGATACATTCCTCTCGTTATATTACCTTGATTTGGAGTTATCAGCAGAAGTCATTGTGGGAATTAATGGTCTACGCCAGTAGTATCAGATGGTGTCAGTATCATGTCTTCAGATCCAGCTATGAGAATTTCTGGGAGGGTATTCAGGAAAGTTAAAAATTTCAGGAGCTCTAAATCCAATTGGTTATTCACTCTCGAAGTTGAAACGATTTTGTTTTTCAAGATCAACTTTACTTTTCCCTCTGAATCCAGATTTACTTTTACCCTATTTTACATATGCGAAACGTCCATTGGTTGTGCTTGAATGCATGTATACTTAATATGATTGATGTTTACCAGAAATGCATGGAAATGCAGTAATAGTATTTACTAAGGACGAACGAGGGAAGGATTTCAACGAAGCTTCGCCGGTTCATCTCTACAAAACAGTTACAAACCCTCAGTAGGACAAATCTATCTTCATAAAGTCACATCTCCCCTGGAATTTATATCCATCTCTTTTATCCTCATACGGATATTCGGGAATTTACTTTCCAATAGGAGTACGACGAACGAAGACGAGAGGTTATGTATACCTTACTATCCCCAGCAGACGGGAGGTTATATATACTTTGCTATCCCCAGCAGACGGGATGTTATATATACCTTGCTATCCCCAGCAGACGGGAAGTTATATACACCTTGCTATCCCCAGCAGACGGGAGGTTATATATACCTTACTATCCTCAGCAGACGGGAGGTTATATATACCTTGCTATCCCCAGCAGATGGAAGGTTATGTATAATATATTATCAAACAAGACGGGAATGAGTTCCTCATATTCTTCAATAACGAGTCAGGATTTATTTTCCCTGGCCAGCAGTTGTTATACGAAGATGTCCGGACGCTTCAGGCAGTATCATATCATACATACATCATTTACATCATACCATAACATACATATCCATAGATACATAATACATTACTCAGGTGCATCATATCCTACATACATACATAATGCATAAAATAATATTATTATACAGAATGCTACCTTGTTTTCAGGTTAATTCTCCAGCAAACAAACTTCATCAACAACTTGTGACTATCAGGACTGCTTTATCCTCCTGAAGGTTATCATTTCATCAGGACTGCTTTATCCTCCTGAAAGTTTCTTATACTTCAGGATTGCTTTATCCTTCTGAAAGCATATTACCTCCTCGGGACGTTGTTTATCTTCCTGAAAGCTATCACCCCTATCTCAGGACTGCTTTATCCTCCTGAAAGTACATTACTACTTCAGGACTGCTTTATCCTCCTGAAAGCATCACTATATCAGGACTGCTTCATCCTCTTGAAAACATATCATCCATCAGGACTGCTTCATCCTCCTGAAAGCTTATTATTCTCTCAGGATTGCTTTATCCTCCTGACAGCTTATTGCACCTCAGGATTGCTTTATCCTCTTGAAATCATATTATTACCTCAGGACTGCTTTATCCTCCTGAAAGTCATCATCACTACCTCAGGATTGCTTCATCCTCCTGAAAGCATATTATCAATTTCTCAGGACTGCTTTATCCTCCTGAAAGCATACTATTACCTCAGGATTGCTTCATCCTCCTGATAGCTATCAATCCATCAGGATTGCTTCATCCTCCTGAAAGCATACCATTACCTCAGGATTGCTTCATCCTCCTGATAGCTCATCACAACCTCAGGACTGCTTCATCCTCCTGAAAGCTTATTATTACCTCAGGACTGCTTTATCCTCCTGAAAGCTTATTACCTCTTCAGGACTGCTTTATCCTCCTGACCTCAGGACTGCTTTATCCTCCTGAAAGCATATTATCAATTTCTCAGGACTGCTTTATCCTCCTGAAAGCATACTACTACATCAGGACTGCTTTATCCTCCTGAAAGTTATCATCACTACATCAGGACTGCTTCATCCTCCTGAAAGCATATCACTACATCAGGATTGCTTCATCCTCCTGATAACTCATCACTACTTCAGGATTGCTTTATCCTCCTGACAGCTTATTATTACCTCAGGACTGCTTTATCCTCCTGAAAGTTATTATCATTACCTCAGGATTGCTTCATCCTCCTGAAAGCATATCACTACATCAGGACTGCTTTATCCTCCTGAAAGCTATCATCATTACCTCAGGACTGCTTTATCCTCCTGAAAGCATCATTACCTCAGGACTGCTTTATCTTCCTGAAAGCATATTACTACCTCAAGACTGCTTTATCCTCCTGAAAGCATATTACTATTTCGGGACTGCTTTATCCTCCTGAAAACTATCATTATACCTCCATATTTTGGACTGCTTTATCCTCCAAGAAATGTATCTGAAGAACTTTTCTCCATGTGGCATCTTTAATCCCACTCAAGCATATTCAACTAGTCATCAGTATCTCTCTACGCACCGGTGAGTGCAAATTTTTGGGCTTTTGTGTTCAATCCCTTTCAACCTTCCAGGTCACGACTGGCAAATATACCAATCTAACCCCTCAGGTTTTAGAAAATTGAACAGGGGCAGCTGTTGCACCCCAAAATTTGCCCTCACAATACAAGACTTTGTGTGCTAAGAAGGTTCACAAGGTTCACAAGATTCACAATGCCTACAAGACCTTTCATGAGGTTCATGAAGTCTACAAGTTACTTTATGAGGTTCACAAGGTTCACAATACTTACAAAACCTTTCATGAGGTTCATGAAGTCTACAAGTCACTTTATGAGGTTCACAAGGTTCACAAGGTTCACAAGACCTCCCATGAGGTTATCAAGACATTTTATGATGGTTCACAAGGTTCACAAAGTTCACAATTGGTCAAAAGAGTTGACAATTCCCTCAGACAATGCACCTCCTAAGCAGTGCATCCAAAACTAGGGTTTTGATTTTAATCAGGCTAAATGGACTTCCAAGGCTTCAAGTGAGCTTCATAACATCTTATATGTGTTTAAGAACCCCCATGAAAAGTTTCAAGACTTTTCTCAAAAGTTTGCTCAGTCAAATGATCAGATAAGTCAAAATCAGTCAAAGTAGTTAAAAAGTCAAACTGAGGTCAACTGTGGTCAAACCAAAGTCAAACTTCATGATTTTTTTTCCAACATCAAGTATATGAAGTAAAATTCATCATTTGATCAAGGGTTGATCATGATTCATCAAGGAGATTTCAGATCATCAAGAATCAGGAGTTTCTAAATTAGGGTTTCCTCAGTAAAGGTCAACTGAACTTTGACCAGCCATAACTTTCACATACTTCATCACCAAGTCTCCACTCAAAGCTCATTTTGAAGGAAATTTAATTCTCTACAACTTTGTGTCTCACAAGCCAATCCCAAAAATGCTTCATTTGGAAGGTATGAGCTAAGACATTATAGGTCCTTTTGAAAGTCAACAAAAAGTCAACAACTTCAAAAGGGCATAACTTGAGATTGGTAAATGATATGGACATGAAACCAGTGGGGTTGGTTAGAGGACTCTTCAAGCTTTATAAAATGTCCAAGAACACCCTCATATCCTTAAAATTGAAGGATGTGTGCCCTTGCAAAGTTGGGAAATTTTTGGTTAGTTTATGATGAAAATGGAGGTCTAAAACCAATTTCTTCCAAATGGGCTTGCCAAATAATGACCCAATCCATACAATAACCTCATGCACGATCCAATGATGAGAAATTCTGATTTTTATATTTTTATTTGATATTTATTTGAATTTTATTCATTTTAAATCAAATTAAATCAAAATAAAATCTAAAAATCAAAGTTTGGACATGATTCTTCTTCTAGAAATTAATCAATGCTGTTTAACATGATTGGATCTTGTACAAATTCGTGCTAGACCAGATTGGAATACATATATTTGATTTTTTTCACATTTTTGGATCATGACATTCCATCACCATCAAGTCATCCAAAAAGCCCATAAATCCATCATCTTTTGACCTAAATTACATCCCATATAAGTATGCAATAGAAACCAATGAAGGGCCACGGATTTGCAGCAGCCAAGCATCATATTCAAACTTCAAATTTCTCACAAAAAACTCAAATTCGGTTTTTCGATTTCAGCCATTTAACAGAGGTTTTTAAGGTTGAGAAAGTTTCCTTGAGGTTGCTTGAACATGTTTGAATGATCATACGCATCAAAAGCATCATAAACCATGAATACCGAATCCACTTTTGTCTTGAATTTCAAATTTTCGAATTCACTAACATATGCATTATGAACTGTTTTTGATGACTGATATGTGTTTGTTGTGATGCCTAGAATGATTCTGGACGTTTGGATTGAAGTTTCATGGCTTAGTTGAGAGAATGCCATTATTAGGGTTTTAACTTTGAATTTGGGGTCAATCAATTCGTGGACCATAAGAGGCTTTCAAAGGGATTTTTGAATTCTATAAGACCTGGGCTTTAATTCCCCATAAAAATTATGGATTAATTGTGTGTATTTCGTATCCTATGAGAATCGCAGGTTTTGTTACAAAAAATTTTCGCAGGAAATTGCATAGCAAAATTCGCAGGAAATTTCGCAAGACTGGAGGTTGAAGATGACTGTGTGGCAGTGCACGATTGGACGAAATTGAAGACGGAGGAATACACGCAACAAAAGGAGCTGGTGTTGGACTATTCTCACAAGCATGCAGCTTGTCCCAGTGGTTGGAGGCGTGTATGTATAGGGTTTGGTCTTGGGTTCGATTCCCTGTTTATTGCATTTTGTTCTTTTATTTCATTTATTCTCCAGGTTTGATATATAATATCCAGTGGTCATTACGATAACAAGCGCGCCCATATAGCTTGGTGGTAAAGACTTTGCTTCGTACACATGAGGTTCAGGGTTCAAGTCTTGATGGGAACAATTTTTTTGGTTTTCTCAAACATTAAAGAATATTTTTCATATTATTATGTTTGGACCACTCAATAACACAACCAGCACGCAGCTCAGTTGGTTATGCTCCTCATTATCCAGGTAAAGGACCTGGGTTCAAACCCCAGGTCCTATTTTTTTGAGTTTTTTTTTCATATTTTCTTTATTTTTACTTATTTTAAACATTAACTTAATTTAGTATAATTCAAAATAATTATTAAATAAATATCATAATATATTTCTATAAAAACTTTATATTTTCAAAAAAAATCATAATCTATTTTCTTAAATATAAAATTGTTTCTATTCATTTTGCAATATGTTTATATTATTATCATGTATATATGCTTGTAAATAAATTAGATAATTAGGTTTAGACTAATTCCATAAACCCTAATATTTTGTATATAAATTAAACCCTAATTATTTTCACAAAACCCTAAATTTCTTTTATTTTAAAAATTTAATTATATTTTATAATTTGTTTAAATCTTATTTAAAATAATTAAAATTTTGTAAATATAATTATAATTAATCATATTTTCATAATATATAAATATTCTACAAATTATTTATAATGTAATTTTGTATGTTTAAAATTGCTAATTTTTAATTATAATTTATTTTTTTCATAATATGTTCATAATTTATTTAATTTGTTTATAATTTTAAATTTTATAATTAATTAATATAATTGCTCATATTTTTCTACTAACCATTAAAATTTTGTTTATTATAATATATTTGCTTATTTTTATTATTATTGTTATTACATGATTATTACTAACCCCATTTATTCTTATTATTATTACTAACCCAATTAAATTGCTTATTTATTTTACTTATTATTTATATTTTGCTTATTTACTTATTTATTTATTTTTGCTATTTATTTAAATTGCTTTATTATTATGTAATTGCTCCTGGATGTAATTTTCTTAAATATTTAAATTATTTATTTTTCATGCTATGGTTAGTAAATAGGGAGTGAAAACTATTTGTATTTAAAAATTGAATTTAGGTCATTTAAATTATAAGATAAATATTTAAAATTAAACACTCACACATGTAAGTCGATCTTTGATCGCCATCTCACTTTCTAGGGTTGCCTCTCAATGTTGCCTATTCAAAAAGGTCAAGTAGGGTGTGTAAAGCAAAGTCCCTTAAAAGAAAAGTCATCTAGTCCCTTCATAATCAAAGATCAAGTCCCTTAATGGTTGCCTTTCAATATGATCTTGTCCCTTTCGAATAATGATGACAGTCCCTCCAAAAATTGCTTAATACACCCTACAGTTGCCTACATAAACAGATGTCCCTTCATATGTCCCTTACATCCAAGGTAATGACTACCTATTCCTTAATAATAGGGATAGTCTTACCATTTAAAGGATAAAGAACAGAAAGACTTAAACTTTAGGGTAGGTTCCTCATAGTTACTTGCTCACTATTCAAAAACTTTTCAAACATTTCACAATTTCAAACAATTTTCAAACACAAGTTTTTTACGCATCCGTACATGGATCATTATCAAACTCTTAAGAAAATTTTTTAATCACACACTACACTTCTCAAAACAATTTAAAGTGAGCTAAGTAACTAAGAGCCCATGGATAACCATGGATGTAAAGGGTGCTAACACCTTCCCTTTACATAACCTACCCCCCGGACCCAAAAAAATCTTTTAAGGTCTTTCCTGTTCTTTTATGCCCTTTCCTTTGGATAAAATAAAAGTCGGTGGCGACTCTTGCTATCCGCAACATTTAACTAAAGTCAGTTCTCCCACCGTGTTACACCAAGTTACAAGCTTGATGTCTTGATGATTATTGAGATGGATTGATTTAAAGGAATTAAACACATTAAGGGTTTAACACTTAGGATTAAAGTTATACACTCCATCCTAATAGAAGGATGCAGGCATAAGCTTAATCACAAAGCCTTAAAGCCTTTAGGGTTTAGTCCCTGATTGTGAGATGAGAAGAGAAGACTCAAAAGAGACACAAAGGTAAAAATAAGTGGGGGACTAATCAAAACCCTAATCATTGTCATGCTTGGTTGTTCCTAAGGTTTGTGAGGTTTACAAGAAAGATCTTCAATGGAAACACCAGGAAACAGATGAAAGGAGCAAAGGAGAAGCAAAGTAACTTGCTTCTTTTAAGAAGACAAGTCACTTGAGGAAAGAAAGTAAGAGGAAGAAGAAAGAGCAAGCTCCATCTCAAACACAAAACAAAATGCAGCAATGATGCATAAGGGAGATGAAAAGAAAAAGTGAGAAGTGAAGGCAAATTCACTTCTCAAAGTTGCTTATCACCTGAAAAGTTAGTGAAAGAAATGCAATGTAATGCAAAATGAAATCAAATGGCATGATGCAAATCAAAATCAGAAGCATGTGAGTGATGAAAATGATGCTATGAGATGACACAAACATGAAACAAGGCATGAGGATGATCTTATGAACAAATGAATGCAAGAGAAGCATGCTTAGAACTATGAACATACATGAAAAGTTATGGAATGCAAATGACATACAAAGTGGCAAATGAAATATGTAATGATCAAACATGCTTCTAATATGTCTTAAGATATCTAATGAATCAAATGGATACACAAAATGCTATGGCAAGTCATGGTATGAATGCAAATGCAAGATGAATGCAAGAGGAAGCCCAAATTAGGGTTTATGATCAATGCACAAACCAAAAACCAAAACCAGAAGCAAACATCAAGATAAAAAATTGAAAATGCAATCAAGGGAAACCTAAACCTATACAAACACACTGCCCAAAGGAGGGGTTCTAACTCTTAACCTAATTAGGGTTATGAATTTCCTAAGATTTCTAGGGTTTTAGGGTACCTTAACAAGAAAAATGTCAAACAAATTGAAAATGCAAAATCAAATCATGCCAATTTAATCTCACAAACTACATGATATGCAAGACACAATGCAAAAAGAACCAAAGTCCAACTCTCAAAAACTAGGCAGAAGTGAATTTTCAAAGATTGGATCAAAATAATGCTTTGAAATTGAATTAATTTCATGGAAAATTGTCAAAATGCATCAAGATCAAAAAAGAAATTTGGTTTGAGGGTTGGACAATGTTTCTAAATGATTTTAAAGGATTCATGAATTTTTTGGTGATTTTTAAATACCTAAAAGTATTTTTAATTAATTAATTCTCATTAATTAATAAAAATAAACTTTTAAATGATTTAAAAATATTTTTTAATGCAAAAAATAAAAATAAAAATGTTTTTGGTTTCTGAAAATTAGTAAAAGTTTGTACAAAAATTTTCAGAATTTTTAAAATTGTTTTACTATTTTAAATAAATTGGAGAAAAGAAATGAAATAAAATGAAAAATAAAATGAATTAATGGGAAAGTAATCAGAATCAAGGGCTGATATTCAAATGAAATACGCGCGCATTGACTGGCGCCAGATCCAAGGGTGGAAATTCAAACTGGCCAGATTAATTATAAAACTCAATTAATTAAGATAATGACGTGGATTAGGGTTAAGTGAGTGGATCCAGACCATTGAACACACGCGGGAATTTACCAAGTCAGCTCATCCAACGCACCAGATTCAAACTTGCATTAATTACAGGGATTAGCCCTAATTATTTTCAGGTGGCCGGAGAAGACTTTCGGTCGTCTTCTCCGGTGGGACTCCCACCTGAAAATTTCTAAAATCCTCTAAACCTCATGAAAATGAAAACTAAACACCCAGAAATCATCCCTATACAGCACTGAATCAAAACCCCTAAACAAAACTCATTTCTCATTCATTAATCATGCGAATCGAAGCCAAACATTTTTAGGTCAGAAAAGTTTCAGAACAAGATTAAATGCTTATTTCTCAACCATTTTCAAAACTAAGAACATCAGAGTGATCAGCAAAGCATGAGGAACAAATTAGAAACTTAAAAACTCATTTCTGGAAAAAAAGTTCTTGGTATACCTGAGCTTTGAGCTTTCTCAGTTTGCAACTTTCTGACCCTCTCTTTTCGTGCAAACCACTCCTTTTAGGCCCCTGATGAAGTCCTGATGCTTGGAGAAAGTTTATGATGGCTGGTTTTTGAGATGGCAGGAGTTCTGCTCAAGGTGGGGTGAGAATCTTATTTGTGATTCTGGGAGTTTAAGGCAATGGTGATGGGTGCTTTGTGACCAGGAAAGTGTGTTGAGTTGATTTGTGAAGTTGGTTTGTGTGTTTGTGGCTTGTGCAATCAGTTTCGAATGCTCTTGCAAGATGGTGTGAAAATGAGAATGCTGTCTTTGAGAGTGCTTCAGGCTTGTGTTTTGTATGCTTTGGCTTGCTTTTGATTTGCATAAACTATTGTGATAGGTCAGATGAAGTGATGTGTGCTTTATTGATTGGTATGGCTCAAGTTGCCAAAATGTCAAAGTTGGTGTAAGAGAAGCATGGGCTACTTTCTAGCCAAGGACAAAAGGTATGTCCTGCGCAGCATGATGTGGGGGGAACCCTAGGATTGATCAGCAAGTCAGCAAGCAAGTGGATTGTATCTTATGATGAGTTTTGCAAATTGGTTCACTTTTGATTCTTATGAGATATCTTGCTCCATAGGCCATAAAAATGTGTGATCTCTTGGCCCAATCTGACTTTTAGGTCTTGTATGATCATGTTGTGAAGTTTAGAAGTCCATTTAATAACTTAATTTGCCTTGAGAAGTGAAATTGCAACTTTGCCTCTTTGGTAGAAACTTTGAAATTTTGTGATTTTAGCCAACTTTGACAAGCCATAACTTTTGATCCGAAATGAATTAGGTCAAGTTCTTGTAATTTTTGAAAAGGGAATGATCCATTCTACAACTTTCATGACCAAAGTTTTTCCATTTGAAGCATTTTTGAATCAAAAAGCAAGGGTTGAAAAAGTTTCCCAAAATGGCAATTTTCAATATAAATCAACTTTCCCAAAAAGTCAACTTTGCAAGTTGTCGCTCCCGATAAATGAAACAGGGTCAGATAAAGGTACAGACGCGAACGGTCGGCGAAGGGACAATGAGAACACACAGCCGTGAACTCACTGGAGATGAATAGAGTCGCCAGCTAGGCATTTTTATCCCGGAGGAAAGGCAATGCTGCATAGACCTAGAAAGAGATGGATAAGACGGTTGTGAACCAGAGAGACTGAGAAAGGGGGTTAGTTACAACCTGGGAAGGTATTAGCACCCAGGTTGTCCGTCGTACTCGACGGGATCCACGCTTAAAAGATTTGTGTTTTAAAGGGGTAGTGTCAGTGCAATCTGTGTATAAAAGAGCTGGAAAAGGATGTACAGGTGTCAGTGTAAAAGAAGTGTAGAGTGTAATATATACAGTGTCAATGTAAGGACAGGAGTGAAATGCTCATGATAATGAGGCTAAGAGAATGAAGCTGGAAAGAGGGGGAATGTACAGAGACTTTTGTTCGATAACTGTTAAGTTATGCCTACGTATCCTCTCGTGCAATGAGGAAGTCAGAACACCGTAGTTCGACCCAAAGAGACTGAAAGATGAATTGACTGGTGAACTGCTTACTTGTCTATGCTCAAGTGTATGACCTGTCTGGCTCAGGTGCAAACTGTCTTGCATTAGACGGAAGAAGCAAGTTCTCGTTTATGAATGAGTGTGATGAGAAAAGAATCCCGGAGGAGACGATTATTGTTTGTTTTTGTGTTTTCAGTCTTTTATTGCTTTTGAAAGTTTGTCATAAGTTAATGAGCCTGAGCCTAAACCAATGGATTTAGTAAACTCATCACATCTTCCCTCTGATTAGGGGTAATGAGAATACCTTAAATGTGAAGTCAGATTCTCACACTTAATCACCTTTGGTGTAGGATTAAGATCATTAACCTACTTGTGATTATTTATATGTTTTTGTGGTTTTTGTTTAGTGTTAAGTAATGAGGTTAAGCCATAATCAGGGATTAAACAGACTCATTACACCATCCTAATAGAAGGATAATAGATGAGAATGTTTAAGCTGAGGAAAGCTCCTCAACTTAATCCATGATTAGGGATTAAACTCATGACAAAACAAGCCTTTGATTAAGTGGATTTTATTTAATGATATGATGATGAAGTGGATTTTATGATTTGTAAGACAACTTGAGGGGGACTTGTCCATTAACACTAGGGTTAGTCCTTCTTAACCAATTAAGGAAGAATTAGAACCCTAATGCAAGGCCCAAGTTACAAGTGTGATGTCTTGATGATTATTAAGTGAATTGATTAAGAGATTTAAACACATTAAGGGTTTAACACTTAGGATTAAAGTTATACACTCCATCCTTAGAGAAGGATGCAGGCATAAGCTTAATCACAAAGCCTTAAAGCCTTTAGGGTTTAGTCCCTGATCATGAGATGAGAAGAGAAGACTCAAAGAGACACAAAGGTGAAAACTAAGAGGGGAACTAATCAAAACCCTAATCATTGTCATGCTTGGTTGTTCCTAAGGTTTGTGAGGTTTTCAATAGAAGTCTTCAATGGAACCACCAGGAAGCAGATGAAAGGATCAAGAGAAGCAAAGTAACTTGCTTCATTCAAGAAGTCAAGTCACTTGAATAAAGAAGGTGGGAAGAATAAGAATGAGCAAGCTCAAACTCAAACACAAACAAAAATGCAGCAATGGATGCAAGAGAGATGAAAAGAAAAGTTATGAGAAGTGAAGGCAAATTCACTTCTCAAAGTTACTTACCACCTGAAAGGTTAGAAGAAAGATGCAATACAATGCAAAATGGGATGAGATGACATGATGAGAAACAAAACCAGAAGCATTTACATGATGCTAATGATGCAATGAGATGCTACAAACATGAGGCAGCACATGGAAGTGATCATACAAGTTCATGCATGCAAATGAAGCAAGTTAAGAAACATGAACATACATGAAAAGTTATGAAGTGCACAATGCAAACAAAATGGCAAACACATGATGCAATGATCAAACATGCTTTCTATATGTCTTATGATGTCAAATGAATCACATGGATGCTTGAAATGTCATGGCAAGTCATGTTATGCAAGAGAATGCAAGAGGGATGCAAATGAAAGCTCCAAATTAGGGTTTATGAACAATACATCAAACAAAAACCAAAATCAGAAGCAAACAACATTATAAAAAATTGAAAATGCCACACAAAGGACCCCTAATCCTACACTAAACCAAAGCCCAAAGGAGAGGTCCCAAACCCTAACCAATCTCAAGATATGATTTTTACAAGTTATTAGGGTTTTTAGGGTTTCCAAACAAAAGAAATGTCAAACAATTTAAAAATGCAAGATCAAATCATGGCCATTTTATCTCAAAAACTACATGCTAAACACAATGCAATGCAAGATGAATAAATGTCCAACTCTTCATGGATAGGCAGAAATGATTTTTTGAACAATGGATCAAATTAATGCATAAAAATAACTTTTATTCAATGAAAAATTCTCAAAATGCATCAAGATCAAAAAAGAAATTTGGTTTGAAGGTTGGACAATGTTTCTAAATGTCTTAGGACATTTCATGAATTTTTTGGTGATTTTTAAATACCTAAAGGTATTTCTAATAAATTAATTTTCATTAATCAATTAAAAATAATCTTTTAAATATTTAAAAATACTTTTTAAATGATAAAAATAAAAATGAAAATATTTTTGGGTCTTAAAAATTAATAAAACTCATGAGAAAAAGTTTCATAATTTTTAAACAAGTTTTACTATTTTAAATAAAATATGCAATTTAAATGAAAAAAAATGAAATAAAAACAAATAAAAGGAGAAGTAATCAGAAGGAGAGGCCAGGATTGAGTCTGGGGAAAGCCTTGTTGACTGCGCGCGCAGATCAAAGGCTGAGATTCAAACCTCTTAAATTCAATTAATTAAATAAATTAATCCTAATTAAGAACTAATGACATGATCCAGACCACACACACGCGCGCGGGAAGCCAGATCCAAGGGTCCACATTTGAAATTTGCCCTAACCCTAATTAAATGGCTAATGACTTTCAGGCTGCCGGAGAAGACTTCCGGTCGTCTTCTCCGGCCAGCACCTTCCCTGAGAAATGCCAAATCTCACCCTAGCTCACTAAAATGAAATCTAAAAGCATGGAAATGATTCCCACTCACTCACGAACCAAAACCCCCAATCAAAACAAATTTATTCTTCCTGGAATGGCTGAATCGAAGCAAACAAGAGTTAGGGCAAAAAAGTTTCAGAGAGCAATTAAATCCTCATTTCATCACCATTTTCAAAACTAAAGGCATATTCATGATCAGGAAGACATATAGAACAAGTTTAGAACTTAAAAATCCATTTCTGGAAAAAAAGTTCTTGAGCTACCTGAGATTCGAAGCTTTCACTCCAGCAACTTTCTGACCTCCCCTCCTTGTGAAATCCACTCCACTTGACCCCCTGGTGATGCTTGAATGCTTAGGAAAAATTTATGTTGGCTGGATGAAGAGTTTGAACAGCTTCTGCTCAAGCTCAGTTGAAAATGGCAATGGTGATTCAGGCTGTTTCTGGCAAGGGTGAAGGGTTGTTTGTGGTCCAGATGATGAGTGGAGAAGGTTTGTGAAGTTTGTTTGGATGTTTGTGAACTGTGGAGTGAGTTTCGAAAGAAACTGCAAGTTGGAGTGAAAATGGTGAAATGGTGTTATGGCTTGTTTCAGGCTTGGTTCTTTGCTGGTTTCTACTCAATGGAACATGGTAAGATGATTGGTGAAAATGGTTTGGATGTTTGAAGTTTGTGGAGGCAGATTCAAAGAGTTTTGCAAAATGGAGTGAGTTTGAGTATGTGATGCTAGGGAGTGTTTCAACCTTGCTTCTTCATATGTTTGGCTTGCCAAAGGATAGTATAAAATAATCCTATAGGTCAGATGATTTGACATGGCCTTTATTGATTGGTAAGTTCACTTTTGCCAAAAGTCCACTCTTTGTGTAAGAGAGGTATGGCTTGGTTCTAGGCTAGTACAAGCATGGGGCTGGCGCAGCAAGGGTGAGGGGAAGGGCTAGCAAGGCTCAGCATCCAATGTAGCAAGTGGTAGGAAGTGTGATCATGAGTTTTGCAAGTTGGCTCATTTTGGTTCACATGTGATTTTCCCATCCCATAAGCCATGAAACATGAGCATTCTTGGCTCAATTCTGACTTTTAGAGTTTATGTGATATTTGTACATTGGTTTGAAGTGAACTAGAAGTTACAAATGGCCTTGGTTCATGATTTTGCAAAATTCACATTTGAGGCATGTCTTGAAAATCAATGATTTTAGCCAACTTTGTCACACCATAACTTTTGATCCAAGAAGAATTTGATCATGTTCTTGTACTTTTTGAAAAGGGAAAGATGTATTCTACAACTTTCATGACCAAAGTTTTTTCATTTGAAGCATTTTTGGATCAAGAATCAAGGCTTGAAAAATGACCTAAAATGAAGCATTCTTGAAAAGTCAACTATGCCCCAAAAGTCAACACTTGCAAAAACTCCAAATTCTTGAATTTTGTGAACTTCAACCTTCTTCCATGGTCAAATAAAGATCATATACACTAAAAATGATGGAGATCACCCCATGGTTGGGTCATTGGGGCACTCAGATGCCCTGATTTTGCACTGACTTGTCCAGAAAGTCAACCCTTGATCAGATGACTTCCCCATGGAATTTCTTCATGAAAATTAATATGCATACTCCCTATACCATATAGAGACTAATGGAAACAAGAATGACCAAAAAATTTGGAGTTATGGCCTCTGAAACCAAAACCCTAATTTTAGGTCAACTGTGCAGTCAAACTTGGCTCTGCCTCCATACCAAACCCAGTTCTTGTGATTCTTTTGCATTCTTGACTTTGAGGGGGTATAATATGATATAAGAACACACATGGATCCCTTTGAAGTGATTGGTGGCCTATGGAGTGACTCAAGAAGCTCTGGGATTGCTCAGATCACAAACCCTAGATGCAGATGACCTAGAACCTATGCAGTGAATCAAAAAATGTGATATGAGATGTTATGATTGTGTTTATGCATATGAAATGACCACAAGCCATGGTGAAATGAGTGAGGGCAAATTTGGGGTGTTTACAGCTGCCCCTATTCAAACATGAGTTAGCTGTGCAGGATGTAAGCAACGGCTTAACAGGCAAGCGAGATAACTTGTGGTTGAATACCATAGACAGTCCAAAATTTGCACTCACAGAATGAAGAAGAAAAGGGATATAGATTGTAAAGGAAAATAAAGTATATTGTAAAGTGTGGGCGACGGAGGACGACCGTCGAGCAGAGGACGACTGCTGGGTAAAGAGCAATGACGGGGACGACCGACATGTTGGGAAAAGTGCGGAAAATAAAGCAATAACGGGGACGGCCGACATGCTGGGGATAAAAGAATTATGACGGGGACGGCCATCAAGATAAAGCTGTAAAATTCTCTGGGGATTAATGAAACATGACGGGGACGGCCATCAAGTTCATAAAGTAAAGTAACCAACGATGGGGACGGCCATCGGGCTAAACTGATGAAGGACGATCATCAGGAAAAAGAAAAAGGGACCACGACGGGGACGGCCATCGGGTTAAAGAATAAATGAAATAAACAGATGATGAGGTACGGTCATCAAAGGTGAAGGACGATCACCTAGCAGGGGACGGCTGCTCTGTTGGGGATAAGATGAGGGACGGTCATCTAAGGTGGAGGACGACCACCAGGCAGGGTACGGCTGCCGAAAATATCAACGATGGGGACGGCCATCGGATAAAAGGTCAACGATGGGGACGGCCATCGGATGAGCATGATGGAGGACGACCATCAAGAGGTGGAGGACGACCACCTAGCAGGGGACGGCTGCTCTCAGGGTCTATCATGACATAGGACGAATGCCAGATAACCAAAAATCAACAATGGGGACGGCCATTGGATAAAATGATGAAGGACGATCATCAAGAGGTGGAGGACGACCACCTAGCAGGGGACGACTGCTAAATCAACGATGGGGACGGCCATCGGATGAGCATGATGGAGGACGACCATCAAGAGGTGGAGGACGACCACCTAGCAGGGTACGGCTGCTCTCAAGGTTTATCATGACACAGGACGAGTGCTTACAAAAGGGAAAATTTGTTTGTTGGTAATCTACTGGGGAAAAGTAAACACGGACGAGTGCTTACATCCAAGAAGCAAAGGTATAAGTGTTTGGTATTCGTGTATAGATTAGAGATGTGGACGAGCATCCTTAAGACTATGATACGGACGGGTATCATGTAGAAACAAAATACTGACACGTGTTCCAAGATGATGATACAGACGAGTATCAACTGGTTAACAGAGAACACGGACGAGTGTTGAATCTGAAGGGACTCTTCTGGGGAATAGTAGACACGGACGAGTGTCTATATTCAAGGAGACACAAGTGTTTGACACGGTGTATGGATTAAAGATGCGGACGAACATCCTTAAGACTATGATACGGACGAGTATCATGTAGAAACAAACGCTAGACGCATGTTCTGAGATGATGGTACGGACGAGTACCAACTGGTTAACAAAGAACAAGGACTAATGTTGAATCTGCGAGGGTATATAAGTGGTGTATGTAAGATACGGACGAGTATCTGTATGAGTGAAATAAGTATGAGTGGTGTACAGATGGGTGTTTAATCTGCTGGGGAGAGTGACACGAACGAGTGTCAAGAGAAAAGTGTAATAATATCAACAAGTATCTGGGTCGTAAAAGTGTAAGTGACTGCGCTGGGGATATGACACGGACGGGTGTCAAGAAAATGAATATACAAGTGAGTGCAAAGAGGATGTCTTTGGCTTTCTGCTGGGGTATAACACGGACAGGTGTCAAAATGAGTATATACTGGTGTTTGTGGTTGTGAGGCAGCTGCTTTTGCTGGGGACTCTGGTGGGGATTTTTTTGTACGTTGATGAACTGTCGTTATTCACAAGTGTTGATTCATAACATGGCTCATGATTATGCTATGTGTTTGATTTTTTTGCCGCAATGCTCCGCACTAAAACGGAATGCTACGCTTTGTGGGTAAATATGATGCAAATGCTATGATTGCGCAAAGATACCAAACCGGGATCCGAGTCCCGTCGCTGCGAAGATCTTCGATTGATATGTTTGAAATGGGCATCCCAGCTGGGGATGAGATCATTGGTAGACCTGGTGAGATGTATCTGCTTGGGGATACAGGTCACTGATTGACATATCCTTGTAATATGGGACCCAGCCGGGGTCTGTAGAAGCCTTCTGTACTCTGTTGTGACTCCTTCATGCGTTGCTCTTCTGAATAGAGGCTGAGGATTCTGTGGGGAGATGATTCCCTGACTTCTGCCTTCTGCTGAGGAAGAATAGTTGGTACTTCGGCTGGGGAATGTTGTTGGCCTCCCAGCTGGGGAGAGTAATGGGGCAATTCAGCTGGGGATAGAGCATTTCGGGTGCTGAGATTATTTGTTGATTTGCCAGCTTGCTGAGATGTAACTTACATGCCCCAAGTTGCGTTCTGGATACCTGCAATCCTGCAAAGATAAGGAAACGCACAAATGGTCCCGAGGTATCCTTTACTGGATCCCGTCATAGGAGTTTAGATACTTCTGAGAGTAAGCATATTTCCTGCAAGCATGTTTTTTTTATTTGAAAATAAGCATCTGTATTCTTATGCAATCAGTGTTTCTTTAAGATATCAGACCTTTTTTGCAAAATGAAAATGTACAAAACGAGACATGACTGAAAATCTGATTTTATTAATTCATATGCCCTGAATCGGCGAAATACAGTCAAAGAAACAAATCCCCTGAAATGAGGAGATTGTTACAAATGGAGAAACAAAACGCTGGCAGTGTTGACGACGCTTTCAAGGAGCTTCCCCTTCTGCTATGTCTCGTATGACAATGACGTTCTTCTCGTCCTGCTTTCTGAAGAAGGTTGATTCTGATTGAAGCTTGATCCTTTAGAGCTTACCGAGTTGTAGATAATACAGACGAATTCAGAATGCAGTTGTTCGCTTATTCCCTTATTTTGCATGGATCGCCCTTTCGGGTTTTCAATCCATCGGGATACCCATTTTTGCCTGAGCTGTCCAATGCGGCTTTTCAACTCAGCGGGTGTACATTTTTTTATTTATTTCCCTTATTTTTGCCCGAGTTTTTTATTCTGTTTTTGACTCGCCGGGATGCCCTATTTTTGCCTGGACTTACATTCTGTTTTTATGTCCAGCGGGTTATTTTTATGCGAAGTATTTTTTAACTGCATCTGAATTCACAGGGGACGGGAAATCTTCACCATCCATGGTGCTGAGCATCAGTGCTCCACCAGAGAAAACTTTCTTTACCACAAATGGTCCTTCATAATTGGGGGTCCATTTGCCCCTGTGGTCTGTATGAGGCGGGAGGATTCTCTTCAGCACAAGATCTCCTACTTGGTACTCTCGGTGCCTGACTTTCTGATCGAAGGCCTTCTTCATTCTTTTCTGATATAACTGCCCATGACAGATTGCAGCCAATCTCTTCTCTTCAATCAGACTCAGTTGTTCGTATCGGGACCTAACCCATTCTGCTTCGTTCAGTTTAACATCCATTAGTACCCGTAGAGAGGGTAATTCAACTTCAACAGGTAGGACTGCCTCCATACCATACACAAGCTGATACGGTGTTGCCCCAGTGGATGTTCTGATTGACGTGCGGTACCCATGCAAGGCAAATGGTAGCATTTCATGCCAGTCTTTGTAGGTGACTACCATCTTTTGCACAATCTTCTTGATATTCTTGTTAGCTGCCTCAACAGCGCCGTTCATCTTTGGCCTGTAAGGAGAAGAATTGTGATGTTGGATCTTGAAGTCCCGGCACAGTTCTGCCATCATTTTGTTGTTTAGATTGGAACCATTATCAGTAATGATTCGCTCGGGCACCCCATACCGACAGATGATATCTTTCTTTAGAAATCTGGCTACCACTTGTCTTGTAACATTTGCATATGAGGCTGCTTCAACCCATTTGGTGAAATAATCAATGGCGACCAGGATGAATCTGTGGCCATTAGAAGCAGTTGGCTCAATCTTGCCAATCATATCAATGCCCCACATGGCAAAAGGCCATGGTGAAGACATTATATTCAGAGGATTGGGAGGCACATGCACCTTATCTGCATAGATCTGGCATTTGTGGCATTTTCTGGCGTAGGCACAACAGTCAGCATCCATCGTGATCCAGTAATAACCTGATCTTAACAATTTCTTAGCCATGGCATGCCCTCCTGCATGGGTACCAAAGGATCCTTCGTGCACTTCATGCATCAACAAGTCTGCTTCTGTCTTATCAACACATCTGAGGAGTACCATATCAAAGTTCCTTTTGTATAAAGACCCATCAGTGTTCAGAAAGAAACTACCAGCGAGCCTTCTCAAAGTCTTCTTATCATTGGAAGATGCCCCAGGTGGGTATGTTTGGTCCTCCAAGAAGCACTTAATATCGTGGAACCAAGGCTTATCATCTTTAACAACATCTGCTGCGAACACATATGCTGGTCTGTCAAGTCTGGACACTGAAATCTGAGGTACAAAGTTGGCAGCCTGAACTTTGATCATGGATGAAATGGTAGCCAGGGCATCTGCAAACTGATTCTCGTCCCGAGGGATATACTCAAGCTTGACTGTTGTGAAGAACGTCAATAACCTTCTTTAATAATCCCTGTAAGGTATCAGATGATCCTGGTGTGTATACCATTTGCCGTTGGTCTGATTGATTACCAGAGCTGAATCTCCGAATACAGCCAACGTCTTGATCCTGAGGTCAATGGCTTCCTCAAGACCCATAATGCAAGCTTCGTATTCAGCCTCGTTGTTAGTGCAGTTAAAAGTGAGTTTTGCCGAGAAAGGCATGTGAGCTCCTTTGGGTGTAATGATTACTGCACCAACACCACGGCCATTCATGTTAACAGCCCCATCGAACATCATAGTCCATTCTTCTTCCGGGTCAGGCCCTTCAGTGTGAACAGGCTCTTCATGATCATTTGCTTTTATGAACATGATGTCTTCATTAGGGAAGTCAAATCTCATAGGCTGGTAGTCATCAATGGGTTGCTCAGCAAGATATTCAGATAGTACACTGCCCTTGATGGCTTTCTGAGAGGTGTACTGGATGTCATATTCCGTAAGGATCATTTGCCATCTTGCAACCCGTCCGGTAAGAGCTGGATTCTCGAAAATGTACTTGACTGGGTCCATTTTTGATATCAACAACGTAGTGTGGGTCAACATATACTGTCTCAGTCGGCGAGCAGCCCACGCTAAAGCACAGCAAGTTTTCTCGAGCAGTGAATAACGTTGTTCACAGTCGGTAAACTTTTTGCTCAGGTAGTATATTGCATACTCTTTTCGACCGGACTCGTCATGCTGGCCCAGCACACACCCCATTGACTCTTCTAATACTGTCAAGTACATTATCAGAGGTCTTCCTTCAACTGGAGGCATAAGGATTGGAGGTTCTTGTAAGTATTCTTTGATTTTGTCAAAAGCCCTTTGGCAGTCTTCATTCCACCTGACCGTTTGCTCTTTTCTCAATAGCTTGAACAAGGGTTCACAGGTTGCTGTAAGGTGAGATATGAACCGTGAGATGTAGTTCAATCGACCCAAGAACCCTCGAACTTCTTTCTCTGTCTTCGGTGCAGGCATCTCTTGGATGGCTTTGACTTTATCAGGGTCAACTTCAATCCCTTTCTCGCTTACAATGAATCCCAGCAGCTTACCAGATCTCACCCCGAATGTGCAC
The DNA here is from genome assembly GCA_963966055.1 of Lathyrus aphaca. Lineage (NCBI taxonomy): Eukaryota > Viridiplantae > Streptophyta > Magnoliopsida > Fabales > Fabaceae > Lathyrus > Lathyrus aphaca. Next base: position 29,636,359 of record OZ014520.1, on the reverse strand, counting down.
TTGTTGGGGTTCAACTTCAATTGGTACTTCCTCAGACGTTTGAACAACTTTAGCAGATTTACCAGATGATCTTCTTCAGTAAGGGACTTGGCAATCATGTCATCCACATAACATTCGATTTCTTTATGGATCATATCGTGGAATAATGTTACCATAGCCCGTTGATATGTTGCACCAGCATTCTTGAGCCCAAATGGCATTACCTTGTAGCAGAACGTGCCCCAGGGTGTGATGAAGGTTGTCTTCTCCATGTCTTCAGGTGACATTTTAATCTGATTGTATCCTGAAAATCCGTCCATGAAGGAGAATACCGAGAACTGAGTTGTGTTATCCACCAATACGTCAATGTGAGGTAGAGGGAAATCATCTTTTGGGCTGGCTCTATTCAGATCCCGGTAGTCAACACACATTCTTACTTTGCCGTCTTTCTTAGGCACAGGTACTATGTTAGCAACCCACGGTGGATAGCTAGTCACAACAAGGAACCCGGCGTCCCATTGCTTTTGTACCTCCTCCTTGATTTTCATAGCCATGTCTGGTCGAGTACGGCGCAGTTTCTGCTTAACTGGCGGGCATTCTTCTCTCAAAGGCAGCTTGTGCACGACAATATCGGTATCCAAACCTGGCATATCTTGGTAAGACCAAGCAAACACGTCCACATACTCTTGAAGCAGGTCAATCAGTTGTCTCTTCACTGAGTCTCGCAGGCAGGCCCCGATTTTAACCTCTTTCACGTCTTCATCTGTACCAAGATTAATCACTTCCACCTCCTCCTGGTGAGGAGTAATAACCTTTTCCTCTTGTCTCAACAATCTGGCTAGCTCTTCAGGAAGCTCATATTCTTCTTCAACCCCTTCATCAGCTTGATTGATTGGATTGTCAAAGTCATACGAAGTCATAGCCGTGCTGTTGTCGGTGCTGTCTGGAAGGCACTCTCTGCAAGGGTTCAGTTTGTTCATTTTAGTGATTTGATTTTAATCTTGTTTTAGAAAAGTGAAATAGAGTTGTCATTTTGAAAACACTGTCATTTATTTTTTTGTACAAAAAGAAAAATGGAAAAACAGTGAGCGAAAAAGAAAAAGACTCATTTGCAAAAAGATGTCTGATATTTCATTGATTAATCTTGTTTGCACAAAAAGTACAGATGGCCCTATTACAAAATGAGTCTTGTCATCTTGGGCAAGATGCAAGACTTTGATGCACGCTATAAAAATACAGGAAATAATAATTACTCTGCATGAGTAACTCTTATAATTTCCTGGGAAGACCAGTTTGAGATACTGTTCCCCGGGATCCTTGGACGAATCCATCTTTCCAGGTTGCGTTCTTCTTCCAGCTCGTCTTCCAGACAGTTGATAGCAACAGGGGTAAGCATCCCCCCACTCACAAAATTGGGCTCTTTCGCAGCCGCTGCTTGATCTTGTTGAGTTGGTTTGTAACCCAACCCAAATCTGTCCTCTTTCTTCTCCACCGATAGCAGTTTGCCCCAGCCTTGGGCAGTTCCTCCCTCAACAACCTTCCGGGCTTGTTGGTATGATGATATTGAAGTACCAGGCACAGCAGATGTTTCATTCACATTCAAAGCTTCGAACCCCTGGCTCATTGTTTCATGGATCTCCCCATCCATCTCAATGTACTTATAGGTGGCCAGGTGGCTGACAAAAATATCCTCTTCTCCACAGATTGTAACGATTTGACCCTCCCACTCGTATTTTAACTTCTGGTGAAGGGTAGAGGTCACGGCGCCAGCGGCGTGAATCCATGGCCTACCCAATAGACAGCTGTAGGCAGGCTGTATATCCATCACGTAGAAGGTAGTTTTGAAGGTCTGCGGGCCAATCGTTATGGGCAATTCAATCTCTTCCAGAACCGATCTCTTTGAACCATCAAAGGCTCTTACCACCAGGTTGCTGGGTCTCAATGCCAATCCATCATATTCTAGCTTCACCAGGGCCTTCTTAGGTAAGACATTGAGGGATGACCCCGTGTCTACCAGCACATGGGAAAGGACAGCACCTTTACATTCCATGGTTATGTGCAAGGCCTTGTTATGGTTACGGCCTTCCGTTGTCAAATCAGTATTGGTGAACCCTAGTCCGTGACTAGCATTAACATTTCCAACTACAACTTCCAGCTGATTGACAGTGATCTCTTCAGGCACGTAAGCTGCGTGCAAGACTTTGAGTAGTGCATTCCGATGGGCCTCGGAGCACATAAGCAATGATAGGATTGAGATCTTGGAAGGCGTCTGATGAAGCTGATCCACTATTTTATAATCACTCTTTTTGATGATTCGCATGAACTCATCAACCTCTTGATCGAATGGTGTCTTCAAAGCTTCCTTAACAGCCTGATCTTCCTGCACAGGGCTCTTCCCTTTTGCCTTGGTAGCAGCTTCTGCTTCGGCAGTGGGTCTCTGAATTTGTGGAGCGAAAAGACGTCCGCTTCGAGTGAAGCCTCCGCCTCCTCCCACATTGTAAATTTGTGGTGCAGGGGTTGATGATTCAAAAGTGATTCTTTGTCCCTCACAGTACAAGTCAGAGCCGTAATGCCAGGGGATGGCGTTACTGCTTTCATAAGGTACCGGTCCAGGCACCATGATGGTGACTGGACTGATTGCAGCTGTTGAAGGAACTGTGATAGTCTGCGGATCATAATAAATTGTAACTGGTGCTCTAATGGGAGAAGCACCCTCTGAATTGTAGGCAGAGTTGCTTTCAGGATCATAGAATATGGTGACAGTTGAGACATCTTCATGATTTGTTGCTGGTGTTGTAGGAGATATTGTCGGAAGAAAGGATGTTGTTGTTGTAGGAGTTTCATAATGGAGTGGTGCTGGAGTTGTAGAAGGAACATTCATTGATATCTGATCAGTTGAAATGACAGATGAAGTACTTGTTGATGAAACCGAAGAATTGTCAGGAACAATGGTTGTTGCAGTTGTAGGAGGTTCTGGAGCTGTTGCTGATGAGATTGCTGGATTTGTTGGAAATGATGTGGTGATCTGAAGTTGGCCACTCTGAATAAGACCGTCTATGCCATTTCTCAGGTTATCGCACCCATTTACCGAAATATTGCAGTAAGCACAACCCAACTCACACCCCGGGAACATTTGACATTCGAGGAGTTGAGCCTTGATTTCTACCAACGGCGTCCGGATCTGACCCACACTGGTTATTAAATAAGACGGCTTGTCTTCTTCAATAGCGTTAATTCTGGGACCACCGTGGTTTGGCATCGGGTTCTTATTGACATTGGGTGGTGGTGCGAAATTCAGAGCTTTTGAGTCTACCAGGTCTTGTACCTTCATGTGCAGAGCTCTGCACTTTTCTGTACTGTGGCCAGGTGCGTTGGAATGAAAAGCACACCTAGCGTTGGAATCATAATTCCTGGGTAAACTGTTGGGATCTGGAGGTGCTAGCGTCCTTAGCTCAACTAGGTTGAGTTTCAGGAGTTGTGGCAGCAATGTAGCATATGGCATGGGGATCGGGTCGATCACTCTGTTGGCTTGAGATGGCCTCTGTTGGAATGGCCTTTGTTGACTGTTGTTGTTGGTATTGCTGTTGTTGTAATTCCTTGGAGGATACTGATTTTGTTGATGGTACTGAGGTTGCTGCTGATAGTTTTGCTGCGGAGGTTGATAAACTGGCTGAGGAAGTGTTGGAGCAGGAATGGTGACTGCTGCTATTGACCTTTGAACATATTGGGGTCTGCCCCTGTTGGTGTGGATGGCATTGGTCTCGCCAGTTCTTCTCGGGCCTGCAAAAGGCTTTCTTGTACTACTGGACGAGCTTGCACCATTGTCAGAAATCTTACCCATTTTCAACAGGCTCTCAATTCTCTCCCCAGCTATGACAACATCCGCAAAGCTAGTGGAAGAGAAAGCAGCCAGCCTGTCAATATAAGTCCCCTGAAGGGTGTTCATGAACATATCTGCCATTTCCCTCTCAGACATAGGTGGTTGAACAGCAGCAGCCAGTTGCCTCCATCTCTGGGCATATTCTCGGAAACTTTCCCTTGACGACTGTGACATTCCCATTAGGAGGGTCCTGTTGGGTGCCATGTCTAAATTGTACTGATACTGTCTGATAAAGGCCTCTGCCAGGTCCTTCCAGCATCTGATAGTTGCCCTTGTCAAGTGAGAGTACCATTCTCTTGAAGCTCCTGTCAAGCTGTCTTCGAAATAGAACATCCATAGCTTCTCATCCATAGTGTAGGCCTTCAGCCTCCCCAGAAATGATTGTAAATGAGTCCGGGGGCATGAAGTCCCGTTGTATTTTTCAAAACAAGGAGGCTTGAACTTATGGGGAATCCTGACCCCGTCTACCAAGCCCATGCCCATGACGTCGAAACCCAGAGAGTTTTGAGACTCTAAGGACCTCAACTTCTCAGCTATCTCATCCAGCCTTCTATCATAAGCTTCTTCCCCAGCACCCATTACCGTGAACTGGTCCTCTTGGGGGTCTTCTTGAAGTACCCTAGCTGCGGTGGCAGTCCCTTGAACATTTGCAGGAATATTGACCTCAGGATGGAGGTGTGGTCCAAATACAGGGGGATTTACATGAGGTTGGACCCTTTCATTGTTGCTGGTGCCGGCAGTCCCTATATGTGGATCCTCTTGATTCTGCCTTTCCACCATGGCCCTCAACCTTTCCTGGCTCTGAGCCATGTTGTTCATCACTTCCATAAACTGAGTCATTTGATTCCTCATCTCTAGCCTTTCATTTGCCATTTGATTTCTGACCTCAGTAAGGTCCTGCTGCATCTGAACCATTTGAATGCCCGGAAGGTTGCTACGGGTCGGATAACGGTGCGGACGGTTGAGGGGAAAAACTCGGCGCCGAGCAATAGTTCCTGAACATCACAACAGAGTTAGTGGCAGTAAAACAGAAACCTACAAAACAAACAAAGGGGTTAGCATGCAATGCAGTATGCTTATTTGTCCTCAAGGTATCCGGCTTGGCCTTCAGTTTTGACCCTTCCAGACCCTTGGAGATGCTGTTGATGTTGCTTTTGAAGTAAACTTGGATGGAACAAACTAATACATATATTACAAAAGCAAAAGGGTACATAGTTTGTTTACAAATACAAGCCCTCTGAGGGGTCAAAATACATTACAGGAAAATAAAAGTACATGTAATGAAAGCAACAACAAACAAATGGTCAAACACCAAGACCAAACTCATCCTCACGAACTTCCTTGAGAAGTGCTTCGGTCACAGGATCAGCCGGACGTTCAGTGAGATTCCTGATGAGGAGATTCCGGGTCGTAACAGCTGCTGTTAGCTTCCTGTGCTGGCTCTGGTCCTTTGACCTCTTCACCCCAACTTTGATCTTCAGCTCTGATATCTCCCTCTGGGCTGCTGCCAGGGCTTCTTGCTGTTCTTTTGCACTAGCTTCCAGTTGCTCCATCTTGTCTTGAACTCTCTTGTCCTCCAGAGTACGGGCTTCGGTGATCCTGACCCACCGAGCTTGACTCTCCTTCAAATACAAGTCTGTCCTTGCCCTCTGGAACTGGGCTTCTTTGCAAGCATTCTTCAGGATTTGTTCTCCAGCTTTAGACTTTTTGATATAATCCCCAGACTTCTCAATCTTAGTCAGATGCTCCACTCTCAACTTCTCCAATCTCTCAATCTCCCTCATACCCTCACTCCTCTCCCGGAGGGTCTTCTGCAAAGCCTGGGTTAACTTCTCATTTCTTTCCTTCAAACTTTCAAACTCCTCCAAACTGACAGTGGCAGGTGGTGGTGTTGAAGATGACTCAGGCATGTCTTCTATGGTAAAGGGCATCCCAGAGAATTGAGCCCTGGCACGAGACCACTCATAATATTGTGCTGATGCCGCATTATTGCACTTCCCCAGAATGGTCACTCCCTTGGTTTGAACATTATCCCAGGCCCAAGCAGCCTGCCTAACAACAGTCAAATTAATCTTGTTCTCACAATAAAGAGTCTCAACCAAGTCCCGTGCCTTAGGAGTGTGGACCAGTGCATAGCCCAGTTGTCGTCTAAACAGCAGAGGGTTGTAATTGATACTACCCTTAACTCCTATCAAAGGCACATTGGGAAAATGCCCACAGCTGGTGATGATATCCCTGCCCTTGGTGCTTTGAGTGCACCATCTGATATCTGCTGAAGTTAGAGCAGTGAGTCTCTTAGCCCAGTTGCTCTGCTGATGAGGGTTCAGAAATGCATCTGTCCTGGGCAAATGCCTGAGAAGCCAAGTGTGGAACAATGGAGCACAACACCTCACTAACCTTCCCCTATGCTTTTCATTCCTCTGATGCACTGAATAGTAGAGATCCCCCAATAAAGTGGGCACTGGGTTCTTCAGGATGAACAGATGGATTGCATTCTTGCTAATGAATCGAGGCTCGTCTGCAAACAACACAATTCCATATATGCTCAAAGCCAACAAGGCACAGACAGCCTTCCACTCTCCTAAAGAAGCTTTCAGGGTAGCTTGAGAGATCAAGAAATCCAGATGAAAACCAGGGATTCCAGCTTTAGAGGTCATATGCTGCTCAATCAAAACAGGTTCCAGATGCAAAGCTTTTGCTACTTCTCCATTAGCAGGAAAGACCATCTCAGGGTTGAAAGGGATTCCACCCCTGATAGGCATACCAACTAATGAAGAGTACTCTTCCAATAAGGGGCCCAACTGAAAGTCTTGAAAGGTGAAACATCTCAGTGGGGGATCATAGAACTGAATGCAAGTGTGAATGAGGCTCCTCTGTGATGGGTCCAGATCCATAACCAAATCAAGTATATCTCCATAGTTTTCCCTGAACAAGGATATGTGATCTGGAGTGATCAGGGTCTGAATCCTCCTGATGTCTGATAGCTCTGGCTGGAAGAAGTGATAGGTGATGTTGCTCTTTTTAGGAGCCATGATGCTGAAGACTGAGTAGAGACAGGTGCTGATGATAATGCTGAAGTAATGAGCCACTGATTAGCTGATGCTGGTGATAACTGAAGCAAATGCTGGTGAAGATAGGTCAGTACTGAAGATAGGGTCAAAACCAAAACCAAATGAAGATGGATACCCTGAAACAAATAAGCAAATGTCAATATGATGCAATGATTATGTATGCAAATGAAATGCAAGGGTCTGTGACTGAGCTGGATCTGATCAAAATGCTCTGATATAGGTCCAAGTATGTTCAAGAATTCCAGATGGAGGTCTACAAATCCAGTAACCAAGGTAGGGGGACTCAAATAAAGAGTCACATGTCCAGGGTTTTAGAATCACAAGAACTGTCCCAACATGGAGTATTCTTAATCAAGTCAAAGTAACAGGGTATTCTGAGGTCAAGGTACCTGCAATCCTGTAAACAGCCCAACCCCCTCACAGGTGGTGTTCTAGAACAAGGATCCTCAGACTCGGATCAGTTATGAGAAGTGTAAACACTTCTAACCCGGAGGTACAGTGTTTACAATAACCATAAAAGTTCCTCCTCTAATTCACCTCAGTTTCTGAAGGTCAATACTAAAAGGTCATCCAGACTTAGCAGGCTTCCCAGATAGCCCTAGCATTGCAGGAAATCTGCAACACAGAGTTCTCAAGAAGAAACCCATATCTGAACCGTGTTTCATATTCCCGCACCAGACCGAGATGGAATGGTAAAGAATATGAACCACTCTAGCCTAGGTGTCACTCAGGTCCCAGGTATAGGACCTTAACTCTCAATAGAACCCACCCACCAAAACAAAGACCAGATCCAGCCAGCAGCACAGTATGACAATATGGTATAATGCAAAAGCAAATAAAGAAAGCAGTAAAGCAAACTGTACATAAAGCAAAATAAGTACAAATATACAAGCACAAATAAGCACATAACACCCCAGTAAACACAAATCAAACAAGCGCTAGGAGGAACCCACAAAAAGAACCAGAAGCCCTGGTTACAGTATAAGGGTCCCCAGCAGAGTCGCCAAGCTGTCGCTCCCGATAAATGAAACAGGGTCAGATAAAGGTACAGACGCGAACGGTCGGCGAAGGGACAATGAGAACACACAGCCGTGAACTCACTGGAGATGAATAGAGTCGCCAGCTAGGCATTTTTATCCCAGAGGAAAGGCAATGCTGCATAGACCTAGAAAGAGATGGATAAGACGGTTGCGAACCAGAGAGACTGAGAAAGGGGGTTGGTTACAACCTGGGAAGGTATTAGCACCCAGGTTGTCCGTCGTACTCGACGGGATCCACGCTTAAAAGATTTGTGTTTTAAAGGGGTAGTGTCAGTGCAATCTGTGTATAAAAGAGCTGGAAAAGGATGTACAGGTGTCAGTGTAAAAGAAGTGTAGAGTGTAATATATACAGTGTCAATGTAAGGACAGGAGTGAAATGCTCATGATAATGAGGCTAAGAGAATGAAGCTGGAAAGAGGGGGAATGTACAGAGACTTTTGTTCGATAACTGTTAAGTTATGCCTACGTATCCTCTCGTGCAATGAGGAAGTCAGAACACCGTAGTTCGACCCAAAGAGACTGAAAGATGAATTGACTGGTGAACTGCTTACTTGTCTATGCTCAAGTGTATGACCTGTCTGGCTCAGGTGCAAATTGTCTTGCATTAGACGGAAGAAGCAAGTTCTCGTTTATGAATGAGTGTGATGAGAAAAGAATCCCGGAGGAGACGATTATTGTTTGTTTTTGTGTTTTCAGTCTTTTATTGCTTTTGAAAGTTTGTCATAAGTTAATGAGCCTGAGCCTAAACCAATGGATTTAGTAAACTCATCACATCTTCCCTCTGATTAGGGGTAATGAGAATACCTTAAATGTGAAGTCAGATTCTCACACTTAATCACCTTTGGTGTAGGATTAAGATCATTAACCTACTTGTGATTATTTCTATGTTTTTGTGGTTTTTGTTTAGTGTTAAGTAATGAGGTTAAGCCATAATCAGGGATTAAACAGACTCATACACCATCCTAATAGAAGGATAATAGATGAGAATGTTTAAGCTGAGGAAAGCTACTCAACTTAATCCATGATTAGGGATTAAACTCATGACAAAACAAGCCTTTGATTAAGTGGATTTTATTTAATGATATGATGATGAAGTGGATTTTATGATTTGTAAGACAACTTGAGGGGGACTTGTCCATTAACACTAGGGTTAGTCCTTCTTAACCAATTAAGGAAGAATTAGAACCCTAATGCAAGGCCCAAGTTACAAGTGTGATGTCTTGATGATTATTAAGTGAATTGATTAAGAGATTTAAACACATTAAGGGTTTAACACTTAGGATTAAAGTTATACACTCCATCCTAAGAGAAGGATGCAGGCATAAGCTTAATCACAAAGCCTTAAAGCCTTTAGGGTTTAGTCCCTGATCATGAGATGAGAAGAGAAGACTCAAAGAGACACAAAGGTGAAAACTAAGAGGGGAACTAATCAAAACCCTAATCATTGTCATGCTTGGTTGTTCCTAAGGTTTGTGAGGTTTTCAAGAGAAGTCTTCAATGGAACCACCAGGAAGCAGATGAAAGGATCAAGAGAAGCAAAGTAACTTGCTTCATTCAAGAAGTCAAGTCACTTGAATAAAGAAGGTGGGAAGAATAAGAATGAGCAAGCTCAAACTCAAACACAAACAAAAATGCAGCAATGGATGCAAGAGAGATGAAAAGAAAAGTTATGAGAAGTGAAGGCAAATTCACTTCTCAAAGTTACTTACCACCTGAAAGGTTAGAAGAAAGATGCAATACAATGCAAAATGGGATGAGATGACATGATGAGAAACAAAACCAGAAGCATTTACATGATGCTAATGATGCAATGAGATGCTACAAACATGAGGCAGCACATGGAAGTGATCATACAAGTTCATGCATGCAAATGAAGCAAGTTAAGAAACATGAACATACATGAAAAGTTATGAAGTGCACAATGCAAACAAAATGGCAAACACATGATGCAATGATCAAACATGCTTTCTATATGTCTTATGATGTCAAATGAATCACATGGATGCTTGAAATGTCATGGCAAGTCATGTTATGCAAGAGAATGCAAGAGGGATGCAAATGAAAGCCCCAAATTAGGGTTTATGAACAATACATCAAACAAAAACCAAAATCAGAAGCAAACAACATTATAAAAAATTGAAAATGCCACACAAAGGACCCCTAATCCTACACTAAACCAAAGCCCAAAGGAGAGGTCCCAAACCCTAACCAATCTCAAGATATGATTTTTACAAGTTATTAGGGTTTTTAGGGTTTCCAAACAAAAGAAATGTCAAACAATTTAAAAATGCAAGATCAAATCATGGCCATTTTATCTCAAAAACTACATGCTAAACACAATGCAATTCAAGAAGAATCAATGTCCAACTCTTCATGGATAGGCAGAAATGATTTTTTGAACAATGGATCAAATTAATGCATAAAAATAACTTTTATTCAATGAAAAATTCTCAAAATGCATCAAGATCAAAAAAGAAATTTGGTTTGAAGGTTGGACAATGTTTCTAAATGTCTTAGGACATTTCATGAATTTTTTGGTGATTTTTAAATACCTAAAGGTATTTTTAATAAATTAATTTTCATTAATCAATTAAAAATAATCTTTTAAATATTTAAAAATACTTTTTAAATGATAAAAATAAAAATGAAAATATTTTTGGGTCTTAAAAATTAATAAAACTCATGAGAAAAAGTTTCATAATTTTTAAACAAGTTTTACTATTTTAAATAAAATATGCAATTTAAATGAAAAAAATGAAATAAAAACAAATAAAAGGAGAAGTAATCAGAAGGAGAGGCCAGGATTGAGTCTGGGGAAAGCCTTGTTGACTGCGCGCGCAGATCAAAGGCTGAGATTCAAACCTCTTAAATTCAATTAATTAAATAAATTAATCCTAATTAAGAACTAATGACATGATCCAGACCACACACACGCGCGCGGGAAGCCAGATCCAAGGGTCCACATTTGAAATTTGCCCTAACCCTAATTAAATGGCTAATGACTTTCAGGCTGCCGGAGAAGACTTCCGGTCGTCTTCTCCGGCCAGCACCTTCCCTGAAAAATGCCAAATCTCACCCTAGCTCACTAAAATGAAATCTAAAAGCATGGAAATGATTCCCACTCACTCACGAACCAAAACCCCCAATCAAAACAAATTTATTCTTCCTGGAATGGCTGAATCGAAGCAAACAAGAGTTAGGGCAAAAAAGTTTCAGAGAGCAATTAAATCCTCATTTCATCACCATTTTCAAAACTAAAGGCATATTCATGATCAGGAAGACATATAGAACAAGTTTAGAACTTAAAAATCCATTTCTGGAAAAAAAGTTCTTGAGCTACCTGAGATTCAAAGCTTTCACTCCAGCAACTTTCTGACCTCCCCTCCTTGTGAAATCCACTCCACTTGACCCCCTGGTGATGCTTGAATGCTTAGGAGAAATTTATGTTGGCTGGATGAAGAGTTTGAACAGCTTCTGCTCAAGCTCAGTTGAAAATGGCAATGGTGATTCAGGCTGTTTCTGGCAAGGGTGAAGGGTTGTTTGTGGTCCAGATGATGAGTGGAGAAGGTTTGTGAAGTTTGTTTGGATGTTTGTGAACTGTGGAGTGAGTTTCGAAAGAAACTGCAAGTTGGAGTGAAAATGGTGAAATGGTGTTAGGGCTTGTTTCAGGCTTGGTTCTTTGCTGGTTTCTACTCAATGGAACATGGTAAGATGATTGGTGAAAATGGTTTGGATGTTTGAAGTTTGTGGAGGCAGATTCGAAGAGTTTTGCAAAATGGAGTGAGTTTGAGTATGTGATGCTAGGGAGTGTTTCAGCCTTGCTTCTTCATATGTTTGGCTTGCCAAAGGATAGTATAAAATAATCCTATAGGTCAGATGATTTGACATGGCCTTTATTGATTGGTAAGTTCACTTTTGCCAAAAGTCCACTCTTTGTGTAAGAGAGGTATGGCTTGGTTCTAGGCTAGTACAAGCATGGGGCTGGCGCAGCAAGGGTGAGGGGAAGGGCTAGCAAGGCTCAGCATCCAATGTAGCAAGTGGTAGGAAGTGTGATCATGAGTTTTGCAAGTTGGCTCATTTTGGTTCACATGTGATTTTCCCATCCCATAAGCCATGAAACATGAGCATTCTTGGCTCAATTCTGACTTTTAGAGTTTATGTAATATTTGTACATTGGTTTGAAGTGAACTAGAAGTTACAAATGGCCTTGGTTCATGATTTTGCAAAATTCACATTTGAGGCATGTCTTGAATATCAATGATTTTAGCCAACTTTGTCACACCATAACTTTTGATCCAAGAAGAATTTGATCATGTTCTTGTACTTTTTGAAAAGGGAAAGATGTATTCTACAACTTTCATGACCAAAGTTTTTTCATTTGAAGCATTTTTGGATCAAGAATCAAGGCTTGAAAAATGACCTAAAATGAAGCATTCTTGAAAAGTCAACTATGCCCAAAAAGTCAACACTTGCAAAAACTCCAAATTCTTGAATTTTGTGAACTTCAACCTTCTTCCATGGTCAAATAAAGATCATATACACTAAAAATGATGGAGATCACCCCATGGTTGGGTCATTGGGGCACTCAGATGCCCTGATTTTGCACTGACTTGTCCAGAAAGTCAACCCTTGATCAGATGACTTCCCCATGGAATTTCTTCATGAAAATTAATATGCATACTCCCTATACCATATAGAGACTAATGGAAACAAGAATGACCAAAAAATTTGGAGTTATGGCCTCTGAAACCAAAACCCTAATTTTAGGTCAACTATGCAGTCAAACTTGGTTCTGCCTCCATACCAAACCCAGTTCTTGTGATTCTTTTGCATTCTTGACTTTGAGGGGGTATAATATGATATAAGAACACACATGGATCCCTTTGAAGTGATTGGTGGCCTATGGAGTGGCTCAAGAAGCTCTGGGATTGCTCAGATCACAAACCCTAGATGCAGATGACCTAGAACCTATGCAGTGAATCAAAAAATGTGATATGAGATGTTATGATTGTGTTTATGCATATGAAATGACCACAAGCCATGGTGAAATGAGTGAGGGCAAATTTGGGGTGTTTACACAAGTGACTTGAAATTCTTCAATTTTGTGAACTTCCAACATCTTCTATGATCAAATAAAGATCATACACAATCAAAATGATGAAGAACACCCTTTGGTTGGGTCATTGGGGGCCTCAGATGCCCTGATTTTACACTGACTTGCTCAAAAAGTCAACTCTTGATCAGATGACTTCCCCATTGAATTTCTTCATGAAAATTGATATGCATGCTCCCTATACCATATAGGGACCAATAGAAACAAGAATGACCAAAAAATTTGGAGTTATGGCCTCTGAAACCAAAACCCTAATTCTAGGTCATCTGTGCAGTTGAACCTGGCTCTACTTCCATGCCATTCTCAGTTCTTGTGATTTTTTGACATTCTTGACTTTGAGGGAATATAATATGATGCTTGAACATACATGGACCCCTTTGAAGTGATTGATGACCTTTGGAGTGGCTCAAGAAGCTCTTGGATTGCCCAGATCACAAACCCTAGATGCAAATGACTTTGAACCAATGCAATGAATCAAAAATGTGATATGAGATGCTATGATTGAGTTTATGCATATGAGGAGATCTCAAGCCATGGTGTGAATGGGTGAGGGAAAATTTGGGGTGTTTACACTTGCCCTTTTGTGTTTTGTTGAGGTTGTCCAGGGAACTGTCCTCCAGGCGTAGTCTGTGGGGCTTGGTTTAACGCTACCTGAGAGATCTGGGTTTCAAGCATCTTATTATGAGTAATAATTTGATCAACCTTGTTTCCTAACTTGGTAATCAGTTCGTTAACATGGACGTTTTGGTTCATGAACTCTTTGTTTTGTTGTGTTTGAGCAGTGATAAAATTTTTCACAACTTCATCAAAGCTCGGACTTGGTGGTACCGGTTGCATAGGTTGATTTGTTCTTGGGGCTTGGTAACCTTGTTGTCTCGGAGGTGCGGTATTTTGAATAGGGTTATTATTTTTGTAGGAGAAGTTTGGGTGATTCCTCCATCCAGGGTTATATGTGTTTGAAAATGGGTTCCCTTGGGTATAGTTTACTTGCTCAGTGTTGGTTTCATTCAACAGATTGCATTCGGCGGATTGGTGTCCTTGCGTTCCACATATCTCACAATTCGGCGAAACTGCGGCTACAGTATTCAGAGTTGTATACATATGTTCGACTTTAAGGGCCAACGCGTCCATTTTAGCCTGCATCATGTCTATAGAGCTTAGCTCATGTATTCCTCCTTGGGCTTCCTTCTTTTCCACTGTCGCTCGTTCTACTCCCCATGATTGATGGTTTTGGGCCATATCCTCGATAAGGGCACTAACTTTAGGGTAAGGTTTGTTCATCAGTGCGCCACCAGCGGCAGCGTCGATGGTCATCTTAGTGTTATAATGAAGTCCATTATAGAAGGTTTGGATGATTAGCCAATTCTCTAAGCCATGATGTGGGCATGCTCTTAATAGTTCTTTATATCTCTCCCAGGATTCGAACAATGACTCTCCTTGGTGTTGGGTAAATCTAGTTATTAGGTTTCGAAGAAGAGCGGTCTTACTTGGGGGAATATATCTAGCAAGGAAAACTTTTCTAAGGTCATCCCAAGTTGTTATTGAATTGGGTGGAAGGGAATCTAACCATGATAGAGCTTTATCTCTGAGGGAAAAGGGAAATAATCTTAAGCGTATCACCTCAGGAGAGGCTCCATTGGTTTTAAAGGTGTCTGCTAACTGAAGAAAGTTTTTTAAATGTTGGTTCGGGTTATCAGTAGCGAGACCTGCGAATTGTCTCTGTTGCACTAATTGCAGCAGGGATGGTTTAAGTTCAAAATTATTGGCTGGGATAGCGGGGTTTACTATACTGGAACTAGGTTCCTCGTTTGATGGTTGGGTGAAGTCCTTAAGAGGTCTTCGGTTTTGATCTTCGGCCATAGCTCTCCTATTCCTATGGAAAAACAAACGTGCGCGAGCGTAACGTTCAGGTTCAGCTAGAGGGTCAACTAAACTTCCGGCACTGCGAGTCTTTCGCATTGACCGGTGGGTAACAACCTTAGTCTAAACGGTATAACTACAGGGTAATGAAATTTGACGATATTGGTCCCCGGCAACAGCGCCAAAAACTTGATGCGTGTTTTTCGCAAGTGTACGAACACGTCAGAGTAATATAAAAGATTGTCGAATCCACAGAGACCAAGTGTCAATCTATCGTACCTGTTGTTATAGTGTGTATCTAAGGCAACTAAATAAAGGGGTTTTAAGAAGGGTGCAATGGTAAATAAAATAATAATTTTAAACAATAAACAAAGACAGGCTCGAATGTAATTCACGTAATCAATGATAATCCAGTACTTGTTAATGGAACTACTTATGGGCAGTGTTTTCTTCTTTGAAAAGAACTAATTTAACAGGAACTGTCGCTTTCGCGTATTCAGAACCGAGTTGTACTCTCTAATCAACCCCTCCTATTGTCACGGATAAAAAGGTGCGTACTACGTTAGAGTAGTAAACCTATTTTTAAGAAATGTAGTATCTTAACTAAGTTGAAAAGTATTTTAACCTAGACTTCTTAGCAAAAAGAGGTTCTTATGAACCAGACTCTAAATCTCATAACGCGTCCGAAAATCGTTTTAAAATCTCTTTTCTTTTTAATCTAAAAACTCCTAATGAACTAGACAAAGCACTTTTGGCTGTTTTTGAAATAGTTAAAAACAATTACTTGAATTGAAAGATAAAATAGCCCTTAGGTGTTTCCACGAACAATTATACGGATTACTGGTTCAATTACGATCCTTACATTCTAACCTTTATGGAATTAGTTAGACATGATAAAGTAAAGATTCTTTTTATGATTTTTCATAAAAGTAATTTAGTGCGAGTGCGGAAAGTAAATGAATTTAGTGCGAGTGCGAGAAATAAAGTAATTTAAAGCGAGTGCGGGAAATAAAGGAATTTAAAGCGAGTGCGGGAAATAAATAAAGTAAAGTGTGAGTGCGGATAATAAATAAAGTAAAGCAGTGCGAGAAATAAATGAAAGTAAAGCAGTGCGAGAAATAAATGAAAGTAAAGCAATGCGGAAAATTAAAATACGAACTGGAATTAAAATGGCGGCAGGATTAACTTCCTCCAGAGTGCTCCAAAACTCGATCGCACAGACAGATTACAGACTCGATCACTCAATTGCAGAAACACCCCGATGTGGAATGGTAACTGCTATAAAACTGATATATGCCTAGAGAAATCTAATTTTGGATGATGAAAAACGAAAAACTAAAGTCCTATTTATAGGAAAACTAAAAGCATGAAAAGACTGGGATGCCCCTCCACTAAAAAGTGGAGGTTACTGAAATTTGCCTTGTGGCGCCCGCCACAAGGTCATGGCGCCCGCCATGGTGTTGACAGGGGATGAGAGAGTGGGGATCGTGGGTCTTGGAAGTTGTGGAGTGGTCTTGAGACGTGGCCACGTCATGGCTAACCCCATGGCGCCCGCCACGGTGGGTGCCGTAAGTGCAAAACGCTGAATTTCTAGGTTTTCGTCCGTTTCCACTCCCTTTTCGCTCCTTTTCTCGATTCAAGCCCCGATTACTATAAAAACCTGAAAACATAAGAAAACAAAGTAATAACAAAACAAAATAACAATAAAAGCTAAGAATGCATGCAAAATCGGAGTCAGAAACACGGTGAAATTTAGTGTGATCATTATGCCTACGTATCCTCTCGTGCAATGAGGAAGTCAGAACACCGTAGTTCGACTCAAAGAGACTGAAAAATGAATTGACTGGTGAACTGCTTACTTATCTATGCTCAAGTGTATGACTCGTCTGGCTCGAGTGTTAACTGTCTTGCATTAGACGGAAGAAGCAAGTTCTCGTTTATGAATGAGTGTGATGAGAAAAGAATCCTGAAGGAGACGATTATTGTTTGTTTTTTGATGTTTTCAATTTTTTATTGTTTTTGGAGTTTGTCATAAGTTAATGAGCTTAAGCCTAATCAAGGGCTTGTAAACTCATTATATCTTCCCTGATTATGGATAATGAGAATACTTTAAGTATGAGGCAAGCATCTCAACTTAATTGCCATGATGATGTAGGATTAAGATCATTAACCGACTTGTGATTATTTAGATGTTTTTGGGTTTTGTTTAGTGTTAAGTAATGAGTTTAAGCCATAATCAAGGATTAGTGAACTCATTACACCATCCTAATAGAAGGATGATAGATGAGAACACTTAAGATGAGGAAGATACCTCAACTTAATCCATGGTTAGGGATTAAATTCATGACAAAACAAGCCTTTATTAAATGGATTTCAATTAAGGGTGAGATTAAGAAGTGATTTTTATGATTTGTAAGACAACTTGAGGGGGACTTGTCCATTAAACACTAGGGTTAGTCCTTCTTAACCATAAAGGAAGAATTAGAACCCTAATGCAAGGCCCAAGTTACAAGTTAATGTCTTAGTGATTATTAGATGGGTTAATTAAGAGGTTTAAACAAATTAAGGGTTTAACACTTAGGATTAAAGTTATACACTCCATCCTAAGAGAAGGATGCAGGCATAACCCTAATTCCAAAGTCCTAAAACCTTAAAGGTTGAGTCTCTAATGATGAGATGAGAAAAGAGACACAAAGAAGACTCAAAGGAAAAAGTCTAAGGGAAACTAATAAATTATAAAAAGTTATCATGCTTGGAAGTCCGGGGGTTTGTGAGGCTTAAGAGAAGAAGTCTTCAAGGAAGCCACCAAGGAGAAGCAAGATGAAAAGAGAAGGAAGTAGTCGAATAAGTTACTTACTTCCTAAGAAGATAAGTAACTTAAAGAAAGAAAGTGAGAAAGAAAGAACACAAGTGAGCAAGCCCACTCATAGACAATAAAAAATGCAGCAAAGATGCAATATGAAAAAGATGAGAAGAAGTGGGAGGTGAAGGCAAATCCACCTCTCAAACAACTTACCATTAACCTGAAATGTTCGCACAAGATGCATAAGGAAAGAAATGAAATGGAATGATGCATATGCAAAGACAAAGACCAAGTCCATAAGCATGCACATGGTGCAAATGATGCTATGACATGATGCAAATGCATACAAGATGCATATGTGTGATTATGCAAGAAAATGAATGCAAATGAAGCATGTAGGAAGCATGTAAACACATGGATGTTTATGAAATGAAATGGATGCAAAGCAAAGCAAATGTATGAATAAATGATCAATCAATGTTCAAGAAATGTCTTAAGATGTCTAAGATGGCATACAAATGCTTAGAATGGCATGGCAAATTCACATGTTCATGCAATGCAATGTAAGATGCAAGTAAAGATGCAAAATTAGGGTTACATAGAAACCTAAATTATATTTTAATTAATTAAATTCAATTAATTAATTAAAATAAATATTTAAATATTTTAAAAATACTTTTTATATGCAAAAAATAAAATAAAAATCATTTTCTGATTAAGAAAAATATTTGAGACAAAAATACAAAAGGAAATATTTTTGGGATTTTTCTAAGTATTTTAAATTAAATGTGCAAGAAAAATGAATAAAAATGAAATAAAAATGAATAAAAGGGGAAGTCAACGCATTTGATGGATGAGATTCAAAGGGAAAAGGGAGGGAATTGACTGCGCGCCAGATCCAAAGGCCCACATTCAAACTGGCCTTAATTATGTGATTAAATTAATTAAACTGAAATTAACTTAAGCGAAGTGATCCTAGCCATCCGTTTCTAATCTAATCCAGATCCAAAGGCCCAGAACGCATCTGGCAAATAAAACCCTAATTAAGCCCTAATCATTTTCAGGTGGCCGGAGAAGACTTCCGGACATCTTCTCCGGCAGCCCCTTCATGCTATCTCCCTCAAAACGCAACCCCAAGCTCTCAAAATCTCCAGAATCAAACATCTAACAACCCTAAACATGAATCCAGCCCCAAAATTCATTTATTTTTCATCAAGAACACGAATCAAAGCAAAACGGAAAATACATCAAAAATTTCAGAAGCACGATACTTCCTTATTTATCAATCATTTTCAAAAGTAAACATATCATGATGATCAGGGGAGTTCATAGATTCATTTAGAAACTTAAAAACACATTTCTGGAAAAAAAGTTCTTGAAGTTACCTGAGTTGAAGCTTTCGAAACTGGAGCTTTCTGGCCACTTCTTTGATGCTTTTCCACTCCAATGAACCCCTTAATGCTTCTGGCAAGCTTGAAACAAGTTTATATGGACTGTTTTTGAGGTTTCAGTTCAGAGGGGGGTGAAATCGTGTTTTTGTTTTAGGGGGTTTTAGGCTTGTGTAAGGGGGGGGGATGATCTGGAGGATGTATGGAGATGATTGGTGAAAGAATTTTTAAGTTTGGCTGAGTGGTTTGAGAATTTCAAAGAGGTGAAGTTTCTTGAGGATTTTGGCAATCTGAATGTATGGGATGATTCAGGCTCCAAGATATTATGAAATGTGATCCTTAGGGCATGTATGTGAAGCTGTGATAGGTCAGAAGAGTTGTTGTGGGCTATGCTGATTGGTATGGTGTGAAATGCAAAAGGTCAAGTTTGGTTGTACTTGAGGTATGGGTCATGGAAGGCCTGGTAGCAAGGGGTGTCTGGCCTCAGCTGAGTTCAAGGAGGACCATGGAAACATATTTGGCATACTGGCACAAGTGTATGGGAAGATTTATACCATTTTGCAAATTTGAGAAGTTTTGGCCCTTTTGAAATTTCTTGAAGTTCAAGGCATGAAAATGTATAATTCTTGGGCCAATTCTGATTAAAATGAGTCGCACTATGATGGTATGATGTTTAGAGATGCATTAGAGGTCAAGAAATGGTTTGGCAAGTGGTTTTGCAAAAATTCCTCTTTGGTACATTCTTGAAAATTATAGGATTTTTGCCAACTTTGAAGGATCATAACTTAAGTTCCATAATGAATTAGAACATGTTCTTGTACTTTTTGAAAAGGGAAAGACCTAATCTACAACTTTCATGACCAAGAATTTTTCATTTGAAGCATTTTTGATCAAGAAAGAGGAGGTTGAAGAACTTTCCCAAAATGGAAAGTTTCCATTACAAGTCATTTCCATTTTTGGCAACTTTTGGTTTAACTCAAATTTCTTCAATTTTGTGAACTTCCAAGCACTTCAATGATCAAATAAAGATCATAGAACTTTAATTTGATGAAAATACCCCTTTGGTTCCATTGTTGGGGGCCTCAGATACCCTGATTTTGCTCTGACTTGCTCAAGAAGTTACCTAATGAACAAATGACTTCCACAATGAATTTCTTCATAAAAATTGGTACACATGATCCTTATAACATCTTAAGAACATTAGAAACAAGAATGACCAAAAAAATTGGAGTTAAGGCCTCTGAAACCAAAACCCTAATTTTGGTCATCTATGTAGTGAAAACCCTAACTCTGCTTCCATGCCTTGCCAGTTCTTGTGATTTCTTGACTTCCTTGAACTTTGAGGGATATAATATGATGATAGAACACACACGGACCCTCTTCGAACACTTGGAGGCCTTTGGAGTGGCTCAGATGGATCCTTGGATTGCTCAGATCACAAACCCTAGATGCAAATGAACTTGAACTATGCAGATGAAACAAATATGCAATGTGAAATGTAATGTTTATGCTAATGCAATAATGAAAGATCACAAGCCATGGTGTGATAAAGAGTGAGGTAAAATTTGGGGTGTTTACACCCGGATTTTCGTCTCGGTGCAAACGCGAACGGTCGACGATGTTGGAGGTTAAGGTTGAATAGAATCGCCAGCTAGGCATTTTTATCCCGAAGGAAAGGTAATGTTGCATAAACCTGGAAGGGTATGGATAAGACGATTGCGAACCAAAGAAACTGAGAAAGGGGGTTGGTTACGACATGGGAAGGTATTAGCACCCAGATCGTCCGTCGTACTCGACGGGATCCACGCTTACTTGATTATGTTTAAAAGGGGATAATGTTTGTGCTAAACTGTGCATAAGGAGTTAGGGAGAAAAGAATGTACAGAGTGTTAGTGCAAAAGGAAAGTGAATACTGAAAACTGAGGCCAAGGAAAGAGAAACTAGGAGGAGGAGAGGGGGAAGACAAAGAGACTTTTGTTCGATAACTGTTAAGTTATGCCTACATATCCTCTTGTGCAATGAGGAAGTCAGAACACCGTAGTTCGACTCAAAGAGACTTAGATGATTTGTTGTGAACTGCTTACTTGTCTATGCTCAAGTGTGTGACTCGTCTGGCTCGAGTGCTAATTGTCTTGCATTAGACGGAAGAAGCGAGTTCTCGTTTTCAGAGTGAGTGTGATGAGAAAAGAAACCCGGAGGAGACGTTTATTGTTTGTCTTTGTGATTTTATTTTTTTATAGTTTTTTGGTGTTTTTGCGTAAGATGACGAGCTTAAGCCTAAATCAAGGGTTGTAAACTCATTATATCCTCCCTGATTAGGGATAATGAGCCTACTTAAGCATGAGATGAAGATCTCAAATTAATTACCATGATGATATAGGATTAAAATCATTAACCTACTTTGGTAATTATTAAGTGTTTTTGGGTTTAGTGTTAAGTAATGAGTTTAATCTCCAATCAAAGATTAGTGACCTCATTACACCATCCTAAGAGAAGGATGATAAATGAGAGCACTTAAGCTTAGGAAGGCTCCTCAACTTAATCCATGGTTAGGGACTAAATTCATTAGATAACAAGCCTTTATTAAAGTGGATTTTAATTAAAGGTGAGATTAAGAAGGGGATTTTATGTTTGTAAGACTAACTTGAGGGAGACTTGTCCATTAAACACTAGGGTTTGTAAGACTAACTTGAGGGAGACTTCTCCATTAAACACTAGGTTTTTTAATTATTATTAGGTTTTTTAATTAGAAGGTTTAAACAAATTAAAGGTTTAAACTAAGGATTAAAGTTATACACTCCATCCTAAGATAAGGATGCAGGCATAACCCTAATTCAAAGTCCTAAAGCTTTAAGTGTTTAGCCTTGATTATTGAGATGAGAAGAGAGACTCAAGGAGACTCAAAAGGTAAAAACTAGGGGAGACTATATACAACCCTAAAGTTATCATGCTTGGATATCCCTATGGTTTGTCAGGCTTAAAGGGAAGTCTTCAGGAAGGCCACCAAAGGAAGAGAAGCATATGAAAAGAGAAGAGAAAGGAGAATAAGTTACTTACTTCCTGAAGAAGATAAGTAACCTAAAAGGAAGAGATAAGAGAAAGGGAGCACAAGTGAAACAAGTTCACTTCAAAGACTTATAAAAGATGCAAATGAAAAGATGAGAAGAGGCGGGATGTGAAGGCAAATCCACATCCCAAACAACTTACCATAAGCCCCTGAAATGTTAGTGTGAATGTATAAGATGCAAAGCAAAAGGGAATAAAGCAAATGAAAGTGAAAAGACCAAGACCAGAAGTGAATATGCTATGCAAATGTGTTATGGAATGATGCAAAGACATGTGAGATGCTTATGAATGTTCATACAAGGGATGAGATGCAAAACAAGGCATGTTAGAAGCTTAGAAACACATGGATACACATGAAAAACAATGAATGCAAAGCATACCAAATGAATGAAGAAATGATCAAGCAATGTTCAAACATGTTCTAAGATGTATAATATGACATACAAATGCATGAAATGTCATGGCAAGATCACATGATGGAGATATGCAAAGATGAATGAAAATGAACATGAGAAATTAGGGTTTTAAGAATGTATGAGGTGTATATGTCCACAACAGAAGCATACATCATGATAAAAAAATTGAAAATGAACTCAAACAAACCCTAAACACACACAAGATCACTCCCCAAAGATGGAGGTCAGAAGCTAAACCTAAAGGAAGTTATGAATTTTCTAAGTTAACTAGGGTTTTTGGGTGGTTCTTCATGAAAAATGCAAAACAATTTGAAAATGCAATGCAAAATTATGAGTTAAATAACCTAGATACTAGATGCAAAGTATGAAACAACGCAAAAAGAACCAAATGCAAACTCATCATGGTTGATCAGAAATGGATTTTCAAAGTTAGGGTTAGAAAATAGGCAATTTTAGAAACCCTAATTCAAAGTAAATTGTGAAAACATAATCAAACCTAAAAAGAAATTTGTGTGATGAGTTTGTAAATTGTTCTAAATGTATGAGAATGCATAATGAATTTTTTTTTTGTGATTTTTAGATACCTAAATGTATTTTTTTATTAATTAAAGTCAATTAATTAATTAAATAAAACATTTAAATGATTTAAAATACAATTTTAATGCAAAAATTAACAGTAAAAATGTTTTTGAGTTTAGAAACATATTTGAAAAGAAAATGTAGAAAATGATGATTTTAAAAACATTTTTGCTATTTTTAATAATCGTATGAAAATAAATATTAAATAAATAAAATAAAAAAAACAAATGTAATGCAAAAGGACGGTCCAGATTGCAAGTTGAGGGATCCTAGGGCTGGGATGGAAAGTCACCTTGACTTAAAGATGGACATATAAAATGCCTAGGTTTAAATTTCTATCTGGCGCGTGAGCAAACAGTTGTGAATGATTCTGATTAATTAATTTAACTTAATGTAATTAATTACAATTAGGGTTTTGATGATCAATCATGGCCACTCATCGCGCGCGGTAAACACAGATCCTAGGGTTCACATTCAAACCTGACTAATTAAATGAGATTAGCCCTAATGACCTTCAGGCGACCGGAGATAAGCTCTGGTCGTCTTCTCCGGCGACGCTCTCTCCTGACCTCACTCAAAACACCACCCCAAGCCCTCTAAAGCTCCAGAATCAATCATTGAACATCACTGAACACGAATCCAGCCACCAAAATCATTTATATTGCATAAAACTCAAGAATCGAACAAGAACAAGTTTAGGTCAAAACTTTCAGAGCAATCATACACACTCATTTCTCAATCATTTTGAAAACAAAACACATCAGCATGATCAGGGGAGCATTTGGATTCATTCTATAACTTAAAATAAAGGTTCTTGAAAAATGATTTGAAATGACTACCTGAGATGAATCTTTCCAAACTTGAGCTTTCTGACCTCTTCCTTTGTGCAAATCCACTCCACTTGATCCCCTGAGGCTTATGAAGTGCTTAGATGGAGCTTAAATGGCTTCTTTTGAGATTTCCAGTTCTATCAAACCCAAAACCTAATTCTAGGTTATCTGTGTAGAAACTGCTCAGTGTGCTTGAACACCTTTGCAATGCTTTGTGACATTTTGACTTTTAAGAACCCTGGGGAGCATATTATGATCATAGAACACACATGGACCTTCTTGACAAGCTTCAAGGCCTTTGAGATGGCTCAGATCACTTCTTTGGATTCTCCTGATCACAAACCCTAATTGTGCAACTTATGCAGTGAAACAAATATGCAATGTGAGATGATATGCTTATGCAAATGCAATATGAAAGATCATAAGCCATGGTGTGAGAAAAAGTGAGGGCAAATTTGGGGTGTTTACAGTACTTAGACAAAATCAATAAGATGAGATCATTGTACTTAGATGATATCAAATGATATGAAACCATCATACTTAGACGAAATCAGAAGAAATGAGACCATCGTACTTAGACGGAATCAACAAGGTGAAATCATCGTAATGAGGTGAAATCAAAAGACACGAGACCATCGTATTTAGAAATAAAACTCTCTGGGGATTAATGAAATGAGGAAAGCACTGACGGGGACGACCATCAGGTTAAAGGGTAAATAAACCGCGACGGGGACGGTCTTCGGGTAAAATAATAAATGAAATAATGATGAGGGACGGTTATCAAAAGGTTAAGGACGATCACCTAGCAGGGGACGACTGCTGAAAATATCACGACATAGGACGAATGCCTGATAGAAAAGATCAACGATGGGGACGACCATCGGATAAGCATGATGAAGGACAATCATCAAGAGGTGAAGGACGATCACCTAGCAGGGTACGGCTGCTCTGTTAGGGATTATCTCGACATAGGACAAATGTCGGATAACAAAGATCAACGATGGGGATGACCATCGAATAAATGATGAGGGACATTTATCATAAGGTGAAGGACGATCACCTAGTAGGGGACGACTGCTAAAAAGATATTGCGACATTGGACGAATGCCGGATAGAAAGTTCCAACAATGGGGATTCCACTGGGAGAAAGGATGGGGGACGGTCATCCAAAGGTGACGAACGATCACCTGGCAGGGGACGGCTGCCGAAAATATCACGAATGGATAGAAAAGTTGTTTTGTCGGTGACTTGCTGGGGAATGGTAAACACGGATGAGTGCTTACGCTTTAAAATAAACGGTATAAGTGTTTGACAGTGTGTATAGACTAAAGATGCGGGCGAGCATCATTAGGACCACGATACATATGAGTATCGATAGAAACAAACGCTGACATGTGTTTAAGGATGATGATACGGACGAGTATAAATCGGTTAAGCAAGGAACACGGACGAGTGTTGATCTGCTGAGGAGATGATACATACAAGATACAGACGAGTATCAAAGGATTGTGTATAAGTATGTACAAGGGTTTGATCTGCTGGGGAAATATGTGCAAGACACAGACGAGTGTCAAATAGATTGAGCAAGGGACACGGACGAGTGTTTGACTTGCTGGGGAAGTATGACACGGGCGAGTGTCAAAACGAATATGTACAAGTATGAACAAGTATCTGTATTGAGAGTACAAAAATTATTTTGGCTTTGTCTGCGAGGGATAAGTTTTTTATATTGATGGTGAAGTGATTCTGATGTTTGCAGGTGATTGGCTCGAACCTGGCTTATGATCATGCAAATGTTTGATTTTTGTCGTAATGCTCCGTATTAGACGGAATGCTACGCATATTTTGGGGAAAAATGACGTGAATGCTATGATTATGCAAAATGAGAGAAACGATCCGAGATCCGGATCCTGTAGGGAGAAAGATCTCTGGGCGATCTGTCTGGAGGGAGAACTCTGCTGGGGAAAGAGATCATTGGCCGATCTGTGGGGAGAGAGGATCACCGAACGATCTTCCTAGGGAATCTATGGGGATCTCGGCTGGGGAAGCTTCTATTGAAGAGACTCATGTTGGGGATGAGGAGGCTTCGGCAACTCCGTTGGGGAGGAACTAGCAACTCTGATAGGGAACAGAAAGTCCTGGCAACTGGCTGAGGAAAAGGAAAACTCTGGCAACTTGTTGGGGAACAGCAGTTCAAGCATTGCTCGAGAGATCCTGCTTGGGGAGAAGGGAACTTCTGGGAAGTAATTTGTTGTAACTCCTTCGTCCAAGTGACACGCTGGGGATTTAATGAGTTTTTCGAAGGATCCTCTGAGGGTATGACAACTTCGTGGGGGAAAACTCTTGTCAAGTAACCCTGCTGATGAGGTGATTGCTGACATGGCTGGGGATATGAGGCTTGATATACCCCATGCTGTGAGATTGTCTGTCTTGAGTACCTGCAACCTGTTAAAAATAAACGCACAAGTGTCCCGAGGTATCCTTAACCGGATTTCATCATAGGAGTTAGATTTGCTCAAGAGTGCATATTTCCTACAAGCATATATTGAAAATGGCTTATATGTTTTCATGCAAGTGTTGTATTATAAACTTTGGACATTTTGCAAATGAAACAAAAATGTACAAAACAAAGTGTGACTGAATATTCTGATTTTATTGATTTGTGTGCCCTGAATGGGCAAGTATAGTGAAGAAGCGATTCCCTGAAAGGAGGATATTGCTATAAATTGAGAAAATAAAGGTGTTGGCAATGTTGAAGTTGACGCTCCAGTGAGCTTCCTTTGCTATGACCTATATGACCTTGACGTTCTTCTTATCTTGCTTTCTAAAGAAGGTTGATTCTGACCGACGCTTTATCCTTTCGAAGCTTGCCATATTGTAAGTGATACAGACGAATTCAGAATGCAGTTGTTCGCTTTTTCCCATATTTTGCGTGGATCGCCCTTTCGAGTTTTCAATCCACCGGGATACCCATTTTTGCCTGAGCTGTCCGATGTGGCTTTTCAACTCAGCGGGTGTACACATTTTTTTATATTTTAAATTTTCCCTTATTTTTGCCCGAGTCTTTTATTCTGTTTTTGACTCACCGAGATGCCTTATTTTTGCCTGGACTTACATTCTGTTTTTATGTCCAGCGGGTCTTTTATGCGAAATATTTTTTAACTACATCTGAATTCACAGGAGATAAGAAATCCCCGCCATCCATAGTAGTGAGCATCAGTGCCCCACCAGAGAAAACTTTCTTTACTATGAATGGGCCTTCGTAGTTTGACGTCCATTTGCCCCCATGGTATGTATGAGGAGGAAGAAGTATTTTCAGAACAAGCTCTCCCACTTGGTATTCCCGAGGTCTGACTTTCTGATTGAAGGCTTTCTTCATTCGCTTTTGATATAACTGCCCATGACAGATGGCTGCTAATCTCTTTTCTTCAATCAGACTCAGTTGATTATATCGAGATCGGACCCTTTCTGCTTCATCCAGTTTCACATCCATCATTACCCGTAAGGAGGGTAGTTCAACTTCAACAGGTAGGACAACTTCCATACCATACATAAGCTAATAAGGTGTTTCCCTAGTAGATGTTCTAATAGAGGTTCGGTACCCATGCAAGGAAAATGGTAGAATTCCGTGCCAGTCTTTATAGGTGACTACCATCTTTTGCAAAATCTTCTTAATATTCTTGTTAGTGGCCTCAACAACACCATTCATCTTTGGCCTGTAAGGAGAAGAGATGTGATGTTGAATTTTGAAGTCCCGGAAAAGTTCTGCCATCATCTTATTGTTCAAATTGGAACCATTATCAGTAATGATTCACTCGGGAACTCCATATCGACAGATGATATCCCTTTTCAGAAATCGAATTACCACTTGCCTGGTGACATTTGCATACGAAGATGCTTCAACCCATTTGGTGAAGTAATCAATGGCTACCAGGATGAATCTGTGAGCATTTGAAGCAGTCGGTTCAATCTTTCCAATCATATCAATGCCCCACATGGCGAAGGGCCAAGGTGAATACATTACATTCAAAGGATTCAGAGGCACATGCAGTTTATCTATTTAGATCTGGCATTTGTGGCATTTTCTAGTGTAGGCGCAATAGTCCGCATCCATTGTGATCCAGTAGTAACCCGATCTTAATAACTTCTTTGCCATTGCATGTCCTCTGGCATGGGTACCGAAAGAACCTTCATGTACTTCGTGCATCAGTAGGTCTGCTTCCTTCTTGTCAACATATCTGAGCAAGACCATGTTGAAGTTTCGCCTGTACAAAGAACCATCAGTATTGAGGAAGAAACTGTCGGCTAGCCTTCTTAATGTCTTCTTATCGTTTGACGATGCCCCAGGTGGGTATGTCTAAGTTTCCAAGAAGCATTTGATGTCATGGTACCAAGGCTTGTTATTAGTGACAGAGTCCACAGAGAATACATATGCCGGTCTGTCCAGTCTGGTTACCAAAATCCTAGGTACATAATTGGCGACCTGTACTTTGATCATGGATGAAATGGTAGCCAAAGCGTCTGCAAACTGATTCTCATCTCGAGGGATGTATTCAAGCTTAACTATTGTGAAGAAGGTCAACAATCGCCTCGTATAGTCACAGTAGGGAATCAGATGCTCCTGATGAGTGTACCACTTGTCGTTGGTCTGGTTGATTACCAAAGCTGAATCTCCGAATACATTCAAGGTTTTGATCCTGAGGTGAATGGCTTCCTCAAGACCCATGATACAAGCTTCATATTCTACTTTGTTGTTAGTGCAGGAAAAGGTGAGCCTTGCTGAGAAAGGCATATGAACCCCTTTAGGTGTAATAAGCACTGCACCAACCCCACGACTGTTGCAATTAACTGCCCCGTTAAACATCATAGTCCATGTTTCTTCTGGGTCAGGCCCTTCAGTGTGAATAGGATCTTCACAATCTTTTGCTTTTAAGAACATGATGTCTTCATCAGGGAAGTCAAATCTCATAGGCTGGTAATCATCAATGGGTTGCTCAGCCAGATAGTCAAACAACACACTGCCCTTGATGGCTTTCTGAGAGGTGTACTGAATGTCATATTCTGTTAGAATCATTTGCCACCTGGAAACCCTTCCGGTAAGTGTTGGATTCTCAAATATGTACTTGACTGGATCCATCTCTGAGATCAATAAGGTAGTATTAGTCAACATATACTGTCTTAGTCGACGAGCAGCCCACGCTAAAGCACAACAAGTTTTCTCGAGCAGTGAATAACGTTGTTCATAGTCGGTAAACGTTTTGCTTAGGTAGTATATTGAATACTCTTTTCGACCAGACTCGTCATGCTGGCCTTACACACACCCCATCGACTCTTCTAATACTGTCAGGTACATGATTAGAGGTCTTCTTTCGATTGGAGGCATGAGAATTGAAGGTTCTTGCCGATATTCTTTGATCTTGTCAAAAGCTCTCTGACAGTCATCGTTCCACCTGACTGTTTGCTCTTTTCTTAATAGCTTGAACAAGGGTTCACAGGTTGCAGTAAGATGAGATATGAACCTTGAGATGTAGTTCAATCTACCTAAGAACCCTCGAACTTCTTTCTCAATCTTAGGTGCAGGCATTTCCTGAATAGCTTTGACTTTATTGGGATCAACCTCAATTCCTTTTTCACTTACAATAAAACCCAGTAGCTTACCAGAATGTACCCCGAATGTGCATTTGTTGGGGTTCAACCTTAACTGATACTTTTTCAGACGCTTGAAAAGTTTCAATAGGTTTACCAAATGCTCTTCCTCTGTTTGGGACTTGGCAATCATGTCATCCACGTAGCACTTAATTTCTTTATGGATCATGTTGTGGAATAACGTTACCATAGCTCGTTGATATGTTGCACCGACGTTCTTCAGACCGAACGACATTACTTTGTAGCAAAACGTGCCCCATGGTGTGATGAAAGTTGTCTTCTCCATGTCTTCGGGTGACATATTGATCTGATTATATCCAGAAAATCCATCCATGAAGGAAAATACCGAGAACTGAGTTGTGTTCTCTACCAATACATCAATGTGAGGTAATGGGAAATCATCTTTCAGGCTTGCTCTGTTCAAATCCCTGTAATCGACACACATACACACCTTGCCATCTTTCTTAGGTACGGGTACAATGTTAGCAACCCAAGGCGGGTAACTAGTTACAGCGAGAAAACCGGCATCCCACTGCTTTTGTACTTCCTCTTTGATTTTCATGGCCATGTCCGGGCGAGTACGGCGCAATTTCTGTTTAACTGGAGGATAATCCTCCTTTAATGGCAGCTTATGCATGACAATATCTGTATCCAAACCCGGCATATCTTGATAGGACCAAGCGAAGACATCGACATACTCTTGCAACTTAATGATAAGTTGTTCCTTTACCGGATCTTGCAGACTGGCCCCAATCCTCACCTCTTTCACATCTTCCCCGGTACCAAGATTGATAGTCTCAACCTCCTCCTGATGAGGAGCAATCACCTTTTCCTCTTGTCTCAATAACCTGGCTAACTCTTCAGGTAAATCGTAGTCTTCTTCAACCCCTTCATCTACTTGATTAATCGGATTGTCGAAGTCATACAAGGTCATAACAATGTCGTTGTCGGTGCGATTTGGAAGGCTATCTTCTTCAGCAGTAACCCTTATAATTTCCTGGGAAGACCAGTTGAGGACTTGTCATCCCGGGACTCTTGGACGAATCCAGGTTTCCAGGTTGTAGTCGCTCTCAGTCTCGTCTTCCAAAGTGTTGACAACATTCAGGGTCATCATTCCCCCACTTATGAACTTGGGAGCTTCGGCAGCCTCCTCTGGAACATGTCGGGATGGTCTGTAACCCAAACCGAATTTGTCTTCTTTCATATGAACCTTTAGCAGCTTGCCCCAACCTTGGGCATTCCCTTCTTCCACAACCTTCCGAGCCTGTTTGTAGGAAGCAATTGAGGTGCCCATCCTTTCCTCTTGGAATGCAGCAAACACCTCAGTTGTTGCTTCGTTGATATTCAAAGCTTCAAAACCCTGACTCATGGTTTCATGGATTTCTCCATCCATCTCTATGTACTTGTACGTAGCCAGGTGACTGACGAAGATGTCTTCTTCTCCACAAATTATGATAATTTGGCCCTCCCACTCATATTTCAACTTCTGGTGAAGGGTAGACGTTACCGCGCCGACGGCGTGAATCCAGGGTCGACCCAACAAACAACTGTAGGCAGGCTGTATGTCCATCACATAGAAGGTAGTTTTGAAAACTTGTGGGCCAATTACCACAGGTATCTCAACCTCTCAGAGAATCGATCTCTTAGAACCATCAAAAGCTCTGACAACTAGGTTGCTCGGACGGAGTGCAAGACCATCATTCTCCATCTTGACTAATGCTTTCTTTGGAAACACATTGAATGATGATCCGGTATCAACAAGGACATGAGAAAGTACGACACGTTTTCATTCCAAAGTGATATGCAAAGCCTTGTTGTGATTACGCCCCTCCGTAGTCAAGTCAGTATCGGCGAAACCTAGTCCATGACTAGTATTGACGTTTGCAACCACCGTTTCTAACTGATTGATTGTGATCTCCTCAGGCACATAAGCTGCGTGCAAGACTTTGAGTAGTGCATTCCAATGAGCCTCAGAACACATGAGCAGAGATAGAATGGAGATCTTTGAGGGTGTTTGGTGGAGCTGATCCACAACCTTATAGTCACTTCTCTTGATAATCCTTATAAACTCGTCTACATCCTGATCAAAGGGTGTCTTCTGAGTTTCTTTTGCAGCTGGTTCTTCTGGCACCACACTTTTTCCTTTTGCTTTGGCAGCGGCTTCTACTTCAGCATTAACTCTGGGAAACTGTGAAGCAAAGAGACGTCTGCTCCGAGTGAAGCCTCCGCCTCCCCCGATATTGTCAATTTGTGGAGCAGATGTTGAGGAGTCCAGAGTGATCTTTCTTCCGTGGCAGTAAAGATCCGAACCATAATGCCAAGGCACATCATTGTTGTTATCATAAGGAATAGGTCTAGGCACTGTGATGGTCACTGTACTAACTGCAGCAGAAGAAGGAGTTGTGATCGTTTGTGGATCATAATAGATGGTGACAGGAGATCTGATCGAAGATGGTGCAGGTGCAGGAAATTGTTGATGTTGAGGAGGGTGTTGTTGAAAATTGTTGTTGAGAGAATCCGGAACATGAATGATTGCTGGATCATAATAAATGGTAACTGTTGAGATATCTTCACTGGTGGTGTTTGCTGTTGTTGTAGAAGACTCTGTTGAGATAATCTTTGCTGGTGTTGTAGGAGGGATTTTTGTTGCAGTTGTAGAAGATGGAACCGTTGATGTGATCTGTAGAATGCCTTCTCTGATAAGATTGTTGATACCCTTTCTCATATTTGCACAACCATTGGTAGAAACTTTGCAAGCTTCACAACAGGCCTCACAACCTGGAAACACTTGGCACTTGAATATCTGAGCTTTCACTTCGGCCAGTGGTGTTTGAATGTTTGCAATGTCATCAATCAGAATTGCTGGTTGGTCTTCCTCAATAGTGTTAATCCTTGGTCCACCGTGATTTGGTATTGGATTCTTTGTGACATTTGGTGGAGGTGAAAAATTCAAAGCTTTGGAATCAATCAGATCTTAGACTTTCATGTGCAAGGCCCTGCATTTCTCTGTTGAATGGCCAGGTGCATTGGAGTGAAAAGCACATCTGGCGTTGACATCATAATTATTTGGAAGATTCAGAGGATCTGGTGGAGCCAAAGTTCTTAGTTCAGCCAGATTAAGCTTCAATAGCTGTGGGAGTAAGGCTGCATAGGGCATCGAGATGGGATCGATCACCCTGTTAGTTTGAGACGGCCTTTGTTGGAAAGGACGTTGCTGCTGATTGTTGCTGTAGTAAGATCTTTGTTGTTGTTGTGGAAACTGTTGTTGCTGAGGATACTGTTGTTGCTGAGGTGCTGGAGCAAGAATGGTGACTGCGG
Organism: Lathyrus aphaca; assembly: GCA_963966055.1. Taxonomy (NCBI): domain Eukaryota; kingdom Viridiplantae; phylum Streptophyta; class Magnoliopsida; order Fabales; family Fabaceae; genus Lathyrus; species Lathyrus aphaca. The sequence goes on along the minus strand of OZ014520.1, from coordinate 29,603,370 downwards.
CCACTGATCTTTGCAAGTATTGGGGCCTACCTTTGTTAACATGCACTGCATTAGTCTCTCCTGTTCTTCTGGGTCTGGAGAATGGTTTCCTTGCGTGGTTGGAGCTAGCACCATTGTCATAAATCTTACCCATCTTCAATAGGCTTTCAATTCACTCTCCCTCTATAACCACATCAGCAAAGCTAGTAGAAGAGAAGGCAGCAAGTCTATCAATATAGGTTCCTTGGAAGGTGTTCATAAACATATCAGCCATTTCCCTTTCAGACATAGGTGGTTGGACAGTGGCAGCGAATTGTCTCCATCTTTGAGCGTATTCACAAAAACTTTCTCTTGAAGATTGAGACATACCCATCAGGAGGGTCCTATTGGGAGCCATATCCAGGTTGTACTGATATTGGCGTATAAAGGCCTCGACCAAGTCCTTCCAGTTTCTGAAAGTAGCCCTTGATAGGTGTGAATACCACTCTCTGGATGCCCTGGTTAAACTGTCTTCAAAGTAAAACATCCACAATTTCTCATCCATGGTATACGCTTTCAATCTTCCCAGAAAAGATTGTAAATGGGTACGAGGATAGGAGGTACCATTGTACTTTTCAAAGCATGGAGGTTTGAACTTGTGAGGAATCCTTACTCCTTCAACTAGGCTCATATCCATCACATCAAATCCCAAAGAGTTTTGGGATTCCAAGGATCTTAATTTCTCTAATATCTCGTCCTGACGACGATCATAAACTTCATCAGCCCCATCACCTAACACTATAAAATGCTCGTCCTAAGGATCTTCCTGTAGAACACGATCTCAAGTGTTTCTCTGGGTATTTCCAATAACATTGACTTTAGGGTTGATGTGGGGCCCAAACTCTGGTGGATTTGTTTGCGGCTGATCGCGCGCGTTGTTACTATTACCTCCAGTGCCTGCATGGTTATCTTCTGGAGTTTTCCGCTCAACTAACTCCCTTAATCTTTCCTGGGTCTGTGCTAGCCCAGTCATCACAGCCATGAATTGATTCATCTGAGTCCTCACTTCTGTCCTCACATCAGTCATATGAGTCCTCACACCTATCAGTTATTGCTGTAACTGATCCATTTGTAGACTCGGAAGGTTGTGTCTAGTTGGATATTTGTGGATGCGATTGACGAGAAAGACCCTCAGGCGAGCAATATTTCCTGAAACAATCAACAAGGTGAGAAAACAACAACAAAACTCCTGCAACACAAAGAATATGAAGTTAGCATGCAATGCAATATGTCTATTTTTCTTCAGAGGGTATCCGGTTTGGTTCCTGGTTTTGACCTTCCAGACCTCTGGGGAATCAAGATGTTGAAGCAGACAAAGTCCATAAGAAAATCCAATACATAATCATAAAAGTACAAATGGTATTGCCAAATAGTTCATGAATTACAATCAAACAAACTCCCATGGTGAATCAAAATACAATTAAATTCAAGAATACAACAGACAAAATCACCATGGTGAGCCAAAATACAAGTACAAAGAAAATCAAACATCCAATCCATATGCATCTGTTGCACCCCAAAATTTGCCCTCCACAAGACAAGACATTGTGTACTAAGAGGTTCACAAGGTTCACAAGACCTCTCATGAGGTTCACAAGGTTCACAAAGTTCACAATTAGTCAGAAGATATGACAATTCCCTCAGACAATGCATTCTCCTAAGCAATGCATCCTAAACTAGGGTTTTGACTTTAATCAGGCTAAATGGACTTCCAAGACTTCAAGTGAGCTTCACAACATCTTATATGTGTACAAGAATCCCCATGACAAATTTCAAAACTTTTCCCAAAGGTTTGCTCAGTCAGATGATCAGATAGGTCAAAATCAGTCAAAGCAGTTGAAAAGACAAACTGAGGTCAACAGTGGTCAAACCAAAGTCAAACTTCATGATTTTTTGCCAACATCAAGTATATGAAGTAAAATTCATCATTTGATCAAGGTTTGATCATGATTCATCAAGGAGATTTCAGATCATCAAGAATCAGGAGTTTCTAAATTAGGGTTTCCTCAGGAAAAGTCAACTGAACTTTGACCAGCCATAACTTTCACATGCTTCATCAAAAATTTTCCATCCAAATCTCATTTGGAAGGAAATTGAATTCTCTACAACTTTTTGTCTCACAAGCCAAGCCCAAAAATGCTTCATTTGGAAGGTATGAGCTAAGACATTATAGGTCCTTTTAAAAGTCAATAAAAAGTCAACAACTTCAGAAGAGCATAACTTGAGAATGGTAAAAGATATGGACATGATACCAAAGTGGTTGGTTAGAGAACTCCTTAAGCTTTCCAAAATGTCCAAGAACACCCTAATAGCATTAAAATTGAAGGATTTGTGCCCTTGCAAAGTTGGGAAATTTTAGGGAAGTTTATGAAGCAAATAAGGCCTTAAATCAAATTTTTGCTAAATGAGCCCACCAAATTGCCATCCCATCTTTACAAAAACACCAAGCACGACCCAACCCACCTATTTTCTGATTTTTTATTTTTTTATTTCATATTTATTTGAATTTTATTCATTAAAATACAATTTAAATTGAAATAAAATATAAAATCATATATTTTAAAAAGGATTTTGCTTCTAGAAAGTCATAAATAATATTTGGATCATATTGATACACAAGTTATGAGGATTGTCCCAAAATAGCAATGTTGGATCAAAGGAAAATCAAATTTCATGACATATCTTTTTCAATCTTCAAACATCAAAAAAATCCAAAGAGTGATAGCATATTTCTGACCTAATTCAATCCATATATATACATAAACATATTGCCAATAAAGGGGACGAAAATTGCAGCTTCCAAGATCACTCTCAAACTTCACAAAAAACCATCAAAATTCACTTTTCGGTTTCATCCTTACAAGAAGTTTTAAGGTATTCTAAGGACACAAAAAGCTTCCTTGAGCTTCCCTGAATCTAAACCACCTCTTAAACGCCTCTGATCCATACTCATATGCACAATCCGAAGCATCCTTGCCTTTGATTTATTTTTTTTCGATTCATTGAATTCATGAGTTTATAATGCATTTTGTTTATGTATTAATATTTGTTGATGCTCATAGATGGTTTCTAGATTGTTTTCGTGAAGAACCATGGTCGAATCATGAATGTGCCATTGCTAGGGTTTGTATGGCCGTTTAGGGTTTTCCATTTAAACACATATAAATAAATTCTAACAATGCTAATGAACTGTATAAGATGTGAGGATCACAATGATGTGATCAATTTGGTGAAATTTCACAGGTTTCGTGGTGTTTGAGAAAACACAGGTTTCCCTAGGAACCTTAATTCGCAGATAAATGCGTAGGAGAAATCGCAAGTGTTTTCGCAGGTAAAATGAAGAAGATGAAGACTCATGGCGCGAAATTCAGATATTTGAATTTAAACATATATTATATATTATTGTTTGTATTATATATTTTGAGAAACACTGATGGCTTGGTGGTGAGGATACGCGTATGTGAGAGCAAGGTCCTGGGTACGAAACTAGCCTCTGGGCATTTTTTTGGTTCAATTATTTTGTTTTTCCAGGATGTGAACAAAAGCATATGGAAGCAACATGTTGACAGCCAGCGTGCGCTAGCCCAGTGGTAATGCTGTGAGGTTTCCAGGTAAAGGACCTGGGTTCAAATCCCAGGTCCTGTTCTTTTTTTGATTTTTCTTGTTTTTTAGGTTTAGTTATTTATTTAATTTATTATTAGTATTCTTTAATCAAATTAAAATGTCTAAAATCATATTTACAAATGTTTTTTCTAATTAAATCTTATTTTCATAAATTTAAATTAATATATAAATGTTCATTCTAAAAATTTTTTCTAAAAAAATATAATTTGTTATTTATTTGAATTAGAATGTGTATATTTGTTTAAATAATTAAATTAATATTAGGTATCTAATTAAAATACTTTCACTTAAAACCCTAATTTTCTTTATAAACCCTAATTATGTTATAAATCTTAATTTATTTGTTTGTAAATTTTAATTGTATATATTTTATTTTATAATTTGTTTATATTATTATTATATGTAGTTTCTTTTTATATAAATAATTTAATTAAGATTAGATTAAGTAATTAACCCTAATTTATTTTCCTAAAACAATTCAAAACCCTAATTTTATTTTATGATTTTAATTTCTTATTTTTATATGCTTATTTAATTATAATTAACAAATATTTTTAATATGTATATATAATTAAATTATTAGAACTATTAATCATATTTATTAGTGTATAATTATTTATTTCTTTTATTAAAATCCTTAAAAAATAATTATTTATTTAAATTTAAACTTTTAATTTATTTTCTATATTATATAATTATGCTAACTTCTTTTTTCTTATATTTATTTTGTTTATTATTACTAACCTATTTATTTATTTATTTATTATATGCTTATTTATTTAAATTATTTTATTACTATTATAATGTAATTGTGCAAATTATGTAATAGTTGTAGGATTATTATTATTATTTATTTAAAATGCCATGGTTAGTAAAATAAGGAGTGTAAACATGTTTGTATTTAAAATTGAATTTAGATCATTAATCTTAAGATAAATATATGAACTTGTACACGCACACACATAAGTCGATCTTTGATCGCCATCTCACATTCTTAAGGATACCTCTCAGGTTGCCTAAATAAAAGGTCAAGTAAGGTGTATAAAGCAAAGTCCTTTATCTTATTAAATATCATCTTGTCCCTTAAAAGATAATAAGATCAAGTCCCTTCATGGTTGCCTTCGTAAATGATCTTGTCCCTTTCGAATAAAGATGATAAGTCCATTCGAATTGCTAAATACACCTTACAGTTGCCTAATCACAGATGACCCTTCACGTGTCCCTCACAACATCCAAGGTAGTGACTACCTATTCCTTAATAATAGGGATAGTCTTACCATTTAAAGGACATCTAAGAACAGAAAAGATTTAACTTAGGGTAGGTTCTTCTTATGTACTTGCTCACCTTTTCAAAATATTTCAAAAACACTTCACATTTTCAAACAATTTTCGAAACAAAGGCTTTATATATATCCGTACATGGATCATTATAAAGTACTTAAGAAAATTTCTAATCACACACTACACTTCTCAAAAACATTTTAAAGTGAGCTAAGTAACTAAGAGCCCATGGATAACCATGGATGTAAAGGGTGCTAACACCTTCCCTTTACATAACCTACCCCCCGAACCCAAAAAACTTTTAAGGTCTTTCCTGTTCTTTTATGCCCTTTCCTTTGGATAAAATAAAAGTCGGTGGCGACTCTTGCTATCCGCAACATTTAACTAAAGTCAGTTCTCCCACCGTGTTACAGAACTGGCGACTCTGCTGGGGATTTAATAAAAGAGGGGTCCCTTAGGAATTAGATCACTTTAAACTTGTTTGCTTTGTTTACTTTACTTTAATTGTTGGGTGCTCTTATGTGTGAAAGATCCTAACCCGGATCTAGTGTACCTTAGGTAAATGGCAATAGACCAAGGAAATTGTACGGCGTATACCGATATGGTTGATCTGGTGGCCATAGTTAGTGTGACTTCTTGGTTGGTGCTTATGTTCCTTAAGCAAGTTGAGGATAATATGAGGCTGCCATATGTTGTCAATACACTAACTAACTTTTAGAACCCTAGTCATCCCATCTTGGCCTTTAGAAAAGTAGTGAGATAACCGGCTTTGGAGCAGACTGAAGTTGGTTGATACTCGATGCTACACTCATTGAGATCCTAAACTTGGAGGGTTTTGGTTGGAAAGTAAGTTGCCTACTGAACAACCACCCTTGTGAAGGATCAATGATATTGAGATCCCTTAGAACCTGGTTACTTCATAGGACAGGATGAACCAACTAAACTTCAGGGGAGGGTATTTACCTTTAAACCTCATGCAAGCCTCTAAACCTAAGGCTATTGTGTGACTTGTTTGTGTGTGCCACATGTTTGTGATTGAGCATAACATCATAGCATCATCATGCATCATAAGCATAACATTTTCACTAACCATTTCAAGGACCAAAGGATTTATCTTTGTTCTTTGTTGCAGGTCATGGCTTCTGCTCGTAGGAATACTATCCGGATCAACTTTGTAGGGATACCTCCTAAGCTTAAGGAATTGGTTTCTCAGGTTTCTGAAAACTCCCAGTTCATCAAGATACATGGTCACCTACTGGATCTAGTCACTTCAGGGTTCAATGAAGACATGATGAGTGTTCTGTTTCAGTTCTTTGATCCTAAGCACCATTGCTTCACATTCCCCGACTATCAGCTGGTTCCTACAATGGAAGAGTTCTCCAAACTGTTGGGTATACCTATCCTTGATCAGAGACCCTTCACAGGCTTGGAGAAGGAGCTTAAACCAGAGGTTATTGCTGCAGCTCTACATCTGAAGAAGTCAGACATTGTTCTAGAAACGAGAAGCGGAGTTAAGGGTATTCTTGCTAAGGTGTTGATAGAGAAGGCTCAAGTGTTCTTGAAGGCTATGAGCTATGATGCTTTTGAGGAGATTTTAGCCTTGTTGATTTATGGCTTACTGTTGTTTCCCAATCCAGATCAGTTCATAGACGTTCACGCCATCAACATATTTCTGAGTCACAACCCAGTGCCTACATTACTTGGGGACATCCTGCATTCTCTCCATACCCGTACTACAAAGGCACGAGGAACTCTGATGTGCTGCATACCTTTGCTATCTAAGTGGTTTATTTCTCACCTTCCTCGATCAGTGATGAAGAATGAACAAGGTTTCAGGTGGTCCAAGAGGATTATGTCACTCTCTCATTCAGATATTCATTGGTGCTCTCGATCTATGGAGAATGTTACTATCATTGACAGGTGTGGGGAGTTTCCTAATGTGCCACTCCTTGGCATAAGAGGAGGCATTACCTACAACCCTTCTTTAGCTTTACGACAGTTTGGTTACGCTCGGAGTGATGGTCCTCATGACATGTTGATTCAGGGTATTGTGTTTGACTACGACAACGATCTGCAAGGTTACCGTCAAAGGTTCATACGAGCATGGGGTAAAGTGAACAAGGTTGACAGCAAGACACTGGAACCCAAGTACACTATTCCTATGGAAGCTTACCTTAGATGGGTGCGATCTCATGCTCAGAATCTCATGATGCCATATCCTGCAATCTTGCCAGTTACTATGGAGCCTGTTGCTGAAAGAGATACTTCTTATACCATCCTTCACCCAGACATGCCCACTGACATGGAAGACTTACAGAGATCCTGGATCCAGTTGAAGGAGCAAAGGGATACTTTTGAGACTCATTACAAAGCAAGTCAAGAAAGAATCCTGGAACTAACAAAGCAACTTCACGAGGAGCGGAATCTCAACTCATACCTCAACACAAAGAGGAAACGTCCATGGGAGACTTAAAACCCCATCTTTTGTATTTATTTCATTTCATTTTTATTGTAAGCCCAAGGGGCAAACAAATTTATTACTAATCAAAGTTTACTTTCTTGATTGTTTAAGCAAATTTAAATCCTGTGGTCCTTGAAAACATTGCATACGCATTTATACACCATATCATTGCATCACAGGTTTCTTGTGTACAGGTTTCTTATCTTCTCGCTGTTTATTTCAGCAGCAATGGCTCTTGAACAAATAGTCAAAGATCTCCAGGCACAAAATGCACAGTTCCAAGAGCTGATCCTGAACTTGTCCAAGGGGCAAGATGAATTGAAGACACTGCTGGCCAAGAAGACCAAGAAGACTAGAAGGTCAGGAGGCCTAATCAACATGGGAAGAAGGTTCAGAGGTCCTGTCAAGACCAAGGAACAGGTTGAAGAATATGAGTCTGAAGAGTCTGAGAAAGAGGGAGGCAGTCTCCATAATACAATGGGGGATTCTGATTCTGAAGCTAACTACTATCATGATCCTAATGAAGTAAGTTCAAGATGCTGGTGGATAAAATGGATGCTATGGAATTGCAAAAGTCTTCTGGGCTGGATTTTGAAGACCTGAGTTTGATATCTGGGGTGGTTATACCCATTGGTTTCAAGGTCCCTGCTTTTGTAGTGTATGATGGTGTTTCTTGTCCCAAACTGCATCTGAGGTCTTATGTCTGGAGAATCCAACCCCATACTGCTGATAAGAAGTTGTGGATCCATTTCTTCCAAGAGAGCTTATCCGGAGCTCAATTGGAATGGTACTATCAGTTGGAGAGTGTCAACATCCGTGATTGGAATGATCTTGCTGAAGCCTTTTATAAGAAATATCAATATAATGCTGATCTAGCCCCTACTCGCATGCAACTACAAAGCATGTCTATGGGTGCTAAAGAAAATTTCAAGGAGTATGCCCAGAAGTGGAGAGACTTGGCTGGTAGAGTACAACCTCCTCTAACTGACAGGGAGTTAGTGGACATGTTTATGAGTACGCTGAATGGTCCTTTTTATAGTCATCTCATTGGAAGCTCATCATCTGGCTTCACTGAGTTGATAATGACAGGAGAGCGCGTAGAAAGTGGTATAAGGAGTGGCAAGATACAAGTGGGTGCTTCTTCATCAAATACTACAAAGAAGCCCCCTAGTGGGAAGAAAGAGTCAAATGCTGTTTATGGTCAACCTGGTCGTAATAGGAGGCACCAATCTGTGAGTGCAGTTCATATCTCCAATCCTACTCCTGCAACACCAGAGCCACCACAGGGTAATCATCAAAGGCCTAGAAGACAATTCACCAAGATCAACATGTCACTGGCCCAAGCCTTGCAACACTTGTTGAAGGGTGAACTCATTACTTTGAAGGACCATCCTCATAATCCTAATGTTACCTCTCCTAGGTACAATCTTAATGCACGATGTGCATATCATTCAAATTGTCAGGGACATGATACCAACAGTTGTTGGATATTGAAGAACAAGATTCAGGATATGATTGATGCTGGAGAAATTGAGTTTGACCCTCCTGGTACTCCAAATGTGATTACTGCTCCCATGCCTAATCATGAAAAGACTGTTAATGCTATTGATGAAGTTTCACATATTTCCTCAGTTGCAGATGTGACTACACCATTATCTGTTATCAAGAAGAAGTTGGTACAAGCTGGGTTCTTTCCTGGTTGTAATGAAGATTGTTTCTATTGTGCTTATAAACCGGATAGTTGCTGGAAGTTGAAGGACGGAATTCAACGCCTCAAGGACAATTACACAATATTATTTGAGAGGACACCTTCTGTGGAGAGCATGGTTGAACATATAACTCAAGGTACGAAGATTGAAGAGGTGGACATGGTTGGTAAAGTTCCAGTAAGGATTACTTCCAAGGGCCCTGTCAAAATCACTCATAAGGGTCCAATTAAGATTACTGCTGAAGGCCCTGTGAAGATTGTTGCTGAAGCTAGAGTGGCTCCTATGATCATTACCACTCCTGGTCCTATTCCATATACTTCTGATAAAGCTGTGCCTTGGCATTATGGCTTCGATGTTTATATTCATGGTGTTAAGCAGGAATCCTTAGCTGATGCACCTATTGGTGATGAAAATCTTGATGTTGACAATATTGCTGGATCTAGTAAGATCACACGAAGTGGAAGAGTTTTCTCTCCTCCGGTTACCTCCAAGAATACAGTTACTCCAACTACCACCTCCACTGCTGATGCTCGGGGCAAAGGTCCTGTTATCGAACCTATACAAACTGATGTACCAGCTGCTGATGATCTTTCTAAGCAGATGGAAGAGGTACTGAAGATCATTCGCAAGAGTGATTATGATGTTGTTGATCAATTGGGGCATACTCCCTCCAAGATTTCTATGTTGTCCTTATTGTTGTGTTCTGAGGCTCATGCCAAAGCCTTGATTAAATTTTTGAAGACTGCTCACGTACCAAATGAGATCTCTGTAGACCAGTTTGAAAATTGTGTTGCACACTTGACCTATGATAATGGGTTAGGTTTCTCCGATGCTGATTTGACTCCTGCCAAGAGGGATCATAATAGGGCTCTACATATCTCTATTGAATACAGGGGCACTACCCTGTCACATGTGTTAATAGATAATGGTTCCTCGCTGAATGTATTGCCCAAAGAAGTTCTGAATAAGCTTAGTCCTGAAGATGCTGTGTTGAGGCCCAGTAATATAGTGGTGAAGGCTTTTGATGGCTAGAGGAGAGTGGTGCATGGAGAAATAGATATCCCAATCAAAGTGGGTTCTCGGGTCTTCAATGCTACCTTTTATGTAATGGATATTCGTCCCTCGTACTCTTGTTTGCTTGGTCGCCCCTGGATCCCTGGGGCAGGTGCTGTGACTTCTACTTTACATCAGAAGCCGAGATATCCAGTAGAAGGAAAGGTCGTCACTGTTTACGGATAGGAAGGATATATGATTAGCCACGTGAACACATTTAAATCTCTTGAAGTGGAAGGTGAATATGTTGAAACTCCGTGCCAGACGTTTGAAGTAGTCCCTTGGGTTGTTCCTAATTATGAAGCTCCTCCTGTTGTCAAGAAAGTTCCTGTGGTCACCAGAGCACCTCCTACAATGGCCTCCCTCAAGGATGCTAGAGTTGTGGTGGATGAAGGTGGTTGTACTATTTGGGGTCGGCTTCCTGACATTCCTTACAAGTCTGACAAATTTGGTTTGGGTTTCACTGCAGAGTCCCAGAAGGCTGTTCGTCGCGCTCGTGCTGTTCGTATAACTAATCAAGGGATTATGAAAGATCAGATCAATGCTGTGGGGGACTGTGATGAAGAATACAACTTGGATTCTTGGATTTTTCCTACTGTGGGTGCTGGGCTCAATAATTGGAAAGCTGGAGATGTTATTCCTATCTCCTTTAGTCAGGAGTAAATACTATTACTGTATTGTTACTTTTAAATTTGTAATTTTTGAACAATTGAACTATTAAGCCTTGTGCCTTACCCGGGGCACAATGTTATGCTTGTTTCGGGATGTCATTTCATTTGCATACTTCATTCAATAAAAATCAGTGGACGTTTTGTTTTCGTAGATATTGTGTTCCTTGTCTTTCTTTTATTATTATTTTTCTTTTATCAGCTATGTGTTCTTACACACACCCACATCACTAAAATGCAGATCCTCATCCACTCTAGATCCTGTTGATAACAGTTCTACTATTGCCAATTATAATTTCGAGAATCCGATCTATCAAGCTGGAGATGGAAAGGAGGACGATTGTGAAGTACCTGTAGAGCTTGCTAGGTTGTTACAACAAGAAGAGAAAGCTATACAGCCACATGAAGAGCCAATCAAAGTTGTGAATTTGGGAACTGAAGAAAACAGGAAAGAAGTCAAGATAGGGGCTGAATTAGAGGATGGTGTCAAGAGCAAGTTGATTCAGATGTTACATGATTATGTGGAGATCTTTGCTTGGTCCTATGAAGATATGCCAGGGTTGGATACAGACATTGTGGTTCACCGTTTACCTGTAAAAGAAGATTGTCGTCCAAAGAAACAGAAGGTTCGTCGCATGCGTCCTGAAATGTCAGAGAAGATTAAGGCAGAGGTAATGAAACAGTTTGATGCAGGGTTCTTAGCTGTGACTTCTTATCCTCAATGGGTTGCAAATGTGGTACCGGTACCTAAGAAAGATGGTAAGGTACGTATGTGTGTAGACTACAGGGATTTGAACAAGGCCAGCCCCAAAGATGACTTTCCACTTCCTCATATTGATGTTCTGGTAGACAACACTGCTCAGCATAAAGTATTCTCTTTCATGGATGGTTTCTCTGGTTACAATCAAATCAAGATGGCACCTGAAGATATGGAGAAGACTACATTTGTTACACAGTGGGGAACTTTTTGCTATAAAGTGATGCCATTTGGTTTGAAGAATGCCGGGGTAACATATCAGCGTGCTATGGTGGCTTTGTTTCATGATATGATTGATCACGAGATAGAGGTGTATGTGGACGATATGATAGCCAGGTCCCAGAATGAAGAGCAACATCTTGATCATCTGCATAAGTTGTTGGAGAGGTTGAAGAAATACAAGTTAAGATTGAACCCAAACAAATGTACTTTTGGAGTTAGATCTGGTAAGCTCTTGGGTTTCATTGTCAGTGGAAAAGGTATTGAAGTAGACCCTGCAAAAGAGAAAGCTATACAAGAGATTCCAGCTCCCCGTACTGAGAAAGAAGTTAGAGGTTTCTTGGGACGATTGAATTACATTGCAAGATTTATTTCCCAATTAACTGCTACCTGTGAGCCAATCTTCAAGTTGTTGAAGAAAGATCAGGTAATGGAGTGGAATGATGAGTTCCAGACAGCCTTTGATGAAATTAAGAAATATTTGTTAGAACCTCCAATTTTGACGCCACCAGTTGATGGAAGACCCTTGATTATGTACTTAACAGTGTTAGACAACTCAATGGGGTGTATGTTGGGACAACATGACGAGTCTGGTCGAAAAGAGCAGGCAATATACTACCTTAGCAAAAAGTTTACCGACAGTGAAACAAGATACTCACTGCTCGAGAAAACTTGTTGCGCTTTGGCATGGGTTGCTCGCCGACTAAGACAGTATATGTTGACTCATACTACCTTATTGATTTCAAAGATGGATCCAATCAAGTACATATTTGAGAAACCCGCTCTCTCCGGACGAATAGCAAGATGGCGAATGATCTTGACGGAATACGATACACAGTACACTACTCAGAAGGCCATTAAAGGAAGTGTTGTGGCTGATCATTTGGCTCATCAAGCAGTGGATGATTATCAGTCAATGAGTTTTGAGTTCCCTGATGAAGACATTATGATTATTACCAAAGAACCTGGACAATATGACGGACTTGAGCAAGGATCCCGATGGACTATGGTTTTTGATGGAGCTTCTAATGCACTTGGTAATGGTGTTGGTGTTGTGATCAGTTCCCCTGAAGGTTGTCATACTCCGATTACTGCCAGACTTTGTTTCTATTGTACCAATAACATGGCTGAGTATGAGGCGTGTATCCTGGGTATCAAAGCTGCCATTGATATGAAGATTCAGTTCCTGGATGTATATGGAGATTCAGCCCTGGTAGTAAGTCAGATCAAAGGAGATTGGGATACCAAGCATGATAATCTCATTCCTTACAGAGAGTATGTGTTGTCTTTGATCCCATATTTCAAAGAGATTACCTTTGGACATATTCCACGAAGAGAGAATCAGTTGGCGGATGCATTAGGCACCATGGCATCTATGTTTGAGATCAGCTGGGATGATGAAGCTCCCAAGATTACTATTGATAGATTTGAGAAGCCTGCATATTGCAATGAGATTGACACTGAAGAAACAGAGGAGAAGCCTTGGTTCTATGAAGTGAAAAGATATCTTGAAGCTCAGGAGTTCCCTGAAGGGGCATCTGTCAAAGATAAGAAGTTTCTGAAAAGGTTTTCTGCTAAGTTCTTTTTGAGTAATGGGATTTTGTACAAGCGCAATCATGATTCAACTTTGCTTCGTTGTGTGGATAAGAAGGAAGCAACTGAAATTATGGAAGACATGCATGATGGAATCTTTGGCACTCATTCTAGTGGTCATACTATTGCAAAGAAGATATTGAGAGCAGGTTACTATTGGTCTACTATGGAAGCTGACTGCTATCAACATTCCAGAACATGTCACAAGTGTCAAATCTATGCTGACAAAATGCATATACCTCCATCACCATTGAATGTGTTGACTGCTCCTTGGCCTTTTGCCATGTGGGGCATTGATATGATTGGTGAGATCAAGCCTACTGCTTCTAATGGGCATCATTTCATCCTGGTTGCTATTGATTACTTTACTAAGTGGGTGGAGGAAGCTTCATTTGCATCTGTTACTAAGAATGTGGTGGCTCGGTTCATTAAGAATAATCTCATATGTAGGTATGGCATCCCTGAAAGGATTATTACTGACAATGGCTCTAATCTGAACAACACTATGATTACTGATCTCTGCACGCTGTTCAAGATTAAGCATCATAACTCTTCTCCGTATCGTCCGAAGATGAATGGGGCAGTAGAAGCTGCTAATAAAAACATTAAGAAGATTCTACAAAAGATGACTGTTACTTATAAGGATTGGCATGAGATGTTACCATTTGCTCTTCATGGTTATCGTACTACAATATGTACTTCAACAGGGGCAACCCCATTCTCCTTAGTGTATGGTATGGAAGCAGTTTTGCCCATTGAAGTTCAGATTCCCTCCTTAAGAATTATGAAGGATGCAGGCTTGGATGAAGATGAGTGGATTCAAACTCGACTTGACCAGATAAATTTGATTGATGAGAAGAGGTTGGCAGCTGTTTGTCATGGTCAGATGTACCAGAAACGAATGATCAAGGCTTTTAATAAGAAGGTCAAACCAAAGGTATATCAGGCTGGTGACTTGGTAATCAAGCGTATCATATTACCACAGGGTGATCCTAGGGGCAAGTGGACTCCTACATATGAAGGACCATTTGTAGTCAAAATACTATTCTCGGGAGGTGCCATGATGCTTACTACTATGGATGGTGAAGACTTCCCACAGCCTGTGAACGCAAACATAGTTAAAAAATACTACGCATAAAAAGAGACCCGCTAGGTTGACTGGCCTAGGCAAAAATAAGGGCATCCCGACGAACCAAAAGGGTTAGGGAAAAAGTTAGGGATATATATAAAAAAATGTACACCCGGCAAGTCGAAAACCTGAAAAAGGCGGCTTGGGCAAATTAGGGTATCCCGGTGGATTGAAAACCTGAAAAGGCAATCCAGGCAAAAGTTAAGGATTAAAGCGTATGACTATGTCTCGTTTGGATCACTCATGTAAACTCCAACCGGTTGTGCTACCTAATTCAAGCTCGAACAGATAAAGCTTAATCCAATCGTTTCCGTCTCAACAGTAGAAGATGAGATACTTGAAGATAATGGCAATAGTAGAATTGAAACTCAATAGGATTATTTCCCACATAGCTGATTTTCTTTGTATTGTAAAAATTTCATGACAAGGTCGTCTTACTAGGATTTCTGTCTCCTTGTACAAACTTACCTATGTATGGGTCACTTTGTGATATAAATAAAATTTCATCTTTGAATCCAGATTTACTTTTACCCTATTTACATAAGCGAAACATCCATTGGTTGTGTTTGAATGTATGTATGCTTTTGAATATGATTGATGTTCACCAGAAATGCATAAATGCTTGAATATGATTGATGTTTACCAGAAATGCATGAAAATGCAGTAATAGTATTTACTAAGGACGAACGAGGGAAGGAATTCAACGAAGCTTCGCCGGTTCATCCTCATAAGACAGTTACAAATCCCCAGTAGGGCAAATCCATCTTCATAAATACTTCGAGTTACATCTCCCCTTGAATTTATGTCCATCTCTTTTATCCTCATTCGGGATACTCAGGAATTTATTCCTTCAATAGAAGTACGACGAACGAAGACGGGAGGTTATAAATACTATACTATCAAACAAGATGGGAACGAGGTCCTCATATTCTTCAGCAACGAATCGGGATTTATTTTCCCTAGCCAGCAGTTGTTATACGAAGATATCCAGACGCTTCAGGATGCATGATTCATACATACATCCTTTATATCATACCATAACATACATATCCATAAATGCATAATACATTTATTTAGGTGCATCATACTATGCATGCATACATATTGCATAAACTAACATTCTCCTTACAGGATAATTATATGCAGGTAAAACAATATCAACAACTTACAACAGGTCAGAAATGATCCACACATTTGCTCAAGTTGTCTTTGAATAACAGGCAAACGGTCTGTAAAAAGATCCATTCCTTGGTTCAAGAAATTTTTCAGAAGAACAAATCCTGACGTTCTTTTGACCCTTAAGAACAAATCCTAACGTTCTTTTGGCCCTTGAATAGCAGGCAAATGGTCTGTAAAAAGATCCGTTCCCTGGTTCAAGATATTTTTTCAGAAGAACAAATCCTGATGTTCTTTTGACCCTTAAGAACAAATCCTAACGTTCTTTTGGCCCCTTGAATAGCAGGCAAACGGTCTGTAAAAAGATCCATTCCCTGGTTCAAGATATTTTTCAGAAGAACAAATCCTGACGTTCTTTTGACCCTTAAGAACAAATCCTGACGTTCTTTTGGCCCTCGAATAGCAGGCAAACGGTCTGTAAAAAGATCCATTCCCTGGTTCAAGATATTTTTCAGAAGAACAAATCCTGACGTTATTTTGACCCTTAAGAACAAATCCTGACGTTCTTTTGGCCCTTGAATAGCAGGCAAACGGTCTGTAAAAAGATCCATTCCCTGGTTCAAGACATTTTTCAGAAGAACAAATCCTGACGTTCTTTTGGCCCTTGAATAACAGGCAAACGGTCTGTAAAAAGATCCATTCCCTGGTTCAAGACATTATTCAGAAGAACAAATCCTGACGTTCTTTTGACCTTGTGTCGCTCCCACTAAATGAAGCTAAGTCAGATAGGGTACAGACGCGAACGGTCGGCGAGAGGGACAGTGAGAACACACAGCCGTGAACTCACTGGAGATGAAAAGAGTCTCCAGCTAGGCATTTTTATCCCGGAGGAAAGGCAATGCTGCATAGACCTAGAAAGAGATGGATAAGACGGTTTGCGAACCAGAGAGACTGAGAAAGGGGGTTGGTTACAACCTGGGAAGGTATTAGCACCCAGATTGTCCGCCGTACTCGACGGGATCCACGCTTGAAAGATTTGTGTTTTAAAGGGGTAGTGTCAGTGCAATTTGCGTATAAAAGAGCTGGAAAAGGATGTACAGGTGTCAGTGTAAGAGGAGTGAAGTGCAGTATGTACAGTGTCAGTGTAAGAACAAGAATAAAATGCTCAAGATCATGAGGCTTAAAGAATAATGCTGGAAGGAGGGGGAATATACAGAGACTTTTGTTCGATAACTGTTAAGTTATGCCTACGTATCCTCTCGTGTAATAAGGAAGTCAGAACACCGTAGTTCGACCCAAAGAGACTGAAAGATGAATTGACTTGATGAACTGCTTGCTTGTCAATGCTCAAGTGTATGACCTGTCTGGCTCAGGTGCAAACTGTCTTGCATTAGACGGAAGAAGCGAGTTCTCGTTTATGAGTGAAGATGATGAGAAAAGAATCCCGAAGGAGACGATTATTGTTTGTTTTTGTGCTTTCAGTCTTTTATTGCTTTTGAAAGTTTGTCATAAGTTAATGAGCTTAAGCCTAAACCAATGGATTTAGCAAACTCATCACATCTTCCCTCTGATTAGGGGTAATGAGAATACCTTAAGTGTGAAGTCAGATTCTCACACTTAATCACCTGTGGTGTAGGATTAAGATCATTAACCTACTTGTGATTATTTAGATGTTTTTGGTGTTTTTGTTTAGTGTTGAGTAATGAGGTTAAGCCATAATCAGGGATTAAACAGACTCATTACACCATCCTAATAGAAGGATAATAGATGAGAATGTTTAAGCTGAGGAAAGCTCCTCAACTTAATCCATGATTAGGGATTAAACTCATGACAAAACAAGCCTTTGATTAAGTGGATTTTATTTGGTATGATGATGAAGTGGATTTTATGATTTGTAAGACAACTTGAGGGGGACTTGTCCATTAACACTAGGGTTAGTCCTTCTTAACCAATTAAGGAAGAATTAGAACCCTAATGCAAGGCCCAAGTTACAAGTGTGAAGTATTGATGATTATTAAGTGAATTGATTAAGAGATTTAAACACATTAAGGGTTTAACACTTAGGATTAAAGTTATACACTCCATCCTAATAGAAGGATGCAGGCATAAACTTAATCACAAAGCCTTAAAGCCTTTAGGGTTTAGTCCCTGATTATAAGGTGAGAAGAGAAGACTCAAAAAGAAACACAAAGGTAAAACTATGAGGGGAGACTAATCAAAACCCTAATCATTGTCATGCTTGGTTGTTCCTAAGGTTTGTGAGGTATACAAGAGAGATCTTCAATGGAACCACCAGGAAGCAGATGAAAGGATCAAGAGAAGCAAAGCAACTTGCTTCATTCAAGAAGTCAAGTCACTTGAAGAAAGAAAGTGGGAAGAAGAAGAATGAGCAAGCTCAAACTCAAACACAAACAAAAATGCAGCAATGGATGCAAGAGAGATGAAAAGAAAAGTTATGAGAAGTGAAGGCAAATTCACTTCTCAAAGTCACTTACCTCCTGAAAGGTTAGAAAAGAAATGCAATGCAATGCCAAATGGGATGAAATGACATGATGAGAAACAAAACCAGAAGCATTTACATGATGCTAATGATGCTATGAGATGCTACAAACATGAGGCAGCACATAGAAGTGATCATACAAGTTCATGAATGCAAATGAAGCAAGTTAGGAACCATGAACATACATGAAAAGTTATGAAGTGCACATGGCATACAACATGGCAAATACATGATGCAATGATCAAACATGATTTCCATATGTCTTATGATGTCAAATGAATCACATGGATGCTTGAAATGTCATGGCAAGTCATGTTATGCAAGAAGATGCAAGATGGATGCATATGGAAGCCCAAATTATGGTTAATGAACCCTACATCAAACAAAAATCAAAATCAGAAGCAAACCCTAAGATAAAAAATTGAAAATACCACTCAAAGGATCCCTAATCCTATACTAAACCAATGCCCAAAGGAGAGGTTCCAACTCTTAACCAAATTCAAGTAATGATTTTTACAAGTTTTCTAGGGTTTTAGGGTTCCTAAACAAGAAAATTATCAAACAAATTGAAAATGAAAGATCAAATCATGGCCATTTAATCTCACAAACTACATGCTAAACACAATGCAATGCAAAAAGAATCAATGTCCAACTCTTCATGAATAGGCATAAATGATTTTTGGAACTTTGGATCAAATTAATGCATAAAAATGATTTTAATTCAATGGAAAATTCTCAAAATGCATCAAGATCAAAAAATAAATTTGGTTTGAAGGTTGGACAATGTTTCTAAATGTCTTAGAACATTTCATGAATTTTTTGGTGATTTTTAAATACTTAAAAGTATTTTTAATAAATTAATTTCCATTAATCTATCAAAAATAAACTTTTAAATATTTAAAAATACTTTTTTAATGATAAAAATAAAAATAAAAATATTTTTGTGTCATAAAAATTAATGAAACTCTTGAGAAAAAGTTTCATAATTTTTAAACAATTTTTACTATTTTAAATAAAATATGCAAATTAAATGAAAAGAAATGAAATAAAAATTGAAATAAAATGAAGTCAAACAAATGGAAGGCTGGGATGAGCTCTGGATTCAAAAGTGTTGACCGCGCGCGTGAATGAAGGGTCTAAATTCACTCTGGATAAATTAATTTGATTATGATTAATTAAAACTAATTAAAAGGATTAGGGCATAATGATCAGATCTGAGCCATTCATACGCGCGGGAGGTCAATGGGGTCAACTGATCCTACGCTCCAAATTCAAATGGCATTTAATTACAGGATTAAGCCCTAATGATTTTCAGGTGGCCGGAGAAGACCTCCGGTCGTCTTCTCCGGTGGGAACCCCACCTGAAAATCTCCAAAACTCTCAAAACCTAACTAAAATGAAATCTAAAAACATGGAAATGATCCCCACAACTTACTGAATCAAAACCCCGTCACAAACAACATTTATATTTACTTAAACTCATGAATCGAAACAAAGAAGATTTTAGGGCAAAACTTTCAGAAACCAATTAAACTCTCATTTCTCCACCATTTTCAAAACTAAAGGTATCAGAACAATCAGTGAAGCATATAGAACAACTTAAGAACTTAAAAAATGATTTCTGGAAAAAAAGTTCTTGAGCTACCTGAGTTTCGAAGCTTTCACTCCAGCAACTTTCTGCCCTCTCCCTTTGATGCAATCCACTCTACTTGGTCCCCTGATGATCCTTGAGTGCTTGGAAGAAATTTATGTTGGCTGGTTAAGGAGTTTGAACAAGTTCT
This sequence comes from Lathyrus aphaca, assembly GCA_963966055.1. NCBI lineage: Eukaryota > Viridiplantae > Streptophyta > Magnoliopsida > Fabales > Fabaceae > Lathyrus > Lathyrus aphaca. The sequence continues at coordinate 29,583,461 of OZ014520.1, read as the reverse complement.
GTCCAAGCTCAGTTGAAAATGGTGATGGTGATTCAAGCTGTTTTAGGCCAATGTGAGTGGTTCTTTGTGACCAGTGTGATGAATGGAGAAGGTTTATGAAGTTTGTTTGAGTGTTAGTGAACTGTGGAGTGAGTTTCGAATGGTTTTGCTTCTGGGGGTGAAAATGGAGGAATGGTGTTCTTGCTTGATTCAGGCCTAAGTCTTGCTGATTTTGGCTCAATGAAGCAAGGTGAGTTGATCAGTGAAACTTGTTTGAATGTTTGTGTGTTGTGCAGAGAGATTCGAAGAGTTTTGCTTGATGGAGTGTTTTTGTGTATGTGATGCTATGGTGTGTTTCATCCTTGCTTGAGGTGTGTTATGGCCAGCATTTTCCTTGCATAAAGAACTCCCATTGGTCAGATGATGTGACCTGGCCTGTTGTGATTGGGATGTTTACTTTTGCAAAAAGTCCACTTTGTTGTAGGAGAGGCATGGCTTGAGTTCTAGCTTGGTACAAGAGGCATGGGCTGCGCAGCAAGATGAGGTGAGAGGCTATGGCTGGTTCAAAGGCCAATGCAGCAAGTTGGTGAAGTGTGATCATGAGTTTTGCAAGTTGGTTACTTTTGAAACTTCATGAAAATGTCTTGCCATACAAACCATGAACATGAGAGACTTTGGTTCAAATCTGACTTTTAGGTCACATGTGATGTTTGTACATTGGTTTGAAGTGAACTAGAAGTTAAAAATGGCCTTGATACATGATTTTGCAAATTTTCCAATTGGTGCATGTCTTGAAAATTAGTGATTTTTGCCAACTTTGTCACACCATAACTTTTGATCCAAAATGAATTAGGTCATGTTCTTGTACTTTTTGAAAAGGGAAAAATGTATTCTACAACTTTCATGACCAAAGTTTTTCCATTTGAAGCATTTTTGGATCAAAAAGTAAGGTTTGAAAAATGACCTAAATTGACAAATTCTTTAAAAGTCAACTATGCCCAAAAAAGTCAACTTTGCAAAAACTTCAAATTCTTGATTTTTGTGAACTTCAACCTTCTTCCATGATCAAATAAAGATCATATACACTCAAAATGATGAAGATCATCCCTTGGTTGGGTCATTGGGGGCCTTAGATGCCCTGATTTTGCACTGACTTGTCCAGAAAGTCAACCCTTGATCAGATGACCTCCCCATGAAATTTCTTCATGAAAATTGATATGCATGCTCCCTATACCATATAGAGACCAATAGAAATAAGAATGACCAAAAAATTTGGAGTTATGGCCTTTGAAACCAAAACCCTAATTTTAGGTCATCTGTGCAGTCAAACTTGGCTCTGCATCCACACCAATCCCAGTTCTTGTGATCCTTTTGCATTTTTGACTTTGAGAGGATGTGATATGATATAAGAACACTCATGGATCCCTTTGAAATGATTGGTAGCCTTTGGAGTGGCTCAATAGGCTCTTGGATTGCTCAGATCACAAACCCTAGATGCGGATGACTTAGAAACTATGCAGTGACTCAAAATTGAGATATGAGATGATATGATTGTGTTTATGCATATGAAATGATCACAAGCCATGGTGTGAATGGGTGAGGGGAAATTTGGGGTGTTTACAGCTGCCCCTATTCAAACATGAGTTAGCTGTGCAGGGTGTAAGCAACGGCTTAACAGGCAAACAAGATAACTTGTGGTTGAATACCAAAGACAGTCCAACATTTGCACTCACAGAATGAAGAAGAAAAGGGATATAGATTGTAAAAGGAAAATAAAGTGTATTGTAAAGTGCGGGCGACGGAGGACGACCGTCGGGCAGAGGACGACTGCTGGGTAAAGGGCAATGACGGGGACGGCCGACATGCTGGGGAAAGTGCTGAAAATAAAGCAATGACGGGGACGGCCGACATGCTGGGGATAAAAGGTAAAGCCAAGACGGGGACGGCCGACTAGCTGGGAAAAGCAAGAAATTACGATGGGGACGGCCATCAAGGTAAAGCTGTAAAATTTTATGGGGATTGATGAAACATGACGGGGACGGCCATCAAGGTATAAAGTAAGGTAACCGACGATGGGGACGGCCATCGGGCTAAGAGAAAAGGAAAAGGGACCACGACGGGGACAGCCATCGGGTTAAAGAATAAATGAAATAAACAGATGATGGGGTACGGCCATCAAAGGTGAAGGACGATCACCTAGCAGGGGACGGCTGCTCTGTTGGGGAATAAAGGAATTATGATGGGGACGACCATCAAAGGTGGAGGACGACCACCTGGCAGGGTACGGCTGCCGAAAATCAACGATGGGGACGACCATCGGATGAGCATGATGGAGGACGACCATCAAGAGGTGGAGGACGACCACCTAGCAGGGGACGGCTGCTCTCAGGGTTTATCATGACATAGGACGAATGCCAGATAACCAAAATCAACAATGGGGACGGCCATTGGATAAAATGATGAAGGACGATCATCAACGGGTGGAGGACGACCACCTAGCAGGGGACGGCTGCTAAAATATCAACGATGGGGACGGCCATCGGATGAGCATGATGGAGGACGACCATCAAGAGGTGGAGGACGACCACCTAGCAGGGGACGGCTGCTCTCGGGGTTTATCATGACACAGGACGAGTGTCAGATAAGAAGGAAAATTTGCCTTGTTGGCGATCTACTGGGGAGTAGTAAACACGGACGAGTGTTTATATCTAAGAAACAAAAGGTATAAGTGTTTGGTATTGTGTATAGATTAAAGATGCGGACGAGCATCCTTAAGACTACGATACGGACGAGTATCGGGTAGAAACAAATACTGGCTCGTGTTCAGAGATGATGATACGGACGAGTATCAACTGGTTAACAGAGAACACGGACGAGTGTTGAATCTGAGAGGATTCTTCTGGGGAATAGTAGGCACAGACGAGTGTCTATATTCAAGAGGACATAAGTGTTTGACACGGTGTATGGATTAAAGATGCGGACAAGCATCCTTAAGACTATGATACGGACGAGTATCATGTAGAAACAAACGCTTGACGCATGTTCTGAGATGATGGTACGGACGAGTACCAACTGGTTAACAAAGAACAAGGACTAGTGTCGAATCTGTGGGGATATGAATGGTATATACAAAATACGGACGAGTATCTGTATGGGTGGTAACATGAGTAACGAGTATGAGTATTGTATAGATGAGTGTTTCTCTGCTGGGGAGAGTGACACGGACGGGTGTCGAGAGAGAGAAAGGTATAAGTATACAAAAGTGTAGATGATTGTGCTGGGGATATGACACGGACGGGTGTCAAGGAATTGTATATACAAGTAGGTGAGTGCAAAGATGATGCCTTTGGCTTTCTGCTGGTGATTTGATACGGACGGGTGTCAGGACGTATCTGTAATAAGGGTGATTTTGTTCGTAAAGAGTGTTCAGGCGACTTTACTGGGGAATGATGATGCGGATGGGTGTCAAAATGAATATATACTGGTGTTTGTGATTGTGAGGCAGCTGCTTTTGCTGGGGATTCTGGTGGGGATTTTTCTGTACATTGATGAGCTGTCATTATTCACAAGTGCTGATTCAAAACATGGCTTATGATTATGCTATGTGTTGATTTTTGCCGTAATGCTCCGTATTAGACGGAATGCTACGCTTTGTGGGTGAATATGATGCGAATGCTATGATTATGCAAAGATACCAAACTGGGATCCGGGTCCCGTTGCTGCGAAGATCTCTGGCCGATCTGCTTGCAGTAGACATCCCAGCTGGGGATGAGATCATTGGTAGATCCGATGAGATGTATCTGCTTGGGGATTCGGGTCACTGATAGACCTATCCTTATAAAAGAGAGACCCAGCTGGGGTTTGTAGAAGCTTTCTTCACTCTGTTGTGATTCCTTCGTGCGTTGCTCCTCTGAATAGAGGCTGGAACTCTGTGGGGAGATAGCTTCCTGACTCTTATACTCGGCTGAGGGCGAGATGGTAACTCGGCTGGGGAGAAAGAGAGGAATCACTGAAAGACCTCCCTAGAAGTTCTGTTACGGTAGCTTCTTGACTCAGCCGGGGATATGGGCATCTCCTGTGATACCTGCCCATTCTGATGGGGATAAGTAATAAGTGGCCAACTCAGCTGGGAGAAGTCATGGGAGGCAACTCAGCTGGGGAGAGAGCACTTCGGGTGCTAAAATTGAGTGTTGATTTGCCAGCTTGCTGGGATAAAGTTTTCATGCCCCAAGTTGCGTTCTGGATGCCTGCAATCCTGAAAAAGATAGAGAAACGCACAAGATAATCCCGAAGTATCCCTTACTGGATTCCGTCATAGGAGTTTAGAATACTTCTAAGAGTAAGCATATTTCCTGCAAGCATGTTTTTGTTTGAAGATAAGCATCTGTATTCTTATGCAATCAGTTTTTTTTCTTTTAAGACATCAGACATTTTTTTGCAAATAAAATGTACAAAACGAGACATGACTGAAAACCGGATTTTATTAATTCATATGCCCTGAATTGGCGAGATACAGTCACAGGAACATATCCCCTGAAACGAGGAGATTGTTACAAATTGAGAAACAAAATGCTGGCAGTGTTGATGACGCTTTAAGGAGCTTCCTCTCTCGCTATGACTCGTATGACTGTTGACGTTCTTCTCATCTTGCTTTTTGAAGAATGTTGATTCTGATTGAAACTTGATCTTTTCGAAGCTTACCAAGTTGTAGATGATACAGACGAATTCAGAATGCAGTTGTTCGCTTATTCCCTTATTTTGCATGGATCGCCCTTTCGGGTTTTCAATCCATCGGGATACCCATTTTTGCCTGAGTTGTCCAATGCGGCTTTTCAACTCAGCGGGTGTACATTTTTCTATTAATTTTCCCTTATTTTTGCCCGAGTCTTTTATTCTGTTTTTTTGACTCGCCGGGATGCCCCATTTTTGCCTGGACTTACATTCTGTTTTTGTGTCCAGCGGGTCATTTTATGCGAAGTATTTTTTAACTGCATCTGAATTCACAGGGGACGGGAAATCTTCACCATCCATGGTACTGAGCATCAGCGCTCCACCGGAAAAAACTTTCTTTACCACAAATGGTCCTTCATAGTTTGGAGTCCACTTGCCCCTGTGGTCTGTATGAGGAGGGAGGATTCTTTTCAGCACAAGATCCCCTACTTGGTACTCTCGGTGCCTGACTTTCTGATCGAAGGCCTTCTTCATTCTTTTCTGATATAACTGCCCATGACAGATTGCAGCCAATCTTTTCTCTTCAATCAGACTCAGTTGTTCAAATCGGGCCCTAACCCACTCTGCTTCACTCAGTTTAACATCCATCAGTAACCGCAGGGAGGGTAACTCAACTTCAACAGGTAGGACTGCTTCCATACCATACACAAGTTGATACGGTGTTGCCCCAGTGGACGTTCTGATTGACGTGCGGTACCCATGCAAGGCGAATGGTAGCATTTCATGCCAGTCTTTGTAGGTGATTACCATCTTCTGTACAATCTTCTTAATATTCTTATTTGCTGCCTCAACAACGCCATTCATCTTTGGCCTGTAAGGAGAAGAATTGTGATGTTGAATTTTGAAGTCCCGGCACAGCTCAGCCATCATTTTGTTATTCAAGTTGGAACCATTGTCAGTAATGATTCGCTCGGGCACTCCATATCGACAGATGATATCTCTTTTCAGAAATCGGGCTACCACTTGCCTTGTAACGTTTGCATATTGTCGCTCCCGACAAATGAAATAGATCAGATGAAGGTACAGACGCGAACGGTCGGCGAGAGGGACAATGAGAACACACAGCCGTGAACTCACTGGAGATGAAAAAGAGTCGCCAGCTAGGCATTTTTATCCCGGAGGAAAGGCAATGCTGCATAGACCTAGAAAGAGATGGATAAGACGGTTGCGAACCAGAGAGACTGAGAAAGGGGGTTGGTTACAACCTGGGAAGGTATTAGCACCCAGATTGTCTGTCGTACTCGACGGGATCCACGCTTAAAAGATTTGTGTTTTAAAGGGGTAGTGTCAGTGCAGTCTGTGTATGAAATAGCTGGAAGAGATGTACAGGTGTCAGTGTAAAAGAGAGTGAAGTGTATAAATGATGTGTCAGTGTGAGAATGAATTGCTCATGATCATGAGGCTAAAGAATGAAGCTAGAAAGAGGGGGGATATACAGAGACTTTTGTTCGATAACTGTTAAGTTATGCCTACGTATCCTCTCGTGCAATGAGGAAGTCAGAACACCGTAGTTCGACCCAAAGAGACTGATAGATGAATTGACTTGTGAACTGCTTACTTGCCTATGCTCAAGTGTATGATCTGTCTGGCACAGATACAAACTGTCTTGCATTAGACGGAAGAAGCAAGTTCTCGTTTATGAGTGAATGAGATGAGAAAAGAATCCCGAAGGAGACGATTATTGTTTGTTTCTGTTTTTTCAGTCTTTTATTGCTTTTGAAAGTTTGTCATAAGTTAATGAGCTTAAGTCTAAACCAATGGATTTAGTAAACTCATCACATCTTCCCTCTGATTAGGGGTAATGAGAATACCTTAAGTGTGAAGTCAGCTTCTCACACTTAAACACCTTTGGTGTAGGATTAAGATCATTAACCTACTTGTGATTAATTAGATGTTTTTGTTGTTTTTGTTTAGTGTTAAGTAATGAGATTAAGCCATAATCAGGGATTAAACAGACTCATTACACCATCCTAATAGAAGGATAATAGATGAGAATGTTTAAGCTGAGGAAAACTCCTCAACTTAATCCATGATTAGGGATTAAACTCATGACAAAACAAAGCCTTTATTGAGTGGATTTTAGTTAATGATATGATGATGAAGTGAGTTTTAGGGTTTATAAGACAACTTGAGGGGGACTTGTCCATTAACACTAGGGTTAGTCCTTCTTAACCAGTTAAGGAAGAATTAGAACCCTAATGCAAGGCCCAAGTTACAAGTGTGAAGTCTTGATGATTATTATGTGAATTAATTAGAGGATTTAAACACATTAAGGGTTTAACACTTAGGATTAAAGTTATACACTCCATCCTAAGAGAAGGATGCAGGCATAAACTTAATCACAAAGCCTTAAAGCCTTTAGGGTTTAGTCCCTGATTATGAGATGAGAAGAGAGGACTCAAAAGAGACACAAAGGTAAAACTAAGAGGGGAGACTAATCAAAACCCTAATCATTGTCATGCTTGGTTGTTCCTAAGGTTTGTGAGGTTTACAGGAGCAATCTTCAGAGGAACCACCAGGAAGCAGATGAAAGGAACAAGAGAAACAAAGTAACTTGCTTCATTCAAGAAGTCAAGTCACTTGAAGAAAGAAAGTGGGAAGAAGAATGATGAGCAAGCTCAACCTCAAACACCTATAAAAATGCAGCAATGGATGCAAGAGAGGTGAAAAGAAAAGTTATGAGAAGTGAAGGCAAATTCACTTCTCAACATCACTTACCACCTGAAATGTTAGAAAAGAAATGCAATGCAATGCAAGATGAGATGAAATGACATGATGAGAAACAAAACCAGAAGCATGTTGATGATGAAAATGATTCTATGAAATGATGCAAACATGAATCAAGACATGGGGATGATCACATGAACCAATGGATGCAAATGGAGCAAGTTTAGAACCATGAACACACATGAACAGTTATGAGATGCAAATGACATACAATCATGGCAAATACATGATGCAATGATCAAACATGCTTCTAATATGTCTTAAGATGTCTAATGAACCAAATGGATGCATAAAATGTCATGGCAAGTCATGTTATGCAAGAGAATGCAAGAAGGATGCAAGTGGAAGCCCAAATTAGGGTTTATGATCCATACATCAAACAAAATCCAAAAACAGAAGCAAACCCTAAGATAAAAAATGGAAAATGCCACCCAAAGAAACCCTAAACCTATACTAAACCAAAGTCCAAAGGGGAGGTCTCAACTCTTAACCAATCTCAAGTTATGATTTTTCTAAGTTATTAGGGTTTTTAGGGTTCCTAAAAAAAAGAAATGCCAAACAAATTGAAAATGAGGAATCAAAACGAGGCCATTTAATCCTAGAAACTACATGCTAAACACAAAACAATGCAAAAAGAATCAATGTCCAACTCTTCTCAAATAGGCAGAAATGATTTTTTGAGCGGCCATCGGATAAAAAGGTCAACGATGGGGACGGCCATCGGACGAGCATGATGGAGGACGACCATCAAGAAGTGGAGGACGACCACTCAGCAGGGTACGGCTGCTCTCGAGGTTTCTCATGACATAGGACGAATGCCAGATAACCAAAATCAACAATGGGGACGGCCATTGGATAAAATGATGAAGGACGATCATCAAAAGGTGGAGGACGACCACCTAGCAGGGGACGGCTGCTAAATATCAACGATGGGGACGGCCATCGGATGAGCATGATGGAGGACGACCATCAAGAGGTGGAGGACGACCACCTAGCAGGGTACGGCTGCTCTCAGGGTTATCATAACACAGGACGAGTGTTAGATAAAAAAGGAAAATTTACTTTGTTGGCGATCTACTGGGGAGAAGTAAATACGGACGAGTGTTTATATCCAAGAAACAAAAGGTACAAGTGTTTAGATGTTAGTGTATAGATTAAAGATGCGGACGAGCATCCTTAAGACTATGATACGGACGAGTATCAGGTAGAAACAAACTGACACGTGTTCAGAGATGATGATACGGACGGGTATCAACCGGTTAACAAAGAACACGGACAAGTGTTGAATCTGAAGGTTCTTCTGGGGGAATAGTAGACACGGACGAGCATCTATTTTCAAGAAGACAAGTGTGTTTGACACAGTGTATGGATTAAAGATGCGGTCGAGCATCCTTAAGACTATGATACGAACGAGTATCATGTAGAAACAAACACTAGACGCAATGTTCTGAGATGATGGTACGGACGAGTACCAACCGGTTAACAAAGAACAAGGACTATTGTTGAATCTGTGGGTATATAAGCGGTATATACAAGATACGGACGAGTATCTGTATAAGTGTGACATGAGTAGTGAGCATGAGTATTGTACAGATGGATACTTTAGCTGCTGGGGAGAGTGACACGGACGAGTGCCAAAAGGAGAAAAGTATGATAAGTAAGTATATGGGTGATGAAAGTGTAAGCGACTGCGCTGGGGATATGACACGGACGGGTGTCAAGAAAGTGTATATAAGCATATGTGAGTACAAAGAGAATGTCTTTGGCTTTCTGCTGGGATATAACACGGACGGGTGTCAAAAGGAGTATATACTGGTGTTTGTGATTTGTGAGGCAACTGCTCTTGCTGGTAACTCTGGTGGGGATTTTTCTTCTGTATGTTGATGAACTGTTATTATTCACAAGTACTGGTTCATAACACGGCTTATGATTATGCTATGTATTTGATTTTTACCGTAATGCTCCGTATTAGACGGAATGCTACGCTTTGTGGGTGAATATGATGCAAATGCTATAATTATGCAAAGAGGCACAAATCCGGGATTCGGATCCCGCTGCTGCAGAGATCCCTAGTTGATCTGTTTGAAATGGACATCCCAGCTGGGGAGGAGATCATTGGTAGATCTAATAAGATGATATTTGCTTGGGGATACGGGTCACTGATAGACCTATCCTAATAAATGAGAGGCCCAGCTGGGGTTTGCAGAAGCTTCTGTACTCTGTTGTGACTCCTTCATGCGTTGCTCTTCTGAATAGAGGCTGAAGATTCTGTGGGGAGATGATTCCCTGACTCCTGTATTTTACTGAGGAAGAATGATTGGTACTATGGCTGGGGGGATTGTTGGTAACTCAGCTGGGGAGAGTAATGAGAGGCCAACTCAGCTGGGGAGAAAGCACCTTGAGTGCTAAAATTGAGTGTTGATTTGCCAGCTTGCTGGGATGTAACTTGCATGCCCCAGGTTGCGTTCTGGATACCTGCAATCCTGCAAAGATAAGGAGACGCACAAAAGGTCCCGAGGTATCCTTTACTGGATTCCGTCATAGGAGTCAAGCATTCTCAAGAGTAAGTATATTCCCTGCAAGCATGTGTTTCTATTTTTAGTGACAAACATCTGTACTTATGCAATTAGTTTTAGAGACATCAGACATTCTTTGCAAACGAAATATGTACAAGACGAAACATGACTGAAAAATCTGATTTTATTAATTCTTGTGCCCTGAATAGGCAAGATACAGTCAAGGAAACAAATCTCCTAAAACAAGGAGATTGTTATAAATTGAGAAACAAAATGCTGGCGGTGTTGACGACGCTTTAAGGAGCTTCCTCTTCTGCTATGACTCGTATGACAATGACGTTCTTCTCGTCTTGCTCTCTGAAAAAGGTTGATTCTGATTGAAGCTTGATTCTGTTGAAGCTTTCCAAGTTGCAAGTGATACAGACGAATTCAGGATGCAATTGTTCGCTTATTCCCTTATTTTGCATGGATCGCCCTTTCGGGTTTTCAATCCATCGGGATACCCATTTTTGCCTGAGTTGTCCAATGCGGCTTTTCAACTCAGCGGGTGTACACATTTTTTTTTGTTTATTTTCCCTTACTTTTTCCCGAGTCTTTTATTCTGTTTTTGACTCGCCGGGATGCCCTATTTTTGCCTGGACTTACATTCTGTTTTTATGTCCAGCGGGTCATTTTACGCGAAGTATTTTTTAACTGCATCTGAATTCACAGGGGACGGGAAGTCTTCACCATCCATAGTGCTGAGCATGAGTGCTCCACCCGAGAAAACTTTCTTTACTACGAATGGTCCTTCATAATTCGGAGTCCACTTGCCCCTGTGGTCTGTATGAGGAGGGAGGATTCTCTTCAGCACAAGATCCCCTACTTGGTACTCTCGGTGCCTGACTTTCTGATCGAAGGCTTTCTTCATTCTCTTCTGATATAACTGCCCATGACAGATTGCAGCCAATCTTTTCTCTTCAATCAGACTCAGTTGCTCGTATCGGGACCTAACCCACTCTGCTTCACTCAGTTTAACATCCATTAGCACCCGTAGAGAGGGTAATTCAACTTCAACAGGTAGGACTGCTTCCATACCATAAACAAGCTGATACGGTGTTGCCCCAGTGGATGTTCTGATTGACGTGCGGTACCCATGCAAGGCAAACGGTAGCATTTCATGCCAGTCTTTGTAGGTGACTACCATCTTCTGCGCAATCTTCTTAATATTCTTGTTTGCCGCCTCAACATCGCCATTCATCTTTGGCCTGTAAGGAGAAGAATTGTGATGTTGGATTTTGAAGTCCCGGCATAGCTCTGCCATCATTTTGTTGTTTAAGTTGGAACCATTATCAGTAATGATTCGCTCGGGCACTCCGTATCGATAGATGATATCTCTCTTTAGGAATCGGGCTACCACTTGCCTTGTAACATTTGCATATGAGGCTGCTTCAACCCACTTGGTGAAATAGTCAATGGCAACCAAGATGAATCTGTGGCCGTTCGAAGCAGTTGGCTCAATCTTGCCAATCATATCAATGCCCCACATAGCAAAGGGCCATGGTGAAGACATTATGTTCAAAGGGTTGGGAGGCACATGCACCTTATCTGCATAGATCTGGCATTTATGGCATTTTCTGGCGTAGGCACAACAGTCTGTATCCATTGTGATCCAGTAATAACCTGATCTTAGCAATTTCTTAGCCATGGCATGCCCTCCTGCATGGGTACCAAAGGATCCTTCATGCACTTCATGCATCAACAAATCTGCTTCCGTCTTGTCAACACATCTGAGGAGTACCATATCAAAGTTCCTTTTGTATAAAGACCCATCAGTGTTCAGAAAGAAACTACCAGCAAGCCTTCTCAGAGTCTTCTTATCATTGGAAGATGCCCCAGGTGGGTATGTTTGATCCTCCAAGAAGCACTTAATGTCATGGAACCAAGGCTTATTATCTTTGACAACATCTGCCGCAAATACATATGCTGGTCTATCAAGTCTGGATACTGAAATCTGAGGTACAAAGTTAGCAACTTGAACTTTGATCATGGATGAAATGGTAGCAAGAGCATCTGCAAACTGATTCTCGTCCCGAGGGATATACTCAAGCTTGACTGTTGTGAAGAAAGTCAATAACCTCCTTGTATAATCCCTGTAAGGTATCATATGATCCTGGTGGGTGTACCATTTTCCGTTGGTTTGATTAACTACCAGAGCTGAATCTCCGAATACAGTCAATGTCTTGATCCTGAGGTCAATGGCTTCCTCAAGACCCATAATGCAAGCTTCGTATTCAGCTTCGTTGTTAGTGCAGTTGAAAGTAAGTTTTGCCGAGAAAGGCATGTGAACTCCTTTAGGTGTGATAAGTACTGCACCAACACCACGACCATTCATGTTAACAGCCCCATCAAACATCATAGTCCATTCTTCCTCCGGGTCGGGCCCTTCAGTGTGAATAGGCTCTTCATGATCTTTTGCTTTAATGAACATGATGTCCTCATCAGGGAAGTCAAATCTCATAGGCTGGTAGTCATCGATGGGTTGCTCAGCAAGATATTCAGATAGTACACTGCCCTTGATGGCTTTCTGAGAGGTGTACTGAATGTCATATTCCGTGAGAATCATTTGCCATCTTGCAACCCGTCCGGTAAGAGCTGGCTTCTCGAAAATGTACTTAACTGGGTCCATTTTGGATATCAACAAAGTAGTGTGGGTCAACATATACTGTCTTAGTCGGCGAGCAGCCCACGCTAAAGCACAGCAAGTTTTCTCGAGCAGTGAATAACGTTGTTCACAGTCGGTAAACTTTTTGCTTAGGTAGTATATTGCATACTCTTTTCGACCAGACTCGTCATGCTGGCCCAGCACACACCCCATTGACTCTTCTAATACTGTCAAGTACATTATCAGAGGTCTTCCTTCAACTGGAGGCATAAGGATTGGAGGTTCCTGCAGATATTCCTTGATCTTGTCAAAAGCCTTTTGGCAATCTTCATTCCACCTGACCGTTTGCTCTTTTCTTAACAACTTGAACAAGGGTTCACAGGTTGCCGTAAGGTGAGATATGAACCGTGAGATGTAGTTCAATCGACCTAAGAACCCTCGAACTTCTTTCTCAGTCCTCGATGCAGGCATCTCTTGAATAGCTTTGACTTTATCAGGGTCAACTTCAATCCCTTTCTCGCTCACAATAAAGCCCAGCAGCTTACCGGATCGCACCCCGAATGTGCATTTGTTGGGGTTCAACTTCAGTTGGTACTTCCTCAGACGTTTGAACAATTTGAGTAGATTCACCAGATGGTCTTCTTCAGTAAGGGACTTGGCAATCATGTCATCCACATAACACTCTATTTCTTTATGGATCATATCGTGGAATAACGTTACCATAGCCCATTGATACGTTGCACCGGCATTCTTGAGCCCAAATGGCATTACCTTGTAGCAGAACGTGCCCCAAGGTGTGATGAATGTTGTCTTCTCCATGTCTTCAGGTGACATCTTGATCTGGTTGTATCCTGAAAATCCATCCATGAAGGAGAATACCGAGAACTGAGCCGTGTTATCCACCAATACATCAATGTGAGGTAATGGGAAGTCATCTTTCGGGCTGGCTCTGTTCAGATCCCGGTAGTCAACACACATCCTTACTTTGCCGTCTTTCTTAGGCACAGGTACTATGTTAGCAACCCACGGCGGATAGCTAGTCACAGCAAGGAACCCGGCGTCCCATTGCTTTTGTACCTCCTCCTTGATTTTCATAGCCATGTCTGGACGAGTACGGCGCAGTTTCTGTTTAACCGGTGGGCACTCTTCTCTCAAAGGCAGCTTGTGCACAACAATATCGGTATCCAACCCTGGCATATCTTGGTAAGACCAAGCAAACACGTCCACATACTCTTGAAGCAGGTCAATCAGTTGTCTCTTCACTGAGTCTTGCAGGCAGGCCCCGATTCTAACCTCTTTCACGTCTTCATCTGTACCAAGATTGATCACTTCAACCTCCTCCTGGTGAGGAGTAATAACCTTTTCCTCTTGTCTTAACAACCTGGCTAGCTCTTCAGGAAGCTCATATTCTTCATCAACCCCTTCATCAGCTTGATTGATTGGATTGTCAAAGTCATACGATGTCATAGCCGTGCTGTTGTCGGTGCTGTCTGGAGGGCACACTCTGCAAGGGTTAAGTTTGTTCATTTTAGTGATCTGATTTTAATCTTTATTTAGAAAAGTGAAATGAAGTTGTCATTTTGAAAACACCGCCATTTATTTTTTGTACAAAAAGAAAAATGGAAAAACAGTGAACGAAAAGAAAAAGACTCGTTTGCAAAAAGATGTCTGATGTTTCATTAATTAATCTTATTTGCACAAAAAGTACAGATGGCCCGATTACAAAATGAGTCTTGTCATCTTGGGCAAGATGCAAGACTTTGATGCATGCTTATAAAAATACAGGAAATAATAATTACTCTGCATGAGTAACTCTTATAATTTCCTGGGAAGACCAGTTCGAGATACTGCTCCCTGGGATCTTTGGACGAATCCAATTCTCCAGATTGCGCTCCTCTTCCAGCTCGTCTTCCAGACAGTTGATAGCATCAGGGGTAAGCATCCCCCACTCACAAAATTGGGCTCTTTCGCAGCCGCTGCTTGATCTTGTTGAGTTGGTTTGTAACCCAACCCAAATCTGTCTTCTTTCTTCTCCACCGGTAGTAGCTTGCCCCAGCCTTGGGTAGTTCCTTCCTCAACAACCTTCCGGGCTTGTTGGTATGATGATATCGAAGTACCAGACACAACAGATGTTTCATTCACATTCAAGGCTTCAAACCCCTGGCTCATTGTTTCATGGATCTCCCCATCCATCTCAATGTACTTATAGGTTGCCAGGTGGCTGACAAAAATGTCCTCTTCTCCACAGATTGTAACGATCTGACCCTCCCACTCATATTTTAACTTCTGGTGAAGGGTGGAGGTCACGGCGCCAGCAGCGTGAATCCATGGCCTACCCAACAAACAGCTGTAGGCGGGCTGAATGTCCATCACATAGAAGATAGTTTTAAAGGTCTGCGGGCCAATCGTTACGGGTAACTCAATCTCTCCCAGAACTGATCTCTTTGAGCCATCAAAAGCTCTTACCACCAGGTTGCTGGGTCTCAACGCCAATCCGTCATATTCTAGCTTCACCAGAGCCTTCTTTGGTAAGACATTAAGGGATGACCCCGTGTCTACCAGCACATGGGAAAGGACAGCACCTTTGCATTCCATGGTTATGTGCAAGGCTTTATTGTGGTTGCGGCCTTCCGTTGTCAAATCAGTATTGGTGAACCCTAGTCCGTGACTAGCATTAACATTTCCCACTACTGCTTCCAGTTGATTGACAGTGATCTCTTCAGGCACGTAAGCTGCGTGCAAGACTTTGAGTAGTGCATTCCGATGGGCTTCGGAGCACATAAGCAATGATAGGATTGAGATCTTGGAAGGCGTCTGATGAAGCTGATCCACTATTTTATAATCACTCTTTTTGATGATTCGCATGAACTCATCAACCTCTTGATCGAATGGTGTTTTCAAAGCTTCCTTAACAGTTTGATCTTCCTGCACAGGGCTCTTTCCTTTCGCCTTGGCAGCAGCTTCTGCTTCGGCTGTGGGTTTCTGAATTTGTGGAGCGAAAAGACGTCCGCTCCGAGTGAAACCTCCGCCTCCGCCCACATTGTCAATTTGTAGTGCAGGGGTTGATGATTCAAAAGTGATTCTTTGTCCTTCACAGTACAAGTCAGAGCCGTAATGCCAGGGGATGGCGTTACTGCTTTCATAAGGTACGGGTCCAGGCACCGTGATGGTGACTGGACTGATTGCAGCTGTTGAAGGAACGGTAATAGTTTGTGGATCGTAATAAATTGTAACTGGTGCCCTAGTGGGAGCAGCACCTTCTGAGTTGTGGATGGAGTTGTTTTCAGGATCGTAGAATATGGTGACAGTTGAGACATCTTCATGATTTGTTGCTGGTGTTGTAGGAGATAATGGTGGAAGAATGGATGTTGTTGTTGTAGGAGCTTCAAAATGGAGTGATGCGGGAGTTGTAGCAGGAAGATTTGTTGAAAACTGATCAGTCGAGATAATAGATGAAGCACTTGTTGATGAAACCGAAGAATTGTCAGGAACAATGGTTGTTGCAGTTGTAGGAGGTTCTGAAACCGTTGCTGATGAGATTGCTGGGTTTGTTGGAAATGATGTAGTGATCTGGAGTTGGCCACTCTGAACAAGGCCATCTATGCCATTCCTCAGATTATCGCACCCATTTACTGAGATATTGCAGTAAGCACACCCCAACTCGCATCCTGGGAACATGTTGCATTCCAAGAGCTGAGCCTTGATCTCTACCAATGGTGTCCTGATCTGTCCCACACTCGTTATTAAATAAGACGGTTTGTCTTCTTCAATAGCGTTAATTCGGGGACCACCATGATTTGGCATAGGATTTTTGTTGACATTGGGTGGTGGTGCGAAATTCAGAGCTTTGGAGTCTACCAGGTCTTGTACCTTCATATGCAGAGCCCTGCATTTTTCCGTACTGTGGCCAGGTGCGTTTGAATGAAAGGCACATCTGGCGTTGGAGTCATAGTTCCTTGGTAGACTGTTGGGATCCGGAGGTGCCAATGTCCTTAGCTCAACTAGGTTGAGTTTCAGGAGTTGTGGCAACAAGGTAGCATAGGGCATTGGGATCGGGTCGATCACTCTGTTAGCTTGAGATGGCCTTTGCTGGAATGGCCTTTGCTGATTATTGCTGTTGCTGTTGCTGTTGTTGTAATTTCTTGGAGGATACTGACTTTGCTGATGGTACTGAGGTTGCGGCTGATAGTTTTGCTGAGGAGGTTGATAGACTGGTTGTGGATGAGCTGGAGCAGGAATGGTGACTGCAACTATTGACCTTGGAACATAATGGGGCCTGCCCCTGTTGGTGTGGATGGCATTGGTCTCGCCAGTTCTTCTCGGGCCTGCAAAAGGCTTTCTTGTACTATTGGACGAGCTTGCACCGTTGTCTGAGATCTTACCCATTTTTAACAAGCTTTCAATCCTCTCCCCGGCTATGACAACATCTGCAAAGCTAGTGGAAGAGAAAGCAGCCAGCCTGTCAATATAAGTGCCCTGAAGGGTATTCATGAACATATCTGCCATTTCCCGTTCAGACATAGGGGGCTGAACAGCAGCAGCCAGTTGTCTCCATCTCTGTGCATATTCTCGGAAACTCTCCCTTGAAGACTGTGACATTCCCATTAGGAGGGTCCTGTTGGGTGCCATGTCTAAGTTATACTGATACTGTCTAATGAAGGCCTCTGCCAGGTCCTTCCAGCATCTAATAGTTGCCCTTGTTAAGTGAGAGTACCATTCTCTTGACGCTCCAGTTAAGCTGTCTTCGAAATAGAACATCCAGAGCTTCTCATCCATGGTATAAGCTTTTAATCTCCCGAGAAAAGATTGTAGATGGGTTCGAGGACAAGAAGTCCCATTATACTTTTCAAAACATGGAGGCTTGAACTTGTGGGGAATCCTAACCCTGTCTACCAAGCCCATATCCATGACGTCAAAACCTAAAGAGTTTTGAGACTCTAAGGATCTCAACTTCTCAGCTATTTCTTCCAACCTTCTATCATAAGCCTCTTCTCCAGCACCCATTACTGTGAACTGGTCTTCTTGAGGATCTTCTTGCAGTACCCTCCCTGCTGTGGCAGTCCCTTGTATATTGACAGGGATATTGGCCTCTGGATGGAGGTGAGGACCAAAGACTGGGGGATTGACGTGAGGCTGGACCCTCTCGTTGTTACTTGTGCCAGCAGTTCCCACATGGGGCTCCTCTTGATTCTGCCTTTCAACCATGGCTCTCAGTCTTTCCTGGCTCTGAGCCATGTTGTTCATAACTTCCATAAACTGAGTCATTTGGTTCCTCATTTCTAGCCTTTCATTTGCCATTTGATTTCTGACCTCAGTAAGGTCCTGCTGCATCTGATCCATCTGAATTCCCGGAAGGTTGTTTCGGGTTGGATAACGGTGCGGACGGTTGAGGGGAAAAACTCGGCGTCTAGCAATAGTTCCTGAGGCATCACAACAGAGGTTAGCAACAATAAAACAAAACCTACAAAACAAACAAAGGGTTAGCATGCAATGCAGTTATGCTTATTTGTTCTCAAGGTATCCGGTTTGGCCTTCAGTTTTGACCCTTTCAGACCCCTGATGATGCTGTTGTAGTTGTCTGAAGAAAACTCAGATGAAGCAAACTAACACAAATATATTACAGAAGGTGGAATAATACAACTTGTTCATTTTACAACACAAGCCCTCTAAGGGGTCAAAATACAGTACAAAATAAAAGTACATGGAAAGAAAGCAACAACAAACAAATGGTCAAACACCAAGACCAAACTCATCCTCACGAACTTCCTTGAGAAGTGCTTCGGTCACAGGATCAGCCGGACGCTCCGTGAGATTCCTGATGAGGAGATTCCGGGTTGTAACAGCTGCTGTTAGCTTCTTGTGCTGAGTTTGGTCCTTGGACCTCTTCACCCCTGCTTTGATCTTCAGCTCTGATATCTCCCTCTGGGCTGCTGCCAGGGCTTCTTGCTGTTCTTTTGCACTAGCTTCTAGTTGTTCCATCTTGTCTTGAACTCTCTTGTCCTCCAGGGTACGAGCCTCGGTGATCCTGACCCACCGGGCTTGACTCTCCTTCAAATACAAGTCTGTCCTTGCTCTCTGGAACTGGGCTTCCTTGCAAGCATTCTTCAGAATTTGTTCTCCGGCCTTAGACTTCTTGATATAATCCCCAGACTTCTCAATCTTAGTCAGATGCTCTACTCTCGTCTTCTCCAACCTTTCAATCTCCCTCATACCTTCACTCCTCTCCCGGAGGGTCTTCTGCAAAGCCTGGGTTAGCTTCTCATTTCTTTCCTTCAAACTCTCAAACTCCTCCAAACTGATAGTAGCAGGGGGTGGTGCTGAAGATGACTCAGGCATGTCTTCTATGGTAAAGGGCATCCCAGAGAACTGGGCCCTGGCACGGGACCATTCATAATATTGTACTGATGCCACATTATTGCACTTCCCCAAAATGGTTATTCCCTTGGTTTGAACATTATCCCAGGCCCAGGCAGCCTGCCTAACAACAGTCAGATTAATCTTGTTCTCACAATAAAGGGTTTCCACCAAGTCCTGTGCCTTAGGAGTATGGACCAGTGCATAGCCCAGTTGCCTCCTGAACAGCAGAGGGTTGTAATTAATACTACCCTTAACTCCTATTAGGGGCACATTAGGAAAATGCCCACAGCTGGTGATGATATCCCTGCCTTTGGTGCTCTGAGTGCACCATCTGATGTCAGCTGAAGTTAGAACAGTGAGTCTCTTAGCCCAATTGCTCTGCTGATGAGGGTTCAAAAATGCATCTGTCCTAGGTAGATGCCTGAGGAGCCAAGTGTGAAACAATGGAGCACAACACCTCACTAACCTCCCCCTCTGTTTTTCATTCCTCTGATGTACTGAGTAGTAAAGGTCCCCCAATAAAGTTGGCACTGGGTTTTTCAAGATGAACAAATGGATTGCATTCTTGCTAATGAATCGAGGCTCATCTGCAAACAACACAATTCCATATATACTCAAAGCCAACAAGGCACAGACAGCTTTCCACTCTCCCAAAGAAGCTTTCAGGGTAGCTTGAGAGATCAGGAAGTCCAGATGGAAGCCAGGGATTCCAGCTTTAGAAGTCATATGCTGCTCAATCAAAACAAGTTCTAGATGCAAAGCTTTTGCTACTTCTCTATTAGCAGGAAAGACCATCTCAGGGTTGAATGGGATTCCAGCCCTGATAGGCACACCAACCAAAGATGAGTATTCTTCTAAAAGAGGGCCCAATTGAAAGTCTTGGAAAGTGAAACATCTTAGTGGTGGATCATAGAACTGAATGCAGGTGTGAATGAGGCTTCTCTGTGATGGGTCCAGATCCATAACCATATCAAGTATATCTCCATAACTTTCCCTGAACAATGGTATGTGATCCGGAGTGATCAGGGTTTGAATCCTCCTGATGTCTGACAACTCTGGCTGGAAGAAGTGATAGGTGATGTTACTCTTTTTAGGAGCCATGATGCTGAGACTGAGTAGAGACAAATGCTGATGATGGCACTGAAGAAGTGGGCCACTGACTGGCTGGTGCAGGTGATAACTGAAGCAGATAGCTGATGAAGACAAGTCAAAACTGAAGATGGGGTCAAAACCAAAACCAAATGAAGATGGATACCCTGAAACACAAATAAGCAAATGTCAATATGATGCAATGATTATGTATGCAAATGAAATGCAAGGGTCTGTGACTGAGCTGGATCTGATCAAAATGCCCTGATATAGGTCCAAGTGTGCTCAAGAATTCCAGATGAGGTCTATAAATCCAGTAACCAAGGTAGGGGACTCAAATAAAGAGCCACATGTCCAGGGTTTTAGAATCACAAGAACTGTCCCAAATTGAAGTATTCTTAAACAATCAAAGTAACAAGGGTATTCTGAGGTCAAGGTACCTGCAAACCTGTAAACAACCCAACCCCCTCACAGGTGGTGTTCTAGAGCAAGGATCCTCAGACTCGGATCAATTATGAGAAGTGTAAACACTTCTAACCCGGAGGTACAGTGTTTACAATAACCATAAAAGTTCCTCCTCTAATTCACCTCAGTTTCTGAAGGTCAATACTAAAGGTCATCCAGACTTAGCAGGCTTCCCAGATAGCCCTAGCATTGCAGGAAATCTGCAACACAGAGTTCTCAAGAAGAAACCCATATCTGAACCGTGTTTCATATTCCCGCACCAGACCGAAATGGAATGGGAAAGAATATGATTCACTCTAGCCTAGGTGTCACTCAGGTCCCAGGTATAGGACCTTAACTCTCAATGGAACACCCACCCACCAAAGCAAAACCAGATCCAGCCAGCAGCATGACAGTATGATATATACAAAAGCAATAAAGAAAGCAGTAAAGCAACTGTACATAAATCAATAAACAAAATAAATACAAGCACAAATACGCACATAACACCCCAGTAAACACAAATCAATCAAGCGCTAGGAGGAACCCACAAAAAGAACCAGAAGCCCTGGTTGCAATATAAGGTTCCCCAGCAGAGTCGCCAAGCTGTCGCTCCCGACAAATGAAATAGATCAGATGAAGGTACAGACGCGAACGGTCGGCGAGAGGGACAATGAGAACACACAGCCGTGAACTCACTGGAGATGAAAAAGAGTCGCCAGCTAGGCATTTTTATCCCGGAGGAAAGGCAATGCTGCATAGACCTAGAAAGAGATGGATAAGACGGTTGCGAACCAGAGAGACTGAGAAAGGGGGTTGGTTACAACCTGGGAAGGTATTAGCACCCAGATTGTCCGTCGTACTCGACGGGATCCACGCTTAAAAGATTTGTGTTTTAAAGGGGTAGTGTCAGTGCAGTCTGTGTATGAAATAGCTGGAAGAGATGTACAGGTGTCAGTGTAAAAGAGAGTGAAGTGTATAAATGATGTGTCAGTGTGAGAATGAATTGCTCATGATCATGAGGCTAAAGAATGAAGCTAGAAAGAGGGGGGATATACAGAGACTTTTGTTCGATAACTGTTAAGTTATGCCTACGTATCCTCTCGTGCAATGAGGAAGTCAGAACACCGTAGTTCGACCCAAAGAGACTGATAGATGAATTGACTTGTGAACTGCTTACTTGCCTATGCTCAAGTGTATGATCTGTCTGGCACAGATACAAACTGTCTTGCATTAGACGGAAGAAGCAAGTTCTCGTTTATGAGTGAATGAGATGAGAAAAGAATCCCGAAGGAGACGATTATTGTTTGTTTCTGTTTTTTCAGTCTTTTATTGCTTTTGAAAGTTTGTCATAAGTTAATGAGCTTAAGTCTAAACCAATGGATTTAGTAAACTCATCACATCTTCCCTCTGATTAGGGGTAATGAGAATACCTTAAGTGTGAAGTCAGCTTCTCACACTTAAACACCTTTGGTGTAGGATTAAGATCATTAACCTACTTGTGATTAATTAGATGTTTTTGTTGTTTTTGTTTAGTGTTAAGTAATGAGATTAAGCCATAATCAGGGATTAAACAGACTCATTACACCATCCTAATAGAAGGATAATAGATGAGAATGTTTAAGCTGAGGAAAACTCCTCAACTTAATCCATGATTAGGGATTAAACTCATGACAAAACAAAGCCTTTATTGAGTGGATTTTAGTTAATGATATGATATGAAGTGAGTTTTAGGGTTTATAAGACAACTTGAGGGGGACTTGTCCATTAACACTAGGGTTAGTCCTTCTTAACCAGTTAAGGAAGAATTAGAACCCTAATGCAAGGCCCAAGTTACAAGTGTGAAGTCTTGATGATTATTATGTGAATTAATTAGAGGATTTAAACACATTAAGGGTTTAACACTTAGGATTAAAGTTATACACTCCATCCTAAGAGAAGGATGCAGGCATAAACTTAATCACAAAGCCTTAAAGCCTTTAGGGTTTAGTCCCTGATTATGAGATGAGAAGAGAGGACTCAAAAGAGACACAAAGGTAAAACTAAGAGGGGAGACTAATCAAAACCCTAATCATTGTCATGCTTGGTTGTTCCTAAGGTTTGTGAGGTTTACAGGAGCAATCTTCAGAGGAACCACCAGGAAGCAGATGAAAGGAACAAGAGAAACAAAGTAACTTGCTTCATTCAAGAAGTCAAGTCACTTGAAGAAAGAAAGTGGGAAGAAGAATGATGAGCAAGCTCAACCTCAAACACCTATAAAAATGCAGCAATGGATGCAAGAGAGGTGAAAAGAAAAGTTATGAGAAGTGAAGGCAAATTCACTTCTCAACATCACTTACCACCTGAAATGTTAGAAAAGAAATGCAATGCAATGCAAGATGAGATGAAATGACATGATGAGAAACAAAACCAGAAGCATGTTGATGATGAAAATGATTCTATGAAATGATGCAAACATGAATCAAGACATGGGGATGATCACATGAACCAATGGATGCAAATGGAGCAAGTTTAGAACCATGAACACACATGAACAGTTATGAGATGCAAATGACATACAATCATGGCAAATACATGATGCAATGATCAAACATGCTTCTAATATGTCTTAAGATGTCTAATGAACCAAATGGATGCATAAAATGTCATGGCAAGTCATGTTATGCAAGAGAATGCAAGAAGGATGCAAGTGGAAGCCCAAATTAGGGTTTATGATCCATACATCAAACAAAATCCAAAAACAGAAGCAAACCCTAAGATAAAAAATGGAAAATGCCACCCAAAGAAACCCTAAACCTATACTAAACCAAAGTCCAAAGGGGAGGTCTCAACTCTTAACCAATCTCAAGTTATGATTTTTCTAAGTTATTAGGGTTTTTAGGGTTCCTAAACAAAAGAAATGCCAAACAAATTGAAAATGAGGAATCAAAACGAGGCCATTTAATCCTAGAAACTACATGCTAAACACAAAACAATGCAAAAAGAATCAATGTCCAACTCTTCTCAAATAGGCAGAAATGATTTTTTGAACTTATGATCAAAATAATGCACAAAAAATGATTTAATTCAATGAAAAATTCTTAAAATGCATCAAGATCAAAAAAGAAATTTGGTTTGAAGGTTGGAAAATGTTTCTAAATGTCTTAGAACATTTCATGAATTTTTTGGTGATTTTTAAATACCTAAAAGTATTTTTAATTAATTAATTTCCATTAATCAATTAAAAATAATCTTTTAAATATTTAAAAATACTTTTTTAATGATAAAAAATAAAATGAAAATATTTTTGGGTCATAAAAATTAATAAAACTTGTGGGAAAAAGTTTCATAATTTTTACACATTTTTTACTATTTTAAAATAATTATGCAAATAAAAGGAAAAGAAATGAAATAAAAATAAAGAAAATGGTAAAGTAATCAGAATGGAGGGTGGAGATTGAGGCTGGATTCAAATGCGTTGACCACGCGCGCTATCCAAAGGCTGTGGTTGATTCTGATTAAATTAATTTAATTATGGATTAATTAAGCTAACACGTGGATTAGGGCTAATTGGGTGAATCTGGGCCATCCAAGCTAGCGGGAAGTCAACAAGTCAAGGGGGATCTACGCTCCACATTCAAACGCCCTTAATGACCTGAGTTTAGGGCTAATCACATTCAGGTGACCGGAGAGAAGCTCCGGTCATCTTCTCCGGCTACACAAAAACCCTAGAACACGTTTCAGGCATCTATTCCACAAATTAAACAACCCTAAGTGATCCTCTAACATCCTAGGATACGAATCCATGCTCAAACATCATTTATTCATCATGAATCAAACAAATTGAAAGAAATGAAATTCACGGGCAAAATTTCAGAGGGACCATACAGGCTCAATTTTCACTCATTTTTGATTCTGAAACCAACCCCATGACCAGCAAGACATGAATAATCAATTTGTAACTCAAAAATCAAGCTTTGAGAGAAAAGTTTCCATGGTCATACCTGAGCTGGAAAGCTTCAAAACTGAGCTTCCAGGGCTTTCCTTGCGTGCAAATGGTCTCCCTTGACTCTCCTGATGCTAGTGGAAGACTTGAAAGCTCTTGTGAATGGCTGATTTGAGAGAGACAGCTCTGGTGTAGCAGAAAACACAGTTAGGAATGAGGAGGTTTCAGGCCATTCCAATGGTGGATTCCTGCTCCTTTAGGTGTGCTTGACTTGTTGGTGAAGAAAAATGATGTGTTTGATGGCTGGATTAAAGGATTCGAAGAGTTCTGGTTTTGAAGGTGAGGAATGGTGAAGCTCAGTTCATGCTGCTTTCAGGCTTGAATCTTGTTGCTTTCTACTCAATGAAACATGGCAAGATGATTGGTGAAGATGGTTTTTGTGTTTGTATGCTGTGGGGACAGATTCGAAGGAATATGCAAAATGAAGTGTTTTTGTGAATGTGATGGTATGAAGTGTTTCAGCCTTGCTAGATGTATCAAATGTCTTGCTCTTTGTCCACATAAACCTCTCTCATTGGTCAGATGACAAGACATGTGCTTTTTTGATTGGTAAGTCTACTTTTGCAAAAAGTCAAATTTTGTGTAAGGAAAGTATGGCTTGATCTATAGCTAGTACAAGGCATGGTTCTGGTGCAGCAAGATGAGGTGAGAGGCTAGCCAAAGTCAGCATCCAATGTTGCAAGTTGTAGGGAAGCATCATGAGTTTTTGCAAGTTGTTGCTTTATGGTTCACATGGAAAGATCTTGTCCCAAAAGCCATGAAACATGAGCAATGCCTAGTCCATTCTGAATTTTAGGACTTACATGATGTTTATGTGAGGGTTTGATGCCAATTAGAAGTTGCAATTTGCCTTGGCACATGATTTTGCAATTTTCACACTTGGTGCATAACTTGAAAATCAATGATTTTTTGCCAACTTTGTCACACCATAACTTTTGATCCAAGAAGAGTTTGATCATGTTCTTGTACTTTTTGAAAAGGGAAAGATGTAATCTACAACTTTCATGACCAAAATTTTTCCATTTGAAGCATTTTTGGATCAAGAATCAAGGCTTGAAAAATGACCTAAAATGAAGCATTCTTGAAAAGTCAACTATGCCCAAAAAGTCAACATTTGCAAAACTTCCAAATTCTTGATTTCTATGAACTTCAACCTTCTTCCATGATCAAATAAAGATCATATACACTCAAAATGATGAAGATCACCCATTGGTTGGGTCATTGGGGACCTCAGATGCCCTGATTTTGCACTGACTTGTCTGAAAAGTCAACCCTTGATCAGATGACTTCCCCATGGAATTTCTTCATGAAAATTGATATGCATACTCCCTATACCATATAGAGACCAATGGAAACAATAATGACCAAGAAATTTGGGGTTATGGCCCCTGAAACCAAAACCCTAATTTTAGGTCAACTGTGCAGTCAAACCTGGCTCTGCATCCATACAAACCCTAGTTCTTGTGATTCTTTTGAAATTTTGACTTTGAGAGGATGTATTATGATGATTGGACACACATAGATCCCTTTGAAGTGATTGGTGGCCTTTGGAGTGGCTCAAGAAGCTCTTGGACTGCTCAGATCACAAACCCTAGGTGCAGATGCCTTAGAAACTATGCAGTGAATCAAAAATGGGATATGAGGGGATATGATTGTGTTTATGCATATGAGATGATCACAAGCCATGGTGTGAATGGGTGAGGGCAAATTTGGGGTGTTTACAGCTGCCCCTATTCAAACATGAGTTAGCTGTGCAGGATGTAAGCAACGGCTTAACAGGCAAGCGAGATAACTTGTGGTTGAATACCAAAGACAGTCCAAAATTTGCACTCACAGAATGAAGAAGAAAAGGGATATAGATTGTAAAAGGAAAACAAAGTATATTGTAAAGTGTGGGCGACGGAGGACGACCGTCGAGCAGAGGACGACTGCTGGGTAAAGAGCAATGACGGGGACGGCCGACATGCTGAGAAAAGTGCGGAAAATAAAACAATGATGGGGACGGCCGACATGCTGAGGATAAAAGAATAAAGCTAAGACGGGGACGGCCGACTAGCTGGGGAAAATGAAATATATGATGGGGACGGCCATCACGATAAGACTGCAAAAATCTCCGGGGGTTAATGAAACATGACGGGGACGGCCATCAAGTTCATAAACGTAAAGTAACCAACGATGGGGACGGCCATCGGGCTAAAAGAAAAGGAAAAGGGACCACGACGGGGACGGCCGTCGGGTTAAAGAATAAATGAAATAAACAGATGATGGGGTACGGCCATCAAAAGTGAAGGACGATCACCTAGCAGGGGGCGGCTGCTCTGTTGGGGAATAAAGGAATTATGATGGGGACGACCACCAAAGGTGGAGGACGACCACCTGGCAGGGTACGGCTGCCGAAAACATCAACGATGGGGACGGCCATCGGATAAAAAGGTCAACGATGGGGACGGCCATCGGACGAGCATGATGGAGGACGACCATCAAGAAGTGGAGGACGACCACTCAGCAGGGTACGGCTGCTCTCGAGGTTTCTCATGACATAGGACGAATGCCAGATAACCAAAATCAACAATGGGGACGGCCATTGGATAAAATGATGAAGGACGATCATCAAAAGGTGGAGGACGACCACCTAGCAGGGGACGGCTGCTAAATATCAACGATGGGGACGGCCATCGGATGAGCATGATGGAGGACGACCATCAAGAGGTGGAGGACGACCACCTAGCAGGGTACGGCTGCTCTCAGGGTTATCATAACACAGGACGAGTGTTAGATAAAAAAGGAAAATTTACTTTGTTGGCGATCTACTGGGGAGAAGTAAATACGGACGAGTGTTTATATCCAAGAAACAAAAGGTACAAGTGTTTAGATGTTAGTGTATAGATTAAAGATGCGGACGAGCATCCTTAAGACTATGATACGGACGAGTATCAGGTAGAAACAAACTGACACGTGTTCAGAGATGATGATACGGACGGGTATCAACCGGTTAACAAAGAACACGGACAAGTGTTGAATCTGAAGGTTCTTCTGGGGGAATAGTAGACACGGACGAGCATCTATTTTCAAGAAGACAAGTGTGTTTGACACAGTGTATGGATTAAAGATGCGGACGAGCATCCTTAAGACTATGATACGAACGAGTATCATGTAGAAACAAACACTAGACGCAATGTTCTGAGATGATGGTACGGACGAGTACCAACCGGTTAACAAAGAACAAGGACTATTGTTGAATCTGTGGGTATATAAGCGGTATATACAAGATACGGACGAGTATCTGTATAAGTGTGACATGAGTAGTGAGCATGAGTATTGTACAGATGGATACTTTAGCTGCTGGGGAGAGTGACACGGACGAGTGCCAAAAGGAGAAAAGTATGATAAGTAAGTATATGGGTGATGAAAGTGTAAGCGACTGCGCTGGGGATATGACACGGACGGGTGTCAAGAAAGTGTATATAAGCATATGTGAGTACAAAGAGAATGTCTTTGGCTTTCTGCTGGGATATAACACGGACGGGTGTCAAAAGGAGTATATACTGGTGTTTGTGATTTGTGAGGCAACTGCTCTTGCTAGTAACTCTGGTGGGGATTTTTCTTCTGTATGTTGATGAACTGTTATTATTCACAAGTACTGGTTCATAACACGGCTTATGATTATGCTATGTATTTGATTTTTGCCGTAATGCTCCGTATTAGACGGAATGCTACGCTTTGTGGGTGAATATGATGCAAATGCTATAATTATGCAAAGAGGCACAAATCCGGGATTCGGATCCCGCTGCTGCAGAGATCCCTAGTTGATCTGTTTGAAATGGACATCCCAGCTGGGGAGGAGATCATTGGTAGATCTAATAAGATGATATTTGCTTGGGGATACGGGTCACTGATAGACCTATCCTAATAAATGAGAGGCCCAGCTGGGGTTTGCAGAAGCTTCTGTACTCTGTTGTGACTCCTTCATGCGTTGCTCTTCTGAATAGAGGCTGAAGATTCTGTGGGGAGATGATTCCCTGACTCCTGTATTTTACTGAGGAAGAATGATTGGTACTATGGCTGGGGGGATTGTTGGTAACTCAGCTGGGGAGAGTAATGAGAGGCCAACTCAGCTGGGGAGAAAGCACCTTGAGTGCTAAAATTGAGTGTTGATTTGCCAGCTTGCTGGGATGTAACTTGCATGCCCCAGGTTGCGTTCTGGATACCTGCAATCCTGCAAAGATAAGGAGACGCACAAAAGGTCCCGAGGTATCCTTTACTGGATCCCGTCATAGGAGTCAAGCATTCTCAAGAGTAAGTATATTCCCTGCAAGCATGTGTTTCTATTTTTAGTGACAAACATCTGTACTTATGCAATTAGTTTTAGAGACATCAGACATTCTTTGCAAACGAAATATGTACAAGACGAAACATGACTGAAAAATCTGATTTTATTAATTCTTGTGCCCTGAATAGGCAAGATACAGTCAAGGAAACAAATCTCCTAAAACAAGGAGATTGTTATAAATTGAGAAACAAAATGCTGGCGGTGTTGACGACGCTTTAAGGAGCTTCCTCTTCTGCTATGACTCGTATGACAATGACGTTCTTCTCTTCTTGCTCTCTGAAAAAGGTTGATTCTGATTGAAGCTTGATTCTGTTGAAGCTTTCCAAGTTGCAAGTGATACAGACGAATTCAGGATGCAATTGTTCGCTTATTCCCTTATTTTGCATGGATCGCCCTTTCGGGTTTTCAATCCATCGGGATACCCATTTTTGCCTGAGTTGTCCAATGCGGCTTTTCAACTCAGCGGGTGTACACATTTTTTTTGTTTATTTTCCCTTACTTTTGCCCGAGTCTTTTATTCTGTTTTTGACTCGCCGGGATGCCCTATTTTTGCCTGGACTTACATTCTGTTTTTATGTCCAGCGGGTCATTTTACGCGAAGTATTTTTTAACTGCATCTGAATTCACAGGGGACGGGAAGTCTTCACCATCCATAGTGCTGAGCATGAGTGCTCCACCCGAGAAAACTTTCTTTACTACGAATGGTCCTTCATAATTCGGAGTCCACTTGCCCCTGTGGTCTGTATGAGGAGGGAGGATTCTCTTCAGCACAAGATCCCCTACTTGGTACTCTCGGTGCCTGACTTTCTGATCGAAGGCTTTCTTCATTCTCTTCTGATATAACTGCCCATGACAGATTGCAGCCAATCTTTTCTCTTCAATCAGACTCAGTTGCTCGTATCGGGACCAAACCCACTCTGCTTCACTCAGTTTAACATCCATTAGCACCCGTAGAGAGGG
This sequence comes from Lathyrus aphaca, assembly GCA_963966055.1. Lineage (NCBI taxonomy): Eukaryota > Viridiplantae > Streptophyta > Magnoliopsida > Fabales > Fabaceae > Lathyrus > Lathyrus aphaca. Next base: position 29,553,699 of record OZ014520.1, on the reverse strand, counting down.
TAATTCAACTTCAACAGGTAGGACTGCTTCCATACCATAAACAAGCTGATACGGTGTTGCCCCAGTGGATGTTCTGATTGACGTGCGGTACCCATGCAAGGCAAACGGTAGCATTTCATGCCAGTCTTTGTAGGTGACTACCATCTTCTGCGCAATCTTCTTAATATTCTTGTTTGCCGCCTCAACATCGCCATTCATCTTTGGCCTGTAAGGAGAAGAATTGTGATGTTGGATTTTGAAGTCCCGGCATAGCTCTGCCATCATTTTGTTGTTTAAGTTGGAACCATTATCAGTAATGATTCGCTCGGGCACTCCGTATCGATAGATGATATCTCTCTTTAGGAATCGGGCTACCACTTGCCTTGTAACATTTGCATATGAGGCTGCTTCAACCCACTTGGTGAAATAGTCAATGGCAACCAAGATGAATCTGTGGCCGTTCGAAGCAGTTGGCTCAATCTTGCCAATCATATCAATGCCCCACATAGCAAAGGGCCATGGTGAAGACATTATGTTCAAAGGGTTGGGAGGCACATGCACCTTATCTGCATAGATCTGGCATTTATGGCATTTTCTGGCGTAGGCACAACAGTCTGTATCCATTGTGATCCAGTAATAACCTGATCTTAGCAATTTCTTAGCCATGGCATGCCCTCCTGCATGGGTACCAAAGGATCCTTCATGCACTTCATGCATCAACAAATCTGCTTCCGTCTTGTCAACACATCTGAGGAGTACCATATCAAAGTTCCTTTTGTATAAAGACCCATCAGTGTTCAGAAAGAAACTACCAGCAAGCCTTCTCAGAGTCTTCTTATCATTGGAAGATGCCCCAGGTGGGTATGTTTGATCCTCCAAGAAGCACTTAATGTCATGGAACCAAGGCTTATTATCTTTGACAACATCTGCCGCAAATACATATGCTGGTCTATCAAGTCTGGATACTGAAATCTGAGGTACAAAGTTAGCAACTTGAACTTTGATCATGGATGAAATGGTAGCAAGAGCATCTGCAAACTGATTCTCGTCCCGAGGGATATACTCAAGCTTGACTGTTGTGAAGAAAGTCAATAACCTCCTTGTATAATCCCTGTAAGGTATCATATGATCCTGGTGGGTGTACCATTTTCCGTTGGTTTGATTAACTACCAGAGCTGAATCTCCGAATACAGTCAATGTCTTGATCCTGAGGTCAATGGCTTCCTCAAGACCCATAATGCAAGCTTCGTATTCATCTTCGTTGTTAGTGCAGTTGAAAGTAAGTTTTGCCGAGAAAGGCATGTGAACTCCTTTAGGTGTGATAAGTACTGCACCAACACCACGACCATTCATGTTAACAGCCCCATCAAACATCATAGTCCATTCTTCCTCCGGGTCGGGCCCTTCAGTGTGAATAGGCTCTTCATGATCTTTTGCTTTAATGAACATGATGTCCTCATCAGGGAAGTCAAATCTCATAGGCTGGTAGTCATCGATGGGTTGCTCAGCAAGATATTCAGATAGTACACTGCCCTTGATGGCTTTCTGAGAGGTGTACTGAATGTCATATTCCGTGAGAATCATTTGCCATCTTGCAACCCGTCCGGTAAGAGCTGGCTTCTCGAAAATGTACTTAACTGGGTCCATTTTGGATATCAACAAAGTAGTGTGGGTCAACATATACTGTCTTAGTCGGCGAGCAGCCCACGCTAAAGCACAGCAAGTTTTCTCGAGCAGTGAATAACGTTGTTCACAGTCGGTAAACTTTTTGCTTAGGTAGTATATTGCATACTCTTTTCGACCAGACTCGTCATGCTGGCCCAGCACACACCCCATTGACTCTTCTAATACTGTCAAGTACATTATCAGAGGTCTTCCTTCAACTGGAGGCATAAGGATTGGAGGTTCCTGCAGATATTCCTTGATCTTGTCAAAAGCCTTTTGGCAATCTTCATTCCACCTGACCATTTGCTCTTTTCTTAACAACTTGAACAAGGGTTCACAGGTTGCCGTAAGGTGAGATATGAACCGTGAGATGTAGTTCAATCGACCTAAGAACCCTCGAACTTCTTTCTCAGTCCTCGGTGCAGGCATCTCTTGAATAGCTTTGACTTTATCAGGGTCAACTTCAATCCCTTTCTCGCTCACAATAAAGCCCAGCAGCTTACCGGATCGCACCCCGAATGTGCATTTGTTGGGGTTCAACTTCAGTTGGTACTTCCTCAGACGTTTGAACAATTTGAGTAGATTCACCAGATGGTCTTCTTCAGTAAGGGACTTGGCAATCATGTCATCCACATAACACTCTATTTCTTTATGGATCATATCGTGGAATAACGTTACCATAGCCCGTTGATACGTTGCACCGGCATTCTTGAGCCCAAATGGCATTACCTTGTAGCAGAACGTGCCCCAAGGTGTGATGAATGTTGTCTTCTCCATGTCTTCAGGTGACATCTTGATCTGGTTGTATCCTGAAAATCCATCCATGAAGGAGAATACCGAGAACTGAGCCGTGTTATCCACCAATACATCAATGTGAGGTAATGGGAAGTCATCTTTCGGGCTGGCTCTGTTCAGATCCCGGTAGTCAACACACATCCTTACTTTGCCGTCTTTCTTAGGCACAGGTACTATGTTAGCAACCCACGGCGGATAGCTAGTCACAGCAAGGAACCCGGCGTCCCATTGCTTTTGTACCTCCTCCTTGATTTTCATAGCCATGTCTGGACGAGTACGGCGCAGTTTCTGTTTAACCGGTGGGCACTCTTCTCTCAAAGGCAGCTTGTGCACAACAATATCGGTATCCAACCCTGGCATATCTTGGTAAGACCAAGCAAACACGTCCACATACTCTTGAAGCAGGTCAATCAGTTGTCTCTTCACTGAGTCTTGCAGGCAGGCCCCGATTCTAACCTCTTTCACGTCTTCATCTGTACCAAGATTGATCACTTCAACCTCCTCCTGGTGAGGAGTAATAACCTTTTCCTCTTGTCTTAACAACCTGGCTAGCTCTTCAGGAAGCTCATATTCTTCATCAACCCCTTCATCAGCTTGATTGATTGGATTGTCAAAGTCATACGATGTCATAGCCGTGCTGTTGTCGGTGCTGTCTGGAGGGCACACTCTGCAAGGGTTAAGTTTGTTCATTTTAGTGATCTGATTTTAATCTTTATTTAGAAAAGTGAAATGAAGTTGTCATTTTGAAAACACCGCCATTTATTTTTTGTACAAAAAGAAAAATGGAAAAACAGTGAACGAAAAGAAAAAGACTCGTTTGCAAAAAGATGTCTGATGTTTCATTAATTAATCTTATTTGCACAAAAAGTACAGATGGCCCGATTACAAAATGAGTCTTGTCATCTTGGGCAAGATGCAAGACTTTGATGCATGCTTATAAAAATACAGGAAATAATAATTACTCTGCATGAGTAACTCTTATAATTTCCTGGGAAGACCAGTTCGAGATACTGCTCCCTGGGATCTTTGGACGAATCCAATTCTCCAGATTGCGCTCCTCTTCCAGCTCGTCTTCCAGACAGTTGATAGCATCAGGGGTAAGCATCCCCCCACTCACAAAATTGGGCTCTTTCGCAGCCGCTGCTTGATCTTGTTGAGTTGGTTTGTAACCCAACCCAAATCTGTCTTCTTTCTTCTCCACCGGTAGTAGCTTGCCCCAGCCTTGGGTAGTTCCTTCCTCAACAACCTTCCGGGCTTGTTGGTATGATGATATCGAAGTACCAGACACAACAGATGTTTCATTCACATTCAAGGCTTCAAACCCCTGGCTCATTGTTTCATGGATCTCCCCATCCATCTCAATGTACTTATAGGTTGCCAGGTGGCTGACAAAAATGTCCTCTTCTCCACAGATTGTAACGATCTGACCCTCCCACTCATATTTTAACTTCTGGTGAAGGGTGGAGGTCACGGCGCCAGCAGCGTGAATCCATGGCCTACCCAACAAACAGCTGTAGGCGGGCTGAATGTCCATCACATAGAAGATAGTTTTAAAGGTCTGCGGGCCAATCGTTACGGGTAACTCAATCTCTCCCAGAACCGATCTCTTTGAGCCATCAAAAGCTCTTACCACCAGGTTGCTGGGTCTCAACGCCAATCCGTCATATTCTAGCTTCACCAGAGCCTTCTTTGGTAAGACATTAAGGGATGACCCCGTGTCTACCAGCACATGGGAAAGGACAGCACCTTTGCATTCCATGGTTATGTGCAAGGCTTTATTGTGGTTGCGGCCTTCCGTTGTCAAATCAGTATTGGTGAACCCTAGTCCGTGACTAGCATTAACATTTCCCACTACTGCTTCCAGTTGATTGACAGTGATCTCTTCAGGCACGTAAGCTGCGTGCAAGACTTTGAGTAGTGCATTCCGATGGGCTTCGGAGCACATAAGCAATGATAGGATTGAGATCTTGGAAGGCGTCCGATGAAGCTGATCCACTATTTTATAATCACTCTTTTTGATGATTCGCATGAACTCATCAACCTCTTGATCGAATGGTGTTTTCAAAGCTTCCTTAACAGTTTGATCTTCCTGCACAGGGCTCTTTCCTTTCGCCTTGGCAGCAGCTTCTGCTTCGGCTGTGGGTTTCTGAATTTGTGGAGCGAAAAGACGTCCGCTCCGAGTGAAACCTCCGCCTCCGCCCACATTGTCAATTTGTAGTGCAGGGGTTGATGATTCAAAAGTGATTCTTTGTCCTTCACAGTACAAGTCAGAGCCGTAATGCCAGGGGATGGCGTTACTGCTTTCATAAGGTACGGGTCCAGGCACCGTGATGGTGACTGGACTGATTGCAGCTGTTGAAGGAACGGTAATAGTTTGTGGATCGTAATAAATTGTAACTGGTGCCCTAGTAGGAGCAGCACCTTCTGAGTTGTGGACGGAGTTGTTTTCAGGATCGTAGAATATGGTGACAGTTGAGACATCTTCATGATTTGTTGCTGGTGTTGTAGGAGATAATGGTGGAAGAATGGATGTTGTTGTTGTAGGAGCTTCAAAATGGAGTGATGCGGGAGTTGTAGTAGGAAGATTTGTTGAAAACTGATCAGTCGAGATAATAGATGAAGCACTTGTTGATGAAACCGAAGAATTGTCAGGAACAATGGTTGTTGCAGTTGTAGGAGGTTCTGAAACCGTTGCTGATGAGATTGCTGGGTTTGTTGGAAATGATGTAGTGATCTGGAGTTGGCCACTCTGAACAAGGCCATCTATGCCATTCCTCAGATTATCGCACCCATTTACTGAGATATTGCAGTAAGCACACCCCAACTCGCATCCTGGGAACATGTTGCATTCCAAGAGCTGAGCCTTGATCTCTACCAATGGTGTCCTGATCTGTCCCACACTCGTTATTAAATAAGACGGTTTGTCTTCTTCAATAGCGTTAATTCGGGGACCACCATGATTTGGCATAGGATTTTTGTTGACATTGGGTGGTGGTGCGAAATTCAGAGCTTTGGAGTCTACCAGGTCTTGTACCTTCATATGCAGAGCCCTGCATTTTTCCGTACTGTGGCCAGGTGCGTTTGAATGAAAGGCACATCTGGCGTTGGAGTCATAGTTCCTTGGTAGACTGTTGGGATCCGGAGGTGCCAATGTCCTTAGCTCAACTAGGTTGAGTTTCAGGAGTTGTGGCAACAAGGTAGCATAGGGCATTGGGATCGGGTCGATCACTCTGTTAGCTTGAGATGGCCTTTGCTGGAATGGCCTTTGCTGATTATTGCTGTTGCTGTTGCTGTTGTTGTAATTTCTTGGAGGATACTGACTTTGCTGATGGTACTGAGGTTGCGGCTGATAGTTTTGCTGAGGAGGTTGATAGACTGGTTGTGGATGAGCTGGAGCAGGAATGGTGACTGCAACTATTGACCTTGGAACATAATGGGGCCTGCCCCTGTTGGTGTGGATGGCATTGGTCTCGCCAGTTCTTCTCGGGCCTGCAAAAGGCTTTCTTGTACTATTGGACGAGCTTGCACCGTTGTCTGAGATCTTACCCATTTTTAACAAGCTTTCAATCCTCTCCCCGGCTATGACAACATCTGCAAAGCTAGTGGAAGAGAAAGCAGCCAGCCTGTCAATATAAGTGCCCTGAAGGGTATTCATGAACATATCTGCCATTTCCCGTTCAGACATAGGGGGCTGAACAGCAGCAGCCAGTTGTCTCCATCTCTGTGCATATTCTCGGAAACTCTCCCTTGAAGACTGTGACATTCCCATTAGGAGGGTCCTGTTGGGTGCCATGTCTAAGTTATACTGATACTGTCTAATGAAGGCCTCTGCCAGGTCCTTCCAGCATCTAATAGTTGCCCTTGTTAAGTGAGAGTACCATTCTCTTGACGCTCCAGTTAAGCTGTCTTCGAAATAGAACATCCAGAGCTTCTCATCCATGGTATAAGCTTTTAATCTCCCGAGAAAAGATTGTAGATGGGTTCGAGGACAAGAAGTCCCATTATACTTTTCAAAACATGGAGGCTTGAACTTGTGGGGAATCCTAACCCTGTCTACCAAGCCCATATCCATGACGTCAAAACCTAAAGAGTTTTGAGACTCTAAGGATCTCAACTTCTCAGCTATTTCTTCCAACCTTCTATCATAAGCCTCTTCTCCAGCACCCATTACTGTGAACTGGTCTTCTTGAGGATCTTCTTGCAGTACCCTCCCTGCTGTGGCAGTCCCTTGTATATTGACAGGGATATTGGCCTCTGGATGGAGGTGAGGACCAAAGACTGGGGGATTGACGTGAGGCTGGACCCTCTCGTTGTTACTTGTGCCAGCAGTTCCCACATGGGGCTCCTCTTGATTCTGCCTTTCAACCATGGCTCTCAGTCTTTCCTGGCTCTGAGCCATGTTGTTCATAACTTCCATAAACTGAGTCATTTGGTTCCTCATTTCTAGCCTTTCATTTGCCATTTGATTTCTGACCTCAGTAAGGTCCTGCTGCATCTGATCCATCTGAATTCCCGGAAGGTTGTTTCGGGTTGGATAACGGTGCGGACGGTTGAGGGGAAAAACTCGGCGTCTAGCAATAGTTCCTGAGGCATCACAACAGAGGTTAGCAACAATAAAACAAAACCTACAAAACAAACAAAGGGTTAGCATGCAATGCAGTTGTCACACCCCAAATTTTACCCCTAATCGCTCATATCATAATCATACTTTTATCGCATTTTTGCAGGGATTTTTCCCGATTTATTTTCTGTTGCTTTCTTCTCATTTTCTAGCTTCCATTTTAATTTAATTTATTTATGACCTTTCAATTCATTTTCGTATTTTTAATTTTAATTTCTATTTTCGTTCTATTTGTAAATTCCTATTTTTAAAATTTTATTTCAATTTCCATTTTTAATTTTTTTTAGTTCAATTTTCAAAATTTTCTAAACTTATTTGTTATTTTCTTTTCATTATCAAGTCCTCATTCCTAAATTTAATTTTTATTTCATTTTCAAATTTTTTTTTTTTTTAAATTTATTTTCTATTTTTAATTTTATTCTATTTTTAAGTTTCTATTTCCAATCTAATTTCAATTTCCAATTTATTTTTAGTCTATTCTAATTTAATTTCAATTTCTAAGTTATTTTTAATTTACTTTTCCTTTAAGATTTCATTTTTAATTTAGTTTCAATTTCTTTTCTTATAATTAATTTTAATTCCAAGTTTTTTTATTTAAGTTTATAAATTATTTTCAATTTTTAAATTTAATTCTTTTTTTTCATTTCATTTCTAATTTAAGTATTATATTTAGATTCTAATTTAGAACTTTCATTTCCAATATTAAGTGCCAAGTATAAATCATAGCCATAGTAAATAATCAATTTTTTTTCATTTTATTCCAAGCATATTATTTTGTTACAATTACATAGAAAATTACAAGAAAGAATACAAAAAAAATTCTGCACTACAATACAAATGCAACAGCACAATTCAGCCCCAAATCTGCCCCAAATCAGCATGCAGCCACCAACACAACCCTGCTCCACTCACAGCAGCAAATTCAGACTGCTGTCCCCTTTCCTCCAACCCTTCACCTACAAGCAAGGCAAAAAAATTCAGTCCCAGCACTACAAAAATCAGCATCAAAACAACCTCAAAACTCAGTTACAAAACCAGTCCTAAAAAAAAAGAAAACACAGCAACAACATACAAAAATCCAGCCACTAAACTCACAATTTTCAGCATCACAAACATACACAAACTCAGCATAAACACACAGGAAACAGTTCCAAAGCCAGCTCCTAAACACACTACAACCCAGCCACAAATAGCCCATGTAAACAACTCAACTCAACATACAAAACAACCAAAAATCTGCCCCAAAAATACTCTGTTACAGCCCCTTTAATTCTACCAAAATCACTACAAAAACACACTACAAACAGCATTCGAAGCAACTCACAAAAACGCAACAAAATCAGAATAGACAGCAGCAACAAGGAGTAGGAAGCTCACCACTTGTGGATCTTCACCCCGATAACATTCGGGCGGTAATCTTTCTCTTTTCCTTTCCTTCACTTTTTTTTTTTTTTTTCTTTTTTCCAGCATTTTGTACATATTTAGTTTTCTCTTTTTTTTAAAAACCTGCATACACCAAAACAACCTCATGTTAAAACTTCAAAGAGAAAAACAGCCGCACATCATAAATATTTCATAGAAAAATAACAGTAGAAAATAATAGGTAGAAGAAAAGTTCAAAATAAAAAGCTTACCTTCATTTCATTTTTTTTTGTTTTTCGTCAATCTGTTTTCAAGAAATCAAACCTCACAACACTGCAACCGTGTCTTCAAAAGTTTGTTCCACCACCCTCCTTCATCACGAAACCATCACCTTATGAATCCTGCAAAACAAAACAAGTACCAAAAATCAGCATACCGTCACAAAACAGTGGCAGCAACAGGAAGCAGAAAGAAACCAATCCCGTAAACCTTCAAACCAAGAGCCATTCACTGAAACCATAAACCTTCATCACCTCAAACAAACCATTTCCTCCAGACCTGCAAAACCAGAAAAACAAAAAACTCAGTGACACCAAAAACATCAAACAGCAGCCATGAAACCAACTTGATACAAATCAAACTGTGAACTGCAACCCTCACCTTTAACCGTCTTCGGACTTCAAACTCAGAAAACCGAAACCTTTACCTCTTTCAAACCTTTCGCCACCAAACCGTTCAACCATCAGCCCTTCAACCTCACAGAAAAATGAGAACACAACCTTCACAGAACCGTCCTTCAACCTTGTTTTGACGAAGCCAAACTCCTTACCACCTTCACCTTCTCACCTAAAACGTGAATCTACAAACCGTCAAAAAAACCCTCTCATCAAACCTGAACCGCACCTAAAACCAGACCCCAAACCGCAAATCCGAGAAGCTCACAATAATCCAGATTGGTTCCTTTGTTTTGCTCAAACAACCTTCCGAAAAAACTTCACCATATAAACCATCGTGGAACTTCAAAGCCGCGAATCTGAATCTGAAAGCCAAACAAAACCACTCAAACAAAATCAAAACAGAGAGATTATGTGAGGAAAGAGACAACCTGCATAAAGAGGAAACGAGACCTTCAAAAGGGAGACTCTCCATATTTCAGAGGAAAATCACTTCCGAACCTCTGTTCATCCTTGTTCAACCTCCACACTATGAGAACTTCACTTTAAAGCTCAACATTTCCAAAACCGTTTCCCGCAGCCAAGCCGACACAAACATAACACAAGCCATCACAATGACTTCACAAGTCAGGCCCAACAACACGTTTCCGGCTTTCCCTAATTCTTCCAGCCATAGCCACAAGACTCCAAGTCCTCTCCCGCGTGAACATCAAAACAGCAAAACAAAGGTAACAAACACAAGTTATCAGCCGCAGCACTTCAACATCAAACCTCTGAGCCAACCCACGCCACCGTGAATCGACCGAACCACCCTTCAAAACAACACAAATCCTTACAAACCACTCTTCATCACCATACAACCTTTCCCGTATTCCCACCCTCAACCAAAGCTTACCTTTCAAACCATTCTTCTCCTTCTTCAAACCTATAAAAACATGCATAACAAAAAAGAATTTAGAACGAGAACGAAAGAAAAACTTTAATCGAAGTAACACAAAACAACAGCAAAAACATTCATTCATTTCCACCCAAAACATAAAACCTGTGAAAAACTCTCAAACCCTGTTTCCACCTTTAATCATCACAGCCACCAAATACCATCGGCCATCACCACCGACCAACCCAACAACCGTCAAACCACCATTGAAACCACCAAATACTCACCTTCTGAAACAACCTCCCAGCCAGAACCCTTCTGCATCATCATTACGGACACAAACAGGAACCTTCCTCAACCCCTCATTAAACCGTAAACAACACCACATTTTCAGAAAGCCTCAAAACCGACCGAAACTCAAAACTTGAAACTGTTTTCAAACCTTACCTAGAAATCGTCAAAGCCGCCATAAACTTTTTTCTTCCAAAACACTTCACCGGCCACCATCCTCCGACCCGAAACCGCGAGCAAATCCTCCATTTTCCGTCGACCCCTTCACTTTAAATCCAGCCACCAAGTGAATGAAAACCACAGCTCAACCTAAACCCCCTTACTGCCGTCACCGTTCGCACAACCCCCTCAAAATACAAACGGAACCGCTTCATCCGCGGCCAACCATTAGAAACACCCTCCACCGCCGTTGATTAGAAGCTGATCGCGAGAAAGTGAGAGCGATTTAGACCGAAAATGAACGGCGCGAGTTGAGAGAGCGAGAGAGTCTGAGAAGCTTTACCGAAACTGGACTTGCGAACAGAGAGAGCCGAGAGAGAATCGGAACAAAAGCAAGACTGTGTGCCGTGAATAGCTTTGAGAGTGGGTTTGTTTCTTCCCACCGTTCTGAGATTGAGTTTGCATATTTGATTTTCCTAATTTGTTTTTCACTGAGTTATACATTTGGTTATTATATTTTTCTGTTTTTCTAATAAATTATTAATATATTATTTGGTTATTATATTATTAATGTTTTTCTGTTTTTTCTAATAAACTATTAATATATTTTTGATTAAACTAAGATCTTTGCTTTCTCATACATACACCACAAATACAGATTTACTATACAGAATACATAAACAATATGCACCTTTTCTCTTTTTATGATTATTTGGTAAATATTCTTGCTTTTTTTCTTTTGGGCTCAGTCCACTTGATACCCTTATGTGCATAACTTTATTACACGCTGCACTCCTTCTCAATTTCATTTTCTTTTTTTCCTTTTCTTTTTTTTTGTGTGGAGATTTAATGATTTTGAGATGGGCTTGGCCCGTCTGTATTGCCAAACACACCACACACGACATACACAATACACCGTCTGTTTTTGTTAATTTTTATATATAGTGTTAAGTTTTTTTGATTATATTATGCTTATGATTTGGTAAATTTTTATAAAGTGTATTATTTATTATGATTTTACTTTTGAGGGCCAATGATATTATTAAGGGTTTATCGATATTCGATATTTGTAATCGACGTTATCTAAACCTATATGAGGCCAAACTTTTCCATTTCTTTATTATTTATCAATTTCTCGATTTATTTAACTATTTTGGGCCGATGATATTACAAAAATCACGATAAATCATTTTCGATTGATCGTGACCAATATGAGGCCATGCATTTTTTTTTCATTATTTATTCTATTTCATTTATTTATTTATTTTTATTCTATTCATTTTATTTTATTTAATTTATTATATTTCATACTTTATTTCATTTATTATTAATTACTTATTTCTCGCAAGATTACACCATTTGATTTAATTTTCAAAATAATAATTCCTTGGTCCAACGCCAAGTTCACTTCACATACACTCACACACGTAAGTCGGTCGTTTACGATCGCCGTCTGCACATTCCTTACACTGCACAGCTTTTTTAACTTAAACAAATTGTCGCACTACGCTTGTTTTCCACCTCAGCATTCTCGATCCATATATCGAGCCATAGCCAGTTACCAAGCCCTTTATCTTCGCATTGTCCACTTACTTTATTTACTTCATTCAGTTATTTTTGCAAGTAGCAGCCTTTGCCTAGTCTTAGGAGCTTGCACCATTTATTTATTTTCCATTCTGTTGTTTATGCTTTTCAATCCAAAAGGGAAAGACTCCTGCAGTTGACTCAATGTCATAGGAAGTTTAGCAATCCCTAGTTCCATTTTGACCTTAGCAATTAGGTCCCTCTCTTTTTCTTTGACCTTAGCAATTAGGTCTCCTATCCTTAGGTCCTTAGCCATTAGGTCCTTAGCTTTTATTTTACAACTTTTTGTGACTTTCTTAAAGTCACGTGAGTGTTTGCCATAACACTTACCTTCCCTCGCGAACCTTGAGCGTAACCAAGTGTTCGTTAATCCTTAGGAGAACTACGAGTGCTCTGATTCTATACCCGATACGTAGGCATCGATGCGATGTTGTGCGAGCACCATTAGAAATAAAACCTTAGGTTCCCATAATTTTAGCAAGCAATAAGCAACAATAATGCAAATATTAACAAGAGGTTCCCGTAGGATACTGCGGATGCTTAGGATGCTAATACCTTCCCTAAGTATAATCAACCCCCGAACCTAGTTTCTCCTCATTTAGGGTTTTTACGATCTTTTTCCCTTTTCCCTTTGGATTAAATTAAAGTCGGTGGTGAACATAAATGTTTTGCGATTCAAGCTCACTTAATAGCTTGGTATCCGATTCTCACCACGACAGAAATGGCGACTTCACTGGGGATACTATTTTTGAGGGTTAAGCCCACCTTGTATATTTGTATATTTGTTGTTGTATTGCTTGTTATTATTTTGGATTTTTTTGTTGGGTGTTCCATGTGTGGTGAGATAAGTCCTAACCCGGACTTGAGTGCAAATAAGATAGGACGGTGGTATATTCAAGAAGGCTTGTAGGGAGTTGAGTCCCGACCAAGTTGACTTGAGACACCACCACTCAGCGGAGGCCTCCTCGGATGTAGTTTTGTTGATCGAGTTCAGTCGTGAAAACATTACTATATTCGACCTGAGAGCCATTAATGCTGAGGACCTTAGAACATTTACCCCCACTTGGCCTTTTTAGGGATGTAGTGCGATGACTATGAGGGTGTAAATCCGAAATAGTTGATACGCGATACTGCACTCGGATGAGACTCTCTTGAGAATATTACTGATTACCAAGTCGAGTTGGGAAGTCGGTAATATCCGAAAGATGGGACAATGATTCTGGGAACTTTTAGAACCCGTTGTACAGGTACAAATAAACTCATAGTACATACCTTTCTGGGAGGGTTGAACCTTTGACCTCATGCAAGCTTTGAACCTAAGCCTTGTTTGTGTTTGTGTTTGTTGCATTCACGCATCATGAAGCATCATTTTTACCATTTATTCAAGGAACTCAGAAACTCTATTTTTGCAAATATCATAGGTATCATCATGGACTTTGGAAGAAGAAAGACTGTCAAGTACACATTCAAAACTCCCAAACTTGAAGACCTAAGGAAATTAAGAGATTTGGTTCTGGATCAAGAAGCCTTCATGGAGAAGCATAGGAGACTTTTAGCTTTGCTTAAGACTGATTGGGATGGAAGGTTGCTCTCTGTGATGCTCCAGTTTTATGATCCTCTCTACCATTGTTTTACGTTCCCTGATTACCAATTGGCGCCTACTTTGGAAGAGTATTCAGTTCTGGTGGGATCACGTGTTAAGGATGAGTTTCCATTCCCTGTTCTAGAGAAGGACCCTGAAGAAGCGGAGATTGCAAAGGCGACATATTTGAGTGTTCCTGAGGTCAAGGCAAATATGACCTATAAAGGAAAGGTTTTTGGATTCCCTACAAAGTTTCTGATAGAAAAGGCCAAGAATTTTGTTGATGTGAAGGATATGAAAGCTTTTGAGGCGACTTTTATTCTGCTGATATATGGAGTGCTGCTTTTCCCAAACTTTGAAGACTTTGTCGACCTGAACGCCATCAAGATCTTTCTGAAGAAGAACCCGGTCCCTACTTTGCTCGGAGACACTTACCATTCCATCCATCTGAGGAATCACCATAAGGGAGGGATGATTACTTGTTGTGCATCATTGTTGTACGAGTGGTTTATTTCGCACTTGCCTAAGTCAGCTTCATTTTGGAACCTTAAGGATGGTTTGTGGTGGTCACAAAGGATCATGTCTCTTACCCACTCTGACATTAGCTGGTACAATCGCGCTTATGATGGAATATTGATTATTGATAGCTGTGGTGATTTTGCTAATGTGCCTCTTCTGGGCACCAAGGGAGGAATCAGCTATAATCCATTTTTGGCTCGCCGTCAACTCGGGTATCCATTGAAGGACAAGCCTAAGAGTGTTGAAGTGGAAGGAATTTTCTTTAAGGATGACGAAGAACCAGAGCTCAAGAAACAGATTATGCAAGCTTGGAAGTGCATTCATAGGAAGGGGAGGAGTAGCTTGGGGAAGCCGAATTGTGTTTCTATGGAACCCTATCTCCAATGGGTACGAGATAGGGCAATCAGTCTGAAGATGCCTTACCCTCGCCAGGATCCTATGACCTTCAAGAAACCCATTCTGGTCTTTATGGATGATGCAGAGAAGCTGAAGATTGATTTGGAGAAAGAGATTCGAGAGAAGAATGCATGGAAGAATCGACACCAGATCATCAGCAGTGAGAATGAAGAGCTTAGAAGACAACTGAAGATGAAGGAAGAAGAAGAGCTATCCAGCAAGAAAAGGAAAGCACAAGAGGATTTATTTTCCTCCAGCACTCAAGAGGACGCTTCTTGGAAGTCGATCGTGGATCAACTTACGATTGAAAGGGCTCAGATGAAGGCACAAATCGAGAAGCTCAACTTGAGGCTTTTAGGAGAATCTCCTTAGGACTTTGTCTTTATCTTTATTAAACTTTGTTTGGGATTTTTGAAAGTGTACTCAAAACTTTGTATCACTTTTTGAATTTAATGAAATCATATCCTTTTGATTATTATGTGTTCCTTGGTATTTGCAAATTGTTGCTTAAGTTCCTTGAATAAAATTTCATTTTTGCATTGCACTCATACATTTGGCATTGCATTTGCATTTTTTTTTCATGAAACTCATTCCCGTCATCTGCTCTCAATTCAGTTTTCACACTGAGGCTCTCACGCAAATACTACACTCGAGCTCAAGCCAGAAAGAGGATGGCTGAAAGAGACATAGAGATGGATAGAGTTAACGAAGAGCTTACTGAGATTCGTGGAGATATGGGTCAGATGATGGAAATGTTGCAAGTCATTCGAGCGAAGATGGATACCCAACGGACTGTGGTGTCAGAAATTGTTACTGCAATGACTGAAGTTGGCACTGCAACGACCCAGCCTACATCATCAGTCATTACCCCTGTGACCTGGCCTCCTTTTGGACTTCCTCATGGATTCGTCCCTCCTCCTCATGGTTTTGCTTCTCAAAGTTTTATTCCTTCTTCTTCAGGGTTTGCTACTCAAAGTTTTATTCCTCCTTCCCAAGGACTTACTGCTCAGAGTTTTATACCTCCTTCGCAAGGGTTTACTACTCAAAGTTTTATACCTCCTTCACAAGGGTTTGCTACTCAAAGTTTTATTCCTCCTTCCCAAGGACTTGCTACTCAGGGTTTCTTCCCTCCTTCTCAAGGTTTTGCTACTCAGAGTTTTATACCTCCTTCCCAGGGATTTGCTGCTCAGGGTTTCTTTCCTTCGTCCCAAGGTTTAGCTTCTCAAAGTTTCGCACCTCCCTCTCAGGGCATGGCATTTCCGTTTCAAGGTTTTGTGCCTCCTCCTCAAGGGTTTGCTGCTCAACAAACTGTTCCTGTGACTAATGAAGAGAATCATGCCGTTGCTAATTTTACACAGGACATTGTGCACACCCGTGCCCAACCGTATTTTAATGACCATCAGGGGTATGAAGCGCCAGATATGTCTGAAAACGGAGATGAGAAACATGTGAAGATGCAGGAGAATTTTGATACCCTTGAAAAAAGGTTAAGAGCGATTGAAGGTGACCAGATCTTTGGTGCTGCTGCCAGAGAAATGTGCCTAGTGTCTGGATTGGTAATACCTCCGAAGTTCAAGATACCCACCTTTGATATGTATGAGGGTGCAACTTGTCCTAAGAACCATCTTTTGATGTACTATCGGAGAATGGTTGCGCAGGTAGACAATGATAAGTTAATGATCCACTGCTTTCAAGACAGTCTGAAGGGAATCTCCTCTAAATGGTATCTGACACTTGACCAGTCAAAGATTCGCAGTTTCCAAGACTTGGCAGATGCTTTCATCCAACAATATAAATACAACATGGACCTCGCTCCCGATAGGAGGCAATTGCTAAGCATGTCCCAGAAAGAGTCTGAATCCTTTAAAGAGTATGCTCAAAGGTGGAGAGGGACCGCTTCTCAAGTAGAGCCCCCATTGACTGAAAAAGAATTAGCTGACTGGTTTGTTGACACTGTGCGACCAGAATTCTATGAGAGAATGGTGGGGAGTATAACTGCTAGTTTCTCTGATTTAGTGGCTGTGGGAATCAAGGTAGAGCTCGGTTTGAAAAGTGGAAAGATGAGTAGTGCATCTGGCAGTTCTAGCACTAGTAGTGGAAATATTGGCAAGAAATTTACCGGCAACTTCCACAAGAAGAAAGAAGGTGAGACAAATGCCATAATAACAGGTCAAAGAAGAAATCCGCTTTGGCAGAGACCTTCACCTATGGCTCAACAGCAGTATGCTCATCAACAACAGTATGCCCAACATCCTTATGTAGCGGCGGTTCAACCAGCATTTAATCCACAAGTCCCCATGTATCGGCCAACTCAAGCAGTGCCGATGTACCAACAAGCGGCTCCAATGATTCAACCTTATCAACCAATGATCAACAATCCGGGCTATCAACAAGCACCCAATGCTTCAGCCTACCAGCAGAGGACTCCAGCTCCTCATCCAAATCCCAATTTTCAGAACAGAAGACCAGGTGGAAGGCCTCCTAATCCTCGAATCCCTATAACTTATACTGAGTTATATCCTTCACTGCTGAAGAAGGGTTTGGTTACTCCCAGGCCTTTGGGTCCTCCACCAAGTCCGCTTCCACCAAATTACAATGCAAATGCTCACTGTTTATTCCACGAAGGTGCCCCAGGGCACGATTTGGAGGGTTGTTATGCTTTGAAGTACATAGTGAAAGATTTGATGGAGAAGAATATTCTGTCATTTGGGAATACTGGTCCGAATGTCAAAGATAATCCTTTACCCAAGCATGGGTCTATAAATGCTATTGTTGATGAGTCCGAAGAAGGTTTGATTTTCAATGCCACCGAAATCAAGACCCCGCTCAGAGACTTCCATGCGAAGTTAGTAGAGGCGGGTATACTAAAGAGTTGTCATCAGAATTGTGAAGGTTGTGTTGATAGTCCGAAGGGATGTGAATCGGTCTTAAAAGATGTTCAAGATTTGATTGATGAAGGTGTCTTACAAGTGAGTGGTCATATGAAGAGGAATGAGGTGGCGGTGATTGAACCCATTTTCAACTTGCCGGAATCTAATTCTACTTGGGTGCCAGTGTTCAACCTGCCTGAATCTTCAGGAGTTCAACCTGTCTTCAATACTCCAGAATCTGTGGTGCCAATTTTCAACATACCTGAGCCAAGATTTGAACAAAGGAGTAACTCTTCCCGCTATGAAGACACTAAAGCAGTTCCATGGAGGTACGATACAGGGAAAGTTCATCAGAAGACTGATAAAGCTAGCCAGAAGGAAGGTTCAAAAGTTGCAAGTACTGATATAGCGGGTGCAGGTCGTTTGACCCGTAGTGGTCGTGTTTATACCCAGCAAGCCAATACGGCTCCGCCTAAAGAAGTCATACCAGCTGTGGTCAACAAAGATAAAGAGGTAGTCTTGGGAGAAGAGGATGCAGAGTTCCTCAGAATCATAAAGAAGAGTGATTATAAGGTGATTGATCAGCTACATCAAACGCCTTCCAAAATATCTATCCTATCACTGCTTATGCATTCTCCGGCTCATCGAAGTGCGCTTCAGAAGTTGCTAGCTCAAGCACATGTTACACATGATATAACAGTGAATCAGTTTGATGGTGTCATTGCCAATATCACTGCGTGTAACAACCTCAGTTTCAGTATGGAGGATCTTCCAAAGGAGGGCTTGGACCACAACCGTGCGCTCCACATATCAGTGAAATGTCAAGAGGATACTTTAGCAAGAGTTCTTGTGGATACAGGATCTTCTTTGAATGTTTTGCCAAAAAGAACACTTGCTAAAATATCTTATCAAGGGGCAGAGATGAGGCCCAGTGCACTGATTGTAAAAGCCTTTGATGGGTCAAGAAGGACTGTCATTGGAGAAGTAGACCTACCAATCCTGATCGGGCCACAGGTCTTCAAAATCACTTTCCAGGTTATGGACATCAATCCTAACTACAGTTGCTTGCTGGGAAGACCTTGGATCCATGCGGCTGGGGCAGTCACTTCTACCCTGCATCAAAAGATGAAGTTTGTAGTTGATAACAAGCTGGTAACCGTGTCTGGGGAAGAAGACCTCATGGTCAGTAACCTTTCATCTTTTAGCTATATTGAGGCTGATGAAGATGCTTTGGAAACTTCTTTCCAAGCTCTTGAGATAGCCAATGCTGTCCTTCTGGAAGTAGAGGAACCGAAAGGGAAGGGTATCCCATCTTTTGCATCGCTGAAGAGTACCATTTCCACCATTGAAGAAAGAAGCTATGAAGGTTGGGGTGATGTCATCGAAGTCAAGCAGAAGCTAGATCGTTGCGGGTTGGGTTACAAACCAACTCATGTGAAGGAAGGAGCGTCAACCTCCGCTAAAGGACGTCCGAAGACCATCCAAGAAGTGTTTTCCAGTGCTGGTTATCAGGTCAACGCAATTGATGGAGTTTTTGAAGATGAAGATGTGAATCATCTGGTGTATCAGTGTGAAGAAGCCTTGGACAATTGGGAGGCAGTCGAGATCCCAGAAATTTTTCCATTGTCAAAGTAATTTGTTGTTTTTTCAATGTTTTCAAAGTTCCCTAGCTCTGCCCAAGGCTATGGGAGTATTTTGTAGGGCCCCTTTCTCATTTTTAAAGTTATTATCAATGAAGGCATTTTGTTGAACTCTTATTTTGATCATTTACTGTTTCTCTCTTTTCACTTTTAAAAAGAAAATGGCAATCTTTCAAAACCAATAAAAAGCTTTTTCTCTTGCATTTCTCTATTTTCCACTTTTAATAAAAGCAAATCATTATCATATGCAGAATAAACGAAAACCCTGTTGAATCCAATGACTCTACATTCTCTCCTAACTTTGATTCGCCCATCTACCAAGCGGAAGATGAAAGTGAGGAAGATTGTGACATTCCTGAAGAACTGGCAAGATTGGTTGAGAATGAGCACACGGATCTTCAGCCACATAAGGAGCAGGTTGAGACCATCAACCTTGGCACTGATGAAGATGAGAAGGAAGTCAAGATTGGTACAACACTTGGGGCAGACATCAGAGAAAGATTGGTCAAGCTTCTCAAAGAGTATGTAGATGTGTTTGCATGGTCGTATCAAGATATGCCCGGGTTAGACACAGACATAGTGGTCCACAAGTTACCTCTTCGACCAGATTGTCCTCCTGTAAAGCAAAAGCTTCGAAGAACAAGACCAGACATGGCTCTGAAGATTCGAGAAGAGGTCAAAAGACAGTTTGATGCTGGATTCCTCGCAGTTGCAAAGTACCCTGAGTGGGTAGCTAATATTGTGCCAGTCCCTAAAAAGGATGGCAAAGTCAGAATGTGTGTGGACTATAGGGATTTGAACAAAGCCAGTCCGAAGGACGATTTCCCTCTCCCGCATATTGATACTTTGGTTGACAACACTGCTAAATTTGCTGTTTTCTCTTTCATGGATGGGTTTTCAGGATACAACCAGATCAAGATGGATCCTGACGATATGGAAAAGACTACATTCATCACACCATGGGGCACTTATTGTTACAAGGTTATGCCATTCGGCCTCAGAAATGCAGGAGCCACTTATCAGAGGGCAATGGTCACCCTTTTCCATAATATGATGCATAAAGAGATAGAAGTCTATGTGGATGATATGATTGCCAAATCACAGAGTGAGGAGGATCATTTGAATCATCTCTTGAAGTTATTTGAGCGCCTCAGAAAGTTCCAACTGCGCCTGAATCCAGCTAAGTGTACCTTTGGTGTCCGATCAGGAAAGTTACTTGGTTTTATTGTTAGTCAGCAAGGAATTGAAGTAGATCCAGATAAGGTCAGAGCAATTCAAGAGATGCCAGCTCCAAAGACAGAAAAGCAAGTCAGAGGTTTCCTTGGAAGATTGAACTACATCTCCAGATTCATCTCCAACATGACTGCTACATGTGAGCCTTTATTCAAGTTACTCCGGAAGAATCAAGCAATTGAGTGGAGTCCTGATTGTCAACTGGCTTTTGAGAAGATTAAGGTTTATCTGCAAGAACCTCCTATCTTGATCCCACCTACTCCAGGGAAGCCTCTTTTCATGTACCTGACTGTACTCGAGGGATCTATGGGTTGCGTATTAGGCCAACAAGATGAAACTGGTCGTAAGGAGCACGCCATTTATTACTTAAGCAAGAAGTTCACAGATTGTGAGAGCAGATACTCACTTTTAGAGAAGACTTGTTGTGCCTTGGCATGGGCGGCCAGACGCCTCAGGCAGTACATGATTTGTCACACTACTTTGTTGATCTCGAAAATGGATCCAATAAAGTACATCTTTGAGAAGCCTGCTTTGACTGGAAGACTCGCCCGTTGGCACATGTTGTTATCCGAATACGACATCCAATATGTAACCCAGAAGTCTATCAAGGGCAGTGTTTTGTCTGAATACCTTGCTGATCATCCTGTCGAAGATTATGAACCTTTGAAATTCGATTTCCCGGACGAAGATATTATGCTGATAAAGGACTGCAGAGTTCCAGATCCAGATGAAGGTCCCGAGCCAGGGTCTCGTTGGAAGATGATGTTTGATGGTTCCTCTAACTACATGGGGCATGGTGTAGGAGTTGTTTTGATGAATCCTGATGGTGGTTATACTCCTTTCACGGCTAGATTGTGTTTCGAATGTACAAACAACATCGCAGAGTATGAAGCTTGTGTTTTGGGTATCGAAGCTGCAATCGATACTAGAATCAAGATCCTTGAAGTATATGGAGACTCAGCTTTGGTAATATACCAAGTCAAAGGTGAATGGGAGACCCGTGACGAGAAGTTGATCCCTTATCGGGCCCACATTGTGGAATTGATCAAATACTTTGATGAAGTCACTTTCCATCATGTTCCAAGGGCAGAAAATCAAATTGCAGATGCCTTGGCAATGTTGGCCTCTATGTTTCAAGTCAGATTTCTTAATGAAGCTCCACTCATTACAATCGAGCGAAGAACTGCACCAGCCTACTGTCTACTGGTCGAAGAGGAAACTGATGAGAAACCGTGGTTCTATGACATCAAGAACTATTTGCAAAATCAGGAGTACCCAGCTGACGCAACAAATCTAGACAAGAAGACTTTAAGAAGATTGGCGTCCAAGTTTTTCCTCAGTAACAATGTGCTTTACAAGAGAAATCATGATATGGTTCTGCTCAGATGTGTGGACAAGCGCGAAGCAGACCTATTGATCAGGGAAATCCATGAAGGATCATTTGGAACACATGCCAATGGACATGCCATGTCCAGGAAGATTTTGAGAGCTGGATACTTCTGGTTGACCATGGAATTAGATTGTTTCAAGTATGCCAGGAAGTGTCATAAATGCCAGATTTATGCCGACAAGGTGCACGTACCTCCAACACTTTTGAATGTTCTGTCATCGCCTTGGCCTTTCTCAATGTGGGGCATTGACATGATAGGGGCAATTGAGCCTAAAGCTTCCAATGGTCATCGGTTTATCTTGGTCGCAATCGATTACTTCACCAAATGGGTAGAAGCAGCTTCCTACGCCAATGTGACAAAGCAAGTGGTTGCCCGTTTCATCAAGAATCAAATTATTTGCCGTTATGGAATCCCAAGCCGAATCATCACAGATAATGGGACCAATTTGAACAACAAAACAATGAAAGAGCTGTGTGAGACATTCAAGATTGAACATCATAACTCTTCTCCGTATCGCCCGAAGATGAATGGAGCTGTTGAAGCTGCAAACAAGAACATCAAAAAGATTTTGCAGAAGATGGTAAAAACTTACAAAGATTGGCACGAGATGTTACCATATGCTTTACACGGATACAGAACATCAGTTCGCACTTCAACAGGGGCAACCCCTTTCTCTCTGGTGTATGGGATGGATGCAGTTCTCCCCATTGAAGTAGAGATACCATCTTTGAGAATCTTGATGGAAACCAAACTGGAGGAAGCTGAGTGGGTCCAGAACAGGTTTGACCAACTGAACCTCATTGATGAGAAGAGAATGACTGCCATGTGCCATGGCCAGTTGTACCAGAAGCGCATCAAGAGAGCATTTGACAAGAAAGTCCGTCTCCGAGAATTCAAAGAAGGAGATCTTGTACTCAAGAAAATCTTGCCAGTCCACAAGGACATGCGTGGAAAATGGAGTCCTAACTATGAAGGCCCATATGTTGTGAAGATGGCATTCTCCGGAGGTTCCTTAATCCTTACAACTATGGATGGTGAACAGCTGAAACACCCGGTGAATTCTGATGCAGTCAAAAAATATTATGCCTAAATAAAACCCGATAGGTCGAAAACTAGAAATGGCGACCTAGGCAAAAATGGGTATCCCGGTGGATCAAAACCTATGAAGGAGATCCAGGCAAAAGTTAGGGATAAAACATGAAAAATAAGAGCTCGCTAAGTTGAAAACCCGAAAGGGCGGCTTAGGCAAAAAGGAGCGTCCCGGTGGATTGAAAACCCGAAAGGGCGGTCCAGGCAAAAGTTAGGGACAAAGGCATTTGACTGTGTCAGATGGTGCTTACCATTACCGAAGAATCATACTGGAAGATCGATCCAATTGCTCTCGTCGGAAGCAAGGTGTCGGGCAGTCTTAGTTATTAGGGATTGTAGTGGTCGTTGGATTCAATGTAGACCCTTCCCCATTGCCATTTTCAAATTGTAATTTTCCATGGAGTTCTTGCCATTGGCAAACTACCATTCTTGAATAAAATACAAACTTTGCCATGAATTTTGTTGTTCAGCTTCTTATTTTCTTTTGTTATGCAAAATGCCATTACTTGATTACAATTTAACTCTGAAAATGACAAGTTTTTTAAAAGGAAATGTTTTTTTGAAAACACTGAAAAACTTTTAAGTTTCTTTGACTTTGGAAAATTAAAAAAAAAAAAAAAAAAAAAAAAAACTTCTGCTTCCCCAAGAAGTCCTGGTTTGCAACAACACTTTATGCTATTGTTACAGAAATCCCCATAGAAGTTCAAAACTGATAACACTCTTGGATGGATCCTTGGACCAAGCATGATTTCCAAGTTCAAAGACATCTCCCCAGTGTTTTTCATGTTGCTCATCTAAGTATTGGTGTTGAGAGCCTACTTCCCCTTTGAGTCCTGTCAAAACTCTTTGTCTCTTTAGAGTCAACATTTGCATATCATGATCATTCGCATCATGCTCAATCATGCGCATTTGACATTAGCATTTGTCTTTCCCCAGTTGTCGTCTGTCTAACTCCAAGTCCAGATATCATTAGTGTTCAATTTGAAAGTTCATTGTTGTCGGTACCCGAAGTTTGGTTTACCAATGTTTTTGTTCCCAGTAATTGCTGGTGTCCCCCGTGGAATTCTAATTGTGATTGGTATTTGTCTTTATGACCACCATGTCTCCTTGAAGTCCAATTGTCATTGGCACAAATCTTTTGAGCAGGTCGTGAAACCTTTTGCTTAAATCCAAGTCCATTTGATTTTGTACATACTTGTACTTTTCTCCTGATGGTTCCTGAAGGAATTTCCAGAGGTGGGATGTTTTATCTTATTTGAAAACTCCAACATATTTTGTTGTTACTTCCCGTTTTAGCCGGTCGCTTAGAGCCGTTGATCTATCTTTGGGTGATTTGCATTCTATCCCCAATGCTAGCTGGTCGCATAGAGCCACTACTAAATCACTGTGTTTTCCTTCCTTATCCTCGGTGTCGGCAGTTACATTTGAACCTGCTAATTTACCATTATTGATTAATTTGACTACTTTGTTTTTATCATTCTTAGTGTCAACCGGTTTTTTCAACTTGTTGCGCATTCACTTTGAGTGTATCTTGGCTTTCTTTTGTAGTGTTAATAGGTTTCGAACCTATGGCGCTTCCATTTCGTTTATTTTGTTGTATTCTTGGTGTCAGTTGGTCGCATTGAGCCGCTGCGCATTCACCTTGAATGAGCTTATTGTCATTCCCAGTGCCAGTTGGTCGCATCGAGCCACTGGGCATTCACTTTGAATGTTTATTTTTGTTGATTATTCTCAGTGACAGTTGGTCGCATCGAGCCGCTGTGCATTCACTTTGAATGTTTATTTTTGTTGATTATTCTCAGTGACGGTTGGTCGCATTGAGCCACTGCACATTCTTTTAGGATGACCTAATTGTTGTATTCTTAGTGTCAGTTGGTCGCATCGAGCCGCTGCGCATTCACTATGAATTTTATGTTTATCGCTTCCAATGCTAGCTGGTCGCATAGAGCCGCTGCATTTTCTCTTTGAATGTTTATCTTGTTTGTATTCATGGTGTCAGTTGGTCGCATTGAGCCGCTGCGCATTCACCTTGAATAGGCCTTTTGTTATTCTCAGTGACAGTTGGTCGCATCGAGCCGCTGCGCATTCACTTTGAATGTTTATTTTGTTGATTATTCTTAGTGTCAGTTGGTCGCATCGAGCCGCTGCGCATTCACTTTGAATATCGTGTCTTTTTTATTCTTAGTGTCAGTTGGTCGCATCGAGCCGCTGCGCATTCACTTTGAACATTGTTTCGTTTCCATTTTCCAATGATAGTTGGTCGCATTGAGCCACTGCACTTTCTTTTTGAGTATTTATTTTGTTATTCTTGGTGTCAGTTGGTCGCATCGAGCCGCTGCGCATTCACCTTGAATAAGCTGTTTGTCTTTCCCAATGCTAGCTGGTCGCGTCGAGCCACTGCATATTCATTTTGAATATTTTTGTTGATTATTCTTAGTGTCAGTTGGTCGCATCGGGCCGCTGCGCATTCACTCTGAATATTATGTTTATCTTTTCCAGTGACAGTTGGTCGCATAGGGCCACTGCACTTTCTTTGAATGTTTATTTTGTTGTATTCTTGGTGTCAGTTGGTCGCATCGAGCCGCTGCGCATTCACCTTGAATATATGTTGCCTTTTTACTTCTCAAAGTCAATTTGGTCGCATAGAGCCATTGGTCAACCACTTCGATTTTATTTCCTTGTCTTATTTTTATTCTTGGTGTCAGTTGGTTGCATCGAGCCGCTGTGCAGTCGCTTTGAATTTTATTTTGTTTTGTCTGTGTTTGTTGATCCAACGTTTTGGATTTCCTTGTGTTCCCGTCTTTTGCTATTCTTAGTGTCAACAGTTACACTTGAACCTGTTGATTTATCACTTTGAATATTTTTCCCATTTTCGTTTATTTATCCCCAGTGTCTGTCGTCCCCAGTGAGTCTTGGCTTGTGGTCGTCGACATTCTCATTCTAATCATTCATACCATAATCATCATTTCATTGCATAAGAGTTGCAGGTTTAGATAGATTTGCAGTCCAGCATAACATCGCATTTAGGGGCAAAATTTCCGGTTATTTCTGTATTTAAATACCTTTCACCATGATCGCCTGAGTGTCCTCCGTCATTCACGCCATCTGGTAAAGTTATTTAAATAGGGGCAACTGTCACACCCCAAATTTTACCCCTAATCGCTCATATCATAATCATACTTTTATCGCATTTTTGCAGGGATTTTTCCCGATTTATTTTCTGTTGCTTTCTTCTCATTTTCTATCTTCCATTTTAATTTAATTTATTTATGACCTTTCAATTCATTTTCGTATTTTTAATTTTAATTTCTATTTTCGTTCTATTTGTAAATTCCTATTTTTAAAATTTTATTTCAATTTCCATTTTTAATTTTTTTTAGTTCAATTTTCAAAATTTTCTAAACTTATTTGTTATTTTCTTTTCATTATCAAGTCCTCATTCCTAAATTTAATTTTTATTTCATTTTCAAATTTTTTTTTTTTTAAATTTATTTTCTATTTTTAATTTTATTCTATTTTTAAGTTTCTATTTCCAATCTAATTTCAATTTCCAATTTATTTTTAGTCTATTCTAATTTAATTTCAATTTCTAAGTTATTTTTAATTTACTTTTCCTTTAAGATTTCATTTTTAATTTAGTTTCAATTTCTTTTCTTATAATTAATTTTAATTCCAAGTTTTTTTATTTAAGTTTATAAATTATTTTCAATTTTTAAATTTAATTCTTTTTTTTCATTTCATTTCTAATTTAAGTATTATATTTAGATTCTAATTTAGAACTTTCATTTCCAATATTAAGTGCCAAGTATAAATCATAGCCATAGTAAATAATCAATTTTTTTTCATTTTATTCCAAGCATATTATTTTGTTACAATTACATAGAAAATTACAAGAAAGAATACAAAAAAAATTCTGCACTACAATACAAATGCAACAGCACAATTCAGCCCCAAATCTGCCCCAAATCAGCATGCAGCCACCAACACAACCCTGCTCCACTCACAGCAGCAAATTCAGACTGCTGTCCCCTTTCCTCCAACCCTTCACCTACAAGCAAGGCAAAAAAATTCAGTCCCAGCACTACAAAAATCAGCATCAAAACAACCTCAAAACTCAGTTACAAAACCAGTCCTAAAAAAAAAGAAAACACAGCAACAACATACAAAAATCCAGCCACTAAACTCACAATTTTCAGCATCACAAACATACACAAACTCAGCATAAACACACAGGAAACAGTTCCAAAGCCAGCTCCTAAACACACTACAACCCAGCCACAAATAGCCCATGTAAACAACTCAACTCAACATACAAAACAACCAAAAATCTGCCCCAAAAATACTCTGTTACAGCCCCTTTAATTCTACCAAAATCACTACAAAAACACACTACAAACAGCATTCGAAGCAACTCACAAAAACGCAACAAAATCAGAATAGACAGCAGCAACAAGGAGTAGGAAGCTCACCACTTGTGGATCTTCACCCCGATAACATTCGGGCGGTAATCTTTCTCTTTTCCTTTCCTTCACTTTTTTTTTTTTTTTCTTTTTTCCAGCATTTTGTACATATTTAGTTTTCTCTTTTTTTTAAAAACCTGCATACACCAAAACAACCTCATGTTAAAACTTCAAAGAGAAAAACAGCCGCACATCATAAATATTTCATAGAAAAATAACAGTAGAAAATAATAGGTAGAAGAAAAGTTCAAAATAAAAAGCTTACCTTCATTTCATTTTTTTTTGTTTTTCGTCAATCTGTTTTCAAGAAATCAAACCTCACAACACTGCAACCGTGTCTTCAAAAGTTTGTTCCACCACCCTCCTTCATCACGAAACCATCACCTTATGAATCCTGCAAAACAAAACAAGTACCAAAAATCAGCATACCGTCACAAAACAGTGGCAGCAACAGGAAGCAGAAAGAAACCAATCCCGTAAACCTTCAAACCAAGAGCCATTCACTGAAACCATAAACCTTCATCACCTCAAACAAACCATTTCCTCCAGACCTGCAAAACCAGAAAAACAAAAAACTCAGTGACACCAAAAACATCAAACAGCAGCCATGAAACCAACTTGATACAAATCAAACTGTGAACTGCAACCCTCACCTTTAACCGTCTTCGGACTTCAAACTCAGAAAACCGAAACCTTTACCTCTTTCAAACCTTTCGCCACCAAACCGTTCAACCATCAGCCCTTCAACCTCACAGAAAAATGAGAACACAACCTTCACAGAACCGTCCTTCAACCTTGTTTTGACGAAGCCAAACTCCTTACCACCTTCACCTTCTCACCTAAAACGTGAATCTACAAACCGTCAAAAAAACCCTCTCATCAAACCTGAACCGCACCTAAAACCAGACCCCAAACCGCAAATCCGAGAAGCTCACAATAATCCAGATTGGTTCCTTTGTTTTGCTCAAACAACCTTCCGAAAAAACTTCACCATATAAACCATCGTGGAACTTCAAAGCCGCGAATCTGAATCTGAAAGCCAAACAAAACCACTCAAACAAAATCAAAACAGAGAGATTATGTGAGGAAAGAGACAACCTGCATAAAGAGGAAACGAGACCTTCAAAAGGGAGACTCTCCATATTTCAGAGGAAAATCACTTCCGAACCTCTGTTCATCCTTGTTCAACCTCCACACTATGAGAACTTCACTTTAAAGCTCAACATTTCCAAAACCGTTTCCCGCAGCCAAGCCGACACAAACATAACACAAGCCATCACAATGACTTCACAAGTCAGGCCCAACAACACGTTTCCGGCTTTCCCTAATTCTTCCAGCCATAGCCACAAGACTCCAAGTCCTCTCCCGCGTGAACATCAAAACAGCAAAACAAAGGTAACAAACACAAGTTATCAGCCGCAGCACTTCAACATCAAACCTCTGAGCCAACCCACGCCACCGTGAATCGACCGAACCACCCTTCAAAACAACACAAATCCTTACAAACCACTCTTCATCACCATACAACCTTTCCCGTATTCCCACCCTCAACCAAAGCTTACCTTTCAAACCATTCTTCTCCTTCTTCAAACCTATAAAAACATGCATAACAAAAAAGAATTTAGAACGAGAACGAAAGAAAAACTTTAATCGAAGTAACACAAAACAACAGCAAAAACATTCATTCATTTCCACCCAAAACATAAAACCTGTGAAAAACTCTCAAACCCTGTTTCCACCTTTAATCATCACAGCCACCAAATACCATCGGCCATCACCACCGACCAACCCAACAACCGTCAAACCACCATTGAAACCACCAAATACTCACCTTCTGAAACAACCTCCCAGCCAGAACCCTTCTGCATCATCATTACGGACACAAACAGGAACCTTCCTCAACCCCTCATTAAACCGTAAACAACACCACATTTTCAGAAAGCCTCAAAACCGACCGAAACTCAAAACTTGAAACTGTTTTCAAACCTTACCTAGAAATCGTCAAAGCCGCCATAAACTTTTTTCTTCCAAAACACTTCACCGGCCACCATCCTCCGACCCGAAACCGCGAGCAAATCCTCCATTTTCCGTCGACCCCTTCACTTTAAATCCAGCCACCAAGTGAATGAAAACCACAGCTCAACCTAAACCCCCTTACTGCCGTCACCGTTCGCACAACCCCCTCAAAATACAAACGGAACCGCTTCATCCGCGGCCAACCATTAGAAACACCCTCCACCGCCGTTGATTAGAAGCTGATCGCGAGAAAGTGAGAGCGATTTAGACCGAAAATGAACGGCGCGAGTTGAGAGAGCGAGAGAGTCTGAGAAGCTTTACCGAAACTGGACTTGCGAACAGAGAGAGCCGAGAGAGAATCGGAACAAAAGCAAGACTGTGTGCCGTGAATAGCTTTGAGAGTGGGTTTGTTTCTTCCCACCGTTCTGAGATTGAGTTTGCATATTTGATTTTCCTAATTTGTTTTTCACTGAGTTATACATTTGGTTATTATATTTTTCTGTTTTTCTAATAAATTATTAATATATTATTTGGTTATTATATTATTAATGTTTTTCTGTTTTTTCTAATAAACTATTAATATATTTTTGATTAAACTAAGATCTTTGCTTTCTCATACATACACCACAAATACAGATTTACTATACAGAATACATAAACAATATGCACCTTTTCTCTTTTTATGATTATTTGGTAAATATTCTTGCTTTTTTTCTTTTGGGCTCAGTCCACTTGATACCCTTATGTGCATAACTTTATTACACGCTGCACTCCTTCTCAATTTCATTTTCTTTTTTTCCTTTTCTTTTTTTTTGTGTGGAGATTTAATGATTTTGAGATGGGCTTGGCCCGTCTGTATTGCCAAACACACCACACACGACATACACAATACACCGTCTGTTTTTGTTAATTTTTATATATAGTGTTAAGTTTTTTTGATTATATTATGCTTATGATTTGGTAAATTTTTATAAAGTGTATTATTTATTATGATTTTACTTTTGAGGGCCAATGATATTATTAAGGGTTTATCGATATTCGATATTTGTAATCGACGTTATCTAAACCTATATGAGGCCAAACTTTTCCATTTCTTTATTATTTATCAATTTCTCGATTTATTTAACTATTTTGGGCCGATGATATTACAAAAATCACGATAAATCATTTTCGATTGATCGTGACCAATATGAGGCCATGCATTTTTTTTTCATTATTTATTCTATTTCATTTATTTATTTATTTTTATTCTATTCATTTTATTTTATTTAATTTATTATATTTCATACTTTATTTCATTTATTATTAATTACTTATTTCTCGCAAGATTACACCATTTGATTTAATTTTCAAAATAATAATTCCTTGGTCCAACGCCAAGTTCACTTCACATACACTCACACACGTAAGTCGGTCGTTTACGATCGCCGTCTGCACATTCCTTACACTGCACAGCTTTTTTAACTTAAACAAATTGTCGCACTACGCTTGTTTTCCACCTCAGCATTCTCGATCCATATATCGAGCCATAGCCAGTTACCAAGCCCTTTATCTTCGCATTGTCCACTTACTTTATTTACTTCATTCAGTTATTTTTGCAAGTAGCAGCCTTTGCCTAGTCTTAGGAGCTTGCACCATTTATTTATTTTCCATTCTGTTGTTTATGCTTTTCAATCCAAAAGGGAAAGACTCCTGCAGTTGACTCAATGTCATAGGAAGTTTAGCAATCCCTAGTTCCATTTTGACCTTAGCAATTAGGTCCCTCTCTTTTTCTTTGACCTTAGCAATTAGGTCTCCTATCCTTAGGTCCTTAGCCATTAGGTCCTTAGCTTTTATTTTACAACTTTTTGTGACTTTCTTAAAGTCACGTGAGTGTTTGCCATAACACTTACCTTCCCTCGCGAACCTTGAGCGTAACCAAGTGTTCGTTAATCCTTAGGAGAACTACGAGTGCTCTGATTCTATACCCGATACGTAGGCATCGATGCGATGTTGTGCGAGCACCATTAGAAATAAAACCTTAGGTTCCCATAATTTTAGCAAGCAATAAGCAACAATAATGCAAATATTAACAAGAGGTTCCCGTAGGATACTGCGGATGCTTAGGATGCTAATACCTTCCCTAAGTATAATCAACCCCCGAACCTAGTTTCTCCTCATTTAGGGTTTTTACGATCTTTTTCCCTTTTCCCTTTGGATTAAATTAAAGTCGGTGGTGAACATAAATGTTTTGCGATTCAAGCTCACTTAATAGCTTGGTATCCGATTCTCACCACGACAGCAGTTATGCTTATTTGTTCTCAAGGTATCCGGTTTGGCCTTCAGTTTTGACCCTTTCAGACCCCTGATGATGCTGTTGTAGTTGTCTGAAGAAAACTCAGATGAAGCAAACTAACACAAATATATTACAGAAGGTGGAATAATACAACTTGTTCATTTTACAACACAAGCCCTCTAAGGGGTCAAAATACAGTACAAAATAAAAGTACATGGAAAGAAAGCAACAACAAACAAATGGTCAAACACCAAGACCAAACTCATCCTCACGAACTTCCTTGAGAAGTGCTTCGGTCACAGGATCAGCCGGACGCTCCGTGAGATTCCTGATGAGGAGATTCCGGGTTGTAACAGCTGCTGTTAGCTTCTTGTGCTGAGTTTGGTCCTTGGACCTCTTCACCCCTGCTTTGATCTTCAGCTCTGATATCTCCCTCTGGGCTGCTGCCAGGGCTTCTTGCTGTTCTTTTGCACTAGCTTCTAGTTGTTCCATCTTGTCTTGAACTCTCTTGTCCTCCAGGGTACGAGCCTCGGTGATCCTGACCCACCGGGCTTGACTCTCCTTCAAATACAAGTCTGTCCTTGCTCTCTGGAACTGGGCTTCCTTGCAAGCATTCTTCAGAATTTGTTCTCCGGCCTTAGACTTCTTGATATAATCCCCAGACTTCTCAATCTTAGTCAGATGCTCTACTCTCGTCTTCTCCAACCTTTCAATCTCCCTCATACCTTCACTCCTCTCCCGGAGGGTCTTCTGCAAAGCCTGGGTTAGCTTCTCATTTCTTTCCTTCAAACTCTCAAACTCCTCCAAACTGATAGTAGCAGGGGGTGGTGCTGAAGATGACTCAGGCATGTCTTCTATGGTAAAGGGCATCCCAGAGAACTGGGCCCTGGCACGGGACCATTCATAATATTGTGCTGATGCCACATTATTGCACTTCCCCAAAATGGTTATTCCCTTGGTTTGAACATTATCCCAGGCCCAGGCAGCCTGCCTAACAACAGTCAGATTAATCTTGTTCTCACAATAAAGGGTTTCCACCAAGTCCTGTGCCTTAGGAGTATGGACCAGTGCATAGCCCAGTTGCCTCCTGAACAGCAGAGGGTTGTAATTAATACTACCCTTAACTCCTATTAGGGGCACATTAGGAAAATGCCCACAGCTGGTGATGATATCCCTGCCTTTGGTGCTCTGAGTGCACCATCTGATGTCAGCTGAAGTTAGAACAGTGAGTCTCTTAGCCCAATTGCTCTGCTGATGAGGGTTCAAAAATGCATCTGTCCTAGGTAGATGCCTGAGGAGCCAAGTGTGAAACAATGGAGCACAACACCTCACTAACCTCCCCCTCTGTTTTTCATTCCTCTGATGTACTGAGTAGTAAAGGTCCCCCAATAAAGTTGGCACTGGGTTTTTCAAGATGAACAAATGGATTGCATTCTTGCTAATGAATCGAGGCTCATCTGCAAACAACACAATTCCATATATACTCAAAGCCAACAAGGCACAGACAGCTTTCCACTCTCCCAAAGAAGCTTTCAGGGTAGCTTGAGAGATCAGGAAGTCCAGATGGAAGCCAAGGATTCCAGCTTTAGAAGTCATATGCTGCTCAATCAAAACAAGTTCTAGATGCAAAGCTTTTGCTACTTCTCTATTAGCAGGAAATACCATCTCAGGGTTGAATGGGATTCCAGCCCTGATAGGCACACCAACCAAAGATGAGTATTCTTCTAAAAGAGGGCCCAATTGAAAGTCTTGGAAAGTGAAACATCTTAGTGGTGGATCATAGAACTGAATGCAGGTGTGAATGAGGCTTCTCTGTGATGGATCCAGATCCATAACCATATCAAGTATATCTCCATAACTTTCCCTGAACAATGGTATGTGATCCGGAGTGATCAGGGTTTGAATCCTCCTGATGTCTGACAACTCTGGCTGGAAGAAGTGATAAGTGATGTTGCTCTTTTTAGGAGCCATGATGCTGAGACTGAGTAGAGACAAATGCTGATGATGGCACTGAAGAAGTGGGCCACTGACTGGCTGGTGCAGGTGATAACTGAAGCAGATAGCTGATGAAGACAAGTCAAAACTGAAGATGGGGTCAAAACCAAAACCAAATGAAGATGGATACCCTGAAACACAAATAAGCAAATGTCAATATGATGCAATGATTATGTATGCAAATGAAATGCAAGGGTCTGTGACTGAGCTGGATCTGATCAAAATGCCCTGATATAGGTCCAAGTGTGCTCAAGAATTCCAGATGAGGTCTATAAATCCAGTAACCAAGGTAGGGGACTCAAATAAAGAGCCACATGTCCAGGGTTTTAGAATCACAAGAACTGTCCCAAATTGAAGTATTCTTAAACAATCAAAGTAACAAGGGTATTCTGAGGTCAAGGTACCTGCAAACCTGTAAACAACCCAACCCCCTCACAGGTGGTGTTCTAGAGCAAGGATCCTCAGACTCGGATCAATTATGAGAAGTGTAAACACTTCTAACCCGGAGGTACAGTGTTTACAATAACCATAAAAGTTCCTCCTCTAATTCACCTCAGTTTCTGAAGGTCAATACTAAAGGTCATCCAGACTTAGCAGGCTTCCCAGATAGCCCTAGCATTGCAGGAAATCTGCAACACAGAGTTCTCAAGAAGAAACCCATATCTGAACCGTGTTTCATATTCCCGCACCAGACCGAAATGGAATGGGAAAGAATATGATTCACTCTAGCCTAGGTGTCACTCAGGTCCCAGGTATAGGACCTTAACTCTCAATGGAACACCCACCCACCAAAGCAAAACCAGATCCAGCCAGCAGCATGACAGTATGATATATACAAAAGCAATAAAGAAAGCAGTAAAGCAACTGTACATAAATCAATAAACAAAATAAATACAAGCACAAATACGCACATAACACCCCAGTAAACACAAATCAATCAAGCGCTAGGAGGAACCCACAAAAAGAACCAGAAGCCCTGGTTGCAATATAAGGTTCCCCAGCAGAGTCGCCAAGCTGTCGCTCCCGACAAATGAAATAGATCAGATGAAGGTACAGACGCGAACGGTCGGCGAGAGGGACAATGAGAACACACAGCCGTGAACTCACTGGAGATGAAAAAGAGTCGCCAGCTAGGCATTTTTATCCCGGAGGAAAGGCAATGCTGCATAGACCTAGAAAGAGATGGATAAGACGGTTGCGAACCAGAGAGACTGAGAAAGGGGGTTGGTTACAACCTGGGAAGGTATTAGCACCCAGATTGTCCGTCGTACTCGACGGGATCCACGCTTAAAAGATTTGTGTTTTAAAGGGGTAGTGTCAGTGCAGTCTGTGTATGAAATAGCTGGAAGAGATGTACAGGTGTCAGTGTAAAAGAGAGTGAAGTGTATAAATGATGTGTCAGTGTGAGAATGAATTGCTCATGATCATGAGGCTAAAGAATGAAGCTAGAAAGAGGGGGGATATACAGAGACTTTTGTTCGATAACTGTTAAGTTATGCCTACGTATCCTCTCGTGCAATGAGGAAGTCAGAACACCGTAGTTCGACCCAAGGAGACTGATAGATGAATTGACTTGTGAACTGCTTACTTGCCTATGCTCAAGTGTATGATCTGTCTGGCACAGATACAAACTGTCTTGCATTAGACGGAAGAAGCAAGTTCTCGTTTATGAGTGAATGAGATGAGAAAAGAATCCCGAAGGAGACGATTATTGTTTGTTTCTGTTTTTTCAGTCTTTTATTGCTTTTGAAAGTTTGTCATAAGTTAATGAGCTTAAGTCTAAACCAATGGATTTAGTAAACTCATCACATCTTCCCTCTGATTAGGGGTAATGAGAATACCTTAAGTGTGAAGTCAGCTTCTCACACTTAAACACCTTTGGTGTAGGATTAAGATCATTAACCTACTTGTGATTAATTAGATGTTTTTGTTGTTTTTGTTTAGTGTTAAGTAATGAGATTAAGCCATAATCAGGGATTAAACAGACTCATTACACCATCCTAATAGAAGGATAATAGATGAGAATGTTTAAGCTGAGGAAAACTCCTCAACTTAATCCATGATTAGGGATTAAACTCATGAC
Source organism: Lathyrus aphaca (assembly GCA_963966055.1). Lineage (NCBI taxonomy): Eukaryota > Viridiplantae > Streptophyta > Magnoliopsida > Fabales > Fabaceae > Lathyrus > Lathyrus aphaca. The sequence continues at coordinate 29,518,143 of OZ014520.1, read as the reverse complement.
AAAACAAAGCCTTTATTGAGTGGATTTTAGTTAATGATATGATGATGAAGTGAGTTTTAGGGTTTATAAGACAACTTGAGGGGGACTTGTCCATTAACACTAGGGTTAGTCCTTCTTAACCAGTTAAGGAAGAATTAGAACCCTAATGCAAGGCCCAAGTTACAAGTGTGAAGTCTTGATGATTATTATGTGAATTAATTAGAGGATTTAAACACATTAAGGGTTTAACACTTAGGATTAAAGTTATACACTCCATCCTAAGAGAAGGATGCAGGCATAAACTTAATCACAAAGCCTTAAAGCCTTTAGGGTTTAGTCCCTGATTATGAGATGAGAAGAGAGGACTCAAAAGAGACACAAAGGTAAAACTAAGAGGGGAGACAAATCAAAACCCTAATCATTGTCATGCTTGGTTGTTCCTAAGGTTTGTGAGGTTTACAGGAGCAATCTTCAGAGGAACCACCAGGAAGCAGATGAAAGGAACAAGAGAAACAAAGTAACTTGCTTCATTCAAGAAGTCAAGTCACTTGAAGAAAGAAAGTGGGAAGAAGAATGATGAGCAAGCTCAACCTCAAACACCTATAAAAATGCAGCAATGGATGCAAGAGAGGTGAAAAGAAAAGTTATGAGAAGTGAAGGCAAATTCACTTCTCAACATCACTTACCACCTGAAATGTTAGAAAAGAAATGCAATGCAATGCAAGATGAGATGAAATGACATGATGAGAAACAAAACCATAAGCATGTTGATGATGAAAATGATGCTATGAAATGATGCAAACATGAATCAAGACATGGGGATGATCACATGAACCAATGGATGCAAATGGAGCAAGTTTAGAACCATGAACACACATGAACAGTTATGAGATGCAAATGACATACAATCATGGCAAATACATGATGCAATGATCAAACATGCTTCTAATATGTCTTAAGATGTCTAATGAACCAAATGGATGCATAAAATGTCATGGCAAGTCATGTTATGCAAGAGAATGCAAGAAGGATGCAAGTGGAAGCCCAAATTAGGGTTTATGATCCATACATCAAACAAAATCCAAAAATAGAAGCAAACCCTAAGATAAAAAATGGAAAATTCCACCCAAAGAAACCCTAAACCTATACTAAACCAAAGTCCAAAGGGGAGGTCTCAACTCTTAACCAATCTCAAGTTATGATTTTTCTAAGTTATTAGGGTTTTTAGGGTTCCTAAACAAAAGAAATGCCAAACAAATTGAAAATGAGGAATCAAAACAAGGCCATTTAATCCTAGAAACTACATGCTAAACACAAAACAATGCAAAAAGAATCAATGTCCAACTCTTCTCAAATAGGCAGAAATGATTTTTTGAACTTATGATCAAAATAATGCACAAAAAATGATTTAATTCAATGAAAAATTCTTAAAATGCATCAAGATCAAAAAAGAAATTTGGTTTGAAGGTTGGACAATGTTTCTAAATGTCTTAGAACATTTCATGAATTTTTTGGTGATTTTTAAATACCTAAAAGTATTTTTAATTAATTAATTTCCATTAATCAATTAAAAATAATCTTTTAAATATTTAAAAATACTTTTTTAATGATAAAAAATAAAATGAAAATATTTTTGGGTCATAAAAATTAATAAAACTTGTGGGAAAAAGTTTCATAATTTTTACACATTTTTTACTATTTTAAAATAATTATGCAAATAAAAGGAAAAGAAATGAAATAAAAATAAAGAAAATGGTAAAGTAATCAGAATGGAGGGTGGAGATTGAGGCTGGATTCAAATGCGTTGACCACGCGCGCTATCCAAAGGCTGTGGTTGATTCTGATTAAATTAATTTAATTATGGATTAATTAAGCTAACATGTGGATTAGGGCTAAATGGGTGAATCTGGGCCATCCAAGCTAGCGGGAAGTCAACAAGTCAAGGGGGATCTACGCTCCACATTCAAACGCCCTTAATGACCTGAGTTTAGGGCTAATCACATTCAGGTGACCGGAGAGAAGCTCCGGTCATCTTCTCCGGCTACACAAAAACCCTAGAACACGTTTCAGGCATCTATTCCACAAATTAAACAACCCTAAGTGATCCTCTAACATCCTAGGATACGAATCCATGCTCAAACATCATTTATTCATCATGAATCAAACAAATCGAAAGAAATGAAATTCACGGGCAAAATTTCAGAGGGACCATACAGGCTCAATTTTCACTCATTTTTGATTCTGAAACCAACCCCATGACCAGCAAGACATGAATAATCAATTTGTAACTCAAAAATCAAGCTTTGAGAGAAAAGTTTCCATGGTCATACCTGAGCTGGAAAGCTTCAAAACTGAGCTTCCAGGGCTTTCCTTGCGTGCAAATGGTCTCCCTTGACTCTCCTGATGCTAGTGGAAGACTTGAAAGCTCTTGTGAATGGCTGATTTGAGAGAGACAGCTCTGGTGTAGCAGAAAACACAGTCAGGAATGAGGAGGTTTCAGGCCATTCCAATGGTGGATTCCTGCTCCTTTAGGTGTGCTTGACTTGTTGGTGAAGAAAAATGATGTGTTTGATGGCTGGATAAAAGGATTCGAAGAGTTCTGGTTTTGAAGGTGAGGAATGGTGAAGCTCAGTTCATGATGCTTTCAGGCTTGAATCTTGTTGCTTTCTACTCAATGAAACATGGCAAGATGATTGGTGAAGATGGTTTTTGTGTTTGTATGCTGTGGGGACAGATTCGAAGGAATATGCAAAATGAAGTGTTTTTGTGAATGTGATGGTATGAAGTGTTTCAGCCTTGCTAGATGTATCAAATGTCTTGCTCTTTGTCCACATAAACCTCTCTCATTGGTCAGATGACAAGACATGTGCTTTTTTGATTGGTAAGTCTACTTTTGCAAAAAGTCAAATTTTGTGTAAGGAAAGTATGGCTTGATCTATAGCTAGTACAAGGCATGGTTCTGGTGCAGCAAGATGAGGTGAGAGGCTAGCCAAAGTCAGCATCCAATGTTGCAAGTTGTAGGGAAGCATCATGAGTTTTTGCAAGTTGTTGCTTTATGGTTCACATGGAAAGATCTTGTCCCAAAAGCCATGAAACATGAGCAATGCCTAGTCCATTCTGAATTTTAGGACTTACATGATGTTTATGTGAGGGTTTGATGCCAATTAGAAGTTGCAATTTGCCTTGGCACATGATTTTGCAATTTTCACACTTGGTGCATAACTTGAAAATCAATGATTTTTTGCCAACTTTGTCACACCATAACTTTTGATCCAAGAAGATTTTGATCATGTTCTTGTACTTTTTGAAAAGGGAAAGATGTAATCTACAACTTTCATGACCAAAGTTTTTCCATTTGAAGCATTTTTGGATCAAGAATCAAGGCTTGAAAAATGACCTAAAATGAAGCATTCTTGAAAAGTCAACTATGCCCAAAAAGTCAACATTTGCAAAACTTCCAAATTCTTGATTTCTATGAACTTCAACCTTCTTCCATGATCAAATAAAGATCATATACACTCAAAATGATGAAGATCACCCATTGGTTGGGTCATTGGGGACCTCAGATGCCCTGATTTTGCACTGACTTGTCTGAAAAGTCAACCCTTGATCAGATGACTTCCCCATGGAATTTCTTCATGAAAATTGATATGAATACTCCCTATACCATATAGAGACCAATGGAAACAATAATGACCAAGAAATTTGGGGTTATGGCCCCTGAAACCAAAACCCTAATTTTAGGTCAACTGTGAAGTCAAACCTGGCTCTGCATCCATACAAACCCTAGTTCTTGTGATTCTTTTGAAATTTTGACTTTGAGAGGATGTATTATGATGATTGGACACACATAGATCCCTTTGAAGTGATTGGTGGCCTTTGGAGTGGCTCAAGAAGCTCTTGGACTGCTCAGATCACAAACCCTAGGTGCAAATGCCTTAGAAACTATGCAGTGAATCAAAAATGGGATATGAGGGGATATGATTGTGTTTATGCATATGAGATGATCACAAGCCATGGTGTGAATGGGTGAGGGCAAATTTGGGGTGTTTACACATATGAGGCTGCTTCAACCCACTTGGTGAAATAGTCAATGGCAACCAGGATGAACCTGTGGCCATTTGAAGCAGTTGGCTCAATCTTGCCAATCATATCAATGCCCCACATAGCAAAGGGCCAGGGTGAAGACATTATATTCAAAGGATTGGGAGGCACATACACCTTATCTGCATAAATCTGGCATTTATGGCACTTTCTAGCGTAGGCACAACAGTCTGCGTCCATCGTGATCCAGTAATAACCTGATCTTAGCAATTTCTTGGCCATGGCATGCCCTCCAGCATGGGTACCAAAGGATCCTTCGTGCACTTCATGCATCAACAAGTCTGCTTCTGCCTTATCAACACATCTGAGGAGTACCATATCAAAGTTCCTTTTGTATAAAGACCCATCAGTGTTCAGAAAGAAACTACCAGCAAGCCTTCTTAATGTCTTCTTATCATTGGATGATGCCCCAGGTGGGTATGTCTGGTCCTCCAAGAAGCATTTAATGTCATGGAACCAAGGCTTATCATCTTTGACAGTTTCTGCTGCGAACACATATGCTGGTCTACCAAGTCTGGACACTGAAATCTGAGGTACAAAGTTAGCAGCTTGAACTTTGATCATGGATGCAATGGTAGCGAGAGCATCTGCAAACTGATTCTCGTCCCGTGGGATATACTCAAGCTTGACTGTTGTGAAGAAAGTCAATAACTTTCTCGTATAATCCCTGTAAGGTATCAGATGATCATGGTGGGTGTACCATTTGCCGTTGGTTTGATTGATTACCAAAGCTGAATCTCCGAACACAGTCAATGTCTTGATCCTGAGGTCAATGGCTTCCTCAAGACCCATAATGCAAGCTTCGTATTCAGCTTCGTTGTTAGTGCAGTTGAAAGTGAGTTTTGCCGAGAAAGGCATGTGAACTCCTTTAGGTGTAATGAGTACTGCACCAACGCCACGACCATTCATGTTAACAGCCCCATCAAACATCATAGTCCATTCTTCTTCCGGGTCAGGCCCTTCAGTGTGAACAGGCTCTTCATGATCTTTTGCTTTTATGAACATGATGTCTTCATCAGGGAAGTCAAATCTCATAGGCTGGTAATCATCAATAGGTTGCTCAGCAAGATATTCAGACAATACACTGCCCTTGATGGCTCTCTGAGATGTGTATTGGATGTCATATTCTGTGAGGATCATTTGCCATCTTGCAACCCGTCCGGTAAGTGCTGGCTTCTCAAATATGTACTTAACTGGGTCCATTTTTGATATCAACAAAGTAGTGTGGGTCAACATATACTGTCTCAGTCGGCGAGCAGCCCACGCTAAAGCACAACAAGTTTTCTCGAGCAGTGAATAACGTTGTTCACAGTCGGTAAACTTTTTGCTTAGGTAGTATATTGCATACTCTTTTCGACCAGACTCGTCATGCTGGCCCAACACACACCCCATTGACTCCTCTAATACTGTCAAGTACATTATCAGAGGTCTTCCTTCCACTGGAGGCATAAGGATTGGAGGTTCTTGTAAGTATTCTTTGATCTTGTCAAAAGCCCTTTGGCAGTCTTCGTTCCACCTGACCGTCTGTTCTTTTCTTAACAGCTTGAACAAAGGTTCACAGGTTGCTGTAAGGTGAGATATGAACCGTGAGATGTAGTTCAATCGACCTAGGAAACCTCGGACTTCCTTCTCTGTCTTTGGTGCAGGCATCTCTTGAATGGCTTTGACTTTATCAGGGTCGACTTCAATCCCTTTCTCACTTACAATAAATCCCAGCAGCTTACCAGATCGCACCCCGAATGTGCATTTGTTGGGGTTCAGCTTCAGTTGATACTTCCTCAGACGCTTGAACAACTTCAGCAGATTTACCAGGTGGTCTTCTTCTGTAAGGGACTTGGCAATCATGTCATCCACATAACACTCTATTTCTTTATGGATCATATCGTGGAATAATGTTACCATAGCCCGTTGATATGTCGCACCGGCATTCTTGAGCCCAAATGGCATTACCTTGTAGCAGAACGTGCCCCAGGGTGTGATGAAGGTTGTCTTCTCCATGTCTTCAGGTGACATTTTGATCTGATTGTATCCTGAAAATCCGTCCATGAAGGAGAATACCGAGAACTGAGCCGTGTTATCCACCAATACATCAATGTGAGGTAATGGGAAGTCATCTTTCGGGCTGGCTCTGTTCAGATCCCGGTAGTCAACACACATTCTTACTTTGCCGTCTTTCTTAGGCACAGGTACTATATTAGCAACCCACGGTGGATAGCTAGTTACAGCAAGGAACCCGGTGTCCCATTGCTTTTGTACCTCTTCTTTGATCTTCATTGCCATGTCTGGACGAGTACGGCGCAGTTTCTGCTTAACTGGCGGGCATTCTTCTCTCAAAGGCAGCTTGTGCACGACAATGTCGGTATCCAACCCTGGCATATCTTGGTAAGACCAAGCAAACACGTCCACATACTCCTGAAGCAGGTCAATCAGTTGTCTCTTCACTGAGTCTTGTAGGCAGGCGCCGATTTTAACTTCTTTCACGTCTTCATCTGTACCAAGATTAATCACTTCAACCTCCTCCTGGTGAGGAGTAATAACCTTTTCCTCTTGTCTTAACAACCTGGCTAGCTCTTCAGGAAGCTCATACTCTTCTTCAACCCCTTCATCAGCTTGATTGATTGGATTGTCAAAGTCATACGAAGTCATAGCCGTGCTGTTGTCGGTGCTGTCTGGAAGGCACACTCTGCAAGGGTTCAGTTTGTTCATTTTAGTGATTTGATTTTAATCTTTTTTAGAAAAGTGACATAAAGTTGTCATTTTGAAAGCACTGCCATTTATTTTTTTGTACAAAAAGAAAAATGGAAAAACAGTGAACGGAAAAGAAAAAGACTCATTTGCAAAAAGATGTCTGATATTTCATTGATTAATCTTGTTTGCACAAAAAGTACAGATGGCCCGGTTACAAAATGAGTCTTGTCATCTTGGGCAAGATGCAAGACTTTGATGCATGCTATAAAAATACAGGAAATAATAATTACTCTGCATGAGTAACTCTTATAATTTCCTGGGAAGACCAGTTTGAGATACTGCTCCCCGGGATCTTTGGACGAATCCAGCTTTCCAGGTTGCGTTCTTCTTCCAGCTCGTCTTCCAGACAGTTGACAGCATCAGGGGTGAGCATCCCCCCACTCACAAAGTTGGGCTCTTTCGCAGCCTCTGCTTGATCTTGTTGAGTTGGTTTGTAACCCAACCCAAATATATCCTCTTTCTTCTCAACCGGTAGTAGTTTGCCCCAGCCTTGGGCATTTCCTTCCTCAACAACCTTTCGGGCTTGTTGGTATGATGATATTAAAGTACCAGGCACAGCAGATGTTTCATTCACGTTCAAGGCCTCAAAACCTTGGCTCATCGTTTCATGGATCTCCCCATCCATCTCAATATACTTATAGGTAGCCAGGTGGCTGACAAAAATATCCTCCTCTCCACAGATTGTAACGATTTGACCCTCCCACTCATATTTTAACTTCTGGTGAAGGGTAGAGGTCACGGCGCCAGCGGCGTGAATCCATGGCCTACCCAATAGACAGCTGTAGGCAGGCTGTATATCCATCACGTAGAAGGTCGTTTTGAAAGTCTGCGGGCCAATCGTTATGGGCAACTCAATCTCTCCCAGAACCGATCTCTTTGAACCATCAAAGGCTCTCACCACCAGGTTGCTGGGTCTCAACGCCAATCCTTCATACTCTAGCTTCACCAGGGCCTTTTTAGGTAAGACATTGAGGGATGACCCCGTGTCTACCAGCACATGGGAAAGGACAGCACCTTTACATTCCATGGTTATGTGCAAGGCTTTGTTATGGTTGCGGCCTTCCGTTGTCAAATCAGTATTGGTGAACCCTAGTCCATGACTAGCATTAACATTTCCAACTACAGCTTCTAGCTGATTGACAGTGATCTCTTCAGGCACGTAAGCTGCGTGCAAGACTTTGAGTAGTGCATTCCGATGGGCTTCGGAGCACATAAGCAATGATAGGATTGAGATCTTGGAAGGCGTCTGATGAAGCTGATCCACTATTTTATAATCACTCTTTTTGATGATTCGCATGAACTCATCAACCTCTTGATCGAAGGGTGTTTTCAAAGCTTCTTTAACAGTCTGCTCTTCCTGCACCAAGCTTTTTCCTTTTGCCTTGGCAGCAGCTTCTGCTTCGGCAGTGGGTCTCTGAATTTGTGGAGCGAAAAGACGTCCGCTTCGAGTGAAGCCTCCGCCTCCTCCCACATTGTCAATTTGTGGTGCAGGGGTTGATGATTCAAAAGTGATTCTTTGTCCTTCGCAGTACAGGTCAGAGCCGTAATGCCAGGGGATGGCATTACTACTTTCATAAGGTACTGGTCCAGGCACCGTGATAGTGACTGGACTGGTTGCAGCTGCGGAAGGAATTGTGATAGTCTGTGGATCATAATAAATCGTGACCGGTGCTCTGATGGGAGCAGCACTTTCTGAGTTGTAGGCAGAGTTGTTTTCAGGATCGTAAAATATTGTGACAGTTGAGACATCTTCATGATTTATTGCTGATGTTGTAGGAGACATTGTTGGAAGGATGGATGTTCTTGTTGTAGGAGTTTCAAAATGGAGTGGTGCTGGAGTTGTAGAAGGAGCATTCATTGATATCTGGTCAGTTGAGATGATAGATGAAGCACTTGTCGATGAAGCCGAAGAATTGTCAGGAACAATGGTTGTTGCAGTTGTAGGAGGTTCTGGAGTTGTAGCTGATGAGATTGCTGGATTTGTTGGAAATGATGTGGTGATCTGAAGTTGGCCACTCCGAATGAGGTCATATATGCCATTCCTCAAGCTATCGCACCCATTTACTGAGATATTGCAGTAAGCACACCCCAACTCACACCCCGGGAACATTTGACATTCGAGGAGTTGAGCCTTGATTTCTACCAACGGTGTCCGGATCTGACCCACACTGGTTATTAAATAAGACGGTTTGTCTTCTTCAATAGCGTTAATTCTGGGACCACCGTGGTTCGGCATGGGGTTCTTATTAACATTGGGTGGCGGTGCGAAATTCAGGGCTTTAGAGTCCACCAGGTCTTGCACCTTCATGTGCAGGGATCTGCACTTTTCTGTACTATGGCCAGGTGCATTTGAATGGAAGGCACATCTGGCGTTGGAATCATAATTCCTGGGTAGACTGTTGGGATCTGGAGGTGCCAGCGTCCTTAGCTCAACCAGGTTGAGTTTTAGGAGTTGTGGCAGCAATGTAGCATATGGCATAGGGATCGGATCGATTACCCTGTTGGCTTGAGACGGCCTCTGTTGGAATGGCCTTTGCTGGTTATTATTGTTGGTGTTGCTGTTGTTGTAATTTCTCGGAGGATACTGATTTTGTTGATGGTACTGAGGTTGTTGCTGATAGTTTTGTTGCGGAGGTTGATAAACTGGCTGAGGATGAGCTGGAGCGGGAATGGTGACTGCTGCCACTGATCTGTGAACATATTGGGGCCTGCCCCTGTTGGCGTGGATGGCATTGGTCTCGCCAGTTCTTCTTGGGCCCGCAAAAGGCTTTCTTGTACTACTGGACGAGCTGGCACCATTGTCAGAAATCTTACCCATTTTTAACAGGCTCTCAATCCTCTCCCCAGCTATGACAACATCTGCAAAGCTAGTGGAAGAGAAAGCAGCCAGCCTGTCAATGTAAGTCCCCTGAAGGGTGTTCATGAACATATCTGCCATTTCCCTTTCAGACATAGGTGGTTGAACAGCAGCAGCCAATTGCCTCCATCTCTGGGCATATTCTCGGAAACTTTCCCTTGACGACTGTGACATTCCCATTAGGAGGGTCCTGTTGGGTGCCATATCTAAGTTGTACTGATACTGTCTGATGAAGGCCTCTGCCAGGTCCTTCCAGCATCTAATAGTTGCCCTTGTCAAGTGAGAGTACCATTCTCTTGAAGCTCCAGTTAAGCTATCCTCGAAATAGAACATCCAGAGCTTCTCATCCATAGTATAGGCCTTCAGCCTCCCCAGAAATGATTGTAAATGAGTCCGGGGGCATGAAGTCCCGTTATATTTTTCAAAACAAGGAGGCTTAAACTTATGGGGGATCCTGACCCCGTCTACCAAGCCCATGTCCATGACGTCGAAACCCAAAGAGTTTTGAGACTCTAAGGACCTTAACTTCTCAGCTATCTCATCCAGCCTTCTATCATAATCTTCTTCCCCAGCACCCATTACAGTAAACTGATCCTCTTGGGGGTCTTCTTGAAGTACCCTGGCTGCAGTGGCAGTCCCTTGAACATTTGCAGGGATGTTGACCTCAGGATGGAGGTGGGGGCCAAATACAGGGGGGTTAACATGAGGTTGGACCCTTTCATTGTTGCTGGTGCCGGCAGTCCCTATATGTGGATCTTCTTGATTTTGCCTTTCCACCATGGCCCTCAATCTTTCCTGGCTCTGAGCCATGTTGTTCATCACTTCCATAAACTGAGTCATTTGATTCCTCATTTCTAGCCTTTCATTTGCCATTTGATTTCTGACCTCAGTAAGGTCCTGCTGCATCTGATCCATTTGAATGCCCGGAAGATTGTTACGGGTCGGATAACGGTGCGGACGGTTGAGGGGAAATACCCGGCGCCGAGCAATAGTTCCTGAACATCACAACAGAGTTAGCAACAATAAAACAAAACCTACAAAACAAAAAAAAGAGTTAGCATGCAATGCAGTTATGCTTATTTGTTCTCAAGGTATCCGGTTTGGCATTCCGTTTTGACCCTTCCAGACCCTCGAAGATGTTGTTGATGTCGCTTTTGAAGTGAAACTTGGATGGAATAAACTAATACATATATTACAAAAGCAAAATGGTACATAGTTTGTTTATAAATACAAGCCCTCTGAGGGGTCAAAATACATTTCAGGAAAATAAAAGTACATGGAATGAAAGCAACAACAAACAAATGGTCAGACACCAAGACCAAACTCATCCTCACGAACTTCCTTAAGAAGTGCTTCGGTCACAGGATCAGCTGGACGCTCCGTGAGATTCCTGATGAGGAGATTCCGGGTCGTAACAGCTGCTGTTAGCTTCTTGTGCTGACTTTGGTCCTTTGACCTCTTCACTCCAGCTTTGATCTTTAGCTCTGATATCTCCCTCTGGGCTGCTGCCAGGGCTTCTTGTTGTTCTTTTGCATTAGCTTCCAGTTGCTCTATTTTGTCTTGAACCCTCTTGTCCTCCAGAGTACGAGCCTCGGTGATCCTGACCCACCTGGCCTGACTCTCCTTCAGATACACGTCTGTCCTTGCTCTCTGGAGCTGGGCCTCCTTGCAAGCATTCTTCAGGATTTGTTCTCCAGCTTTAGACTTTTTGATATAATCCCCAGACTTCTCAATCTTAGCCAGATGCTCCACTCTCAACTTCTCTAACCTCTCAATATCCAACCTGCCATCACTCCTCTCCCGGAGGGTCTTCTGCAAAGCCTGAGTCAACTTCTCATTTCTTTCCTTTAAGCTCTCAAACTCCTCCAAACTGATAGTGGCAGGGGGTGGTGCTGAAGATGATTCAGGCATATCTTCTATGGTAAAGGGCATCCCAGAGAATTGAGCCCTGGCATGGGACCACTCATAATATTGTGCTGATGTCACATTGTTGCACTTCCCCAAAATAGTTATTCCCTTGGTTTGAACATTATCCCAGGCCCAAGCAGCCTGCCTAACAATAGCCAGATTAGGCTTGTTCTCACAATAGAGTGTTTCAACCAAGTCCTGTGCCTTAGGAGTGTGGACCAGTGCATAGCCCAGTTGCCTTTTGAACAACAGAGGATTGTAATTGATACTACCCTTAACTCCTATTAGGGGCACATTGGGAAACTGCCCACAGCTGGTGATGATATCCCTGCCTTTGGTGCCTTGAGTGCACCATCTGATATCTGCTGAAGTTAGAGCAGTGAGTCTCTTAGCCCAGTTTCTCTGCTGATGAGGGTTCAAAAATGCATCTGTCCTGGGTAGATGCCTGAGAAGCCAAGTATGGAACAATGGAGCACAACACCTCACTAATCTTCCCCTCTGCTTTTCATTCCTCTGATGCACTGAATAGTAGAGGTCCCCCAATAAAGTGGGCACTGGGTTCTTTAGGATGAACAAATGGATTGCATTCTTGCTAATGAATCGAGGCTCATCTGCAAACAATACAATTCCATATATACTCAAGGCCAATAAAGCACAGACAGCTTTCCACTCTCCTAAAGAAGCTTTCAGGGTAGCTTGAGAGATCAAGAAATCCAGATGGAAACCAGGGATTCCAGCTTTAGAAGTCATATGCTGTTCAATCAGGACAGGTTCCAGATGCAAAGCCTTTGCTACTTCTCCATTACCAGGAAAGACCATCTCAGGGTTGAAAGGGATTCCACCCCTGATAGGTATACCAACTAATGATGAGTATTCTTCCAATAAAGGGCCCAGCTGAAAGTCTTGAAAAGTGAAACATCTCAATGGGGGATCATAAAATTGAAGGCAAGTGTGGATCAGGCTTCTCTGTGAAGGGTCCAGGTCCATAACCATATCAAGTATATCTCCATAGTGTTCCCTGAACAATGGTATGTGATCTGGAGTGATCAGGGTCTGAATCCTCCTGATGTCAGATATCTCTGGCTGGAAGAAGTGGTAGGTGATGTTGCTCTTTTTAGGAGCCATGATGCTGAAGATGAGTAGGGACAGGTGCTGATGATAACACTGAGGAAAGGGGCCACTGATTGGCTGGTGCAAGTGACTGAGGTAGATAGCTGATAGCTGAAGCAGGTGCTGATGAAAATAGGTCAAATACTGAAGATGGGGTCAAAACCAGAACCAAATGGAGATGGATACCCTGAAACACAAATAAACAAATGTCAAAATGATGCAATGTTTATGTATGCAAATGATATGCAAGGGTTTGTGACTGAGCTGGATCTGATCAAGAACTCTGATATAGGTCCAAGTATGTTCAAGAATTCCAGATGGAGGTCTATAAATCCAGTAACCAAGGTGGGGGGGCTCAAATAAAGAGCCACATGTCCAGGGTTTTAGAATCACAAGAACTGTCCCAAAATGGAGCATTCTTAATCAAGTCAAAGTAACAGGGTATTCTGACGTCAAGGTACCTGCAAACCTGTAAACAACCCAACCCCCTCACAGGTGGTGTTCTAAAACAAGGATCCTCAGACTTGGATCAGTTATGAGAAGTGTAAACACTTCTAACCCGGAGGTACAGTGTTTACAATAACCATAAAAGTTCCTCCTCTAATTCACCTCAGTTTCTAAAGGTCAAAACTAAAGGTCATCCAGACTTAGCAGGCTTCCCAGATAGCCCTAGCATTGCAGGAAATCTGCAACACAGAGTTCTCAAGAAGAAACCCATATCTGACTCGTGTTTCATATTCCCGCACCAGACCGAGATGGAATGGGAAAGAATATGATTCACTCTAGCCTAGGTGTCACTCAGGTCCCAGGTATAGGACCTTAACTCTCAATAGAACCCCACCCACCAAAGCAAACAACAGATCCAGCCAGCAGCACAGTATGACAATATGATAATATATGCATAAAGCTATAAAGAAAGCAATAAACAAAACTGTACAAAATAAATACAAATACACAAACACAAATAAGCACATAACACCCCAGTAAACACAAATCAATCAAGCGCTAGGAGTAACCCACAAAAAGAACCAGAAGCCCTGGTTGCAATATAAGGGTCCCCAGCAGAGTCGCCAAGCTGTCGCTCCCACTAAATGAAGCTAAGTCAGATAGGGTACAGACGCGAACGGTCGGCGAGAGGGACAGTGAGAACACACAGCCGTGAACTCACTGGAGATGAAAAGAGTCGCCAGCTAGGCATTTTTATCCCGGAGGAAAGGCAATGCTGCATAGACCTAGAAAGAGATGGATAAGAAGGTTTGCGAACCAGAGAGACTGAGAAAGGGGGTTGGTTACAACCTGGGAAGGTATTAGCACCCAGATTGTCCGCCGTACTCGACGGGATCCACGCTTGAAAGATTTGTGTTTTAAAGGGGTAGTGTCAGTGCAATTTGCGTATAAAAGAGCTGGAAAAGGATGTACAGGTGTCAGTGTAAGAGGAGTGAAGTGCAGTATGTACAGTGTCAGTGTAAGAACAAGAATAAAATGCTCAAGATCATGAGGCTTAAAGAATAATGCTGGAAGGAGGGGGAATATACAGAGACTTTTGTTCGATAACTGTTAAGTTATGCCTACGTATCCTCTCGTGCAATGAGGAAGTCAGAACACCGTAGTTCGACCCAAAGAGACTGAAAGATGAATTGACTTGATGAACTGCTTGCTTGTCAATGCTCAAGTGTATGACCTGTCTGGCTCAGGTGCAAACTGTCTTGCATTAGACGGAAGAAGCGAGTTCTCGTTTATGAGTGAAGATGATGAGAAAAGAATCCCGAAGGAGACGATTATTGTTTGTTTTTGTGCTTTCAGTCTTTTATTGCTTTTGAAAGTTTGTCATAAGTTAATGAGCTTAAGCCTAAACCAATGGATTTAGCAAACTCATCACATCTTCCCTCTGATTAGGGGTAATGAGAATACCTTAAGTGTGAAGTCAGATTCTCACACTTAATCACCTGTGGTGTAGGATTAAGATCATTAACCTACTTGTGATTATTTAGATGTTTTTGGTGTTTTTGTTTAGTGTTGAGTAATGAGGTTAAGCCATAATCAGGGATTAAACAGACTCATTACACCATCCTAATAGAAGGATAATAGATGAGAATGTTTAAGCTGAGGAAAGCTCCTCAACTTAATCCATGATTAGGGATTAAACTCATGACAAAACAAGCCTTTGATTAAGTGGATTTTATTTGGTATGATGATGAAGTGGATTTTATGATTTGTAAGACAACTTGAGGGGGACTTGTCCATTAACACTAGGGTTAGTCCTTCTTAACCAATTAAGGAAGAATTAGAACCCTAATGCAAGGCCCAAGTTACAAGTGTGAAGTCTTGATGATTATTAAGTGAATTGATTAAGAGATTTAAACACATTAAGGGTTTAACACTTAGGATTAAAGTTATACACTCCATCCTAATAGAAGGATGCAGGCATAAACTTAATCACAAAGCCTTAAAGCCTTTAGGGTTTAGTCCCTGATTATGAGGTGAGAAGAGAAGACTCAAAAAGAAACACAAAGGTAAAACTATGAGGGGAGACTAATCAAAACCCTAATCATTGTCATGCTTGGTTGTTCCTAAGGTTTGTGAGGTATACAAGAGAGATCTTCAATGGAACCACCAGGAAGCAGATGAAAGGATCAAGAGAAGCAAAGCAACTTGCTTCATTCAAGAAGTCAAGTCACTTGAAGAAAGAAAGTGGGAAGAAGAAGAATGAGCAAGCTCAAACTCAAACACAAACAAAAATGCAGCAATGGATGCAAGAGAGATGAAAAGAAAAGTTATGAGAAGTGAAGGCAAATTCACTTCTCAAAGTCACTTACCTCCTGAAAGGTTAGAAAAGAAATGCAATGCAATGCCAAATGGGATGAAATGACATGATGAGAAACAAAACCAGAAGCATTTACATGATGCTAATGATGCTATGAGATGCTACAAACATGAGGCAACACATAGAAGTGATCATACAAGTTCATGAATGCAAATGAAGCAAGTTAGGAACCATGAACATACATGAAAAGTTATGAAGTGCACATGGCATACAACATGGCAAATACATGATGCAATGATCAAACATGCTTTCCATATGTCTTATGATGTCAAATGAATCACATGGATGCTTGAAATGTCATGGCAAGTCATGTTATGCAAGAAGATGCAAGATGGATGCATATGGAAGCCCAAATTAGGGTTAATGAACCCTACATCAAACAAAAATCAAAATCAGAAGCAAACCCTAAGATAAAAAATTGAAAATACCACTCAAAGGATCCCTAATCCTATACTAAACCAATGCCCAAAGGAGAGGTTCCAACTCTTAACCAAATTCAAGTAATGATTTTTACAAGTTTTCTAGGGTTTTAGGGTTCCTAAACAAGAAAATTATCAAACAAATTGAAAATGAAAGATCAAATCATGGCCATTTAATCTCACAAACTACATGCTAAACACAATGCAATGCAAAAAGAATCAATGTCCAACTCTTCATGAATAGGCAGAAATGATTTTTGGAACTTTGGATCAAATTAATGCATAAAAATGATTTTAATTCAATGGAAAATTCTCAAAATGCATCAAGATCAAAAAATAAATTTGGTTTGAAGGTTGGACAATGTTTCTAAATGTCTTAGAACATTTCATGAATTTTTTGGTGATTTTTAAATACTTAAAAGTATTTTTAATAAATTAATTTCCATTAATCTATCAAAAATAAACTTTTAAATATTTAAAAATACTTTTTTAATGATAAAAATAAAAATAAAAATATTTTTGTGTCATAAAAATTAATGAAACTCTTGAGAAAAAGTTTCATAATTTTTAAACAATTTTTACTATTTTAAATAAAATATGCAAATTAAATGAAAAGAAATGAAATAAAAATTGAAATAAAATGAAGTCAAACAAATGGAAGGCTGGGATGAGCTCTGGATTCAAAAGTGTTGACCGCGCGCGTGAATGAAGGGTCTAGATTCACTCTGGATAAATTAATTTGATTATGATTAATTAAAACTAATTAAAAGGATTAGGGCATAATGATCAGATCTGAGCCATTCATACGCGCGGGAGGTCAATGGGGTCAACTGATCCTACGCTCCAAATTCAAATGGCATTTAATTACAGGATTAAGCCCTAATGATTTTCAGGTGGCCGGAGAAGACCTCCGGTCGTCTTCTCCGGTGGGAACCCCACCTGAAAATCTCCAAAACTCTCAAAACCTAACTAAAATGAAATCTAAAAACATGGAAATGATCCCCACAACTTACTGAATCAAAACCCCGTCACAAACAACATTTATATTTCCTCAAACTCATGAATCGAAACAAAGAAGATTTTAGGGCAAAACTTTCAGAAACCAATTAAACTCTCATTTCTCCACCATTTTCAAAACTAAAGGTATCAGAACAATCAGTGAAGCATATAGAACAACTTAAGAACTTAAAAAATGATTTCTGGAAAAAAAGTTCTTGAGCTACCTGAGTTTCGAAGCTTTCACTCCAGCAACTTTCTGCCCTCTCCCTTTGATGCAATCCACTCTACTTGGTCCCCTGATGATCCTTGAGTGCTTGGAAGAAATTTATGTTGGCTGGTTAAGGAGTTTGAACAAGTTCTGTCCAAGCTCAGTTGAAAATGGTGATGGTGATTCAAGCTGTTTTAGGCCAATGTGAGTGGTTCTTTGTGACCAGTGTGATGAATGGAGAAGGTTTATGAAGTTTGTTTGAGTGTTAGTGAACTGTGGAGTGAGTTTCGAATGGTTTTGCTTCTGGGGGTGAAAATGGAGGAATGGTGTTCTTGCTTGATTCAGGCCTAAGTCTTGCTGATTTTGGCTCAATGAAGCAAGGTGAGTTGATCAGTGAAACTTGTTTGAATGTTTGTGTGTTGTGCAGAGAGATTCGAAGAGTTTTGCTTGATGGAGTGTTTTTGTGTATGTGATGCTATGGTGTGTTTCAGCCTTGCTTGAGGTGTGTTATGGCCAGCATTTTCCTTGCATAAAGAACTCCCATTGGTCAGATGATGTGACCTGGCCTGCTGTGATTGAGATGTTTACTTTTGCAAAAAGTCCACTTTTTTGTAGGAGAGGCATGGCTTGAGTTCTAGCTTGGTACAAGAGGCATGGGCTGCGCAGCAAGATGAGGTGAGAGGCTATGGCTGGTTCAAAGGCCAATGCAGCAAGTTGGTGAAGTGTGATCATGAGTTTTGCAAGTTGGTTACTTTTGAAACTTCATGAAAATGTCTTGCCATACAAACCATGAACATGAGAGACTTTGGTTCAAATCTGACTTTTAGGTCACATGTGATGTTTGTACATTGGTTTGAAGTGAACTAGAAGTTACAAATGGCCTTGATACATGATTTTGCAAATTTTCCAATTGGTGCATGTCTTGAAAATTAGTGATTTTTGCCAACTTTGTCACACCATAACTTTTGATCCAAAATGAATTAGGTCATGTTCTTGTACTTTTTAAAAAGGGAAAAATGTATTCTACAACTTTCATGACCAAAGTTTTTCCATTTGAAGCATTTTTGGATCAAAAAGTAAGGTTTGAAAAATGACCTAAATTGACAAATTCTTTAAAAGTCAACTATGCCCAAAAAAGTCAACTTTGCAAAAACTTCAAATTCTTGATTTTTGTGAACTTCAACCTTCTTCCATGATCAAATAAAGATCATATACACTCAAAATGATGAAGATCATCCCTTGGTTGGGTCATTGGGGGCCTCAGATGCCCTGATTTTGCACTGACTTGTCCAGAAAGTCAACCCTTGATCAGATGACCTCCCCATGGAATTTCTTCATGAAAATTGATATGCATGCTCCCTATACCATATAGAGACCAATAGAAATAAGAATGACCAAAAAATTTGGAGTTATGGCCTTTGAAACCAAAACCCTAATTTTAGGTCATCTGTGCAGTCAAACTTGGCTCTGCATCCACACCAATCCCAGTTCTTGTGATCCTTTTGCATTTTTGACTTTGAGAGGATGTGATATGATATAAGAACACTCATGGATCCCTTTGAAATGATTGGTAGCCTTTGGAGTGGCTCAAGAGGCTCTTGGATTGCTCAGATCACAAACCCTAGATGCGGATGACTTAGAAACTATGCAGTGACTCAAAATTGAGATATGAGATGATATGATTGTGTTTATGCATATGAAATGATCACAAGCCATGGTGTGAATGGGTGAGGGCAAATTTGGGGTGTTTACACCTTGGAGAATAGGCAAACGATCCGTACAAAGATCCATTCCCTAATCCAAAATATTTCCGGAAGAGATAATCATCACAAGATTTATTTCTACTGGTCCATTCAAAGACTCAAATCATGTTGCATAAATGATTCAGAGACGGCCTATACAAAGACCTAGTATTGATATCCAGTATCAACATACAGAACATCACCACATCCAGATATTTTAGATGGCATCTCTAAGCCCATCTCCAGTTCATCCTGATGGCATCTCTAAGCCCATCTCCAGTTCATCCTGATGGCATCTCTAAGCCCATCTCCAATTCTTCCAAGTGGCATATTTAAGCCCACTCAAGCATGTACAATTAATCATCAGTATTACTCTAGGCACTGGTGAGTGCAAATTTTTGGGCTTTTGTGTTCAATCCCCTTCAACCTTCCAGGTCACGACTGACACATATACCAATCTAACCCCTCAGGTTTTAGAAAATTGAACAGGGGCAGCTGTTGCACACCAAAATTTGCCTTCCACAAGACAAGACATTGTGTACTAAGAGGTTCACAAGGTTCACAAGACCTCTCATGAGGTTCACAAGGTTCACAAAGTTCACAATTAGTCAGAAGATATGACAATTCCCTCAGACAATGCATTCTCCTAAGCAATGCATCCTAAACTAGGGTTTTGACTTTAATCAGGCTAAATGGACTTCCAAGACTTCAAGTGAGCTTCACAGCATCTTATATGTGTACAAGAATCCCCATGACAAATTTCAAAACTTTTCCCAAAGGTTTGCTCAGTCAGATGATCAGATAGGTCAAAATCAGTCAAAGCAGTTGAAAAGTCAAACTGAGGTAAACAGTGGTCAAACCAAAGTCAAACTTCATGATTTTTTGCCAACATCAAGTATATGAAGTAAAATTCATCATTTGATCAAGGGTTGATCATGATTCATCAAGGAGATTTCAGATCATCAAGAATTAGGAGTTTCTAAATTAGGGTTTCCTTAGGAAAAGTCAACTGAACTTTGACCAGCCATAACTTTCACATGCTTCAACAAAATTTTTCCATCCAAAGCTCATTTTGAAGGAAATTGAATTCTCTACAACTTTTTGTCTCACAAGCCAAGCCCAAAAATTCTTCATTTGGAAGGTATGAGCTAAGACATTATAGGTCCTTTTAAAAGTCAACAAAAAGTCAACAACTTCAGAAGAGCATAACTTGAGAATGGTAAAAGATATGGACATGAGACCAAAGAGGTTGGTTAGAGGACTCCTTAAGATTTCCAAAATGTCCAAGAACACCCTCATAGCATTAAAATTGAAGGATTTGTGCCCTTGCAAAGTTGGGAAATTTTAGGGAAGTTTATGAAGCAAATAAGGCCTTAAATCAAATTTTTGCTAAATGAGCCCACCAAATTGCCATCCCATCTTTACAAAAACACCAAGCACGACCCAACCCACCTATTTTCTGATTTTTTATTTTTTTATTTCATATTTATTTGAATTTTATTCATTAAAATACAATTTAAATTGAAATAAAATATAAAATCATATATTTTAAAAAGGATTTTGCTTCTAGAAAGTCATAAATAATATTTGGATCATATTGATACACAAGTTATGAGGATTGTCCCAAAATAGCAATGTTGGATCAAAGGAAAATCAAATTTCATGACATATCTTTTTCAATCTTCAAACATCAAAAAAATCCAAAGAGTGATAGCATATTTCTGACCTAATTCAATCCATATATATACATAAACATATTGCCAATAAAGGGGACGAAAATTGCAGCTTCCAAGATCACTCTCAAACTTCACAAAAAACCATCAAAATTCACTTTTAGGTTTCATCCTTACAAGAAGTTTTAAGGTATTCTAAGGACACAAAAAGCTTCCTTGAGCTTCCCTGAATCTAAACCACCTCTTAAACGCCTCTGATCCATACTCATATGCACAATCCGAAGCATCCTTGCCTTTGATTTATTTTTTTTCGATTCATTGAATTCATGAGTTTATAATGCATTTTGTTTATGTATAAATATTTGTTGATGCTCATAGATGGTTTCTAGATTGTTTTCGTGAAGAACCATGGTCGAATCATGAATGTGCCATTGCTAGGGTTTGTATGGCCGTTTAGGGTTTTCCATTTAAACACATATAAATAAATTCTAACAATGCTAATGAACTGTATAAGATGTGAGGATCACAATGATGTGATCAATTTGGTGAAATTTCACAGGTTTCGTGGTGTTTGAGAAAACACAGGTTTCCCTAGGAACCTTAATTCGCAGATAAATGCGTAGGAGAAATCGCAAGTGTTTTCGCAGGTAAAATGAAGAAGATGAAGACTCATGGCGCGAAATTCAGATATTTGAATTTAAACATATATTATATATTATTGTTTGTATTATATATTTTGAGAAACACTGATGGCTTGGTGGTGAGGATACGCGTATGTGAGAGCAAGGTCCTGGGTACGAAACTAGCCTCTGGGCATTTTTTTGGTTCAATTATTTTGTTTTTCCAGGATGTGAACAAAAGCATATGGAAGCAACATGTTGACAGCCAGCGTGCGCTAGCCCAGTGGTAATGCTGTGAGGTTTCCAGGTAAAGGACCTGGGTTCAAATCCCAGGTCCTGTTCTTTTTTTGATTTTTCTTGTTTTTTAGGTTTAGTTATTTATTTAATTTATTATTAGTATTCTTTAATCAAATTAAAATGTCTAAAATCATATTTACAAATGTTTTTTCTAATTAAATCTTATTTTCATAAATTTAAATTAATATATAAATGTTCATTCTAAAAAAAATTTCTAAAAAAATATAATTTGTTATTTATTTGAATTAGAATGTGTATATTTGTTTAAATAATTAAATTAATATTAGGTATCTAATTAAAATACTTTCACTTAAAACCCTAATTTTCTTTATAAACCCTAATTATGTTATAAATCTTAATTTATTTGTTTGTAAATTTTAATTGTATATATTTATTTTATAATTTGTTTATATTATTATTATATGTAGTTTCTTTTTATATAAATAATTTAATTAAGATTAGATTAAGTAATTAACCCTAATTTATTTTCCTAAAACAATTCAAAACCCTAATTTTATTTTATGATTTTAATTTCTTATTTTTATATGCTTATTTAATTATAATTAACAAATATTTTTAATATGTATATTTAATTAAATTATTAGAACTATTAATCATATTTATTAGTGTATAATTATTTATTTCTTTTATTAAAATCCTTAAAAAATAATTATTTATTTAAATTTAAACTTTTAATTTATTTTCTATATTATATAATTATGCTAACTTCTTTTTTCTTATATTTATTTTGTTTATTATTACTAACCTATTTATTTATTTATTTATTATATGCTTATTTATTTAAATTATTTTATTACTATTATAATGTAATTGTGCAAATTATGTAATAGTTGTAGGATTATTATTATTATTTATTTAAAATGCCATGGTTAGTAAAATAAGGAGTGTAAACATCTTTGTATTTAAAATTGAATTTAGATCATTAATCTTAAGATAAATATATGAACTTGTACACGCACACACATAAGTCGATCTTTGATCGCCATCTCACATTCTTAAGGATACCTCTCAGGTTGCCTAAATAAAAGGTCAAGTAAGGTGTATAAAGCAAAGTCCTTTATCTTATTAAATATCATCTTGTCCCTTAAAAGATAATAAGATCAAGCCCCTTCATGGTTGCCTTCGTAAATGATCTTGTCCCTTTCGAATAAAGATGATAAGTCCCTTCGAATTGCTAAATACACCTTACAGTTGCCTAATCACAGATGACCCTTCACGTGTCCCTCACAACATCCAAGGTAGTGACTACCTATTCCTTAATAATAGGGATAGTCTTACCATTTAAAGGACATCTAAGAACAGAAAAGATTTAACTTAGGGTAGGTTCCTCTTATGTACTTGCTCACCTTTTCAAAATATTTCAAAAACACTTCACATTTTCAAACAATTTTCGAAACAAAGGCTTTATATATATCCGTACATGGATCATTATAAAGTACTTAATAAAATTTCTAATCACACACTACACTTCTCAAAAACATTTTAAAGTGAGCTAAGTAACTAAGAGCCAATGGATAACCATGGATGTAAAGGGTGCTAACACCTTCCCTTTACATAACCTACCCCCCGAACCCAAAAATCTTTTAAGGTCTTTCCTGTTCTTTTATGCCCTTTCATTTGGATAAAATAAAAGTCGGTGGCGACTCTTGCTATCCGCAACATTTAACTAAAGTCAGTTCTCCCACCGTGTTATAGCATCCTCCTTCACTTCCTTCAGGAGAGCATCCGTTACTGGCCCAACTGGATGCTCTATGATGGTTCTGATGAGAAGGTTTCTGGTTGCAATGGAATTTTTCATCTTCTGATACTTGTCTTGGTCTTTGGTTCTCTTTAACCCCACCCGGAGTTTCAACTCTGAGATCTCCTTCTGAGCTGCTAACAATGCCTCTTGGCTTCTTTTCTCATTGGCTTCCAACTGCTCTATTTTGGCTTGCATCTTCTGGTCTTCTATCATGCGAGCCTCAATTATCCTGACCCATCTATCCTGACTCTCTTCCAGATAATGCTCAGCTCTTGCCTTTTGAATCTTTGCTTCCTTGCATGCATTCTTCAACACAAGTTCCCCTGCTCGGGCCTTCCTGATGTAATCGTCAGTCTTCTCGATCTTGGTTACATGCTCGATGCGTAGCTTCTCTAACCTCTCAATGTCTAGACGTCCATCATTCCTTTCCCAAAGGGTCTTCTTCAAAGCTTCAGCTAACTGGGCATTTCGTTCTTTCAACTTTTCAAACTCTTCCAAACTGACTGTGGCTATGGGCTCAACTGCTGATAACCCTGTTACATCTTCCAGGGTGAATGGCATACGAGTAACCTGTACTCTGATGCGAGACCATTCAGTGTACTTAGCAGAAGCTATGTTGTTGCATTTCCCTAAAATAACAGTCCCTTTAGTCTGTATATTGTCCCAAGCCCAGGCTGCTTGTCGGACAATGGCATGATTGCTCTGAAAGGCACAATAAAGAGATTCTGCTAAGTCCTGCTCCCTTGTGGATATATGCATATCCCAACTGTCTTTAGAAAAGTAAATGATTGTAGTTGATGCAACCCTTCACTCCGATAAGTGGCACATTTGGGTATTTCCCACAGCTTGTTATTATGTCTCGGCCCTTGGTGTTCTGAGTACACCACCTGATATCTTCTGAAGTAAGGGAAATCATCCTCTTAGCCCAATTCCTTGACTGATGTGGATTCAGGAAAGCTTTCGTCTTCGGCATATGTCTTATCAACCAACTGTAGAAAAGAGGTGCACAACATCTCACCAGTCTCCCTCTCTGTTTCTCATTCCTCTGATGAACTGAGTAGTAAAAGTCTCCTAACAAGGTGGGAACTGGGTTCTTGAGCATGAAGATGTGGATGGCATTTTTGCTTACAAAATTAGGCTCGTCTGCAAACAAGATGATACCATAAATACTAAGAGCTAGGAGAGCACACACAATCTCCCAATTCCCTACTGCAGCTTTCTTTGTAGCCTGAGTGATCTAGAAATCCAAATGAAGGCCTGGGATTCCAGCCTTAGAAGTTAGGTGCTCATCAATAATAGCTACTTCCAGATGTAGTGCCTTAGCTATGTCTTCATTTTTTGGAGGGGTCATTTCAGGGTTGAAAGGGATTCCTCTTCTGATAGGGACACCAAATAACATATAATACTCTTCCAGCAAAGAACCAATCTGAAAATATGGGAAAGTGATAACACTAAATTTCACTGTATTTCTGACTCCGATTTCTCATGCATTCTTAGTTTTTATTGCTATTTTCTTATTTTATTACTTTTTTTTTCTTCTTTTTCTTCAGGTTTTTTATGTAATCGGGGCCTAAATCGAGAAAAGGAGCGAAAAAGGAGTTGAAACGGACAAAAATCAAGAAATTCAGCATTTTACACTTACGGCATCCACCATGGCTGGCGCCATGGGGTCAGCCATGACGTGGCCACATCCCAAGACCACTCCACAACTGCAAGAACCCATGTTCCCCACTTTCTCCACCATTTTGTACCTATGGCGGGCGCCATGGCCTTGTGGCGGACGCTACAAGGCAAAAGTGCTTCCCTCCACTTTTTAGTGGAGGGGGCATCCTGGTCTTTTCTCATTTAATGTTTGCATATAAATAGGACTTTAGAATTTCGTTTTTATCATCCAAACTTAGAATCTCTTAGGCATATATCAGTTTTAAATTAGTAATCACTTCACATCGAGGTGTTACTACAATCGAGTGATCGAGTCTGTATACGTCTGTGTGATCGAGTTTTGGAGCACTCTGGGAGGAAGTTAATCCTGCCGGCATTTTAATTCCAGTTCCTATTTTATTTTTCCGCATTCTCTTTATTTTATTTACTTTCCGCATTGCTTTACTTTTATTTATTTCCCGCACTCGCTTTACTTTATTTATTTCTCGCACTCGCACTACTTTCGTTTATTTCTCGCACTCGCTTTAATTTCTTTATTATCCGCACTCACACTACTTTTATTTACTTTCCACACTGGCACTACTTTTATTTACTTTCCGCACTCGCTTTACTTTCTTTATTATCCGCACTCGCACTACTTTTATTTACTTTCCGCACTCACACTACTTTTATTTACTATCCGCACTCGCACTAAATACTTTTATGAAAAATAATAAAAAGAACTTTTACTATACCATGTCTAACTAAATCCATAAAGGTTAGAATGTAAGGATCGTAATTGAACCAGTAATTCGTACAATTGTTCGTAGAAACGCTTAAGGGCAATTTTAACTTTCAATATAAGTTTAATTGTTTTTAACTATTTCAAAACAGCCAAAAGCGCTTTGTCTAGTTCATTAGGAGTTTTTAGATTAAAAAGAAAAGGGATTTTAAAATGATTTTCGGACGCGTTAAGAAGTTTAGAGTCTGGTTCGTGAGAACCTCTTCTTGCTAAGAAATCCAGGTTAAAGTACTTTTCAACTTAGTTTAGAGTTTGAAAGTTTGTCATAAGTTAATGAGCTTAAGCCTAAACCAATGGGTTAGTAAACTCATCACATCTTCCCTATGATTAGGGGTAATGAGAATACCTTAAGTGTGAAGTCAGCTTCTCACACTTAATCACCATGAAGTAGGATTAAGGTCATTAACCTACTTGTGATTAGTTAGATGTTTTTGTTGTTTTTGTTTAGTGTTGAGTAATGAGTTTAAGCCATAATCAGGGATTAAACAGACTCATTACACCATCCTAATAGAAGGATAATAGATGAGAATGTTTAAGCTGAGTGTTGCACCCCAAAATTTGCCCTCACAATACAAGACTTTGTGTGTTAAGAAGGTTCACAAGGTTCACAAGATTCACAATGCTTTCAAGACCTTTCATGAGGTTCATGAAGTCTACAAGTCACTTTATGAGGTTCACAAGGTTCACAAGATTCACAATGCTTTCAAGACCTTTCATGAGGTTCATGAAGTCTACAAGTCACTTTATGAGGTTCACAAGGTTCACAAGATTCACAATGCTTATAAGACCTTTCATGAGGTTCATGAAGTCTACAAGCCACTTCATGAGGTTCACAAGGTTCATAAGGTTCACAAGACCTCCCATGAGTATCACAAGACATTTTATGATGGTTCACAAGATTCACAAAGTTCACAATTGGTCAGAAGAGTTGACAATTCCCTCAGACAATGCACCTCCTAAACAGTGTATCCAAAACTAGGGTTTTGATTTTAATCAGGCTAAATGAACTTCCAAGACTTCAAGTGAGCTTCATAACATCTTATATGTGTGTAAGAACCCCCATGACAAGTTTCAAGACTTTTCTCAAAAGTTTGTTCAGTCAGATGATCAGATAAGTCAAAATCAGTCAAAACAGTTAAAAAGTCAAACTAAGGTCAACTGTGGTCAAACAAAAGTCAAACTTCATGATTTTTTTGCCAACATCAAGTATATGAAGTAAAATTCATCATTTGATCAAGGGTTGATCATGATTCATCAAGGAGATTCCAGATCATCAAGAATCAGGAGTTTCTAAATTAGGGTTTCCTCAGTAAAAGTCAACTGAACTTTGACCAGCCATAACTTTCACATACTTCATCACCAAGTCTCCACTCAAATCTAATTTTGAAGGAAATTGAATTCTCTACAACTTTGTGTCTCACAAGCCAATCCCAAAAATGCTTCATTTGGAAGGTATGAGCTAAGACATTATAGGTCCTTTTGAAAGTCAACAAAAAGTCAACAACTTCAAAAGGTCATAACTTGAGATTGGTAAATGATATGGACATGAAACCAGTGGGGTTGGTTAGAGGACTCTTCAAGCTTTCCAAAATGTCCAAGAACACCCTCATAGCATTAAAATTGAAGAATATGTGCCCTTGCAAAGTTGGGAAATTTTGGGTTGGTTGATGAAGAAAATGGAGGTCTAAAACCAATTTTTTCCAAATGGGCTTGCCAAATAATGACCCAATCCACATCAAAACATCTTGCACGAAATTAAATTGATTTATTCATAATTTTATTCATTTTGTTTTTATTTATTATGATTTTTATATTAAAAAATCATTTTAAATTCAAATAAAATATAAAATGATGAAAATTAAATTTGATTTGGTTTCTAGAAGGTCTTAAATTATATTTAGACTTGATTGATACAAGAGTAATGAGAATCATACCAAAATAGCAAGTGTTTATGCAAAAAAAATTGATTTTCAAAGGCCATCTTTTTGAATCTTTTTAGATCAAATCTTCCACACAAATGATCAATTTTTCTGACCTAATACATTGTTCTATAAGTACTTAACACAAACCTAATGACAAACACGATTTTCCAGCCTCCCAAGAGTAAGTTGCATCTTCCAAAAAAACCTCACAAACTCAAATTCGGATTTCTTCATACAAGACATTTGAAGGTATTTGAAGGACATAAGAGTGATCCTTGAACATCACTGAATCATTACCAATCATCATTTGCATCAAAAACTCCATGAATTGCATAAACCGAATGGTTCTTGTTCTTGAAATTTATTTTTTCGATTTTGACTTTTTATGCATTACTAATGAATTTTGGTTGTGCTTTATTGTTTGTAAGGTTCTAAGGATTGATTCTGGACAAAAAACTTGAAGTTTCATGACCTAATATGCTTGCGGCCATTGTTAGGGTTTCAAGCACCATTTAGGGTTTTAGCATTTAACAAATATAAATAAATTCTAAAATCACAGGACGATTGCAAATGATATGAGGAACTCAATGATGTTCTCAATTTCATGAAATTTTACTGTTTCATTAGTGTTTGAATTTCGCAGGTTTTTTGAGTGCAGGTAAAATCGCAGGTAAAGTTGCAACAATTTTCGCAGCAAAATTCAAACATCCAAAGGTTGAAGATGATGCCCTGCGCGCGTGTTTTATAATTTAAAAGTTTGTTTAAAATATTATGAATTCTCTCTGTTTATATTTCACAAGCTAAGGCTTGTCCTAGTGGTAAGACAGGCGCGCGTATTGTTGGAGGGCTGGTGTTCGAATCCTGCCTCCAACCAATTCTTTTGATATTTTTCCATTTTTATTGCAGCTTTAATATATTATTAGTTGTAGTGGGATTGGTAACAGGTTCGCTCATCTAGCTGGAATGGTAACGTTTGGTGTGTTCGCTATGAAGGTCCTGGGTTCGATCCCCCAGGCCTTTTGTTTTTCCATTATTTTTCTGATTTTTTAGGCTGAAGGAACAAAACCAACTTGACACATTCTTCTTACACCAACGCATGCGTGGCCCAGTGGTTGTGGTTGCTGGCATAGGTTCATGAGGGCAGGATGTCCTGGGTTCAAACCCCAGCCAGGTAAGTTCTTTTTTTTCTTCCATTTTTTTTTCTTGTTAATTATTATGTTAAATAATATGTTTATAATATAATTGAATAAATTCTAAAAAGTATATATAATGTATATTATTATTTTCTTTATTATAATCTAAACTCATTTTTTTATTATTATTAAATATCATTAGAAAAATAATTTAATTTTGTATAATTAATAATTAATCCTAATTTATTTTCTAAAACATATAAAACCCTAATTTTCTAAAAAAAACCCTAAAAAATATATTTCTTTTCAAAACCCTAATTTTCTTTTCTTCTTTTATATTATTATTTGTATTTATAATTTAATTAAGATATTTGATTTAATTTTTATTAAGCACATAAATTATTTATAATTTAAAATTTTGTATATAAATATGTGTAGAAATTAAAATGTCCAATTTATTTATAATATGAAGATATTTTCTAAATTGTTTATAATTGATTATATATGTAAATAATTTCTAAAAATTGCAAATTTAATAATTTCTCATAATATGTTCATAATTCATTTAATTTGTTTATAATTTTAAATTTTATAATTAATTAATATAATTGTTCATATTTTGCTATTAACCATTAAAATTTTGTTTATTATAATCTTTTGTTTATTATTATTATTATTATTATTAATCATGTTTATTACTAACCCCATTTATTTTTAAATTATGATTATTATTATTATTTTCACTAACCCAATTATATTACTTGTTTATTTTGCTTATTATTTCTATTTTGCTTATTTATTTATTTATTTATTTTGTTATTTATTTAAATTGCTTATCATTATTGTAATTGTTCCTGGATGTAATTTTTTTAAATTATTTATTTTATGTCATGGTTAGTAAATAGGGAGTGAAAACTATTTGTATTTAAAATTGAATTTAGATCATTTAAATTATAAGATAAATATTTAAAATTAAACACTCACACACGTAAGTCGATCTTTGATCGCCATCTCACTTTCCAGGGTTACCCCTCATTGTTGCCTAATTAAAAGGTCAAGTAGGGTGTATAAAGCAAAAGTCCCTTAAAAGTAAAGTCATCTAGTCCCTTCACAATCAAAGATCAAGTCCCTTAATGGTTGCCTTTCAATATGATCTTGTCCCTTTCGAATAATGATGACAGTCCCTCCAAAATGCTTAATACACCCTACAGTTGCCTTCATTAAACAGATGTCCCTTTCATATGTCCCTTACATCCAAGGTAATGACTACCTATTCCTTAATAATAGGGATAGTCTTACCATTTAAAGGATAAAGAACAGAAAGACTTAAACTTTAGGGTAGGTTCCTCATAGTTACTTGCTCACTATTTCAAAACAAATTTCAAACACTTCACAAATTTCAAACAATTTTCAAACACAAGTTTTTTACGCATCCGTACATGGATCATTATCAAACTTTTATGAAAATTTCTATTCACATACATCACATTTCAAAAACATTTTAAAGTGAGCTAAGTAACTAAGAGCCCATGGATAACCATGGATGTAAAGGGTGCTAACACCTTCCCTTTACCTAACCTACCCCCCGGACCCAAAAATCTTTTAAAAGGTCTTTCCTGTTCTTTTATGCCTTTCCTTTGGATAAAATAAAAGTCGGTGGCGACTCTTGCTATCCGCAACATAACTAAAGTCAGTTCTCCCACCGTGTTACAGAACTGGTGACTCTGCTGGGGATAATAATATTAAAGAGGGGTACCCTTAGGAATTAGATCACTTTAAATTGTTTGCCTTGTTTGCTTTATACTTACTTGTTGGGCTCTTATGTGTGAAAGATCCTAACCCGGATCTAGTGTACCTTAGGTAAATGGCAATAGACCAAGGAAACTGTACGGCGTATACCGATATGGTTGATCTGGTGGCCATAGTTAGTGTGACTTCTTGGTTGGTGCTTATGTTCCTTAAGTCAAGTTGAGGATAATATGAGGCTGCCATATGTTGTCAATGCACTAACTAACTTTTAGAACCCTAGTTATCCCATCTTGGCCTTTAGAAAGTTGTGAGATAACCGGCTTTGGTGCAGACTGAAGTTGGTTGATACTCGATACTACGCTCATTGAGATTCTAAACTTGGAGGGTTTTGGTTGGCAAGTAAGTTGCCTACTGAACAACCACCCTTATGAAGGATCAATGATATTGAGATCCCTTAGAACCTGGTTACTTTTGTAGGACAGGATGAACCAACTAACTTCAGGGGAGGGTACTTACCTTTGAACCTCATGCAAGCCTTTAAACCTAGGGCTATGGTGTGACTTGTTTGTGTGTGCCACATGTTTGTGATTGAACATAACATCATGACATCATCATGCATCATAAGCATAGCATTTTCACTAACCATTTCAAGGACCAAAGGATTTATCTTTGTTCTTTGTTGCAGGTCATGGCTTCTGCTCGTAGAAACACCATCAGGATCAACTTTGTAGGCATACCTGCTAAGCTTAAAGAGTTGGTTTCTCAAGTGTCTGATCACTCCCAGTTCATCAAGAGACATGGTCACCTATTGGATCTAGTCACTTCAGGGTTCAATGAAGACATGATGAGTGTTCTGTTTCAGTTCTTTGACCCTAAGCACCATTGCTTTACATTCCCTGACTATCAGCTGGTCCCTACAATGGAAGAGTTCTCTAAACTTCTGGGCATACCTGTTCTGGATCAAAGACCCTTCACAGGCTTGGAGAAGGAGCTTAAACCAGAGGTTATTGCTGCAGCTCTACATCTGAAGAAGTCTGACATTGTTCTAGAAACGAGAAGCGGAATTAAGGGTATTCTTGCCAAGGTGTTGATAGAAAAAGCTCAGGTGTTCTTGAAGGCCATGAGCTATGATGCTTTTGAGGAGATCTTAGCCTTACTGATATATGGCTTAGTATTGTTCCCCAATCCAGATCAGTTCATAGACGTTCATGCCATCAACATATTCCTGAGTCACAATCCAGTGCCTACATTGCTTGGAGACATACTACATTCTCTTCATACCCGTACTACAAGGGCAAGGGGAACTTTGATGTGCTGCATACCTTTGCTCTCTAGGTGGTTTATTTCTCACCTTCCTCGCTCAGTAATGAAGAATGAACAGGGGTTCAGGTGGTCCAAAAGAATTATGTCACTCTCTCATTCAGACATCCATTGGTGCTCCAGATCTATGGAGAATGTCACTATCATTGACCATTGTGGGGAGTTTCCTAATGTGCCACTTCTAGGCATAAGAGGAGGCATCACCTACAACCCCTCTCTAGCTTTACGATAGTTTGGTTATGCTCGGAGTGATGGTCCACACGACATGTTGATTCAAGGCATTGTGTTTGACTACGACAACGATCTTCAAGGTTACCGTCAGAGATTCATACGATCCTGGGGAAAAGTAAACAGGATTGACAGCAAGACACTGGAGCCTAAGTACACTATTCCTATGGAGGCTTATCTCAGATGGGTTCGATCTCGTGCTCAGACTCTCATGATGCCATATCCTGCTATCCTGCCAGTTACCATGGAACCTGTTGCTGAAGGAGACACTGCTTACACCATCCTTCACCCAGATATGCCTACTGACATGGAAGACTTGCAGAGATCCTGGATCCAATTGAAGGAGCAAAGGGATACTTTTGAGGCTCATTACAAAGCAAGCCAAGAAAGAATTCTGGAACTAACAAAGCAACTTCACGAGGAACGGAATCTCAACTCATACCTCAACACAAAGAGGAAACGTCCATGGGAGACTTAAAACCCCATCTTTTGTACTTATTTCATTTCATTTTCTGTAAGCCCAAGAGGCAAAACAAATTTATTACTAATAAAAGTTTACCTTCGTGTTTTTTTAAGCAAATTTAAATCCTGCGGTCCTTGAAAACATTGCATATATATTCCCATATCATTTCATTGCATCACAGGTTTATAATTGTGCACAGGTTTCTCATCTTCTCGCTGTTTATTTCAGCAATGGCTCTTGAACAATCAGTTAAGGATCTCCAGGCACAAAATGCACAGTTCCAAGAGTTGATCCTGAACCTGACCAAGGGGCAGGATGAATTGAAGACGCTGCTGGCCAAGAAGACTAAGAAGACTAGAAGGTCAGGTGGCCTGATCAACATGGGAAGAAGGTTCAAAGGTCTTGCCAAGACCAAAGAACCAGTTGAAGACTATGAATCTGAAGAGTCTGAAAAAGAGGGAGGTAGTCTCCACAACACTATGGGGGACTCTGATTCTGAGGCTAATTACTACCATGAGCCTAATGAAGACAAATTCAAGATGCTGGTGGATAGGATGGATGCCATGGAGTTGCAGAAGTCATCTGGGCTGGATTTTGAGGATTTGAGTTTGATATCTGGGGTAGTCATACCCATTGGTTTCAAGGTTCCTACCTTTGTTGTTTATGATGGGGTCTCTTGTCCCAAGCTACATCTGAGATCTTATGTCAGAAGGATTCAACCTCACACTGCTGATAAGAAATTGTGGATCCATTTTTTTCAAGAGAGCTTATCTGGAGCTCAGTTGGAGTGGTATTATCAATTGGAGAGTGTCAACATCAGGGATTGGAATGATCTTGCTGAGGCTTTCTATAAGCAGTATCAATACAATGCTGATTTAGCTCCCACTCGCATGCAGCTGCAAAGCATGTCTATGGGTGCCAAAGAAAGTTTTAAGGAGTATGCTCAGAAGTGGAGAGACTTAGCTGGAAGAGTTCAACCCCCTTTAACTGATAGGGAATTGGTTGATATGTTCATGTGTACGCTGAATGGTCCTTTTTACAGTCATCTCATTGGAAGCTCATCATCTGGCTTCACTGAGTTGATAATGACAGGAGAGCGCGTTGAAAATGGCATAAAGAATGGTAAGATCCAAGTGGGTACTTCCTCATCAGGTGCGGCAAAGAAGCCTCCCACTGGGAAGAAAGAATCCAATGCTGTTTATGGTCAGCCTGATCGTAACAGAAGGTATCAGTCTGTTAGTGCAGTTCATATTTCAAATCCAACTCCTGCAACAACAGAGCAGCCACAGGGCAACCAACAGAGGGCTAGAAGGCAGTTCACAAAGATCAACATGTCAATGGCTCAGGCATTGCAACATTTGTTGAAGGCTGAACTTATTACTTTGAAAGAGGCTCCTCAGAATCCTAATGTTACCTCTCCCAGGTACAATCCCAATGCACGGTGTGCATACCATTCAAACTGTCAGGTACATGATACTAATAACTGCTGGGTCTTGAAGAACAAAATTCAAGATATGATTGATGCTGGAGAGATTGAGTTTGACCCTCCGGGTACTCCAAATGTGATTACTGCTCCAATGCCAAATCACGAGAAGACTGTCAATGCCATTGATGAAGATGTACATATCCATTCAGTTGCAGAGTTGACCACACCATTGTCTGTCATCAGGAAGAAGTTAGTGCAAGCTGGGTTCTTTCCAGGTTGTCGTGAAGATTGTGTCTATTGTGAGTATAATCCAGATTGTTGTTGGAGGTTGAAGGATGGAATTCAGCGTCTCATGAATAATTACACCATAGTGTTTGAAAGAAGACCACCTTCTGTGGAGAGTATGGTGGAGCATATTACTAAAGGTAAGAAGACTGAAGAGGTTGACATGGTTGATAAAGTACCGGTAAGGATCACTTCAAAGGGACCTATTAAAATCACCCATCAGGGTCCAATCAAAATTACTGCTGAAGGTCCTGTGAGAGTTGTTGCTGAAGCCAGAGTGGCTCATATGGTCATTACCACTCCTGGACCTATTCCGTATACGTCTGATAAAGCTGTGCCTTGGCATTATGGATCTGATGTTTATATCCATGGTGTTAAACAAGAACCCTTAGCTGATGTGCCTGTTGATGTTGACAATATTGCTGGATCTAGTAAGATCACACGTAGTGGAAGAGTCTTCTCACCTCCAGTTACTTCCAAGAATGCAGCTGCTCCTGCTGCTACTTCCACCATTGATGCTCGGGGCAAAGGTCCTGTTATTGAACCTGTATCTACTGATATGCCAGCTGCTGATGACCTTGCTAAGCAGATGGAAGAAGTATTGAAAATCATTCGCAAGAGTGATTATGACATTGTTGATCAGTTGGGGCATACTCCCTCAAAGATTTCTATGTTGTCCTTGTTGTTATGTTGTGAGGCTCATGCCAAAGCCTTGATCAAGTTTCTGAAGACTGCTCATGTACCCAATGCAATTTCTGTTGACCAGTTTGAGAATTGTGTTGCCCACCTGACCTATGATAATGGGTTAGGATTTTCTGATGTTGATTTGACCCCTGCCAAGAGGGATCATAACAGGGCTCTGCATATCTCAATTGAGTGCAGGGGCACTACCCTGTCACATGTATTGATAGACAATGGTTCCTCTCTGAATGTGTTGCCCAAGGAAGTCCTGAATAAGCTGAGTTCTGAAGATGCTGTGCTGAAGCCCAGCAATATTGTGGTGAAGGCTTTTGATGGTTCTAGAAGAGTAGTGCATGGGGAAATTGATCTCCCAATCAAAGTTGGGTCTCAGGTTTTTAATGTTACATTTTTTGTGATGGATATTCGTCCTTCGTACTCTTGTCTGCTTGGTCGTCCCTGGATCCATGGGGCAGGTGCTGTAACCTCTACATTACATCAGAAGCTAAGATATCCGGTGGAAGGAAAGGTTGTTACTGTCTATGGAGAAGAAGAATACTTTGTCAGCCATGTGAATACCTTCAAGTATCTGGAAATGGAAGGTGAATACATTGAAACTCCGTGTTAGACGTTTGAAGTGGTTCCTTGGATTGTTAATGATTATGTAGCTCCTCCGGTTGCCAAGAAAGTTCCTGTAATCACCAGAGTACCTCCAACAATGGCAATGGCCTCCCTCAATGATGCTAGAGCTGTGGTGGATGAAGAGTCCTAGAAGGCTGTTCGTCGTGCTCGTGCTGTTCGTATCACCAATCAAGGGGTTATGAAAGATCAGATCAATGCTGTGGGAGACTATGATGAAGACTACAATCTGGATGCTTGGATTTTTCCTACTGTGGGTGCTGGACTCAATAATTGGAAAGCTGGAGATGTTATCCCTATCTCCTTTAGTCAGGAGTAAATACTATTACTGTGTTGTTGCTTTTTAAGTTTGTAATTTCTTGAACAATTGAACTTTTAAGCCTAGTGCCTTACCCGGGGCACAATGGTGTGCTTGTTACGGGATGTCATTTCATTCGCATACTTCATTCAATAAAAATCAGTGGACGTTTCGTTTTCATAAATATTGTGTTCCTTGTCTTTCTTTTCATTTATTTTTGTTTTATCAGCTATGTGTTCTTACACACACCCACATCACTAAAATGCAGATCCTCATCCACTCTGGATCCTATTGATAACAGTTCTACTATTGCCAATTACAATTTCGAGAATCCGATCTATCAAACTGAAGACGGAAATGAGGACGATTGTGAAGTACCTGTAGAGCTTGCTAGGTTGTTACAACAAGAAGAGAAAGCTATACAGCCACATGAAGAGCCAGTCGAAGTTGTGAATCTGGGAACTGAAGAAAACAGGAAAGAGGTCAAGATAGGGGCTGAATTAGAGGATAATGTCAAAAGCAGATTGATTCAGATGTTACGTGACTATGTAGAGATCTTTGCTTGGTCTTATGAAGATATGCCAGGGTTAGATACAAACATTGTAGTTCACCGTTTACCAGTAAAAGAAGATTGTCGTCCAAAGAAGCAGAAGGTTCGTCGTATGCGTCCTGAAATGTCAGAAAAGATCAAGGCAGAGGTAATGAAACAATTCAATGCAGGGTTCTTAGCAGTGACTTCTTATCCTCAGTGGGTTGCAAATGTGGTACCGGTTCCTAATAAAGATGGTAAGGTACGTATGTGTGTAGACTACAGGGATTTGAACAAGGCCAGCCCCAAAGATGACTTTCCACTTCCTCATATTGATGTCCTGGTAGACAACACTGCTCAGCATAAGGTATTCTCTTTTATGGATGGTTTCTCTGGTTACAATCAAATCAAGATGGCTCCTGAAGATATGGAGAAGACAACATTTGTTACACAGTGGGACACTTTTTGTTATAAGGTGATGCCATTTGGTTTGAAGAATGCAGGGGCAACATATCAGCGTGCTATGGTGGCTTTGTTTCACGATATGATTCATCATGAGATAGAGGTATATGTGGATGATATGATAGCCAGATCCCAGAATGAAGAGCAACATCTTGATCATTTGCATAAATTGTTTGAGAGGTTGAGGAAATACAAGTTGAGATTGAACCCAAGCAAGTGTACTTTTGGAGTTAGATCTGGAAAGCTCCTGGGTTTTATTGTCAGTGGAAAAGGTATTGAAGTGGATCCTGCAAAAGTAAAAGCTATACGAGAGATGCCAGCTCCTCGTACTGAGAAGGAGGTTAGAGGTTTCTTGGGACGATTGAACTACATTGCAAGATTTATTTCCCAATTAACTGCCATCTGTGAGCCAATCTTCAAGTTGTTGAAGAAAGATCAGGTGATGGAATGGAATGATGAGTGCCAGACTGCCTTTGATGAAATCAAGAGATATCTGCTAGAACCTCCAATTTTGATGCCACCAGTTGATGGAAGACCCTTGATTATGTACTTAACAGTGTTAGACAATTCAATGGGGTGTGTGTTGGGGCAACATGACGAGTCTGGTCGAAAAGAGTAGGAAATATACTACCTTAGCAAAAAGTTTACCGACTGTGAAACAAGATACTCACTGCTCGAGAAAACTTGCTGCGCTTTGGCATGGGCTGCTCGCCGACTAAGACAGTATATGTTGACTCATACTACCTTGTTGATCTCAAAGATGGATCCAATCAAGTACGTATTTGAGAAACCTGCTCTCTCCGGAAGAATTGCAAGATGACAAATGATCTTGACAGAATATGACATACAGTATACTACTCAGAAGGCCATTAAGGGAAGTGTTGTAGCAGATCATTTGGCTCATCAAGCAGTAGATGATTACCAGTCAATGAGTTTTGAGTTCCCTGATGAAGACATTATGATCATTACCAAAGAACCTGGACAATATGACGGACCTGAGCAAGGATCCCGATGGACCATGGTTTTTGATGGTGCCTCTAATGCACTTGGTAATGGTGTTGGTGTTGTGATTAGTTCCCCTTAAGGTTGTCATACCCCGATTACTGCCAGACTTTGTTTCTATTGTACCAATAACATGGCTGAGTATGAGGCATGTATCCTGGGTATTAAAGCTGCTATTGATATGAAGATTCAGTTCCTTGACGTGTATGGAGATTCAGCCCTGGTAGTAAGTCAGATTAAAGGAGATTGGGATACCAAGCATGATAACCTCATTCCTTACAGAGAGCATGTGTTGTCTTTAATCCCACATTTTAAAGAGATTACCTTTGGACATATTCCACGAAGAGAGAATCAGTTGGCAGATGCATTAGCCACCATGGCATCTATGTTTGAGATCAGCTGGGATGATGAAGCTCCCAAGATTACTATTGATAGATTTGAAAAGCCTGCATACTGCAATGAGATTGACACAGAAGGGGCAGAGGAGAAGCCTTGGTTCTATGAAGTGAAAAGATATCTTGAAGCTCAGGAGTTCCCTGAAAGGACATCTGTCAAAGATAAGAAGTTTCTGAGAAGGTTTTCTGCTAAGTTCTTTTTGAGTAATGGGATTCTGTACAAGCGCAATCATGATTCAACTATGCTCCGTTGTGTGGATAAGAAGGAAGCTACATAAATTATGGAAGAGATGCATGATGGGACCTTTGACACTCATTCTAGTGGTCATACTATGGCAAAGAAGATATTGAGAGCAGGTTACTATTGGTCTACCATGGAAGCTGATTGCTATCAACACTCCAGAACATGTCACAAGTGTCAAATCTATGCTGATAAAGTCCATATACCTCCATCACCATTGAATGTGTTGACTGCTCCTTGGCCCTTTTCCATGTGGGGCATTGATATGATTGGTGAGATCAAGCCTACTGCTTCTAATGGACATCGTTTCATCCTGGTTGTTATTGATTATTTCACGAAGTGGGTGGAGGCAGCTTCATTTGCATATGTTACCAAGAATGTTGTGGCTCGATTCATTAAGAATAATCTCATATGTAGGTATGGCATCCCTGAAAGGATTATTACTGACAATGGCTCCAATCTGAACAACACTATGATTACTGATCTCTGCACGCAGTTCAAGATTAAGCATCATAACTCTTCTCCGTATCGTCCAAAGATGAATGGGGCAGTTGAAGCTGCTAATAAGAACATTAAGAAGATTGTACAGAAGATGACTGTTACTTACAAGGATTGGCATGAGATGTTACCATTTGCTCTTCATGGTTATCGTACCACAATACGTACTTCAACAGGGGCAACCCCATTCTCCTTAGTCTATGGTATGGAAGCAGTTTTGCCCATTGAAGTTCAGATTCCCTCCTTGAGAATTATGAAGGATGCAGGCTTGGATGAAGATGAGTGGATTCAAACTCGACTTGACCAGATAAATTTGATTGATGAGAAGAGGTTAGCAGCAGTTTGTCATGGCCAGATGTACCAAAAACGAATGATCAAAGCTTTTAACAAGAAGGTTAAACCAAAGGTATATCAGGCCGGTGACTTGGTAATCAAGCGTATCATATTACCACAGGGTGATCCTAGGGGCAAGTGGACTCCAACATATGAAGGACCATTTGTAGTCAAGACAGTGTTCTCAGGAGGTGCTATGATACTCACTACTATGGATGGTGAAGACTTCCCACAGCCTGTTAACGCAGACATAGTTAAAAGATACTACGCATGAAAAGAGACCCGCTAGGTTGACAGGCCTAGGCAAAAATAAGGGCATCCCGGCAAACCAAAAGGGTTTGGGCAAAAATTAGGGATATATATAAAAAGACGTACACCCGGCAAGTCGAAAACCTGAAAAGGTGGCTTGGGCAAAAAAGGGTATCCCGGTGGATTGAAAATCCTGAAAGGGCAATCCAGGCAAAAGTTAGGGATTAAAGCGTATGACTATGTCTCGTTTGGATTACCCATGAAACTGCAACCAGTTGTGATACTTACTCAAGTTCGAATAGATAAAGCTCAATCCAATCGTTTCCGTCTCAACAGCAGAAGATGAGATACTTGAAGATAATGGCAATAGTAGAATTGAAACTCAATAGGATTGTTTCCCACATAGCTGATTTTCTTTGTTTTGTAAAATTTTATGACAAAATCCTCTTACTAGGGTTTATGTCTCCTTGTACAAACTTACGCATGTATGGGTCACTCTTTGATATAAATAAAATTCCATCATTGAATCCAGATTTACTTTTACCCTATTTACATAAGCGAAACGTCCATTGGTTGTGTTTGAATGTATGTATGCTTTTGAATATGATTGATGTTTACCAAAAATGCATGTGTGTTTTTTAATATGATTGATGTTTACCAGAAATGCATGAAAA
Source organism: Lathyrus aphaca (assembly GCA_963966055.1). NCBI lineage: Eukaryota > Viridiplantae > Streptophyta > Magnoliopsida > Fabales > Fabaceae > Lathyrus > Lathyrus aphaca. Next base: position 29,477,926 of record OZ014520.1, on the reverse strand, counting down.
TGCAGTAATAGTATTTACTAAGGACGAACGAGGGAAGGATTTCAACGAAGCTTCGCCGGTTCATCTCTACAAGACAGTTACAAATCCTCAGTAGGACAAATCCATCTTCATAAAGTCACATCTCCCCTGGAATTTATATCCATATCTTTTATCCTCATACGAATATTCGGGAATTTACTTTCCAATAAGAGTACGACGGACGAAGACGGAAGTTATATCTACCCTACTATCAAACGAAGACAAAGGTTATGTATACCTTACTATCCCCAGCAGACGGGAGGTTATATATACCTTGCTATCCCCAGCAGACGGAAGGTTATGTATTATCAAACAAGACGGGATTGAGTTCCTCATGTTCTTCAACAACGAATCGGGATTTATTTTCCCTGGCCAGCAGTTGTTATACGAAGATATTCTGACGCTGCCGGCAGCATCATATCATACATACATCATTTACATCATACCATAACATACATATCCATAGATACATAATACATTACTCAGGTGCATCATATCATACATGCATACATAATGCATAAACTAATATTGTTATACAGAATGCTACCTTGTTTTCAGGTTAATTCTCCAGCAAACAGACTTGTGATTATCAGGACTGCTTTATCCTCCTGAAAGTTATCATCCCTCAGGATTGCTTTATCCTCCTGGAAACCTCTATTACCTCGGGATTGCTTCATCCTCCTGATAGCTCTATTACCTCAGGATTGCTTCATCCTCCTGAAAGCTTATTATTGCCTCGGGACTGCTTTATCCTCCTGACAGCTTCTTGTACATCAGGATTGCTTTATCCTCCTGAAAACATATTATCTCTTCAGGACTGCTTCATCCTCCTGAAAGATATCATCACTTCCTCAGGGTTGCTTTATCCTCCGGAAAACAAATTATTACTTCAGGACTGCTTCATCCTCCTGAAAGCATACTATTACCTCAGGATTGCTTCATCCTCCTGATAGTTCATCACTACCTCAGGATTGCTTCATCCTCCTGAAAGATTATTGTTACCTCAGGACTACTTTATCCTCCTGACAGCTTATTGTATCTCAGGACTGCTCTATCCTCCTGAAAGCCTATTATTGTCTCAGGACTGCTTTATCTTCCTGAAAACTATCATTATACCTTCATATTCTGGACTGCTTTATCCTCCAAATGTATCTGAAGAACTTTTCTCCAAGTGGCATCTTTAAGCCCACTCAAGCATATTCAATTAGCCATCTGTATCACTCTATGCACTGGTGAGTGCAAATTTTTGGGCTTTTGTGTTCAATCCCCTTCAACCTTCCAGGTCACGACTGGCAAATATACCAATCTAACCCCTCAGGTTTCAGAAAATTGAACAGGGGCAGCTGTTGCACCCCAAAATTTGCCCTCACAATACAAGACTTTGTGTGTTAAGAAGGTTCACAAGGTTCACAAGATTCACAATGCTTTCAAGACCTTTCATGAGGTTCATGAAGTCTACAAGTCACTTTATGAGGTTCACAAGGTTCACAAGATTCACAATGCTTTCAAGACCTTTCATGAGGTTCATGAAGTCTACAAGTCACTTTATGAGGTTCACAAGGTTCACAAGATTCACAATGCTTATAAGACCTTTCATGAGGTTCATGAAGTCTACAAGCCACTTCATGAGGTTCACAAGGTTCACAAGGTTCACAAGGTTCACAAGAACTCCCATGAGTATCACAAGACATTTTATGATGGTTCACAAGATTCACAAAGTTCACAATTGGTCAGAAGAGTTGACAATTCCCTCAGACAATGCACCTCCTAAACAGTGTATCCAAAACTAGGGTTTTGATTTTAATCAGGCTAAATGAACTTCCAAGACTTCAAGTGAGCTTCATAACATCTTATATGTGTGTAAGAACCCCCATGACAAGTTTCAAGACTTTTCTCAAAAGTTTGTTCAGTCAGATGATCAGATAAGTCAAAATCAGTCAAAAAAGTTAAAAAGTCAAACTAAGGTCAACTGTGGTCAAACCAAAGTCAAACTTCATGATTTTTTGCCAACATCAAGTATATGAAGTAAAATTCATCATTTGATCAAGGGTTGATCATGATTCATCAAGGAGATTCCAGATCATCAAGAATCAGGAGTTTCTAAATTAGGGTTTCCTTAGTAAAAGTCAACTGAACTTTGACCAGCCATAACTTTCACATACTTCATCACCAAGTCTCCACTCAAAGCTCATTTTGAAGTAAATTTAATTATCTACAACTTTGTGTCTCACAAGCCAAGCCCAAAAATGCTTCATTTGGAAGGTATGAGCTAAGACATTATAGGTCCTTTTGAAAGTCAACAAAAAGTCAACAACTTCAAAAGGGCATAACTTGAGATTGGTAAATGATATGGACATGAAACCAGTGGGGTTGGTTAGAGGACTCTTCAAGATTTCCAAAATGTCCAAGAACACCCTCATAGCATTAAAATTGAAGAATATGTGCCCTTGCAAAGTTGGGAAATTTTGGGTTGGTTCATGAAGAAAATGGAGGTCTAAAACCAATTTTTTCCAAATGGGCTTGCCAAATAATGACCCAATCCACATCAAAACATCTTGCACGAAATTAAATTGATTTATTCATAATTTTATTCATTTTGTTTTTATTTATTATGATTTTTATATTAAAAAATCATTTTAAATTCAAATAAAATATAAAATGATGAAAATTAAATTTGATTTGGTTTCTAGAAGGTCTTAAATTATATTTAGACTTGATTGATACAAGAGTAATGAGAATCATACCAAAATAGCAAGTGTTTATGCAAAAAAAATTGATTTTCAAAGGCCATCTTTTTGAATCTTTTTAGATCAAATCTTCCACACAAATGATCAATTTTTCTGACCTAATACATTGTTCTATAAGTACTTAACACAAACCTAATGACAAACACGATTTTCCAGCCTCCCAAGAGTAAGTTGCATCTTCCAAAAAAACCTCACAAACTCAAATTCGGATTTCTTCATACAAGACATTTGAAGGTATTTGAAGGACATAAGAGTGATCCTTGAACATCACTGAATCATTACCAATCATCATTTGCATCAAAAACTCCATGAATTGCATAAACCGAATGGTTCTTGTTCTTGAAATTTATTTTTTCGATTTTGACTTTTTATGCATTACTAATGAATTTTGGTTGTGCTTTATTGTTTGTGAGGTTCTAAGGATTGATTCTGGACAAAAAACTTGAAGTTTCATGACCTAATATGCTTGCGGCCATTGTTAGGGTTTCAAGCACCATTTAGGGTTTTAGCATTTAACAAATATAAATAAATTCTAAAATCACAGGACGATTGCAAATGATATGAGGAACTCAATGATGTTCTCAATTTCATGAAATTTTACTGTTTCATTAGTGTTTGAATTTCGCAGGTTTTTTGAGTGCAGGTAAAATCGCAGGTAAAGTTGCAACAATTTTCGCAGCAAAATTCAAACATCCAGAGGTTGAAGATGATGCCCTACGCGCGTGTTTTATAATTTAAAAGTTTGTTTAAAATATTATGAATTCTCTCTGTTTATATTTCACAAGCTAAGGCTTGTCCTAGTGGTAAGACAGGCGCGCGTATTGTTGGAGGGCTGGTGTTCGAATCCTGCCTCCAACCAATTCTTTTGATATTTTTCCATTTTTATTGCAGCTTTAATATATTATTAGTTGTAGTGGGATTGGTAACAGGTTCGCTCATCTAGCTGGAATGGTAACGTTTGGTGTGTTCGCTATGAAGGTCCTAGGTTCGATCCCCCAGGCCTTTTGTTTTTTCCATTATTTTTCTGATTTTTTAGGCTGAAGGAACAAAACCAACTTGACACATTCTTCTTACACCAACGCATGTGTGGCCCAGTGGTTGTGGTTGCTGGCATAGGTTCATGAGGGCAGGATGTCCTGGGTTCAAACCCCAGCCAGGTAAGTTCTTTTTTTTTTCCATTTTTTTTCTTGTTTATTATTATGTTAAATAATATGTTTATAATATAATTGAATAAATTCTAAAAAAGTATATATAATGTATATTATTATTTTCTTTATTATAATCTAAACTCATTTTTTTATTATTATTAAATATCATTAGAAAAATAATTTAATTTTGTATAATTAATAATTAATCCTAATTTATTTTCTAAAACATATAAAACCCTAATTTTCTAAAAAAAACCCTAAAAAATATATTTCTTTTCAAAACCCTAATTTTCTTTTCTTCTTTTATATTATTATTTGTATTTATAATTTAATTAAGATATTTGATTTAATTTTTACTAAGCACATAAATTATTTATAATTTAAAATTTTGTATATAAATATGTGTAGAAATTAAAATGTCCAATTTATTTATAATATGAAGATATTTTCTAAATTGTTTATAATTGATTATATATGTAAATAATTTCTAAAAATTGCAAATTTAATAATTTCTCATAATATGTTCATAATTCATTTAATTTGTCTATAATTTTAAATTTTATAATTAATTAATATAATTGTTCATATTTTGCTATTAACCATTAAAATTTTGTTTATTATAATCTTTTGTTTATTATTATTATTATTAATCATGTTTATTACTAACCCCATTTATTTTTAAATTATGATTATTATTATTATTTTCACTAACCCAATTATATTACTTGTTTATTTTGCTTATTATTTCTATTTTGCTTATTTATTTATTTATTTATTTTGTTATTTATTTAAATTGCTTATCATTATTGTAATTGTTCCTGGATGTAATTTTTTTAAATTATTTATTTTATGTCATGGTTAGTAAATAGGGAGTGAAAACTATTTGTATTTAAAATTGAATTTAGATCATTTAAATTATAAGATAAATATTTAAAATTAAACACTCACACACGTAAGTCGATCTTTGATCGCCATCTCACTTTCTAGGGTTACCCCTCATTGTTGCCTAATTAAAAGGTCAAGTAGGGTGTATAAAGCAAAAGTCCCTTAAAAGTAAAGTCATCTAGTCCCTTCACAATCAAAGATCAAGTCCCTTAATGGTTGCCTTTCAATATGATCTTGTCCCTTTCGAATAATGATGACAGTCCCTCCAAAATGCTTAATACACCCTACAGTTGCCTTCATTAAATAGATATCCCTTTCATATGTCCCTTACATCCAAGGTAATGACTACCTATTCCTTAATAATAGGGATAGTCTTACCATTTAAAGGATAAAGAACAAAAAGACTTAAACTTTAGGGTAGGTTCCTCATAGTTACTTGCTCACTATTTCAAAACAAATTTCAAACACTTCACAAATTTCAAACAATTTTCAAACACAAGTTTTTTACGCATCCGTACATGGATCATTATCAAACTTTTATGAAAATTTCTATTCACATACATCACATTTCAAAAACATTTTAAAGTGAGCTAAGTAACTAAGAGCCCATGGATAACCATGGATGTAAAGGGTGCTAACACCTTCCCTTTACATAACCTACCCCCCGGACCCAAAAATCTTTTAAAAGGTCTTTCCTGTTCTTTTATGCCTTTCCTTTGGATAAAATAAAAGTCGGTGGCGACTCTTGCTATCCGCAACATAACTAAAGTCAGTTCTCCCACCGTGTTACACTGAGGAAGACTCCTCAACTTAATCCATGATTAGGGATTAACCTCATGACAGAACAAAGCCTTTATTAAGTGGATTTTAGTTAATGATAAGATGATGAAGTGAGTTTTAGGGTTTGTAAGACAACTTGAGGGGGACTTGTCCATTAACACTAGGGTTAGTCCTTCTTAACCAATTAAGGAAGAATTAGAACCCTAATGCAAGGCCCAAGTTACAAGCTTGATGTCTTAGTGATTATTAGGTGAATTGATTAAAATATTTAAACACATTAAGGGTTTAACACTTAGGATTAAAGTTATACACTCCATCCTAATAGAAGGATGCAGGCATAAGCTTAATCACAAAGCCTTAAAGCCTTTAGGGTTTAGTCCCTGATTATGAGATGAGAAGAGAAGACTCAAAGATGACACAAAGGTAAAACTAAATGGGGGACTAATCAAACCCTAATTGTTATCATACTTGGAGCTCCTAGGGTTTGTGAGGCTTAAGAGAAAGATCTTCAAAGGACCACCAAGGAGAGAAGCAGATGAAAGGATCAAGAAGCAAAGAGAAGCAAAACAACTTGCTTCACTTAAGAAGACAAGTTGCTTGAAGAAAGAAAGTAAAATGAACAGGGAGGAGCAAGCTCACTCCAATACACATACAAAAATGCAACAATGATGCACAAAGGAGATGAAAAGAAAATGTGAGAAGTGAAGGCAAATTCACTTTTCAGAGTACTTACCACCTGAAAAGTTAGCACAAAAAAAGAAATAAAGTGAAAATGAAATTAATACTGGGATGCAAGCCGAAACCAGAAACATGTTCATGATGCAGAAGAGGTTACAAGATGATATGAATGATCATATAAGTGAAAATGAACAAAAGATAACTAACTAAATTAAAATGAAATTAATTAAAGGAAAGGATTAACAAATTAACTAAAAAAACTTTATCTTATTTAATTACCTGAAAAATGTTTTCTTCTTTTTTTGTTAGATTTTTGTTTATATAATTATTAACTAAATCTAATTAACAAAACAAATGAAATAAATTAATTACCTTGAATATTTTTTTAGAATGCTATTTTTTTAAGGCAAGGAAAAAAAACTAGAAAACAACCTAAAGAATTTTTGAGTAAATATTAAAAAGAAAAGGGTTATGTAAAGATTAATAAATAAAAAAAGAAAGAAAAGTTGGCAAAGATCCATAGCAAATGATGCCCAAAAAGGGTGCTGGGTTTTGGCCACCACTGGTCGGGTCAAACCAACCCAGACCCGACCCAGTTGCCTTCTAAAAGGGGAAAAAGCTAGGGTTTGACGCAGCCCCCCCCCCCCCCCCCTTTGTTCTCATTCTACAATCAGCAACAAAGCAGAAAGAGAAAAAAACTCGGTGCCGACCGGCCACTCATGGATCTTTTCACACCGCCCTCATCTCTCAATCTCTGTTCTTCCTTATTCCCCAAAGGTTTGAACCCCTACCATACATGGAAAACCGAAACAACCAACCCTATATCAATATCGAACCGAATCAACAACAGACATTTGATATCCTTATCCCAAATCGCAAACCCTAATACCCTTTTGATTTCGATACGCTTCACTTAACTACAACATATAAGCAGAGCAAAAATGCAATAAAAATGGAGTCAAGAACGTATATTGATTCTGCTGATACTGAGGTTGTTGGAAGTTTTGTTGAGGAGGTTGATAGACTGGCTGAGGATGAGCCGGAGCAGGGATAGTGACTGCTGCTATTGACCTTTGAACATATTGGGGCCTACCCCTGTTGATGTGAATGGCATTGGTCTCGCCAGTTCTTCTCGGACCTGCAAAAGGCTTCCTTGTACTACTGGACGAGCTGGCACCATTATCGGAAATTTTGCCCATTTTTAACAGGCTTTCAATTCTCTCCCCAGCTATGACAACATCTGCGAAGCTAGTGGAGGAGAAAGCAGCCAACCTGTCAATATACGTTCCCTGGAGAGTGTTCATAAACATGTCTGCCATTTCCCTCTCAGACATTGGTGGTTGAACGGCAGCAGCCAATTGCCTCCATCTCTGGGCATATTCTCGGAAACTTTCCCTTGACGACTGTGACATTCCCATCAGGAGAGTCCTATTGGGTGCCATGTCCAGGTTATATTGATACTGTCTAATGAAGGCCTCTGCCAGGTCCTTCCAGCATCTTACAGTTGCCCTTGTCAAGTGGGAATACCATTCCCTTGATGCTCCAGTCAAGCTGTCTTCGAAGTAAAACATCCAGAGCTTCTCATCCATTGTATAGGCCTTCAGCCTTCCCAGAAATGATTGTAGATGAGTCCGGGGGCATGAAGTCCCATTATACTTTTCGAAACAAGGAGGCTTGAACTTATGGGGGATCCTGACCCCTTCTACCAAACCCATGTCCATGACGTCGAACCCCAAAGAATTTTGAGATTCCAAGGACCTCAACTTCTCAGCCATTTCATCCAGTCTCCTATCATAAGTTTCCTCTCCAGCACCCATTACTGTAAATTGGTCCTCCTGAGGATCTTCTTGCAGTACCCTGGCTGCAGTGGTTGTTCCTTGAATGTTTGCAGGAATATTGATTTCAGGATGGAGATGGGGACCAAACACAGGAGGGTTAACATGGGGTTGTACCCTTTCATTGTTACTTGTGCCTGCAGTTCCCACATGGGGCTCATCTTGATTCCTCCCTTCTACCAAAGCTCTGAGCCTCTCCTGGCTTTGAGCCAAGTTGTTCATCACTTCCATGAATTGTGTTATCTGGGTTCTCATCTCTAATCTTTCATTTGCCATCTGGTTTCTGACCTCTGTAAGGTCTTGCTGCATCTGGTCCATTTGGATGCCCGGAAGGTTATTTCTAGTTGGGTACCTGTGTGGCCTGTTGAGAGGAAATACCCGGCGGCGAGAAATAATTCCTGAATATCACAACAGAGGTCAGTAACAATAAAACAAAACCTACAAAACAAACAAAGAGGTTAGTATGCAATGCAGTTATGCTTATTTGCTCTCAAGGTATCCGGTTTGGCCTTCAGTTTTGACCCTTCCAGACCCTTGAAGATGATGCTGTTGAAGTTGCTTTTGAAGTGAACCCAGATGGAAACTAGCACAAATATATTACAAAGGTGAAATAATACAAATTGTTCTTTTTACAACACAAGCCCTCTAAGGGGTCAAAATACATCACAAAAAGCAAAAGTACATGGAATAGGAAAAGCAACAAGCAAATGATCAAACTCCAAGGCCAAACTCATCCTCACGAACTTCCTTGAGAAGTGCTTCGGTCACAGGATCAGCCGGGCGCTCCGTGAGACCTCTGATGAGAAGGTTTCTTGTTGCAACAGCTGCAGTCAATTTCTTGTTCTGACTTTGGTCTTTAGACCTCTTCACTCCAGCTCTGATTTCTAGCTCTGATATTTCCCTCTGGGCTGCTGCCAGGGCTTCTTCCATCTGTTCCATCTTGTCCTGAACTCTCTTGTCTTCTAGAGTACGGGCCTCAGTGATCCGGACCCACCTGGCCTGACTCTCCTTCAAGTACAAGTCTGCTCTTGCTCTTTGGAACTGGGCTTCTTTACAAGCATTCTTCAGAATCTGCTCACCAGCTTTAGACTTGTTGATATAATCTCCAGACTTCTCAATCTTAGTCAAGTGTTCCACTCTCAACTTCTCCAGTCTCTCAATCTCCCTCACACCTTCACTCCTCTCCCGGAGGGTCTTCTGCAAAGCCTGGGTTAGCTTCTCATTTCTTTCCTTCAAGCTCTCAAACTCCTCCAAACTGATAGTGGCAGGGGGTGGTGCTGAAGATGACTCAGGCATGTCTTCTATGGTGAAGGGCATTCCAGAGAATTGGGCCCTGGCACGGGACCACTCATAATATTGGATTGATGCCACATTATTGCACTTCCCCAGAATGGTGACTCCCTTGGTTTGAACATTATCCCAGGCCCAGGCAGCCTGCCTAACAACAGCCAAACTAATCTTGTTCTCACAGTAGAGGGTCTCCACCAAGTCTTGCTCCCTAGGAGTATGGACCAGTGCATAGCCCAGTTGCCTCCTGAACAGCAGAGGGTTGTAATTGATACTTCCCTTAACTCCTATTAAGGGCACATTGGGAAAGTGCCCACAGCTGGTGATGATATCTCTACCCTTGGTGCTTTGAGTACACCATCTGATGTCTGCTGAAGTGAGAGTAGTGAGCCTCTTAGCCCAGTTGCTTTGCTGATGAGGATTTAGGAATGCATCTGTCCTGGGTAGATGCTTAAGAAGCCAAGCATGGAATAATGGAGCACAACACCTCACTAGCCTTCCCCTCTGCTTCTCATTCTTCTGATGTACTGAGTAATAGAGATCTCCTAGCAAAGTTGGCACTGGGTTCTTCAGGATGAACAAATGAATTGCATTCTTGCTGATGAATCGAGGCTCATCTGCAAACAACACAATTCCATATACACTTAAGGCCAACAGAGCACAAACAGCTCTCCATTCCCCCAGGGAAGCCTTCAGACTAGCTTGAGAAATTAGAAAGTCCAGATGAAAGCCAGGGATCCCAGCTTTAGAGGTCATATGCTGCTCAATCAAAGCAGGTTCCAGGTGCAGAGCTTTTGCCACCTCTCCATTGCTGGGAAAGACCATCTCAGGGTTGAAAGGAATTTCTCTCCTGATAGGCATACCAACTAATGAGGAGTACTCTTCCAATAAGGGGCTCAACTGAAAGTCTTGAAAAGTAAAACATCTCAGTGGGGGATCATAAAACTGAATGCAGGTGTGGATGAGGCTCCTCTGGGATGGGTCCAGATCCATGACCAAGTCAAGTATATCCCCATAATGCTCCCTGAATAAAGGTATGTGATCTGGAGTGATCAGGGTTTGGATCCTCCTGATGTCTGATAAGTCTGGTTGGAAGAAATGATAGGTGATGTTGCTTTTCTTTGGAGCCATGATACTGAAGACTGAGTAGGGTGCTGATGAAGATGTTGAGAAGTGGGCCACTGGCTGGCTAGTGCAAGTAACTGAAGTATATGGCTGACAAGCTGAAGCAAGTACTGGTGGAGATAGGTCAATACTACAGATGGGGTCAAAACCAAAACCAGATGAAGGTGGATACCCTGAAACACAAATAAGCAAATGTTAATATGATGCAATGGTTATGTATGCAAATAATATGCAAGGGTTTGTGCCTGAGCTGGATCTGATTAACTGCCTTGGTATAGATCCATGTGTGTTCAAGAATTCCAGATGGAGGTCTAAAAATCCAGTAACCAGGGTGGGGGACTCAAATAAAGAGCCACAAGTCCAAGGTTTTAGAATCACAAGAACTGTCCAACATGGAGTATTCTTAACAAAGTCAAAGTAACAGGGTATTCTGAGGTCAAGGTACCTGCAAACCTGTAAACAGCCCAACCCCCTCACAGGTGGTGTTCTAAAACAAGGATCCTCAGACTTGGATCAGTTATGAGAAGTGTAAACACTTCTAACCCGGAGGTACAATGTTTACAATAACCATAAAAGTTCCTCCTCTAATTCACCTCAGTTTCTGAAGGTCAATACTAAAAGGTCATCCAGACTTAGCAGGCTTCCCAGATAGCCCTAGCATTGCAGGAAATCTGCAACACAGAGTTCTCAAGAAGAAACCCATATCTGAACCGTGTTTCATATTCCCGCACCAGACCGAGATGGAATGGGAAATAATATGATTCACTCTAGCCTAGGTGTCACTCAGGTCCCAGGTATAGGACCTTAACTCTCAATGAAACACCCACCCACCAAAGCAACACCAGATCCAGCCAGACAGCATGACAGTATGATATATGTAAAGCAATAAAGAAAGCAGTAAAGCAACTGTACATAAAGTAAAAGTAAACACAAATATACAAACACCAATAAGCACATAACACCCCAGTAAACACAAATCAAACAAGCGCTAGGAGGAACCCACAAAAAGAACCAGAAGCCCTGGTTACAGTATAAGGTATCCCCAGCAGAGTCGCCAAGCTGTCGCTCCCGATAAATGGGACTGGCCCAGATAAAGGTACAGACGCGAACGGTCGGCGAGAGGGAACAGTGAGAACACACAGCCGTGAACCCACTGGAGATGAATAGAGTCGCCAGCTAGGCATTTTTATCCCGGAGGAAAGGCAATGCTGCATAGACCTAGAAAGATACGGATAAGACGGTTTGCGAACCAGAGAGACTGAGAAAGGGGGTTGGTTACAACCTGGGAAGGTATTAGCACCCAGATTGTCCGTCGTACTCGACGGGATCCACGCTTAAAAGATTTGTGTTTTAAAGGGGTAGTGTCAGTGCAATCTGTGTATGAAATAGCTGGAAGAGATGTACAGGTGTCAGTGTGAAAGAGAGTGAAGTGTATAAATGAAGTGTCAGTGTAAGAGGTGAATGGAATGCTCAAGATCATGAGGCTTAAAGAATAAAGCTAGAAAGAGGGGGAATGTACAGAGACTTTTGTTCGATAACTGTTAAGCTATGCCTACGTATCCTCTCGTGCAATGAGGAAGTCAGAACACCGTAGTTCGACCCAAAGAGACTGAGAGATGAATTGACTTGATGAACTGCTTGCTTGCCTATACTCAAGTGTATGATCTGTCTGGCACAGATGCAAACTGTCTTGCATTAGACGGAAGAAGCAAGTTCTCGTTTGTGAGTGAATGAGATGAGAAAAGAATCCCGAAGGAGACGATTATTGTTTGTTTTTGTGTCTTCAGTCTTTTATTGCTTTTGAGAGTTTGTCATAAGATAACGAGCTTAAGCCTAAACCAATGGATTTAGTAAACTCATCACATCTTCCCTCTGATTAGGGGTAATGAGAATACCTTAAGTGTGAAGTCAGATTCTCACACTTAATCACCTTTGGTATAGGATTAAGATCATTAACCTACTTGTGATTATTTAGATGTTTTTGGTGTTTTTGTTTAGTGCTAAGTAATGAGGTTAAGCCATAATCAAGGATTTAACAGACTCATTACACCATCCTAATAGAAGGATGATAGATGAGAATGTTTAAGCTGAGGAAAGCTCCTCAACTTAATCCATGATTAGGGATTAAACCCATGACAAAACAAACCTTTATTAGATGGATTTTAGTTAATAATATGATGATGAAGTGAATTTTATGATTTGTAAGACAACTTGAGGGGGACTTGTCCATTAACACTAGGGTTAGTCCTTCTTAACCACTTAAGGAAGAATTAGAACCCTAATGCAAGGCCCAAGTTACAAGTGTGATGTCTTGATGATTATTAAGTGAATTGATTAAGAGATTTAAACACCTTAAGGGTTTAACACTTAGGATTAAAGTTATACACTCCATCCTAAGAGAAGGATGCAGGCATAAGCTTAATCACAAAGTCTTAAAGCCTTTAGGGTTTAATCCCTGATTATGAGGTGAGAAGAGAAGACTCAAAGAGAGACACAAAGGTAAAACTATGAGGGGAGACTAATCAAAACCCTATTTCATGTTCATGCTTGGTTGATCCTAAGGTTTGTGAGGTTTCCAAGAACAGTCTTCAAAGGAGCCACCAGGAAGCAGATGAACAGAATCAAGAGAAGCAAAGTGACTTGCTCCATTCAAGAAGTCAAGTCACTTGAAGAAAGAAAGTGGGAAGAACAAGAATGAGCAAGCTCAATCTCAAGCACATACATAAATGCAGCAATGGATGCAAGAGAGATGAAAAGAAAAGTTGTGAGAAGTGAAGGCAAATTCACTTCTCAAGCTTACTTACCACCTGAAATGTTAGAAAGAAAGGCAATGCAATGCAAGATGAGATGGGATGGCAATGATGCTAAACAAAACCAGAAGCATGTTGATGATGATTATGATGTTATGAGATGCTATGGACATGAGGCAAGTCATGGGGATGTTCATACAAGATCATGGATGCAAATGATGCAAGCTAAGGAGCATGGACAAGCATGAAATGTTATGAAGCATACAAGACAAATGACATGGCAAATAAGTAATGCAATGATCAAACATGCTTCCTATATGTCTTAAGATGTCAAATGAATCACAAGAATGCACAAAATGCAAAGACAAGTCATGTTATGCCAGGAAATGCAAGAAGGATGCAAGAGAAAGCCCAAATTAGGGTTTATGGATCAAACATCAAACAAAAAACCAAAACAGAAACAAACCCTAAGATAAAAAATGGAAAATGGTACTCAAAGAAACCCTAAACCTATAATGAACCACTGTCCAAAGGGGAGCTCTCAACTCTCAACCAAACTCAAGATATGAATTTTACAAGTTATTAGGGTTTTTTAGGGTTCTTGACAAAAGAAATGCCAAACAAATAGAAAATGAGGAATCAAACCATGGCCATTTTATCTTAGAAACTACATGCTAAATAGAAAACAATGCAAGAAGAACCAATGTCCAACTCTTCTCCAATAGGCAGAAATAAATTTTTGAATCCATGATCAAAATAATGCATAAAAAATGATTTAATTCAATGAAAAATTCTTAAAATGCATCAAGATCAAAAAGAAATTTGGTTTGAAGGTTGGACAATGTTTCTAAATGTCTTAGAACATTTCATGAATTTTTTTTGTAATTTTTAAATATCTAAAAGTATTTTTAATTAATTAATTCTCATTAATCAATTAAAAATAATCTTTTAAATATTTAAAAATACTTTTTAAATGATAAAAAATAAAATAAAAATATTTTTGGGTCTTAAAAATTAATAAAACTTTTAGGAAAAAGTTTCATAATTTTTAAGAATTTTTAACTATTTTTAAATAATTATGCAAAACAAAAGAAAAAGAAAAGAAAATAAATGAATTAAATCTGAATTAATTGGAAGTCAACAGATCCTATGGTGGAGATTTAAACTGGCCAGCGCGCGCATTGACTACCCGCCACATCTCACGGCTCAAATTCAAACTTGCTAATTACACTGATTAAGCCCTAATTGTGCCCTAATGACATTCAGGCGACCGGAACAGTGTTCCGGTCGTCTTCTCCGGCCATCCCCAAAATCAATCTCTCTCCCTAGGCCATTTTAAGAGCTCTAACTCTCCAGAAATCATCTTCCACTCATCCTAAACACGAATCCAGCATCAAATCACATTTAAACTCACACACAAACAAGAATCGAAGCAATGAAATTTCTAGGTCAAACTTTCAGAACAACATAACATGCTCATTTCTGGCTTATTTTCAAAAGTAAAGAGATCCCAATGATCAGTGTAACATGCACAACAAGATTTTAACAAGAGAAATAAGTTCTGGGAAAAAAGTTCATGGTGTCACCTGAGATGGAGCTCTTGATTCAGGAGCTCTTTGGATGATCCTTTGGCTCAATCTGGTCCCAATGGTCCACCTTTGAAGCTTTGGATGCTTAGTTGGAGTTTAAGCAACCTCCTGAGTGAGTTTGCAGCAGCTCTGACCAAGGGAGGGTAAAAATCGTATCTGAGATACAGGGTGTTTCAGGCCAAAACAAAGGGTGGTTTCTGGTCAGTGAGGTGAGTGGAGATTGTTGGTGGAGTTTGTTCTTGTGTTTGAGGTTTGTGGAGGGAGATTCGAAGGAAAATGCAGGCTGAGATGAAAATGGTGAAGTGGCTTTGTGGTTGGTTTCAGGCCTGTGTTCTTGGTGCTTTGTGGTCTATGGAGCAAGGTGAGTTGATTAGTGAAGATGGTTTGAGTGTTTGCAAGCTGTGGAGGCAGATTCGAAGCAAGTTGCAAGATGAGGTGATTTTGTGAATGTCATCAATGAGAGAGCTTCAGCCTTGCTTAGTACTTGGAATGGCTTGCAAAATGATATGTTATTTTAATCCTATAGGTCAGATGATGTGACCTGGCCTATAGTGATTGGTAAGTTTACTTTTGCATAAAGTCCAACTTTTGTGTAAGGCAAGTATGGTGAGGTGCTAGGCAAGTACAATGGGCATGGGCTGCGCAGCATGATGAGTGTGTGAGGCTAGCTTGATTCAAGGACCAATGCAGCAAGTTGGTGAAGAGAAATGAGTGGTTTTGCAACTTGTTATAACTTTGGTTCACATGTGAAAGTCTTGTTCCAAAAGTCATGAAACATGAGCAATGCCTAGTTCATTCTGAATTTTAGGACTTACATGATGTTTGTGTGCTGGTTTGGAATGGATTAGAGGTCACATAATGCATTGGTTCATGACTTTGCAAAATTTCCATTTGAAGCATGCCTTGAAAAACAATGATTTTTGCCAACTTTGTCTTGCCATAACTTTTGATCCAAGAAGAGTTTGATCATGTTCTTGTACTTTTTGAAAAGGGAAAAATGAGATCTACAACTTTCATGACCAAAGTTTTTCCATTTGAAGCATTTTTGGATCAATAATCAAAGCTTGAAAAATGACCTAAAATGATGCATTCTTGAAAAGTCAACTATGCCCAAAAAGTCAACATTTGCAAAAACCCTAAATTCTTGATTTTTATGAACTTCAACCTCCTTCCATGATCAAATAAAGATCATATACACTCAAAATGATGAAGATCACCCATTGGTTGGGTCATTGGGGGCCTCAGATGCCCTGATTTTACACTGACTTGTCTGAAAAGTCAACCTTTGATCAGATGACTTCCCCATGGAATTTCTTCATGAAAATTGATATGCATACTCCCTATACCATATAGAGATCAATTGAAACAAGAATGACCAAACAATTTGGAGTTATGGCCTCTGAAACCAAAACCCTAATTTTCAGTCAACTGTGCAGTCTAGCCTGGCTCTGCATCCACTCAAACCCTAGTTCTTGTGATTCCTTTGAAGTTTTGACTTTGAGAGGATGGAATATGATATATGAACACACATGGACCCCTTTGAGTTGATTAGTGGCCTTTGGGGTGGCTCAAGATGCTTTGGGATTGCTCAGATCACAAACCCTAGGTGCAGATGCCTTAGAGGCTATGCAGTGAATCAAAAATGAGATGCGAGATGATATGATTGTGTTCATGCATATGAGATGATCACAAGCCATGGTGTGAATGGGTGAGGGCAAATTTGGGGTGTTTACAGCTTCCCCTATTCAAACATGAGTTAGTTGTGCAGGTTGTAAGCGACGGCTTAACAGGCCAAACAAGATAACTTGTGGTTGAATACCAAAGACAGTCCAAAATTTGCACTCACGGAATGAAGAAGAGAAGGGATATAGATTGTAAAAGCAAATAAAGTATACTGTAAAGTGTGGGCGGCAGAGGACGACCGTCGAGCAGAGGACGACTGCTGGGTAAATAGCAATGGCGGGGACGGCCGACACGCTGGGGATATAAGGTAAAGCTAAGACGGGGACGGCCGACTAGCTGGGAAAATAAGATCATGATGGGACGGCCATCAAGATAAAGTAAGATTCTCTGGGAATTAATGAAACATGACGGGGACGGCCATCAAGTTCATAAAGGTAAAGTAACCAACGACGGGGACGGCCATCGGGCTAAAAAAGAAAAGGGACCACGACGGGGACGGCCATCGGGTTAAAGAATAAATGAAATAAACAGATAATGGGGTACGGCCATCAAAGGTGAAGGACGATCACCTAGCAGGGGACGGCTGCTCTGTTGGGGATAAAAGGAATATGATGGGGACGACCATCAAAGGTGGAGGACGACCACCTGGCAGGGTACGGCTGCCGAAAATATCAACGATGGGGACGGCCATCGGATAGAAAAGGTCAACGATGGGGACGGCCATCGGACGAGCATGATGGAGGACGACCATCAAGAAGTGGAGGACGACCACTCAGCAGGGGACGGCTGCTCTCGAGGCTTATCATAACACAGGACGAGTGTTAGATAACCAAAGATCAACAATGGGGACGGCCATTGGATAAAGTGATGAAGGACGATCATCAAGAGGTGGAGGACGACCACCTAGCAGGGGACGGCTGCTAAATCAACGATGGGGACGGCCATCGAATGAGCATGATGGGGGACGACCATCAAGAAGTGGAGGACGACCACTCAGCAGGGTACGGCTGCTCTCAGGGTTATCATGACACAGGACGAGCGTCAGATAAAAAGAAAATTGATTGTTGGTGATCTACTGGGGATCTAGTGAACACGGACGAGCGTTCACAACCAAGAAAGGAAAGTATAAGTGTTTGGAAAGTATAAGTGTTTGGTATTGTATAGATTATAGATGCGGACGAGCATTCTTAAGGCTATGATACGGACGGGTATCATGTAGAAACAAACTGACACATGTTCAGAGATGATGATACGGACGAGTATCAACGGGTTAACAAGGAACACGGACGAGTGTTGAATCTGAAGGGACTCTTCTAGGGAATAGTAGACACAGACGAGTGTCTATGTTCAAGAAGACACAAGTGTTTGACACAGTGTATGGATTAAAGATGCGGACGAGCATCCTTAAGACTTATGATACGGACGAGCATCATGCAGAAACAAACATTAGACGCAATGTTCTGAGATGATGATACGGACGAGTACCAACTGGTTAACAAAGAACAAGGACTATTGTCGAATCTGTGGGGGTATGAGTGATGGTGTATACAAGATACGGGCGAGTATCTGTATAAGTGTACCAATGAGTAGTGAGTATATATATAAGTGTTTATCTGCTGGGGAGAGTGACACAGACGAGTGTCAAAAGAGAAAAGTAGCATTATCAAGTATATGAGTGGTAAAGGTGTAAGCGAATGCGCTGGGGATATGACACGGACGGGTGTCGAGAAAAGTGTATATATGGACATGTGTGGGTGCAAAGAGGATGTCTTTGGCTTTCTGCTGGTGACATGACACGGACGGGTGTCATGAAGTATCTGTAATACGGGTGATTTTGTTTGTAGAGAAAGTTCAGGCGACTTTACTGGGGAGTGATGACACGGACGGGTGCCAAAAGGTGTATATACTGGTGTTTGTGATTTGTGAGGCAACTGTTTTTGCTGGGACTCTGGTGAGGATTTCTGTACAATGATGATGAACGGTTATTATCCACAAGCGTTAATTCATAACATGGCTTATGATTATGCTATGTGTTTGATTTTTTTGCCGTAATGCTCCGTATTAGACGGAATGCTACGCTCTGAGGGGATAGTATGATGCGGATGCTATGATTATGCAAAGGGGCACCGATCCGGGATTCGGATCCCGTCGCTGCGAAGATCTCTGGACCTCCCAGCTGGGGATAAGATCATTGATAGACCTAGTGAGACGTATCCACTTGGGGGTATAGGTCATTGACTGACATATCCTTGTAACATGGGACCCAGCTGGGGTTTGTAGAAGCTTTCTTCCTCTCTGTTGTGACTTCTTCGTGCGTTGCTCTTCTGAATAGAGGCTGGGGAAGGTTGTTGGTCACTCAGCTGGGGAGAGTGATGAGAGGCAACTCGGCTGGGGATAGAGCATTTCGGATGCTGATATCTTTTGTTGTTTTGCCAGCTTGCTGAGACGTAACTGGCATGCCCCAAGTTGCGTTCTGAATACCTGCAATCCTACAAGGATAAGGAAACGTACAAAAGGTCCCGAGGTATCCTTTATTGGATTCCGTCATAGGAATTAAGTACTTTCAAGAGTAATCACATTCCCTGTAAGCATGTGTTTTTATTTTTAGAGAAAGGCATCTGTACTTATGCAATTGTATTTTCAGAGATATCAGACAATTCTTTGCAAAACATAAATGTAAAAAACGAAACATGACTGAAAATCAGATTTTATTAATTCATGTGCCCTGAATTGGCAAGATACAGTCAAAGAAACATATCTCCTGAAATGAGGAGATTGTTACGAATTGAAAAACAAAGTGCTGGCAATGCTGACGACGCTTTCAAGGAGCTCCCCCCTCTGCTATGACTCGTATGACAATGACGTTCTTCTCGTCTTGCTTTCTGGAGAGAGTTGATTCTGATTGAAGCTTGATCCTTTGGAGCTTACCAAGTTGTAGGTGATACAGACGAATTCAGAATGCAGTGGTTCGCTTATTCCCTTATTTTGCATGGATCGCCCTTTCGGGTTTTCAATCCATCGGGATACCCATTTTTGCCTGAGTTGTCCAATGCGGCTTTTCAACTCAGCGGGTGTACATTTTTTTGTTTATTTCCCTTATTTTTGCCCGAGTCTTTTATTCTGTTTTTGACTCGTCGGGATGCCCTATTTTTGCCTGGACTTACATTCTGTTTTTATGTCCAGCGGGTCATTTTCATGCGAAGTATTTTTTAACTGCATCTGAATTCACAGGGGATGGGAAATCTTCACCGTCCATGGTGCTGAGCATCAGTGCTCCGCCAGAGAAAACTTTCTTTACAACGAATGGTCCTTCATAATTCGGAGTCCATTTGCCCCTGTGGTCTGTATGAGGAGGGAGGATTCTTTTCAGCACAAGATCTCCCACTTGGTACTCTCGGTGCCTGACTTTCTGATCGAAGGATTTCTTCATTCTCTTCTGATATAGCTGCCCATGACAGATTGCAGCCAATCTTTTCTCTTCAATCAGACTCAGTTGTTCGAATCGGGACCGAACCCATTCTGCTTCACTCAGTTTAACATCCATTAATACCCGTAACGAGGGTAGTTCAACTTCAACAGGTAGGACTGCTTCCATACCATATACAAGCTGATACGGTGTTGCCCCAGTGGATGTTCTGATTGACGTGCGGTACCCATGCAAGGCAAACGGTAGCATTTCATGCCAGTCTTTGTATGTGATTACCATCTTCTGCACAATCTTCTTAATATTCTTATTCGCTGCCTCAACAGCGCCATTCATCTTTGGCCTGTAAGGAGAAGAATTGTGATGTTGGATCTTGAAGTCCCGGCACAGCTCTGCCATCATTTTGTTGTTTAAATTGGAACCATTATCAGTAATGATTCGCTCGGGCACTCCATACCGACAGATGATATCTCTCTTCAGAAATCGGGCTACCACTTGTCTTGTAACATTTGCATATGAGGCTGCTTCAACCCACTTGGTGAAATAATCAATGGCGACCAGGATGAATCTGTGACCATTCGAAGCAGTTGGCTCAATCTTGCCAATCATATCAATGCCCCACATGGCAAAGGGCCACGGTGAAGACATTATGTTCAAAGGATTGGGAGGCACATGTACCTTATCTGCATAGATCTGGCATTTGTGGCATTTTCTGGCGTAAGCACAACAGTCTGCATCCATTGTGATCCAGTAATAGCCTGATCTTAATAGCTTTTTAGCCATGGCATGCCCTCCGGCATGGGTACCAAAGGACCCTTCGTGCACTTCATGCATCAACAAATCTGCTTCCATCCTGTCAACACATCTGAGGAGTACCATATCAAAGTTCCTTTTGTATAAAGACCCATCAGTGTTCAGAAAGAAACTACCAGCAAGCCTTCTCAAAGTCTTCTTATCATTGGAAGATGCCCCAGGTGGGTATGTTTGATCCTCCAAGAAGCATTTAATGTCATGGAACCAAGGCTTATCTTCTTTTACAACATTCGCTGCAAATACATATGCTGGTCTATCAAGTCTAGACACTGAAATCTGGGGTACAAAGTTAGCAGCTTGAACTTTGATCATGGATGAAATGGTAGCAAGAGCATCTGCAAACTGATTCTCGTCCCGAGGGATATACTCAAGTTTGACCGTTGTAAAGAAAGTCAGTAACCTTCTCGTATAATCCCTGTAAGGTATCAGATGATCCTGGTGGGTGTACCATTTTCCGTTGGTTTGATTAACTACCAGAGCCGAATCTCCGAATACGGTCAATGTCTTGATCCTGAGGTCAATAGCTTCCTCAAGACCCATAATGCAAGCTTCGTATTCAGCTTCGTTGTTAGTGCAGTTGAAAGTGAGTTTTGCCGAGAAAGGCATGTGAACTCCTTTAGGTGTAATGAGTACTGCACCAACACCACGACCATTCATATTAACAGCCCCATCAAACATCATAGTCCATTCTTCTTCTGGGTCAGGCCCTTCAGTGTGAATAGGCTCTTCATAATCTTTTGCTTTAATGAACATGATGTCTTCATCAGGGAAGTCAAACCTCATAGGCTGGTAGTCATCAATGGGTTGCTCAGCAAGATATTCAGATAGTACACTGCCCTTGATGGCTTTCTGAGATGTGTACTGTATGTCGTATTCTGTGAGAATCATCTGCCATCTTGCAACCCGTCCGGTAAGAGCTGGCTTCTCGAAAATGTACTTAACCGGATCCATTTTTGAGATCAATAAGGTAGTGTGGGTCAACATATACTGTCTCAGTCGGCGAGCAGCCCACGCTAAAGCACAGCAAGTTTTCTCGAGCAGTGAATAACGTTGTTCACAGTCGGTAAACTTTTTGCTTAGGTAGTATATTGCATACTCTTTTCGACCAGACTCGTCATGCTGGCCTAGCACACACCCCATTGACTCTTCTAATACTGTCAAGTACATGATCAGAGGTCTTCCTTCAACTGGCGGCATAAGGATTGGAGGTTCTTGTAAATACTCCTTGATCTTGTCAAAAGCCTTCTGGCAATCTTCGTTCCACCTGACCGTCTGTTCCTTTCTTAACAGCTTGAACAAGGGCTCACAGGTTGCTGTGAGGTGGGATATGAACCGTGAGATGTAGTTCAATCGACCTAAGAACCCTCGAACTTCTTTCTCAGTTTTCGGTGCAGGCATCTCTTGAATGGCTTTGACTTTATCAGGGTCCACTTCAATCCCTTTCTCGCTTACAATAAAGCCCAGCAGCTTACCGGATCGCACCCCGAACGTACATTTGTTGGGGTTCAGCTTCAATTGGTACTTCCTCAGGCGCTTGAACAACTTCAGTAGATTCACCAGGTGATCTTCCTCTGTAAGGGACTTGGCGATCATATCATCCACATAACATTCTATTTCCTTGTGGATCATATCGTGAAATAATGTCACCATAGCCCGCTGATATGTGGCACCAGCATTCTTCAGTCCGAATGGCATCACCTTGTAACAGAACGTGCCCCAAGGTGTAATGAATGTTGTCTTCTCCATGTCTTCAGGTGACATCTTGATCTGATTATATCCTGAAAATCCATCCATGAAGGAGAATACCGAGAACTGAGCCGTGTTATCCACCAATACATCAATGTGAGGTAATGGGAAGTCATCTTTCGGGCTGGCTCTGTTCAGATCCCGGTAGTCGACACACATTCTTACTTTGCCATCCTTCTTAGGCACAGGTACTATGTTAGCAACCCACGGCGGGTAGCTAGTTACAGCAAGGAACCCGGCGTCCCATTGCTTTTGTACCTCCTCCTTGATTTTCATAGCCATGTCTGGACGAGTACGGCGCAGCTTCTGTTTAACTGGTGGGCATTCTTCTCTCAAAGGCAGCTTGTGCACAACTATATCGGTATCCAACCCTGGCATATCTTGATACGACCAAGCAAACACATCAACATACTCTTGAAGCAGATCTATCAGTTGTCTTTTCACTGAGTCTTGCAGGCAGGCCCCGATTTTGACCTCTTTCACGTCTTCGTCCGTACCAAGGTTAACCACTTCAATCTCCTCCTGATGAGGAGTAATAACCTTTTCCTCCTGTCTCAACAACCTGGCTAGCTCTTCAGGAAGCTCATATTCTTCATCAACCCCTTCATCAGCTTGATTGATTGGATTGTCAAAGTCATACGATGTCATAGCCGTGCTGTTGTCGGTGCTGTCTGGAAGGCACTCTCTGCAAGGGTTAAGTTTGTTCATTTTAGTGATTGATTTTAATCTTGCTTTAGAAAAAAGTGAAATGAAGTTATCATTTTGAAAACACCGCCATTCATTTTTGTACAAAAAGAAAAATGGAAAAACAGTGAGCAGAAAAGAAAAAAAGACTCGTTTGTAAAAAGATGTCTGATATTTCATTAATTTAATCTTGTTTGCACAAAAGTACAGATGGCCCTGATTACAAAATGAGTCTTATCATCTTGGGCAAGATGCAAGACTTTGATGCATGCTATAAAAATACAGGAAATAATAATTACTCTGCTTGAGTAACTCTTATAATTTCCTGGGAAGACCAGTTCGAGACACTGCTCCCCGGGATCTTTGGACGAATCCAATTCTCCAGATTGCGCTCCTCTTCCAGCTCGTCTTCCAGACAGTTGATAGCATCGGGGGTGAGCATCCCCCCACTGACAAAACCTGGCTCTGCAGCAGCCTTCGCTTGATGTTGAGTTGGTTTGTAACCCAACCCAAATTTGTCCTTCTTCTCCCCCACAGCTAAGACCTTGCCCCAGCCTAGGGCAGTTCCTTCCTCAACAACCTTTCGGGCTTTCTGGTAAGATGACATGGAGATACCTGACACAGCAGATGCTTCATTGACATTCAAGGCCTCAAAACCTTGTCTCATTGTCTCATGGATCTCTCCATCCATCTCAATGTATTTATACGTAGCCAGATGGCTAACGAAAATATCCTCTTCCCCACAGATTGTGACAACTTGGCCCTCCCACTCAAATTTTAACTTTTGGTGAAGGGTAGACGTTATTGCGCCGGCGGCGTGAATCCAGGGTCTACCCAACAAACAGCTGTAGGCAGGCTGAATGTCCATCACATAGAAGATAGTTTTAAAGGTCTGCGGGCCAATTGTCACGGGCAGCTCAATCTCTCCCAGAACCGATCTCTTCGAACCATCAAAGGCTCTTACCACCAGGTTGCTGGGTCTCAATGCCAATCCATCATATTCTAACTTCACCAGAGCCTTCTTTGGCAAGACATTCAGGGAAGAACCTGTGTCCACCAGCACATGAGAAAGGACAGCTCCTTTGCATTCCATGGTTATGTGCAAGGCTTTGTTGTGGTTGCGGCCATCCACTGTCAGGTCAGAATTGGTAAACCCTAGCCCATTGCTAGCAGTAACGTTTCCAACCACGGTTTCCAACTGGTTGACAGTAATCTCCTCAGGCACGTAAGCTGCGTGCAAGACTTTAAGTAGTGCATTCCGATGGGCTTCGGAGCACATAAGCAGTGAGAGGATAGAGATTTTGGATGGCGTCTGGTGAAGCTGATCCACAACTTTATAATCACTTTTTTTGATGATCCGCATGAACTCATCAACTTCCTGATCGAACGGAGTCTTCAGGGTTTCTTTGGCAACCTGATCTTCCTGCACCGGGCCTTTTCCCTTTGCCTTGGCAGCAGCTTCTGCTTCGGCAGTAGGTCTTTGAATTTGTGGGGCGAAGAGACGTCCGCTTCGGGTGAAGCCTCCGCCTCCCCCCACATTGTCTACTTGTGGTGCAGGTGCTGTTGTTTCAAGAGTGATTCTTTTTCCTTCCCAGTACACGTCAGAGCCATAGTGCCAAGGGATGGCCCTATTGCTTTCATATGGTACTGGTCCAGGCACCGTGACAGTGACTGGACTGATTGCCGCTGCTGAAGGGACTGTTATTGTTTGTGGATCATAAAAGATTGTAACTGGTGCTCCGGCGGGAGCAGCACCCTCTGAATGGTAGGCGGAATTATCTTCAGGATCGTAGAATATGGTAACAGTGGAGACATCTTCGTGATTGATTGCTGGTGTTGTAGGAGGTATTGTTGGAAGGACTGTTGTTGTTGTTGATGGAGATTCGAAATGGGATGAAGCTGAAGTTGTAGCAGGAGAAACTGTTGAAAACTGATCATTTGGGAGGACAGATGGAGTACTTGTTGATGTTGCTGGTGAATTGTCGGGAACAATAGTTGCTGCAGTTGTAGGAGGGTCTGAAACCGTTGTTGATGAAGTTGCCGGATTTGTCGGGAATGATGTAGTGATCTGTAGTAGGCCACTCTGAATAAGGCTGTCAATGCCATTTCTCAAGTCCTCACACCCATTCCATGAAATATTGCAATAGGGGCACCCTAGTTCACACCCCGGAAATATTTGGTTTTCACGGAGCTGAGCTTTGATTTCCACCAATGGTGTCCGGATCTGATCCACACTAGTTATTAAATAAGACGGTTGGTCTTCTTCAATAGCATTAATTCGGGGACCACCATGGTTTGGCATTGGGTTTTTATTGACATTGGGCGGAGGTGCAAAATTCAGAGCCTTGGAGTCTACCAAGTCCTGTACCTTCATATGCAGAGCCCTGCATTTTTCTGTACTGTGACCAGGCGCGTTGGAATGAAAAGCACACCTAGCATTAGAGTCATAGTTTCTTGGTAGACTATTGGGATCCGGAGGTGCCAACGTTCTTAGCTCAACCAGGTTGAGTTTCAGAAGTTGTGGCAGCAAGGCAGCATACGGCATTGGGATCGGGTCGATCACTCTATTAGCTTGGGATGGCCTCTGTTGGAATGGCCTCTGTTGATTGTTGTTGTTGGTGTTGTTGTAGTTTCTTGGAGGATATTGATTCTGCTGATACTGAGGTTGTTGGAAGTTTTGTTGAGGAGGTTGATAGACTGGCTGAGGATGAGCCGGAGCAGGGATAGTGACTGCTGCTATTGACCTTTGAACATATTGGGGCCTACCCCTGTTGATGTGAATGGCATTGGTCTCTCCAGTTCTTCTCGGACCTGCAAAAGGCTTCCTTGTACTACTGGACGAGCTGGCACCATTATCGGAAATTTTGCCCATTTTTAATAGGCTTTCAATTCTCTCCCCAGCTATGACAACATCTGCGAAGCTAGTGGAGGAGAAAGCAGCCAACCTGTCAATATACGTTCCCTGGAGAGTGTTCATAAACATGTCTGCCATTTCCCTCTCAGACATTGGTGGTTGAACGGCAGCAGCCAATTGCCTCCATCTCTGGGCATATTCTCGGAAACTTTCCCTTGACGACTGTGACATTCCCATCAGGAGAGTCCTATTGGGTGCCATGTCCAGGTTATATTGATACTGTCTAATGAAGGCCTCTGCCAGGTCCTTCCAGCATCTTACAGTTGCCCTTGTCAAGTGGGAATACCATTCCCTTGATGCTCCAGTCAAGCTGTCTTCGAAGTAAAACATCCAGAGCTTCTCATCCATTGTATAGGCCTTCAGCCTTCCCAGAAATGATTGTAGATGAGTCCGGGGGCATGAAGTCCCATTATACTTTTCGAAACAAGGAGGCTTGAACTTATGGGGGATCCTGACCCCTTCTACCAAACCCATGTCCATGACGTCGAACCCCAAAGAATTTTGAGATTCCAAGGACCTCAACTTCTCAGCCATTTCATCCAGTCTCCTATCATAAGTTTCCTCTCCAGCACCCATTACTGTAAATTGGTCCTCCTGAGGATCTTCTTGCAGTACCCTGGCTGCAGTGGCTGTTCCTTGAATGTTTGCAGGAATATTGATTTCAGGATGGAGATGGGGACCAAACACAGGAGGGTTAACATGGGGTTGTACCCTTTCATTGTTACTTGTGCCTGCAGTTCCCACATGGGGCTCATCTTGATTCCTCCCTTCTACCAAAGCTCTGAGCCTCTCCTGGCTTTGAGCCAAGTTGTTCATCACTTCCATGAATTGTGTTATCTGGGTTCTCATCTCTAATCTTTCATTTTCCATCTGGTTTCTGACCTCTGTAAGGTCTTGCTGCATCTGGTCCATTTGGATGCCCGGAAGGTTATTTCTAGTTGGGTACCTGTGTGGCCTGTTGAGAGGAAATACCCGGCGGCGAGCAATAATTCCTGAATATCACAACAGAGGTCAGTAACAATAAAACAAAACCTACAAAACAAACAAAGAGGTTAGTATGCAATGCAGTTATGCTTATTTGCTCTCAAGGTATCCGGTTTGGCCTTCAGTTTTGACCCTTCCAGACCCTTGAAGATGATGCTGTTGAAGTTGCTTTTGAAGTGAACCCAGATGGAAACTAGCACAAATATATTACAAAGGTGAAATAATACAAATTGTTCTTTTTACAACACAAGCCCTCTAAGGGGTCAAAATACATCACAAAAAGCAAAAGTACATGGAATAGGAAAAGCAACAAGCAAATGATCAAACTCCAAGGCCAAACTCATCCTCACGAACTTCCTTGAGAAGTGCTTCGGTCACAGGATCAGCCGGGCGCTCCGTGAGACCTCTGATGAGAAGGTTTCTTGTTGCAACAGCTGCAGTCAATTTCTTGTTCTGACTTTGGTCTTTAGACCTCTTCACTCCAGCTCTGATTTCTAGCTCTGATATTTCCCTCTGGGCTGCTGCCAGGGCTTCTTCCATCTGTTCCATCTTGTCCTGAACTCTCTTGTCTTCTAGAGTACGGGCCTCAGTGATCCGGACCCACCTGGCCTGACTCTCCTTCAAGTACAAGTCTGCTCTTGCTCTTTGGAACTGGGCTTCTTTACAAGCATTCTTCAGAATCTGCTCACCAGCTTTAGACTTGTTGATATAATCTCCAGACTTCTCAATCTTAGTCAAGTGTTCCACTCTCAACTTCTCCAGTCTCTCAATCTCCCTCACACCTTCACTCCTCTCCCGGAGGGTCTTCTGCAAAGCCTGGGTTAGCTTCTCATTTCTTTCCTTCAAGCTCTCAAACTCCTCCAAACTGATAGTGGCAGGGGGTGGTGCTGAAGATGACTCAGGCATGTCTTCTATGGTGAAGGGCATTCCAGAGAATTGGGCCCTGGCACGGGACCACTCATAATATTGGATTGATGCCACATTATTGCACTTCCCCAGAATGGTGACTCCCTTGGTTTGAACATTATCCCAGGCCCAGGCAGCCTGCCTAACAACAGCCAAACTAATCTTGTTCTCACAGTAGAGGGTCTCCACCAAGTCTTGCTCCCTAGGAGTATGGACCAGTGCATAGCCCAGTTGCCTCCTGAACAGCAGAGGGTTGTAATTGATACTTCCCTTAACTCCTATTAAGGGCACATTGGGAAAGTGCCCACAGCTGGTGATGATATCTCTACCCTTGGTGCTTTGAGTACACCATCTGATGTCTGCTGAAGTGAGAGTAGTGAGCCTCTTAGCCCAGTTGCTTTGCTGATGAGGATTTAGGAATGCATCTGTCCTGGGTAGATGCTTAAGAAGCCAAGCATGGAATAATGGAGCACAACACCTCACTAGCCTTCCCCTCTGCTTCTCATTCTTCTGATGTACTGAGTAATAGAGATCTCCTAGCAAAGTTGGCACTGGGTTCTTCAGGATGAACAAATGGATTGCATTCTTGCTGATGAATCGAGGCTCATCTGCAAACAACACAATTCCATATACACTTAAGGCCAACAGAGCACAAACAGCTCTCCATTCCCCCAGGGAAGCCTTCAGACTAGCTTGAGAAATTAGAAAGTCCAGATGAAAGCCAGGGATCCCAGCTTTAGAGGTCATATGCTGCTCAATCAAAGCAGGTTCCAGGTGCAGAGCTTTTGCCACCTCTCCATTGCTGGGAAAGACCATCTCAGGGTTGAAAGGAATTTCTCTCCTGATAGGCATACCAACTAATGAGGAGTACTCTTCCAATAAGGGGCTCAACTGAAAGTCTTGAAAAGTAAAACATCTCAGTGGGGGATCATAAAACTGAATGCAGGTGTGGATGAGGCTCCTCTGGGATGGGTCCAGATCCATGACCAAGTCAAGTATATCCCCATAATGCTCCCTGAATAAAGGTATGTGATCTGGAGTGATCAGGGTTTGGATCCTCCTGATGTCTGATAAGTCTGGTTGGAAGAAATGATAGGTGATGTTGCTTTTCTTTGGAGCCATGATACTGAAGACTGAGTAGGGTGCTGATGAAGATGTTGAGAAGTGGGCCACTGGCTGGCTAGTGCAAGTAACTGAAGTATATGGCTGACAAGCTGAAGCAAGTACTGGTGGAGATAGGTCAATACTACAGATGGGGTCAAAACCAAAACCAGATGAAGGTGGATACCCTGAAACACAAATAAGCAAATGTTAATATGATGCAATGGTTATGTATGCAAATAATATGCAAGGGTTTGTGCCTGAGCTGGATCTGATTAACTACCTTGGTATAGATCCATGTGTGTTCAAGAATTCCAGATGGAGGTCTAAAAATCCAGTAACCAGGGTGGGGGACTCAAATAAAGAGCCATAAGTCCAAGGTTTTAGAATCACAAGAACTGTCCAACATGGAGTATTCTTAACAAAGTCAAAGTAACAGGGTATTCTGAGGTCAAGGTACCTGCAAACCTGTAAACAGCCCAACCCCCTCACAGGTGGTGTTCTAAAACAAGGATCCTCAGACTTGGATCAGTTATGAGAAGTGTAAACACTTCTAACCCGGAGGTACAGTGTTTACAATAACCATAAAAGTTCCTCCTCTAATTCACCTCAGTTTCTGAAGGTCAATACTAAAAGGTCATCCAGACTTAGCAGGCTTCCCAGATAGCCCTAGCATTGCAGGAAATCTGCAACACAGAGTTCTCAAGAAGAAACCCATATCTGAACCGTGTTTCATATTCCCGCACCAGACCGAGATGGAATGGGAAAGAATATGATTCACTCTAGCCTAGGTGTCACTCAGGTCCCAGGTATAGGACCTTAACTCTCAATGAAACACCCACCCACCAAAGCAACACCAGATCCAGCTAGACAGCATGACAGTATGATATATGTAAAGCAATAAAGAAAGCAGTAAAGCAACTGTACATAAAGTAAAAGTAAACACAAATATACAAACACCAATAAGCACATAACACCCCAGTAAACACAAATCAAACAAGCGCTAGGAGGAACCCACAAAAAGAACCAGAAGCCCTGGTTACAGTATAAGGTATCCCCAGCAGAGTCGCCAAGCTGTCGCTCCCGATAAATGGGACTGGCCCAGATAAAGGTACAGACGCGAACGGTCGGCGAGAGGGAACAGTGAGAACACACAGCCGTGAACCCACTGGAGATGAATAGAGTCGCCAGCTAGGCATTTTTATCCCGGAGGAAAGGCAATGCTGCATAGACCTAGAAAGATACGGATAAGACGGTTTGCGAACCAGAGAGACTGAGAAAGGGGGTTGGTTACAACCTGGGAAGGTATTAGCACCCAGATTGTCCGTCGTACTCGACGGGATCCACGCTTAAAAGATTTGTGTTTTAAAGGGGTAGTGTCAGTGCAATCTGTGTATGAAATAGCTGGAAGAGATGTACAGGTGTCAGTGTGAAAGAGAGTGAAGTGTATAAATGAAGTGTCAGTGTAAGAGGTGAATGGAATGCTCAAGATCATGAGGCTTAAAGAATAAAGCTAGAAAGAGGGGGAATGTACAGAGACTTTTGTTCGATAACTGTTAAGCTATGCCTACGTATCCTCTCGTGCAATGAGGAAGTCAGAACACCGTAGTTCGACCCAAAGAGACTGAGAGATGAATTGACTTGATGAACTGCTTGCTTGCCTATGCTCAAGTGTATGATCTGTCTGGCACAGATGCAAACTGTCTTGCATTAGACGGAAGAAGCAAGTTCTCGTTTGTGAGTGAATGAGATGAGAAAAGAATCCCGAAGGAGACGATTATTGTTTGTTTTTGTGTCTTCAGTCTTTTATTGCTTTTGAGAGTTTATCATAAGATAACGAGCTTAAGCCTAAACCAATGGATTTAGTAAACTCATCACATCTTCCCTCTGATTAGGGGTAATGAGAATACCTTAAGTGTGAAGTCAGATTCTCACACTTAATCACCTTTGGTATAGGATTAAGATCATTAACCTACTTGTGATTATTTAGATGTTTTTGGTGTTTTTGTTTAGTGCTAAGTAATGAGGTTAAGCCATAATCAAGGATTTAACAGACTCATTACACCATCCTAATAGAAGGATGATAGATGAGAATGTTTAAGCTGAGGAAAGCTCCTCAACTTAATCCATGATTAGGGATTAAACCCATGACAAAACAAACCTTTATTAGATGGATTTTAGTTAATAATATGATGATGAAGTGAATTTTATGATTTGTAAGACAACTTGAGGGGGACTTGTCCATTAACACTAGGGTTAGTCCTTCTTAACCACTTAAGGAAGAATTAGAACCCTAATGCAAGGCCCAAGTTACAAGTGTGATGTCTTGATGATTATTAAGTGAATTGATTAAGAGATTTAAACACCTTAAGGGTTTAACACTTAGGATTAAAGTTATACACTCCATCCTAAGAGAAGGATGCAGGCATAAGCTTAATCACAAAGTCTTAAAGCCTTTAGGGTTTAATCCCTGATTATGAGGTGAGAAGAGAAGACTCAAAGAGAGACACAAAGGTAAAACTATGAGGGGAGACTAATCAAAACCCTATTTCATGTTCATGCTTGGTTGATCCTAAGGTTTGTGAGGTTTCCAAGAACAGTCTTCAAAGGAGCCACCAGGAAGCAGATGAACAGAATCAAGAGAAGCAAAGTGACTTGCTCCATTCAAGAAGTCAAGTCACTTGAAGAAAGAAAGTGGGAAGAACAAGAATGAGCAAGCTCAATCTCAAGCACATACATAAATGCAGCAATGGATGCAAGAGAGATGAAAAGAAAAGTTGTGAGAAGTGAAGGCAAATTCACTTCTCAAGCTTACTTACCACCTGAAATGTTAGAAAGAAAGGCAATGCAATGCAAGATGAGATGGGATGGCAATGATGCTAAACAAAACCAGAAGCATGTTGATGATGATTATGATGTTATGAGATGCTATGGACATGAGGCAAGTCATGGGGATGTTCATACAAGATCATGGATGCAAATGATGCAAGCTAAGGAGCATGGACAAGCATGAAATGTTATGAAGCATACAAGACAAATGACATGGCAAATATGTAATGCAATGATCAAACATGCTTCCTATATGTCTTAAGATGTCAAATGAATCACAAGAATGCACAAAATGCAAAGACAAGTCATGTTATGCCAGGAAATGCAAGAAGGATGCAAGAGAAAGCCCAAATTAGGGTTTATGGATCAAACATCAAACAAAAAACCAAAACAGAAACAAACCCTAAGATAAAAAATGGAAAATGGTACTCAAAGAAACCCTAAACCTATAATGAACCACTGTCCAAAGGGGAGCTCTCAACTCTCAACCAAACTCAAGATATGAATTTTACAAGTTATTAGGGTTTTTTAGGGTTCTTGACAAAAGAAATGCCAAACAAATAGAAAATGAGGAATCAAACCATGGCCATTTTATCTTAGAAACTACATGCTAAATAGAAAACAATGCAAGAAGAACCAATGTCCAACTCTTCTCCAATAGGCAGAAATAAATTTTTGAATCCATGATCAAAATAATGCATAAAAAATGATTTAATTCAATGAAAAATTCTTAAAATGCATCAAGATCAAAAAGAAATTTGGTTTGA
The DNA here is from genome assembly GCA_963966055.1 of Lathyrus aphaca. Taxonomy (NCBI): domain Eukaryota; kingdom Viridiplantae; phylum Streptophyta; class Magnoliopsida; order Fabales; family Fabaceae; genus Lathyrus; species Lathyrus aphaca. Next base: position 29,445,233 of record OZ014520.1, on the reverse strand, counting down.
AGGTTGGACAATGTTTCTAAATGTCTTAGAACATTTCATGAATTTTTTTTGTAATTTTTAAATATCTAAAAGTATTTTTAATTAATTAATTCTCATTAATCAATTAAAAATAATCTTTTAAATATTTAAAAATACTTTTTAAATGATAAAAAATAAAATAAAAATATTTTTGGGTCTTAAAAATTAATAAAACTTTTAGGAAAAAGTTTCATAATTTTTAAGAATTTTTAACTATTTTTAAATAATTATGCAAAACAAAAGAAAAAGAAAAGAAAATAAATGAATTAAATCTGAATTAATTGGAAGTCAACAGATCCTATGGTGGAGATTTAAACTGGCCAGCGCGCGCATTGACTACCCGCCACATCTCACGGCTCAAATTCAAACTTGCTAATTACACTGATTAAGCCCTAATTGTGCCCTAATGACATTCAGGCGACCGGAACAGTGTTCCGGTCGTCTTCTCCGGCCATCCCCAAAATCAATCTCTCTCCCTAGGCCATTTTAAGAGCTCTAACTCTCCAGAAATCATCTTCCACTCATCCTAAACACGAATCCAGCATCAAATCACATTTAAACTCACACACAAACAAGAATCGAAGCAATGAAATTTCTAGGTCAAACTTTCAGAACAACATAACATGCTCATTTCTGGCTTATTTTCAAAAGTAAAGAGATCCCAATGATCAGTGTAACATGCACAACAAGATTTTAACAAGAGAAATAAGTTCTGGGAAAAAAGTTCATGGTGTCACCTGAGATGGAGCTCTTGATTCAGGAGCTCTTTGGATGATCCTTTGGCTCAATCTGGTCCCAATGGTCCACCTTTGAAGCTTTGGATGCTTAGTTGGAGTTTAAGCAACCTCCTGAGTGAGTTTGCAGCAGCTCTGACCAAGGGAGGGTAAAAATCGTATCTGAGATACAGGGTGTTTCAGGCCAAAACAAAGGGTGGTTTCTGGTCAGTGAGGTGAGTGGAGATTGTTGGTGGAGTTTGTTCTTGTGTTTGAGGTTTGTGGAGGGAGATTCGAAGGAAAATGCAGGCTGAGATGAAAATGGTGAAGTGGCTTTGTGGTTGGTTTCAGGCCTGTGTTCTTGGTGCTTTGTGGTCTATGGAGCAAGGTGAGTTGATTAGTGAAGATGGTTTGAGTGTTTGCAAGCTGTGGAGGCAGATTCGAAGCAAGTTGCAAGATGAGGTGATTTTGTGAATGTCATCAATGAGAGAGCTTCAGCCTTGCTTAGTACTTGGAATGGCTTGCAAAATGATATGTTATTTTAATCCTATAGGTCAGATGATGTGACCTGGCCTATAGTGATTGGTAAGTTTACTTTTGCATAAAGTCCAACTTTTGTGTAAGGCAAGTATGGTGAGGTGCTAGGCAAGTACAATGGGCATGGGCTGCGCAGCATGATGAGTGTGTGAGGCTAGCTTGATTCAAGGACCAATGCAGCAAGTTGGTGAAGAGAAATGAGTGGTTTTGCAACTTGTTATAACTTTGGTTCACATGTGAAAGTCTTGTTCCAAAAGTCATGAAACATGAGCAATGCCTAGTTCATTCTGAATTTTAGGACTTACATGATGTTTGTGTGCTGGTTTGGAATGGATTAGAGGTCACATAATGCATTGGTTCATGACTTTGCAAAATTTCCATTTGAAGCATGCCTTGAAAAACAATGATTTTTGCCAACTTTGTCTTGCCATAACTTTTGATCCAAGAAGAGTTTGATCATGTTCTTGTACTTTTTGAAAAGGGAAAAATGAGATCTACAACTTTCATGACCAAAGTTTTTCCATTTGAAGCATTTTTGGATCAATAATCAAAGCTTGAAAAATGACCTAAAATGATGCATTCTTGAAAAGTCAACTATGCCCAAAAAGTCAACATTTGCAAAAACCCTAAATTCTTGATTTTTATGAACTTCAACCTCCTTCCATGATCAAATAAAGATCATATACACTCAAAATGATGAAGATCACCCATTGGTTGGGTCATTGGGGGCCTCAGATGCCCTGATTTTACACTGACTTGTCTGAAAAGTCAACCTTTGATCAGATGACTTCCCCATGGAATTTCTTCATGAAAATTGATATGCATACTCCCTATACCATATAGAGATCAATTGAAACAAGAATGACCAAACAATTTGGAGTTATGGCCTCTGAAACCAAAACCCTAATTTTCAGTCAACTGTGCAGTCTAGCCTGGCTCTGCATCCACTCAAACCCTAGTTCTTGTGATTCCTTTGAAGTTTTGACTTTGAGAGGATGGAATATGATATATGAACACACATGGACCCCTTTGAGTTGATTAGTGGCCTTTGGGGTGGCTCAAGATGCTTTGGGATTGCTCAGATCACAAACCCTAGGTGCAGATGCCTTAGAGGCTATGCAGTGAATCAAAAATGAGATGCGAGATGATATGATTGTGTTCATGCATATGAGATGATCACAAGCCATGGTGTGAATGGGTGAGGGCAAATTTGGGGTGTTTACACATGCTTGCGTGATGATTGGAAGTCGCATTGAAGTCACATAAAGGCTTGCCATGAGAATTTGCAAGTTCTCCAATACAAGGAAATTTTGCAAAGTGGCTCGAAATTCTTCAATCCTGTGAACTTCTGACATCTCCTATGATCAAATAAAGATCATGCAATCAAAATGACGAAGAACACCCCTTGGTTGGGTCATTGAGGGCCTCAGATACCCTGATTTTGTACTGACTTGCTCAAAAAGTCAACCCTTGATCAGATGACTTCCCCATGGAGTTTCTTCATGAAAATTGATATGCATGCTCCCTATACCATATAGAGACCAATAGAAACAAGAATGACCAAAAAATTTGGAGTTATGGCCTTTGAAACCAAAACCCTAATTCTAGGTCATCTGTGCAGTCAAGCCTGACTCTGCTTCCATGCCACTTTCAGTTCTTGTGATTCTTTGACATTCTTGACTTTGAGAGGATATAATATGATGTTTGATCATACATGGACCCCTTTGAATTGTTTGATGACCCTTGGAGTGGCTCAAGAAGCTCTTGGGTTGCTCAGATCACAAACCCTAGATGCAGATGACTTAGAGCCAATGCAGTGAAGCAAAAATGTAATATGAGATGGTATGATTGAGTTTATGCATATGAGGAGATCACAAGCCATGGTGTGAATGGGTGAGGGCAAATTTGGGGTGTTTACAGCTGCCCCTATTCAAACATGAGTTAGCTGTGCAGGATGTAAGCAACGGCTTAACAGGCAAACAAGATAACTTGTGGTTGCATACCAAAGACAGTCCAAAATTTGCACTCACACAATGAAGAAGAAAAGGGATATAGATTGTAAAGGAAAATAAAGTATATTGTAAGGTATGGGCGACGGAGGACGACCGTCGAGCAGAGGACGACTGCTGGGGACTGAGCAATGATGGGGACGGCCGACATGCCGGGAAAAGTGCGGGAAGTAAAGCAATGACGGGGACGGTCGACATGCTGGGGATAAAAGGGATTATGATGGGGACGGCCATCAAGTAAAGCTATGAGATTCTCTGGGGATTAATGAAAAATGATGAGGACGGCCATCAAGTTCATAAAGTAATGTAAACAACGATGGGGACGGCCATCGGGCTAAACTGATGAAGGACGATCATTAGGAAAAGGAAAAGGGACCACGACGGGGACGGCCATCGGGTTAAAGAATAAATGAAATAATGATGAGGGACGGTCATCAAAGGTGAAGGACGATCACCTGGCAGGGTACGGCTGCCGAAAGTATCGCGACATAGGACGAATGCCGGATAAAAGGTCAACGATGGGGACGGCCATCGGACGAGCATGATGAAGGACGATCATCAAGAGGTGAAGGACGATCACCTAGCAGGGGACGACTGCTCTCAAGGTTTATCATGATATAGGAGGAATGCCTGATAACACAGATCAACGATGGGGACGGCCATCGGGCTAAACTGATGAAGGACGATCATCAAAAGGTGAAGGACGATCACCTAGCAGGGGACAGCTGCTGAATATCACGACATAGGACGAATGTCGGATAGAAAAGGTCGACGATGGGGACGGCCATCGGATGAGCATGATGAAGGACGATCATCAAGAGGTGAAGGACGATCACCTAGCAGGGGACGACTGCTCTCAAGGTTTATCATGACATAGGACGAATGTCAGATAACAAAAGAACTTTGCTTTGCTGGCGATATACTGGGGAATAGTAAACACGGACGAGTGTTTATATCCAAGAAACAAAAGGTATAAGTGTTTAGATGTTTGTGTATAGATTAAAGACGCGGACGAGCATCCTTAAGACTACGATACGGACGAGTATCGAGTAGAAACAAATACTGACACGTGTTCAGAGATGATGATACGGACGAGTATCAACTGGTTAACAGAGAACACGGATGAGTGTTGAATCTGAGGGGACTCTTCTGGGGAATAGTAGACACAGACGAGCGTCTAAATTCAAGAAGACATAAGTGTTTGACACGTGTATGGATTAAAGATGCGGACGAGCATCCTTAAGACTATGATACGGACAAGTATCAAGTAGAAACAAACGCTTGACGCATGTTCTGAGATGATGATACGGACGAGTATCAACTGGTTAACGAAGAACACGGACGAGTGTCGAATCTGAGGGGATTTTAGTAATATATACAAGATACGGATGAGTATCTGTATGGGTGAAACAGGAGTAATAAGTATGAGTGGTGTATAGATGAGTGTTTAACTTGCTGGGGAGAGTGACACGGACGAGTGTCAAAAATAGAAAAGTATAATATAAACAAGTGTATGTTTTGCAAAGTATTCAAGTAGTTATGTTGGGGAAAGTGACACGGACGGGTGTCAGGGAATCTGTATAAAGATGTATCTGTGAGTGCAAAGGGGGATGCTTTGGCTTTCTGCTGGGGATATGACACGGACGGGTGCCAGGAAGTATCTATATCTTTAGGGAAGGTGCCTTGGCTTTCTGCCGGGGAATTTGGAGAGTTTTCTGTATATCTCTGATGAATTGCCAGTATTCACAAGTGTTTGATTCAGAACATGGCTTATGATTATGCAATATGTTTGATTTTTGCCGTAATGCTCCGTATTAGACGGAATGCTACGCTTTGTGGGGAGAATATGATGCTAATGCCATGATTATGCGAAGATACCGATCCGGGATTTGGATCCCGCTGCTACGAAGATCTCTGGTCGATCTGCTTGAAGTGAATATCCCAGCTGGGGATGAGATCATTGACATATGGGACTCTGCTTGGGGATATAGGTCACTGATAGACCTATCTCAGTAATGAGGGACCCAGCTGGGAGTTTGTAGAAGCTTTCTTTACTCTGTTGTGAGTTCTTCGGGCATTGCTCCCCTGGGTGGAGGCTGAAACTCTGTGGGGAGGTGGTTCCCTGGCTTTTGTACTTGGCTGAGGAGGAAGCAAATGGCAAACTCGGCTGGGGAGAAACAATGAATGGCAACTCAGCTGGGGAGAAAACACCTACGGTGCTAAGACTGAGTGGATAATGATTAGCCAGCTCGCTGGGATGAAGCTTTCATGCCCCATGTTGTGCCTTGAATACCTGCAATCCTGAAAAGACAAAGAAATGCACAAGTAATCCCGAGGTATCCCTTACCGGATTCCGTCGTAGGAGTTCAGACACTCCCGGGAGTAAATATATTTCTTGCAAGCACGTATTCTTTAGAAGAGAAACATCTGTATCTATGCAATCAGTATCTTATAGACATCAGACATTTTGCAAATGAAAATGAAATGTACGAGACGAGACATGACTGAAAATCTGATTTTATTAATTCATATGCTTTGAATTAGCAAGATACAGTCAAAGAAACATATCCCCTAAAATGAGGAGATTGTTACAAATTGAGAAACAAAACATTGGCAATGTTGACGACGCTTCAAGGGGCTTCCCTTTGCTATGACTCGTATGACATTTGACGTTCTTCTTATCTTGCTTTCTGAAGAAGGCTGATTCTGATTGACGCTTGATTCTTTCAAAACTTACCAAGTTGTAAGTAATACAGACGAATTCAGAGTACAGTTGTTCGCTTATTCCCTTGTTTTGCATGAATCGCCCTTTCGGGTTTTCAATCCATCGGGATACCCATTTTTGCCTGAGTTGTCCAATGCGGCTTTTCAACTCAGCGGGTGTAAACACCCCAAATTTGCCCTCACCCATTCACACCATGGCTCGTGATCATCTCATATGCATAAACACAAACACATCATCTCATATCTCACTTTTGTTTCACTGCATAGTTTCTAAGGCATCTGCACCTAGGGTTTGTGATCTGAGCAATCCCAAAAGCATCTTGAGCCATTCCAAAGGCCACCAATCAACTCAAAGGGGTCCATGTGTGTTCTTATATCATATTTCATCTCCTCAAAGTCAAAATTGCAGAGGAATCACAAGAACTAGGGTTTGAGCCAGGTTTGACTGCACAGTTGACTGAAAATTAGGGTTTTGGTTTCAGAGGCCATAACCCCAAATTTTTTTGGTCATTCTTGTTTCCATTGATCTCTATATGGTATAGGGAGTATGCACATCAATTTTCATGAAGAAATTCCATGGGAAAGTCATCTGATCAAGGGTTGACTTTTCAGACAAGTCAGTGCAAAATCAGGGCATCTAAGGCCCCCAATGACCCAACCAATGGGTGATCTTCATCATTTTGAGTGTATATGATCTTTATTTGATCATGGAAGAAGTTGAAGTTCATAAAAATCAAGAATTTAGGGTTTTTGCAAATGTTGACTTTTTGGGCATGGTTGACTTTTCAAGAATGCATCATTTTAGGTCATTTTTCAAGCCATGATTCTTGATCCAAAAATGCTTCAAATGGAAAAACTTTGGTCATGAAAGTTGTAGATCTCATCTTTCCCTTTTCAAAAAGTACAAGAACATAATCAAACTCTTTTTGGATCAAAAGTTATGGCAAGGCAAAGTTGGCTAAAATCATTAATTTTCAAGGCATGCTTCAAATGGAAATTTTGCAAAGTCTTGAACCAAAGCCAATTGTGACCTCTAGTTCATTTCAAACCATTACACAAGCATTTTCTAAGTCACAAAAATCAGAATTTGACCAAGGTTCACATGTGTTTAGTTCATGTAACAAGACATTTTTATCATGAAAATCCATAAAGTAACCAAGTTGCAAAACACTCATGACACTTCCCTCAACTTGCTGCCTTGGCCTTTGGACCTTGCTGGCTCTCTCACCACACCATGCTGCGCCAGCCCTAGCCCTTGTACCAAGCTAGTACCAAGCCCATGCCTCTCTTACAAGATTTTTGACTTTTGGCAAAAGCAAACATCCCAATCACCACAGGCCATGTCACATCCTCTGGCCACTTGCAATTGTTTATACTTCTCATTTGCTAGCCAAACATAACCAGGAGCAAGGTTGAAGCTCAGACATTCAAGACATTCACAAAAACACTCCATTTTGCATAAGCCTTCGAATTTTTCTCCACAGCCTAAAAACACTTCAACCATCTTCACCATTCAAGTCACCTTGCTCCATAGACCATCCAGCACCAAGAACACAAGCCTGAAACAGCCTGAACATCTCACTGCCATTTCTCACTTCATTTTGCAGTTTCAATCGAATCTCCTTCCACAAACCACAAACACACAAACAAACACCACAGACCTTCTCCATTCATCCTCAGGATCATAAACCACCATTCACAATGGCCTGAAACCTCCAGAAACACCATTGCCATTTCTGATCAAGCTTGAGCAGAAGCTGTCGAATCTCATTATCCAGCCAACACAAACTCCTTTTGAGCATTCAAGCATCTTCTGTGGACCAAGTGGAGTGGATTGCACAAGGAGAAGTGGCCAGAAAGTCTTCAAACTGAAAGCTTCAAATCTCAGGTAGCTTGAAAATCATTTTTCCAGAAATCATTTTTCTTGTTACAAACTTGTTCTATGTGATTGACTGATCATCCTGGTATCATTGGTTTTGAAAATGGCTTAGATTTGAGAGTTTAATTTGTCTCTGAAGCTTGCGTGCCCTAGAACCTGTTTCCTTCGATTCAGCTTATTTAGGAAATATAAATTTGTTTTGAGAGAGGGGTTTGATTCGTGAGAGGTTGGAGATCATTTCCCTTTTCTTAGTTTTCATTTTTGTTACGATTTGAGGGGTTTGGGGATTTTTCAGGTGAGTTGCTGGCCGGAGAAGACGACCGGAGGTCTTCTCCGGCCGCCTGAGTGATTAAACCCTAATCTCAGGTCATTAATGTTAGTTTGAATATTGAGCGTTGGATGGTCTGACTTGTTTGACTTGCCGCGCGAATGGATGGCCCAGATCTAATCATTATGCCCTAATCTTTTTCATTAGTTTTAATTAATTATAATTAAACTAATTAACTCAGAAGCCATCTGGGCCCTTCATTTGCGCGCTGGTCAACGGATTCAAACCCTGGGCGCATCTCATCCCTCCATTCTGATTACTTTCCATTTTATTTTGTTTTTATTTCATTTTTTCTCATTTAACTTGTGCAATTATTTTAAAATAGCAAAAAATGCATAAAAATTATGAAACTTTTTCCTCTGAGTTTTATTAATTTTTATGACCCAAAAATATTTTCATTTTATTTTTTATCATTAAAAAAGTATTTTTAAATATTTAAAGGATTATTTTTAATTGATTAATGGAAATTAATTAATTAAAAATACTTTTAAGTATTTAAAAATCACCAAAAAATTCATGAAATGTTCTAAGACATTTAGAAACATTGTCCAACCTTCAAACCAAATTTCTTTTTTGATCTTGATGCATTTTAAGAATTTTTCATTGAATTAAATCATATTTTGTGCATTAATTTGATCATGGATTCAAAAATTCATTTCTGTCTATTGAAGAAGGTTGAGACATTGATTCTTCTTGCATTGTTTTATGTTTAGCATGTAGTTTCTAAGATAAAATAGCCATAATTTGATCTTGCATTTTCTATTTGTTTGGCATTTCTTTTGTTAAGAACCCTAAAAAACCCTAATAACTTAGAAAAATCATATCTTGAGTTTGGTTGAGAGTTGAGAGCTCCCCTTTGGGCAGTGGTTCATTATAGGTTTAGGGTTTCTTTGGGTAGCATTTTCCATTTTTTATCTTAGGGTTTGTTTCTGTTTTGAGTTTTTGTTTGATGTTTGATCCATGAACCCTAATTTGGGCTTCCATTTGCATCCTTCTTGCATTCCCTTGCATAACATGACTTGTCTTTGCATTTTGTGCATTCTTGTGATCCATTTGACATCTTAAGACATGTAGGAAGCATGATTGATCATTGCATTACATATTTGCCATGTCATTTGTCTTGTATGCTTCATAACATTTCATATTTGTTCATGCTCCTTAACTTGCATCATTTGCATTCATAATCTTGTATGAACATCTCCATGCCTTGCCTCATGTTTGCAGCACCTTATAACATCATAATCATCATCAACATGCTTCTGGTTTTGCTTAGCATCATACCATTTCATCTCATTTTGCATTGCATTGTATTTCTTTCTAATATTTCAGGTGGTAAGTAAACTTGGGAAGTGGATTTGCCTTCACTTCTCATAACCTTTCTTTTCATCTCTCTTGCATCCATTGCTGCATTCTTATATGTGTTTGAGTTTGAGCTTGCTCATTCTTCTTCTTCCCACTTTCTTTCTTCAAGTGACTTGACTTCTTGAATGAAGCAAGTTGCTTTGCTTCTCTTGATCCTTTCATCTGCTTCCTGGTGGTTCCATTGAAGATTTGTTCTTGCAAACCTCACAAACTTTAGGATCATCCAAGCATGATAATGAATTAGGGTTTTGATTAGTCCCCCCATTAGTTTTACCTTTGTGTCTCTTTGTGTCTTCTCTTCTCACCTCATAATCAGGGACTAAACCCTAAAGGCTTTAAGACTTTGTGATTAAGCTTATGCCTGCATCCTTCTCTTAGGATGGAGTGTATAACTTTAATCCTAAGTCTTGAACCCTTAAGGTGTTTAAATCTCCTAATCAATCCACTTAATAATCATCAAGACATCACACTTGTAACTTGGGCCTTGCATTAGGGTTCTAATTCTTCCTTAAGTGGTTAAGAAGGACTAACCCTAGTGTTAATGGACAAGTCCCCCTCAAGTTGTCTTACAAATCATAAAAAACACTTCATCATCATACCATTAACTAAAATCCATTTAATAAAGGCTTGTTTTGTCATAAGTTTAATCCCTAATCATGGATTAAGTTGAGGAGCTTTCCTCAGCTTAAACATTCTCATCTATTATCCTTCTATTAGGATGGTGTAATGAGTCTGTTTAATCCTTGATTATGGCTTAACCTCATTACTTAACACTAAACAAAAACAACAAAAACATCTAAATAATCACAAGTAGGTTAATGATCTTAATCCTACACCAAAGGTGATTAAGTGTGAGAATCTGACTTCACACTTAAGGTATTCTCATTACCCCTAATTAGAGGGAAGATGTGATGAGTTTACTAACCCATTGGTTTAGGCTTAAGCTCATTTTCTTATGACAAACTTCAAAAAGCAATAAAAGACTGAAAACAAAAAAACAAACAATAATCGTCTCCTCCGGGATTCTTTTCTCATCACCTTCACTCACAAGCGAGAACTTGCTTCTTCCGTCTAATGCAAGACAGTTTGCACCTGAGCCAGACAGGTCATACACTTGAGCATAGACAAGTAAGCAGTTCATAAGTCAATTCATCTTTCAGTCTCTTTGGGTCGAACTACGGTGTTCTGACTTCCTCATTGCACGAGAGGATACGTAGGCATAACTTAACAGTTATCGAACAAAAGTCTCTGTTCATTCCCCCTCCTTCCAGCATTATTCTTTAAGCCCCATAATCATGAGCATACTCTTTCTTACACTGACACTATACATATTACACTTCACACTTCTTTTGCACTGACACCTGTACATTCTTTTCCAGCTATTTTATACACAAATTGCACTGACACTACCCCTTTAAAACACAAATCTTTTAAGCGTGGATCCCGTCGAGTACGACGGACAATCTGGGTGCTAATACCTTCCCAGGTTGTAACCAACCCCCTTTCTCAGTCTCTCTGGTTCGGAACCGTCTTATCCATCTCTTTCCAGGTCTATGCAGCATTGCCTTTCCTCCGGGATAAAAATGCCTAGCTGGCGACTCTATTCATCTCCAGTGAGTTCACGGCTGTGTGTTCTCACTGTTCCCTTCGCCGACCGTTCGCGCTTGTACCGGGATGCAAATCTATCGGGAGCGACAGCTTGGCGACTCTGCTGGGGAACCTTATACTGCAACCAGGGCTTCTGGTTCTTTTTGTGGGTTCCTCCTAGCGCTTGTTTGATTTGTGTTTATTGGGGGTGTTATGTGCTTATTTGTGCCTGTATATTTATTTACTGATTTATGTACAGTTGCTTTACTGCTTTCTTTATTGCTTTTGTATATATCATACTGTCATGCTGCTGGCTGGATCTGGTCTTTTGTTTTGATGGGTGGGGTGTTTCATTGAGAGTTAAGGTCCTATACCTGGGACCTGAGTGACACCTAGGCTAGAGTGAATCATATTCTTTCCCATTCCATTTCGGTCTGGTGCGGGAATATGAAACACGGTTCAGATATGGGTTTCTTCTTGAGAACTCTGTGTTGCAGATTTCCTGCAATGCTAGGGCTATCTGGGAAGCCTGCTAAGTCTGGATGACCTTTTAGTATTGACCTTCAGAAACTGAGGTGAATTAGAGGAGGAACTGTTATGGTTATTGTAAACACTGTACCTCCGGGTTAGAAGTGTTTACACTTCTCATAACTGATCCAAGTCTGAGGATCCTTGTTCTAGATCATCACCTGTGAGGGGGTTGGGCTGTTTACAGGTTTGCAGGTACCTTGACCTCAGAATACCCTGTTACTTTGACTTTGTTAAGAATGCTCCATGTTGGACAGTTCTTGTGATTCTAAAACCTTGGACTTGTGGCTCTTTATTTGAGTCCCCCACCCTGGTTACTGGATTTTTAGACCTCCATCTGGATTTCTTGAACACACATGGATCTACACCAAGGCAGTTAATCAGATCCAGCTCAGTCACAAACCCTTGCATTTCATTTGCATACATACCCATTGCATCATATTAACATTTGCTTATTTGTGTTTCAGGGTATCCACCTTCATCTTTGGTTTTGGTTTTGACCCCATCTGCAGTTTTGACCTATCTCCACCAGCACTTGCTTCAGCTTGTCAGCCATACACTTCAGTTACTTGCACTAGCCAGCCAGTGGCCCACTTCTCAACCTCTTCATCAACACTTATTCTACTCAGTCTCAGCATTATGGCTCCGAAGAAAAGCAACATCACTTATCATTTCTTCCAACCAGACTCATCAGACATCAGGAGGATCCAAACCCTGATCACTCCAGATCACATACCTTTGTTCAGGGAGCATTATGGGGATATACTTGACTTGGTCATGGATCTGGACCCATCTCAGAGAAGCCTGATCCATACCTGTATTCAGTTCTATGACCCCCCATTGAGGTGTTTCACCTTTCAAGACTTTCAGTTGGGTCCTCTTCTGGAAGAATACTCATCATTGATTGGTCTGCCTATTAGGAGAGAAATCCCTTTCAATCCTGAGATGGTCTTTCCCAGCAATGGAGAGGTAGCAAGGGCTTTGCATCTGGAGCCTGTTTCGGTTGAGCAACATATGACCTCTAAAGCTGGGATCCCTGGTTTTCATCTGGACTTCCTAATTTCTCAAGCTAGTCTGAAGGCATCCCTGGGGGATTGGAAAGCTGTTTGTGCTTTGTTGGCTTTAAGTGTATATGGAATTGTGTTATTTGCAGATGAGCCTCGATTCATCAGCAAGAATGCAATCCACCTGTTCATCCTGAAGAACCCAGTGCCAACTTTATTGGGAGACCTTTACTATTCAGTGCATCAGAGGAATGAGAAGCAGAGGGGGAGATTAGTGAGGATTTGTGCTCCATTATTTCATACTTGGCTTCTCAAGCATCTACCCAGAACAGATGCATTTCTCAACCCTCATCAGCAAAGCAACTGGGCTAAGAGGCTCACTACTCTCACTTCAGCAGATATCAGATGGTGTACTCAAAGCACCAAGGGCAGAGATATAATCACCAGCTGTGGGCACTTTCCCAATGTGCCCTTAATAGGAGTTAAGGGAAGTATCAATTACAACCCTCTGCTGTTCAGAAGGCAATTGGGCTATGCACTGGTCCACACTCCTAGGGTACAGGACTTGGCTGAGACCCTCTACTGTGAGAACAAGATTAGTCTGGCAACTGTTAGGCAGGCTGCCTGGGCCTGGGATCATGTCCAAACCAAGGGAATCACCATTCTGGGGAAGTGCAATATTGTGGAATCAACCCAATACTATGAGTGGTCTCATGCCAGGGCCCAATTCTCTGGAATGCCCTTCACCATAGAAGACATGCCTGAGTCATCTTCAGCACCACCCCCTGCCACTATCAGTTTGGAAGAGTTTGAGAGCTTGAAGGAAAGAAATGAGAAGTTAACCCAGGCTTTGCAGAAGACCCTCCGGGAAAGGAGTAAAGGTGTGAGGGAGATTGAGAGATTGGAGAAATTGAAAGTGGAACACTTGACTAAGATCGAGAAGTCTGGAGATTATATCAACAAGTCTAAAGCTGGTGAACAGATTCTGAAGAATGCTTGTAAAGAAGCCCAGTTCCAGAGAGCAAGGACAGACTTGTATTTGAAAGAGAGTCAGGCCAGGTGGGTCCGGATCACTGAGGCCCGTACTCTAGAAGACAAGAGAGTTCAGGACAAGATGGAGCAGATGGAAAAAGCCCTGGCAGCAGCCCAGGAGGAAATATCAGAGCTGAAAATCAAAGCAGGAGTGAAGAGGTCTAAAGACCAAAGTCAGAACAAGAAGTTGATTGCAGCTGTTGCAACAAGAAACCTCCTCATCAGGAATCTTACGGAGCATCCGGCTGATCCTGTGACCGAAGCACTTCTCAAGGAAGTTCGTGAGGATGAGTTTGGCCTTGGAGTTTGATCATTTGCTTGTTGTTGTTCCTTTTCCATGTACTTTTGTTCTTTGTGATGTATTTTGACCCCTCTGAGGGCCGGTGTTGTAAAATGAACAAATTGTATTATTTCACCTTTGTAATATATTTGTGTTGGTTTCTATCTGGGTTCACATCAAAAGCAACTTCAACAGCAGCATCTTCAAGGGTCTGGAAGGGTCAAAACTGAAGGCCAAACCGGATACCTTGAGAACAAATAAGCATAACTGCATTGCATGCTAACCCTTTTGTTTGTTTTGTAGGTTTTTGTTTTGTTGTTGCTAACCTCTGTTGTGATGTTCAGGAATTATTGCTCGCCGCCGGGTATTTCCTCTCAACAGGCCACACAGGTACCCAACTAGAAACAACCTTCCGGGAATCCAGATGGACCAGATGCAACAAGACCTTACGGAGGTCAGAAACCAGATGGCCAACGAAAGGTTGGAGATGAGAACTCAGATAACACAGTTCATGGAAGTGATGAACAACTTAGCTCAAAGCCAGGAGAGGCTCAGAACTTTGGTAGAAGGGAGGAATCAAGAGGAGCCCCATGTGGGGACTGCTGGCACAAGTAACAATGAAAGGGTGCAACCACATGTTAACCCCCCTGTGTTTGGTCCACATCTACATCCTGAGGTTAATATTCCCGCAAACATTCAAGGAACAGCCACAGCAGCCAGAGTACTTCAAGAAGATCCTCAGGAGGACCAGTATACAGTAATGGGTGCCGGAGAGGAAACTTATGATAGACGATTGGAAGAAATAGCTGAGAAGTTGAGGTCCTTAGAATCTCAAAATTCTTTGGGTTTCGACGTCATGGACATGGGTTTGGTAGAAGGGGTCAGGATCCCCCATAAGTTCAAACCTCCTTGTTTCGAAAAGTATAATGGGACTTCATGCCCCCGGACTCATTTGCAATCATTTCTGGGAAGGCTGAAGGCCTATACAATGGATGAGAAACTTTGGATGTTCTACTTTGAAGACAGCTTGACTGGAGCATCAAGGGAATGGTATTCCCATTTGACAAGGGCAACTGTGAGATGCTGGAAGGACCTGGCAGAAGCCTTCATCCGACAGTATCAATACAATTTAGACATGGCACCCAACAGGACTCTCCTAATGGGAATGTCACAGTCGTCAAGGGAAAGCTTCAGAGAATATGCTCAAAGATGGAGACAGCTTGCTGCTGCTGTCCAGCCACCTATGTCTGAGAGAGAAATGGCAGACATGTTTATGAACACTCTTCAGGGAACCTATATTGATAGGCTAGCTGCTTTCTCATCTACTAGCTTCGCAGATGTTGTCATAGCTGGGGAGAGAATTGAAAGCCTGTTGAAAATGGGGAAGATCTCTGATAATGGTGCCAGTTCGTCCAGTGGTACAAGAAAGCCTTTTGCAGGCCCGAGAAGGACTGGCGAGACCAATGCCATTCACACCAACAGGGGTAGGCCCCAATATGTTCAAAGGTCAATAGCAGCAGTCACTATCCCTGCTCCAGCTCATCCTCAGCCAGTCTATCAACCTCCGCAACAAAACTTCCAACAACAACCTCAGTATCATCAGAATCAGTATCCTCCAAGGAACTACAACAGCAACAACTCCAACAACAACAATCAACAAAGGCCATTCCAACAGAGGCCATCTCAAGCTAACCGAGTGATCGACCCGATCCCAATGCCGTATGCTGCCTTGCTGCCACAACTTCTGAAACTCAACCTAGTTGAGCTAAGAACGTTGGCACCTCCGGATCCCAACAGTCTACCAAGAAACTATGACTCCAATGCTAGGTGTGCTTTTCACTCAAACGCACCTGGTCACAGCACAGAAAAATGCAGGGCTCTGCATATGAAGGTACAAGACTTGGTAGACTCTAAGGCTCTGAATTTTGCACCTCCGCCCAATGTCAATAAAAACCCAATGCCAAACCATGGTGGTCCCCGAATTAATGCTATTGAAGAAGACCAACCGTCTTATTTAATAACCAGTGTGGATCAGATCAGGACACCATTGGTGGAAATCAAAGCTCAACTCCGTGAAAACCAAATATTTCCGGGGTGTAAACTAGGGTGTCCCTATTGCAATATTTCATGGAATGGGTGCGAGGACCTGAGGAATGGCATTGACAGCCTTATTCAGAGTGGCCTGCTACAGATCACTACATCATTCCCAACAAATCCGGCAACTTCATCAACAACGGTTTCAGAACCTCCTACAACTACAGCAACTATTGTTCCCGACAACTCACCAGCAACATCAACCAGTACTTCATCTGTCCTCCCAAATGATCAGTTTTCAACAGTTTCTCCTGCTACAACTTCAGCTTCATTCCATTTCGAATCTCCGTCAGCAACAACAACAGTCCTTCCAACAGTACCTCCTACAACACCAGCAATCAATCATGAAGATGTCTCTACTGTTACCATATTCTACGATCCTGAAAATAATTCCGCCTACCATTCAGAAGGTGCTGCTCCCACCAGAGCACCAGTTACAATCTTTTATGATCCACAAACAATTACAGTCCCTTCAGCAGCAGCAATCAGTCCGGTCACTGTCACGGTGCCTGGACCAGTACCATATGAAAACAATAGGGCCATCCCCTGGCACTATGGCTCTGATTTGTATTGCGAAGGAAAAAGAATCACTCTGGAAACATCAACACCTGCACCACAAGTAGATAATGTGGGGGGAGGCGGAGGCTTCACTCGAAGCGGACGTCTCTTTGCTTCACAAGTTCAAAGACCTACTGCCGAAGCAGAAGCTGCTGCCAAGGCAAAAGGAAAAGGCCCGGTGCAGGAAGACCAAGTTGCCAAAGAAGCCCTGAAAACTCCATTTGATCAGGAAGTTGATGAGTTTATGCGAATCATCAAAAAGAGTGATTATAAAATTGTGGATCAGCTTCACCAGACGCCATCCAAGATCTCTATCCTCTCACTGCTTATGTGCTCCGAAGCCCATCGGAATGCACTACTTAAAGTCTTGCACGCAGCTTACGTGCCTGAGGAGATCACTGTCAACCAATTGGAAACCGTGGTTGGAAATGTTACTGCTAGCAATGGGCTAGGGTTTACCAATTCTGACTTGACAGCGGACGGCCGCAACCACAACAAAGCCTTGCACATAACCATGGAATGCAAAGGAGCTGTCCTTTCTCATGTGTTGGTGGACACAGGTTCTTCCCTGAATGTCTTACCAAAGAAGGCTTTGGTCAAGCTTGAATATGATGGATTGGCATTGAGGCCCAGCAACCTGGTGGTGAGAGCCTTTGATGGTTCGAAGAGATCGGTTCTGGGAGAGATTGAGCTGCCCGTGACAATTGGCCCGCAGACCTTTAAAACTATCTTTTATGTGATGGACATTCAGCCCGCCTACAGCTGTTTGTTGGGTAGACCCTGGATTCACGCCGCCGGCGCAATAACGTCTACCCTTCACCAAAAGTTAAAATTTGAGTGGGAAGGTCAAGTTGTCACAATCTGTGGGGAGGAGGATATCTTTGTTAGCCATCTGGCTACTTACAAATACATTGAGATGGATGGGGAGATCCATGAAACAATGAGCCAAGGTTTTGAAGCCTTGAATGTCAATGAAGCATCTGCTGTATCTGGTACTCCAATGTCGTCTTACCAACAAGCCCGGAAGGTTGTTGAAGAAGGAACTGCCCTAGGCTGGGGCAAGGTCTTAGCTGTGGAAGAGAAGAAGGACAAATTTGGGTTGGGTTACAGACCAACTCAACATCAAGCAAAGGCTGCTGCAGAGCCTGGTTTTGTCAGTGGGGGGATGCTTACCCCCGATGCTATCAACTGTCTGGAAGACGAGCTGGAAGAGGAGCGCAATCTGGAGAATTGGATTCGTCCGAAGATCCCGGGGAGCAGTGTCTCGAACTGGTCTTCCCAGGAAATTATAAGAGTTACTCATGCAGAGTAATTATTATTTCCTGTATTTTTTATAGCATGCATCCAAGTCTTGCATCTTGCCCAAGATGACAAGACTCATTTTGTAACCAGGGCCATCTGTACTTTTGTGCAAACAAGATTAAATTAATGAAACATCAGACATCTTTCTGCAAACGAGTCTTTTTCTTTTTTCTGTTCACTGTTTTTTCCATTTTTCTTTTTGTACAAAAATAAATGGCGGTGTTTTCAAAATGATAACTTCATTTCACTTTTTTCTAAAGCAAGATTAAAATAAATCACTAAAATGAACCAACTGAACCCTTGCAGAAAGTGCCTTCCAGATAGCACCGACAACAGCACGGCTATGACATCGTATGACTTTGACAATCCAATCAATCAAGCTGATGAAGGGGTTGATGAAGAATATGAGCTTCCTGAAGAGCTAGCCAGGTTGTTAAGACAAGAGGAAAAGGTTATTACTCCTCACCAGGAGGAAGTTGAAGTGATCAATCTTGGTACAGATGAAGACGTGAAAGAAGTTAGAATCGGGGCCTGCCTGCAAGACTCAGTGAAGAGACAGCTGATAGATCTGCTTCAAGAGTATGTTGATGTGTTTGCTTGGTCGTATTAAGACATGCCAGGGTTGGATACCGACATTGTTGTGCACAAGCTGCCTCTAAGGGAAGAATGCCCACCAGTCAAACAGAAGCTGCGCCGAACTCGCCCAGACATGGCTATGAAAATCAAGGAAGAGGTACAGAAGCAATGGGACGTCGGGTTCCTTGCTTTAACTAGCTATCCGCCGTGGGTTGCTAATATAGTACCTGTGCCTAAGAAAGATGGCAAAGTAAGAATGTGTGTTGATTACCGGGATCTGAACAGAGCCAGCCCGAAAGATGACTTCCCATTACCTCACATTGACGTATTGGTGGATAACACGGCTCAGTTCTCGGTATTCTCCTTCATGGATGGATTTTCAGGGTATAATCAGATCAAGATGTCACCTGAAGACATGGAGAAGACAACATTCATTACACCTTGGGGCACGTTCTGTTACAAGGTGATGCCATTCGGACTGAAGAATGCTGGTGCCACATATCAACGGGCTATGGTGACATTGTTCCACGATATGATCCACAAGGAAATAGAATGTTATGTGGATGATATGATCGCCAAGTCCCTTACAGAAGAAGATCACCTGGTGAATCTGCTGAAGTTGTTCAAGCGCCTGAGGAAGTACCAACTAAAGTTGAACCCCAACAAATGTACATTCGGGGTGCGATCCGGTAAGTTGCTGGGCTTTATTGTAAGCGAGAAAGGGATTGAGGTTGACCCTGATAAAGTCAAGGCTATTCAAGAGATGCCTGCACCGAAAACTGAGAAAGAAGTTCGAGGATTCTTAGGTCGATTGAACTACATTTCAAGGTTCATATCTCACCTTACAGCGACCTGTGAGCCTTTGTTCAAGCTGTTAAGAAAAGAACAGACGGTCAGGTGGAACGAAGACTGCCAGAAGGCTTTTGACAAGATCAAGGAATATCTGCAAGAACCTCCAATCCTCATGCCGCCAGATGAAGGAAGACCTCTGATTATGTACTTGACAGTGCTAGAAGAGTCAATGGGGTGTGTGCTGGGCCAGCATGACGAGTCTGGTCGAAAAGAGTATGCAATATACTACCTAAGCAAAAAGTTTACCGACTGTGAACAACGTTATTCGCTGCTCGAGAAAACTTGCTGTGCTTTAGCGTGGGCTGCTCGCCGACTGAGACAGTATATGCTGACCCACACCACCTTATTAATCTCAAAAATGGATCCAGTTAAGTACATTTTCGAGAAGCCAGCTCTTACCGGACGGGTTGCAAGATGGCAGATGATTCTCACAGAATACGACATACGGTACACCTCTCAGAAAGCCATCAAGGGCAGTGTACTATCTGAATATCTTGCTGAGCAACCCATTGATGACTACCAGCCTATGAGGTTTGACTTCCCTGATGAGGACATCATGTTCATTAAAGCAAAAGATCACGAGGAGCCTATTCACACCGAAGGGCCTGACCCGGAGGAAGAATGGACTATGATGTTTGATGGGGCTGTTAACATGAATGGCCGTGGTGTTGGTGCAGTACTCATTACACCAAAAGGAGTTCACATGCCTTTCTCGGCAAAACTCACTTTCAACTGCACTAACAACGAAGCTGAATACGAAGCTTGCATTATGGGTCTTGAGGAAGCCATTGACCTCAGGATCAAGACATTGACCGTATTCGGAGATTCAGCTTTGGTAGTCAATCAAACCAACGGGAAATGGTACACCCACCAAGATCATCTGATACCTTACAGGGATTATACAAGGAGGTTATTGACTTTCTTCACAACAGTCAAGCTTGAGTATGTCCCTCGGGACGAGAATCAGTTTGCGGATGCTCTTGCTACCATTTCATCCATGATCAAAGTTCAAGCCGCTAACTTTATACCTCAGATTTCAGTGTCCAGACTCAACAGACCAGCATATGTATTTGCAGCGGATGTTGTAAAAGATGATAAGCCTTGGTTCCATGACATTAAGTGCTTCTTGGAGGATCAGACATACCCACCTGGGGCATCTTCCAATGATAAGAAGACTTTGAGAAGGCTTGCTGGTAGTTTCTTTCTGAACACTGATGGGTCTTTATACAAAAGGAACTTTGACATGGTACTCCTCAGATGTGTTGACAAGACGGAAGCAGATTTGTTGATGCGTGAAGTGCACGAAGGATCTTTTGGTACCCACGCAGGAGGGCATGCCATGGCTAAGAAATTGCTAAGATCAGGCTATTACTGGATCACAATGGATGCAGACTGTTGTGCTTACGCCAGAAGATGCCATAAATGCCAGATTTATGTAGATAAGGTGCATGTGCCTCCCAATCCTTTGAACATCATGTCTTCACCATGGCCCTTTGCTATGTGGGGTATTGATATGATTGGCAAGATTGAGCCGACTGCTTCAAATGGTCACAGATTCATCCTGGTCGCCATTGACTATTTCACCAAGTGGGTTGAAGCAGCCTCATATGCAAATGTTACTAGGCAAGTGGTAGCCCGATTCCTGAAGAGAGACATCATCTGTCGGTATGGAGTGCCCGAGCGAATCATTACTGATAATGGTTCCAATTTAAACAACAAAATGATGGCAGAACTGTGCCGGGACTTCAAAATCCAACACCACAATTCTTCTCCTTACAGGCCGAAGATGAATGGCGCTGTTGAGGCAGCAAATAAGAATATTAAGAAGATTGTGCAGAAGATGGTAGTTACCTACAAAGACTGGCATGAAATGCTACCGTTTGCCTTGCATGGGTACCGTACATCAATCAGAACATCCACTGGGGCAACACCGTATCAACTTGTATATGGTATGGAAGCAGTCCTACCTGTTGAAGTTGAACTACCCTCGTTACGGGTATTAATGGATGTTAAACTAAGTGAAGCAGAATGGATTAGGTCCCGATTCGAACAACTGAGTCTGATCGAAGAGAAAAGATTGGCTGCAATCTGCCACGGGCAGTTATATCAGAAGAGAATGAAGAAGGCCTTCGACCAGAAAGTCAGGCACCGAGAGTACCAAGTAGGAGATCTTGTGCTGAAGAGAATCCTCCCTCCTCATACAGACCACAGGGGCAAATGGACTCCAAATTATGAAGGACCATTTGTGGTAAAGAAAGTTTTCTCCGGTGGAGCACTGATGCTCAGCACCATGGATGGTGAAGACTTCCCGTCCCCTGTGAATTCAGATGCAGTTAAAAAATACTTCGCATAAAATGACCCGCTGGACATAAAAACAGAATGTAAGTCCAGGCAAAAATAGGGCATCCCGGCGAGTCAAAAACAGAATAAAAGACTCGGGCAAAAATAAGGGAAATAAACAAAAAATGTACACCCGCTGAGTTGAAAAGCCGCATTGGACAACTCAGGCAAAAATGGGTATCCCGATGGATTGAAAACTCGAAAGGGCGATCCATGCAAAATAAGGGAATAAGCGAACAACTGCATTCTGAATTCGTCTGTATCACCTACAACTTGGTAAGTTTCAAAGGATCAAGCATCAATCAGAATCAACTTTCTTCAGAAAGCAAGACGAGAAGAACGTCATTGTCATACAAGTCATAGCAGAAGAGGAAGCTCCTCAAAGCGTCGTCAACATCGCCAGCACTTTATTTCTCAATTTGTAACAATCTCCTCATTCCAGGAGATATGTTTCTTTGACTGTATTTTGCCAATTCAGGGCACAGGAATTAATAAAATCAGATTTTCAGTCATGTCTCGTTTTTACATTTATGTTTTGCAAAGAATTGTCTGATATATCTAAAAATACGATTGCATAAGTACAGATGCCTTTCTCTAAAAATAAAAACACATGCTTGCAGGGAATATGATTACTCTCGAAAGTACTTAAACTCCTATGACGGAATCCGGTAGAGGATACCTCGGGACCTTTTGCGCGTTTCTTTATCTTTACAGGATTGCAGGTATCCAGAACGCAACTTGGGGCATGCAAGTTACATCTCAGCACGCTGGCTAATCAACAAAAGATATCAGCATCCGAGATGCTCTATCCCCAGCTGAGTTGCTCCCCATTGCTTTCCCCAGCAAAGTTGCCAAATCAACAGGCAGGCTTAACACTCAGGATGCTTTCTCCCCAGCCGAGTTGCCTCCCTTTGCTCTCCCCAGCTGTAGTACCAACCATTCTTCCTCAGCAGATGCAAGAATCAGGGAATCATCTCCCCACAGAATCCCCAGCCTCTATTCAGAAGAGCAACGCACGAAGAGGTCACAATAGAGTACAAAAGCTTCTACAAACCCCAGCTGGGTCCCGTATTATAAGGATAGGTCAATCAGTGACCTATATCTCCAAACAGATGCTTCATCAGATCTACCATTGATCTCATCCCCAGCTGGGATGTTCATTTCAAGCAGATCAACCGGAGATCTTCGCGGCAACGGGATCCGAATCCCGGATCGTTGCCTCTTTGCATAATCATGGCATTTACATCATACTATCCCCTCAGAGCGTAGCATTCCGTCTAATACGGAGTATTACGGCAAAAAATCAAATGCATAGCATAATCATAAGTCATGTTGTGAATTGAACACTTGTGAAATATAAACTGTTCATCATCATTATACAAAAATCCCCACCAAGGTCCCAGCAACAGCAGTTGCCTCTCAAATCACAAACACCAGTATATACACCTTTTGGCACCCGTCCGTGTCATCACTCCCCAGTAAAGTCGCCTGAATACACTCTACAAACAAAATCACCCGCATTACAGATACTTCATGACACCCGTCCGTGTCAAATCACCAGCAGAAAGCCAAAGACATCCTCTTTGCACTCACATATACCTATACATACACCTTTCTTGACACCCGTCCGTGTCATATCCCCAGCGCAGTCGCTTACACTTTCATCACTCATATACTTGTTAATATTATACTTTTCTCTCTTGACACTCGTCCGTGTCACTCTCCCCAGCAGTTAAAACACTCATACAATGCTCATTACTCATGGTATACTTATACAGATACTCGTCCGTACCTTGTATACATTATCACTCATATCCCCACAGATTCGACAGTAGTCCTTGTTCTTTGTTAACCAGTTGGTACTCGTCCGTATCATCATCTCAGAACATTGCGTCTAGTGTTTGTTTCTACATGATACTCGTCCGTATCATAGTCTTAAGGATGCTCGTCCGCATCTTTAATCCATACACCGTGTCAAACACTTGTGCCTTCTTGAATATAGATGCTCGTCCGTGTCTACTATTCCCCCAGAGTCCCTTCAGATGCAACACTCGTCCGTGTTCTTTGTTAACCCATTGATACTCGTCCGTATCATCATCTCTGAACATGTGTCGGTATTTGTTTCTACCTGATACTCGTCCGTATCATAGTCTTAAGGATGCTCGTCCGCATCTTTAATCTATACACTAACGTCTAAACACTTGTACCTTTTGTTTCTTGGATATAAACACTCGTCCGTGTTTACTTCTCCCCAGTAGATCGCCAACAAAGCAAATGTTTCTTTTTATCTGACACTCGTCCTGTGTTATGATAAACCCTGAGAGCAGCCGTACCCTGCTGAGTGGTCGTCCTCCACTTCTTGATGGTCGTCCTCCATCATGCTCATCCGATGGCCGTCCCCATCGTTGATTTTTTAGCAGCCGTCCCCTGCTAGGTGGTCGTCCTCCACCTCTTGATGATCGTCCTTCATCAACTTTATCCAATGGCCGTCCCCATTGTTGATTTTGGCTATCTGACACTCGTCCTGTGTTACGATAAACCTCGAGAGCAGCCGTCCCCTGCTGAGTGGTCGTCCTCCACTTCTTGATGGTCGTCCTCCATCATGCTCGTCCGATGGCCGTCCCCATCGTTGACCTTTTCTGTCCGATGGCCGTCCCCATCGTTGACCTTTTCTATCCGATGGCCGTCCCCATCGTTGATATTTTCGGCAGCCGTACCCTGCCAGGTGGTCGTCCTCCACCTTTGATGGTCATCCCCATCATATTTTCTTTTATCCCCAACAGAGCAGCCGTCCCCTGCTAGGTGATCGTCCTTCATCTTTGATGGCCGTCCCCCATCATCTGTTTATTTCATTTATTCTTTAACCCGGCGGCCGTCCCCGTCGTGGTCCCTTTTCCTTTTAACCTGATGGCCGTCCCCGTCGTGGTCCCTTTTCCTTTTAACCCGATGGTCGTCCCCGTCGTGGTCCCTTTTCCTTTTAACCCGATGGCCGTCCCCGTCGTGGTCCCTTTTCCTTTTAGCCCGATGGCCGTCCCCATCGTTGGTTACTTTACCTTTATGAACTTGATGGCCGTCCCCGTCATGTTTCATTAATTTCCAGAAAATTTTACAGCTTTATCTTGATGGCCGTCCCCATCATAATACCTTTTTATCTTCCCCAGCTAGTCGGCCGTCCCAGTCTTGGCTTTACTTTTATCCCCAGCATGTCGGCCGTCCCCGTCATTGCTCTTTACCCAGCAGTCGTCCTCTGCTCGACGGTCGTCCTCTGTCGCCCATACTTTACAATATACTTTATTTTCCTGTTACAATCTATATCCCTTTTCTTCTTTATTCCGTGAGTGCAAATTTTGGACTGTCTTTGATATTCAACCACAAGTTATCTTGTTTGCCTGTTAAGCCGTCGCTTACAACCTGCACAGCTAACTCATGATTGAATAGGGGCAGCTGTAAACACCCCAAATTTGCCCTCACCCATTCACACCATGGCTCGTGATCATCTCATATGCATAAACACAAACACATCATCTCATATCTCACTTTTGTTTCACTGCATAGTTTCTAAGGCATCTGCACCTAGGGTTTGTGATCTGAGCAATCCCAAAAGCATCTTGAGCCATTCCAAAGGCCACCAATCAACTCAAAGGGGTCCATGTGTGTTCTTATATCATATTTCATCTCCTCAAAGTCAAAATTGCAGAGGAATCACAAGAACTAGGGTTTGAGCCAGGTTTGACTGCACAGTTGACTGAAAATTAGGGTTTTGGTTTCAGAGGCCATAACCCCAAATTTTTTTGGTCATTCTTGTTTCCATTGATCTCTATATGGTATAGGGAGTATGCACATCAATTTTCATGAAGAAATTCCATGGGAAAGTCATCTGATCAAGGGTTGACTTTTCAGACAAGTCAGTGCAAAATCAGGGCATCTAAGGCCCCCAATGACCCAACCAATGGGTGATCTTCATCATTTTGAGTGTATATGATCTTTATTTGATCATGGAAGAAGTTGAAGTTCATAAAAATCAAGAATTTAGGGTTTTTGCAAATGTTGACTTTTTGGGCATGGTTGACTTTTCAAGAATGCATCATTTTAGGTCATTTTTCAAGCCATGATTCTTGATCCAAAAATGCTTCAAATGGAAAAACTTTGGTCATGAAAGTTGTAGATCTCATCTTTCCCTTTTCAAAAAGTACAAGAACATAATCAAACTCTTTTTGGATCAAAAGTTATGGCAAGGCAAAGTTGGCTAAAATCATTAATTTTCAAGGCATGCTTCAAATGGAAATTTTGCAAAGTCTTGAACCAAAGCCAATTGTGACCTCTAGTTCATTTCAAACCATTACACAAGCATTTTCTAAGTCACAAAAATCAGAATTTGACCAAGGTTCACATGTGTTTAGTTCATGTAACAAGACATTTTTATCATGAAAATCCATAAAGTAACCAAGTTGCAAAACACTCATGACACTTCCCTCAACTTGCTGCCTTGGCCTTTGGACCTTGCTGGCTCTCTCACCACACCATGCTGCGCCAGCCCTAGCCCTTGTACCAAGCTAGTACCAAGCCCATGCCTCTCTTACAAGATTTTTGACTTTTGGCAAAAGCAAACATCCCAATCACCACAGGCCATGTCACATCCTCTGGCCACTTGCAATTGTTTATACTTCTCATTTGCTAGCCAAACATAACCAGGAGCAAGGTTGAAGCTCAGACATTCAAGACATTCACAAAAACACTCCATTTTGCATAAGCCTTCGAATTTTTCTCCACAGCCTAAAAACACTTCAACCATCTTCACCATTCAAGTCACCTTGCTCCATAGACCATCCAGCACCAAGAACACAAGCCTGAAACAGCCTGAACATCTCACTGCCATTTCTCACTTCATTTTGCAGTTTCAATCGAATCTCCTTCCACAAACCACAAACACACAAACAAACACCACAGACCTTCTCCATTCATCCTCAGGATCATAAACCACCATTCACAATGGCCTGAAACCTCCAGAAACACCATTGCCATTTCTGATCAAGCTTGAGCAGAAGCTGTCGAATCTCATTATCCAGCCAACACAAACTCCTTTTGAGCATTCAAGCATCTTCTGTGGACCAAGTGGAGTGGATTGCACAAGGAGAAGTGGCCAGAAAGTCTTCAAACTGAAAGCTTCAAATCTCAGGTAGCTTGAAAATCATTTTTCCAGAAATCATTTTTCTTGTTACAAACTTGTTCTATGTGATTGACTGATCATCCTGGTATCATTGGTTTTGAAAATGGCTTAGATTTGAGAGTTTAATTTGTCTCTGAAGCTTGCGTGCCCTAGAACCTGTTTCCTTCGATTCAGCTTATTTAGGAAATATAAATTTGTTTTGAGAGAGGGGTTTGATTCGTGAGAGGTTGGAGATCATTTCCCTTTTCTTAGTTTTCATTTTTGTTACGATTTGAGGGGTTTGGGGATTTTTCAGGTGAGTTGCTGGCCGGAGAAGACGACCGGAGGTCTTCTCCGGCCGCCTGAGTGATTAAACCCTAATCTCAGGTCATTAATGTTAGTTTGAATATTGAGCGTTGGATGGTCTGACTTGTTTGACTTGCCGCGCGAATGGATGGCCCAGATCTAATCATTATGCCCTAATCTTTTTCATTAGTTTTAATTAATTATAATTAAACTAATTAACTCAGAAGCCATCTGGGCCCTTCATTTGCGCGCTGGTCAACGGATTCAAACCCTGGGCGCATCTCATCCCTCCATTCTGATTACTTTCCATTTTATTTTGTTTTTATTTCATTTTTTCTCATTTAACTTGTGCAATTATTTTAAAATAGCAAAAAATGCATAAAAATTATGAAACTTTTTCCTCTGAGTTTTATTAATTTTTATGACCCAAAAATATTTTCATTTTATTTTTTATCATTAAAAAAGTATTTTTAAATATTTAAAGGATTATTTTTAATTGATTAATGGAAATTAATTAATTAAAAATACTTTTAAGTATTTAAAAATCACCAAAAAATTCATGAAATGTTCTAAGACATTTAGAAACATTGTCCAACCTTCAAACCAAATTTCTTTTTTGATCTTGATGCATTTTAAGAATTTTTCATTGAATTAAATCATATTTTGTGCATTAATTTGATCATGGATTCAAAAATTCATTTCTGTCTATTGAAGAAGGTTGAGACATTGATTCTTCTTGCATTGTTTTATGTTTAGCATGTAGTTTCTAAGATAAAATAGCCATAATTTGATCTTGCATTTTCTATTTGTTTGGCATTTCTTTTGTTAAGAACCCTAAAAAACCCTAATAACTTAGAAAAATCATATCTTGAGTTTGGTTGAGAGTTGAGAGCTCCCCTTTGGGCAGTGGTTCATTATAGGTTTAGGGTTTCTTTGGGTAGCATTTTCCATTTTTTATCTTAGGGTTTGTTTCTGTTTTGAGTTTTTGTTTGATGTTTGATCCATGAACCCTAATTTGGGCTTCCATTTGCATCCTTCTTGCATTCCCTTGCATAACATGACTTGTCTTTGCATTTTGTGCATTCTTGTGATCCATTTGACATCTTAAGACATGTAGGAAGCATGATTGATCATTGCATTACATATTTGCCATGTCATTTGTCTTGTATGCTTCATAACATTTCATATTTGTTCATGCTCCTTAACTTGCATCATTTGCATTCATAATCTTGTATGAACATCTCCATGCCTTGCCTCATGTTTGCAGCACCTCATAACATCATAATCATCATCAACATGCTTCTGGTTTTGCTTAGCATCATACCATTTCATCTCATTTTGCATTGCATTGTATTTCTTTCTAATATTTCAGGTGGTAAGTAAACTTGGGAAGTGGATTTGCCTTCACTTCTCATAACCTTTCTTTTCATCTCTCTTGCATCCATTGCTGCATTCTTATATGTGTTTGAGTTTGAGCTTGCTCATTCTTCTTCTTCCCACTTTCTTTCTTCAAGTGACTTGACTTCTTGAATGAAGCAAGTTGCTTTGCTTCTCTTGATCCTTTCATCTGCTTCCTGGTGGTTCCATTGAAGATTTGTTCTTGCAAACCTCACAAACTTTAGGATCATCCAAGCATGATAATGAATTAGGGTTTTGATTAGTCCCCCCATTAGTTTTACCTTTGTGTCTCTTTGTGTCTTCTCTTCTCACCTCATAATCAGGGACTAAACCCTAAAGGCTTTAAGACTTTGTGATTAAGCTTATGCCTGCATCCTTCTCTTAGGATGGAGTGTATAACTTTAATCCTAAGTCTTGAACCCTTAAGGTGTTTAAATCTCCTAATCAATCCACTTAATAATCATCAAGACATCACACTTGTAACTTGGGCCTTGCATTAGGGTTCTAATTCTTCCTTAAGTGGTTAAGAAGGACTAACCCTAGTGTTAATGGACAAGTCCCCCTCAAGTTGTCTTACAAATCATAAAAAACACTTCATCATCATACCATTAACTAAAATCCATTTAATAAAGGCTTGTTTTGTCATAAGTTTAATCCCTAATCATGGATTAAGTTGAGGAGCTTTCCTCAGCTTAAACATTCTCATCTATTATCCTTCTATTAGGATGGTGTAATGAGTCTGTTTAATCCTTGATTATGGCTTAACCTCATTACTTAACACTAAACAAAAACAACAAAAACATCTAAATAATCACAAGTAGGTTAATGATCTTAATCCTACACCAAAGGTGATTAAGTGTGAGAATCTGACTTCACACTTAAGGTATTCTCATTACCCCTAATTAGAGGGAAGATGTGATGAGTTTACTAACCCATTGGTTTAGGCTTAAGCTCATTTTCTTATGACAAACTTCAAAAAGCAATAAAAGACTGAAAACAAAAAAACAAACAATAATCGTCTCCTCCGGGATTCTTTTCTCATCACCTTCACTCACAAGCGAGAACTTGCTTCTTCCGTCTAATGCAAGACAGTTTGCACCTGAGCCAGACAGGTCATACACTTGAGCATAGACAAGTAAGCAGTTCATAAGTCAATTCATCTTTCAGTCTCTTTGGGTCGAACTACGGTGTTCTGACTTCCTCATTGCACGAGAGGATACGTAGGCATAACTTAACAGTTATCGAACAAAAGTCTCTGTTCATTCCCCCTCCTTCCAGCATTATTCTTTAAGCCCCATAATCATGAGCATACTCTTTCTTACACTGACACTATACATATTACACTTCACACTTCTTTTGCACTGACACCTGTACATTCTTTTCCAGCTATTTTATACACAAATTGCACTGACACTACCCCTTTAAAACACAAATCTTTTAAGCGTGGATCCCGTCGAGTACGACGGACAATCTGGGTGCTAATACCTTCCCAGGTTGTAACCAACCCCCTTTCTCAGTCTCTCTGGTTCGCAACCGTCTTATCCATCTCTTTCCAGGTCTATGCAGCATTGCCTTTCCTCCGGGATAAAAATGCCTAGCTGGCGACTCTATTCATCTCCAGTGAGTTCACGGCTGTGTGTTCTCACTGTTCCCTTCGCCGACCGTTCGCGCTTGTACCGGGATGCAAATCTATCGGGAGCGACAGCGGGTGTACACATTTTTTTTATTTATTTTCCCTTATTTTTGCCCGAGTCTTTTATTCTGTTTTTGACTCGCCGGGATGCCCTATTCTTGCCTGGACTTCATTCTGTTTTTTATGTCCAGCGGGTCATTTTATGCGAAGTATTTTTTAACTGCATCTAAATTCACAGGGGACGGGAAGTCTTCACCATCCATAGTACTGAGCATCAGTGCTCCACCAGAGAAAACTTTCTTTACTACGAATGGTCCTTCATAGTTTGGAGTCCATTTGCCCCTGTGGTCTGTATGAGGAGGGAGGAGTCTTTTCAGCACAAGATCCCCTACTTGGTATTCTCGGAGCCTGACTTTCTGATCGAAAGCTTTCTTCATCCTTTTCTGGTATAACTGCCCATGACAGATTGCAGCCAATCTCTTCTCTTCGATCAGACTCAGTTGTTCATATCGGGATCGGACCCATTCTGCTTCGTTCAGCTTAACATCCATTAATACCCGTAAGGAGGGTAGTTCAACTTCAACTGGTAGGACTGCCTCCATACCATACACAAGTTGATACGGTGTTGCCCCAGTGGATGTTCTGATTGACGTGCGGTACCCATGCAAGGCGAACGGTAGCATCTCATGCCAGTCTTTGTAGGTGACTACCATCTTCTGCACAATCTTCTTGATATTCTTATTAGCTGCCTCAACAGCACCGTTCATCTTTGGCCTGTAAGGAGAAGAATTGTGGTGTTGGATCTTGAAGTCCCGGCATAGCTCTGCCATCATTTTGTTGTTTAAGTTGGAACCATTATCAGTGATGATTCGCTCGGGAACTCCGTACCGACAGATGATGTCTCTCTTCAGAAATCGGGCTACCACTTGCCTTGTAACATTTTCATATGAAGCTGCTTCGACCCACTTGGTAAAATAGTCAATGGCAACCAGGATGAATCTGTGGCCATTTGAAGCAGTCGGTTCAATCTTGCCAATCATGTCAATGCCCCACATAGCAAAGGGCCAGGGTGAAGACATCACGTTCAAAGGATTGGGAGGCACATGCACCTTATCCGCATAAATCTGGCATTTATGGCATTTTCTGGCGTAGGCGCAACACTCGGCGTCCATCGTGATCCAGTAATAACCTGATCTTAGCAATTTCTTGGCCATGGCATGCCCTCCTGCATGGGTACCAAAGGATCCTTCGTGCACTTCATGCATTAACAAGTCTGCTTCTGTTCTGTCGACGCATCTGAGGAGTACCATATCAAAGTTTCTTTTGTACAGGGCACCGTCAGTGTTCAGGAAGAAACTACCAGCAAGCCTTCTTAAAGTCTTCTTATCATTGGAAGATGCCCCAGGTGGGTATGTTTGATCCTCCAAGAAGCACTTAATGTCATGGAACCAAGGCTTATCATCCTCAACAACATCTGCTACAAACACATATGCTGGTCTGTCAAGTCTGGACACTGGAATTTGAGGTACAAAGTTGGCAACTTGAACTTTGATCATGGACGAAATGGTAGCCAGAGCATCTGCAAACTGATTCTCGTCCCGAGGAATATACTCAAGCTTGACCGTCGTAAAGAAAGTCAATAACCTCCTTGTATAATCCCTGTAAGGTATCAGATGATACTGGTGTGTGTACCATTTGCCATTGGTTTGATTAACTACCAGAGATGAATCTCCGAATACAGTCAATGTTTTGATCCTGAGGTCAATGGCTTCCTCAAGACCCATAATGCAAGCTTCGTATTCAGCTTCGTTGTTAGTGCAGTTAAAGGTGAGTTTTGCCGAGAAAGGCATGTGAACTCCTTTAGGCGTAATGAGTACTGCACCAACACCACGACCATTCATATTAACGGCCCCATCAAACATCATAGTCCATTCTTCTTCCGGGTCAGGCCCTTCAGTGTGAATAGGCTCTTCATGATCTTTTGCTTTTATGAACATGATGTCTTCATCAGGGAAGTCAAATCTCATAGGCTGGTAATCATCAATAGGTTGCTCAGCAAGATAATCAGACAATACATTGCCCTTGATGGCTTTCTGAGATGTGTACTGGATATCATATTTTGTGAGGATCATTTGCCATCTTGCAACCCGTCCGGTAAGTGATGGCTTCTCAAATATGTACTTAACTGGGTCCATCTTCGAGATCAACAAGGTAGTATGGGTCAACATATACTGTCTCAGTCGGCGAGCAGCCCATGCTAAAGCACAGCAAGTTTTCTCGAGCAGTGAATAACGTTGTTCACAGTCGGTAAACTTTTTGCTTAGGTAGTATATTGCATACTCTTTTCGACCAGACTCGTCATGCTGGCCCAGCACACACCCCATTGACTCTTCTAACACTGTCAAGTACATTATCAGAGGTCTTCCTTCAACTGGAGGCATAAGGATTGGAGGTTCTTGCAAGTACTCCTTGATTTTGTCAAAAGCCCTCTGGCAGTCTTCGTTCCACCTGACCGTTTGCTCTTTTCTTAATAGTTTGAACAAAGGTTCACATGTTGCTGTAAGGTGAGATATGAACCGCGAAATGTAGTTCAATTTTCCCAAGAAACCCCGAACCTCTTTCTCAGTCCTCGGTGCAGGCATCTCTTGAATGGCCTTAACTTTATCAGGGTCAACTTCAATCCCTTTCTCGCTTACAATAAATCCCAGCAGCTTACCGGATCGCACCCCGAATGTGCACTTGTTGGGGTTTAACTTCAGTTGATATTTCCTCAGACGCTTGAATAACTTCAGCAAATTTACCAGGTGGTCTTCTTCTGTGAGGGACTTGGCAATCATGTCATCCACATAACACTCGATTTCTTTATGGATCATGTCATGGAATAATGTTACCATAGCCCGTTGATAGGTTGCACCAGCATTCTTCAGTCCGAATGGCATCACCTTGTAACAGAACGTGCCCCAGGGTGTGATGAAAGTTGTCTTCTCCATGTCTTAAGGTGACATTTTAATCTGATTGTATCCTGAAAATCCGTCCATGAAGGAGAACACCGAGAACTGAGCCGTATTATCCACCAATACATCAATGTGAGGTAATGGGAAATCATCTTTCGGGCTGGCTCTATTCAGATCCCGGTAATCCACACACATCCTTACCTTGCCATCTTTCTTAGGGACAGGTACAATATTAGCAACCCACGGCGGATAGCTAGTTACAGCAAGGAACCCGGCGTCCCACTGCTTTTGTACCTCTTCCTTAATCTTCATTGCCATATCTGGGCGAGTACGGCGTAGTTTCTGTTTAACCGGCGGGCAGTCTTCCTTCAAAGGCAGCTTGTGTGTGACAATATCGGTATCCAACCCTGGCATATCTTGGTAAGACCAAGCAAAGACATCCACATACTCTCGAAGCATGTCAATCAACTGTTCTTTCACTGAGTCTTGTAGGCAGGCCCCGATCTTAATCTCTTTCACGTCTTCATCCGTACCAAGATTAATTGTTTCGACCTCCTCCTGATGAGGAGTGATAACCTTCTCCTCTTGCCTCAACAACCTGGCTAGCTCTTCAGGAAGCTCATACTCTTCTTCAACCCCTTCATCAGCTTGATTGATTGGATTGCCAAAGTCATACGAAGTCATAGCCGTGCTGTTGTCGGTGCGGTCTGAAAGGCACTCTCTGCAAGGGTTCAGTTTGTTCATTTTAGTGATTGATTTTAATCTTGTTTAGAAAGAGTGAAATGAAGTTATCATTTTGAAAACATTGCCATTTATTTTTTGTACAAAAAGAAAAAAATGGAAAAATAGTGAGCGGAAAAGAAAAAAGACTCATTTGCAAAAGATGTCTGATATTCATTGATTGATCTATTTTGCACAAAACTACAGATGGCCCGATTACAGAATGAGTCTTGTCATATTGGGCAAGATGCAAGACTTGATGCATGCTTAAAATATACAGGAAATAAAAATTACTCTGCAGGAGTAACCCTTATAATTTCCTGGGAAGACCAGTTTGAGATACGGCTCCCCGGGATCCTTGGACGTATCCAGCTCTCCAAGTTGCGGTCGCTTTCATCCTCGTCTTCCAAGTTGTTCACTGCATCTGGGGAGAGCATCCCCCCACTGACAAAATTGGGCTTCTTAGCAGCCTCTGCTTGATCTTGTTGAGTTGGTTTGTAACCCAACCCAAATATATCCTCCTTCTTCTCTACGGGCAGCAACTTGCCCCAGCCTTGGGCAGTCCCTTCTTCAACAACCTTCCGGGCTTGCTGATAAGATGTCATTGAGGTTCCAGGTACAGCGGATGCTTCATTTATGTTCAAGGCTTCAAACCCTTGACTCATAGTTTCATGGATCTCCCCATCCATCTCAATGTATTTGTACGTAGCCAGATGGCTAACAAAAATATCCTCTTCACCGCAAATGGTGATGATCTGGCCCTCCCACTCGAATTTTAACTTCTGGTGAAGGGTAGACGTTACTGCGCCTGCGGCATGAATCCACGGTCTACCCAACAGACAGCTGTAGGCCGGCTGAATGTCCATCACATAGAAGGTTATCTTAAACGTCTGTGGGCCAATCATCACAGGTAGATCAATCTCTCCTAGCACTGATCTCTTAGAGCCGTCAAATGCCCTCACTACCAAATTACTCGGACGCAATGCCAAGCCATCATACTCCAGCTTTACCAAGGCTTTCTTTGGTAATACATTGAGTGAAGACCCAGTGTCTACCAGCACATGTGATAGAATAGCACCCTTGCATTCCAGGGTGATGTGCAAAGCCTTATTGTGGTTACAACCCTCAGTCGTTAAATCAGCATTGGTAAAACCAATCCATGGCTGGTATTGATATTTGCTACCACGGTCTCCAGCTGATTAACGGTGATCTCCTCCGGCACATATGCTGCGTGCAAGACTTTTAGTAGTGCATTCCGGTGAGCTTCAGAACACATCAGCAGGGATAGAATGGAGATTTTTGAGGGAGTTTGGTGAAGCTGATCCACCACCTTGTAATCACTCCTCTTGATAATTCTCATAAACTCGTCTACATCTTGTTCAAAATATGTCTTCGGTGTTTCCTTGAGAATGGGTTCTTCAGCTATTACACTCTTTCCCTTTGCTTTAGCAGCAGCTTCTGCTTCGGCATTGGGTCTTTGTGATTGCGAGGCAAAAAGGCGTCCGCTTCTGGTGAAGCCTCCGCCTCCCCCGACATTATCAATCTGCGGAGAAGATGTTGAAGAGTCAAGAGTGATTCTCTCCCCGTTGCAGTACAGGTCAGAGCCATAATGCCAAGGGATGGCATTACTGCTTTCATACGGAATAGGCTCAGGTACCGTGATGGTAACCGGGATGACTGCAGCAGAGGAGGGTATTGCAATAGTGTGTGGATCATAGTAGATAGTGACCGGTGTCCTGGCAGGAGATGCCACTGCTTGTTGTTGAAAATTATTGTTCGGAGGAATACTTGACGGATCATAATAAATAGTGACTGCTGAGATATTTGCTGGTGTTGTAGGAGAAGATTCTGAACAGAGAGGTGCTGATGTTGTAGAAGTAATGTTTGTTGATATCTGGCTTGTTGAAGTGGTATTTGAAGCATTTGTTGATGAAACCGAAGAATTGTTTGGGATAATTGTTGTTGCAGTTGTAGGAGACTCTGGAACTGTTGTCGGAGGGATTGCCGGATTTGAAGGTATTGATGTTGTGATTTGAAGTAGACCGTTCTGGATAAGACTGTTTATGCCGCTTCTTAAATTATCACACCCATTTACCGAAATGTTGCAATAACCGCACCCGAGCTCGCACCCAGGGAATATCTGGCATTCAAGGAGTTGAGCTTTAATCTCTACCAGGGGTGTCCGGATCTGCCCAACACTGGTTATTAAGAAAGACGGCTTATCTTTCTCAATAGCATTGATCCTTGGTCCTCCGTGGTTGGGCATGGGGTTTTTGTTAACATTTGGCGGGGGTGCAAAGTTTAGAGCTTTAGAATCTACCAAGTCTTGTACCTTCATCTGTAAAGCCCTGCACTTCTCTGTACTGTGGCCAGGTGCATTGGAATGAAAAGCACACCGGGCGTTGACATCGTAGTTCCTTGGCAGATTGGAAGGATCTGGAGGTGCCAAAGTCCTTAGCTCAACCAGGTTGAGTTTCAGGAGTTGTGGCAGTAGAGCAGCATAAGGCATAGGGATTGGATCAATCACCCTATTGGCCTGAGATGGTCTCTGTTGAAAAGGTCTTTGCTGATTGTTGTTGCTGGTGTTGTTGTAGTTTCTCTGAGGCGGATATTGAACTTGTTGTTGGTAGTGGGGTTGTTGCTGTGGTTGATATGCTGGTTGCTGAGGAATTGGAGCTGGAATAGTGACAGCTACCACCGACCTATGATCATACTGAGGTCTGCCCCTGTTGGTATGAATAGCATTAGTCTCACCAGTTCTTCTTGGCCCCACAAAAGGTTTTCTGGGGTTGCTGGACGAGCTCGCGCCATTGTCAGAAATCTTGCCCATCTTCAATAGGCTTTCAATTCTTTCCCCAGCTATGACTACGTTAGCGAAGCTGGTGGAAGAAAAGGCAGCTAGCCTGTCAATGTATGTCCCTTGAAGGGTGTTCATAAACATGTCGGCCATTTCCCTTTCCGACATGGGTGGCTGGACAGCAGCAGCAAGCTGTCTCCACCTCTGGGCGTACTCCCGGAAGCTTTCTCTGGATGATTGAGACATTCCCATCAGGAGGGTCCTGTTAGGAGCCATATCCAAGTTGTACTGGTACTGTCTGATGAAGGCCTCAGCCAGGTCCTTCCAGCATCTGATGGTTGCTCTGGTCAAATGAGAGTACCATTCCCTTGAGGCCCCTGTTAAGCTATCCTCAAAATAAAACATCCATAGCTTTTCATCCATGGTGTATGCCTTCAGCCTCCCCAGAAAGGATTGCAAGTGGGTTCGTGGACAGGAAGTTCCGTTGTACTTCTCGAAGCACGGGGGTTTAAACTTGTGGGGAATCTTTACCCCGTCCACTAATCCCATATCCATGACATCAAAGCCCAGGGAATTCTGAGACCCCAGAGACCTCAATTTCTCAGCATTTCATCCAGCCTTCTGTCATAAGCTTCATCCCCAGCTCCCATCACAGTGAACTGATCCTCTTGGGCGTCTTCTTGTAATACTCTGCCCGCAGTAGCATTCCCTTGCACATTAGCAGGGATGTTGATCTCCGGATGAAGATGAGGTCCATACACTGGTGGATTAACATGAGGCTGGACCCTCTCATTGTTACTTGTTCCTCCAGTCCCCAGATGGGGTTCTTCTTGGGTCTGCCTCTCTACCAATGCTCTTAATCTCTCTTGGCTCTGAGCCAAACCATTCATCACTTCCATGAACTGAGTCATCTGGTTTCTCATTTCCAACCTCTTGTTGGCCATTTGAGTCCTGACTTCTGTAAGATCCTGTTGCACCTGGTCCATCTGTATACCCGGAAGGTTGTTGCGAGTGGGATATCTGTGCGGACGGTTGAGTGGGAACCCCCGACGGCGAGCAATAGTTCCTGAACCACAACAGAGTTAGTAATAAACAAAACAAAAAAACCTACACAACAAAACAAAAGGTTAGTATGCAATGCAATATGCTTATTTGTTTCCAAGGCATCCGGCTTGGCACTTGGTTTTGACCTTTCCAGACCCCGAGGAAGGTGCCTTGATGTTGCTCGAAAGAGAGGGACTTAAATGAAACCAACTGATAAATATATTACAAACAGGAGATAATACGTAGTTTGTTTCTTACAACACATGCCCCTGAGGGGTCAAAATACAACATAAAAAGAAAAGTACAATGAAATGAAAGCAACAACAAGCAAAAGTTAGACACCAAGACCAAACTCATCCTCCTTAACCTCCTTCAAAAGTGCTTCAGTTACCGGATCAGCTGGACGCTCTGTGAGGTTCCTGATAAGAAGGTTTCTGGTGACAATAGCAGTGGTCAGCTTCTTGCGTCTGTCTTGTTCCTTTGACCTCTTCACACCAGCCCTAAGCTTCAATTCCGAGATTTCCTTCTGGGCTGCCAGCAAAGCTTCCTGTTGCTTCTTCTCATTAGCCTCCAATTACTCAATCTTGTCCTGAGTCCTCTTATCTTCTTGAGTGCGAGCTTCAGTGATCCTGACCCACCTAGCTTGACTTTCCTTCAGATAGAGATCAGTTCTGGCCTTCTGAAACTGGGCCTCTTTACAGGCATTCTTCAAGATCTGCTCTCCTGCTCTTGATTTCTTGATGTAGTCCTCTGATTTCTCAATCCTGGCTAGATGCTCCACTTTAAGCTTTTCTAACCTCTCGATGTCTAGACGACCATCACTTCTCTCCCAGAGGGTCTTCTGCAGAGCTTGAGACAGGTTCTCATTCCTCTCCTTTAGTATCTCAAATTCTTCCAGGCTGACAGTGGCTGGAGGTGGTGTTGTGGATGGTCCAGGTGCATCTTCGATGGTGAAGGGCATCCCAGAAATCTGAGCCCTAGTATGAGACCACTCATAATATTGGGCTGAGGCCACATTGTTGCATCTCCCAAGAATGGTCATCCCTTTGGTCTGGACATTGTCCCAAGCCCAGGATGCTTGCCTGACAATAGCTAGATTAGGCTTAATCTCACAATAAAGGGTTTCAGCCAAGTCTTGTGTTCTAGGAGGGAGGACCAATGCATAGCCCAATTTTCTTTTGAATAGCAATGGGTTGTAGTTGATGCAACCCTTCACTCCTATCAGAGGTACATTGGGGAACTGCCCACAACTAGTAATGATGTCCCTGCCCTTGGTGCTCTAAGTGCACCACCTGATGTCATCTGAGGTCAAAGCAATGAGTCTTCTAGCCCAATTCTTCTGTTGGTGAGGATTCAAGAATGCATCAGTCTTGGGCAAGTGCTTGAGCAGCCAGGTATGGAATAGGGGAGCACAGCACCTCACCAATCTTCCTCTTTGCTTCTCGTTCCTTTGGTGAACAGAGTAATAGAAATCTCCCAGTAAGATGGGCACTGGGTTCCTCAGAATGAAAAGGTGAATGACATTCTTGCTAATAAACTTAGGCTCATCTGCAAAAAGTATAACCCCATATATGCTGAGGGCTAACAAAGCACAGACTGCCTTCCATTCTCCCAAGGAGGCCTTCAGGATAGCCTGAGAAGTCAGGAAATCCAAGTGTAGACCAGAGATTCCAGCCTTGGTTGTCATGTTCTGCTCAATCAGTATAGGCTCCAGACACAGTGCTCTTGCCACTTCTTCTTTACTGGGAACAGCCATCTCAGGGTTGAAGGGGACACCACCCCTGATAGGTACACCAATCAGTGATGAATACTCTTCCAACAAAGGTCTCAACTGAAAATTCTGGAAGGTAAAACATCTCAAAGGAGGATCATAGAACTGTAGGCAAGTGTGAATCAGGCTCCTCTGAGAAGGGTCCAAATCCATAACCACATAAAGGATGCCTCCAAAATGTTCTCTGAATAGAGGTATATGGTCCGGAGTGATAAGGGCCTGGACCTTCCTGATGCCAGTCAGCTCAGGCTCAAAGAAATGATATGAGATGTTGCTCTTCTTGGGTGCCATGTTGCTGAAGAAGAGCTGAAACAGATGATGATGATGACTGATACTGATAGGCTGATGCTGGTGATGCAGGTGACTGAAGCAGGTAGCTGATGAATGTGGCTGAAGCAGATAGCTGATGAACAGGGGTCTATGCAGATGAAGGGGTCAAAACCAAGCCAAATGTAATATGGATACCCTGAAAAACAAATAAACACATGTTAAATGATGCAATGATGATGTATGCAAATGATATGCAAAGGGTTCGTGATCAAGCTGGATCCGATTAACTGCCTTGATATAAGTCCATGTATGTCTAAGAAGTCCAGATGGAGGTTCAAAAGTCCAGTAACCAAGGTGGGGGACTCAAATAAAGAGTCACATGTCCAGGGTTAAAATCACAAGAACTGTCCCAACATGGAGTACTCTTAATCAAAACAAAGTAACAGGGTATGCTGAGGTCAAGGGTACCTGCAAACCTGTAAACAGCCCAACCCCCTCACGGGTGGTGTTCTAAAACAAGGATCCTCAGACTTGGATCAGTTATGAGAAGTGTAAACACTTCTAACCCGGAGGTACAGTGTTTACAATAACCATAAAAGATCCTCCTCCAATTCACCTTAGTTTCTGAAGGTCATAATAAAGGTCATCCAGACTTAGCAGGCTTCCCAGATAGCCCTAGCACTACAGGAAATCTGTAGCACAGAGTTCTCAAGAAGAAACCCATATCTGAACCGCGTTTCATATTCCCGCACCAGACCGAAATGGAATGGGAAAGAACATGAACCACTCTAGCCTAGGTGTCACTCAGGTCCCAGGTATAGGACCTTAAACTCCCAATGAACCCCACCCACCAAGACAAAACCAGATCCAGCCAAACACAGTATGACAATATGATGTATATAAAGCTATAAAAGAAAGCAATAAATAACTGTACATAAAGCAATACATAAAAGCAACTATATAAACACAAATATCACAAAACACCCCAGTAAACACAAATCAAACAAACGCTAGGAGGAACCCACAAAAAGAACCAGAAGCCCTGGTTACAGTATACTACTCCCCAGCAGAGTCGCCAAGCTGTCGCTCCCAAAAGATGAGACTGAGCTCAAATGAGGTACAGACGCGAACGGTCGGCGAAAGGAGGATGTGAGAACACACAGGAGTGAACTCACATGAAAAGAAAAGAGTCGCCAGCTAGGCATTTTTATCCCGGAGGAAAGGCAATGCTGCATAGACCTAGAAAGATATGGATAAGACGGTTGCGAACCAGAGAGACTGAGAAAGGGGGTTGGTTACAACCTGGGAAGGTATTAGCACCCAGATTGTCCGCCGTACTCGACGGGATCCACGCTTAAAAGATTTGTGTTTAAAGGGGTAGTGTCAGTGCAATCTGTGTATCAAGGCTGGAAAAGAATGCAAGTGTCAGTGTAAAAGAAGTGTGAAGTGCATAAATGAAGTGTCAGTGTAAGAACAAAGATGAAATGCTCAAGACCATGAGGCTTAAAGAGTAAGACTGGAAAGAGGGGGAATATACAGAGACTTTTGTTCGATAACTGTTAAGTTATGCTACGTATCCTCTCGTGCAATGAGGAAGTCAGAACACCGTAGTTCGACCCAAAGAGACTGAAAGATAAATTAATTGATGAACTGCTTACTTGCCTATGCTCAAGTGTATGACCTGTCTGGCTCAGGTGCAAACTGTCTTGCATTAGACGGAAGAAGCAAATTCTCGCTTGTGAGTGAATGAGATGAGAAAAGAATCCCGAAGGAGACGATTATTGTTTTTTTTTCCAGTCTTTTATTGCTTTTGAAAGTTTGTCATAAGTTAATGAGCTTAAGCCTAAACCAATGGGTTAATAAACTCATCACATCTTCCCTATGATTAGGGGTAATGAGAATACCTTAAGTGTGAAGTCAGCTTCTCACACTTAATCACCATGAAGTAGGATTAAGGTCATTAACCTACTTGTGATTAGTTAGATGTTTTTGTTGTTTTTGTTTAGTGTTGAGTAATGAGTTTAAGCCATAATCAGGGATTAAACAAACTCATTACACCATC
Organism: Lathyrus aphaca; assembly: GCA_963966055.1. Classification (NCBI taxonomy): domain Eukaryota; kingdom Viridiplantae; phylum Streptophyta; class Magnoliopsida; order Fabales; family Fabaceae; genus Lathyrus; species Lathyrus aphaca. The sequence continues at coordinate 29,403,409 of OZ014520.1, read as the reverse complement.
CTAATAGAAGGATAATAGATGAGAATATTTAAGCTGAGGAAGACTCCTCAACTTAATCCATGATTAGGGATTAACCTCATGACAGAACAAAGCCTTTATTAAGTGGATTTTAGTTAATGATAAGATGATGAAGTGAGTTTTAGGGTTTGTAAGACAACTTGAGGGGGACTTGTCCATTAACACTAGGGTTAGTCCTTCTTAACCAATTAAGGAAGAATTAGAACCCTAATGCAAGGCCCAAGTTACAAGCTTGATGTCTTAGTGATTATTAGGTGAATTGATTAAAAGATTTAAACACATTAAGGGTTTAACACTTAGGATTAAAGTTATACACTCCATCCTAATAGAAGGATGCAGGCATAAGCTTAATCACAAAGCCTTAAAGCCTTTAGGGTTTAGTCCCTGATTATGAGATGAGAAGAGAAGACTCAAAGATGACACAAAGGTAAAACTAAATGGGGGACTAATCAAACCCTAATTGTTATCATACTTGGAGCTCCTAGGGTTTGTGAGGCTTAAGATAAAGATCTTCAAAGGACCACCAAGGAGAGAAGCAGATGAAAGGATCAAGAAGCAAAGAGAAGCAAAACAACTTGCTTCACTTAAGAAGACAAGTTGCTTGAAGAAAGAAAGTAAAATGAACAGGGAGGAGCAAGCTCACTCCAATACACATACAAAAATGCAACAATGATGCACAAAGGAGATGAAAAGAAAATGTGAGAAGTGAAGGCAAATTCACTTCTCAGAGTACTTACCACCTGAAAAGTTAGCACAAAAGAAAGAAATAAAGTGAAAATGAAATTAATACTGGGATGCAAGCCGAAACCAGAAACATGTTCATGATGCAGAAGAGGTTACAAGATGATATGAATGATCATATAAGTGAAAATGAACAAAAGATAACTAACTAAATTAAAATGAAATTAATTAAAGGAAAGGATTAACAAATTAACTAAAAAAACTTTATCTTATTTAATTACCTGAAAAATGTTTTCTTCTTTTTTTGTTAGATTTTTGTTTATATAATTATTAACTAAATCTAATTAACAAAACAAATGAAATAAATTAATTACCTTGAATATTTTTTTAGAATGCTATTTTTTTAAGGCAAGGAAAAAAAACTAGAAAACAACCTAAAGAATTTTTGAGTAAATATTAAAAAGAAAAGGGTTATGTAAAGATTAATAAAAAAAAAAAGAAAGAAAAGTTGGCAAAGATCCATAGCAAATGAGGCCCAAAAAGGGTGCTGGGTTTTGGCCACCACCGGTCGGGTCAAACCAACCCAGACCCGGCCCGGTTGCCTTCTAAAAGGGGAAAAAGCTAGGGTTTGACGCAGCCCCCCCCCCCCCCCCTTTGTTCTCATTCTACAATCAGCAACAAAGCAGAAAGAGAAAAAAACTCGGTGCCGACCGGCCACTCATGGATCTTTTCACACCGCCCTCATCTCTTAATCTCTGTTCTTCCTCATTCCCCAAAGGTTTGAACCCCTACCATACATGGAAAACCGAAACAACCAACCCTATATCAATATCGAACCGAATCAACAACAGACATTTGATATCCTTATCCCAAATCGCAAACCCTAATACCCTTTTGATTTCGATACGCTTCACTTAACTACAACATATAAGCAGAGCAAAAATGCAATAAAAATGGAGTCAAGAGATATACCACAATCGGATGTTACGAAGGCTGAGTCAAGAGGTATGCGCTTTCCCCTTTGCTTGAAAAATCTTTCTTCTTTGTCAACTTAACTGTAATCTGGAGTATTGTTGTTGATTTTCTGTGTGTTGCGATTAGGGTTCTTCTAGGTCTTTTGTAAACTTTGTATCTGAGTTTTTTTAGTTGCGGCTGTGAATGTTCAGAGAGTTTATTCATGAATTCGTCCTGGTTTTATAGTGAGAATTAGGGTTTCGGTCCTCTTGTTGACTGCAATTTGTTATTGAAGCTGATGCTTGATCACTGTCTATCTGCAGGTTTTTCTTTTGCTGGTGTAGGAAAGCAGTTCAGAGTTGCAGGTTATGGCTCAAAGACACAGGCTCCATTTTGGTGTTCATTGTCTTCTTATGGAGAGAGAAAAAGAAAGTGTACCCTGCTGCAGAGGTAAACTGACCATTTCCATGAAACTTAGTCCTGCAGCTTGTCATTTCTGCTCCTTTTGCCTACTTTGATCACTGCATCTTTTGTTTTTCATGACTGACTCGAGGGAGTGGCCCTAGAAGACTTGGTTCAAGACTTCGCTGCATCTAAGGAGGTATACTTGATAGTTACTTTTTGCACCTGTTTTTTGTATCAAAGCTTTTGCCATACTTGTGAAACTGGATTCTGCATTTTCTTGCCTTGCTTTTGTCTGTTTGCACCTTATACTGTGCTATTTGACTCAGTGTCCCTGGTTTGAAATGGACTGAATCAGTTGAATTTGGATGGAATTGAGTTTTCCTGTTTTTGCTAAATATTTGTCTGTTGGTAGAATAGAATAATGGTGGTTCCTCTGCTTGAAATTTGACTTTTTACTGTGGTAAAACGTTAATCATTTGGCACAAAGCCTTTATTTTTACTGATGCACAATATTGTCTTTTCACAGCTTGTTTGTTTAAGTCTCTGAACATGTTTGTTGGTGAATATTCATGACAGGTTGGCAAGGATATTCGATGGGGTCATCTTGGGAGAAGAAATAGAACAAAACTTGAAGGGCAAGTAGCTTCGAAACAAATCAGATTCCAGTAAGACAATCACACATGAGAAGCTCGACGATGGAGAAAGTAGGAATTATGGCATACGCACTCCGGGTTTGCCTTCACTCAAATTTAAGTACCTTATAACCCCTTGCTTTGTATTTGCTTAAATTTCTTCTGAATACTCATCATTGGTATGAATCAATGTAACATATCATTCGAACATTGCTTTGAAACTCTTGTAACTTTGGCCTTGTGATCTTGTTCAACTCTAATCATGTTTCTCTTGGAAATCAGCTTTGTTGTAGCCTTTGCACCCTTTACTTTTGGATGATCTGAACATGGAGTTTGGCACTCTCAAGCTTGTGGTGAGGGAAAGATCATGGCAGCATATCCTTTGAAGGCAGCGCGTCTGCGTCTCTTTAGACTCAAAGAAAAACATGCAGTTTGACTGGTATCATCATAAGCTTTCATCTCTGACTTCCTTTATTGCAATTCATACATGAACATTATCCCCACATAGTGCAACATACTTCAGAATTGCTTGCTGAGTTTTCTCGTGCTTTGACATAGTCTGTATTCTTGTAATAACACGAATTTGGACTCCTCATTTTCAAATATTGTTGGCTTTGGTGTTTAAATGAATATTATTTTTGTGAATTGATTTCATGCTGTGTATTAGCCATTTGTTTCAACTTTCATGTAACCTCTTTGACTGTTGTGGACATTTCATCTTTGCAGGGTCAAATTATGGGAACCATTACCACCTCCAAGACCTGAGCCTTGCAGGATTCTTTCATTGAGGTGACTGTGTAACAACTGTGTTGCTGCTCTGCATGAATGATTCTGCGCGATAGACGAGAGGTCAAGGCCAGTCGCGGCAGTAACTCTGTTGATGGATGCAAATGGCGTGACAAATGCTGGAGAAGTTTCCCCTCCAGCTTTTGCACCAGGGTGCTGCTGCTGTTGACGTTATTGCCGGCATCAGTCCCAGACTGTTATTGCTGCAGCCTTGGTACGTCATTTCGATGTAAACACTGTGGTCATCATTATCATCATCATTACTACTCTTCTGAGATTTCTCAAATGCAGAACCATCACGGGACAAATGAGCAGGCTGTGGGGCTTCTATGTCTAAAAGCGGGTGAAGCTCATCAAGCATTGGAATGATGTCAGCCATGGAGGCATCTGGCGAAGAACTCCCTGCCCAATCAGACCCTGGATCTTCTGAGTCGCCGTCCACACCAGAGTTGTTCTCCGCCCATTTCCAAGATGAACTTGGCGAACAGTCTGCATCAACCTCCTTCAAAGAAACATACTCACCTCCAGGAACTTTCCCATCCTCAATGTCAAAAATATCATCATTGCTCTTCGCAGGATTTGATTTGGAATTACCTTTTAATTTGTACTGCCATGATTTTGTAACAAATAGAATTGGAATTTGTAACATAAACAATTATTTGGGATAGCAATGGATGTTTGAAATGTAGTTAGGACCTTTGGAGTATGGCCTTGAGCCTTCAACTATTAACACAAAATGTTATGCATTTAAATCCTTCAGTATAGTTTGTCTTTGGTTTTCATTTCCGTTTGTTCTGACAATGCACCAATCAGGATCTCAATGTCTTGCAAAACTTGGAAAATATCAATACTAACATGCTTGAGAACAATGCACCTTGACTAACACACAGCAACATAAAATGAATCATGACTCCAAACAAACATGCATCCAAATCCAACACAATCCAAATCCAACGTACTCCCAATCAAACATAATACCACGAAAGGCCCATGAAATGCCTTTGAATCCGGGTCCAACACGATACCATGAAATTCCTTTTCTCCTTTCCCTTTTTTTGAAATCAAAGAAATCAAATCCAATAAGCCATCCTCCTTAGGTTCGAAACCAATGAATCAAGGAAGTCATACTTATCATTTTCCTTAACAAAAGTGCAATAAGCTTAAACCATGGCCTATCAATTTAATAAATTCAAAATAACTCAAAACCACTTTGAAATTTTAGTGACGCTTAAACATCAATGAGACTCCAATTGATTGAAATGATGTGCGGGAAACGTATTTGTAAGGTCTTTGATGGGTAAGAATAGCTGGTGTGGCACAGGCCTATGGATCAGATCTTGGGGAATTGCAACAAGTGGAGGCATAGCCACATGGGCTTTTTTTGCAAATTGGTACAAGCCTGGCCCCTTTGTGATCTCTCGAAGCATAAGTCGTGAAACTTGGAGATTCTTTGTGGCATTCAGGATTTAAGGCCATGGTCCATGCTTGCGTGATGATTGGAAGTCGCATTGAAGTCACATAAAGGCTTGCCATGAGAATTTGCAAGTTCTCCAATACAAGGAAATTTTGCAAAGTGGCTCGAAATTCTTCAATCCTGTGAACTTCTGACATCTCCTATGATCAAATAAAGATCACGCAATCAAAATGACGAAGAACACCCCTTGGTTGGGTCATTGAGGGCCTCAGATACCCTGATTCTGTACTGACTTGCTCAGAAAGTCAACCCTTGATCAGATGACTTCCCCATGGAGTTTCTTCATGAAAATTGATATGCATGCTCCCTATACCATATAGAGACCAATAGAAACAAGAATGACCAAAAAATTTGGAGTTATGGCCTTTGAAACCAAAACCCTAATTCTAGGTCATCTGTGCAGTCAAGCCTGGCTCTGCTTCCATGCCACTTTCAGTTCTTGTGATTCTTTGACATTCTTGACTTTGAGAGGATATAATATGATGCTTAATCATACATGGACCCCTTTGAATTGTTTGATGACCCTTGGAGTGGCTCAAGAAGCTCTTGGGTTGCTCAGATCACAAACCCTAGATGCAGATGACTTAGAGCCAATGCAGTGAAGCAAAAATGTAATATGAGATGGTATGATTGAGTTTATGCATATGAGGAGATCACAAGCCATGGTGTGAATGGGTGAGGGCAAATTTGGGGTGTTTACAGGAGGGAACATGAATGATCAAGCTCACTCTAATACACAAACAAAATGCAGCAATGAATGCATAGGAGAAATGAGAAGAGATTGTGAGAAGTGAAGGCAAATTCACTTCTCCAAGTAACTTACCACCTGAAAAGTTAGCAACAAGAAATGAAATGAAATGAAAATGCAATGAATGCAAGGATGCAAACCAAAACCAGAAGCATGAACATGATGTAAATGATGCTATGAGATGATGTAAAGACATGTCAAGTGCTTTGGATGATCATACAAAGGGTGGGAATGCAAATGAAGCATGGAAGGAGGCATGAAAGTTCATGAATGCACATGGAATGTAATGAATGCATAACATGGCAAATGGATGATGCAATGATCAAACATGGTTCTAATGTGTCCTAAGATGTCTTATATGTCATGTGGATGCAAGAGATGTCATGGCAAGTTCATGGATGCAAGCATATGCAAGATGAATGCAAGTGAAGATGAGAAATTAGGGTTATATGAACATGTGATATGCAAGTGGCAAAGACAAAAGCAAATGACATGATAAAAAATTAAAAATGCAATCAAAGGAACCCTAAACCTATACTAGGTTACCATCCAAAGGGGGAGGTAAGAAGCTAAACCTAAAGGAAGTTATGAATTTCCTAAGTTTCTAGGGTTTTAAGGATGATCCTCAATTTAAAATGCCAAACAAATTGAAAATGAAAGACAAAAATGAAACAAAAATGTTTTTAGAAACTAGAAGGCATGCTTAGAACAATGAAAAAAGAATCATTCACAAACTCAACTTGGTTTAAAAGTTATGAATTTTTGAAGTTAGGGTTAAAAATGTACAAATTTAAGAACCCTAATTCAAATGAAAAATGTCAAAGTATGATCAAAACCAAAAATAAATTTGTATGATGAGTTTGTAAAAGCTTCTAAATGTCCAAGAATATTCTCTGAATTTTCTTTGTATTTTTAAATACTTAAATGTATTTTTAATTAATTAAAATTAATTAACTAATTAAAAATAACATTTAAATGATTTAAAAATATTTTTTAATGCAAAAAATAATAAATAAAAATATATTTGGGTTCTGAAAATTAATAAAAGGTTTGATAAAAATTTTCAGAATTTTTTAATGTTTTTTAATATTTTTAAAAATTCGTACAAATTAAATAAGAAAAAATGAAATAAAAACTAAATAAATTTAAAGTATGCAAAAGGGGTGGACAGGATCAAATCTGGGCTTGAAATGGTTGATTGGGCGCGCATCTGGACGCCCCACATTTAAACTGAGCTAATCTCAATTAAAATATTAATTAAACCTAATTAATAACTAATGACTCAATCCTCACCACACAAACACGCGCGGGAACTCTCATCTAACGACCTACGTTTAAAAACTGCCCTAACCCTAATTAACCTAATTAATCACTTTCAGGTGGCTGGAAATGACCTCCGGTCATCTTCTCCGGCCACACTCTCCCCTGAAAATCTCTATCTCACTCCCTAGGCTACAAAATCATGCCAAAATCTCCAGAACTCATCTCCTAACATCAAATAACAAGAATCCAGCATCATAAACAATTTATTTCACTCACACAAAGAGAATCGAAGAAGAACAAATTTAGGGCAAAAGTTTCAGAGCAACATAAAATGCTTGTTTCTGGCTCATTTTCAAAAATAAACACATCCCCATGACCAGGGCAACACATAAAACAACATTTTAACAAAAAAACAAGGTTCTGGAAAAATTGTTCATCATGTTACCTGAGGTTGAGCTTTCGGATTCTGGGCTTTCTGGCCTTCTTCCTTGTGCTTCTCCACTCCAATGAGCCCCTTGATGCTTCTAGTAAGCTTGAAACAAGTTTGTATGGAGTGTTTTGGAACTTTCAGTTCAGGGGTGGTGAAAATCGTAATTTGGTTTGAGGTGGTTTCAGGCTGTTTTGATGGGTGGGAAATGATCAGTGATGAATTTGGAGATGAATGGTGGAAGAAGTTTTGAGAATGAGTGGCTGAGTTGTGTGATTCGATAGAAAATGCAAGAGGGATAGTTTTTGTGAACTATGGCATTGCTGTGGTTTCAGGCTGGCTTCTTGTGTGTTATGAGTTTCATTTTGTCCACATATCAAGCTGTGATAGGTCTGTGGAGTTGGTGTGGGCTTTGCTGATTGATATGGCCTTCTTGAAAAAAAGTCAACAAAGTTGTACTTTGAGGTATGGGCTGGTTCAGGCCAAGGACAAAGGGGTGTCTGGTGCAGCTGGGATTGAGGATGTCCATGAAAATCACTTTGAGGCAAATCAGCAAGTTTGTGAAAGGTTATGGGAGGTTTTGCAAATTTGTGAACCTTTGGCCCTTTTGAGATTTCTTTATGTGCAAGTCATGAATTTTGGAAATTCTTGGGCCAATTATGAGTTTTAGGCCATGTGTTATGTTTGTATGATGATTAGAAGTCAATTTGAAGTCACAAAATGGCTTGGCATGAGGTTTTGCAAAATTCCCTCTTTGGCATGAAACATGAAATTATGTGATTTTTGCCAACTTTGGAAAGCCATAACTTGAGTTCCAAAAGGAATTAGATCTTGTTCTCGTACTTTTTGAAAAGGGAATGATCCAATCTACAACTTTCATGACCAACAATTTCTCATTTGAAGCATTTTTGGTTAAGAAAGAGGAGGTTGAAAAACTTTCCCAAAATGGAAAGTTTACATTACAAGTCATTTCCATTTTTGGCAACTTTTGGTTTAGCCCACTTTTCTTCAAATTTGTGAACTTATAAGCTCTTCAATGATAAAATAAAGACCATATAACTTCAATTTGATGAAAAATCCACTTTGGGTCCATTGATAGGGGCCTGAGATGCCCTGATTAGGCTCTGACTTGCTCAGGAAGTTACCCAGTGATCAGATGACTTCCACAATGAATTTCTTCATCAAACTTGGTATGTATGATCCTTATAACATATTGAGACCAATAGAAACAATAATGACCAAAAAAATTGGAGTTATGGCCTCTGAAACCAAAACCCTAATTTTAGGTCATCTGTGCAGTTAAAGCCTAGCTCTGCTTCCATGCCTTGCAAGTTCTTGTGATTCTCTGACTTCCTTGATCTTTGGAGGATATAATATGATGATTGAACATACATGGACCCTCTTGAGATGATTGAAGACCTTTGGAGTGGCTCAGATGGATCCTTGATTGCTCAGATCACAAACCCTAGATGCAGATGAACTTGAACCAATGCAGTGAAGCAAAAATGCAATATGATATGGTATGCTTGAACTAATGCAAATATGAAAGATCACAAGCCATGGTGTGAACTTAGTGAGGGAAAATTTGGGGTGTTTACACTATGTACCACCACCGCCATACAAACCACTAATACCATACCCTCAAAGACTAAAGAAAACCCAGATCGATAATCAGTATCAAAAATTCGTTAAGGTTATAGAAAAACTTCACGTAGAAATCCCCTTTACAGAAGCCATCACCCAAATACCTTCTTACGCTAAGTTTCTCAAAGACATACTTACAAATAAACGTAGACTTGAAGATCCGAAACCTGTGGAATGTAATTTTATTTCCGAAAATAAGTTAGCAAAGAAAGATAAAGATCCCGAAAATTTCTCCATTCCTTGTGTTTTGGGGAATCATGTCATTGAAAATGCTTTTCTAGACTTAGGAGCTAGTGTGAGCTTAATGCCTTTAGCAGTTTGTGAAAGGTTAAACTTAGGAGAATTACAACCTACTAAGATGTCACTTCAATTAGCCGATAGATCCGTTAAATACCCTATAGGCATACTTGAAGACGTCCCTGTTAGGATAGGTCAACTGTTTATACCTACTGATTTTGTTGTCATGGACATTAAAGAAGATGACGACATACCAATCCTCCTAGGTAGACCGTTCTTATCAACCGCTGGAGCCATAATAGATGTTAAAAAAGGGAAACTAACCTTTGAGGTAGGTGACGAGAAGATAGAATTTGTACTCTCGAAATTTCTTATGGCACCTGTAATAGGAGATGCTTGTTATGCCTTAGATATCATTGATGAATGCATTAGGGAATTAGAACAAGAAGAAGAAACTGAATCTATAAAATTGCCATCAACCCTTATTTGGGAAGATGACAGTTATAAAAAACCCTACATTGATGATAACCTTCACGAATGTTTATCTCTTACCCCAGATCATATGCCTTGCCCTATGAAACCAACTGTAAAACTTAAGGAACTGCCTAAGAACCTGAGATATGAATTTCTAGATGAAGAAATGGACCGTCCAATTATAGTCAGTGTTACCTTAAACCAAGAGGAAACAAACCAATTGTTAGATGTTTTACGAAAGTACCCCTCAGCCTTAGGATATAAGATCTCAGATCTAAAAGGAATAAGCCCATCTGTATGCATGCATCGGATTTTGCTTGAAGAAGATTCAAAACCCTCCAGAGAACACCAACGAAGAATAAATCCTATGATGAGTGAAGTAGTTAAGACTGAAGTTCTTAAGTTACTAGAGGCAGGTATAATATATCAGATCTCGGACAGTAAATGGGTGAGTCCTGTGCATGTAGTACCTAAAAAGGGAGGCATCACAGTCGTGAAAAACGAGAAGGGTGAACCTGTAGCAAAAAGAACTAATGGAGATTGGCGTATGTGCATAGTGAAGGAAAATTGCGATCTAAACGCAGCGGAAAACAAAAATTTTCCTTTAGTGATCCTTACGAATGAGCATGGTCAGTGATAGAATCGTTACCTCTTTGTGGCGATTCAGATCTTTGATGCAGCGATCACAAGCGTTGATGAAGTGCAACGCCTCTACTCAGTCCACACGAACAGCTTCCGGTCACAGTGCTAGCTGCTTACGAACGGAATTATTTGAGTGAGAATCAAAAACGAAATTGCATCAAGTGAAAGCTTCATCACAAGGGTTCCTTTTATAGACTCTCTTGTGGGTTGCGGGCTAAAAGCCCAATTCACATGATCCATAATAATATTATATATTATTATAATAACTATTATTATAATAAATATATTTATTTTATTATTATTTTATAACCATTATAAAATAACAATAATTATTATTATATTATCCGAATTTCTATTTTTCACTTAAGTGCACCGTACCTTACGGTGTTCCTTTTATTTCTCTATCTCTCATCAAACTGTCCTTATGTGTGTGACCCTGTAGGATTTCGTAACGTTGGTAATTATATTAAATTATATATTTAACATAATAAACAGTGAGCGGTATCTAGCAACACATCACTGCTACCCAAGTCACGAAAATGTCATGTGATCTGACAAAACCTTTTTCGTGATAATATATGTTTGTACAATTACCCTTTTGCCCCTATGTCTATATTGAACACAAGGCATACACTGTGTCATCCTTGTCCAGTTCAATATTGGGCCCTTAGACATTTCTCCTGTTATGCAGGATTGGCAAATTCCATCTAGGACACTCATGTCCCTCAGCATGCTTCGTGGAGTGCCCATCAACTGTCTTTATGATCATCCAGTTACGGATAATGTTTGATCAGCAATAAAGCACCCGACTCTACATCTAGGGTCCATAGTGGTTTCAGGTCGAAGGGTGGTAATACACCATTATCACCATGAGAATAACTTATGACACTTTGCATAACATACTATGTAGTATTCTCATAGCGGGTCAATCCGGTATAAATATTACTCCTAATATTTATACCTATGTCAAGACTTGATAACCCTTTATCCATGATCCATGAGATGTGATCATCAGTCTATCTTCATAATAGTCTCAATGCTTTAATGTTATCCCACTTTGCAATAAAGCTTGACTACGGATATTTTAAGAATAATGTCTTTATGTTTAATGGGATCTCATGATTAAGTCACACTTAACATTTCATTAAACAGACTAACTATTCTAGGGACTTTATTATTCTGAAAGACAAACATAATAAAGAAATGCCTTTTATTATTAAACGAATAATCCGATACAAGTACCAAAAAGTATTGGCCTCTAGGGCTTACATCAACAATCTCCCACTAGCACTAGAGCCAATTAGGCATACCCTTAATACCCATAGATCTAGTATGACCATCATGCTTCTGTTGCGCAAGAGGCTTTGTTAATGGGTCAGCGATATTGTCAAGTGTAGGTACTCTGCATATCTTCACATCTCCACGATCAATTATCTCTCGAATGAGGTGATAACGCCTAAGTATGTGTTTGGATCGTTGGTGAGATCTAGGCTCCTTAGCTTGTGCGATAGCACCATTGTTATCACAATATAAACCAATGGGATCCACAATGCTAGGGACTATGCCAAGTTCACTAATGAACTTCTTGATCCAAACAGCTTCCTTTGCTGCATTTGAGGCAGCAATATACTCGGCCTCAGTTGTAGAATCAGCAACTGTTTCCTGCTTTGAACTTTTCCAGCTCACAGCGCCACCATTGAGACAGAACACATAACCAGATTGTGATCTAAAATCATCCTTATCTGTCTGGAAGCTAGCATCAGTGTAACCAATTACATCAAGCTCTTCCTGACCTCCATATATCAAGAATGAATCCTTAGTCCTTCTCAAGTACTTAAGGATATTCTTGACAGCTACCCAGTGAGCATCACCGGGATCAGATTGGTACCTACTCGTTGCACTTAATGCATACGAGACATCTGGTCGAGTACATAACATGGCATACATGATAGATCCTATTGCAGATGCATATGGAATCTTATTCATGCGATCCCTTTCTTCCTTAGTTGAAGGGGATTGTGTTTTTGATAAACACAGACCATGTTGCATAGGTATGAATCCTTTCTTGGAATCATGCATATTAAAGCGTCTCAACACTTTATCTATGTATGTACTCTGACTTAGGCCAAGCAGTTTTTGTGATCTATCTCTATAGATCCTAATTCCTAATATATAGGCTGCTTCACCTAGGTCTTTCATAGAAAAACAATTCCCTAACCAAGTCTTCACTTGTTGTAAGGTAGGGACATCGTTTCCAATGAGTAATATGTCATCTACATATAATACCAGAAACACGATCATGCTCCCACTAACCTTCTTGTAGACACAAGGTTCATCTTCATTTTTGATGAATCCATATTGTTTTACGGTTTCATCAAAACGAAGATTCCAGCTTCTGGAAGCTTGCTTCAATCCATAGATTGATCGCTGTAACTTGCATATCTTTTGGGCATCTTGTGGTATGTCAAATCCTTCAGGTTGTGTCATGTACACATCCTCAAGAAGATTCCCATTAAGGAAAGCAGTTTTGACATCCATCTGCCATATTTCATAATCATGATATGCAGCGATGGCAAGTAAAATCCGAACAGATTTAAGCATTGCAACTGGTGAAAAGGTTTCATCATAGTCAACCCCATGAATTTGTTTATAGCCTTTTGCAACCAGTCTTGCTTTATAGGTATGTACCTTACCATCCATGTCAGTCTTCTTCTTGAAGACCCACTTGCATCCTATAGGGTTAACTCCTATAGGAGGTTCTACCAAGGTCCAAACCTGGTTTGTGTACATGGAATCCATTTCAGATTTCATGGCTTCTAGCCACTTCTCAGACTCAGGACCAGTTATGGCCTCTTTGTAGGTCACAGGCTCATCTTGATCCATGAGTAATACATCACCCTAATCACTTATGAGATATCCATATCTCTCAGGTTGGTGATGTGTCCTGCTTGACCTACGCTGGTCTTGTTCTACTTGAGCAGGTTGCTCTTCCACAACTACTTGTGTTTCCTGCTCTAGTTCCTCCATAGGTGTTTCAATGTTTTGTGATTCTTGAATTTCTTCAAGATCTATTTTCCTCCCACTGTTTCCTTTGGAAATAAAATCCCTTTCCAGAAAGACTCCAGTTCGAGCGACAAACACTTTGCCCTCAGAAGGATTGTAGAAGTAATATCCTCTTGTTTCTTTAGGATACCCCACAAATAAGCATTTGTCAGATTTGGGCTCAAGCTTGGTTGAAATTTGTCGTTTGACGTAAACTTCGCAACCCCAAATCTTCATGTAAGACATATGTGGTTTCTTACCACTCCATATCTCATATGGTGTCTTATCAACCTTTTTGGATGGAACACGGTTAAGTGTGTAAGCTGCTGTTAATAATGCATGTCCCCAAAAGGAGTTTGGAAGATCGGCGTGACTCATCATGGATCGGACCATGTCTAACAAGGTTCGATTTCTTCTCTCAGATACACCATTCCATTGTGGTGTTCCAGGAGGAGTAAGTTGGGATAGAATCCCATACTCTTTTAGATGGTCATCAAATTCTAGGCTTAAATATTCACCGCCTCGATCTGATCGAAGAACTTTAATATTCTTCCCTAGTTGGTTTTGTACTTCATTCTTGAATTCCTTGAACTTTTCAAAGGACTCAGATTTGTGTTTCATTAAATACACATATCCGTATCTACTGAAGTCATCAGTGAAAGTGATGAAGTACTGAAAACCTCCTCTGGCTGGTATGTTCAGTGGTCCACATACATCAGTATGTATGAGTGCCAAAAGATCATTAGCCCTTTCACCTTTTCCTGTGAATGGGGACTTTGTCATCTTTCCAATTAAACAAGATCTGCATGTCTCATATGATTCATAATCAAAAGATTCCAAGAGTCCATCTTTATGGAGTTTGGAAATGCGTTTCTCATTTATGTGGCCTAATCGACAGTGCCAAAGGTAAGTTGGATTCAACTCATTAGGTTTCAACCTTTTAGTATTAATGTTATAAATTGGCATTTCAAGATCAAGGACATATAGTCCATTATTCATTTTTGCAGTAGCATAGAATATATCATTCAAATAAATGGAGCAACAATTGTTCTTTATTATGAATGAAAAACCAAACTTGTCCAAACAAGAAACGGAAATAATATTCCTGCTAATTGCAGGTACATAATAACAGTTCTCTAACTGAATTATTAAACCACTAGGTAAAGTTAAAACATAAGTTCCTACAACTAAAGCAGCAACCTTTGCTCCATTGCCAACTCGTAGGTCAACTTCACCTTTTGCCAAATCTCTACTCCTTTTTAGCCCCTGCACATTAGTACAAATGTGAGAACCGCATCCAGTATCTAATACCCATGATGCAGAAGTAGATAAATTAATTTCAATAACAAAAATACCTGAATTTGAAGTCTCTACTCCATTTTTCTTATCTTCCAGGTACTTTGGGCAATTTCTCTTCCAATGTCCGGTCTTACCGCAATGGAAGCAAGTGCCCTCCTTTGCTATTCCTCCACTAGGCTTCAAAACAGGAGGAGTGGGTTTGGGTTTGGCAACTTCCTTGCCTTTCCCTCTACCACCCTGTTTGATGGGCCTCTTGTTCTGTTTCTTTCCATTACTGACCATCAGAATAGATTTCCCTTTTGTCTTCATATTCTGCTCAGCAGTTCTCAACATGCCTAGCAGTTCTGGAAGACTTTTGTCCAAGTCATTCATATTGAAATTCAGGACAAACTGACTGAAGCTCTCTGGCAACGATTGCAAGATCAGATCAATCGCAAGTTCTTTTCCAAGGGGAAACCCTAATCTGTCAAGGTTCTCCACATACCCAATCATCTTGAGTACATGGGGACTTACAGGGGCTCCCTCAGCTAACTTGCTGTTAAAAAGGGACTTTGAAACCTGAAACCTCTCATTTCTTGCTTGCTCTTGATAAAGCATTTTCAGATGTCCGATCATATCGAACGCAGACATGTTCTCGTGTTGCTTTTGCAACTCAGAGTTCATGGTAGCAAGCATGAGGCAAGCGGTTTCATTGGCATCATCGAAATGCTTCTTATAAGCATCTCTTTCTGCCTTTGATGCAGAACTAGGAGGTTCCTCCTCAGGAACTGGTGTCTCCAAGACATACAGCTTCTTATCGTGCTTGAGGACAATCCTCAGATTACGGTGCCAATCCAGGAAATTTGTCCCAGACAATTTTTCCTTATCTAGGATGGATCGCAAAATATTGTTCGATGTGTTTGTTGTCATGGTAATCTACAAGAGAAATATGAAAATATAAGTATCATTAAAACAACATATTTAATTAGGCCTTTAATCAAATATGCTCCCACTATTTTATTCAAAACAAATGACCCTCATCATTTGATTCGGAAAATCCCGTTGGAAGACTTTCTAGTGGGTCGAGATCCATGTTTCACTTTGTTTTAAGTCAGCGTTAGGCTGATTACACAAAACTAAGTTATTTAGGTAGGAACTCCTTCCAATTGTATCTCATACAACTCTCGAATATTTTCAATTGGGTGAATAACTCCTTATTCTGATCCATCACATGAATCATTCCCAATTCTTGCTTCTAAACATGTATAATCTTATTATAATTTGTTTAGTTAAGTTTGACCCATTGTTTTAGCAATTGGATATTACAATTATCCCATCACACCTTACTAATATAGAACATGCACCTCGCGTAGGCGAAACCTACAATGCTCGATACTAGTCTTGATGAGTGCTAAAATTTGGAAAGCATAAACTTAATATTTAATTTTGAGGGAATTTGTTATTAGTTTGATCTCACCGGCTTAACATGCAAAACGTCTCTCACATGCATCAACATACAATTACATGCATCAACATACATATAAAAAGATACAATTATGGCCCCTAACGCAATTGTTCTCTCAAGCCAATGAGAGAACCTAAGCTAACCTAATAACGATCTAAGCTTCTCCAAGCATGATCTCCAAGGTTATCCTCCTTTAATATTGAATACTTCCTTTTTCTTCATAACATAATATTACATTACATATAAGAAAACTCGTTTTACATACGAGGGAGTGAGATGAGAAAAGAAGTTACATAAAGAGATTGAGAGAGAGGCACGACTCGCAGGCCGTATTTAAAAATCCCAAAACAATAATAAAGGATAAACTAAGGCCATAACTGATCACCACAAATAAATAATAATAAACACACTTTTATTATTAGTTTAAAATTCCGATAATTAAATAAACTAAATTAAATTTCGGCTGATTGATCACACTTTGCAGACTTAGCCGGGGGTTCCGCTGCCCGGCGAAAATTTTTATGAACACTTCATTGTATTTCACGTCGTTTCCTGCACAACTTTTGTGCATTTACAACCCCAACCGGAAAAGTCTGCGGCAATACAACACTTGTACTGCCATTAATCCTAATGCAACAATTTCATGCCGTCAAACACAACTCGATTGATAACTCAATATGATAGATCAACATGTCATTGCTTCACCATACTAACGTCGGATTCCGAAGCGAATGAAAATGATGATCTTTCAAAGAATTACAATCCTTATGTGATTGAATGGTTGAAATCAAAACAGTATATCCCATATACCATCTTTGCATCAGAACTTCTTATATCTTATATAAAAGTGATCGATCTAATTGTGTAACCTATGGATGATCAATGTATCGCACAACTTCACCATACTAATGTCGGTTTCTGAAGCATAATCAACATCAATCATCCAAATCGTACACAACAGATGCCAAATTTAATTAATCGTTTATTGTTAAATTCGTTCTGTGTTTTAATCGAATCAAATACAGAAAAAAAAACGGAAATTTAACAGCTATCAGATCCATGGTTTCGTAACCAGGCTCTGATACCACTGAAGGAAAATTGCGATCTAAACGCAGCGGAAAACAAAAATTTTCCTTTAGTGATCCTTACGAATGAGCATGGTCAGTGATAGAATCGTTACCTCTTTGTGGCGATTCAGATCTTTGATGCAGCGATCACAAGCGTTGATGAAGTGCAACGCCTCTACTCAGTCCACACGAACAGCTTCCGGTCACAGTGCTAGCTGCTTACGAACGGAATTATTTGAGTGAGAATCAAAAACGAAATTGCATCAAGTGAAAGCTTCATCACAAGGGTTCCTTTTATAGACTCTCTTGTGGGTTGCGGGCTAAAAGCCCAATTCACATGATCCATAATAATATTATATATTATTATAATAACTATTATTATAATAAATATATTTATTTTATTATTATTTTATAACCATTATAAAATAACAATAATTATTATTATATTATCCGAATTTCTATTTTTCACTTAAGTGCACCGTACCTTACGGTGTTCCTTTTATTTCTCTATCTCTCATCAAACTGTCCTTATGTGTGTGACCCTGTAGGATTTCGTAACGTTGGTAATTATATTAAATTATATATTTAACATAATAAACAGTGAGCGGTATCTAGCAACACATCACTGCTACCCAAGTCACGAAAATGTCATGTGATCTGACAAAACCTTTTTCGTGATAATATATGTTTGTACAATTACCCTTTTGCCCCTATGTCTATATTGAACACAAGGCATACACTGTGTCATCCTTGTCCAGTTCAATATTGGGCCCTTAGACATTTCTCCTGTTATGCAGGATTGGCAAATTCCATCTAGGACACTCATGTCCCTCAGCATGCTTCGTGGAGTGCCCATCAACTGTCTTTATGATCATCCAGTTACGGATAATGTTTGATCAGCAATAAAGCACCCGACTCTACATCTAGGGTCCATAGTGGTTTCAGGTCGAAGGGTGGTAATACACCATTATCACCATGAGAATAACTTATGACACTTTGCATAACATACTATGTAGTATTCTCATAGCGGGTCAATCCGGTATAAATATTACTCCTAATATTTATACCTATGTCAAGACTTGATAACCCTTTATCCATGATCCATGAGATGTGATCATCGGTCTATCTTCATAATAGTCTCAATGCTTTAATGTTATCCCACTTTGCAATAAAGCTTGACTACGGATATTTTAAGAATAATGTCTTTATGTTTAATGGGATCTCATGATTAAGTCACACTTAACATTTCATTAAACAGACTAACTATTCTAGGGACTTTATTATTCTGAAAGACAAACATAATAAAGAAATGCCTTTTATTATTAAACGAATAATCCGATACAAGTACCAAAAAGTATTGGCCTCTAGGGCTTACATCAACACATAGACTATAGAAAATTAAATAAAGCAACTAGGAAGGACCATTTCCCTTTACCATTCATAGACCAAATGTTGGAGCGCCTAGCCAAACACTCTTACTTTTGTTACCTGGATGGATATTCAAGATTCTTCCAAATACCTATTGTTGCACCCCAAAATTTGCCCTCACAAGACAAGAAATTGTGTACTAAGAGGTTCACAAGGTTCACAAGACATCTCATGAGGTTCACAAGGTTCACAAAGTTCACAATCAGTCAGAAGATTTGACATTCCCCTCAGACAATGCATCCTCCTAAGCAATGCATCCTAAACTAGGGTTTTGACTTTAATCAGACTAAATGGACTTCCAAGACTTCAAGTGAGCTTAATAATATCTTATATGTGTTTAAGAATCCCCCTGACAAGTTTCAAGACTTTTCCCAAAGGTTTGCTCAGTCAGATGATTAGATAAGTCAAAATCAGTCAAAGTAGTTAAAAAGTCAAACTGAGGTCAACTGTGGTCATACCAAAGTCAAACTTCATGATTTTTTGCCAACATCAAGTATATGAAGTAAAATTCATCATTTTATCAAGGGTTGATCATGATTCATCAAGGAGATTTCAGATCATCAAGAATCAGGAGTTTCTAAATTAGGGTTTTCACAGGAAAAGTCAACTGAACTTTGACCAGCCATAACTTTCACATGCTTCATCAAATTTTTTCCATCCAAAGCTCATTTTGAAGGAAATTGAATTCTTTACAACTTTGTGTCTCACAAGCCAAGCCAAAAAATGCTTCATTTGGAAGGTATGAGCTAAGACATTATAGGTCCTTTTAAAAGTCAACAAAAAGTCAACAACTTCAAAAGAGCATAACTTGAGAATGGTAAAAGATATGAACATGAGACCAAAGAGGTTGGTTATAGGACTCTTTAAGCTTTCCAAAATGTCCAAGAAAACCTTCATAGCATTAAAATTGAAGGATTTGCGCCCTTGCAAAGTTGGGAAATTTTTGAGAGGTTTATGAAGCAAATGGGGTCTTAAAACCATAATTCACCAAATGGGCTTGCTTTTTTATGATCCAAACACTTCCATGACATCATGCACGAATTAAAAATTATTTATTCATATTTTTATTCATTTTATTTTATTTATTATGATTTTTTACATTAAAAATCATTTTAAATCAAAATAAAATATAAAAGTGTGAATATTTGATTTGATTTTGGTTCTAGAAGGTCTTAATGATCATTTAGAGATGATTGAAATCATATAAGATCATATCAATCAAAAATGGTAAGAAGATATCAATTTTTTCTCAATATTTGATATGATTTTTGTTCTAGAAAGTCATAAAGGCCATTTAGAGATGATTGAAATCATATAAGATCATATCAACCAAAAATAGTAAGAAGATATCAATTTTTTTTTCAATATTTGAAAGCATATCTTTTTCAATCTCAAGTGATCCAAAAGTCCAAAGTAGGATATGATTTTTTGATCTAATTTCACTCACTATATATACATGAAGAGATCACAACACAAAGGAGGAATTTTGGCTGCTTCCAAGAGTAAGAACAATACTTTAAATTTTCATAAAAAATTCATAATTCGGATTCTATTTTGCAGGCTATATCAAAGTGTTTTGAAGGTTGCAATCTCTTCCTTGATCATCCTTGATGCTATCCCAATGCATTACATCATCCAAAACTCATTAAAATGCATAAACCGGTTTCATCTTTAGCTTGAAATTTGATTTTTCGATTTCAATGATACAAGCAATATAAATGAAATTTGATTGTATATTATTGTTCATGATGATGTTTGTAATGTTTCTGGATATTTTGATTTAATGTTTGATGCAGAAACAGCTAAGTGTCATTGCTAGAGCTTGGGTTCGAATCCCAACCTCAGGTAAGTTTTGTTTTTTCATTCAATTTCTCATTATTTTCTTTATTGTTTTGTTTTATATTTAATATAAATTATATTTCTTATAAGAAAATATATTTAAATAATCATACGTAAATATATATATATATATATATATATATATATATATATATATATATATATATATATATATATATATATATATATATATATATATTAACTTCATATTTTTCTAAAAGGGATCTCTAATTTATTTTCTAAAAATTTTAATCTTAGTTTTTTATATTAAAATATGTATATATTATTATTATATATTTAATATTGTAAATAGCTAAATTAATATTGTAATTTAAATTATAAACCCTAATTCTATTTTCTTTAAAATTCCTAACCCTAATCTTTAAATATTAAAGTTAATTAAACTTTTCTAATATCTAATTTAAATAATTAATAATATTTTCTTTGTAAATAATTATTATATGGCTTATTATTATTATTCATATCATCTTATTTTCATCTCAAAAATTATTTAAAGTTGTTTATTTAAATCTAAAAATACTTAATTAAATTATATATATATTTTGTATATTATTACTAACCTTTTCTTCTTATAATTATCACTAACCTTTTTTTATTGTTTATACTTATCATTTTATTATATAATTATTATTTAAATTATTTTTATTATAATGTAACTGTAAAAGCCATGTAATAGTTGTAGCTCTTATTGTTTATTCATAAATATATTGCTATGGTTAGTAAAATAGGGAGTGATAACATGTTTGCTTTAAAATTAACTTAGATCACTAATTATAAGATAAATATTTGAATTTGTACACGCACACACGTAAGTCGATCTTTGATCGTCATCTCACTTCTTAAGGGCTACCTCTCATGTTGCCTAAACAAAAAAGGTCAAGTAAGGTGTATAAAGCAAAGTCCCTTCTCTCATTAACATCATCTTGTCCCTTTAAAGAATTATAAGATCAAGTCCCGTCATGGTTGCCTTTCGTAAATGATCTTGTCCCTTTCGAATAAAGATGATAAGTCCCTTCGAATTGCTAAATACACCTTACAATTGCCTAATTACAGTTGTCCCTTCATTTGTCCCTCATACATCCAAGGTAATGACTACCTATTCCTTAATAATAGGGATAGTCTCACCATTTAAAGGATATTTAAGAACAGAAAAGACTTAACTTAGGGCATGTTCCTCTTATGTACTTGCTCACCTTTTTCAAAACCTTTCATTACACCTCACATTTTTTAAACAATTTTCAAAACAAAGTATTTATATATATCCATACAAGGATCATTATAAAGTACTTAAGAAAATTTTTAATCACACACTACACTTCTCAAAACAATTTAAAGTGAGCTAAGTAACTAAGAGCCCATGGATAACCATGGATATAAAGGGTGCTAACACCTTCCCTTTGTATAACCTACCCCCCGAACCCAAAAATCTTTTAAGGTCTTTCCTGTTCTTTTATGCCCTTTCCTTTGGATAAAATAAAAGTCGGTGGCGACTCTTGCTATCCGCAACATTTAACTAAAGTCAGTTCTCCCACCGTGTTACAGAACTGGCGACTCTGCTGGGGATTTAATAAAAGAGGGGTACCCTTAGGAATTAGATCACTTAAATTGTTTGCCTTGTTTGCTTTATATTACTTGTTGGACTTTATGTGTGAAAGATCCTAACCCGGATCTAGTGTACCTTAGGTAAATGGCAATAGACCAAGGAAACTGTACGGCGTATACCGATATGGTTGATCTGGTGGCCATAGTTAGTGTGACTTCTTGGTTGGTGCTTATGTTCCTTAAGCAAGTTGAGGATAATATGAGGCTGCCATATGTTGTCAATACACTAACTGACTTTTAGAACCCTAGTCATCCCATCTTGGCCTTTAGAAAAGTAGTGAGATAACCGGCTTTGGTGAAGACTGAAGTTGGTTGATACTCGATGCTACACTCATTGAGATTCTAAACTTGGAGGGTTTTGGTTGGCAAGTAAGTTGCCTACTGAACAACCACCCTTGTGAAGGATCAATGATATTGAGATCCCTTAGAACCTGGTTACTTTGTAGGACAGGATGAACCAACTAAACTTCAGGGGAGGGTATTTACCTATAAACCTCATGCAAGCCTTCAAACCTAGGGCTATGGTGTGACTTGCTTGTGTGTGCCACATGTTTGTGATTGAGCATAACATCATAACATCATCATGCATCATAAGCATAGCATTTTCACTAACCATTTCAAGGACCAAAGGATTTATCTTTGTTCTTTGTTGGAGGTCATGGCTTCTGCTCGTAGGAATACTATCCGGATCAACTTTGTAGGAATACCTCCTAAGCTTAAGGAATTAGTCTCTCAAGTTTATGAGAGCTCCCAGTTCATCAAGAGGCATGGTCACCTACTGGATCTAGTCACTTCAGGGTTCAATGAAGACATGATGAGTGTCCTGTTTCAGTTCTTTGATACTAAGCACCATTGCTTCACATTCCCCGACTATCAGCTGGTTCCTACAATGGAAGAGTTCTCTAAACTTCTGGGTATACATATCCTTGATCAGAGACCCTTCACATGCTTAAAGAAAGAACTTAAACTAGAGGTTATTGCTGCAGCTCTACATCTGAAAAAGTCAGACATTGTTTTAGAAATGAGGAGCGGAATCTCAACTCATACCTCAACACAAAGAGAAAACGTCCATGGGAGACCTAAAACCCCATCTTTTGTATTTATTTCATTTCATTTTGTAAGCCCAAGGGGCAAACAAATTTATTACTAATAAAAGTTTACTTTCTTGTTTGTTTAAGCAAATTTAAATCCTGCGGTCCTTGAAAACATTGCATATGCATTTACATACCATGTCATTGCATCACAGGTTTCTTGTGTACAGGTTTCTTATCTTCTCGCTGTTTATTTCAGCAATGGCTCTTGAACAAACAGTTAAAGATCTCCAGGCACAAAATGCACAGTTCCAAGAGCTGATCCTGAACTTGTCCAAGGGGCAAGATGAATTGAAGACATTGCTGGCCAAGAAGACTAAGAAGACTAGAAGGTCAGGAGGCCTAGTCAACATGGGAAGAAGATTCAGAGGTCCTGTCAAGACCAAGGAACAGGTTGAAGATTATGAGTCTGAAGAGTCAGAGAAAGAAGGAGGCAGTCTCCACAACACTATGGGGGACTCTGATTCTGAAGCAAATTACTATCATGAGCCTAATAAAGATAAGTTCAAGATGATGGTGGATAGAATGGATGCTATGGAATTGCAAAAGTCTTCTGGGCTGGATTTTGAAGACCTGAGTTTGATATCTGGGGTGGTTATACCCATTGGTTTCAAGGTTCCTACTTTCGTCATTTATGATGGTGTATCTTGTCCCAAGCTGCATCTGAGGTCCTATGTCCGGAGGATCCAACCCCATACTGCTGATAAGAAGTTGTGGATCCATTTCTTCCAAGAGAGCTTAAGAAAATTTCAAGGAGTATGCCCAAAAGTGGAGAGACTTGGCTGGAAGAGTACAACCCCCTCTAACTGACATAGAGTTAGTGGATATGTTCATGTGCACGTTGAATGGTCCTTTTTACAGTCATCTCATTGGAAGCTCATCATCTGGCTTCACTGAGTTGATAATGACAGGAGAGCGCGTAGAAAGTGGTATAAGGAGTGGCAAGATCCAAGTGGGTACTTCTTCATCCAGTACTGCAAAGAAGCCCCCTAGTGGGAAGAAAGAGTCAAATGTTGTTTATGGTCAACCAGATCGTAATAGAAGGCATCAGTCTGTGAGTGCAGTTCATATCTCCAATCCAACTCCTACAACACCAGAGCTGCCACAGGGCAATCAACAGAGGCCTATAAGACAGTTCACCAAGCTCAACATGTGAATGGCCCAAGCCTTGCAACACTTGTTGAAGGGTGAACTTATCACTTTGAGGGACCCTCCTCAGAATCCCAATGTTACCTCTCCCAGGTACAATCCTAATGCACGATGTGCATATCATTCAAATTGTCAGGGACATGATACCAATAGTTGCTGGGTATTGAAGAATAAGATTCAGGATATGATTGATGCGGGAGAAATTGAGTTCGACCCTCCGGGTACTCCAAATGTGATTACTGCTCCCATGCCAAATCATGAGAAAACTGTCAATGCCATTGATGAAGTTTCACATATTTCCTCAGTTGCAGATTTGACTACACCATTGTCTGTTATCAAGAAGAAGTTGGTACAAGCTGGGTTCTTTCCAGGTTGTCATGAAGATTGTTTATATTGTGCTTATAGGCCGGATAGTTGCTGGAGATTGAAGGACGAAATTCAACGCCTCATGGACAATTACACAATATTGTTTGAGAGGACACCACCTTCTGTGGAGAGCATGGTTGAGCATATTGTAGATGTTTAAGAATTGGCAGAATTTTTGACCAAACAAGAAATGTTAAATTCAGTTCAGAATGTCCTATCAGATGTTGGGACATTATCAAACAGAGTATGTGAATTTATTTCAGGATGTCTCATCAGATGTTGGGACATTGTGTAAATGACTAAGTTCAGTTTTGTCAGGATGTCCCAACAGATGTTGAGACATCTCAGACCTGCTACCAGAATTAATTATTGATTAACAGATCAGAGATATTTAAGGAGAACTATCTGGGATTAATTAATGCTGGATAAAAACAGAACAAGGCGCATCTGTAGGGAGTTTTAAATTGAAGATTCAGATTAAAACAGAAGACCTAATGCACCTAGAATATAGGAGGTAACAAACCCTAAATTCAAGGTGACAGTTGCTGCACATTAGGGCTGGATCACTCTACAGAAAGCCCAAAATTCAGATACCTATTTAAACAACAGAAACTCATAGAATTGAGTACGAATTTCAGAAGACTAAATAGGGTGTCTAGTGTTTTTAATAGCAGGTTGTTTTTATGTACCACTTTATGAGCTTTTAAGCAAAAGTGCATTTGTGACTTGATTGAAACTGTTAAGTAAGATCAAGCTGTTTTGTTTGAAGGATGTCTTCAATTTCAGTAAACTTGTAAACTTGATCACTGGGTGATTGAGGGGGAGTGAGTAGGGTACTCTTATCTAAGTGAGTCTTAGGTAGAAATTGCATTGGGTAAGTATTAAGTGATAGATTAAACAGGGTGGTTTAAGTCTAGAATTAATATTACTAATAGTGGATTTCCTCCTGGCTTGGTAGCCTCCAGATGTAGGTGTGGTTATACACTGAACTGGGTTAACAAACTTCTGTGTTGTTTACTTTTCTTGCTGTTTAAGTTTTGGTTAAATTTGTCAAATGTCCTATTAAGTGTTGGGACATCTCTTAGGACATCTCATACCTGATCACAGAATTTCAATTGGCATCAGAGCAGGCACCCTGCCTGTTTACACTGGGTGAGATCTAGGGAAAACAAATTCTGTAACATGGACAGAGATATAGGGTCAGTAAATAGACCACCTATACTGGATGGTTCTAATTATGACTACTGGAAGCCAAGAATGATTGCATTCTTAAAGTCACTTGACAACAGGGCATGGAGAGCAGTAAATGTTGGATGGAAACATCCTGTTCAAGACACCAAAGATGGATCAATAGTTCTGAAACCTGAAGAAGAATGGAGTAAAGAGGAAGAAGATTCAGAACTAGGCAACTCAAAAGCCCTAAATGCTTTATTCAATGGCATTGATAGAAATATTTTCAGACTAGTGCATCATTGTGAGTTGGCCAAAGATGTGTGGGATACCCTCAAGACAACTCATGAAGGAACATCAAAAGTAAAAATGTCAAGACTTCAACTTCTCACCACCAAGTTTGAGAACTTGAGAATGAAGGAAGATGAATCAATTCATGAGTTCTACTTGAACATCTTGGATATAGCCAATACTTCTGGAGCCTTGGGAGAAAAGATGACTGATGAAAAGCTTGTAAGGAAGATTCTCAGATCTTTGCCAAAAAGATTTGACATGAAAGTCACAGCAATAGAAGAAGCACAAGACATATGCTCCATGAAAGCTGAAGAACTAATTGGTTCCCTTCAAACTTTTGAGATGGGAATGAATGACACACATGCTAAAAAGAACAAAAGCATTGCCTTGGTTTCAAATGCAGATGAAGAAGATGATGAACTAGCAAATGATAAAAGCTTATCAGAAAACCTTGCATTGATTACAAGACAGTTCAAACAGATTCTCAGAGGTATGGAAGGTAAATCAAATTCCAGTGGAAGATTCACAAACTCTTCTGAAAACAAGAGAACCTATGATGCTAACAGAAGATCAAATCTTGCTGAAAAGACCAGTCAAGAAAAAGGAATCAAGTGCCATGAATGTGAAGGATATGGACACATCAAGAAGGAATGTCCTAACTTCTTAAAAAGACAAAAGAAGGGACTATCTGTAACCTGGTCAGATGAAGACTCAGGAGGAGATTCAGAAGAAGAATCAGCTAAGCATATTACTGCTTTAGCTGGACTGTGTGAATATGATAGTGATTCCAGTTGTGGAGAGCTTACTTATGAACAACTTGAGCAAGCATTCAAAGATTTATACAAAAGAAGCTCTGAAATATGCAGTGAGGTTATAAAGCTAAAGAAGCAGAATGAAATACTAGAAGAGGAAAAAGCAAGTGATCAAGTAATCATTGATACCTTGAAAAGTGAAGTAACTCTTCTCAATTCTAAGATGGAACATATGTCCAAATCTGTTAGAATGATGAACAGCAGCTCAAATACACTGGATGTTATTCTCTGCAATAATAAACATTCAGGGGACAAAAGTGGACTGGGATATAACAGAGATGAAGCCAGCTCTAGCAAAGCTACTTCAAAAATTACACAGTCAAACAAGATGTCCCAACAAATGCTTCAACATCAGAACACAAAGACTAACATAATGTTCCAATAGATGTCTCAACATTCTGGAAAGAACAAAATGAAGAAGAAGTATCAAAGATGGAGATGCCATCACTGTGGAAGATTTGGGCATATCAAACCTCACTGTTATAAGTTACATGGATATCCAAATCAGATGTGTCAGCAACCTTCCAAGCAGAAAGTAGAAGGTACCAAGAAAGTGCTGCTTAGAAATCAGCAACCTCCTAAGCAAAAGACAGAAGTAATCAAGAAAGTTTGGAGACCAAAAGCTGACATTCAGACTGATCAAAGCCACATACCCAAGAACAAGATCAACAATCAAGCTTGGAGATCAGCTGAACAACACTCAGAGCAGAGGCATCAAAAGAAATCTCAACTCATCTGGTCAAATAAAAGTATTGCATACATAGCACATACATCATTGAAAGTATCAGCTAAAGAAGACTGGTACTTTGACAGTGGATGCTCAAGACACATGACTGGATTGAAGAATTTGCTAGTAAACTTAAAGCCACATTCATCCAGGTATGTTACCTTTGGAGATGGAGCTAAAGGAGAAATCAAGGGAGTTGGAACCTTGAATTGTCAAGATGTTCCAAGATTAGATGATGTGCTGCTTGTTAAAGGTTTAACTGCTAATCTGATCAGCATAAGTCAACTATGTGATCAAGGATACAGTGTAAACTTTACCAAATCTGAATGCATAGTGACTAACAAAGAACAAGAGGTTGTCATGAAAGGAGCCAGATCTAAAGACAACTGTTACATGTGGGAGCCACTAGACTTCAGTCCCACTTCAACTTGTTCTCTAGCTAGAGAAGAAGAAGTAAAACTATGGCACCAAAGGCTAGGTCATCTTCATTTCAGAGGCATAAAGAAGATCATATCTATGGATGCTGTAAGAGGTATCCCTAAACTGAAGATTGATGATGGCAAAATCTGTGGTGAATGTCAAATAGGCAAACAAACCAAGATGTCCCATCCAAAGCTCCAACATCTGACAACTTCCAAAGTTTTGGAATTGTTACATATGGATCTCATGGGACCTATGCAAGTTGAAAGCCTTGGTGGTAAGAGGTATGCATATGTGGTGGTTGATGACTTTTCAAGATATACATGGATAAATTTCATTAAAGAAAAGTCAGATGTCTTTGATGTATTCAAGGAATTATGTCAAAGATTGCAAAGGGAAAAATCCAGCTGTGTGATCAGAATAAGAAGTGATCATGGAAAAGAATTTGAGAATCAAAAGTTCTTAGATTTCTGTTCTTCAGAAGGAATCAACCATGAGTATTCTTCTCCTATCACTCCTCAACAGAATGGGATTGTTGAAAGGAAGAATAGAACCATTCAAGAATCAGCAAGAGCTATGATCCATGCTAAAAAATTACCTCTGTATTTCTGGGCTGAAGCTATGAACACTGCCTGCTACATCCATAACAGAGTTACTTTGAGGAAAGGAACTTTGTCCACAATATATGAAGTATGGAAGGGCAGAAAACCCACAGTGAAGTATTTTCATGTATTTGGAAGTAAATGCTATATTCTGGCAGATAGGGAGCAAAGGAGAAAAATGGATCCTAAAAGTGATGAAGGAATTTTCCTTGGATACTCTATAAACAGCAGAGCATATAGAGTATTTAACTACAGAACAAATGTTATCATGGAGTCCATAAATGTGATAATTGATGATGCTCCTACAGATGTCCCAGAAGATGTTGGAACATCTGCTGATATCAAGATTGAAGCTGAAGAAAAGAATGATCAATATAACTTCACTCAAAATGATACAAGGTCAGAAGATTCAAGCAAACCTCCCTCCATCAGAATACAGAAGGATCATCCCAAAGATTTAATAATTGGTGATCCCAACAGAGGTGTGAGCACTAGATCAAGAGAAGTGATTTCAGGTTCTTGTTTTGTGTCCAAAATAGAACCTAAAAACATCAAGGAGGCTCTCACTGATGAATACTGGATTTGTGCTATGCAAGAGGAATTAGGTCAATTCACAAGGAATGAAGTGTGGAATCTTGTTCCTAGACCTGATGATATAAATGTAATTGGAACAAAATGGGTGTATAAGAACAAGTCAAATGAACAAGGAGTTGTTACAAAGAACAAAGCTAGACTTGTAGCTCAAGGATACACTCAAATTGAAGGGGTGGACTTTGATGAAACCTTTGCACCAGTAGCAAGGCTTGAATCAATAAGACTACTGTTGGGAATTGCTTGTATCTTAAAGTTCAAGCTATTTCAAATGGATGTGAAAAGTGCCTTTCTTAATGGTTATCTTAATGAAGAGGTATATGTAGAACAGCCTAAAGGATTTGTTGATCCAAGCTGTCCAAATCATGTATACAAACTCAAGAAAGCACTTTATGGTCTGAAGCAAGCTCCAAGGGCATGGTATGAAAGACTTACCACATTTCTTATCAAGCAAGGATACAGAAAAGGTGGGATTGATAAAACCCTGTTTGTTAAAGATGAAGAAGGAAATGTCATGATTGCACAAATATATGTTGATGACATTGTGTTTGGTGGGATGTCTGATAAGATGGTCAAACATTTTGTCAAGCAGATGGAATCTGAATTTGAAATGAGTCTAGTAGGTGAATTAACCTATTTTCTTGGTCTGCAAGTTAAGCAAATGGAAGACTCAATGTTCATCTCACAAAGCAAGTACTCCAAGAACATAGTGAAGAAATTTGGAATGGAAAATGCTTCTCATAAAAGAACTCCTGCTCCTACACATTTAAAGCTGACTAAAGATGAGAAGGGTGAGAATGTAGATCAAAGTTTATATAGAAGCATGATTGGAAGCTTGTTATACTTGACTGCTAGCAGACCAGACATTGCATTTGCAGTAGGAGTTTGTGCAAGATATCAAGCTGATCCAAAAGTCAGCCATCTCAATCAAGTCAAGAGAATTCTTAAATATGTTAATGGTACTTGTGACTATGGCATAATGTACTTTCATGGTTGCAAACCTATTCTCACTGGCTTCTGTGATGCTGATTGGGCAGGAAGTGCTGATGACAGAAAAAGCACTTCAGGAGGATGCTTCTTTCTAGGAAACAATCTGATTTCTTGGTTCAGTAAGAAGCAGAATTGTGTATCTTTACCTACAGCTGAAGTTGAGTACATAGCAGCAGGTAGCAGTTGTTCTCAGTTGGTTTGGATGAAGCAGATGCTCACTGAATACAATGTCCCACAGGATGTCATGACATTGTACTGTGACAACTTAAGTGCAATCAACATATCTAAAAATCCTATCCAACACAGCAGGACAAAGCATATTGATATCAGACATCATTTCATCAGAGATCTTGTAGAAGAAAAGGTGATTTCATTGGAGCATGTAGCTACAGATCTGCAGTTAGCTGATATCTTTACCAAGGCATTGGATGCTACACAATTTGAGAACTTAAGGGGAAAACTTGGAATCTGTTTATGTGATATCTAGCAGTTAATGAGATGTGCCAACATGTCATATGACATTGCATGGCATAAGTTCCAGATGGCAAAGCTAGTCTGGACTAGATCCTTGGGAATTTCATTCCTAATCATTTGGACTGTAACGGCTACTTATTTAGTAATTCCTTATAAGCAGCTATCAAGAGTCTCATCACACCATCACAAGCGAATCACATTAACTAGTAATCCTTCAGAAATCATAAACCCTAAAGCTGCACATTCATCTTCTTCAACAATGTCTCAAAACCCTAAAACTACTGATGAAGTTCTCAACCAAGAAGACGTGGTTCATGCCACTCCTATTTCTGTGGTACCAATGCAATCAACACCATTAGACGAGCTCAGGGGAAGCGCCTCTCACACTAAAAAGGCAAGAACACCAAAAAGAGGTAAAGATCAAATCAGAAGCAAAGCTAAAGACATTCCCTCTCATGCTAAATACTCCAAATATGTTGATGATTCCATCAAGGAGATTGTCAACCAAGTGTTTTCTGAACAAAGGGTGGTGAGAGGGATCTCTGTTCCTTTGAACACTATTCATGCACCTCAAGAAGAACCAACTCAAGGTACAGAGGACACTGCTGCAGAACAAGATGTCCCAACAGATGTTGGAACATCTGAAGATAAGAAAAAGAACTCATCTGATGTTGAACAAACTGAGGATAAAACCTCAAGTGAAAGTGATAAAGAAGTTTCTGTGGAACAGGCTAAAGAATCAAATGAAGATCAAATTTCTGCTGATCAACAAGCTGATGAGGAGACTGCTCAATCCCCTCCAGTAGTCAATCTGGAGCAGGACTCTGATGCAGAAATCATAGCATCTGTCAAACCCAGCATAGCCAAAAGGCTAAGGTCCAGGAAAGGAAAGATGCAAGATGAACCTGTCATTCCTGAGAAGAAGAAGGCTAGCCCAAAGAAAGGCAAGGCTAAAGCCACTTTTGGTCCAGCAAAACCATGGAGCAAGGTTCAAACCCAGAAGAGAAAAGCTGCAACACCATCAGATTCAGATGTTGGATCAGATGTCCCAACATCTCCTCCCAAGAAGAAACCAGCACTAGCTAGAGCTTCAACTGTTGTTCCAGAAGCTCCCTTGGACAACATATCCTTCCATCATGTCTCCAGTGTCAACAGATGGAAATATGTGTACCAAAGAAGGGTTGCTTTGGAAAGAGAACTAAGCAGCAATGCACTTGAGTGCACAGAACTCATTGACCTAATCTCTGCTGCAGGACTATTCAAGACAGTCTCAGAGTTCTCTCCCTGCTATGAACTTCTTGTCAAAGAGTTCATTGTGAATCTTCAGGAGGATTGCTCAAATGGTAAGTCCTCTGAGTTTAGAAAAGTTTATGTTAGAGGTAGATGTGTGGAGTTTTCTCCCCAAATCATAAATCAGTATCTAGGAAGAGAAACAGATGGACCAAATGAGCTAGGCAAGACAGATAATCAAGTCTGTAAGGTGATAACTGCTGACCAGGTCAAGGCATGGCCTGTGAAGGGAAAGCTATCTGTAAGCATGCTTACCAGAAAGTATGCCATGCTGAACAGGATTGGTACTTCTAATTGGGTGCCTACCAACCACACTTCATCAATCTCAACTGGTCTGGCCAGATTCATCTATGCTGTGGGGACTCAAACCAAGCTGGACTTTGGAGCTTTTATCTTTGATCAAACCATGAAGCATGCCAGCTCCTCTGCAACCAAGCTACCAATAGCCTTTCCATCATTGTTGTGTGGTATTGTACTCAATCAATATCCTGGGATTTTAATTGACAAGGATACTGCATGCAAGAGAGAGAGCCCCCTGGCTTTTCACTACAAGTTATTCCTCAGTCATCATGCTGCAGATGTTGAAGCACCTTCTGGGACATATGCTGGTCCCTCAACTGCTAAGTCTTCTATCTCCAAGGAAGAATTAATTGCTGAGCTAAAGTGCACCTGCAAAGAGCTTGAAGCTAGAAAGAAGAAGCTGGAGGAAATCATTCAAATGTTGGAAAGTGAAGAAGATCAGAATGCTGCATCTGGTGAAGACACTGAAGTGGAGGAAGCTACTGAGAGTGATGAATCTGAGTGATCTTTGTATGTGAGGCATTTGTAATGACAGCAATGATTTGTAATTCTGGATAATATTTCTTTGGCCCCTAATTTTATGCCTACCAAGGGGGAGAACAACAACAAATTTATACTGCTGGTTATTTTGAATGAAATCTGTTTGTTTCTGTCTGAACTGAATCAGTGTGTATTTCTGTTGAAACAAGACTGGACACATATTTGTTTGAGGGGGAGTAATCTCAAATAAAAATCAACAGAAAAGTAATGATATACTCTGATAAAAAGAACTTCTGCTGCACTCTGAAAACCAGGAAAGATGTTAGCCAAAAATTAGCCAAAGGGGGAGTTTGTAGATGTTTAAGAATTGGCAGAATTTTTGACCAAACAAGAAATGTTAAATTCAGTTCAGAATGTCCTATCAGATGTTGGGACATTATCAAACAGAGTATGTGAATTTATTTCAGGATGTCTCATCAGATGTTGGGACATTGTGTAAATGACTAAGTTCAGTTTTGTCAGGATGTCCCAACAGATGTTGAGACATCTCAGACCTGCTACCAGAATTAATTATTGATTAACAGATCAGAGATATTTAAGGAGAACTATCTGGGATTAATTAATGCTGGATAAAAACAGAACAAGGCGCATCTGTAGGGAGTTTTAAATTGAAGATTCAGATTAAAACAGAAGACCTAATGCACCTAGAATATAGGAGGTAACAAACCCTAAATTCAAGGTGACAGTTGCTGCACATTAGGGCTGGATCACTCTACAGAAAGCCCAAAATTCAGATACCTATTTAAACAACAGAAACTCATAGAATTGAGTACGAATTTCAGAAGACTAAATAGGGTGTCTAGTGTTTTTAATAGCAGGTTGTTTTTATGTACCACTTTATGAGCTTTTAAGCAAAAGTGCATTTGTGACTTGATTGAAACTGTTAAGTAAGATCAAGCTGTTTTGTTTGAAGGATGTCTTCAATTTCAGTAAACTTGTAAACTTGATCACTGGGTGATTGAGGGGGAGTGAGTAGGGTACTCTTATCTAAGTGAGTCTTAGGTAGAAATTGCATTGGGTAAGTATTAAGTGATAGATTAAACAGGGTGGTTTAAGTCTAGAATTAATATTACTAATAGTGGATTTCCTCCTGGCTTGGTAGCCTCCAGATGTAGGTGTGGTTATACACTGAACTGGGTTAACAAACTTCTGTGTTGTTTACTTTTCTTGCTGTTTAAGTTTTGGTTAAATTTGTCAAATGTCCTATTAAGTGTTGGGACATCTCTTAGGACATCTCATACCTGATCACAGAATTTCACATATAACTAAAGGTACAAAGGTTGAAGAGGTAGATATGGTTGATAAAGGGCCAGTAAGGATTACTTCCAAGGGACCTGTAAAAATCACTCGTAAGGGTCCAATTAAAATTACTGCTGAAGGCCCTGTGAAGATCGTTGCTGAAGCTAGAGTGGATCCTATGATCATTACCACTCCGGGTCCTATTCCATATACTTCTGATAAGGCGGTGCCTTGTCATTATGGCTCCGATGTTTATATTCATGGTGTCAAACAGGAATCCTTAGCTGATGCACCTGTTGTTGGTAAAAATCTTGATGTTGACAATATTGCTGGATCTAGTAAGATCACACGAAGTGGAAGAGTCTTCTCTCCTCCAGTTACCCCCAAGAATGCAGTTACTCCAGCTACTACCTCCACTGCTGATGCTCGGGGAAAAGTCCCTGTTATTGAACCTGTACAAACTGATGTGTCAGCTGCTGATGATCTTTCTAAGCAGATGGAAGAAGTATTGAAAATCATTCGCAAGAGTGATTATGATATTGTTGATCAATTGGGGCATACTCCCTCCAAGATTTCTATGTTGTCTTTGCTATTGTGTTCTGAGGCTCATGCCAAGGCCTTGATTAAATTTTTGAAAACTGCTCACGTACCTAATGAGATTTCTGTAGACCAGTTTGAAAGTTGTGTTGCACACTTGACCTATGATAATGGGTTAGATTTCTCCGATGCTGATTTGACTCCGGCCAAAAGGGATCATAACAAGGCTCTACATATCTCTATTGAATGTAGGGGCACTACCCTGTCTCATGTGTTAATAGACAATGGTTCCTCATTGAATGTGTTGCCCAAAGAAGTTCTGAATAAGCTTAGTCCTGAAGATGCTGTGTTGAAGCCCAGTAATATAGTGGTGAAGGCTTTTGATGGCTCGAGAAGAGTGGTGCATGGGGAGATTGATCTCCCAATCAAAGTAGGTTTTCAGGTTTTCAATGATACTTTTTATGTAATGGATATTCGTCTGTCGTATTCTTGTTTGCTTGGGCGTCCCTGGATCCATGGGGCAGGTGCTGTAACCTCCACCTTACATCAGAAGCTGAGATATCCGGTAGAAGGAAGAGTTGTCACTGTTTACGGAGAGGAAGGATATATAGTTAGCCATGTGAACTCCTTTAAATATCTTGAAGTGGAAGGTGAATATGTTGAAACTCCGTGCCAGACGTTTGAAGTAGTTCCTTGGGTTGTTAATAATTATGAAGCTCCTCCTGTTGTCAAGAAAGTTCTTGTGGTCACCAGAATCCCTCCTACAATGGCTTCCCTTAAAGATGCTAGAGCTATGGTGGATGAAGGTGGTTGTACTATTTGGGGTCAGCTTCCTGACATTCCTTACAAATCTGACAAATTTGGTTTGGGTTTCACTGCAGAGTCCCAGAAGGCTGTTCGTAGTGCTCGTGCTGTTCGCATAACTAATCAGGGGATTACGAAGGATCAGATCAATTTTGTGGGTGACTATGATGAAGACTATAACTTGGATGCTTGGATTTTTCCTACTGTGGGTGATGGGCTCAATAATTGGAAGGCTGAAGATGTTATTCATATCTCCTTTAGTCAGGAGTAAATACTATTACTGTGTTGTTATTTTTAAGTTTGTAATTTTTGAACAATTGAACTCTTACAGCCTTGTGCCTTACCCGGGGCACAATGGTATGCTTGTTTCAGGATGTCATTTCATTTGCATACTTCATTCAATAAAAATCAGTGGACGTTTCGTTTTCGTAAATATTGTGTTCCTTGTCTTTCTTTTCTTTTATTTTTTATCAGCTATGTGTTCTTACACACACCCACATCACTAAAATGCAGATCCTCATCCACTCTGGATCCTGTTGATAATAGTTCTACTATTGCCAATTATAATTTCGAGAATCCGATCTATCAAGCTGAAGATGGAAAGGAGGACGATTGTGAAGTACCTGTAGAGCTTGCTAGGTTGTTACAACAAGAAGAGAAAGCTATACAGCCACATGAAGAGCCAGTCGAAGTTGTGAATCTGGGAACTAAAGAAAATAGGAAAGAGGTCAAGATAGGGGCTGAATTAGAGGACAGTGTCAAGAGCAGATTGATTCAAATGTTATATGATTATGTGGAGATCTTTGCTTGGTCCTGTGAAGATATGCCAGGGTTGGATACAGACATTGTGGTTCACCGTTTACCAGTAAAAGAAGATTGTCGTCCAAAGAAGCAGAAGGTTCGTCGCATGCGTCCTGAAATCTCAGAGAAGATCAAAGCAGAGGTAATGAAACAGTTTGATGCAGGGTTCTTAGCTGTGACTTCTTATCCTCAATGGGTTGCAAATGTGGTGCCGGTACCTAAGAAAGATGGTAAGGTACGTATGTGTGTAGACTACAGGTATTTGAACAAGGCCAGCCCCAAAGATGACTTTCCACTTCCTCATATTGATGTTCTAGTAGACAACACTGCTCAGCATAAGGTATTCTCTTTTATGGATGGTTTCTCTGGTTACAATCAAATTAAGATGGCACCTGAAGATATGGAGAAGACTACATTTGTTACACAGTGGGGCACTTTTTGCTATAAAGTGATGCCATTTGGTTTGAAGAATGCAGGGGCAACATATCAGCGTGCTATGGTGACTTTGTTTCATGATATGATTCATCATGAGATAGAGGTGTATGTGGATGATATGATAGCCAGGTCCCAGAATGAAGAGCAACACCTTGATCATCTGCATAAGTTGTTTGAGAGGTTGAAGAAATACAAGTTGAGATTGAACCCAAACAAGTGTACTGTTGGAGTTAGATCTGGTAAACTCCTGGGTTTCATTGTCAGTGGAAAAGGTATTGAAGTAGATCCTGCAAAAGTGAAAGCTATACAAGAGATGCCAACTCCCCGTACTGAGAAGGAAGTTAGAGGTTTCTTGGGACGATTAAATTACATTGCAAGATTTATTTCCCAATTAACTGCTACCTGTGAGCCAATCTTCAAGTTGTTGAAGAAAGATCAGGTAATGGAGTGGAATGATGAGTGCCAGACTGCATTTGATGAAATCAAGAAATATCTTCTAGAACCTCCAATTTTGATGCCACCAGTTGATGGAAGACCCTTGATTATGTACTTAACAGTATTAGACAACTCAATGGGGTGTGTGTTGGGGCAACATGACGAGTCTGGTCGAAAAGAGCAGGCAATATACTACCTTAGAAAAAAGTTTTCCGACTGTGAAACAAGATATTCACTGCTCGAGAAAACTTGCTGCGCTTTGGCATGGGCTGCTCGCCGACTAAGACAATATATGTTGACCCATACTACCTTGTTGATTTCGAAGATGGATCCAATCAAGTACATATTCGAGAAACCTGCTCTCTACGGAAGAATTGCAAGATGGCAAATGATCTTGACAGAATATGATATACAGTACACTACTCAGAAGGCCATTAAAGGAAGTGTTGTGGCTGATCATTTGGCTCATCAAGCAGTGGATGATTACCAGTCAATGAGTTTTGAGTTCCCCGATGAAGACATTATGATTATTACCAAAGAACCTGGACAATATGACGGACCTGAACAAGGATCCCGATGGACTATGGTTTTTGATGGAGCTTCTAATGCACTTGGTAATGGTGTTGGTGTTGTGATCAGTTCCCCTGAAGGTTGTCATACCCCGATTACTGCCAGACTTTGTTTCTATTGTACCAATAACATGGCTGAATATGAGGCATGTATCCTGGGTATCAAAGCTGCCATTGATATGAAGATTCAGTTCCTTGACGTGTATGGAGATTCAGCCCTGGTAGTAGGTCAGATCAAAGGAGACTGGGATACCAAACATGATAATCTCATTCCTTACAGAGAGCATGTGTTGTCTTTAATCCCACATTTCAAAGAGATTACCTTTGGACATATTCCACGAAGAGAAAATCAGTTGGCAGATGCATTAGCCACCATGGCATCCATGTTTGAGATCAGCTGGGATGATGAAGCTCCCAAGATTACTATTGACAGATTTGAGAAGCCTGTATACTGCAATGAGATTGACACTGAAGAAGCAGAGGAGAAGCCTTGGTTCTATGAAGTGAAAAGATATCTTGAAGCTCAGGAGTTCCCAGAAGGGGCATCTGTCAAAGATAAGAAGTTTCTGAGGAGGTTTTCTGCTAAGTTCTTTTTGAGTAATGGAATTTTGTACAAACGCAATCATGATTCAACTTTGCTTCGTTGTGTGGACAAGAAGGAAGCAACATAGATTATGGAAGATATGCATGATGGGATCTTTGGCATTCATTCTAGTGGTCACACTATGGCAAAGAAGATATTGAGAGCAGGCTACTATTGGTCTACCATGGAAGCTGACTGCTATCAACATGCCAGAACATGTCACAAATGTCAAATCTATGCTGACAAAGTGCATATACCTCCATCACCATTGAATGTGTTGACTGCTCCTTGGCCTTTTGCCATGTGGGGCATTGATATGATTGGTGAGATCAAGCCTACTGCTTCTAATGGGCATCGTTTCATCCTGGTTGCTATTGATTACTTTACAAAGTGGGTAGAGGCAGCTTCATTTGCATCTGTTACCAAGAATGTGGTGGCTCGATTCATTAAGAATAATCTCATATGTAGGTATGGCATCCCTGAAAGGATTATTACTGACAATGGCTCTAATCTGAACAACACTATGATTACTGATCTCTGCACACAGTTCAAGATTAAGCATCACAACTCTTCTTCGTATCGTCCGAAGATGAATGGGGCAGTAGAAGCTGCTAATAAGAACATTAAGAAGATTCTACAGAAGATGATTGTTACTTACAAGGATTGGCATGAGATGTTACCATTTGCTCTTCATGGTTATCGTACTACAATACGTACTTCAACAGGGGCAACCCCATTCTCCTTAGTCTATGGTATGGAAGCAGTTCTGCCCATTGAAATTCAGATACCCTCCTTAAGAATCATGAAGGATGCATGCTTGGATGAATATGAGTGGATTCAGACTCGACTTGACCAGATAAATTTGATTGATGAGAAGAGGTTAGCAGCTATTTGTCATGGTCAGATGTACCAGAAATGGATGATCCAAGCTTTTAATAAGAAGGTTAAGCCAAAGGTATATCAGGCTGGTGATTTGGTAATCAAGCGTATCATATTACCACAGGGTGATCCTAGGGGCAAGTGGACTCCTACATATGAAGGACCATTTGTGGTCAAAACAGTATTCTCAGGAGGTGCCATGATGCTTACTACTATGGATGGTGAAGACTTCCCACAACCTGTAAACGCGGACATAGTTAAAAAATACTACGCATAAAAAGAGACCCGCTAGGTTGACTGGCCTAGGCAAAAATAAGGGCATCCCGGTGAACCAAAAGGGTTCGGGCAAAAATTAGGGATATATATATTAAATAAAATGTACACCCGGCAAGTCGAAAACCTGAAAAGGCGGCTTGGGCAAAAAAGGGTATCCCGGTGGATTGAAAACCTGAAAGGGCAATCCGGGCAAAAGTTAGGGATTAAAGCGTATGACTATGTCTCGTTTGGATCACCCATGTAACTACAACCAGTTGTGCTACTTACTCAAGTTCGAACAGATAAAACTCAATCCAATCGTTTCCGTTTCAATAGCAGAAGATGAGATATTTGAAGATAATGGCAATAGTAGAATTGAAACTCAATAGGATTATTTCCCACATAGCTGATTTTCTTTGTTTTTGTAAACATTTTTTACGACAAGTTCCTCTTACTAGGATATCTGTCTTCTTGTACAAACTTACCTATGTACGGGTCACTTTGTGATATAAATAAAATTCCATCTTTGAATCCAGATTTA
The DNA here is from genome assembly GCA_963966055.1 of Lathyrus aphaca. NCBI lineage: Eukaryota > Viridiplantae > Streptophyta > Magnoliopsida > Fabales > Fabaceae > Lathyrus > Lathyrus aphaca. Next base: position 29,363,388 of record OZ014520.1, on the reverse strand, counting down.
CTTTTACCCTATTTACATAAACGAAACGTCCATTGGTTGTGTTTGAATGTATGTATGCTTTTGAATATGATTGATGTTTACCAGAAATGCATAAAATGCTTTAATATGATTGATGTTTACCAGAAATGCATAAAATGCAGTAATAGTATTTACTAAGGACGAACGAGGGAAGGAATTTAACAAAACTTCACCGGTTCATCCTCACCAGACAGCTACAAGTCCCCCAGTAGGGCAAATCCATCTTCATAAATACTTCGAGTCACATCTCCCCTGGAATTTATATCCATCTCTTTTATCCTCAGACGGATAGTCGGGAATTTATTCTTTCAACAGGAGTACGACAAACGAAGACGGGAGATTATGGATACCATACCATCAAACGAAGACGGGAGGTTATGAGTACTATATTATCAAACGAGACAGGAACGAGTTCCTCATATTCTTCAGCAACAAATCGGGATTTATTTTCCCTGGCCAGCAGTTGTTATACGAAGATATCCAGATGCTTCAGGCTGCATGATTCATACATACATCATTTACATCATACCATAACATACACATCCATAAGTACATAATACATTACTTCAGTGCATCATACTATGCATGCATACATAGTGCATAAACTAATATTTTCCTTGCAGGATAGTTATGTGCAGGGAAAACAACATCAACAACTTATATCTCGGGACGTTGTTTATCCTCCTGAAAGCTACCATTACCTTGGGCCGTTGTTTATCTTCCCAAGTACCCTATTATGACTTTGGGCCGTTGTTTATCTTCCCAAAAGTTATACCATTACCTTGGGCCATTGTTTATCTTCCCAAGTACCCTATCATAACTTTGGGCCGTTTTTTATCTTCCCAAAAGTTATATCATCACCTTGGGCCGTTGTTTATCTTCCCAAGTACCTTATCATGACTTTGGGCCGTTGTTTATCTTCCCAAAAGTTATACTTATACCTCGGGACGTTGTTTATCCTCCTGAAAGCTACTCCATTACTTTGGGCCGTTGTTTATCTTCCCAAGTACCCTATCATAACTTTGGGCCGTTGTTTATCTTCCCAAAAGTTATACCATTACCTTGGGCCGTTGTTTATCTTCCCAAGTACCCTATCATGACTTTGGGCCGTTGTTTATCTTCCCAAAAGTTATACCCTTACCTTGGGCCGTTGTTTATCTTCCCAAGTACCATATTATCACTTTGGGCCATTGTTTATCTTCCCAAAAGTTATACCATTATGTTGGGACATTGTTTATCTTCCCAAAAGCTATTCCATTACCTTGGGCCGTTGTTTATCTTCCCAAAGGTAATGTTGGGATGTTGTTTATCTTCCCAAAAAGCTATATATTCATACTTTGGACTACTTTATTCTCCAAGAAGTATATTTGAAGAACTTTTCACCCTGATGGCATCTTTACGCCCATCTCCAGTTCATCCTGATGGCATCTCTAAGCCCATCTCCAGTTCCTTCCAAGTGGCATCTTCAAGACCACTCAAGCATATACAGTTAATCATCAGTATTACTTTACGCACCGGTGAGTGCAAATTTTTGGGCTTTTGTGTTCAATCCCCTTCAACCTTCCAGGTCACGAATGGCACATATACTAATCTAACCCCTCAGGTTTCAGAAAATTGAACAGGGGCAGTTGTTGCACCCCAAAATTTTCCCTCACAAGACAAGCCATTGTGTACTAAGAGGTCCACAAGGTTCACAAGACATATCATGAGGTTCACAAGGTTCACAAAGTTCACAATCAGTCAGAAGATTTGACATTCCCCTCAGACAATGCATCCTCCTAAGCAATGCATCCTAAACTAGGGTTTTGACTTTAATCAGACTAAATGGACTTCCAAGACTTCAAGTGAGATTAATAATATCTTATATGTGTTTAAGAATCCCCCTGACAAGTTTCAAGACTTTTCCCAAAGGTTTGCTCAGTCAGATGATTAGATAAGTCAAAATCAGTCAAAGCAGTTAAAAAGTCAAACTGAGGTCAACTGTGGTCAAACCAAAGTCAAACTTCATGATTTTTTGCCAACATCAAGTATATGAAGTAAAATTCATCATTTTATCAAGGGTTGATCATGATTCATCAAGGAGATTTTAGATCATCAAGAATCAGGAATTTCTAAATTAGGGTTTTCACAGGAAAAGTCAACTGAACTTTGACCAGCCATAACTTTCACATGCTTCATCAAATTTTTTCCATCCAAAGCTCATTTTGAAGGAAATTGAATTCTTTACAACTTTGTGTATCACAAGCCAAGCCCAAAAATGCTTCATTTGGAAGGTATGAGCTAAGACATTATAGGTCCTTTTAAAAGTCAACAAAAAGTCAACAACTTCCAAAGAGCATAACTTGAGAATGGTAAAAGATATGAACATGAGACCAAAGAGGTTGGTTAGAGGACTCTTTAAGCTTTCCAAAATGTCCAAGAACACCTTCATAGCATTAAAATTGAAGGATTTGCGCCCTTGCAAAGTTGGGAAATTTTTGAGAGGTTTATGAAGCAAATGGGGTCTTAAAACCATAATTCACCAAATGGGCTTGCTTTTTTATGATCCAAACACTTCCATGACATCATGCACGAATTAAAAATTATTTATTCATATTTTTATTCATTTTATTTTATTTATTATGATTTTTTACATTAAAAATCATTTTAAATCAAAATAAAATATAAAAGTGTGAATATTTGATTTGATTTTGGTTCTAGAAGGTCTTAATGATCATTTAGAGATGATTGAAATCATATAAGATCATATCAATCAAAAATGGTAAGAAGATATCAATTTTTTTTCTCAATATTTGATATGATTTTTGTTCTAGAAAGTCATAAAGGCCATTTAGAGATGATTGAAATCATATAAGATCATATCAACCAAAAATAGTAAGAAGATATCAATTTTTTTTTTCAATATTTGAAAGCATATCTTTTTCAATCTCAAGTGATCCAAAAGTCCAAAGTAGGATATGATTTTTTGATCTAATTTCACTCACTATATATACATGAAGAGATCACAACACAAAGGAGGAATTTTGGCTGCTTCCAAGAGTAAGAACAATACTTTAAATTTTCATAAAAAATTCATAATTCAGATTCTATTTTGCAGGCTATATCAAAGTGTTTTGAAGGTTGCAATCTCTTCCTTGATCATCCTTGATGCTATCCCAATGCATTACATCATCCAAAACTCATTAAAATGCATAAACCGGTTTCATCTTTAGCTTGAAATTTGATTTTTCGATTTCAATGATACAAGTAATATAAATGAAATTTGATTGTATATTATTGTTCATGATGATGTTTGTAATGTTTTTGGATATTTTGATTTAATGTTTGATGCAGAAACAGCTAAGTGTCATTGCTAGAGCTTGGGTTCGAATCCCAACCTCAGGTAAGTTTTGTTTTTTCATTCAATTTCTCATTATTTTCTTTATTGTTTTGTTTTATATTTAATATAAATTATATTTCTTATAAGAAAATATATTTAAATAATCATACGTAAATATATATATATATATATATATATATATATATATATATATATATATATATATATATATATTAACTTCATATTTTTCTAAAAGGGATCTCTAATTTATTTTCTAAAAATTTTAATCTTAGTTTTTTATATTAAAATATGTATATATTATTATAATATATTTAATTTTGTAAATAGCTAAATTAATATTGTAATTTAAATTATAAACCCTAATTCTATTTTTTTTAAAATTCCTAACCCTAATCTTTAAATATTAAAGTTAATTAAACTTTTCTAATATCTAATTTAAATAATTAATAATATTTTCTTTGTAAATAATTATTATATGGCTTATTATTATTATTCATATCATCTTATTTTCATCTCAAAAATTATTTAAAGTTGTTTATTTAAATCTAAAAATACTTAATTAAATTATATATATATTTTGTATATTATTACTAACCTTTTCTTCTTATAATTATCACTAACCTTTTTTTATTGTTTATACTTATCATTTTATTATATAATTATTATTTAAATTGTTTTTATTATAATGTAACTGTAAAAGCCATGTAATAGTTGTAGCTCTTATTGTTTATTCATAAATATATTGCTATGGTTAGTAAAATAGGGAGTGATAAAATGTTTGCTTTAAAATTAACTTAGATCACTAATTATAAGATAAATATTTGAATTTGTACACGCACACACGTAAGTCGATCTTTGATCGCCATCTCACTTCTTAAGGGTTACCTCTCATGTTGCCTAAACAAAAAAGGTCAAGTAAGGTGTATAAAGCAAAGTCCCTTCTCTCATTAACATCATCTTGTCCCTTTAAAGAATTATAAGATCAAGTCCCGTCATGGTTGCCTTTCATAAATGATCGTGTCCCTTTCGAATAAAGATAATAACTCCATTCGAATTGCTAAATACACCTTACAATTGCCTAATTACAGTTGTCCCTTCATTTGTCCCTCATACATCCAAGGTAATGACTACCTATTCCTTAATAATAGGGATAGTCTTACCATTTAAAGGATATTTAAGAATAGAAAAGACTTAACTTAGGGTAGGTTCCTCTTATGTACTTGCTCACCTTTTTCAAAACCTTTCATTACACCTCACATTTTTTAAACAATTTTCAAAACAAAGTCTTTATATATATCCATACAAGGATCATTATAAAGTACTTAAGAAAATTTTTAATCACACACTACACTTCTCAAAACAATTTAAAGTGAGCTAAGTAACTAAGAGCCCATGGATAACCATGGATATAAAGGGTGCTGACACCTTCCCTTTGTATAACCTACCCCCCGAACCCAAAAATCTTTTAAGGTCTTTCCTGTTCTTTTATGCCCTTTCCTTTGGATAAAATAAAAGTCGGTGGCGACTCTTGCTATCCGCAACATTTAACTAAAGTCAGTTCTCCCACCGTGTTACACCTATTCACCCCGAAGATCGAGAAAAAACTACCTTTACATGCCCTGTTGGAACTTTTTCCTACAGAAGAATGCCTTTTGGACTCTGTAATGCCCCTGCCACTTTCCAACGCTGCATGATGTCTATCTTTGCAGACTATTTAGGTGGAATCATGGAAGTATTTATGGACGACTTCTAAGTTTGTGGATCTGATTTCAAAAATTGTCTTATCAACCTTGAGAAAATCCTGGAAAGATGTGTGGAGGTAAACCTTGTGCTAAATAGGAAAAGTGTCATTTCATGGTCACCGAAGGGATTGTTTTAGGACATATAGTTTCCGAAAAAGGTATAGAGGTAGACAAAGCTAAAATAGAAGTCATAAAGAATCTAAAACCGCCGAAGACTATCAGGGAGATAAGAAGTTTTCTTGGACATGCCAGATTTTACCGACGTTTTATCAAGGACTTCTCCAAAATAACAAAGCCCTTAACTGGTCTTTTAATGAAAGATGCTGAATTCATCTTTGATGAAAAATGTACTGAAGCATTTAATCTACTGAAGCAAGTTCTGATTTCAGCACCTATAATGAAACCCCCTGATTGGTCAGAACCGTTTGAGATAATGTGTGACGCTAGTGACTATGTTGTAGGAGCCATTCTAGGTCAGAAAAAAGATAAAAAGTTACACATAATTTATTATGCCAGTAGAACCCTAGACGCTGCACAGCTCAACTACGCAACAACCAAAAAAGAGCTCCTAGCTGTAGTTTTCGCCATAGACAAATTTAGATCTTATCTAGTAGGAGCCAAAATTATAGTTTACACCGACCATGCTGCCATTCGTTACTTACTAAGTAAAAAGGATGCCAAACCTAGGTTACTTCGATGGATTCTACTACTACAAGAGTTTGATTTAGATATCAGTGATAAGAAAGGCACATATAATGTAGTAGCTGATCACCTTTCTAGGCTAGAATACCTGAAACCTGACTCAGTACCCATAAATGACGATTTTGCCTATGATAGACTGATAACCCAACTAGAAACTATCGAAGATGATAACCCAGACCCACATGAACATTCTCATAAATCTGTAGCTATAAGTAATGTACCTTGGTATGCAGAGTTTGTTAATTACCTAGCCGCTGACATCATACCCCTCGATCTAAATTATCACCGGAAGAAGAAGTTCTACAGTGATGTGAGAAACTTCTATTGGGACGAATCATTTCTTTTCAAGAGAGGTAAAGATGGCATTTTCCGCTGTTGCATTCCAGAAGAGGAGGTTCATAATATAATTGAGCATTTTCACTCTGCACCCTATGGTGGACATGCAAGCACATCTAAGACATACGCCAAGATTCTTCAAGCTGGCCAACTCTGGCCTACCATGTGGTGTGATATCCATGCTTTCATTGTCAAATGTGACAGATGCCAACGTACAAGAAATATTTCAAGACGTAATGAAATGCCTCTAAGAAATATCCAAGAAGTAGAACTCTTCGACGTATGGGGTATAGACTTTATGGGACCGTTCCCACCATCTTTAGGAAATCAGTATATCTTAGTAGCTGTTGACTACGTGTCTAAATGGATTGAAGCTATCGCCGCACCCACTAATGACACCAGAGTAGTCATCAAATTGTTTAAAAACTATATATTTCCCAGGTTTGGAACCCCCCGTTTAGTCATAAGTGATGGAGGATCACACTTCATATCGAGAATATTTGATAAACATTTAAGCAAGTATGGAGTTAAGCATAAAGTAGCAATACCATACCACCCACAGACCAATGGACAAGTGGAAGTATCTAATAGGGAGACCAAACAAATTCTTGAGAAGACTGTCTCTATATCTAGAAAATATTGGTCGCAGAAACTTCAAGAAGCGTTATGGGCATATAGAACCGCTTTCAAAACCCCTATAGGAACAACCCCTTATCAACTAGTCTATGGAAAATCATGTCACTTACGTTTTGAGTTGGAGCATAAGGCCTATTGGGCCATCAAAAATTTGAATTTGGATTACCTAACTGCTGGTGAAAAACGTATCCTTGATATCCACAAATTAGAATAGCTCAAACAATCTGCCTACGAAAATGACATCATATACAAAGAAAGAACAAAAGCTTAGCATGACAAAAGAATCATAAGAAAAGACTTCAAAATAGGCGATCATGTTCTCCTGTTCGATTCTAGGTTACGACTTTTTCTAGGGAAGCTTCGTTCGAGATGGACTGGCCCTTTCGAAGTATCTAAGATTCTAAGATTTGGTGCTATTGAAATCAAGAACCAAACATGTAAATTGTTCATCATCAATGGACAGAGGCTTAAGCCCATACAAAGGAGGTGACATCCCAGCAACATACTCCAGCCATACTCTAAGTGATCCACCAAATCCTTCGAATGATGTATAAAATCCGATCGTCGAGCTAATGACATTAAACATGCGCTGCATGGGAGGCAACTCATTGTTTTTTTATCTTACTTACTTTTTATTTATTTTTACTTTATTTTAATTTGTTTACTTTATTATTCTGTCAAGACTAACGATTGACTGTTTTATGTGATTTCAGGACTTGTTTGCTAACCTTGTGCAGAATGCAGAACCCCGACGACATGCACGTGGCCTTCATTGACGACGCACGGAGATAGCGTTACTATGTCCGCATGAGACGCCCTATGGCACCTACCAGGTACCCAGACCAAGATTGCATGGATGCCTTGGGGATAGAGCCAAGCGTCAGATTCTTATGCCACCAACTCTAGTGGGACCAGTTCGACGATATGAACAACACTTAAAGGATCTTGACTCTAGAGTTCCTCAACTCGTTTGATTATAATCCTTGGGCTAGACCCGATGGACAGGCTGTTTTTAGATTGTTCGAGACTGACTACTCCTTCTCTCACAAAGAGTTTGGTGATTTACTAGGTTTTCAGACTACTCCTGATGCTATTCCAGAGACACCGATGGGGTATTTTATGAGCAGAGAAGTGGAAAAGTTTTGGTCTAACATCTCAGGTGGAGGTAGCCAAGATCCTTCCACTCAGTTTTCTCAGGTAATCCACAATCCTGCGTTAAGGTACTTCCAGATGATTCTAGCACACTCTTTCCTCGGTTTGCCAGATACATAGACTCTGCTGAGTGAAGAGGAGATTTTCCTACTGTTTTGTGCGACTCAGTCACGCCCAGTTGCTTGTGGCAACTTTCTGTTGAAGGGCCTTGCCAGTGTCGCCAGGTCATCTGTAGGCATTATACACGTCGGTGGGATTGTTACACAGATTGCTACTGCATTGGGTTTGTCTCGCAAATTATTGCATCTCAGGACCTTCTGCTGCTACACCACCCTGGATGTTGACTTTTGTCTTGACAGAGGATTGATGAGGAGGGCCTCTTTTGAGCCCAACACGTTTAGATTACTGATCGACGGTGAAGTGATACATTACTTTACATTACCAGACCCGCTAATGACCAGTGTCCACGACCCTGCTAATTGGAGTTATGCTTTAGAGGGTTATGGAGAGACTATCGAAGAGCCAAAATCACCTCCCGCTGCTGAGTACACTCCTACACCTCTTTCTCCCCGAATCATTGTTATGTCTAACAACATGTCTTTGCAGCCACCTGATCTACAGACCCAGATTTATGAGCTCCGCTAGGAGACTGCCCTGCTCAAGCAGGAAGTAGTGGACTTGGCATTACAGATCGAGGTATCTGATCTCACTCATGCCTCAGAGGCCGATGCTCTATATCAGGAGATTGGAGAGCTTCGGAGGGAGATAGCTGAGATTCGTGGATCGAACCAGGAAGAGAGGCCTACCACATGATCGTTATACGCTTACATTATTACTCTAGTATTTAATTTTTTCATGCTTTATTTTATTTCTCGCATCTCCAGACATATTTTATATTATCGCATATATTACATTTTTCATGTACTTTGATTTTTATCTTATATATTATTTCATGCACTAATCTCATTTTTCCTTTTTTTCTTTCATTTTATTTTATTTTATTTTATGTCAAATAATGAAAAAAAGGGGGACAAAAATATTTTCATTTTTTGTCTTCAAAAAAAAAATGCAAGCTTCATGCCTTAGAAGAAAGAAGAAAACGCTATCCGGACCCCCCGAAGACCAAAGGTACGCAAGGCCCAAAAGGGGAATTGAAGATTTTAGGCCCAAATGCAAAATGGCCTTGTGGCGCCCGCCATGGCTCTATGGCGCCCACCACACCATCCTTCCCTATTTCGGGGCAGATTCATCTCCCCCACCATTTTCACACCTTCAAACTTCCAAAACCCATTTTTCCAACTTCCAAAAACCCCATTGAACCCCATTAAAGCTCACTCCTTTCCAAAACATTCACCATCTATAAAACCCATCCAAAATCCATTTGTATTTTCATCCACCACAAACCATAAAAATCCAACCTTTACCATTTCTCACATAAACCATTCTTCACCATTTTTTCACTTCTCAAGGAGCAACAACAATGGAGTTCAACGGATATCTTCTTCGCGATGGAAGACCAGGAGATAGGCAAAGGAAAATTATTCAAAGGCTTCAGAGTCGAGAAATTCTCTCGACTAGGTACGTCGATACTAACTGTCTTTACTCTTTGGGTCTGTATCATAGTGTTTTTCATTTACTAGATTCTCTAGTCTTGCATAATATTTTTGTCAATTAGGAAACTACCTATGTCAGGCTGACAATTGAGTTTTTAAGTTCATTGATATACACTGTCAGTCCTAACACTGCTAGCACAGTCGGTACGGTTAATTTTAGACTGTTTGGAATTGAATACGAATACAGTACCGGCTGTAAACACCCCAAATTTTCCCTCACTCATTTCACCATGGCTTGTGGTTCTTTTCATTTGCATAAATTCAATCATATCATATCATATTGCATTTTTTCCTCACTGCATTGGTTCAAAGTCATCTGCATCTAGGGTTTGTGATCTGAGCAATCCAAGAGCCATCTGAGCAGCCAAAGGTCTTCAATCATCTCTAGAGGGTCCATGTATGTTCAAGCATCATATTATATCCTCCCAAGATCAAGAAAGTCAGAGAATCACAAGAACTGAGAAAGGCATGGAAGTAGAGCCAGGTTTAACTGCACAGATGACCTAAAATTAGGGTTTTGGTTTCAGAGGCCATAACTCCAAATTTTTTGGTCATTCTTGTTTCTATTGGTCTCTATATGATATGAGGATCATGCATACCAATTTTCATGAAGAAATTCAATGGGGAAGGCATCTGATCAATAGATGACTTCTTGAGCAAGTCAGTGCAAAATCAGGGCATCTGAGGCCCCCAATCATCCAACCAAAGGGTCTTCTTCATCATTTTGGGTGTATATGATCTTTATTTGATCTTAGAAGAAGTTAGAAGTTCACAAAATTGAATAATTTAAAGCCATTTGCAAAGTTGCCATTTTGGGAAAGTGACTTGTAATGTAAACTTGTCATTTTGGGAAAGTTTTTCAACCTCCTCTTTTGATTCAAAAATGCTTCAAATGAAAAATTCTTGGTCATGAAAGTTGTAGATTGGATCATTCCCTTTTCAAAAAGTACAAGAACTTGACCTAATTTATTTTGGAACTCAAGTTATGGCTTGTCAAAGTTGGGAAAAATCACATAAATTTCACTTTTACACTAAAGAGGGAAGTTTGCAAATTCTCATGCCAAGCATTTTTGTGACCTCAAACACACTTCTACATGTCTTAACATCATAATGCATTTCCTAAGGATCAGAATTGACCCAAGAATCACAACTTTTCATGCCTTACACATCAAGAAATCACAAAGGGGCCAAAGTTGCACCAATTTGCAAAATCTCATGTAACCATACCTCCACTTGTTACAGCTCATCAAATCTGATCCATAAGCCTTCCTTGATCTTTGCTGCGCACAGCCATACCCAAATCCAAGCCTGTCACATGCCCATACCTCAAGTACAAGTCATGTTGACATTTTGGCAACTTGCCCATACCAATAACCATAGGCCACCACCCACTCTCTGACCTATCAAGGATTGATATGTGTACCAAAGGCAAGCCATAACACACAACATTGCAGCCTAACACTTCAGATCCTCAGCATTCCACAAAACTCTCCAACTTGCAAAACCCTTCGAATCTCTCAGCTCACTCACTCAATCTTCAAACAAATTACACCATTCATCTCTAAATCACTCACTGATCACAAACCAACCATTGAAACAACCAAAAACACCTCACAAGCCAAATACGATTTCTGACCAGTTAGGTTGCAAACTCACAAACTAGCTACAAAACACCCCAACTAAGTATCAAAGCTTCATCAGGAGTTTAAAGGGAGTGGTTTGCACAAAGAGAGAAGGCCTGAAAGTCCCAAACTGAGAAAGCTCAAGCTCTGGTACCTCCCTGAAACATTTTTCCAGAACTTGTTTCTTTAGTTATAGAATGGTAGAGTGTGTTCCACTGATCACAATGAACCTTGAATGATGAAAAATGATTTAGAAATGAGCTTGTATCGTGCTTCTGAAATTTCTGCAGTTTTTAATGTTTGATTCGAATCTTGTGTTTGAGGCATGATAAATTTGTTTTGGTGTTTGATTCTTATTTAGAAATGTTAGGGGAGTGATTCTGGAGAGTTAGAGGGTTTGATTTAACCTAGGGAAGAAGTTAGCAATTTTCAGGTGAGGGGGTCATCGGAGAAGACAATCGGAGCTCTTCTCCGGTGACCTGAAAGTCATTAAGTGTCTTAATTAGGTTTAGGGTTTAGTTTGAATTTGGAGCGTACGATCTTGTTTCCCGCGTGCGTTTGATGGCCCAGATTGTCCCACTTAACCCAAATTTCCAATTAATTAAGTTAATCAGATAATTAAGCCAGATTGAATCTCCACCCTTGGATCTGGCGCGCAGTCAACTCCCTCCTTTTTTCATTTAAACCTGGACCACTGGATCAGCATACTTCCATTTAAACTCATTTTTATTCATTTATCTTGCATATTTATTTTAAAATAGCTAAAAAATCTCAAAAAATCTTATTTTTTGCATGCTGACTTTTATTAATTTTCTTGACATGAAAATAATTTTTATTTTATTTTTTGCATATAAATTTGTATTTTTAAAATATTTAAATGATTATTTTAATTAATTAATGGAAATTAATTAATTAAAATACCATTTAAGTTTCTAAAAATCACCAAAAAAATCACATTGCATATTGACACATTTAGAGACATTATCAAACCATTCATACAAATTTCTTTTTGGTTCTTGATCCATTTTGACATTTTTATTTGGATTTAGGGTTCTTAAAAATCAATATTTTGACCCTAACTTAGAAAAATCTTTTCTGCCTAACCATGAAGAGTTTGATAATGGTTCTTTTTGCATTGCATTCCACATATCATGTAGTTTCTAGGATAAAATTGGCATGAAGTTATCTTTCATTTTTGATTTGTTTTGCATTTTCCCTTGTGAGGAACCTTAAAACCCTAGGTAACTTAGAAAATTCATAACTTCCATTAGGTTAAGAGTTAGGTCTCCTCCTTTGGGGTGTGATATCATGTGGGATTAGGGTTCCTTTAATTGCATTTTCAATTTTTATCTCATGTTTTGCTTCTGATTTTGAATTTTGCATTGCATCTTGTACATAAACCCTAATCTTTGCCTTCAATTGCATTCATCCTTCATATGCTTGCATACATAACTTGCCATTACATTTTGTGCATCCACATGACATATAAGACATCTTAGGACATATTGAAATCATGTTTGATAATTGCTTCATCCATTTGCCATGTTATGCATCCATTGCATTTCATAAGTTTTCATGAACTTTCATGCTTCCTTTCATGCTTCTTACATATCTCATTTGCATTCCCATCTCTTGTATGATCATTCTCATCACTTGGCATGTTTTTATACCATCTCATAGCATCATTTGCATCATGATTATGCTCCTGACTTTGGCTTTCATCTTTGCATTTCATCTCATTTTCATTTCATTTCACTTCCTTTTGCTAACTTTTCAGGTGGTAAGTGTTTGAGAAGTGAATTTGCCTTCACTTCTCATAATCTCTTTTCATCTCTCTTATGCATCATTGCTGCATTTTATCTTTGTTTTGGAGTGAGCTTGCTTTCTCATGCCTTCTTCACTTTATTTCTTCAAGAAACTTGTCTTCTTAAGTGAAGCAAGTTGTCTTGTTTCTTTCTGCTTCTCCTTCCTTCATCCTGCTTATCCCATGGTGGCTTTTCCTTGAAGATCTTCTTGCAAGCTTCATAAACCCTAGGAACACCCAAGCATGATCACAATTAGGGTTTGATTAGTCCTCCATTAGTTTTACCTTTGTGTCATATTTGTGTCTTCTCTTCTCATCTCTTAATCAAGGACTAAACCTTAAAGGTTTTAAGGCTTTGTGATTAAGCTTATGCCTGCATCCTTCTATTAGGATGGAGTGTATAACTTTAATCCTAAGTGTTGAACCCTTAATGTGTTTAAATCCTTTAATCAATCCACTTAATAATCACTGAGACATCAAAGCTTGTAACTTGGGCCTTGCATCAGGGTTCTAATTTTTCCTTAATTGGTTAAGAAGGACTAACCCTAGTGTTAATGGACAAGTCCCCCTCAAGTAGTCTTGCAAACCATAAAATTCACTTCTTAATCTTACCATTAACTAAAATCCACTTAAATAAAGGCCTTGTTATGTCATGAGGTTAATCCCTAATCATGGATTAAGTTGAGGAGCCTTCCTCAGCTTAAATGTTCTCATCTATTATCCTTCTATTAGGATGGTGTAATGGGTCCATTAAATCCTTGATTATGGCTTAAATTCATTACTTAACACCAAACAAAAACTCCAAAAACATCTAAGTAATCACAAGTAGGTTAATGATCTTAATCCTACATCATGGTGATTAAGTGTGGGGTGTTTACTTCATACTTAAGGTATTCTCATTACCCCTAATCAGAAGGAGGATGTGATGAGTTTACTAACCCTTGGTTTAGGCTTAAGCTCATTAACTTATGACAAACTCCAAAAGTAATAAAAGATTGAAAACACAAAAACAAACAATAATCGTCTCCTTCGGGATTCTTTTCTCATCACACTCATTCACAAACGAGAACTTGCTTCTTCCGTCTAATGCAAGACAGTTAGCACCTGAGCCAGACAGGTCATACACTTGAGCATAGGCAAGCAAGCAGTTCATCAGTCAATTTATCTTTCAGTCTCTTTGAGTCGAACTATGGTGTTCTGACTTCCTCATTATATGAGAGGATACGTAGGCATAACTTAACAGTTATCGAACAAAAGTCTCTGTATATTCCCCATCTTTCAGTATTATTCTTTAAGCCTCATAATCTTGAGCTTCACACTCTTTCCTTGCACTGACACTTCTTTTATTCACTTCACACTTCTTTTGCACTGACACTTGCATTTTTTTCCAGCTTCTATACACAGAATAACACTGACACTACCCCTTTAAACACAAACTTTCAAGTGTGGATCCCGTCGAGTACGACGGACAATCTGGGTGCTAATACCTTCCCAGGTTGTAACCAACCCCCTTCCTCAGTTTCTCTGGTTCGCGACCGTCTTATCCATATCTTTCTTGGTTTATGCAGCATTACCTTTCCTTCGGGATAAAAATGCCTAGATGGCGACTCTTTTTTTTTCATTTTCTCCTTTCACCGACAGTTCGCGCTTGTACCGGGATGCAAATCTTTGGGAGCGACACCGGCGAACTAACATGCTTGTTAGGAATCCCTCATAGGGAAGGTGCTATATGTGAGGCACCTTTGGATTTAGAATGGTCGGCCGAAGTATTTTCCTTCTAGCAGAGGCTGTCAAGTACTTCAATAAATTCTTTTGAAGGAATACTTGCATCGACCATCCATAACCCGACCATAAGAGTTTTCAGATATCTTTTGGCATGTACTGAGTTTGGCCGGGAGAGTCCAAATAAGGTAAACGCTAAAGAGCTCCTATTTTTGCAAGGATGCCTGACTAATACTCATATCAATCCGGTCCCGTTTATGCTTGCACACATGGCTTTAACTATTAATAAAACAGGACCGATTGTTATTGGAGGACTTGTTACGTCTATTGCTCGGGCTCTTGACCTGAACAATGAGATATCTACCCTTGAACCCCTACCTCCCCGCACAATTAACTTAAAATTTCTAAAAGACATGAAATTATGCCGAACGAGGAGAGCAAGTGGTTATGAGTTGATGGTTCATGGGATAGCTATCCCATATGTTGCTTTACCTTGCAGTAGACGTATCGATGTACGTAATGAAAGGAACTGGACCTATGATCTGAATGCTCCACCTGTTTTGGGTCCACTTCCTCCTAATATTCCTGATGGGGAGGCACATGACACTGATGAAGAATATGATTGGAGAGAGCATTATCCCGTACCTCACGTGTCCCCCCATCATCCTTCACGGTCACACACCGCACCATCTTCCTCTAACCCTGTTGCAGGTGCTACTCCTGGATTCTATGTCACCGAGGAGATGTGGCGTGATATGATGGCTAGAGAGGAAATGCGAGACAGCCTACTCTCTACTATTTCACAACAACTGACGGACAACATGAGCTTCATGGAACAATCGCGATTGGTTTCAGATCATGCCTACAGTAACGTTTGCCGCACCTTGACCGACATCACATCAGAGCAGGCCCGTCAGCGAGAAGTCAACTGCCGACACCACCAGCTTATGGAGGCCACTCAGGGTTCCATCCTAGTTAACCTTCGAGAGGTCCGGGGTGCTCAGGTTGCCTTATCAGCACGACTTGACCGGAGGGACCAGCAGCGCAGTAGATCCCGTCGTTCCAGACCATCACAGCAGGACGGCGAGGGCACCGGTGCTCCTCCGCAATAGTTTTCCAAGTTACTCTCCTTATCTTATTTCGAAACATTGGGGACAATGTTCGATTTAAGTGTGGGAGGGGATTTTATTATTTTTTTTGTTATTTCCCTTCTTAGTTATTTATTTGCTTTATGTTATTTTCCATTTTAGTCAGTTATTTAGTTTAAGTTTTCTTAGATAATGCATGAGTCTGACGAGTCACCAGTATAGTGTATCTTTAGTACATCCTCATTTTTCCCATTTCCTTAGCCTTACCAATTTTTTTTTAAAAAGAAAACATTGTTGTTTCACATGTTTTTTGGGCTTTGAGGCAGGTTTGGATTAGGATGTGGTGACTTAGGACAACTTTTTGAAACATCAGTATCATTTTAGCACCATAGACCTCTTGAATATAGGAATCACTCCTAAACCCCGCACCATGGCCTTTATTATCATTCAAAAAATTGTCCTAAGTAGTTTATTCTAGCAGTCAGCTCCGGCCTAAGCATGCTCTGCGTAGGGGGCCGATGAACATAAGTGAATGATTCAGTGCTAATAAAAAAAGAAAAAGGCAAACTCTGGGATAGGTGACCCTCACAAAGTCATTTAAATCGGAAAAAAAAGAGAAGAACAATTTTTTTGCCACAAAAAGAAAAAAAAATTGCAGTCACCTATTGTTAGTTGGTTCAGAGGTATTTGGCACTGAACTTGGTAGGGTGGATTACGATCCGATCCCCCGCAGTTACATTTAGGTCAAATAAAACGGGTTTACACATGCTTATGTGCCAGAAACCCTATGTTTTGGATCAGAATCACTAACCGGTCACTCTACTATGAAGTATGTACGAATAACGGGCTTAATGTGATTGCGCATGAATGAAAAGGACCCTAAAAGAGATGAGAAGATAGGCCTAGGTATTGTGGGATGACATGGGTTGGTTAATATAGGATTGAAGTTTATGTCCGTGTTATTATGATACCCTTGGTTCACTTAGTTAGTACCTGTCACTGCATCCTGACTTGAACTTAGAAGCCCTTTTAGCCCAAATCACGTGTTGACACTAGTTTTCTTCAATTTGAGCTTTAAATGTTTGCTTGAGGACAAGCAAAGATCTAAGTGTGGGAGGATTTGATAACACTAAATTTCACCGTATTTCTGACTCCGAATTCGCATGCATTATTAGTTTTTATTGCTATTTTGTCATGTTATTACTTTTTTTTTCTTTATTTTCAGGTTTTTTATGTAATCGGGGCCTAAATCGAGAAAAGGAGCGAAAAAGGAGTTGAAACGGACAAAAATCAAGAAATTCAGCATTTTACACTTACGGCATCCACCATGGCTGGCGCCATGGGGTCAGCCATGACGTGGCCACGTCCTAAGACCACTCCACAACTGCAAGAACCCACGTTCCCCACTTTCTCCACCATTTTGTACCTATGGCGGGCGCCATGGCCTTGTGGCGGGCGCCACAAGGCAAAAGTGCTTCCCTCCACGTTTTAGTGGAGGGGGGCATCCTGGTCTTTGTAAACACCCCAAATTTGCCCTCACCCATTCACACCATGGCTTGTGATCATTTCATATGCATAAACACCATCATATCATCTCACATCTCATTCTTGATTCACTGCATAGTTTCTAAGGCATCTGCACCTAGGGTTTGTGATCTGAGCAATCCCAAAGCTTGTTGAGCCACTCCAAAGGCCACCAATCAACTCAAAGGGGGTCCATGTGTGTTCTTATATCATATTTCATCTCCTCAAAGTCAAAATTGTAGAGGAATCACAAGAACTAGGGTTTGAGTGGATGCAGAGCCAAGTTTGACTGCACAGTTGACTGAAAATTAGGGTTTTGGTTTCAGAGGCCATAACTCCAAATTTTTTGGTCATTCTTGTTTCCATTGATCTCTATATGGTATAGGGAGTATGCATATCAATTTTCATGAAGAAATTCCATGGGGAAGTCATCTGATCAAGAGTTGACTTTTCAGACAAGTCAGTGCAAAATCAGGGCATCTGAGGCCCCCAATGACCCAACCAATGGGTGATCTTCATCATTTTGAGTGTATATGATCTTTATTTGATCATGGAAGAAGGTTGAAGTTCATAGAAATCAAGAATTTAGGGTTTTTGCAAATGTTGACTTTTTGGGCATAGTTGACTTTTCAAGAATGCTTCATTTTAGGTCATTTTTCAAGCCATGATTTTGGATCCAAAAATGCTTCAAATGGAAAAACTTTGGTCATGAAAGTTGTAGATCTCATCTTTCCCTTTCCAAAAAGTACAAGAACATGATCTAATTCATCTTGGATCAAAAGTTATGGTTTGTTAAAGTTGGCAAAAATCACTAAATTTCAAGTTATGCACTAAATGGAAAACTTGCAAATTCATGTATCAAGCATTCTAGTGACTTCAAAGTGACTTCAAAACTTCATCACATGATCACATATGCCCTAAGAAACAGAATTGGCCCAAGGGATTCTTCATTGTTTGCCTTGATTTTCAAGAAATCCATAAGACATTTTCCATCACAAGTGCAAAGTTGGATTTTTGGCATAGTCATCTTCCAAGGAATTATGTGGTCTCTAGCTGACTTTTAAACATTGCCATGACCAAAAGAAGTGTTATGCTACAAAATTCAGCAAGAAGATTCACATGTACTTAGCATAAACTCATGAGAAAACACAAGTTGTCAAGTTGCAAAAGCTAGCATAGCTTGTCATCCATATGTTGCAGTCAGCTACAAACAATCCAAGGGCTCTCCTCAACTCAAGCTGGAGCAAGACATGACCTCACACAGTTGCTGCCATGACCCATGCTCTCAAGGACACAAACTTGACTTTTTTGCAAAAGGCTCCCATACTCTTGGCACAGTATCCAGCCACCCTACTAACCTGCCTCACAGTCTATCCACACAAGTTGGAGATGATATAGCTAAGCATTGAGCATTGAAGCTGGCCAGAACTCATCATATCACAAAACTGTCCAAAACTCTTCTCCCTTCGAATCTCATTATCCAGCCAACAAACACACCATTACTCTTCACCAACAAGTCAGAAACATTCAAAGGAGCAATAATCAACCATTAACAGGGCTTGAGACCACCCACATACAAACTCCATTTTCTGCTACACCAGAACTGGATTTCTCAAAGTAGCTTGTCTAAGCTCATTCCAAGCCTTCCATTGGCTTCAGGGGGTCCAGAGAAGGCATTCTGCACTAGAGCAAGGTCAGGAGAGCTCAAATCCACAGTCCATCACTTCAGGTAGCTTCGAGTTCTCAACTTTCCAGAGCTTGATTTTTATGTTAAAAATTGATTGTGCATGCTTTACTGGTCATGGGGGTGGTTTTAGAATTTGAAATGGTTGAGAAATGAGGATTTACCAGGGCTCTGAAATTTTGCCCGTGAATCTTCATGGCTTCGTTTCTCTTAGTTTAAGCATGAGAAATTCATTTTGAGAGTTGAGTTGAGTGAGGTTTGAGTGGAGGAGTGTTTCCCTGGCTTTAATTTGAAGAATGGTTGCCTGAATCGTATTCTAGGGTTTGGTGGTCACCGGAGAAGACGACCGAAAGTCTTCTCCGGCGGCCTGAAAGTCATTTAACCCTAATTATGTCATTAATTGAAGTTTGAATGTGGAGCGTAGATCAGGCTAACTTTGGCTGACTTGCGCGCAAACGTGTGGCCAGGATGCATCATTAAAACCCTAAGCATGTTTAATTAATTCAAAAACCTGATTAATTAGTTCATAAATAAGTTTAGCCAGATTTGAATCTGGGCCCTTGGATCTGGCGCGCAGTCAACCAGTCCAAGCCCAGATCAAATCCTGGCCATCCCTTGTGCATACTTCTCTTTATTTCAATTTTATTTTCATTTTTATTGCATTATTTTGTACGAATTAATTAAAATAGTAAAAATCATTTAAAAATTATGAAAATTTTTGTCAAAGTTTTCATTAATTTTTAAAACCCAAAAATATTTTTATTTTTATTTTTATCATTAAAAAAGTATTTTTAAATATTTAAAAGATTATTTTTAATTGATTAATGGAAATTAATTTATTAAAAATACTTTTAAGTATCTAAAAATCACCAAAAAATTCATGAAATGTTCTAAGACATTTAGAAACATTGTCCAACCTTCAAACCAAATTTCTTTTCTGATCTTGATGCATTTTAAGAATTTTTCATTGAATTAAATCAATTTTTATGCATTATTTTGATCATAAGTTCAAAAAATCATTTCTGCCTATTGGAGAAGGTTGAGACATTGATTCTTCTTGCATTGTGTTGTGTTTAGCATGTATTTTCAAAGATAAAATGGCCATGATTTGTTTCCTCATTTTCCAATTGTTTGGCATTTCTTTTGTTAAGAACCCTAAAAAACCTAGTAACTTAGAAAATTCATAACTTGAGTTTGGTTAAGAGTTGGAACCTCCCCTTTGAACCTTGGTTTAGCATAGGATTAGGGTTTCTTTGAGTGCCATTTTCCATTTTTTATCTTAGGGTTTTGATTCTGTTTTGGGTTTTTGTTTGATGTTTGTTCCATGAACCCTAATTTGGGCTTCCATTTGCATCCCTCTTGCATTTCTTTGCATAACATGACTTGTCTTTGCATTTTGTGCATTCTTGTGATCCATTTGACACCTTAAGACATATAGAAAACATGTTTGATCATTGCATTACATATTTACCATGTCATTTGTCTTGTATGCCTCATAACATTTCATGCTTGTTCATGCTCCTTAGCTTGCATCATTTGCATTCATAAGCTTGTATGAACATCCCCATTGTCTTGCCTCATGTTTGCAGCACCTCATAACATCATAATCATCATCAACATGCTTCTGGTTTTGTCTAGCATCATGTCATTTCATTTCATTTAGCATTGCATTGCATTTCTTTCTAACATTTCAGGTGGTAAGTAAACTTGGGAAGTGGATTTGCCTTCACTTCTCATAACTTTTCTTTTCATCTCTCTTGCATCCATTGCTGCATTCTTATATGTGTTTGAGTTTGAGCTTGCTCATTCTTCTTCCTCCCACTTTCTTCCTTCAAGTGACTTGACTTCTTGAATGAAGCAAGTCACTTTGCTTCTCTTGATCTTATTCATCTGCTTCCTGGTGGCTCCTCTGAATATTGTTCTTGCAAACCTCACAAACCTTAGGAACAACCAAGCATGATAATGAATTAGGGTCTTGATTAGTCTCCCCTCATAGTTTTCACCTTTGTGTCTCTCTTTGAGTCCTCTCATCTCATCTCATAATCAGGGACTAAACCCTAAAGGCTTTAAGGCTTTGTGATTAAGCTTATGCCTGCATCCTTCTATTAGGATGGAGTGTATAACTTTAATCCTAAGTGTTAAACCCTTAATGTGTTTAAATCTCTTAATCAATTCACATAATAATCATCAAGACATCACACTTGTAACTTGGGCCTTGCATTAGGGTTCTAATTCTTCCTTAAATGGTTAAGAAGGACTAACCCTAGTGTTAATGGACAAGTCCCCCTCAAGTTGTCTTACAAATCATAAAAATCACTTCATCATCATACCATTAAATAAAATCCACTTAATCAAAGGCTTGTTTTGTCATGAGTTTAATCCCTAATCATGGATTAAGTTGAGGAGCTTTCCTCAGCTTAAACATTCTCATCTATTATCCTTCTATTAGGATGGTATAATGAGTCTGTTTAATCCCTGATTATGGCTTAACCTCATTACTCAACACTAAACAAAAACACCAAAAACATCTAAATAATCACAAGTAGGTTAATGATCTTAACTCTACATCAAAAGGTGATTAAGTGTGAGAATCTGACTTCACACTTAAGGTATTCTCATTACCCCTAATCAGAGGGAAGATGTGATGAGTTTACTAAATCCATTGGTTTAGGCTTAAGCTCATTAACTTATGACAAACTTTCAAAAGCAATAAAAGACTGAAAACTCAAAAACAAACAATAATCGTCTCCTCCGGGATTCTTTTCTCATCACACTCACTCACAATCGAGAACTTGCTTCTTCCGTCTAATGCAAGACAGTAAGCACCTGAGCCAGACAGGTCATACACTTGAGCATAGGCAAGTAAGCAGTTCACAAGTCAATTCATCTATCAGTCTCTTTGGGTCGAACTACGGTGTTCTGACTTCCTCATTGCACGAGAGGATACGTAGGCATAACTTAACAGTTATCGAACAAAAGTCTCTGTTCATTCCCCCTCTTTCCAGCTTCATTCTTTAGCCTCATGATTTTGAGCATTTCACTCCTGTTCTTACACTGACACTGTACATATTACACTTCACCTCCCTTACACTAACACCTATACATCCTTTTCCAGCTCTTTTATACACAGATTGCACTGACACTACCCCTTTAAAACACAAATCTTTTAAGCGTGGATCCCGTCGAGTACGACGGACAATCTGGGTGCTAATACCTTCCCAGGTTGTAACCAACCCCCTTTCTCAGTCTCTCTGGTTCGCAAACCGTCTTATCCATCTTTTTCTAGGCTTATGCAGCATTGCCTTTCCTCCGGGATAAAAATGCCTAGCTGGCGACTCTATTCATCTCCAGTGAGTTCACGGCTGTGTGTTCTCACTGTCCCCTTCGCCGACCGTTCGCGCTTGTACCTGGATGCAAATCTTTGGGAGTGACAGCTTGGCGACTCTGCTGGGGACCCTTATACTGCAACCAGGGCTTCTGGTTCTTTTTGTGGGTTCCTCCTAGCGCTTGATTGATTTGTGTTTACTGGGGTGTTATGTGCTAGTTTGTGCTTGTATTTATTTCTGTTTATGGCTTTATGTACAGTTACTCTACTGCTTTCTTTATTGCATTTATATATATCATACTGTCATTGTTGCTGGCTGGATCTGGTTTCTTGTTTTGGTGGGTGGGTGATTCATTGAGAGTTAAGGTCCTATACCTGGGACCTGAGTGACACCTAGGCTAGAGTGGATCATATTCTTTCCCATTCCATTTCGGTCTGGTGCGGGAATATGAAACACGGTTCAGATATGGGTTTCTTCTTGAGAACTCTGTGTTGCAGATTTCCTGCAATGCTAGGGCTATCTGGGAAGCCTGCTAAGTCTGGATGACCTTTTAGTATTGACCTTCAGAAACTGAGGTGAATTAGAGGAGGAATTGTTATGGTTATTGTAAACACTGTACCTCCGGGTTAGAAGTGTTTACACTTCTCATAACTGATCCAAGTCTGAGGATCCTTGTTCTAGATCACCACCTGTGAGGGGGTTGGGCTGTTTACAGGTTTGCAGGTACCTTGACCTCAGAATACCCTGTTACTTTGACTTTGTTAAGAATGCTCCATGTTGGATAGTTCTTGTGATTCTAAAACCCTGGACATGTGGCTCTTTATTTGAGTCCCCCACCCTGGTTACTGGATTTATAGACCTCCACCTGGAATTCTTGAACACACATGGATCTATACCAAGGCAGTTAATCAGATCCAGCTCAGTCACAAACCCTTGCATTTCATTTGCATACATACTCATTGCATCATATTAACATTTGCTTATTTGTGTTTCAGGGTATCCACCTTCCTCTGGTTTTGGTTTTGACCCCATCTGCATCATTGACCTGTCTCCACTAGCACTTGATTCAGTTTGTCAGCCATATACTTCAGTTACTTGCACTAGCCAGCCAGTGGCCCACTCATCAGCATCTTCATCAGCACTCTACTCAGTCTCAGCATCATGGCTCCCAAGAAAAGCAACATCACTTATCACTTCTTCCAACCAGACTTATCAGACATCAGGAGGATCCAAACCCTGATCACTCCAGATCACATACCTTTATTCAGGGAGAGTTATGGAGATATACTGGACATGGTTATGGACCTGGACCCTTCACAGAGGAGCCTCATCCACACCTGTATTCAGTTTTATGACCCCCCTTTGAGATGCTTCACCTTTCAAGACTTCCAGTTGGGGCCTTTATTAGAAGAATACTCATCTTTGATTGGTTTGCCTATCAAGAGGGAAATCCCTTTTAACCCTGAAATGGTCTTTCCCAGCAATGGAGAGATAGCAAAAGCTTTGCACCTGGAACCTGTATTGATTGAACAACATATGACCTCTAAAGCTGGGATCCCTGGATTTCATCTGGACTTCCTGATTTCTCAAGCTAGCCTGAAGGCCTCTTTGGGGGAGTGGAAAGCTGTTTGTGCTCTGTTGGCTTTAAGTGTATATGGAATTGTGTTGTTTGCAGATGAGCCTCGATTCATCAGCAAGAATGCAATCCATTTGTTCATCCTGAAGAACCCAGTGCCAACTTTACTGGGTGATCTCTATTACTCAGTACATCAGAGAAATGAGAAGCAGAGGGGAAGATTAGTGAGGATTTGTGCTCCATTATTCCATGCTTGGCTTCTCAGGCATCTACCCAGGACAGATGCATTTCTAAATCCTCATCAGCAAAGCAACTGGGCTAAGAGGCTCACTACTCTCACTTCAGCAGACATCAGATGGTGTACTCAAAGCACCAAGGGCAGAGATATAATCACCAGCTGTGGGCACTTTCCCAATGTGCCTTTAATAGGGGTTAAGGGAAGTATCAATTATAACCCTCTGCTGTTCAGGAGGCAATTAGGCTATGCACTGGTTCATACTCCTAGAGAACAAGACTTGGTGGAGACCCTCTACTGTGAGAACAAGGTTAGTTTGGCTGTTGTTAGGCAGGCTGCCTGGGCCTGGGATCATGTTCAAACCAAGGGAATCACCATTTTGGGGAAGTGCAATAATGTGGCATCAGTCCAATATTATGAGTGGTCCCAAGCTAGGGCCCAATTCTCTGGAATGCCCTTTACCATAGGAGACATGCCTGAGTCATCTTCAGCACCACCCCCTGCCACCATCAGTTTGGAAGAGTTTGAGAGCTTGAAGGAAAGAAATGAGAAGTTAACCCAAGCCTTGCAGAAGACCCTCAGGGAGAGGAGTGAAGGTGTGAGGGAGATTGAGAGATTGGAGAAGTTGAGAGTGGAACACTTGACTAAAATTGAGAAGTCTGGAGATTATATCAACAAGTCCAAAGCTGGTGAACTGATTCTGAAGAATGCTTGTAAAGAAGCCCAGTTCCAAAGAGCAAGAACAGACTTGTATTTGAAAGAGAGTCAGGCCAGGTGGGTCCGGATCACTGAGGCCCGTACTCTAGAAGACAAGAGAGCTCAAGACAAGATGGAGCAGATGGAAAAAGCCCTGGCAGCAGCCCAGAAGGAAATATCAGAGCTAGAAATCAGAGCTGGAGTGAAGAGGTCTAAGGACCAAAGTCAGAATAAGAAGTTGACTGCAGCTGTTGCAACAAGAAACCTTCTCATCAGAGGTCTCACGGAGCGTCCGGCTGATCCTGTGACCGAAGCACTTCTCAAGGAAGTTCGTGAGGATGAGTTTGGCCTTGGAGTTTGATCATTTGCTTGTTGCTTTTCCTATTCCATGTACTTTTGCTTTTCGTGATGTATTTTGACCCCTTTGAGGGCTAGTGTTGTAACTTGAACAAATTGTATTATTTCACCTTTGTAATATATTTGTGTGGGTTTCTATCCGGGTTCACTTCTAAAGCAATTTCAACAACAGCATCTTCGAGGGTCTGGAAGGGTCAAAACTGAAGGCCAAACCGGATACCTTGAGAACAAATAAGCATAACTGCATTGCATGCTAACCCTTTTTGTTTGTTTTGTAGGTTTTTGTTTTGTTGTTGCTAACCTCTGTTGTGAATCTCAGGAATTATTGCTCGCCGCCGGGTATTTCCTCTCAACAGGCCTCACAGGTACCCAACTAGAAACAACCTTCCGGGAATCCAGATGGATCAGATGCAGCAGGACCTTACGGAGGTCAGAAACCAGATGGCCAACGAAAGGTTGGAGATGAGAACCCAGATAACCCAGTTCATGGAAGTGATGAACAACTTAGCTCAAAGCCAGGAGAGGCTCAGGACTTTGGTAGAAGGGAGGAATCAAGATGAGCCCCATGTGGGGACTGCTGGCACAAGTAACAATGAAAGGGTGCAACCACATGTTAACCCCCCTGTGTTTGGCCCACACCTCCATCCTGAAGTTAATATTCCTGCAAACATTCAAGGGACAGCCACAGCTGGGAGAGTACTTCAAGAAGATCCTCAGGAGGACCAATTTACAGTAATGGGTGCTGGAGAGGAAACTTATGATAGGCGGCTGGATGAAATAGCTGAGAAGTTGAGGTCCTTAGAATCTCAAAATTCTTTGGGTTTCGACGTCATGGACATGGGTTTGGTAGACGGGGTCAGGATCCCCCATAAGTTCAAACCCCCTTGTTTCGAAAAGTATAATGGGACTTCATGCCCCCGGACTCATCTACAGTCATTTTTGGGAAGGCTGAAGGCCTATACAATGGATGAGAAGCTCTGGATGTTCTACTTTGAAGACAGCTTGACTGGAGCATCAAGGGAATGGTATTCCCACTTGACAAGGGCAACTGTGAGATGCTGGAAGGACCTGGCAGAAGCCTTCATCCGACAGTATCAATACAATTTAGACATGGCACCCAACAGGACTCTCCTAATGGGAATGTCACAGTCGTCAAGGGAAAGTTTCCGAGAGTATGCCCAAAGGTGGAGGCAACTGGCTGCTGCTGTTCAACCACCAATGTCTGAGAGAGAAATGGCAGACATGTTTATGAACACTCTTCAGGGAACCTATATTGATAGGCTAGCTGCTTTCTCATCTACTAGCTTCGCAGATGTTGTCATAGCTGGGGAGAGAATTGAAAGCCTGTTGAAAATGGGGAAGATCTCTGATAATGGTGCCAGTTCGTCCAGTGGTACAAGAAAGCCTTTTGCGGGCCCGAGAAGAACTGGCGAGGCCAATGCCACTCACACCAACAGGGGTAGGCCCCAATTTGTTCAAAGGACAATAGCAGCAGTCACTATCCCTGCTCCAGCTCATCCACAGCCAGTCTATCAACCTCCTCAACAAAACTTCCAACAACAACCTCAGTATCATCAGAATCAGTATCCTCCAAGAAACTACAACAACAACAACTCCAACAACAACAATCAACAGAGGCCATTCCAACAGAGGCCATCTCAAGCTAACAGAGTGATCGACCCGATCCCAATGCCATATGCTGCCTTGCTGCCACAACTTCTGAAACTCAACCTAGTTGAGCTAAGAACGTTGGCGCCTCCGGATCCCAACAGTCTACCAAGAAACTATGACTTAAATGCTAGGTGTGCTTTTCACTCGAACGCACCTGGTCACAGTACAGAAAAATGCAGAGCTCTGCATATGAAGGTACAAGACTTGGTAGACTCCAAGGCTCTGAATTTTGCACCTCCGCCCAATGTCAATAAAAACCCAATGCCAAACCATGGTGGTCCCCGAATTAATGCTATTGAAGAAGACCAACCGTCTTATTTAATAACCAGTGTGGATCAGATCAGGACACCATTGGTGGAAATCAAAGCTCAACTCCGCGAAAATCAAATATTTCTGGGGTGTGAACTAGGGTGTCCCTACTGCAATATTTCATGGAATGGGTGCGAGGACCTGAGGAATGGCATTGACAGCCTTATTCAGAGTGGCCTGCTACAGATCACTACATCATTTCCGACAAATCCGGCAACTTCATCAACAACGGTTTCAGACCCTCCTACAACTGCAGCAACTATTGTACCCGACAATTCATCAGCACCATCAACAAGTACTTCACCTGTCCTCCCAAATGATCAGTTTTCAACAGTTTCTCCTGCTACAACTTCAGCTTCATTCCATTTCGAATCTCCCTCAGCAACAACAACAGTCCTTCCAACAGAACCTCCTACAACACCAGCAATCAACCATGAAGATGTCTCCACTGTTACCATATTCTACGATCCTGAAAATAATTCCGCCTACCATTCAGAAGGTGCTGCTCCCACTAGAGCACCAGTTACAATCTTTTATGATCCACAAACAATTACAGTCCCTTCAGCAGCAGCAATCAGTCCAGTCACTGTCACGGTGCCTGGACCAGTGCCATATGAAAGCAATAGGGCCATCCCTTGGCACTATGGCTCTGACGTATACTGTGAAGGAAAAAGAATCACTCTTGAAACATCAGCACCTGCACCACAAGTAGATAATGTGGGGGGAGGCGGAGGCTTCACTCGAAGCGGATGTCTCTTTGCTTCACAAGTTCAAAGACCTACTGCCGAAGCAGAAGCTGCTGCCAAGGCAAAAGGTAAAGGCCCGGTGCAGGAAGATCCAGCTGCCAAAGAAGCCCTGAAAACTCCATTCGATCAGGAAGTTGATGAGTTTATGCGAATCATCAAAAAGAGTGATTATAAAATTGTGGATCAGCTTCACCAGACGCCATCCAAAATCTCCATCCTCTCACTGCTTATGTGCTCCGAAGCCCATCGGAATGCACTACTTAAAGTCCTGCACGCAGCTTACGTGCCTGAGGAGATAACTGTCAACCAATTGGAAACCGTGGTTGGGAATGTTACTGCTAGCAATGGGCTAGGGTTTACCAATTCTGACTTGACAGCGGATGGCCGCAATCACAACAAAGCCTTGCACATAACCATGGAATGCAAAGGAGCTGTCCTTTCTCATGTGCTGGTGGACACAGGTTCTTCCTTGAATGTCTTACCAAAGAAGGCTCTGGTGAAGCTTGAATATGATGGATTGGCATTGAGACCCAGCAACCTGGTGGTAAGAGCCTTTGATGGTTCGAAGAGATCGGTTCTGGGAGAGATTGAGCTGCCTGTGACAATTGGCCCACAGACTTTTAAAACTATCTTTTATGTGATGGACATTCAGCCCGCCTACAGCTGTTTGTTGGGTAGACCCTGGATTCACGCCGCCGGCGCAATAACGTCTACCCTTCACCAAAAGTTAAAATTTGAGTGGGAAGGTCAAGTTGTCACAATCTGCGGGGAGGAGGATATTTTCGTTAGCCATCTGGCTACTTACAAATACATTGAGATGGATGGGGAGATCCATGAAACAATGAGCCAAGGTTTTGAAGCCTTGAATGTCAATGAAGCATCTGCTGTATCTGGTATCTCCATGTCATCTTATCAACAAGCCCGGAAGGTTGTTGAAGAAGGAACTGCCCTTGGCTGGGGCAAGGTCTTAGCTGTGGAGGAGAAGAAGGACAAATTTGGGTTGGGTTACAGACCAACTCAACATCAAGCAAAGGCTGCTGCAGAGCCTGGTTTTGTCAGTGGGGGGATGCTTACCCCCGATGCTATCAACTGTCTGGAAGACGAGCTGGAAGAGGAGCGCAATCTGGAGAATTGGATTCGTCCAAAGATCCCGGGGAGCAGTGTCTCGAACTGGTCTTCCCAGGAAATTATAAGAGTTACTCATGCAGAGTAATTATTATTTCCTGTATTTTTTTTTAGCATGCATCAAAGTCTTGCATCTTGCCCAAGATGACAAGACTCATTTTGTAATCAGGGCCATCTGTACTTTTGTGCAAACAAGATTAAATTAATGAAATATCAGACATCTTTTTGCAAACGCGTCTTTTTCTTTTCGTTCACTGTTTTTCCATTTTTCTTTTTTGTACAAAAAATAAATGGCAGTGTTTTCAAAATGACGACTTCATTTCACTTTTCTAAATAAGACTAAAATCAGATCACTAAAATGAACAACTTAACCCTTGCAGAGAGTGCCTTCCTGACAGCACCGACAACAGCACGGCTATGACATCGTATGACTTTGACAATCCGATCAATCAAGCTGATGAAGGGGTTGAAGAAGAATATGAGCTTCCTGAAGAGCTAGCCAGGTTGTTAAGACAAGAGGAAAAGGTTATTACCCCTCACCAGGAGGAGGTTGAAGTGATTAATCTTGGTACAGAGGAAGACGTGAAAGAGGTTAAAATCGGGGCCTGCCTGCAAGACTCAGTGAAGAAGCAACTGGTTGATCTACTTCAAGAGTATGTGGATGTGTTTGCTTGGTCGTATCAAGACATGCCAGGGTTGGATACCGACATTGTTGTGCACAAGCTGCCTTTGAGAGAGGAGTGTCCACCAGTCAAACAGAAGCTGCGCCGGACTCGCCCAGACATGGCTATGAAAATCAAAGAAGAGGTACAAAAGCAGTGGGACGCCGGGTTCCTTGCTGTGACTAGTTATCCTCCATGGGTTGCTAACATAGTACCTGTGCCTAAGAAGGACGGAAAAGTTAGAATGTGTGTTGACTACCGGGATCTGAACAGAGCCAGCCCGAAGGATGATTTCCCATTACCTCACATTGACGTATTGGTTGATAACACGGCTCAGTTCTCGGTATTCTCCTTCATGGATGGATTTTCAGGATATAACCAGATCAAGATGTCACCTGAAGACATGGAGAAGACAACATTCATCACACCTTGGGGCACGTTCTGCTACAAGGTAATGCCATTTGGGCTCAAGAATGCTGGTGCAACGTATCAACGGGCTATGGTGACATTATTCCACGATATGACCCACAAGGAAATAGAATGTTATGTGGATGATATGATCGCCAAGTCCCTTACAGAAGAAGATCACCTGGTGAATCTGCTCAAATTATTCAAGCGTCTGAGGAAGTACCAACTGAAGTTGAACCCCAACAAATGCACATTCGGGGTGCGATCTGGTAAGTTGCTGGGTTTTATTGTAAGTGAGAAAGGGATTGAGGTTGACCCTGATAAAGTCAAGGCTATTCAAGAAATGCCTGCACCGAAAACTGAGAAAGAAGTTCGAGGGTTCTTAGGTCGATTGAACTACATCTCGCGGTTCATATCTCACCTCACAGCAACCTGCGAACCCTTGTTTAAGTTGTTAAGAAAAGAACAAACGGTCAGGTGGAACGAAGATTGCCAGAAAGCTTTTGACAAGATCAAGGAGTATTTGCAAGAACCTCCAATCCTCATGCCTCCAGTCGAAGGAAGACCTCTGATTATGTACTTGACAGTATTAGAAGAGTCAATGGGGTGTGTGCTGGGCCAGCATGACGAGTCTGGTCGAAAAGAGTATGCAATATACTACCTAAGCAAAAAGTTTACCGACTGTGAACAACGTTATTCACTGCTCGAGAAAACTTGCTGTGCTTTAGCGTGGGCTGCTCGCCGACTGAGACAGTATATGCTGACCCACACTACTTTGTTGATCTCAAAGATGGATCCAGTTAAGTACATTTTCGAGAAGCCAGCTCTTACCGGAAGGGTTGCAAGATGGCAGATGATTCTCACGGAATACGACATACAGTACACATCTCAGAAAGCCATCAAGGGCAGTGTACTATCTGAATATCTTGCTGAGCAACCCATTGATGACTACCAGCCTATGAGGTTTGACTTCCCTGATGAAGACATCATGTTCATTAAAGCAAAAGATCATGAAGAGCCTGTTCACACTGAAGGGCCCGACCCGGAAGAAGAATGGACTATGATGTTTGACGGGGCTGTTAACATGAATGGTCGTGGTGTTGGTGCAGTACTCATTACACCAAAGGGGGTTCACATGCCTTTCTCGGCAAAACTCACTTTCAACTGCACTAACAACGAAGCTGAATACGAAGCTTGCATTATGGGTCTTGAGGAAGCCATCGACCTCAGGATCAAAACATTGACCGTATTCGGGGATTCAGCTTTGGTAGTCAATCAAACCAACGGGAAATGGTACACCCACCAAGATCATCTGATACCTTACAGGGATTATACAAGAAGGTTACTGACTTTCTTCACAACAGTCAAGCTTGAGTATATCCCTCGGGACGAGAATCAGTTTGCAGATGCTCTCGCTACCATTTCATCCATGATCAAAGTTCAAGCTGCCAACTTTGTACCCCAGATTTCAGTATCTAGACTTGATAGACCAGCATATGTATTTGCAGCGGATGTTGTAAAAGATGATAAGCCTTGGTTCCATGACATTAAGTGCTTCTTGGAGGATCAGACATACCCACCTGGGGCATCTTCCAATGATAAGAAGACCTTGAGAAGGCTTGCTGGTAGTTTCTTTCTGAACACTGATGGGTCTTTATACAAAAGGAACTTTGACATGATACTCCTCAGATGTGTTGACAAGACGGAAGCAGATTTGTTGATGCATGAAGTGCACGAAGGATCCTTTGGTACCCATGCTGGAGGACATGCAATGGCCAAGAAGTTGCTAAGATCAGGTTATTATTGGATCACAATGGATGCTGATTGTTGTGCCTACGCCAGAAGATGCCATAAATGCCAGATTTATGCAGATAAGGTGCATGTGCCTCCCAATCCTTTGAATGTGATGTCTTCACCCTGGCCCTTCGCCATGTGGGGCATTGATATGATTGGCAAGATTGAGCCGACTGCTTCAAATGGTCACAGATTCATCCTGGTCGCCATTGACTATTTTACCAAGTGGGTTGAAGCAGCCTCATATGCAAATGTTACTAGGCAAGTGGTAGCCCGATTCCTGAAGAGAGATATCATCTGTCGGTACGGAGTGCCCGAGCGAATCATTACTGATAATGGTTCCAACTTGAACAACAAAATGATGGCAGAGCTGTGCCGGGACTTCAAGATCCAACATCACAATTCTTCTCCTTACAGGCCAAAGATGAATGGCGCTGTTGAGGCAGCTAACAAGAATATCAAGAAGATTGTGTAGAAGATGGTAATCACCTACAAAGACTGGCATGAAATGCTACCGTTTGCCTTGCATGGGTACCGCACATCAATCAGAACATCCACTGGGGCAACACCGTATCAACTTGTATATGGTATGGAAGCAGTCCTACCTGTTGAAGTTGAACTACCCTCTCTACGGGTATTGATGGATGTTAAACTGAGTGAAGCAGAATGGGTTCGGGCCCGATACGAACAACTGAGTCTGATCGAAGAGAAAAGATTGGCTGCAATCTGTCATGGACAGCTATATCAGAAGAGAATGAAGAGAGCCTTCGATCAGAAAGTCAGGCACCGAGAGTACCAAGTAGGAGATCTTGTGCTGAAAAGAATCCTCCCTCCTCATACAGACCACAGGGGCAAATGGACTCCGAATTATGAAGGACCATTCGTTGTAAAGAAAGTTTTCTCTGGTGGAGCACTGATGCTCAGCACCATGGATGGTGAAGATTTCCCATCCCCTGTGAATTCAGATGCAGTTAAAAAATACTTCGCGTAAAATGACCCGCTGGACATAAAAACAGAATGTAAGTCCAGGCAAAAATAGGGCATCCCGGCGAGTCAAAAACAGAATAAAAGACTCGGGCAAAAATAAGGGAAATAAATGAAAAATGTACACCCGCTGAGTTGAAAAGCCGCAATGGACAGCTCAGGCAAAAATGGGTATCCCGATGGATTGAAAACCCGAAAGGGCGATCCATGCAAAATAAGGGAATAAGCGAACAACTGCATTCTGAATTCGTCTGTATCATCTACGACTTGGTAAGCTACAAAGGATCAAGCTTCAATCTGAATTAACTCTCTCCAGAAAGCAAGACGAGAAGAACGTCATTGTCATACGAGTCATAGCAGAAGAGGAAGCTCCTTGAAAGCGTCGTCGGCATCGCCAACACTTTATTTCTCAATTTGTAACAATCTCCTCATTTCAGGAGATTTGTTTCCTTGACTGTATCTTGCCAATTCAGGGCACATGAATTAATAAAATCAGATTTTCAGTCATGTCTCGTTTCTTACATTTATGTTTTGCAAAGAGTTGTCTGATATCTCTAAAAATATAATTGCATAAGTACAGATGCCTTTCTCTAAAGATAAAAAACACATGCTTACAGGGAATATGATTACTCTCGAAAGTACTTAACTCCTATGACGGAATCCAGTAAGGGATACCTCGGGACCTTTTGTACGTTTCCTTACCTTTGCAGGATTGCAGGTATCCAGAACGCAACCTGGGGCATGCAGGTTACATTTTAGCAAGTTGGCGAATCATTATCAACTCGGTCTATCTTCCGCGTGGCACTATAGAGTGCCCACTTCCCCAGCAAAGTTGCCAAATCAACAGGCAGGCTTAACACTCAGGATGCTTTCTCCCCAGCCGAGTTGCCTCCCTTTGCTCTCCCCAGCTGTAGTACCAACCATTCTTCCTCAGCAGATGCAAGAATCAGGGAATCATCTCCCCACAGAATCCCCAGCCTCTATTCAGAAGAGCAACGCACGAAGAGGTCACAATAGAGTACAGAAGCTTCTACAAACCCCAGTTGGGTCCCGTATTATAGGGATATGTCAATCAGTGACCTATATCCCAAGACAGATACATCATTAGATCTACCATTGATCTCATCCCCAGCTGGGATGTTCATTTCAAGCAGATCAACCGGAGATCTTCGCGGCAACGGGATCCGAATCCCGGATCGTTGCCTCTTTGCATAATCATAGCATTCGCATCATATTCACCCCTCAGAGCGTAGCATTCCGTCTAATACGGAGCATTACGGCAAAAATCAAATGCATAGCATAATCATAAGTCATGTTGTGAATTGAACACTTGTGAAATATAAACTGTTCATCATCATTATACAAAAATCCCCACCAAGGTCCCAACAACAGCAGTTGCCTCTCAAATCACAAACACCAGTATATACACCTTTTGGCACCCGTCCGTGTCATCACTCCCCAGTAAAGTCGCCTGAATATCTTTACGAACAAGATCTCCCGTATTACAGATACGTCCTGACACCCGTCCGTGTCATACCCCAGCAGAAAGCCAAAGACACCTTCTTTGCACTCACATATACTTATATGCACTTTTCTTGACACCCGTCCGTGTCATATCCCCAGCGCAGTCGCTTACACCTTTATCACTCATATACTTGTTAATATTATACTTTTCCCTCTTGACACCCGTCCGTGTCACTCTCCCCAGCAGTTAACACTCATCTATACAACACAATGCTCATTACTCATGGTACACTTATACAGATACTCGTCCGTACCTTGTATACATTATCACTCATATCCCCACAGATTCGACAGTAGTCCTTGTTCTTTGTTAACCAGTTGGTACTCGTCCGTACCATCATCTCAGAACAGTGCGTCTAGTGTTTGTTTCTACATGATACTCGTCCGTATCATAGTCTTAAGGATGCTCGTCCGCATCTTTAATCAATGCACCGTGTCAAACACTTATGTCTTCTTGAATATAGATACTCGTCTGTGTCTACTATTCCCCAGAAGAGTCCTTTCAGATGCAACACTCGCCCGTGTTCTTTGTTAACTA
The DNA here is from genome assembly GCA_963966055.1 of Lathyrus aphaca. Lineage (NCBI taxonomy): Eukaryota > Viridiplantae > Streptophyta > Magnoliopsida > Fabales > Fabaceae > Lathyrus > Lathyrus aphaca. The sequence continues at coordinate 29,328,454 of OZ014520.1, read as the reverse complement.
GTTGATACTCGTCCGTATCATCATCTCTGAGCATGTGTCAGTTTGTTTCTACATGATACTCGTCCGTATCATAGTCTTGAGGATGCTCGTCCGCATCTTAAATCTATACACAAAACCAAACACTTATACCTTTTGTTTTCTTGGATGTAAACGCTCGTCCGTGTTTACATTATCCCCAGTAGATCACTAACAAATTTCTTTTTATCTAACACTCGTCCTGTGTTATGATACCTTTGAGAGCAGCCGTACCCTGTTGAGTGGTCGTCCTCCACTTCTTGATGGTCGTCCTCCATCATGCTCATCCGATGGCCGTCCCCATCGTTGATTTTAGCAGCCGTCCCCTGCTAGGTGGTCGTCCTCCACCTTTTGATGATCGTCCTTCATCAACTTTATCTAATGGCCGTCCCCATTGTTGATATTGGTTGTCTGACACTCGTCCTGTGTTACGATAAACCTCGAGAGCAGCCGTCCCCTGCTGAGTGGTCGTCCTCCACTTCTTGATGGTCGTCCTCCATCATGCTCGTCCGATGGCCGTCCCCATCGTTGACCTTTTCTGTCCGATGGCCGTCCCCATCGTCGACCTTTCCTATCCGATGGCCGTCCCCATCGTTGATATTTTCGGCAGCCGTACCCTGCCAGGTGGTCGTCCTCCACCTTTGATGGCCGTCCCCATCATATTTCTTTTATCCCCAACAGAGCAGCCGTCCCCTGCTAGGTGATTGTCCTTCACCTTTGATGGCCGTACCCCATCATCTGTTTATTTCATTTATTCTTTAACCCGATGGCCGTCCCCGTCGTGGTCCCTTTTCCTTTTTTTTTTTTTTTTTTTTTTTTAGCCCGGTGGCCGTCCCCATCGTTGGTTGCCTTTATGAGCTTGATGGCCGTCCCCGTCATGTTTCATTAATTCCCAGAGAATCCTACTTTATCTTGATGGCCGTCCCCATCATAATTTTATCTTCCCCAGCTAGTCGGCCGTCCCCGTCTTGGCTTTACTTTTATCCCCAGCATGTCGGCCGTCCCCGTCATTGCTCTTTACCCAGCAGTCGTCCTCTGCTCGACGGTCGTCCTCCGTCGCCTATACTTTACAATATACTTTATTTTCCTTTACAATCTATATCCCTTTTCTTCTTCATTCTGTGAGTGCAAATTTTGGACTGTCTTTGGTATTCAACCACAAGTTATCTTGTTTGTCTGTTAAGCCGTCGCTTACATCCTGCACAGCTAACTCATGTTTGAATAGGGGCAGCTGTAAACACCCCAAATTTGCCATCACCCATTCACACCATGGCTTGTGATCATTTCATATGCATAAACACCATCATATCATCTCACATCTCATTCTTGATTCACTGCATAGTTTCTAAGGCATCTGCACCTAGGGTTTGTGATCTGAGCAATCCCAAAGCTTGTTGAGCCACTCCAAAGGCCACCAATCAACTCAAAGGGGGTCCATGTGTGTTCTTATATCATATTTCATCTCCTCAAAGTCAAAATTGCAGAGGAATCACAAGAACTAGGGTTTGAGTGGATGCAGAGCCAAGTTTGACTGCACAGTTGACTGGAAATTAGGGTTTTGGTTTCAGAGGCCATAACTCCAAATTTTTTGGTCATTCTTGTTTCCATTGATCTCTATATGGTATAGGGAGTATGCATATCAATTTTCATGAAGAAATTCCATGGGGAAGTCATCTGATCAAGAGTTGACTTTTCAGACAAGTCAGTGCAAAATCAGGGCATCTGAGGCCCCCAATGACCCAACCAATGGGTGATCTTCATCATTTTGAGTGTATATGATCTTTATTTGATCATGGAAGAAGGTTGAAGTTCATAGAAATCAAGAATTTAGGGTTTTTGCAAATGTTGACTTTTTGGGCATAGTTGACTTTTCAAGAATGCTTCATTTTAGGTCATTTTTCAAGCCATGATTTTGGATCCAAAAATGCTTCAAATGGAAAAACTTTGGTCATGAAAGTTGTAGATCTCATCTTTCCCTTTCTAAAAAGTACAAGAACATGATCTAATTCATCTTGGATCAAAAGTTATGGTTTGTTAAAGTTGGCAAAAATCACTAAATTTCAAGTTATGCACTAAATGGAAAACTTGCAAATTCATGTATCAAGCATTCTAGTGACTTCAAAGTGACTTCAAAACTTCATCACATGATCACATATGCCCTAAGAAACAGAATTGGCCCAAGGGATTCTTCATTGTTTGCCTTGATTTTCAAGAAATCCATAAGACATTTTCCATCACAAGTGCAAAGTTGGATTTTTGGCATAGTCATCTTCCAAGGAATTATGTGGTCTCTAGCTGACTTTTAAACATTGCCATGACCAAAAGAAGTGTTATGCTACAAAATTCAGCAAGAAGATTCACATGTACTTAGCATAAACTCATGAGAAAACACAAGTTGTCAAGTTGCAAAAGCTAGCATAGCTTGTCATCCATATGTTGCAGTCAGCTACAAACAATCCAAGGGCTCTCCTCAACTCAAGCTGGAGCAAGACATGACCTCACACAGTTGCTGCCATGACCCATGCTCTCAAGGACACAAACTTGACTTTTTTGCAAAAGGCTCCCATACTCTTGGCACAGTATCCAGCCACCCTACTAACCTGCCTCACAGTCTATCCACACAAGTTGGAGATGATATAGCTAAGCATTGAGCATTGAAGCTGGCCAGAACTCATCATATCACAAAACTGTCCAAAACTCTTCTCCCTTCGAATCTCATTATCCAGCCAACAAACACACCATTACTCTTCACCAACAAGTCAGAAACATTCAAAGGAGCAATAATCAACCATTAACAGAGCTTGAGACCACCCACATACAAACTCCATTTTCTGCTACACCAGAACTGGATTTCTCAAAGTAGCTTGTCTAAGCTCATTCCAAGCCTTCCATTGGCTTCAGGGGGTCCAGAGAAGGCATTCTGCACTAGAGCAAGGTCAGGAGAGCTCAAATCCACAGTCCATCACTTCAGGTAGCTTCGAGTTCTCAACTTTCCAGAGCTTGATTTTTATGTTAAAAATTGATTGTGCATGCTTTACTGGTCATGGGGGTGGTTTTAGAATTTGAAATGGTTGAGAAATGAGGATTTACCAGGGCTCTGAAATTTTGCCCGTGAATCTTCATGGCTTCGTTTCTCTTAGTTTAAGCATGAGAAATTCATTTTGAGAGTTGAGTTGAGTGAGGTTTGAGTGGAGGAGTGTTTCCCTGGCTTTAATTTGAAGAATGGTTGCCTGAATCGTATTCTAGGGTTTGGTGGTCACCGGAGAAGACGACCGGAAGTCTTCTCCGGCGGCCTGAAAGTCATTTAACCCTAATTATGTCATTAATTGAAGTTTGAATGTGGAGCGTAGATCAGGCTGACTTTGGCTGACTTGCGCGCAAACGTGTGGCCAGGATGCATCATTAAAACCCTAAGCATGTTTAATTAATTCAAAAACCTGATTAATTAGTTCATAAATAAGTTTAGCCAGATTTGAATCTGGGCCCTTGGATCTGGCGCGCAGTCAACCAGTCCAAGCCCAGATCAAATCCTGGCCATCCCTTGTGCATACTTCTCTTTATTTCAATTTTATTTTCATTTTTATTGCATTATTTTGTACGAATTAATTAAAATAGTAAAAATCATTTAAAAATTATGAAAATTTTTGTCAAAGTTTTCATTAATTTTTAAAACCCAAAAATATTTTTATTTTTATTTTTATCATTAAAAAATTATTTTTAAATATTTAAAAGATTATTTTTAATTGATTAATGGAAATTAATTTATTAAAAATACTTTTAAGTATCTAAAAATCACCAAAAAATTCATGAAATGTTCTAAGACATTTAGAAACATTGTCCAACCTTCAAACCAAATTTCTTTTCTGATCTTGATGCATTTTAAGAATTTTTCATTGAATTAAATCAATTTTTATGCATTATTTTGATCATAAGTTCAAAAAATCATTTCTGCCTATTGGAGAAGGTTGAGACATTGATTCTTCTTGCATTGTGTTGTGTTTAGCATGTATTTTCAAAGATAAAATGGCCATGATTTGTTTCCTCATTTTCCAATTGTTTGGCATTTCTTTTGTTAAGAACCCTAAAAAACCCTAGTAACTTAGAAAATTCATAACTTGAGTTTGGTTAAGAGTTGGAACCTCCCCTTTGAACCTTGGTTTAGCATAGGATTAGGGTTTCTTTGAGTGCCATTTTCCATTTTTTATCTTAGGGTTTTGATTCTGTTTTGGGTTTTTGTTTGATGTTTGTTCCATGAACCCTAATTTGGGCTTCCATTTGCATCCCTCTTGCATTTCTTTGCATAACATGACTTGTCTTTGCATTTTGTGCATTCTTGTGATCCATTTGACACCTTAAGACATATAGAAAACATGTTTGATCATTGCATTACATATTTACCATGTCATTTGTCTTGTATGCCTCATAACATTTCATGCTTGTTCATGCTCCTTAGCTTGCATCATTTGCATTCATAAGCTTGTATGAACATCCCCATTGTCTTGCCTCATGTTTGCAGCACCTCATAACATCATAATCATCATCAACATGCTTCTGGTTTTGTCTAGCATCATGTCATTTCATTTCATTTAGCATTGCATTGCATTTCTTTCTAACATTTCAGGTGGTAAGTAAACTTGGGAAGTGGATTTGCCTTCACTTCTCATAACTTTTCTTTTCATCTCTCTTGCATCCATTGCTGCATTCTTATATGTGTTTGAGTTTGAGCTTGCTCATTCTTCTTCCTCCCACTTTCTTCCTTCAAGTGACTTGACTTCTTGAATGAAGCAAGTCACTTTGCTTCTCTTGATCTTATTCATCTGCTTCCTGGTGGCTCCTCTGAAGATTGTTCTTGCAAACCTCACAAACCTTAGGAACAACCAAGCATGATAATGAATTAGGGTCTTGATTAGTCTCCCCTCATAGTTTTCACCTTTGTGTCTCTCTTTGAGTCCTCTCTTCTCATCTCATAATCAGGGACTAAACCCTAAAGGCTTTAAGGCTTTGTGATTAAGCTTATGCCTGCATCCTTCTATTAGGATGGAGTGTATAACTTTAATCCTAAGTGTTAAACCCTTAATGTGTTTAAATCTCTTAATCAATTCACATAATAATCATCAAGACATCACACTTGTAACTTGGGCCTTGCATTAGGGTTCTAATTCTTCCTTAAATGGTTAAGAAGGACTAACCCTAGTGTTAATGGACAAGTCCCCCTCAAGTTGTCTTACAAATCATAAAAATCACTTCATCATCATACCATTAAATAAAATCCACTTAATCAAAGGCTTGTTTTGTCATGAGTTTAATCCCTAATCATGGATTAAGTTGAGGAGCTTTCCTCAGCTTAAACATTCTCATCTATTATCCTTCTATTAGGATGGTATAATGAGTCTGTTTAATCCCTGATTATGGCTTAACCTCATTACTCAACACTAAACAAAAACACCAAAAACATCTAAATAATCACAAGTAGGTTAATGATCTTAACTCTACATCAAAAGGTGATTAAGTGTGAGAATCTGACTTCACACTTAAGGTATTCTCATTACCCCTAATCAGAGGGAAGATGTGATGAGTTTACTAAATCCATTGGTTTAGGCTTAAGCTCATTAACTTATGACAAACTTTCAAAAGCAATAAAAGACTGAAAACTCAAAAACAAACAATAATCGTCTCCTCCGGGATTCTTTTCTCATCACACTCACTCACAATCGAGAACTTGCTTCTTCCGTCTAATGCAAGACAGTAAGCACCTGAGCCAGACAGGTCATACACTTGAGCATAGGCAAGTAAGCAGTTCACAAGTCAATTCATCTATCAGTCTCTTTGGGTCGAACTACGGTGTTCTGACTTCCTCATTGCACGAGAGGATACGTAGGCATAACTTAACAGTTATCGAACAAAAGTCTCTGTTCATTCCCCCTCTTTCCAGCTTCATTCTTTAGCCTCATGATTTTGAGCATTTCACTCCTGTTCTTACACTGACACTGTACATATTACACTTCACCTCCCTTACACTGACACCTATACATCCTTTTCCAGCTCTTTTATACACAGATTGCACTAACACTACCCCTTTAAAACACAAATCTTTTAAGCGTGGATCCCGTCGAGTACGACGGACAATCTGGGTGCTAATACCTTCCCAGGTTGTAACCAACCCCCTTTCTCAGTCTCTCTGGTTCGCAAACCGTCTTATCCATCTTTTTCTAGGCTTATGCAGCATTGCCTTTCCTCCGGGATAAAAATGCCTAGCTGGCGACTCTATTCATCTCCAGTGAGTTCACGGCTGTGTGTTCTCACTGTCCCCTTCGCCGACCGTTCGCGCTTGTACCTGGATGCAAATCTTTGGGAGCGACAGTCTTTTCTCATTTAATGTTTTCCTATAAATAGGACTTTAGAATTTCGTTTTTATCATCCAAACTTAGAATCTCTTAGGCATATATCAGTTTTAAATTAGTAATCACTTCACATCAGGGTGTTACTACAATCGAGTGATCGAGTCTGTATACGTCTGTGTGATCGAGTTTTGGAGCACTCTTGGTGGAAGTTAATCCTGCTGCCATTTTAATTCCAGTTCGTATTTTATTTTTCCGCATTCGCTTTATTTTATTTACTTTCCGCATTGCTTTACTTTTATTTATTTCCCACACTCTCTTTACTTTATTTATTTCTCGCACTCGCACTACTTTCGTTTATTTTCCGCACTCGCTTTACTTTCTTTATTATCCGCACTCGCACTACTTTTATTTACTTTCCGCACTCACACTACTTTTATTTACTTTCCGCACTCGCTTTACTTTCTTTATTATCCGCACTCGCACTACTTTTATTTACTTTCCGCACTTGTACTACTTTTATTTACTTTCCGCACTCGTACTAAATACTTTTATGAAAAATAATAAAAAGAACTTTTACTTTACCATGTCTAACTAAATCCATAAAGGTTAGAATGTAAGGATCGTAATTGAACCAGTAATTCGTACAATTGTTTTTAGAAACGCTTAAGGGATATTTTAACTTTCAATATAAGTTTAATTGTTTTTAACTATTTCAAAAACAACCAATAGCGCTTTGTCTAGTTCATTAGAAGTTTTTAGATTAAAAAGAAAAGGGATTTTAAAACAATTTTCGGACGCGTTAAGAAGTTTAGAGTCTGGTTCGTGAGAACCTCTTCTTGCTAAGAAATCCAGGTTAAAGTACTTTTCAACTTAGTTAAGATACTATATTTCTTACTGTTGCACCCCAAAATTTTCCCTCACAATACAAGACTTTGTGTGCTAAGAAGGTTCACAAGGTTCACAAGACCTTTCATGAGGTTCATGAAGTTTACAAGACACTTTATGAGGTTCAAAAGGTTCACAAGACCTTTCATGAGGTTCATGAAGTTTATAAGACACTTTATGAGGTTCATAAGGTTCACAAGACTTTCCACAAGGTTCACAAGACATCTTATGAGGTTCACAAGGTTCACAGTTGGTCAGAAGATTTGACAATTCCCTCAGACAATGCATCCTCCTAAGCAGTGCATCCAAAACTAGGGTTTTGACTTTAATCAGGCTAAATGGATTTCCAAGACTTCAAGTGAGCTTCATAACATCTTATATGTGTCTAAGAATCCCCATGACAAGTTTCAAGACTTTTCTCAAAGGTTTGCTCAGTCAGATGATCAGATAAGTCAAAATCAGTCAAAGCAGTTAAAAAGTCAAACTGAGGTCAACTGTGGTCAAACCAAAGTCAAACTTCATGATTTTTTGCCAACATCAAGTTTATGAAGTAAAATTCATCATTTGATCAAGTGTTGATCATGATTCATCAAGGATATCTCAGATCATCAAGAATCAAAGGTTTCTAAATTAGGGTTTCCTCAGGAAAAGTCAACTGAACTTTGACCAGCCATAACTTTCACATGCTTCATCACCAATTTTCCATCCAAATCTCATTTTGAAGGAAATTGAATTCTCTACAACTTTGTGTCTCACAAGCCAAGCCCAAAAATGCTTCATTTGGAAGGTATGAGCTAAGACATTATAGGTCCTTTTGAAAGTCAACAAAAAGTCAACAACTTCAAAAGGGCATAACTTGAGAATGGTAAATGATATGGACATGAAACCAATGGGGTTGGTTAGAGGACTCTTCAAGCTTTCCAAAATGTCCAAGAACACCCTCATAGCATTAAAATTGAAGGATGTGTGCCCTTGCAAAGTTGGGAAATTTTTGGTTGGTTTATGAAGAAAATGGAGGTTTAAAACCAATTTTTTCTAAATGGGCTTGCCATATAATGATCCAATCCATACAAACACTTCATGCACGACCCAACCCTCAAATATTCAGATTTTTTATTATTTTATTTTATTTATTTTGATTTTATTCATCTAAAATCATTTTAAATTAAAATAAAATAGAAAAGTCAAATATTTAAATGGGATATTGTTTCTAGAAAGTCATAAAGGTGATTTGGATCAAATTGATACAAAAATTATGATGATTGGCTTGAAATAGAAAGGTTGAATTCACAAATATTTGAATTTTAAGTCTTAATCTTTTTCAATCTTTTTCAATCAAATAATCCACACAATGATCCATTCTTTTGACCTAAATCCATTGTACTATAAGTATACAACACAACCCTAATGCAAAGAGACGAAATTCTGGCCTCCAAGAGTAAGTTCACATATTCAAAAATCTCACCAAAAGTCAAATTCGGATTTCACAATTCAAGCCTTTTCAAGCCAATTTGAAGGTTGAGACATGTTTATGGGACATCCTTGAATCGTTCTCAATGCTTATTCGCATCCAAAACATCTCACATTGCATAAACCGAATCATGCTATGTTCTTGAATTTAAATTTTTCGGTTTCATATATTTGTTGATCTTAAATAATATTTGATGATTGTTTGATGTTTGTGAAGGTGCTAGGAATGTTTCTGGGTTCTTAATTTGAAGAATCATGACCTTAATCTCCAAATGCCATTTTAGGGTTCATAACCTTCAAATTAGGGTTTCACGATTAAGTGAATATAAATGAATTCTGAAACCGTAGATCAATTGCAAATGATGTCTGGATTATGTTCATGTATTTAATTTAACAAAACTGTACATAAATGATGGTGTATGGATTTCGTAGGGTTTCCTGCAATTTGAAATTTCGCAGGAAAGTTTGTGGATAATTTCGCAGGAAATTTTGTAGTGCCAGAGGTTGAAGATGAAGCCAGCGCGCGCGTTTTGAAATTCAAATATTATTCATAATATTTTATGTAATTGTTTCTGTTTTGTTTCACAAGTGCAGCGTTGGCCTGGTGGTGATAGGTGCGTGTATAATGCTGGAAGGCTTGTGTTCGAATCCTGGCTGTGGCAAATTTTTCATATTTTTCTATTTTAATTGTTATGCCTAATATATTATGTATTGTAATGGATATGTTAACAGATGCGCCCTCCCGGCTGGAATGGTAAGAGTGTTTGTGTGCTGCGTAAAGGTCCTGGGTTCGAATCCCCCCCAGGCCTTTTGTCTATTTGTTTTGCATTGTTTTTTCATGATTTTTTCCAAGTTGCGAACAAAAGGGATTAGTCCCCTGCTTCTAACGCCAGCGCGCACATGGCCTAGTGGATGGATTGCTGGTCCTGGTGTTTGAAAGCTTAGGGACTGGGTTCAAACCCCAGCCCAAGCAGGTTTCACTTTTTTTTCATTCTTTTTCTAATTTTGGTTATTTAATTAATTTTTCTATTAAAACAAAAAATCCAAATAATAAATAGGATATTCATATTATTTTAGAATTCATCCTTTTAATTTTAATCTTATAAGAAAAACTTATTTATTTTTTTTTGTAAATTATTAATATTGTTAAATTATATATAGTTATTTTATTATTCTAAAAATATGCATATAAACCCTAATTTTCTAAAACCTAAAATATTTTGTAAGAAAAAATCTAATTAATCCTAATAATTTTCACAAACCCTAATTTTCTTCCATTTATTTAATTCTATTATAATTTTCTATCATGTATATATATTATGTTCATAATTTAATTCTTGTATATAAATATGCTTAAAATTAAAATTCTTAATTTAATTTTGTTAATATAATAATATGACATAAATTGTTTTTATGTAAATAATTTTTTTTAAAACTTGTTAATTTAATTTTATAATTTATTTTCATAACATGTTTATAATTAATTTAATTTTTATAATTTGCATATAACTTAAAATTTTATAATAATTAGTATAATTGTTTATATTTTCTTATTAGTCTTAAATAATGATTGTTTATAAAAAAAATTTAATTAATTATGTTAATATTATTAATTATGTTTATATGATATTTTATTATTACTAACCCCATTTATATATTATGGTTTATTATTATTTTCTACTAACCCAATTATTATTATTATTTATTTTTGCTTATATTTAATTTGCTTTAATTATTATTATTATGTAATTGTTCCTTTGATGTAATATTTTAGTAATAATGTTTAAATATTTATTTTTATGCTATAGTTAGTAAAATAGGGAGTGTAACATGTTTGTATGTTTAAAATTAATTTAGATCACTAATTTAAAAGATAAATATTAAAATTGTACACTCACACACGTAAGTCGATCTTTGATCGCTATCTCACTCCCTTAGGGATACCTGTCATGTTGCCTAATACAGAAAGGTCAAGTAGGGTGTATAAAGCAAAGTCCCTAATTCACATCATCTAGTCCCTAAACAGATAAAAAGATCAAGTCCCTTCGAATGTTGCCTTCGTAATGATCTTGTCCCTTTCGAATAAAGATGATAAATCCCTTAGAATTGCTTATACACCCCACAGTTGCCTAAATAACAGATGTCCCTTCACTTGTCCCACACATCCAAGGTAATGACTACCTATTCCTTAATAATAGGGATAGTCTTACCATTTAAAGGATTCAAGAACAGAAAAGACTTAAACTTAGGGTAGGTTCCTCTTAGATACTTGCTCACTCTTCAAAAACATTTCAAACACTTCACATTTTCAAACAAATTTTCAAAACAAAGGTTTTATACGCATCCGTACATGGATCATTATAAAATACTTAAGAAAATTTCTATTCACACACTTCACATTTCAAAAACATTTTAAAGTGAGCTAAGTAACTAAGAGCCCATGGATAACCATGGATGTAAAGGGTGCTAACACCTTCCCTTTACATAACCTACCCCCCGAACCCAAATATCTTTTAAAAGGTCTTTCCTGTTCTTTTATGCCTTTCCTTTGGATAAAATAAAAGTCGGTGGCGACTCTTGCTATCCGCAACATTTAACTAAAGTCAGTTCTCCCACCGTGTTACAGAACTGGCGACTCTGCTGGGGATTTAATATTAATGAGGGGTACCCTTAGGAATTAGATCACTTTAAAATTGTTTGCCTTGTTTGCTTTATACTTATCTGTTGGGGTGCTCTCATGTGTGAAAGATCCTAACCCGGATCTAGTGTACCTTAGGTAAATGGCAATAGACCAAGGAAACTGTACGGCGTATACTGATATGGTTGATCTGGTGGCCATAGTTAGTGTGACTTCTTGGTTGGTGCTTATGTTCCTTAAGTCAAGTTGAGGATAATATGAGGCTGCCATATGTTGTCAATGCACTAACTAACTTTTAGAACCCTAGTTATCCCATCTTGGCCTTTAGAAAGTAGTGAGATAATCGGCTTTGGTGAAGACTGAAGTTGGTTGATACTCGATACTACACTCATTGAGATCTTAAACTTGGAGGGTTTTGGTTGGAAAGTAAGTTGCCTACTGAACAAACACCCTTGTGAAGGATCAATGATATTGAGATCCCTTAGAATCTGGTTACTTTATAGGACAGGATGAACCAACTAACTTCAGGGGAGGGTACTTACTTTTGAACCTCATGCAAGCCTTTAAACCTAGGGCTATTGTGTGACTTGTTTGTGTGTGCCACATGTTTGTGATTGAACATAACATCATGACATCATCATGCATCATAAGCATAGAATTTTCACTAACCATTTCAAGGACCAAAGGATTTATCTTTGTTCTTTGTTGCAGGTCATGGCTTCTGCTCGTAGAAACACCATCAGGATCAACTTTGTGGGCATACCTGCTAAGCTTAAAGAGTTGGTTTCTCAAGTGTCTGATCATTCCCAGTTCATCAAGAGACATGGTCACCTATTGGATCTAGTCACCTCAGGATTCAATGAAGACATGATGAGTGTTCTGTTTCAGTTCTTTGACCCTAAGCACCATTGCTTTACATTCCCTGACTATCAGCTGGTTCCTACAATGGAAGAGTTCTCTAAACTTCTGGGTATACCTGTTCTTGATCAAAGACCCTTCACAGGCTTGGAGAAAGAGCTTAAACCTGAAGTTATTGCTGCAGCTCTACATCTGAAGAAGTCTGACATTGTTCTAGAAACAAGAAGCGGAGTTAAGGGTATTCTTGCTAAGGTATTGATAGAAAAAGCTCAAGTGTTCTTGAAGGCTATGAGCTATGATGCTTTTGAGGAGATCTTAGCCTTGCTGATTTATGGCTTAGTGTTGTTCCCCAATCCAGATCAGTTCATAGACGTTCATGCCATCAACATATTTCTGAGACACAATCCAGTGCCTACATTGCTTGGAGACATCCTGCATTCTCTTCACACCCGTACTACAAGGGCAAGAGGAACTCTGATGTGCTGCATACCTTTGCTATCTAGGTGGTTTATTTCTCACCTTCCTCGCTCAGTAATGAAGAATGAGCAAGGATTCAGGTGGTCCAAAAGAATTATGTCACTCTCTCATTCAGATATCCATTGGTGCTCCAAATCTATGGAGAATGTCACTATCATTGACTGTTGTGGGGAGTTTCCTAATGTGCCACTTCTAGGCATAAGAGGAGGCATTACTTACAACCCTTCTTTGGCTTTACGAAAATTTGGTTACGCTCGGAGCGATGGTCCTCATGACATGTTGATTCAAGGCATTGTGTTTGATTACGACAACGATCTTCAAGGTTACTGTCAGAGATTCATACGAGCATGGGGAAAAGTAAACAAGGTTGACAGCAAGACTCTGGAGCCTAAGTACACTATTCCTATGGAAGCTTATCTCAGATGGGTGCGATCTCGTGCTCAGACTCTCATGATGCCATATCCTGCTATCCTGCCAGTTACCATGGAACCTGTTGCTGAAGGAGACACTTCTTATACCATCCTTCACCTAGACATGCCTACTGACATGGAAGATTTACAGAGATCCTGGATCCAGCTGAAGGAGCAAAGGGATACTTTCGAGGCTCATTACAAAGCAAGCCAAGAAAGAATCCTGGAACTAACAAAGCAACTTCACGAGGAACGAAATCTCAACTCATACCTCAACACAAAGAGGAAACGTCCATGGGAGACTTAAAACCCCATCTCTTGTATTTATTGCATTTCATTTTCTGTAAGCCCAAGAGGCAAAACAAATTTATTACTAATAAAAGTTTACCTTCTTGTTTGTTTAAGCAAATTTAAATCCTGCGGTCCTTTAAAACATTGCATATACATTAACATATCATATCATTGCATCACAGGTTTATTGTGCATAGGTTTCTTATCTTCTCGTTGTTTATTTCATCAATGGCTCTTGAACAAACAGTTAAGGATCTCCAGGCACAAAATGCACAGTTCCAAGAGCTGATCCTGAACCTGTCCAAGGGGCAGGATGAATTGAAGACACTGCTGGCCAAGAAGACTAAGAAGACTAGAAGGTCAGGTGGCCTGGTCAACATGGGAAGAAGGTTCAAAGGTCTTGCCAAGACCAAAGAACCAGTTGAAGATTATGAGTCTGAAGAGTCTGAGAAAGAGGGAGGCAGTCTCCACAACACTATGGGGGACTCTGATTCTGAAGCTAACTACTATCATGAGCCCAATGAAGATAAATTCAAAATGCTGGTGGATAGAATGGATGCTATGGAGTTGCAAAAGTCTTCTGGGTTGGATTTTGAAGATTTGAGTTTAATATCTGGGGTAGTCATACCCATTGGTTTCAAGGTTCCTACTTTTGTTGTTTATGATGGTGTTTCTTGTCCCAAGCTGCATTTGAGGTCTTATGTCAGGAGAATCCAACCTCATACTGCTGATAAGAAGTTGTGGATCCATTTCTTCCAAGAGAGCTTATCTGGAGCTCAATTGGAATGGTACTATCAGTTGGAGAGTGTCAACATCCGTGATTGGAATGATCTTGCTGAAGCCTTCTACAAGCAGTATCAATACAATGCTGATTTAGCTCCCACTCGCATGCAGCTGCAAAGCATGTCTATGGGTGCTAAAGAAAGTTTCAAGGAGTATGCTCATAAGTGGAGAGATTTAGCTGGAAGAGTACAACCCCCTCTAACTGACAGGGAGTTAGTTGATATGTTCATGTGTACGCTGAATGGTCCTTTTTACAGTCATCTCATTGGAAGCTCATCATTTGGCTTCACTGAGTTGATAATGACAGGAGAGCGTGTAGAAAGTGGTATCAGGAGTGGCAAGATCCAAGTGGGTGCTTCTTCATCCAATGCTGCAAAGAAGCCTCCCAGTGGGAAGAAAGAGTCAAATGCTGTTGTAGACGCCCCAAATTTGCCCTCTGGTTTTCTTTCTTTTTCCAGCTTTTCGTTTTGCATTCATACGCATTTTTGCATACCATTTGCATGTGCATAAGACATGGGATCGTCTTCTGAGGAATTAGGGTTTATTTCCCTAGTTAAGTGTCGTTCAAGGATTTCACGTCTGAAGAGTATTCACCGATTCATCTTGCCCATCATCAGTAACGAAGCATGAATTAAGGGTCTTTTCTCCATCAAGTTACAAGACTATCCCTTTCTTCTCAGCATCTCTGGTTATTTTCTTATGTCTCCACCTCTCAAAAGTGTTGATTTTATCCCAGGTGTGTTGGTTGGTTCATGATCTAGTTCAGATGGACGTTTGACCTAATCTTGGTCAAACTATCAGGAAATCACTTCAATTTCTAGTTATCGGTGCGAGTGTACCTTCTCTCAGGTTTATCAGGATCGTCAAGTTCAGTGGTGCCATGTGGATTTATTTTCCTAGAGTTTCTTTCAAATAGATTCATAATAATCCAATAATTATTTGATCAGAAGTTCGAGGGATGATTGATTCAAATGATTGTCCTTTGAATGGTGAATTACTCAGTGGTTCAAGATCAGTGGTTCAAGAGTTTCGTTTTAGTCAAATTTTATGTGGAAGGTTCGAGTGCGGTCAAGGCGTCGTGCTTCATTGATTTTGTGTTGCAGATGTGTTGTTAGAGAATCAATGGAAGAAAATCCATTCTTAATCCATTTTACGTTTCTTTTACCCGAATTGTACTAATTCATTACCACATTTTCATTATTCATTTACAACCTAAATCGATTCCTTTCCATTTGAACCGTTATTCAATTATCCATTTTTTCGATTAAATCCCTTATACCATTTTATCATTTTTCCATTTGTAAATATATTTTTTTCCCACCATCCATATTTAGTCCAATTTTCCATATTAAATTCCATTAATTCATATTCCAATTATTAAAACCTTTTTTATTATTCCACCTTATTCATATAATGTCCATAAACTTTTTTTTCTTAAGTCCATTTTTCTTCCATTTTTTTTCTTTTATACAAGCCCATTTAATTTTATAGTGAGCCCATTATCCAAGGAAAAATGTTTGACCTAGGTATAAATAACAAAGTTTTGATCCCAAGACCTAGACACACAAAAAAGCAGCCACAAATTTTTCCTCAAATCACCACAACTTCAGCTCACTTTTCAATTTGGTCACACCATTTTCAACACTCTTCAACACACAAAACTCACACCGAAACCAATCACGCGCCCCCCATCCTCACTGATTCTTCACCACCTATCCATAACTCACTCATCCCTTTCACCTCATGAAAAACCCTCTAGAAATGCTCATTTTATTGTATGCCATTAACGTATTCTTCTAATAATGGACCAGTACTTTCTACTACACCAACACCTTATTCAAATGGAAACAGTGCTTCATGGCATGCAGATTCCCTGCCTAGCTTTCTTGATTTCTCAGCGAATGCCTCAATTAATAATAATCCATTAGAGAGCAGTGACTGCAATATTATGGCTACTGAGGAGTTTTCTAAGCGAAATGATTGGCTAGAGTGGGCTGACCAGCTAATCAGTGACGACGATACTTTGACTTCTAATTGGAATGATATTCTTGCGGACAATATTCAAGATCTTGAGCCAAAGGCGGTGGATTCCATTTCAAAGTCATCTTCACAATTTTCGGCAGGACACTAATCAACACCACATCACCACCCCAAACACAGCAAGAACAACACAGCACCAACAATAACAACCACCACCGCCATCTCTCATTTTTGCTCAACAGCACAACACAACAACTTTTCTCCCATTCACACTTCACCTGCAAAACCCTAACCGAAAAACCATCCAACATCATCTTCATCACCTCGCACAAATCTGTAAAACCTTCACCACTCTTCATACTCACCCTCCTCGATTCTCATCAACTTCATGACCTTCATCCAACCTCATCAAACAACAAACCCCACCTCCATCTCACCTTCAACCACCATCCAACAACACTTCTTCAACAACAGCAAACAAACAGAAAAAGAAGGAGAAGAGAGTGAGATTCAAATCCGGACCGACAATGAAACCGAAAGTTGTGAGGAGGACACCGAGGCCGTGAATCGCGCCTTCAGAACTTCAACAACTCTTCGTCATCTTCATCGATGACAACTGAGGAACAACCTGTCAACAATCGACGGCAAATCACAACACAGAATCAGAAATTGAAGAGTTAGATCCGAAACCGAGTCGAAGCAAATCAGAGAAGGAGATTCGAGCAAGTGAGATTCGGACTTGGAAGCAAATTGACGAAGCAGAGAGTGAACCGAGTGAGAATCCATCACGGCGCGGTGAACATTCTTGTTTGGTCGTACGATGCGATTTCAGGGAGAAGACGGAGGCCGCGATTTGGTACAGAGATGGCGGCGCGGTTTGATGAAGAAGAAGGGATTTGTGTTTGCTTAGGAAACAGGGGACCCTGATATCTGATTGTTTTGTGCTCACATTTTCGTTTTTTTTATTATTTCAGGAAAAGTTTTTTTGTTTGCTGTAAATGGGCTTAGCTCAGCCCATCAAATTCATGTTCACACCTCCCGATCCAGACCTGCATTCCCTCCTGGCTGTTGTTTGTTGTGGGCTTTCAGGCCCAGCGAATTTGCTCACCACACCATTCCAGGCGGACCACCCCCCCTCATTTTTCATTGTTTTTGTTATTGATTGATTAGTTTGTCTTAGTTTTTTTTCTATGATTTCTCTTTTTTAATTAAATTGTTTTATAATTATTTTATTTTATTAATATTGTTAGGAGATAATTTTGGAGTTTTTATTATCATTTTCTTTATATACTTTGTTTGTTATTTAGTTTTACTAATATTTATGAAGAATTAGATTTAGATTTAAATTAAGTTTTTATTTTAATCTAAACTCTTCTAACTTTGTTTATATTCACCCAATTTAGCTTTAATTTTTAATTTTATTTGGTTTAGATAATTAAATAGGATTGTGATTAATCTTGGTTCTAGCTTTGTTTGATATTTTGCAGACTTCTTGATGAAAGATAAAACGTGGCGATGACCTTGTGACTAATTGTTTTTCATGATCTTGTTCAGGCTAGTGGGATCTCTGGATACAAATTGCACCTAAGTTTTGATATCGTGCATACTAATCTTTTGGTTTTAATTTTGTTTCTTTTTGTTGATTACTTGACTTTTGATACCCTAATAATGGACCATCGTGCTTGACTATTGAGATCATTCTGGACTCGATTTTTTTTTCTTCTTGATATTTCTTCTTGCGCTTACTGAAGAGGCAACGGACCTTCTCCGTTAGGTAACACTGAGGCTCGATTTTACCCTTTGCATACTGCTTGTATCTGGAAGCCCTACTGGTGTAGGCTCTGTTTGTGCATTGTCATCTTATCTCCATTTCATAATCTCATCTTATTCATTATTCATCTTTTCTCCATATCGCATTCTCATCTTATTTCTCCTTATCTTATTTCTATTTCATCCAACTCATCCTATTTCATTCTTCATTCTTATTTATCTTAATTCTTCTTTCTCATCTTCTTTTATTAATTTGAGGTGCGCTTAGGCCACCATGGTGCTTCTCCTTTCATCTTTCTCTTCTTTCTTCTCCTTCTTTAGGATAGTAGACCACACTAACCTAGGACCATCCGAGCATGTGAATATTAGGATTAGACTTTTCCCACTTAGCTTTTACCTTTGTGTCTCTTTGAGTCTTCTCTTCTCATCTCATAATCAGGGACTAAACCCTAAAGGCTTTAAGGCTTTGTGATTAAGCTTATGCCTGCATCCTTCTCTTAGGATGGAGTGTATAACTTTAATCCTAAGTGTTAAACCCTTAATGTGTTTAACTCCTTTAATCAATCCATCTAATAATCATCAAGACATCACACTTGTAACTTGGGCCTTGCATTAGGGTTCTAATTCTTCCTTAATTGGTTAAGAAGGACTAACCCTAGTGTTAATGGACAAGTCCCCCTCAAGTTGTCTTACAAATCATAAAACTCACTTCATCATCATATCATTAAATAAAATCCACTTAATCAAAAGCTTGTTTTGTCATGAGTTTAATCCCTAATCATGGATTAAGTTGAGGAGCTTTCCTCATCTTAAACATTCTCATCTATTATCCTTCTATTAGGATGGTGTAATGAGTCTGTTAAATCCCTGATTATGGCTTAACCTCATTACTCAACACTAAACAAAAACACCAAAAACATCTAAATAATCACAAATAGGTTAATGATCTTAACCCTACATCAAAGGTGATTAAGTGTGAGAATCTGACTTCACACTTAAGGTATTCTCATTACCCCTAATCAGAGGGAAGATGTGATGAGTTTACTAACCCATTGGTTTAGGCTTAAGCTCATTAACTTATGACAAACTTTCACAAGCAATAAAAGACTGAAAATACAAAAACAAACAACAATCGTCTCCTCCGGGATTCTTTTCTCATCTCATTCACTCACAAACGAGAACTTGCTTCTTCCGTCTAATGCAAGACAGTTAGCACCTGAGCCAGACAGGTCATACACTTGAGCATAGACAAGTAAGCAGTTCACAAGTCAATTCATCTTTCAGTCTCTTTGGGTCGAAATACGGTGTTCTGACTTCCTCATTGCACGAGAGGATACGTAGGCATAACTTAACGGTTATCGAACAAAAGTCTCTGTATATTCCCCCTCTTTCAGCTTCATTCTCTTAGCCTCATATTCTTGAGCAATTCATTCTCATTCCTACACTGACACTGTATATATTACACTTCACACTTCTCTTACACTGACACCTGTACATCCTTTTCCAGCTCTTTTATACACAGATTGCATAGACACTACCCCTTTAAAACACAAATCTTTTAAGCGTGGATCCCGTCGAGTACGACGGACAATCTGGGTGCTAACACCTTCCCAGGTTGTAACCAACCCCCTTTCTCAGTCTCTCTGGTTCGCAACCGTCTTATCCATATCTTTTCTAGGTCTATGCAGCATTACCTTTCCTACGGGATAAAAATGCCTAGCTGGCGACTCTATTCATTCTCCAGTGAGTTCACGGCTGTGTGTTCTCATTGTTCCCTTCGCCGACCGTTCGCGTCTGTACCCCATTTGACCCGGCTTCATTTGGTGGGAGCGACAGCTTGGCGACTCTGCTGGGGAGACTTATATTGCAACCAGGGCTTCTGGTTCTTTTTGTGGGTTCCTCCTAGCGCTTGATTGATTTGTGTTTACTGGGGTGTTATGTGCTATTTGTGTTTATGTATTTATGTCATTGCTTTATGTACAGTTTTGTTTATAGCTTTCTTTATAGCTTTGTGCATATATCATACTGTCATGCTGTCTGGCTGGATCTGGTTTTGCTTTGGTGGGTGGGGTTTCTACTGAGAGTTAAGGTCCTATACCTGGGACCTGAGTGACACCTAGGCTAGAGTGGTTCATATTCTTTCCCATTCCATCTCGGTCTGGTGCGGGAATATGAAACACGGTTCAGATATGGGTTTCTTCTTGAGAACTCTGTATTGCAGATTTCCTGCAGTACTAGGGCTATCTGGGAAGCCTGCCAAGTCTGGATGACCTTTAGTATTGACCTTCAGAAACTGAGGTGAATTAGAGGAGGATCTTTTATAGTTATTGTAAACACTGTACCTCCGGGTTAGAAGTGTTTACACTTCTCATAACTGATCCAAGTCTGAGGATCCTTGTTTTAGAACACCACCTGTGAGGGGGTTGGGGCTGTTTACAGGTTTGCAGGAACCCTTGACCTCAGCATACCCTCATTGCCAGTGCAGTTCTATGTTTTGATCCGGTCACTATGATCCTGAAGTTATTGACCTCTGGTTTTCAGTTACTATTTTGGGTTACTATACAGAGATCTTGTGGTTACAGACACTTGATTCTTGGCAGTATTCCAGATTCCAGGCAGTTTCTAGCTGTGATCCCATGTCTTTGCATCTTTTGCATCATCATATTGCATTTTTCATTTGCATCCGCATTGCATTTTCCTCCTCCAGAGAGCTCATCCTTCCTCTTTTGTCCATGACCAGCCAGTTGATTTCCCGGTACTCAGTTTGAACAAGTGGTCGCAGATAGAAGATGACAGAGTGTGTGAAGCTAGACTGAACAGTGTCAAGAGTTAAGAAGGGTCAGTTTGAAAGCCGTCAGTAGCTATGTCAGGGAGCAACTGCCAGAATGTTGAGTTTCCACCTGGTTTCACTTCAATGACCAATCCATTGTATGGTCTTTCTCCTGATGAAGATCTTCCACAAGTGAACAACCTTGCTCAAGCTCAGCCTGTACAGACCCCGATCGTGAATCAGAATGTACCTGAACCATCTGTTGTCCGGGGTGGACCTTCATCTTCTTCTGATTCTACAGATTATCAGAGTTTTGCCTTCCCTATGCCGAACTTCCAAGGGGCAATCCCTCTTGTGAAAACCAAGGATCCACAAGTTATTGATCCTGCTGAAAGATTTCGTGTGTTGGACGAGCGACTCAAAGCCTTAGCGGATCCTGATGCCTTTGGTTTTTATGCTCTAACCCTGTGTTTGGTGCCTGGTCTTGTCATTCCTCCAGGTTTCAAGACTCCGAAGTTCGAGAAATACACTGGTGTCAGCTGCCCGAAGCGTCATTTGGTGATGTTCTGCAGGAAAATGACTTCTTATGCCTGCAATGATAAGTTGATGATTCACTGTTTTCAGGACAGTTTAAGTGGGGCATCTTTATGTTGGTACATGGATTTGGAAAGCAGTCATATTCGATCTTGGAATGATTTATCCAGAGCTTTCGTAAAGCAATACCAGTACAATATGGACGTGGCGCCCAATCGCACGCACTTGCAGAGCCTATCCCAGAGGAGTGGTGAATCTTTCAGAGAATATGCACAGCGGTGGAGAGAATTGGCAGCCCAAGTGCAACCACCACTTTCAGACAGAGAATTAATTGACCTGTTCGTGGGCACCTTGCAGGGTCCATACTTGGAAAGAATGAGTAGCATTGGGATGACAAGCTTCTCTGATTTGATGATAGTTGGAGTACGCATTGAGAGCCTTCTCAAAAGTGGAAAGATCCAGGACTTTTCGAATATCCCAGCTAGTGAAGGTGAGTCTGTTGTTAGCTCCCAAGAGGAAGAATGGAACGACGTCAGTGCAGTCATGGCAAATATCGAATATTCTAGAACAACATCTTCTAAGAGATCATCTTTCCCTGAATCTGATCACTCTTATGGGCATTCGGCAATGCTCAGAACACCGTGTCAGAAACCCTGGGCTCCTCCTCGTCCAAATCTGCAATCTCATGGTCGAAGACCTCAAAATCAACTTCAGAGCCAGCCTAGGCCTCGTAACAATCTGGAAAGAAGGATTGCTCCTCTTCATCCAGTCCCCATGGCATACAGTGAACTCTTGCCACATCTAGTTCAGAGCTCTTTGGTGGTTCCTAAGCCTCTCAAGCCGTTACCAGGGCCGTACCCTCCAGGGTACAATCCTCATGAGCAGTGCGGGTATCATGGTGGATCAATGGGGCATTCAACTGAAGATTGCAAAGCTTTTCAAGCCAAAGTACAACAATTGATCTACAAGAGCTACATTTCCTTTCCAGAAGGAAGCTTGGTTGTGCACGTCAACCTTTCACCTGATTGAGTTCAAAGACTTCAGAAGAAGCGTATCTTGATTTCAATGGCTCAGACAACAGTATGTCATCAGAGTTGGTGATCGCTGTATCCTTTTATCATTTGCATTGTAGTTTCTTTCCTGTTAGCAGCTACTTGTCTTTTAAGCATTGATATTTTAAATGGTAATGTTAATGTAGTGATCTTGCACTTTTGAATCAATTATGTCGCATTCGCTCATTTTTCTTTACTTGCATTGAAAAAAGAAAAAAAAACAAAAAAATTGCATCCATATACCTCCCATTTATTTCACTGTTGTTTAGCAGGTTTGAGGGAGGATGATGACAACTGAATACTCATAATTGTTGAAGGTATGCTTTCAGAGTAGAACCTGCTGACGATGTACAGGCATTGTTTCAATTCCCAAACACCGGAGATATAAGGGAGATAGACCCTCGTCAACCCGTTTGAGCCTTGAAGTAGGAGTTTCTTTTCTAAACGAAAAAACCCTCACATTCAACCCGGGGCAGGGTAGTCATCAGTTAATTTGACTGAGCGTTCAAACTTCCAAAGGAGTGAGCATCCGAGGATCCATTACCTTTATTCATTACACCTCAAGAGATCAAGGGACATGAAACCACAATGGTTATCCCTCACCAACAAAGGAATGAGGCAGTCAACCCTTTCAGCAAGTCATGACAAACCTGTGTCACACGATTTGTTCAACAAAAATCAAAAGAAATAAAGAAATAAAGCTCGCTAAGTCGAAAAAATGTGTGAAAACATATGACTTAGGCAAAAGTTAGGGCATCCCGCTGGACTTCAAAATCGAAAATTCAAAAAGAACCAGTCCAGGCAAAAATTAGGGAGTAAAAATATCAAAAAAGTTCTATTAGAACAAAGTCGTGTGACCAGACACAAAGTCAGAATGGGTGACTGTTACTCCAAGAAACCTCATTGGTGCGTAAACCATCAACGTCATTGGTTCCTCAATCATTACAAAAACCCTTGTGAGAAACGAGCGCTTAAGTCGAATTAGCTGAACATAGGACTGGAGAACATCAAGGAGAATGGTTGGGTACAGATAAACTTTGAGCCATAAATCCTTCTTTCTAAAACCGTGAACCAGACCACGTTATAACCCTTGAAAGTCCTAATTGAATCAGGTTCAATTCTGAAAGCATACTACGACAAGGTTGCGTAAACTGACTCCTAAAGGTTTGCTAATTCAACACTACATTTGGACTAATCGTCCATTCGTCACACACTGTCACAGCATCAAAATAAATAAATCTTCAAAACTTGCATGTGTACTGCATTAAAATTACCATTTGTGAATGTACAGTTTTAATTGCAAGTTAGTTTGTGACACCAGGGAAGTTCCTACAAAGAGCAATCATGAGGGAACTTGATCATTCGACAATGATGACCAGAATCAAGAGCATCTTGTTGGCCTATGAATCAGGGGCACGTTATCCAGTGGCTTTGTTGACCAAGGAATCAATCAGGGTACATCAAGTTCCCAAGCATCAGTTAATTGAGGGACGTCATTCAAGAATTAGTTGATCAAAGTTGAATCTCCCAAGCAGGGGCAGGCCACCCGAAATTTCTGTTGTCCAAGGATGAAGTCTTCCAATGCTCAGTCAGAATGAGTCAAGTCGCTCACATGCTCATACCGGGGCAGAATAATTCCAGAGCTCACTAAGTGCAACTCTCTTCGAGAGAACATCCAAGTTTGCTATTCCAGAAATTGGATAATCGACAGTCTGTTCAGAGACTCACCCAACAGGGGCAAACTTTAGCTTCACAGAGCAAGTTATGTCGGTGATCTCCAAGTTCAAGACGAGTGTCGGGAAATCATGTTACCCACCCTCGCCTTTGTCATCCTTCTCAACCAGAAGCCTTGTCGCTAAGACCTTTCTTCCCACCTCGGGAGTTTTTTCCGGCCTTTCATAATCATGGCATAAATCATTTGCATACGTTATTCATGTCGCATATAGAGCATATGCATCATCATTGCATTGAGCATAACCCCCGAAACATCAGATCTCACATCCAGGGCCTCGTAACCCCAACTTATCAACCTTTCAAAGTCCAGTTCTCGTCTGGCAAGCCTTTTCAAAGCCCAGTTCTCGTCTGGCAAACCGTTCAAAGTCCAGTTCTCGTCTGGCAAAACTTTTCAAAGTCTAGTCCTCGTCTGGAAGACAAACCCAAAGTCCAGTTCTCGTCTGGCAAACCAACTTCAAATACCATTTCTCGTCTGGTAGGCGAACCTTTTACCAGTTCTCGTCTGGTCACCTTTTCATTAACCTTTTGGACGCCAGTTCTCGTCTGGTAGTCATTCTTTTTCAGAGTCAATTCTCGTTTGACAATGAACCCAAGGAGTCAGTTCTCATCTGACGACCTATTCTTTGCCCATCAGTTCTCGTCTGTTGGCCTAATTTCAATAAACCAGTTCTCGTCTGGTAATTCACCTTCAAAAGTCCAATTGCTTGGCAACCAAAAAAAAATATATATGTCTATCAACCTGGCCCTAGCGCCCAACCATCCTTGTTTCATATCTTTGATTATGAGCATACGTCTGCATTGTACATCATTTGCATTGCATCTTCATACCGCAGGGTTTCTGTTTTAGCTCTGATGTGGGGCAAGAATCGTTTCAAGACGTAATCTAGGGCAGTTATCTCAAGACTTGTTGAATTTCTGCGAGAGTTTGAAGACACTGGGGCAATTCTGGATGCCAAGTCTTCTGTAAAATCCTCTGAAGACAATCTTTTTCATAAACGATGCAATCTGAGGCAATTTGAAGAGTAAAGGGATGCTTGGTCACTCTGGATGATCAGTATGCAGTTGTTGAGCCCAGAAGTTTGAAGCACTGTGTTAATTCTCAGGGAATGTCTGGTATTTATTTTACCAGCAGGGCATTGGAAGTTTATTTCTTCCCCGAGCATAAAGATTTTTTTTCAGCCGACAAGATTCCCTCATGAGGAGTTGGTTATTCGCATTCAGTCAAAGCCAATTTTCATTGGCATATCTTCCCAGCACAGACGTCATGCTATACATGGGGCTTAATTTGGCTTATTTCGATCTCTAATTCTCCAACAAAGTCTCTCCTCAGCAGAGCATTGCCAAATCTTTTTCTCAACCATGAAGGTTGACATCCCCAGCTGAGTTGGAACAGAAGATAACCCCAACAGAACTTCAAGGCTAATTGAATCGTTCTCGTCCCCAAGCGGACTTATCTGTCCACAGCGAAGTTTTCCTAACAGGAAGCTGAAGGCCTTGTTTCCCCACAAAGTTAGAATTATCAGAATTCCCTCCTCAGCGGGATTGTGTGATCAAGCATCTTCCCTAGCCAAGTCTAAAGATGATCTTTCCCCATAGAGTCATCGGGATTCTCGTTTCCAAGGGATTTCCCCAGCAGAGCAAGAAGAAATTCTCCCCAGTGGAGTCAGAGCAGGATGATCAGATCCTCAGCAGATGTTCAAAGCAGTTAAACGAAGTATACCTCACGCAGAGTCGTCTTTCCTCCAGTGAAAACCTCTCCAACAAGCATCAGGTTGCCAACACTTCGTTCCCATCAGAGTTAAAAGCTTTCAACCCGTCAGCAGTATACAGAATGCTTCCCAAATTCCCCAGCGGAGAGTTAAAGCTAAAACAGTTGCCTCACATTCACAAATATCAGTACATACTCCTTGTGGCACTCGCCCGTGTCATATCCCCAGCAGAAAACCAAAGCGTCTCCTTTGCACTCACATATACTTACACATGACAATCCTTTGACACCCGTCCGGGTCATATCCCCAGCGCAGTCGTCAACACTTTGTATACCAGATACTTGTTCATATCACACTCTTTTTCTTGACATCCGTCCGTGTCACCTTCCCCAGCACAGTAACCTAAACACTTTGTATATCAGATACTTGTTCATACTATGCTCTTCTCCTTTCGACACTCGTCCGTGTCACTCTCCCCAGCAGTTAAATACTCATCTATATACCAATCACTCTTATACAGATACTCATTCGTATCTTATATATACCACTTGTATATCCCCACAGATTCAGCACTAAGTCCTTGTTCTTTGTTAACCAGTTGATACTCGTCCGTATCATCATCTCAGAACATGCGTCAAGCGTTTGTTTCTACCTGATACTCGTCCGTATCATAGTCTTAAGGATGCTCGTCCGCATCTTTAATCCATACACCGTGTCAAACACTTTTGTCTTCTTGAATATAGATACTCGTCCGTGTCTACTACTCCCCAGAAGAGTCCCTTCAGATTCAACACTCGTCCGTGCTCCTTGTTAACCAGTTGATACTCGTCCGTATCATCATCTCTAAACACGTGTCAGTATTTGTTTCTACCCGATACTCGTCCGTATCGTAGTCTTAAGGATGCTCGTCCGCATCTTTAATCTATACACAGCGTCAAAACACTTATACCTTTTATTTTTCCTGGATATAAACACTCGTCCGTGTTTACTACTCCCCAGTAGATCACCAGCAAAGCAAATTTTTTCCTTTTATATGACACTCGTCCTGTGTCATGACAAACCTTGAGAGCAGCCGTCCCCTGCTAGGTGGTCGTCCTCCACCTCTTGATGGTCGTCCTCCATCATGCTCATCCGATGGCCGTCCCCATCGTTGACCTTTTATCCGGCATTCGTCCTATGTCGCGATATTTTCGGCAGCCGTACCCTGCCAGGTGGTCGTCCTCCACCTTAGATGACCGTCCCTCATCTTAACCCAACAGAGCAGCCGTCCCCTGCTAGGTGATCGTCCCTCACCTTTGATGACCGTACCTCATCATCTGTTTATTTCATTTATTCTTTAACCCGATGGCCGTCCCCGTCGTGGTCCCTTTTCCTTTCAGTTTAGCCCGATGGCCGTCCCCATCGTTGGTTACTTTACTTTATGAACTTGATGGCCGTCCCCATCATGTTTCATTAATCCCCAGAGAATTTTACAGCTTTATCTTGATGGTCGTCCCCATCATAATTCTTTTATCCCCAGCATGTCGGCCGTCCCCGTCATTGCCTTATTCTCCTCACTTTCCCCAGCGTGTCGGCCGTCCCCGTCATTGCTCTTTACCCAGCAGTCGTCCTCTGCTCGGCGGTCGTCCTTCGTCGCCCGCACTTTACAATATACTTTGCTTTCTTATACAATCTATATCCCTTTTTCTTCTTCATTCTGTGAGTGCAAATTTCGGGGTCTTTTTGGTATTCAATCACTGTTTATCTTGAACGTCTAATAGCCGTTGCTCTCATCCTTTTCAGATTAACAGTTGCTTGAATAAGGGCAGCTGTAGACGCCCCAAATTTGCCCTCTGGTTTTCTTTCTTTTTTCCAGCTTTTCGTTTTGCATTCATACGCATTTTTGCATACCATTTGCATGTGCATAAGACATGGGATCGTCTTCTGAGGAATTAGGGTTTATTTCCCTAGTTAAGTGTCGTTCAAGGATTTCACGTCTGAAGAGTATTCACCGATTCATCTTGCCCATCATCAGTAACGAAGCATGAATTAAGGGTCTTTTCTCCATCAAGTTACAAGACTATCCCTTTCTTCTCAGCATCTCTGGTTATTTTCTTATGTCTCCACCTCTCAAAAGTGTTGATTTTATCCCAGGTGTGTTGGTTGGTTCATGATCTAGTTCAGATGGACGTTTGACCTAATCTTGGTCAAACTATCAGGAAATCACTTCAATTTCTAGTTATCGGTGCGAGTGTACCTTCTCTCAGGTTTATCAGGATCGTCAAGTTCAGTGGTGCCATGTGGATTTATTTTCCTAGAGTTTCTTTCAAATAGATTCATAATAATCCAATAATTATTTGATCAGAAGTTCGAGGGATGATTGATTCAAATGATTGTCCTTTGAATGGTGAATTACTCAGTGGTTCAAGATCAGTGGTTCAAGAGTTTCGTTTTAGTCAAATTTTATGTGGAAGGTTCGAGTGCGGTCAAGGCGTTGTGCTTCATTGATTTTGTGTTGCAGATGTGTTGTTAGAGAATCAGTGGAAGAAAATCCATTCTTAATCCATTTTACGTTTCTTTTACCCGAATTGTACTAATTCATTACCACATTTTCATTATTCATTTACAACCTAAATCGATTCCTTTCCATTTGAACCGTTATTCAATTATCCATTTTTTCGATTAAATCCCTTATACCATTTTATCATTTTTCCATTTGTAAATATATTTTTTTCCCACCATCCATATTTAGTCCAATTTTCCATATTAAATTCCATTAATTCATATTCCAATTATTAAAACCTTTTTTATTATTCCACCTTATTCATATAATGTCCATAAACTTTTTTTTCTTAAGTCCATTTTTCTTCCATTTTTTTTCTTTTATACAAGCCCATTTAATTTTATAGTGAGCCCATTATCCAAGGAAAAATGTTTGACCTAGGTATAAATAACAAAGTTTTGATCCCAAGACCTAGACACACAAAAAAGCAGCCACAAATTTTTCCTCAAATCACCACAACTTCAGCTCACTTTTCAATTTGGTCACACCATTTTCAACACTCTTCAACACACAAAACTCACACCGAAACCAATCACGCGCCCCCCATCCTCACTGATTCTTCACCACCTATCCATAACTCACTCATCCCTTTCACCTCATGAAAAACCCTCTAGAAATGCTCATTTTATTGTATGCCATTAACGTATTCTTCTAATAATGGACCAGTACTTTCTACTACACCAACACCTTATTCAAATGGAAACAGTGCTTCATGGCATGCAGATTCCCTGCCTAGCTTTCTTGATTTCTCAGCGAATGCCTCAATTAATAATAATCCATTAGAGAGCAGTGACTGCAATATTATGGCTACTGAGGAGTTTTCTAAGCGAAATGATTGGCTAGAGTGGGCTGACCAGCTAATCAGTGACGACGATACTTTGACTTCTAATTGGAATGATATTCTTGCGGACAATATTCAAGATCTTGAGCCAAAGGCGGTGGATTCCATTTCAAAGTCATCTTCACAATTTTCGGCAGGACACTAATCAACACCACATCACCACCCCAAACACAGCAAGAACAACACAGCACCAACAATAACAACCACCACCGCCATCTCTCATTTTTGCTCAACAGCACAACACAACAACTTTTCTCCCATTCACACTTCACCTGCAAAACCCTAACCGAAAAACCATCCAACATCATCTTCATCACCTCGCACAAATCTGTAAAACCTTCACCACTCTTCATACTCACCCTCCTCGATTCTCATCAACTTCATGACCTTCATCCAACCTCATCAAACAACAAACCCCACCTCCATCTCACCTTCAACCACCATCCAACAACACTTCTTCAACAACAGCAAACAAACAGAAAAAGAAGGAGAAGAGAGTGAGATTCAAATCCGGACCGGCAATGAAACCGAAAGTTGTGAGGAGGACACCGAGGCCGTGAATCGCGCCTTCAGAACTTCAACAACTCTTCGTCATCTTCATCGATGACAACTGAGGAACAACCTGTCAACAATCGACGGCAAATCACAACACAGAATCAGAAATTGAAGAGTTAGATCCGAAACCGAGTCGAAGCAAATCAGAGAAGGAGATTCGAGCAAGTGAGATTCGGACTTGGAAGCAAATTGACGAAGCAGAGAGTGAACCGAGTGAGAATCCATCACGGCGCGGTGAACATTCTTGTTTGGTCGTACGATGCGATTTCAGGGAGAAGACGGAGGCCGCGATTTGGTACAGAGATGGCGGCGCGGTTTGATGAAGAAGAAGGGATTTGTGTTTGCTTAGGAAACAGGGGACCCTGATATCTGATTGTTTTGTGCTCACATTTTCGTTTTTTTTATTATTTCAGGAAAAGTTTTTTTGTTTGCTGTAAATGGGCTTAGCTCAGCCCATCAAATTCATGTTCACACCTCCCGATCCAGACCTGCATTCCCTCCTGGCTGTTGTTTGTTGTGGGCTTTCAGGCCCAACGAATTTGCTCACCACACCATTCCAGGAGGACCACCCCCCCTCATTTTTCATTGTTTTTGTTATTGATTGATTAGTTTGTCTTAGTTTTTTTTCTATGATTTCTCTTTTTTAATTAAATTGTTTTATAATTATTTTATTTTATTAATATTGTTAGGAGATAATTTTGGAGTTTTTATTATCATTTTCTTTATATACTTTGTTTGTTATTTAGTTTTACTAATATTTATGAAGAATTAGATTTAGATTTAAATTAAGTTTTTATTTTAATCTAAACTCTTCTAACTTTGTTTATATTCACCCAATTTAGCTTTAATTTTTAATTTTATTTGGTTTAGCTAATTAAATAGGATTGTGATTAATCTTGGTTCTAGCTTTGTTTGATATTTTGCAGACTTCTTGATGAAAGATAAAACGTGGCGATGACCTTGTGACTAATTGTTTTTCATGATCTTGTTCAGGCTAGTGGGATCTCTGGATACAAATTGCACCTAAGTTTTGATATCGTGCATACTAATCTTTTGGTTTTAATTTTGTTTCTTTTTGTTGATTACTTGACTTTTGATACCCTAATAATGGACCATCGAGCTTGACTATTGAGATCATTCTGGACTCGATTTTTTTTTTCTTCTTGATATTTCTTCTTGCGCTTACTGAAGAGGCAACGGACCTTCTCCGTTAGGTAACACTGAGGCTCGATTTTACCCTTTGCATACTGCTTGTATCTGGAAGCCCTACTGGTGTAGGCTCTGTTTGTGCATTGTCATCTTATCTCCATTTCATAATCTCATCTTATTCATTATTCATCTTTTCTCCATATCGCATTCTCATCTTATTTCTCCTTATCTTATTTCTATTTCATCCAACTCATCCTATTTCATTCTTCATTCTTATTCATCTTAATTCTTCTTTCTCATCTTCTTTTATTAATTTGAGGTGCGCTTAGGCCACCATGGTGCTTCTCCTTTCATCTTTCTCTTCTTTCTTCTCCTTCTTTAGGATAGTAGACCACACTAACCTAGGACCATCCGAGCATGTGAATATTAGGATTAGACTTTTCCCACTTAGCTTTTACCTTTGTGTCTCTTTGAGTCTTCTCTTCTCATCTCATAATCAGGGACTAAACCCTAAAGGCTTTAAGGCTTTGTGATTAAGCTTATGTCTGCATCCTTCTCTTAGGATGGAGTGTATAACTTTAATCCTAAGTGTTAAACCCTTAATGTGTTTAACTCCTTTAATCAATCCATCTAATAATCATCAAGACATCACACTTGTAACTTGGGCCTTGCATTAGGGTTCTAATTCTTCCTTAATTGGTTAAGAAGGACTAACCCTAGTGTTAATGGACAAGTCCCCCTCAAGTTGTCTTACAAATCATAAAACTCACTTCATCATCATATCATTAAATAAAATCCACTTAATCAAAAGCTTGTTTTGTCATGAGTTTAATCCCTAATCATGGATTAAGTTGAGGAGCTTTCCTCATCTTAAACATTCTCATCTATTATCCTTCTATTAGGATGGTGTAATGAGTCTGTTAAATCCCTGATTATGGCTTAACCTCATTACTCAACACTAAACAAAAACACCAAAAACATCTAAATAATCACAAATAGGTTAATGATCTTAACCCTACATCAAAGGTGATTAAGTGTGAGAATCTGACTTCACACTTAAGGTATTCTCATTACCCCTAATCAGAGGGAAGATGTGATGAGTTTACTAACCCATTGGTTTAGGCTTAAGCTCATTAACTTATGACAAACTTTCACAAGCAATAAAAGACTGAAAATACAAAAACAAACAACAATCGTCTCCTCCGGGATTCTTTTCTCATCTCATTCACTCACAAACGAGAACTTGCTTCTTCCGTCTAATGCAAGACAGTTAGCACCTGAGCCAGACAGGTCATACACTTGAGCATAGACAAGTAAGCAGTTCACAAGTCAATTCATCTTTCAGTCTCTTTGGGTCGAACTACGGTGTTCTGACTTCCTCATTGCACGAGAGGATACGTAGGCATAACTTAACGGTTATCGAACAAAAGTCTCTGTATATTCCCCCTCTTTCAGCTTCATTCTCTTAGCCTCATATTCTTGAGCAATTCATTCTCATTCCTACACTGACACTGTATATATTACACTTCACACTTCTCTTACACTGACACCTGTACATCCTTTTCCAGCTCTTTTATACACAGATTGCACAGACACTACCCCTTTAAAACACAAATCTTTTAAGCGTGGATCCCGTCGAGTACGACGGACAATCTGGGTGCTAACACCTTCCCAGGTTGTAACCAACCCCCTTTCTCAGTCTCTCTGGTTCGCAACCGTCTTATCCATATCTTTTCTAGGTCTATGCAGCATTACCTTTCCTACGGGATAAAAATGCCTAGCTGGCGACTCTATTCATTCTTCAGTGAGTTCACGGCTGTGTGTTCTCATTGTTCCCTTCGCCGACCGTTCGCGTCTGTACCCCATTTGACCCGGCTTCATTTGGTGGGAGCGACAGCTGTTTATGGTCAACCTGATCGTAATAGAAGGCATCAGTCTGTGAGTGCAGTCCATATCTCCAACCCAACTCCTGCAACACCAGAACATCCACAGGGCAACCAACAGAGAGCTAGAAGGCAGTTCACTAAGATCAACATGTCAATGGCCCAAGCCTTGCAACACTTGTTGAAGGCTGAACTTATCACTCTAAAAGATGCTCCTCAGAATCCTAATGTTACCTCTCCTAGGTACAATCCCAATGCACGATGTGCATATCATTCGAATTGTCAGGGACATGATACCAATAGCTGCTGGGTCTTGTAGAACAAAATTCAAGATATGATTGAGGCTGGAGAAATTGAGTTTGACCCTCCGGGTACTCCAAATGTGATCACTGCTCCCATGCCAAATCATGAGAAGACTGTCAATGCAATTGATGTAGATTCACATATCTATTCAGTCGCAGAGTTGACCACACCATTGTCTGTCATTAAGAAGAAGCTAGTACAAGCTGGGTTCTTTCCAGGTTGTCGGGAAGATTGTTTGTATTGTACCTATAAGCCGGATAGTTGCTGGAGATTGAGAGATGGAATTCAACGTCTCATGGATAAATATACCATAGTGTTTGAGAGGACTCCACCTTCCGTAGAGAGTATGATTGATCATATAACCCAGGGTGAAAAGATTGAAGAGGTGGATATGGTTGATAAAGTACTGGTAAGAATTACTTCAAAGGGACCTGTTAAAATCACTCACAAGGGTCCAATCAAGATTACTGCTGAAGGCCCTGTGAAGATTGTTGCTGAAGCCAGAGTGGCTCCTATAGTCATCACCACTCCTGGTCCTATTCTGTATACTTCCGATAAAGCTGTGCCTTGGCATTATGGGTTTGATGTTTATATCCATGGTGTTAAGCAGGAACCCTTAGCTGATATGCCTGTTGATATTGATAATATTGCTGGATCTAGTAAGATCACACGAAGCGGAAGAGTTTTCTCCCCTCAAGTTACTTCCAAGAATGCAGTTACTCCAGCTGCTACCTCCACCACTGATGCTCGGGGCAAGGGTCCTGTTATTGAACCTATACCAACTGATGTGCCAGCTGCTGATGATCTCTCTAAGCAGATGGATGAAGTATTGAAAATCATTCGCAAGAGTGATTATGACATTGTTGATCAATTGGGGCATACTCCCTCCATGATTTCTATGCTGTCTTTATTATTGTGTTCAGAGGCTCATGCTAAGGCTTTGATCAAGTTTCTGAAGACTGCTCATGTACCCAATGAAATTTCTGTTGACCAGTTTGAAAATTGTGTTGCCCACTTGACCTATGATAATGGGTTAGGTTTCTCTGATGCTGATTTGACTCCTGTCAAGAGGGATCATAACAGGGCTCTGCATATCTCAATTGAATGCAGGGGCACTACCCTGTCACATGTATTGATAGACAATGGTTCCTCTCTGAATGTGTTGCCCAAAGAAGTCCTGAATAAGCTTAGTCCAGAAGATGCTGTGTTGAAACCCAGTAACATAGTGGTGAAGGCTTTTGATGGTTCGAGAAGAGTGGTGCATGGAGAAATTGATCTCCCAATCAAAGTTGGTTCTCAGGTTTTTAATGCTACCTTTTATGTCATGGATATTCGTCCGTCGTATTCTTGTTTGCTTGGGCGTCCCTGGATCCATGGGGCGGGTGCTGTAACCTCTACATTACATCAGAAGCTGAGATATCCGGTAGAAGGGAAAGTTGTCACTGTTTATGGAGAGGAAGGATATGTTGTTAGCCATGTAAACACCTTTAAATATCTGGAAGTGGAAGGTGAATATGTTGAAACTCCGTGTCAGACATTTGAAGTGGTTCCTTGGATTGTTAATAATTATGAAGCTCCTCCTGTTGTCAAGAAAGTTCCTACAGTCACCAGAGTACCTCCTACAATGGCCTCCCTTAAAGATGCTAGAGCTGTGGTGGATGAAAGTGGTTGTACTATTTGGGTTCAGCTTCCTGATATTCCGTACAAGTCTGACAAATTTGGTTTGGGTTTCACTGCAGAGTCCCAGAAGGATGTTCGTCGTGCTCGTGCTGTTCGTATCACCAATCAGGGGATTATGAAGAACCAGATCAATGCTGTGGGTGACTATGATGAAGACTACAACTTGGATGCTTGGATTTTTCCTACTGTGGGTGCTGGACTCAATAATTGGAAAGCTGAAGATGTTATTCCTATCTCCTTTAGTCAGGAGTAAATACTATTACTGTGTTGTTGCTTTTTTAAGTTTGTAATTTCTTGAACAATTGAACTCTCAAGCCTT
Source organism: Lathyrus aphaca (assembly GCA_963966055.1). Lineage (NCBI taxonomy): Eukaryota > Viridiplantae > Streptophyta > Magnoliopsida > Fabales > Fabaceae > Lathyrus > Lathyrus aphaca. The sequence continues at coordinate 29,293,465 of OZ014520.1, read as the reverse complement.
GTGCCTTACCCGGGTCACAATGGTGTGCTTGTTACGGGATGTCATTTCATTTGCATACTTCATTTAATAAAAATCAGTGGACGTTTCGTTTTCGTAAATATTGTGTTCCTTGTCTTTCTTTTCTTTTATTTTTGTTTTATCAGCTATGTGTTCTTACACACACCCACGTCACTAAAATGTAGATCCTCATCCACTCTGGATCCTGTTGATAACAGTTCTACTATTGCCAATTATAATTTCGAGAATCTGATCTATCAAGCTGAAGACGGAAATGAGGACGATTGTGAAGTACCTGTAGAGCTTGCTAGGTTGTTACAACAAGAAGAGAAAGCTATACAACCACATGAAGAGCCAGTCGAAGTTGTGAATTTGGGAACTGAAGAAAACAGGAAAGAAGTCAAGATATGGGCTGAATTAGAGGATAGTGTCAAGAGCAGATTATTTCAGATGTTACGTGACTATGTGGAGATCTTTGCTTGGTCTTATGAAGATATGCCAGGGTTGGATACAGACATTGTGGTTCACCGCTTACCAGTAAAAGAAGATTGTCGTCCAAATAAGCAGAAGGTTCGTCGCATGCGTCCTGAAATGTCAGAGAAGATCAAGGCAGAGGTAATGAAACAGTTTGATGCAGGGTTCTTAGCTGTGACTTCTTATCCTCAATGGGTTGCAAATGTTGTGCCGGTACCTAAGAAAGATGGTAAGGTACGTATGTGTGTAGACTACAGGGATTTGAACAAGGCCAGCCCCAAAGATGACTTTCCACTTCCTCATATTGATGTTCTGGTAGACAACACTGCTCAGCATAAGGTATTCTCTTTCATGGATGGTTTCTCTGGTTACAATCAAATCAAGATGGCACCTGAAGATATGGAGAAGACAACATTTGTTACACAGTGGGGCACTTTCTGTTATAAAGTGATGCCATTTGGTTTCAAGAATGCAGGGGCAACATATCAGCGTGCTATGGTGGCTTTGTTTCATGATATGATACATCATGAGATAGAGGTATATGTGGATGATATGATAGCCAGGTCCCAGAATGAAGAGCAACATCTTGATCATTTGCATAAATTGTTTGAGAGATTGAAGAAATACAAGTTGAGACTGAACCCAAACAAGTGTACTTTTGGAGTTAGATCTGGTAAGCTCCTGGGTTTCATAGTCAGTGGAAAAGGTATTGAAGTGGATCCTGCAAAAGTAAAAGCTATACGAGAGATGCCAGCTCCCCGTACTGAAAAGGAGGTTAGGGGTTTCTTGGGACGATTGAATTACATTGCAAGATTTATTTCCCAATTAACTGCCATCTGTGAGCCAATCTTCAAGTTGTTGAAGAAAGATCAGGTGATGGAATGGAATGATGAGTGCCAAACTGCCTTTGATGAAATCAAGAGATATCTGCTGGAACCACCAATTTTGATGCCACCAGTTGATGGAAGACCCTTGATTATGTACTTAACTGTGTTAGACAACTCAATGGGGTGTGTGTTAGGGAAACATGACGAGTCTGGTCGAAAAGAGCAGGCAATATACTACCTTAGCAAAAAGTTTACCGACTGTGAAACAAGATACTCACTGCTCGAGAAAACTTGCTGCGCTTTGGCATGGGCTGCTCGCCGACTAAGACAGTATATGTTGACCCATACTATCTTATTGATTTCGAAGATGGATCCAATCAAGTACATATTTGAGAAACCTGCTCTCTCCGGAAGAATGCAAGATGGCAAATGATCTTGACAGAATATGACATACAGTATACTACTCAGAAGGCCATTAAAGGAAATGTTGTGGCTGATCATTTGGCTCATCAAGCAGTGGATGATTATCAGTCAATGAGTTTTGAGTTCCCTGATGAAGACATTATGATTATTACCAAAGAACCTGGACAATATGACGGACCTGAACAAGGATCCCGATGGACTATGGTTTTTTATGGTGCCTCTAATGCACTTGGTAATGGTGTTGGTGTTGTGATCAATTCCCCTGAAGGTTGTCATACCCCGATTATTGCCAGACTTTGTTTCTATTGTACCAATAACATGGCTGAGTATGAGGCATGTATCCTGGGTATTAAAGCTGCTATTGATATGAATATTCAGTTCCTTGATGTGTATGGAGATTCAGCCCTGGTAGTAAGTCAGATTAAAGGAGATTGGGATACCAAGCATGATAATCTCATCCCATACAGAGAGCATGTGTTGTCTTTGATCCCACATTTCAAAGAGATTACCTTTGGACATATTCCACGGAGAGAGAATCAGTTGGCAGATGCATTAGCCACCATGGCATCCATGTTTGAGATCAGTTGGGATGATGAAGCTCCCAAGATTACTATTGATAGATTTGAAAAGCCTGCATACTGCAATGAGATTGACACTGAAGGGGCAGAGGAGAAGCCTTGGTTCTATGAAGTAAAAAGATATCTTGAAGCTCAGGAGTTCCCTGAAGGGGCATCTGTCAAAGATAGGAAGTTTCTGAGAAGGTTTTCTGCTAAGTTCTTTTTGAGTAATGGGATTCTGTACAAGCGCAATCATGATTCAACTATGCTCCGTTGTGTGGATAAGAAGGAAGCAACTGAGATTATGGAAGATATGCATGATGGGATCTTTGGCACTCATTCTAGTGGTCATACTATGGCAAAGAAGATATTGAGAGCAGGTTACTATTGGTCTACTATGGAAGCTGATTGCTATCAACACTCCACGACATATCACAAGTGTCAAATTTATGCTGATAAAGTCCATATACCTCCATCACCATTGAATGTGTTGACTGCTCCTTGGCCTTTTGCCATGTGGGGCATTGATATGTGTAAACACCCCAAATTTGCCCTCACCCATTCACACCATGGCTTGTGATCATTTCATATGCATAAACTCAATCATACCATCTCATATCACATTTTTTATTCACTGCATAGGTTCTAAGTCATCTGCATCTAGGGTTTGTGATCTGAGCAATCCAAGAGCTTCTTGAGCCACTCCAAAGTCCATCAATCACTTCAAATAGGTCTATGTGTGTTCAAGTATCATATTATATCCTCTCAAAGTCAAAAATGTCAAAGAATCACAAAGAACTGAGAATGGTATGGAAGCAGAGCCAGGCTTGACTACACAGGTGACCTAAAATTAGGGTTTTGGTTTCAAAGGCCATAACTCCAAATTTTTTGGTCATTATTGTTTCTATTGGTCTCTATATGGTATAGGGAGTATGCATATCAATTTTCATGAATAAATTCCATAGGGAAGTCATCTGATCAAGAGTTGACTTTTCAAGCAAGTTAGTGCAAAATCAGGGCATTTGAGGCCCCCAATGACCCAACCAAAGGGCATTCTTCATCATTTTGATTGTATATGATCTTTATTTGATCATGGAAGATGTTAGAAGCTTACAAAATTCAAGAATTTCAAGTCTTTTGCAAAGTTGACTTTTTGGGCAAGTTTGACTTTTAATGAAATTGTCATTTTAGGCAACTTTTTCAACCTTTACTTTTTGATTCAAAAAAGCTTCAAATGAAAAAACTTTGGTCATGAAAGTTGTAGAATGGATCATTCCCTTTTCAAAAAGTACAAGAACATGACCAAATTCATTTTGGATCAAAAGTTATGGCTTGTCAAAGTTGGCAAAAATCACTAAATTTCAAGTTATGCACCAAAGAGGCAAAGTTGCAAATTCACTTCTCAAGGCAAATTGGGCTGTCAAATGCATTTCTAAACTTCACCATATGATCATACAACACATAAAAATCAGAATGGGCCAAGAGATCATTCACTTTTGTGGCCTATGGAGCAAGACTTTTTCATGAAAAGCAAAGGCAAGGCAAGTTGCAAAACTCATCATAAGACACAACCCACTTGCTTGCTAGCCTGCTGAGCCACCCTAGGCCTCTCCCCTCATCATGCTGCGCAGGACACACTCCTTGTACTTGGCTAGAAAGTAGCCCATGCCTTCTTACACCAACTTTGACATTTTGGCAAAAGCACCCATACCAATCAATAAAGCACATGTCACTTCATCTGACCAATGGCATTTGTTTATACAAAGAAAATGCAAGCCAAACACAACAAGAAGCAAGCCTGAAACACACAACAAGACAGCATTCTCATTTTCCACCCCTTGTGCAAAAATCTTTCGAAACTGCTTGCACAAGTCACAAACACACAAACAAACTCCACAGAACACATCACCACATCCTCCTGATCATTTCCCTGCCTTCATCCACCCTTGAAACCTCACATAAGCCAGATACGATTTCTTCCCCCCTTTGAAAAGAACTCAAGAAAACTCTCAAACCAGCCATTGCAAACTTCAAACAAACCTTGCAAGCTTCTTAGGAGGATCAGTGGAGTAGATTTGAGCCAAAGAAGCAGCCTGAAAGCTCTGGAATCGAAAGCTCCATCTCAGGTATCATCCAAAAACATTTTTCCAGAGCTTGTATTTTAAGTTACAAACTGATTCTATGTGATGTGCTGATCATTTTAAGCTTTGAATCATTAAAAATGGTTGCGTGTGTAGGATGTATTTGATCTCTGAAATTTCTGTTTTGTTTTCCGTTTTGATTCGTGTCTCATGATCCAGTGGAAATGAATGGGTTTTGGGGTGGGGTTTAGGTTTAGTGATGATTAATGATTGATTCTGGAGAGTTTGGCACGTTTTCATGGCATATTGAGAGAGATTGAAGGATGAGATAGCCGGAGAAGATGACCGGAACAGTGTTCCGGTCGCCTGAGAGTGATTAGGGAAAGATTAGGGCTTAATCATTTAATTAGCAAATTTGAATCTCAGCCCTTGGATGTGGCGCCAAGTCTCTTCTCGCGCGTGTGAGTTCAAACCATGGCCCTTGGATGTGTTGACTTTTCCATTTTCAGATTAAATTCATTTTATTTTTCATATTAATTCATTTCTTTTCTCCATTTTATTTAAAATAGCAAAACAATTTTAAAAATTCTGAAAATTTTTGTACACACTTTTATTAATTTTCAGAAACCAAAAATATTTTTATTTTTATTTTTTGCATTAAAAAATATTTTTAAATCATTTAAAAGTTTATTTTTAATTAATTAATGAGAATTAATTAATTAAAAATACTTTTAGGTATTTAAAAATCACAAAAAAATTCATGAAACTTTCATAATCATTTAGAAACATTGTCCAACCTTCAAACCAAATTTCTTTTTTGATCTTGATGTCTTTTGAGAATTTTTCATGGAATTAAAATCATTTCAAGGCATTATTTTGATCCAAACTTCAAAAAATCATTTCTGCCTAACCTTTGAGAGTTGGACTTTGATTCTTCTTGCATTGCATTGTGTTTAGCATGTAGTTTGTGAGATTAAATTGGTTTGATTTGATCTTTAATTTTCCATTTGTTTGGCATTTTTTTTGTTAAGGTACCTTAAAACCCTAGAAAACTTAGAAAATTCATAACCCTAATTAGGTTAAGAGTTGGAACCTCTCCTTTGGGCAGTGAGTTAGTATAGGATTAGGGTCCCTTTGAGTGAATTTTCAATTTTTTATCTTGATGTTTGCTTCTGATTTTGGTTTTTGTTTGGTGCATTGATCATAAACCCTAATTTAGGGCTTCCTTTTGCATACATCTTGCATTTGCTTGCATACCATGACTTGCCATGACATTTTATGCATCCATTTGATTCATTAGACATCTTAAGACATATGAGAATCATTTTTGATCATTGCATCATGTATTTGCCATGTTGTATGTCATTTGAATTCCATAACTGTTCATGTGTGTTCATGGTTCTAAACTTGCTCCATTTGCATCCATTTGTTCATGTGATCACCCCCATGTCTTGATTCATGTTTGCATAATTGCATAGCATCATTGTCATCTCATATATGCTTCTGGTTTTGGTTTGCGTCATGCCATTTCATTCCATTTTGCATTGCATTGCATTCCTTTCACTAACTTTTCAGGTGGTAAGCAACTTTGAGAAGTGAATTTGCCTTCACTTCTCACAATCTCTTTTCATCTCTCTTATGCATCATTGCTGCATTTTACTTTGTGTTTGAGATTGAGCTTGATCTTTCTTCTCTTCTCACTTTCTTTCCTCAAGTGACTTGCCTTCTTAAATGAAGCAAGTTACTTTGCTTCTCCTGATCCTTTCATCTGCTTCCTGGTGGTTCCATTGAAGATTTCTCTTGTTAACCCAACAAACCTTAGGAACAACCAAGCATGAAAATGATTAGGGTTTTGATTAGTCCCCCCACTTAGTTTTACCTTTGTGTCTCTTTGAGTCTTCTCTTCTCACCTCATAATCAGGGACTAAACCCTAAAGGCTTTAAGGCTTTGTGATTAAGCTCATGCCTGCATCCTTCTATTAGGATGGAGTGTATAACTTTAATCCTAAGTGTTAAACCCTTAATGTGTTTAACTCCTTTTAATCAATCCACTTAATAATCATCAAGACATCAAGCTTGTAACTTGGGCCTTGCATTAGGGTTCTAATTCTTCCTTAATTGGTTAAGAAGGACTAACCCTAATGTTAATGGACAAGTCCCCCTCAAGTTGTCTTACAAATCATAAAATTCACTTCATCATCTTACCATTAACTAAAATCCATCTAATAAAGGCTTGTTTTGTCATGAGTTTAATCCCTAATCATGGATTAAGTTGAGGAGCTTTCCTCAGCTTAAACATTCTCATCTATTATCCTTCTATTAGGATGGTGTAATGAGTCTGTTTAATCCTTGATTATGGCTTAACCTCATTACTTAACACTAAGCAAAAACCGCAAAAACATCTAAATAATCACAAGTAGGTTAATGATCTTAATCCTACATCAAGGTGATTAAGTGTGAGAATCTGACTTCACACTTAAGGTATTCTCATTACCCATAATCAGAGGGAAGATGTGATGAGTTTACTAACCCATTGGTTTAGGCTTAAGCTCATTAACTTATGACAAATTTCCAAAAGCAATAAAAGACTGAAAACACAAAAACAAACAATAATCGTCTCCTTCGGGATTCTTTTCTCATCACCTTCACTCACAACCGAGAACTTGCTTCTTCCGTCTAACGCAAGACAGTTTGCACCTGAGCCAGACAGGTCATACACTTGAGCATAGACAAGTAAGCAGTTCACAAGTCAATTCATCTTTCAGTCTCTTTGGGTCGAACTACGGTGTTCTGACTTCCTCATTGCACGAGAGGATACGTAGGCATAACTTAACGGTTATCGAACAAAAGTCTCTGTATATTCCCCCTCCTTCCAGCATTATTCTTTAAAGCCTCATGATCTTGAGCATCTTATTCCTTTTCTTACACTGACACTGTATATATCACACTTCACACTTCTTTTACACTGACACCTGTACATTCTTTTTCCAGCTATTTTATACACAAATTGCACTGACACTACCCCTTTAAAACACAAATCTTTCAAGCGTGGATCCCGTCGAGTACGACGGACAATCTGGGTGCTAATACCTTCCCAGGTTGTAACCAACCCCCTTTCTCAATCTCTCTGGTTCGCAACCGTCTTATCCATATCTTTCCAGGTTTATGCAGCATTACCTTTCCTCCGGGATAAAAATGCCTAGCTGGCGACTCTATTCATCTCCAGTGAGTTCACGGCTGTGTGTTCTCATTGTCCCTTTCGCCGACCGTTCGCGTCTGTACCTTTATCTGGGCCTGGTCCCCACTTATCGGGAGCGACAGCTTGGCGACTCTACTGGGGATCCCTTATACTGCAACCAGGGCTTCTGGTTCTTTTTGTGGGTTCCTCCTAGCGCTTGTTTGATTTGTGTTTATTGGGGTGTTATGTGTTTATTTGTGTTTGTATATGTTTTATTTTTGCTTTATGTACAGTTTGTTTTATTACTTTCTTTACTGCTTTACATATATCATACTGTCATGCTGTCTGGATGGATCAAGTTTTGCTTTGGTGGGTGGGTGATTCCATTGAGAGTTAAGGTCCTATACCGGGGACCTGAGTGACACCTAGGCTAGAGTGAATCATATTCTTTCCCATTCCATCTCGGTCTGGTGCGGGAATATGAAACACGATTCAGATATGGGTTTCTTCTTGAGAACTCTGTGTTGCAGATTTCCTGCAATGCTAGGGCTATCTGGGAAGCCTGCTAAGTCTGGATGACCTTTAGTTTTGACCTTCAGAAACTGAGGTGAATTAGAGGAGGAATTGTTATGGTTATTGTAAACACTGTACCTCCGGGTTAGAAGTGTTTACACTTCTCATAACTGATCCAAGTCTGAGGATCCTTGTTTTAGAACACCACCTGTGAGGGGGGGTTGGGCTGTTTATAGGTTTGCAGGTACCTTGACCTCAGAATACCCTGTTACTTTGACTTGATTAAGAATACTCCATGTTGGAACAGTTCTTGTGATTCTAAACCCTGGACATGTGGCTCTTTATTTGAGTCCCCCACCTTGGTTACTGGATTTATAGACCTCCATCTGGATTTCTTGGACATATTTGGACCTACATCAGAGCACTTGATCAGATCCAGCTCAGTCACAAACCCTTGCATATCATTTGCATACATAAACATTGCATCATATTGACATTTGCTTATTTGTGTTTCAGGGTATCCATCTTCATTTGGTTCTGGTTTTGACCCCATCTTCAGTATTTGACCCATCTTCATCAGCATCTGCTTAGTTATCAACTATCTATTCCAGTCACTTGCACCAGCCAATCAGTGGCCCATTCTTCAGTGTTATCATCAGCACCTGCCTCTACTCATCTTCATCATCATGGCTCCTAAAAAGAGCAACATCACCTACCACTTCTTCCAGCCAGAGCTATCTGACATCAGGAGGATTCAGACCCTGATCACTCCAGATCACATACCATTGTTCAGGGAACATTATGGAGATATACTTGATATGGTTATGGATCTGGACCCTTCACAGAGAAGCCTGATCCACACTTGCCTTCAGTTTTATGATCCCCCACTGAGATGCTTCACTTTTCAGGACTTTCAGCTGGGCCCCTTATTGGAAGAATACTCATCATTAGTTGGTATACCTATCAGAGGTGGGATCCCTTTCAACCCTGAGATGGTCTTTCCCGGTAATGGAGAAGTAGCAAAGGCTTTGCATCTGGAACCTGTTCTGATTGAGCAGCATATGACTTCTAAAGCTGGAATCCCTGGCTTTCATCTGGATTTCTTGATCTCTCAAGCTGCCCTGAAAGCTTCTTTAGGAGAGTGGAAAGCTGTCTGTGCTTTATTGGCCTTAAGTATATATGGAATTGTGTTGTTTGCAGATGAGCCTCGATTCATTAGCAAGAATGCAATCCATCTTTTCATCTTGAAGAACCCAGTGCCCACTTTATTGGGAGATTTTTATTACTCAGTGCATCAGAGGAATGAAAAGCAGAGGGGAAGGTTAGTGAGGTGTTGTGCTCCATTGTTCCATACTTGGCTTCTCAGGCATCTACCCAGGACTGATGCATTCCTGAATCCTCATCAGCAGAAAAACTGGGCTAAGAGACTCACTGCTTTAACTTCAGCCGATATCAGATGGTGTACTCAAAGCACCAAAGGCAGGGATATCATCACCAGCTGTGGGCATTTTCCCAATGTGCCCCTAATAGGAGTTAAGGGTAGTATTAATTACAACCCTCTGCTGTTCAAAAGACAACTGGGCTATGCGCTGGTCCACACTCCTAAGGCACAGGACTTGGTTGAGACTCTTTATTGTGAGAACAAGCCTAATATGGCTATTGTTAGGCAGGCAGCCTGGGCCTGGGATAATGTTCAAACCAAGGGAATAACCATTTTGGGGAAGTGCAACAATGTGGCATCAGCACAATATTATGAATGGTCCCATGTCAGGGCTCAATTCTCTGGAATGCCCTTTACCATAGAAGATGTGCCTGAATCATCTTCAGCACCACCCCCTGCCACTATCAGTTTGGAGGAGTTTGAGAGCTTGAAAGAAAGAAATGAGAAGTTAACTCAGGCTTTGCAGAAGACCCTCCGGGAAAGGAGTGATGGCAGGTTGGAGATTGAAAGGTTAGAGAAGTTGAGAGTGGAGCATCTGACTAAGATTGAGAAGTCTGGGGATTATATCAAAAAGTCTAAAGCTGGAGAACAAATTCTGAAGAATGCTTGTAAGGAAGCTCAGTTCCAGAGAGCAAGGACAGACTTGTATCTAAAGGGGAGTCAGGCTAGGTGGGTCAGGATCACCGAGGCTCGTACTCTGGAAGACAAGAGGGTCCAAGACAAGATGGAGCAACTAGAAGCTAGTGCAAAAGAGCAGCAAGAAGCCCTGGCAGCAGCCCAGAGGGAGATATCAGAGCTGAAGATCAAAGCCGGAGTGAAGAGGTCAAAGGACCAAAGTCAGCACAAGAAGTTAACTGCAGCTGTTGCTACCCGGAACCTCCTCATCAGAAATCTCACGGAGCGCCCTACTGATCCTGTGACCGAAGCACTTCTCAAGGAAGTTCGTGAGGATGAGTTTGGTCTTGGTGTTTGACCATTTGCTTGTTGTTGCTTTCATTCCATGTACTGTTTATTTTCTTGTAATATATTTTGACCCCTCAGAGGGCTTGTATTTGTAAACAAACTACGTACCATTTTGCTTTTTGTAATATATGTACTAGTTTGTTCCATCCGAGTTTCACTTCAAAAGCAACATCAACAGCATCTTCAAGGGTCTGGAAGGGTCAAAACTGAATGCCAAGCCGGATACCCTGCAAACAAATAAGCATACTGCATTGCATGCTAACCTTTTGTTTTGTTTTGCAGGCTTTTGTTTTATTGCCACTAACTCTGTTGTGATGTTCAGGAACTATTGCTCGGCGCCGGGTATTTCCCCTCAACCGTCCGCACCGTTATCCAACCCGTAACAACCTTCCGGGCATCCAAATGGATCAGATGCAGCAGGACCTTACAGAGGTCAGAAATCAAATGGCCAATGAAAGGTTAGAGATGAGGAATCAAATGACGCAGTTTATGGAAGTAATGAACAACATGGCTCAGAGCCAAGAAAGATTGAGGGCCATGGTGGAAAGGCAAAATCAAGAAGATCCACATATAGGGACTGCCGGCACCAGCAACAACGAGAGGGTCCAACCTCATGTCAATCCCCCTGTATTTGGACCCCACCTCCATCCTGAGGTCAACATCCCTGCAAATGTTCAAGGGACTGCCACTGCAGCCAGGGTACTTCAAGAAGACCCCCAGGAGGATCAGTTCACAGTAATGGGTGCTGGGGAAGAAGCTTATGATAGAAGGCTGGATGAGATAGCTGAGAAATTGAGGTCCTTAGAGTCTCAAAATTCTCTGGGTTTCGATGTCATGGACATGGGCTTGGTAGACGGGGTCAGGATCCCCCATAAGTTTAAGCCTCCTTGTTTTGAAAAATACAACGGGACTTCATGCCCCCGGACTCATTTACAATCATTTCTGGGAAGGCTGAAGGCCTATACTATGGATGAGAAGCTCTGGATGTTTTATTTCGAGGACAGCTTAACCGGAGCATCAAGGGAATGGTACTCTCATCTGACGAGAGCAACTATTAGGTGTTGGAAGGACCTGGCAGAGGCCTTTATCAGGCAGTATCAGTACAACTTAGATATGGCACCCAACAGGACCCTCCTAATGGGAATGTCGCAGTCATCAAGGGAAAGTTTCCGAGAATATGCCCAAAGATGGAGGCAATTGGCTGCTGCTGTTCAACCACCTATGTCTGAGAGGGAAATGGCAGATATGTTTATGAACACCCTTCAGGGAACCTACATTGACAGGCTGGCTGCTTTCTCTTCTACTAGCTTTGTAGATGTTGTCATAGCTGGAGAGAGAATTGAGAGCCTATTGAAGATGGGCAAGATTTCAGACAATGGTGCCAGCTCGTCCAGTAGTACAAGAAAGCCTTTTGCAGGCCCAAGAAGAACTGGCGAGACCAATGCCATCCACACCAACAGGGGCAGGCCTCCTTATGTTCACAGGTCTGTAGCAGCAGTCACCATTCCCGCTCCATCTCATCCTCAGCCAGCTTATCAACCTCCGCAACAAAACTATCAACAACAACCTCAGTACCATCAACAGAATCAGTATCCTCCGAGAAATTATAACAACACCAACACCAACAACAATAATCAGCAAAGGCCATTCCAACAGAGGCCATCTCAAGCTAATAGGGTGATCGATCCGATCCCTATGCCATATGCTACATTGCTGCCACAACTCCTGAAACTCAACCTAGTTGAGCTAAGAACGTTGGCACCTCCAGATCCCAACAGTCTACCCAGGAATTATGACTCCAACGCCAGATGTGCTTTTCATTCGAATGCACCTGGCCACAGTACAGAAAAGTGCAGAGCCTTGCACATGAAGGTACAAGACCTGGTGGACTCAAAAGCTCTGAATTTCGCACCACCACCCAATGTCAATAAGAACCCGATGCCAAACCACGGTGGTCCCAGAATTAACGCTATTGAAGAAGACAAGCCGTCTTATTTAATAACCAGTGTGGGTCAGATCCGGACACCGTTGGTGGAAATTAAGGCTCAACTCCTCGAATGTCAAATGTTCCCGGGGTGTGAGTTAGGGTGTGCTTACTGCAATATTTCAGTCAATGGGTGCGATAACCTGAGGAATGGCATAGACGGTCTCATTCAGAGTGGCCAACTTCAGATCACCACATCATTTCCTACAAATCCAGCAATCTCATCAGTAACAACTCCAGAACCTCCTACAACTGCAACAACCATTGTCCCCGACAATTCTTCAGCTTCATCAACAAGTGCTTCATTAGTCATTTCAACTGACCAGATATCAATGAACGTTCCTTCTACAACTCCAGCACCACTCCATTTTGAAACTCCTACAACAACAACATCCATCCTTCCACCAATATCTCCTACAACACCAGCAACAAATCATGAAGACGTCTCAACTGTCACCATATTTTATGATCCTGAGAGCAACTCTTCCTACAATTCAGAAGGTGCTGCTCCCATCAGAGCACCAGTCACAATTTATTACGATCCACAGACTATCACAGTTCCTTCCGCAGCTGCAATCAGTCCAGTCACTATCACGGTGCCTGGACCAGTACCTTATGAAAGCAGTAATGCTATCCCCTGGCATTACGGCTCTGACCTGTACTGTGAAGGACAAAGAATCACTTTTGAATCATCAACCCCTGCACCACAAATTGACAATGTGGGAGGAGGCGGAGGCTTCACTCGAAGCGGACGTCTTTTCGCTCCACAAATTCAGAGACCCACTGCCGAAGCAGAAGCTGCTGCTAAAGCAAAAGGAAAAAGCTTGGTGCAGGAAGAGCAGACTGTCAAAGAAGCTTTGAAAACACCCTTCGATCAAGAGGTTGATGAGTTCATGCGAATCATCAAGAAGAGTGATTATAAAATAGTGGATCAGCTTCATCAGACGCCTTCCAAGATCTCAATCCTATCATTGCTTATGTGCTCCGAAGCCCATCGGAATGCACTACTCAAAGTCTTGCACGCAGCTTATGTGCCTGAAGAGATCACCGTTAATCAGCTGGAAGCTGTAGTTGGAAATGTCAATGCTAGTCACGGACTAGGGTTCACCAATACTGATTTGACAACGGAAGGCCGCAACCATAACAAAGCCTTGCACATAACCATGGAATGTAAAGGTGCTGTCCTTTCCCATGTGCTGGTAGACACGGGGTCATCCCTCAATGTCTTGCCTAAAAAGGCCCTGGTGAAGCTAGAATATGATGGATTGGCGTTGAGACCCAGCAACCTAGTGGTGAGAGCCTTTGATGGTTCAAAAAGATCGGTTCTGGGAGAGATTGAGTTGCCCATAACGATTGGCCCGCAGACCTTCAAAACGACCTTCTACGTGATGGATATACAGCCCGCCTACAGCTGTCTATTGGGTAGGCCATGGATTCACGCCGCTGGCGCCGTGACCTCTACCCTTCACCAGAAGTTAAAATACGAGTGGGAGGGTCAAATCGTTACAATCTGTGGAGAGGAGGATATTTTTGTCAGCCACCTGGCTACCTATAAGTATATTGAGATGGATGGGGAGATCCATGAAACGATGAGCCAAGGATTTGAGGCCTTGAACGTGAATGAAACATCTGTTGTGCCTGGTACTTCAATATCATCATACCAACAAGCCCGGAAGGTTGTTGAGGGAGGAAACGCCCAAGGCTGGGGCAAACTGTTATCGGTGGAGAAGAAAGAGGATAGATTTGGGTTGGGTTACAAACCAACTCAACAAGATCAAGCAGAGGCTGCGAAAGAGCCCAACTTTGTGAGTGGGGGGATGCTCACCCCTGATGCTGTCAACTGTCTGGAAGACGAGCTGGAAGAAGAATGCAACCTGGAAAGCTGGATTCGTCCAAAGATCCCGGGGAGCAGTATCTCAAACTGGTCTTCCCAGGAAATTATAAGAGTTACTCATGCAGAGTAATTATTATTTCCTGTATTTTTATAAGCATGCATCAAAGTCTTGCATTTTGCCCAAGATGACAAGACTCATTTTGTAATCGGGCCATCTGTACTTTTTGTGCAACAAGATTAATCAATGAAATATCAGACATCTTTTTGCAAACGAGTCTTTTTCTTTTCCGCTCACTGTTTTTCCATTTTTCTTTTTGTACAAAAAAATAAATGGCAGTGTTTTCAAAATGACAACTTTATTTCACTTTTCTAAAACAAGATTAAAATCAAATCACTAAAATGAACAAACTGAACCCTTGCAGAGTGTGCCTTCCAGACAGCACTGACAACAGCACGGCTATGACTTCGTATGACTTTGACAATCCAATCAATCAAGCTGATGAAGGGGTTGAAGAAGAATATGAGCTTCCTGAAGAGCTAGCCAGGTTGTTAAGACAAGAGGAAAAGGTTATTACTCCTCATCAGGAGGAGGTTGAAGTGATTAATCTTGGTACAGATGAAGACGTGAAAGAGGTTAAAATCGGGGCCTGCCTACAAGACTCAGTGAAGAGACAATTGATTGACCTGCTTCAAGAGTATGTGGACGTGTTTGCTTGGTCTTATCAAGATATGCCAGGGTTGGATACCGACATTGTCGTGCACAAGCTGCCTTTGAGAGAAGAATGCCCGCCAGTTAAACAGAAACTGCGCCGTACTCGCCCAGACATGGCAATGAAGATCAAGGAAGAGGTACAAAAGCAATGGGACGTCGGGTTCCTTGCTGTAACCAGCTATCCGCCGTGGGTCGCTAACATAGTACCTGTGCCTAAGAAGGACGGCAAAGTAAGGATGTGTGTTGACTACCGGGATCTGAACAGAGCCAGCCCGAAAGATGATTTCCCTTTACCTCACATTGATGTATTGGTGGATAATACGGCTCAGTTCTCGGTATTCTCCTTCATGGACGGATTTTCAGGATACAATCAGATTAAAATGTCACCTAAAGACATGGAGAAGACAACCTTCATCACACCCTGGGGCACTTTCTGCTACAAGGTAATGCCATTCGGACTGAAGAATGTTGGTGCCACATATCAACGGGCTATGGTGACATTATTCCACGATATGATTCATAAAGAGATAGAATGTTATGTGGATGATATGATTGCCAAGTCCCTTACAGAGGAAGACCACCTGGTGAATCTGCTGAAACTGTTCAAGCGTCTGAGGAAGTACCAATTAAAGCTGAACCCCAACAAGTGCACATTCGGGGTGCGATCTGGTAAGCTGCTGGGTTTTATTGTAAGTGAGAAAGGGATTGAGGTTGACCCTGATAAAGTCAAAGCCATCCAAGAGATGCCTGCACCGAAAACTGAGAAAGAAGTTCGAGGGTTCTTAGGTCGATTGAACTACATCTCACGGTTCATATCTCACCTCACTGCAACCTGTGAACCCTTGTTCAAGCTATTAAGAAAAGAACAGACGGTCAGGTGGAATGAAGACTGCCAGAAGGCTTTTGACAAGATCAAAGAATACTTACAAGAACCTCCAATCCTTATGCCGCCAGTTGAAGGAAGACCTCTAATAATGTACTTAACAGTATTAGAAGAGTCAATGGGGTGTGTGTTGGGCCAGCATGACGAGTCTGGTCGAAAAGAGTATGCAATATACTACCTAAGCAAAAAGTTTACCGACTGTGAACAACGTTATTCACTGCTCGAGAAAACTTGTTGTGCTTTAGCGTGGGCTGCTCGCCGACTGAGACAGTATATGTTGACTCACACTACCTTATTGATCTCAAAAATGGACCCAGTCAAGTACATATTCGAGAAGCCAGCGCTTACCGGACGGGTTGCAAGATGGAAAATGATTCTTACAGAATACGACATTCAATACACATCTCAGAAAGCCATCAAGGGCAGTGTATTATCTGAATATCTTGCTGAGCAACCCATTGATGATTACCAGCCTATGAGATTTGACTTCCCTGATGAAGACATCATGTTCATAAAATCAAAAGATCATGAAGAGCCTGTTCACACTGAAGGGCCTGACCCGGAAGAAGAATGGACTATGATGTTTGATGGGGCTGTTAATATGAATGGTCGTGGTGTTGGTGCGGTACTCATTACACCCAAAGGAGTTCACATGCCTTTCTCGGCAAAACTCACTTTCAACTGCACTAACAACGAAGCTGAATACGAAGCTTGCATTATGGGTCTTGAGGAAGCCATTGACCTCAGGATCAAGACATTGACCGTATTCGGAGATTCAGCTTTGGTAGTCAATCAAACCAACGGAAAATGGTACACCCACCAGGACCATCTGATACCTTACAGGGATTATACAAGGAGATTATTGACTTTCTTTACAACGGTCAAGCTTGAGTATATCCCTCGGGACGAGAATCAGTTCGCAGATGCCCTTGCTACCATTTCATCCATGATCAAAGTTCAGGCTGCCAACTTTGTACCTCAGATTTCAGTGTCCAGACTTGACAGACCAGCATATGTGTTCGCAGCAGATATTGTCAAAGACGATAAGCCTTGGTTCCACGACATTAAGTGCTTCTTGGAGGATCAAACATACCCATCTGGGGCATCTCCCAATGATAAGAAGACTTTGAGAAGGCTTGCTGGTAGTTTCTTTCTGAACACTGATGGTTCCTTGTATAAGAGAAACTTTAATATGGTACTCCTTAGATGCGTCGACAAGACAGAAGCAGATTTGTTAATGCATGAAGTGCACGAAGGATCCTTTGGAACCCATGCTGGTGGGCATGCCATGGCTAAGAAATTGTTAAGATCAGGATATTACTGGATCACAATGGATGCCGACTGTTGTGCCTACGCCAGAAAATGCCATAAATGCCAGATTTATGCGGATAAGGTGCATGTGCCTCCCAATCCTTTGAACATAATGTCTTCACCATGGCCCTTTGCCATGTGGGGCATTGATATGATTGGCAAGATTGAGCCAACTGCTTCAAATGGCCACAGATTCATGCTGGTCGCCATTGATTATTTCACCAAGTGGGTTGAAGCAGCCTCATATGCAAATGTTACAAGGCAAGTGGTGGCCCGATTTCTGAAGAGAGATATCATCTGTCGGTACGGAGTGCCCGAGCGAATCATTACTGATAATGGTTCCAACCTGAATAACAAAATGATGGCAGAGCTGTGCCGGGACTTCAAGATCCAACATCACAATTCTTCTCCTTACAGGCCAAAGATGAATGGCGCTGTTGAGGCGGCAAATAAGAATATCAAGAAGATTGTGCAGAAGATGGTAATCACCTACAAAGACTGGCATGAAATGCTACCGTTTGCCTTGCATGGGTACCGCACGTCAATCAGAACATCCACTGGGGCAACACCGTATCAACTTGTGTATGGTATGGAAGCAGTCCTACCAGTTGAAGTTGAGTTACCCTCTCTACGGGTACTAATGGATGTTGAACTGAGTGAAGCAGAGTGGGTTAGGGCCCGATTCGAACAACTGAGTCTGATTGAAGAGAAGAGATTGGCTGCAATCTGCCATGGGTAGTTATATCAGAAAAGAATGAAGAAGGCCTTCGATCAGAAAGTCAGGCACCGAGAGTACCAAGTAGGAGATCTTGTGCTGAAAAGAATCCTCCCTCCTCATACGGACCACAGGGGCAAATGGACTCCAAATTATGAAGGACCATTCGTGGTAAAGAAAGTTTTTTCTGGTGGAGCACTGATGCTCAGCACCATGGATGGTGAAGATTTCCCGTCCCCTGTGAATTCAGATGCAGTTAAAAAATACTTCGCATAAAAATGACCCGCTGGACACAAAAACAGAATGTAAGTCCAGGCAAAAATAGGGCATCTCGGCGAGTCAAAAACAGAATAAAAGACTCGGGCAAAAGTAAGGGAAAATAAATAAAAAAATGTACACCCGCTGAGTTGAAAAGCCACATTGGACAACTCAGGCAAAAATGGGTATCCCGATGGATTGAAAACCCGAAAGGGCGATCCATGCAAAATAAGGGAATAAGCGAACAACTGCATTCTGAATTCATCTGTATCATCTACAACTTGGTAGGTTTCGAGAAGATCAAGCTTCAATCAGAATCAACATTCTTCAGAAAGCAAGATGAGAAGAACGTTAAAAGTCATACGAGTCTCCTTAAAGCGTCATCAACACTGCCAACATTTTGTTTCTCAATTTGTAACAATCTCCTCATTCCAGGGGATTTGTGTCTTTGACTGTATCTCGCCAATTCAGGGCATATGAATTAATAAAACCATATTTTCAGTCATGTCTCGTCTTGTACATTTTTGTTTGCAAAAAAAAAATGTCTGATGTCTTAAAGAAAAAACTAATTGCATAAGAATACAGATGCTTATCTTCAAATAAAAACATGCTTGCAGGAAACATGCTTACTCTCAGAAGTATCCTAACTCCTATGACGGAATCCAGTAAGGGAAACCTCGGGATTACCTTGCACGTTTCTTTATCTTTTTCAGGATTGCAGGTATCCAGAATGCAACTTGGGGCATGTAAGCTTCATCCCAGCAAGCCGGCAAATCAACACTCAATTTTAGCACCCGAAGTGCTCTCTCCCCAGCTGAGTTGCCTTTCATGACTCCTCCCAGCTGAGTCGGCCACTTATTACATATCCCCATAAGAATGGGCAGGTATCACAGAAGATGCCCATATCCCCGGCTGAGTCAAGAAGCTACCGTAACAGAATTTCTAGGGAGGTCTTTCAGTGATTCCTCTTTTTCTCCCCAGCCGAGTTGTCATCTCGCCCTCAGCCGAGCTCAAAAGTCAGGGAACCATCCCCCCACAGAGCTCCAGCCTCTATCCAGAAGAGCAACGCATAGAAGATCACAACAGAGTGAAGAAAGCTTCTACAAACCCCAGCTGGGTCTCTCATTTATAAAGGATAGGTCTATCAATGGCCCGAATCCCCAAGCAGATATCGTATCATCAGATCTACTAATGATCTTATCCCCAGCTGGGATGTCTACTTCAAACAGATCGACCAGAGATCTTCGCAACAACGGGATCCAAGTCCCAGTTTGGTATCTTTGCATAACCATAGCATTCACATCATATTCACCCACAAAGCGTAGCATTCCGTCTAATACGGAGCATTACGGCAAAAATCAAATACATAGCATAATCATAAGTCATGTTGTGAATCAAACACTTGTAAATAATAACCATTCATCAGAATGCAGAATACTTTCCCCAAAACCCCCACCAGGGTCCCCAGCAAAAGCAGTTGCCTCACAAATCACAAACACCAGTATATACTCCCTTGACACCCATCCGTGTCATCACTCCCCAGTAAAGTCGCCTGAACACTCCTTACAAACAAAACCACCCATATTACAGATACTTCCTGACACCCGTCCGTGTCAAATCACCAGCAGAAAGCCAAAGGCATCATCTTTGCACTCACCTACTTTGTATATACACTTTCTTGACACCCGTCCATGTCATTTCCCCAGCGCAGTCGCCTACACTTTTACAACCCATATACTTGTTGATATTATTATACTCTTCTCCTTTTGACACTCGTCCGTGTCACCGTCCCCAGCAGATAAACACTCATCTATGTATGCTCATACTCACTACTCATGTTACACTCATACAGATACTCGTCCGTATCTTGTATATACCCTTCATATCCCCACAGATTCGACTTCGGTCCTTGTTCTTTGTTAACCCGTTGGTACTCGTCCGTATCATCATCTCTGAACATGCGTCCAACGTTTGTTTCTACATGATACTCGCCTGTATCATAGTCTTAGGGATGTTCGTCCGCATCTTTAATCCATACACTGTGTCAAACACTCTTGACTTCTTGAATATAAACACTCGTCTGTGTCTATCATTCCCCAGAAGAGTCCCTTCAGATTCAACACTCGTCCGTGTTCTCTGTTAAACAGTTGATACTCGTCTGTATCATCATCTTTGAATAGTGTCAGTTTTTGTTTCTACCCGATACTCGTCCGTATCGTAGTCTTAAGGATGCTCGTCTGCATCTTTAATCTATACACAGACATCTAAACACTTATACCTTTTATTTCTTGGATGTAAACACTCGTCCGTGTTTACTACTCCCCAGTAGATCGCCAACAAAGCAATTTTCTTTTTATCTGACATTCGTCCTGTGTCATGATAAACCCTGAGAGCAGCCGTACCCTGCTAGGTGGTCGTCCTCCACCTCTTGATGGTCGTCCTCCATCATGCTCATCCGATGGCCGTCCCCATCGTTGATTTTCTATCCGACATTCGTCCTATGTCATGATATTTGGCAGCCGTCCCCTGCTAGGTGGTCGTCCTCCACCTTTTTGATGATCGTCCTTCATCATTTTATCCAATGGCCGTCCCCATTGTTGATTTTGGTTATCTGGCATTCGTCCTATGTCATGATAAACCTTGAGAGCAGCCGTCCCCTGCTAGGTGGTCGTCCTCCACCTCTTGATGATCTTCCTTCATCATGCTCGTCCGATGTCCGTCCCCATCGTTTACCTTTTATCTGGCATTCGTCCTATGTCGCGATATTTTCGGCAGTCGTACCCTGCCAGGTGGTCGTCCTCCACCTTAGATGACCGTCCCTCATCTTATACCCAACAGAGCAGCCGTCCCCTGCTAGGTGATCGTCCTTCACCTTTGATGACCGTACCTCATCATCTGTTTATTTCATTTATTCTTTAACCCGATGGCCGTCCCCGTCGTGGTCCCTTTTCCCTTTCCTGATGATCGTCCTTCATCAGTTTAGCCCGATGGCCGTCCCCATCATTGGTTACCTTACTTTATGAACTTGATGGTCGTCCCCGTCATGTTTCATTAATCTCCAGAGAATTTTACAACTTTATCTTGATGGCCGTCCCCATCATAATTCTTTTTATCCCCAGCATGTCGGCCGTCCCCGTCATTGCTTTATTTCCCGCACTTTTTCAGCATGTCGGCCGTCCCCGTCATTTCTCTTTACCCAGCAGTCGTCCTCTGCTCGACGGTCGTCCTCCGTCGCCCACACTTTACAATATACTTTATTTTCTTTTGTAATCTATATCCCTTTTCTTCTTCATTCTGTGAGTGCAAATTTTGGACTGTCTTTGGTATTCAACCACAAGTTATCTTGTTTGCCTGATAAGCCGTCGCTTACATCCTGCACAGCTAACTCATGTTTGAATAGGGGCAGCTGTAAACACCCCAAATTTGCCCTCACCCATTCACACCATGGCTTGTGATCATTTCATGAAATTCTGTAATGAGATGTCCTAAGAGATGTTCCAACACTTAATAGGACATTTGACAAGTTTAATCAAAACTTAAACAGCAGGAAAAAAAAAACAACACAGAAGTTTGTTAACCCAGTTCAGTGTATAACCACACCTACATCTGGAGGCTACCAAGCCAGGAGGAAATCCACTATTAGTAATATTAATTCTAGACTTAAACCACCCTGTTTAATCTATCACTTAATACTTACCCAATGCAATTTCTACCTAAGACTCACTTAGATAAGAGTACCCTACTCACTCCCCCTCAATCACCCAGTGATCAAGTTTACAAGTTTACAGAAATTGAAGACATCCTTCAAACAATACAGCTTGATCTTACTTCACAGTTTCAATCAAGTCACAAATGCACTTTTACTTAAAAGCTCATAAAGTGGTACATAAAAACAACCTGCTATTAAAACACTAGACACCCTATTTAGTCTTCTGAAATTCGTACTCAATTCTATGAGTTTCTGTTGTTTAAATAGGTATCTGAATTTTGGGCTTTCTGTAGAATGATCCAGCCCTAATGTGCAGCAATTGTCACCTTGAATTTAGGGTTTGTTACCTCCTATATTCTAGGTGCATTAGGTCTTCTGTTTTAATCTGAATCTTCAATTTAAAACTCCCTACAGATGCGCCTTGTTCTGTTTTTATCCAGCATTAATTAATCCCAGATAGTTCTCCTTAAATATCTCTGATCTGTTAATCAATAATTAATTCTGGTAGCAGGTCTGAGATGTCTCAACATCTGTTGGGACATCCTGACAAAACTGAACTTAGTCATTTACACAATGTCCCAACATCTGATGAGACATCCTGAAATAAGTTCACATACTCTGTTTGCTAATGTCCCAACATCTGATAGGACATTCTGAACTGAATTTAACATTTCTTGTTTGGTCAAAAATTCTGCCAATTCTTAAACATCTACAAACTCCCCCTTTGGCTAATTTTTGGCTAACATCTTTCCTGGTTTTCAGAGTGCAGCAGAAGTTCTTTTTATCAGAGTATATCATTACTTTTCTGTTGATTTTTATTTGAGATTACTCCCCCTCAAACATACATGTGTCCTGTCTTTATCCAGTCTTTGTCTTTATCCAGTCTTGTTCCAACAGAAAAACTTATTCAGTTCAGAAGCAAACAAACAGAATTTTTTCATTCATTTAAACAGCAATTACATTTGATGTTGTTCTCCCCCTTGGTAGACACAAAATTAGGGGCCAAAGACACTATTTCAGTCATTACATTGCTGTCATTACATTTGCCTCACATACATTTGATCACTCAGAATCATCACTCTCAGTTCCCTCCTCAACTTCTGTCTCTTCATCAGCTTTTGTTTCTTCATCAGCAGCACTGTCTTTATCAGAGTTTGCTTTCAGATCTTCTTCATTCTCCAACCTTTGAATTATTTCCTCAAGCTTCTGCTTTCTAGCTTCAAGCTCTTTGCAGGTGCTTTTGAGTTCAGCAATTAAAGTCTTCCTGGAGATTGGATTCTTAACAGTGGATGGACTAGCAGATGTCCCAGAAGGAGCTTCAACATCTGCAGCATGATGACTGAGGAATAACTTGTAGTGAAAAGCCAGGGGGCTCCCTCTCTTGCAGGCAGTATCCTTGTCAGTTAAAATTCCAGGATATTGATTGAGTACAATACCACACAACAATGATGGAAAAGCTATTGGCAGCTTTGTTGCAGTAGAGATGGCATGTTTCATAGTCTGATCAAAAATATATGCTCCATAATCCATCTTGGTTTGAGTCCCCATAGCAAAGATGAATCTGGCCAGACCAGTTGAGATTGATGAAGTGTGATTGGTAGGCACCCAGTTTGCAGTTCCAATCCTGTTAAGCATGGCATACTTTCTAGTAAGCATGCTCACAGAGAGCTTTCCCTTCACAGGCCAAGCTTTGACCTGGTTTGCAGTGATCACCTTACAGATTTGATTATCTGTTTTCCCTAGCTCATTGGGTCCATCTGTGTCCCTTCCTAGATACTGATTAATGATTTGGGGAGAGAACTCAACACACTTACCTCTTACAAATACCTTTCTGAACTCTGAGGACTTACTATTTGAGCAATCCTCCTGAAGATTCACAATGAACTCTTTGACAAGAAGTTCATAGCAGGGAGAGAACTCTGAGACTGTCTTGAATAATCCTGCAGCAGAGATTAGGTCAATGAGTTCTGTGCACTCAAGTGCATTGCTGCTCAGTTCTCTTTCCAGGGCAACCCTTCTTTGGTACACATACTTCCATCTGTTGACACTAGAGACAAGATGAAATGATATGTTGTCCAGGGGAGCTTCTGGAACAGCAGTTGAAGCTCTTGCTGAAGTTGGTCTTTTCTTTGGAGGAGATGTTGGGACATCTGATTCAACATCTGAATCTGATGGTGTGAAAGCTTTTCTCTTCTGAGATTGGACTTTGCTCCAGGGTTTTGTTGGACCAAAGGTAGCTTTAGCTTTGCCTTTCTTTGGACTAGCCTTCTTAGTCTCAGGGATGACAGGTTCATCTTGCATCTTTCCTTTCCTGGACCTTAGTCTTTTAGCAATGCTGGGTTTCACAGATGATATGATCTCTGCATCAGACTCCTGTTCCAGATTGACTACTGGAGGAGATTGAGCAGTCTCCTCATCAGCTTGTTGATCAGCAGAAGATTGATCTTCATTTGAGTCTTTAGCCTGTTCCACAGAAACTTCTTTATCACTTTCACTTGATACCTCTTTCTTGTTCTCAGTCTGTTCAGTATCAGCATCAGATGAGTTTGCTTTCTCATCTGCATATGTTCCAACATCTGTTGGGACATCTTGTTCTGCAGCAGTGTTCTTTGTATCTTGAGCTGGTTCTTCTTGAGGTGCAGGAATGGTGTTCAAGGGAACAGAGATTCCTTTCACTACTCTTTGTTCAGAGAAAACTTGGTTGACAATCTCCTTGATGGAATCATCAACATATTTGGAGTATTTAGCATGAGAAGGAATGTCTTTAGCTTTGCTTCTGATTTGATCTTTACCTCTTTTTGGTGTTCTTGTCTTCTTAGTGTGAGGGGCGCTTCCCCTGAGCTCGTCTAATGGTGTTGATTGCATTGGTACCATAGAAATAGGAGTGGCATGAACCACGTCTTCCTGGTTGAGAACTTCATCAGCTGTTTTAGGGTTTTGAGACATTGTTGAAGAAGAAGGATGAACAGCTTTAGGGTTTATGATTTCTGAAGATTTGAGAGTTAATGTGATTCGCTTGTGATGATGTGATAAGACTCTTGATAGCTGCTTATAAGAAATTACTAAATAAGTAGCCGTTACAGTCCAAATGATTAGGAATGAAATTCCCAAGGATCTAGTCCAGACTAGCTTTGCCATCTGGAACTTATGCCATGCAATGTCATATGACATGTTGGCACATCTCATTAACTGCTAGATATCACATAAACAGATTCCAAGTTTGCCCCTTAAGTTCTCAAATTGTGTAGCATCCAATGCCTTGGTAAAGATATCAGCTAACTGCAGATCTGTAGCTACATGCTCCAATGAAATCACCTTTTCTTCTACAAGATCTCTGATGAAATGATGTCTGATATCAATATGCTTTGTCCTGCTATGTTGGATAGGATTCTTTGATATGTTGATTGCACTTAAGTTGTCACAGTACAATGTCATGACATCCTGTGGGACATTGTACTCAGTGAGCATCTGCTTCATCCAAACCAACTGAGAACAACTGCTACCTGCTGCTATATACTCAGCTTCAGCTGTAGATAAGGATACACAATTCTGTTTCTTACTGAACCAAGAAATCAGATTGTTTCCTAGAAAGAAGCATCCTCCTGAAGTGCTTTTTCTGTCATCAGCACTTCCTGCCCAATCAGCATCACAGAAGCCAGTGAGAATTGGTTTGCAACCATGAAAGTACATTATGCCATAGTCACAAGTACCATTAACATATTTAAGGATTCTCTTGACTTGATTGAGATGACTGACTTTTGGATCAGCTTGATATCTTGCACAAATTCCTACTGCAAAAGCAATGTCTGGTCTGCTAGCAGTCAAGTATAGCAAGCTTCCAATCATGCTTCTGTATAAGCTTTGATCTACATTCTCACCCTTTTCATCTTTAGTCAGCTTTAAATGTGTGGGGGCAGGAGTTCTCTTGTGAGCAGCATTTTCCATTCCAAATTTCTTGACTATGTTCTTGGAATACTTGCTTTGTGAAATAAACATTGAGTCTTCCATTTGCTTTACTTGCAGACCAAGAAAGTAGGTTAATTCACCTACTAGACTCATTTCAAATTCAGATTCCATCTGCTTGACAAAATGTTTGACCATCTTATCAGACATCCCACCAAAGACAATGTCATCAACATATATTTGAGCAATCATGACATTTCCTTCTTCATCTTTAACAAACAGGGTTTTATCAATCCCACCTTTTCTGTATCCTTGCTTGATAAGAAATGTGGTTAGTCTCTCATACCATGCCCTTGGAGCTTGCTTCAAACCATAAAGTGCTTTCTTTAGTTTGTATACATGATTTGGACAGCTTGGATCAACAAATCCTTTAGGCTGTTCTACATATACTTCTTCATTAAGATAGCCATTTAAAAAGGCACTTTTCACATCCATTTGAAATAGCTTGAACTTTAAGATACAAGCAATTCCCAACAGTAGTCTTATTGATTCAAGCCTTGCTACTGGTGCAAAGGTTTCATCAAAGTCTACTCCTTCAATTTGAGTGTATCCTTGAGCTACAAGTCTGGCTTTGTTCTTTGTAACAACTCCTTGTTCATTTGACTTGTTCTTATACACCCATTTTGTTCCAATCACATTTATGTCATCAGGTCTAGGAACAAGATTCCACACTTCATTCCTTGTGAATTGACCTAATTCATCTTGCATAGCACAAATCCAGTATTCATCAGTGAGAGCTTCCTTGATATTTTTAGGTTCTATTTTGGAAACAAAACAAGAACCTGAAATCACTTCTCTTGATCTAGTGCTCACACCTCTGTTGGGATCACCAATTATTAAATCTTTGGGATGATCCTTCTGTATTCTGATGGAGGGAGGTTTGCTTGAATCTTCTGACCTTGTATCATTTTGAGTGAAGTTATATTGATCATTCTTTTCTTCAGCTTCAATCTTGATATCAGCAGATGTTCCAACATCTTCTGGGACATCTGTAGGAGCATCATCAATTATCACATTTATGGACTCCATGATAACATTTGTTCTGTAGTTAAATACTCTATATGCTCTGCTGTTTATAGAGTATCCAAGGAAAATTCCTTCATCACTTTTAGGATCCATTTTTCTCCTTTGCTCCCTATCTGCCAGAATATAGCATTTACTTCCAAACACATGAAAGTACTTCACAGTGGGTTTTCTGCCCTTCCAGACTTCATATATTGTGGACAGGGTTCCTTTTCTCAAGGTAACTCTGTTATGGATGTAGCAGGCAGTGTTCATAGCTTCAGCCCAGAAATACAGAGGTAACTTTTTAGCATGGATCATAGCTCTTGCTGATTCTTGAATAGTTCTATTCTTTCTTTCAACAATCCCATTCTGTTGAGGAGTGATAGGTGAAGAATACTCATGATTGATTCCTTCTGAAGAGCAGAAATCTAAGAACTTTTGATTCTCAAATTCTTTTCCATGATCACTTCTTATTCTGATCACACAGCTGGATTTTTCCCTTTGCAATCTTTGACATAATTCTTTGAATACATCAAATACATCTGACTTTTCTTTGATGAAGTTTATCCATGTATATCTTGAAAAATCATCAACCACAACATAGGCATACCTCTTACCACCAAGACTTTCAACCTGCATAGGTCCCATAAGATCCATATGTAAAAGTTCCAAAACTTTGGAAGTTGTCAGATGTTGGAGCTTTGGATGGGACATCTTGGTTTGTTTGCCTATTTGACATTCACCACATATTTTGCCATCATCAATCTTCAGTTTGGGAATACCTCTTACAGCATCCATAGATATGATCTTCTTTATGCCTCTGAAATGAAGATGACCTAGCCTTTGGTGCCATAGTTTTACTTCTTCTTCTCTAGCTAGAGAACAAGTTGAAGTGGGACTGAAGTCTAATGGCTCCCACATGTAACAGTTGTCTTTTGACCTTGCACCTTTCATGACAACTTCTTGCTCTTGGTTAGTCACTATGCATTCAGTTTTTGTAAAGTTTACACTGTATCCTTGATCACATAGTTGACTTATACTGATCAGGTTAGCAGTTAACCCTTTAACTAGCAATACATCATCTAGTCTTGGAACATCTTGACAGTCCAAGGTTCCAACTCCTTTGATCTCTCCTTTAGCTCCATCTCCAAAAGTTACATACCTGGATGAATGTGATTTTAAGTTCACTAGCAGATTCTTCAACCCAGTCATGTGCCTTGAACATCCACTGTCAAAATACCAGTCTTCTTTAGCTGATACTTTCAGTGATGTATGTGCTATGTATGCAGTACTTTTCTTTGACCAGATGAGTTGAGATTTCTTTTGATGCCTCTGCCCTGTGTGTTGTTCAGCTGATCTCAAAGCTTGATTGTTGATCTGGTTCTTGGGACTGTGGCTTTGATCAGTCTGAATGTCAGCTTTTGGTCTCCAAACCTTCTTGATGACCTCTGTCTTCTGCTTAGGAGGTTGCTGATTTCTTTGATGTCTAAGCACTTTCTTGGTACCTTCTACTTTCTGTTTGGAGGGTTGCTGATACATCTGATTTGGATATCCATGTAGCTTATAACAGTGAGGTTTGATATGTCCAAATCTTCCACAGTGATGGCATCTCCATCTTTGATACTTCTTCTTCATCTTGTTCTTTCCAGAATGTTGAGACATCTGTTGGAACATTATGTTTGTCTTTGTGTTCTGATGTTGAAGCATCTGTTGGGACATCTTGTTTGACTGTGTAATTTTTGAAGTAGCTTTGCTAGAGCTGGCTTCATCTCTGTTATATCCCAGTCCACTTTTGTCCCCAGAATGTTTATTATTGCAGAGAATAGCATCCAGTGTATTTGAGCTGCTGTTCATCATTCTCACAGATTTGGACATATGTTCCAGCTTAGAATTGAGAAGAGTTACTTCACTTTTCAAGGTATCAATGATTTCTTGATCACTTGCTTTCTCCTCTTCTAGTACTTCATTCTGCTTCTTTAGCTTTATGACCTCACTGCATATTTCAGTACTTCTCTTGTACAGATCCTTGAAAGCTTGCTCAAGATCTGCATAAGTAAGCTCTCCACAGCTGGAATCACTATCATATTCACACAGTCCAGCTAAAGCAGTAATGTGCTTAGCTGATTCTTCTTCTGAATCTCCTGAGTCTTCATCAGACCAGGTCACAGAGAGTCCTTTCTTTTGCCTCTTTAAGTAGGTAGGACATTCAAACTTGATGTGTCCATATCCTTCACATTCATGGCATTTGACTCCTTTATCTTGACTGGTCTTTTCAGCATACTTTAATCTTTTGTTAGCATCATAAGGTCTTCTGTTCTCAGAGTTTGTGTTTCTTCCACTAGGTTTGGATTTTCCTTCCATTCCTCTGAGAATCTGTTTGAATTGTCTTCCAATCAAAGCAAGGTTTTCTGATAAGCTTTTATCATTTGCTGGTTCATCATCTTCTTCTTCATCTGTATTTGAAACCAAGGCTATGCTTTTGTTCTTTTTAGCATGTGTGTCATTCATTCCCATTTCAAAAGTTTGAAGGGAACCAATGAGTTCTTCAACTTTCATGGAGCATATGTCTTGAGCTTCTTCTATTGCTGTGACTTTCATGTCAAATCTTTTTGGCAAAGATCTGAGAATCTTCCTTACAAGCTTTTCATCAGTCATCTTTTCTCCTAAGGCTCCAGAAGTATTGGCTATATCCAAGATGTTCATGTAGAACTCATGAATTGATTCATCTTCCTTCATTCTCAAGTTTTCAAACTTGGTGGTGAGAAGTTGAAGTCTTGACATTTTTACTTTTGATGTTCCTTCATGAGTTGTCTTGAGGGTATCCCACACATCTTTGGCCAGCTCACAATGATGCACCAGTCTGAAAATATTTCTATCAATGCCATTGAATAAAGCATTTAGGGCTTTTGAGTTGCCTAGTTCTGAATCTTCTTCCTCTTTACTCCATTCTTCTTCAGGTTTCAGAACTTTTGATCCATCTTTGGTGTCTTGAACAGGATGTTTCCATCCAACATTTACTGCTCTCCATGCCCTGTTGTCAAGTGATTTTAAGAATGCAATCATTCTTGGCTTCCAGTAGTCATAATTAGATCCATCCAGAATAGGTGGTCTATTTACTGACCCTATATCTCTGTCCATGTTACAGAATTTGTTTTCCCTAGATCTCACCCAGTATAAACAGGCAGGGTGCCTGCTCTGATGCCAATTGAAATTCTGTAATGAGATGTCCTAAGAGATGTTCCAACACTTAATAGGACATTTGACAAGTTTAATCAAAACTTAAACAGCAGGAAAAAAAAAACAACACAAAAGTTTGTTAACCCAGTTCAGTGTATAACCACACCTACATCTGGAGGCTACCAAGCTAGGAGGAAATCCACTATTAGTAATATTAATTCTAGACTTAAACCACCCTGTTTAATCTATCACTTAATACTTACCCAATGCAATTTCTACCTAAGACTCACTTAGATAAGAGTACCCTACTCACTCCCCCTCAATCACCCAGTGATCAAGTTTACAAGTTTACAGAAATTGAAGACATCCTTCAAACAATACAGCTTGATCTTACTTCACAGTTTCAATCAAGTCACAAATGCACTTTTGCTTAAAAGCTCATAAAGTGGTACATAAAAACAACCTGCTATTAAAACACTAGACACCCTATTTAGTCTTCTGAAATTCGTACTCAATTCTATGAGTTTCTGTTGTTTAAATAGGTATCTGAATTTTGGGCTTTCTGTAGAATGATCCAGCCCTAATGTGCAGCAACTGTCACCTTGAATTTAGGGTTTGTTACCTCCTATATTCTAGGTGCATTAGGTCTTCTGTTTTAATCTGAATCTTCAATTTAAAACTCCCTACAGATGCGCCTTGTTCTGTTTTTATCCAGCATTAATTAATCCCAGATAGTTCTCCTTAAATATCTCTGATCTGTTAATCAATAATTAATTCTGGTAGCAGGTCTGAGATGTCTCAACATCTGTTGGGACATCCTGACAAAACTGAACTTAGTCATTTACACAATGTCCCAACATCTGATGAGACATCCTGAAATAAGTTCACATACTCTGTTTGCTAATGTCCCAACATCTGATAGGACATTCTGAACTGAATTTAACATTTCTTGTTTGGTCAAAAATTCTGCCAATTCTTAAACATCTACATTTCATATGCATAAACTCAATCATACCATCTCATATCACATTTTTTATTCACTGCATAGGTTCTAAGTCATCTGCATCTAGGGTTTGTGATCTGAGCAATCCAAGAGCTTCTTGAGCCACTCCAAAGTCCATCAATCACTTCAAATAGGTCTATGTGTGTTCAAGTATCATATTATATCCTCTCAAAGTCAAAAATGTCAAAGAATCACAAAGAACTGAGAATGGTATGGAAGCAGAGCCAGGCTTGACTACACAGGTGACCTACAATTAGGGTTTTGATTTCAAAGGCCATAACTCCAAATTTTTTGGTCATTCTTGTTTCTATTGGTCTCTATATGGTATAGGGAGTATTCATATCAATTTTCATGAAGAAATTCCATAGGGAAGTCATCTGATCAAGAGTTGACTTTTCAAGCAAGTTAGTGCAAAATCAGGGCATCTGAGGCCCCCAATGACCCAACCAAAGGGCATTCTTCATCATTTTGATTGTATATGATCTTTATTTGATCATGGAAGATGTTATAAGCTTACAAAATTCAAGAATTTCAAGTCTTTTGCAAAGTTGACTTTTTGGGCAAGTTTGACTTTTAATGAAATTGTCATTTTAGGCAACTTTTTCAACCTTTACTTTTTGATTCAAAAAAGCTTCAAATGAAAAAACTTTGGTCATGAAAGTTGTATAATGGATCATTCCCTTTTCAAAAAGTACAAGAACATGACCAAATTCATTTTGGATCAAAAGTTATGGCTTGTCAAAGTTGGCAAAAATCACTAAATTTCAAGTTATGCACCAAAGAGGCAAAGTTGCAAATTCACTTCTCAAGGCAAATTGGGCTGTCAAATGCATTTCTAAACTTCACCATATGATCATACAACACATAAAAATCAGAATGGGCCAAGAGATCATTCACTTTTGTGGCCTATGGAGCAAGACTTTTTCATGAAAAGCAAAGGCAAGGCAAGTTGCAAAACTCATCATAAGACACAACCCACTTGCTTGCTAGCCTGCTGAGCCACCCTAGGCCTCTCCCCTCATCATGCTGCGCAGGACACACTCCTTGTACTTGGCTAGAAAGTAGCCCATGCCTTCTTACACCAACTTTGACATTTTGGCAAAAGCACCCATACCAATCAATAAAGCACATGTCACTTCATCTGACCAATGGCATTTGTTTATACAAAGAAAATGCAAGCCAAACACAACAAGAAGCAAGCCTGAAACACACAACAAGACAGCATTCTCATTTTCCACCCCTTGTGCAAAAATCTTTTGAAACTGCTTGCACAAGTCACAAACACACAAACAAACTCCACAGAACACATCACCACATCCTCCTGATCATTTCCCTGCCTTCATCCACCCTTGAAACCTCACATAAGCCAGATACGATTTCTTCCCCCCTTTGAAAAGAACTCAAGCAAACTCTCAAACCAGCCATTGCAAACTTCAAACAAACCTTGCAAGCTTCTTAGGAGGATCAGTGGAGTAGATTTGAGCCAAAGAAGCAGCCTGAAAGCTCTGGAATCGAAAGCTCCATCTCAGGTATCATCCAAAAACATTTTTCCAGAGCTTGTATTTTAAGTTACAAACTGATTCTATGTGATGTGCTGATCATTTTAAGCTTTGAATCATTAAAAATGGTTGCGTGTGTAGGATGTATTTGATCTCTGAAATTTCTGTTTTGTTTTCCGTTTTGATTCGTGTCTCATGATCCAGTGGAAATGAATGGGTTTTGGGGTGGGGTTTAGGTTTAGTGATGATTAATGATTGATTCTGGAGAGTTTGGCACGTTTTCATGGCATATTGAGAGAGATTGAAGGATGAGATAGCCGGAGAAGACGACCGGAACAGTGTTCCGGTCGCCTGAGAGTGATTAGGGAAAGATTAGGGCTTAATCATTTAATTAGCAAATTTGAATCTCAGCCCTTGGATGTGGCGCCAAGTCTCTTCCCGCGCGTGTGAGTTCAAACCATGGCCCTTGGATGTGTTGACTTTTCCATTTTCAGATTAAATTCATTTTATTTTTCATATTAATTCATTTCTTTTCTCCATTTTATTTAAAATAGCAAAACAATTTTAAAAATTCTGAAAATTTTTGTACACACTTTTATTAATTTTCAGAAACCAAAAATATTTTTATTTTTATTTTTTGCATTAAAAAATATTTTTAAATCATTTAAAAGTTTATTTTTAATTAATTAATGAGAATTAATTAATTAAAAATACTTTTAGGTATTTAAAAATCACAAAAAAATTCATGAAACTTTCATAATCATTTAGAAACATTGTCCAACCTTCAAACCAAATTTCTTTTTTGATCTTGATGTCTTTTGAGAATTTTTCATGGAATTAAAATCATTTCAAGGCATTATTTTGATCCAAACTTCAAAAAATCATTTCTGCCTAACCTTTGAGAGTTGGACTTTGATTCTTCTTGCATTGCATTGTGTTTAGCATGTAGTTTGTGAGATTAAATTGGTTTGATTTGATCTTTAATTTTCCATTTGTTTGGCATTTTTTTTGTTAAGGTACCTTAAAACCCTAGAAAACTTAGAAAATTCATAACCCTAATTAGGTTAAGAGTTGGAACCTCTCCTTTGGGCAGTGAGTTAGTATAGGATTAGGGTCCCTTTGAGTGAATTTTCAATTTTTTATCTTGATGTTTGCTTCTGATTTTGATTTTTGTTTGGTGCATTGATCATAAACCCTAATTTGGGGCTTCCTTTTGCATACATCTTGCATTTGCTTGCATACCATGACTTGCCATGACATTTTATGCATCCATTTGATTCATTAGACATCTTAAGACATATGAGAATCATGTTTGATCATTGCATCATGTATTTGCCATGTTGTATGTCATTTGAATTCCATAACTGTTCATGTGTGTTCATGGTTCTAAACTTGCTCCATTTGCATCCATTTGTTCATGTGATCACCCCCATGTCTTGATTCATGTTTGCATAATTGCATAGCATCATTGTCATCTCATATATGCTTCTGGTTTTGGTTTGCGTCATGCCATTTCATTCCATTTTGCATTGCATTGCATTCCTTTCACTAACTTTTCAGGTGGTAAGCAACTTTGAGAAGTGAATTTGCCTTCACTTCTCACAATCTCTTTTCATCTCTCTTATGCATCATTGCTGCATTTTACTTTGTGTTTGAGATTGAGCTTGATCTTTCTTCTCTTCTCACTTTCTTTCCTCAAGTGACTTGCCTTCTTAAATGAAGCAAGTTACTTTGCTTCTCCTGATCCTTTCATCTGCTTCCTGGTGGTTCCATTGAAGATTTCTCTTGTTAACCCAACAAACCTTAGGAACAACCAAGCATGAAAATGATTAGGGTTTTGATTAGTCCCCCCACTTAGTTTTACCTTTGTGTCTCTTTGAGTCTTCTCTTCTCACCTCATAATCAGGGACTAAACCCTAAAGGCTTTAAGGCTTTGTGATTAAGCTCATGCCTGCATCCTTCTATTAGGATGGAGTGTATAACTTTAATCCTAAGTGTTAAACCCTTAATGTGTTTAACTCCTTTTAATCAATCCACTTAATAATCATCAAGACATCAAGCTTGTAACTTGGGCCTTGCATTAGGGTTCTAATTCTTCCTTAATTGGTTAAGAAGGACTAACCCTAATGTTAATGGACAAGTCCCCCTCAAGTTGTCTTACAAATCATAAAATTCACTTCATCATCTTACCATTAACTAAAATCCATCTAATAAAGGCTTGTTTTGTCATGAGTTTAATCCCTAATCATGGATTAAGTTGAGGAGCTTTCCTCAGCTTAAACATTCTCATCTATTATCCTTCTATTAGGATGGTGTAATGAGTCTGTTTAATCCTTGATTATGGCTTAACCTCATTACTTAACACTAAGCAAAAACCGCAAAAACATCTAAATAATCACAAGTAGGTTAATGATCTTAATCCTACATCAAGGTGATTAAGTGTGAGAATCTGACTTCACACTTAAGGTATTCTCATTACCCCTAATCAGAGGGAAGATGTGATGAGTTTACTAACCCATTGGTTTAGGCTTAAGCTCATTAACTTATGACAAATTTCCAAAAGCAATAAAAGACTGAAAACACAAAAACAAACAATAATCGTCTCCTTCGGGATTCTTTTCTCATCACCTTCACTCACAACCGAGAACTTGCTTCTTCCGTCTAACGCAAGACAGTTTGCACCTGAGCCAGACAGGTCATACACTTGAGCATAGACAAGTAAGCAGTTCACAAGTCAATTCATCTTTCAGTCTCTTTGGGTCGAACTACGGTGTTCTGACTTCCTCATTGCACGAGAGGATACGTAGGCATAACTTAACGGTTATCGAACAAAAGTCTCTGTATATTCCCCCTCCTTCCAGCATTATTCTTTAAAGCCTCATGATCTTGAGCATCTTATTCCTTTTCTTACACTGACACTGTATATATCACACTTCACACTTCTTTTACACTGACACCTGTACATTCTTTTTCCAGCTATTTTATACACAAATTGCACTGACACTACCCCTTTAAAACACAAATCTTTCAAGCGTGGATCCCGTCGAGTACGACGGACAATCTGGGTGCTAAAACCTTCCCAGGTTGTAACCAACCCCCTTTCTCAGTCTCTCTGGTTCGCAACCGTCTTATCCATATCTTTCCAGGTTTATGCAGCATTACCTTTCCTCCGGGATAAAAATGCCTAGCTGGCGACTCTATTCATCTCCAGTGAGTTCACGGCTGTGTGTTCTCATTGTCCCTTTCGCCGACCGTTCGCGTCTGTATCTTTATCTGGGCCTGGTCCCCACTTATCGGGAGCGACAATATGATTGGTGAGATCAAGCCTACTGCTTCTAATGGGCATCGTTTTATCCTGGTTGCTATTGATTACTTCATGAAGTGGGTGGAGGCAGCTTCATTTGCATCTGTTACCAAAAATGTTGTGGCTCGATTCATTAAGAATAATCTCATATGTAGGTATGGCATCCCTGAAAGTATTATTACTGATAATGGCTCTAATCTGAACAACACTATGATTACTGATCTCTGCACACAGTTCAAGATTAAGCATCACAACTCTTCTCCGTATCGTCCAAAGATGAATGGGGCAGTTGAAGCTGCTAATAAGAACATTAAGAAGATTATACAGAAGATGACTGTTACTTACAAGGATTGGCATGAGATGTTACCATTTGCTCTTCATGGTTATCGTACTACAATACGTACTTCAACAGGGGCAACTCCATTCTCCTTAGTCTATGGTATGGAAGCAGTTCTGCCCATTGAAATTCAGATCCCCTCCTTAAGAATTATGAAGGATGCAGGCTTGGATGAAGATGAGTGGATTCAGACTCGACTTGACCAGATAAATTTGATTGATGAGAAGAGGCTAGCAGCAGTTTGTCATGGCCAGATGTACCAGAAGCGAATGATCAAAGATTTTAATAAGAAGGTTAAGCCAAAGGTATATCAGGCTGGTGACTTGGTAATCAAGTGTATCATATTACCACAGGGTGATCCTAGGGGCAAGTGGACTCCTACATATGAAGGACCATTTGTGGTCAAAACAGTGTTTTCAAGAGGTGCCATGATACTTACTACTATGGATGGTGAAGACTTCCCGCAACCTGTAAACGCAGACATAGTTAAAAAATACTACGCATAGAAAGAGACCCGCTAGGTTGACTGGCCTAGGCAAAAATAAGGGCATCCCGGCAAACCAAAAGGGTTTGGGCAAAAATTAGGGATATATATAAAAAAAAATGTACACCCGGCAAGTCGAAAACCTGAAAAGGCGGCTTGGGCAAAAAAGGGTATCCCGGTGGATTGAAAACCTGAAAAGGCAATCCAGGAAAAAGTTAGGGATTAAAGCGTATGACTATGTCTCGTTTGGATCACCCATGAAACTGCAACCAGTGGTACTACTTACTCAAGCTCGAATAGATAAAGCTCAAACCAATCGTTTCCGTTTCAACAGCCGAAGATGAGATACTTGAAGATAATGGCAATAGTAGAATTGGAACTCAATAGGATTACTTCCCACATAGCTGATTTTCTTTGTTTTAAAGAAAAAAAATTTCGACGAATTCCTCTTACTAGGATTTCTGTCTCCTTGTACAAACCTACCTATGTATAGGTCATTTTTTGATATAAAAAAAATTCCATCTTTGAATCCAGATTTACTTTTACCCTATTTACATAAGCGAAACGTCCATTGGTTGTGTTTGAATGTATGTATGCTTTTGAATATGATTGATGTTTACCAGAAATGCATAAATGCTTAATATGATTGATATTTACCAGAAATGCATGAAAATGCAGTAATAGTATTTACTAAGTGTAACACGGTGGGAGAACTGACTTTAGTTATGTTGCGGATAGCAAGAGTCGTCACCGACTTTTATTTTATCCAAAGGAAAGGCATAAAAGAACAGGAAAGACCTTTTAAAAGATTTTTGGGTCCGGGGGGTAGGTTATGTAAATGGAAGGTATTAGCACCCTTTACATCCATGGTTATCCATGGGCTCTTAGTTACTTAGCTCACTTTGAATTGTTTTTGAAAATGTGAAGTGTGTGAATAGAAATTTTCATAAGAGTTTGATAATGATCCATGTACGGATGCGTAAAAAACTTGTGTTTGAAAATTGTTTGAAATTTGTGAAGTATTTGAGAAATTTTTGAATAGTGAGCAAGTAACTATGAGAAACCTACCCTAAAGTTTAAATCTTTCTGTTCTTTATCCTTTAAATGGTAAGACTATCCCTATTATTAAGGAATAGGTAGTCATTACCTTGGATGTAAGGGACAAGTGAGGGTCATCTGTTAATATAGGCAACTGTAGGGTGTATTAAGCATTTTTGGAGGGACTGTCATCATTATTCGAGAGGGACAAGATCTTTACGAAGGCAACCATTAAGGGACTTGATCTTTTATTGTTAAGGGACTAGATGACTTTCTTTTTAAGGGACTTTTGCTTTATACACCCCACTTGACCTTGTGATTAGGCAACATTGAGAGGCAACCCTAGAAAGTGAGATGGCGATCAAAGATCGACTTACGTGTGTGAGTGTACAATTTTATATTTATCTTTTGAATTAAGTGATCTAAATCAATTTTAAATAACATACATGTTTACACTCCCTACTTTTACTAACCATGGCATAAAAAATAAATAATTTAAATATTACAAAAATTTTACATCCAGGAGCAATTACATAAATAATAAAACAATTAAAATAAATAATCAAGATAAATAAATAAGCAATAAAAAAATAAATAAGCTATTAATTAGGTTAATAGAAAATAATAGTAATAATCACAATTTAAAAATAAATAGGGTTAGTGACAAAATAATTATAAGAAATAAGAGGTTAGTACAAATATACAAAAATATGTAGAATTTAAAATAACATTTTTTAAATTAAATAAGCAATTTTTAAGAATTTTTAAGAAATAAATGATAAAGGAATTATAATAATGATAATACACAATATAATAATCATTTTACAAAAAAAGAACAAAATTAATTATTTAATTAAGTATTAGAAAAATTAATTAAGTTAATATTTAAATAAGAATTAGGGTTTTTTTTAAAAAAATGTTATGATTAAATTAGAGTTTGCAAAAATAAATTAAATTTTATATACACCAAAATATAAATCTAATTATTATAATATACATTTTTTAATCTATTTATATTATGTTCATTAATATTTAATTAAAAGAAAATAAAAGAATTATAAAACAATTAAGTTAAGAAAAACAAAAAAAATGATAAAACTCACCTGCTGGAGCCTGGGGTCGAACCCAGGTCTCCCAGCCTTCACCAACAATCACCAACCAACTGAGATGCATGTGCAGCGTGTCTTTGAAACGAGTAATGAAAATAATATAGTAAACCTGTTGATTAAAAAGATTTTAAACAAAAAAATGAGTGACCCGGGAATCGAACCCTGGTCCTTGGTCTCAAACGCCCATGTACAAAACCAACTGAGCCACGCTCTCACTTGCAACATATATCCAGGAAGAAACAATAAAATATTATACTTTTAATTTGAATTTTTCCTGCGCGCCAAAAGATCATCTCCTACCTCTGGATTTCGCAGGTTTACCTGCGAATTTTGATGGGGATTTACCTGCGATTTTACCTGCACTCAAAAAACCTGCGAAATTCAAACACTAACAAAACAGCAAAATTTCATGAAATTGATTACACCATTGAATTCCTAATAAGATTTTCAGTCATTCTATGTCTTTAGAATTCATTTATCTTGGCTAGATAATGGAACCCTAAATGAAGCCGCAAACCCTAAACATGGTGAATTTCCAATCCTGCATCAAAACTTACAACCAAGCACCCAAAATTCATCTAAATTACTCAACAAACAATGTTATAAACTCAAATTCGATTAATCATGCACTAAATTAAGGAATCGAAACAAAATGCATTTGGCACAAAATGATTCGGTTTTCATAGTTCATGAGGTTTGGGATGCATATGAGTGATGATACATGATCAGTGAGGTCCAAGAATTCTTCTTGTGTCCTTAAAATACCTTAAAAAGCTTTGTATGGATGAATCCGAATTTGAGTTGTTGGATGTTTTTTTTTTATTTGTGAAACTTACTCTTGGAAGCTGCCAATTCGTGCTTGTCATTAGGGTTGTCTTGTATACTTATAGAATGATCAATTTAGGTCAAAAAATTGGATACTTGTGTAGAAGATTTGATCCAAAAAGATTTAAAATGATAAGCCTTTAAAAGTCAAATATTTGTGTATAAACACTTGCTATTTTAAGACAATCATCATAACTCCCATATCAATTTAATCCAAGACATAATTATGATTTTCTAGAAGCTTAATCATATTTAAATCTTTGATTTTTATATTTTATTTTAATTTAAAATGATTTTAAATGAATTAAATCAAAATAAATCAAAATAAAATAATAAAATATCTGATTTTTGATGACTTGGGTCGTGCATGAAGTTATAGTGTGGATTGGGTCATCATTTGGCAAGCCCATTTGGAAGAAATTGGTTTTAGACCTCCATTTTCTTCATAAACCAACCCAAAATTTCCCAACTTTGCAAGGGCACATATCCCTCAATTTTAGTGGTATGAGGGTGTTCTTGGACATTTTGGAAAGCTTGAAGAGTCCTCTAACCAACCCCACTGGTTTCATGTCCATATCCTTTACCAATCTCAAGTTATGCCCTTTTGAAGTTGTTGACTTTTTGTTGACTTTCAAAAGGACCTATAATGTCTTAGCTCATACCTTCCAAATGAAGCATTTTTGGGCTTGGCTTGTGAGACACAAAGTTGTAGATAATTCAATTTCCTTCAAAATTAGATTTGGATGGAGACTTGGTGATGAAGCATGTGAAAGTTATGGCTGGTCAAAGTTCAGTTGACTTTTACTGAGGAAACCCTAATTTAGAAACTCCTGATTCTTGATGATCTGGAATCTCCTTGATGAATCATGATCAATCCTTGATCAAATGATGAATTTTACTTCATATACTTGATGTTGGAAAATAATCATGAAGTTTGACTTTGGTTTGACCACTGTTGACCTCAGTTTGACTTTTTAACTACTTTGACTGATTTTAACTTATCTGATCATCTGACTGAGCAAACTTTTGAGAAAAGTCTTGAAACTTGTCATGGGGGTTCTTACACACATATGAGATATTATGAAGCTCACTTGAAGTCTTGGAAGTTCATTTAGCCTGATTAAAGTCAAAACCCTAGTTTTGGATGCACTGCTTAGGAAGTGCATTGTCTGAGGGAATTGTCAACTCTTCTGACCAATTGTGAACTTTGTGAACCTTGTGAACCATCATAAGATGTCTTGTGAACCTTGTGAACCTCATGGGAGGTCTTGTGAACCTTGTGAACCTCATAAAGTGACTTGTGGACTTCATGAACCTCATGAAAGGTTTTGTAAGCATTGTGAATCTTGTGAACCTTGTGAACCTCATAAAGTGACTTGTAGACTTCATGAACCTCATGAAAGGTTTTGTAGGCATTGTGGATCTTGTGAACCTTGTGAACCTTCTTAGCACACAAAGTTTTGTATTGTGAGGGCAAATTTTGGGGTGCAACAGCTGCCCCTGTTCAATTTTCTGAAACCTGAGGGGTTAGATTGGTATATGTGCCAATCGTGACCTGGAAGGTTGAAGGGGATTGAACACAAAAGCCCAAAAATTTGCACTCACCGGTGCGTAAACTGATACTGATGGTTGGTTGTATATGCTTGAGTGGGCTTAAAGATTCCACTTGGAGAAAAGTTCTTCAAATACATCTCTTGGAGGATAAAGCAGTCCAAAATATGAAGGTATAATGATAGCTTTCAGGAGGATAAAGCAGTCCTGAAGGATGATATGCTTTCAGGAGGATAAAGCAATCCTGAGGTAATGATGATAGCTTTCAGGAGGATAAAGCAATCTTGATACAATGATAAGCTTTCAGGAGGATAGAGCAATCCTGACGTGGTAATATGCTTTCAGGAGGATAAAGCAATCCTGATGTAGTGATATGCTTTCAGGAGGATAAAGCAATCCTGAGGTATAAGAAGCTGTCAGGAGGATAAAGCAATCCTGAGGTAATAATGAGATTTCAGGAGGATAAAGCAATCCTGATGTAATAGTGTGCTTTCAGGAGGATAAAGCAATCCTGAGGTATAAGAATATGATTTCAGGAGGATAAAGCATTCCTGAGGGATGATAGGCTTTCAGGAGGATGGAGCAATCCTGATAGTCACAAGCTGTTGGTGAAGTTTGTTTGCTGGAGAATTAACCTGAAAACAAGGTAGCATTCTATATAGTAGCATTAGTTTATGCATTATGTATGCATGTATAGTATGATGCACCTAAATAATGTGTTATGTATCTATGGATATGTATGTTATGGTATGATGTAAATGATGTATGTATGATATGATACTGCCTGAAGCGTCCGGATATCTTCGTATAATAACTGCTGGCCAGGGAAAATAAATCCCGATTCGTTGTTGAAGAATATGAGGAACTTAGTCCTGTCTTGTTTGATAATATATTATACATAACCTCCCGTAGGCTGGGGATAGCAAGGTATACATAACCTCCCGTCTGCTGGGGATAGCAAGGTATATGTAACCTCCCGTCTGCTGGGATAGTAAGGTATACATAACCTTCGTCTTCGTTCGTCGTACTCTTATTGGAAAGTAAATTCCCAAATATCCGTATGAGGATAAAAGAGATGGATATAAATTCCAGGGAAGATGTGACTTTATGAAGATGGATTTGTCCCACTGAGGGTTTGTAGCTTTTTTGTTGAGATGAACCGGCGAAGCTTCGTTGAAATCCTTCCCTCGTTCGTCCTTAGTAAATACTATTACTGCATTTTCATGCATTTCTGGTAAACATCAATCATATTTAAGCATTCATGCATTTCTTGTAAACATCAATCATATTCAAAAGCATACATACATTTCTTGTAAACATCAATCATATTCAAAAGCATACATACATTCAAACACAACCAATGGACGTTTCGCTTATGTAAATAGGGTAAAAGTAAATCTGGATTTGAAAATGGAATTTTATTTATATCAAAGAGTGACCTATATATGGGTAAGTTTGTACAAGGAGACATAAACCCTAGTAAGAGGATTTTGTCATAAAATTTTACAAAACAAAGAAAATCAGCTATGTGGGAAACAATCCTATTGAGTTTCAATTCTACTATTGCCATTATCTTCAAGTATCCCATCTTCTGCTTGTTGAGACGGAAACGATTGGATTGAGCTTTATCTGTTTGAGCTTGAGTAAGTAACACAACTGGTTTCAGTTTCATGGGTGATCCAAACGAGATATGGTCATACGCTTTAATCCCTAACTTTTGCCTGGATTGCCCTTTCAGGTTTTCAATCCACCGGGATACCCTTTTTTGCCCAAGCCGCCTTTTCAGGTTTTCGACTTGCCGGGTGTACATCTTTTTATATATATCCCTAATTTTTGCCCAAACCCTTTTGGTTTGCCGGGATGCCCTTATTTTTGCCTAGGCCTGTCAACCTAGCGGGTCTCTCTTTATGCGTAGTATTTTTTAACTATATCTGCGTTTACAGGCTGTGGGGAGTCTTCACCATCCATAGTAGTAAGTATCATGGATCCTCATGAAAACACTGTCTTGACTACAAATGGTCCTTCATATGTAGGAGTCCACTTGCCCCTAGGATCACCCTGTGGTAATATGATACGCTTGATTACCAAATCACCAGCCTGATATACCTTCGGATTAACCTTCTTATTAAAAGCTTTGATCATTCGCTTCTGGTACATCTGGCCATGACAAACTGCTGCTAACCTCTTCTCATCAATCAAATTTATCTGGTTAAGTCGAGTCTGAATCCACTCATCTTCATCCAAGCCTGCATCCTTCATAATTCTTAAGGAGGGAATCTGAACTTCAATGGGCAGAACTGCTTCCATACCATAGACTAAGGAGAATGGGGTTGCCCCTGTTGAAGTACGTATTGTGATACGATAACCATGAAGAGCAAATGGTAACATCTCATGCCAATCCTTATAAGTCACAGTCATCTTTTGTATAATCTTCTTAATGTTCTTATTAGCAGCTTCAACTGCCCCATTCATCTTTGGACGATACGGAGAAGAGTTGTGATGCTTAATCTTGAACTGCGTGCAGAGATCAGTAATCATAGTGTTGTTCAGATTAGAGCCATTGTCAGTAATAATCCTTTCAGGGATGCCATACCTACATATGAGATTATTCTTAATGAATCGAGCCACAACATTCTTGGTAATAGATGCAAATGAAGCTGCCTCCACCCACTTAGTAAAGTAATCAATAGCAACCAGGATGAAACGATGTCCATTAGAAGCAGTAGGCTTGATCTCACCAATCATATCAATGCCCCACATGGCAAAAGGCCAAGGAGCAGTCAACACATTCAATGGTGATGGAGGTATATGTACTTTATCATCATAAATTTGACACTTGTGACATGTTCTGGAGTGTTGATAGCAATCAGCTTCCATGGTAGACCAATAGTAACCTCCTCTCAATATCTTCTTTGCCATGGTATGTCCACTAGAATGAGTGCCAAAGATCCCATCATGCATATCTTCCATGATCTCAATTGCTTCCTTCTTATCCACACAACGAAGTAAAGTTGAATCATGATTGCGCTTATACAGAATGCCATTACTCAAAAAGAACTTAGCAGAAAACTTTCTCAGAAATTTCCTATCTTTGACAGATGCCCATTCAGGGAACTCCTGAGCTTCAAGATATCTTTTCACTTCATGGAACCAAGGCTTCTCTTCTGCCCCTTCTGTGTCAATCTCATTGCAGTATGCAGGCTTTTCAAATCTGTCAATAGTAATCTTGGGAGCTTCATCATCCCAGCTGATCTCAAACATAGATGCCATGGTGGCTAAAGCATCTGCCAACTGATTCTCTCTCCGTGGAATATGTCCAAAGGTAATCTCTTTGAAATGTGGGATCAAGGACAACACATGCTCTCTGTAGGGAATGAGTTTATCATGCTTGGTATCCCAATCTCCTTTAATCTGACTAACTACCAGGGCTGAATCTCCATACACGTCAAGGAATTGAATCTTCATATCAATAGCAGCTTTAATACCCAGAATACATGCCTCATACTCAGACATGTTATTGGTACA
Source organism: Lathyrus aphaca (assembly GCA_963966055.1). Taxonomy (NCBI): domain Eukaryota; kingdom Viridiplantae; phylum Streptophyta; class Magnoliopsida; order Fabales; family Fabaceae; genus Lathyrus; species Lathyrus aphaca. The sequence goes on along the minus strand of OZ014520.1, from coordinate 29,248,785 downwards.
ATAGAAACAAAGTCTGGCAGTAATAGGGGTATGACAACCTTCAGGGGAACTAATCACAACACCAACACCATTACCAAGTGCATTGGAAGCACCATCAAAAACCATAGTCCATCGGGATCCTTGTTCAGGTCCGTCATATTGTCCAGGTTTTTTGGTAATAATCATAATGTCTTCATCGGGGAACTCAAAACTCATTGATTGGTAATCATCCACTGCTTGATGAGCCAAATGATCAGCCACAACACTTCCTTTAATGGCCTTCTGAGTAGTATACTGTATATCATATTCTGTCAAGATCATTTGCCATCTTGCAATTCTTCCGAAGAGAGCAGGTTTCTCAAATATGTACTTGATTGGATCCATCTTTGAAATCAACAAGGTAGTATGAGTCAACATATACTGTCTTAGTCGGCGAGCAGCCCATGCCAAAGCGCAGCAAGTTTTCTCGAGCAGTGAGTATCTTGTTTCACAGTCGGTAAACTTTTTGCTAAGGTAGTATATTGCCTGCTCTTTTCGATCAGACTCGTCATGTTGCCCTAACACACACCCCATTGAGTTGTCTAACACAGTTAAGTACATAATCAAGGGTCTTCCATCAACTGGTGGCATCAAAATTGGTGGTTCCAGCAGATATCTCTTGATTTCATCAAAGGCAGTTTGGCACTCATCATTCCATTCCATCACCTGATCTTTCTTCAACAACTTGAAGATTGGCTCACAGATGGCAGTTAATTGGGAAATAAATCTTGCAATGTAATTCAATCGTCCCAAGAAACCCCTAACCTCCTTTTCAGTACAGGGAGCTGGCATCTCTCGTATAGCTTTTACTTTTGCAGGATCCACTTCAATACCTTTTCCACTGACTATGAAACCCAGGAGCTTACCAGATCTAACTCCAAAAGTACACTTGTTTGGGTTCAGTCTCAATTTGTATTTCTTCAACCTCTCAAACAATTTATGCAAATGATCAAGATGTTGCTCTTCATTCTGGGACCTGGCTATCATATCATCCACATATACCTCAATCTCATGATGAATCATATCATGAAACAAAGCCACCATAGCACGCTGATATGTTGCCCCTGCATTCTTCAAACCAAATGGCATCACTTTATAACAAAAAGTGCCCCACTGTGTAACAAATGTTGTCTTCTCCATATCTTCAGGAGCCATCTTGATTTGATTGTAACCATAGAAACCATCCATAAAAGAGAATACCTTGTGCTGAGCAGTGTTGTCTACCAGAACATCAATATGAGGAAGTGGAAAGTCATCTTTGGGGCTGGCCTTGTTCAAATCCCTGTAGTCCACACACATACGTACCTTACCATCTTTCTTAGGAACCGGTACCACATTTGCAACCCACTGAGGATAAGAAGTCACTGCTAAGAACCCTGCATCAAACTGTTTCATTACTTCTGCCTTGATCTTCTCTGACATTTCAGGACGCATGCGACGAACCTTCTGTTTCTTTGGACAACAATCTTCTTTCACTGGTAAACGGTGAACCACAATGTCTGTATCCAACCCTGGCATATCTTCATAAGACCAAGCAAAGATCTCCACATAGTCACGTAACATCTGAATCAATTTGCTCTTGACACTATCCTCTAAATCAGCCCCTATCTTGACCTCTTTCCTGTTCTCTTCAGTTCCCAGGTTCACAACTTCGACTGGCTCTTCATGTGGCTGTATAGCTTTCTCTTCTTGTTGTAACAACCTAGCAAGCTCTACAGGTACTTCACAATCGTCCTCATTTCCGTCTTCAGTTTGATAGATCGGATTCTCGAAATTATAATTGGCAATAGTAGAACTGTTATCAACATGATCCAGAGTGGATGAGGATCTGCATATTAGTGATGTGGGTGTGTGTAAGAACACATAGTTGATAAAGCAACAAAATGAAAGAAAAGAAAAGACAAGGAACACAATATTTACGAAAACGAAACGTCCACTGATTTTTATTGAATGAAGTATGCAAATGAAATGACAGCCCGTAACAAGCACACCATTGTGCCCCGGGTAAGGCACAAGGCTTAAGAGTTCAATTGTTCAAGAAATCACAAACTTAAAACAACAACACAGTAATAGTATTTACTCCTGACTAAAGGAGATAGGGATAACATCTTCAGCTTTCCAATTATTGAGTCCAACACCCACAGTAGGAAAAATCCAAGCATCCAGGTTGTAGTCTTCATCATAGTCACCCACAACATTGATCTGATCTTTCATAACCCCTTGATTGGTGATACGAACAGCACGAGCATGACGAACAGCCTTCTGGGACTCTGCGGTGAAACCCAAACCAAACTTGTCAGACTTGTATGGGATATCAGGAAGCTGACCCCAAATAGTACAACCACCTTCATCCACCACAACTCTAGCATCTTTAAGGGAGGCCATTGTTGGAGGTACTCTGGTAACCACAGGAACTTTCTTGACAACCGGAGGAGCTACATAATCATTAACAATCCAAGGAACCACTTCAAATGCCTGACACGGAGTTTCAACGTATTCACCTTCCACTTCCAGATACTTGAAGGTGTTCACATGACTAACAAAATATTCTTCCTCTCCATAGACAGTAACAACTTTTCCTTCCACCGGATATCTCAGCTTCTGATGTAATGTAGAGGTTACAGCACTAGCCCCATGGATCAAGGGACGACCAAGCAGACAAGAGTACGAAGGACGAATATCCATCACATAAAATGTAGCATTAAAAACCTGAGACCCAACTTTGATTGGGAGATCTATTTCACCATGCACTACTCTTCTAGAACCATCAAAAGCCTTTACCACAATATTACTGGGCTTCAGCACAGCATCTTCAGGACTCAGCTTATTCAGGACTTCCTTGGGTAACACATTCAAAGAGGAACCATTGTCTATCAATACATGTGACAGGGTAGTGCCCCTGCATTCAATTGAGATATGCAGAGCCCTGTTATGATCCCTCTTGGCAGGGGTCAAATCAGCATCAGAAAACCCTAATCCATTATCATAAGTTAGGTGGGCAACACAATTCTCAAACTGGTCTACAGAAATTGCATTGGGTACATGAGCAGTCTTCAGAAACTTGATCAAAGCTTTGGCATGAGCTTCAGAACATAACAACAAGGACAACATAGAAATCTTGGAGGGAGTATGCCCCAACTGATCAACAATGTCATAATCACTCTTGCGAATGATTTTCAATACTTCTTCCATCTGCTTAGAGAGGTCATCAGCAGCTGGTACATCAGTAGGTATAGGCTCAATAACAGGACCTTTTCCCCGAGCATCAGTGGTGGAGGTAGCAGCAGGAGTAACTGCATTCTTGGAAGTGACTGGAGGAGAGAAGACTCTTCCACTTCGTGTGATCTTACTAGATCCAGCAATATTGTCAACATCAACAGGCATATCAACTAAGGGTTCCTGCTTAACACCATGGATATAAACATCAGACCCATAATGCCAAGGTACAGCTTTGTCAGAAGTATACGGAATAGGACCAGGAGTGGTAATGACCATAGGAGCCACTCTGGCTTCAGCAACAACTTTCACAGGACCTTCAGCAGTAATCTTGATTGGACCCTGATGGGTGATTTTAATAGGTCCCTTTGAAGTGATCCTTACCGGTACTTTATCAACCATGTCAACCTCTTCAGTCTTCTTACCTTTAGTAATATGCTCCACCATACTCTCCACAGAAGGTGGTCTCCTTTCAAACACTATGGTGTAATTATTCATGAGACGTTGAATTCCGTCCTTCAACCTCCAACACTTATCTGGATTATACTCACAATAGACACAATTTTCACGACAACCCGGAAAGAACCCAGCTTGTACTAACTTCTTCCTGATGACAGACAATGGTGTGGTCAACTCCGTAACTGAATGGATATGTAAATCTTCATCAATGGCATTGACAGTCTTCTCGTGATTTGGCATTGGAGCAGTAATCACATTTGGAGTACCCGGAGGGTCAAACTCAATCTCTCCAGCCTCAATCATATCTTGAATTTTGTTCTTCAAGACCCAGCAGTTATTAGTATCGTGTCCCTGACAGTTTGAATGATATGCACATCGTGCGTTGGGATTGTACCTGGGAGAGGTAATATTTGGATTCTGAGGAGCCTCTTTCAGAGTAATAAGTTCAGCCTTCAACAAGTGTTGCAATGCCTGAGCCATTGACATGTTGATTTTTGTGAACTGCCTTCTAGCCCTCTGTTGGTTGCCCTGTGGCTGTTCTGTGGTTGCAGGAGTTGGATTTGAAATATGGACTGCACTCACAGACTGATGCCTTCTGTTACGATCAGGTTGACCATAAACAGCATTGGATTCTTTCTTCCCAGTGGGAGGCTTCTTTGCAGCACCTGATGAAGAAGTACCCACTTGGATCTTACCATTCTTTATACCATTTTCCACACGCTCTCCTGTCATTATCAACTCAGTGAAGCCAGATGATGAGCTTCCAATGAGATGACTGTAAAACGGACCATTCAGTGTACACATGAACATATCAACCAATTCCCTGTCAGTTAAAGGGGGTTGAACTCTTCCAGCTAAATCTCTCCACTTTTGAGCATACTCTTTGAAACTTTCTTTGGAACCCATAGACATGCTTTGCAGCTGCATGCGAGTGGGAGCTAAGTCAGCATTGTATTGATACTGCTTATAGAAAGCCTCAGCAAGATCATTCCAATCCCTGATGTTGACACTCTCCAACTGATAATACCACTCCAACTGAGCTCCAGATAAGCTCTCTTGGAAAAAATGGATCCACAACTTCTTATCAGCAGTGTGAGGTTGAATTCTTCTGACATAAGACCTCAGATGCAGCTTGGGGCAAGAGACCCCATCATAAACAACAAAGGTAGGAACCTTGAAACTAATGGGTATGACTACCCCAGATATCAGACTCAAATCTTCAAAATCCAGCCCAGATGACTTTTGCAACTCCATAGCATCCATTCTATCCACCAGCATTTTGTACTTGTCTTCATTAGGCTCATGGTAGTAATTAGCCTCAGAATCAGAGTCCCCCATAGTGTTGTGGAGACTGCCTCCCTCTTTTTCAGATTCTTCAGATTCATAGTCTTCAAATGGTTCTTTGGTCTTGGCAAGACCTTTGAACCTTCTTCCCATGTTGATCAGGCCACCTGACCTTCTAGTCTTCTTAGTCTTCTTGGCCAGCAGTGTCTTCAATTCATCCTGCCCCTTGGTCAGGTTCAGGATCAGCTCTTGGAACTGTGCATTTTGTGTCTGGAGATCCTTAACTGTTTGTTCAAGAGCCATTACTGAAATAAACAGCGAGAAGGTGAGAAACCTGTGCACAATTATAAACCTGTGATGCAATGAGATGATATGTGAATGCATATGCAATGTTTTCAAGGACCGCAGGATTTAAATTTGCTTAAGCAAACAAGAAGGTAAACTTTTATTAGTAATAAATTTGTTTTGCCTCTTGGGCTTACAGAAAATGAAATGAAATAAATACAAGGGATGGGGTTTTAAGTCTCCCATGGACGTTTCCTCTTTGTGTTGAGGTATGAGTTGAGATTCCGTTCCTCGTGAAGTTGCTTTGTTAGTTCTAGGATTCTTTCTTGGCTTGCTTTGTAATGAGCCTCGAAAGTATCCCTTTGCTCCTTCAGCTGGATCCAGGATCTCTGTAAGTCTTCCATGTCAGTAGGCATGTCTGGGTGAAGGATGGTATAAGCAGTGTCTCCTTCAGCAACAGGTTCCATGGTAACTGGCAGGATAGCAGGATATGGCATCATGAGAGTCTGAGCACGAGATCGAACCCATCTAAGATAAGCTTCCATAGGAATAGTGTACTTAGGTTCCAGTGTCTTGCTGTCAACCCTGTTTATTTTTCCCCAGGCTCGTATGAAACTCTGACGGTAACCTTGAAGATCGTTGTCATAGTCAAACACAATGCCCTGAATCAACATGTCATGTGGGCCATCACTCCGAGCGTAACCAAACTGTCGTAAAGCTAGAGAGAGGTTGTAGGTGATGCCTCCTCTTATGCCCAGAAGTGGCACATTAGGGAACTCCCCACAACGGTCAATGATGGTGACATTCTTCATAGATCTGGAGCACCAATGGATATCTGAATGCGAGAGTGACATGATCCTTTTGGACCACCTGAACCCTTTCTCATTCTTCATTACTGAGTGAGGAAGGTGAGAAATAAACCACCTAGAAAGCAAAGGTATGCAGCACATCAAAGTTCCTCTTGCCCTTGTAGTACGGGTGTGAAGAGAATGTAGGATGTCTCCAAGCAATGTAGGCACTGGATTGTGACTCAGGAATATATTGATGGCATGAACGTCTATGAACTGATCTGGATTGGGGAACAACACTAAGCCATAAATCAGTAAGGCTAAGATCTCCTCAAAAGCATCATAACTCATGGCCTTCAAGAACACTTGAGCTTTATCCATTAATACCTTAGCAAGAATACCCTTGACTCCGCTTCTCGTTTCTAGAACAATGTCAGACTTCTTCAAATGTAGAGCTGCAGCAATAACTTCTGGTTTAAGCTCCTTCTCCAAGCCTGTGAAGGGTCTTTGATCAAGAACATGTATACCCAGAAGTTTAGAGAACTCTTCCATTGTAGGAACCAGCTGATAGTCAGGGAATGTGAAGCAATGGTGCTTAGGGTCAAAGAACTGAAACAGAACACTCATCATGTCTTCATTGAACCCTGAAGTGACTAGATCCAATAGGTGACCATGTCTCTTGATGAACTGGGAATGATCAGACATTTGAGAAACCAACTCTTTAAGCTTAGCAGGTATCCCTACAAAATTGATCCTGATAGTGTTTCTACGAGCAGAAGCCATGACCTGCAACAAAGAACAAAGATAAATCCTTTGGTCCTTGAAATGGTTAGTGAAAATGCTATGCTTATGATGCATGATGATGTCATGATGTTATGCTCAATCACAAACATGTGGCACACACAAACAAGTCACACAATAGCCCTAGGTTTGAAGGCTTGCATGAGGTTCAAAGGTAAGTACCCTCCTCTGAAGTTAGTTGGTTCATCCTGTCCTACAAAGTAACCAGGTTCTAAGGGATCTCAATATCATTGATCCTTCACAAGGGTGGTTGTTCAGTAGGCAAATTACTTGCCAACCAAAACCCTCCAAGTTTAAGATCTCAATGAGTGTAGTATCGAGTGTCAACCAACTTCAGTCTGCACCAAAGCCGATTACCTCACTACTTTCTAAAGGCCAAGATGGGATTACTAGGGTTCTAAAAGTTAGTTAGTGCATTGACAACATATGGCAGCCTCATATTATCCTCAACTTGACTTAAGGAACATAAGCACCAACCAAGAAGTCACACTAACTATGGCCACCAGATCAACCATATCGGTATACGCCGTACAGTTTCCTTGGTCTATTGCCATTTACCTAAGGTACACTAGATCCGGGTTAGGATCTTTCACACATAAGAGCACCCAACAAGTAAAGTAAAGCAAACAAGGCAAACAATTTTAAAGCGATCTAATTCCTAAGGGTACCCCTCTTTAATTATTTTCCCCAGCAGAGTCGCCAGTTCTGTAACACGGTGGGAGAACTGACTTTAGTTATGTTGCGGATAGCAAGAGTCGCCACCGACTTTTATTTTATCCAAAGGAAAGGCATAAAAGAACAGGAAAGACCTTTTAAAAGATTTTTGGGTCCGGGGGTAGGTTATGTAAAGGGAAGGTATTAGCACCCTTTACATCCATGGTTATCCATGGGCTCTTAGTTACTTAGCTCACTTTGAATTGTTTTTGAAAATGTGAAGTGTGTGAATAGAAATTTTCATAAGAGTTTGATAATGATCCATGTACGGATGCGTAAAAAACTTGTGTTTGAAAATTGTTTGAAATTTGTGAAGTATTTGAGAAATTTTTGAATAGTGAGCAAGTAACTATGAGAAACCTACCCTAAAGTTTAAATCTTTCTGTTCTTTATCCTTTAAATGGTAAGACTATCCCTATTATTAAGGAATAGGTAGTCATTACCTTGGATGTAAGGGACAAGTGAGGGTCATCTGTTAATATAGGCAACTGTAGGGTATATTAAGCATTTTTGGAGGGACTGTCATCATTATTCGAGAGGGACAAGATCTTTACGAAGGCAACCATTAAGGGACTTGATCTTTTATTGTTAAGGGACTAGATGACTTTCTTTTTAAGGGACTTTTGCTTTATACACCCCACTTGACCTTGTGATTAGGCAACATTGAGAGGCAACCCTAGAAAGTGAGATGGCGATCAAAGATCGACTTACGTGTGTGAGTGTACAATTTTATATTTATCTTTTGAATTAAGTGATCTAAATCAATTTTAAATAACATACATGTTTACACTCCCTACTTTTACTAACCATGGCATAAAAAATAAATAATTTAAATATTACAAAATTTTTACATCCAGGAGCAATTACATAAATAATAAAACAATTAAAATAAATAATCAAGATAAATAAATAAGCAATAAACAAATAAATAAGCAATTAATTAGGTTAATAGAAAATAATAGTAATAATCACAATTTAAAAATAAATAGGGTTAGTGACAAAATAATTATAAGAAATAAGAGGTTAGTACAAATATACAAAAATATGTAGAATTTAAAATAACATTTTTTAAATTAAATAAGCAATTTTTAAGAATTTTTAAGAAATAAATGATAAAGGAATTATAATAATGATAATACACAATATAATAATAATTTTACAAAAAAAGAACCAAATTAATTATTTAATTAAGTATTAGAAAAATTAATTAAGTTAATATTTAAATAAGAATTAGGTTTTTTTTTATAAAAAATGTTATGATTAAATTAGAGTTTGCAAAAATAAATTAAATTTTATATACACCAAAATATAAATCTAATTATTATAATATACATTTTTTAATCTATTTATATTATGTTCATTAATATTTAATTAAAAGAAAATAAAAGAATTATAAAACAATTAAGTTAAGAAAAACAAAAAAAATGATAAAACTCACCTGCTGGAGCCTGGGGTCGAACCCAGGTCTCCCAACCTTCACCAACAATCACCAACCAACTGAGCTGCATGTGCAGCGTGTCTTTGAAACGAGTAATGAAAATAATATAGTAAACCTGTTGATTAAAAAGATGTTAAACAAAAAAATGAGTGACCCGGGAATCGAACCCTGGTCCTTGGTCTCAAACGCCCATGTACAAAACCAACTGAGCCACGCTCTCACTTGCAACATATATCCAGGAAGAAACAATAAAATATTATACTTTTAATTTGAATTTTTCCTGTGCGCCAAAAGATCATCTCCTACCTCTGGATTTCGCAGGTTTACCTGCGAATTTTGATGGGGATTTACCTGCGATTTTACCTGCACTCAAAAAACCTGCGAAATTCAAACACTAACAAAACAACAAAATTTCATGAAATTGATTACACCATTGAATTCCTAATAAGATTTTAAGTCATTCTATGTCTTTAGAATTCATTTATCTTGGCTAGATAATGGAACCCTAAATGAAGCCGCAAACCCTAAACATGGTGAATCTCCAATCCTGCATCAAAACTTACAACCAAGCACCCAAAATTCATCTACATCACTCAACAAACAATGTTATAAACTCAAATTCGATTAATCATGCACTAAATTAAGGAATCGAAACAAAATGCATTTGGCACAAAAACGATTCGGTTTTCATAGTTCATGAGGTTTGGGATGCATATGAGTGATGATACATGATCAGTGAGGTCCAAGAATGCTTCTTGTGTCCTTAAAATACCTTAAAAAGCTTTGTATGGATGAATCCGAATTTGAGTTGTTGGATGTTTTTTTGATTTGTGAAACTTACTCTTGGAAGCTGCCAATTCGTGCTTGTCATTAGGGTTGTCTTGTATACTTATAGAATGATCAATTTAGGTCAAAAAATTGGATACTTGTGTAGAAGATTTGATCCAAAAAGATTTAAAATGATAAGCCTTTAAAAGTCAAATATTTGTGTATAAACACTTGCTATTTTAAGACAATCATCATAACTCCCATATCAATTTAATCCAAGACATAATTATGATTTTCTAGAAGCTTAATCATATTTAAATCTTTGATTTTTATATTTTATTTTAATTTAAAATGATTTTAAATGAATTAAATCAAAATAAATAAAAATAAAATAATAAAAAATCTGATTTTTGATGACTTGGGTCGTGCATGAAGTTATAGTGTGGATTGGGTCATCATTTGGCAAGCCCATTTGGAAGAAATTGGTTTTAGACCTCCATTTTCTTCATAAACCAACCCAAAATTTCCCAACTTTGCAAGGGCACATATCCCTCAATTTTAGTGGTATGAGGGTGTTATTGGACATTTTGGAAAGCTTGAAGAGTCCTCTAACCAACCCCACTGGTTTCATGTCCATATCCTTTACCAATCTCAAGTTATGCCCTTTTGAAGTTGTTGACTTTTTGTTGACTTTCAAAAGGACCTATAATGTCTTAGCTCATACCTTCCAAATGAAGCATTTTTGGGCTTGGCTTGTGAGACACAAAGTTTTAGAGAATTAAATTTCCTTCAAAATGAGCTTTGGATGGAGACTTGGTGATGAAGCATGTGAAAGTTATGGCTGGTCAAAGTTCAGTTGACTTTTACTAAGGAAACCCTAATTTAGAAACTCCTGATTCTTGATGATCTGGAATCTCCTTGATGAATCATGATCAATCCTTGATCAAATGATGAATTTTACTTCATATAATTGATGTTGGCAAAAAATCATGAAGTTTGACTTTGGTTTGACCACTATTGACCTCAGTTTGACTTTTTAACTACTTTGACTGATTTTAACTTATCTGATCATCTGACTGAGCAAACTTTTGAGAAAAGTCTTGAAACTTTTCATGGGGGTTCTTACACACATATGAGATATTATGAAGCTCACTTGAAGTCTTGGAAGTTCATTTAGCCTGATTAAAGTCAAAACCCTAGTTTTGGATGCACTGCTTAGGAGGTGCATTGTCTGAGGGAATTGTCAACTCTTCTGACCAATTGTGAACTTTGTGAACCTTGTGAACCATCATAAGATGTATTATGAACCTTGTGAACCTCATGGGAGGTCTTGTGAACCTTGTGAACCTCATAAAGTGACTTGTGGACTTCATGAACCTCATGAAAGGTTTTGTAAGCATTGTGAATCTTGTGAACCTTGTGAACCTCATAAAGTGACTTGTAGACTTCATGAACCTCAGGAAAGGTTTTGTAGGCATTGTAGATCTTGTGAACCTTGTGAACCTTCTTAGCACACAAAGTTTTGTATTGTGAGGGCAAATTTTGGGGTGCAACACTAAGGACGAACGAGGGAAGGATTTCAACGAAGCTTCACCGGTTCATCCCTACAAGACAGATACAAATCCCCAGTAGGGAAAATTCATCTTCATAAGTACTTCGAGTCACATCTCCCCTGGAATTTATATCCATCTCTTTTATCCTCATACGGATAGTCAGGAATTTATTTTTCCAATAGATGTACGACGAACGAAGACGGAAGGTTATGTATACCCTACTATCGAACGAAGACGGGAGGTTATGTATACCCTACTATCAAACGAAGACAGGAGGTTATGAATACTATATTATCAAACAAGACGGGAACAAGTTCCTCATATTCTTCAGCAACGAATCGGGATTTATTTTCCCTGGCCAGCAGTTATTATACGAAGATACCCAGACGCGTCAAGATACATGATTCATACATACATCATTTACATCATAACATACATATACCTAGATACATAATACATTACTTATGTGCATCATATTATACATGCATACATAATGCATAAGCTAATATTATCATACAGAATGTTATAATCTTGTTTTTCAGGTTAATTCTCCAGCAGACAGACTTCATCAACAACTTATGACTTTGGGCCGTTGTTTATCTTCCCAAAGGTTACTTATACCTCAGGATGTTGTTTATCCTCCTGAAAGCATATCATTTCCTCGGGACGTTGTCATCCTCCTGAAAGCTATCATTCCCTCAGGACGTTGTTTATCCTCCTGAAAGCATATTATTACCTTGGGCCGTTGTTTATCTTCCCAAAGGTTGCACCATTTCCTCAGGACGTTGTTTATCCTCCTGAAAGCATATTATTACCTTGGGCCGTTGTTTATCTTCCCAAAGGTTATCTCCTTACCTCAGGACGTTGTTTATCCTCCTGAAAGCATATCATTTCCTCAGAATGTTGTTTATCCTTCTGAAAGCATACCACTACCTCAGGATGTTGTTTATCCTCCTGAAAGCATATTATTACCTTGGGTCGTTGTTTATCTTCCCAAAGGTTTCCTCGGGACGTTGTTTATCTTCCTGAAAGCTATCACCATTACCTCAGGACGTTGTTCATCTTCCTGAAAGCTATTATTATATCTTCATATTTTGGACTGCTTTATCCTCCAAGAAATGTACCTGAAGAATTTTTCTCCAAGTGGCATCTTTAATCCCACTCAAGCATATTCAACTAGTCATCAGTATCACCCTACGCACTGGTGAGTGCAAATTTTTGGGCTTTTGTGTTCAATCCCCTTCAACCTTCCAGGTCACGACTGGCAAATATACCAATCTAACCCCTCAGGTTTCAGAAAATTGAACAGGGGCAGCTGTTGCACCCCAAAATTTTCCCTCACAATACAAGACTTTGTGTGCTAAGAAGGTTCACAAGGTTCACAAGACCTTTCATGAGGTTCATGAAGTTTACAAGACACTTTATGAGGTTCACAAGGTTCACAAGACCTTTCATGAGGTTCATGAAGTTTATAAGACACTTTATGAGGTTCACAAGGTTCACAAGACTTTCCACAAGGTTCACAAGACATCTTATGAGGTTCACAAGGTTCACAAAGTTCACAATTGGTCAGAAGATTTGACAATTCCCTCAGACAATGCATCCTCCTAAGTAGTGCATCCAAAACTAGGGTTTTGACTTTAATCAGGCTAAATGGATTTCCAAGACTTCAAGTGAGCTTCATAACATCTTATATGTGTCTAAGAATCCCCATGACAAGTTTCAAGACTTTTCTCAAAGGTTTGCTCAGTCAGATGATCAGATAAGTCAAAATCAGTCAAAGTAGTTAAAAAGTCAAATTGAGGTCAACTGTGGTCAAACCAAAGTCAAACTTCATGATTTTTTTCCAACATCAAGTATATGAAGTAAAATTCATCATTTGATCAAGGGTTGATCATGATTCATCAAGGATATCTCAGATCATCAAGAATCAAAGGTTTCTAAATTAGGGTTTCCTCAGGAAAAGTCAACTGAACTTTGACCAGCCATAACTTTCACATGCTTCATCACCAATTTTCCATCCGAATCTCATTTTGAAGGAAATTGAATTCTCTACAACTTTTTGTCTCACAAGCCAATCCCAAAAATGCTTCATTTGGAAGGTATGAGCTAAGACATTATAGGTCCTTTTGAAAGTCAACAAAAAGTCAACAACTTCAAAAGGGCATAACTTGAGAATGGTAAATGATATGGACATGAAACCAATGGGGTTGGTTAGAGGACTCTTCAATCTTTCCAAAATGTCCAAGAACACCCTCATAGCATTAAAATTGAAGGATGTGTGCCCTTGCAAAGTTGGGAAATTTTTGGTTGGTTTATGAAGAAAATGGAGGTTTAAAACCAATTTTTTCTAAATGGGCTTGCCATATAATGATCCAATCCATACAAACACTTCATGCACGACCCAACCCTCAAATATTCAGATTTTTTATTAATTTATTTTATTTATTTTGATTTTATTCATCTAAAATCATTTTAAATTAAAATAAAATAGAAAAGTCAAATATTTATATGGGATATTGTTTCTAGAAAGTCATAAAGGTGATTTGGATCAAATTGATACAAAAATTATGATGATTGGCTTGAAATAGAAAGGTTGAATTCACAAATATTTGAATTTTAAGTCTTAATCTTTTTCAATCTTTTTCAATCAAATAATCCACACAATGATCCATTCTTTTGACCTAAATCCATTGTACTATAAGTATACAACACAACCCTAATGCAAAGAGACGAAATTCTGGCCTCCAAGAGTAAGTTCACATATTCAAAAATCTCACCAAAAGTCAAATTCGGATTTCACAATTCAAGCCTTTTCAAGCCAATTTGAAGGTTGAGACATGTTTATGGGACATCCTTGAATCGTTCTCAATGCTTATTCGCATCCAAAACATCTCACATTGCATAAACCGAATCATGCTATGTTCTTGAATTTAAATTTTTTGGTTTCATATATTTGTTGATCTTAAATAATATTTGATGATTGCTTGATGTTTGTGAAGGTGCTAGGAATGTTTCTGGGTTCTTAATTTGAAGAATCATGACCTTAATCTCCAAATGCCATTTTAGGGTTCATAACCTTCAAATTAGGGTTTCACGATTAAGTGAATATAAATGAATTCTGAAACCGTAGATCAATTGCAAATGATGTCTGGATTATGTTCATGTATTTAATTTAACAAAACTGTACATAAATGATGGTGTATGGATTTCGTAGGGTTTCCTGCAATTTGAAATTTCGCAGGAAAGTTTGTGGATAATTTCGCAGGAAATTTTGCAGTGCCAGAGGTTGAAGATGAAGTCAGCGCGCGCGTTTTGAAATTCAAATATTATTCATAATATTTTATGTAATTGTTTCTGTTTTGTTTCACAAGTGCAGCGTTGGCCTGGTGGTGATAGGTGCGTGTATAATGCTGGAAGGCTTGTGTTCGAATCCTGGCTGTGGCAAATTTTTCATATTTTTCTATTTTAATTGTTATGCTTAATATATTATGTATTGTAATGGATATGTTAACAGATGCGCCCTCATGGCTGGAATGGTAAGAGTGTTTGTGTGCTGCGTAAAGGTCCTGGGTTCGAATCCCCCCCAGGCCTTTTGTGTATTTGTTTTGCATTGTTTTTTCATGATTTTTTCCAGGTTGCGAACAAAAGGGATTAGTCCCCTGCTTCTAACGCCAGCGCGCGCATGGCCTAGTGGATGGATTGCTGGTCCTGGTGTTTGAAAGCTTAGGGACTGGGTTCAAACCCCAGCCCAAGCAGGTTTCACTTTTTTTTTCATTCTTTTTCTAATTTTGGTTATTTAATTAATTTTTCTATTAAAACAAAAAATCCAAATAATAAATAGGATATTCATATTATTTTAGAATTCATCCTTTTAATTTTAATCTTATAAGAAAAACTTATTTATTTTTTTTTGTAAATTATTAATATTGTTAAATTATATATAGTTATTTTATTATTCTAAAAATATGTATATAAACCCTAATTTTCTAAAACCTAAAATATTTTGTAAAAAAAAATCTAATTAATCCTAATAATTTTCACAAACCCTAATTTTCTTCCATTTATTTAATTCTATTATAATTTTCTATCATGTATATATATTATGTTCATAATTTAATTCTTGTATATAAATATGCTTAAAATTAAAATTCTTAATTTAATGTTGTTAATATAATAATATGACATAAATTGTTTGTATGTAAATAATTTTTTTTAAAACTTGTTAATTTAATTTTATAATTTATTTTCATAACATGTTTATAATTAATTTAATTTTTATAATTTGCATATAACTTAAAATTTTATAATAATTAGTATAATTGTTTATATTTTCTTATTAGTCTTAAATAATGATTGTTTATAAAAAAAATTTAATTAATTATGTTAATATTATTAATTATGTTTATATGATATTTTATTATTACTAACCCCATTTATATATTATGGTTTATTATTATTTTCTACTAACCCAATTATTATTATTATTTATTTTTGCTTATATTTAATTTGCTTTAATTATTATTATTATGTAATTGTTCCTTTGATGTAATATTTTAGTAATAATGTTTAAATATTTATTTTTATGCTATGGTTAGTAAAATAGGGAGTGTAACATGTTTGTATGTTTAAAATTAATTTAGATCACTAATTTAAAAGATAAATATTAAAATTGTACACTCACACACGTAAGTCGATCTTTGATCGCCATCTCACTCCCTTAGGGATACCTCTCATGTTGCCTAATACAGAAAGGTCAAGTAGGGTGTATAAAGCAAAGTCCCTAATTCACATCATCTAGTCCCTAAACAGATAAAAAGATCAAGTCCCTTCGAATGTTGCCTTCGTAATGATCTTGTCCCTTTCGAATAAAGATGATAAGTCCCTTCGAATTGCTTATACACCCCACAGTTGCCTAAATAACAGATGTCCCTTCACTTGTCCCACACATCCAAGGTAATGACTACCTATTCCTTAATAATAGGGATAGTCTTACCATTTAAAGGATTCAAGAACAGAAAAGACTTAAACTTAGGGTAGGTTCCTCTTAGATACTTGCTCACTCTTCAAAAACATTTCAAACACTTCACATTTTCAAACAAATTTTCAAAACAAAGGTTTTATACGCATCCGTACATGGATCATTATAAAATACTTAAGAAAATTTCTATTCACACACTTCACATTTCAAAAACATTTTAAAGTGAGCTAAGTAACTAAGAGCCCATGGATAACCATGGATGTAAAGGGTGCTAACACCTTCCCTTTACATAACCTACCCCCCGAACCCAAAAATCTTTTAAAAGGTCTTTCCTGTTCTTTTATGCATTTCCTTTGGATAAAATAAAAGTCGGTGGCGACTCTTGCTATCCGCAACATTTAACTAAAGTCAGTTCTCCCACCGTGTTACACTTACAAATAGGTTTACTACTCTAACGCAATACACACCTTTTTATCCGTGACAATAGGAGGGGTTAATTAGAGAGTACAACTCGGTTCTGAATACGCGAAAGCAACAGTTCCTGTTAAATTAGTTCTTTTCAAAGTGGAAAACATTGCCTATAAGTAGTGTTCAAAGTTTCAGATGAAGGCTTGAGAACCAGAAACCGGGTGGGAGACTCAAATAAAGAGTCAAAAGTCCAGGGTTTCAAAGGATCATTCCAAAATAGTACAACCTTATAACATTCCAGTAGCAAGGTATGATGAGGTCAAGGGTTCCTGCAAACCTGTAAACAACCCAACCCACTCACAGGTATTGTTCTTGAACAAAGATCCTCAAATTCAGATCTATTATGAGAAGTGTAAACACTTCTAACCCGTAGGTACAATGTTTACCCTAATCATAAAGGATCCTCCTCTAATTCACTTCAGATGCTGAAAGTCATCTAAAAAGGTCATCCAGCCTTAGCAGGCTTCCCAGATAGCCCTAGTACTACATGAAATCCGTATCACAGAGTTCTAAAAAAGAAACCCATGTCTGAATCGTGTTTTCATATTCCCGCACCGGACCGAAATGGAATGGGAAAGAATACAAAACCACTATAATTATAGGTGTCACTCAGGCCTTTGTGTTGGACCTTTCTCACTGGAATACCCCTCCCACCAAAGCAAACCAGAAATCCATCACAATGATATGATAATAATAAATGAAATGCAGAAAGCAATAAATGAAAGCGATAAAGTAAATGCAGTAAATAAAGTTGTACAGGAAGCAATAAATAAAGCAAAAACAAAAAAACAAATAGCACATAACACCCCCAATAAACACAAACAAACAACTGCTAGGAGAAACCCACAAGAGAACCAGAAGCCCTGGTTGCATCCTCCCCAGCAGAGTCGCCAAGCTGTCGCTCCTCGGATTTTCGTCCCGGTGCAAACGCGAACGGTCGGTGATGTTGGAGGTTAAGGTTGAATAGAGTCGCCAGCTAGGCATTTTTATCCCAAAGGAAAGGTAATGCTGCGTAAAACTGGAAGGGTATGGATAATAAGGTTGTGAACCAAAGAAACTAAGAAAGGGGGTTGGTTACGACCTGGGAAGGTATTAAAACCCAGATCTTCCGTCGTACTCGACGGGATCCACGCTTACTTGATTGTGTTTAAAAGGAGATAATGTTTGTGCTAAACTGTGCATAAGGAGCTAGGGAGAAAAGAATGTACATAGTGTTAGTGCAAAAGGAAAGTGAATACTCAAAACTGAGGCTAAGGAAAGAGAAACTGGGAGGAGGAGAGGGGGAAGACAAAGAGAATTTTGTTCGATAACTGTTAAGTTATGCCTACGTATCCTCTCGTGCAATGAGGAAGTCAGAACACCGTAGTTCGACTCAAAGAGACTTAGATGATTTGTTGTGAACTACTTACTTGTCTATGCTCAAGTGTGTGACTCGTCTGACTCGAGTGCTAACTGTCTTGCATTAGACGGAAGAAGCGAGTTCTCGTTTTTAGAGTGAGTGTGATGAGAAAAGAATCCCGGAGGAGACGTTAATTGTTTGTCTTTCTGTTTTCTGTTTTTTTAATAGTTTTTTAGTGTTTTGCGTAAGATAATGAGCTTAAGCCTAAATCAAGGGTTGTAAACTCATTATATCCGCCCTGATTAGGGATAATGAGCCTACTTAAGAATGAGATGAAGATCTCAACTTAATTACCATGATGATATAGGATTAAGATCATTAACCTACTTTGGTAATTATTAAGTGTTTTTGGGTTTAGTGTTAAGTAATGAGTTTAATCTCCAATCAAAGATTAGTGACCTCATTACACCATCCTAAGAGAATGATGATATATGAGAACACTTAAGCTGAGGAAGACTCCTCAACTTAATCCATGGTTAGGGACTAAATTCATTAGATAACAAGCCTTTATTAAAGTGGATTTTAATTAAAGCTGATATTAAGAAGGGGATTTTATGTTTGTAAGACTAACTTGAGGGATACTTGTCCATTAAACACTAGGGTTTGTCCCTCTTAACCAAAAGGAAGAGATGTAACCCTAATATAAGGCCCAAGTTACAAGCTTAAGTCTTAATCATTATTAGGTGCTTTAATTAGAAGGTGTAAACAAATTAAAGGTTTAACACTAAGGATTAAAGTTATACACTCCATCCTAAGATAAGGATGTAGGCATAACCCTAATTCAAAGTCCTAAAGCTTTAAGTGTTTAGCATTGATTATTGAGATGAGAAGAGAGACTCAAAAGGTAAAACTAGGGGAGACTATATACAACCCTAAAGTTATCATGCTTAGATATCCCTATGCTCTGTGAAGCTTAAAGGGAAGTCTTCAGGAAGGCCACCAAAGGAAGAGAAGCAGATAAAAAGAGAAGAGAAAGGAGAATAAGTTACTTACTTCCTAAAGATATAAGTAACCTAAAAGGAAGAGATAAGAGCAAGGGAGCACAAGTGAAACAAGTTCACTTCAAATACATATAAAAGATGAAAATTAAAAGATGAGAAGAGGTGGGATGTGAAGGTAAATCCACATCCCAAACAACTTACCTTAAGCCCCTGAAATGTTAGTGTGAATGTATAAGATGCAAAGCAAAAGGGAATAAAGCAAATGAAAGTTCAAAGACCAAGACCAGAAGTGAATATGATATGCAAATGTGTTATGGAATGATGCAAAGACATGTGAGATGCCCATGAATGTTCATACAAGGGATGAGATGCAAAACAAGGCATGTTAGAAGCTTAGAAACACATGGATACACATGAAAAACAATGAATGCAAAGCATACCAAATGAAGGAAGAAATGATCAAGAAATGTTCAAACATGTTCTAAGATGTACAATATGACATACAAATGCATGAAATGTCATGGCAAGATCACATGATGGAGATATGCAAAGATGAATGCAAATGAACATGAGATATTAGGGTTTTAAGAATGTAAGAGGTGCATATGTCCACAACAGAAGTATACATCATGATAAAAATTGAAAATGAACTCAAACAAACCCTAAACACACACAATATCACTCCCCAAAGATGGAGGTCATAAGCTAAACCTAAAGGAAGTTATGAATTTTCTAAGTTAACTAGGGTTTTTGGGTGGTTTTTCATGAAAAATGCAAAACAATTTGAAAATGCAATGCAAAATTATGAGTTAAATAACCTAGATACTAGATGCAAAGTATGAAACAATGCAAAAAGAACCAAATGCAAACTCATTATGGTTGATCAGAAATGGATTTTCAAAGTTAGGATTAGAAAATAGGCAATTTTAGAAACCCTAATTCAAAGTAAATTGTGAAAACATGATCAAACCTAAAAAGAAATTTGTGTGATGAGTTTGTAAATTGTTCTAAATGTATGAGAATGCATCATGATTTTTTTTTGTGATTTTTAGATACCTAAATGTATTTTTTTAATTAATTAAAATCAATTAATTAATTAAATAAAACATTTAAATGATTTAAAAATACAATTTTAATGCAAAAATTAAAAGTAAAAATATTTATGAGTTTAGAAAAATATTTGAAAAGAAAATGCAGAAAATGATGATTTTAAAAACATTTTTGCTATTTTTAATAATTGTATGAAAATAAATATGAAATAAATAAAAGAAAAAAAAAGTAATGCAAAGGGACGGTCCAGATTGCAAGTTGAGGGATCCTAGGGCTGGGATGGAAAGTCACCTTTACTTAAAGTAGGACAGATCAAATGCCTAGGTTTAAACTTCTATCTGGCGCGTGATTAAACGGTTGTGAATGATTCTGATTAATTAATTTAACTTACTGTAATTAATTACAATTAGGGTTTTGATGATCAATCCTGGCCACTCATCGCGCGCGGTAAATATATATCCTAGGGTCCACATTCAAACCTGACTAATTAAATGAGATTAACTCTAATGACCTTCAGGCGACCGAAGATAAGCTCCGGTCATCTTCTCCAACGACGCTCTCACCTGACCTCACTCAAAACACCACCCC
Organism: Lathyrus aphaca; assembly: GCA_963966055.1. NCBI lineage: Eukaryota > Viridiplantae > Streptophyta > Magnoliopsida > Fabales > Fabaceae > Lathyrus > Lathyrus aphaca. The sequence goes on along the minus strand of OZ014520.1, from coordinate 29,228,034 downwards.
AAGCCCTCTAAAGCTCCAGAATCAATCATTGAACATCACTGAACACGAATCCAGCCACCAAAATCATTTATATTGCATCAAACTTAAGAATCGAACAAGAACAAGTTTAGGTCAAAAATTTCAGAGCAAGCATACACACTCATTTCTTAATCATTTTGAAAACTAAACACATCAACATGATCAGTGGAGCATTTGGATTCATTCTATAACTTAAAATAAAGGTTATTGGAAAATGATTTGAGATGACTACCTGAGATGAAGCTTTCCAAACTTGAGCTTTCTGACCTCTTCCTTTGTGCAAATCCACTCCAATTGATCCCCTGAGGCTTATGAAGTGCTTAGATGGAGCTTAAATGGCTTCCTTTGAGATTTCCTGTTCTTTCAAAGCAAAAATCAAGCTTTGGTTTGAGTGGCTTTTAGGTCATGGCAATGGGTGGGAAATGATCTTTGAGTGTCTTTGAGTTGATTGGGGGAAGAAGTTTTGATGGTTGTGTGATGTAATTCGAAGACTTAAAGGTTTTGAGGATTTTTGGTAATCTTAGCTTATGGCTTCATTCAGGCTTGTGTATGTTATGAAATGAGGTCCTTGATGTTCACATAATGTATTGGGATTGGTCAGAAAGTTGGTGATGGCATAGTGTGATTGGTATGGGTGGTTTTGCCAAAAAGTCAAAGAATGTGTACTTGAGGTATGGGCCATGTTCAGAAGTAATCTATGGATGGATTTGCTTCAGCTTCATTCAAGGATGGCCTTTGGATCAGATTTCATGAGTTGTATGGCTTGATTCTTGAGTTTACATAGTTTTTACATTTTGGCCACTTTGTGAATTTTGGAGAATTTAGTCATGGAAACTTGTGAAGCAAGGCACAAATTTGATCCAAATATGTTGCATGATCATATTATGTTATGTAGAAATCAATTAGAAGTCACAAAAAGGCTTGAAACTTGATTTTGCAAAATTTCCTCTTTGGCACATACTTGAAAATTATGTGATTTTTCCTAACTTTGAATCATCATAACTTGAGTTTTAAGATGAATCAAGAGGAGTTCTTGTACTTTTTGAAAATGGGAAGTTACAATCTACAACTTTCATGTTCAACAATTATTCATTTGAAGCCTTTTTGATCAAGAAAGAGGAGGTTGAAAATCTTTCCCAAAATGGAAAGTTTTCATTACAAGTCATGTCCAAAAATGGAAAGTTTGCAAATGGCTCAAAATTCTTCAATATCGTGAACTTCTAACCACTTCTAAGATCAAATAAATATCATAGGAACTAAAAATGATGGAGATGACCCTTTGATGCCCTTGTTGGAGGCCTTAGATGCCCTGATTTTGACTTTTCTTGCACAACAAGTTATCCATTGTTTAGATGCCTTCCACAATGAATTTTCTCATAAAATTTGGTACACATGATCCTTATAACATATAAAGACCATTAGAATCAAGAATGACCAAAAAATTTGAGGTTAAGGGCCTCAAACCCAAAACCCTAATTCTAGGTTATCTGTGTAGAAACTGCTCAGTCTGCTTGAACACCTTTGCAATGCTTTGTGACATTTTGACTTTTAAGAACCCTGGGGAGCATATTATAATCATAGAACACACATGGACCTTCTTGACAAGATTCAAGGCCTTTGATATGGCTCAGATCACTTCTTTGGATTCTCCTGATCACAAACCCTAATTGTGCAACTTATGCAGTGAAACAAATATGCAATGTGAGATGATATGCTTATGCAAATGCAATATGAAAGATCATAAGCCATGGTGTGAGAAAAAGTGAGGGAAAATTTGGGGTGTTTACAGTACTTAGACGGAATCAATAAGATGATATCATTGTACTTAGATGATATCAAACAATATGAAACCATCATACTTAGACGAAATCGGAAGAAATGAGACCATCGTACTTAGACGGAATCAACAAGATGAAATCATCGTACTGAGGTGAAATCAAAAGACACAAGACCATCGTATTTAGATGGAATTGGAAGAAATAATACCATCATATTTAAATGGAATCAACAAGATGAGATCATCATACTTAGATGATATCAAACGACACGAGATCATCGTACTTAGACGGAATCGGAAGAAATGAGACCATCGTACTTAGAAGGAATCAACAAGATGAGATCATCATACTTAGATGATATCAAACGACACGAGAACATCGTACTTAGACAAAATCGAAAGAAACGAGACCATCGTACTTAGACGGAATCAACAAAGATGAGATCATCGTACTTAGATGAAATCAAAACGACACGAGACCATTGTACTTAGACAAAATCGAAAGAAATGAGACCATCGTACTTAGATGAAATCGAAACGACACGAGACTATCGTACTTAGACGAAATCGAAAGAAATAAGACCGTCGTACTTAGACGGAATCAGCAAAGATGAAATCATCGTACTCATATGAAATCAAATGACACGTGAGCATCATACTTAGACGGAATCAAGGAAATCAAAACCATCGTACTTAGATGGAATCAACAAAGATGAAATCATCATACTCAGATGAAATCAAACGACACGAGACCATTGATCTTAGACGGAATCGACTGGGGATGACAAGTGTTCTCTGTGGGGACACCTTCAGTCTGATTGAAGAGAAAATGCTTCTTGCTTATGCTTCGTATGCATATGTTTGAATCTTTTCATGACGTAATGCTCCATAATGATGGAAATGCTACGCTTTAGAGGATGCAAATATAATGATGATTACTAAATGCAAATGCAAAAGTGATCTCCTGATGACAAGGTAACCGGTATCCGAGCGACTTTATTGGGGATAAATAATTGCATTGATTCAATGAATCCCTATAGGGAATATCAACTCTACAAAGGGATAGTGTTAATGAGGAATGCAGACCCTGCCGAGGAAAGTCTTAACTTGCTTGGACTTGACTGGGAGGTATGCCACCCGTGGAATTCCGTTGGGGAAGTAATAACCTTCTGACCTGGCTGAGGAAAGGGTTCGTTGATACTCTGCCGAGGAATGAATCTGTTAGGGAATCACTCAGATACAAAGTCCTCTATTTGGGGAAATGATGCCAATAAGGATTAGACTTTATTGGGGACTTCACTAGGGAAAACTGTGAACAATGCCGTGCAAGAAGAAAATCCGTCTGACTTCTCACTATCTTCATCACTGCTAGGGAATAATGAATCTTCATGTACTGCTAGGAATAAGAAAACTCTGGTGGGGGATACCTCCTTTTTAGGGGAGGAATCTCTGCTTGGAGAGAATCTCATCAACCTTTTGATGTTCCGCCAGGGGAAATTTTAATCTCCAACTCTGCTAGGGATGATGGAGAACATTAATGAGAATGCTTCCTACTAAAGATAAGAGTATTAAGTCACCTCTTGCTGGGGATAAGAGATATAAAGCGTCTCTTGTTAAGGATGTTGGGGATAAGAAATAATGATGCCCTTTGCTCGGGGAGTACTGACCCTCTTCTTGTTGCTTTGTTAGAGACATACTATAATGGGACTTGCTGAGGAATTTTTCTTAATGAAGCCTGCCGAGGAATAAGCTCCTTGATGAGACTTGCTGAGGGATATAAACCCAACCAAATGGAACTCTTCTTGAATATAAATATGATGCAACGGTAACAATGAAGATCTATCTTTCGTACGAGGCCAGGTGACTACATGCTTGAGCAAGGTACATGATTCACTAAGCCTGAATCTTGTGTCTAAGGAGCGCCAAAAAGAAACATGATTCACTGAGACTCAATCTTGCGTCTGAGGAACGTTGAAATTAAACCTAATTCACTGAGACTGAATCTTGCGTCCAATGAACGCTGAAAAGGTGCACTTTAATCTGTGGGATAAACATGCACAGGACCCTGCATCTGAGATATGTGCAATGAGATCCTCTTCAAATACCCTATGCGTCAGATAAATGGTAAAATACATTGTCAGAACCCTACGTCTGAGGAACGTGTTGTAAGACCCTCCTCACATACTCTAAGTTGAGTGATGTGGAGACAACACGTTGATTAGAACCCTGCGTCTGAGGAACACGCTGTAAGATTCTCTTCCAAGGAAAAGACGTGTCGTCTACCAAACAAATAAGCATTGTAAGATTGATCCACTGAACTGGACATTGAAATCAATCCACCGAGGCTGGATTTTAGAAGAGAGTAATGACTGTGCAGAGGAGAATTCTAATTGTGAAAATCTGTTGGGAATGAGAACGTTCTGTTTGACATCTTGATGAGGAATTAGACAAAAATATTCTGACAATGTTTGACCCTTGCTAAGGAACAAATGATTGCTTAATCGATCTCAGAAATCTTTAAGAGGATGACATCCTGTTGGAGAAGAACTATGAACAAATATGTCTGCTTCGATTTTTCATACTTGCCAAAAATAAACTGGCGATCTCACTAGGGAATATTTAAATAATAGGAGTGAATCGCAATGATAAAACTCTGCAGGGGAAATGAAAATCTTCTGTCTTGGATGGAGAAGAGATAGAAAGTACCTTTAGGTGGGAATACTCTCTGCTTAGAGAATACCACCCTTTAGCATCTTGCTCTAAAAAGGATTAAAATATGTAGAGGCTTTGATTGGGGAAAAGATCCCCACAATGCTCTATCCTGAAAATGATTCCGCTCTTTCAAGCCTTTGGACTATATTATTTATGAGGAAATCATCTCAAGAGGATTTTACAGGAGACTTGACATCCAAAGCGCCTCAGTGTCTTCAGAATCTTATCGAGATTTGTCGGATCTTGAAATAACTGCCCTAGGCTGAGCGGTCTATGAAAGTATTTGCCTTATAAGGACTCACAAAAAACCTCGAATCACTGTGAGAAATTCTGCCCCAGTATCTGAGCCCTGAATAGGTGCTTCTAACTGTCCATCTTTAGGAAAGAGTGACTTCTCGTGATCTTGGGGTGGCCTGCCCCAGTACGAGCCTTTGCGTAATTTTCCCCTGATTAAATGATCTTTGAGTGAATACCCAAACTAAATGCTCTTGGAGAGATTTGAATCTCAAAGTGATTGCCCCAGTTTGGCTGAATTTTAAAGAGATTACCTTTCAGCTAGCTTTCACAAGCGCTCACCTTTCATAAGGGTTTTTTCTTGTGTTGGTCGAGCGACCAATAATACCAGTGGTTCAAGCAACAATAAGGTTGTTTTTGGGAGTCAGTCACTCCTATTGTCTTTTGTGTCTGTATCACACGACTTTGGTCTTTTTTAAGGATCTTTCTTGCATTTTTTGCCTTTCATTTCTTTTGTTGTTTATCCCTAACTTTTGCTTGGACCCATTCTTTTGAATCTTTTGCAATTGGAATCCAGCAGGATGCCCTAAATTTTTCCTAAGCCACTCATTTTCGAGTTCGACCTAGTGGGCTCTTCCATTTCTACTTTTTATTCTTTCTTTTTTTGAACAAATCGTGTGACATATTGTCTTGATTGCTTTGAAAGGGTTGTGACTGTCTCACTTTTTAGTTGATGAGGGATAACCATTGTGGTTTCCGGTTTTTGGACCTCTTGTTTTGGTACAATGAAAGGTAAAGGATCCTCATATGTGCATTCTATTATGAAAGTCTGAATGCTCAATCCAACTAGCTGACACCTACCCTGCCCCAGGTCAAACGTTCCTGAGTGGAACTTGTATCTAGCAGTCATGTCATAGTCCGGAGGAAAAGGATACGACACCGACATAAAATGGCCTAACTTAATAAAAGAGCTCTTAAGAAGGCAAGAAAGTAGTTGGCTTCGAGGAACTGGAACTTGAGCAAGCACTCTTTCGGGTTTCTTAGGTCCCTGTCTCTGTTGTTGACGATTCTGCTGACGATATTGATTAGGACTCCCATATTGCCCATGTAGTTTTCTTCTCGTATTTGGCAAAGACTGTTGATGATATGACTTTGAAAACCAAAGTGGAGGATAATGCCCATGACTTGGGGTAAGTCCCGGAGAAAGGGAAGGAATATTCACTTCTTTGGTAACCTTTAAAGCAGGATTACCAACTACCTTCACATCAGCTGATCTAAACTTGATTACTTCGGAATCAATTAAGTCTTGCACCTGGTGTTAGAAATCTTTACACCCTTCAATATCATGATCGGGTTCCCCGGAGTGAAAATTACAGTGAGCATTGACATCCCATCCATTTGGAAGCGTAACAGGTGGTGGCGACAACTTACGAAGCTCAATCAATCTCAAATGAAGCAAGCACTGAAGTAGATCGGCGGGGGACAATGGTAAAGGATCAAAAACCCTTTCCCGCTTCTACTGATGAGGTGTTACAACATGGGGAGTCCCCGTTATAATCTGCTGATGTGGAAGTTTCAGAACCCAAGGCTTACGATGTGAGGAAGATCCCTGAATGAGGGGAGGAAGACCCTTCTCTTTTGCAGCAAGTGGAGGAACATCCCTTTGTCTAGTTTTCTGGACAGGTGCAAACCCGATTTCCCCTGAATCAATGAGTTCTTGGACCTTATGCTTAAGTATCTTATCATTTTCCACATTATGGACAAATGCTCCTGAATGGAATTCGCACCTAGTATTAACATTAGAATCCATAGGGTACCTGGTGTGCTAAGGTCCCATATCGATCAACTTAATCAGTTTCAATTCCAGTAGAAGTTGAAGAAACTGCAGATATGGCATCGGGATCGGATCGAACTTCCTCTCAGACTTTTCTATTTTGCACTCCTCAGGAGATGGTGACTGATGAGAAAACTCTGGCAATGAAGGAAATTTGGAAGGTAATCAATGTTCCATCAAATGTACCAAAGAAGTGAGAGGAGTTAGAACTTCGGCTGCAGAAGTAGACAACTAATTGTTTTCCTTCTTTAATATAGCTTCCAACATTTTTGTAATCTGGCCCATTTGAGTCTTCATCCAGTTGACCTTTTCTCTCAGCAGTTTCTGATCCTGGGACAACGCTCAAATGTCCACCATAACATGCCCCAGCTGGGCCTTCATCTCAGTCACTTCCGCTTGGAGTTGTTCCATATCCATACCCTGATGATCGTGATTCAAGTTGGCCATTCTTAAGAGAAACTAAATCAGGATAAGAATTTGTCTCTGAACACCTGTCATGAATTCAATGATGTATGCAAATTCCATGTTCAGTTATTTCCAAGGAATTCATCAGCTTAGATTCAAGTTTTAATACATACAAAATCCAATGGCCTGATTCAGATATGCGATCCTCAGAAATAACTGAACATGTATGCAGAAATGTTATGATGTCATGTATGCATCAGTCATGTGATCAATGGTCTGATGTTGGTGCTGGTGTTGAACAAAATGTTTGTGTAGAGTCATAATAACATTATCTCTATGGAGAACCCCACAATTAAGAACCAGAAAACCATATAGAACTAGATCATATCACAAAGTAACACTACCGAAGCAAGTATGTTGAAAGTTTAGGGTTCCTGCAAACTTGTAAACCCCTTCCCATCTCACGGGTGTGCTACCTCCGGTCAACATCACAGACTCTCAAAGCCGAATATCGATAATAAGTTCACCATCTCCGAGAAATGGTGTATTACCATCTCAGGGAATCAGTTTAGCATTATATACTACTCAAGGAGATCTCAACTGAGTCCGTAAAAAAAAAGCGTCCCTCATAAGTTCCATGCTTCAAGCACTGAGATCGAGAGAAAAATAGTACATTCATCCTGAAGGGTACAATATTATCGTCATACGAAAAGTGCTTTAATTGAGTTCCTATGAGAGAACCAGACCATCCTATGTGAGTTCCCAGTGAGTCCTCGGGTGCGAGTGGGTTTGCCAACAAATGTGGTATGCCACTGTCACCACTGGAGAGGGTTGTTTCCACTAAGGTCCTCAATAATCAGGCCCCATATGCACATAACTATCAAGGTCGTATCCTGAAGTGGAGGAAATCTCCACACAAAATATTTCCAAGACGATCGCAGTCTGGGTGTGGAACACATCACCACACATCATGATGATATTCATGGAAGTACAGTTTCTATCCATGCTAAAGTCTAGGGTGCACTCGAGCCTTGGTATTGGGCTCTTCACTTAGTAACCCCATCCAAACAAAGAAAACCAGCACAGTCCAGACAATCCAATATATATATGATGCATAAAAATAAATACTGAAAGCAATAATAAATCAGTAAAGTAAAGCTGTAAATAAAGCAGTAAAGCTAAAATAGACAAGCGCTAGGATTGACTCTCAAAAGGGAAACCAGAGATTCTGGATTCCTTCCCCGACAGAGTCGCCAGCTGTCGCTCCTGATATTTTCATCCTAGTACAAACGCGAAAGTGGCGCGGAAAAGGTAGAGTCGCCAACCAGGTATTTTTATCCCGAATGAATGGGAAAGGCAAATCTGCACAAACCTAAGGAAAAGGAAATAACAAGGTCTTGCGAACCAAAGAGACTGGGTTCGGGAGTCGGTTACGAACTAGGAAGGTATTAGCGCCCCAGATCGTCTGTCGTACCCGATGGGATCCATGCTTGTTAGTCTGTTTCAAAGGGTAAGGAATAAAACTGTTACTGAATAAAAACCGCTACTGGAACTTGAATGAAAGACGGAAATGGAAAAAGAGAACGAAAAGCTACGGGAAAAATGTAGGGAAAATAAAGAATATTCTCAAATGGGCCATACCCCGCTGCCTACGTATCTCACCCCGAAATGGAATGCGTGCAAATACCCCATGGAAAAGTCTCTTGGAACATGAGGAAAGCTCAACCTTTATTAGGTGTTTTGTTTTGTTTAGAGATGAGAAAGAGGACTCAAATCGAGAAAGGAAAAAAACTAAGGGAAACTAAGACTCACCCTAAGTTGGTATTCAATTGAGATCCTATGGTTAGTGTGGTTTTCTAATCCTATTAAGATAAAAAAAGAAAGAAAACCTAACTCACTTCAAGGGTTGAAGATGAGATTAGACCTCAAAGGGAATGACGGAAGTGAAATGTCGAAGAAGCAAAAATGCTTATCGCAAACACAAGTTGAAAGTTTAAAAGGATAAGGAATAAGGTGTATGTGGGATACCCTCCCACACACATGGCTTACCATAACCCCCTGCAAACAAAGGTTAGTTAAAATTAATCCAAAATGATAAAAGCAAAGAGGTAATTAAGTACCAAACATGTCCTAGAATGAATATGACCTAAACTAGACTCAAACCTAAGCCTAAGGATGCCTAAAAGCTAAGAAAAACAAAAAGTCAACATCTACAATAGCACTCCAGCACACAATCAACTACCAAAGTGTAAATAAAATGCAAACAACCTATTACAGCCACCAAACAACATGGAAACAGGTGTAAAAAGTGTCAAAACAATGCAATGCAGGATGCATTTAACAACTTCTATTTTAAAACACAGCAATGAAAACATGGCAGAATTACATATTTTTTCATGATGCAAATGCATGAATCACAATGCATGAAAATGATTTACATAGTAACATCAATGTATGCGACATGGTTAGTATGATCATGAACATGTGAATATGCAAACAATTTCAATCACTTAAATGCATTTCCATAAAACATGCAAATGTGCATTTTCCAAAAAAAACACAAGTGGAACCTTAATGCAAACAAACAATGAAATGAACATGTATTTTAATGCATTACAATTTGAAACAATCATCAACAATGAAATGCAACAAACAAGCACGCAAGAATAAGTGCAAACATGTGAATTATGCAATTTCAAGTAGCATGCAACATTTTCGATTATGCGTGCAAGTATCTGAAACATGCATCAATCACCAATATAGTGCAAAACAGAACTTTAACTCATCATTAACATGCTAACAATGAAGTTCAATAATGGTAACAACCTTCACAAATCATCATGAGCACCTAGTTCATCATTATGCAAGAAATCAGAAACTAACAAACATACAGTCGAAAGATGTCGAAACCACATGATCATGCCTCAAAACAACTTCTAAAAACTCCCTAAAATGATGTCCTAATGATCTATGATGATTAAAGATGGAATGACATGCAAACATACACTAAAATACACACAAAATCCAAAACAGTCCAGTGTTAATCAGTTAACGGATGTGTTAATCGGTTAACACTACCAAATTCTGCAGAAAAAACCAGAAACACATTGTGTTAATCGGTTAATAGACGTTTTAATCGATTAACATTGAACCAGAAACAAAAATAAAGGCAGAAAAAATCACTTCCAACAACCAGCTTATTTTTAAAGTTCCCAATCCAGCTACTACCAAATAAGCACGAAATTAACACCTAAATGCATTGATGTGATACTAATCGGAACCACAAACATGTCAAGGACGAAACCTAACGATTAACGCATTGCAAATCAACCAAAACGCAAAGAACACAAAAGTCGAAAAAGTGAAAAATAACTTAAAACCAGAAGTGATTATGAGTTCACAAACCTGCAAAGCGGAGGATTGCTTTGGTGATTGTTGTATTGGAGAATCGAGATGCGAAAGAAGAGAAAATCGTAGATCCAATGTTCTTTCGTGCAAATACACATAATAAATGCGATTTGGATGAACTTCTTCAAGAATCACTTCCAAGCTATGAAATCAACCTCAAAATAGTAGCTATGTCTTCAATGATCCACAAGCTTGATGCAATGATGGAGGTTTAGCTTTCCATTCTTCAACTTTTAATGCAAAAACTTGAAGAATCTTAATGATGATGAAGCTTTGTGTGAGTTTGGGAAATGATACAAAAAGTGTGAAAAATGAGAGTGATGAGTGAAAATGTGAGAAAATGAAGTGTTGATGCCTTGGTTTTGAGTGAAAATGACCTATATATGTGTTAGGTTTGGAGGGTGGCTTGGGTTAGGAACTAGCTTTGGACATTGGGTTGGAAAGTAGGTTAAAAACTAGATTGGGATTTTGTTAAAGTTAGTTGGAGCCTCTAGAATATTCCTTGGAATATTCCTTAGAATATTCCTTGGAATATTCCATAGGAAGATGGTAGAAAGTTCTAGAAAATGGCTAAAGTGCAAGACAATGTGAAGTGGAAAAATGGTGGAGCAAGGCAAGCTGAAATTTGAAAATTTGCTCAAAATCACACGCGTTAACCGGTTAACCAATGTGTTAACCGGTTAACGCAAGCTAATTTTGAAATTTCCCTCCAAAAGGTGGGAAACCCCCAAAATACACCTGTGTAGTCCACTCTGATCCTGTTTTGACCTTGAGCTCTGATAATTGATTTTACCATCGAATAAACCTCGATCACATGCCTTATATGCCAACCAATGATGCATGATTTATTTTATTTTTATTATTTTTTTAATGTAATGAAAGAATATGCTAGATGGGGTGGAAATGAAGCATAAGCTACTTGGAATTGGTGATAAATAAGAGGGCAAATTTTGGGGTGTTACAACTATCATCTCACATATGTCATACATTATATGTACGAGTTTTCGCTTATTCTCAAGATAACCTATGTTCTCACCGTGATACATCATGATCACACATGATTTACAATTATGACAGATGTCATAGTACATGTTCACACATTCCAGAGAATAAATCAAAATATTTTCTCTTGGAGAGAGAATGTTCCAGATCGTGAGATTTTTACTAATAAGAAAATTCACAATTGAGATTTGCACTTGCATCTAACTAACATGCTTCTAATTAAAACATCTTCTAACTTGTAGAAGTATCTTTATTAGAAGGTATAATAAAGTGAGTCATAAATAAATAAAATCACACCTTTGAGGTTTTGAGAACTTTGCGTTTATTCTTTATCTTTAGTGCTTTCCATTATGATTCTGAATTTGTCTTTAACTTATCCTTAATAAAGCTTTAAACCAGCTTCGTTCTGCTTCTGCTTTCTGTAATACCTCAAAATTTGCCTTCATTTTTATTACCCCAACTGGCTTTACGCTTTGAATTCATCTTCATTTCTCACTAGATCATAACATTCACAACCATTCATTCACGAGAGTTTCCAAAGGCCTGAGATTAATGTCCTTTGTAGAATTGGTTTGTTTTTTGGGCTTGCGATTTTTACTTCACCAAAGAGTGTTCCAATTGGTTCCTGTATGGATTATGGAATTATGATTTCACACCACTTATGGTCACCTAACGAATGGATATTAATCAAAGTGCAAGTTGTTTTGAAGGTCTTAGTGTATTCGTTCATGTAGAATTCGTGGAGATCTCATACTTCAAGTATTGTCCGGATTCAATCAAGGAGAGTGAATTGCAGGCCTGTGGTTAGAGATTCGATTTGAGTGGTATTCCATTCGGCAAGTTTCATTATTTGTTATTCAAGCTTCAACCTTTATTCAAGTTAATTCCAAACTTTATCCAATGTCCAAAGCCCATTTTTCTAAGCCCACCATCAAAGCCATTATTATTTTTATACCCCGTTAAAATCATAATCTGTGTCCATAAATCGTTTTTAAAGTCATTTTACCACCTTCAAGTCCCGTATTCATAATTCACACTCAATTATTAGTTTCTTTTTGAAAATCTCATATCTTTTTTTTAGAGCCATTTCTCAAATGTCCCTCTTTTAGTCACAAGCTATATCCACCCAAACTACAAAATTATTATTACCCAAAAATGGTATTTTAATCCATTTACAATTTGACCTCATTTGCCATTTTACAAAACGATATTCGATGCATATTCGATTCAAATTCCAAAGTCCATATCCATGTTAAAGTCAAATTGCATTCAAGATGTACAAAAAAAAGTGTACATGTCAAAAGAGTTCATTGAAAATTACATAAAAAAAAGGGGGTTTGATCTACAGTTGACTTCTGGTCAACCATTGACTTTTTGGTCAAACAGTTGACCATAGTCAACTCCCAATTATGTTAAACGGGATTCCACTTCATGCGCATAATCTTTATGGAGTTCTGCCTCTACTTCCTCGGTTTTCATTACTTCCAGTTCAGTTTGTTTTAGCCAACACCATTTATTTTTATCCAAAATAGATTCCTTTGTATTTCCTAGTTCTTGTATCAGTATTTTGCAGCAAATGATACTCAGAATCTCTTTCGTATTCACTTCACTTGAACGGAATTCATCGTCATTAGAACCATCAACTTGGGGTATCAAAATGTTTGGGGAAGCTTCAACGAGAGCGATGTGATTGACGGAACGAGAAGGCATTTCCTTTGAACCTTATCAACTGTTGCAGCATGAACCAAGGGATTCAAGGTTGTTTCATAAGAAAGGGACTTTTCCGCTTGTGAAGTTGCAAACCCCTTAAGAAGATTTTGTGCTTCCGTATTGGCATCCTTAATGTTCAACGTTTCGATATTCCCAGCCGATTGTCGTTCACCGCAGTACATTCTTAACAATATCACCTACAAATGGAATCAAGTCCACAAATATGGTTCAGTTAAGAAATGGAATGTGGTACGTGAGAATTTCGAGGATGGGAAACCTTGACTGGGTTCCTCCCCTGAGTTGAATCGGTAAGAGACTAAAGGTTGAGTAATTACCAATTGAAGCTACTTCGAAACAGCCCTGTAAACAACAAATCATTCATTAGAAAATTGATAACGCAAAGGAAGAAAATCAGTTATGATAAATTGATATAGCAGAAGAATCTCAGAAAATTGATCTAATTAAAATTCAGAAAACCATCAATAACCAAATATAGTTACTAAATTTAACCGTTTTCTAACTAATTCATAACCGAAATCTCACCTGAAAATACCATTTAACCTCCACCATGGAGGAGATATAAGGGGGAGACCCTGCTGCATCTTCTTCCTTCTTCACGATTTTTCTTCAAAACCCTTTCATTCACCTTCATCATCTTCAGGAATCACTGAGATCACCAGAACCATTCTTCTTCCATCTTCTTTATCTCTCACCTCATCCTCATTCCTCTTCTTGGATTCAGCCCAACTTCAATTCTCTCCACCATTCTCCTTCATTTTTTCGAAGCAATCCCTCTTCTTCTTCAACTTCTCTTCTCCCCATTGTTGAACCCTCTCCTTCTTCACTCTCCAATCACAATTCTCCACCATACTTCTTCTGAACTTTCTCTCACAAATCTCTTCTTCTTCCATACAATGTCCAAAAACTCTTTTTGACACAATTTCTCCAATCTTCAATCCATACTTCCATTATTCAATCACTTGCATCAACATTAACATGTATTCGGATCAATACACTTCATCAACAATAATCCGATCAAAAGAAGAAAACGAAATCGTACGCAAAGAGATCTATTGACACGGAACTTACCAAGGGCATTGCGGCTTCGTAAACGATTTGAGAGTTCGTCGTCAACATCACATCGGTCTTCGAATCTACATCTTATTTGCGCAAGACCTTCGAGGAAGCTGAGCGAAAGCGTCACTTCGCTTTTCTCCGCCACAAATCATTCGGTCAACATCTTCATCGCGATCCCATTGCTCCATCAAGGTGCAAATCCGTGTTTGTTAAGCATGTTTATGTGATTGGCGTGTTAGGGTTTTGATTTGATTTCGTTTCTTTATCAAGTGTATAAGCTAGGTTTAGAAGAGGGGTTTGAGAGGATTTAGATCTTGTTTCATCTTGGAATTGGTGAGAGGTTGAGGTTTAGATGATGGTGGTGGTGAATTCGAGGAAGAAGAAGATGGTGGTGAAGGCGAAGGTGAGAAGAGGGAGGAGAAGATGCGGCGGCGGAAGGAGCATGAAGATGTTGAAACTTAGGGTTCAAAGTGTTCTTTAGCCCCTTTTGGTCTTCTTGCGTTTTGTTTATTTTTTTTGTTAATTATAAGAAAAATAATTAGTGTAATTAATGGATGATTTAGGGATTTTCTTGAGACTTTGAAGAATATTAGGAAATTAATAAAGGATTAATGGGAATAAGAATCATTTTTAATGCGGTTAATTCCCCTTAATGCACCGTTTTAAATTCAAAATCAAAAAGAGATAGGATCAGATTTTTGTGAGTTCCAGCCACACCGGCGGTGACACTTGTCACCGTCCGGTTGGCATTTCCTGCGGCTAATATGGCACGTGTTATCCACCATAAGGTCCCGTATTCCCTCACTCCATAAACCACATGTTGAGAATACTAATGCAAACCCTAGATCTAACGGTTCCTAATTTGTCAAAGAGCGTTGACTGAACATCCATATCATGTTCCTCACATTCCTGCGCAATTGGGCCCAGGCTTTTTGTTATTGGAACCCCTTTAAATCAAGCCCATCCAATTAATAACTAAGCAAAATCACCATTCGCACCCCCTCCTTTTAATTTTTTTAGATTTTATTTTAAGTTTAGCTTAGGTTAGAAATAAATCAATAAAAAATAGGAAAATTCACAAGAAAATTCTATAAAAATTCCAGTAGCTTAATAATTCATTTTAGAAATTTGTGACAATTTTATTTTCTGAATTATGGTTATTTTTGATTTAATTTCGATTTTTCATCCAATTACCATTTTATTTGTTCGGGACTGACTACTCCTTCCCTCACAAAGAGTTTGGTGATTTACTAGGTTTTCAAACTACTCCTGATGCTATTCTAGAGACACCGATGGGGTATTTTATGAGCAGAGAAGTGGAGAAGTTTTGGTCTAACATCTCAGGTGGAGGTAGCCAAGATCCTTCCACTCAGTTTTCTCAAGTAATCCACAATCATGCGTTAAGGTACTTCCAGATGATTCTAGCACACTCTTTCCTCGGTTTTCCAGATACATAGACTCTGCTGAGTGAAGAGGAGATTTTCCAACTGTTTTGTGCGACTTAGTCACGCCCAGTTGCTCGTGGCAACTTTCTTTTGAAGGGCCTTGCCAGTGTCGCCAGGTCATCTGTAGGCATTATACACGTCAGTGGGATTGTTACACAGATTGCTACTGCATTGGGTTTGTCTCGCAAATTATTGCATCTCAAGACCTTCTGCTGCTACACCACCCTGGATGTTGACTTTTGTCTTGACAGAGGATTGATGGGGAGGGCCACTTTTGAGCCCAACACGTTTAGATTACTGATCGACGGTGAAGTGATACATTACTTTACATTACCAGACCCGCTGATGACCAGTGTCCACGACCCTGCTAATTGGAGTTATGCTTTAGAGGGTTATGGAGAGACTATCGAAGAGCCAAAATCACCTCCCGCCGCTGAGTACACTCCTACACCTCTTTCTCCCTGAATCACTGTTATATCTAACAATATGTCTTTGCAGCCGCCTGATCTACAGACCCAGATTTATGAGCTCCGCTCGGAGACTGCCCTGCTCAAGCAGGAAGTAGCGGACTTGGCATTACAGATCGAGGTATCTGATCTCACTCATGTCTCAGAGGCCGATGCTCTATATCAGGAGATTGGAGAGCTTCGGAGGGAGATAGCTGAGATTCGTGGATCGAACCAGGAAGAGAGGCCTACCACATGATCGTTATACGCTGACATTATTACTCTAGTATTTAATTTTTTCATGCTTTATTTTATTTCTCGCATCTCCAGACATATTTTATATTATCGCATATATTACATTTTTCATGTACTTTGATTTTTATCTTATATATTATTTCATGCACTAATCTCATTTTTCCTTTTTTTCTTTCATTTTATTTTATGTCGAATAATGAAAAAAAGGGGGACAAAAATATTTTCATTTTTTGTCTTCATAAAAAAATATGCAAGCTTCATGCCTTAGAAGAAAGAAGAAAACGCTATCCGGACCCCCCGAAGACCAAAGGTACGCAAGGCCCAAAAGGGGAATTGAAGATTTTAGGCCCAAAGGCAAAATGGCCTTGTGGCGCCCGTCATGGCTCTACGGCGCCCGCCACACCGTCCTTCCCTATTTTGGGGTAGATTCATCTCCCCCACCATTTTCACACCTTCAAACTTCCAAAACCCATTTTTCCAACTTCCAAAAACCCCATTGAACCCCATTAAAGCTCCCTCCTTTCCAAAACATTCACCATCTATAAAACCCATCCAAAATCCATTTTTATTTTCATCCACCACAAACCATAAAAATCCAACCTTTACCATTTCTCACATAAACTATTCTTCACCATTTTTTCACTTCTCAAGGAGCAACAATAATGGAGTTCAACAAATATCTTATTCGCGATGGAAGACCGGGAGATAGACAAAGGAAAATTATTCAAAGGCTTAAGAGTCGAGAAATTCTCTTGACTAGGTACGTCGATACTAACTGTCTTTACTCTTTGGGTTTGTATCATAGTGTTTTTCATTTATTAGATTCTCTAGGCTTGCATAATATTTTTGTCAATCAGGAACCTACCTATGAGAGGCTGACAGTTGAGTTTTTAAGTTCATTGATATACACTGTCAGTCCTAACACTACTAGCACAGTCGGTACTGCTAATTTTAGACTGTTTGGATTTGAATACGAATACAATATCGGCGAACAAACAGGCTTGTTAGGAATCCCTCATAGGGAAGGTGCTATATGTGAGGCACCTTTGGATTCAGAATGGTTGGCCGAAGTATTTTCCTTCTGGCAGAGGCTGTCAAGTACTTCAATAAATTCTTTTAAAGGAATACTTGCATCGACCATCCATAACCCGACCATAAGAGTTTTCAGATATCTTTTGGCATGTACTGTTTTTGGCCGGGAGAGTCCAAATAAGGTAAACACTAAAGAGCTCCTATTTTTGCAAGGATGCCTCACTAATACTCATATCAATCCGGTCCCGTTTATGCTTGTACACATGGCTTTAACTATTAATAAAACAAGACCGATTGTTATTAGAGGACTTGTTACGTCTATTGCTCGGGCTCTTGACCTGAACAATGAGATAGCTACCCTTGAACCCCTACCTCCTCGCACAATTAATTTAAAATTTCTAAAAGACATGAAATTGTGCCGAACGAGGAGAGCAAGTGGTTATGAGTTGATGGTTCATGGGATAGTTATCCCATCTGTTGCTTTACCTTGCAGTAGACATATCGATGTATGTAATGAAAGTAACTGGACCTATGATCTGAATGCTCCACCTGTTTTCGGTCCACTTCCTCCTAATATTCCTGATGGGGAGGCACATGACATTGATGAAGAATATAATTGGAGAGAGAATTCTCCCGTACCTCACGTGTCCCCCCATCATCCTTCACAATCACACACCACACCATCTTCCTCTAACCCTGTTGCAGGTGTTACTCCTGGATTCTATGTCACTAAAGAGATGTGGCGTGATATGACGGCTAGAAAGGAAATGCGAGACAGCCTACTCTCTACTATTTCACAACAACTGACGGACAACATGAGCTTCATGGAACAATCGCGATTGGTTTCGGATCGTGCCTACAGTAACGTTTGCCGCACCTTGACCGACATCACATCAGAGCAGGCCCGTTAGTGAGAAGTCAACTGCCGACACCACCAGCTTATGGAGGCCACTCAGGGTTCCATCCTAGGTAACCTTCGAGAGGTCCGGGGTGCCCAGGTTGCCTTATCAGCACGACTTGACCGGAGGGACCAGCAGCGCAGTAGATCCCGTCGTTCCAGACCATCACAGCAGGACGGTGAGGGCGCCGGTGCTCCTCCGCAGTAGTTTTCCAAGTTACTCTCCTTATCTTATTTCGAAACATTTGGGACAATGTTCGATTTAAGTGTGGGAGGGGATTTTATTGTTTTTTTTTGTTATTTCCCTTCTTAGTTATTTATTTGCTTTATGTTATTTTCCTTTTTAGTCAGTTATTTAGTTTAAGTTTTCTTAGATAATGCATGAGTCTGACGAGTCACCAGTATAGTGTATCTTTAGTACCTCCTCATTTTTCCCATTTCCTTAGCCTTACCAATTTTTTTAAAAAGAAGACAATGTTGTTTCACATGTTTTTTGGGCTTTGAGACAGGTTTGGATTAGGATGTGGTGACTTAGGACAACTTTTTGAAACATCAGTATCATTTTAGCACCATAGACCTCTTGAATATAGGAATCACTCCTAAACCCCGCACCATAGCCTTTATTAGCATTCAAAAAATTGTCCTAAGTAGTTTATTCTAGCAGTCAGCTCCGGCCTAAGCATTCTCTACATAAGGGGCCGATGAACATAAGTGAATGATTCAGTGCTAATAAAAAAAGAAAAAGGCAAACTCTGGGATAGGTGACCCTCACAAAGTCATTTAAACCGGAAAAAAAAAGAGAAGAAAATTTTTTCTGCCACAAAAAGAAAAATAAATTGCAGTCACCTATTGTTAGTTGGTTCAGAGGTATCTGGCACTGAACTTGGTAGGGCAGATTACGATCCGATCCCCCGCAGTTACATTTCGGTCAAATAAAACGGGTTTACACATGCTTATGTGCCAGAAACCCTATGTTTTGGATCAGAATCACTAACCGGTCACTCTACTATGAAGTATGTACGGATAACGGGCTTAATGTGATTGCGCCTGAATGAAAAGGACCTAAAAAGAGATTAGTAGATAGGCCTAGGTATTGTGGGATGACATGAGTTGGTTAATATAGGATTGAAGTTTTAGTCTGTGTTATTATGATACCCTTGGTTCACTTAGTTAGTACCTGTCACTGCATCCTAACTTGAACTTAGAAGTCCTTTTAGCCCAAATCATGTGTTGACACCAGTTTTCTTCAATTTGAGCTTTAAATGTTTGCTTGAGGACAAGCAAAGATCTAAGTGTGGGAGGATTTGATAACACTAAATTTCACCGTATTTCTGACTCCGATTTCGCATGCATTCTTAGTTTTTATTGCTATTTTGTTATGTTATTACTTTGTTTTTCTTTATTTTCAGGTTTTTTTATGTAATCGGGGCCTAAATCGAGAAAAGGAGCGAAAAAGGAGTTGAAACGGACAAAAATCAAGAAATTCAGCATTTTACACTTACGGCATCCACCATCGCTGGCGCCATGGGGTCAGCCATGACGTGGCCACGTCCCAAGACCACTCCACAACAGCAAGAACCCACGTTCCCCACTTTCTCCACCATTTTGTACCTATGGCGGGCGCCACGGCCTTGTGGCGGGCACCACAAGGCAAAAGTGCTTCCCTCCACATTTTAGTGGAGGGGGGCATCCTGGTCTTTTCTCATTTAATGTTTGCCTATAAATAGGACTTTAGAATTTCGTTTTTATCATCCAAACTTAGAATCTCTTAGGCATATATCAGTTTTAAATTAGTAATCACTTCACATCGGGGTGTTACTACAATCGAGTGATCGAGTCTGTATACGTCTGTGTGATCGAGTTTTGGAGCACTCTGGGTGGAAGTTAATCCTGCCGCCATTTTAATTCTAGTTCATATTTTATTTTTCTGCATTCGCTTTATTTTATTTACTTTCCGCATTTCTTTACTTTTATTTATTTCCCGCACTCGCTTTACTTTATTTATTTCTCGCACTCGCACTACTTTCGTTTATTTTCCGCACTCGCTTTACTTTCTTTATTATCCGCACTCGCACTACTTTTATTTACTTTCCGCACTCGCACTACTTTTATTTACTTTCCGCACTCGCTTTACTTTCTTTATTATCCGCACTCGCACTACTTTTATTTACTTTCCGCACTCGCACTACTTTTATTTACTTTCCACACTCGCACTAAATACTTTTATGAAAAATAATAAAAAGAACTTTTACTTTACCATGTCTAACTAAATCCATAAAGGTTAGAATGTAAGGATCGTAATTGAACCAGTAATTCATACAATTGTTCGTAGAAACGCTTAAGGGATATTTTAACTTTCAATATAAGTTTAATTGTTTTTAACTATTTCAAAAACAGCCAAAAGCGCTTTGTCTAGTTCATTAGGAGTTTTTAGATTAAAAAGAAAAGGGATTTTAAAACGATTTTCGGACGCGTTAAGAAGTTTAGAGTCTGGTTCGTGAGAACCTCTTCTTGCTAAGAAATCCAGGTTAAAGTACTTTTCAACTTAGTTAAGATACTATATTTCTTAAAAATAGGTTTACTACTCTAACACAATACACACCTTTTTATCCGTGACAATAGGAGGGGTTAATTAGAGAGTACAACTCGGTTCTGAATACGCGAAAGCGACAGTTCCTATTAAATTAGTTCTTTTCAAAGTGGAAAACATTGCCCATAAGTATTTATATTAACAAGTACCAGATTATCAATCGATTACGTGAATTACATTCAAGCCTGTCTTTAT
Source organism: Lathyrus aphaca (assembly GCA_963966055.1). Taxonomy (NCBI): domain Eukaryota; kingdom Viridiplantae; phylum Streptophyta; class Magnoliopsida; order Fabales; family Fabaceae; genus Lathyrus; species Lathyrus aphaca. Next base: position 29,206,996 of record OZ014520.1, on the reverse strand, counting down.
TAATTGTTTAAAATTATTATTTTATTTACCATTGCGCACTCCTTAAAACCATTATATTCAATTGCCTTAGATACACACCATAACAACAGGTACGATAGATTGACACTTGGTCTCTGTGGATTCGACAATCTATTATATTACTCTGACGTGTTCGTACACTTGCGAAAAACACGCATCAGAAAGTGAAGCAACGGAGAGGAGGGTCATAGAACTGAAGACATGTGTGAATCATGCTCCTCTGTGATGTGTCCAAGTCCATGATCATGTCCAGGATCCCACCATAATGCTCTCTGAATAAGGGAACATGATCAGGGGTGATAAGAGCTCGTATCTGTCTGATGCCTGCTAGAGGATACTCAAAGAAGTGGTATCTGATGTTGCTTTTCCTGGTTCAATCCATGCTAAAGGAGACAACTGAAGAGGATAGCTGAAGAAGTGTTGAAGCAGATAAGATGAGCAGAAGAACGGTCAAAACCAAATCAAGAAGAGATGGATACCCTATAAAAAATAGACAAAATGTTAAATGATGCAATATGATGTATGTTTATGACATGCAAGGGTTTGTGATCATGTGCTAGATTATCTGGTGCTCTTGGTAGGGTCCACGAGTGTTCAAAGTTTCAGATGAAAGCTTGAGAACCAGTAACCGGGTGGGAGACTCAAATAAAGAGTCAAAAGTCCAGGGTTTCAAAGGATCATTCCAAAATAGTACAACCTTATAACATTCCACTAGCAAGGTATGATGAGGTCAAGGGTTCCTGCAAACCTGTAAACAACCCAACCCACTCACAGGTATTGTTCTAGAACAAAGATCCTCAAATTCATATCTATTATGAGAAGTGTAAACACTTCTAACCCGTAGGTACAATATTTACCCTAATCATAAAGGATCCTCCTCTAATTCACTTCAGATGCTGAAAGTCATCTAAAAAGGTCATCCAGACTTAGCAGGCTTCCCAGATAGCCCTAGTACTACATGAAATCTGTAGCACAGAGTTCTAAAAAAGAAACCCATGTCTGAACCGTGTTTTCATATTCCCGCACCGGACCGAAATGGAATGGGAAAGAATACAAAACCACTCTAATTCTAGGTGTCACTCAGGCCTTTGTGTTGGACCTTTCTCACTGGAATACCCCTCCCACCAAAGCAAACCAGAAATCCAGCACAATGATATGATAATAATAAATGAAATGCAGAAAGCAATAAATGAAAGCGATAAAGAAAATGCAGTAAATAAAGCTGTACATGAAGCAATAAATAAAGCAAAAACATAAACACAAATAGCACATAACACCCCCAATAAACACAAACAAACAAGTGCTAGGAGAAACCCACAAGAGAACCAGAAGCCCTGATTGCATCCTCCCCAACAGAGTCGCCAAGCTGTCGCTCCTCGGATTTTCGTCCCGGTGCAAACACGAACGGTCGGTGATGTTGGAGGTTGAGGTTGAATAGAGTCACCAGCTAGGCATTTTTATCCCAAAGGAAAGGTAATGCTGCGTAAACCTGGAAGGGTATGGATAAGACGGTTGCGAACCAAAGAAACTGAGAAAGGGGGTTGGTTACGACCTGGGAAGGTATTAACACCCAGATCTTCCGTCGTACTCGACGGGATCCACACTTACTTGATTGTGTTTAAAAGGGGATAATGTTTGTGCTAAACTGTGCATAAGGAGCTAGGGAGAAAAGAATGTACAGAGTGTTAGTGTAAAAGGAAAGTGAATACTCAAAACTGAGGTTAAGGAAAGAGAAACTGGGAGGAGGAGAGGGGGAAGACAAAGAGAATTTTGTTCGATAACTGTTAAGTTATGCCTACGTATCCTCTCGTGCAATGAGGAAGTCAGAACACTGTAGTTCGACTCAAAGAGACTTAGATGATTTGTTGTGAACTGCTTACTTGTCTATGCTCAAGTGTGTGACTCATCTGACTCGAGTGCTAACTGTCTTGCATTAGACGGAAGAAGCGAGTTCTCGTTTTAAGAGTGAGTGTGATGAGAAAAGAATCCCGAAGGAGACGTTAATTGTTTGTCTTTGTGTTTTCTGTTTTTTTTATAGTTTTTTGGTGTTTTGCGTAAGATAATGAGCTTAAGCCTAAATCAAGGGTTGTAAACTCATTATATCCTCCCTTATTAGGGATAATGAGCCTACTTAAGCATGAGATGAAGATCTCAACTTAATTACCATGATGATATAGGATTAAGATCATTAACCTACTTTGGAAATTATTAAGTGTTTTTGGGTTTAGTGTTATGTAATGAGTTTAATCTCCAATCAAAGATTAGTGACCTCATTACACCATCCTAAGAGAAGGATGATATATGAGAACACTTAAGCTGAGGAAGACTCCTCAACTTAATCTATGGTTAGGGACTAAATTCATTAGATAACAATCCTTTATTAAAGTGGATTTTAATTAAAGGTGAGATTAAGAAGGGGATTTTATGTTTGTAAGACTAACTTGAGGGAGACTTGTCCATTAAACACTAGGGTTTGTCCCTCTTAACCAAAAGGAAGAGATGTAACCCTAATATAAGGCCCAAGTTACAAGCTTAAGTCTTAATCATTATTAGGTGCTTTAATTAGAAGGTGTAAACAAATTAAATGTTTAACACTAAGGATTAAAGTTATACACTCCATCCTAAGATAAAGATGTAGGCATAACCCTAATTCAAAGTCCTAAAGCTTTAAGTGTTTATCCTTGATTATTGAGATGAGAAGAGAGACTCAAAAGGTAAAACCTAGGGGAGACTATATACAAACCTAAAGTTATCATGCTTGGATATCCCTATGGTCTGTGAGGCTTAAAGGGAAGTCTTCAGGAAGGCCACCAAAGGAAGAGAAGCAGATGAAAAGAGAAGAGAAAGGAGAATAGGTTACTTACTTCCTGAAGAAGATAAGTAACCTAAAAGGAGGAGATAAGAGCAAGGGAGCACAAGTGAAACAAGTTCACTTCAAATACATATAAAAGATGAAAATTAAAGTATGAGAAGAGGTGGGATGTGAAGGCAAATCCACATCCCAAACAACTTACCTTAAGCCCCTGAAATGTTAGTGTGAATGTATAAGATGCAAAGCAAAAGGGAATAAAGTAAATGAAAGTGCAAAGACCAAGACCATAAGTGAATATGCTATGAAAATGTGTTATGGAATGATGAAAAGACATGTGAATGCAAAACAAGGCATGTTAGAAGCTTAGAAACACATGGATACACATGAAAAACAATGAATGCAAAGCATACCAAATGAATGAAGAAATGATCAAACAATGTTCAAACATGTTCTAAGATGTACAATATGACATACAAATGCATGAAATGTCATGGCAAGATCACATGATGGAGATATGCAAAGATGAATGCAAATGAACATGAGATATTATGGTTTTAAGAATGTATGAGGTGCATATGTCCACAACAGAAGTATACATCATGATAAAAATTGAAAATGAACTCAAATAAACCCTAAACACACACAATATCACTCCCCAAATATGGAGGTCATAAGCTAAACCTAAAGGAAGTTATGAATTTTCTAAGTTAACTAGGGTTTTTGGGTGGTTTTTCATTAAAAATGCAAAACAATTTGAAAATGCATTGCAAAATTTTGAGTTAAATAACCTAGATACTAGATGCAAAGTATGAAACAATGCAAAATGAACCAAATGCAAACTCATCATGGTTGATCAGAAATGGATTTTCAAAGTTAGGATTAGAAAATAGGCAATTTTAGAAACCCTAATTCAAAGTAAATTGTGAAAACATGATCAAACCTAAAAAGAAATTTGTGTGATGAGTTTGTAAATTGTTCTAAATGTATGAGAATGCATCATGAATTTTTTTTTGTGATTTTTTGATACCTAAATGTATTTTTTTAATTAATTAAAATCAATTAATTAATTAAATAAAACATTTAAATGATTTAAAAATACAATTTTAATGCAAAAATTAAAAGTAAAAATGTTTTTGAGTTTAGAAAAATATTTGAAAAGAAAATGCAGAAAATGATGATTTTAAGAACATTTTTGCTATTTTTAATAATTGTATGAAAATAAATATGAAATAAATAAAATAAAAAAAACAAAAGTAATGCAAAGGGACGGTCCAGATTGCAAGTTGAGGGATCCTAGGGCTGGGATGGAAAGTCACCTTGACTTAAAGTAGGACATATCAAATGCCTAGGTTTAAACTTCTATCTGGCGCGTGATCAAACGGTTGTGAATGATTCTGATTAATTAATTTAACTTAATGTAATTAATTACAATTAGGGTTTTGATGATCAATCCTGGCCACTCATCGCGCGCGGTAAATATATATCCTAGGGTCCACATTCAAACCTGACTAATTAAATGAGATTAACTCTAATGACCTTCAGGTGACCGAAGATAAGCTCCGGTCGTCTTCTCCAGCGACGCTCTCACCTGACCTCACTCAAAACACCACCCCAAGCCCTCTAAAGCTCCAGAATCAATCATTGAACATCACTGAACACGAATCCAGCCACCAAAATCATTTATATTGTATCAAACTCAAGAATCGAACAAGAACAAGTTTAGGTCAAAAATTTCAGAGCAAGCATACACACTCATTTCTCAATCATTTTGAAAACTAAACACATCAGCATGATCAAGGGAGCATTTGGATTCATTCTATAACTTAAAATAAAGGTTATTGGAAAATGATTTGAGATGACTACCTGAGATGAAGCTTTCCAAACTGGAGCTTTCTGACCTCTTCCTTTGTGCAAATCCACTCCACTTGATCCCCTGAGGCTTATGAAGTGCTTAGATGGAGCTTAAATGGCTTCCTTTGAGATTTCCAGTTCTTTCAAAGCAGAAATCAAGCTTTGGTTTGAGTGGCTTTTAGGTCATGGAAATGGGTGGGAAATGATCTTTGAGTGTCTTTGAGTTTATTGGGGGAAGAAGTTTTGATGGCTGTGTGATGTAATTCGAAGACTTGAAGGTTTTGAGGATTTTTGGTAATCTTAGATTATGGCTTCATTCAGGCTTGTGTATGTTATGAAATGAGGTCCTTGATGTTCACATAATGTATTGGGATTGGTCAGAAAGTTGGTGATGGCATAGTGTGATTGGTATGGGTGGTTTTGCCAAAAAGTCAAAGAATGTGTACTTGAGGCATGGGCCATGTTCAGAAGTAATCTATGGACGGATTTGCTTCAGCTTCATTCAAGGATGGCCTTTGGATCAGATTTCATGAGTTGCATGACTTGATTCTTGAGTTTACATAGTTTTTACATTTTGGCCACTTTGTGAATTTTGGAGAATTTAGTCATGGAAACTTGTGAAGCAAGGCACAAATTTGATCCAAATATGTTGCATGATCATATTATGGTATGTAGAAATCAATTAGAAGTCACAAAAAGGCTTGAAACTTGATTTTGCAAAATTTCCTCTTTGGCACATACTTGAAAATTATGTGATTTTTCCTAACTTTGAATCCTCATAACTTGAGTTCTAATATGAATCAAGAGGAGTTATTGTACTTTTTGAAAATGGGAAGTTACAATCTACAACTTTCATGTTCAACAATTATTCATTTGAAGCCTTTTTGATCAAGAAAGAGGAGGTTGAAAATCTTTCCCAAAATGGAAAGTTTTCATTACAAGTCATGTCCAAAAATGGAAAGTTTGCAAATGGATCAAAATTCTTCAATCTTGTGAACTTCTAACCACTTCTAAGATCAAATAAAGATCATAGGAACTAAAAATGATGGAGATGACCCTTTGATGCCCTTGTTGGAGGCCTCAGATGCCCTGATTTTGACTTTTCTTGCACAACAAGTCATCCATTGATTAGATGCCTTCCACAATGAATTTTCTCATCAAATTTGGTACACATGATCCTTATATTATATAAAGACCATTAGAATCAAGAATGACCAAAATATTTGAGGTTAAGGGCCTCAAACCCAAAACCCTAATTCTAGGTTATCTGTGTAGAAACTGCTCAGTCTGCTTGAACACCTTTGCAATGCTTTGTGACATTTTGACTTTTAAGAACCCTGGGGAGCATATTATGATCATAGAACACACATGGACCTTCTTGACAAGATTCAAGGCCTTTGATATGGCTCAGATCACTTCTTTGGATTCTCCTGATCACAAACCCTAATTGTGCAACTTATGCAGTGAAACAAATATGCAATGTGAGATGATATGCTTATGCAAATGCAATATGAAAGATCATAAGCCATGGTGTGAGAAAAAGTGAGGGCAAGTTTGGGGTGCTTACAGTACTTAGACGGAATCAATAAGATGAGATCATTGTACTTAGATGATATCAAACGATATGAAACCATCATACTTAGACGAAATCGGAAGAAATGAGACCATCGTACTTAGACGGAATCAACAAGATGAAATCATCGTACTGAGGTGATATCAAAAGACACAAGACCATCGTATTTAGATGGAATTGGAAGAAATGATACCATCATATTTAAATGGAATCAACAAGATGAGATCCTCATACTTAGATGATATCAAACGACACAAGATCATCGTACTGAGACGGAATCGGAAGAAATGAGACCATCGTACTTAGAAGGAATCAACAAGATGAGATCATCGTACTTAGATGATATTAAACGACACGAGACCATCGTACTTAGACAAAATCGAAAGAAACGAGACCATCGTACTTAGACGGCATCAACAAAGATGAGATCATCGTACTTAGATGAAATCAAAACGACACGAGACCATTGTACTTAGACAGAATCGAAAGAAATGAGACCATCGTACTTAGATGAAATCGAAACGACACGAGACTATCGTACTTAGACGAAATCGAAAGAAATGAGACCATCGTACTTAGACGGAATCAACAAAGATGAAATCATCGTACTCATATGAAATCAAATGACACATGAGCATCATACTTAGACGGAATCAAGGAAATGAAAACCATCATACTTAGACGGAATCAACAAAGATGAAATCATCGTACTCAGATGAAATCAAACGACACGAGACCATTCTACTTAGACTGAATCGACTTGGGATGACAAGTGTTCTCTATGGGGACACCTTCAGTCTGATTGAAGAGAAAATGCTTCTTGCTTATGCTTCGTATGCATATGTTTGAATCTTTTCATGACGTAATGCTCCATAATGATGGAAATGCTACGCTTTAGAGGATGCAAATATAATGATGATTACTAAATGCAAATGCAAAGGTGATCTCCTGATGAGAAGGTAACCGGTATCCGAGCAACTTTATTGGGGATAAATAATTGCATTGATTCAACGAATCCCTATGGGGAATATTAACTCTACAAGGGATAGTGTTAATGAGGAATGCAGACCCTACCGAGGAAAGTCTTAACTTGCTTGGACTTGACTGGGAGGTACGCCACCCGTGGAATTCCGTTGGGGAAGTAATAACCTTCTGACCTGGATGAGGAAAGGGTTCGTTGATACTCTGCCGAGGAATGAATCTGTTAGGGAATCACTCAGATACAAAGTCCTCTGTTTGGGGAAATGATGCCAATAAGGATTAGAATTTATTGGGGACTTCACTAGGGAAAACTGTGAACAATGCTGTGCAAGAAGAAAATCCGTCTGACTTCTCACTATCTTCATCACTGCTAGGGAATAATGAATCTTTATGTACTGCTAGGAATAAGAAAACTCTGGTGGGGGATACCTCCTTTTTAGTGGAGGAATCTCTGCTTGGAGAGAATCTCATCAACCTTTTGATGTTCCGCTAGGGGAAATTTCAATCTCCAACTCTGCTAGGGATGATGGAGAACATTAATGAGAATGCTTACTACTAAAGATAAGAGTATTAATTCACCTCTTGCTGGGGATAAGAGATATAAAGCGTCTCTTGTTAAGGATGTTGGGGATAAGAAATAACGATGCCCTTTGCTCGGGGAGTAATGACCCTCTTCTTGTTGCTCTGTTAGAGACATAGTATAATGGGACTTGATGAGGAATCTTGCTTAATGAAGCCTGCCGAGGAATAAGCTCCTTGATGAGACTTGCTGAGGGATATAAACCCAACCAAATGGAACTTTTCTTGAAGATAAATATGATGCAATGGTAACAATAAAGATTTTTCTTTCGTACGAGGCCAGGTGACTACATGCTTGAGCAAGGTACATGATTCACTAAGCCTGAATCTTGTGTCTAAGGAGCGCCAAAAAGAAACATGATTCACTGAGACTCAATCTTGCATCTGAGGAACGTTGAAATTAAACATAATTCACTGAGACTAAATCTTGCGTCCGAGGAACACTGAAAAGGTGCACTTTAATCTGTGGGATAAACGTGCACAGGACCCTGCATCTGAGATATGTGCAATGAGATCCTCTTCAAATACCCTATGCGTCAGATAAATGGTAAAATACATTGTCAGAACCCTACGTTTGAGGAACGTGTTGTAAGACCCTCCTCACATACCCTAAGTTGAGTGATATGGAGACAACACATTGATTAGAACCCTGCGTCTGAGGAACACGCTGTAAGATTATCTTCCAAGGAAAAGACGTGTCGTCTACCAAACAAATAAGCATTGTAAGATTGATCCACTGAACTGGACATTGAAATCAATCCACCGAGGCTGGATTTTATAAGAGAGTAATGATTGTGCAGAGGAGAATTCTAATTGTGAAAATCTGTTGGGAATGAGAACGTTCTGTTTGACATCTTGATGAGGAATTAGACAAAAATATTATGACAATATTTGATCCTTGCTAAGGAACAAATGATTGCTTAATCGATCTCGGAAATCTTTAAGAGGATGACATCCTGTTGGAGAAGAACTATGAACAAATATGTCTGCTTCGATTTTTTATACTTGCCAAAAATAAACTGGAGACTTCACTAGGGAATATTTAAATAATAGGAGTGAATCCCAATGATAAAACTCTGCAGGGGAAATGAAAATCTTTCGACTTGGATGGAGAAGAGATAGAAAGTACCTTTAGGTGGGAATACTCTCTGCTTAGAGAATACCACCCTTTAGCATCTTGCTCTAAAAATGATTAAAATATGTAGAGGCTTTGATTGGGGAAAAGATCCCCACAATGTTCTATGCTGAAAATGATTCCGCTCTTTCAAGCCTTTGGACTATATTGTTTATGAGGAAATCATCTCAAGAGGATTTAACAGGAGACTTGACATCCAAAGCGCCTCAGTGTCTTCAGAATCTTGTCGAGATTTGTCGGATCTTGAAATAACTGCCCTAGGCTGAGCGGTCTATGAAAGTATTTGCCTTATGAGGACTCACAAAAAACCTCGAATCACTATGAGAAATTCTGCCCCAGTATCTGAGCCCTGAATAGGTGCTTCTGACTGTCCATCTTCAGGAAAGAGTGACTTCTCGTGATCTTGGGGTGGCCTGCCCCAGTATGAGCCTTTGCGTAATTTTCCCCTGATTAAATGATCTTTGAGTGAATACCCAGACTAAATGCTCTTGGAGAGATTTGAATCCCAAAGTGATTTCCCCAGTTTGGCTGAATTTTAAAGAGATTACCTTTCAGCTAGCTTTCACAAGCGCTCACCTCTCATAAGGGTTTTTTGTGTGTTGGTCGAGCGACCAATAATACCAATGGTTCAAGCACCAATAAGGTTGTTGTTGGGAGTCAGTCACTCCTATTGTCTTTTGTGTCTGTATCGCACGACTTTGGTCTTTCTTAAGGATCTTTCTTGCATTTTTCGCCTTTCATTTCTTTTGTTGTTTATCCCTAACTTTTGCTTGGACCCATTCTTTTGAATCTTTTGCAATTGGAATCCAGCAGGATGTCCTAACTTTTTCCTAAGCCACTCATTTTCGAGTTCGACCTAGTGGGCTCTTCCATTTCTACTTTTTATTCTTTCTTTTTTTGAACAAATCGTGTGACACATTGTCTTTATTGCTTTGAAAGGGTTGTGATTGTCTCACTTTTCAGTTGATGAGGGATAACCATTGTGGTTTCCGATTTTTGGACCTCTTGTTTTGGTACAATGAAAGATAAAGGATCCTCAGATGTGCATTCTATTATGAAAGTCTTAATGCTCAATCCAACTAGCTGACACCTACCCTGCCCCAGGTTAAACGTAAGTGTTTTTTCGTGTGAAAAGAAACTCCTACTTAGAGGCTCAAAGGGGTTAGCGAGGGTTTATCTCCCTTATATCTCTGGTGTTTAGGATTTAAAATAATGCATGTACATCGTCAACAAGGTCTTATTCAAGAGCACCCAATTGGAGATTTTTGCGTTTTCATTTTGTCATCCTCCCTCATGGAGTTTAAGCACGACAATTGGTATTGCAATGCACATACACAAAATTATGAGTAAACACAAATGAATTACTTCAAGAAAAACATGTGCATTTTATTATAATTAACATTCAAAAACAAACAATTTTCATGCATGCGTATAAATGTTTAAACAAACAGATAAAAGCTACAAATGAAAATGCAGTAAAGAAACTGAACATTGCCATAGTTGAGGAGACTTGACTCCGTCTGGACTTATCAGTCTTGGATACTATTAGTGACCCATAGCTTCTTCATGGACTATTCAATCTTCAATTAAATGGCCAACATGGCTAGCATCGCAATCATACCTCCTCTACCAGTTATTCTGACCTTAACGCTCCAACGTTAAATACTGAAACGAGACGTATAAAGGAAAGAATAGAGCTGAGAAATAAAGTTGCCTCATAAGATTGTTCACAAAGACCTGACATTTTCTTACTATGTATCTCCATTGACCCAAGACCAATGAAGAATCAGAGCGACGTAGTTCCCCTCACTAGGGATGAAAATTCACAGAAGGAAACAAACAATTGTCATCACTGAGAGTATTGGAATACTTTTGGCTTTATTACTTCTATGGATACCCTTGCAAACTGGGTGATTAATTTAAAGACTTTAGCTTAAAGGTAGACCCTTTGGTGTAACTACCTTTGCATCAATCAAACTTTACACCTTATGTTCGAACTCCCTACAATTGTCAATTGTATGTCCAAACGTTCCTGAGTGGAACTTGTATCTAGCAGTCATGTCATAGTCTGGAGGAAAAGGATACGACATCGACATAAAATGGCTTAACTTAATAAAAGAGCTCTCAAGAAGGCAAGAAAGTAGTTGGCTTTGAGGAACTGGAACTTGAGCAAGCACTCTTTCGAGTTTCTTAGGTCCCTGTCTCTGTTGTTGACGATTCTGCTGACGATATTGATTAGGACGCCCATATTGCCCATGTAGTTTTCTTCTCGTATTTGGCAAAGACTGTTGATGAGATGACTTTGAAAACTAAAGTGGAGGATCATGCCCATGACTTGGGGTAAGTCCCGGAGAAAGGGAAGGAATATTCACTTCTTTGGCGACCTTTAAAGCAGGATTACCAACTACCTTCACATTAGCTGATCTAAACTTGATTACTTCGGAATCAATTAAGTCTTGCACCTGGTGTTAGAAATCTTTACACCCTTCAATATCATGATCGGGTTCCCCGGAGTGAAAATCACAGTGAGCATTGATATCCCATCCATTTGGAAGCGTAACAGGTGGTGGCGACAACTTACGAAGCTCAATCAATCTCAAATGAAGCAAGCACTGAAGTAGATCGGCGAGGGACAATGGTAAAGGATCAAAAACCCTTTCTCGCTTCTACTGATGAGGTGTTACAACATGGGGAGTCCCCGTTATAATCTGTTGATGTGGAAGTTTCAGAACTCAAGGCTTACGATGTGAGGAATATCCCTGAACGAGGGGAGGAAGACCCTTCTCTTTTGTAGCAGGTGGAGGAACATCCCTTTGTCTAGTTTTCTGGACAGGTGCAAACCCGATTTCCCCTGAATCGATGAGTTCTTGGACCTTATGCTTAAGCATCTTATCATTTTCCACATTTTGGACAAATGCTCCTGAATGGAATTCGCACCTAGTATTAACATTAGAACCCATAGGGTACCTGGTGTGATAAGGTCCCATATCGATCAACTTAATCAGTTTCAATTCCAGTAGAAGTTGAAGAAACTGCAGATATGGCATCGGGATCAGATCGAACTTCCTCTCAGACTTTTCTGTTTTGCACTCCTCAGGAGATGGTGACTGATGAGTAAACTCTGGCAATGAAGGAAATTTGGAAGGTAATCCATGTTCCATCAAATGTACCAAAGAAGTGAGAAGAGTTAGAACTTCGGCTGCAGAAGTAGACAACTAATTGTTTTCCTTCTTTAATATAGCTTCCAACATTTTTGTAATCTAGCACATTTGAGTCTTCATCCAGTTGACCTTTTCTCTCAGCAGTTTCTGATCCTGGGACAATGCTCAAATGTCCACCATAACATGCCCCAGCTGGGCCTTCATCTCAGTCACTTCCGCTTGGAGTTGTTCCATATCCTTACCCTGATGATCTTGATTCAAGTTGGCCATTCTTAAGAGAAACTAAATCAGGATAAGAATTTGTCTCTGAACACCTGTCATGAATTCAATGATGTATGCAAATTCCATGTTCAGTTATTTCCAAGGAATTCATCAGCTTAGATTCAAGTTTTAATACATACAAAATCCAATAGCCTAATTCAGATATACGATCCTCAGAAATAACTGAACATGTATGCAGAAATGTTATGATGTCATGTATGCATCAGTCATGTGATCAATGGTCTGATGTTGGTGCTGGTGTTGAACAAAATATTTGTGTAGAGTCATAATAACTTTATCTCTATGGAGAACCCCACAATTAAGAACCAGAAAATCATATAGAACTAGATCATATCACAAAGTAACACTACCGAAGCAAGTATGTTGAAAGTTTAGGGTTCTTGCAAACTTGTAAACCCCTCCCCATCTCACGGGTGTGCTACCTTCGGTCAATATCACAGACTCTCAAAGCTGAATATCGATAATAAGTTCACCATCTCCGAGAAATGGTGTATTACCATCTCAGGGAATCAGTTTAGCATTATATACTACTCAAGGAGATCTCAACTGAGTCCGTAAAAAACAAGCATCCCTCATAAGTTCCATGCTTCAAGCACTGAGATCGAGAAAAAAATAGTACATTCATCCTGAAGGGTACAATATTATCGTCATACGAAAAGTGCTTTAATTGAGTTCCTATGAGAGAACCAGGCCATCCTATGTGAGTTCCCAGTGGGTCCTCGGGTGCGAGTGGGTTTGCCAACAAATGTGGTATGCCACTGTCCCCACTGGAGAGGGTTGTTTCCACTAAGGTCCTCAATAATCAGGCCCCATATGCACATAACTATCAAGGTCGTATCCTGAAGTGGAGGAAATCTCCACACAAAATATTTCCAAGACGATCGCAGTCTGGGTGTGGAACACATCACCACACATCATGATGATATTCATGGAAGTACAGTTTCTATCCATGCTAAAGTCTAGGGTGCACTCGAGCATTGGTATTGGGCTCTTCACTTAGTAACCCCATCCCAACAAAGAAATCTAACACAGTCCAGACAATCCAGTATATATATGATACATAAAAATAAATACTGAAAGCAGTAAATAAAACTGTAAAGTAAAGCTGTAAATAAAGCAGTAAAGCTAAAATAGACAAGCGCGAGGATTGACTCTCAAAAGGGAAACCAGAGATTCTAGATTCCTTCCCCGACAGAGTCGCCAGCTGTTGCTCCTGATATTTTCATCCTAGTACAAACGCGAAAGTGGCGTGGAAAAGGTAGAGTCGCTAACCAGGTATTTTTATCCCGAATGAATGGGAAAGGTAATGTTGCACAAACCTAAGGAAAAGGAAATAACAAGGTCTTGCGAACCAAAGAGACTGGGTTCGGGAGTTGGTTACGAACTAGGAAGGTATTAACACCCCAGATCGTCTGTCGTACCCGGTGGGATCCATGCTTGTTAGTCTGTTTCAAAGGGTAAGGAATAAAACTGTTACTGAATAAAAACCGCTACTGGAACTTGAATGAAAGACGGAAATGGAAAAGGAGAACGAAAAGCTATGGGAAAAATGTAGGGAAAATAAAGAATATTCTCAAATGGGCCATACCCCGCTGCCTACGTATCTCATGGGAGACGAGAATCAGAGTCGACGTAGTTCACCTAACTAAGGCGGAAATTTGTTTGTATTTTTATGAATTGAACTACTTATGCATATGCTCAGGTGCTGCAGGATCACCTTGAATGACTGTGTTTACCATCTTGCAAGGAGACAAATCGTAGCAATTTCTCGTTCAAAGTGAGGAGATGAGAAGCGAATTCCATAAGGAAAGACGTTTATTGTTGGTTTACTGTCTTTTAGAAGAAGTGTTTTGATTTTGTTGTTTGTGAAACATCCTCATGTTAAGACTTGTTCATCATGATAGATATCCTACACCTCATCCCGAAATGGAATGTGTGCAAATACCCCACGACAAAGTCTCTTGGAACATGAGAAAGCTCAACCTTTATTTGGTGTTTTGTTTTGTTTAGAGATGAGAAAGAGGACTCAAATCGAGAAAGGAAAAAAACTAAGGGAAACTAAGACTCACCCTAAGTTGTTATTCAATTGAGATCCTATGGTTAGTGTGGTTTTCTAATCCTATTAAGATAAAACAGAAACCAAACCTAACTCACTTCAAGGGTTGAAAATGAGATTAGACCTCAAAGGGAATGACGGAAGTGAAATGTCGAAGAAGCAAAAATGCTTATCGCAAACACAAGTTGAAAGTTTAAAAGGATAAGGAATAAGGTGTATGTGGGATACCCTCCCACACACATGGCTTACCATAACCCCCTGCAAAATAAAAGTTAGTTAAAATTAATCCAAAATGATAAAAGCAAAGAGGTAATTAAGTACCAAACATGTCCTAGAATGAATATGACCTAAACTAGACTCAAACCTAAGCCTAAGGATGCCTAAAAGCTAAGAAAAACAAAAAGTCAACATCTACAATAGCACTCCAACACACAATCAACTACCAAAGTGTAAATAAAATGCAAACAACCTATTACAGCCACCAAACAACATGGAAACAGGTGTAAAAAGTGTCAAAACAATGCAATGCAGGATGCATTTAACAACTTCTATTTTAAAACACAACAATGAAAACATGGCAGAATTACATATTTTTTCATGATGCAAATGCATGAATCACAATGCATGAAAATGATTTACATAGTAACATCAATATATGCAACATGGTTAGTATGATCATGAACATGTGAATATGCAATCAATTTCAATCACTTAAATGCATTTCCATAAAACATGCAAATGTGCATTTTCCAAAAAAACACAAGTGGAACCTTAATGCAAACAAACAATGAAATGAACATGTATTTTAATGCATTACAATTTGAAACAATCACCAACAATGAAATGCAACAAACAAACAAGCAAGAATAAGTGCAAAAATGTGAATTATGCAATTTCAAGTAGCATGCAACATTTTCAATTATGCGTGCAAGTATCTGAAACATGCATCAATCACCAATATAGTGCAAAACAGAACTTTAACTCATCATTAACATGATAACAATGAAGTTCAATTATGGTAACAACCTTCACAAATCATCATGAGCACCTAGTTCATCATTATGCAAGAAATCAGAAACTAACAAACATACAGTCGAAAGATGTCGAAACCACATGATCATTCCTCAAAACAACTTCTAAAAACTCCCTAAAATGATGTCCTAATGATCTATGATGATTAAATATGGAATGACATGAAAACATACACTAAAATACAAAAAATCCAAAACAGTCCAGTGTTAATCGGTTAACGGATGTGTTAATCGGTTAAAACTGCCAAATTCTGCAGAAAAAATCAGAAACACATTGTGTTAATCGTTTAACAGACGTTTTAACCGATTAACATTGAACCAGAAACAAAAATAAAGGCAGAAAAAATCACTTCCAACAACCAGCTTATTTTTAAAGTTCCTAATCCAGCTACTACCAAATAAGCACGAAATTAACACCTAAATGCATTGATGTGATACTAATCGGAACCACAAACATGTCAAGGACGAAACCTAACGATTAACACATTGCAAATCAACCAAAACGCAAAGAACACAAAAGTCGAAAAAGTGAAAAATAACTTAAAACCATAAGTGATTATGAGTTTACAAACCTGCAAAGCAGAGGATTTCTTTGGTGATTGTTATATTGGAGAATTGAGATGCGATAGAAGAGAAAACCGTAGATCCGATGCTCTTCCGTGCAAATACACATAATAAATGCGATTTGGATGAACTTCTTCAAGAATCACTTCCAAGCTATGAAATCAACCCCAAAATAGTAGCTATGTCTTCAATGATCCACAAGCTTGATGCAATGATGGAGGTTTAGCTTCCAATTCTTCAACTTTCAATGCAAAAACTTGAAGAATCTTGATGATGATGAAACTTTGTGTGAGTTTGGGAAATGATACAAAAAGTGAGAAAAATGAGAGTGATGAGTGAAAATGTGAGAAAATGAAGTGTTGATGCCTTGGTTTGGAGTGAAAATGACCTATATATGTGTTAGGTTTGGAAGGTGGCTTGGGTTAGGAGCTAGCTTTGGACATTGGGTTGGAAAGTAGGTTAAAAACTAGATTGGGAGTATGTTAAAGTTAGTTGGAGCCTCTAGAATATTCTTTAGAATATTCCTTGGAATATTCCATAGGAAGATGGTAGAAAGTTCTAGAAAATGGCTAAAGTGCAAGACAATGTGAAGTGGAAAAGTGGTGGAGCAAGGTAAGCTGAAATTTGAAAATTTGCTCAAAATCACACGCGTTAATCGGTTAACCAATGTATTAACCGGTTAACGCAAGCAAATTTTGAAATTTCCCTCCAAAAGGCGGGAACCCCCCAAAATACACCTGTGTAGTCCACTCTAATCCTGTTTTGACCTTGAGCTCTGATAATTGATTTTACCATCAAATAAACCTCGATCACATGCCTTATATGCCAACCAATGATGCATGATTTTTTTTTTATTTTTTTTTAATGTAATGAAAGAATATGCTAGATGGGGTGGAAATGAAGCATAAGCTACTTGGAATTGGTGATAAATAAGATGACAAATTTTGGGGTGTTACAACTATCATCTCACATATGTCATACATTATATGTACGGGTTTTCGCTTATTCTCAAGATAACCTATGTTCTCACCGTGATACATCATGATCACACATGATTTACAATTATGACAGATGTCATAGTACATGTTCACACATTCCAGAGAATAAATCAAAATATTTTCTCTTGGAGAGAGAATGTTCCAGATCGTGAGATTTTTACTAATAAGAAAATTCACAATTGAGATTTGCACTTGCATCTAACTAACATGCTTCTAATTAAAACATCTTCTAACTTGTAGAAGTATCTTTATTAGAAGGTATAATAAAGTGAGTCATAAATAAATAAAATCACACCTTTGAGGTTTTGAGAACTTTGCGTTTATTCTTTATCTTCAGTGCTTTCCATTATGATTCTGAATTTGTCTTTAACTTATCCTTAATAGAGCTTTAGACCAGCTTCGTTCTGCTTCTGCTTTCTGTAATACCTCAAAATTTGCCTTCATTTTTATTACCCCAACTGGCTTTACGTTTCACATTCATCTGAATTTCTCACTAGATCATAACATTCACAACCATTCATTCACGAGAGTTTCCAAAGGCCTGAGATTAATGTCCTTTGAAGAATTGGTTTGTTTTTTGGGCTTGCGGTTTTTACTTCACCAAAGAGTGTTCCAATTGGTTCCTGTATGGATTATGGAATTATGATTTCACACCACTTATGGTCACCTAATGAATGGATATTAATCAAGGTGCAAGTTGTTTTGAAGGTCTTAGTGTATTCGTTCATGTGGAATTCGTGGAGATATCATACTTCAAGTATTGTCCGGATTCAATCAAGGAGAGTGAATTGCAGGCCTGTGGTTAGATATTCGATTTGAGTGGTATTCCATTAGGCAAGTTTCATTATTTGTTATTCAAGCTTCAACCTTTATTCAAGTTAATTCCAAACTTTGTCCAATGTCCAAAGCCCATTTTTCTAAGCCCATCATCAAAGCCATTATTATTTTTATACCCCGTTAAAATCATAATTTGTGTCCATAAATCATTTTTAAAGTCATTTTACCACCTTCAAGTCCCGTATTCATAATTCACACTCAATTATTAGTTTCTTTTTGAAAATCTCATATCTTTTTTTTTGGAGCCATTTCTCAAATGTCCCTCTTTTAGTCACAAGCTATATCCACCCAAACTACGAAATATTATTACCCAAAAATGGTATTTTAATCCATTTACAATTTGACCTCATTTTCCATTTTACAAACCGATGTTCGATGCATATTCGATTCAAATTCCAAAGTCCATATCCATGTTAAAGTCAAATTGCATTCAAGATGTACAAAAAAAAGGGTACATATCAAAAGAGTTCATTGAAAATTACATAAAAAAGGGGGGTTTGATCTACAGTTGACTTCTGGTCAACCATTGACTTTTTGGTCAAACAGTTGACCATAGTCAACTCCCAATTATGTTAAACGGGATTCCACGTCATGCGCACAATCTTTACGGAGTTCTGCCTCTACTTCCTCGGTTTTCATTACTTCCAGTTCAGTTTGTTTTAGCCAACACCATTTATTTTCATCCAAAATAGATTCCTTTGTATTTCCAAGTTCTTGTATCAGTATTCTGTAGCAAATGATACTCAGAATCTCTTTTGTATTCACTTCACTTCAACGGCATTCATCGTCATTAGAACCATCAACTTGGGGTATCAAAATGTTTGGGGAAGCTTCAACAGGAGCGATGTGATCGACGGAACGAGAAGGCATTTTCTTTGAACCTTATCAACTGTTGCAGCATGAACCAAGGGATTCAAGGTTGTTTCATAAGAAAGGGACTTTGTCGGTTGTGAAGTCGCAAACCCCTTAAGAAGATTTTGTGCTTCCGTATCGGCATCCTTAATATTCAACGTTTCGATATTCCCAGCCGATTGCAGTTCACCGCAGTACATTCTTAATAATATCACCTACAAATGGAATCAAGTCCACAAATATGGTTCAGTTAAGAAATGGAATATGGTATGTGAGAATTTTGAGGATGGGAAACCTTGATTGGGTTCCTCCTCTGAGTTGAATCGGTAAGAGAATAAAGGTTGAGTCATTACCAATTGAAGCTACTTCGAAACAACCCTGTAAACAACAAATCATTCATTAGAAAATTGATAACTCAAAGGAAGAAAATCAGTTATGATAAACTGATATAGCAGAAGAATCTCAGAAAATTGATCTAATTAAAATTCAGAAAACCATCAATAACCAAATATAGTTACTAACTTTAACCGTTTTCTAACTAAGTCATAACCGAAATCTCACCTGAAAATACCATTTAACCCCCGCCATGGAGGAGATATAAGGGGGAGACCCTGCTGCATCTTCTTCCTTCTTCACGATTTTCTTCAAAACCCTTTCATTCACCTTCATCATCTTCTGGAATCACTGAGATCCCCAGAACCATTCTTCTTCCATCTTCTTTATCTCTCACCTCATCCTCATTCCTCTCCTAGGATTCAGCCCAACTTCAATTCTCTCCACCATTCTCCTTCATTTTTTCGAATCAATCCCTCTTCTTCTTCAACTTCTCTTCTCCCCATTTATGAACCCTCTCCTTCTTCACTCTCCAATCACAATTCTCCACCATACTTCTTCTGAACTTTCTCTCACAAAGCTCTTCTTCTTCCAAACAATGTCCAAAAACTCTTCTTGACACAATTTCTCCAATCTTCAATCCATACTTCCATTATTCAATCACCTGCATCAACATTAACATGTATTCGGATCAATACACATCATCAACAATAATCCGATCAAAAGAAGAAAACGAAATCGTACGTAAAGAGAGCTATTGACACGGAACTTACCAAGGGCATTGCGGCTTCGTAAACGATTTGAGAGTTTGTCGTCAACATCACATCGGTCTTTGAATCTTCATCTTCTTTGCGCAAGACCTTCGAGGAAGCTGAGCGAAAGCGTCACTTCGCTTTTCTCCGCCACAAGTCATTCGGTCAACATCTTCATCGCGATCCCATTGCTCCATCAAGGTGTGAATCCGTGTTTGTTAAGCATGTTTATGTGATTGGCGTGTTAGGGTTTTGATTTTATTTCGTTTCTTTATCAAGTGTATAAGCTAGGTTTAGAAGAGGGGTTTGAGAGGATTTAGTTCTTGTTTCATTTCGGAATTGGTGAGAGGTTGAGGTTTAGATGATGGTGGTGGTGAATTCGAGGAAGAAGAAGATAGTGGTGAAGGCGAAGGTGAGAAGAGGGAGGAGAAGATGCGGCGGCGGAAGGAGCACGAAGATGTTGAGACTTAGGGTTCGAAGTGTTCTTCAGCCCCTTTTGGTCTTCTTGCGTTTTGTTTATTTTTGTTAATTATAAGAAAAACAATTAGTTTAATTAATGGATGATTTAGGGATTTTCTTGAGACTTTGAAGAATATTAGGAAATTAATAAAGGATTAATGGGAATAAGAATCATTTTTAATGCGGTTAATTCCCCTTAATGCACCGTTTTAAATTCAAAATCAAAAAGAGATAGGATCAGATTTTTGTGAGTTCCAGCCACACCGGCGATGACACTTGTCACTGTCCGGTTGGCATTTCCTACGGCTAATCTGGCGCGTGTTATCCACCATAAGGTCTCGTATTCCCTCACTCCATAAACCACGTGTTGAGAATACTAATGCAAACCCTAGATCTAACGGTTCCTAATGAGTCAAAGAGCGTTGACTGAACATCCATATCATGTTCCTCACATTCCTACGCAATTGGGCCCAAGCTTTTTGTTATTGGCACCCCTTTAAATCAAGCCCATCCAATTAATAACTAAGCAAAATCACCATTCGCACCCCCTCCTTTTATTTCTTTTAGATTTTATTTTAAGTTTAGCTTAGGTTAGAAATAAATCAATAAAAAATAGGAAAATTCACAAGAAAATTCGATAAAAATTCCAGTAGCTTAATAATTCATTTTAGAAATTTGTGACAATTTTATTTTCTGAATTATGGCTATTTTTTATTTAATTTTGATTTTTCATCCAATTAGCATTTTATTTGTTCGGGACTGACTACTCCTTCTCTCACAAAGAGTTTGGTGATTTACTAGGTTTTTAGACTACTCTTGATGCTATTCCAGAGACACCGATGGGGTATTTTATGAGCAGAGAAGTGGAGAAGTTTTGGTCTAACATCTCAGGTGGAGGTAGCCAAGATCCTTCCACTTAGTTTTCTCAGGTAATCCACAATCCTGCGTTAAGGTACTTCCAGATGATTCTAGCACACTCTTTCCTCGGTTTGCCAGATACATAGACTCTGCTGAGTGAAGAGGAGATTTTCCTACTGTTTTGTGCGACTCAGTCACGCCCAGTTGCTTGTGGTAAATTTCTGTTGAAGGTCCTTTCCAGTGTCGCCAGGTCATCTGTAGGCTTTATACACGTCAGTGGGATTGTTACACAGATTGCTACTGCATTGGGTTTTGTCTCGCAACACGTTTAGATTACTGATCGACGGTGAAGTGATACATTACTTTACATTACCAGACCCGCTGATGACTAGTGTCCACGACCCATCTAATTGGAATTATGCTTTAGAGGGTTATGGAGAGACTATCGAAGAGCCAAAATCACCTCCCGCCGCTGAGTACACTCCTACACCTCTTTCTCCTCGAATCACTGTTATGTCTAACAATATGTCTTTGCAGCCGCCTGATCTACAGACCCAGATTTATGAGCTCCGCTAGGAGACTGCCCTGCTCAAGCAGGAAGTAGCGGACTTGGCATTACAGATCGAGGTATCTGATCTCACTCATGCCTCAGAGGCCGATGCTCTATATCAGGAGATTGGAGAGCTTCAGAGGGAGATAGCTGAGATTCGTGGATCGAACCAGGAAGAGAGGCCTACCACATGATCGTTATACGCTGACATTATTACTCTAGTATTTAATTTTTTCATGCTTTATTTTATTTCTCGCATCTCCAGACATATTTTATATTATCGCATATATTACATTTTTCATGTACTTTGATTTTTATCTTATATATTATTTCATGCACTAATCTCATTTTTCCTTTTTTTATTTAATTTTATTTAATTTTATTTTATGTCGAATAATGAAAAAAAGGGGGACAAAAATATTTTCATTTTTTGTCTTCATAAAAAAATATGCAAGCTTCATGCCTTAGAAGAAAGAAGAAAACGCCATCCGAACCCCCCGAAGACCAAAGGTACGCAAGGCCCAAAGGCAAAATAGCCTTGTGGCGCCCGCCATGGCCCTATGGCGCCCGCCACACCGTCCTTCCCTATTTCGGGGCAGATTCATCTCCCCCACCATTTTCACACCTTCAAACTTCCAAAACCCATTTTTCCAACTTCCAAAAACCCCATTGAACCCCATTAAAGCTCCCTCCTTTCAAAAACATTCACCATCTATAAAACCCATCCAAAATCCATTTTTATTTTCATCCACCACAAACCATAAAAATCCAACCTTTACCATTTCTCACTTAAACCATTCTTCACCATTTTTTCACTTCTCAAGGAGCAACAACAATGGAGTTCAACAGATATCTTCTTCGCGATGGAAGACCGAGAGATAGGCAAAGGAAAATTATTTAAAGGCTTCAGAGTCGAGAAATTCTCTCGACTAGGTACGTCGATACTAACTGTCTTTACTCTTTGGGTCTGTATCAGTGTTTTTCATTTATTAGATTCTCTAGGCTTGCATAATATTTTTGTCAATCAGGAACCTACCTATAAGAGGCTGACAGTTGAGTTTTTAAGTTCATTGATATACACTGTCAGTCCCAACACTGCTAGCACAGTCGGTACTGCTAATTTTAGACTATTTGGAATTGAATACGAATACAGTACCGGCGAACTAACAGGCTTGTTAGGAATCCCTCATAGGGAAGCTGCTATATGTGAGGCACCTTTGGATTCAGAATGGTCGGCCGAAGTATTTTCCTTCTGGCAGAGGCTGTCAAGTACTTCAATAAATTCTTTTGAAGGAATACTTGCATCAACCATCCATAACCCGACCATAAGAGTTTTCAGATATCTTTTGGCATGTACTGTTTTTGGCCGGGAGAGTCCAAATAAGGTAAACGCTAAAGAGCTCCTATTTTTGCAAGGATGCCTCACTAATACTCATATCAATCCGGTCCCGTTTATGCTTGCACACATGGCTTTAACTATTAATAAAACAGGACCGATTGTTATTGGAGGACTTGTTACGTCTATTGCTCGGGCTCTTGACCTGAACAATGAGATAGATACCCTTGAACCCCTAGCTCCTCGTACAATTAATTTTAAATTTCTAAAAGACATGAAATTATGCCGAACGAGGAGAGCAAGTGGTTATGAGTTGATGGTTCATGGGATAGCTATCCCATCTATTGCTTTACCTTGCAGTAGACATATCGATGTACGTAATGAAAGGAACTGGACCTATGATCTGAATGCTCCACCTGTTTTGGGTCCACTTCCTCCTAATATTCCTGATGGGGAGGCACATGACACTGATGAAGAATATGATCGGAGAGAGCATTCTCCCGTACCTCACGTTTCCCCCCATCATCCTTCACAGTCACACACCGCACCATCTTCCTCTAACCCTGTTGCAGGTGCTACTCCTGGATTCTATGTCATTGAGGAGATGTGGCGTGATATGACGGCTAGAGAGGAAATGCAAGACAGCCTACTCTCTACTATTTCACAACAACTGACGGACAACATGAGCTTCATGGAATAATCGCGATTGGTTTTGGATCGTGCCTACAATAACGTTTGCCGCACCTTGACCGACATCACATCAGAGTAGGCCCGTCAGCGAGAAGTCAACCGCCGACACCACCAGCTTGTGGAGGCCACTCAGGGTTCCATCCTAGGTAACCTTCGAGAGGTCCGGGGTGCCCAGGTTGCCTTATCAGCACTACTTGACCGGAGGGACCAGCAGTGCAGTAGATCCCGTCGTTCCAGACCATCACAACAGGACGGCGAGGGCACCGGTGCTCCTCTGAAGTAGTTTTCCAAGTTACTCTCCTTATCTTACTTCGAAACATTGGAGACAATGTTCGATTTAAGTGTGGGAGGGGATTTTATTGTTTTTTTTGTTATTTCCCTTCTTAGTTATTTATTTGCTTTATGTTATTTTCCTTTTTAGTCAGTTATTTAGTTTAAGTTTTCTTGGATAATGCATGAGTCTGACGAGTCACCAGTATAATGTATCTTTAGTACATCCTCATTTTTCCCATTTCCTTAGCCTTACCAATTTTTTTTAAAAATAAAACAATGTTGTTTCACATGTTTTTTGGGCTTTGAGACAGGTTTGGATTAGGATGTGGTGACTTAGGACAACTTTTTGAAACATCAGTATAATTTTAGCACCATAGACCTCTTGAATATAGGAATCACTCCTAAAACCCGCACCATGGCCTTTATTATCATTCAAAAAATTGTCCTAAGTAGTTTATTCTAGCAGTCAGCTCCGGCCTAAACATGCTCTACGTAGGGGGCCGATGAACATAAGTGAATGATTCAGTGCTAATAAAAAAAGAAAAAGGCAAACTCTGGGATAGGTGACCCTCACAAAGTCATTTAAAGCGAAAAAAAAAGAGAAGAAAATTTTTTTTGCCACAAAAAGAAAAACAAATTGCAGTCATCTATTGTTAGTTGGTTCAGAGGTATCTGGCACTGAACTTGGTAGGGCGGGTTACGATCCGATCCCCCGCAGTTACATTTAGGTCAAATAAAACGGGTTTACACATGCTTATGTGCCAGAAACCCTATGTTTTGGATCAGAATCACTAACCGGTTACTCTACTATGAAGTATGTACGGATAACGGGCTTAATGTGATTGTGCCTGAATGAAAAGGACCCAAAAAGAGATGAGAAGATAGGCTTAGGTATTGTGGGATGACATGGGTTGGTTAATATAGGATTGAAGTTTATGTCCGTGTTATTATGATACCCTTGGTTCACTTAGTTAGTACCTGTCACTGCATCCTAATTTGAACTTAGAAGCCCTTTTAGCCCAAATCACGTGTTGACACCAGTTTTCTTCAATTTGAGCTTTAAATGTTTGCTTGAGGACAAGCAAAGATCTAAGTGTGGGAGGATTTGATAACACTAAATTTCACCGTATTTCTGACTCCGATTTCGCATGCATTCTTAGTTTTTATTGCTATTTTGTTATGTTATTACTTTTTTTTTCTTTATTTTCAGGTTTTTTATGTAATCGGGGCCTAAATCGAGAAAAGGAGCGAAAAAGGAGTTGAAACGGACAAAAATCAAGAAATTCAGCATTTTACACTTACGGCATCCACCATGGCTGGCGCCATGGGGTCAGCCATGACGTGGCCACGTCCCAAGACCACTCCACAACTGCAAGAACCCATGTTCCCCACTTTCTCCACCATTTTGTACCTATGGCGGGCGCCATGGCCTTGTGGCGGGCGCCACAAGGCAAAAGTGCTTCCCTCCACGTTTTAGTGGAGGGGGCATCCTGGTCTTTTCTCATTTAATATTTGCCTATAAATAGGACTTTAGAAGTTCGTTTTTATCATCCAAACTTAGTATCTCTTAGGCATATATTAGTTTTAAATTAGTAATCACTTCACATCAGGGTGTTACTACAATCGAGTGATTGAGTCTGTATACGTCTGTGTGATCGAGTTTTGGAGCACTCTGGGTGGAAGTTAATCCTACCGCCATTTTAATTCCAGTTCGTATTTTATTTTTACGCATTCGCTTTATTTTATTTACTTTCCGCATTGCTTTACTTTTATTTATTTCCCGCACTCGCTTTACTTTATTTATTTCTCGCACTCGCACTCGCAGTACTTTCGTTTATTTTCCGCACTCGCTTTACTTTCTTTATTATCCGCACTCGCACTACTTTTATTTACTTTCCACACTCGCACTACTTTTATTTACTTTCCGCACTCGCTTTACTTTCTTTATTATCCACACTCGCACTACTTTTATTTACTTTCCGCACTCGCACTACTTTTATTTACTTTCCGCACTCGCACTAAATACTTTTATGAAAAATAATAAAAAGAAATTTTATTTTACCATGTCTAACTAAATCCATAAAGGTTAGAATGTAAGGATCGTAATTGAACCAGTAATTCGTACAATTGTTCGTAGAAACGCTTAAGGGATATTTTAACTTTCAATATAAGTTTAATTGTTTTTAACTATTTCAAAAACAGCCAAAAGCGCTTTGTCTAGTTCATTAGGAGTTTTTAGATTAAAAAGAAAAGGGATTTTAAAACGATTTTCGGACGTGTTAAGAAGTTTAGATTCTGGTTCGTGAGAACCTCTTCTTGCTAAGAAATCCAGGTTAAAGTACTTTTCTACTTAGTTAAGATACTATATTTCTTAAAAATAGGTTTACTACTCTAACACAGTACACACCTTTTTATCCGTGACAATATGAGGGGTTGATTAGAGAGTACAACTTGGTTCTGAATACGCGAAAGCGACAGTTCCTATTAAATTAGTTCTTTTCAAAGTGGAAAACATTGCCCATAAGTAGTTCTATTAACAAGTACCAGATTATCAATTGATTACGTGAATTACATTCAAGCCTGTCTTTATCAATTGTTTAAAATTATTATTTTATTTACCATTGCGCACTCCTTAAAACCATTATATTCAATTTCCTTAGATACACACCATAACAACAGGTACGATAGATTGACACTTGGTCTCTGTGGATTCGACAATCTTTTATATTACTCTGACGTGTTTGTACACTTGCGAAAAACACGCATCATAAAGTGAAGCAACGGAGAGGAGGGTCATAGAACTGAAGACATGTGTGAATCATGCTCCTCTGTGATGTGTCCAAGTCCATGATCATGTCCAGGATCCCACCATAATGCTCTCTGAATAAGGGAACATGATCAGGGGTGATGAGAGCTCGTATCTGTTTGATGCCTGCTAGAGGATACTCAAAGAAGTGGTATCTGATGTTGCTTTTCCTGGTTGAATCCATGCTAAAGGAGACAACTGAAGAGGATAGCTGAAGAAGTGTTGAAGCAGATAAGCTGAGCAGAAGAACGGTCAAAACCAAATCAAGAAGAGATGGATACCCTATAAAAAAATAGACAAAATGTTAAATGATGCAATATGATGTATGTTTATGATATGCAAGGGTTTGTGATCATGTGCTGGATTATCTGGTGCTCTTGGTAGGGTCCACGAGTGTTCAAAGTTTCAGATGAAGGCTTGAGAACCAGTAACCGGGTGGGAGACTCAAATAAAGAGTCAAAAGTCCAGGGTTTCAAAGGATCATTCCAAAATAGTACAACCTTATAACATTCCAGTAGCAAGGTATGATGAGGTCAAGGGTTCCTACAAACCTGTAAACAACCCAACCCACTCACAGGTATTGTTCTAGAACAAAGATTCTCAGATTCAGATCTATTATGAGAAGTGTAAACACTTCTAACCCGGAGGTACAATGTTTACCCTAATCATAAAGGATCCTCCTCTAATTCACTTCAGATGCTGAAAGTCATCTAAAAAGGTCATCCAAACTTAGCAGGCTTCCCAGATAGCCCTAGTACTACATGAAATCCGTAGCACAGAGTTCTAAAAAAGAAACCCATGTCTGAACCGTGTTTTCATATTCCCGCACCGGACCAAAATGGAATGGGAAAGAATACAAAACCACTCTAATTCTAGGTGTCACTCAGGCCTTTGTGTTGGACCTTTCTCACTGGAATACCCCTCCCACCAAAGCAAACCAGAAATCCAGCACAATGATATGATAATAATAAATGAAATGCAGAAAGCAATAAATGAAAGCGATAAAGTAAATGCAGTAAATAAAGCTGTACAGGAAGCAATAAATAAAGCAAAAACATAAACACAAATAACACAAACAAACAAGTGCTAGGAGAAACCCACAAGAGAACGAGAAGCCCTGGTTGCATCCTCCCCAGAAGAGTCGCCAAGCTGTCGCTCCTCGGATTTTCGTCCCGGTGCAAACGCGAACGGTCGGTGATGTTGGAGGTTGAGGTTGAATAGAGTCGCCAGCTAGGCATTTTTATCCCAAAAGAAAGGTAATGCTGCGTAAACCTGGAAGGGTATGGATAAGACGGTTGCGAACCAAAGAAACTGAGAAAGGGGGTTTGTTACGACCTGGGAAGGTATTAACACCCAGATCTTCCGTCGTACTCGACGGGATCCACGTTTACTTGATTGTGTTTAAAAGGGGGTAATGTTTGTGCTAAATTGTGCATAAGGAGCTAGGGAGAAAAGAATGTACAAAGTGTTAGTGCAAAAGGAAAGTTAATACTCAAAACTGAGGCTAAGGAAAGAGAAACTGGGAGGAGGAGAGGGGGAAGACAAAGAGAATTTTGTTCGATAACTGTTAAGTTATGCCTACGTATCCTCTCGTGCAATGAGGAAGTCAGAACACCGTAGTTCGACTCAAAGAGACTTAGATGATTTGTTGTGAACTGCTTACTTACCTATGCTCAAGTGTGTGACTCGTCTGACTCGAGTGCTAACTGTCTTGCATTAGACGGAAGAAGCGAGTTCTCTTTTTCAGAGTGAGTGTGATGAGAAAAGAATCCCAGAGGAGACGTTAATTGTTTGTCTTTGTGTTTTCTATTTTTTTATAGGTTTTTGGTGTTTTGCGTAAGATAATGAGCTTAAGCCTAAATCAAGGGTTGTAAACTCATTATATCCTCCCTGATTAGGGATAATGAGCCTACTTAAGCATGAGATGAAGATCTCAACTTAATTACCATGATGATATAGGATTAAGATCATTAACCTACTTTGGTAATTATTAAGTGTTTTTGGGTTTAGTGTTAAGTAATGAGTTTAATCTCCAATCAAAGATTAGTGACCTCATTACACCATCCTAAGATAAGGATGATATATGAGAACACTTAAGCTGAGGAAGACTCCTCAACTTAATCCATGGTTAGGGACTAAATTCATTAGATAAAAGGCCTTTATTAAAGTGGATTTTAATTAAAGGTGAGATTAAGAAGGGGATTTTATGTTTGTAAGACTAACTTGAGGGAGACTTGTCCATTAAACACTAGGGTTTGTCCCTCTTAACCAAAAGGAAGAGATGTAACCCTAATATAAGGCCCAAGTTACAAGCTTAAGTCTTAATCATTATTAGGTGCTTTAATTAGAAGGTGTAAACAAATTAAATGTTTAACACTAAGGATTAAAGTTATACACTCCATCCTAAGATAAGGATGTAGGCATAACCCTAATTCAAAGTCCTAAAGCTTTAAGTGTTTAGCCTTGATTATTGAGATGAGAAGAGAGACTCAAAAGGTAAAAACTATGGGAGACTATATACAACCCTAAAGTTATCATGCTTGGATATCCCTATGGTCTGTGTGGCTTAAAGGGAAGTCTTCAGGAAGGCCACCAAAGGAAGAAAAGTAGATGAAAAGAGAAGAGAAAGGAGAATAGGTTACTTACTTCCTGAAGAAGATAAGTAACCTAAAAGGAAGAGATAAGAGCAAGGGAACACAAGTGAAACAAGTTCACTTCAAATACATATAAAAGATGAAAATGAAAAGATGAGAAGAGGTGGGATGTGAAGGCAAATCCACATCCCAAACAACTTACCTTAAGCCCCTGAAATGTTAGTGTGAATGTATAAGATGCAAAGCAAAAGGGAATAAAGCAAATGAAAGTGCAGAGACCAAGACCAAAAGTGAATATGCTATGCAAATGTGTTATGGAATGATGCAAAGACATGTTATAAGCCTATGAATGTTCATACAAGGGATGAGATGCAAAACAAGGCATGTTAGAAGCTTAGAAACACATGGATACACATGAAAAACAATGAATACAAAGCATACCAAATGAATGAAGAGATGATCAAGAAATGTTCAAACATGTTCTAAGATGTACAATATGACATACAAATGCATGAAATGTCATGGCAAGATCACATGATGGAGATATGCAAAGATGAATGCAAATGAACATGAGATATTAGGGTTTTAAGAATGTATGAGGTGCATATGTCCACAACAGAAATATACATCATGATAAAAATTGAAAATGAACTCAAACAAACCCTAAACACATACAATATCACTCCCCAAAGATGGAGGTCATAAGCTAAACCTAAAGGAAGTTATGAATTTTCTAAGTTAACTAGGGTTTTTGGGTGGTTTTTCATGAAAAATGCAAAACAATTTGAAAATGCAATGCAAAATTATGAGTTAAATAACCTAGATACTAGATGCAAAGTATGAAACAATGCAAAAAGAACCAAATTCAAACTCATCATGGTTGATCAGAAATGGATTTTCAAAGTTAGGGTTAGAAAATAGGCAATTTTAGAAACCCTAATTCAAAGTAAATTGTGAAAACATGATCAAACCTAAAAAGAAATTTGTGTGATGAATTTGTAAATTGTTCTAAATGTATGAGAATGCATCATGAATTTTTTTTTATGATTTTTAGATACCTAAATGTATTTTTTTATTAATTAAAATCAATTAATTAATTAAATAAAACATTTAAATGATTTAAAAATACAATTTTAATGCAAAAATTAAAAGTAAAAATGTTTTTGAGTTTAGAAAAATATTTGAAAAGAAAATGCAGAAAATGATGATTTTAAAAACATTTTTGCTATTTTTAATAATTGTATGAAAATAAATATGAAATAAATAAAAGAAAAAAACAAAAGTAATGCAAAGGGACGGTCCAAATTGCAAGTTGAGGGATCCTAGGGCTGGGATGGAATGTCACCTTGACTTAAAGTAGGACAGATCAAATGCCTAGGTTTAAACTTCTATCTGACGCGTGATCAAACGGTTGTGAACTATTCTGATTAATTAATTTAACTTAATGTAATTAATTACAATTAGGGTTTTGATGATCAATCCTGGCCACTCATCGTGCGCGGTAAATATATATCCTAGGGTCCATATTCAAACCTGACTAATTAAATGAGATTAACTCTAATGACCTTCAGGAGACCGAAGATAAGCTCCGGTCGTCTTCTCCAGCGACGCTCTCACCTGACCTCACTCAAAACATCACCCCAAGCCCTCTAAAGCTCCAGAATCAATCATTGAACATCACTGAACACGAATCCAGCCACCAAAATCATTTATATTGCATCAAACTCAAGAATCGAACAAGAACAAGTTTAGGTCAAAAATTTCAGAGCAAGCATACACACTCATTTCTCAATCATTTTGAAAACTAAACACATCAGCATGATTAGGGGAGCATTTGGATTCATTCTATAACTTAAAATAAAGGTTATTGGAAAATGATTTGAGATGACTACCTGAGATGAAGCTTTCCAAACTTGAGATTTCTGACCTCTTCCTTTGTGCAAATCCACTCCACTTGATCCCTTGAGGCTTATGAAGCGCTTAGATGGAGCTTAAATGGCTTCCTTTGAGATTTCCAGTTCTTTCAAAGCAGAAATCAAGCTTTGGTTTGAGTGGCTTTTAGGTCATGGCAATGGGTGGGAAATGATATTTGAGTGTCTTTGAGTTGATTGGGGGAAGAAGTTTTGATGGTTGTGTGATGTAATTCAAAGACTTGAAGGTTTTGAGGATTTTTGGTAATCTTAGCTTATGGCTTCATTCATGCTTGTGTATGTTATGAAATGAGGTCCTTGATGTTCACATAATGTATTGGGATTGGTGTTGCACCCCAAAATTTTCCCTCCCCTAGTCAAGGCATTGTGCTCCAAGGTATCCCAAGAGGTTCACAAGGTTCACAAGGTATCCCAAGAGGTTCACAAGGTTCACAAGGTTCACAATTAGTCAGAAAGTTTGACAATTCCCTCAGACAAAGCATCCTCATAAGCAATACACCCTAAACTAGGGTTTTTGAATTTCATCAGGCTAAATGGACTTTCAAGGCCTCAAGTGAGCTTCATAACATCCTAAATGTCTTCAAGAATCCCTATGTCAAGTTTCAAGGCTTTCCCAAGAAGTTTGCTCATTCAGAAGATCAGATATGCAAAAATCAGTCAAAGTGGTTAAAGAGTCAAACTGAGGTCAAACCAAAGTCAAACTTCATGATTTTTTGCCAACATCAAGTTTATGAAGTAAAATTCATCATTTGATCAAGGGTTGGTCATGATTCATCAAGGAGATTTCAGATCATCAAGAATCAAGAGTTTCTAAATTAGGGTTTTCACAAGAAAAGTCAACTGAACTTTGACCAGCCATAACTTTCACATGCTTAATCAAAAATTTCCCATCCAAAGCTCATTTTGAAGGAAATTTATTTCTCTACAACTTTGGGTCTCACAAGACAAGCCTAAAAATTCTTCATTTGGAAGGTATGAGCTAAAACATTACAGGTCATTTCAAAAGTCAACAAAAAGTCAACATCTTCCAAAGAGCATAATTTGAAAATGGTAAAAGATATGGACATGAGACCAAAGAGGTTTGTTATAGGACTCTTTAAGCTTTCCAAAATGTCCAATAACACCTTCATAGCCTTAAAATTGAGGGATTTATGCCTTGTCAAAGTTGGGAGATTTTCAAGGGGTGTATGAAGAAAATAAGGGCTTAAATCTAATTTTTTCCAAATGGGCCTATCATTTTGCAACCCAATCTTCATGATAACATCAAGCACGACCCAATTCAAATATTTTCTGATTTTTATAATTGATTTATTATTTATTTGGATTTTATTCATTAAAATTCATTTTAAATCAAAATAAAATATGAAAATACAAATATTTGATTTGATTCTTCTTCTAGAAACTCTTAAACATCATTTAAGTTGATTTGATACTCTCAAATTTTGTGCACAACCAATTTGGAAACATATCATTTGATTTTTTTTATATTGTTGACCATAGCTTTCTTCACCTTCAAGCATCCCATACAACTCCAACCAAGGCCCAAATTCTTAACCTAATTACATTACTATATAACCACAACAACATCACAAGACAAAAAAAAGGATGGAGAGCAAGAGGATGATATTCATACTTTAAAATTTCACATAATTCAAAATTAGGTTTCCACAATCCACCACTTTTACAAGTGGACTAAAGGTTGCAAATGAATCCTTGAGGTTTCCTGAACCTATTACAATCATCCTCATCATCAAATTCATGCCAAATCATACAAACCAAATTCATATTCTTGCTTTTCTTTTGATTTTTTTCAATTTCAATGATTTATGCATGATTAATTAATTTTGATTACATAATATGTTTGTTTGATTGTGTAGATGGTTTTTGGATAGTTGGATTTAAGTTTCGATGCAGGAATCATAGGGCACCATGGAGAACTAAACTATTGGTTAATCTGCTGTGATCTGTTTTCGTCGATACTTCGAAGGCTGCAATAGTGATAAGCATTTCAGGCTGACAGGTAAGTCAGGTAAGTACCACTGTTTCGATTTACTCCGAATTTTTTCCAGAAGTTCAGAAAAAATCGACAAATAATACTCTTTTAGAATGATATTCTAAAAGATTTCAACCCTCAAAATCGCAAATTCCTCTTTTTTCTATTTTATTTGATTTATTTTCTATTTTCATATTCTCCAAAAAATCTAAAAAAAATTGTGCGTTCTTTATTTGATTTTATTAGATTTTTAGCATCGTTTTAATATTTTTTAGATTTTATTTTAATCGCTTTTCTTATTTTTCATTATTTTAAAATCTGTAACGATTTTATTTGATCCTGTTTATTTCTCTTTTTATTCTTCCAATAATATACACCAAAAATATGCAGGTGGGAGGAAGAAGATGGTGTGTGGCATGCGCTGATTGGCCTAGTGACAAAGACCTAAGGTTGAAAGTATGAGGGTGTGGGTTCAACACTCATTCACAACATTTTGGCAAAGAAACGTGGGTTTAACACTCATTCCCAACATTTTGGCAAAGAAACGTGGCGTAGCGTAGTGGCTGAAGGTTTTTGTTGGCAAAGGCAAAGTCAGGTGTTCAACACCAACCCCCAATATTTTGGGTATCTCTAACTTTATTTTTCCCTTTTTTATCAAATTATGTATTTTCTTTGAATTTCCTTATTATTATTATTAAACTAATTTCTAAAAGATAAAATAGAATCCTTTTTTTATTTTATTTTTAAAACTTATATTTTTTATTATAAACCTTAATTTTTTTTTCATAAACCTTAATTTTTTCCCTAAACCTTAATTTTAAACCTAAGTCTTAAATTTTTTCATAAACTTTAAACCCTAAAAATTTAGCCATAATCTTTATCTTAAAACCCAGATTTCGCCCTAATTTTTACCCTAAAATTTTTCCTAAACCTTAAATTTTTTTTAAACCTTAAAATTTTTCTCAAACCCTAACATTAATTGTTTTCTTAACCTAGTTTGCAAACTTTTTTTTTCTAATTTATTCACTCATTTTTATGTTATTCATTCACTGTTTGCCTGATTATGTAACTGCTTCGCATTTGTAATAATTGTTTTTTTTATTATTTTCCGCCATTATTATTATTATGTAACTGCCCCTAAGCCATGTAATAGTGTAGGAATTTTATTTTCTACCTTTTAATTTCTGCCATTTATCTTGCAATAATAGAATCCATCGAAGTAACCTAGGTTTGGCATCCTTTTTGCTTAGTAAGTAACGAATGGCAGCATGGTCGGTATAAACTATAATCTTGGCTCCTACTAGATAAGATCTAAATTTGTCTATTGCAAAAACTACAGCTAGGAGCTCTTTTTCGGTTGTTGCGTAGTTGAGCTGTGCAGCGTCTAGGGTTCTACTGGCATAATAAATTACATGTAACTTTTTGTCTTTTCTTTGACCTAGAACGGCTCCAACAGCATAATCACTGGCGTCACACATTATCTCAAACGGTTCTGACCAATCAGGGGGTTTCATTATAGGTGCTGAAATCAGAGCTTGCTTTAGGAGATTAAATGCTTCAGTACATTTTTCATCGAAGATAAATTCAGCATCTTTCATTAAAAGACCAGTTAAGGGCTTTGTTATTTTGGAGAAATCCTTGATAAAACGTCGGTAAAATCCGGCATGTCCAAGAAAACTTCTTATCTCCCTGATAGTCTTCGGCGGTTTTAGATTCTCTATGACTTCTATTTTTGCTTTATCTACCTCTATACCTTTTTCGGAAACTATATGTCCTAAAACAATCCCTTCGGTGACCATGAAATGACATTTCTCCCAATTTAGCACAAGGTTTACCTCCACACATCTCTCCAGGATTTTCTCAAGGTTGATAAGACAATTTTTGAAATTCGATCCACAAACTGAGAAATCGTCCATAAATACTTCCATAATTCCATCTAAATAATCAGCAAAGATAGACATCATGCAGCGTTGGAAAGTGGCAGGAGCATTACAGAGTCCAAAAGGCATTCTTCTATAGGCAAAAGTTCCAACTGGGCATGTAAAGGTAGTTTTTTCTTGATCTTCGGGGTGAATAGGTATTTGGAAGAATCCTGAATATCCATCTAGGTAACAAAAGTAAGAGTGTCTGGCTAGGCGCTCCAACATTTGGTCTATGAATGGTAATGGGAAATGGTCCTTCCTAGTTGCTTTATTTAATTTTCTATAATCTATGCACATACGCCAACCTCCATCGGTTCTTTTTGCTACAGGTTCGCCCTTCTCGTTTTGCACGACCGTGATGCCTCCCTTTTTAGGTACTACATGCACAGGACTCACCCATTTACTGTCCGAGATCTGATATATTATACCTGCCTCTAATAACTTAAGAACTTCGGTCTTAACTACAGTACTCATTATAGGATTTATTCTTCGTTGGTGTTCTCTGGAAGGTTTTGAATCTTCTTCAAGCAAAATCCGATGCATGCATACGGATGGGCTTATTCCTTTTAGATCAGAGATCTTATATCCTAAGGCTGAGGGGTACCTACGTAAAACTTCTAATAATTGATCGGTTTCTTCTTGGTTTAAGGTAGCACTGACTATAACTGGACGGTTCATATCTTCATCGAGAAATTCATATCTCAGGTTTTTAGGCAGTTCCTTAAGTTTTACGGTCGGTTTCATAGGGCAAGGCATAGGATCCGGGGTAAGAGATAAACATTCGTGAAGGTTATCATCAATGTAGGGTGTTTTATAATTGTCATCTTCCAAAATAAGGGTTGATGGCAATTTTATAGATTCAGTTTCTTCTTCTTGTTCTAATTCCCTAATGCATTCTTCAATGATATCTAAGGCATAACAAGCATCTCCTATCACAGGTGCCATAAGGAATTTTGAAAGTATAAATTCTATCTTCTCGTCACCTACCTCAAAAGTTAGTTTTCCTTTTTTAACATCTATTACGGCTCCAGCAGTCGATAAGAACGATCTACCTAGGAGGATTGGTATGTCGTCATCTTCTTTAATGTCCATGACAACAAAGTCAGTAGGTATAAACAGCTGACCTATCCTAACAGGGACGTCTTCAAGTATGCCTATAGGGTATTTAACGGATCTATCGGCTAATTGAAGTGACATCTTAGTAGGTTGTAATTCTCCTAAGTTTAATCTCTCACAAACTGCTAAAGGCATTAAGATCACACTAGCTCCTAAGTCTAGAAAAGCTTTTTCGATGACATGATTCCCCAAAATACAAGGAATGGAAAAATTTCCGGGATCTTTATCTTTCTTTGCTAACCTATTTTCGGAAATAGAATTACATTCCACGGGTTTCGGATCTTCAAGTCTACGTTTATTTGTAAGTATGTCTTTGAGAAACTTAGCGTAAGAAGGTATTTGGGTGATGGCTTCTGTAAAGGGGATTTCTACGTGAAGTTTTTCTATAACCTTAACGAATTTTTGATATTGATTATCGATTTAGGTTTTCTTTAATCTTTGAGGGTATGGTATAGGTGGTTTGTATGGAGGTGGTGGTACATAGGTTTTATTTTTAGGTTCTTCTCCTTTTTCTTGTCTTTTCGGGGTTTCAGGCTCCTCTGGTTCCTTCTCCTCATTCCTCTCCAAAGTTTCGGGCTCACTTAATCTAGGGTTTAAAGGTTCTTTATAAGCGGTTCCACTTCGTAGAGTAATGGCATTTGCTTGCCCTTTCGGGTTTTGTTGAGGTTGTCAAGGGAACTGTCCTCCAGGTGTAGTCTGTGGGGCTTGGTTTAATGCTACCTGAGAGATCTAGGTTTCAAGCATCTTATTATGAGTAATAATTTGATCAACCTTGGTTCCTAACTTGGTAATCAGTTCGTTAACATGGACGTTTTGGTTCATGAACTCTTTGTTTTGTTGTGTTTGAGCAGTGATAAAATTTTTTACAACTTCATCAAAGCTCGGACTTGGTGGTACAGGTTGCATAGGTTGATTTATTCTTGGGGCTTGGTAACCTTGTTGTCTCGGAGGTGCGGTATTTTGAATAGGGTTATTATTTTTGTAGCAGAAGTTTGGGTGATTCCTCCATCCAGGGTTATATGTGTTTGAAAATGGGTTCCCTTGGGTATAGTTCACTTGCTCAGTGTTGGTTTCATTCAACAGATTGCATTCAGCGGATTGGTGTCCTTGCGTTCCACATATCTCACAATTCGGCGAAACTACGGCTACAGTATTCGGAGTTGTGTACATATGTTCGACTTTAAGGGCCAACGCGTCCATTTTAGCCTGCATCATGTCTATAGAGCTTAGCTCATGTATTCCTCCTTGGGCTTCCTTCTTTTCCACTGTCGCTCGTTCTACTCCCCATGATTGATGGTTTTGGGCCATATCCTCGATAAGGGCACTAGCTTCAGGGTAAGGTTTGTTCATCAGTGCGCCACCAGCGGTAGCGTCGATGGTCATTTTAGTGTTATAATGAAGTCCATTATAGAAGCTTTGAATGATTAGCCAATTCTCTAAGCCATGATGTGGGCATGCTCTTAATAGTTCTTTATATCTCTCCCAGGCTTCGAACAACGACTCTCCTTGGTGTTGGGTAAATCTAGTTATTAGGTTTCGAAGAAGAGCGGTCTTACTTGGGGGAAAATATCTAGCAAGGAAAACTTTTCT
Source organism: Lathyrus aphaca (assembly GCA_963966055.1). Taxonomy (NCBI): domain Eukaryota; kingdom Viridiplantae; phylum Streptophyta; class Magnoliopsida; order Fabales; family Fabaceae; genus Lathyrus; species Lathyrus aphaca. The sequence goes on along the minus strand of OZ014520.1, from coordinate 29,169,063 downwards.
AAGGTCATCCCCAGTTGTTATTGAATTGGGTGGAAGGGAATCTAACCATGATAGAGCTTTATCTCTGAGGGAAAAGGGAAATAATCTTAAGCGTATCGCCTCAGGAGAAGCTCCATTGGTTTTAAAGGTGTCTGCTAACTGAAGAAAGTTTTTTAAATGTTGGTTCGGGTTATCAGTAGCGAGACCTGCGAATTGTCTCTGTTGCACTAATTGCAGCAGGGATGGTTTAAGTTCAAAATTATTGGCTGGGATAGCGGGGTTTACTATACTGGAACTAGGTTCCTCGTTTGATGGTTGGGCGAAGTCCTTAAGAGGTCTTCGGTTTTGATCTTCGGCCATAGCTCTCCTATTCCTATGGAAAAACAAACGTGCGCGAGCGTAACGTTCAGGTTCAGCTAGAGGGTCTACTAAACTTCCGGCACTGCGAGTCTTTCGCATTGACCAGTGGGTAACAACCTTAGTCTAAACGATATAACTACAAGGTAATGAAATTTGACGAAATTGGTCCCCGGAAACGGCGCCAAAAACTTGATGCATGTTTTTCGCAAGTGTACGAACACGTCAGAGTAATATAAAAGATTGTCGAAACCACAGAGACCAAGTGTCAATCTATCGTACCTGTTGTTATGGTGTGTATCTAAGGCAACAAAATATAAGGGTTTTAGTAAGGGTGCAATGGTAAATAAAATAATAATTTTAAACAATTAATAAAAGACAGGCTCGAATGTAATTCACGTAATCAATGATAATCCAGTACTTGTTAATGGAACTACTTATGGGCAATGTTTTCTCCTTTGAAAAGAACTAATTTAACAGGAACTGTCGCTTTCGCGTATTCAGAACCGAGTTGTACTCTCTAATCAACCCCTCCTATTGTCACGGATAAAAAGGTGCGTACTGCGTTAGAGTAGTAAACCTATTTTTAAGAAATATAGTATCTTAACTAAGTTGAAAAGTATTTTAACCTGGACTTCTTAGCAAAAAGAGGTTCTTATGAACCAAACTCTAAACTTCATAACGCGTCCGAAAATCGTTTTAAAATCTCTTTTCTTTTTAATCTAAAAACTCCTAATAAACTAGACAAAGCGCTTTTGGTTGTTTTTGAAATAGTTAAAAACAATTAGATTGAAAGATAAAATAGCCCTTAGGTGTTTCCACGAACAATTATACGGATTACTGGTTTAATTACGATCCTTACATCCTAACCTTTATGGAATTAGTTAGACATGATAAAGTAAAGGTTCTTTTTATAATTTTTCATAAAAGTAATTTAGTGCGAGTGCAGAAAGTAAATGAATTTAGTGCGAGTGCGAGAAATAAAGTAATTTAGTGCAAGTGCGGGTAATAAACGAAAGTAAAGCGAGTGCGGGAAATAAATAAAGTAAAGTGCGAGTGCGGATAATAAATAAAGTAAAGTAGTGCGAGAAATAAATAAAAGTAAAGCAATGCAGAAAAGTAAAATACGAACTGGAATTAAAATGGCGGCAGGATTAACTTCCTCCAGAGTGCTCCAAAACTCGATCACACAGACAGATTACAGACTCGATCACTCGATTGCAGAAACACCCCGATGTGGAATGGTAACTGCTTTGAAACTGATATATGCCTAGAGAAATCTAAGTTTGGATGCTTAAAAACGAAAAACTAAAGTCCTATTTATAGGAAAACTAAATGCGGGAAATGACCAGGACGCCCCTCCACTAAAAAGTGGAGGGAACTGAATTTTTGCCTTGTGGAGCCCGCCACAAGGTCATGGCGCCCGCCATGAGGCCAATGGAGAATGAAAGAGTGGGGATCGTGGGTCTTGGCAGTTGTGGAGTGGTCTTGAGACGTGGCCACGTCATGGCTAACCCCATGGCGCCCGCCACGGTGGGTGCCGTAAGTGCAAAACGCTGAATTTCTAGGTTTTCGTCTGTTTCCACTCCTTTTTCGCTCCTTTTCTCGATTCAAGCCCCGATTACAATAAAAACCTGAAAACAAAAGAAAAAAAAGTAATAACATAACAAAAATAACAATAAAAGCTAAGAATGCATGCGAAATCGGAGTCAGAAACACGGTGAAATTTAGTGTGATCACCTACTGAACAACCACCCTTGGGAAGGATCAGTGATATTGAGATCCCTTAGAACCTGGTTACTTTTGTAGGACAGGATGAACCAACTAAACTTCAGGGGAGGGTACTCACCTTTAAACCTCATGTAAGCCTTCAAACCTAGGGATATTGTGTGACTTGTTTATGTGTGCCACATGTTTGTGATTGAGCATAACATCATGACATCATGCATCATAAGCATAGCATTTTCACTAACCATTTCAAGGACCAAAGGATTTATCTTTGTTCTTTGTTACAGGTCATGGCTTCTGCTCATAGGAATACTATCCGGATCAACTTTGTAGGAATACCTCCTAAGCTTAAAGAATTGGTCTCTCAAGTTTCTGAAAACTCCCAATTCATTAAAAGGCATGGTCACCTACTGGATCTAGTCACTTCAGGGTTCAATGAAGACATGATGAGTGTCCTATTTTAGTTCTTTGATCCTAAACATCATTGCTTCACATTCCCCGACTATCAGCTGGTTCCTACAATGGAAGAGTTCTCCAAGCTACTAGGTATACCTATCCTTGATCAGAGACCTTTCACAGGCTTAGAGAAGGAGCCTAAACCTGAAGTCATTGCTGCAGCCCTACATCTGAAGAAATCAGACATTGTCCTAGAAACGAGAAGCAGAGTTAAAGGTATTCTTGCTAAGGTATTGATGGAGAAAGCTCAAGTGTTCTTGAAGGCTATGAGTTATGATGCTTTTGAGGAGATCTTAGCCCTATTGATCTATGGCTTAGTGTTGTTCCCTAATCCAGACCAGTTCATAGACGTACACGCCATCAACATATTTTTGACTCATAATCCAGTGCCTACATTACTTGGAGATATCTTACACTCTCTTCACACTCGTACTATGAAGGAGAGGGGGACTTTGATGTGTTGCATACCTTTATCGTCTAGGTGGTTTATTTCTCACATTCCTCGATCAGTGATGAATAATGAACAAGGGTTAAGGTGGTCTAAAAGGATCATGTCAGTTTCTCATTCAGACATTCATTGGTGTTCTAGATATATGGAGAATGTTACTATCATTGACCATTGTGGGGAATTCCCCAATTTGCCACTCCTTGGCATAAGAGGGGGCATTACCTACAACCCTTCTTTAGTTCTACGTCAGTTTGGTTATGCTCAGATCAATGGTCCTCATGACATGTTTATTCAAGGAATTGTGTTCGACAACGACAACGATCTGCAAGGTTACTGTCAAAGGTTCATACGAGCTTGGGGTAAAGTGAACAAGGTTGACAGCAAGACTCTGGAACCAAAGTACTCCATTCCTATGGAACCTTACCTCAGATGGGTGCGATCTCGTGCTCAGACTCTTATGATGCCATATCCTGCTATTTTACCAGTTACTATGGAACCTGTTGCAGAAGGAGATACTCCTTATACAATCTTCATCCAGACATGCCCACTGACATGGAGGAATTGCAGAGGTCCTGGATCCAGTTGAAGGAGCAAAGGGATACTTTTGAGACTCATTTCAAAGCTAGTCAAGAAAGAATTTTGGAGCTGACAAGACAACTTCACGAGGAGCGGAATCTTAACACATACCTCCATACAAAGAGGAAACGTCCATGGGAGACTTAAAACCCCATTTTTGTACTTATTTCCCTTCATTGTAAGCCCAAGGGGAAAAATAATTTTAACATTTACTAATAAAAGTTTTTATTTTCGTTTGTTTAACAAATGTAAATTCTGCGGTCCTTGAAAACATTGCATATGCATCTACATACCATATCATTGCATGACAAGTTGTCACAACAGGTTTCTCATCTTCTCGCTGTTTATTTCAGCAGAAATGGCTCTCGAACAATCTGTCAAAGATCTTCAAGCTCAGAATGCTCAGTTTCAAGAAGTGATTCTGAATTTGTCCAAGGGGCAAGAAGGGTTGAAAGCACTCCTCTCTAAGGACATGAAGAAGAAGAATCCTGAGGACAACAAGGATGATCAGCTGAAACAACTACAAGCTGAGATGGCAGAGATGAGGATCCAGATGAATGACCAAATGGCTCTTATCCAGAGTTTGGCCCAGGGGCAAGAAGAGCTGAGAAGCTTTGTCAATAAGCTTCGACATAATGGAGTTGGGAATCTAATCATCAGTAAACCTCCGTTGAAACAAGCCAAATTGGCTGAAAGGAATGTAAGGATAAGAGAAGGAAAGAGACAGGCTACCACTGATTGTTCTTCAATGGAAGAAAGAATACCTTGTAAGATTAATCCACTTCGACACAAGGAATATAAAAGACAGTTCATAAAATTCAACACGCCAATGCCACAAATGCTGCAATGCTTGTTGGAAATGAAGCTAATTTCCTTGGAAAATTCTCCTAAAAAACCTAATACCTCTTCTCCTCGCTATAATCCCAAAGAAAGGTGTATGTACCACTCCGACAGTCCCGGACACGACAGTAATAACTGTTGGGCATTGAAGAATAAGATTCAAGACCTAATTGACGAAGGAATACTCAAGGTTACGCCAGAAGGCCAGGTAGAGTTCTTCTATCGTCCATCAAGAATCAAAGTTTCCAGATAACTGGAGTGATGAGTTTAGAGGAAGAGGCTTTGAGAACATTTGAATTTTCGTTTGTAATTTCTTTTGTTTGCCTAAACACTTACTATTATGTTAAACTTTTGTTTTCATTAATGCATTGCATATGTTTGTCTTGAATTAATCCATTCGTTTCACTATATTTTGAACTATGTTTCATATTTCTATTTTGTGATATTTAACTCCTGATAAAGCTATAAGCCTGTAGAGGGAGGATGACAAAAACAATACCATAATCTTATGCAGTATGCTTTTGAACAGACTATGTTGACGATGTACATGCATTGTTTCAATTCCTAAATAGTGGAGATATAAGGAAGTTAATTCCTATTCAACCCTTTTGAGCCTATGAAGTAGGAGTTTTCATTCTCACGCAAATTAAAACCCTTATTCATAACCTGGGGCAGGGTAGTTACTCGGTTAACTCAACTATGCCAATTGTTTGTTTTGTACACAACTAATGATGTTTCCCTGTAATCACTAAAGTCTGCAAGTCAATATCTAGCAAAAGAAAGGCTCACTAAGTCAAAACCTATGAAGGAGACTTAATAAAAAAAATTAAGACATCCCGCTGACTGTAACCTTGAAATAAATAGTTCAGGCAAAAAGAAGGGATAACAAAGTCAAAATAAAAAAGGAGGTCACTATAGATCTTAAATAAAGAAAGATGACTAAATTTTCAAATAATTTTTTTTTGATTCCTGAATCATCACAAATGTCAGTGTTACAATTCCAAACTACTTTGGAACCTCAATGCATAAGTTAACCGAACATATGACTGAAGAACATCATGAAGAATGGGTTGGGTACAAATAAATTTGAGCCTTTATCTTTTGTTTCTTAAACCATGAACCAGGCCACGTTATAACCCTTTAAAATAACTCTTTTTCACAGTTTTCACAAAAATTGTTTTTTCTAAAATAACTCTTTTTCAAAACTTCAAGACAGACATAAGCATTGCATTTTTGAATATATTTGTTTGCATATACCTGAGTGTTTGACAAATAGAGAAACTTACAGGATGAATGTTCAATAAACCAAAGACTTTCTGATAAACAAAGTTGCTTCCTAGATCAAAGCCCATGTATACAAATGGGCGTAGTCATTATCTCCCAATCATGGGGACATGCCATGATACTGCCTAACTCATTTGGGGCAATCAGGACAGGATTCAACTATGTTTAAGTAGCCAGGGGGAGATCTTCTCATCTATCTAAATTACCAAGGGTAACATTACAGAGTTCATAATGCCAGGGGCATAGTCACTGTTTCCCAATCAAGGGGGCATACCAAGTTACTGTTCAATTCATTCGGGGCAATCAGGTCCAGATTCAACAATGCTTAATAGTCAGGGGCAGCTCTCCTCATATATTTGAATTACCAAGGGTAGCATTACAAAGTTCATGATGTCAGGGGCATATTATTGTGGAGCATTCTGCTTATTTCTCTTGAGGTAACTACATTCACATACTTCCATTATGGGAAAATTCATCCCCAACCAAGGGGCAATGCTCTCTTTTCAAATCTAATACCCTGAGCGTATATGGTCCATCACAATTTGAAGACACGTCCCTCTCATTGTATGACCTTGATATTGGATTCTCAATAGAAGCCATTGTGGAAATTAATTGTCTACGCCAGTAGTATCAGATGGGGTCAGTATCATGTCTTTAGATCCAGCTATGAGGATTCCTGGGAAGGTATTCAGGAAAGTTAAGAATCTCAGGAGCTCTAAATCCAATTGGTTATACACTCTCAAAGTTGGAACAATTCTGTTTTCGAGTTTAGCTTTACTTTTCCCTCTTTATACGGGATTACTTTTCCCCTTTTACTAAAGCGAAAAACGTTTATTGGTTGTGTTTAAATGTATGTATGCTTTTGAATATGATTGATGTTTACCAGAAATGCATAAAATACAGTAATAATATTTACTAAGGACGAACGAGGGAAGGAATTCAACGAAGCTTCGCCGGTTCATCCCCACAGGGTAATCTTTACGGATATCCATACAGAACTCTTCAAGTAATATCTTATACTTCCCACTCGACGAAGTCTTCAAGCAGTTTCATATCCTCCGAAGAATTAAGTCTCCCAGATTTATGTCCATATCTTTTATCCTCAGTCATGATATGCAGGAATTTATTCCTTCAATAAAAAGCACGACGAACGAAGACGGGAGGTTCTGAGTACCATATTATTAAACAATATGGGAACGAAGTCCTCATGTTCCTCAGCAACGAATCAGGATTTATTTTCCCCAACCAGCAGTTGTTATACAGAGATACCCAGACACTTCAGGCTACATTATTCATACATACATCATTTACATTATATCATGGCATACGCATCCATAACTCATATGACATTTTTACTTAAGAGCATCATGTTATACATGCATACATCAAATAATCTTGCATAAACTAACTTTTTCTTTTCAGGATAGTTGCAAGCAGATAAGCACTATCAAACAATTCAGAGATAATCGCTACGAAAATTCTTTTCTGATGATCAATACAAGTTGTCCTTGAGATGGCATATAAATGGTCTATACGAAGACCTAGTGTTCAGTCCAGGATATTACCAGAAGCAATTCGGGAGTAATCGCCACGAAGATTTAATCCTGATGCTCAAGCTGTACTTGGAAGGGTACATAAATGATCTATACGAAGATCTAGTGCTTAATACAGGAATTTTTCAGAGGAGATAATCGTTACGAAGATTTATTTCTGATGGTCAACTATCTTTGGGATAGTGTGTAAATGATCTATACGAAGATCTAGCACTTAATCCAAGAGATTCTTTCAGAAGAAGTTCAGGGATAATCGCCACGAATATTTAATCCTGATATTCTTTTTGTTCTTGGGAAGGTGTGTAAATGGTCTATACGAAGATCTATTACCTAATCCGAGATATTTCCAGAAGAGATAATCGCTACGAAGATTTATTTCTAAAGGTCTATGAAACAGTTTATCTGTGGGATGGTACATAAATGATCGATACGAAGATCTTGTACTTAGCCCAAGATATTGCCAGAAGCAATTCAGGAGTAATCGCCACAAAGATTTAATCCTGATGCTCAAGTTTTCTTTGGAAGGGTACGTAAATGATCTATACGAAGATCTAGTGCTTAATCCAGGATATTTCCATAGGAGATAATCGTTACGAAGATTTATTTCTGATGGTCAACTATCTTTGGGATAGTGTGTAAATGATCTATACGAAGATCTAGCACTTAATCCAAAAGATTCTTTCAGAAGAAGTTCAGGGATAATCGCCACAAAGATTTAATCCTGATATTCTTTTTGTCCTTGGGAAGGTATGTAAATGGTCTATACGAAGATCCATTACCTAATCCGGGATATTTCCAGAAGAGATAATCGCCACGAAGATTTATTTCTAATGGTCTATTCAACAGTTTATCTTTGGATGGTACATAAAGGATCTATACGAAGATCTTGTATTTAGCCCAAGATATTACCAAAAGCAATTCAGAAGAGATCGCCACGAAGATTTGATTCTGATACTTAAATTAAAGAATGTTCCTAAAGACGATTCAAAGACGATCTATACGAAGATCTAAGTACTGACACCTAATGAAGGATATTATTTTCCCCCAGAGATAATGTAGAGACGATCTATACGAAGATCTAGTGCTGACATTCAACTCAAACCATGTTACATGAATGATTCAGAGACGGCCTATACGAAGACCTAGTACTGATATCCAGTGACAACCTATTGATACTATCACCTCCTGATATTATGGATGGCATCTATAAGCCCATCTCCCGTTCCTCTGAGTGGCATATTTAAGCCCATTCAAGCAATACAACTGATCAACAATGTTACTCTACGCACCAATGAGTGCAAATTTTTGGGCTTTAGTGTTCAATCCCCTTCAACCTTCCAAGTCACGAATGACACACATGCCAATCTAACTCCTCAGGTTTCAGAAAATTGAACAGGGGCAGTTGTTGCACCCCAAAATTTTCCCTCCCCTAGTCAAGGCATTGTGCTCCAAGGTGTTCCAATAGGTTCACAAGGTATCCCAAGAGGTTCACAAGGTTCACAATTAGTCAGAAAGTTTGACAATTCCCTCAGACAAAGCATCCTCATAAGCAATACACCCTAAACTAGGGTTTTTGAATTTCATCAGGCTAAATGAACTTTCAAGGCCTCAAGTGAGCTTCATAACATCCTAAATGTCTTCAAGAATCCCTATGTCAAGTTTCAAGGCTTTCCCAAGAAGTTTGCTCAGTCAGATGATCAGATATGCAAAAATCAGTCAAAGTAGTTAAAAAGTCAAACTGAGGTCAAACCAAAGTCAAACTTCATGATTTTTTTTCCAAAATCAAGTTTATGAAGTAAAATTCATCATTTGATCAAGGGTTGATCATGATTCATCAAGGAGATTTCAGATCATCAAGAATAAAGAGTTTCTAAATTAGGGTTTTCATAGGAAAAGTCAATTGAACTTTGACCAGCCATAACTTTCACATGCTTCATCAAAAATTTCCCATCCAAAGCTCATTTTTAATTAAATTGAATTCTCTACAACTTTGGTCTCATAATCCAAGCCTAAAAATGCTTCATTTGGAAGGTATGAGCTAAAACATTAAAGGTCATTTCAAAAGTCAACAAAAAGTCAACATCTTCCAAAGAGCATAATTTGAAAATGGTAAAAGATATGGACATGAGACCAAAGAGGTTTGTTAGAGGAATCTTTAAGCTTTCCAAAATGTCTAATAACACCTTCATAGCCTTAAAATTGAGGGATTTATGCCTTGTCAAAGTTGGGAGATTTTCAAGGGGTGTATGAAGAAAATAAGGGCTTAAATCTAATTTTTTCCAAATGGGCCTATCATTTTGCAACCCAATCTTCATGATAACATCAAGCACGAGCCAATTCAAATATTTTCTGATTTTTATAATTTATTTATAATTTATTTGGATTTTATTCATTAAAATTCATTTTAAATCAAAATAAAATATGAAAATACAAATATTTGATTTGATTCTTCTTCTAGAAGCTCTTAAACATCATTTAAGTTGATTTGATACTCTCCAATTTTGTGCACAAACAATTTGGAAACATATCATTTGATTTTTTTTATATTTTTGACTATAGCTTTCTTCACCTTCAAGCATCCCATACAACTCCAACCAAGGCCCAAATTCTTAACCTAATTACATTACTATATAACCACAACAACATCACAAGACAAAAAAAAGGATGTAGAGCAAGAGGATGATATTCATACTTTAAAATTTCACATAATTCAAAATTAGGTTTCCACAATCCACCACTTTTACAAGTGGACTAAAGGTTGCAAATGAATCCTTGAGGTTTCCTGAACCTATTACAATCATCCTCATCATCAAATTCATGCCAAATCATACAAACCAAATTCATATTCTTGATTTTCTTTTGATTTTTTTCAATTTCAATGATTTATGCATGATTAATTGATTTTGATTACATAATATGTTTGTTTGATTGTGTAGATGGTTTTTGGATAGTTGGATTTAAGTTTCAATGCAGGAATCATAGGGCACCATGGAGAATTAAACTATTGGTTAATCTGCTGTAATCTGTTTTCGTCGATACTTCGAAGGCTGCAGTAGTGATAAGCATTCCAGGCTGACAGGTAAGTCAGGTAAGTACTACTGTTTCTATTTACTCCGAATTATTTCCAGAAGTTCACAAAAAAATCGACTAACAATACTCTTTTAGAATAGAATTCTAAAAGATTTCGACCCTCAAAATCGCAAATTCCTCTTTTTTTCTATTTTATTTGATTTATTTTCTATTTTCATATTCTCCAAAAAATCTTAAAAAAATTGTGCGTTCTTTATTTGATTTTATTAGATTTTTAGCATCGTTTTAATATTTTTTAGATTTTATTTTAATCGCTTTTCTTATTTTTCATTATTTTAAAATCTGCAGCGATTTTATTTGATCCTGTTTATTTCTTTTTTTATTCTTCCAATAATATATACCAAAAATATGCAGGTGTGAGGAAGAAGATGGTGTGGCATGCGCTGATTGGCCTAGTGACAAAGACCTAAGGTTGAAAGTATGAGGGTGTGGGTTCAACACTCATTCCCAACATTTTGGCAAAGAAACGTGGGTTTAACACTCATTCCCAACATTTTGGCAAAGAAACGTGGCGTAGCGTAGTGGCTGAAGGTTTTTGTTGGCAAAGGCAAAGTCAGGGGTTCAACACCAACCCCCAATATTTTGGGTATTTCTAACTTTATTTTTCCCTTTTTTATCAAATTATGTATTTTCTTTGAATTTCCTTATTATTATTATTAAACTAATTTCTAAAAGATAAAACAAAATCCTTTTTTTATTTTATTTTTAAAACTTATATTTTTTATTATAAACCTTAATTTTTTTTCATAAACCTTAATTTTTTCCCTAAACCTTAATTTTAAACCTAAGTCTTAAATTTTTTCATAAACTTTAATCCCTAAAAATTTAGCCATAATCTTTATCTTAAAACCCAGATTTCGCCCTAATTTTTACCCTAAAATTTTTCCCAAACCTTAAATTTTTTTAAACCTTAAAATTTTTCTCAAACCCTAACATTAATTGTTTTCTTAACCTAGTTTGCATACTTTTTTTTTCTAATTTATTCATGATGGGCTAAAGACGTGTCTACTTATGCGTCTAGCGGTATCTTACTGCAAGTGCACAGCCTATCGAAGTAATATTTAAGATTATCGATCCACAGGGATTCTATGGTTACTTAGTGCTAGATGAACTTCTAGTTTAGCTAAGGCGAATGGTTGTCACGATATTTTTTGTTGATTTTAGAATGTTAAAGGCGGAATTAAATTTAAGTTTTAATTAAGTAATTCTAAGGCGGTCGGTATGTAATTATATTAACTTAGGTGGATCAATCTAACCTAGGCTTATTTAAGGTGTTCACTTAATCTATTCGGTAGAGATTACCAGTTTAAATACCCTCAACTCACACTCTCGTGGTCTTATATCAGATCTTATCCCTAAAGCCCTATGCCTGCTCTCGCTAGCCCATAAGTGTTTAGAGGTAATTTTTGGAAACTAAGTAATTCTAATTTATCTTAAAGCGCTCTCGCTGTGTTTAATTTAAATGCCTAACTTTAGCTATCTAGTTAAAATCTCACACTCTCGTGGTCTTGACCTAACCTAATACTCTTTTCTTACTCTCGTAACGAAAAGGTCTATTTAATTAAAAAGTCTCAGCCAGAAATGTTAAGTGATTAATTATTTTTAGCCTACGGTTATATTTTACCGGTTAAGTTTGTTCTAACTACATACCGCCCTAAGGTGTTTAGCTACTCATCGATGTTGAACCAGACAGAGACAGAAAATTAAATAATAAAATACTCATGGCAGGAAAATAATTAAACATTATAAATAATTAAATTGCAATATAAATAAAAAACCTGGTTAACAATATTAGAGCAGACTCCTTCTTCCACAGACCGGAAAGCTCGGAGTTGGCGAAATCAAAAATAAACGAATGCTGAAGGTTTAGAAAAAAATAATAAACGTATAACAATTTCCTGATGTTGGAAATTGTTATATGGCGGGTTTGGATACAATAAAATGAAACAGAAAATAATGCAGAAATAAGAAACGGGTCGTAAATCAGTTCGGCAGAGCTTCCGTAGGAATTTGAATAGAAAAATGCTCTGTACATTCTTCATAGAACTGGTGCTATTTATAGAACTCTAAATGGGCTGGATTTTTGGACTTTAGTTGAAATGGGCCTTGCTGAATTTGTGGAGAAAATGTAGGTAGTGGCAACAAAATAGGAAACCACTTCTTCACGTAATGCCTTCACGTTGCCTGGTCAAAAACCTAGAATAATCCTTGTCACGGTCGTGACAATGCTTTTACGCTCGTGACTTGTGACTTTTAAGTGTCACGGTCGTGACACATATCTTACAGTCGTGATGCTTCATTTTGGGGTGTCACGGTCGTGACACCCTTGTAACGGTCGTGACTGCTGCAAAATATGCAGTTTTGCAGAGAGCTTCATTTCTTCAACTTTTTATGACCGATTTTGTTCCTTTTTCTCTTAGTTCATGATTTAACTCCACATAATTGTGTACCTGCAAAATGGTAAGAAAAACTCGAGAAATCGAGTGTTAAAACGACGATTATTCGATAAAACGTTAATGAAACCTAGCAATATAATCGATACGTTTTCTCGTTATCAAACTTCCCCAAACTTAAACCTTTGCTTGTCCTCAAGCAAATAGTCGGTTGAAAATCGGCGGACAAGATGTCATTCACGCATACTCCTAACAAATCATACGAGGGATCGCTTTGTTGGATAATCCGATACTTTGATAGAACACTACCGATACACTAATGACACAAGCAACAAGCTATGTCGTCGACTTCCCGTTAAATGAGCCAATCGGCAATTACTTTACGATTTTACCTAAAGTTTTTCGATCTTATTTCGCCCGGTTTCATTCTAGCGCAATCACATTAAGCCCTTTGCCTTAGCACGCACGTAGTGGAGTAGCCGATTAGCGACTTTGATCCTTTTTAAGCACGGGGTCTGGTACACGAGTGTGGTAACCCTACATTTTGTATCCGATTTGGAGGTTGTGGGGGATCGAGCCGTAGCACGTCCTACCGAGTTCAGAACCAGTACCTCTGAACCAACCCGCAATGGACTCCTTCTCATATTTCTCGTTTCTTGTATGCGACCGTGTACTTTGGTGAAATTTCTTTTCATTTTGCATCGAGATATGAAGGATCATTATTGATTAGGCATCAAACGCTTATATTCATCGGCTCCCCACGTGGTTTGTGTTCAGACGGTGCTGACTGCTAGTATAAACTACTCGGGGTTACTTTTGAACTGAAACTAGAAGTGTACTCGTAATGGTAATCGGGATAGAATCGCTTAAGTAGGAAGTCAAAGTTGTCAAGATTGTATTGGTCTTGTTTGATCGTTCTCAGCTTCCTATTTACGATTTCGTAGGTAAGTCGGGTAATGCGAATAAAAATTTTTCGGTTATGGCTAAATAAACGGGAAGATTCGAAACTAAAGAAAATATCATAAAGATTTTGCTCGCTTCATTAATTACTAAAAGGAAATACAACGGAATTGAAAATACAACGAAAATGGAAAAGTGCGAAACGGAAAAATGCGGAAATGAAAGGTACCTCTCCCACACTATATCAGACATTGTCCCCAATGTTGTGATATAAATGAGGTAAAAGTACAGTACAAACGACAGGAACGAAAAACAAACATAAGAAAAAAAATAAACTAGAACTATGGCTGCTGAGGACCGCGGGGTCGGCTTCTGGTGCGGGAGCGGCGTCTGGAAGGAGTCGCTTCAGGATCAGAACCGGTGCTGGTGGTCCCAGTGATGTCGATACGCAAGGCGTCTAATTCGCCAAAAATCACGTCAAACCTCTCATTAGTAGCTGCCTGGTTTGCTGCAATAGTGCCGAGTAAAGCATCGTACTGCTCCTTATGCCTTCGCTCCAGTGCGGCGTTCATCTGGTTCTGCTGATGAATCGCACGGAGGACATCCTCAAGAGTGAAATCCTGTGCAGGAGGCTGTCGGGTAGATGTCTCTGGTATATCCTGGACAGGCTCACCTGCATCCATAGCGTCCTGCATCTCATCCGCAGGGAGATCTGCCTGATCATGGATAGGAGCGTGGTCAGCAGCATCAGGTAGAACAAAGAGCCAGTTGGCTCGGCTGGATGGGTCGATGCGGTCACGGGACGGCAGAGTGATATGATGAAATATGGTGCCATGGACAACAGGGCTATACCTGCCATCCTCTCGCTGCGCAATCAGGTGAGCGGACCTGCAATAACTCTTGGTGAGGAATTCAGCGGCTAGGTGAGGCTGATCTGCGACCAAGTCACCAAGCCCCAACTGAATGGCAAGGGTGGTGACAATGCCGCCAATGAAGAACGGAGTGGATCCTCTGTGCGCAATAGCCTGGATGTGGTAAAGCATGAAAGGGACAGCATTGATCGGCTCGTCATTAAGAGCACAATGCAAGAATAGAAGCTCCTTAGAGTTGAGCTTATGGTTGCTTTCTCGAGCGAAGATGGTGTTGCAAATGACTCGGTGGAAGTAGCGGATGGCCGGATTGTGAATGTGCGTGGCGTTGAGGCTTTGGAAGGCTGATGCACGGGTGTTGGTTAAGTCGTGCCATAGAGTGAAAGCTTGTTCACTAAAATTATCGGGCACGCGACGGTGAGCTTCAGTTCTGTGATGGAAGCCTAACAACTCGGCGATCCTGTCTTGCGAAAGGTTGAACTCTTGGCCATGCAATCTGAATTTTGCGAAACCGGTGAGCTGACTCAGAGAACCGGTACCGGTGATGTAACTGAAGGAGCTTAAGAACTCCAGTGTCAGAAGCTCGAATGTTGGCTGAGGTTGACTGCAAAGGTCCCACAGACCGACTTTTTGAAGCAGGCTTGTAACACTGGCAAGCATTCCGAGTTCCCTCAAACACACAGTGTCGATGTAACGTGTAGGTTGCACACCGCGGCTTTGGAATCGGAGAAATCGTTCTCTCTGAGTTTCTCCAGCATCACCTTCTCTAAAAGTGATAGAATCCATTGCATGCAAGAGCTTAGAGTGAAGAATGAAGATTTTTGAAGTTTTTGTGAAAAAATGGTAAAATGAGAGAAATATTGATTCGGGATAAATGATGGAGAGTGAGAATGTGGTAGGTTGTGATAATGGGGGGTTAATGAGATTAAAGTTCGTAATGGGGGGTTACGGAGGTTATGTAGAAGACGGGTAGTTTTTTTAGGAAGTTATGGAGAAGAAGAAGAAGAGGCACGAAGAGAAACAGTTCTGTTTCTCACGATTTCTGGTATAAAGGTCGTCACGGTCGTGACAGGGGTACGACGGTCGTGACACCCAAAATGAGCGCGTCACGATCGTTATGGGGCAGTGACGACCGTGAGGCTTGCTACGTTAAATAATTTCCAGAAAAACACTTTCTCACTTGTTTTACATATTTTATATTAATGTATTTTCTTCACTAACACTCATATTAAATTATAAATACCACATAGTATATAGTTTCAACACAGTACTTCAATAACTTGCAAGGCATGAGAGATTTGTATATATAATGAATAAATGCAAGCATAACAGTACATAGAATGAAAAATACATAAATTGCTAAAAATGGAGAAATTTTGGAATTAAAGATGCATTGCATAAAGTACTTGAAAATGAAATTACATAAATGGAAAAACGATAAGAAATTGTTGCGAAAAATAAATCTAACTAGAAACGAAAACAATGAGAAAATAAACTAAATCACTTATAACATTATCAAAAGCGTTTCTTCAAGTCTTCGATGGCGCAGTTCAAGTGATAGAATTGTTCGCAGGTTATGTCAGTCAAACCTATAATGTCCAATCGCATGCTCTTTATATCTTCTTTAAATAAGTTAATGTCAGTTTGGTAAGCATTGAGAGTGTTCATGATGTTTTGTAAGTTGTTAGCATACTCTCCTTGATTCACTTCAGGGGTTTCATAAACTTCTTCAGTGTGGTCAATGTCATGGTAACCAGGAGGTGTCTCAGGGTCAGTTTCGACATCGGTCATTGTATCATCTTTTATTTTGTATGACTGAGGTGTCTCAGGAGTGGGTGGATAATCAGGTGGGTTTAACTCATAAAGCCAGTTATCCTTATTATGAACACTTACTTTAGCATGGTTAGGCAATGTGAACAGGGTTACTACTTCGTTCCGGATTAGGTACTCAAAAGGTGGATGTCCTAAATTCCTTATGATATGTCTATTAAAGCAGAAGTTAAGATCCATAGGACGGATGTTACCTAAACGGTTGCACCTGTGCAGTTGGTACCTAAGTCCTATGGCATCAGCAATCATGGTTACAAGACCTCCTACTAATATAGGTAATTCAGGTTCTTCTTGGATACAGGTGAAGGTTTGCATCATGAAAGGTACACCATTAACAGGCTGTCCATTAGTAAAACATGACATAATAAATATTTCATCTTTAGAAACTCCGGTAATGTTTTCTTCTTTTCCAAAGAATGTGTGGGCAAGGAATTTATGGAAGTAACGGAGAGCAGGATTATGGATCTCATCATTATTCATGTTATTTGGTTCAGGGTGGTAGTTTCCGGTTAAAGTTCCCCAAAAGAAATCTAGCTCAATATCCATCAATTCTACCTGTGTGGTAGTGAAAGCAAATGGTCCACTAGGGAATCCTAACAAGTCAGCTAGTTCTTTATGGTTAAAGTCATATTCTATTCCAAACAGGCGGAAACTAATAAATCCTTTCCTAAATCCAAAACCGCGCTCAGGTAGGTAAATTAAGGAGCTAAGGAACTCAAGAGTGAGCTCGCGGTAAGTCACAAACTTATGTTGAATCAATGCATTCTCCCATCCGAGTCGGTTAAACAAGTACATGATGCTATCATGTATACCTAAGGTTTCCATAGTCCGATCATCCGGGTACAGGGTCAAATCCATTTGCCTCTATGATAACTCTTCAAATTTCATTCTTTGGTTCCTACCTCTAAATTTGGTTTCCATATGGTTAATTGGTTGGTTAGCCATGGTCAGTGCAAATATGGAGGAAACAAATCAGGAGAAGAAGGAAAGTGGAAAAGACTTTTAGAAAATCTGTAAAAAGTGATTTAAAATAAATATAAGAAAATGAAATGCATAATGTAATGGCAATAATAGTAATATAAAATAAAACTATAAAATGACAAAACAATTAAACAAATAGTAAAACGATAAATAATAAAATGATAAAGAGAATAATTTAAATAATTAGATAAGTAAATGGGTTGCCTCCCACTAAGCGCTGTTTTTATCGTCTAAAGCCTGACGTAATGCTTAGGTTTAGATTAATCAGGGGAATTAGTGGACAACTCTAAAAGCTTTAGATTATTCGCATAATCTCTATTTTCAACTTTATGATAATGTTTTAAACGTTGTCCGTTTACTATGAATGATTCACTATTCCTACCCTTAATTTCTATTGCTCCACTCGGGAATACTTTAATTATTTCAAAGGGTCCTGACCATCTAGATTTTAATTTTCCAGGAAAGAGCCTAAGTCTTGAATTAAAGAGGAGTACAACGTCTCCCACACTAAATTCTTTCCTAGATAGGCGTTTATCATGCCATCGCTTAGTTCTTTCTTTATATATCTTAGCATTCTCATAAGCATCTAACCTTAATTCTTCTAATTCGTTAATGTCTAGGATTCGCTTTTCTCCTGCAGCATTATAGTTTATATTGAGAGTTCTAATCGCCCAATAAGCTTTGTGTTCTAGTTCTACTGGTAGGTGACAAGATTTTCCATAAACGAGTTTGAAATGTGTAGTACCTATGGGTGTCTTGTAAGCGGTCCTATAAGCCTATAAAGCTTCATTAAGTTTAGATGACCAATCTTTCCGAGATATGGCGACAGTCTTTTCTAAGATTTGTTTAATTTCTCTGTTTGAGACTTCGACTTGTCCACTTGTTTGTGGGTGATATGGTGTAGCCACACGGTGTCTTACTCCATACTTAGATAGTAATTTGTCAAATATTTTTGAGATGAAGTGCGAGCCACCGTCACTTATGACGAGTCTAGGCACACCAAATCTGGGAAAGATTATATTTTTAAAAAGCTTTATTACTACTCGCGTATCGTTTGTAGGAGAAGCTATGGCTTCAATCCATTTCGAAACATAATCAACAGCTACGAGTATGTAATTATTACCGAAAGATGATGGGAACGGTCCCATGAAATCTATTCCCCAAACGTCAAAGATTTCTACTTCTAATATTCCTTTTTGAGGCATTTCATCCCTTCTTGAAATATTGCCAGTGCGTTGACACCGATCGCAATTTATAACAGCGATGTGGACATCCTTCCATAGATTAGGCCAGAATAAGCCGGCTTGCAAGATTTTTGCACAAGTCTTGGAAGTGCTTGCATGTCCACCATAAGGAGATGAATGGCATTGAGCAATGACATCTTCTATTTCTTCTTCGGGAATACATCGGCGAAAGATTCCATCTGGTCCTCTTTTGAACAATAATGGTTCATCCCAATAGTAATGTTTCAGATTATGAAAGAATTTCTTTTTCTGCTGATAGGTTAGGTTGGGTGGAAGAGCTCCTGCAGCTAGGTAGTTGACAATGTCAGCGTACCATGGCAGTCCTACAGTTGTCTGGATTGTTTCCACAGATTCTGGTTCATTTATATCTAACTGAGCTAGGTCGCTTCCTAATTGTGCTATCAGCTGTTCATACGGAAAATCATCGTTAATCGGCACTTGTTCAGGTTTAATACCTTCTATTCTAGATAAATGGTCCGCTACGACGTTCTCAGTACCTTCTTATCTTTTATTTCTAGATCAAACTCTTGTAAGAGTAAAATCCATCTCAAGAGTCTTGGTTTAGCATCTTTCTTAGTTAATAGATATCGGATAGCAGCATGGTCTGTGTAAATGATTATTTTCGCTCCAACTAGGTAAGAACGGAATTTGTCAAGCGCAAAGACAAATGCTAACAATTCTTTTTCGGTAGTGGCGTAGTTCATCTGGGCAGAGTCTAAGGTTCTACTGGCATAGTAAATCGCATGAAGTTTCTTTTCCTTCCTCTGGCCTAGAACTGCGCCTACAGCATAGTCACTCTTATCGCACATGATTTCAAAAGGTAATCTCCAGTCAGGGGATTGCATGATTGGTGCGGTGATGAGGGCTGTTTTTAGAGTTTCGAATGCTTTGAGACAATCTTCGTTGAATATGAACTCAGCGTCTTTCATTAATAAACCAGTAAGAGGTTTAGTAATTTTCGAGAAATCTTTGATGAATCGTCGGTAAAAACCGGCGTGTCCTAAAAAACTTCTTATTTCTTGAACGGTTTTAGGGGGTTGAAGATCTTTTATTACTTCAATCTTAGCTTTATCAACTTCAATTCCCTTATCGGATATTACATGACCTAATACGATTCCTTCGTTGACCATAAAATGACATTTCTCCCAGTTAAGTACGAGGTTTACTTTTACACATCTTTCTAATACCATTTCTAAGTTCGATAAACATCCTTCAAAACTTTGCCCGCATACAGAGAAGTCGTCCATGAACACTTCCATGATGTTGTCTATAACATCTGCGAAGATTGACATCATACATCTTTGAAAGGTTGCAGGAGCGTTGCATAATCCAAAGGGCATTCGTCTATAAGCGAACGTTCCATAAGGGCATGTGAATGTAGTTTTCTCTTGATCGTCTGGATGGATAGGGATTTGGAAAAATCCTGAGTAACCGTCAAGATAACAGAAGTAAGAATGCTTGGCTAATCGTTCTAACATTTGATCTATAAAAGGTAGTGGGAAATGATCTTTTCGAGTGGCTTTGTTTAGTTTACGATAATCTATGCACACTCTATATCCCGTCACTACTCTTTGCGATATCGATTCGCCTTGAGCGTTTTTCACAACAGTGATACCTCCTTTCTTTGGCACTACATGTATTGGACTAACCCATTCACTATCAGAGATTGGATATATTATTCCGGCATCTAATAGTTTCTTAACTTCTTCTTTTACTACAGTGCTAAGGGTTGGGTTAATTCTTCTTTGAGATTCTCTGGAGGTTCTGCAATCTCCTTCTAGCAGAATACGATGCATACACACTGAAGGACATATTCCTTTGAGATCAGATATGTTATATCCTAATGCAGTCGGATATTTCTTCAAAACATCTAGAAGTTTCTTTGTTTCTATAGTTCCTAAACTGGAATTTACTATAACTGGTCTTTTACATTCAACATCTAAGAATTCGTACCTTAGGTTATGAGGTAAAGTTTTTAATCCTAATGTAGGTTTATCTTTACTTGGCATAGGATCCGGTGTAAGTGCTAAACTTTCGCTTAGACTATCATCCTGATATGGTTTACGCCAATTATCATCTTCGAAAATTGGAGGGATTTGAATTTTCATTATTTCAGAATAAGTGGTCTCTTTTAGTTCCATTTCTCTTACACATTCGTCAATTACGTCCAATAGATAGCATGTATCCTCTATAGCTGGTGATTGTAAGAATTGTGTTAAAATAAATTCAACTTTCTCTTCACCCACTTCAAAGGTTAGCTTTCCTCTTTTTACGTCTATTATAGCTCCGGCGGTAGCTAAGAATGGTCTTCCTAGTATGATAGGTGTAGTGGAGTCCTCAGAGATGTCAATGATTATAAAATCAGTAGGGATATAGAATTGTCCTATACGTACTGGGACGTTTTCTAGTATGCCTACAGGATATTTGACAGAGCGATCGGCTAGTTGAACAGACATTTTAGTTGGTCTGAGGTCTCCCATGTCTAGCCTCTTGCAAATCGTTAAGGGCATAACACTGATACTGGCTCCTAAATCGCATAGAGCTTTGTCAATGACGAATTTTCCTATTACACAGGGTATAGAGAAACTTCCTGGATCTTTTAGCTTAGGAGGCATTTTATTCTGAATTATTGCGCTACACTCGGCAGTAAGTGTAACTGTTCCGTTATCCTCTATCTTTTTCTTATTGGATAAGATTTCTTTTAAAAACTTAGCGTACGAGGGTATTTGAGTGATTGCTTCTGTAAACGGAATAGTAATATTCAACTGTTTCAGAAGTTCAACAAATTTCTTAAATTGACCCGTCGTCTTAGAATTTATTAATCTTTGAGGGTACGGAATTGGTGGTTTATAGGGTGGTGGAGGCACGTAAGGTTGTTCTTTCTCCACTACTTCTTGATTATCATCTTCCTTTTCTTCTGGATCATTCACCACTTCAGTCGGTTTATCCGGTTATTGGTACATGGCTGGATTGTCAAGTCTTGGATCGGTAGGTCCGTCAAGTTCCTTGCCACTTCTTAATATCACAGCGTTAGCATGTCCTTTCGGATTTGGTTGAGGTTGTCCAGGGAACACTCCAGCTGGTGCAGCAGTAGGTGCTTGTTGTTGAGCTACTTGTGAAATCTGAGTTTCCAGCATTTTGTTATGTGTAGCTAATGCATCTACTTTGCTCACTAATTGTTTAATCTGCTCATTAGTGTGAATGTTTTGGTTTAAGAAGTCCTTGTTTGTTTGAGATTGGTTAGCTATAAAGTTCTCCATCATCAACTCAAGGTTCGATTTTCTAGGGATATTAGGAGCAGTCTTTTGATATCCTGGTGATGTAGCTGGTGCTTGACCTGGTGCGTATAAAACGTTGTTATTCTTATAGGAGAAGTTCGGATGATTCTTCCAACCTGGGTTATATGTGTTTGAGTAAGGGTTTCCTTGAGCATAATTCACTTGATCAGTGGGAGTTCCTGTCAATAGTTGACAATCAGAAACTTCGTGTCCTGAAACTCCACATAACGCACAGTTAGGTGTTACTGCAGCCACGGTGGCTGTTGGTGTTATGGCCAAGTTGTCGATCTTTTGGCTTAGTTGGTCAAACTTCGCATTGACTTGGTTCATACTACTTACTTCGTACATACCTCCCTTTGTTGGTTTCTCAGTTGCGACTCTCTCGCTTCCCCAAAGGTAATGATTTTGAGCCATACTTTCGATAAGTGCATAGGCATCATTATATTCTTTGTCCATCAATGCACCGCCCGCGGCAGCGTCAATTGTCATTCTTGTATTGTACAAGAGTCCATTATAGAAGGTATGGATGACCATCCATTCTATTAATCCATGATGTGGACAAAGTCTCAGTAGATCCTTATAGCGTTCCCAAGCTTCGAATAATGATTCACTTTCCCTTTGCTTAAATCCGTTGATCTGAGCTCTCAGCATAGCTGTCTTGCTAGGTGGAAAATATCTGTTCAAGAAAACTCTCTTAAGTTCCTCCCACGTAGTTACTGAGTTCGAAGGCAGAGATTGAAGCCAAGCTCTTGCTCTGTCTCGAAGCGAAAAAGGAAATAAACGTAGTCTAATAGCTTCTTGGGTAACTCCATTGGCTTTTACGGTATCTGCATATTGCACAAAGATCGAAAGATGAAGATTCGGATCCTCGGTAGGATTTCCGGCGAATTGATTTTGTTGCACGGCTGATATCAACGAAGGTTTTAGTTCGAAATCGTTTCGGTTGATAGCCGGCGCTGCAATGCTTGAATGCGGTTCAGCTTGCGAAGGACTGGCGTAATACTTGAGTGGATGAGTTTGTTCTTCAGCCATCTCTGCGTCCTTTGATGTTACGACTGGTTTAGGCGGATCTGATTGAAGATCTAGAATACTGTAACTTTTTTCGTAATCGAATATACGTCTTCTTACGTGTAAGAAGCGTTCCGATTCAGGGATTAGAGGTTGCAAGTCTTCGCTTTTAGAGCGAGTACTTGGCATACACTCGGAAATTAAATTAAATCAAATAGTTGATACCTTAGTCTAGACAATGCTACCTAAATGCACTAGTAACTAAATTAAGGAATCCCCGGCAACGGCGCCAAAAACTTGATGGGCTAAAGACGTGTCTACTTATGCGTCTAGCGGTATCTTACTGCAAGTGCACAGCCTATCGAAGTAATATTTAAGATTATCGATCCACAGGGATTCTATGGTTACTTAGTGCTAGATGAACTTCTAGTTTAGCTAAGGCGAATGGTTGTCACGATATTTTTTGTTGATTTTAGAATGTTAAAGGCGGAATTAAATTTAAGTTTTAATTAAGTAATTCTAAGGCGGTCGGTATGTAATTATATTAACTTAGGTGGATCAATCTAACCTAGGCTTATTTAAGGTGTTCACTTAATCTATTCGGTAGAGATTACCAGTTTAAATACCCTCAACTCACACTCTTGTGGTCTTATATCAGATCTTATCCCTAAAGCCCTATGCCTACTCTCGCTAGCCCATAAGTGTTTAGAGGTAATTTTTGGAAACTAAGTAATTCTAATTTATCTTAAAGCGCTCTCGCTGTGTTTAATTTAAATGCCTAACTTTAGCTATCTAGTTAAAATCTCACACTCTCGTGGTCTTGACCTAACCTAATACTCTTTTCTTACTCTCGTAACGAAAAGGTCTATTTAATTAAAAAGTCTCAGCCAGAAATGTTAAGTGATTAATTATTTTTAGCCTACGGTTATATTTTACCGGTTAAGTTTGTTCTAACTACATACCGCCCTAAGGTGTTTAGCTACTCATCGATGTTGAACCAGACAGAGACAGAAAATTAAATAATAAAATACTCATGGCAGGAAAATAATTAAACATTATAAATAATTAAATTGCAATATAAATAAAAAACCCGGTTAACAATATTAGAGCAGACTCCTTCTTCCACAGACCGGAAAGCTCGGAGTTTGCGAAATCAAAAATAAACGAATGCTGAAGGTTTAGAAAAAAAAATAAACGTATAACAATTTCCTGATGTTGGAAATTGTTATATGGCGGGTTTGGATACAATAAAATGAAACAGAAAATAATGCAGAAATAAGAAACGGGTCGTAAATCAGTTCGGCAGAGCTTCCGCAGGAATTTGAATAGAAAAATGCTCTGTACATTCTTCATAGAACTGGTGCTATTTATAGAACTCTAAATGGGCTGGATTTTTGGACTTTAGTTGAAATGGGCCTTGCTGAATTTGTGGAGAAAATGTAGGTAGTGGCAACAAAATAGGAAACCACTTCTTCACGTAATGCCTTCACGTTGCCTTGGTCAAAAACCTAGAATAATCCTTGTCACGGTCGTGACAATGCTTTTATGCTCGTGACTTGTGACTTTTAAGTGTCACGGTCGTGACACATATCTTACGGTCGTGATGCTTCATTTTGGGGTGTCACGGTCGTGACACCCTTGTAACGGTCGTGACTGCTGCAAAATATGCAGTTTTGCAGAGAGCTTCATTTCTTCAACTTTTTATGACCGATTTTGTTCCTTTTTCTCTTAGTTCATGATTTAACTCCACATAATTGTGTACCTGCAAAATGGTAAGAAAAACTCGAGAAATCGAGTGTTAAAACGACGATTATTCGATAAAACGTTAATGAAACCTAGCAATATAATCGATACGTTTTCTCGTTATCAATTCACTCATTTTTATGTTATTCATTCACTGTTTGCCTGATTATGTAACTGCTTCGCCTTTGTAATAATTGTTTTTTTATTATTTTCCGCCATTATTATTATTATGTAACTGCCCCTAAGCCATGTAATAGTGTAGGAATTTTATTTTCTACCTTTTAATTTCTGCCATTTATTTTTCATATTAACTGCGTGGTTAGTAAATAGGGTGTGGAAACTATTTGTAATTAAAATTAATTTAGATAATTAACTTTAAAAGATAAATATTTGAAAATAAACACACACACGTAAGTCGATCTTTGATCGCCATCTTGCACTTCCTAGGGTATTCCTCTTGGTTGCCTTAAAATAAAATGGTCAAGTCCCTTGAATATAGGGGTGTCTTAAGCAAAGTCCCTTCACTTATAAAATCATCAAGTCCCTATAAATTTAAAAAGATCAAGTCCCTTCGAGGTTGCCTACGGAATAATGATCTTGTCCCTTCGAATAAATAATGATAGTCCCTACGAATTGCTAAAGACGTCCCTTAAGTTGCCTTCATTGACCATACGATGACCCTACGTTTGTCCCTTAATACATCCAAGGTAATGACTACCTATTCCTTAATAATAAGGATAGTCTTACCATTGAAAGAACATATAAGAACAGTAAAGACTTAATATAGGGTAGGTTCCTCTTAATTACTTGCTCACCTTTTCAAAATACTCTTTTACACTTCACTTTTCAAAAAAATTTTCAAAAACAAGTCTTTATATACATCCATACGAGGATCATTATAAAGTACTTAGAAAATTTTTAATCACACACTACACCTTTCTCAAAACAATTTAAAGTGAGCTAAGTAACTAAGAGCCCATGGATAACCATGGATATAAAGGGTGCTAACACTTTCCCTTTGTATAACCTACCCCCCGAACTCAAAATATTTTTAAGGTCTTTCCTGTTCTTTTATACCCTTTCCTTTTGGATAAAATAAAAGTCGGTGGCGACTCTTGCTATCCGCAACATTTAACTAAAGTCAGTTCTCCCACCGTGTTACAATTGGTCAGAAAGTTGGTGATGGCATAGTGTGATTGGTATGGGTGGTTTTGCCAAAAAGTCAAAGAATGTGTACTTGAGGCATGGGCCATGTTCAGAAGTAATCTATGGATGGATTTGCTTCAGCTTCATTCAAGGATGGCCTTTGGATCAGATTTCATGAGTTGTATGGCTTGATTCTTGAGTTTACATAATTTTTACATTTTGGCCACTTTGTGAATTTTGGAGAATTTAGTCATGGAAACTTGTGAAGCAAGGCACAAATTTGATCAAATATGTTTCATGATCATATTATGGTATGTAGAAATCAATTAGAAGTAATAAAAAGGCTTGAAACTTGATTTTGCAAAATTTCCTCTTTGGCACATACTTGAAAGTTATGTGATTTTTCCTAACTTTGAATCATCATAACTTGAGTTCTAAGATGAATCAAGAGGATTTCTTGTACTTTTTGAAAATGGGAAGTTACAATCTATAACTTTCATGTTCAACAATTTTTCATTTGAAGCCTTTTTGATCAAGAAAGAGGAGGTTGAAAATCTTTCCCAAAATGGAAAGTTTTCATTACAAGTCATGTCCAAAAATGGAAAGTTTGAAAATTGTTCAAAATTCTTCAATCTTGTGAACTTCTAACCACTTATAAGATCAAATAAAGATCATAGGAACTAAAAATGATGGAGATGACCCTGTGATGCCCTTGTTGGAGGCCTCAGATGCCCTGATTTTGACTTTTCTTGCACAATAAGTTATCCATTGATTAGATGCCTTCCACAATGAATTTTCTCATCAAATTTGGTACACATGATCCTTATAACATATAAAGACCATTAGAATAAAGAATGACCAAAAAATTTGAGGTTAAGGGCCTCAAACCCAAAACCCTAATTCTAGGTTATCTATGTAGAAACTGCTCAGTCTGCTTGAACACCTTTGCAATGCTTTGTGACATTTTGACTTTTAAGAACCCTGGGGAGCATATTATGATCATAGAACACACATGGACCTTCTTGACAAGATTCAAGGCCTTTGATATGGCTCAGATCACTTCTTTGGATTCTCCTGATCACAAACCCTAATTGTGCAACTTATGCAGTGAAACAAATATGCAATGTGAGATGATATGCTTATGCAAATGCAATATGAAAGATCATAAGCCATGGTGTGAGAAAAAGTGAGGGCAAATTTGGGGTGTTTACAGTACTTAGATGGAATCAATAAGATGAGATCATTGTACTTAGATGATATCAAACGATATGAAACCATCATACTTAGACGAAATCGGAAGAAATGAGACCATCGTACTTAGACGGAATCAACAAGATGAAATCATCGTACTGAGGTAAAATCAAAAGACACAAGACCGTCGTATTTAGATGGAATTGGAAGAAATGATACCATCATATTTAAATGGAATCAACAAGATGAGATCATCATACTTAGATGATATCAAACGACACGAGATCATCGTACTTAGACAGAATCAGAAGAAATGAGACCATTGTACTTAGAAGGAATCAACAAGATGAGATCATCGTACTTAGATGATATCAAACGACACGAGACCATCGTACTTAGAAAAAATCGAAAGAAACGAGACCATCGTACTTAGACGGAATCAACAAAGATGAGATCACCGTACTTAGATGAAATCAAAACGACACGAGATCATTGTACTTAGACAAAATCCAAGGAAATGAGACCATCGTACTTAGATGAAATTGAAACGACACGAGACTATCGTACTTAGACGAAATTGAAAGAAATGAGACCATCGTACTTAGACGGAATCAACAAAGATGAAATCATCGTACTCATATGAAATCAAATGACACGTGAGCATCATACTTAGACGGAATCAAGGAAATGAAAACCACCGTACTTAGACGGAATCAACAAAGATGAAATCATCATACTCAGATGAAATCAAACGACACGAGACCATTGTACTTAGACGGAATCGAATGGGGATGACAAGTGTTCTATGTGGGGACACCTTCAGTCTGATTGAAGAGAAAATGCTTCTTGCTTATGCTTCGTATGCATATGTTTGAATCTTTTCATGACGTAATGCTCCATAATGATAGAAATGCTACGCTTTAGAGGATGCAATATAATGATGATTACTAAATGCAAATGCAAAGGTGATCTCCTGATGAGAAGGTAACCGGTATCCGAGCAACTTTATTGGGGATAAATAATTGCATTGATTCAATGAATCCCTATGGGGAATATCAACTCTACAAGGGATAGTGTTAATGAGGAATGCAGACCCTGCCGAGGAAAGTCTCAACTTGCTTGGACTTGACTGGGAGGTACGCCACCCGTGGAATTCCGTTGGGGAAGTAATAACCTTCTGACCTAGTTGAGGAAAGGGTTCGTTGATACTCTGCCGAGGAATGAATCTGTTAGGGAATCACTCATATACAAAGTCCTTTATTTGGGGAAATGATGCCAATAAGGATTAGACTTTATTAGGGACTTCACTAGGGAAAACTGTGAACAATGCTGTGCAAGAAGAAAATCCGTCTGACTTCTCACTATCTTCATCATTGCTAGGGAATAATGAATCTTCATGTACTGCTAGGAATAAGAAAACTCTAGTGGGGGATACCTCCTTTTTAGGGGAGGAATCTCTGCTTGGAGAGAATCTCATCAACCTTTTGATGTTCCGCCAGGGGAAATTTCAATCTCCAACTCTGCTAGGGATGATGGAGAACATTAATGATAATGCTTCCTGTTGCACCCCAAAATTTGCCCTCACAATACAAGACTTTGTGTGCTAAGAAGGTTCACAAGGTTCACAAGACCTTTCATGAGGTTCATGAAGTTTACAAGACACTTTATAAGGTTCACAAGGTTCACAAGACCTTTCATGAGGTTCACAAGATTCACAAGACATCTTACAAGGTTCACAAGACATCTTATGAGGTTCACAAGTGTCGCTCCCGACAAATGAAAACGTGGATCAGATGAAGGTACAGACGCGAACGGTCGGCGAGAGGGACAATGAGAACACACAGCCGTGAACTCACTGGAGATGAATAGAGTCGCCAGCTAGGCATTTTTATCCCGGAGGAAAGGCAATGCTGCATAAGCCTAGAAAAAGATGGATAAGACGGTTTGCGAACCAGAGAGACTGAGAAAGGGGGTTGGTTACAACCTGGGAAGGTATTAGCACCCAGATTGTCCGCCGTATTCGACGGGATCCACGCTTAAGAAGATTTGTGTTTTAAAGGGGTAGTGTCAGTGCAATTTGTGTATAAAATAGCTGGAAGAGGATGTACAGGTGTCAGTGTAAAAGAAGTGTGAAGTGTAATATGTACAGTGTCAGTGTAAGGACAGGAGTGAAATGCTCATGATCATGAGGCTACAGAATGAAGCTGGAAGGAGGGGGAATACACAGAGACTTTTGTTCGATAACTGTTAAGTTATGCCTACGTATCCTCTCGTGCAATGAGGAAGTCAGAACACCGTAGTTCGACCCAAAGAGACTGAAAGATGAATTGACTTGTGAACTGCTTGCTTGTCTATGCTCAAGTGTATGACCTGTCTGGCTCAGGTGCAAACTGTATTGCATTCGACGGAAGAAGCAAGTTCTCGTTTATGAGTGAAGGTGATGAGAAAAGAATCCCGAAGGAGACGATTATTGTTTGTTTTTTGTGTTTTCAGTCTTTTATTGTTTTTGGATTTTGTCATAAGTTAATGAGCTTAAGTCTAAACCAATGGATTTAGTAAACTCATCACATCTTCCCTCTGATTAGGGGTAATGAGAGTACCTTAAGTGTGAAGTCAGATTCTCACACTTAATCACCTTTGGTGTAGGATTAAGTTCATTAACCTACTTGTGATTAATTAGATGTTTTTGGTGTTTTTGTTTAGTGTTAAGTAATGAGGTTAAGCCATAATCAAGGATTAAACAGACTCATTACACCATCCTAATAGAAGGATAACAGATGAGAATGTTTAAGCTGAGGAAAACTCCTCAACTTAATCCATGATTAGGGATTAAACTCATGACAAAACAAAGCCTTTATTAAGTGGATTTTATTTAATGATATGATGATGAAGTGAGTTTTATGATTTGTAAGACAACTTGAGGGGGACTTGTCCATTAACACTAGGGTTAGTCCTTCTTAACCAGTTGAGGAAGAATTAGAACCCTAATGCAAGGCCCAAGTTACAAGTGTGGTGTCTTGATGATTATTAAGTGAATTGATTAAGGGATTTAAACACATTAAGGGTTTAACACTTAGGATTAAAGTTATACACTCCATCCTAAGAGAAGGATGCAGGCATAAGCTTAATCACAAAGCCTTAAAGCCTTTAGGGTTTAGTCCCTGATTATGAGATGAGGAGAGAAGACACAAAGAGACACAAAGGTAAAACTAAGAGGGGAGACTAATCAAAACCCTAATCATTGTCATGCTTGGTTGTCCCTAAGGTTTGTGAGGTTTTCAAGAGCAATCTTCAAAGAGAACCACCAGGATGCAGATGAACAGGATCAAGAGAAGCAAAGTGACTTGCTTCATTCAAGAAGTCAAGTCACTTGAAGAAGGAAAGTGGGAAGGAGAAGAATGAGCAAGCTCAAACTCAAGCACATATAAAAATGCAGCAATGGATGCAAGAGAGATGAAAAGAAAAGTTATGAGAAGTGAAGGCAAATTCACTTCTCAAATTCACTTACCACCTGAAATGTTAGAAAGAAATGCAATGCAATGCCAAAGGGAATGAAATGGTAGGATGCTAAACAAAACCAGAAGCATGCACATGATGATAATGATGCTATGAGAGTGCTACAAACATGGATCAAGGCATGGGGATGTTCATACAAGATCATGGATGCAAATGATGCAAGCTAAGGAGCATGGATACACATGAAAAGTTATGAAACAAACATGGCAAACAAGATGGCAAATATGGGATGCAATGATCAAACATGCTTTCTACATGTCTTATGATGTCAAATGAATCAAATGGATGCTTGAAATGGCATGGCAAGTCATGTTATGCAAGAGAATGTAAGAAGGATGCAAAAGAAAGCCCAAATTGGGGTTTATGGATCAAACATCAAACAAAAACCAAAAACAGAAGCAAACCCTAAGATAAAAAATGGAAAATGCCATCCTAAGAAACCCTAAACCTATACTAAACCAAGGTCCAAAGGGGAGGTATCAACTCCTAACCAATCTCAAATTATGATTTTTCTAAGTTATTAGGGTTTTTAGGGCTCCTAAATAAAAGAAATGCCAAACAAATTGAAAATGAGGAATCAAATCATGGCCATTTAATCCTAGAAACTACATGCTAAACACAAAACAATGTAAAAAGAATCAATGTCCAACTCTTCCTAGATAGGCAGAAATGAATTTTTGAACTTTGGATCCAATTAATGCACAAAAAATGATTTAATTCAATGGAAAATTCTCAAAATGCATCAAGATCCAAAAAGAAATTTGGTTTGAAGGTTGGACAATGTTTCTAAATGTCTTAGAACATTTCATGAATTTTTTGGTGATTTTTAAATACTTAAAAGTATTTAAAATTAATTAATTTCCATTAATCAATTAAAAATAATCTTTTAAATATTTAAAAATACTTTTTTAATGATAAAAAATAAAATGAAAATATTTTTGTGTCATAAAAATTATTAAAACTTATGAGAAAAAGTTTCATAATTTTTAGACAAATTTTACTATTTTTAATAAATTAAACAAGTTAAATGAAAAAGAAATAAAAATAAATTAAAATAAAAGGAAAGTCAAACAAATGGAGGGCAGGGATTGAATCTGGGTTTGAATGCGTTGACTGGCGCGTGAATGGAGGGTCCAGATGGCTTCTGAGTTAATTAATTATGATTATCTTAATTAAACAAGATTAAGGCAAATGACTGAATCTGGACCATTCATACACGCGGGAAGTCAACAAAGTCAAGCCATCCAACGCACGAAATTCAAATGGCACTAATGACCTGAGATTAGGGCTAATCAACTTCAGGTGACCGGAGAGGAGCTCCGGTCATCTTCTCCGGTGGTATCCAAACCCTAGAATACGATTCAGGCAACTAAACAACAAATCAAACACAGCCAAATGATCCTCTAACAACCTAGGTCATGAATCCATGCTCAAACATCATTTAAACCACCAGAATCAAGCAAATCGAAAGAAACAAAATCCACGGGTAAAATTTCAGAGAAGCATAAAATGATCATCCCTTCACTATTTTCAAATCTAAAGACATCCCCATGATCAGCATAACACACACTTTCATTCTATAACAAGAAAAGCAAGCTCTGAGAAAAAATGTTCATAGCCATACCTGAGATGGAGACTCCTGTTTCTGGACTTTCAGAGCTGTTCTTTGGTGCAAGCTTGCTCCACTGACTCCCCTGGTGCTAATGGAAGGCTTGAAATGAGCTTAAATAAGCTGCCTTGAGCAATCCATTTCTGGTGTAGCAGAAAATGCAGTTTGTGTATAGGCTGTTTCAGGTCAATGTGAAGGGTTCTTTGTGATCAGGATGATGAGTGGAGAAGGTTTGTGGAGTTGGTTTGAGTGTTTGTGAACTGTGGAGAGAGTTTCGAAGGAAACTGCAAGTTGGAGTGAAAATGGTGAAGTGGTGTTATGGCTTGTATCAGGCTTGGTTCTTTGCTGGTTTCTACTCAATGGAACATGGTGAGATGATTAGAGAAATTTGTTTGAGTGTTTGTGTGTTGTGCAGGCAGATTCAAATGGTTTTGCACAATGAGGTGGTTTTTGGAATGTGATGGTGTGAATGGTTTCAGCCTTGCTTCTTCATATCTTTGGCTTGCCAAGGGATATTGTATTTTAATCCTATAGGTCAGATGATGTGACCTGGCCTATAGTGATTGGTAAGTTTGCTTTTGCTCAAAGTCCACCTTTTGTGTAAGAGAAGTATGGCTCATGATCTAGGCTAGTACAAAGCATGGCTCTGGTGCAGCAAGATGAGGTGAGAGGCTGGAAAAGTGCAGTAACCAATGCAGCAAGTTGTAGGAAGTGATCATGATGATTTTGCAAGTTGCTTGCTTTTTGAACTTCATGAAGAAAAGTCTTGTTACATGAACCAAAACATGAGAAACCTTGATCCAATTCTGACTTTAGTGTCTATGTGATGTTTGCATACTGGTTTGAAGTGAGTTAGAGGTCACAATTGGCTTTGGTTCATGACTTTGCAAAATTCTCTTTTGAAGCATGCCTTGAAAATCAATGATTTTTGCCAACTTTGTCACACCATAACTTTTGATCCAAGAAGAGTTTGATCATGTTCTTGTACTTTTTGAAAAGGGAAAGATGAGATCTACAACTTTCATGACCAAAGTTTTTCCATTTGAAGCATTTTTGGATCAAGAATCAAGGCTTGAAAAATGACCTAAAATGAGGCATTCTTGAAAAGTCAACCATGCCCAAAAAGTCAACATTTGCAAAACTTCCAAATTCTTGATTTTTATGAACTTCAACCTTCTTCCATGATCAAATAAAGATCATATACACTCAAAATGATGAAGATCACCCATTGGTTGGGTCATTGGGGGCCTCAGATGCCCTGATTTTACACTGACTTGTCCAGAAAGTCAACTCTTGATCAGATGACTTCCCCATGGAATTTCTTCATGAAAATTGATATGCATACTCCCTATACCATATAGAGACCAATGGAAAGAAGAATGACCCAAAAAATTTGGGGTTATGGCCTCTGAAACCAAAACCCTAATTTTAGGTCAACTGTGCAGTCAAACTTGGCTCTGCATCCATCCAAACCCTAGTTCTTGTGATTCTTTGGAATTTTTGACTTTGAGGAGATATAATGTGATACTTGAACACATATGGACCCCTTTGAAGTGATTGATGGCCTTTGGAGTGGCTCAAGAGGCTTTGGGATTGCTCAGATCACAAACCCTAGGTGCAGATGACTTAGAACCAATGCAATGGATCAAAAATGTGATATGAGATGATATGATTGTGTTTATGCATATGAGAATGATCACAAGCCATGGCGTGAATGGGTGAGGGCAAATTTGGGGTGCTTACAACAAGGTTCACAAAGTTCACAATTTGTCAGAAGATTTGACAATTCCCTCAGACAATGCATCCTCCTAAGCAATGCATCCAAAACTAGGGTTTTGACTTTAATCAGGCTAAATGGATTTCCAAGACTTCAAGTGAGCTTCATAACATCTTATATGTGTCTAAGAATCCCCATGACAAGTTTCAAGACTTTTCTCAAAAGTTTGCTCAGTCAAATGATCAGATAAGTCAAAATCAGTCAAAGTAGTTAAAAAGTCAAATTGGGGTCAACTTTGGTCAAACCAAAGTCAAACTTCATGATTTTTTGCCAACATCAAGTATATGAAGTAAAATTCATCATTTGATCAAGGGTTGATCATGATTCATCAAGGATATTTCAGATCATCAAGAATCAGAGGTTTCTAAATTAGGGTTTCCTTAGGAAAAGTCAACTGAACTTTGACCAGCCATAACTTTCACATGCTTCATCACCAATTCTCCATACAAAGCTCATTTTTAAGGAAATTGAATTCTCTACTACTTTGTGTCTCACAAGCCAAGCCCAAAAATGCTTCATTTGGAAGGTATGAGCCAAGACATTATAGGTCCTTTTGAAAGTCAACAAAAAGTCAACAACTTCAAAAGGGCATAACTTGAGAATGGTAAATGATATGGACATGAAACTAATGGGGTTGGTTAGAGGACTCTTTAAGATTTCCAAAATGTCCAAGAACACCCTCATAGCATTAAAATTGAAGGATTTGTGCCCTTGCAAAGTTGGGAAATTTTTGGTTGGTTTATGAAGAAAATGGAGGTTTAAAACCAATTTTTTCTAAATGGGCTTGCCATGTGATGATCCAATCCATACAAACACTTCATGCACGACCCAACCCTCAAATATTCAAATTTTTTATTATTTTATTTTGATTTATTTTGATTTTATTCATTTTAAATCATTTTAAATTAAAATAAAATAGAAAAATCAAATATTTAAATGAGATTGTGCTTCTAGAAAGTCATAAAGATTGCTTGGATCAAATTGATACAAAAATTATGGTGATTGGCTTGAAATAGAAAGGTCTTATTCAAGAATATTTGAAATTTAAGCTTGAATTTTTTTCAATCTCATTGATCCAAATTTTCCACACAATGATCCATTATTTTTGACCTAATCCATTGTACTATAAGTATACAACATAACCCTAATGCAAAGACGGAAAAAATTTCGGTCTCAAAGAGTAAGTTGCAACTTTCAAAATTCATCACAAAACTCAAATTCGGATTCCAAGTTACAACCACTTTCAAGACAATTTGAAGGTTGCAATGTGTTCCTGGATGTTCATAGAATGATTTTGGATCATAAACAACATCTAAAACATCTCCATTTGCATAATCTGATTCCTAATGTTGATCATATTTTGATTTTTCGATTCTGGATATTGACTGGTTTTTAATGAGTTTTGATCATTGTTTTGTGTTTATATTAAGTTGTTGATTGATTCTGGATAGTTTGATTAAAGTTTCATTGCAGGTTTGAGAAACCACCATGGCTAGGGTTTCGGCCATGAGATTAGGGTTTTGCTTTAAACCAAATATAAACAAATTCTAAGAACATAGAACAATCAAGTGAACTCTGGGGATCATGAAACATTAATTAATTTTGAAAAATTGTACTGTTTTGAGGATAATCCAATTTTCGTAGGTTCTTGTATTTGAAAATTCGCAGGAAACTCCATAGGTGAATTAGCAGCAAAATTTGTAGGTACCAAGGAAGAAGATGATGCCCTGGCGCGAATTTCAGAATTTGAACACTGGATATAATATTTTTTGTTTTGTTATTGATATTGTTTCACAAGTGCGTGTGTGGCCCAGTGGTGAAGGGTGCGTGTATAATGCTTGAAGACCTGAGTTCGAATCCTGGAGGCACCATCTTTTTATTGTTTTTTCATGATATTCATCAGTTTTAATATATAATTGATTATAGCCATTATATTATCAGAAGCGCCCTCCCGGCTGGATGGAAAGAACGTTTGTGTATTGTGTAAGGGACCTGGGTTTGAATCCCCCCAGTCCCTTTTATGTTGTTTTTATTTTTGCTATGATTTTTCCAGGATTAAGCAACAAATCCAAATGAACTCCTTTCCTTAGCACCTGTGCGCGCGCTGGCCCAGTGGTTGATCTTGTTGGCTGGAGTTTGTGAAAGCAAAGGGGCTGGGTTCAACTCCCAGCCCAGGTAAGTTCTTTTTTCCTTTTCTTCTATTATTTGTTTTTGTTTATTTATTGTTATTATTAATTAAAACTATAACCCTAATTTAATAAATCCTAAAATATTTTCATAAACCAAGATTAACCCTAAAAATATTTTTCTAAAAACCCTAATTGTTTTCATATAAATGTTAATTATGTTTCTCTATTAATATTATTTATTTATATATGTAATCTTATTTAAATAACATAAATAATTTTAAATCATGTTTAAAACAATAGAATTCTTAACTTAATTTTGTAAATATAATTATAGTTAATCTTATTTTCATAATATGCATATATTCTATAATTTATTTATAATTTAATTTTTGTATATAAATAATTTTAATATATGTTTAAAAATAGTTAAAAATTGCTAATTTAATTTTGTAATTATAGTTTTATAATATGTTTATAATTAACTTAATTTTTAACTTAAAACTTTATAATAATTAGGATAATTGCTTATATTTTCTTATTAGTCTTAAATAATAATTGTTTATAAAAATTGATTTTTTTAATATTATGTTAATATTACTAATTATGTTTATATGATATTTCTTTTATTATTACTAACCCCATGTATATTGTGATTTATTGTTTTTACTAACCCAATTACTTATTATTACTTATTTTGCCTATTATTATTATTTTTGCTTATTTATTTAATTTGTTAATTATTATTATTTTGTAATTGCTTCCTTTATGTAATATTGTAATAATAATATTTAATATTTATTTTATGCCATGGTTAGTAAAATAGGGAGTGTAACATGTTTGTATGTTTAAAATTAATTTAGCTCATTAAATTTAAAGATAAATATTAAAATGGTACACTCACACACGTAAGTCGATCTGTGATCGCCATCTCACTTCCATAAGGATACCTCTCATGTTGCCTATGACAAAAGGGTCAAGTAGGGTGTATAAAGCAAAGTCCCTCACTTTCATATCATCTAGTCCCTAAACAGATAAAAAGATCAAGTCCCTTTGAATGTTGCCTTCGTAATGATCTTGTCCCTTTCGAATAAAGATGATAAGTCCCTTCAAATTGCTTATACACCCCACAGTTGCCTAAATAACAGATGACCCTTCTCTTGTCCCTCACATCCAAGGTAATGACTACCTATTCCATAATAATAGGGATAGTCTTACCATTTAAAGGATTCAAGAACAGAAAAGACTTAAACTTAGGGTAGGTTCCTCTTAGATACTTGCTCACTCTTCAAAACATTTCAAACACTTCACACATTTTCAAACAAATTTTCAAAACAAAGGTTTTATAC
Source organism: Lathyrus aphaca (assembly GCA_963966055.1). Lineage (NCBI taxonomy): Eukaryota > Viridiplantae > Streptophyta > Magnoliopsida > Fabales > Fabaceae > Lathyrus > Lathyrus aphaca. The sequence goes on along the minus strand of OZ014520.1, from coordinate 29,131,792 downwards.
GCATCCGTACATGGATCATTATAAAACACTTAAGAAAATTTCTATTCATACACTTCACATTTCAAAAACATTTTAAAGTGAGCTAAGTAACTAAGAGCCCATGGATAACCATGGATGTAAATGGTGCTAACACCTTCCCTTTACATAACCTACCCCCCGGACCCAAAAATCTTTTAAAAGGTCTTTCCTGTTCTTTTATGCCTTTCCTTTGGATAAAATAAAAGTCGGTGGCGACTCTTGCTATCCGCAACATAACTAAAGTCAGTTCTCCCACCGTGTTACAGAACTGGCGACTCTGTTGGGGATTTAATATTAAAGAGGGGTACCCTTAGGAATTAGATCACTTTAAATTGTTTGCCTTGTTTGCTTTATACTTATCTGTTGGGTTGTTCTTATGTGTGAAAGATCCTAACCCGGATCTAGTGTACCTTAGGTAAATGGCAATAGACCAAGGAAACTGTACGGCGTATACCGATATGGTTGATCTGGTGGCCATAGTTAGTGTGACTTCTTGGTTGGTGCTTATGTTCCTTAAGTCAAGTTGAGGATAATATGAGGCTGCCATATGTTGTCAATGCACTAACTAACTTTTAGAACCCTAGTTATCCCATCTTGGCCTTTAGAAAAGTAGTGAGATAACCGGCTTTGGTGCAGACTGAAGTTGGTTGATACTCGATACTACGCTCATTGAGATTCTAAACTTGGAATGTTTTGGTTAGCAAGTAAGTTTCCTACTGAACAACCACCCTTGTGAAGAATCAATGATATTGAGATCCCTTAGAACCTGGTTACTTTTGTAGGACAGGATGAACCAACCAACTTCAGGGGAGGGTACTTAACTTTGAACCTCATGCAAGCCTTTAAACTTAGGGCTATTGTGTGACTTGTTTGTGTGTGCCACATGTTTGTGATTGAGCATAACATCATGACATCATCATGCATCATAAGCATAGCATTTTCACTAACCATTTCAAGGACCAAAGGATTTATCTTTGTTCTTTGTTGCAGGTCATGGCTTCTGCTCGTAGAAACACTATCAGGATCAACTTTGTAGGCATACCTGCTAAGCTTAAAGAGTTGGTTTCTCAAGTGTCTGATCATTCCCAGTTTAACAAGAAACATGGTCACCTATTGGATCTAGTCACCTCAGGGTTCAATGAAGACATGATGAGTGTTATGTTTCAGTTCTTTGATCCTAAGCACCATTGCTTCACATTCCCTGACTATCAGTTGGTTCCTACAATGGAAGAGTTCTCTAAACTTCTGGGTATACCTGTTCTTGATCAAAGACCCTTCACAGGCTTGGAGAAGGAGCTTAAACCAGAGGTTATTGCTGCAGCTCTACATCTGAAGAAGTCTGATATTGTTCTAGAAACGAGAAGCAGAGTTAAAGGTATTCTTGCTAAGGTATTAATGGATAAAGCTCAAGTGTTCTTGAAGGCTATGAGCTACGATGCTTTTGAGGAGATCTTAGCCTTATTGATTTATGGCTTAGTGTTGTTCCCCAATCCTGATCAGTTCATAGATGTTCATGCCATCAACATATTCCTGAGTCACAATCCAGTACCTACTTTGCTTGGAGACATCCTACATTCTCTTCATACTCGTACTACAAGGGCAAGAGGAACTTTGATGTGTTGCATACCTTTGCTATCTAGGTGGTTTATTTATCACTTTCCTCGCTCAGTGATGAAGAATGAACAAGGGTTCAGGTGGTCCAAGAGGATTATGTCACTCTCTCATTCAGATATCCATTGGTGCTCCAGATCTATGGAGAAGGTCACTATCATTGACCGTTGTGGGGAGTTTCCTAATGTGCCACTTCTAGGCATAAGAGGAGGCAACACCTACAACCCCTCTCTAGCTTTACGACAGTTTGGTTACGCTCGGAGTGATGGCCCACATGACATGTTGATTCAGGGCATTGTGTTTGACTACGACAACGATCTTCAAGGTTACCGTCAGAGATTCATACGAGCATGGGAAAAAGTGAACAAGGTTGACAGCAAGACTCTGGAGCCTAAGTACACTATTCCTATGGAAGCTTATCTCAGATGGGTACGATCTCATGCTCAGACTCTCATGATGCCATATCCTGCTATCCTGCCAGTTACCATGGAACCTATTGCTGAAGGAGATACTTCTTATACCATCCTTCACCCAGACATGCCTACTGACATGGAAGATTTACAGAGGTCCTGGATCCAATTGAAGGAGCAAAGGGATACTTTCGAGGCTCATTACAAAGCAAGCCAAGAAAAATTCCTGGAACTAACAAAGCAACTTCATGAGGAACGAAATCTCAACTCATACCTCAACACAAAGAGGAAACGTCCATGGGAGACTTAAAACCCCATCTCTTGTATTTATTTCATTTCATTTTGTAAGCCCAAGAGGCAAAACAAATTTATTACTAATAAAAGTTTACCTTCTTGTTTGTTTAAGCAAATTTAAATCCTGCGGTCCTTGAAAACATTGCATATGCATTTACATTCCATATCATTGCATCACAGGTTTATTGTGCACAGGTTTCTTATCTTCTCGCTGTTTATTTCAGCAATGGCTCTTGAACAAACAGTTAAGGATCTCCAGACACAAAATGCACAGTTCCAAGAGCTGATCCCGAACCTGTCCAAGGGGCAGGATGAATTGAAAACACTGCTGGCCAAGAAGACTAAGAAGACTAGAAGGTCAAGTGGCCTGATCAACATGGGAAGAAGGTTCAGAGGTCTTGCCAAGACCAAAGAACCAGTTGAAGATTATGAGTCTGAAGAGTCTGAAAAAGAGGGAGGCAGTCTCCACAACACTATGGGGGACTCTGACTCTGAGGCTAACTACTACCATGAGCCTAATGAAGACAAGTTCAAGATGCTGGTGGATAGAATGGATGCTATGGAATTGCAAAAGTCTTCTGGGCTGGATTTTGAAGACCTAAGTCTGATATCTGGGGTAGTCATACCCATTGGTTTCAAGGTTCCTACTTTTGTTGTTTATGATGGGGTCTCTTGTCCCAAGCTGCATCTGAGGTCTTATGTCCGGAGAATCCAACCTCATACTGCTGATAAGAAGTTGTGGATCCATTTCTTCCAAGAGAGCTTATCTGGAGCTCAATTGGAATGGTACTATCAGTTGGAGAGTGTCAACATCCGTGATTGGAATGATCTTGCTGAAGCCTTCTACAAGCAGTATCAATACAATGCTGATTTAGCTCCCACTCGCATGCAGCTGCAAAGCATGTTTATGGGTGCTAAAGAAAGCTTCAAGGAGTATGCTCAGAAGTGGAGAGATTTAGCTGGAAGAGTACAACCCCCTTTAACTGACAGGGAGTTAGTTGATATGTTCATGTGTACGTTGAATGGTCCTTTTTACAGTCATCTCATTGGAAGCTCATCATCTGGCTTCACTGAGTTGATAATGACAGGAGAGCGCGTGGAAAGTGGTATTAGGAGTGGCAAGATTCAAGTGGGTACTTCTTCATCAGGTGCTGCAAAGAAGCCTCCCAGTGGAAAGAAAGAATCAAATGTTGTTTATGGTCAACCTGATCGTAATAGAAGGCATCAGTCTGTGAGTGCAGTCCATATCTCCAATCCAACTCCTACAACACCAGAGCAGCCACAGGGCAACCAACAGAGGGCTAGAAGGCAGTTCACTAAGATCAACATGTCAATGGCTCAGGCATTGCAACACTTGTTGAAGGCTGAACTTATCACTCTGAAAGATGCTCCTCAGAATCCTAATGTTACCTCTCCCAGGTACAATCCCAATGCACGATGTGCATATCATTCGAATTGTCAGGGACATGATACTAATAGTTGCTGGGTATTGAAGAATAAAATTCAAGATATGATTGAGGCAGGAGAAATTGAGTTTGACCCTCCGGGTACTCCAAATGTGATTACTGCTCCCATGCCAAATCATGAGAAGACTGTCAATGCCATTGATGAAGATTCACATATTTATTCAGTTGCAGAGTTGACCACACCATTGTCTGTCATTAAGAAGAAGCTAGTACAAGCTGGGTTCTTCCCAGGTTGTCGTGAAGATTGTTTGTATTGTACCTATAAGCCAGATAGCTGCTGGAGGTTGAGAGATGGAATTCAACGTCTCATGGATAAATATACCATAGTGTTTGAGAGGACTCCACCTTCCGTAGAGAGTATGGTTGATCATATAACCCAGCGTGCAAAGATTGAAGAGGTGGATATGGTTGATAAAGTACCGGTAAGAATTACTTCAAAGGGACCTATTAAAATCACTCACAAGTGTCCAATCAAGATTACTGCTGAAGGCCCTGTGAAGATTGTTGCTGAAGCCAGAGTGGCTCCTATGGTCATCACCACTCCTGGTCCTATTCCGTATACTTCTGATAAAGCTGTGCCTTGGCATTATGGGTCTGATGTTTATATCCATGGTGTTAAGCAGGAACCTTTAGCTGATATTCCTGTTGATGTTGATAATATTGCTGGATCTAGTAAGATCACACGAAGCGGAAGAGTTTTCTCTCCTCCAGCTACTTCCAAGAATGCAGTTACTCCAGCTGCTACCTCCACCACTGATGCTCGGGGCAAAGGTCCTATTATTGAACCTATACCAACTGATGTGCCAGCTGCTGATGATCTCTCTAAGCAGATGGATGAAGTATTGAAAATCATTCGCAAGAGTGATTATGACATTGTTGATCAATTGGGGCATACTCCCTCCAAGATTTCTATGCTGTCTTTATTATTGTATTCAGAGGATCATGCCAAGGCTTTGATCAAGTTTCTGAAAACTGCTCACGTACCTAATGAAATTTCTGTTGACCAGTTTGAAAATTATGTTGCACACTTGACCTATGATAATGGGTTAGGTTTCTTCGATGTTGATTTGACTCCTGCCAAGAGGGATCATAACAGGGCTCTACATATCTCAATTGAATGCAGGGGCACTACCCTGTCACATGTATTAATAGACAATGGTTCCTCTCTGAATGTGTTACCCAAAGAAGTTCTGAATAAGCTGAGTCCTGAAGATGCTGTGCTGAAACCCAGTAGTATAGTGGTGAAAGCTTTTGATGGCTCAAGAAGAGTGGTGCATGGAGAAATTGATCTCCCAATCAAAGTTGGTTCTCAGGTTTTCAATGCTACCTTTTATGTAATGGATATTCGTCCATCGTATTCTTGTTTGCTTGGGCGTCCCTGGATCCATGGGGCAGGTGTTGTAACCTCTGCCTTACATCAGAAGCTGAGATATCCAGTAGAAGGGAAGGTTGTCACTGTCTACAGAGAGGAAGGGTATATGATCAGCCATGTGAACACCTTCAAGTATCTTGAAGTGGAAGGTGAATATGTTGAAACTCCGTGTCAGACATTTGAAGTGGTTCCTTGGATTGTTAATGATTATGAAGCTCCTCCTATTGTCAAGAAAGTTCCTGTGGTCACCAGAGTACCTCCTACAATGGTCTCCCTTAAAGATGCTAGAGCTGTGGTGGATGAAGGTGGTTGTACTATTTGGGGTCAGCTTCCTGATATTCCATACAAGTCTGACAAATTTGGTTTGGGTTTCACTGCAGAGTCCCAGAAGGTTGTTCGTCGTGCTCGTGTTGTTCGTATCACCAATTAGGGGATTATGAAAGACCAGATCAACGCTGTGGGTGACTATAATGAAGACTACAACCTGGATGCTTGGATTTTTCCTACTGTGGGTGCTGGGCTCAATAATTGGAAAGCTGAAGATGTTATTCCTATCTCCTTTAGTCAGGAGTAAATACTATTACTGTGTTGTTGCTTTTTAAGTTTGTAATTTCTTGAACAATTGAACTCTTAAGCCTTGTGCCTTGCCCGGGGCACAATGGTGTGCTTGTTACGGGATGTCATTTCATTTGCATACTTCATTCAATAAAAATCAGTGGACGTTTCGTTTTCGTAAATATTGTGTTCCTTGTCTTTCTATTATTTTGTTTTATCAGCTATGTGTTCTTACACACACCCACGTCACTAAAATGCAGATCCTTATCCACTCTGGATCCTGTTGATAACAGTTCTACTATTGCCAATTATAATTTCGAGAATCCGATCTATCAAGCTGAAGACGGAAATGAGGACGATTGTGAAGTACCTGTAGAGCTTGCTAGGTTGTTACAACAAGAAGAGAAAGCCATACAGCCACATGAAGAGCCAGTCGAAGTTGTGAATCTGGGAACTGAAGAAAACAGGAAAGAGGTCAAGATAGGGACTGAATTAGAGGATAGTGTCAAGAGCAGATTGATTCAGATGCTACGTGACTATGTGGAGATCTTTGCTTGGTCCTACGAAGATATGCCAGGGTTGGATACAGACATTGTGGTTCACCGTTTACCCGTAAAAGAAGATTGTCGTCCAAAGAAGCAGAAGGTTCGTCGCATGCGTCCTGAAATGTCAGAGAAGATTAAGGCAGAGGTAATGAAATAGTTTGATGCAGGGTTCTTAGATGTGACTTCTTATCCTCAGTGGGTTGCAAATGTGGTGCCGGTACCTAAGAAAGATGGTAAGGTACGTATCTGTGTAGACTACAGAGATTTGAACAAGGCCAGCCCCAAAGATGACTTTCCACTTCCTCATATTGATGTCCTGGTAGACAACACTGCTCAGCATAAAATATTCTCTTTTATGGATGGTTTCTCTGGTTACAATCAAATCAAGATGGCACCTTAAGATATGGAGAAGACAACATTTGTTACACAGTGGGGCACTTTTTGTTATAAGGTGATGCCATTTGGTTTAAAGAATGCATGGGCAACATATCAGCGTGCTATGGTGGCTTTGTTTCACGATATGATTCATCATGAGATAGAGGTGTATGTGGATGATATGATAGCCAGGTCCCAGAATGAAGAGCAACATCTTGATCATCTGCATAAGTTGTTTTTGAGATTGAAGAAATACAAACTGAGACTGAACCCAAACAAGTGTACTTTTGGAGTTAGATCTGGTAAGCTCCTGGGTTTCATTGTCAGTGGAAAAGGTATTGAAGTGGATCCTGCAAAAGTGAAAGCTATACGAGAGATGCCAGCTCCCCGTACTGAGAAGGAAGTTAGAGGTTTCTTGGGACGATTGAATTACATTGCAATATTTATTTCCCAATTAACTTCCACCTGTGAGCCAATCTTCAAGTTGTTGAAGAAAGATCAGGTGATGGAATGGAATGATGAGTGCCAGACTGCCTTTGATGAAATCAAGAAATATTTGCTAGAACCTCCAATTTTGATGCCACCAGTTGATGGAAGACCCTTGATTATGTACTTAACAGTGCTAGACAATTCAATGGGGTGTGTATTGGGGCAACATGACGAGTCTGGTCGAAAAGAGCAGGCAATATACTACCTTAGCAAAAAGTTTACCGACTGTGAAACAAGATACTCACTGCTCGAGAAAACTTGCTGCGCTTTGGCATGGGCTGCTCGCCGACTAAGACAGTATATGTTGACTCATACTACCTTATTGATTTCAAAGATGGATCCAATCAAGTACATATTCGAGAAACCTGCTCTCTCCGGAAGAATTGCAAGATGGAAAATGATCTTGACAGAATATGACATACAATATACTACTTAGAAGGCTATTAAAGGAAGTGTTGTGGCTGATCATTTGGCTCACCAAGCAGTAGATGATTACCAGTCAATGAGTTTTGAGTTCCCGGATGAAGACATTATGATTATTACCAAAGAACCTGGACAATATGACGGACTTGAACAAGGATCCCGATGGACTATGGTTTTTGATGGTGCCTCTAATGCACTGGGTAATGGTGTTGGTGTTGTGATCAGTTCCCCTGAAGGTTGTCATACCCCGATTACTGCCAGACTTTGTTTCTATTGTACCAATAACATGGCTGAGTATGAGGCATGTATCTTGGGCATCAAAGCTGCCATTGATATGAAGATTCAGTTCCTAGATGTGTATGGAGATTCAGCCCTGGTAGTAAGTCAGATCAAAGGAGATTGGGATACCAAGCATGATAATCTCATTCCTTACAGAGAACATGTGTTGTCTTTGATCCCACATTTCAAAGAGATTACCTTTGGACATATTCCACGAAGAGAGAATCAGTTGGCATATGCTTTAGCCACCATGGCATCCATGTTTGAGATCAGCTGGGATGATGAGGCTCCCAAGATTACTATTGATAGATTTGAGAAGCCTGCATATTGCAATGAGATTGACACTGAAAAAGCAGAGGAGAAGCCTTGGTTCTATGAAGTGAAAAGATATCTTGAAGCTCAGGAGTTCCCTGAGGGGGCATCTGTCAAAGATAAGAAGTTTCTGAGGAGGTTTTCTGCTAAGTTCTTCTTGAGTAATGGAATTTTATACAAGCGCAATCATGATTCAACTTTGCTTCGTTGTGTGGATAAGAAGGAAGCAAATGAGATTATGGAAGACATGCATGATGGGATCTTTGGCACTCATTCTAGTGGTCATACCATGGCAAAGAAGATATTGAGAGCAGGTTACTATTGGTCTACCATGGAAGCTGACTGCTATCAACATTCCAGAACATGTCACAAATGTCAAATCTATGCTGATAAAGTACATATACCTCCATCACCATTGAATGTGTTAACTGCTCCTTGGCCTTTTGCCATGTGGGGCATTGATATGATTGGTGAGATCAAGCCTACTGCTTCTAACGGGCATCGTTTCATCCTGGTTGCTATTGATTACTTCACAAAGTAGGTGGAGGCAGCTTCATTTGCATCTGTTACTAAGAATGTGGTGGCTCGATTCATTAAGAATAATATCATATGTAGGTATGGCATCCCTGAAAGGATCATCACAGACAATGGTTCTAATCTGAACAACACTATGATTACTGATCTCTGCACACAGTTCAAGATTAAGCATCATAACTCTTCTCCGTATCGTCCGAAGATGAATGGGGCAGTAGAAGCTGCTAATAAGAACATTAAGAAGATTCTACAGAAGATGACTGTTACATATAAAGATTGGCATGAAATGTTACCATTTGCTCTTCATGGTTATCGTACTACAATACGCACTTCAACAGGGGCAACCCCATTCTCCTTAGTCTATGGTATGGAAGCAGTTCTGCCTATTGAAGTTCAGATACCCTCCTTAAGAATCATGAAGGATGCATGCTTGGATGAAGATGAGTGGATTCAGACTCGACTTGACCAGATAAATTTGATTGATGAGAAGAGGTTAGCAGCTGTTTGTCATGGTCAGATGTACCAGAAACGAATGATCAAGGCTTTCAACAAGAAGGTTAAGCCAAAGGTATATCAGGCTGGTGACTTGGTAATCAAGCGTATCATATTACCACAGGGTGATCCTAGGGGCAAATGGACTCCTACATATGAAGGACCATTTGTAGTCAAGACAGTATTCTCAGGAGGTGCCATGATACTTACTACTATGGATGGTGAAGACTTCCCACAGCCTGTAAACGCAGACATAGTTAAAAAATACTACGCATAAAAAGAGACCCGCTAGGTTGACTGGCCTAGGCAAAAATAAGGGCATCCCGGCGAACCAAAAGGGTTCGGGCAAAAATTAGGGATATATATAAAAAATGTACACCCGGCAAGTCGAAAACCTGAAAAGGCGACTTGGGCAAAAAAGGGTATCCCGGTGGATTGAAAACCTGAAAAGGCAATCCAGGCAAAAGTTAGGGATTAAAGCGTATGACTATGTCTCGTTTGGATCACCCATGAAACTACAACCAGTTGCGCTACTTACTCAAGTTCGAACAGATAAAGCTCAATTCAATCGTTTCCGTCTCGACAGCAGAAGATGAGATACCTGAAGATATTGGCAATAGTAGAATTGAAACTCAATAGGATTATTTCCCACATAGCTGATTTTCTTTGTTTTGTAAAAATATTTTACGACGAATTCCTCTTACTAGGATTTCTGTCTCCTTGTACAAACCTACCTATAGGTCACTTTTTGATATAAATAAAATTTCATCTTTGAATCCAGATTTACTTTTACCCTATTTACATAAGCGAAACGTCCATTGGTTGTGTTTGAATGTATGTATGCTTTTGAATATGATTGATGTTTACCAGAAATGCATGTATGCTTAATATGATTGATGTTTACCAGAAATGCATGAAAATGCAGTAATAGTATTTACTAAGGACGAACGAGGGTAGGATTCCAACGAACCTTCACCGGTTCATCCCTACAAGACAGTTACAAATCCCCAGTAGGGCAAATCCATCTTCATAAGTACTTCAAGTCACATCTCCCCTGGAATTTATATCCATCTCTTTTATCCTCATACGGATAGTCAGGAATTTATTTTTCCAATGGGAGTACGACGAACGAAGACGGGAGGTTGTGTATACCCTACTATCAAACGAAGACGGGAGGTTATATATACTATATTATCAGACAAGACGAGAACGAGTTCCTCATATTCTCCGGCAACAAATCGGGATTTATTTTCCCTGGCCAGCAGTTGTTATACGAAGATATCCAGACGCTTCAAGCTACATGATACATACATACATCATTTACATCATAACATACATATACATAGATACATAATACATTACTTACATGCATACATAATGCATAAGCTAATATTATTATACAGAATGTTATAATCTTGTTTTTCAGATTAATTCTCCAGCAGACAGACTTCATCAATAACTTGTGACTTTGGGCCGTTGTTTATCTTCCCAAAAGTTATACCTCAGGACATTGTTTATCCTCCTGAAATCTACCATTTCCTCAGGACGTTGTTTATCCTCCTGAAAGCATATCATTACCTTGGGCCGTTGTTTATCTTCCCAAAGGTTACATCATTTCCTCAGGACATTGTTTATCCTCCTGAAAGCATATTATTGCCTTGGGCCGTTGTTTATCTTCCCAAAGGTTACATCCTTTCCTCAGGACGTTGTTCATCTTCCTGCAAGCATATCACTTCCTCAGGACGTTGTTTATCCTCCTGAAAGCATATCATGACTATTGGGCCGTTGTTTATCCTCCCAAAAATTATACTTATACCTCAGAACGTTGTTTATCCTTCTGAAAGCATACCACTACCTCAGGACGTTGTTCATCCTCCTGAAAGCATATCTTGACCTTGGGCCGTTGTTTATCTTCCCAAAGGTTACATTATTTCCTCAGAACGTTGTTTATCCTTCTGAAAGCATACCATTTCCTCGGGACGTTGTTTATCTTCCTGAAAGCTATCACCATTACCTCAGGACGTTGTTCATCTTCCTGAAAGCTATCATTATATCTTCATATTTTGGACTGCTTTATCCTCCAAGAAATGTACCTGAAGAATTTTTCTCCAAGTGGCATCTTTAAGCCCACTCAAGCATATTCAACTAGTCATCAGTATCACTCTACGCACCGGTGAGTGCAACTTTTTGGGCTTTTGTGTTCAATCCTCTTCAACCTTCCAGGTCATGACTGGCAAATATACCAATCTAACCCCTCAGGTTTCAAAAAATTGAACAGGGGCAGTTGTTGCACCCCAAAATTTGCCCTCACAATACAAGACTTTGTGTGCTAAGAAGGTTCACAAGACCTTTCATGAGGTTCATGAAGTTTACAAGACACTTTATGAGGTTCACAAGGTTCACAAGACCTTTCATGAGGTTCACAAGATTCACAAGACATCTTACAAGGTTCACAAGACATCTTATGAGGTTCACAAGGTTCACAAAGTTCACAATTGGTCAGAAGATTTGACAATTCCCTCAGACAATGCATCCTCCTAAGCAATGCATCCAAAACTAGGGTTTTGACTTTAATTAGGCTAAATGGATTTCCAAGACTTCAAGTGAGATTCATAACATCTTATATGTGTCTAAGAATCCCCATGACAAGTTTCAAGACTTTTCTCAAAAGTTTGCTCAGTCAAATGATCAGATAAGTCAAAATCAGTCAAAGTAGTTAAAAAGTCAAATTGAGGTCAACTGTGGTCAAACCAAAGTCAAACTTCATGATTTTTTGCCAACATCAAGTATATGAAGTAAAATTCATCATTTGATCAAGGGTTGATCATGATTCATCAAGGATATTTCAGATCATCAAGAATCAGAGGTTTCTAAATTAGGGTTTCCTCAGGAAAAGTCAATTGAACTTTGACCAGCCATAACTTTCACATGCTTCATCACCAATTCTCCATCCAAAGCTCATTTTGAAGGAAATTGAATTCTCTACAACTTTGTGTCTCACAAGCCAAGCCCAAAAATGCTTCATTTGGAAGGTATGAGCTAAGACATTATAGGTCCTTTTGAAAGTCAACAAAAAGTCAACAACTTCAAAAGGGCATAACTTGAGAATGGTAAATGATATGGACATGAAACCAATGGGGTTGGTTAGAGGACTCTTTAAGCTTTCCAAAATGTCCAAGAACACCCTCATAGAATTAAAATTGAAGGATTTATTCCCTTGCAAAGTTGGGAAATTTTTGGTTGGTTTATGAAGAAAATGGAGGTTTAAAACCAATTTTTTCTAAATGGGCTTGCCATGTGATGATCCAATCCATACAAACACTTCATGCACGACCCAACCCTCAAATATTCAGATTTTTTATTATTTTATTTTTATTTATTTTGATTTTATTCATTTAAAATCATTTTAAATTAAAATAAAATAGAAAAATCAAATATTTAAATGAGATTGTGCTTCTAGAAAGTCATAAAGATTGCTTGGATCAAATTAATACAAAAATTATGGTGATTGGCTTGAAATAGAAAGGTCTTATTCAAGAATATTTGAAATTTAAGCTTGAATCTTTTTCAATCTCATTGATCCAAATTTTCCACACAATGATCCATTATTTTTGACCTAATCCATTGTACTATAAGTATACAACATAACACTAATGCAAAGACGGAAAAAATTTCGGCCTCAAAGAGTAAGTTGCAACTTTCAAAATTCATCACAAAACTCAAATTCGGATTCCAAGTTACAACCACTTTCAAGACAATTTGAAGGTTGCAATGTGTTCCTGGATGTTCATAGAATGATTTTGGATCATAAACAACATCTAAAACATCTCCATTTGCATAATCTGATTCCTAATGTTCATCATATTTTGATTTTTCGATTCTGGATATTGACTGGTTTTTAATGAGTTTTGATCATTGTTTTGTGTTTATATTAAGTTGTTGATTGATTCTGGATAGTTTGATTAAAGTTTCATTGCAGGTTTGAGAAACCACCATGGCTAGGGTTTCGGCCATGAGATTAGGGTTTTGCTTTAAACCAAATATAAACAAATTCTAAGAACATAGAACAATCAAGTGAACTCTGGGGATCATGAAACATCAATTAATTTTGAAAAATTGTACTGTTTTGAGGATAATCCAATTTTCGTAGGTTCTTGTATTTGAAAATTCGCAGGAAACTCCATAGGTGAATTCGCAGCAAAATTTGTAGGTACCAAGGAAGAAGATGATGCCCTGGCGCGAATTTCAGAATTTGAACACTGGATATAATATTTTTTGTTTTGTTATTGATATTGTTTCACAGGTGCGTGTGTGGCCCAGTGGTGAAGGGTGCGTGTATAATGCTTGAAGACCTGAGTTCGAATCCTGGAGGCACCATCTTTTTATTGTTTTTTCATGATATTCATCAGTTTTAATATATAATTGATTATAGCCATTATATTATCAGAAGCGCCCTCCCGGCTGGATGGAAAGAACGTTTGTGTATTGTGTAAGGGACCTGGGTTCGAATCCCCCCAGGCCCTTTTATGTTGTTTTTATTTTTGCTATGATTTTTCCAGGATTAAGCAACAAAACCAAATGAACTCCTTTCCTTAGCACCTGTGCGCGCGCTGGCCCAGTGGTTGATCTTGTTGGCTGGAGTTTGTGAAAGCAAAGGGGCTGGGTTCAACTCCCAGCCCAGGTAAGTTTTTTTTTCCTTTTCTTCTATTATTTGTTTTTGTTTATTTATTGTTATTATTAATTAAAACTATAACCCTAATTTAATAAATCCTAAAATATTTTCATAAACCAAGATTAACCCTAAAAATATTTTTCTAAAAAACCCTAATTGTTTTCATATAAATGTTAATTATGTTTCTCTATTAATATTATTTATTTATATATGTAATCTTATTTAAATAACGTAAATAATTTTAAATCATGTTTAAAACAATAGAATTCTTAACTTAATTTTGTAAATATAATTATAGTTAATCTTATTTTCATAATATGCATATATTCTATAATTTATTTATAATTTAATTTTTGTATATAAATAATTTTAATATATGTTTAAAAATAGTTAAAAATTGCTAATTTAATTTTGTAATTATAGTTTTATAATATGTTTATAATTAACTTAATTTTTAACTTAAAACTTTATAATAATTAGGATAATTGCTTATATTTTCTTATTAGTCTTAAATAATAATTGTTTATAAAAATTGATTTTTTTAATATTATGTTAATATTACTAATTATGTTTATATGATATTTCTTTTATTATTACTAACCCCATGTATATTTTGATTTATTGTTTTTACTAACCCAATTACTTATTATTATTTATTTTGCCTATTATTATTATTTTTGCTTATTTATTTAATTTGTTAATTATTATTATTTTGTAATTGCTTCCTTTATGTAATATTGTAATAATAATATTTAATACTTATTTTATGCCATGGTTAGTAAAATAGGGAGTGTAACATGTTTGTTTGTTTAAAATTTATTTAGCTCATTAAATTTAAAGATAAATATTAAAATTGTACACTCACACACGTAAGTCGATATGTGATCGCCATCTCACTTCCATAAGGATACCTCTCATGTTGCCTATGACAAAAGGGTCAAGTAGGGTGTATAAAGCAAAGTCCCTCACTTTCATATCATCTAGTCCCTAAACAGATAAAAAGATCAAGTCCCTTCGAATGTTGCCTTCGTAATGATCTTGTCCCTTTCGAATAAAGATGATAAGTCCCTTCAAATTGCTTATACACCCCACAGTTGCCTAAATAACAGATGACCGTTCACTTGTCCCTCACATCCAAGGTAATGACTACCTATTCCATAATAATAGGGATAGTCTTACCATTTAAAGGATTCAAGAACAGAAAAGACTTAAACTTAGGGTAGGTTCCTCTTAGATACTTGCTCACTCTTCAAAACATTTCAAACACTTCACACATTTTCAAACAAATTTTCAAAACAAAGGTTTTATACGCATCCGTACATGGATCATTATAAAACACTTAAGAAAATTTCTATTCACACACTTCACATTTCAAAAACATTTTAAAGTGAGCTAAGTAACTAAGAGCCCATGGATAACCATGGATGTAAAGGGTGCTAACACCTTCCCTTTACATAACCTACCCCCCGGACCCAAAAATATTTTAAAAGGTCTTTCCTGTTCTTTTATGCCTTTCCTTTGGATAAAATAAAAGTCGGTGGCGACTCTTGCTATCCGCAACATAACTAAAGTCAGTTCTCCCACCGTGTTACACTTCCTACTAAATATAAGAGTATTAAGTCACCTCTTGCTGGGGATAAGAGATATAAAGCGTCTCTTGTTAAGGATGCTGGGGATAAGAAATAACGATGCCCTTTGCTCGGGGAGTACTGACCCTCTTCTTGTTGCTCTGTTAGAGACATAGTATAATGGGACTTGCTGAGGAATATTGCTTAATGAAGCCTGCCGAGGAATAAGCTCCTTGATGAGACTTGCTGAGGGATATAAACCCAACCAAATGGAACTCTTCTTGAAGATAAATATGATGCAACGGTAACAATGAAGATCTATCTTTCGTACGAGGCCATGTGACTACATTCTTGAGCATGGTACATGATTCACTCAGCCTGAATCTTGTGTCTAAGGAGAGCCAAAAAGAAACATGATTCACTGAGACTGAATCTTGCGTCTGAGGAACGTTGAAATTAAACATAATTCACTGAGATTGAATCTTGCGTTCGAGGAACGCTGAAAAGGTGCACTTTAATCTGTGGGATAAACGTGCATAGGACCTTGCATCTGAGATATGTGCAATGAGATCCTCTTCAAATACCCTATGCGTCAAATAAATGGTAAAATACATTGTCAGAACCCTACGTCTGAGGAACGTGTTGTAAGACCCTCCTTACATACCCTAAGTTAAGTGATATGGAGACAACACATTGATTAGAACCCTGCGTCCGAGGAACACGCTGTAAGATTCTCTTCCAAGGAAAAGACGTTTCGTCTACCAAACAAATATGCATTGTAAGATTGATCCACTGAACTGGACATTGAAATCAATCCACCGAGGCTGGATTTTAGAAGAGAATAATGACTGTGCAGAGGAGAATTCTAATTGTGAAAATCTGTTGGGAATGAGAACGTTCTGTTTGACATCTTGATGAGGAATTAGACAAAAATATTCTGACAATATTTGACCCTTTCTAAGGAACAAATGATTGCTTAATCGATCTCGGAAATCTTTAAGAGGATGACATCATGTTGGAGAAGAACTATGAACAAATATGTCTGCTTCGATTTTTCATACTTGCCAAAAATAAACTGGTGACTTCACTAGGGAATATTTAAATAATAAGAGTGAATCCCAATCATAAAACTCTGCAGGGGAAATGAAAATCTTCCGACTTGGATGGAGAAGAGATAGAAAGTACCTTTAGGTGGGAATACTCTCTGCTTAGAGAATACCACCCTTTAGCATCTTGCTCTAAAAAGCATTAAAATATGTAGAGGCTTTGATTGGGGAAAAGATCCCCACAATGCTCTATGCTGAAAATGATTCCGCTCATTCAAGCCTTTGGACTATATTGTTTATGAGGAAATCATCTCAAGAGGATTTTACAGGAGACTTGACATCCAAAGCGCCTCAGTGTCTTCAGAATATTGTCGAGATTTGTCGGATATTGAAATAACTACCCTAGGCTGAGCGGTCTATGAAAGTATTTGCCTTATGAGGACTCACAAAAAACCTCGAATCACTGTGAGAAATTCTGCCCCAGTATCTGAGCCCTGAATAGGTGCTTCTGACTGTCCATCTTCAGGAAAGAGTGACTTCTCGTGATCTTGGGGTGGCCTGCCCCAGTACGAGCCTTTGCGTAATTTTCCCCTGATTAAATGATCTTTTAGTGAATACCCAGACTAAATGCTCTTGGAGAGATTTGAATCTCAAAGTGATTGCCCCAGTTTGGCTTAATTTTGAAGAGATTACCTTTCAGTTGGCTTTCACAAGCGCTCACCTTTCATAAGGTTTTTTTTGTGTTGGTCGAGCGACCAATAATACCAGTGGTTCAAGCACCAATAAGGTTGTTGTTGGGATTCAGTCACTCCTATTTTCTTTTGTGTCTGTATCACACGACTTTGGTCTTTCTTAAGGATCTTTCTTGCATTTTTCGCCTTTCATTTCTTTTGTTGTTTATCCCTAACTTTTGCTTGGACCCGTTCTTTTGAATCTTTTGCAATTGGAATCCAGTAGGATGCCCTAACTTTTTCCTAAGCCAGTCATTTTCGAGTTCGACCTAGTGGGCTCTTCCATTTCTACTTTTTATTCTTTCTTTTTTTGAACAAATCGTGTGACACATTGTCTTGATTGCTTTGAAAGGGTTGTGACTGTCTCACTTTTCAGTTGATGAGGGATAACCATTGTGGTTTCCGGTTTTTGGACCTCTTGTTTTGGTACAATGAAAGGTAAAGGATCCTCAGATGTGCATTCTATTATGAAAGTCGGAATGCTCAATCCAACTAGCTGACACCCACCCTGCCCCAGGTTAAACGTAAGTGTTTTTTCGTGTGAAAAGAAACTCCTACTTCGAGGCTCAAATGGGTTAGCGAGGGTTTATCTCCCTTATATCTCTGGTGTTTAGGATTTAAAATAATGCATGTACATCGTCAACAAGGTCTTATTCAAGAGCACCCAATTGGATATTTTTGCGTTTTTATTTTGTCATCCTTCCTCATGGAGTTTAAGCACGACAGTTGGTATTGCAATGCACATACACAAAATTATGAGTAAATACAAATGAATTACTTCAAGAAAAACATGTGCGTTTTATTATAATTAACATTCAAAAATAAACAAGTTTCATGCATGCGTACAAATGTTTAAACAAACAGATAAAAGCTACAAATGAAAATGCAGTAAAGAAACTGAACATTGAAATAGTTGAGGAGACTTGACTCCGTCTAGACTTATCAGTCTTGGATACTATTAGTGACCAATAGCTTCTTCATGGACTGTTCAATCTTCAATTAAATGGCCAACATGGCCAGCATCGCAATCATACCTCCTCTACCAGTTATTCTGACCTTAACGCTCCGACGTTAAATACTGAAACGAGACGTATAAAGGAAAGAATAGAGCTGAGAAATAAAGTTGCCTCATAAGATTGTTCACAAAGACCTGACGATTTTCTGCCTACGTATCTCCATTGACCCAAGACCAATGAAGAATCAGAGCGACGTAGTTCCCCTCACTAGGGATGAAAATTCACAAAAGGAAACAAACAATTGCCATCACTGAGAGTATTGGAATACTTTTGGCTTTATTACTTCTACGGATACCCTTGCAAACTGGGTGATCAATTTAAAGACTTTAGCTTAAAGGTAGACCCTCTGGTGTAACTACCTTTGCATCAATCAAACTTTACACCTTATGTTCGAACTCCCTACAATTGTCAATTGTATGTCCAAACGTTCCTGAGTGGAACTTGTATCTAGCAGTCATGTCATAGTCTGGAAGAAAAGGATACGACACCGACATAAAATGGCTTAACTTAATAAAAGAGCTCTCAAGAAGGCAAGAAAGTAGTTGGCTTCGAGGAACTGGAACTTGAGCAAGCACTCTTTCGGGTTTCTTAGGTCCCTGTCTCTGTTGTTGACGATTCTGCTGACGATATTGATTAGGACGCCCATATTGCCCATGTAGTTTTCTTATCGTATTTGGCAAAGACTGTTGATGAGATGACTTTGAAAACCAAAGCGGAGGATCATGCCCATGACTTGGGGTAAGTCCCAGAGAAAGGGAAGGAACATTCACTTCTTTGGCGACCTTTAAATCAGGATTACCAACTACCTTCACATCAACTGATCTAAACTTGATTACTTCAGAATCAATTAAGTCTTGCACCTTGTGTTAGAAATATTTACACCCTTCAATATCATGATCGGGTTCCCCGGAGTGAAAATCACAGCAAGCATTGACATCCCATCCATTTGGAAGCGTAACAGGTGGTGGCGACAACTTACGAAGCTCAATCAATCTCAAATGAAGCAAGTACTGAAGTAGATCGGCGAGGGACAATGGTAAAGGATCAAAAACCCTTTCTCGCTTCTACTGATGAGGTGTTACAACATGGGGAGTCCCCGTTATAATCTGCTGATGTGGAAGTTTCAGAACCCAAGGCTTACGATGTGAGGAAGATCCCTGGACGAGGGGAGGAAGACCCTTCTCTTTTCCAGCAGGTGGAGGAACATCCCTTTGTCTGGTTTTCTGGACAGGTGCAAACCCGGTTTCCCCTGAATCGATGGGTTCTTGGACCTTATGCTTAAGCATCTTATCATTTCCCACATTATGGACAAATACTTCTTAATGGAATTCGCACCTAGTATTAACATTAGAACCCATAGGGTACCTGGTGTGCTAAGGTCCCATATCGATCAACTTAATCAGTTTCAATTCCAATAAAAGTTGAAGAAACTGCAAATATGGCATCGGGATCGGATCGAACTTCCTCTCAGACTTTTCTGTTTTGCACTCCTCAGGAGATGGTGACTGATGAGAAAACTCTGGCAATGAAGGAAATTTGGAAGGTAATCCATGTTCCATCAAATGTACCAAAGAAGTGAGAGGAGTTAGAACTTCGGCTGCAGAAGTAGACAACTAATTGTTTTCCTTCTTTAATATAGCTTCCAACATTTTTGTAATCTGGCCCATTTGAGTCTTCATCCAGTTGACCTTTTCTCTCAGCAGTTTCTGATCTTGGACAACGCTCAAATGTCCACCATAACATGCCCCAACTGGGCCTTCATCTCATTCACTTCCGCTTGGAGTTGTTCCATATCCATACCCTGATGATCGTGATTCAAGTTGGGCATTCTTAAGAGAAACTAAATCAGGATAAGAATTTGTCTCTGAACACCTGTCATGAATTCAATGATGTATGCAAATTCCATGTTCAGTTATTTCCAAGGAATTCATCAGCTTAGATTCAAGTTTTAATACATACAAAATCCAATGGCCTGATTCAGATATGCGATCCTCAGAAATAACTGAACATGTATGCAGAAATGTTATGATGTCATGTATGCATCAGTCATGTGATCAATGGTCTGATGTTGGTGCTGGTGTTGAACAAAATGTTTGTGTAGAGTCATAATAACATTATCTCTATGGAGAACCCCACAATTAAGAACCAGAAAACCATATAGAACTAGATCATATCACAAAGTAACACTACCGAAGAAAGTATGTTGAAATTTTATGGTTCCTGCAAACTTGTAAACCCCTCCCCGTCTCACGGGTGTGCTATCTCCGGTCAACATCACAGACTCTCAAAGCCGAATATCGATAATAAGTTCACCATCTCCGAGAAATGGTGTATTACCATCTCAGGGAATCAGTTTAGCATTATATACTACTCAAGGAGATCTCAACTGAGTTCGTAAAAAACAAGCATCCCACATAAGTTCCATGCTTCAAGCACTGAGATCGAGAAAAAATAGTACATTCATCCTGAAGGGTACAATATTATCGTCATACGAAAAGTGCTTTAATTGAGTTCCTATGAGAGAACCAGGACATCCTATGTGAGTTCCCAGTGATTCCTCGGGTGAGAGTGGGTTTGCCAAAAAATGTGGTATGCCACTATCACCACTGGAGAGGGTTATTTCCACTAAGGTCCTCAATAATCAGGCCCCATATGCACATAACTATCAAGGTTGTATCCTGAAGTGGAGGAAATCTCCACACAAAATATTTCCAAGATCGCAGTCTGGGTGTGGAACACATCACCACACATCATGATGATATTCATGGAAGTATAGTTTCTATCCATGCTAAAGTCTAGGGTGCACTCGAGCCTTGGTATTGGGCTCTTCACTTAGTAACCCCATCCCAACAAAGAAAACCAGCATAGTCCAGACAAGCGCTAGGATTGACTCTCAAAAGGGAAACCAGAGATTTTGGATTCCTTCCCCGACAGAGTCTCCAGCTGTCGCTCTTGATATTTTCATCCTAGTACAAACGCGAAAGTGGCGCGGAAAGGGTAGAGTTGCCAACCAGGCATTTTTATCCCGAATGAATGGGAAAGGTAATGCTGCACAAACCTAAGGAAACAGAAATAACAAGGTCTTGAGAACCACAGAGACTAGGTTCAGGAGTCGGTTACGAACTAGGAAGGTATTAGCACCCCAGATCGTCTGTCGTACCCGATGGGATCCATGCTTGTTGTCTGTTTCAAAGGGTAAGGAATAAAACTGTTACTGAATAAAAACCGCTACTAGAACTTGAATGAAAGACAGAAATGGAAAAAGAGAATGAAAAGCTACGGGAAAGATGTAGGGAAAATAAAGAATATTCTCAAATGGGCCATACCCCGCTGCCTTCGTATCTCATGGGAGATGAGAATCAGAGTCGACGTAGTTCGCCTAACTAAGGTGGAAATTTGTTTGTATTTTTATGAATTGAACTACTTATGCCTATGCTCAGGTGCTGCAGGCTCGCCTTGAATGACTGTGTTTACCATCTTGCAAGGAGACAAATCGTAGCAAGTTCTCGTTCAAAGTGAGGAGATGAGAAGTGAATTCCATAAGGAAAGACGTTTATTGTTGGTTTACTGTCTTTTAGAAGAAGTGTTTTGATTTTGTTGTTTGTGAAACATCCTCATGTTAAGACTTGTTCATCATGATAGATATCCTACACCTCATCCCAAAATGGAATACGTGCAATTACCCCGTGGAAAAGTCTCCTGGAACATGAGAAAGCTCAACCTTTATTAGGTGTTTTGTTTTGTTTAGAGATGAGAAAGAGGACTCAAATCGAGAAAGGAAAAAAACTAAGGGAAACTAAGACTCACCCTAAGTTGTTATTCAATTGAGATCCTATGGTTAGTGTGGTTTTCTAATCCTATTAAGATAAAAAATAAAGCAAACCTAACTCACTTCAGGGGTTGAAGATGAGATTAGACCTCAAAGGGAATGACGGAAGTGAAATGTCTAAGAAGCAAAAATGCTTATCACAAACACAAGTTGAAAGTTTAAAAGGATAAGTAATAAGGTGTATGTGGGATACCCTCCCACACACATGGCTTACCATAACCCCCTGCAAAACAAAGGTTAGTTAAAATTAATCCAAAATGATAAAAGCAAAGAGGTAATTAAGTACCAAACATGTCCTAGAATGAATATGACCTAAACTAGACTCAAACCTAAGCCTAAGGATTCCTAAAAGCTAAGAAAAACAAAAAGTCAACATCTACAATAGCACTCCAGCACACAATCAACTACCAAAGTGTAAATAAAATGCAAACAACCTATTACAGCCACCAAACAACATGGAAACAGGTGTAAAAAGTGTCAAAACAATGCAATGCAGGATGCATTTAACAACTTCTATTTTAAAACACAGCAATGAAAACATGGCAGAATTACATATTTTTTCATGATGCAAATGCATGAATCACAATGCATGAAAATGATTTACATAGTAACATCAATGTATGCAACATGGTTAGTATGATCATGAACATGTGAATATGCAAACAATTTCAATCACTTAAATGCATTTCCATAAAACATGCAAATGTGCATTTTCCAAAAAAAACACAAGTGAAACCTTAATGCAAACAAACAATGAAATGAACATGTATTTTAATGCATTACAATTTGAAACAATCATCAACAATGAAATGCAACAAACAAACAAGCAAGAATAAGTGCAAACATGTGAATTATGCAATTTCAAGTAGCATGCAACATTTTCGATTATGCGTGCAAGTATCTGAAATATGCATCAATCACCAATATAGTGCAAAACAGAACTTTAACTCATCATTAACATGCTAACAATGAAGTTCAATTATGGTAACAACCTTCACAAATCATCATGAGCACCTAGTTCATCATTATGCAAGAAATCAGAAACTAACAAACATACAGTCGAAAGATGTCGAAACCACATGATCATGCCTCAAAACAACTTCTAAAAACTCCCTAAAATGATGTCCTAATGATATAGGATGATTAAAGATGGAATGACATGCAAACATACACTAAAATACACAAAATATCCAAAACAGTCCAGTGTTAATCGGTTAACACTGCCAAATTCTGCAGAAAAAACTAGAAACACATTGTGTTAATCGGTTAACAGACGTTTTAACCGATTAACATTGAACCAGAAACAAAAATAAAGGCAGAAAAAATCACTTCCAACAACCAGCTTATTTTTAAAGTTCCTAATCCAGCTACTACCAAATAAGCACGAAATTAACACCTAAATGCATTGATGTGATACTAATCGGAACCACAAACATGTCAAGGATGAAACCTAACGATTAACGCATTGCAAATCAACCAAAATGCAAAGAACGCAAAAGTCAAAAAAGTGAAAAATAACTTAAAACCAGAAGTGATTATGAGTTCACAAACCTGCAAAACGGAGGATTGCTTTGGTGATTGTTGTATTTTAGAATCGAGATGTGATATAAGAGAAAACCGTAGATCCGATGCTCTTCCGTGCAAATACACATAATAAATGTGATTTGGATGAACTTCTTCAAGAATCACTTCCAAGCTATGAAATCAACCCCAAAATAGTAGCTATGTCTTCAATGATCCACAAGCTTGATGTAATGATGGAGGTTTAGCTTCCAATTCTTCAACTTTCAATGCAAAAACTTGAAGAATCTTAATGATGATAAAGCTTTGTGTGAGTTTGGGAAATGAGACAAAAAGTGAGAAAAATGAGAGTGATGAGTGAAAATGTGAGAAAATGAAGTGTTGATGCCTTGGTTTGGAGTGAAAATGACCTATATATGTGTTAGGTTTGGAGGGTTGCTTGGGTTAGGAGCTAGCTTTGGACATTGGGTTGGAAAGTAGGTTAAAAACTAGATTGGGAGTTTGTTAAAGTTAGTTGGAGCCTCTAGAATATTCCTTGGAATATTCCTTAGAATATTCCTTGAAATATTCCATAGGAAGATGGTAGAAAGTTCTAGAAAATGGCTAAAGTGCAAGACAATGTGAAGTGGAAAAGTGGTGGAGCAAGGCAAGCTGAAATTTGAAAATTTGCTCAAAATCACACGCGTTAACCGGTTAACCAATGTGTTAACCGGTTAACGCTAGATAATTTTGAAATTTCCCTCCAAAAGGTGGGAAACCCCCAA
Organism: Lathyrus aphaca; assembly: GCA_963966055.1. NCBI lineage: Eukaryota > Viridiplantae > Streptophyta > Magnoliopsida > Fabales > Fabaceae > Lathyrus > Lathyrus aphaca. The sequence goes on along the minus strand of OZ014520.1, from coordinate 29,107,470 downwards.
AATACACCTGTGTAGTCCACTCTGATCCTATTTTGACCTTGAGCTCTGATAATTGATTTTACCATCGAATAAACCTCGATCACATGCCTTATGTGCCAACCAATGATGCATGATTTATTTTTTTATATTTTTTTTAATGTAATGAAAGAATATGCTAGATGGGGTGGAAATGAAGCATAAGCTACTTGGAATTGGTGATAAATAAGAGGACAAATTTTGGGGTGTTACAACTATCATCTCACATATGTCATACATTATATGTACGGGTTTTCACTTATTCTCAAGATAACCTATGTTCTCACCGTGATACATCATGATCACACATGATTTACAATTATGACAGATGTCATAGTACATGTTCACACATTCTAGAGAATAAATAAAAATATTTTCTTTTGGAGAGAGAATGTTCTAGATCGTGAGATTTTTACTAATAAGAAAATTCACAATTGAGATTTGCACTTGCATCTAACTAACATGCTTCTAATTAAAACATCTTCTAACTTGTAGAAGTATCTTTATTAGAAGGTATAATAAAGTGAGTCATAAATAAATAAAATCACACCTTTGAGGTTTTGAGAACTTTGCGTTTATTCTTTATCTTCAGTGCTTTCCATTATGATTCTGAATTTGTCTTTAACTTATCCTTAATAGAGCTTTAGACTAGCTTTGTTTTGCTTCTGCTTTCTGTAATACCTCAAAATTTGCCTTCATTTTTATTACCCCAACTGGCTTTACGTTTCGTATTCATCTGCATTTCTCACTAGATCATAACATTCACAACCATTCATTCACGAGAGTTTCCAAAGGCCTGAGATTAATGTCCTTTGAAGAATTGGTTTGTTTTTTGGGCTTGCGATTTTTACTTCACCAAAGAGTGTTCCAATTGGTTCCTGTATGGATTATGGAATTATGATTTCACACCACTTATGGTCACCTAATGAATGGATATTAATCAAGGTGCAAGTTGTTTTGAAGGTCTTAGTGTATTTGTTCATGTAGAATTCGTGGAGATCTCATACTTTAAGTATTATCCGGATTCAATCAAGGAGAGTGAATTGCAGGCCTGTGGTTAGAGATTCGATTTGAGTGGTATTCCATTAGGCAAGTTTCATTATTTGTTATTCAAGCTTCAACCTTTATTCAAGTTAATTCCAAACTTTATCCAATGTCCAAAGCCCATTTTTCTAAGCCCATCATCAAAGCCATTATTATTTTTATACCCTGTTAAAATCATAATCTGTGTCCATAAATCGTTTTTAAAGTCATTTTACCACCTTCAAATCTTGTATTCATAATTCACACTCAATTATTAGTTTTTTTTTGAAAATCTCATATCTTTTTTTTGGAGCCATTTCTCAAATGTCCCTCTTTTAGTCACAAGCTATATCCACCCAAACTACAAAATTATTATTACCCAAAAATGGTATTTTAATCCATTTACAATTTGACCTCATTTTCCATTTTACAAACCGATATTCGATTCAAATTCCAAAGTCCATATCCATGTTAAAGTCAAATTGCATTCAAAATGTAAAAAAAAAGGGTACATGTCAAAAGAGTTCATTGAAAATTACATAAAAAAGTGGGGTTTGATCTACAGTTGACTTCTGGTCAACCATTGACTTTTTGGTCAAACAGTTGACCATAGTCAACTCCGAATTATGTTAAACGGGATTCCACGTCATGCGCACAATCTTTCCGGAGTTTTGCCTCTACTTCCTCGGTTTTCATTACTTCCAGTTCAGTTTGTTTTAGCCAACACCATTTGTTTTCATCCAAAATAGATTCCTTTGTATTTCCAAGTTCTTGTATTAGTATTCTGCAGCAAATGATACTCAGAATCTCTTTTGTATTCACTTCACTTCAACGACATTCATCGTCATTAGAACCATCAACTTGGGGTATCAAAATGTTTGGGGAAGCTTCAACGGGAGCGATGTGATCGACGGAACGAGAAGGCATTTCCTTTGAACCTTATCAACTGTTGCAGCATGAACCAAGGGATTCAAGGTTGTTTCATAAGAAAGGGACTTTGCCGCTTGAGAAGTCGCAAACCCCTTAAGAAGATTTTGTGCTTCCGTATCGGCATCCTTAATGTTCAACGTTTCAATATTCCTAGTCGATTGCAGTTCACCGCAGTACATTCTTAACAATATCACCTACAAATGGAATCAAGTCCACAAATATGGTTCAGTTAAGAAATGGAATGTGGTACGTGAGAATTTAGAGGATGGGAAACCTTGATTGGGTTCCTCCTCTGAGTTGAATCGGTAAGAGAATAAAGGTTGAGTCATTACCAATTGAAGCTACTTCGAAACAGCCCTGTAAATAACAAATCATTCATTAGAAAATTGATAACGCAAAGGAAGAAAATCAGTTATGATAAACTGATATAGCAGAAGAATCTTAGAAAATTGATCTAATTAAAATTCAGAAAACCATCAATAACCAAATATAGTTACTAACTTTAACCGTTTTCTAACTAATTCATAACCGAAATCTCACCTGAAAATACCATTTAACCCCCACCATGGAGGAGATATAAGGGGGAGACCATACTGCATCTTCTTCCTTCTTCACGATTTTTCTTCAAAACCCTTTCATTCACCTTCATCATCTTCTGGAATCACTGAGATCACCAGAACCATTATTCTTCCATCTTCTTTATCTCTCACCTCATCCTCATTCCTCTTCTTGGATTCAGCCCAACTTCAATTCTCTCCACCATTCTCCTTCATTTTTTCGAACCAATCCCTCTTCTTCTTCAACTTCTCTTCTCCCTATTGTTGAACCCTCTCCTTCTTCACTCTCCAATCACAATTCTCCACCATACTTCTTCTGAACTTTCTCTCACAAAGCTCTTCTTCTTCTTCCATACAATGTCCAAAAACTCTTCTTGACACAATTTCTCCAATCTTCAATCCATACTTCCATTATTCAATCACCTGCATCAACATTAACATGTATTCGGATCAATACACATCATCAACAATAATCCGATCAAAAGAAGAAAACGAAATCGTATGCAAAGAGAGCTATTGACACGGAACTTACCAAGGGCATTGCGGCTTCGTAAACGATTTGAGAGTTCGTCGTCAACATCACATCGGTCTTTGAATCTTCATCTTCTTTGCGAAAGACCTTCGAGGAAGCTGAGCGAAAGCGTCACTTCGCTTTTCTCCGCCACAAATCATTCGGTCAACATCTTCATCGCGATCCCATTGCTCCATCAAGGTGTGAATCTGTGTTTGTTAAGCATGTTTATGTGATTGGCGTGTTAGGGTTTTGATTTGATTTCGTTTCTTTATCAAGTGTATAAGCTAGGTTTAGAAGAGGGGTTTGAGAGGATTTAGTTTTTGTTTCATTTCGGAATTGGTGAGAGGTTGAGGTTTAGATGATGGTGGTGGTGAATTCGAGGAAGAAGAAGATGGTGGTGAAGGCGAAGGTGAGAAGAGGGAGGAGAAGATGCGGCGGCGGAAGGAGCACGAAGATGTTGAGACTTAGGGTTCGAAGTGTTCTTCAGCCCCTTTTGGTCTTCTTGCATTTTGTTTATTTTTGTTAATTATAAGAAAAACAATTAGTGTAATTAATGGATGATTTAGGGATTTTCTTGAGACTTTGAAGAATATTAGAAAATCAATAAAGGATTAATGGGAATAAGAATCATTTTTAATGCGGTTAATTCCCCTTAATGCACCGTTTTAAATTCAAAATCAAAAAGAGATAGGATCAGATTTTTGTGAGTTCCAGCCACACCGGCGGTGACACTTGTCACCGTCCGGTTGGCATTTCTTGCGGCTAATATGGCGCGTGTTATCCACCATAAGATCTCGTATTCCCTCACTCCATAAACCACATGTTGAGAATACTAATGCAAACCCTAGATCTAACGGTTCCTAATGAGTCAAATAGCATTGACTGAACATCCATATCATGTTCCTCACATTCCTGTGCAATCGGGCCCAGGCTTTTTGTTATTGGCACCCCTTTAAATCAAGCCCATCCAATTAATAACTAAGCAAAATCACCATTCGCACCCTCTCCTTTTATTTCTTTTAGATTTTATTTTAAGTTTAGCTTAGGTTAGAAATAAATCAATAAAAAATAGGAAAATTCACAAGAAAATTCTATAAAAATTCCAGTAGCTTAATAATTCATTTTAGAAATTTGTGACAATTTTATTTTCTGAATTATGGTTATTTTTGATTTAATTTCGATTTTTCATCCAATTAGCATTTTATTGAATTCCTTTAATTGCACTTGTTTTTGTTCATTTTATTTTTTCCACTTCCTGTAGGATTTTTAGCCCATTCTTTTTGCAATGATTAGAGGACTAATAATAGAACTTAGGATATTTTTTGGTATATTTTTAGGCCATTTTATCCACTGTTTTGGTAGCTTAATTCATGCAAAATTGTAGTTAATCCTTAGGTAGATTTAAGTGACTTTTAGGCATGGTTAACTTCTGAATTTTTAGGATATTTTTTAGCACAATGTTATAGTCAGGTTTAGGGCCCTATAGAATTAATTTCATATTTTTTCCAGGACTTTTAATATTTTTAATGTATTAATCTTTAGGCCTTTCTTACATGTAAAATACACCTAGTTTAGTTTATGATATTATGCTCCATTAAGAACTAGTTTAATTAGGCTTAGTCTTAGGATTTTAAAATGACTTAGTATAGTTTAATTACTGATTTTAGAATGACAATATTAGATAGTTCCCTTAGCTTTAGGACTTAGGCTTAGAATTTCTAATAAATAGATTTAGGTGAAGTTTAGGCTTACTTGTAGCTTTATACCTTAATATGCATTTTTTAGAATTTATTTCTTATTCCAATTTTAATGCTTTGCCTTATTATTTGAATTTTGCATTTGTATAGGCTTCCCCATTTTTAGAGACAACTTAACTTCCTTAGGAAGTAAGTTAGTTTCTAACTCTCTTTTATTCTTTTCCTTTCTTCATTAGGATTAGAAAATCTCACAAACCCTTAGGGCCTCCTTGTGTATACATTGAATAACTTAGGATTGTTTCTTAGTCCCTTAGTTTTTCCCTTTTTTCAACTTGAGTCATTCTTTCTCACCTCAAAAAGAAAATAATAAAATACTTAATAAAGGTTGAATATTCTTGTACGCCATGAGACTTTGTTGCGGAGTACTTATACACGTCCTGTTTTGGGGCGAGGTGTAAGTATTTACCACGATGGATAGGTCTTAGTATGGGAATCTTCACAAACAAATTCAAAAAATTTCTCATAAAAGACAAAAACAAACAATAAGCGACTATCCTGCGGGAACTTCTTTTCTCATCTCATTCACTCACAACGCGAACTTGCGACGACTTGTCTCACATGCAAGACGGTAAAAGCACTCGTACTAGACGAGCCCGCAACACCTGAGCATAGACATACGCAGTTCCAGCTATAAAAAACACAAACAAAGTTCCCGCCTTAGTTAGGCGAACTACATCGACTCTGATCCTCATTTTCCCGATGAGGTACGTAGGCAGCGGGGTAGGGCCCGTTCGAGCACATTCTTTATTTTCCCTACATTTCCCCATTCCTTTCCATTTTCTTCTCCAGTTCCTTCCTCATCCCAGTTAGCAAGTCATTTGTTCAGCATCAGTTATATTCTTTTACCCTTTGAAACAAAACAAGCAAGCGTGGATCCCGTCGGGTACGGCGGACGGATTGGGGTGCTAATACCTTCCCAGTTCGTAACCGACTCCCGAACCTTAATGCTGATGGTTCATTATACAAGCGAAACTTTGACATGGTTCTTCTCAGATGTGTTGATAAGAAAGAAGCAGAATTGCTGATGCACGAGGTGCATGAAGGATCTTTCGGTACCCATGCTGGAGGACATGCAATGGCTAAGAAATTATTAAGATCAGGTTACTATTGGATCACAATGGATGCAGACTGTTGTGCTTATGCCAGGAAATGCCACAAATGCCAAATCTATGCAGATAAAGTGCATGTGCCTCCGAATCCTTTGAATGTGATGTCTTCACCTTGGCCCTTTGCCATGTGGGGAATTGACATGATTGGAAAGATCGAACCGACTGCTTCGAATGGCCACAGATTCATCCTGGTAGCCATTGATTACTTCACCAAATGGGTTGAAGCAGCTTCATATGCAAATGTCACCAGACAAGTGGTAGCCATATTTATGAAAAGAGACATCATCTGTCGATATGGAGTTCCCGAGCGAATCATTACTGATAATGGTTCCAATTTGAACAACAAAATGATGGCAGAACTATGTCGGGACTTCAAAATCCAACATCACAACTCTTCTCCTTACAGGCCAAAGATGAATGGCGTTGTTGAGGTGGCTAACAAAAACATCAAGAAGATTGTGCAAAAGATGGTGGTAACTTACAAAGACTGGCATGAGATGCTACCATTTGCCTTGCATGGGTATCGAACCTCAATCAGAACGTCTACTGGGGAAACACCTTATCAACTTGTGTATGGTATGGAAGCTGTCCTACCTGTTGAAGTTGAACTACCCTCCTTACGGGTACTGATAGATGTTAAGCTGAACGAAGCAGAATGGGTCCGGTCTCGGTACAATCAATTGAATCTGATCGAAGAAAAGAGATTAGCTGCAATCTTCCATGGGCAGCTATATCAGAAAAGGATGAAGAAAGCCTTCGATCAGAAAGTCAAGCTTCGGGAATACCAAGTGGGAGATCTTGTACTGAAAAGACTTCTTCCTCCTCATACAGACCACAGGGGCAAGTGGACTCCAAAATACGATGGTCCATTTATAGTAAAAAAAGGTTTTCTCTGGTGGAGCACTGATGCTCACTACTATGGATGGTGAAGATTTCTTATCCCCTGTGAATTCAGATGCAGTTAAAAAATACTTTGCATAAAAAATGACCCGCTGGACATAAAAACAAAATGTAAGTCCAGGAAAAAATAGGGCATCCCGGCGAGTCAAAAATAGAATAAAAGACTCGGGCAAAAATAAGGGAAAATTGAAATTAAAAAAATGTACACCCGTTGAGTTGAAAAGCCGCATTGGACAACTCAGGCAAAAATGGGTATCCCGGTGGATTGAAAACCCGAAAGGGCGATCCACGTAAAATCAAGGAATAAGCAAACAACTGCATTCTGAATTCGTCTGTATCACTCATAACACGGCAAGCTTCGCAAGGATAAAGCATCAGTCAGAATCAACCTTCTTCAGAAAGCAAGATGAGAAGAACGTCAAGGTCATACAGGTCATAGCAAAGGAAGTTCACCAGAACGTCATCAACATTGCCAGCACTTTTACTTTTCTCAATTTATAGAAATCTCCTCATTCCAGGGGATTTGTTTCTTTGACTATATTTGCCAATTCAGGGCACCCAGATTAATAAAATCATAATTTTCAATCACATCTCTTTTTGTACATTTTTGTTCCGTTTGCAAAATGTCCAATATTCATGATAAAGTGCTCGCATAGAATAAATGAGCCATTTTTAATAAATGCTTGCGGAAAATATATTTACTTTCAGGAATATCTAATTCCTATGACGGAATCCGGTAAGGGATACCTCGGGATACTTGTGTGTTTCTCTTGTCTTAACATATTGCATGTATTCAATACGCAACATAGGGCATGCCAAGCATCACTTCCCCAACATACCTCCTCCCCAAGCAGTATCTGGAATGCTTTTCCATAATGGAGTTGTTAGAGCCTCCTCATCTCTAGCACAGTTTTACTCAACGGGAGCATCCCCAGCCAATCTCCCCACAGAATTTCTAGCCTCTCCCCAGAAGAGCAATGCCTGAAACTCTTACACAATAAAGTGGCGAAAGTTTTCTTCTACCCAGCTGAGTTTTCCTTACGGATAGGTCTATCAACGATCTATTTCCCCAAGCAGAGCTTTGTCTCCTAACAGATCTACCAATGATCTCTTCCCTCAGCTGGGATATCCCTCCAAGAAGATCAGCCAAAGATCTTTTCTTCAGCGAGATCCGAATCCCGGATCGGTTTCTCTTTTTGCATAATCATAGAATTTGCATCATATTCACCAAATAAGCATAGCATTCCATCCAATACGGAGCATTACGGCAAAAATCAAACATTCGCATGATCACAAGCCAGATTCGAGCCAGTCACCTGCAAATACCATCAGTATTTCATCAGCAATGTATATAAAAACTTACATCCCCTGCAAATAAAAGTCAAAGCGTCCCCTTTGCACTCTCCCACGCAAATGCATGTTCATATATACCCTTTTTGACACTCGTCCGTGTCGTATTATCCCCCGCAAATATAAAGCCAAGGCATACCTTTTGCACTCTCAAATACAAATACCTATATACTCTTTTGACACTCGTCTGTGTCACCTTTCCCCAACATGGTTGCCAAAACACTTGTTGCAAACCAAGTACTTGTTCATAGCACACTCCTTTCGACACCCGTCCGTGTCATACTATCCCCACAGGTTGCCATAACACCTTTTACACTCTCACATACAAATATTTGTTCATAACTTATACACATTCTCTTTTGACACCCGTCTGTGTCATACTTTCCCCAGCAAGTTGAACACTTGTCCGTGTCTTGCTCATACTTCATCAACAAATCCGTACTCACTTATACAGAAGTCTTTGATACTCGTCTGTATCTTATATATATATCACTCTTCGAACAGATCCGACACTCGTCCTTGTTCTTTGTTAACCAGTTGATACTCGTCTGTATCATCATCTCTGAACACGCGTCAGCGTTTGTTTCTACCGATACTCGTCTGTATCATGGTCCTAAGGATGCTCGTCCACATCTTTAATCTATACACAGCGTCAAACACTTATACCTTTTATTCTTGAGCGTAAGCACTCGTCCGTGTTTACCATCCTCAGTAAGTCACCAACAAAACAACTCTCTCCTATCCAACATTCGTCCTATGTCGTGATACTTTCGGCAGACGTACCCTGCCAGATCGTCCTTCACCTTTGGATGACCGTCCCTAATCCTTTCCCCCAGCGGAGTCTCCATTATTGGAACCCTTTTCTATCCGACATTCGTCCTATGTCGTGATAAAGAGCAGCCGTCCCCTTCTAGGTGATCTTCCTTCACCTTTTGATGATCGTCCCTCATCATGTATCCGATGGCCGTCCCCATCGTTGATTTTGTTATCCGGCATTCGTCCTATGTCGCGATAAACCCCGAGAGTAGTTGTACCCTGCTAGGTGATTGTCCTTCACCTCTTGATGATCGTCCTTCATCATGCTTATCCGATGGCCGTCCCCATCGTCGACCTTTTCTATCCGACATTCGTCCTATGTCGTGATAAAGAGAAGCCGTCCCCTGTTAAGTGATCGTCCTTCACCTTTTGATGACCGTCCCTCATCATTATTTCATTTATTCTTTAAACCGATGGCCGTCCCCGTCGTTGTTTACTTTACTTTGCAAACTTGATGGTCGTCCCCATCATTGCCTTTACTTTAATCCCCAGAGAACCTTATTACTTTACCTGATGGTCGTCCCCATCATAGTCTCTTTATTTCCCTAGCTTGTCGGCCTTCCCCGTCATTGCTTTACTTACTGCTTTATCCCCAGCAGTCGTCCTCTGCTCGATGGTCGTCCTCCATCGCCTTCATTTGATAATCATGTTATACCATCTTTTACAATTTATATCCATTTTCTTCTTCTCCCCAGTGAGTGCAAATTTTGGATTGTCTTTGGTATTCAACCACAACTTATCTTGTTTGTCTGTTAAGCCAAGCGCTTACATCCTGCACAGCTAACTCATGCTTGAATAGGGGCAGCTGTAAACATCCCAAATTTGCCAACACTCATATCACACCATGGCTTGTGATCTTTCATATTTGCATAAGCATAAGCATACCACATCACATTACATATTTGTTTCATCTGCATAGTTCAAGTTCATCTACATCTAGGGTTTGTGATCTGAGCAATCCAAGATTCCATCTGAGCCATTCCAAAGGCTTCAAAGTGTTCAAATAGGGTCCATGTGTGTTCTATCATCATATTATATCCCTCAAAGTTCAAGGAAGTCAAAAAATCACAAGAACTGGCAAAGCATGGAAGCAGAGCTAGGGTTTTCACTGCACAGATGACCAAAATTAGGGTTTTGGTTTCAGAGGCCTTAACACCAATTTTTTGGGCCATTCTTGTTTCCAATGTTCTTAAGATGTTATAAGGATCATGCGTACCAAGTTTGATGAAGAAATTCATTGCGGAAGTCATTTGTTCACTGAGTAACTTCTTAAGCAAGTTAAGTCAAAATCAGGGCATCTGAGGCCCCCAACAATGGAACCAAAGGGGTATTTTCATCAAATTGAAGTTCTATGATCTTTATTTGATCTTATAATAGGTTGGAAGTTCACAAAGTTGAAGAAATTTGAGCTAAACCAAAAGTTGCCAAAAATGGAAATGACTTGTAATGGAAACTTTCCATTTTGGGAAAGTTTTTCAACCTCCTCTTTCTCATCCAAAAATGCTTCAAATGAAAAATTCTTGGTCATTAAAGTTGTAGATTAGGTCTTTCCCTTTTCAAAAAGTACAAGAACATGTCCTAATTCAATATGGAACTCAAGTTATGATCCTTCAAAGTTAGAAAAAATCACATAATTTTCACATTCATGCCAAAGTGGGATTTTTGCAAATTCACTTGCCAAGCTTCTAAGTGACCTCTAATTGACTTCTAAACATCATAACAACATCACATGACTCAGTTTGCTCAGAATTTCCCAAGGAACCACAACATTTCATGCCTTGCATCACAAGATACACCAAAGGGGGAAAATATGCTAAACTCATACAAACCCTAGTTCCATGTGTTCCAGCTCATCAAATCTGATCCATAAGGCTTCCTTGATCTCAGCTGAGCCCAGCCATGCCTAAATCCTGCCCTGAATCGTGCCCATACCTCAAGTACAACCAAGCTTAACTTTTTTTCAAAATGACCCATACCAATCAACATAGGCCACAACAACTCCTCTGACCTATCACAGCTTCACATACATGCCTCAAGGGACTCATTTCATACAACACACAAGCCTGAAAGCTCTCATACATTCAGATTCACAAAATCCTCAAGAAACTTTCCCTCTTCGAAACTCATAAACCAACTATCAAAACTTCAAGCAAACTTCACCAATCATCTCCATACATCCTCCAGATCATTTCCCAACCATTAAACAAGCCTAAAACCTCAAGAATCAAAAACACGATTTCTGCCTCCACAGAACCAAAACTCACAAACCAAGCCATATAAACTCTTGCAAAGCTTCTCAATAGCACCAGGGTGATCAAAGGAGGTGTCTAACACAAGAAGCAAGTCCTGAGGATCCACATTTTCTCAACTATAGCTCAGGTATCATCAAGAACAAATTTTCCAGAACTTGTATTTTTTGTTATAGAAATGTTCTTCATGCTTCACTGATCACACTGCACCTTTTACTTTTGAAAATGGTTGAGTATTGAGCTTGTATCGTGCTTCTGAAACTTTTGAAGTTTTTATGTTTTGATTCGAATCTTGTGTTTGATGCAATATAAATGTGGTTTGAGGGTTGATTCTTGCTTAGGATTGTTAGGGGAGTGAATCTGGAGAGTTAGAGCTCCTAATTTGGCATAGAGAAGAAGTTGGAATTTTGGTCTCGCCGGAGAAGACGACCGGAACCACTGTTCCGGTCGTCTGAATGTCATTAGGGTTTTAATTAGGGTTAGGGTCAGTTTGAATAATAGCCCTTGGATGGTCTTTCCCGCGCGCGAATAGATGGCCCAGATTGCTCAGATTATCCCTAATCTTCATTAATTAGATTTAATTAGGTTTAGCAAAATTCAAAACTCAGTTTGAATCTCCACCCTTGGATCTGGCGCGCAGTCAACTTCCTCCAAATTTGTTTGAACCTGGACCACTGGATCAGCATACTTTCCATTTTAGTTCATTTTTATTCATTTTTCTTTCTCATTTTATTTAAAATATCAAAAAGCTTTCAAAAAATATTTCCTTTTGCATTTTTGCTTCAAATATTTTTCTTAATCAGAAAATGATTTTTATTTTATTTTTTGCATATAAAAAGTATTTTTAAAATATTTTAATGTTTATTTTAATTAGTTAATGGAAATTAATTAATTAAACTAGCATTTAGGTTTCTAAAAATTACAAAAAAAATCAGAGAGCATTCTTTGACATTTAGAAGCATTTACAAACTCACCATACAAATTTATTTTTGGTTTTGACCATACTTTGAGATTTTTCAATGAATTAGGGTTCTTAAAAATGTTCATTTTCTAACCCTAACTTCCAAAATTCAAGCAGTGCAAGGAAACCATTTGCAGGGCCTCGCAGATCCGATGAAACAAACTCAATACACATGGGCAGAGGAAGGCCCCAGTATCTGCCAAGATCAATTGCCGTTGTCACTATTAGTACTCCACCTCCTCAATACACTCAACAACCACAACATTTTCCTCAACAGCAACAATTTCCTCAACAAAGGTCCTATAACAACAACAACAACCAACAACAGCGTGCTTTCCAGCAAAGGCCATCTCAAGTCAACAAGGTAATTGACCCTATACCAATACCATATGCCACCTTGTTGCCGCAAATCCTGAAGCTTAATCTTGCCGAGTTAAGGACTTTGGCTCCACCAGATCCTCAGAACCTTCCGAGAAATTACGACGTCAATGCCAGATGTGCCTTTCATTCCAATGCACCTGGTCACACCAAAAAAAGTGCAGAGCTTTGCACATGAAGGTCCAAGATCTGGTTGATTCAAAGGCGCTAAATTTTGCACCACCTCCTAATGTCATGAAGAACCCTATTCCCAACCATGGTGGGCCTATGATAAATGCAATTGAGGAGGGCCAACCCATGAATTTAATTGAAGATACTGCAAGCATTCAGACACCTCTGGCAGAGGTTAAAGCTCAACTTTTAAAATGCTAGGTGCTCCCAAGTTCTGAGGCCTGCTGTGAATCTTGCAAAGTTTCCGTCAATGGGTGTGCAAGCTTGAGAAATGGCATCAATGGCCTGATCAGAGAAGGTATCCTGCAAATAACAACAACGGTTTCTACAACATCAACAACTCCTTTTTCATAAACAACCAGTACTCCTCCTACAACGGCAAAGACAATTGTTCCTACTGACTCACCTACAAAATCAGAAACCACCTCTTCCATCACTTCAACAAACACAAGTTCAATCACATCCACTTCTATAACTACAGCGACCATTAACAACGACGTCTCCACAGTCACCATATATTACGACCCTGCAATAGTCCCTGATTCCAACAATTTTCAGCAACAATCTCAACAACAGTTTCAGCAACAACCCAACTTCAGTCGATCACCACAACCATCAATCAGAAGTCCTGTTACCATATTTTATGATCCACAAACAATAACGGTTCCTACCTCTGCTGCAGTCAGTCCAATCACCATCACGGTGTCGGGACCCATTCCATACGAAAAAGATAATGTTGTACCATTTCATTATGGTTCAGACCTTTAGTGCAACGGGGAAAGAGTCCTTCTTGATTCTTCAGTTCATACACCACAAGTGGATAAGGTCAGGGGAGGCGGAGGATTCACCTGAAGCGGATGCCTCTTCACGTCACAATTTCCAAGAGTTAATACTGAGGCAGCCTCCAAAGGTAAAAATGTGGTGCCTGAAGAACCTGTACCAAAAGAAGCCCATAAAAAATCCTTTGACCAAGATGTGGATGAATTTATGAGGATAATCAAGAGAAGCGACTACAAGGTTGTGGATCAACTCCACCATACTCCTTCCAAGATCTCCATCTTATCCTTGCTTTTATGTTCCGAAGCTCATCGGGATGCATTACTTAAAGTCTTACACGCAGCCTATGTGCCGGAGGAGATCACGGTAAATCAGCTTGAGACAGTGGTGTCTAATGTTAATACTAGCCATGGGCTAGGCTTCACCAACACTGATTTGACCACGGAAGGTCGTCATCATAACAAAGCTTTACACATCACCATGGAGTGTAAAGGGGCTGTGCTTTCACATGTTCTTGTTGACACTGGGTCTTCACTCATTGTCTTGCCAAAGAAAGCTCTTGTCAAGCTCGAATATGATGGAATAGCTCTCCGACCAAGCAATCTGGTGGTTAGGGCTTTTGATGGTTCCAAGAGGTCTGTTCTTGGAGAGGTGGGGCTTCCTGTGATAATTGGCCCGCATGTCTTTCAAACTACTTTCTACGTGATGGACATTCAGCCGACCTATAGCTGTTTGTTGGGTCGACCATTGATTCACGCCGTTGGCGCAATTACGTCGACCCTTCACCAGAAATTGAAATATGAGTAGGAAGGGCAGATTATCAAAATCTGTGGTGAAGAGGATATTTTTGTTAGCCATCTGGCCACCTACAAATACATTGAGATGGATGGTGAAATCCACGAAACCATGAGCCAAGGTTTCGAAGCACTGAATGTCAACGAGGTGACAACTGAAGTATTTGCTGCATCCCAGGAAGATAGGATGGGTACTTCAATTGTCTCCTATCAACAAGCTCGAAAGGTTGTTTAAGATGGAAGCGCCCGAGGCTGGGGCAAGCTATTACCAGTGGAGAAGAAGGAGGACATATTTGGTTTGGGTTACAAACCATTTCGACAAGATCAAGCAGAGGCTGCTAAGGAGCCCAAGTTCATAAGTGAGTGGATGCTCACCCCAGATCCTGTCAATAACGTGGAAGACGAGGTGGAAAGCGACCTCAACCTGGAGAGTTGGATTCGTCCAAAGATCCTGGGTCACCAAGTCCTTAACTGGTCTTCCCAGGAAATTATAAGGGTTACTCCTGCAGAGTAATTATTATTTCCTGCTTTTTTTTCAGCATGCATCAAGTCCTGCATCTTGCCCAAGGTGTCAGGACTCATTTTGTAATAGGGCCATTGTAAACACCCCAAATTTGCCCTCACTCTTTATCACACCATGGCTTGTGACCTTTTCATGTTTTCATTAGCATAAGCATACCACATCTCATATTGCATTTTTTGTTTCACTGCATAGTTCAAGTTCATCTGCATCTAGGGTTTGTGACCTGAGCAATCCAAGATCCCATCTGAGCCACTACAAAAGGCCTCAAATAATTCCAAGAGGGTCCATGTCTGATCAATTATCATATTATGTCCCTCAAAGTTCATGGAAGTCAAGAAATCACAAGAACTGGCAAGGCATGGAAGCAGAGCTAGGGTTTTCACTACACAGATGACCTGAAATTAGGGTTTTGGTTTCAGAGGCCTCAAATCCAAATTTTTGGGCCATTCTTGTTTCTAATGTTCTTAAGATGTTATAAGGATCATATTTACCAAGTTTGATGAAGAAATTCATTGTGGAAGTCATCTGTTCACTGGGTAACTTCTTGAACAAGTCAGAGCAAAATCAGGGCATCTGAGGCCCCAAACAATGGAACCAAAGGGGTATTTTCATCAAATTGAAGTTATATGATCTTTATTTGATCATTGAAGTGATTGGAAGTTCACAAAATTGAAGAAATTTGAGCTAAACCAAAAGTTGCCAAAAATGGAAATGACTTGTAATGGAAACTTTCCATTTTGGGAAAGTTTTTCAACCTCCTCTTTCTTGATTAAAAATGCTTCAAATGAAAAATTCTTGGTCATGAAAGTTGTAGATTAGGTCTTTCCATTTTCAAAAAGTATAAGAACATGTTCTAATTCATTATGGAACTCAAGTTATGATTCTTCAAAGTTGGCAAAAATCACATAATTTTCACATTCATGCCAAAGAGGATTTTTTGCAAAACCACTTACCAAGCCATTTCTTGACCTCTAATGCATCTCTAAACATCATACCATCATAGTACAACCCATTTTGATAAGAATTGGCCCAAGAATTATGCATTTTCATGCCTTGAACTTCAAGAAATTTCAAAAGGGCCAAAACTTTTCAAATTTGCAAAATGGTATAGATCTTTCCATACACTTGTGCCAGCATGCCAAATCTGTTTCCATGGTCCTCCTTGAACTCAGCTGAGGCCAGACACCCCTTGCAACCAGGCCTGCCATGACCCATACCTCAAGTACAACCAAACTTGACTTTTTTGCATTTCACACCATACCAATCAGCATAGCCCACAACAACTCTTCTGACCTATCACAACTTCACATACATGCCCTAAGGATCACATTTCATAACATCTTGGAGCCTGAATCATCTCATACATTCAGATTGCCAAAATCCCTCTCAAACTTCATCTCTTCGAAATTCTCAAACCAACCATCAAAACTTCAAACAAACTTCAAACAAACTTCACGAATCATCTCCATACATCCTCCAGATCATTTCCTAACCATTAAACAAGCCTGAAACCTCAAGAATAAAAAACACGATTTCACCCCCCCTTGAACTGAAACTTCAAAACAGCCAAAATAAATTCCTTCCAAGCATCAAAACATCCTCAGGAGGTCCATTGGAGTTGATTGGCACCAAGGAAAGGCCCAGATAGCTCAGATTGAGAAAGCTCAAGCTCAGGTATCATCAAGAACAAATTTTCCAGAACTTGTATTTTTTGTTATAGAAATATTCTTCATGCTTCACTGATCACACTGCACCTTTTACTTTTGAAAATGGTTGAGATTTGAGCTTGTATCGTGCTTCTGAAACTTTTGCAGTTTTTATGTTTTGATTCGAATCTCATGTTTGATGCAATATAAATGTTGTTTGATGGTTGATTCTTGTTTGGGGTAGTTAGGGGATCATTTCTGGAAAGTTAGAGCTCCTAATGTGGCCTAGGGAAGAAGTTGGGGATTTGGTCTCACCGGAGAAGATGACCGGAGCACTGTTCCGGTCATCTGAATGTCATTAGGATTTTAATTAGGGTTAGTGTCAGTTTAAATAATAGCCCTTGGATGGCCTTTCCCGCGTGCGAATAGACGGCCCAGATTGCTCAGATTAACCCTAATCTTAATTAATTAGCTTAATTAGGATTATTTAAATTCAAAAACCCAGTTTGAATCTCAGCCACTGGATTGCGCGCCAGTCAATTCCCTCCAGATTTTGTTTGAATCCTGGCCTTTGGATGCGCATATTTTCCCATTTAATTCATTTTTATTTCATTTTTATTCATTTCTCTTTCTCATTTTATTTAAAATACTTAGAAAAATCCCAAAAATATTTCCTTTTTTATTTTTGTTTCAAATATTTTTCTTAATCAGAAAATGATTTTTATTTTATTTTTTGCATATAAAAAGTATTTTTAAAATATTTTAATGTTTATTTTAATTAATTAATGAAAATTACTTAATTAAAATAGCATTTAGGTTTCTAAAAATCACCAAAAAATTCATGTTGCATCTTAACACATTTAGAAACATTTTCAAACCCCTCATACAAATTTCTTTTTGGTTTTGATCATCATTTGACAATTTTATTTGAATTTAGTGTTCATAAAATCATATTTTTAAACCCTAACCTTTGAAAAATCTTTTCTGCCTAACCATGAAGGGTTTGAAGTTGGTTCTTTTTGCATTGTTTCAAACATATCATGTAGTATCTAGGATATTTTTGGCATGAATTTATCTTTCATTTTCAATTTGTTTGGCATTTTACATTGAAGATTACCCAAAAAACCCTAGAAACTTAGGAAATTCATAACTCCTTCTAGGTTTAGCTTCTGACCTCCCCCCTTTGGATGATAACCTAGTATAGGTTTAGGGTTCCTTTGAGTGAATTTTCAATTTCTTATAATGTCATTTGCTTCTGTCTTTTCCATTTACATCTCATCATCCCATGTAACCCTAATTTTGCATCTTCACTTGCATCTTACATTGCATTGCATGAACATGTGAACTTGCCATGCCATTCTAAGCATTTGTATGCCATCTTAGACATCTTAAGACATTGCTTGAACATTGCTTGATCATTTATTCATACATTTGCTTTGCTTTGCATCCATTTCATTTCATAAACATTCATGTGTTTACATGCTTCCTACATGCTTCATTTGCATTCATTCTCTTGCATAATCACACATATGCATCTTGTATGCCTTTGCATCATGTCATAACATCATTTGCATCATGTGTTTGCTTCTGGTCTTGGTCTTTGTCTTTTCATATGCATCATTCCATTTCATTTCTATCCTTATGCATCTTGTGCTAACTTTTCAAGTTAATGGTAAGTTGTTTGAGAGGTGGATTTGCCTTCACCTCCCACTTCTTCTCATCTTTTTCATATTGCATCTTTGCTACATTTTTTATTGTCTTTGAGTGGGCTTGCTCACTTGTGTTCTTTCTTTCTCACTTTCTTTCTTTAAGTTACTTATCTTCTTAGGAAGTAAGTAACTTATTCTTCTGATTCCTTCTCTTTTCATCTTGCTTCTCCTTGGTGGCTTCCTTGAAGACTTCTTCTCTTAAGACTCACAAACCCTAGGGATTCCAAGCATGATAACTTTCTATGACTTATTAGTTTCCCTTATACTTTTCCCTTTGAGTCTTCTTTGTGTCTCTTTTCTCATCTCATCATTAGAGACTAAACCTTTAAGGTTTTAAGACTTTGGAATTAGGGTTATGCCTGCATCCTTATTTTAGGATGGAGTGTATAATTTTAATCCTAAGTGTTAAACCCTTAATCTGTTTAAACCTCTTAATCAATCCATATAATAATCACTAAGACATTAACTTGTAACTTGGGCCTTACATTAGGGTTCTAATTCTTCCTTTATGGTTAAGAAGGACTAACCCTAGTGTTCAATGGACAAGTCCCCCTCAAGTTGTCTTACAAACCCTAAAACTCATTTCTTAATCTCACCCTTAATTAAAATCCATTTAATGAAGGCTTGTTTTGTCATGAATTTAATCCCTAACCATGGATTAAGTTGAGGTATCTTCCTCAGCTTAAGTGCTCTCATCTATCATCCTTCTATTAGGATGGTGTAATGAGTTCACTAATCCTTGATTATGGCTTAAACTCATTACTTAACACTAAACAAAAACCCATAAACATCTAAATAATCACAAGTAGGTTAATGATCTTAATCCTACATCATCATGGTAATTAAGTTGAGATGCTTATCTCATACTTAAAGTATTCTCATTATCCCTAATCAGGGAGGGTATAATGAGTTTACAAACCTTTGATTTAGGCTTAAGCTCATTAACTTATGACAAACTCCAAAAACAATAAAAAACTGAAAACACAAAAAACAAACAATAATCATCTCCTTCGGGATTCTTTTCTCATCATCCTCACTCACAAGCGAGAACTTGCTTCTTCCGTCTAATGCAAGACTGTTAGCACTCGAGCCAGACGAGTCATACACTTGAGCATAGACAAGTAAACAGTTCACCAGTCAATTTATCTTTCAGTCTCTTTGAGTCGAACTACGGTGTTCTGACTTCCTCATTGCACGCGAGGATACGTAGGCATAACTTAACAGTTATCGAACAAAAGTCTTTGTATCCCCCCTCTTTCAGCATTCTTTTAAAGCCTCGGTCTTGAGCATATCACCCATTTCTTTTGCACTAACACCTGTATATTCTTTTTTCCAGCTTTTGCACACAGATAGCACATACAGCTACCCCTTTTAAGCACAATCTCGTAAGCATGGATCCCGTCGAGTACGACGGACAATCTGGGTGCTAATACCTTCCCAGGTTGTAACTAACCCCCTTTCTCAGTTTCTCTGGTTCGCAACCGTCTTATCCATCTTTTCTTAGGTTTATGCAGCATTACCTCGATAAAAATGCCTAGCTGGCGACTCTTTTTAGTTCACCTTCATCTTCTCTCTTTCGCCGACTGTTCGTGTCTGTACCCTATCTGACCAGGTGTCTTTTCGAGGGAGCGATAGCTTGGCGACTCTGCTGGGGACCCTTATATTGCAACCAGGGCTTCTGGTTCTTTTTGTGGGTTCCTCCTAGCGCTTGTTTGATTTGTGTTTACGGGGGTGTTATGTGCTACTTGTGCTTTTTGTTTATTGCTTTTTGTACAGTTTTATTTATTGCTTTCATTTACAATTTTTATGCATTTCATACTATTGTCATATCACTGGTGCTAGATCTCTTGTCTGTTTTGGTGGGTGGGGATCATTGAGTGATTAAGGTTCCATACCGGGGACCTGAGTGACACATAGGCTAGAATGGCTTCATATTCTTTCCCATTCCATTTCGGTCTGGTGCGGGAATATGAAACACGGTTCAGACATGGGTTTCTTCTTGAAAACTTTGTGCTACGGATTTCCTGTAGTACTAGGGCTATCTGGGAAGCCTGCTAAGTCTGGATGACCTTTTATGACCTTCAGCATCTGAGGTGAATTAGAGGAGGATATTTTATGGTTATTGTAAACATTGTACCTCCGGGTTAGAAGTGTTTACACTTCTCATAACTGATCCAAGTCTGAGGATCCTTGTTCTAGAACAATACATGTGAGGGGGTTAGGATGTTTACAGGTTTGCATGAACCCTTGGCCTCATCATACCCTGTTACCAATTTTGTGTTAAGAATGCATCACCTTGGACAGTTCTTGTGAAACCCTGGACTTGTGACTCTTTATTTGAGTCCCCCACCTGGTTACTGGTTTTCTAAGACTCCATCCGGACTTATGAACACACATGGACCATATCAAGGCAGATAATAGATCCAACACTTGATCACAAACCCTTTGCATATCATTTTGCATACATCATTTTTGCATCATTTAACATTTGCTTATTTGTTTTACTGGGTATCCACCTTCTTATCTTTGGTTTGGTTTTGACCTGTTCTTCTTCAGTTATCTGCACCAGCATCTTCACCAGAGTTCCTTCTCCAGCACCTTCATCTGTTTGTCTTCATCAGAGATTCCTCTCCAGTTTGTCTTCATCAGAGACCCTTCTTCAGTATCTTCTTCAGTGACCTTCATCAGCAGTTACCCTCAGTTTTCTCCACCAGCATCAGCATGGACACTTCCAGGAAGAGCAACATCACATACCATTTCTTTGAGCCCACTCTGACAGGCATCAGACAGATCCAATCTCTCATTACTCCTGATCATGTCCCATTATTCAGGGAACATTATGGAGGCATATTAGGCATGATCATGGACCTGGATGCATCCCAGAGGAGCATGATCCAAACTTGCCTGCAGTTTTATGATCCTCCTCTCAGATGCTTCACATTCCCTGATTTTCAGTTGGGACCTCTGCTCGAAGAATTTTCCAGGTTGTTAGGTGTCCCTGTCAGGAGATGGATTCCTTTCAACCCTGAGATGGTTTCTCCCAAGAATGAAGACATAGCTAGGGCATTGCACTTGGAGCCTGCCCTCATTGATCAGAGCATGACCACCAAGGCTAGAGTTCCAGGCCTTCACTTAGACTTATTGATCTCCCAGGCCACCCTACATGCTGCAATAGGGAAGTGGGATGTTGTTTGTGCACTCTTGGCACTCTCTGCTTCTCATTCCTTTGATGCACTGAGTAGTAAAAGTATCCAAGCAAGGTAGGGACTGGATTCTTCAACAAGAACAGGTGGATAACACTCTTGCTTACAAACTTAGACTCTTCTGCAAACAAGATGATACCATATATGCTAAGGTCCAGAAGAGCACAAACAGTGTCCCACTTCCCTGCTGCAGCATGAATGGTGGCCTGAGAAACCAAGAAGTCCAAATGGAGGCCTGTAATTCCAGCCTTGGTGGTCATATTCTGGTCAATGAGGGTGGACTCCAAGTGCAAAGCCTTAGCTATATCTTCATTCTTGGGAGCAGTCATCTCAGGGTTGAAAGGAATCCCTCTCCTGATGGGGACACCCAACAACATGGAAAACTCCTCTAACAGAGGGCCCAACTGAAAGTCTGGAAAGGTGAAACATCTGAGTGGAGGGTCATAAAACTGAAGACAAGTGTGGATCATACTCCTCTGTGATGCATCCAAGTCCATGATCATGTCCATAATGCCACCATAATGTTCCCTGAATACAGGGACATGATCAGGAGTGATGAGTGTCTGAATCTGTTTGATGCCTGTCAGAGTGGGCTCAAAGAAATGGTA
Organism: Lathyrus aphaca; assembly: GCA_963966055.1. Lineage (NCBI taxonomy): Eukaryota > Viridiplantae > Streptophyta > Magnoliopsida > Fabales > Fabaceae > Lathyrus > Lathyrus aphaca. Next base: position 29,085,480 of record OZ014520.1, on the reverse strand, counting down.
TGTAATGTTGCTTTTCCTGGATAGGTCCATGCTGACAATGGATGCTGGTGAAGAAGACTGAGGAGAAGTACTGAAGAAAACTGCTGAAGATAACTAGAGAAGATACTGAAGAGGATCTCTGATGAAGATAACTGATGAAGAAGGCTGATGCAGATAGCTGAAGGAATCTGAGCAGTAGAATAGGTCAAAACCAAACCAAAGATAAAATGCGGACACCCAGTAAAACAAATAGACAAATGTTAAAATGATGCAAAACGATGTATGAAGAATGACATGCAAGGGTTTGTGATCAAGTGTTGGATCTGTTATCTGCCTTGATAGGGTCCATATGCGTTCATAAGTCCGGATGAAGGCTTAGAAAACTAGTAACCAGGTGGGGGACTCAAATAAAGAGTCACAAGTCCGGGGTTTCACAAGAACATTCCAAAATGATGTAACCTTAAAACAAATCTGGTAACGGGGTATGATGAGGCCAAGGGTTCCTTCAAACCTGTAAACATCCCAACCCTCTCACAGGTATTGTTCTAGAACAAAGATCCTCAGACTTGGATCAGTTATGAGAAATGTAAACACTTCTAACCCGAAGGTACAGTGTTTACATTAATCATAAAGGATCCTCCTCTAATTCACTTCAGATGTTGAAGGTCATAAAAAGGTCATCCAGACTTAGCAGGCTTCCCAGATAGCCCTAGAACTACAGGAAATCAGTAGCACAGAGTTCTCAAGAAGAAACCCATGTCTGAACCATGTTTCACATTCCCGCACCAGACCGAAATGGAATGGGAAAGAATATGAATCCACTTTATCCTATGTGTCACTCAGGCTCCCGGTATGGAACCTTACTCACTCACTATCCCTCCCACCAAGGCAAACCAAAGATCCAGCACCATGATATGATGATAATATGAAATGCATAAAAAAAAGTAAAATAAAACAATAAATAAAGCTGTACAGAAAGCAATAAATAAGGCAATAAACAACAAGCACAAGTAGCACATAACACCCCCATAAACACAAATCAACAAGTGCTAGGAGAAACCCACAAAAAGAACCATAAGCCCTGGTTGCAAGATCTACCATCCCCAGCAGAGTCGCCAAGTTGTCGCTCCCAAAGATTTACATCCCGGTGCAGACGCGAACGGTCGGTGAAAAGAGAAAGTGAAATGAATTGAATAGAGTCTCCAGCTAGGCATTTTTATCCCGAAGGAAAGGTAATGCTGCATAAACCTGGAAAGAGATGGATAAGACGGTTGCAAACCAGAGAAACTGAGAAAGGGGGTTGGTTACAACATGGGAAGGTATAGTACCCATATTATCCGTCGTACTCGACGGGATCCACGCTTACAAAATTGTGTTTAAAGGGGTAGTGTATGTGTTATCTGTGTGCAAAAGCTAGGAATGAATGTACAAGTGTCAGTGCAAAAGAAAGTGAAATGCTCAAGAATTGAGGCTTAGAAAAGAATGCTGAAAGAGGGGGATGACAAAGAAACTTTTGTTCGATAACTGTTAAGTTATGCCTACGTATCCTCTTGTGCAATGAAGAAGTCAGAACACCGTAGTTCGACTCAAAGAGACTGAAAATGATTGACTGTGAACTGCCTACTTGTCTATGCTCAAGTGTTTGACTCGTCTGGCTCGAGTGTTAACTGTCTTGCATTAGAAGGAAGAAGCAAGTTCTCGTTTGTAGAATGAGTGTGATGAGAAATGAATCCCGAAGGAGACGATTTTTGTTTGTTTTTGTGTTTTCAGTTTTGTTATTGTTTTTGGTTTTTTGCATAGGATTATGATCTTAAGCCTAAATCAAGGGCTTATAAACTCATTATATCCTCCCTGATTAGGGATAATGAGCCTACTTAAGAATGAGATAAGCGTCTCAACTTAATTACCATGATGATGTAGGATTTAAGATCATTAACCTACTTATGATTATTTAGATGTTTTTTTTGTTTTTTTGTTTAGTGTTAAGTAATGAGTTTAATCTCTAATCGCAGATTAGTGAAATCATTACACCATCCTAATAGAAGGATAATAGATGAGAACACTTAAGCTGAGGAAGATACCTCAACTTAATCCATGGTTAGGGACTAAATTCATTATATAACAAGCCTTTATTAAATGAATTTTAATTAAAGGATGAGATTAAGAAGTGGATTTTATGGTTTGTAAGACAACTTGAGGAGGACTTGTCCATTAAACAATAGGGTTAGTCCCTCTTAACCATAAGGAAGAGTTAGAACCCTAATGTAAGGCCCAAGTTACAAGATAAAGTCTTGATGATTATTAAGTGATTTGATTAAGATATTTAAGCAAATTAAAGGTTTAACACTTAGGATTAAAGTTATACACCCCATCCTAAGAGAAGGATGCAGGCATAACCCGTCCTAAAACTTTAAGAGTTTAGCCTCTGATTATTGAGATGAGAAGAGAGACTCAAGGAGACTCAAAGGTAAAAAGCTAAGGGGAACTAATCACAACCCTAAATATTATCATGCTTGGATATCCTATGGTTTGTGAGGCTTAAGAGAAAAGATCTTCAAGGAAGCCACCAATGGAAGAAGCAGATGAAAGGAGGAGGAAACAAAAGAATAAGTTACTTACTTCCTGAGAAGATAAGTAACTTAAAGGGAGAAAGTGAGAGATATGGAACATAAGTGAATAAAATTCACTTCAAAGCCAAGCAAGATGCATATGAATGAGATAAGGAGAAGTGAGAGGTGAAGGCAAATCCACCTCCCAAAATAACTTACCAAAAGTTCCTGAAAAGTTAGTATGGATGCATAAGACATAAAGCATGAAGAAATGAATTGAAATGAGATGAAATGAGATGCAAAGACCAAATTCATAAGTGTTTATGCAATTCAAATGGCATATGAAATGATGCAATGACATACAATGTGCATATGAATGATCATACAAAGATGGGAAGTCATGAAAGTATGCTTAGAAGTTTGAAAACACATGGATGTTTATTAAATGAAATGAATGCAAAAAGTGGCAAATGAATGAAGAAATGATCAATCAAGGTTTTAACATGTCCTAAGATGTCTAAGGTGACATATGAATGTGTAGAAGCACGCCTTCAACCTCGGAGATTTTTATGAAGACAACACGACTCATGCGCTTCATAATTGCAAAAAGTCAAGAGCTCTCAAACATGATCTAGCAACAAGCATAGGCATTGTGATCAAGCTTCTTTTGCTCATTCGGTTTATTTCAAGCTTGGACGCAAACATTGAGGTACATCAAAACCCTTTATAAATTGATGTACAAGTGTTCGATAAATCATTTCACATGTTATCATATTGCATACAATTTTTGAAATGTTTTTCAAAATGGTTTAACACTTTTAAAATTAAGATTTTTTCTGTTTTTAACAGTGTTAACCGATTAACAATTTGGTTAACTGGTTAACGGCTTCAAATTTTAAAAGCCAGTGTTAACGTTGTTATGCGTTAACCGGTTAACCCTTTGGTTAACCGGTTAACACTGAAAGATTTTGAAAAATTAATTTCTTTGAAATTCAAATTATACCTTTTGATTATACCTCTTCAATTAAATTTTGTTTCATAATTTTTTCACACCTTTTTGAAAGGATGTTTTGAATATTATATATTCTGAATTTTTTCAAATTCAAAAACACCTCCTAGAATTTTTTATAAAAATCACTCAATCAAAATCATTCCTTTTTACATATATTTTCAAACTTTAAAAAGTGTTCATATTGTGATTCATAAAATTTTCATATTCATCATTGAACACTTGTGTTGAAATTTATAAAGTGGATTTTGATCAAAGGAGAAGATCAATTTATATTGATATCAAAACATTGTACTATTCTCAAAAATTACAAAGAATTAAAATAGATTTTCTATTGTGACTTGTGATACAAGATTGTTGGACTCAAGGGATAATGATTGCAAGAGGATTGTTCTTGCACACTAGGTTGTTTAGTTGTTTAGAAAGTAGGCCTCACCAATTGAAGGTGCGATCGGTTGTACATTTCTAAAAACTGGTGGAAAATCTCTTTTGTGTTGGAAAGAGGACTGGATGTACCTTCGGACTGTGAAGGGAACCAGGATAATTTGTTGTGTCTCTTTTACTTTCTCGCTTTATCACTTTCATCCCATAAACAAGTAAAAGAAAAATCCATCCATCAAAGAAAATAGTCGAAAAGTTTTATAACTCCTAATTCACCCCCCCCTTTTAGGCGTACTTTGAAACTACAATTGGCATCAGAGCAGGTTTAGGTAACCTGTTCCTACAAGATCCTGTATGGCTTACGCAAACTCGAATCCTGTTTTCAAAGATGGTGGAAGTATCAACAAGCCTCCACTCTTCTCCGGCGAATACTTTGATTTTTGGAAAATCAGAATGAAAGCACATCTTGAAGCCCAAGGAGAAGGCATATGGGAAGCAATCGAAGAAGGTCCACATAACCCTGTAAACATGATCAATGGCGTTGGAACCGCAAAGTTAAAGAATACTTATGATGAAGATGATAAGAAGAAGATCCTGAATGAGAAGAAGGCAATCAACATACTCCAAAACGCTCTCAGTATGGATGAGTTCTTCCGCGTATCACAATGTAAATTGGAAAAGGAGATTTGGGATACCTTGGTAAAAATGCATGAAGGAACAACAGAAGTAAAAAGATCAAGGCTTAATACTTTGAGTCAGGAATATGAGATGTTCCGTATGGAGCTCGGGGAATCTATTGTTTCCTTACAAAAAAGATTCGTTCATCTAACAAATCACTTGATTGCTCTCGGGAAGACCATCACCAACGACGATCTCAACTTGAAAGTCCTAAGATCCTTGACAAGGGAATGGCAACCGAAAGTGACCGCTATTTCGGAAAAGAAGAGTCTCTCAACAATGACATCCGCATCCCTCTTTAGCAAACTTCAAGAGCACGAATTAGAACTTGGAAGGCTCGAGAAGCACGAAAGTCAAGAGAAAAAGTCCAAGGGAATTGCTTTGAAGATTGACACGAAGGATGACAAAGATGACGAGACTTCCGAAGATGAGAACTTCATGCTTCTTGTTAAGAAGCTTGGTAAGTTTTTTTAACAAAAATAAAAATTCCTCTTTTCCTAAAAAGAATAAACATTTCAGGAAGAAGGATGCATCCACATCGATTCAAGAAGTCACATGTTATGAATGTGGGAAGCAAGGTCACATAAAGCCGGATTGTCCAAGACTTGCAAAGAAAGGAGGATTCAAAGGCAAGAAGGATTTCAAGAATAAAAAGGCTTATGTTGCTTGGGAAGATAATGAAGTTAGTTCCTCATCAAAATCAGAAAGCGATGAATGTGCAAATATGGTTCTAATGGCTTCACATCACTCCGATGAAGAAAATGACGAGGTTAGTAGCAACTTTTCAATTTATGAAAATGATGCACAAGAAGTTATATATGAACTTCTAAAATAATGCAAGACCTTGTATAAAAACATTTCATCCCAAAAGAAATGAATTCTATCTTTAGAAGAACAAAATACCTCTTTTGGAAAATACATTGAAAATGAAAAACAAAAATTGATGGATGAAAAACAAAGCCTTGTATGCAAAAATTGTGAGTCATTATCTTTTCAAATTGTTCAACTTAAAAGAGTCTTAGAAAGATATGAAAAAGGCCAAATTGGCTTGGAGGAAATTCTTAGGCACCAAAGATATCCTAATGACAAAAGGGGTTTAGGATATTCTAAGTTTTCCAAACCAAGCACGAATGAAACCGTTTTTGTAAAAGCTAGTGAACAAATTGTTAAAGAAAAGACAAACAATTCTAAAAATATGCATCAAAGTCATAAAAAGAAAAGAATCATTAAGAAACAAAAATATGTTCCTAGATATAAAAGTCAATTTCAACCTACTTATTTTTATTGTGGAATCAAAGGCCATACACCTAATGCTTGTTATGTGCGCAACATTGGTGTTGCTAAAGGGCATTATGTGTGGGTTGAAAAGGGTACTAACTACCAAGGACCCAAAGCAATTTGGGTACCTAACAATACTTGACTTTTTTTGTAGGTATGCTTAAAGACAACTTCTACTCAATGGTATCTTGATAGCGGTTGTTCAAAGCATATGACGGGCGACATCAACAAATTTTCAAGTCTATCACTTAAGGCCAAAGGATACGTTACTTACGGTGATGATAATAAAGGAAAGATTCTTGGAGTTGGAACCGTTGGTGCACCTCCTCATACAATCATCGAAGACGTCCTTTATGTGGAAGGCCTTAAACACAACCTTCTTAGCATAAGTCAATTGTGTGACAAAGGGTTCCGAATCAAATTCACAAAGGAGTAATGCTTGATAGAACATGAAGTCACCCATGACCTCTTGCTAAAAGGTAAAAGATTTAATAACATTTTCATGATTTCTTTTGATGACTCTTCCTTGAAGGTAAAGTGCTTAATGGCAAACAACAACGAGGCATGGCTTTGGCATAAGAGGTTTGCTCACATTCACATGGAGCATCTAAACAAACTAATAAAGCATGAACTAGTTGTTGGTCTTCCGAAGATAAAGTTCATCAAAGACAAGTTATGTGATGCTTGCCAAAAAGGAAAGAAACCCAAAACATCCTTCAAATCCAAGAAAGTGATATCTACTTCAAGACCACTACAATTGTTACATATGGATCTTTTCGGTCCATCAAGAACAAAAAGCTTCGGAGGTAACATTTATGCTTTAGTTATTGTTGATGATTTCTCTCGATACACATGGACATTATTTTTAGTGCAGAAAAGTGATGCCTTCAAAGCATTCAAGAAGTATGCAAAGCAAATTCAAAACGAGAAGTCACTCACAATAGTCTCCATTAGAAGCGACCATGGTGGAGAATTCCAAAACTCATCCTTTGAAGATTTTTGTGAAGAGCATGGAATCTCTCACAACTTTTCTGCACCAAGGACTCCTCAACAAAACGGTGTCGTAGAAAGGAAGAATAGGGCATTAGTGGAACTTGCAAGAACAATGCTTAGCGACTCAAATCTTCCTAAATATTTTTGGGCGGATGCGGTTAGCACAGCTTGTTTTATGAGCAACCGTGTCAATATTCGACCAATTCTCAAGAAGACTCCGTATGAGTTGTTCAAGGGTAGGAAACCAAACATATCTTTTTTCCACATATTCGGATGCAAATGCTTCGTTCTCAACAACGGCAAGGACAATCTTGGTAAGTTTGATGAGAAGTCCAACGAAGGTATATTTCTTGGTTATTCTCTCTCAAGTAGAGCTTTTAGAATTTTCAATAAAAGAACACTTACTATTGAAGAATCTATTCATGTTTCGTTTGATGAGACTAACCCCTCGAAAAAGGATAATATTATTGTGGATGATGATGATGATGTAGTAGATATATCACAACAACAAAAGGAGACATCAAAAGACCAAGCAATATCACAAGAAGATGACTCACCAATTATTGAAGAACATCAAGATCTTCCGAAAGAATGGAGAACTCATAGAGATCACTCGATAGATAAAGTTATTGGTGATATTAGCCAAGGCGTTACAACTCGACTAAATCTCAAGGATGCTTGTCTCAACATGGCATTCATATCTCAAATTGAACCAACCAAAATCGATGAAGCCTTAGGCGACGATCAATGGATAGTAGCTATGCAAGAAGAACTTAACCAATTCGAAAGGAATCAAGTTTGGATTCTTGTACCAAGACCGGACAACAAACACATCATAGGAACAAGATGGGTGTTCAAAAACAAACTTGACGAGAATGGAATCATAGTTCGTAACAAAGCAAGATTGGTCGCACAAGGCTACAACCAAGAAGAAGGAATTGAATTTGATGAAATGTTTGCTCCGGTAGCAAGGTTAGAAGCAATCAGATTATTACTTGCTTACGCTTGTTCCATGAATTTTTAGTTATACCAGATGGATGTCAAAAGCGCTTTCCTGAATGGTTACATCAATGAAGAAGTCTACGCCAAACAACCTTCGGGCTTTGAAGACTTCAAGAATCCCTCTCATGTCTACAAGTTGAAGAAAGCTCTTTATGGCTTAAAGCAAGCACCAAGGGCATGGTATGATCGTCTTAGCAACTTCCTATGTGAGAAGGGTTTTACAAAAGGAAAGGTTGACAAGACTTTGTTCATCAAGAATTTCAAGGGCAACACCTTACTAGTTCAAGTCTATGTCGACGACATCATCTTCGGATCAACAAACAAAGACCTTTGCGAAGAATTCTCTCTTATGATGCAAGAAGAATTCGAGATGTCCATGATGGTAAAGATGAACTACTTCCTTGGATTACAAATCAAGCAAATAAAGGATGGCATCTTCATTAACCAATCCAAGTACTGCAAGGAATTATTGAAAAGATTCGATATAGACAGTTGCAAAGTAATGTCTACTCCAATGGGATCCGGAATGTACGTTGATCAAGATATATTCGGCATTTCAATTGATATTACAAAGTATCGAGGTATGATCGGTTCACTATTATATTTGACGGCAAGTCGTCCTGACATTATGTTTAGTGTTTGTTTGTGTGCCCGCTTTCAAGCTAATCCGAAGGAATCACATCTCACCGCCGTGAAGAGGATCATGAAGTATCTCAAAGGAACAACGCACGTCGGACTATGGTATCCAAAAGGTAGCACATGTTCTTTAATTGGTTATTCTGGCGCTGATTATGCAGGATGTAAGACCGATAGAAAGAGTATAAGTGGTACTTGTCACATTCTCGGGAATGCACTAGTGTCGTGGGCATGTAAGAAGCAAGCATGCGTTGCACTTAGCATGGTCGAAGTGGAGTACATCGCAGCAGGAAGTTGTTCCCAAATCTTGTGGCTTAAACAACAACTCCTCGATTTCAGTATAGACCTTGGTTGTATCCCTCTCCGATGTGACAACACAAGTGCCATCAATATCACGAAGAACCCGATCATGCATTCAAGAACAAAGCATATAGATATCCGACATCACTTCCTTTGAGATCATGTTCTAAACGGAGATGTAGATGTTACGTTCGTGGATACACACAATCAACTCACCGATATATTCACTAAACCATTGGCTAAGGAGCAATTTTTCAAGATTCGACGAGAACTTGGTATTCTCAATGAAGGTGACCTCTAACCCTATCTTTAAAATTGCTTGTTGTATGTTTTTGTTGCATAATATGTGTTTTTTTCACCTTGTGTTACAAAAGGCTAGCACTCATTTTTCGCCGTTTTTGATCTTTCACTCTTTCGGTTATCCGAAAAACATCGTTTTTAAAATAATTTTTGATCAAAAGTTGCGTTATGATATTTGCTAACATTTTGTAAAAAAAAATTGTTAAAAATATTTCCCGACATAGCCCCAAAACTGCTGCTGTCCTTTTAAAATTTTTGCCCGTTAACCGGTTAACGCATCCCAGACAGCAGTCCTGGGTCACGTGTTGGACATATTTGTGGCTGTTTTGTTTTTTCTTCTTTTGTGTACTTTGTCATATGTATGTGAGTCAAATTTTTTTTAACACCTCTTTCAAACTCCTCATAAAGTTCTTCTCTCATGTTCACTCCCTATTAAACTCCACTACCTCATTTTCACTCTCTCTTCTCCAAAAACCATAACCACTCCATTAATACACCATTAAAACCCACTCCACTAAAACTCTTTTATAAACTCTACCCTCTCAACTTCACTCTCCATACACTCAAACCCTAATCCGAAAATACCTTCACACACCATAAACCCTAAGCTTCATCTTCTCTTCAATGGCTCCAAGAAAAGGAAAGGCTCCTGTGTCAGCATCAAAATCCAGCAGTGAAGAGGAAATGACCATGGAATCAACCAAGAAGCGGAGAATGGATTTTCGTGTCCGGGTTCGACATCTTCTTAAGGGTAAGTATGTGAATCTAAAATCCTTTAAAACTTTTAAGTTTCCGGCATTGTTAGAATATCAAGGAATGCTAGACTTTATTACTGATAATGGAAAAGTATATCCGGATTTGGTAAAATCCTTTATGAACAACATGTCTCTTAACTGTGATGATAAGGATAAACACCAACTGTTTGCTATTGTTAGAAACTGTGAAATTGGAGTTGACCTAGGTACTCTTGCTGCTTCATTGTCTATCCCATATTCGGGTGTTTTTCTCCAAAAAGGGGTAAACCATGATGAAGGAAAATGGGCCAACTATGACAAAATGGAATACTATTATCAGATTTGTCGGTTTCCAAAGGCAACCGTGGTATCCTGCCAACGTACCTCTTGGGTACTATGTTATGCTAAGAACTTATCTGTGGATGATCGGGTGCTACACTACATCATTTGTCATGTTTTGCTGCCCAAGGATTCCAACTTGTCTCAGATTAATGATTTGGAAATGCAAGTCCTATTTGCTGTCAAGAACAAGATTAGGGTGAACTGGCTTCCTGCTATGATGTATCATCTGAAGCAACAACTTGCTCTAAAGACGAGATTACCCTATCGCCGCCTCATTTCAAGAATCCTGGAAATTACCGATATAGAAATTGGTAGAGAGCCTTTTATTGCTATGACTACTACGGCTAATGAGATTAATGGAGTCATTATCATCAAAAACAGCGGCATAATTCAAAGCAATGATGGAACCTACAAGTATGACGACAGATCCTCCACCTCCATCCTACCTATTCCGGAAACCGGCATCACAAATGACTTTCTCTACTCAACCATCATGACAAACCACCATGAAACCATGCGTGCCTTCAAAAGCCTTCGGAACTTTATCTTAAGCTCCTGAAACCCCACCGAGTTTGTTGATGAGGATGAGGACGGTAGCGAAGAGGAGGAAGAAGATGATGAGGATGTGTCGGATGAGGAATGAGGACCATGTTTTCTTGTTGGTTTTTTACTATGCTTTAAGTCTAGTTTATGTTTTATTGTTTCAAACATAAGTCCTAAGTTTATTAGGCAATTTTGGTTTTCATGTACTAAGCTTTTCCGCATTATGTTCGCACTCGTATTAATTATGTTGAATTATGATTATGCTTCTATGTGTGTTTGCTTGCATGTCTTACTTGATGCGTCTTTCTATTTAATGCTTATATGGTGCTTTTCTTTTCATATCAATGCTTGTTGGTCTCTTCCTTTTTGCTAATGCCAAAGGGGGAGAAGACTTTGTTTCTCTAATGCCTCTCGATGCAGAATTTCTTTTGCTACTGCCGCTATTATTTAGGGGGAGTTGCTATCCTTAGGGGGAGGATCGTCTTAGAGAAACGTCGATCAAGCTCTCGCACTTTTTTTGGTTCTCATCATTAAAAAGGGGGAGAATGTAGAAGCACGCCTTCAACCTCGAAGATTTTGATGAAGACAACACGACTCATGCGCTTCATAATTGCAAAAAGTCAAGAGCTCTCAAACATGATCTAGCAACAAGCATCGGAATTGTGATCAAGCTTCTTTTGCTCATTCGGTTTATTTCAAGCTTGGACGCAAACGTTGAGGTACATCAAAACCCTTTACAAATTGATGTACACGTGTTCGATAAATCATTTCACATGTTATCATATTGCATACAATTTTTGAAATTTTTTTAAAAATGGTTTAACACTTTTAAAATTAAGAATTTTTCTGTTTTTAACAGAGTTAACCGGTTAACCGGTTAACGGCTTCAAATTTTAAAAGTCAGTGTTAACGTTGCTATACGTTAACCGGTTAACCATTTGGTTAACCGGTTAACACTGAAAGATTTTGAAAAATTAATTTCTTTGAAATTCAAATTATACCTTTTGATTATACCTCTTCAATTAAATTTTGTTTCATAATTTTTTCACACCTTTTTGAAAGGGTGTTTTGAATATTATATATTCTAAATTTTTTCAAATTCAAAAACACCTCCTAGAATTTTTTTATAAAAATCACTCAATCAAAATCACTCCTTTTTACATATATTTTCAAACTTTAAAAAGTGTTCATATTGTGATTCATAACATTTTCATATTCATCATTGAACACTTGTGTTGAAATTTATAAAATGGATTTTGATCAAAGGAGAAGATCAATTTATATTGATATCAAAACATTGTACTATTCTCAAAAATTACAAAGAATTAAAATAGATTTTCTATTGTGACTTGTGATCCAAGATTGTTGGACTCAAGGGATAGTGATTGCAAGAGGATTTTTCTTGCACACTAGGTTGTTTAGTTGTTTAGAAAGTAGGCCTCACCAATTGAAGGTGCGATAGGTTGTACATTTCTAAAAACTAGTGGAAAATCTCTTTCATGTTGGAAAGAGGACTGGATGTACCTTTGGACTGTGAAGGGAACCAGGATAATTTGTTGTGTCTCTTTTACTTTCTCGCTTTATCGCTTTCATCCCATAAACAAGTAAAAGAAAAACCCATCCATCAAAGAAATTAGTTGAAAAGTTTTATAACTCCTAATTCACCCCCCCCTCTTAGGCGTACTTTGAAACTACAGAATCCATGAAATGTCATGGCAAGTTCATGTGATGATGAGTATGCAAGGTGAATGCAAATGAAAATGAGAAATTAGGGTTTTATGTACATGTGAGATGCAAATGACTAAAACAGAAGAAATCAACATGATAAAAATATGAAATCAAGCTCAAACAAACCCTAATCCCATATTAGGTCACACCCCAAAGGAGAAGGTCAGAAGCCTAACCTATCAAAAGTTATGATTTTCCTAAGTTTTCTAGGGTTTTTGGGTGACTCAAAAGGAAAAATGCAAATCAAATTGAAAATGAAAGATAAACTCATGGGGAAAATGACCTATAATCTACATGCAATATGTAACACAATGCAAAAAGAATCAAGTTCAAACTCTTCTTGGTTAGGCAGAAATGATTTTTCAAAGTTAGGGTTTAAAAATGTGATTTTAATGACCCTTAATTCAAAGAAAATTGGGAAACTATGATCAAACCTAAAAAGAAATTTGTGTGAAGAGTTTGGAAATGTTTCTAAATGTATTGGAATGGTTCATGATTTTTTTGGTGATTTTTAGAAACCTAAATGCATTTTTAATTAATTAAAATACTTTAATTAATTAAAAATAACATTTAAATATTTTTAAAATACTTTTTAATGCAAAAAATAAAATAAAAATTATTTTTGGATTAAGAAAAATATTCAAAGTCAGAATGCAAAAGGAAATATTTTTGTGATGATTTTTGGTATTTTAAAATAAATATGCAAAAGAAATGAAAAGAAAATAAAATAAAATGAAATAAAATGAGAAGTCAGCGCATCTAATGGCTGAGATTTGAATAAAAAGGGTGGGAATTGACTTGGCGCGTCATCCAATGGTCCACATTCAAACTGACTAAATGATTTTAATTAAATTAATTAATCAAAAATTAACTTAAGTGATCTAATCTGGGTCGTACGCACGCTAACCTAATCAAGATCTAAGGGTGGGAAATCAATCTGGGCAACTAACCCTAATTAGGGTTTTAATGATTTTCAGGTGACCGGAGCTAGCTCCAGTCATCTTCTCCGGCCAATCAAAATTCCAACTTCTTCCCTAGGTCAAATTAAAAGCTCTAAAGCTCCAGAAATGATCGACTACCATCCCTTAACAAGAATCCATCATCAAACAACATTTATCATTCACAAAAATCATGATTCGAAGCAAAACGAAAAAAAATTCAAAACTTTCAGAAGTTCAATACATGCTTGTTTCTCAACCATTTTCGAAAATAAACATATCAGGGTGATCAGCTAATCATGTAGAATCATTTAGAAACATAAAACAAGAGTTCTGGAAAAAATGTTCATCATGGCTACCTGAGTTGAAGCTTTGCAATCTGGAGCTTTCTGACCTCTTCCTTTGTGCAAAATGCCTCCAATGATCCCTCTGATGCTTCTAGAAAGCTTGAATGGAGTTTAAATGGCCTTCTTTGTGATTTTCAATTCTGAGGGGTGAGAAATCGAGTTTGTGTTGTGGGGTGTTTTAGGCTATGGTGAGGGGTGCTTTGTGATCTATGGATGATTTTGAGTTGATTGGTGGAAAAATATTTGAAGTTTGAGGCTGGTGCAGGGAGATTCGAAGAAGTGAAGTTTTTTCAAGTTTTTGTGATTCTTCTTGTATGAGAGCTTTCAGGCTTGAATGTTGTGTTGTTTTAGGTCCATGAGGTTCACATAAGTCATGTTGATTCGTTCAGAGAGTTGGTGTGGCATAGTTTGATTGGTATGGGCCAAAATGCAAAAAGTCAAGGTTATGTGTACTTGAAGCATGGCACGGGTCAGAGGTATTTTCATGGGGTGTCTGGCCTCAGCTTGCATCAAGGATGGCCTTTGGATCAAAGTTATGCAGCTGGAAGGCTTGGATCATGAGGTGGCATAGTTTTTGCAACTTTCCCTCTTTGGTGTTTCTTGGATCACAAGCCATGAAAACCCTAGATTCAAAGTCCAATTTTGATCTTTTGAAGCTTCTTTGACATGTTGTAACATATTTGTGCACATAAGAGGTCATTAGAATGCTTGGCAAGTGAAATTGCAAAATTCCCTCTTTGGCATGAGCTTGAAAATTATGTGATTTTTGCCAACTTTTAAAGACCATATCTTGAGTTCTAGGATGAATCAATACATCTTCTTGTACTTTTTGAAAAGGGAAAGACCTAATCTACAACTTTCATGACCAAGAATTTTTCATTTGAAACATTTTTGGTCATGAAATAGGAGGTTGAAAAACCTTCCCAAAATGGAATGTTTGCATTTCAAGTCATTTCCAAAACCACTTCTAAGATCAAATAAAGATCATAGAACTTCAATTTGATGAAAATAACCCTTTGGTTCCATTGTTGGGGGCCTCAGATGCCCTGATTTTGACTTAACTTGCCCAAGAAGTTACCCAGTGATCAAATGACTTTCACAATGAATTTCTTCATCAAACTTGGTACACATGATCCTTATAACATATTAAGAACATTAGAAACAAGAATGACCAAAAATTTTGGAGTTAAGGCCTCTGAAACCAAAACCCTAATTTTGGCCATCTATGTAGTGAAAACCCTAGCTCTGCTTCCATGCCTTTGCCAATTCTTGTGATCCCTTGATTTTCATGAACTTTGGGGCATAATATGATCATAGAACACACATGGACCCTCTTGGAAAGCTTTTAGACCTTTGGGATGGCTCAGATGGATTCTTGGATTGCTTAGATCACAAACCCTAGATGCAAATGAATTTGAACTATGCAATGAAACAAAAATGCAATATGAGATGTAGTGCTTATGCTTATGCAAAAATGAAAGATCACAAGCCATGGTGTGATAAAAGGTGAGGGCAAATTTGGGGTGTTTACATCTTCCAGCAAAGGACCTATCTGAAAATCTGGGAAAGTGAAGCAACGGAGAGGAGGGTCATAAAACTGAAGACATGTGTGAATCATGCTCCTCTATGATGCATACAAGTCCATGATCATGTCCAGGATACCACTATAATGTTCTCTGAATAAGGGGACATGATCAGGAGTGATGAGAGCATGTATCTGCCTGATGCCTGCTAGAGGGTACTAAAAGAAATGGTAAGTGATGTTGCTCTTCCTGGTGGAGTTCATACTGACAATATGCTGATGAAGATAACTGGAGAAAATAACCAAAGCAGATTGCTGAAGAGGATGGCTGAAGCAGATAATTGAGCAGAAGAACGGTCAAAACCAAACCAAAGAAGATGCGGATACCCTGCAAAACAAATAGACAAATGTTAAAATGATGCAATATGATGTATGTTGAATGATATGCAAGGGTTTGTGATCAGGTGCTTGATTGTCAGTTGCTTTTGGTAGGGTCCATAAGTGTTCAAAATTCCGGATGAAGGTCTGAGAACTAGTAACCAGGTGGGGGACTCAAATAAAGAGTCACTTGTTTAGGGTTTCATAGAATCAGTCCATAACTAGTATAACCTTAAAACACTTCCAGTAACAGGGTATGTTGAGGCCAAGGTTTCCTACAAACCTGTAAACAACCCAACCCACTCACAGGTATTGTTCTAGAACAAGGATCCTCAGGCTCGAATCTATTATGAGAAGTGTAAACACTTCTAACCCGGAGGTACAGTGTTTACCCTAATCATAAAGGATCCTCCTCTAATTCACCTCAAATGCTAAAGGTCATCTAAAAAGGTTATCCAGACTTAGCAGGCTTCCCAGATAGCCCTAGCACTACAGAAATCTGTAGCACATAGTTCTCAAGAAGAAACCCATGTCTGAACCATGTTTCATATTCCCGCACCAGACCGAAATGGAATGGGAAAGAATATGAAGCCACTCTAATCCTATGTCTGTCACTCAGGCCTTTGTGTTGGACCTTTCTCACTGGAATACCCCTCCCACCAAAACAAACCAGAAAATCCAACACATGATATGATCATAGTAAATGAAATGCATAAAACAGTAAATGAAAGCGGTAAAGTCAATGCAGTAAATAAAGCTGTACAGAAAGCAATAAATAAAGCAAAAAGCATACATAGCACATAGCACCCCCAATAAACACAAACAAACAAGCGCTGGGAGAAACCCACAAGAGAACCAGGAGCCCTGGTTGCAAAGTCCCCAGCAGAGTCGCCAAGCTGTCGCTCCCCGGACTCTTGTCTCGATGCAAACGTGAACGGTCGGCGATGTTGGAGGTTGAGGTTGAATAGAGTCGCCAGCTAGACATTTTTATCCCGAAGGAAAGGCAATGCTGCATAAACCTGGAAGGGTATGGATAAGACGGTTGCGAACCAGAGAGACTGAGAAAGGGGGTTGGTTACGACCTGGAAAGGTATTAACACCCAGATCGTCCGTCGTACTCGATGGGATCCATGCTTACTTGATTGTGGTTAAAAAGGGGGAGTGTTTGTGCTGGCTGTGCATAAAAAGCTAGGGGAAAAAGATGTACAAAGTGTCAACGCAAAAAGAAAAGGATGAAATGCTCAAGACTGAGGCTTAGAAAAGAAAGCTGAAAGAGGGGGATGACAAGGAGACTTTTGTTCGATAACTGTTAAGTTATGCCTACGTATCCTCTCGTGCAATGAGGAAGTTAGAACACCTTAGTTCGACTCAAAGAGACTGGATGATTTTGTTGTGAACTGCTTACTTGTTTATGCTCAAGTGTGTGTCTCGTCTGGCTCGAGTGCTAACTATCTTGCATTAGACGGAAGAAGCGAGTTCTCGTTTTCAGAGTGAGAGTGATGAGAAAAGAATCCCGGAGGAGACGATTATTGTTTGTTTTTGTGTTTTTCAGTTTTTTTATTGTTTTTGGTATTTTGCATAGGATACTGAGCTTAAGCCTTAATCAAGGGTCGTAAACTCATTATATCACCCCTGACTAGGGATAATGAATCTACTTAAGTGTGAGATGAATATCCCAACTTAATTACCCTAATGATACAGGATTAAGATCATTAACCTACTTGTAATTATCAAGTGTTTTTGGGTTTTTGTTTAGTGTTAAGTAATGAGTTTAATCTCTAATCAGGGATTAGTGAACTCATTACACCATCCTAAGAGAAGGATGATAGATGAGTACACTTAAGCTGAGGAAGACTCCTCAACTTAATCCATGGTCAGGGATTAAATTCATTATATAACAAGCCTTTATTAAGTGGATTTTAATTAAAGGGTGAGATTAATAAGTGAGTTTTAAGTTTGTAAGACTAGCTTGAGGGGGACTTGTCCATTGAACACTAGGGTTAGTCCCTCTTAACCATAAGGAAGAGATGTAACCCTAATATAAGGCCCATGTTACAAGCTTAAGTCTTAATCATTATTAGGTGTTTTAATTAAGAGGTGTAAACAAGTTAAAGGTCTAACACGAAGGATTAAAGTTATGCACTCCATCCTAAGATAAGGATACATGCATAACCCTAATTCAAAGTCCTAAAGCTTTAAGTGTTTAGCCTCTGATTATGAGATGAGAAGAGAGAATCAAGGAGACTCAAAGGTAAAAGGATTAGGGGAGACTATTTACAACCCTAAAATTATCATGCTTGGATGTTCCTATGGTTTGTGAGGCTTAAAGATAAGGATCTTCAGGAGGCCACCAAGGAAAAGAAGCAGATGAAAAGAGAAGGAGAAAGAAGAATATGTTACTTACTTCCTGGAGAAGATAAGTAACCTAAAAGAAAGTAAGTAAGAATGAGAGAGCACTAGTGAAGCAAGTTCACTTCAAATACAAGCAAATAATGCATATGAAGAGATGAGAAGAGGTGGGATGTGAAGGAAAATCCACATCCTAAACAACTTACCATAAGCCCTTGAAATGTTAGTGTGAGATGCATAAGATGCAAAGCAAAAAAAAGAAGAAATAAAGCAAATGGAAGTGCAATGACCAAAACCAGAAGTGTAAACATGATGTAAGTGTGTTATGAGATGATGCAAAGGCATACATGATGCATATGAATGATCATACAAAGGATGGGATGCAAAGGAAGCATGTTAGAAGCTTTAAAACACATGGATGAACATGGAATGTAATGAATGCAAAGCATACCAAATGAATGAAGAAATGATCAAGAAATGTTCTTACATGTCCTAAGATGTCTAAGATGATATACAAATGAATTGAATGTCATGGCAAGATCATATGATTGAGATATGCAAAGATGAATGCAAATGAACATGAGATATTAGGGTTTTATGAAAGTATGAGATGCAAATGGCCAAAACAGAAGCATACATCATGGAAAAAATTTGAAATTGAACTGAAACAAACCCTAAACATATACAAGATCACTCCCCAAAGGTGGAGGTCAAAAGCTAAACCTAGAGAAAGTTATGAATTTCCTAAGTTAACTAGGATTTTTGGGTGATTCTAAAGGAAAAATGCTAAACAATTTGAAAATGCAATGAATAATTATGAGATAAATAACCTTGATACTAGATGCAATTTGTGAAAGAATGCAAAAAGAACCAAGTTCAAACTCATCATGGTTGATCAGAAATGATTTTTTCAAGTCAGGGTTAAAAAATGTGAAATTTATGAACCCTAATTCAAAGATAATTGTGAAAACATGATCAAACCTAAAACGAAATTTGTATGGTGAGTTTGTAAATTGTTCTAAATGCCTAAGAATGCTTCATGAATTTTTTGGTGATTTTTAGAAACCTAAATGTATTTTTAATTAATTAAAATCAATTAATTAATTAAATAAAACATTTAATTGATTTAAAAATCATTTTTTAATGCAAAAATTAAAAATAATTTTTTTTAGTTAATAAAAATATTTGAAGTGAAAATGCAGAAAATGAGATTTTTAAAAGTATTTTTTGCTATTTTTAATAAATGGATGAAAAGAAAATATGAAAAATAAAAATAAAAATGAAAGTATGCAAGATCTAAGGCTCAGATTCAAACATGGGGTGATTGCGCGCATTTTTGGGTGGCTGGGATTGAATCTGATTAATTAATTTAATTAAACCTAATTAAAACTAATTAAAAGAAATTAGGACTAATGAACTAATCTGATTCGTGCAATCACCTAAGCTAATCAAGATCTAAGGGTCCATATGCAATCTGGACACTAAACCCTAATTAAACCCTAATAACCTTCAGGCGACCGGAACAGTGCTTCAGTCGTCTTCTCCGGTCACCCCAACACTCAACTTCTTCCCTAGGCAAAATCAAGACCTCTAAACCACCCAGAAATGATCCCCAAGCAAAATGCAACTCAAATCAATCATTAAACAACATTCATATCACACAATCAGAGAGAATCAAACCAAAACATATTCATGGACAAATTTTTCAGAAGCTCGTGAAATGCTCATTTCTTAATCATTTTCAAATCTAAAAGCATCAGTGTGATCCCCATAACATATATTTTCATTTTATAACAAGAAATTGAAGTTTGGAAAGATTTTGTTCTTGAGGTTACCTGAGTTGGTGAACTGCAAATATGAACTTTCAGAGCTCCTCCCTTGTGCAAAAAGCTCCCTCTGGTCCCCCTTGAGTAAATGAAGTGCTTAGATGGAGCTTAGATGGCTTGGTTTGTGTGTTTTAGTTCTAGTGTAGCAGAAATGGAGGTTTGTGTTTGTGATGTTTCAGGCCATTTTGAGGGTTGGGTTTTGTTCTATGGATGAAGTGTGACTTGTTGGTGAAAGAATTTTTGAGTTTTAATGGCTAGTTTGAGAGAATCGAAAATGAGAAGTTTTGAGTGATTTTATTGCAATATTATTATGGTGTCCTTCTGAGGCCTTGTGTGCTATGTTTAATGATCCTTGAGGCATGAATAAACAAATGCAATGAGTCAGAAAGACTGCATAGCACTATGGGAATGGTATGGAGCAATTGGCCAAAAAGTCAATAGTTGGTAAACTTGGAGCATGGGCCATGGCAGGGGCGATTTGAGGGCTACTCTGGTCTCATCCAGCTTCAAGGAGAGCCATGTGATTGTTTAAAGTGATCTGAGATGATTGAATGGTGAGATTGAAGTGTTTTTACAATTTGACAACTTTGTTCATTTTGAGACATTTGGTCATGGAAATGGCTTGCTCAATGTTGAATCTTGGTCATGGCATGCTGTATGATGTTGCTATGATGCATTGAAGTGGATTAGAGGTCACACAAAATCTTAAAAATCAGTTTTGCACAATTGCCTCTTTTGGTCACACTTGAAAATTACAAGATTTTTGCCAACTTTGAAACATCATATATTGAGTTCTAGGATGAATCAAGAGGAGTTTTTATACTTTTTGAAAATGGGAAGATCCAATCTATAACTTTCATGTTTGAAGATTTTTCATTTGAAGCATTTTTGATCAAGAAAGAGGAGGTTGAAAATCTTTCCCAAAATGGAAAGTTTTCATTACAAGTCATGTCCAAAAATGGAAAGTTTGCAAATGGCTTGAAATTCTTCAATCTTGTGAATTTCTAACCACTTCTAATATCAAATAAAGATCATAGAACCTAAAATTGATGAAGATGACCCTTTGGTACCATTAGTGGTGGCCTCAGATGCCCTGATTCTGACTTTTCTTGCACAATAAGTTACCAGTTGATCAGATGCCTTCCACAATGAATTTCTTCATCAAATTTGGTACACGTGCTCCTTATAACATATTAAGACCATTAGAATCAAGGATGACCAAAAAAATTGAGGTTAAGGGCCTCAAACCCAAAACCCTAATTTTAGATCATTTGTGCAGAAAACCCTAGCCTGCCTGGACCTCTGAGCAATCCTTTGTGATTTTGTGACTTCAGAGACTTCTTTGGGATGTAATAAGATCATAGACCACTCATGGACCCTCTTGGCATGCTTTAAGACCATTGGGATAGCTCAGATCACTTCTTGGATTCTCCTGATCACAAACCCTAAATGCAGTTATGCAGATGAAACAAATATGCAATGTGAGATGAAATGAGATGTTTATGCAAATGCAATATGAAAAGATCACAAGCCATGGTGTGAGAAAAAGTGAGGGCAAATTTGGGGTGTTTACACACTATGGGATTTGTATGGTTCATTTGGCAAAAAAGTCAAATTTTGTGTACTTGAGGCATGGGCCATGGAAGAGTCAATTTGAGGGCTTGAACTGCTTCAGCTGGCTTCAAGGAGAGCCCTAGGATCAATTGTTATGAGTTTTGAGGCTTGGATCATGAGTTTGCATAGGTTTTGCAATTTTGCAACTTTGTGATTTCTTGAGAAACAAGACATGAAATCCCTTGGTTCAAAGCCCAAATCTGATCTTGAGATGTTGTTTGATCATGCCATGATGCATTTGAGTGGATTAGAAGTCACATAGAGGCCTGAAATTCAATTTTTCACATTTCCCTCTTTGACCTAAACTTGAAAATTACAAGATTTTTCCCAACTTTGACTTGCCATATCTTGAGTTCTAGGATGAATCAAGAGTAGTTCTTGTACGTTTTGAAAATGGGAATATCCAATCTACAACTTTCATGTTTAATAAAAATTTCATTTGAAGCTTTTTTTATCAAGAAAGAGGAGGTTGAAAATCTTTCCACAAATGGAAAGTTTGCATTTCAAGTAATGTCCATTTTTGGCAACTTTTGACTTGGCTCAAAATTCTTCAATCTTGTGATCATCCAACCTCTCCTAAGACCAAATAAAGGTCATAGGATTTCAAAATGATAGAAATGAACCTTTGGAACCCTTGGTTGAGGCCTCAGATGCCCTAATCCTGACTTTTCTTGCACAACAAGTTACAGCTTGATCAAATGACTTCCTCATTGAATTTTTGCATCAAACTTCATATATAAGCTCCCTATATCATATAAAGGCAAATGGAATCAAGAATGACCAAACGTTTTGGGTGTAAGGGCCACAAACCCAAAACCCTAATTTTTCAAGTCATCTATGTAGGAGCTTCAAGCTTTCCTGGATAGCTCTGCAATCCCTTTAGATTTCTTGACTTCAAAGAAACCTTGGGGGTATAAAACAACCATAGAACACTCAAGGACCCTATTGGCATGCTTCAAGGCCTCTGAGATTGCTCAAATCACTTCTTGGGTTCACCTGATCACAAACCCTAGTTATGCAGCTATGCAGTGAGTTGCTAAAGGATAATTATGCAATGTGAAATGTAATGATATGCAATGAAAATATGTGTGATAATAAGATAATGCATGAGAAAGTGAGAGGGAAAATTTGGGGTGTTTACAGCTGCCCCTATTCAAGCATGAGTTAGCTGTGCAGGATGTAAGCGCCAGGCTTAGCAGGCAAACAAGATAACTTGTGGTTGAATACCAATACAATCCAAAATTTGCGCTCTCTGGTATAAGAAGAAAAGGGATATAAATTGTTATTCACAAAACAAGACGATGTAGAGTGAACATCAAATGATAGCGATGAAGGACGAACATCGAGCAGAGGACGATTGCTAGGGGTTAAAAAGTGAGAAATGCACTGACAGGGACGTCCATCAGGCTAAAAGAATCCACGACGGGGACGACCATCGGGTAAAGAATAAATGAAATAATGATGAGGGACGGTCATCATAAGGTGAAGGATGATCACCTAGCAGGGGACGACTGTTGAAAACATCACGACATAGGACGAATGTCGGATAGAAAGATCAACGATTGGGACGGCCATCGAATAAATGATGAGAGACGGTCATCATAAGGTGAAGAACGATCACCTAGCAGGGTACTGCTGCTGAAAATATCACGACATAGGACGAATGTCGGATAGAAAGATCAACAATGGGGACTGTAACACGGTGGGAGAACTGACTTTAGTTAAATGTTGCGGATAGCAAGAGTCGCCACCGACTTTTATTTTATCCAAAAGGAAAGGGCATAAAAGAACAGGAAAGACCTTAAAAAGATTTTGAGTTCGGGGGGTAGGTTATGTAAAGGGAAGGTGTTAGCACCCTTTACATCCATGGTTATCCATGGGCTCTTAGTTACTTAGCTCACTTTAAATTGTTTTGAGAAGTGTAGTGTGTGATTAAAAATTTTCTTAAGTACTTTATGATGATCCCTGTACGAATATATATAAAGACTTTGTTTTGGAAAATTGTTTGAAAATGTGAAGTGTTTATGAAATGTTTTTGAATGAGTGAGCAAGTACTTAAGAAAAACCTACCCTAATTTGAATCTTTATTGTTCTTAAACGTTCTTTCAATGGTAAGACTATCCCTATTATTAAGGAATAGGTAGTCATTACCTTGGATGTTGTAAGGGACATGTGAAGGGACATCTGTGTTTAGGCAACTGTAAGGTGTCTTAGCAATACGAAGGGACTTATCATCTTTTATTCGAAAGGGACAAGATCATTTACGAAGGCAACATCGAAGGGACTTGATCTTATAATTTTAAAGGGACTTGATGATATTAATGAAGAAGGGACTTTGCTTTTAGACACCTTACTTGACCTTTTGGTTTAGGCAACATGAGGGATAACCCTTAGGAAGTGAGATGGCGATCAAAGATCGACTTACGTGTGTGCGTGTATAAGTTCATATATTTATCTTATAATTAGTGATCTAAATTAATTTTAAAATACAAACATGTTATCACTCCCTATTTTACTAACCATAGCAATATATTTATAAATAAATAAACGATAAAATACTACGACTATTACAACGCTTTTACAGTTACATCATAATAAAAGCAATTTAAATAATAATTATATAATAAAATAAACAATTAAATAAATGGTTAGTGGTAAAATAATTATAAGAAGAAAGGTTAGTAATAATATACAATATATACATATAAATCAATTAAGTATTTTTAGATTTAAATAAATAATTTTAAAGAATTTTGTGATAAAAATAAAATAATAAAGATAATAATAATTATATACTAATTTATTTACAAAATAAAGCATAATTATTTATTTAATTATATACATTAGAAAAATTTATTAAATTTAATATTTAAATAAGATAATTAAAGTAACAAATTAAAAAAATTAAGGTTTTAGAAATTAGGGTTAGAATATTTAGAAAATAAATTAGGGTTTATGTATTTAAAATATTAATTAATTTATTTACAAATATTTTTTATAAAAAAAACATAAATTGTGAAATAAAGAAAATTATTGTTTTTTTTATTTGTTAAAGAAAGAATTTGAATAATATTAACAATGTTAATCATATTTAGATAATATTAATATAATTAGTTATATATATTAAAATATAAAATAATTAGTGAAACAAAAAAATAATAATGAACAAAACTCACCTGCTGGAGCCTGGGGTCGAACCCAGGTCGCCCAGCATCCACCACCAGCGTTCCACCAACTGGGTTGCGTGTGCAGCGTGACTATTGAATGACCCATAATAATAATATAATAAACTTGTTAACAAATGAACTTTTAAACAAAAAAAGAACGACCAAGGGATCGAACCCTGGTCCTTGGCCTCAAACGCTTATGTCCAAAACCAACTGAGCCACGCGCTCGTTTTTGAAGTATAACGCAAACAAATTCATAATAAAATAAGCCCAGTTTTCAAATTATATTTTCGCGCGCAGTCAACTTCATCTTCTACCTCCTGACCTTCGCATTTACCTGCGAATTCTTCCACGAATTTTCCTGCGTGCTAATCCCTGCCAATTCTCAAACATCATGAAAACAGTGAAATTTCCCAAAATTAAACACACCAAAAGAATCAAAATATCATTTACAACTCAACCACGTCCTTAGAATTGATTTATATTTGCTCAATCATTAAACCCTAAAAGTGGCCGAAAACCCTAACAATGGTGATTCTTCAAACCTGTACCAAAAATCAAATTAACTTGCCCAGAAACAATCATAAGCTTATTATAAACACAAAACAATGATCAAATTCAATTTATATTGCACAAATATATGAGAACGAGAAATTCATAAAAGTGTTAGAAGTTTGATTCGGTTTGAGCCATTCATGAGGTTTGGGATGCATATGATTATTGATACATGATCAGTGATGTTCAAGGATCCTTCTTATGTTCTTAAAATACCTTAAAATGCTTTGTAATGAGAAAACCGAATTTGAGTTTTGAATGATTTTTGTGAAGTTTGAATATGGTGTAAGAGGCTCTGAATTCGTGGCTTTGAGGCTGCTAAATGTTGTTTATATATGAGTCAATCAAATTAGGTCAAGAGCTTTCACAAACTTGTGGATATTTGATCTTTGGGAGATTGAAAAAGATTTGTTCTTAAAACTTGAAATATCTTGATCTAGCCTTGTTATTTTAGTATGATCTTCATTATTCTTGTATCAATCAAGTCCAAATATGATTTAAGACTTTCTAGAAACCAAATCAAATCAAATATCCATTATTTTATATTTTATTTTAATTTAAAATGATTTTTAACATAAAAAATCATAATAAATAAAAATAAAATGAATAAAATTATGAATAAATAAATTTAATTTCGTGCATGATGTCATGGAAGTATTTGGATCACAAAAAAGCAAGCCCATTTGGTGAATTATGGTTTTAAGACCCCATTTACTTCATAAACCTCTCAAAAATTTCCCAACTTTGCAAGGGAACAAATCCTTCAATTTTAATGCTATGAAAGTGTTCTTGGACATTTTGGAAAGCTTAAAGAGTCCTCTAACCAACCTCTTTGGTCTCATGTCCATATCTTTTACCATTCTCAAGTTATGCTCTTTTGAAGTTGTTGACTTTTTGTTGACTTTTAAAAGGACCTATAATGTCTTAGCTCATACCTTCCAAATGAAGCATTTTTGGGCTTGGATTGTGATACACAAAGTTGTAGAGAATTCAATTTCCTTCAAAATGAGATTTGGATGGAAAATGTTTGATGAAGCATGTGAAAGTTATGGCTGGTCAAAGTTCAGTTGATTTTTCCTGTGAAAACCCTAATTTAGAAACTCCTGATTCTTGATGATCTGAAATCTCCTTGATGAATCATGATCAACCCTTGATCAAATGATGATTTTTACTTCATATACTTGATGTTGGCAAAAAATCATGAAGTTTGACTTTAGTTTGACCACAGTTGACCTCAGTTTGACCTTTTAACTGCTTTGACTGATTTTAACCTATCTGATCATCTGACTGAGCAAATCTTTTGGGAAAGTCTTGAAACTTGACATGGTGATTCTTGAACACATATAGGATGTTATGAAGCTCACTTGAAATCTTGGAAGTCCATTTAGCCTGATGAAAGTCAAAACCCTAGTTTAAGATGCATTGCTTAGGAGAATGCCTTGTCTGAGGGATTTGTCAAACTTTCTGACTAATTGTGAATCTTGTGAACCTTGTGAACCTCATGAGATGTCTTGTGAACCTTGTGAACCTTGTGAGCCTCTTGGGACACAATGTATGGTCTTGTGGAGGGCAAATTTTGGGGTGCAACAGCTGCCCCTGTTCAATTTTCTGAAACCTGAGGGGTTAGATTGGTATATGTGCCAGTCGTGACCTGGAAGGTTGAAGGGGATTGAACACAAAAGCCCAAAAATTTGCACTTGCCGGTGCGTAAAGTAACACTGATGTTTAATTGTATATGTTTGAGTGGGCTTAAAGATGCCACTTGGAAGAACTGGAGATGGGCTTAGAGATGCCATCTAAAGTATCAGGGTGTGATGATGTTTTTATGTTGATTCTGGATATCAGTACTAGGTGTTTGTATAGGCCATCTCTGAATCATTTATGCAACATAGTTTGAATTGTTGAGTGGACCATCAGAAATAAATCTTCGTGATGATTATCTCTTCTGGAAATATCTTGGATTAGGGAATGGATCTTCGTATAGACCGTTTGCCTACTCTCCAAGGTCAAAAGAATGTTAGGATTAGTTCTTCTGAAAAATATCTTGAACCAGGGAATGGATCTTTGTACAAACCGTTTGCCTGCTATTCAAGGGCCAATAGATTAAGTCTTCTGAAAATATCTTGAACCAGGGAATGGATCTTTGTACAGACAGTTTGCCTGCTATTCAAGACCAGATAGATGAAATCTTCTGGAAATATCCTGGATTAGGGAATGGATCTTCTTACAGACCGTTTGCCTACTCTCCAAGGTGTTGCACCCCAAAATTTGCCCTCACAATACAAGATTTTGTGTGCTAAGAAGGTTCACAAGTTTCCCAATGTTTACAAGACCTTTCATGAGGTTCATGAAGTCTACAAGTCACTTTATGAAGGTTCACAAGGTTCACAAGTTTCCCAATGTTTACAAGACCTTTCATGAGGTTCATGAAGTCTACAAGTCACTTTATGAAGGTTCACAAGGTTCACAAGTTTCCCAATGCTTTCAAGACCTTTCATGAGGTTCATGAAGTCTACAAGTTACTTTATGAAGGTTCACAAGGTTCACAAGATTCATAATGCTTACAAAACCTTTCATGAGGTTCATGAAGTCTACAAGTCACTTTATGAGGTTCACAAGGTTCACAAGGTTCACAATACCTCCCATGAGGTTCACAAGACATTTTATGATGGTTCACAAGGTTCACAATACCTCCCATGAGGTTCACAAGACATTTTATGATGGTTCACAAGGTTCACAAAATTCACAATTGGTCAGAAGAGTTGACAATTCCCTCAGACAATGCACCTCCTAAGCAGTGCATCCAAAACTAGGGTTTTGACTTTAATCAGGCTAAATGGAGTTCCAAGACTTCAAGTGAGCTTCATAACATCTTATATGTGTGTAAGAACCCCCATGACAAGTTTCAAGACTTTTCTCAAAAGTTTGCTCAGTCAGATGATCAGATAAGTCAAAATCAGTCAATGCAGTTAAAAAGTCAAACTGAGGTCAACTGTGGTCAAACCAAAGTCAAACTTCATGATTTTTTGCCAACATCAAGTATATGAAGTAAAATTCATCATTTGATCAAGGGTTGATCATGATTCATCAAGGAGATTCCAGATCATCAATAATCAGGAGTTTCTAAATTAGGGTTTCCTCAGTAAAAGTCAACTGAACTTTGACCAGCCATAACTTTCACATACTTCATCACCAAGTCTCCACTCAAATCTCATTTTGAAGGAAATTGAATTCTCTACAACTTTGTGTCTCACAAGCCAATCCCAAAAATGCTTCATTTGGAAGGTATGAGCTAAGACATTATAGGTCCTTTTGAAAGTCAACAAAAAGTCAACAACTTCAAAAGGGCATAACTTAAGATTGGTAAATGATATGGACATGAAACCAGTGGGGTTGTTTAGAGGACTCTTCAAGCTTTCCAAAATGTCCAAGAACACCCTCATAGCATTAAAATTGAAGGATATGTGCCCTTGCAAAGTTGGGAAATTTTGAGTTGGTTTATGATGAAAAAGGGGGTCTAAAACCAATTTCTTCCAAATGGGCTTGCCAAATGATGACCCAATCCATACATTGACTTCATGAACGACCCAAACCATTAAAAATCAGAATTTTTATTATTTTATTTTTATTTATTTTGATTTAATTCATTAAAAATCATTTTAAATAAAAATAAAATATGAAAATGTAATATTTGATGGAGATTGAGTTTCTAGAAGATCTTAAATGATGATTGGAATTGAAGAGGAATGAAATCACAAGATTGGTCCAAAAATAGTAAGCCTTCATACAAGAATATTGGATTTTTAAGGCATGATCAATTTGAATCTTTTCATATCAAAATTTCCACACAACCATTCAATGTTATGACCTAAATTCATTTACCTATAAGTACTAAACACAACTCAATCACCAAGAAAAAAAAAATTCTGCCTCCCAAGAGTAAGTTTCATAAACCAAAAAACCTCTCAAAAACTCACATTCGGTTTCAATCTTCCAGGACATTTGAAGGTAATTTGAGAACACAGCCATGATCCTTGGACCTCATTGAGTGGAAACCAACACTTATTTGCATCCAAAACATTCCATAATGCATGAACCGAATCATCCATGTGCTTCATATATTTTTTTCGAATCATCATATTTACTTATTGATAATGAATTTTAATGATATATTGATGTTTGTTATTGGCTATAGATGAAGTCTGGATAGTTTGGTGAAGAGTTATGGCCGAATCATGAGTATACCATGTTTAGGGTTTAAAGCTCTAAATTTGGGTTCTTCAATTTACACAATATAAATGAATTTGGTTGACATGATTGGATTGTACAGGTTGCAAGGAAGTTAAAGATGTTTTTAATTTGATAAAATTGTGCTGTTTGAATAGTGTTTGATGTTCGCAGGTTGTATTGGTAGGAATAATCGCAGGAAAAGTTGTAGATAAATTCGCAGGAAAACCTGCGAACCCAAGGTTGAAGATGAAGATCTTCGCGCGCTTCAGATTTTTGAATTTTGATTTGTATATTTATTGTGTTGTTTGTATATTATTTCATAGGATGATAAGTGGCCTGGTGGTTGGTACGCGCATGAAAGAAGCTAAGGACCCTGGTGGTATGGCATGGGTGTTGTCAAGCAAGGCATCCTGGGTTCAATCCCTGCCCCAGGTAAGTTTCAATTTTTTTTATTTATTTCATTGTTTTGTTAATTATATTGTTATATAATCATGTTTAGTATTTTTAGATAATTTTATAAAAAATAACATGTAAATGTTTTCTAATTCTAAACTTAGTTTTTATAATTATACATTTAAAATTAAAAACATGTATATAATAATAATTAGATTTATATTTTGTTGTATATAAAATTTAATTTATTTTTGCAAACTCTAATTTAATCATAATATCTTTTTAAAACCCTAATGCAATTTTATAAATTATTAAATCCTAATTATTTTCAAAACCCTAAAATATTTTTCTAAAAAAAACCTAATTGTAATTCTTGTTTATATTTTAATTAGTGAATAAAATTTTATTATAATCTTTAAATTTGTAAATATAATTGTATGATCATATCTTCATTCATGTATCTATCTTATTAAATTTTGTAAATATAATCATAATTGATCCTATTTTTATAATATGTAAATATGACCTACATTGTTTATAATTTAAAATTTTGTACATAAAATCTAAAAATTAAAATGTTTAATTTATTTTTTTTATAATATGTAAATATTCTATAATTGTTTATAATCTAGTTATGTATGTAAATAATTTTTTAATATACGATTTAAAAAAATAATTAAAACTTGTTAATTTAATATAATTTATTTTCATAATATGTTTATAATTAACTTAATTTTTATAGCATTTAAGACTTTATGATAATTAATTGTTTATATTTTCTTCTTAATCTTAAATAATAATTGTTCATAAAAATTTGATCTTGTAATTATTATGCTAATATTCTTATTTATTTTATCATTAATGCTATTTATTTTCATATCTATTTTTATTATTACTAACCCCATTTATAGATATTGTGATTTATTATTATTATTATTACTAACCCCATTAAATTTGATATTATTTTTATTTTCACTAACCCAATTATAATTATTTATTTATTTTGCTATTTATTTAAATTGCTTTTATTATTATTATTGTAATTGCTCCTGGATGTAATATTTTGTAATGTTTAAATATTTATTTTTATGCCATGGTTAGTAAAAATAGGGAGTGTAAACATGTATTCTATTTTAAAAATTGAATGTAGATCACTTTAATTATAAGATAAATTAAATTAAACACTCACATACATAAGTCGATTTTTAATCGCCATCTCACTTTCTAAGGCTATCCCTCAATGTTGCCTAATCATAAGGTCAAGTGGGGTGTATAAAGCAAGTCCCTTAAAAGAAAAATCATCAAGTCCCTAATGGTTGCCTTAAAGATCAAGTCCCTTTTCGAATAATGATGATAGTCCCTCCTAAATGCTTAATACACCTCACAGTTGCCTTCATAAACAGATGTCCCTCATATGTCCCTTACATCCAAGGTAATGACTACCTATTCCTTAATAATAGGGATAGTCTTACCATTTAAAGGATAAAGAACAGAAAGACTTAAACTTTAGGGTAGGTTCCTCATAGTTACTTGCTCACTATTTCAAAACAAATTTCAAACACTTTACAATTTTCAAACAATTTTCAAACACAAGTTTTTTACGCATCCGTACATGGATCATTATCAAACTCTTATGAAAATTTCTATTCACACACTTCACCTTTTCAAAAACAATTTAAAGTGAGCTAAGTAACTAAGAGCCCATGGATAACCATGGATGTAAAGGGTGCTAACACCTTCCCTTTACATAACCTACCCCCCGGACCCAAAAATCTTTTTTAAAAGGTCTTTCCTGTTCTTTTATGCCTTTCCTTTGGATAAAATAAAAGTCGGTGGCGACTCTTGCTATCCGCAACATAACTAAAGTCAGTTCTCCCACCGTGTTACACAAGGTCAAAAGAACGTCAGGATTAGTTCTTCTGAAAAATATTTTGAACTAGGGAATGGATCTTTGTATAGACCGTTTGCCTAATATTCAAGAGTAAATAGATTAAATCTTCTGAAAATATCTTGAACCAGGGAATGGATCTTTGTACAGACCGT
Source organism: Lathyrus aphaca (assembly GCA_963966055.1). NCBI lineage: Eukaryota > Viridiplantae > Streptophyta > Magnoliopsida > Fabales > Fabaceae > Lathyrus > Lathyrus aphaca. The sequence goes on along the minus strand of OZ014520.1, from coordinate 29,053,666 downwards.
TTTCCTGCTATTCAAGACCAGGTAGATAAAATCTTCTGGTAATATCCTAGATTAGGGAATGGATCTTTTTACAGACCGTTTGCCTACTCTCCGAGGACATTTTGAGTAATGTATAGATCATTTATGACCTGTTGTGGATTATTGATGTTGTTTTATCTGCATATAACCAACATGCAAAGAGAATATTATTTTATGCAATATGTATGCATGCATAGTATGATGCACCTAAGTAAATGTATTATGCATTTATGGATATGTTATGGTATGATGTAAATGATGTATGTATGAGTCATGCAGCCTGAAGCGTCTGGATATCTTTGTATAACAACTGCTGGCTAGGGAAAACAAATCCCGATTTGTTGCTGAAGAATATGAGGAACTTGTTCCCGTTTTGTTTGATAGTATAGTATTCATAACTTCCTGTCTTCGTTCGTCGTACTTTTATTGAAGGAATAAGTTCCTGAGTATCCCGACTGAGGATAAAAGAGATGGACATAAATTCAAGGGGAGATGTAACTCGAAGTATCTATAAAGATAGATTTGCTCTGCTAGAGATTTGTAGCTGTCTTGTGGGGATGAACCGGCGAAGCTTCGTTGAATTCCTTCCCTCGTTCGTCCTTAGTAAATACTATTACTGCATTTTTATGCATTTCTGGTAAACATCAATCATATTCAAGCATTTTATGCATTTCTGGTAAACATCAATCATATTCAAAAGCATACATACATTCAAACACAACCAATGGACGTTTCGCTTATGTAAATAGGGTAAAAGTAAATCTGGATTCAAAAATGAAATTTTATTTATATCACAAAGTGACCTATACATGGGCAAGTTGGTACAAGGAGACAAAAATCCTAGTAAGAGGAATTCGTCGTAAAATTTTTACAATACAAAGAAAATCAGCTATGTGGGAAATAATCCTATTGAGTTTCAATTCTACTATTGCCATTATCTTCAAGTATCTCATCTTCTGCTGTTGAGACGGAAACGATTGGATTGATCTTTATCTGTTCGAACTTGGGTTAAGTAACACAACTGGTTGGAGTTTACATGGGTGATCCAAACGAGACATAGTCATACGCTTTAATCCCTAACTTTTGCCTGGATTGCCCTTTTAGGTTTTCAATCCATCGGGATACCCTTTTTTGCCCAAGCCGCCTTTTCAGGTTTTCGACTTGCCGGGTGTACATTTTATATATATATATATATATCCCTAATTTTTGCCCGAACCCTTTTGGTTCGCCGGGATGCCCTTATTTTTGCCTAGGCCTGTCAACCTAGCGGGTCTCTTTTTACGCGTAGTATTCTTTAACTATGTCTGCGTTTATAGGCTGTGGGAAGTCTTCACCATCCATAGTAGTAAGCATCATGGCACCTCCTGAGAATACTGTTTTGACCACAAATGGCCCTTCATATGTAGGAGTCCACTTGCCCCTAGGATCACCTTGTGGTAGTATGATACACTTGATTACCAAGTCACCAGCCTGATATACCTTTGGCTTAACCTTCTTATTAAAAACCTTGATCATCCGTTTCTGGTACATCTGACCATGACAAACAGCTGTTAACCTCTTATCATCAATCAAATTTATCTGGTCAAGTCGAGTCTGAATCCACTCATCTTCATCCAAGCCTGCATCCTTCATGATTCTTAAGGAGGGTATCTGAACTTCAATGGGCAGAGCTGCTTCCATACCATAGACTAAGGAGAATGGGGTTGCCCCTGTTGAAGTACGTATTGTAGTGCGATAACCATGAAGAGCAAATGGTAACATCTCATGCCAATCCTTATAAGTAACAGTCATCTTCTGTAGAATCTTCTTAATGTTCTTATTAGCAGCTTCTACTGCCCCATTCATCTTCAGACGATACGGAGAAGAGTTGTGATGCTTAATCTTGAACTGCGTGCAGAGATCAGTAATCATAGTGTTATTCAGATTAGAGCCATTGTCTGTGATAATCCTTTCAGGGATGCCATACCTACATATATGATTATTCTTAATGAATCGAGCCACCACATTCTTAGTAACAGATGCAAATGAAGCTGCCTCCACCCACTTTGTAAAGTAATCAATTGCAACCAGGATGAAACGATGCCCATTAGAAGCAGTAAGCTTGATCTCACCAATCATATCAATGCCCCACATGGCAAAAGGCCAAGGAGCAGTCAACACATTCAACGGAGCTAGAGGTATATGAACTTTATCAGCATATATTTGACACTTGTGACATGTTCTGGAATGTTGATAGCAGTCAGCTTCCATAGTAGACTAATAGTACCCTGCTCTCAATATCTTCTTTGCCATGGTATGACCACTAGAATGAGTGTCAAAGATCCCATCATGCATGTCTTCCATAATCTATGTTTCTTCCTTCTTATCCATACAACGAAGCAAAGTTGAGTCATGATTGCGCTTATACAAAATTCCATTACTCAAGAAGAACTTAGCAGAAAACCTTCTCAGAAACTTCTTATCTTTGACAAATGCCCCTTCAGGGAACTCTTGAGCTTCAAGATATCTTTTCACTTCATAGAACCAAGGCTTCCCCTCTGCTTCTTCAGTGTCAATCTCATTGCAGTATGCAGGCTTCTCAAATCTATCAATGGTAATCTTGGGAGCTTCATCATCCCAGCTAATCTCAAACATGGATGCCATGGTGGCTAATGCATCTGCCAACTGATTTTCTCTTCGTGGAATATGTCCAAAGGTAATCTCTTCAAAATATGGGATCAAAGACAAAACATACTCTCTGTAAGGAATGAGATTATCATGCTTGGTATCCCAATCTCCTTTGATCTGACTTACTACCAAGGCTGAATCTCCATATACATCTAGGAACTGAATCTTCATATCAATGGCAGCTTTGATTCCCAGGATACATGCCTCATACTCAACCATGTTATTGGTACAATAGAAACAAAGTCTTGCAGTAATCGGGGTATGACAACCTTCAGGGGAACTGATCACAACACCAACACCATTACCAAGTGCATTAGAAGCTCCATCAAAAACCATAGTACATTGGGATCCTTGTTCAGGTCCGTCATATTGTCCAGGTTCTTGAGTAATAATCATAATGTCTTCATCGGGGAACTCAAAACTCATTTACTGATAATCATCCACTGCTTGATGAGCCAAATGATCAGCTACAACACTTCCTTTAATGGCCTTCTGAGTAGTGTACTGTATATCATATTCTGTTAAGATCATTTGCCATCTCGCTATTCGTCCGGAGAGAGCAGGTTTCTCAAATATGTACTTTATTGGATCCATCTTCGAAATCAATAAGGTAGTATGAGTCAACATATACTGTCTTAGTCGGCGAGCAGCCCATGCCAAAGCGCAACAAGTTTTCTCGAGCAGTGAGTATCTTGTTTCACAGTCAGTAAACTTTTTGCTAAGGTAGTATATTGCCTGCTCTTTTCGACCAGACTCGTCATGTTGCCCCAATACACACCCCATTGAGTTGTCTAACACTGTTAAGTACATGATCATGGGTCTTCCATCAACTGGTGGCATCAAAATTGGAGGTTCTAGAAGATATCTCTTGATTTCATCAAAGACAGTTTGGCACTCATCATTCCACTCCATTACCTGATCTTTCTTCAACAACTTGAAGATTGGCTCACAGGTAGCAGTTAATTGGGAAATAAATCTTGCAATGTAATTCAATCGTCCCAAGAAACCTCTAACTTCCTTCTCAGTACGGGGAGCTGGCATCTCTTGTATAGCTTTCACTTTTGCAGGATCCACTTCAATACCTTTTCCACTGACGATGAAACCCAAGAGTTTACCAGACCTTACTCCAAAAGTACATTTGTTTGGGTTCAATCTCAACTTGTATTTCTTCAATCTCTCAAACAACTTATGCAGATGATCAAGGTGTTGCTCTTCATTCTGGGACCTGGCTATCATATCATCCACATATACTTCTATCTCATGATGAATCATATCGTGAAACAAAGCCACCATAGCACGCTGATATGTTGCCCCGGCATTCTTCAAACCAAATGGCATCACTTTATAACAAAAAGTGCCCCACTGTGTAACAAATTTTGTCTTCTCCATATCTTCAGGTGCCATCTTGATTTGATTGTAACCAGAGAAACCATCCATGAAAGAGAATACTTTATGCTGAGCAGTGTTGTCTACTAGAACATCAATATGAGGAAGTGGAAAGTCATCTTTAGGGCTGGCCTTGTTCAAATCCCTGTAATCCACACACATACGTACCTTACCATCTTTCTTAGGTACCGGTACCACATTTGCAACCCATTGAGGATAAGAAGTCGCAGCTAAGAACCCTGCATCAAACTGTTTCATCACCTCTGCTTTAATCTTCTCTGACATCTCAGGACGCATGCGATGAACCTTCTGCTTCTTTAGACGACAGTCTTCTTTTACCGGTAAACGATGAACCACAATGTCTGTATCCAACCCTGGCATATCTTCATAGGACCAAGAAAAGATCTCCACATAATCATGTAACATCTGAATCAATCTGCTCTTAACACCATCCTCTAATTCAGCCCATATCTTGACCTTTTTCCTGTTTTCTTCAGTTCCCAGATTCACAACTTCAATTGGCTCTTCATGTGGCTGTATAGCTTCCTCTTCTTGTTGTAACAACCTAGCGAGCTCTACAGGTACTTCACAATCGTCCTCCTTTCCATCTTCAGCTTGATAGATCGGATTCTCGAAATTATAATTGGCAATAGTAGAACTGTTATCAACAGGATCCAAAGTGGATGAGGATCTGCATTTTAGTGATGTGGGTGTGTGTAAGAACACATAGCTGATAAAACAAAAAATAAAATAAAAGAAAGACAAAGAGCACAATATTTACGAAAATGAAACGTCCACTGATTTTTATTGAATGAAGCATGCAAATGAAATGACATCCCGTAACAAGCATACCATTGTGCCCCGGGTAAGGCACAAGGCTTAAAAGTTTAATTGTTCAAAAATTACAAACTTAAAAACAACACAGTAATAGTTTTTACTCCTGACTAAAGGAGATAGGAATAACGTCTTCAGCCTTCCAATTATTGAGCCCATCACCCACAGTAGGAAAAATCCAAGCATCCAAGTTATAGTCTTCATTATAGTCACCCACAACATTGATTTGATCTTTCATAATCCCCTGATTGGTGATACGAACAGCACGAGCTCGACGAACAGCCTTCTGGGACTCTGCAATGAAACCCAAACCAAACTTGTCAGACTTGTAAGGAATGTCAGGAAGCTGACCCCAAATAGTACAACCACCTACTTCAACCACAACTCTGGCATCTTTGAGGGAGGCCATTGTAGGAGGTACTCTGGTAACCACAGGAACGTTTTTAACAACAGGAGGAACTTCAGCAGCAGGAACTACCCAAGGAACTACTTCAAATGTCTGGCAAGGAGTCTCAACATATTCCCCTTCCACTTCAAGATACTTAAATGTATTCACATGACTGATCATATATTCTTCTTCTCCGTAAACAGTGACAACCTTTCCCTTTCCTGGATATCTCAGCTTCTGATGTAAGGTGGAGGTCACAGCACCTGCCCCATGGATCCAGGGGCGCCCAAGCAAACAAGAGTACGAAGGACGAATATCCATTACATTAAAGGTAGCATTGAAGACTTGAGAGCCTACTTTAATCGGGAGATCTATTTCTCCATGCACCACCCTTCTTGAACCATCAAAAGCCCTCACCACTATATTACTTGGTCTCAACACAGCATCTTCAGGACTAAGCTTGTTCAAAACCTCTTTGGGAAGTACATTCAGTGAAGAACCATTGTCTATCAACACATGAGACAGGGTAGTGCCCCTACATTCAATAGAGATATGTAAAGCTCTGTTATGATTTCTCTTGGCAGGAGTCAAATCAGCATCGGAGAAGCCTAACCCATTATCATAAGTCAGGTGTACAACACAATTTTCAAACTGATCTACAGAAATCTCATATGGTACATGAGCAGTCTTCAAGAACTTAATCAAGGCTTTAACATGAGCCTTAGAACACAGCAACAAAGATAACATGGAAATCTTGGAGGGAGTATGCCCCAATTGGTCCACAACATCATAATCACTCTTGTGAATGATCTTCAACACTTCTTCCATCTGCTTAGAAAGATTCTCAGCAGTTGGTGTCTCAGTTTGCACAGGTTCAATAACAGGACCTTTGCCCCGGGCATCAGCAGTGGAGGTAGTAGTTGGAATAACTGTATTTTTTGAGGTAGCCGGAGGAGAGAAAATCCTTCCACTTCTCGTGATCTTACTAGATCCAGCAATATTATCAACATCAATGTTTTCATCGACAACAGGTGTATCAGCTAAGGGTTCCTGTTTAACGCCATGGATATAAACATCGAAACCGTAATGCCAAGGTATAGCTTTATCAGAAGTATACGGAATATGACCAGGAGTGGTAATAATCATAGGAGCCACTCTAGCTTCAGCAACAGTCCTCACAGGGCCTTCAGCAGTAATCTTGATAGGACCCTTATGAGTGATCTTGACAGGGCCCTTGGAAGTAATCCTTATTGGCACTTTATCAACCATATCTACCTCTTCAACCTTCGCACCTTGAGTTATATGTTCAACCATACTCTCCACAGAAGGTGTCCTCTCAAACAATATGGTGTAATTGTCCATGAGGCGTTGAATACCATCCTTCAACTTCCAGCAGCTATCAGGCTTATAAGAACAATAGAAACAATCTTCATTACAACCTGGAAAGAACCCAACTTGTACCAACTTCTTCTTGATAACAGATAATGGTGTAGTCACATCTGCAACTGAGGAAATATGTGAAACTTCATCAATAGCATTGACAGTCTTCTCATGATTTGGCATGGGAGCAGTAATCACATTTGGAGTACCCGGAGGGTCAAACTCAATCTCTCCAGCATCAATCATATCCTGAATCTTGTTCTTCAATATCCAGCAATTGTTGGTATCATGTCCCTGACAATTAGAATGATATGCACATCGTGCATTAGGATTGTACCTAGGAGAGGTAACATTAGGATTTTGAGGAGGGTCCTTCAAAGTAATGAGCTCCCCTTTCAACAAGTGTTGCAAGGCTTGGGCCAGTGACATGTTGATCTTGGTGAACTGTCTTCTAGGTTTCTGCTGATTGCTCTGTGGTGGCTCTGGTGCTGCAGGAGTAGGATTAGAGATATGAACTGCACTCACAGATTGGTGCCTCCTATTATGACCAGGTTGACCATAAACAACATTTGACTCCTTCTTCCCACTAGGGGGCTTCTTTGCAGTACTTGATGAAGAGGCACCCACCTGTATTTTGCCACTTCTTTCACAACTTTCTACATGCTCTCCAGTCATTATCAGCTCAGTGAAGCCAGATGATGAGCTTCCAATGAGATGACTATAAAAAGGACCATTCAGCGTACTCATAAACATATCCACTAACTCCCTGTCAGTCAGAGGGGGTTGAACTCTACCAGCCAAGTCTCTCCACTTCTGGGCATACTCCTTGAAATTCTCCTTAGCACCCATAGAAATGCTTTGGAGTTGCATGCGAGTAGGTGCTAGATCAGCATTGTATTGGTATTGCCTATAGAAGGCCTCAGCAAGATCATTCCAATCACGGATGTTGACACTCTCCAATTGATAGTACCATTCCAATTGAGCTCCAGACAAGATTTCTTGGAAGAAATGAATCCACAGCTTCTTATCAGCAGTATGAGGTTGAATCCTCCGGACATAGGACCTTAGATGCAGCTTGGGACACGAGACACCATCATATACTACAAAAGCAGGGACCTTGAAACCAATGGGTATAACCACTCCAGATATCAAACTCAGATCTTCAAAATCCAACCCATAAGACTTTTGCAATTCCATAGCATTCATTCTATCCACCAGCATCTTGAACTTATCTTCATTAGGATCATGATAGTAATTTGCTTCAGAATCAGAATCTCCCATAGTATTATGGAGACTGCCTCCCTCTTTCTCAGACTCTTCAGACTCATAATCTTCAACCTGTTCCTTGGTCTTGACAAGACCCTTGAACCTTCTTCCCAGATTAATAAGACCTCCTGATCTTCTAGTCTTCTTAGTCTTCTTGGCCAGCAGTGTCTTCAATTCATCTTGTCCCTTAGACAAGTTCAGGATCAGCTCTTGGAATTGTGCATTCTGTGCTTGGAGATCTTTGACTGTTTGTTCAAGAGCCATTTCTACTGAAATAAACACCGAGAAGATAAGATACCTGTACATAAAAAACCTATGATGCAATGGTATGGTGTATAAATGCGTATGCAATGTTTTCAAGGACCGCAAGATTTAAATTTGTTTAAACAACCAAAAAGTAAACTTTTATTAGTAATAAATTTGTTTGCCCCTTGGGCTTACAATAAAACTGAAATGAATACAAAAAATGGGGTTTTAAGTCTCCCATGGACGTTTCCTCTTTGTGTTGAGGTATGAGTTGAGATTCCGCTCCTCGTGAAGTTGCTTTGTTAGCTCCAGGATTCTTTCTTGACTTGTTTTGTAATGAGTCTCAAAAGTATCTCTTTGCTCCTTCAACTGGATCCAGGACCTCTGTAGCTCTTCCATGTCAGTGGGCATGTCTGGATGAAGAATGATATAAGAAGTATCTCCTTCAACAACTGGCTCCATAGTAACTGGCAGGATGGCAGGATATGGCATCATAAGAGTCTGAGCACGAGATCACACCCATCTGAGATAAGCTTCCATATGAATAGTGTACTTGGGCTCCAGAGTCTTGCTGTCAACCTTGTTCACTTTCCCCCATGCTTGTATAAACCTTTGACGATAACCTTGCAGATCGTTGTCATAGTCAAACACAATACCCTGAATCAACATGTCATGAGGACCATCACTCCGAGCGTAACCAAACTGACGTAAAGTTAAAGAAGGGTTGTAGGTAATCCCCCCTCTTATGCCAAGGAGTGGCACATTAGGGAACTCCCCACAATGGTCAATGATAGTAACATTCTCCATAGATCGAGAGCACCAATGAATATCTGAATAAGAGAGTGACATAATCCTCTTGGACCACCTGAACCCTTGTTCATTCTTCATCACTGATCGAGGAAGGTGAGAAATAAACCACCTAGATAGTAAAGGTATACAGCACATCAGAGTTCCTCTCGCCTTTGTAGTACGAGTATGAAGAGAATGTAAGATGTCTCCAAGTAATGTAGGCACTGGATTATGAGTCAGAAATATGTTGATGGCGTGAATGTCTATGAACTGGTCTGGATTGGGGAACAACACTAAGCCATAAATCAACAAGGCTAAAATCTCCTCAAAAGCATCATAGCTCATAGCCTTCAAGAATACTTGAGACTTCTCTATCAACACCTTAGCAAGAATACCCTTAACTCCACTCCTCGTTTTTAGGACAATGTCTGATTTCTTCAAATGTAAGGCTGCAGCAGTGACTTCAGGTTTGGGCTCTTTTTTCAAGCCTGTGAATGGTTTCTGATCCAGGATAGGTACACCCAGAAGCTTGGAGAATTCTTCCATTGTAGGAGTTAGCTGTGCAGGATGTAAGCGCCAGGCTTAGCAGGCAAACAAGATAACTTGTGGTTGAATACCAAGACAGACCAAAATTTGCGCTCTCTGGTATAAGAAGAAAAGGGATATAAATTGTTATTCACAAAACAAGATGATGTAGAGTGAACATCAAATGATAGCGATGGAGGACGAACATCGAGCAGAGGACGATTGCTAGGGGTTAAAAGGTGAGAAATGCACTGACAGGGACGACCATCGGGCTAAAAGAATCCACGACGGGGACGACCATCGGGTAAAGAATAAATGAAATAATGATGAGGGACGGTCATCATAAGGTGAAGGATGATCACCTAGCAGGGGACGACTGCTGAAAATATCATGACATAGGACGAATGTCGGATAGAAAGATCAACGATGGGGACGGCCATCGAATAAATGATGAGAGACGGACATCATAAGGTGAAGAACAGTCACCTAGCAGGGTACGGCTGCTGAAAATATCACGACATAGGACGAATGTCGGATAGAAAGATCAACGATGGGGACTGTAACACGGTGGGAGAACTGACTTTAGTTAAATGTTGCGGAGAGCAAGAGTCGCCACTGACTTTTATTTTATCCAAAAGGAAAGGGCATAAAAGAACAGGAAAGACCTTAAAAAGATTTTGAGTTCGGGGGGTAGGTTATGTAAAGGGAAGGTGTTAGCACCCTTTACATCCATGGTTATCCATGGGCTCTTAGTTACTTAGCTCACTTTAAATTGTTTTGAGAAGTGTAGTGTGTGATTAAAAATTTTCTTAAGTACTTTATGATGATCCTTGTACGGATATATATAAAGACTTTGTTTTGGAAAATTGTTTGAAAATGTGAAGTGTTTATGAAATGTTTTTGAATGAGTGAGCAAGTACTTAAGAGGAACCTACCCTAATTTGAATCTTTACTGTTCTTAAATGTTCTTTCAATGGTAAGACTATCCCTATTATTAAGGAATAGGTAGTCATTACCTTGAATGTTGTAAGGGACATGTGAAGGGACATCTGTGTTTAGGCAACTGTAAGGTGTCTTAGCAATACGAAGGGACTTATCATCTTTTATTCGAAAGGGACAAGATCATTTACGAAGGCAACATCGAAGGGACTTGATCTTATAACTTTAAAGGGACTTGATGATATTAATAAGAAGGGACTTTGCTTTTAGACACCTTACTTGACCTTTTGGTTTAGGCAACATGAGGGATAACCCTTAGGAAGTGAGATGGCGATCAAAGATCGACTTACGTGTGTGCGTGTATAAGTTCATATATTTATCTTATAATTAGTGATCTAAATTAATTTTAAAATACAAGCATGTTATCACTCCCTATTTTACTAACCATATCGATATATTTATAAATAAATAAAAGATAAAATACTACGACTATTACAACGCTTTTATAGTTACATCATAATAAAAGCAATTTAAATAATAATTATATAATAAAATAAACAATTAAATAAATGGTTAGTGGTAAAATAATTATAAGAAGAAAGTTTAGTAATAATATACAATATATACATATAAATCAATTAAGTATTTTTAGATTTAAATAAATAATTTTAAAGAATTTTGTGATAAAAATAAAATAATAAAGATAATAATAATTATATACTAATTTATTTACAAAATAAAGCATAATTAATTATTTAATTATATACATTAGAAAAATTTATTAAATTTAATATTTAAATAAGATAATTAAAGTAACAAATTAAAAAAATTAAGGTTTTAGAAATTAGGGTTAGAATTTTTAGAAAATAAACTAGGGTTTATGTATTTAAAATATTAATTAATTTATTTACAAATATTTTAAAAAAAAAACATAAATTGTGAAATAAAGAAAATTATTGTTTTTTTTATTTGTTAAAGAAAGAATTTGAATAATATTAACAATGTTAATCATATTTAGATAATATTAATATAATTAGTTATATATATTAAAATATAAAATAATTAGTGAAACAAAAAAAAAATAATGAACAAAACTCACCTGCTGGAGCCTTGGGTCGAACCCAGGTCTCCCAGCATCCACCACCAGCGTTCCACCAACTGGGTTGCGTGTGCAGCGTGACTATTGAATGACCCATAATAATAATATAATAAACTTGTTAACAAATGAACTTTTAAACATAAAAAGAACGACCAAGGGATCGAACCCTGGTCCTTGGCCTCAAACGCTTATGTCTAAAACCAGCTGAGCCACGCGCTCGTTTTTGAAGTATAACGCAAACAAATTCATAATAAAATAAGCCCAGTTTTCAAATTATATTTTCGCGCGCAGTCAACTTCATCTTCTACCTCCTGACCTTCGCATTTACCTGCGAATTCTTCCACGAATTTTCCTGCGTGCTAATCCCTGCCAATTCTCAAACATCATGAAAACAGTGAAATTTCCCAAAATTAAACACACCAAAAGAATCAAAATATCATTTACAACTCAACCACGTCCTTAGAATTGATTTATATTTGCTCAATCATTAAACCCTAAAAGTGGCCGAAAACCCTAACAATGGTGATTCTTCAAACCTGTACCAAAAATCAAATTAACTTGCCCAGAAACAATCATAAGCTTATTATAAACACAAAACAATGATCAAATTCAATTTATATTGCACAAATATATGAGAACGAGAAATTCATAAAAGTGTTAGAAGTTTGATTCGGTTTGAGTCATTCATGAGGTTTGGGATGCATATGATTATTGATACATGATCAGTGATGTTCAAGGATCCTTCTTATGTTCTTAAAATAACTTAAAATGCTTTGTAATGAGAAAACCGATTTTGAGTTTTGAATGATTTTTGTGAAGTTTGAATATGGTGTAAGAGGCTCTAAATTCGTGGCTTTGAGGCTGCTAAATGTTGTTTATATATGAGTCAATCAAATTAGGTCAAGAGCTTTCACAAACTTGTGGATATTTGATCTTTGGGAGATTGAAAAAGATTTGTTCTTAAAACTTGAAATATCTTGATCTAGCCTTGCTATTTTAGTATGATCTTCATTATTCTTGTATCAATCAAGTCCAAATATGATTTAAGACTTTCTAGAAACCAAATCAAATCAAATACCCATTATTTTATATTTTATTTTAATTTAAAATGATTTTTAACATAAAAAATCATAATAAATAAAAATAAAATGAATAAAATTATGAATAAATAAATTTAATTTCGTGCATGATGTCATGGAAGTATTTGGATCACAAAAAAGTAAGCCCATTTGGTGAATTATGGTTTTAAGACCCCATTTGCTTCATAAACCTCTCAAAAATTTCCCAACTTTGCAAGGGAACAAATCCTTCACTTTTAATGCTATGAAAGAGTTCTTAGACATTTTGGAAAGATTAAAGAGTCCTCTAACCAACCTCTTTTGTCTCATGTCCATATCTTTTACCATTCTCAAGTTATGCTCTTTTGAAGTTGTTGACTTTTTGTTGACTTTTAAAAGGACCTATAATGTCTTAGCTCATACCTTCCAAATGAAGCATTTTTGGGCTTGGCTTGTGAGACACAAAGTTGTAGAGAATTCAATTTCCTTCAAGATGAGCTTTGGATGGAAAATTTTTGATGAAGCATGTGAAAGTTATGGCTGGTCAAAGTTCAGTTGACTTTTCTTGTGAAAACCCTAATTTAGAAACTCCTGATTCTTGATGATCTAAAATCTCCTTGATGAATCATGATCAACCCTTGATCAAATGATGATTTTTACTTCATATACTTGATGTTGGAAAAAAATCATGAAGTTTGACTTTAGTTTGACCACAGTTGACCTCAGTTTGACCTTTTAACTGCTTTGACTGATTTTAACCTATCTGATCATCTGACTGAGCAAATCTTTTGGGAAAGTCTTGAAACTTGACATGGGGATTCTTGAAAACATATAGGATGTTATGAAGTTCACTTGAAATCTTGGAAGTCCATTTAGCCTGATGAAAGTCAAAACCCTAGTTTAAGATGCATTGCTTAGGAGAATGCCTTGTCTGAGGGATTTGTCAAACTTTCTGACTAATTATGAATCTTGTGAACCTTGTGAACCTCATGAGATGTCTTGTGAACCTTGTAAACCTTGTGAGCCTCTTGGGACACAATGTATGGTCTTGTGGAGGTCAAATTTTGGGGTGCAACAGGGACGTCCATCAGATAAATGATGAGAGACGGTCATCATAAGGTGAAGGACGATAACCTAGCAAGGTACGGCTGCTGAAAATATCACGACATAGGACGAATGCCGGATAGAAAGATCAACGATGGGGATGGCCATTGGATAAATGATGAGAGACGACCATCATACGGTGAAGGACGATCACCTAGCAGGGTACGGCTGCTGAAAATATCACGACATATGACGAATGTCGGATAGAAAGATCAACGATGGAGACGGCCATCGGATAAATGATGAGGTACGGTCATCATAAGGTGAAGGATGATCACCTAGCAGGGTACGGCTGCTGAAAATATCACGACATAGGACGAATGTCGGATAGCAAGTAGTTTTGCTATGGGAAGAGATAAACACGGACGAGTGTTTAAGCCCTAAAATAAAATAGTATAAGTGTTTCGACAATATGTATAGACTAAAGATACGGACGAGCATCTTTAGGACCACGATACGGATGAGTATCAATAGAAACAAATGTTGACGTGTGTTTTAAGGATGATGATACGGACGGGTACCAATTGGTTAAGCAAGGAACATGGACGAGTGTTTGATCTGCTGGGGAGTAGTATATGCAAGACACAGACGAGTATCAAAAGAACTATGTACAAGCATGAACAAGTATTTGTATTGAGAGTGCAAAGGGTATTTTGGCTTTATCTGCAGGGGAGATGCTCTTGTATACTGCTGGAGGAATAATTTTGGTATCCACGAGTGAAAGGCTTGAACCTGAATTATGATCATGCAAATGTATATTTGATTTTTGCCGTAATGCTCGGTATTAGACGGAATGCTGCTACGCTTTGTTTGGGGAGGATGATGTGAATGCTATGATTATGAAAATGAGAGAGTCGATCCGGGATCTGAACTCTGCAGGGAGAAAGGATCATTGGGCGATCTTTCTGGAGAAATCTGTGGAGATACTTAAGCTGGGGGTAAGGAAAGCCCCAAGTTGTTGGTAGTTGTCTTTGTTGGAGAAGAACAAAATTCAGTCATTGTTCGGGAGGTCCTGCTTGGGGAAAAGAGAACTTCTGGGAAGTAATCTGTTGTAATTCTTTCGTCTAGGTTATACACTAGGGGAATGATTAACTTCACTTTTGTCAAGTGATCTTGCTAAGGATGTGACTACTGACTTGGCTGGGGGATACAGTGCTTGATATGCCCCATGCTGTAAAAGATTATTTGCCTTGAGTACCTACAACCTGTTAAACAAAGGAAACGTACAAGCGTCCTAAGGTATCCTCAAATGGATTCCATCACAGGAGTTAGATTCGCTTAAGAGCGCATATTTCCTACAAGCATTTATTAAAATGGCCTATTTGTCTTAAATGCAAATGTTGTATTACGAATTTTGGACATTTTGCAAACAAAAAAACGAAAAGGTACAAAACAAAGTGTGAATGAACATTGACTTTATTGATTTGTGGGCCTTGAATAGGCAAGTACAGTGAAGAAGCTAATCCCTGAAATGAGGATATTGCTGTAAAATTGATAAAAATAACAGTGTCTTATTTGGCAATGCTGGAGTCAACGCTCCAATGAGTTTCCTCTTGCTATGACCTGTATGGCCTCAAACACTCTTCTTATCTTGTTTTCTGAGGAAAGTTGATTCTGATCGATGCTTTGTCCTTTCGAAACTTGCCAAGTTATGTAAGTGTAATACAGACGAATTCAGAATGCAGTTGTTTGCTTGTTACCTGATTTTGCGTGGATCGCCCTTTTGGGTTTTCAATCCAACGGGATACCCATTTTTGCCTGAGCTGTCCGATGTGGCTTTTCAACTCATCGGGTGTACACATTTTTTTTAATTTTCCCTTATTTTTTCCCGAGTCTTTTATTCTGTTTTTGACTCGCCGGGATGCCTTATTTTTGCATGGACTTGCATTCTGTTTTTATGTCCAACGGGTCATTTATGCGAATTATTTTTTAACTACATCTGAATTCACAAGAGATAGGAAATATTTTTCATCCATGGTTGCGAGCATCAGTGCTCCGCCTGATAAGACTTTAGTTATCACGTAGGGACCTTCATAGTTTGGCGTCCACTTGCCCATGTGGTCTGTATGAGGAAGAAGGAGTTTTTTCAGTACAAGCTCTCCCACTTGATATTCCCGAGGTCTCACCTTTTGATCGAAGGCTCTTTCCATCCGTTTCTGATATAACTAACCATGACAAATAGCTTCTAATCTCTTTTCTACAATCAGGCTCAGTTGATTATAATGAGATCGGACCATTCTGCTTCGTCCAGTTTCAGATCCATTATTACCCGCAAGGAGGGCAATTCAACTTCAACAGGTTGAATGACTTCCATACCATACACAAGCTGTAAGGCGTTGCACCGGTAGATGTTATGATGGAAGTTCGGTAGCCATGTAAGGCGAATGGTAACATTTCATGCCAGTCTCTGTATGTGACTACCATCTTTTGCACAATCTTCTTAATGTTCTTGTTAGCTGCCTCAACAACACCATTCATCTTTTGCCTGTAAGGAGAAAAGTTGTGATGTTAAATCTTGAAATCCCGGCATAGTTTTTTCATCATTTTGTTGTTAAGGTTTGAACCATTATCAGTAATGATTCACTTGGGAACTCCATATCAACAAATGATATCCTTTTTCAGAAATCGGGCTACCACTTGCTTGGTGACGTTTGCATACGAAGCTGCTTCGACCCATTTGGTGAAGTAATCAATGGCTACCAGGATGAATCTATGACCATTTGAAGCAGTTGGTTCGATCTTTCCAATCATATCAATGCCCCACATGGCGAAGGCCCAGGGTGAAGACAATACATTCAAAGGATTTGGAGGCACGTGCACTTTGTCTGCGTAGATCTGGCATTTATGGCATTTTCTGGCATAGGCAAAACAATCTGCATCCATTGTGATCTAATAGTAACCTGATCTCAACAATTTCTTCTCCATTGCATGTCCTCCGGCATGGGTACCGAAAAAACCCTCGTGTACTTCATGCATCAGTAGGTCTGCTTCCTTTTTGTCAACACATCTGAGCAAGACCATTTCGAAGTTTCGCTTGTATAAGGAGCCATCAGTATTGAGGAAGAAATTGCCGGCTAGCCTTCTTAATGTCTTCTTATTATTAGACGATGCCCCAGGCGGGTACGTCTGAGTCTCTAAAAAGCATTTGATGTCGTGGAACCAAGGTTTGTTGTCAATGATAGTGTCCACAGAGAAGATGTATACCGGTCGGTTTAGTCTGGATACTAAAATCCGAGGTACATAGTTAGTAGTTTGTACCTTGATCATAGATGAAATAGTGGCCAAGGCGTCTGCAAACTGATTTTCATCTCGAAGGATGTATTCAAGCTTGACTGTTGTAAAGAAAGTTAACAATCTCCTCGTATAGTCACGGTAGGGAACCAGATGCTCTTGATGAGTATACCACTTGCCATTAGTTTGGTTGATCACCAAAGCCGAATCTCCGAATACATTCAAGGTTTTTATCCTAAGGTAAATGGCTTCCTCAAGACCCATGATACAAGCTTCATACTCTGCTTCATTGTTAGTGCAGGCAAAGGCAAGCCTTACTGAGAATGGCAGATGGACTCCTTCGGGTGTAATAAGCACTGCACCAACCCCACGACCATTACAATTAACTGCCCCATCGAACATCATAGTCCATGATCCTTCTAGATCCGGCCCTTCAGTGTGAATAGGCTCTTCACAATCTTTTGATTTTAAGAACATGATGTCTTCATCGGGGAAATAAAATCTCATAGGCTGGTAATCATCAATGGGTTGCCCAGCCAGATAGTCACACAATACACTGCCTTTGATGGGTTTTTGAGAGGTGTACTGAATATCATATTCTGTCAGAATCATTTGCCACCTTGCAACCCTTTCGGTAAGTGCTGGCTTCTCAGATATGTACTTGATTGGGTCCATCTTTGAGATCAGCAAGGTAGTATGAGTCAACATATATTGTCTTAGTCGGCGAGCATCCCACGCTAAAGCACAACAAGTTTTCTCGAGCAGTGAATAACGTTGTTCACAGTCGGTAAACTTTTTTCTTAGGTAGTATATTGCATACTCTTTTCGACCAGACTCGTCATGCTGGCCCAACACACACCCCATCGATTCATCTAATACCGTCAAGTACATTATTAGAGGTCTTCCTTCAACTAGAGGCATGAGAATTAGAGGTTCTTGCAGATACTCCTTGATCTTGTCAAAAGCTTTCTGACAATCATCGTTCCACCTGACTGTTTGTTCTTTTCTTAGCAGTTTGAATAAGGGCTCGCAGGTTGCAGTGAGGTGAGATATGAACCTTGAAATGTAGTTCAATCTACCCAAGAACCCTCGAACTTCTTTCTCAGTCTTAGGTGCAGGAATTTCCTGAATTGCTTTAACTTTGTCGGGGTCAACCTCAATTCCTCTTCCGCTCACAATAAACCCCAGCAGTTTACCAGAACGTACCCCGAATGTGCACTTGTTGGGGTTTAACCTTAACTGATATTTCCTCAGGCGCTTGAAAAGTTTCAATAGATTTACCAAATGCTCTTCCTCTGTGAGGGACTTGGCAATCATGTCATCCATGTAGCACTCAATTTCTTTATGGATCATATCGTGGAATAATGTTACCATAGCCTGTTGATATGTTGCACTGGCGTTCTTCAAACCAAACGACATTACTTTGTAGCAGAACGTGCCCCATGGTGTGATGAAGTTTGTCTTCTCCATGTCTTCAGGTGACATCTTTATCTGATTGTATCCAGAAAATCTGTCCATGAAGGAAAATACCGAGAACTGAGCTTTGTTGTCTACCAATACATCAATGTGAGGTAATGTGAAGTCATCTTTCGGGCTTGCTCTGTTCAGATCCCGGTAATCGACACACATACGTACCTTGTCATCCTTCTTAGGTACGAGTATAATGTTAGAAACCCACGGCGGGTAACTAGTTACAGCAAGAAAATCGGCGTCCCACTACTTTTGTACTTCCTCTTTGATTTTCATGGCCATGTCCGGGCGAGTACGACACAACTTCTGTTTGACCGGCGGGCAATCCTCTTTTAATGGCAACCTGTACATGAAAATATATGTATCTAAACCCGACATATCTTGGTAGGACTAAGCGAAAACATCGACATATTCTCGCAGCATACTAATAAGTTGTTATTTTACCGGAGTTTGCAGACTGGCTCCAATCTTCACTTCTTTCACAACTTCCTCGATACCAAGATTAATAGTCTCAACCTCCTCCTGATGAAGAGCAATCACCTTTTCCTCTTGTCTTAATAACCTGGCTAACTCTTCAGGTAAATCGTAGTCTTCTTCAACCCCTTCATCTGCTTGATTAATCGGATTGTCGAAGTCATACAAGGTCATACAGTGTCGTTGTCAGTGCAATCTGAAGGGCTATTTCTGCAAGGGTTGAGATTTGGTTCATTTTAGTGATTGATTTTATTTTGTTTTAGAAAAAGTAAGTAAATGAAGTTTTTATTTAGAAAAACATTGCCATTTATTGCTTTGTGCGAAAATAACAAAAATGAAAAGACAGCGAGCGAAAAAGGTTGTTTGCAAAAAAAATGTCCATTGTTCATTAATATTCAATTTGCACAAACACATATGGACCTATTACAAAATGAGTCCCGACATCTTTGGAAAGATGCAGGACTTTGATGCATGCTTAAAACAGGAAATAATAATTACTCTACAACAGTAACCCTTATAATTTCCTGGGAAGACCAGTTGAGGACTTGTTGGCCCGAGATTCTTGGACGGATCCAGTTTTCCAGGTTGTAGTCGCTCTCAGCCTCCTCTTTGAGAGTGTTGACAGCATCAGGGGTCAACATTCCCCCACTTATGAACTTTGGCCCTCCAGCATCCTCCTCTTGAACTTGTCAGGATGGTCTGTAACCCAAACCGAATTTGTCTTCTTTCATTTCCACCTTCAGCAGCTTGCCCCAGCCTTGGGCATTCCCTTCTTCCACAACCTTCCGAGCCTGCTTGTAGGAAGCAATTGAGGTACCCATCCTCTGCTCTTGGGATGCAGCAAACACCTCAGTTGTAGCTTCATTGACATTCAAAGCTTCAAAACCTTGGCTCATGGTTTCATGGATTTCTCCATCCATTTCTATGTACTTGTACGTAGCCAGGTAACTGACAAAGATATCTTCTTTTCCACAGATAGTGATAATATGACCTTCCCACTCATATTTTAACTTCTGGTGAAGGGTTGATGTTACCGCAATGGCGGCATGGATCCATGGTCAAACCAACAAACAGCTGTAGGTAGGTTGTATGTCCATCACGTAGAAGATAGTTTTGAAAACTTGTGGGCCAATTACCACTGGTAGCTCCACCTCTCCGAGAATCGATCTCTTAAAACCATCAAAAGCTCTTACAACTATATTGCTTGGATGAAGGGCTAGACCATCATACTCCAGTTTGACTAAGGCTTTCTTTGGCAGGACGTTGAGTGATGATCCAGTGTCAACAAGGACGTGCGAGAGCACAACCCCTTTACATTTTAGAGTGATGTGTAATGCCTTGTTGTTGTTACGCCCCTCTGTAGTCAAATCAGCATCGGTAAAGCCTAATCCATGACTAGTATTGACATTTGCGACTACTGATTCAAACTGATTGACAGTGATCTCTTCAGGCACATAAGCTGCGTGCAGGACTTTGAGTAGTGCATTCCGGTGAGGCTCAGAACACATAAGCAGTGATAATATGGAGATCTGGGAGGGTGTTTGGTGGAGCTGATCCACGATTTTGTAGTCACTTCTTTTGATAATCCTCATAAACTCGTCTACATCCTGATCAAAGGGTGTCTTCTGAATTTCTTTTGTAGCAGGTTCTTCTGGCACCACACTTTTACCTTTAGCTTTGGCAGCCGCTTCCGCTTTGGCATTAGTTCTGGGAATTTGTGAAGTGAAGAGACGTCCGCTTCTAGTGAAGCCTCTGCCCCCCTACATAGTCTACCTGTGGTGCAGATGTTGAGGAGTCAAGAGTGACTTTTCTTCAGTGGCAGTAAAGATCCGAAACATAATGCCAAGGCACGGCACTGTTGTTATCATAAGGAATTGGTCCAGGCACCGTGATGGTCACCTGACTAATTGCAGCAGAAGAAGGAGTCATGATTGTCTGCGGATCGTAGTATATAGTAACAGGGAGTCTGACTGAAGGTGGCACAAGTGCAGGAAGCTGACAAACTGATGAGAGCGTATTGTTGGGACGATGTTGATGATAATACTGGTGAGAATGTTACTGGAAGTTGTTGTTGTGAGATTCTGGAACATGGACCGTTGTCGGGTCGTAGTAGATAGTAATTGTTGAAATATCACTGCTAGTGTTTGTTGTTGTTGTAGCCGATTCCGTTGAAATGATTTTTGTTGTATTTGTAGAAGCGATTTCTATTGCAGTTGTAGAAGCTTGAACTGTTGATGTTATCTGCAGGATGCCTTCCTTAATCAGACTGTTGATACCATTCTTCAAACTTGCACAACCATTAGTAGTAACCTTTGTAACACGGTGGGAGAACTGACTTTAGTTAAATGTTGCGGATAGCAAGAGTCGCCACCGACTTTTATTTTATCCAAAAGGAAAGGACATAAAAGAACAGGAAAGACCTTAAAAAGATTTTGAGTTCGGGGGGTAAGTTATACAAAGGGAAGGTGTTAGCACCCTTTATATCCATGGTTATCCATGGGCTCTTAGTTACTTAGCTCACTTTAAATTGTTTTGAGAAAGGTGTAATGTGTGATTAAAAATTTTCCAAGTACTTTATAATGATCCTCGTACGGATGTATATAAAGACTTTGTTTTGAAAATTTGTTTGAAATGTGAAGTGTAATGAAGTATTTTGAAAAGGTGAGCAAGTAATTAAGAGGAACCTACCCTATATTAAATCTTTACTGTTCTTATATGTTCTTTCAATGCTAAGACTATCCCTATTATTAAGGAATAGGTAGTCATTACCTTGGATGTAAGAAGGGACATGTATAGGGACATCTGAATTTAGGCAACTGCAAGGTGTCTTTAGCAATTCGTAGGGACTTATCATCTTTTATTCAAAGGGACAAGATCATTTATCATAGGCAACCTCGAAGGGACTTGATCTTATAATTTGAAGGGACTTGATGATATTTTATGAAGGGACTTTGCTTAAGACACCTTACTTGACCTTAGAAATAGGCAACATGAGAGGTAACCCTAGAAAGTGTAGGATGGCGATCAAAGATCGACTTACGTGTGTGAGTGTTCATATTCAAGTATTTATCTTATTTAAATAGTTATTCTAAATTGATTTTAACCACAAAACATGTTATGCACACCCTATAGTTACTAACCACACAGTTAATATATTTACAGTAAAAATAAAGCAAAAATATAAACCTAAACTATTACAAAGCTTTGGGATAATTACAATATAATCGAGAAATATAAATAATGATAAGTAATAATAAATAAACAATAATAATTAATAATAATAAGAGGGAACATAAATGATTAGAAAATAAAATAAGAGGAAATAAAAATTATCAAAAATAAATTAATATTATGAGGTATTTTAAATATTTTAATAATGAAAATAGTATTTTAATAATAATAATTATATTATATACATATTTAATAAATAACAAATAATTAATTATGATTTACAAAAATATTAAATTAAATTCTAAAGTTAAGAAAATATTAGGGTTAGGGTGGTAAAAAATTAGGGTTAGGGTTTATATTTTATTTAAGAAAAAAAAATTAGGGTTTTAATTATTAATTGAAATATATATAATTAATCTATTTTACAAAAATATAATAATTATACATATATACTTATTATAAAATAAATATAAACAATTTAAATTTTTAAGAAAATAAATTATGATTTTTTTTAAGAATATAAAGAAAATATTATAATGGTATTTAGAAATTATTTTTATAATTTATATTTAATAATTTAAACAAAATAGAATTAATATAAGAAAATAAATTAAAAATAAGAAAAACAAGAAAATTGGCCAAAAAGAAAGGACCTGGGATTTGAACCCAGGTCCCTTACCTCAATCAGCAACCATCAAAACCAGCTGAGCCAGCATGCGCTGGTGATAACTATACACAACAACATTGTTTTATCATAAACCTGCAAAATAAATGAAATTATAAACAAAAACTGCTTTCGGCCAGACTCGAACCATGGTCTTTACCCCAAACACACACACGCCTTGCCAACTGAGCCACCAACGCTTGGTGATAATAATCTGTAAACCAAACATAATAAAATAAAACAAATATTCAAACAGAAATTCGCGCCAAAGTCATCTTCTTCCTCCAGCCGTCGTATTAGGATATAGTGACACTTCATCCGTCACTAAAGCTTATAGTGACGGATCTTTTCCGTAGCTATATGTCCTGGAAATTCAAAAACGCACCATACACAATATAAATTTATCCTAAGAGTTCAAATCAATTGATACATGTCCACTAAGTCCAAATAGGTCCATAATTTGGTCTGAAATAACTTATTTCGTGAAACCCTAATCCATGGTTTCATGAACCCTAACAATGGCGTTTAGTCGTTCCTGCATCAAACATCAAATCAAACTATCCAGAAACATTGCAAACATCATCATGAACAATAATATGTAATCAAATTCCATTTATATTGCTTGTATCATTGAAATCGAAAAATCAATTTCTAAGCTAAAAGATGAAATCGGTTTATGCATTTTAATGAGTTTTGGATGATGTAATGCATTGGGATAGCATCAAGGATGATCAAGGAAGAGATTGCAACCTTCAAAACACTTTGATATGGCCTGCAAAATAGAATCCGAATTATGAGTTTTTTATGAAAAATTTGAGGTTTGATCTTACTCTTGGAGGCAACCAAAATCGTCCCTCAACATTGTGATCTCTTCATGTATATGTAGTGAGTGTAATTAGGTCAAAAAATCATATCCTACTTTGGACTTTTGGATCACTTGAGATTGAAAAAGATATGCTTTCAAATATTGAAAAAAATTTTGATATCTTCTTACTATTTTTGGTTGATCTGATCTTATGTGATTTCAATCATCTCTAAATGGCCTTTAAGAATTTCTAGAACCAAAATCCTATCAAATATTGAAACTTTTATATTTTATTTTGATTTAAAATGATTTTTAATGTATAAAATCATAATAAATAAAATAAAATGAATAAAAATTTGAAAAAATGATTTTTAATTCGTGCATGATGTCATGGTAGTGTTTGGGTCATAAAAATGCAAGCCCATTTGGAGAAATTTGGTTTTAAGGTCCCATTTGCTTCATAAACCTCTCAAAAATTTCCCAACTTTGAAAAGTCATAAGTCCCTCAATTTTAAGTCTATGAAGGTGTTATTGGACATTTTGGAAAGCTTAAAGAGTCCTATAACCAACCTCTTTGGTCTCATGTCCATATCTTTTATCATTCTCAAGTTATGCCCTTTGGAAGATGTTGACTTTTTGTTGACTTTTGAAATGACCTATAATGTCTTAGCTCATACCTTCCAAATGAAGCATTTTTAGGCTTGGCTTGTGAGACAAAAAGTTGTATAGAATTCAATTTCCTTCAAAATGAGATTTGGATGGAAATTTTTTGATGAAGCATGTGAAAGTTATGGCTGGTCAAAGTTTAGTTGACTTTTCCTGTGAAAACCCTAATTTAGAAACTCCTGATTCTTGATGATCTGAAATCTCCTTGATGAATCATGATCAACCCTTGATCAAATGATGAATTTTACTTCATATACTTGATGTTGGCAAAAAAGCATGAAGTTTGACTTTGGTTTGACCACAGTTGACCTTAGTTTGAATTTTTAACTGCTTTGATTGATTTTAGCCTATCTGATCATCTGACTGAGCAAACCTTTTGGGAAAGCCTTGAAACTTGACATAGGGATTCTTGAAGACATGTAGGATGTTATGAAGCTCACTTGAGGCCTTGAAAGTCCATTTAGCCTGATGAAATTCAAAACCCTAGTTTAAGATGCATTGCTTAGGAGGATGCATTGTCTGAGGGAATTGTCAAACTTTCTGACTAATTGTGAACCTTGTGAACCTCTTGAGATACCTTGTGAATCTTGTTAACCTTGTGAACCTCTTGGAACACCTTAGTAAACAATATCTTGTCTAGTTGAAGGCAAATTTTGGGGTGCAACAACCTTACAAGCTTCGCAGTAGGCTTCGCAACCTAGAAACACTTGGCATTTTAAAAGCTGAGCTTTCACCTCGGCCAGAGGTGTTAGAACACTTGCAATATCATCAATCAGGATTGTTGGTTGGTCTTCCTCGATAACATTAATCCTTGGCCCACCGTGGTTAGGTATTGGATTTTTGGTGACACTCGGAGGAGGTGCGAAGTTTACGGCTTTGGAATCAATCAGGTCTTGGACCTTCATATGCAGGGCCCTACACTTTTCTGTGGCATGGCTGGGAGCATTTGATTGGAAGGAGCATCTTGCGTTGACATCATAATTTCTTGGAAGGTTGAGAGGATCTGGTGGATCCAAAGTCCTCAGTTCAATCAAGTTGAGTTTCAACAGTTGTGGGAGTAACACTGCATATGGCATCAGAATGGGATCGATTACCCTGTTGATCTGAGAAGTCCTTTATTGAAATGGACGCTGTTGTTGATTATTGTTGTTGTAAGGTATATACTACTGTTGTGGGAAATGTTGTTGCTGAGGTTTTGGAGTAGGAATGGTGACAGCAACCACTGACATTTGCAAATACCGAGGCCTACCTCTGCCAATATGCACTGAATTAGTTTCTCCTGTCCTTCGGGGTCTGGAGAATGGTTTCTTTGTGTTGCTGGAGCTGGCGCCAATATCAGAAATCTTGCCCATCTTCAACAAACTTTCAATTCTCTCTCCCGCTATGACCACATCAGCAAAGCTATGAGCAAAATTTCAGAAACACATAACATACTCATTTCTTCATCATTTTCAATTCTAAAGACATCTATGTGATCCCTAGAGCATGTATTTTCATTCTGACAAGAAATTGAAGCTTTGAGACAAAAAGTTCTTGAGTATACCTGAGCTGGTGACCTACAGATATGAGCTTTCAAAGCCTCCCTCTTGTGCAAATGGCTTCCTTTGAACCTCCTGAGGCTAATGGAATGCTTTGAAAATGGCTGGTTTGGGATGTCCAGTTCTGATGTAGTAGAAATGGAGGTTTTGATATGTGATGTTTCAGGCCATTTCAGTGGTTGATTCTTGTTTTATGAGTGATATGTGGTTGATTGGTGAAGGAATTTGTGAAGTTTGATGGCTGGATTAGGAAAATCGAAGAGAGGAAGTTTTGAAGGATTTTTGTGCAAACTGAGCATGGGATGGTTCTGAGTTCTTGTGTGATCTCTTTTATGATCCTTAGGCATTGTATAAACAATTGAGATAGGTCAGAAGAGTTGATATGCACTGTGGGATTGGTATGGTTCATTTGGCAAAAAAAGTCAAATTTTATGTACTTGAGGCATGGGCCATGGCAGAGCTGATTTGAGGGCTTGAACTTCTTCAGCTGGCTTCAAGGAGAGCCCTAGGATCAATTGTTATGAGTTGTGAGGCTTGGATCATAAGTTTGCATAGGTTTTGCAATTTTGCAACTTTGTGATTTCTTGAGAAACAAGTCATGAAATCCCTTGGTTCAAAGCCCAAATCTGATCTTGAGATGTTGTTTGATCATGCCATGATGCATTTGAGTGGATTAGAAGTCACATAGAGGCCTGAAATTCAATTTTGCACATTTCCCTCTTTGAGCTAAACTTGAAAATTACAAGATTTTTCCCAACTTTGACTTGTCATATCTTGAGTTCTAGGATGAATCAAGAGGAGTTCTTATACTTTTTGAAAATGGGAAGATCCAATCTACAACTTTCATGTTTAACAAAATTTTATTTGAAGCATTTTTGATCAAGAAAGAGGAGGTTGAAAATCTTTCCCAAAATGGAAAGTTTGCATTTCAAGTAATGTCCATTTTTGGCAACTTTTGACTTGACTCAAAATTCTTCAATCTTGTGATCATCTAACCTCTCCTAATACCAAATAAAGGTCATAGGATTTCAAAATGATGGAAATGAACCTTTGGAACCCTTGGTTGAGGCCTCAGATGCCCTAATCCTGACTTTTCTTGCACAACAAGTTACAACTTGATCAGATGACTTCCTCAGTGAACTTTTGCATCAAACTTCATACATAAGCTCCCTATATCATATAAAGACCAATGGAATCAATAATGACCAAAAGTTTTGGGTGTAAGGGCCTCAAACCCAAAACCCTTATTTTCAAGTCATCTATGTAGGAGCTTCAAGCTTGCCTGGATAGCTCTGCAATCCCTTGAGATTTCTTGACTTCAAAGAAACCTTGGGGGTATAAAACAACCATATAACACTCAAGGACCCTCCTGGCATGCTTCAAGGCCTCTGAGATTGCTCAAATCACTTCTTGGGTTCACTTGATCACAAACCCTAGTTATGTAGCTATGTAGTGAGTTGCTTAAGGATAATTATGCAATGTGAGATGTAATGATATGCTATGAAAATATGTGTGATCATAAGCCAAGGCATGAGAAAGTGAGAGGGAAAATTTGGGGTGTTTATAGCTGCCCCTATTCAAGCATGAGTTAGTTGTGCAGGATGTAAGCGCAAGGCTTAGCAGGCAAACACGATAACTTGTGGTTGAATATCAAGACAGTCCAAAATTTGCGCTCTCTGGTATAAGAAGAAAAATGATATAAATTGTTATTCACAAAACAAGACGATGTAGAGTGAACATCAAATGATAGCGATGGAGGACGACCATCAAGCAGAGGACGACTGCTAGGGGTTAAAAGGTGAGAAATGCACTGACAGGGATGTCCATCAGGCTAAAATAATCCACGACAAAGACGGCCATCGGGTAAAGAATAAATGAAATAATGATGTGGGAAGGTCATCATAAGGTGAAGGATGATAACCTAGCAGGGGACGGCTGCTGAAAATATCACGACATAGGACGAATGTCGGATAGAAAGATCAACGATGGGGACGGCCATCAGATAAATGATGAGAGACGGTCATCATAAGGTGAAGGACGATCACCTAGCAGGGTACGGCTGTTGAAAATATCACGACATAGGACGAATGTCGGATAGAAAGATCAACGATGGGGACGGCCATCGGATAAATGATGAGAGACGGTCATCATAAGGTGAAGGACGATCACCTAGCAGGGTACGGTTGCTGAAAATATCACGACATAGGATGAATGTTGGATAGAAAGATCAACGATGGGGAAGTCCATCGGATAAATGATGAGAGATGGTCATCATAAGGAGAAGGACGACCACCTAGCAGGGTACGGCTGCTGAAAATATCACGACATAGGACGAATGTCGGATAGAAATATCAACGATGGGGACGACCATTGGATAAATGATGAGGGACGGTCATCATAAGGTGAAGGAAGATCACCTAGCAGGGTACGGCTGCTGAAAATATCACGACATAGGACGAATGCCGGATAGAAAGTAGTTTTGTTGTGGGAAGAGATAAACACGGACGAGTGTTTAAGCCTTAAAATAAAATAGTATAAGTGTTTCGACAATGTGTATAGACTAAAGATACGAACGAGTATCTTTAGGACCACGATACGGACGAGTATCGATAGAAACAAACGCCGACGCGTGTTTTAAGGATGATGATACGGACGGGTACCAATTAGTTAAGCAAGGAACACTGATGAGTGTTTGATATACTAGTGAGTAGTATATGCAAGACACGGACGAGTATCAAAATAACTATGTACAAGCATGAAAAGTATTTGTATTGAGAGTGCAAAAGGTATTCTGGCTTTATCTGCAGGGGAGATGCTCTTGTATACTACTGGAGGAGTAATTTTGGTATCCACAGGTGAAAGGCTTGAACCTAACTTATGATCATGCAAATGTATGTTTGATTTTTTCCGTAATGCTCCGTATTAGACAGAATGCTACGCTTTGTTTGGGGAGGATGATGCGAATGCTATGATTATGCAAATGAGAGAGCCGATCCGGGATCTGAACTCTGCGGGGAGAAAGGATCGCTGGGCGATCTTTCTGGAGAAATCTGTGGAGATACTTAAGCTGGGGGTGAGGAAAGCCCCAATTTGTTGGCAATTGTCTTCGTTGGAGAAGAACAAAATTTCAGTCATTGCTCGGGAGATCCTGCTTGGGGAAAATAGAACTTCTGGGAAGTAATCTATTGTAATTCTTTTGTCTAGGCTGTATCCTGGGGGAATGATTAACTTCATGGGGATTATTCTCGTCAAGTGATCTTGCTAAGGATGTGACTACTGACTTGGCTGGGGGATACAGTGCTTTATATGCCCCATGTTGTAAAAGATTATTTGCCTTGAGTACCTGCAACCTGTTAAACAGAGGAAACGTACAAGCGTCCTAAGGCATCCTCAAATGGATTCCATCACATGAGTTAGATTCGCTTAAGAGCGTATAATTCCTGCAAGCATTTATTTAAATGGCCTATATGTCTTCCATGCAAATGTTGTATTACGAATTTTAGACATTTTGCAAACAAAAAAACGAAAAGGTACAAAACAAAGTGTGAATGAACATTTGAATTTTTTGATTTGTGTGCCCTGATTAGGCAAGTACAGTGAAGAAGCTAATCCCTGAAATGAGGAGATTGCTATAAAATTGATAAAAATAACAGTGTCATATTTGGCAATGCTGGAGTCGACGCTCCAATGAGCTTCCTCTTGCTATGACCTGTATGGCCTCAAACGCTCTTCTTATCTTGCTTTCTGAGGAAAGTTGATTCTGATCGACGCTTTGTCCTTTCGAAACTTTCCAAGTTATGTATGTGTAATACAGACGAATTCAGAATGCAGTTGTTCGCTTGTTACCTGATTTTGCGTGGATCGCCCTTTCGGGTTTTCAACCCACCGGGATACCCATTTTTGCCTGCGCTGTCCGATGTGGCTTTTCAACTCAGCGGGTGTACACATTTTTTTTAATTTTCCCTTATTTTTTCCCGAGTCTTTTATTCTGTTTTTGACTCGCCGGGATGCCCTGTTTTTTCCTGGACTTACATTTTGTTTTTATGTCCAGCGGGTCATTTATGCGAAGTATTTCTTAACTGCATCTGAATTCAGGGGAGATAGGAAATTTTCGCCATCCATGGTTGCGAGCATCTGTGCTCCTCCTGAGAAGACTTTCGTTATCACGTAGGGACCTTCATAGTTTGGCGTCCACTTGCCCCTGTGGTCTGTATGAGGAGGAAGGAGTCTTTTCAGTACAAGCTCTCCTACTTGATATTCCCGAGGTCTCACCTTTTGATCGAAGGCTCTTTCTATCCGTTTCTGATATAACTGACCATGACAAATAGCTGCTAATCTCTTATCTTCAATCAGGCTCACTTGATTATAACAAGATCGGACCCATTCTGCTTCGTCCAGTTTCACATCCATTATTACCTGCAAGGAGGGAAATTCAACTTCAATAGGTAGAACGATTTCCATACCATACACAAGCTTATAAGGCGTTGCCCCGGTAGATGTTTAAGTTCGGTACCTATGTAAGGCGAATGGTAACATTTCGTGCTAGTCTCTGTATGTGACTACCATCTTTTGCACAATCTTCTTAATGTTCTTGTTAGCTGCCTCAACAGCGCCATTCATCTTTGGCCTGTAAGGAGAAGAGTTGTGATGTTAAATCTTGAAATCCCGACATAGTTCTGTCATCATTTTGTTGTTAAGTGAAATTCTGTGATCAGGTATGAGATGTCCTAAGAGATGTCCCAACACTTAATAGGACATTTGACAAATTTAACCAAAACTTAAACAGCAAGAAAAGTAAACAACACAGAAGTTTGTTAACCCAGTTCAGTGTATAACCACACCTACATCTGGAGGCTACCAAGCCAGGAGGAAATTCACTATTAGTAATATTAATTCTAGACTTAAACCACCCTGTTTAATCTATCACTTAATACTTACCCAATGCAATTTCTACCTAAGACTCACTTAGATAAGAGTACCCTACTCACTCCCCCTCAATCACACAGTGATCAAGTTTACAAGTTTACTGAAATTGAAGACATCCTTCAAACAAAACAGCTTGATCTTACTTAACAGTTTCAATCAAGTCACAAATGCACTTTTGCTTAAAAGCTCATAAAGTGGTACAATAAAACAACCTGCTATTAAAAACACTAGACACCCTATTTGGACTTCTGAAATTCGTACTCGATTCTATGAGTTTCTGTTGCTTAAATAGGTATCTGAATTTTGGGCTTTCTGTAGAATGATCCAGCCCTAATGTGCAGCAACTGTCACCTTGAATTTAGGGTTTGTTACTTCCTATATTCTAGGTGATTTAGGTCTTCTGTTTTAATCTGAATCTTCAATATCAAACACCCTGCAGATGCGCCTTGTTCTATTTTTATCCATCATTAATTAATTCCAGATACTTCTCCTTAAATATCTCTGATCAGTTAATCATTAATTAATTCTGGTAGCAGGTCTGAGATGTCTCAACATCTGTTGGGACATCCTGGAAAACTGAACTTAAGTTATTTACACAATGTCCCAGCATCTGGTAGGACATCCTGAAATAAGTTCACATACTCTGTTTGCTAATGTCCCAACATCTGATAGGACATTCTGAACTGAATTTAACATTTCTTGTTTGGTCAAAAATTCTGCCAATTCTTAAACATCTACAAACTCCCCCTTTGGCTAATTTTTGGCTAACATCTTTCCTGGTTTTCAGAGTGCAGCAGAAGTTCTTTTTATCAGAGTATATCATTACTTTTCTGTTGATTTTTATTTGAGATTTCTCCCCCTCAAACATATATGTGTCCAGTCTTTATCCAGTCTTGTTTCAACAGAAAAACTTATTCAGTTCAGAAGCAAACAAACAGAATTTTTCATTAAACAACAATTACATTTGATGTTGTTCTCCCCCTTGGTAGACACAAAATTAGGGGCCAAAGACAATACTACTGTCATTACATTGCTGTCATTACATATGCCTCACATACATTGATCACTCAGATTCATCACTCTCAGTTGCTTCCTCCACTTCAGTGTCTTCATCTTTATCAGCTTCACTTTCTTCATCAGCCTCACTGTCTTCACCAGCTTCACTGTCTTCATCAGATGCAACATTCTGATCTTCTTCACTTTCCAATCTTTTAATTATTTCTTCAAGCTTCTGCTTTCTAGCTTCAAGCTCTTTGCAGGTGCTTTTGAGTTCAGCAATTAAGGTCTTCCTGGAGATTGGATTCTTAGCAGTGGAGGGACTAGCAGATGTCCCAGAAGGTGCTTCAACATCTGCAGCATGGTGACTTAGGAATAATTTGTAATGAAAAGCCAGGGGGCTTTCTCTTTTGCATGCTGTATCCTTGTCAGTGAGAATGCCAGGGTATTGATTGAGCACTATCCCACACAGCAATGATGGGAAGGCTATTGGAAGCTTTGTTGCTGAAGAGCTGGCATGCTTCATGGTTTGATCAAAGATAAAAGATCCATAGTCCAGATTGGTTTGAGTTCCCACGACATAGATGAATCTGGCTAGACCAGTTGAGATTGAGGAAGTGTGATTGGTAGGCACCCAGTTAGCAGTTCCAATTCTGTTCAGCATGGCATACTTTCTGGTAAGCATGCTCACAGAGAGCTTTCCCTTCACAGGCCATGCCTTGACCTGGTTTGCAGTGATCACTTTACAGACTTGATTATCTGTCTTACCTAATTCATTGGGTCCATCTGTTTCTCTTCCTAGATACTCATTGATGATTTGAGGAGAAAACTGTACACATTTACCTCTAACAAAAACTTTTCTAAACTCAGAAGACTTACCATTTGAGCAATCCTCCTGAAGATTCACAATGAACTCTTTAACAAGAAGTTCATAGCAGGGAGAGAGGTCTGAGACTGTTTTGAATAGTCCTGCAGCAGAGATGAGGTCTATCAGTTCTGTGCACTCAAGTGCATTGCTGCTTAGTTCTCTTTCCAAGGCAACCCTTCTTTGATACACATATTTCCATCTGTTGACACTGGAGACATGATGGAAGGATATGTTGTCCAGGGGAGCTTCTGGAACAGCAGTTGAAGCTCTAGCTGGTGTTGGTTTCTTCTTGGGAGGAGATGTTGGGACATCTGATCCAACATCTGAATCTGATGGTGTTGCAGCTTTTCTCTTCTGGGTTTGAACTTTGCTCCATTGTTTTGATGGCCCAAAAGTGACTTTAGCCTTCCCTTTCTTTGGAGAGGCTTTCTTCTTTTCAGGAATTGCTGCTTCAGCTTGCAGCTTGCCCTTTTTGGACCTGAGTCTTTTAGCAATGCTGGGTTTCACAGATGCTATGATCTCTGCATCAGAGTCCTGCTCCAGATTGACCACTGGAGGAGATTGAGCAGCCTCCTCTTCAGCTGGTTGATCAGCAGGGATTTGATCTTCATTTGAGCCTTGAGCCTGTTCTTCAGAGACCTCTTCATCATTTTCTTTTGAGGCTTTGTCCTCAGTTTGTTCCAGATCAACATCAGATGAGTTCTTTTTCTTATCTTCAGATGTTCCAACATCTGTTGGGACATCTTGTTCTGCAGCAGTGTTCTCTGTATCTTGAGCTGGTTCTTCTTGAGGTGCAGGAATGGTGTTCAAAGGAACAGAGATCCCTCTCACCACTCTTTGTTCAGAGAAAACTTGGTTGACAATCTCCTTGATGGAATCATCAACATATTTGGAGTATTTTGTGGACATGTTAGCAGGAGAGGGATTGCCTTTAGCTTTGCTTCTGATTTGATCTTTACATCTCTTTGGTGTTCTTGCCTTTTTAGTGTGAGAGGCACTTCCCATGAGCTCGTCCAATGGTGTTGATGACATTGGCACAACAGAGATTGGAGTGGCATGAACCACGTCTTCCTTGTTGAGAATTTCCTCAGCTGTTTTAGGGTTTTGAGACATTGTTGAGGAAGATGGATGAACAGCTTTAGGGTTTATGATTTCTGAAGGATTGAGAGTTAATGTGATTCGCTTGTGATGGTATGATGAGAATCTTGATAGCTTCTTATAAGTAGTTACTAAATAAGTAGCCGTTACAGTCCAAATGATTAGGAATGGAATTCCCAAGGATCTTGTCCAGACTGGCTTTGCCATCTGGAACTTATGCCATGCAATGTCATATGACATGTTGGCACATCTCATTAACTGCTAAATATCACATAAACAGATTCCAAGTTTACCCCTTAAGTTCTCAAATTGTGTAGCATCCAATGCTTTGGTAAAGATATCAGCTAATTGCAGATCTGTAGCAACATGCTCCAATGAAATCACCTTCTCTTCTACAAGATCTCTGATGAAATGATGTATGATATCAATATGCTTTGTCCTGCTATGTTGAATGGGATTCTTTGATATGTTGATTGCACTTAAGTTGTCACAGTACAATGTCATGACATCCTGTGGGACATTGTACTCAGTGAGCATCTGCTTCATCCAAACCAACTGAGAACAACTGCTACCTGCTGCTATATACTCAGCTTCAGCTGTAGATAATGACACACAATTCTGTTTCTTACTGAACCAAGAAATCAGATTGTTTCCTAGAAAGAAGCATCCTCCTGAAGTGCTTTTTCTGTCATCAGCACTTCCTGCCCAATCAGCATCACAGAAGCCAGTGAGAATTGGTTTGCAACCATGAAAGTACATTATGCCATAGTCACAAGTACCATTAACATATTTAAGGATTCTCTTGACTTGATTGAGATGACTGACTTTTGGATCAGCTTGATATCTTGCACAAACTCCTACTGCAAATGCAATGTCTGGTCTGCTAGCAGTCAAGTATAACAAGCTTCCAATCATGCTTCTATATAAACTTTGATCTACATTCTCACCCTTTTCATCTTTAGTCAGCTTTAAATGTGTGGGAGCAGGAGTTCTTTTATGAGAAGCATTTTCCATTCCAAATTTCTTCACTATGTTCTTGGAGTACTTACTTTGGGAAATAAACATTGAGTATTCCATTTGCTTTACTTGCAGACCAAGAAAGTAGGTTAATTCACCTACTAGACTCATTTCAAATTCAGATTCCATCTGCTTGACAAAATGTTTGACCATCTTATCAGACATCCCACCAAACACAATGTCATCAACATATATTTGTGCAATCATGACATTTCCTTCTTCATCTTTAACAAATAGTGTTTTATCAATCCCACCTTTTCTGTATCCTTGCTTGATAAGAAATTTGGTCAGTCTTTCATACCATGCCCTTGGAGCTTGCTTCAGACCATAAAGTGCTTTCTTTAATTTGTATACATGATTTGGACAGCTTGGATCAACAAATCCTTTAGGCTGTTCTACATATACCTCTTCATTAAGATAACCATTAAGAAAGGCACTTTTCACATCCATTTGAAATAGCTTGAACTTTAAGATACAAGCAATTCCCAACAGTAGTCTTATTGATTCAAGCCTTGCTACTGGTGCAAAGGTTTCATCAAAGTCTACCCCTTCAATTTGAGTGTATCCTTGAGCCACAAGTCTAGCTTTGTTCTTTGTAACAATTCCTTGTTCATTTGACTTGTTCTTATACACCCATTTTGTACCAATCACATTTATGTCATCAGGTCTAGGTACAAGATTCCACACTTCATTCCTTGTGAATTGACCTAATTCCTCTTGCATAGCACAAATCCAGTATTCATCAGTGAGAGCTTCCTTGACATTTCTAGGTTCTATTTTGGAAACAAAACAAGAACCTGAAATCACTTCTCTTGATCTAGTGCTTACACCTCTGTTGGGATCACCAATTATTAAGTCTTTGGGATGATCCTTCTGTATTCTGATGGAGGGAGGTTTGCTTGAATCTTCTGACCTTGTATCATTTTGAGTGAAGTTATATTGATCATTCTTTTCTTCAGCTTCAATCTTGATATCAGCAGATGTTCCAACATCTTCTGGGACATCTGTAGAAGCATCATCAATTATCACATTTATGGATTCCATGATAACCTTTGTTCTGTAATTAAATACTCTATATGCTCTGCTGTTTATAGAGTATCCAAGGAAAATCCCTTCATCACTTTTAGGATCCATTTTTCTCCTTTGCTCCCTATCTGCCAGAATATAGCATTTACTTCCAAACACATGAAAGTACTTCACAGTGGGTTTTCTGCCCTTCCAGACTTCATATATTGTGGACAAAGTTCCTTTCCTTAAGGTAACTCTGTTATGGATGTAACAGGCAGTGTTCATAGCTTCAGCCCAAAAGTACAGAGGTAACTTTTTAGCATGGATCATAGCTCTTGCTGATTCTTGAATGGTTCTATTCTTCCTTTCAACAATCCCATTCTGTTGAGGTGTGATAGGTGAAGAATACTCATGATTGATTCCTTCTGAAGAACAGAAATCTAAGAACTTTTGATTCTCAAATTCCTTTCCATGATCACTTCTTATTCTGATCACACAGCTGGATTTTTCCCTTTGCAATCTTTGACATAATTCTTTGAATACATCAAATACATCTGACTTTTCTTTGATAAAGTTTATCCATGTATATCTTGAAAAATCATCAACCACAACATAGGCATACCTCTTACCACCAAGACTTTCAACCTGCATAGGTCCCATAAGATCCATATGTAGAATTTCCAAAACTTTGGAAGTTGTCAGATGTTGGAGCTTTGGATGGGACATCTTGGTTTGCTTGCCTATTTGACATTCACCACATATTTTGCCATCATCAATCTTCAGTTTAGGAATACCTCTTACAGCATCCATAGATATGATCTTCTTTATGCCTCTGAAATGAAGATGACCTAGTCTTTGATGCCACAGTTTCACTTCTTCTTCTTTAGCTAGAGAGCAGGTTGAAGTGAGACTGAGATTTTGGGATTCCCACATGTAACAGTTGTCTTTAGATCTGGCTCCTTTCATGACAACCTCTTGTTCTTTGTTAGTCACTATACATTCAGATTTGGTAAAGTTTACACTGTATCCTTGATCACATAGTTGAGAAGAGATACTTCACTTTTCAAGGTATCAATGATTACTTGATCATTTGCTTTGTCATCTTCTAATGCCTTATTCTGCTTCTTTAGCTTTATGACCTCACTGCATATTTCAGTACTTCTCTTGTACAGATCCTTGAAAGCTTGCTCAAGATCTGCATAAGTAAGCTCTCCACAGCTGGAATCACTATCATATTCACACAGTCCAGCTAGAGCAGTAATATGCTTAGCTGATTCTTCTTCTGACTCTCCCGAGTCTTCATCAGACCAGGTCACAGAGAGTCCTTTCTTTTGCCTCTTTAAGTAGGTAGGACATTCAAACTTGATGTGTCCATATCCTTCACATTCATGGCATTTGAATCCTTTATCTTGACTGGTCTTTTCAGCAAACTTTGACTTTCTGTTAGCATCATATGGTCTCCTGTTCTCAGAGTTTGTGTTTCTTCCACTGGATTTGGATTGGCCTTCCATTCCTCTGAGAATCTGTTTGAATTGTCTTCCAAGCAAGACAAGGTTTTCTGATAAGCTTTTGTCATTTGCTGATTCATCATCTTCTTCTTCATCTGTATTTGACACCAAGGCTATGCTTTTGTTCTTTTTGACATTTGTGTCATTCATTCCCATCTCAAAAGTTTGAAGAGAACCAATGAGTTCTTCAACTTTCATGGAGCATATGTCTTGAGCTTCTTCTATTGCAGTGACTTTCATGTCAAATCTTTTTGGCAAAGATCTGAGAATCTTTCTTACAAGCTTTTCATCAGTCATCTTTTCTCCCAAAGCTCCAGAAGTATTGGCTATATCCAAGATGTTCATATAGAACTCATGAATTGATTCATCTTCCTTCATTCTCAAGTTTTCAAACTTGGTGGTGAGAAGTTGAAGTCTTGACATTTTTACTTTTGATGTTCCTTCATGAGTTGTTTTGAGAGTATCCCAAACATCTTTGGCCAGCTCACAATGATGTACAAGTCTGAAAATGTTCCTATCAATGCCATTGAATAAGGCATTTAAGGCTTTTGAGTTGCCTAGTGCTGAGTCTTCTTCCTCCTTACTCCATTCTTCTTCTGGTTTCAGCACTTTTGATCCATCTTTGGTGTCTTGGACAGGATGATCCCATCCAACATTAACTGCTCTCCATGCCCTGTTGTCAAGTGACCTTAAGAATGCAATCATTCTTGGCTTCCAGTAGTCATAATTAGATCCATCCAGTATAGGTGGTCTATTTACTGACCCTAAATCTCTGTCCATGTTACAGAATTTGTATTCCCTAGATCTCACCCAGTATAAACAGGCAGGGTGCCTGCTCTGATGCCAATTGAAATTCTGTGATCAGGTATGAGATGTCCTAAGAGATGTCCCAACACTTAATAGGACATTTGACAAATTTAACCAAAACTTAAACAGCAAGAAAAGTAAACAACACAGAAGTTTGTTAACCCAGTTCAGTGTATAACCACACCTACATCTGGAGGCTACCAAGCCAGGAGGAAATTCACTATTAGTAATATTAATTCTAGACTTAAACCACCCTGTTTAATCTATCACTTAATACTTACCCAATGCAATTTCTACCTAAGACTCACTTAGATAAGAGTACCCTACTCACTCCCCCTCAATCACACAGTGATCAAGTTTACAAGTTTACTGAAATTGAAGACATCCTTCAAACAAAACAGCTTGATCTTACTTAACAGTTTCAATCAAGTCACAAATGCACTTTTGCTTAAAAGCTCATAAAGTGGTACAATAAAACAACCTGCTATTAAAAACACTAGACACCCTATTTGGACTTCTGAAATTCGTACTCAATTCTATGAGTTTCTGTTGCTTAAATAGGTATCTGAATTTTGGGCTTTCTGTAGAATGATCCAGCCCTAATGTGCAGCAACTGTCACCTTGAATTTAGGGTTTGTTACTTCCTATATTCTAGGTGATTTAGGTCTTCTGTTTTAATCTGAATCTTCAATATCAAACACCCTGCAGATGCGCCTTGTTCTGTTTTTATCCATCATTAATTAATTCCAGATACTTCTCCTTAAATATCTCTGATCAGTTAATCATTAATTAATTCTGGTAGCAGGTCTGAGATGTCTCAACATCTGTTGGGACATCCTGGAAAACTGAACTTAAGTTATTTACACAATGTCCCAGCATCTGGTAGGACATCCTGAAATAAGTTCACATACTCTGTTTGCTAATGTCCCAACATCTGATAGGACATTCTGAACTGAATTTAACATTTCTTGTTTGGTCAAAAATTCTGCCAATTCTTAAACATCTACATTAAGGTTTGAATCATTATCAGTAATGATTCGCTCGGGAACTCCATATCGACAAATGATGTCCTTTTTCAGAAATCCGGCTACCACTTGCTTGGTGATGTTTGCATATGAAGCTCCTTCGACCCATTTGGTGAAGTAATCAATGGCTACCAAGATGAATCTGTGACCACTTGAAGCAGTTGGTTCGATCTTTCCAATCATAGTAATGCCCCACATGGCGAAGGGCCAGGGTGAAGACAATACATTCAAAGGATTTGGAGGCACTTGCACTTTGTCTGCGTAGATCTGGCATTTATGGCATTTTCTGGAATATGCACAACAATTTGCATCCATTGTGATCTAATAGTAACCTGATCTCAACAATTTCTTCGCCATTGCATGTCCTCCGGCATGGGTACCGAAAGAATCCTCGTGTACTTCGTGCATCAGTAGGTCTGCTTCCTTTTTGTCAACACATCTGAGCAAGATCATGTCGAAGTTTCGCTTGTATAAGGAGCCATCAATATTGAGGTAGAAGCTGTCGGCTAGCCTTCTTAATGTCTTCTTATTATTAGACGATTCCCCAGGCGGGTACATCTGAGTCTCCAAAAAGCATTTGATGTCGTGGAACCAAGGTTTGTTGTCAATAACAGTGTCCATAGAGAAGATGTATTCCGGTTGGTTTAGTCTGGATACTAAAATCCGAGGTACATAGTTAGCAGTCTGTACCTTGATCATAGATGAAATAGTGGCCAAGGCGTCTTGTCGCTCCCGGAAAAGACATTAAGTCCCACGGTGCAGACGTGAACGGTTGGCGAAAGAGAAGGGTTGAATAGAGTCGCCAGCTAGGCATTTTTATCCTGAAGGAAAGGTAATGTTGCATAAACCTGGAAAGAGACGGATAAGACGGTTGCGAACCAAAGAGACTAAGAAAGGGGGTTAGTTACGACCTGGGAAGGTATTAGCACCCAGATCGTCTGTCGTACTCGACGGGATCCACGCTTACAAAATTGTGTTTAAAAGGGGTAAGTGTATGTGCTATTTGTATGTAAAAGCTAGGGAAAGAAAGTATAGGTGTCAGTGAAAAAGGTGTGAATTGCTCAGGAACTGAGGCTTAAAAAGAAGGCTGAAAGAGGGGGAAGACACATAGACTTTTGTTCGATAACTGTTAAGTTATGCCTACGTATCCTCTCGTGCAATGAGGAAGTCAGAACACTGTTGTTCGACTCAAAGAGACTGGATGAATTGACTGTGAACTGCTTACTTGTCTATGCTCAAGTGTATGACTCGACTGGCTCGAGTGCTAACTGTCTTGCATTAGACGGAAGAAGCGAGTTCTCGTTTATAGAATGAGTATGATGAGAAAAGAATCCCGGAGGAGACGTTTATTGTTTGTTTTTGTGTTTTCAGTTTTTTATTGTTTTTGGTGTTTTGCATAAGATAATGAGCTTAAGCCTAAATCATAGGTTGTAAACTCATTATATCCTCCCTGATTAGGGATAATGAGCCTACTTAAGTATGAGATAAGCATCTCAACTTAATTACCTTAATGATGAAGGATTAAGATCATTAACCTACTTGTGATTATTTAGATGTTTTTGGTTTTTTTGTTTTGTGTTAAGTAATGAGTTTAATTTCTAATCACAGATTAGTGAACTCATTACACCATCCTAATAGAAGGATGATAGATGAGAACACTTAAGCTGAGGAAGATACCTCAACTTAATCCATGGTTAGGGATTAAATTCATTATATAACAAAGCCTTTATTAAATGGATTTTAATTAAAGGATGAGATTAAGAAGTGGATTTTATGGTTTGTAAGACAACTTGAGGAGGACTTGTCCATTAAACACTAGGGTTAGTTCCTCTTAACCATAGGGAAGAGATAGAACCCTAATGTAAGGCCTAAGTTACAAGATAAAGTCTTAATGATTATTAATGTGTTTTGATTAAGAAGTGTAAACAAATTAAAGGTTTAACACTAAAGATTAAAGTTATACACTCCATCCTAAGATAAGGATGCAGGCCTGACCCTAATTCAAAGTCCTAAAGCTTTAAGAGTTTAGCCTCTGATTATGAGATGAGAAGAGAGACTCAAAGGTAAAAGACTAGGGGGAACTATACACAACCCTAAAAATTATCATGCTTGGATATCCTATGGTTTGTAAGGCTCAAGAGAAGATCTTCAGGAAGCCACCATGGAAGAAGAAGCAGATGAAAAGAGAAGGAGAAAGAAGAATAGGTTACTTACTTCCTGAAGAAGATAAGTAACCTAAAAGAAAGAAAGTAAGAAGGAGAGAACATAAGTGTAGCAAGTTCATTCAAAGACAAGTAAAAATATGCAAATGTAAAGGAAAGAAGAAGTGGGAGGTGAAGGCAAATCCACCTTCCAGATAACTTACCAAAGGTTCCTGAAATGTTAGTATGAATGCATAAGACATAAAGCAAAAGGAAATGAGATGAATAAGGATGCAAAGACCAAAACCATAAGTGATTGTGCAATGCAGCATATATGGAGTTATCTTGTTTGCATATGAGCCAAAGTTTGTAAGCAAGAATGCTATTCACTTGTTCTTACTGAGGAACCCAATTCCTACCCTGCTTGGAGACTTCTACTATTCAGTACACCAGAGGAATGAGAAACAAAGAGGAAGATTGATCAGATGCTGTGCTCCCCTCTATTATTGTTGGTCGTTAAGACATTTTCCAAATTCAGACACTTTCCTGAACCCTCATCAACTAAGGAATTGGGCTAAGAGATTGATCGCCCTTACATCAGAAGACATCAAATGGTGTACTCAGAGCACCAAGGGCAAGGACATCATTACTAGCTGTGGGCAATACCCTAATGTGCCATTGATTGGAGTAAAAGGTTGCATCAACTACAACCCTTTTCTCTTCAAGAGACAGTTAGGATATGCTTTGGTTCATCCCCTAAGAGGGCAAGACTTGACAGAGACCCTCTATTGTGACATCCAGCACAACTATGCTATTGTCAGACAAGCATCCTGGGCCTGGGACAACATTCAGACTAAGGGGACAGCTATCCTTGGAAAATGCAACAATATAGCTTCAGCACAGTATCTTGATTGGTCCCGTACTAGGGCACAAATCACCCGGATGCCATTCACCTTAGAAGATGTACCTGGACCTTCAACAGTGCAGTCTGCAGCTACTGTCAGCCTGGAGGAGTTTGAGAAACTGAAAGAAAGGAATAATCAGCTCTCTAAAGCCTTGAAGAAGACCATCTGGGAGAGGAATGACAGTCGTTTAGATATTGAGAGGTTAGAGAAGCTCCGGATTGAGCACTTGACCAAGATTGAGAAGACGGACGACTACATCAGAAAGGCTAGAGCAGGGGAGTTAGTACTGAAGAATGCTTGCAAGGAAGCAAAAACCCAGAAGGCTTGGGCAGAACACTACTTAGAGGAGAGCCAGGCTAGGTGGATCAGGATCACTGAGGCCCGTGCACAAGAAGATCAAAGGACCCAAGCCAAGATAGAGCAACTGGAGGCTAGTGAGAAGAAGAATCAGGCAGCTTTGATAGCGGCACAGAAGGAGATCTCTGAGTTAAAACTTCGGGCGGGGTTAAAAAGATCAAAGGATCAGGATAAGCATAAGAAGTTGACCAATGCCATTGCTACCAGGAACCTCCTCATCAGGACTATCACAGAGCAACCAGTTGGTCCAGTGACTGAGGCTCTCCTAAAGGAAGTCAGAGAAGATAACTTTGGATTGGATGTTTGACTCTTTTTGTTTGTACTTCATTTTGATTGTATTTTCCTTTTGTTGATGTATTTTTGACCCGCCATGGGAATGTTATTGTAATCAAACTATGTATCTGCACTCTTTGTAATATATATGGTTTGTATTATTTTATTTTTTGGGCTTTATCTCTCTCTGCAACATCACCAGCATTTCCTCGAGGTCTGGAAAGGTCAAAACCAAAGAACCAAGCTGGATACCCTTGGAAGACAAATATGCATCCTGCATTGCATACTAACATTTTCTTTGTTTTGTAGGTTTTTGCTTGTTGTTGTTTCTCACTTTGTTGTGGTTTCAGGAAACATTGCTCGCAGAAGAGTGTTCCCTGTCAACAGAATACACCGGTACCCGACAAGAAACAACTTTCCGGGACTACAGATGGATCAGGTTCAACAAGACTTGACTGAAGTGAGGGCCCAGATGGCCAATGAAAGGACAAATATGAGGGCCCAAATGAATTAATTCATGACAGTGATGACTGGTTTGGCTCAGATCCAGGAGAGACTGAGGGAGTTGGTTGAGCGACAAACTCCCGAGGAACACCATCCAGGTACAGGGGGTACCAGTAACAACGATCATGTGCAGCCTCGCACTGATCCACCAGAGTTTGGACCTCATATGAACCCAGGCATCAATGCCATAAGAAATACCCAGGGTAACACTACTGGAGGAAGGGTCTTGCAGGAGGATCCTCAAGAATAGAAGTTTACTGTGGTTGGTGCTGGAGACGAGGTTTACGACCGTCGGTTGGATGAAATTGCAGAGAAGCTAAGGTCTCTTGAATCCCAAAACTCTCTAGGTTTTGATGTCATGGACATGGAACTGGTGGAAGGGGTGAGAATTCCTCACAAGTTCAAACCCCCGTGTTTTGAAAGATATAATGGCACATCCTGCCCACGCACCACCTTCAGTCTTTCTTGGGGAGATTGAAAGCTTACACCATGGACGAGAAGCTGTGGATGTTTTACTTCGAGGATAGCTTGACATGGGCATCCCGTGAATGGTTCTCCCACTTGACCAGAGCCATAGTAAGA
This sequence comes from Lathyrus aphaca, assembly GCA_963966055.1. Lineage (NCBI taxonomy): Eukaryota > Viridiplantae > Streptophyta > Magnoliopsida > Fabales > Fabaceae > Lathyrus > Lathyrus aphaca. The sequence continues at coordinate 29,009,933 of OZ014520.1, read as the reverse complement.
AACTGGAAAGATTTGGCTGAAGCTTTCATCCGTCAGTATCAATATAATCTGGACATGGCTCCAAACAGGACCCTTCTAATGGGAATGTCTCAGTCTTCCCATGAAAGCTTTAGAGAGTATGCCCAAAGGTGGAGGCAACTAGCTGCTGCTGTTCAACCCCCGATGTCTGAAAGGGAGATGGCAGACATGTTCATGAATACTCTCCAGGGTACCTATATTGACAGATTGGCTGCATTTTCTCCCACCAGCTTTGCAGATGTGGTGATAGCTGGGGAAAGAATTGAGAGCTTACTGAAGATGGGAAAGATCTCTGACAATGGTGCTAGTTCAAGCAGTGCAAGGAAGCCATTTGCTGGGCCCCGTACATGTGGGAAGAGGAAGACCCAGATATCTTCCCAGATCAGTTGCTGCCATCACTATCCCTACTCCTACTCCTCAGTATACTCAACCACCACAACACTTTCCTCAACAACCACAGTTTCCTCAACAGAGATCGTACAACAACAATAACAACAATCAACAACAACGCCCTTTTCAACAGCGGCCATCTCAGATCAACAGGGTGACTGACCCTATGCCATATGCCACACTGCTGCCACAAATCCTAAAGCTCAACCTTGTTGAGTTGAGGACATTGGCTCCGCCTGATCCTCAGAACCTTCCAAGAAACTACGATGTCAACACTAGGTGTGCTTTCATTCTAACGCACCTGGTCACTCCACGGAAAAATGCAGGGCTCTGCATATGAAGGTCCAGGATCTGGTAGATTCAAAGGCCCTAAACTTTGCACCACCTCCCAATGTCATGAAAAATACTATGCCAAGCCACAGTGGGCCAAGGATTAATTCCATAGAGGAAGGCTCACCCATGAGTTTAACAGAAGATATTACAAGTATTCAGACACCTCTGGCAGAGGTTAAAGCCCAACTTTTGAAATGCCAAGTGTATCCAGGTTGTGAGGCATGTTGTGAATATTGCAAGGTTTCCAAGAATGGATGTGAAAGCTTAAGGGATGGCATCAATAGCTTGATCAGAGAAGGCATTCTGCAAATAACAACAACTGCTTCTACAACACCAGCAACTCCTTTTACAACAACAAGTGATTCTCCTACAACTGCAACAACCATTGTTCCAACTGATTCATCTACAACTTCAGCAACCATTTCTTCCTTCACTTCAACAAACAAAAATTCATTTGCACCCACTTCTACAACTTCAGCAACCGCTAACAATGATGTTTCCACAGTTACTATTTATTATGAACCGACAACGGTCCCAGACTCCAGCAACTTTCAACAACAATCTCAACAACAGTTTCAATCAAACTTCAATTCAACACCACCAACATCCACAAGAAGTCCTGTCACTATCTTCTATGACCCACAGACAATAACAGTCCCAACTTATGCTGCAGTGAGCCCAGTCACCATCACGGTGCCAGGGCCAATTCATTATGATAAAGACAGTGATGTACCATGGCATTATGGTGCTGACCTTTACTGCAACGGAGAAAAAGTCCTTCTTGATTCTTCAGTTCCTACTCCCCAGGTGGATAATGTCGGGGGAGGCGGAGGCTTCACCCGAAGCGGATGCCTCTTCGCGTCACAAGCTCCCAGAACCAACACTGAGGCAGAAGCTTCTGCCAAAGCCAAAGGGAAAAGTGTGATACCTGAAGATTCTGCACCAAAAGAGACTCATAAGTCATCCTTTGACCAAGATGTAGATGAATTTATGAGGATAATTAAAAGAAGTGACTACAAAGTTGTGGATCAGCTCCGCCAGATGCCTTCTAAGATCTTTATACTATCCCTGTTGTTGTGCTCCGAAGCCCATCGGGATGCACTACTCAAAGTTTTGCACGCTGCCTACGTGCCAGAAGAGATCACAGTGAATCAGCTTGAAACAGTGGTGTCTAATATCAACACTAGCCATGGGCTAGGTTTCACTGATGCTGATTTGACAACAGAAGGACGTCACCACAACAAAGCTTTGCACATAACCTTGGAGTGCAAAGGAGTTGTACTATCTCATGTTCTTGTAGACATTGGGTCCTCACTCAATGTCTTACCCAAGAAAGCTCTTGTCAAGCTCGAATATGATGGAATAGCTCTCCGGCCAAGCAATCTTGTGGTCAGGGCTTTTGATGGCTCCAAGAGGTCTGTTCTTGGAGAGGTGGAGCTTCCTGTGATAATAGGTCCGCAGGTCTTTAAGACTACTTTCTATGTGATGGACATACAGCCGGCCTACAGTTGTTTGTTGGGTCGACCATGGATTCACGCTGCAGGCGTAGTAACGTCGACCCTTCACCAGAAATTGAAATATGAGTGAGAAGGACAGATTATCACCATCGGTTGTGAGGAGGACATCTTTGTTAGCCATCTGGCTACATATAAGTATATTGAGATGGATGGTGAAATCTATGAAACTATGAGCCAAGGGTTCGAGGCCCTGAATGTCAATGAAGCGACGAATGAAGTATTTGCTGCATCCCAGGAGGATAGGATGGGTACTTAAATTGTCTCCTATCAGCAAGCCCGGAAGGTTGTTGAAGATGGAAATGCCCAAGGCTGGGGCAAGTTGCTGCCAGTAGAGAAGAAGGAAGATATATTCGGTTCGGGTTACATACCATTCCGACAAGATCAATCAGAGGCTGCTAAAGAGCCCAAGTTCATCAGTGGAGGGATGCTCACCCCGGATGCTGTTAACAACCTGGAAGACGAGGTGGAAAGTGACTGCAACCTGGAGAGTTTGATACGTCCAAGGATCCCGGGGCACCAAGTCCTTAACTGGTCTTCCCAGGAAATTATAAGGGTTACTCTTGCAGAGTAATTATTATTTCCTGCCTTTTTTAGCATGCATCAAGTCATGCATCTTGCCTAAGGTGTCAGGACTCATTTTGTAATAGGGCCATATTGTAATTTTGTGCAAATGAATTATCAATGTATATCGGACATCTTTTGCAAACAAGTCTCTTTTTCGCTCACTGTCTTTTCATTTTTTACTTTTGTACAAAACAATAAAATGGCAATGTTTTCAAAATAAATAACTTCATTCTTTTCTAAACAAGATTAAAACTGATCACTAAAACGAACAAATCTCAACCCTTGCAGAGATTATCCTCCAGATTGCACCAACAATAGCACTGATATGACCTTGTATGACTTCGACAATCCAATTAATCAAGCTGATGAAGGGGTTGAAGAAGACTATGAGTTACCTGAAGAGTTAGCCAGGTTGTTGAGACAAGAAGAGAAAGTGATTACTCCTCATCAGGAGGAGGTTGAAACTGTGAATTTGGGTACCGAAGAAGATTTGAAAGAAGTGAAGATTGGGGCCGGTTTGCAAGCTTTAGTAAAAGAGCAGCTTATTGATATGCTTCGAGAATACGTCGACGTCTTTGCTTGGTCCTATCAAGACATGCCAAGTCTAGACACAGATATTGTTATGCACAAGCTGCCATTGAAAGAAGAGTGCCCTCCAGTGAAGCAAAAGCTACGTCGTACTCGCCCAGATATGGCCATGAAGATTAAGGAAGAGGTACAAAAACAGTGGGACGCCGCTTTCCTTGCTGTGACCAGTTACCCGCCGTGGGTCGCTAATATTGTACCAGTGCCTAAGAAGGATGGTAAAGTACGTATGTGTGTAGATTACCGGGATCTGAACAGAGCTAGCCCGAAAGATGATTTTCCATTACCTCACATTGATGTATTGGTCGACAACACAACTCAGTTCTCGGTGTTTTCCTTCATGGATGGTTTTTCAGGGTATAATCAGATCAGAATGTCACCCGAAGACATGGAGAAAACAACCTTCATCACACTTTGGGGCACATTTTGCTACAAGGTAATGCTATTTGGACTGAAGAATGTCGGTGCAACTTATCAACGGGATATGGTGACATTATTCCACGATATGATCCACAAAGAAATTGAGTGTTATGTGGATGACATGATTGCCAAGTCCCTTACTGAAAAAGATCATCTAGTAAATCTGCTAAAGTTGTTCAAGCGTCTGAGAAAGTATCAGCTGAAGCTAAACCCCAACAAATGCACATTTGGGGTACATTCTGGTAAACTGCTGGGATTTATCATAAGTGAAAAGGGGATTGAGGTTGATCCTGACAAAGTCAAAGCCATTCAGGAGATGCCTACACCTAGGACTGAAAAGGAAGTTCGGGGGTTCTTAGGTAGATTGAACTACATATCGAGGTTCATATCTCACCTTACTGCAACCTGTGAGCCCTTGTTCAAATTGTTAAGAAAGGAACAAACAGTCAGGTGGAACGAAGATTGCTAGAAAGCTTTTGACAAAATCAAGGAGTATCTACAAGAACCTCCAATTCTCATGCCTCCGATTGAAGGAAGACCTCTAATAATGTACCTGACAGTATTAGAAGGATCAATGGGGTGTGTGCTGGGCCAGCATGACGTGTCTGGTCGAAAAGAGTATGCAATAAACTACCTAAGCAAAATTTTTACTGACTGTGAACAACGTTATTCACTGCTCGAGAAAACTTGTTGTGCTTTAGCGTGGGCTGCTCGCCGACTAAGACAGTATATGTTAACTCACACTACCTTGTTGATCTCGAAGATGGACCCCGTTAAGTACATATTTGAGAAGCCAACACTTACCGGAAGGGTTGCAAGATGGCAAATGATTCTGACAGAGTATGACATTCAGTACACATCTCAAAAGGCCATCAAAGGCAGTGTACTGTCTGACTATCTGGCTGAGCAACCCATTGATGATTACCAGCCCATGAGATTTGACTTCCCTGATGAAGATATCATGTACTTAAAAGCAAAAGATTATGAAGAGCATGTTCACACTGAAGGGACTGACCCAGAAGAAGAGTGGACAATGATGTTTGGTGGGGCTGTCAATATGAATGGTCGTGGAGTTGGTGCAGTGCTCATTACACCTAAAGGAGTTCATATGCCTTTCTCAGCAAAACTCACCTTTGCCTGCACTAACAACGAAGCTGAATACGAAGCCTGTATCATGGGTCTTGAGGAAGCCATTGACCTCAGGATCAAGACTTTGAATGTATTCGAAGATTCATCTTTGGTAATCAATCAGACCAATGGCAAATGGTACACTCACCAAGAGCATCTGATTCCATACCGTGACTACACGAGGAGATTGTTGACTTTCTTCACAACAGTCAAACTTGAGTACATCCCTCGGGACAAAAATCAGTTCACAGATACTTTGGCTACCATTTCCTCCATGATCAAGGTTCAGACTGCAAATTATGTGCCTCAAATTTCGGTATCCAGACTAGATCGACCAACATACGTTTTCTCTGTGGACATTGCTAAAGATGACAAGCATTGGTTCCATGACATCAAATGCTTCTTAGAAGATCAGACATACCCACCTGGGGCATCATCCAATGATAAGAAGACATTAAGAAGGCTGGCTGGTAGTTTCTTCCTTAATGCTGATGGTTCATTATACAAGCGAAACTTTGACATGGTGCTACTCAGATGTGTTGATAAGAAAGAAGCAGACTTGCTAATGCACGAGGTGCATGAAGGATCTTTCGGCACCCATGCTGGAGGACATGCAATGGAAAAGAAATTGTTACGATCAGGTTACTACTGGATCACAATGGATGCAGACTGTTGTGCCTATGCCAGAAAGTGCCATAAATGCCAGATTTATGCAGATAAAGTGCATGTGCCTCCAAATCCTTTGAACGTGATGTCTTCACCTTGGCCCTTTGCCATGTGGGGCATTGACATGATTGGAAAGATTGAACCGACTGCTTCAAATGGTCACAGATTCATCCAGGTAGCCGTTGATTATTTCACCAAGTGGGTTGAAGCAGCTTCGTATGAAAATGTCACTAGACAAGTGGTAGCCAGATTTCTGAAAAGAGACATCATCTGTCGATATGGAGTACCTGAGCGAATCATTACGGACAATGGTTCCAATTTGAACAACAAAATGAAGGCAGAACTGTGCCGGGACTTCAAAATTCAGCATCACAACTCTTCTCCTTACAGGCCCAAGATGAATGGCGTTGTTGAGGCAGCTATCAAAAACATCAAGAAGATTGTGCAGAAGATGGTAGTTACTTACAAATATTGGCATGAAATGCTACCATTTTCCTTGCATGGGTATCGAACCTCAATCAAAACGTCTACTGGGGCAACACCTTATCAACCTGTGTATGGTATGGAAGTTGTCCTACCTGTTGAAGTTGAGCTACCCTCCTTACGGGTACTGATGGATGTCAAGCTGAATGAAGTAGAATGGGTCCGATCTCGGTACAGTCAATTGAATCTGATCGAAGAAAAGAGATTAGCTGCAATTTGTTATGGGCAGCTATATCAGAAAAGAATGAAGAAAGCATTCGATTAGAAAGTCAGGCTTCGGGAATACCAAGTAGGGGATCTTGTGCTGAAAAGACTCCTTCCTCCTCATACAGACCACAGGGGCAAGTGGACTCCAAATTACGATGGCCCGTTCATCGTAAAGAAAGTTTTCTCCGGTGGAGCACTGATGCTCACTACTATGGATGGTAAAGATTTCTTATCCCCTGTGAATTCAGATGCAGTTAAAAAATATTTCGCAAAAAAAGACCTGCTGGACATAAAAACAGAATGTAAGTCCTGGCAAAAATAGGGCATCCCGGCGATTCAAAAACAGAATAAAAGACTCGGGCAAAAATAAGGGAAAAAATGTACACCCGCTGAGTTGAAAAGCCGCATTGGACAAAATGGGTATCCCGGTGGATTGAAAACCCGAAAGGGCGATCCACGCAAAATCAGGGAATAAGCGAACAACTGCATTTGGAATTCGTCTGTATCATTCACAACACGGCAAGCTTCGAAAGGGTAAAGCATCAGTCATAATCAACCTTCTTAAGAAAGCAAGATGAGAAGAACGTCAAGGTCATACAGGTCATAACAAAGGAAGCTCACCGGAGCGTCGTCAACATTGCCAGCACTTTTACGTTTCTCAATTTATAGCAATCTCCTCATTCCAGGAGATTTGTTCCTTTGACTGTATTTGCCAATTCAGGGCACCCAGATTAATAAAATCAGAATTTCAGTCACGCCTCTTCTTGTACATTTTTGTTTCGTTTGCAAAATGTCCAATATCCATGATATAATATTTGCATAAAACAAATGAGCCATTATTAATAAATGATTGTTGGAAATATATTTACTTTCAGGAATATCTAACTCCTATGACGGAATCCGGTAAGGGATACCTCGGGATTCTTGTGTGTTTCTTTATCTTAATAGGTTGTAGGTATTCAATACGCAACATGGGGCATGCCAAGCACACTTCCTCAGCATACCTCCACCCCAAGCAGTACCTGTAAACACCCCAAATTTGCCCTCACCCATTCACACAATGGCTTGTGATCACTTCATATGCATAAACTCAATCATAGCATCTCATGCCACAATTTTGAGTCTTTGCATAGGTTCTAAGTCATCTGCATCTAGGGTTTGTGATCTGAGCAATCCAGGAGCTTCTTGAGCCACTCCAAAAGTCATCAATCACTTCAAAGGGGTCTATATGTGTTCAAGCACCATATTACATCTTCTAAAATTCAAGAATGCCAAAGAATCACAAGAACAGGGATTGGTATGGAAGCAGAGCCAGGCTTGACTGCACAGATGACCTGAAATTAGGGTTTTGGTTTCAGAGGCCATAACTTCAAATTTTTTGGTCATTCTTGTTTCTATTGGTCTCTATATGGTATAGGGAGTGTGCATATCAATTTTCATGAAGAAATTCCATGGGGAAGTCATCTGATCAAGAGTTGACTTTCTGGACAAGTCAGTGCAAAATCAGGGCATCTGAGGCCCCCAATGACCCAACCAAGGGGTGATCTTCATCATTTTGAGTGTATTTGATCTTTATTTGATCATAGAAGAAGTTTGAAGTTCACAAAATTCAAGAATTACAAGTTTTTGCAAAGTTGACTTTTTTTGGGCAAGGTTGACTTTTAATGAAATGTCATTTTATGCAACTTTTTCAACCCTTACTTTTTGATCCAAAAATGCTTCAAATGGAAAAACTTTGGTCATGAAAGTTGTAGATTAGATCTTTCCCTTTTCAAAAAGTACAAGAACATGACCTAATTCATCTTGGATCAAAAGTTATGGTGCATCAAAGTTGGCTAAAATCATTAAATTTCAAGTTATGCACCAAATGAGAAATTTGCAAAATCTTGTACCAAAGGCATTTGTGACTTCTAGTTGATATCAAACCAATACACAAGCATCACACAAGTCCTAAAATCCATATTGGACCAAAGAAATCACATGTTTCATGGTTTGTAAGGCAAGATATTTTCATGGAAAGCAAAAGCAAGCAAGTTGCAAAAACCATCATCACACTTCACCCACTTGCTGCCTTGGCTACTGAACCAGCCCTAGCCTTTCCCTTCACCTTGCTGCGCAGCCCACACCCCTTGTACCAAGCTAGAACTTGACCCATGCTTCTCTTACAAGAAGTTGACATTTTGGCAAAAGCTACTACACCTATCAAAAAAGGGCAGGTCACATCCTCTGACCAATCAGTATTGTTTATACAAACAAATGGCAAGCCAAACAACATAACACAAGGGCCTGAAACCAGCAAGATCATCACTTCCTCATTTTCACTCTCAAGAGCAAAACCTTTCGAAACTCAGCATACAAGCCACAAACACATAAGCAAACTTCACAAACCTTCTCCACTCATCACCCTGATCACAAAGAACCCCTCACCATTGCCTGAAACAGCCTGAATCCAAAACACGATTCCCACCTGAGCTTGAACAGAACTTGTTCAAACTCTCAAACCAGCCAACATAAACTCTTGCTAAGCATCCAGACATCATCAAGGGACCAAAGGGAGTGGTTTGCATCAAAGGAAGGGGTCAGAAAGTTGCAAGATTGAAAGCTTCGAAACTCAGGTAGCTCAAGAACTTTTTTTCCAGAAATGATTTTTAAAGTTCTTAAGTTGTTCTTCATGATTCACTGATTGCTCTGATGTCTTTAGTTTTGAAAATGGTGAAGAAATAAGAGTTTAATCATGTTCTGAAACTTCCTGACCTAAGAAATGTTTTGTTTCGATTCATGTGATTAAAGAAAGATAAATGAGTTTTAGCTTGGGGTTTTGATTCAGTGAAGTATGGGGAAGATTTCTGTTTGTTTAGATTCCATTTTAGTTGCGTTTTGAGGATTTTAGGGATTTTCAGGTGGGGTTCCCACCGGAGAAGACGACCGGAGGTCTTCTCCGGCCACCTGAAAATCATTAGGGTTTTAATCACGTCATTAAGTGCAGTTTAAATCTGGTGCGTTGGATCAGTTGACCTGGTTGACTTGGCGCGTGGGTGTGTGGTCCAGATGCACTCATTAAACCCTAATCTCAATTAATTAATTCTTAAACCTAATTAGTTTCAGTTTGAATTTGAACCACTGGATTTGGCGCGTGGTCAAAGCTTTCAAACCCAGAATGAATCTTGGCCTTCCATCCTGCATACTTCCCATTTATTTTATTTTATTTTCTTTTTATTCCATTTAATTTGTCCAATTTATTTAAAATAGTAAAAACCATTTAAAAATTATGAAATTTTTTGCCAAGGATTTCATTAATTTTTAAAACCCAAAAAAATTTTTATTTTCATTTTTAGCATTAAAAAAGTATTTTTAAATATTTAAAAGTTTCTTTTTAATTAATTAATGAGAATTAATTAATTAAAAATACTTTTAGGTATTTAAAAATCACCAAAAAATTCATGAAACCTTTAAAAACATTTAGAAACATTGTCCAACCTTCAAACCAAATTTATTTTTTGATCTTAATGCATTTTGAGAATTTTCCATGGAATTAAAATCATTTTTATGCATTATTTTGATCTAAACTTCCAAAAATCATTTCTGCCTAACCCTAAAGAGTTGGACCTTGATTCTTTTTGCATTGCATTGTGTTTAGCATGTAGTTTGTGAGATTAAATGGCCATGATTTGATCTTTCATTTTCAATTTGTTTGGTAATTTTCTTGTTAAGGAACCCTAAAACCCTAGAAAACTTAGAAAAATCATATCTTGAATTAGGTTAGGAGTTGAGACCTCTCCTTTGGGCAGTGAGTTAGTATAGGTTTAGGGATCCTTTGAGTGCATTTTCAATTTTTTATAATGTTGTTTGCTTCTGATTTTGGTTTTCATTTGTTGTATTGCTCACAAACCCTAATTTGGGCTTTCATATGCATCCATCTTGCATTTGCATTCATGCCTTGACTTGCCATGATATTTTATGCACCCATGTGATTCATTTAACATCATGAGACATATTGAAAGCATGTTTGATCATTGCATCTTTCATTTGCCATGTTGTATGCCATATGCATCTCATAACTTTTCATGTATGTTCATGTGTCTTAACTTGCTTCATTTGCATTCATAAGTTTGTAGGATCATCCACATGTGTTGTTTCTGGTTTGTAGCATCTCATAGCATCATTAACATCATGTATGTGCTTCTGGTTTGGTTTTTCATCATACCATTTCATCTCATTTTGCATTGCATTGCATGTTCTTTTCTAACTTTTCAGGTGGTAAGCAACTTTGAGAAGTGAATTTGCCTTCACTTCTCACAACTTCTCTTCATCTCTTTTATGCATCCATGCTGCATTTTGTTATGTGTTTGGGTTTGAGCTTTCTCATTCTCCTTCTTCTTACTTTCTTTCCTCAAGTGACTTGTCTTCTTAAATGAAGCAAGTTACTTTGCTTCTCCTGATCCTTTCATCTGCTTCCTGGTGGTTCCATTGAAGATTTCTCTTGATAACCTCACAAACCTTAGGAACAACCAAGCATGACAATGATTAGGATTTTGATTAGTCTCCCCACTTAGTTTTACCTTTGTGTCTCATTGAGTCTTCTCTTCTCACCTCATAATCAGGGACTAAACCCTAAAGGCTTTAAGGCTTTGTGATTAAGCTTATGCCTGCATCCTTCTATTAGGATGGAGTGTATAACTTTAATCCTAAGTGTTAAACCCTTAATGTGTTTAAATCTCTTAATCAATCCACTTAATAATCATCAAGACATCACACTTGTAACTTGGGCCTTGCATTAGGGTTCTAATTCTTCCTTAACTGGTTAAGAAGGACTAACCCTAGTGTTAATGGACAAGTCCCCCTCAAGTTGTCTTACAAATCATAAAACTCACTTCATCATCATACCATTAAATAAAATCCACTTAACCAAAGGCTTGTTTTGTCATGAGTTTAATCCCTAATCATGGATTAAGTTGAGGAGCTTTCCTCAGCTTAAACATTCTCACCTATTATCCTTCTATTAGGATGGTGTAATGAGTCTGTTTAATCCCTGATTATGGCTTAATCTCATTACTCAACACTAAACAAAAACACCAAAAAACATCTAAATAATCACAAGTAGGTTAATGATCTTAATCCTACACCAAAGGTGATTAAGTGTGAGAATCTGACTTCACACTTAAGGTACTCTCATTACCCCTAATCAGAGGGAAGATGTGATGAGTTTACTAAATCCATTGGTTTAGACTTAAGCTCATTAACTTATGACAAAATCCAAAAACAATAAAAGACTGAAAACACAAAAACAAACAATAATCGTCTCCTCCGGGATTCTTTTCTCATCTCATTCACTCACAAACGAGAACTTGCTTCTTCCGTCTAATGCAAGACAGTTTGCACCTGAGCCAGACAGGTCATACACTTGAGCATAGACAAGCAAGCAGTTCACAAGTCAATTCATTTTTCAGTCTCTTTGGGTCGAACTACGGTGTTCTGACTTCCTCATTGCACGAGAGGATACGTAGGCATAACTTAACAGTTATCGAACAAAAGTCTCTGTATATTCCCCCTCCTCCAGCTTTATTCTTTTAGCCTCATGATCTTGGGCATTTCATTATCATTCCTACACTGACACATCATTTATACACTTCACTTTTCTCTTACACTGACACCTGTACATTTTGTTTTCCAGCTCTTTTACACACAAATTGCACTGACACTACCCCTTTAAAGCACAAATCTTTTAAGCGTGGATCCCGTCGAGTACGGCGGACAACCTGGGTGCTAATACCTTCCCAGGTTGTAACCAACCCCCTTTCTCAGTCTCTCTGGTTCGCAACCGTCTTGTCCATATCTTTCTAGGTCTATGCAGCATTGCCTTTCCTCCGGGATAAAAATGCCTAGCTGGCGACTCTTTTCATCTCCAGTGAGTTCACTGCTGTGTGTCCTCATTGTCCCCCTTCGCCGACCGTTCGCGTCTGTACCTTTATTTGGGCCGGTCCCACTTATCGGGAGCGACAGCTTGGCGACTCTGCTGGGGACCCTTATACTGCAACCAGGGCTTCTGGTTCTTTTTGTGGGTTCCTCCTAGCGCTTTATTGATTTGTGTTTACTGGGGTGTTATGTGCTTATTTGTGTTTGTATATTTGTATTTATTTTTTCTCTATGTACAGTTGCTTTACTGCTTCCTTTATAGCTTTGCATTATCATACTGTCATACTGTGCTGCTGGCTGGATCTGTTTGTTTGCTTTGGTGGGTGGGTGTTCCATTGAGAGTTAAGGTCCTATACCTGGGACCTGAGTGACACCTAGGTTAGAGTGGTTCATATTCTTTCCCATTCCATCTCGGTCTGGTGCGGGAATATGAAACACGGTTCAGATATGGGTGTCTTCTTGAGAACTCTGTGTTGCAGATTTCCTGCAATGCTAGGGCTATCTGGGAAGCCTGCTAAGTCTGGATGACCTTTAGTTTTGACCTTCAGAAACTGAGGAGAATTAGAGGAGGAACTTTTATGGTTATTGTAAACACTGTACCTCCGGGTTAGAAGTGTTTACACTTCTCATAACTGATCCAAGTCTGAGGATCCTTGTTTTAGAACACCACCTGTGAGGGAGTTTGGGATGTTTACAGGTTTGCAGGTACCCTTGGCCTCAGCATACCCTGTTACTTTGATTTGATTAAGAATACTCCATGTTGGAACAGTTCTTGTGATTCTAAACCCTGGACATGTGACTCTTTATTTGAGTCCCCCACCTGGGTTACTGGATTTATAGACCTCCATCTGGATTTCTTGAATATACCTGGACTTATATCAGAGCACTTGATCAGACCCAGCTCAGTCACAAACCCTTGCATATCATTTGCATACATCCTCATTGCATCATTTTGACATTTGTTTATTTGTTTTTCAGGGTATCCATCTTCATTTTTGGCTTGGTTTTGACCCCATCATCAGTATAGACCTATCTTCTTCAGTCATATGACTACTAAGGCTGGAATCCAGTTCTGATTGGGCATTACATCTGGAACCAGTTCTGATTGGGCAGCATATGACTACTAAGGCTGGAATCCCTGGCCTGCATCTGGATTTCTTAATCTCTCAAGCAACTCTGAGGGCTTCTTTGGGAGAGTGGAAAGCAGTCTGTGCTTTATTGGCCCTGAGCATATATGGGATCATATTATTTGCAGATGAGCCTCGATTCATTAGCAAGAATGCAATCCATCTTTTCATCCTGAGGAACCCAGTGCCCACTTTATTGGGGGATTTTTAATACTCAGTGCACCAGAGGAATGAAAAGCAGAGGGGAAGATTAGTGAGGTGCTGTGCTCCTTTGTTCCATACTTGGCTTCTCAAGCATTTGCCCAGGACCGATGCATTTTTGAACCCTCATCAGCAGAGGAACTGGGCTAGAAGACTCACTGCTCTGACTTCAGCTGATATCAGGTGGTGCACTCAAAGCACAAAGGGCAGGGATATCATCACCAGTTGTGGGCATTTTCCCAATGTGCCCCTGATAGGAGTTAAGGGTAGCATTAATTACAATCCTCTGCTGCTCAAAAGGCAACTGGGCTATGCACTGGTCCACACTCCCAAGGCACAAGACTTGGCTGAGACTCTTTACTGTGAGAACAAGCCCAATCTGGCCATTGTCAGGCAGGCAGCCTGGGTCTGGGAAAATGTTCAAACTAAGGGAGTAACCATTATGGGGAAGTGCAACAATGTAGCATCAGCACAGTACCATGAGTGGTCCCATGCCAGGGCTCAATTCTCTGGAATGCCCTTTACCATGGAGGATATGCCTGGATCATCCTCAGCACCACCCCCTGCCACTGTCAGTTTGGAGGAGTTTGAGGGTTTGAAAGAGAGAAATGAGAAGTTGACTCAGGCTTTGCAGAAGACCCTCTGGGAGAGGAGTGATGGTAGGATGGACATTGAGAGATTAGAGAAGCTGAGAGTAGAGCATCTGGCTAAAATTGAGAAGTCTGAGGATTACATCAAGAAGTCTAGGGCTGGAGAACAAATTCTGAAGAATGATTGCAAGGAAGCCCAGTTCCAGAAAGCCAGGACTGACTTGTATCTGAAGGAGAGTCAAGCTAGGTGGGTCAGGATCACCGAAGCTCGTACTCTGGAAGATAAGAGGACTCAAGACAAGATAGAGCAGCTGGAAGCTAGTGCAAAAGAGCAGCAGGAAGCCCTGGCAGCAGCCCAGAGGGAGATATCAGAGCTGAAGATCAAAGCTGGAGTGAAGAGGTCAAAGGACCAAAGTCAACACAAGAAGCTAACTGCAGCTGTTACTACCCGGAACCTCCTTATCAGGAATCTCACGGAGCGTCCAGCTGATCCTGTGACTGAAGCACTTCTCAAGGAAGTTCAGGAGGATGAGTTTGGTCTTGGTGTTTGACTATTTGCTTGTTGTTGCTTTCATTTTATGTACTTTTATTTTCTTGTAATGTATTTTGACCCCTCAGAGGGCTTGTATTTGTAAACAAACTATGTACCATTTGCCTTTTGTAATATATGTATCAGTTTGTTCCATCCAAGTTTACTTCAAAAGCAACATCAACAGCATCTTCAAGGGTCTGGAAGGGTCAAAACTGAATGCCAAGCCGGATACCTCGAAAACAAATAAGCATAATGCATTGCATGCTAACCCTTTGTTTGTTTTGTAGGTTTTTGTTTTATTGTTTCTAACTCTGTTGTGATGTTCAGGAACTATTGCTCGACGCCGGGTATTTCCCCTCAACCGTCCGCACCGATATCCAACCCGTAACAACCTTCCGGGCATACAAATGGATCAGGTACAACAGGACCTTGCAGAGGTCAGAAACCAAATGGCAAACGAAAGATTGGAAATGAGAACTCAGATGACGCAGTTTATGGAAGTGATGAACAACATGGCTCAGAGCCAAGAAAGATTGAGAGCAATGGTGGAAAGGCAGAATCAAGAAGATCCACATATAGGGACTGCTGGCACAAGCAACAATGAGAGGGTCCAACCTCATGTCAACCCTCCCGTATTTGGACCCCATCTTCATCCAGAGGTCAACATTCCTGCTAATGTTCAAGGGACTGCCACTGCAGGCAGGGTACTGCAAGAAGACCCCCAGGAGGATCAGTTCACAGTAATGGGTGCTGGGGAAGAAGCTTATGACAGAAGGCTGGATGAGATAGCTGAGAAATTAAGATCCTTGGAGTCTCAGAACTCTTTGGGTTTCGATGTTATGGACATGGGCTTGGTAGACGGGGTCAGGATTCCCCATAAGTTTAAGCCTCCTTGTTTTGAAAAGTACAACGGGACTTCTTGCCCACGGACCCACTTACAATCCTTTTTGGGAAGGTTGAAGGCCTATACCATGGACGAGAAGCTCTGGATGTTTTATTTTGAGGATAGCTTAACTGGAGCGTCAAGGGAATGGTACTCCCATCTGACTAGAGCAACCATCAGGTGTTGGAAGGACTTGGCAGAGGCCTTCATCAGACAATACCAGTACAATTTGGATATGGCACCCAACAGGACCCTCCTAATGGGAATGTCACAGTCGTCTAGAGAAAGTTTCCGAGAGTATGCCCAGAGGTGGAGGCAATTGGCTGCTGCTGTTCAGCCACCTATGTCAGAGAGGGAGATGGCAGATATGTTTATGAACACCCTCCAAGGAACATACATTGACAGGCTAGCTGCTTTCTCTTCCACCAGCTTTGCAGATGTCGTTATAGCTGGAGAGAGAATTGAGAGCCTGTTAAAAATGGGCAAGATTTCTGACAACGGTGCCAGCTCATCCAGCAACACAAGAAAGCCTTTTGTAGGCCCAAGAAGAACTGGTGAGACCAATGCTATCCACACCAACAGGGGCAGGCCCCAATATGTTCATAGATCCGTGGCAGCAGTCACCATTCCCGCTCCAGCTCATCCACAACCAACTTATCAACCACCGCAACAAAATTATCAGCAACAACCTCAGTACCAGCAACAAACTCAGTATCCTCCGAGAAACTACAACAACACCAACAACAACAGTCAGCAAAGATCGTTCCAACAGAGACCTTCTCAGGCCAATAGGGTAATCGATCTGATCCCTATGCCATATGCTACACTATTGCCATAACTCCTGAAACTCAACCTGGTTGAGCTAAGGACGTTGGCACCTCCAGATCCTAATAGTCTACCCAGAAATTATGACTCCAACGCCAGATGTGCTTTTCATTCAAATGCACCTGGCCACAGTACAGAAAAGTGCAGAGCTTTGCACATGAAGGTACAAGACCTGGTAGACTCTAAAGCTCTGAACTTCGCGCCACCACCCAATGTTAACAAGAACCCTATGCCAAACCATGGTAGTCCCAGAATCAATGCTATTGAAGAAGACAAGCCGTCTTATTTAATAACCAGTGTGGGTCAGATTCGGACACCGTTGGTAGAGATTAAAGCTCAACTCCTCGAATGTCAAATGTTCCCGGGATGTGAGTTAGGGTGTGCTTACTGTAACATTTCAGTGAATGGTTGTGATAACTTGAGGGATGGCATAAATGGTCTCATCCAGAGCGGCCTGCTTCAAATTACAACATCAATTCCAACAAATCCAGCAATCTCATCAGCAACAATTCCAGTATCTCCTACAACTGCAACAACCATTGTTCCCGACAACTCTTCAGCTTCATCAACAAATGTTTCATCTGTCATTTCAACTGACCAGATATCAACAAACATTCCTTCTACAACTTCAGCACCACTTCATTTTGAATCTCCTACCACAACAACACCCATCCTTCCAACAATGTCTCCTGCAACATCAGCAACAAACCATGAAGATGTCTCAACAGTTACGATTTATTATGATCCTGAAAATGATTCTGCCTACAACTCACAAAGCGCCACTCCTATCAGAGCACCAGTCACAATATACTATGATCCACTTACTATCATGGTCCCTTCTGCAGCTGCAATCAGTCCAGTCACTATCACAGTACCTGGGCCAATGCCTTATGAAAGCAGTAATGCCATCCCCTGGCATTACGGCTCAGATCTATACTGCGAAGGACAGAAAATCACTCTTGAATCATCAACTTCTTCACCACAAATAGACAATGTGGGAGGAGGCGGAGGCTTCACTCGGAGCGGACGTCTATTTGCTCCACAAATTCAAAGACCCACTGCCGAAGCAGAAGCTGCTGCCAAGGCAAAAGGGAAAGGCTTGGTGCAGGAAGAGCAGGTCGTTAAAGAAGCTTTGAAAACACCCTTTGATCAAGAAGTTGATGAGTTCATGAGAATCATCAAGAAAAGTGATTACAAAATAGTGGATCAACTTCACCAGACGCCTTCCAAGATCTCAATCCTATCATTGCTTATGTGCTCCAAAGCTCATCGGAACGCACTGCTAAAAGTCTTGCACGCAGCTTATGTGCCTGAAGAGATCACAGTCAATCAGTTGGAAGCTGTGGTAGGAAATGTTAATGCTAGTCATGGACTAGGGTTCACCAACACTGATTTGACGACGGAAGGCCGCAATCACAACAAGGCTTTGCACATTACCATGGAGTGTAAAGGTGCAGTTCTTTCCCATGTACTGGTAGACACAGGGTCATCCCTCAATGTCTTACCTAAAAAAGCCCTTGTGAAGATGGAGTATGAAGGATTGGCATTACGGCCCAGCAACCTGGTAGTGAGAGCCTTTGACGGTTCTAAGAGATCAGTTCTGGGGGAAATTGAGTTGCCTATAACGATTGGCCCACAAACTTTCAAAACGACCTTCTACGTGATGGACATTCAGCCTGCCTACAGCTGTTTGTTGGGAAGACCATGGATTCATGCCGCTGGCGCAGTTACGTCTACCCTTCACCAGAAGTTAAAATTCGAGTGGGAGGGCCAAGTCGTTACTATTTGTGGAGAGGAAGATATTTTTGTTAGCCACCTGGCTACCTATAAATACATTGAGATGGATGGGGAGATCCACGAGACAATGAGTCAAGGGTTCGAGGCCTTGAACGTAAATGAAACATATGCTGTACCTGGAACCTCAATGACATCATATCAACAAGCCCGGAAGGTTGTTGAGGAAGGAAATGTCCAAGGCTGGGGCAAGCTGTTACCGGTGGAGAAGAAAGAGGATAGATTTGGGTTGGGTTACAAACCAACTCAACAAGATCAAGCAGAGGCTGCCAAGGAGCCCAACTTTGTTAGTGGGGGATTGCTCACCCCTGATGCTGTCAACAATTTGGAAGACGAGGATGAAAGCGACCGCGACCTGGAGAGTTGGATCCGTCCAAAGATCCCGGGGAGCAGTATCTCGAACTGGTCTTCCCAGGAAATTATAAGAGTTACTCATGCAGAGTAATTATTATTTCCTGTATTTTTATAGCATGCATCAAAGTCTTGCATCTTGCCCAAGATGACAAGACTCATTTTGTAATCGGGCCATCTGTACTTTTTGTGCAACAAGATTAATCAATGAAATATCAGACATCTTTTTGCAAATGAGTCTTTTCTCTTTTCTGTTCACTATTTTTTTTCATTTTTTCTTTTTGTACAAAAAAATAAATGGCAGTGTTTTCAAAATGACAACTTTATTTCACTTTTCTAAACAAGATTAAAATCAATCACTAAAATGAACAAACTGAACCCTTGCAGAGAATGCCTCCCAGACAGCACCGACAACAGCACGGCTATGACTTCTATGACTTTGACAATCCAATCAATCAAGCTGATGAAGGGGTTGAAGAAGAATATGAGCTTCCTGAAGAGCTAGCCAGATTGTTGAGACAAGAGGAAAAGGTTATTACTCCTCATCAGGAGGAGGTTGAAACGATTAATCTTGGTACAGAAGAAGACGTGAAAGAGGTTAAGATCGGGGCCTGCTTACAAGACTCAGTAAAGAGACAACTGATTGACCTGCTGCAAGAGTATGTGGACGTGTTTGCTTGGTCTTATCAAGATATGCCAGGGTTGGACACCGACATTGTTGTGCACAAGCTGCCTTTGAGAGAAGAATGCCCGCCGGTTAAACAGAAGTTGCGCCGTACTCGTCCAGACATGGCAATGAAAATCAAGGAGGAGGTACAAAAGCAATGGGACGCCGGGTTCCTTGCCGTGACTAGCTATCCACCGTGGGTTGCTAATATAGTACCTGTGCCTAATAAATACGGCAAAGTAAGAATGTGTGTTGATTATCGGGATCTGAACAGAGCCAGCCCGAAAGATGACTTCCCTTTACCTCACATTGATGTATTGGTGGATAATACGGCTCAGTTCTCGGTATTCTCCTTCATGGATGGATTTTCAGGATACAATCAGATTAAAATGTCACCTGAAGACATGGAGAAGACAACCTTCATCACACCCTGGGGCACGTTTTGCTACAAGGTAATGCCATTTGGGCTCAAGAATGCCGGTGCGACGTATCAACGGGCTATGGTGACATTATTCCACGATATGATCCATAAGGAAATCGAGTGTTATGTGGATGACATGATTGCCAAGTCCCTTACCGAAGAAGATCACCTGGTAAATTTGCTGAAGTTGTTCAAGCGTCTGAGGAAGTACCAACTGAAGTTAAACCCCAACAAATGCACATTCGGGGTGCGATCTGGTAAGCTGCTGGGTTTTATTGTGAGCGAGAAAGGGATTGAAGTTGACCCTGATAAAGTCAAAGCTATTCCAGAGATGCCTGGACCGAAGACAGAAAAGGAAGTTCGAGGGTTCTTAGGTCGATTGAACTACATCTCAAGGTTCATATCTCACCTTACAGCTACCTGTGAACCCTTGTTCAAATTGTTGAGAAAAGAACAAACGGTCAGGTGGAACGAAGACTGTCAGAAGGCTTTTGACAAGATCAAGGAATACTTACAAGAGCCTCCAATCCTTATGCCTCCAGTCGAAGGAAGACCTCTGATAATGTACTTGACAGTATTAGAAGAGTCAATGGGGTGTGTGCTGGGCCAACATGACGAGTCTGGTCGAAAAGAGTATGCAATATACTACCTAAGCAAAAAGTTTACCGACTGTGAACAACGTTATTCACTGCTCGAGAAAACTTGCTGTGCTTTAGCGTGGGCTGCTCGCCGACTGAGACAGTATATGCTGACCCACACTACTTTGTTGATCTCAAAGATGGATCCAGTTAAATACATATTCGAGAAGCCAGCACTTACCGGACGGGTTGCAAGATGGCAAATGATCCTTACAGAGTATGACATCCAATACACATCTCAGAAAGCCATCAAGGGCAGTGTATTGTCTGAATATCTTGCTGAGCAACCTATTGATGATTACCAGCCTATGAGATTTGACTTCCCTGATGAAGACATCATGGTCATAAAAGCAAAAGATCATGAAGAGCCTGTTCACACTGAAGGGCCTGACCCGGAAGAAGAATGGACTATGATGTTTGATGGGGCTGTTAACATGAATGGTCGTGGTGTTGGTGCAGTACTCATTACACCTAAAGGAGTTCACATGCCTTTCTCGGCAAAGCTCACTTTCAACTGCACTAACAACGAAGCTGAATACGAAGCTTGCATTATGGGTCTCGAGGAAGCCATTGACCTCAGGATCAAGACGTTGACCGTATTCGGAGATTCAGCTCTGGTAATCAATCAGACCAACGGCAAATGGTACACCCACCAAGATCACTTGATACCTTACAGGGATTATACAAGGAGGTTATTGACTTTCTTTACAACAGTCAAGCTTGAGTATATCCCTCGGGACGAGAATCAGTTTGCAGATGCTCTTGCCACCATTTCATCCATGATCAAAGTTCAAGCTGCCAACTTTGTACCTCGGATTTCAGTGTCCAGACTTGACAGACCAGCGTATGTGTTCGCAGCAGATGTTGTTAAAGATAATAAGCCTTGGTTCCATGACATTAAGTGCTTCTTGGAGGACCAAACATACCCACCTGGGGCATCTTCCAATGATAAGAAGACTTTGAGAAGGCTTGTTGGTAGTTTCTTCCTGAACACTGATGGTTCCCTATACAAAAGGAACTTTGATATGGTACTCCTCAGATGCGTTGATAAGACGGAAGCAGACTTGTTGATGCATGAAGTGCACGAAGGATCCTTTGGTACCCATGCGGGAGGGCATGCCATGGCTAGAAAGTTGCTAAGATCAGGCTATTACTGGATCACAATGGATGCTGATTGTTGTTCCTACGCAAGGAAATTCCATAGATGCCAGATCTACGCGGATGAGGTGCATGTACCTCCCAATCCTCTGAATGTGATGTCTTCACCCTGGCCCTTTGCTATGTGGGGCATTGACATGATTGGCAAGATTGAGCCAACCGCTTCGAATGGACACAGATTCATCTTGGTTGCTATTGACTATTTCACCAAGTGGGTCGAAGCAGCTTCCTATGCCAATGTTACAAGGCAAGTGGTAGCCAGATTTCTGAAGAGAGATATCATTTGTCGATATGGAGTTCCCGAGCGAATCATTACTGATAATGGTTCCAACTTGAATAACAAAATGATGGCAGAGCTATGCCGGGACTTCAAAATTCAACATCACAATTCTTCTCCTTACAGGCCAAAGATGAATGGCACTGTTGAGGCAGCGAATAAAAATATCAAGAAGATTGTGCAGAAGATGGTAGTCACTTACAAAGACTGGCATGAAATGCTACCATTCGCCTTGCATGGGTACCGCACGTCAATCAGAACGTCCACTGGGGCAACACCGTATCAGCTTGTGTATGGTATGGAAGCAGTCCTACCTGTCGAAGTTGAATTACCCTCTCTGCGGGTACTAATGGATGTTAAACTGAGTGAAGCAGAATGGGTTCGGGCCCGATACGAACAATTGAGTCTGATTGAAGAAAAGAGATTGGCTGCAATCTGTCATGGGCAGTTATATCAGAAGAGAATGAAGAAAGCCTTCGATCAGAAAGTCAGGCACCGAGAGTACCAAGTAGGAGATCTTGTGCTGAAAAGAATCCTCCCGCCTCATACAGACCACAGGGGCAAATGGACTCCAAATTATGAAGGACCATTTGTGGTAAAGAAAGTTTTCTCTGGTGGAGCATTGATGCTCAGCACCATGGATGGTGAAGATTTCCCGTCCCCTGTGAATTCAGATGCAGTTAAAAAATACTTCGCATAAAAGACCCGCTGGACATAAAAACAGAATGTAAGTCCAGGAAAAAATAGGGCATCCCGGCGAGTCAAAAACAAAATAAAAGACTCGGGCAAAAATAAGGGAAAATAAACAAAATGTACACCCGCTGAGTTGAAAAGCCGCATTGGACGACTCAGGCAAAAATGGGTATCCCGATGGATTGAAAACCTGAAAGGGCGATCCATGCAAAATAAGGGAAATAAGCGAACAACTGCATTCTGAATTCGTCTGTATCGTTTACAACTTGGTAAGCTTCGAAAGGATCAAGTTTCAATCAGAATCAACATTCTTCAGAAAGCAAGATGAGAAGAACGTCAAAAGTCATACGAGTCATAGTAAAGAGGAAGCTCTTTAAAGCGTCATCAACATTGCCAGCATTTTGTTTCTCAATTTGTAACGATCTCCTCATTTCAGGGGATTTGTTTCTTTGACTGTATCTCGCCAATTCAGGGCATATGAATTAATAAAATCAGATTTTCAGTCATGTCTCGTCTTGTACATTTTATTTGCCAAAGATGTCTGATGTCTAAAAGAAACACTGATTGCATAGAATACAGATGTTTATCTTCAAATAAAAACGTGCTTGCAGGAAATATACTTACTCTCAGAAGTGTCTGGACTCCTATGATGGAATCCAGTAAGGGATATCCCGGGAACACTTGTGCGTTTCTACCTTTGCAGGATTGCAGGTATTCGGAGCGCGACTTGGGACATGAAAGTTTTCACTCCAGCAAGTTGACAAATCAACGCTCGGTCTTAACACTCAAAGTGTTTTCTCCCCAGCCGAGTTGTCGTTCCTTCCTCAACCGAGTACAAAAGTCAGGGAACCATCTCCCCACAGAGCTCCAGCCTCTATCCAGAAGAGCAACGCATGAAGGGATCACAACAGAGTAAAGAAAGCTGCTACAAACCCCAGCTGGGTCCCGCATTACTGAGACAGGTCTATCAGCGACCTGAATCCCCAAGTAGATATCATCTCATAAGATCTACCAATGATCTCATCCCCCAGCTGGGATGTCCATTTCAAGCAGATCGATCGAAGATCTTCGCAGCAACGAGACCCGGATCCCGGTTTGGTATCTCTGCATAATCATAGCATTCGCATCATATTCACCCATAAAGCGTAGCATTCTGTCTAGTACGGAGCATTACGGAAAAAATCAAACATTTAGCATAATCATAGGCCATGTTTTGAACCAACACTTATATACAGAATACTCCCCCAAATCCCCAGCGGAGATTCCCCAGCAAAAAAAAATCAGTTGCCTCACATTCACAAACACCAGTATATATACCCCCTTTGACACCCGTCCGTGTCATCACTCCCCAGTAAAGTCGCCCGAGCACTCCTTACAAACAAAACCACCCGCATTACAAATACTTGTTGACACCCATCTGTGTCATAGCCCAGCAGAAAGCCAAAGACGTCCTCTTTGCACTCACATATACTTACATATGGCAATCCTTTGATACCCGTCCGTGTCATATCCCCAGCGCAGTCGCCTACACTTTGTATATCAGATACTTGTTTATATCACACTCTTCCCCTTTTGACACTCGTCTGTGTCACTCTCCCCAGCAGTTAAACACTCATCTATACACCACTCATTCTTATACTGATACTCGTCCGTATCTTGTATATACCACTTATATATCCCCACATATTCAACACTAGTCCTTGTTCTTTGTTAACTCATTGGTACTCGTCCATCATCATCATTTTGTCTGATGGTCGTCCCCATTGTCTGATGGTCGTCCTTCACCTTTGATGATCGTCCCTCATCATTATTTCATTTATTCTTTGAACCGATGGCCGTCCCCATCGTTGTTTACCTTACTTTTCAAAACCTGATGGTCGTCCCCATCATTGCCTTTACTTTAATCACCAGATAATTTTGTTTCTTTACCCGACGGCCGTCCCCGTCATGGTCTCTGTATTTCCCCAGCTTGTCGGTTGTCCCCGTCATTGCTTGATTTACCGTTTATCCCCAACAGTCGTCCTCTGCTCGATGGTCGTCCTCCATCGCCCGCATTTTATAATCATACCATACTACCTTTTCCCATTTATATCCCTTTTCTTCTTCTATCCAGCGAGTGCAAATTTTGGACTGTCTTTGGTATTCAACCACCTATTATCTTGTTTGTCTGTTAAGCCAGGCGCTTACATCCTACATAGCTAACTCATGTTTGAATAGGGGCAGCTGTAAACACCCCAAATTTGCCCTCACTCTTTATCACACCATGGCTTGTGACCTTTTCATGTTTGCATTAGCATAAGCATACCACATCTCATATTGCATTTTTTGTTTCACTGCATAGTTCAAGTTCATCTGCATCTAGGGTTTGTGACCTGAGCAATCCAAGATCCCATCTGAGCCACTCCAAAGGCCTCAAAGAATTCCAAGAGGGTCCATGTGTGTTCAATCATCATATTATGTCCCTCAAAGTTCATGGAAGTCAATAAATCACAAGAACTGGCAAGGCATGGAAGCAGAGCTAGGGTTTTCACTACACAGATGACCTGAAATTAGGGTTTCGGTTTCAGAGGCCTCAACTGTAAATTTTTGGGCCATTCTTGTTTCTAATGTTCTTAAGATGTTATAAGGATCATATGTACCAAGTTTGATGAAGAAATTCATTGTGGAAGTCATCTGTTCACTGGGTAACTTCTTGAACAAGTCAGTGCAAAATCAGGGCATCTGAGGCCCCCAACAATGGAACCAAAGGGGTATTTTCATAAAATTGAAGTTATATGATCTTTATTTGATCATTGAAGTTCTTGGAAGTTCACAAAATTGAAGAAATTTGAGCTAAACCAAAAGTTGCCAAAAATGGAAATGACTTGTAATGGAAACTTTCCATTTTGGGAAAGTTTTTCAACCTCCTCTTTCTTGATCAAAAATGCTTCAAATGAAAAATTCTTGGTCATGAAAGTTGTATATTAGGTCTTTCCCTTTTCAAAAAGTACAAGAACATGTTCTAATTCATTATGGAACTCAAGTTATGATTCTTCAAAGTTGGCAAAAATCACATAATTTTCACATTCATGCCAAAGAGGATTTTTTGCAAAACCACTTACCAAGCCATTTCTTGACCTCTAATGCATCTCTAAACATCATACCATCATAGTACAACCCATTTTGATCAGAATTGGCCCAAGAATTATGCATTTTCATGCCTTGAAATTCAAGAAATTTCAAAAGGGCCAAAACTTCTCAAATTTGCAAAATGGTATAGATCATTCCATACACTTGTGCCAGCATGCCAAATCTGTTTCCATGGTCCTCCTTGAACTCAGCTGAGGCCATACACCCCTTGCAACTAGGCCTGCCATGACCCATACCACAAGTACAACCAAACTTGACTTTTTTGCATTTCACACCATACCAATCAGCATAGCCCACAACAACTCTTCTGACCTATCACAACTTCACATACATGCCCTAAGGATCACATTTCATAACATCTTGGAGCCTGAATCATCTCATACATTCAGATTGCCAAAATCCCTCTCAAACTTCATATCTTCGAAATTCTCAAACCAACCATCAAAACTTCAAACAAACTTCACCAATCATCTCCATACATCCTCCAGATCATTTCCCAACCATTAAACAAGCCTGAAACCTCAAGAATCAAAAACACGATTTCACCCCCCCCCCCTTGAACTGAAACTTCAAAACAGCCAAAATAATTTCCTTCCAAGCATCAAAACACCCTCAGGAGGTCCATTGGAGTTGATTGGCACCAAGGAGAGGCCCAGATAATTCAGATTGAGAAAGCTCAATCTCAGGTATCATCAAGAACAAATTTTCCAGAACTTGTATTTTTTGTTATAGAAATATTCTTCATACTTCACTGATCACACTGTACCTTTTACTTTTGAAAATGGTTGAGATTTGAGCTTGTATCGTGCTTCTGAAACTTTTGCAGTTTTTATGTTTTGATTTGAATCTCATGTTTGATGCAATATAAATGTTGTTTGATGGTTGATTCTTGTTTTGGGTAGTTAGGGGATCATTTCTGGAAAGTTAGAGCTCCTAATTTGGCCTAGGGAAGAAGTTGGGGATTTGGTCTCACCGGAGAAGATGACCAGAGCACTGTTCCGATCATCTGAATGTCATTAGGGTTTTAATTAGGGTTAGGGTCAGTTTAAATAATAGCCCTTGGATGGCCTTTCCCGCTTGCGAATAGACGGCCCAGATTGCTCAGATTAACCCTAATCTTAATTAATTAGCTTAATTAGGATTATTTAAATTCAAAAACCCAATTTGAATCTCAGCCAATGGATTGCGCGCCAGTCAATTCCCTCCAGATTTTGTTTGAATCCTGGCCTTTGGATGCGCATACTTTCCCATTTAATTCATTTTTATTTCATTTTTATTCATTTCTCTTTCTCATTTTATTTAAAATACTTAGAAAAATCCCAAAAATATTTCCTTTTACATTTTGTTTCAAATATTTTTCTTAATCAGAAAATGATTTTTATTTTATTTTTTGCATATAAAAAGTATTTTTAAAATATTTAAATGTTTATTTTAATTAATTAATAGAAATTAATTAATTAAAATAACATTTAGGTTTCTAAAAATCACCAAAAAATTCATGTTGCATCTTAACACATTTAGAAACATTTTCAAACCCCTCATACAAATTTCTTTTTGGTTTTCATCATCATTTGACAATTTTCTTTGAATTTAGGGTTCATAAAATCACATTTTTAAACCCTAACCTTTGAAAAATCTTTTTTGCCTAACCATGAAGGGTTTGAAGTTGGTTCTTTTTGCATTGTTTCACACATATCATTCTCTTGCATAATCACACTTATGTATCTTGTATGCCTTTGCATCATGTCATAGCATCATTTGCATCATGTGTTTGCTTCTGGTCTTGGTCTTTGTCTTTGCATATAAATCATTCCATTTCATTTCTTTCCTTATGCATCTTGTGCTAACTTTTCAGGTTAATGGTAAGTTGTTTGAGAGGTGGATTTTCCTTCACCTCCCACTTCTTCTTATCTTTTTCATATTGCATCTTTGCTGCATTTTTTATTGTCTATGAGTGGGCTTACTCACTTGTGTTCTTTCTTTCTTTAAGTTACTTATCTTCTTAGGAAGTAAGTAACTTATTCTTCTGCTTCCTTCTCTTTTCATCTTGCTTCTCCTTGGTGGCTTCCTTGAAGACTTCTTCTCTTAAGCCTCACAAACCCTAGGGCTTCCAAGCATGATAACTTTCTAGGACTTATTAGTTTCCCTTAGACTTTTCCCTTTGAGTCTTCTTTGTGTCTCTTTTCTCATCTCATCATTAGAGACTAAACCTTTAAGGTTTTAGGACTTTAGAATTAGGGTTATGCCTGCATCCTTCTCTTAGGATGGAGTGTATAATTTTAATCCTAAGTGTTAAACCCTTAATCTGTTTAAACCTCTTAATCAATCCATCTAATAATCACTAAGACATTAACTTGTAACTTAGGCCTTACATTAGGGTTCTAATTCTTCCTTTATGGTTAAGAAGGACTAACCCTAGTGTTCAATGGACAAGTCCCCCTCAAGTTGTCTTACAAACCCTAAAACTCATTTCTTAATCTCACCCTTAATTAAAATCCATTTAATGAAGGTTTTTTTTGTCATGAATTTAATCCCTAACCATGGATTAAGTTGAGGTATCTTCCCCAGCTTAAGTGCTCTCATCTATCATCCTTCTATTAGGATGGTGTAATGAGTTCAGTAATCCTTGATTATGGCTTAAACTCATTACATAACACTAAACAAAAACCCAAAAACATCTAAATAATCACAAGTAGGTTAATGATCTTAATCCTACATCATCATGGTAATTAAGTTGAGATGCTTATCTCATACTTAAAGTATTCTCATTATCCCTAATCAGGGAGGGTATAATGAGTTTACAAACCTTTGATTTAGGCTTAAGCTCATTAACTTATGACAAACTCCAAAAACAATAAAAAAATGAAAACACAAAAAACAAACAATAATCGTCTCCTTCGGGATTCTTTTCTCATCATCCTCACTCACAAGCGAGAACTTGCTTCTTTCGTCTAATGCAAGACAGTAAGCACTCGAGCCAGACGAGTCATACACTTGAGCATAGACAAGTAAACAGTTCACCAGTCAATTTATCTTTCAGTCTCTTTGAGTCGAACTACGGTGTTCTGACTTCCTCATTGCACGCGAGGATACGTAGGAATAACTTAACATTTATCGAACAAAAGTCTCTGTATCCCCCCCCCCCTCTTTCAACATTCTTTTAAAGCCTCAGTTTTGAGCACTTCACCCATTTCTTTTTCACTAACACCTGTGTATTCTTTTTTCCAGCTTTTGCACACAGATAGCACATACACATACCCCTTTTAAGCACAATCTCGTAAGCGTGGATCCCGTCGAGTACGACGGGCAATCTGGGTGCTACCTTCCTAGGTTGTAACTAACCCCCTTTCTTAGTTTCTCTGGTTCGCAACCGTCTTATCCATCGTTTCTTAGGTTTATGCAACATTACCTTTCCTTCGGGATAAAAATGCCTAGCTGGTGACTCTTTTTAGTTCACCTTCATCTTCTCTCTTTCGCCGATCGTTCACGTTTGTACCCTATCTGACCAGGTGTCTTTTCGGGGGAGTGACAACCATATTTGTAATTTTGTGCAAATGGAATATGAATGAATATCAGACACCTTTTGCAAACAATTTTTTCTCTTCCGCTCACTGTCTTTTCATTTTTGTTATTTTTCGCACAAAACAATAAAATGGCAATGTTTTCAAAATAAATAACTTCATTTTCTGAACAAGATTAAAATTGATCACTAAAACGAACAAATCTTAACCCTTGCAGAAATAATCCTCCAGATTGCACCAACAGCGGCACTGCTATGACCTTGTATGACTTCGACAATCCAATTAATCAAGCTGAGGAAGGGGTTGAAGAAGACTATGACTTGCCTGAAGAGTTAGCCAGGTTGTTGAGGCGAGAAGAGAAAGTGATTACTCCCCATCAGGAGGAGGTTGAAACTGTTAATCTTGGTACCGAGGAGGATTTGAAAGAAGTAAAAATTGGGGCCAGTCTGCAAGCATCAGTAAAAGAACAGCTTATCAGCATGCTTCAAAAATACGTCGACATCTTTGCTTGGTCCTATCAAGACATGTCGGGTCTAGATACAAATATAGTCATGCACAAGCTACCCTTGAAAGAAGATTGCCCTCCAGTGAAGCAAAAGCTACGTCGTACTCGCCCAGATATGGCCATGAAGATTAAGGAAGAAGTACAAAAACTGTGGGACGCCAGTTTCCTTGCTGTAACTAGTTACCCGCCGTGGGTTGCTAACATTGTACCAGTGCCTAAGAAGGATGGCAAGGTGTGTATATGTGTGTATTACCGGGATCTGAATAGAGATAGCCCGAAGGATGATTTTCCATTACCTCACATTGATGTATTAGTCGATAACACAGCTCAGTTCTCGGTATTTTCTTTCATGGACGGATTTTCTGGGTATAATAAGATCAAGATGTCACCTGAAGACATGGAGAAAACAACCTTCATCACACCTTGGGGCACATTTTGTTACAAGGTAATGCCATTTGGAATAATGAATGCCGGTGCAACTTATCAATGGGCTATGGTAACATTATTCCACGATATGATCCACAAAGAAATTGAATGCTACGTGGATGACATGATTGCCAAGTCCCTTACTGAAGAAGACCATCTGGTAAATCTGCTGAAGTTGTTCAAGCGTCTGAGGAAGTATCAGATGAAATTGAACCCCGACAAATGCACATTCGGGGTACGTTCTGGTAAGTTGCTGGGATTCATCGTAAGTGAAAACGGAATTGAGGTTTATCCCGACAAAGTCAAAGCCATTCAGGAGATGCCTGCACCTAGGACTGAAAAAGAAGTACGAGGGTGTAAACATCCCAAATTTGCCCTCACTCATATCACACCATGGCTTTTGATCTTTCATATATAAATAATCATAAGCATACCACATCACATTACATATTTATTTCATCTGCTGATGCGTGTTTTTCGCAAGTGTACGAACACGTCAGAGTAATATAAAAGATTGTCGAATCCACAGAGACCAAGTGTCAATCTATCGTACCTGTTGTTATGGTGTGTATCTAAGGCAACTGAATATAATGGTTTTAAGGAGTGCGCAATGGTAAATAAAATAATAATTTTAAATAATTAATAAAGACAGGCTCGAATGTAATTCACGTAATCAATAGATAATCTGGTACTTGTTAATAGAACTACTTATGGGCAATGTTTTCTACTTTGAAAAGAACTAATTTAACAGGAATTGTCGCTTTCGCGTATTCAGAACTGAGTTGTACTCTCTAATCAACCCCTCCTATTGTCACGGATAAAAAGGTGCGTATTGCGTTAGATTAGTAAACCTATTTTTAAGAAATATAGTATTTTAACTAAGTTGAAAAGTACTTTAACCTGGATTTCTTAGCAAAAAGAGGTTCTCACGAACCAGACTCTAAACTTCTTAACGCGTCCGAAAATCGTTTTAAAATCTCTTTTCTTTTTAATCTAAAAACTCCTAATGAACTAGACAAAGTGCTTTTGGCTGTTTTTGAAATAGTTAAAAACAATTAAACTTATATTGAAAGTTAAAATAGCCCTTAAGTGTTTCTACAAACAATTGTACGGATTACTGGTTCAATTACGATCCTTACATTCTAACCTTTATGGATTTAGTTAGACATAGTAAAGTAAAAGTTATTTTTATTATTTTACATAAAAGTATTTAGTGCGAGTGCGGAAAGTAAATAAAAGTAGTGTGAGTGCGGAAAGTAAATAAAAGTAGTGCGAGTGCGAGAAATAAAGGTATTTAAAGCGAGTGCGGAAAATAAACGAAAGTAGTGCGAGTGCGAGAAATAAATAAAGTAAAGCGAGTGCGGGAAATAAATAAAAGTAAAGCAATGCGGAAAATAAATAAAAGTAAAGCAATGCGGAAAAATAAAATACGAACTGGAATTAAAATGGCGGCAGGATTAACTTCCTCCTAGAGTGCTCCAAAACTCGATCACACAGACGTATACAGACTCGATCACTCGATTGCAGTAACACCCAGATGTGGAATGATAACTACTTTAAAACTGATATATGCCTAAGAGATTCTAAGTTTGGATGAAGAAAAACGAAATTCTAAAGTCCTATTTATAGGCAAATATTAAATGGGAAAAGACCAGGATGCCCCCCTCCACTAAAAAGTGGAGGGAAGCCTTTTTGCCTTATGGCGCCCGCCACAGGCCTATGGCGCCCGCCATGGGTGTAAACTAGTGGAGAAAGTGGGGATCGTGGGTCCTTGGCAGTTGTGGAGTGGTCTTGAGACGTGGCCACGTCATGGCAGACCCCATGGCGTCAGCCATGGTGGATGCTGTAAGTGTAAAAAGCTGAATTTCTTGGTTTTCGTCCGTTTCCACTTCTTTTTCGCTCCTTTTCTTGATTTAGGCCCCGATTACATAGAAAACCTGAAAATAAAGAAAAACAAAGTAATAACATAACAAAATAACAATAAAAGCTAAGAATGCATGCGAAATCGAAGTCAGAAATACGGTGAAATTTAGTGTTATCAAATCCTCCCTCACTTAGACCTTTGCTTGTCCTCAAGCAAACATTTAAAGCTCAAAAAATGAAGAAAACTGGTGTCAACACGTGATTTGGGCTAAAGGGCTTCTAAGTTCAAGTCAGGATGCAGTGACAGGTACTAACTAAGTGAACCAAGGGTACCATAATAACACAGAAACAAACTTTAATCTTATATTAACCACCCCATGTCATCCCACAATACCTAGGCCTATCTTCTCATCTCTTTTTGGGTCCTTTTCATTCAGGCGCAATCACATTAAGCACGTTATCCGTACATGCTTCATAGTAGAGTGACCAATTAGTGATTCTGATCCATAACATAGGGTTTCTGGCACATAAGCATATGTAAACCCGTTTTATTTGACCTAAATGTAGCTGCGGGGGATCGGATCGTAATCCGCCCTACCAAGTTCAGTGCCAGATACCTCTGAACCAACTAACAATAGGTTACTGCAATTTTTTTCTTTTTGTGGCAAAAAAAAATTTTTCTTCTCTTTTTTTCGGTTTAAATGACTTTGTGAGGGTCACCTATCCCAGAGTTTGCCTTTTTCTTTTTTATTAGCACTGGATCATTCACTTATGTTCATCGACCCCCTACGTAGAGCATGCTTAGGCCGGAGCTGACTGCTAGAATAAACTACTTAGGACAATTTTTTTTAATGATAATAAAGGCCATGGTGTGCGGGGTTTAGGAGTGATTCCTATATTCAAGAGGTCTATGGTCACCACATCCTAATCCAAACCTGTCTCAAAGCCCAAAAAACATGTGAAACAACATTGTTTTCTTTTTAAATTTTTTTTGGTAAGGCTAAGGAAATGGGAAAAAATGAGGATGTACTAAAGATGCACTATACTGGTGACTCGTCAGACTCATGCATTATCTAAGAAAAGTTAAACTATATAACTTACTGAAAAAGGAAATAACAGAAAGCAAATAAATAACTAGAAATGGAAATGACAGAAAGCAATGAAATCCCCTCCCACACTTAAATCGAACATTGTCCCCAATGTTTCGAAATAAGATAAGGAGGGTAACCTGGAAAACTACTGCGGAGGAGCACTAGTGCCCTTGCCGTCCTGCTGTGATGGTCTGGAACGACGAAATCTACTGTGCTGCTGGTCCCTCCAGTCAAGTCGTGCTGATAAGGCATCCTGGGCACCCCGGACCTCTCGAAGGTTACCTAAGATGGAACCCTAAGTGGCCTCCATAAGCTGGTGGTGCCGGCGGTTGACTTCTCGCTGACGGGCCTGCTCTGATGTGATGTCGGTCAAGGCACGACAAACGTTACTGTAGGCATGATCCGAAACTGATCGGGATTGGTGCATGAAGCTCATGTTGTCCGTCAGTTGTTGTGAAATAGTAGAGAATAGGTTGTCTCGCCTTTCCTCTCTAGCCGTCATATCACGCCACATCTCCTCAGTGACATAGAATCTAGGAGTAGTACCTGCAACAGGGTTAGAGGAAGATGGTGCGGTGTGTGACTGTGACGGGTGATGGGGGGACATGTGAGGTACGGGAGAATGTTCTCTCCGATCATATTCTTCATCAGTTTCATGTGCCTCCCCATCAGGAATATTAGGAGGAAGTGGACCCAAAACAGGTGGAGCATTCAGATCATAGGTCTAGTTTCTTTCATTACGTACATCGGTATGTCTACTGCAAGGTAAAGCAACAGATGGGATAGCTACCCCATGAACCATCAAATCATAACCACCTGCTCTCCTCATTCGGCACAATTTCATGTCTTTTAGAAATTTTAAATTAATTGTGCGAGGAGGTAGTGGTTCAAGTGCTGCTATCTCATTGTTCAGGTCAAGAGCCCGAGCAATAGACGTAACAAGTCCTCCAAAAACAATCGGTCCTGTTTTATTAGTAGTTAAATCCATGTGTGCAAGCATAAATGGGACCGGATTGATATGGGTATTAGTGAGGCATCCTTGCAAAAATAGGAGCTCTTTAGCGTTTACCTTATTTGGACTCTCCCGGCCAAAAATAGTACATGCCAAAAGATATCTGAAAACTCTTATGGTCGGGTTATGGATGGTCGACGCAAGTATTCCTTCAAAAGAATTTATTGAAGTACTTGACAGCCTCTGCCAGAAGGAAAATACCTCGGCCGACCATTCCGCATCCAAAGGTGCCTCACATAAAGCACCTTCCCTATGAGGGATTCCTAACAAGCCTGTTAGTTCGCCGGTACTGTATTTGTATTCAATTCCAAACATTCTAAAATTAACAGTACCGACTATGCTAGCAGTGTTAGGACTGACAGTGTATATCAATGAACTTAAAAACTCAAATGTCAGCCTCTCATAGGTAGGTTCCTGATTAACAAAAATATTATGCAAGCCTAGGAAATCTAATAAATGAAAAACACTATGATACAGACCCAAAGAGTAAAGACAGTTATCATCGACGTACCTAGTCGAGAGAATTTCTCGACTCTGAAGCCTTTGAATAATTTTCCTTTGCCTATCACTCGGTCTTCCATCGCGAAGAAGATATCCATTGAACTCCATTGTTGTTGCTCCTTGAGAAGTGAAAAGTGGTGAAAATGGTTTATGAGAGAAATGGTAAAGGTTGGATTTTTATGGTTTGTGGTGGATGAAAATAAAAATGGATTTTGGATGGGTTTTATAGATGGTGAATGTTTTGGAAATGTGGGAGCTTTAATGGGGTTCAATGGGGTTTTTGGAAGTTGGAAAAATGGGTTTTGGAGGTTTGAAGGTGTGAAAATGGTGGGGATGAAGATTCAACCCCGAAATAGGGGAAGACGTCATGGCGCCCGCCATGGGCCTATGGCGCCCACCACAAGGCTATTTGCCTTTGGACCTTGGATTTTTCAATTCTTCTTTTGGGCCCTTTTTGCACCTTCGGTCTTCGGGGGGTCCGGATAGTGTTTTCTTCTCTCTTCTAAGGCATGAAGCTTACATATTTTTTTATGAAGACAAAAATAAAAATATTTTTGTCTTTATATTTTTTTCGTTATTCGACATAAAATAAAACAAAAGAAAATAGAAAAACGAGATTAGTGCATGAAATAGTATATAAGATAAAATCAAAGTACATGAAAAAAAAACGTAATATATGCGATAATATAAAATATGTCTGGAGATGCGAGAAATAAAATAAAGCATGAAAAAGAAATTAAATACTAGGGTAATAACGTCAGTGTAAAACAAATCATGTTGTAGGCCTCTCTTCCTGGTTCGATCCACGAATCTCAGCTATCTCCCTCCGAAGCTCTTCAATCTCCTGATATAGAGCATCAGCCTTTAAGGCATGAGTGAGATTAGATACCTCGATCTGTAATGCCAAGTCCGCTACTTCCTGCTTGAGTAAGGCAGTCTCCTTGCGGAGCTCATAAATCTGGGTTTGTAGATCAGGCGGCTGCAAAGACATATTGTTAGACATAACAGTGATTCGGGGAGAAAGAGGTGTAGGAGTGTACTCAGCGGCGGGAGGTGATTTTGGATCTTCGACAGTCTCTCCATAACCCTCTAAAGCATAACTCCAATTAGCAGGGTCGTGGACACTGGTCATCAGCGGGTCTGGTAATGTAAAGTAATGTATCACTTCGCTGTCGATCAGTAATCTAAACGTGCTGGGCACAAAAGAGGCCCTCCTCATCAGTCCTCTGTCAAGACAAAAGTCAACATCCAGGGTGGTGTAGCAGCAGAAGGTCCTGAGGTGCAATAATTTGTGAGACAAACCCAATGCAGTAGCTATCTGTGTAACAATCCCACCGACATGTATAATGCCTACAGATGATCTGGAGACACTGGCAAGGCCCTTCAACAGAAAGTTGCCACAAGCAACTGGGCGTGACTGAGTCGCACAAAACAGTAGGAAAATCTCCTCTTCACTCAGCAAAGTCTCTGTATCTGGCAAACCGAGGAAAGAGTGTGCTAGAATCATCTGGAAGTACCTTAACGCAGGGTTGTGGATTACCTGAGAAAATTGAGTGGAAGGATCTTGGCTCCCTCCACCTGAGATGTTAGACCAAAACTTTTCCACTTCTCTGCTCATAAAATACCCCATCGGTGTCTCTGGAATAGAATCAGGAGTAGTCTGAAAACCTAGTAAATCACCAAACTCTTTGTGAGAGAAGGAGTAGTCAGTCCCGAACAACCTGAAAACAACATGTCCATCGGGTCCAGCCCAAGGATCATAGTCAAACGAGCTGAGGAACTCTAGAGTCAAGTTCCTGTAAGTGTTGTTCATATCGTCGAACTGGTCCCACTGGAGTTGGTGGCATAAGAATCTGACGCTTGGCTCTATCCCCAAGGCATCCATACAATCTTGGTCTGGGAACCTAGTAGGTGCCATAGGGCGTCTCATGTGGACATAGTAACGCTCTCTTTGTGCGTCGTCTCTAAAGGCCACGTTGTTGCACCCCAAAATTTGCCCTCACAATACAAGACTTTGTGTGCTAAGAAGGTTCACAAGGTTCACAAGGTTCACAAGACCTTTCATGAGGTTCATGAAGTTTACAAGACACTTTATGAGGTTCACAAGGTTCACAAGACCTTTCATGAGGTTCATGAAGTTTACAAGACACTTTATGAGGTTCACAAGGTTCACAAGACCTTTCATGAGGTTCATGAAGTTTAAAAGACACTTTATGAGGTTCACAAAGTTCACAAGATTCACAAGACCTCCCATGAGGTTCATAAGGTTCACAAGACATCTTATGAGGTTCACAAGGTTCACAAAGTTCACAAATAGTCAGAAAGTTTGACAATTCCCTCAGACAATGCATCCTCCTAAGCAGTGCATCCAAAACTAGGGTTTTGACTTTAATCAGGCTAAATGGACTTCCAAGACTTCAAGTGAGCTTCATAACATCTTATATGTGTCTAAGAACCCCCATGACAAGTTTCAAGACTTTTCTCAAAGGTTTGCTCAGTCAGATGATCAGATAAGTCAAAATCAGTCAAATCAGTTAAAAAGTCAAACTGAGGTCAAACCAAAGTCAAACTTCATGATTTTTTGCCAACATCAAGTATATGAAGTAAAATTCATCATTTGATCAAGGGTTGATCATGATTCATCAAGGGTATTTCAGATCATCAAGAATCAGGAGTTTCTAAATTAGGGTTTCCTCAGGAAAAGTTAACTGAACTTTGACCAGCCATAACTTTCACATGCTTCATCACCAATTTTCCATCCAAAGCTCATTTTGAAGTAAATTTAATTCTCTACAACTTTGTGTCTCACAAGCCAAGCCCAAAAATGCTTCATTTGGAAGGTATGAGCTAAGACATTATAGGTCCTTTTGAAAGTCAACAAAAAGTCAACAAATTCAAAAGGGCATAACTTGAGAATGGTAAATGATATGGACATGAAACCATTGGGGTTGGTTAGAGGACTCTTCAAGCTTTCCAAAATGTCCAAGAACACCCTCATAGCATTAAAATTGAAGGATATGTGCCCTTGCAAAGTTGGGAAATTTTTGGTTGGTTTATGAAGAAAATGGAGGTTTAAAAACAATTTTTTCTAAATGGGCTTGCCATATGATGACCCAATCCACACCAAGACCTCATGCACGACCCACCCATGTAATTTTCTGATTTTTTTTTTATTTTATTTAATATTTATTTGAATTTTATTCATTTAAATACATATTAAATCAAAATAAAATCAAAAAAATCAATATTTAAGGGTGATTCTTCTTCTAGAAAGTCATAAACACTATTCAAGACCAATTATCAACATCCAAATTCGTGCTAGGCCAAAATAGTAAGAATATATTGGATTTTTTTGATATTTTTGGATGAGAGATTTCTTCATAATCAAGTAATCAATTTTCATGATACAAGGTCCATTCTTTTTAACCTAATTCAATCATTATATATACTTGAAGACACTGCAAGCACTAGGGACGAATTTTTCAGCCTCCAAGCATAAGAACAAGCTTCAAAATTTTGAAAGAAAATTCAAATTCGGTTTGTTATTTCCAGCCACTCTCAAAGGATTTTGAAGGTTGCATTGTGTTCCTTAGGACTTGTAGAACATGAATACATCATCATCATACTCAAAAGCACACAGAATCGCATAAACCGCATCCATGTTGTTGCTTGTTTTAAAAAATTTCGATTTCACTTATTTATGTGTTGTAAATAACAATTGATCATATATTCTTGTTTGTAGTAACCTTCTGAATGTTTCTGGGTGATTTGATTTGAGTTTTGATGCAGGAATGAGGTTTCACCATTATTAGGGTTTTTTCGGCCAAATTGGGATTCAATGATTGAGCCAATATAAATAATTTCTAAAGACGTAGATTAGTTGCAAACATCCTCAGGAATTCAATGATGGTTTCAATTTTGTGCAATTTTGCTGTTTTGTTGATGTTTGAGTTTTATAGGGTTTACTGCAACTTGGATTTCGCAGGAAATATTGTAGGAAGATCCGCAGCAAAATTCGCAGGGCTAGAGGAAGAAGATGATCTCCTGCGCGCGAATTTCATATTTTAAAAATTGAATATAATATTTGTTTGTTTTGTTTGGATATTATTTCACAGATGTTGGCTGGCTCAGTTGGTTGTGTATGCGCATGTATTGCTGAAGGGTCTGGGTTCGATTCCTGGACCAAACCATCTTTTTCTTGTTTTTTTCATTTAATTAGCAAGTTTATTATATTATGAATTGTGGTGAGATTATGGACAGGCGCGCTCTCCCAGCTGGAATGGTTAAGGTGTTTGTGTAATGCTTGAAGGTCCTGGGTTCGATTCCCCCCAGGCCTTTTGTGTTTTTTTTTTATTTCTTCATGATATTTCCAGGAACAAAGAACAAAAGCAATTGGACCTCCTCCTTTATTACCTGCGCGCAGGTTGGCCCAGTGGTTGTTGTTGCTGGCTTGAGTGTTTGAAAGCAAGAGGGGCTGGGTTCAATTCCCAGCCAAGGTAAGTTTTCTTTTTTCTTTTTTTTCTATTTGTTTTGCTTATTTTAAAACTATAATTTTAAAATCCTAATATTTTTCATAAATATAAATCCTAAAATATTTTCTAAAACTAATTTTTCTTTTATTAATATGTATATATTATTATTGTATAATTTATTTGTATAATTGAGTTAATATTTAATATTTAACATTTTTGCATATAAAACCCAATTTATTTTTATAAACCCTAAAAAATATATTTTTCTCAAACCCTAATTTTTCTTCTTCTATTTATTTAATACTACTATTTGTATATATTATATTCATAATTTAGTTAAAATTCTTAATTTAATTAATGTATAAATTGTTTATAATTTAAATTTTTGTATGTAAATATGTTTAAAAGTTAAAATTCTTAATATGATAATATGACATAATTTGTTTAGAATTTAATTTTGCATGTAAATAATGTTTATTATATGTTTAAAAATTGCTAATTTAATTTTTGTAATCATAATTTTATTTTCATAATATTCTCATAATTAACTTAATTTTTATAATTTGCATATAACTTAAAATTCTATAATAATTGTTCATATTTTCTTATTAACCTTTAAAAATTTTGTTTATTACGATATTCTTGTTTATTTCATTATTATTATTAATTATGTTTATATGATTATTACTAACCCCATTTAATTTAGTATTATTTTTATTATTTTTACTAACCCAATTATTATTATTATTATTTAATATTTTGCTTATTTATTTAAATTGCTTTTATTATAATTATGTAATTGTTCCTTGGTGTAATATTTATTTATAATGTTTATTATTTATATTTTATGCTATGGTTAGTAAATAGGGAGTGTAAATATACTTGTAATTTAAAATTAATTTAGATCATTTAAATTTATAGATAAATATTAAATTGAACACTCACACACGTAAGTCGATCTTTGATTGCCATCTCACTTCCTTAGGGATACCTCTCATGTTGCTTAATCAAAAAGGTCAAGTAGGGTGTATAAAGCAAAAGTCCCTCAAAATAAAGTCATATAGTCCCTTAACAGATAAAAGATCAAGTCCCTTTCGAATAAAGATGATAGTCCCTCCAAAATTGCTTATACACCCCACAGTTGCCTAAATAAACAAATGTCCCTTCACTTGTCCCATACATCCAAGGTAATGACTACCTATTCCTTAATAATAGGGATAGTCTTACCATTTAAAGGATTCAAGAACAGAAAAGACTTAAACTTAGGGTAGGTTCCTCTTAGATACTTGCTCACTCTTCAAAACATTTCAAACACTTCACATTTTCAAACAAATTTTCAAAACAAAGGTTTTATACGCATCCGTACATGGATCATTATAAAACACTTAAGAAAATTTCTATTCACACACTTCACATTTCAAAAACATTTTAAAGTGAGCTAAGTAACTAAGAGCCCATGGATAACCATGGATGTAAAGGGTGCTAACACCTTCCCTTTACATAACCTACCCCCCGAACCCAAAAAATCTTTTAAAAGGTCTTTCCTGTTCTTTTATGCCTTTCCTTTGGATAAAATAAAAGTCGGTGGCGACTCTTGCTATCCGCAACATAACTAAAGTCAGTTCTCCCACCGTGTTACACACGTGCATGTCATCGGGGCTCTGCATTCTGCACAAGGTTAGCAAACAAGGGTCCTGAAATCACATAAAACATTCAATCGTTAGTCTTGACAGAATAACAAAGTAAACAAATTAAAATAAAGTAAAAATAAATAAAAAGTACGTAATATAAGAAAACCATGGGTTGCCTCCCATGCAGCGCTTGTTTAACGTCATTAGCTCGACGACCAGATTTTACACATCATTCGAAGGATATGGTGGATCACTCAGAGTATGGCAGGTGTATGTTGTTGGAATGTCACCTCCTTCGTAGGGCTTCAACCTCTATCCATTGACGATGAACGGTTTACATGTTTGGTTCTTGATTTCAATAGCACCAGATCTTAGAATCTTAGATACTTCGAAAGGGCCAGTCCATCTCGAACGAAGCTTCCCTGGAAAAAGTCGTAACCTAGAATCGAACAGGAGAACATTATCGCCTATTTTGAAGTCTTTTCTTATGATTCTTTTGTCATGCCAAGATTTTGTTCTTTCTTTGTATATGATGGCATTTTCTTAGGCAGATTGTCTAAGCTCTTCTAATTTGTGGATATCAAGGATACACTTTTCACCAGCAGTTAAGTAATCCAAATTCAAATTTTTTATGGCCCAATAGGCCTCATGCTCCAACTCAAAAGTTAAGTGACATGATTTTCCATAGACCAGTTGATAAGGGGTTGTTCCTATAGGGGTTTTGAAAGCGATTCTATAGGCCCATAATGCTTCTTGAATTTTCTGCGACCAATCTTTTCTAGATATAGAGACAGTCTTCTCAAGAATTTGTATGATCTCCCTATTAGATACTTCCACTTGTCCATTGGTCTGTGGGTGGTATGGTGTTGCTACTCTATGCTTAACTCCATACTTGCTTAAAAGTTTATTAAATATTCTCGATATGAAGTGTGATCCTCCATCACTTATGACTAAACGGGGGGTTCCAAACCTGGGAAATATATAGTTTTTAAACAATTTGATGACTACTCTGGTGTCATTCGTGGGTGCGGCGATAGCTTCAATCCATTTAGACACGTAGTCATTAACTACTAAGATGTACTGATTTCCTAAAGATGGTGTGAACGGTCCCATAAAGTCTATACCCCATACGTCGAAGAGTTCTACTTCTTGGATATTTCTTAGAGGCATTTTATTACGTCTTGAAATATTCCCTGTACGTTTGCATCCTTCACATTTGACAATGAAAGCATGGACATCACGCCACATAGTAGGCTAGAATAGGCCAACTTAAATAATCTTGGCGTAGGTCTTAGATGTGCTTGCATGTCCACCATAGGGTGCAGAGTGACAATGCTCAATTATATTATGTACCTCTTCTTCTGGAACGCAACGGCGGAAAATGCCATCATTACCTCTCTTGAAAAGAAATGGTTCGTCCCAATAGAAGTTTCTCACATCACTGTAGAACTTCTTCTTCCGGTGGTAATTTAGATCGGGGGGTATGATGTCAGCGGCTAGGTAATTAACAAAGTCTGCATAGCAAGGTACATTACTTATAGCTAAAGATTTATGAGAATTCTCGTGTGGGTCTAGGTTATTATCTTCAATAGTTTCTAGTTGGGCTATCAGTCTATCATAGGCAAAATCGTCATTTATGGGTACTGAGTCAGGTTTCAGGTATTCTAGCCTAGAAAGGTGATCAGCTACTACATTATCTGTGGCTTTCTTATCACGAATATCTAAATCAAACTCTTGCAGTAATAGAATCCATCGAAGTAACCTAGGTTTGGCATCCTTTTTACTTAGTAAGTAACGAATGGCAGCATGGTCGGTGTAAACTATAATTTTGGCTCCTACTAGATAAGATCTAAATTTGTCTATGGAGAAAACTACAACTAGGAGCTCTTTTTCGGTTGTTGCGTAGTTGAGTTGTGCAGCGTCTAGGGTTCTACTGGCATAATAAAATTACGTGTAACTTTTTGTCTTTTCTCTGACCTAGAACGGCTCCTACAGCATAGTCACTAGCGTCACACATTATCTCAAACGGTTCTGACCAATTAGGGGGTTTCATTATAAGTGCTGAAATCAGAGCTTGCTTCATTAGATTAAATGCTTCAGTACATTTTTCATCGAAGATGAATTCAACATCTTTCATTAAAAGGCCAATTAAGGGCTTTGTTATTTTGGAGAAGTCCTTGATAAAACGTCGGTAAAATCCGGCATGTCCAAGAAAACTTCTTATCTCCCTGATAGTCATCGGTGGTTTTAGATTCTCTATGACTTCTATTTTAGCTTTGTCTAACTCTATACCTTTTTCGGAAACTATATGTCCTAAAACAATCCCTTCGGTGACCATGAAATGACATTTTTCCCAATTTAGCACAAGGTTTACCTCCATATATCTTTCCAGGATTTTCTCAAGGTTGATAAGGAAATTTTTGAAATCAGATCCACAAACTGAGAAATCGTCCATAAATACTTCCATGATTCCATCTAAATAGTCTGCAAAGATAGACATCATGCAGCGTTGGAAAGTGGCAGGGGCATTACAGAGTCCAAAAGGTATTCTTCTGTAGGCAAAAGTTCCAACAGGGCATGTAAAGGTAGTTTTTTCTTGATCTTCGGGGTGAATAGGTATTTGGAAGAATCCTGAATATCCATCTAGGTAACAAAAGTAAGAGTGTCTGGCTAGGCGCTCTAACATTTGTTCTATGAATGGTAATGGGAAATGGTCCTTCCTAGTTGCTTTATTTAATTTTCTATAATCTATGCACATACGCCAACCTCCATCGGTTCTTTTCGCTACAGGTTCACCCTTCTCGTTTTTCACGATTGTGATGCCTCCCTTTTTAGGTAATACATGCACAGGGCTCACCCATTTATTGTCTGAGATCTGATATATTATACCTGCCTCTAGTAACTTAAGAACTTCAGTCTTAAATATTTCACTCATCATAGGATTTATTCTTCGTTGGTGCTCTCTGAAGGGTTTTGAATCTTCTTCAAGCAAAATCCGATGCATGCATACGGATGGGCTTATTCCTTTTAGATCTGAGATCTTATATCCTAAGGCTGAGGGGTAACTTCGTAAAACATCTAATAGTTGGTTTGTTTCCTCTTGGTCCAAGGTAGCACTGACTATAACTGGACGGTTCATTTTTTCATCAAGAAATTCGTATCTCACGTTCTTAGGCAGTTCCTTAAGTTTTACGGTTGGTTTCATAGGGCAAGGCATAGGATCTGGGGTAAGAGATAAACATTCGTTAA
Source organism: Lathyrus aphaca (assembly GCA_963966055.1). Taxonomy (NCBI): domain Eukaryota; kingdom Viridiplantae; phylum Streptophyta; class Magnoliopsida; order Fabales; family Fabaceae; genus Lathyrus; species Lathyrus aphaca. Next base: position 28,966,152 of record OZ014520.1, on the reverse strand, counting down.
GGTTATCATCAATGTAGGTTTTTTTATAACTGTCATCTTCCCAAATAAGGATTGATGGCAATTTTATAGATTCAGTTTCTTCTTGTTCTAATTCCCTAATGCATTCATCAATGGTATCTAAGGCATAACAAGCATCTCCTATTACAGCTGCCATAAGAAATTTCGAAAGTACAAATTCTATCTTCTTATCACCTACCTCAAAGGTTAGTTTCCCTTTTTTAACATCTATTACGGCTCCATAAGTTGATAAGAATGGTCTACCCAGGAGGATTGTTATGTCGTCATCTTCTTTAATGTCCATGACAACAAAATCAGTAGGTATAAACAGCTGACCTATCCTAACAGGGACGTTTTCAAGTATGCCTATAGGGTATTTAACGGATCTATCGGCTAATTGAAGTGACATCTTAGTAGGTTGTAATTCTCCTAAGTTTAATCTCTCACAAACTGCTAAAGGCATTAAGCTCACACTAGCTCCTAAGTCTAGAAAAGCTTTTTCGATGACATGATTCTCCAAAATACAAGGAATGGAAAAATTTATGGGATCTTTATCTTTCTTTGCTAACTATTTTCGGAAATAGAATTACATTCCACGGGTTTCAGATCTTCAAGTCTACGTTTATTTGTAATTATGTCTTTGAGAAACTTAGCGTAAGAAGGTATTTGGGTGATGGCTTCTGTAAAGGGGATTTCAACGTGAAGTTTTTCTATAACCTTAAAGAATTTTTTATACTGATTATCGATTTGGGTTTTCTTTAGTCTTTGAGGGTATGGTATTGGTGGTTTGTATGGCGGTGGTGGTACAAAGGTTTTGTTTTTAGGTTCTTCTCATTTTTCTTGACTTTCCGGGTTTTCAGATTCCTCTGGTTCCTTCTCTTCATTTCTCTCAGAAGTTTCGGGATCACTTAATCTAGGGTTAGAAGTTTCCTTATAAGCGGTTCCACTTCGTAGAGTAATGGCATTTGCTTGCCCTTTCGGGTTTTGTTGAGGTTGTCCAGGGAACTGTCCTCCAGGTGTAGTCTGAGGGGCTTGGTTTAAATCTACCTGAGAGATATGGGTTTCAAGCATCTTATTATGAGTAATAATTTGGTCAACCTTGGTTCCTAACTGGGTAATTAGTTCGTTAACATAGACGTTTTGGTTCATGAACTCTTTGTTTTGTTGTGTTTGAGCGGTGATACAATTTTCCACAATTTTCTCAAGGCTCGGATTTGGTGGTACAGGTTGCATAGGTTGATTTGTTCTTGGGGCTTGGTAACCTTGTTGTCTCGGAGGTGCGGTATTTTGGATAGGGTTATTATTTTTATAGGAGAAGTTTGGGTGATTCCTCCATCCAGGGTTGTATGTGTTTGAAAATGGGTTTCCTTGGGTGTAGTTCACTTGCTCAGGGCTGGTCTCATTTAACAAATTGCATTTGGCGGATTGGTGTCCTTGCGTCCCACATATCTCACAGTTCGGCGAAACTGCAGTTACAGTATTCGGGGTTGTACACATATGTTCGACTCTAAGGGCCAACGCATCCATTTTAGCTTGCATCATGTCCATAAAGCTTAGCTCATGTATTCCTCCTTGGGCTTCCTTCTTTTCCACTGTTACTCTTTCTACTCCCCATGATTGATGGTTTTGGGCCATATCTTCGATAAGGGCACTAGCTTCAGGGTAAGGTTTGTTCATCAGTGCGCCACCAGCGGCAGTGTCGATGGTCATCTTAGTGTTATAATGAAGTCCATTATAGAAGGTTTGAATGATTAGCCAATTCTCTAAGCCATGATGTGGGCATGCTATTAATAGCTCTTTATATCTCTCCCAGGCTTCGAACAACGATTTTCCTTGGTGTTGGGTAAATCTAGTTATTAGGTTTCGAAGAAGAGCGGTCTTGCTTGGGGGAAAATATCTAGCAAGGAATACTTTTCTAAGGTTTTCCCAAGTTGTTATGGAATTGGGTGGAAGGGAATCTAACCATGATAGAGCTTTGTCTCTGAGGGAAAAAGGAAATAATCTTAAGCGTATCGCCTCAGGAGGAGCTCCATTGGTTTTAAAGGTGTCTGCTAACTGGAGAAAGTTTTTTAAATGTTGGTTTGGGTTCTCAGTAGCAAGACCTGCGAATTGTCTCTGTTGCACTAATTGCAGCAGGGATGGTTTAGGTTCAAAATTATTGGCTGGGATAGCGGGGTTTACTATACTGAACTAGGTTCCTCGTTTGATGGTTGGGCGAAGTCCTTAAGAGGTCTTCGATTTTGATCTTCGGCCATAGCTCTCCTATTCCTATGGAAAAACAAATGTGCGCGAGCGTAACGTTCAGGTTCAGCTAGAGGGTCTACTAGGCTTTCGGCACTGCGAGTCTTTCGCATTGACCGACAGGTAACAACCTTAGTCTAAACGGTATAACTACAGAGTATGAAATTTGACGAAATTGGTCCCCGGCAACGGCGCCAAAAACTTGATGCGTGTTTTTCGCAAGTGTACGAACACGTCAGAGTAATATAAAAGATTGTCGAATCCACAGAGACCAAGTGTCAATCTATCGTACCTGTTGTTATGGTGTGTATCTAAGGCAACTGAATATAATGGTTTTAAGGAGTGCGCAATGGTAAATAAAATTGAAATTCTGTGATCAGGTATGAGATGTCCTAAGAGATGTCCCAACACTTAATAGGACATTTGACAAATTTAACCAAAACTTAAACAGCAAGAAAAGTAAACAACACAGAAGTTTGTTAACCCAGTTCAGTGTATAACCACACCTACATCTGGAGGCTACCAAGCCAGGAGGAAATCCACTATTAGTAATATTAATTCTAGACTTAAACCACCCTGTTTAATCTATCACTTAATACTTACCCAATGCAATTTCTACCTAAGACTCACTTAGATAAGAGTACCCTACTCACTCCCCCTCAATCACCCAGTGATCAAGTTTACAAGTTTACTGAAATTGAAGACATCCTTCAAACAAAACAGCTTGATCTTACTTAACAGTTTCAATCAAGTCACAAATGCACTTTTGCTTAAAAGCTCATAAAGTGGTACATAAAAACAACCTGCTATTAAAACACTAGACACCCTATTTGGTCTTCTGAAATTCGTACTCAATTCTATGAGTTTCTGTTGTTTAAATAGGTATCTGAATTTTGGGCTTTCTGTAGAATGATCCAGCCCTAATGTGCAGCAACTGTCACCTTGAATTTAGGGTTAGTTGCCTCCTATATTCTAGGTGCATTAGGTCTTCTGTTTTAATCTGAATCTTCAATTTAAAACTCCCTACAGATGCGCCTTGTTCTGTTTTTATCCAGCATTAATTAATCCCAGATAGTTCTCCTTAAATATCTCTGATCTGTTAATCAATAATTAATTCTGGTAGCAGGTCTGAGATGTCTCAACATCTGTTGGGACATCCTGACAAAACTGAACTTAGTCATTTACACAATGTCCCAACATCTGATGAGACATCCTGAAATAAGTTCACATACTCTGTTTGCTAATGTCCCAACATCTGATAGGACATTCTGAACTGAATTTAACATTTCTTGTTTGGTCAAAAATTCTGCCAATTCTTAAACATCTACAAACTCCCCCTTTGGCTAATTTTTGGCTAACATCTTTTCTGGAATTCAGAGTGCAGCAGAAGTTCTTTTTATCAGAGTATATCATTACCTTTCTGTTGATTTTTATTTGAGATTACTCCCCCTCAAACATATATGTGTCCAGTCTTGTTGCAACAGAAATACACACTGATTCAGTTCAGAAGCAAACAAATTTTTCATTCATTTAAACAGCAATTACATTTGATGTTGTTCTCCCCCTTGGTAGACACAAAATTAGGGGCCAAAGACACTATTACTGTCATTACATTGCTGTCATTACATTTGCCTCACAAACATTGATCACTCAGATGCATCATTCTCAGTTTCTTCCTCCACTTCAGTGTCTTCAGCAGCTTCACTTGCTTCATCAGCTTCACTGTCTTCATCAGATGCAGCTTTCTGATCTTCTTCACTTTCCAACCTCTTAATTATTTCCTCAAGTTTCTGTCTTCTAGCTTCAAGCTCTTTGCAGGTGCCTTTGAGTTCAGCAATCAAGGCCTTCTTGGAGATTGGATTCTTAGCAGTGGAAGGACCAGCAGATGTCCCAGAAGGTGCTTCAACATCTGCAGCATGATGACTTAGGAATAATTTGTAGTGAAAAGCCAGAGGGCTCTCTCTCTTGCAGACTGTGTCCTTTTCATTTAAAATCCCAGGGTATTGACTTAGAACAATACCACACAGCAATGATGGAAAAGCTATTGGCTGCTTTGTTGCAGTAGAGATGGCATGCTTCATAGTCTGATCAAAAATATATGCTCCATAATCCATCTTGGTTTGAGTCCCCACAGCATAGATGAATCTGGCCAAACTAGTTGAGATTGAAGAAGTGTGGTTGGTAGGCACCCAGTTAGCAGTTCCAATCCTGTCCAGCATGGCATACTTTCTGGTAAGCATGCTCACTGAGAGCTTACCCTTCACAGGCCATGCCTTGACCTGGTCTGCAGTGATCACTTTACAGACTTGATTATCTGTCTTACCTAGCTCATTGGGTCCATCTGTTTCTCTTCCTAGATACTCATTGATGATTTGAGGAGAAAACTGGACACATTTGCCTCTAACAAAAAACTTTTCTAAACTCAGAGGACTTACCATTTGAGCAATCCTCCTGAAGATTCACAATGAACTCTTTGACAAGAAGTTCATAGCAGGGAGAGAGGTCTGAGACTGTTTTGAAAAGTCCTGCAGCAGAGATGAGGTCAATCAGTTCAGTGCACTCAAGTGCATTGCTGCTCAGTTCTCTTTCTAGGGCAACTCTTCTTTGGTACACAAACTTCCACTTGTTCACACTAGAGACATGGTGGAAAGATATGTTGTCTAATGGAGCTTCTGGAACAGCTGTTGAAGCCCTAGATGGGGCTGGTTTCTTCTTGGGAGGAGATGTTGGGACATCTGATCCAACATCTGAATCTGATGGTGTTGCAGCTTTTCTCTTCTGGGTTTGAACTTTGCTCCATGGTTTTGTTGGACCAAAGGTAGCTTTAGCTTTGCCTTTCTTTGAACTAGCCTTCTTCTTCTCAGGGATGACAGGTTCAGCTTGCATCTTTCCTTTCCTGGACCTTAGTCTTTTAGCAATGTTGGGTTTCACAGATGCTATGATCTCTGCATCAGAGTCCTGCTCCAGATTGACCACTGGAGGAGATTGAGCAGCCTCCTCTTCAGCTGGTTGATCAGCAGGGATTTGATCTTCATTTGAGCCTTGAGCTTGTTCTTCAGAGACCTCTTCATCATTTCCATTTGAAACTTTGTCCTTAGATTGTTCCAGATCAACATCAGATGAGTTCTTTTTCTTATCTTCAGATGTTCCAACATCTGTTGGGACATCTTGTTCTGCAGCAGTGTCCTTTGTAGCTTGAGCTGGTTCTTCTTGAGGTGCAGGAATGGTGTTCAAAGGAACAGAGATCCCTTTCACCACTCTTTGTTCAGAAAAGACTTGGTTAACAATCTCCTTGATGGAATCATCAACATATTTGGAGTATCTTGTAGACATGTTAGCAGGAGAGGGAATGCCTTTAGCTTTGCTTCTGATTTGATCTTTACATCTCTTTGGTGTTCTTGCCTTTTTAGTGTGAGAGGCGCTTCCCCTGAGCTCGTCCAATGGTGTTGATGGCATTGGCACAACAGAGATTGGAGTGGCATGAACCACGTCTTCCTTGTTGAGAATTTCCTCAGCTGTTTTAGGGTTTTGAGACATTGTAGAGGAAAAAGGATGAACAGCTTTAGGGTTTATGATTTCTGAAGAATTGAGAGTTAATGTGATTCGCTTGTGATGATATGATGAGAATCTTGATAGCTTCTTATAAGTAGTTACTAAATAATTAGCCGTTACAGTCCAAATGATTAAGAATGGAATTCCCAAGGATCTTGTCCAGACTAGCTTTGCCATCTGGAACTTATGCCATGCAATGTCATATGACATGTTGGCACATCTCATTAACTGCTAAATATCACATAAACATATTCCAAGTTTGCCCCTTAAGTTCTCAAATTGTGTAGCATCCAATGCTTTGGTAAATATATCAGCTAATTGCAGATCTGTAGCAACATGCTCCAATGAAATCACCTTCTCTTCTACAAGATCTCTAATGAAATGATGTCTAATATCAATATGTTTGGTCCTGCTATGCTGGATAGGATTCTTTGATATGTTGATTGCACTTAAGTTGTCACAGTACAATGTCATGACATCCTGTGGGACATTGTACTCAGTGAGCATCTGCTTCATCCAGACCAACTGTGAACAACTGCTACTTGCTGCTATGTACTCAGCTTCAGCTGTAGACAAGGATACACAATTCTGTTTCTTACTGAACCAAGAAATCAGATTGTTTCCTAGAAAGAAGCATCCTCCTGAAGTGCTTTTTCTGTCATCAGCACTTCCTGCCCAATCAGCATCACAGAAGCCAGTGAGAATAGGTTTGCAACCATGAAAGTACATAATGCCATAGTCACAAGTACCATTAACATATTTAAGGATTCTCTTGACTTGATTGAGATGACTGACTTTTGGATCAGCTTGATATCTTGCACAAACTCCTACTGCAAATGCAATGTCTGGTCTGCTAGCAGTCAAGTATAACAAGCTTCCAATCATGCTTCTATATAAACTTTGATCTACATTCTCACCCTTCTCATCTTTAGTCAGCTTTAAATGTGTAGGAGCAGGAGTTCTTTTATGAGAAGCATTTTCCATTCCAAATTTCTTCACTATGTTCTTGGAGTACTTGCTTTGTGAGATGAACATTGAGTCTTCCATTTGCTTAACTTGCAGACCAAGAAAATAGGTTAATTCACCTACTAGACTCATTTCAAATTCAGCTTCCATCTGCTTGACAAAATGTTTGACCATCTTATCAGACATCCCACCAAACACAATGTCATCAACATATATTTGTGCAATCATGACATTTCCTTCTTCATCTTTAACAAACAGGGTTTTATCAATCCCACCTTTTCTGTATCCTTGCTTGATAAGAAATGTGGTAAGTCTTTCATACCATGCCCTTGGAGCTTGCTTCAGACCATAAAGTGCTTTCTTGAGTTTGTATACATGATTTGGACAGCTTGGATCAACAAATCCTTTAGGCTGTTCTACATATACCTCTTCATTAAGATAACCATTAAGAAAGGCACTTTTCACATCCATTTGAAATAGCTTGAACTTTAAGATACAAGCAATTCCCAACAGTAGTCTTATTGATTCAAGCCTTGCTACTGGTGCAAAGGTTTCATCAAAGTCTACCCCTTCAATTTGAGTGTATCCTTGAGCCACAAGTCTAGCTTTGTTCTTTGTAACAATTCCTTGTTCATTTGACTTGTTCTTGTACACCCATTTTGTACCAATCACATTTATGTCATTAGGTCTAGGAACAAGATTCCACACTTCATTCCTTGTGAATTGACCTAATTCCTCTTGCATAGCACAAATCCAGTATTCATTAGTGAGAGCCTCCTTGATGTTTTTAGGTTCTATTTTGGACACAAAACAAGAACCTGAAATCATTTCTCTTGATCTAGTGCTCACACCTCTGTTGGGATCACCAATTATTAAATCTTTGGGATGATCCTTCTGTATTCTGATGGAGGGAGGTTTACTGGATTCTTCTGTCCTTGTATCAGATTGAGTGCAGTTATATTGATCATCCTTTTCTTCAGCTTCAATCTTGATATCAGCAGATGTTCCAACATCTTCTGGGACATCTGTAGGAGCATCATCAATTATCACATTTATGGACTCCATGATAACCTTAGTTCTAGAATTAAATACTCTGTATGCTCTGCTGTTTGTAGAGTATCCAAGGAAAATCCCTTCATCACTTTTAGGATCCATTTTTCTCCTTTGCTCCCTGTCTGCCAGAATGTAGCAGTTACTTCCAAACACATGAAAGTACTTAACAGTGGGTTTTCTGCCCTTCCAGACTTCATATATTGTGGACAAAGTTCCTTTTCTCAAGGTAACTCTGTTATGGATATAGCAGGCAGTGTTCATGGCTTCAGCCCAGAAATACAGAGGTAGCTTTTTAGCATGTATCATAGCTCTTGCAGATTCTTGAATAGTTCTATTTTTTCTCTCAACAATCCCATTCTGTTGAGGAGTGATAAGAGAAGAGTATTCATGATTGATTCCTTCTGAAGAGCAGAAATCTAAGAATTTTTGATTCTCAAATTCCTTTCCATGATCACTTCTAATTCTGATCACACAGCTGGATTTTTCCCTTTGTAATCTTTGACATAATTCCTTGAATACATCAAAGACATCTGACTTTTCTTTAATGAAATTTATCCATGTATATCTTGAAAAGTCATCAACCACCACATATGCATACCTCTTACCACCAAGGCTTTCAACTTGCATAGGTCCCATGAGATCCATATGTAACAATTCCAAAACTTTGGAAGTTGTCAGATGTTGGAGCTTTGGATGGGACATCTTGGTTTGTTTGCCTATTTGACATTCACCACAGATTTTGCCATCATCAATCTTCAGTTTAGGGATACCTCTTACAGCATCCATAGATATGATCTTCTTTATGCCTCTGAAATGAAGATGACCTAGCCTTTGGTGCCATAGTTTTACTTCTTCTTCTCTAGCTAGAGAACAAGTTGAAGTGGGACTGAAGTCTAGTGGCTCCCACATGTAACAGTTGTCTTTAGACCTTGCACCTTTCATGACAACTTCTTGCTCTTGGTTAGTCACTATGCATTCAGTTTTTGTAAAGTTTACACTGTATCCTTGATCACATAGTTGACTTATACTGATCAGGTTAGCAGTTAAACCTTTAACAAGCAGCACATCATCTAATCTTGGAACATCTTGACAATCCAAGGTTCCAACTCCCTTGATCTCTCCTTTAGCTCCATCTCCAAAGGTAACATACCTGGATGAATATGACTTTAAGTTTACTAGCAAATTCTTCAATCCAGTCATGTGTCTTGAGCATCCACTGTCAAAGTACCAGTCTTCTTTAGCTGATACTTTCAATGATGTATGTGCTATGTATGCAGTACTTTTCTTTGACCAGATGAGTTGAGATTTCTTTTGATGCCTCTGCTCTGAGTGTTGTTCAGCTGATCTCCAAGCTTGATTGTTGATCTTGTTCTTGGGTATGTGACTTTGATCAGTCTGAATGTCAGCTTTTGGTCTCCAAACTTTCTTGATTACTTCTGTCTTTTGCTTAGGAGATTGCTGATTTCTATGCAGCACTTTCTTGGTACCTTCTACTTTCTGCTTGGAAGGTTGCTGACACATCTGATTTGGATATCCATGTAGCTTATAACAGTGAGGTTTGATATGCCCAAATCTTCCACAGTGATGGCATCTCCATCTTTGATACTTCTTCTTCATTTTGTTCTTTCCAGAATGTTGAGACATCTGTTGGAACATCTTGTTTGACTGTGTAATTTTTGAAGTAGTTTTGCTAGAGCTGGCTTCATCTCTGTTATATCCCAGTCCACTTTTGTCCCCTGAATGTTTATTATTGCAGAGAATAGCATCCAGTGTATTTGAGCTGCTGTTCATCATTCTAACAGATTTGGACATATGTTCCAGCTTAGAATTGAGAAGAGTTACTTCACTTTTTAAGGTATCAATGATTACTTGATCACTTGCTTTTTCTTCTTCTAGTACTTCATTCTGCTTCTTTAGCTTTATGACCTCACTGCATACTTCAGTACTACTCTTGTACAGATCCTTGAAGGCTTGCTCAAGATCTGCATAAGTAAGCTCTCCACAGCTGGAATCACTATCATATTCACACAGTCCAGCTAAAGCAGTAATGTGCTTAGCTGATTCTTCTTCTGAATCTCCTGAGTCTTCATCAGACCAGGTCACAGAGAGTCCTTTCTTTTGCCTCTTTAAGTAGGTAGGACATTCAAACTTGATATGTCCATATCCTTCACATTCATGGCATTTGACTCCTTTATCTTGACTGGTCTTTTCAGCATACTTTACTCTTTTGTTAGCATCATAAGGTCTTCTGTTCTCAGAGTTTGTGTTTCTTCCACTAGGTTTGGATTTTCCTTCCATTCCTCTGAGAATCTGTTTGAATTGTCTTCCAATCAGTGCAAGGTTTTCTGATAAGCTTTTATCATTTGCTGATTCATCATCTTCTTCTTCATCTGTATTTGAAACCAAGGCTATGCTTTTGTTCCTTTTAGCATGTGTGTCATTCATTCCCATCTCAAAAGTTTGAAGGGAACCAATGAGTTCTTCAGTTTTCATAGAACATATGTCTTGAGCTTCTTCTATTGCTGTGACTTTCATGTCAAATCTTTTTGGCAAAGATCTGAGAATCTTCCTTACAAGCTTTTCATCAGTCATCTTTTCTCCCAAGGCTCCAGAAGTATTGGCTATATCCAAGATGTTCATGTAGAACTCATGAATTGATTCATCTTCCTTCATTCTCAAGTTTTCAAACTTGGTGGTGAGAAGTTGAAGTCTTGACATTTTTACTTTTGATGTTCCTTCATGAGTTGTCTTGAGGGTATCCCATACATCTTTGGCCAGCTCACAATGATGCACCAGTCTGAAAATATTTCTATCAATGCCATTGAATAAAGCATTTAGGGCTTTTGAGTTGCCTAGTTCTGAATCTTCTTCCTCTTTACTCCATTCTTCTTCAGGTTTCAGAACTATTGATCCATCTTTGGTGTCTTGAACAGGATGTTTCCATCCAACATTTACTGCTCTCCATGCCCTGTTGTCAAGAGACTTTAAGAATGCAATCATTCTTGGCTTCCAGTAGTCATAATTAGAACCATCCAGTATAGGTGGTCTATTTACTGACCCTATATCTCTGTCCATGTTACAGAATTTGTTTTCCCTAGATCTCACCCAGTATAAACAGGCAGGGTGCCTGCTCTGATGCCAATTGAAATTCTGTGATCAGGTATGAGATGTCCTAAGAGATGTCCCAACACTTAATAGGACATTTGACAAATTTAACCAAAACTTAAACAGCAAGAAAAGTAAACAACACAGAAGTTTGTTAACCCAGTTCAGTGTATAACCACACCTACATCTGGAGGCTACCAAGCCAGGAGGAAATCCACTATTAGTAATATTAATTCTAGACTTAAACCACCCTGTTTAATATATCAATTAATACTTACCCAATGCAATTTCTACCTAAGACTCACTTAGATAAGAGTACCCTACTCACTCCCCCTCAATCACCCAGTGATCAAGTTTACAAGTTTACTGAAATTGAAGACATCCTTCAAACAAAACAGCTTGATCTTACTTAACAGTTTCAATCAAGTCACAAATGCACTTTTGCTTAAAAGCTCATAAAGTGGTACATAAAAACAACCTGCTATTAAAACACTAGACACCCTATTTGGTCTTCTGAAATTCGTACTCAATTCTATGAGTTTCTGTTGTTTAAATAGGTATCTGAATTTTGGGCTTTCTGTAGAATGATCCAGCCCTAATGTGCAGCAACTGTCACCTTGAATTTAGGGTTAGTTGCCTCCTATATTCTAGGTGCATTAGGTCTTCTGTTTTAATCTGAATCTTCAATTTAAAACTCCCTACAGATGCGCCTTGTTCTGTTTTTATCCAGCATTAATTAATCCCAGATAGTTCTCCTTAAATATCTCTGATCTGTTAATCAATAATTAATTCTGGTAGCAGGTCTGAGATGTCTCAACATCTGTTGGGACATCCTGACAAAACTGAACTTAGTCATTTACACAATGTCCCAACATCTGATGAGACATCCTGAAATAAGTTCACATACTCTGTTTGCTAATGTCCCAACATCTGATAGGACATTCTGAACTGAATTTAACATTTCTTGTTTGGTCAAAAATTCTGCCAATTCTTAAACATCTACAAAAATAATAATTTTAAACAATTAATAAATACAGGCTTGAATGTAATTCACGTAATCAATAGATAATTTGGTACTTGTTAATAGAACTACTTATGGGCAATGTTTTCTACTTTGAAAAGATCTAATTTAACAGGAACTGTCGCTTTCGCGTATTCAGAACCGAGTTGTACTCTCTAATCAACCCCTCCTATTGTCATGGATAAAAAGGTGCGTACTGCGTTAGAGTAGTAAACCTATTTTTAAGAAATATAGTATTTTAACTAAGTTGAAAAGTACTTTAACCTGGATTTCTTAGCAAAAAGAGGTTCTCACGAACCAAAGTCTAAACTTCTTAACGCGTCCGAAAATCGTTTTAACATCTCTTTTCTTTTTAATCTAACAACTCCTAATGAAATAGACAAAGCGCTTTTGGCTGTTTTTGAAATAGTTAAAAATAATTAAACTTATATTGAAAGTTAAAATAGCCCTTAAGTATTTCTACAAACAATTGTACGGATTACTGGTTCAATTACGATCCTTACATTCTAACCTTTATGGATTTAGTTAGACATAGTAAAGTAAAACTTATTTTTATTATTTTTCATAAAAGTATTTAGTGCGAGTGCGGAAAGTGAATAAAAGTAGTGCAAGTGCGGAAAGTAAATAAAATTAGTGCGAGTGCGAGAAATAAAGGTATTTAAAGCGAGTGCGGAAAATAAACGAAAGTAGTGCGAGTGCGAGAAATAAATAAAGTAAAGCGAGTGCGGGAAATAAATAAAAGTAAAGCAATGCGTAAAATAAATAAAAGTAAAGCAATACGGAAAAATAAAATACGAACTGGAATTAAAATGGCGGCAGGATTAACTTCCTCCAAGAGTGCTCCAAAACTCGATCACACAGACGTATACAGACTCGATCACTCGATTGCAGTAACACCCCGATGTGGAATGATAACTACTTTAAAACTGATATATGGCTAAGAGATTCTAAGTTTGGATGAGAATAACGAAATTCTAAAGTCCTATTTATAGGCAAATATTAAATGGGAAAAGACCAGGATGCCCCCCTCCACTAAAAAGTGGAGGGAAGCCTTTTTGCCTTGTGGCGCCCGCCACAGGCCTATGGCGCCCGCCATGGGTGTAAACTGGTGGAGAAAGTGGGGATCATGGGTACTTGACAGTTATGGAGTGGTCTTTAGACGTGGCCACGTCATGGCAGACCCCATGGCACCAGCCATGGTGGATGTCGTAAGTATAAAAAGCTGAATTTCTTGGTTTTCGTCCGTTTCCACTCCTTTTTCGCTCCTTTTCTCTATTTAGGCCCCGATTACATAGAAAACCTAAAAATAAAGAAAAACAAAGTAATAACATAACAAAATAACAATAAAAGCTAAGAATGCATGCGAAATCGGAGTCAGAAATACGGTGAAATTTAGTGTTATCATCTGCATAGTTCAAGTTCATTTGCATCTAGGGTTTGTGATCTGAGCAATCTAAGATTCCATCTGAGCAATTCCAAAGGCTTCAAAGTGTTCAAAGAGGGTCCATGTGTTTTCTATCATCATATTATATCCCTCAAAGTTCTAGGAAGTCAAGAAATCACAAGAACTGGTAAAGCATGGAAGCAGAGCTAGGGTTTTCACTACACAGATGACCAGAATTAGGGTTTTGGTTTCAGAGGCCTCAACACCAAATTTTTGGGCCATTCTTGTTTCCAATGTTCTTAAGATGTTATAAGGATCATGTGTACCAATGTTCTTGGTCATGAAAGTTGTAGATTAGGTATTTCCCTTTTCAAAAAGTACAAGAACATGTCATAATTCATTATGGAACTCAAGTTATGATCCTTCAAAGTTGGCAAAAATCACATAATTTTCCCATTCATGCCAAAGAGGGATTTTTGCAAATTCACTTGCCAGGCTTCTAAGTGACCTATAATTGACTTCTAAACATCATAACAACATCACATGACTCGTTTTGCTCAGAATTGCCCAAGGAACCACAACATTTCATGCCTTGCATCACAAGATACACCAAAGGGGGGAAATATGCAAAACTCATACAAACCCTAGTTCCATGTGTTCCAGCTCATCAAATCTGATCCATAAGCCTTCCTTGATCTCAGCTGAGTCCAGCCATGCCTAAATATTGCCCTGACCCGTGCCCATACCTCAAGTACAACCAAGCTTGACTTTTTGCAAAATGACCCATACCAATCAACATAGGCCACAACAACTCCTCTGACCTATCACAGCTTCACATACATGCCTCAAGGGACTCATTTCATACAACACACAAGCCTGAAAGCTCTCATACATTCAGATTCAAAAAATCCTCAAGAAACTTTCCCTCTTCGAAACTCATAAACCAGCTATCAAAACTTCAAGCAAACTTCACCAATCATCTTCATACATCCTCCAGATCATTTCCCAACCATTAAACAAGCCTAAAACCTCAAGAATCAAAAACACGATTTCTGCCTCCACAGAACCAAAACTCACAAACCAAGCCATATAAACTCTTGCAAAGCATCTCAATAGCACCAGGGTGATCAAAGGAGGTGTCTAGCACAAGAATCAAGTCCTGAGGATCCACATTTGCTCAACTCCATCTCAGGTGTCATCAAGAACAAATTTTCCAGAACTTGTATTTTTTGTTATAGAAATGTTCTTCATGCTTCAATGATCACACTGCACCTTTTACTTTTGAAAATGGTTTAGTATTGAGTTTGTATCGTGCTTCTGAAACTTTTGCAGTTTTTATGTTTTGATTCGAATCTTCTGTTTGATGCAATATAAATGTGGTTTGAGGGTTGATTATTGCTTAGGATTGTTATGGGAGTGAATCTGGAGAGTTAGAGCTCCTAATTTGGCCTAGAGAAGAAGTTGAAATTTTGGTCTCGCCGGAGAAGACGACCGGAACCACTGTTCCGGTCGTCTGAATGTCATTAGGGTTTTAATTAGGGTTAGGGTCGGTTTAAATAATAGCCCTTGGATGGTCTTTCCCGCGCACGAATAGATGACCCAGATTGCTCAGATTACCCCTAATCTTCATTAATTAGATTTAATTAGGTTTAGCAAAATTCAAAACTCAGTTTGAATCTCCACCCTTGGATCTGGTGCGCAGTTAACTCCCTCCAAATTTGTTTGAATCTGGACCACTGGATCAACATACTTTCCATTTTAGTTCATTTTTATTTCATTTTTATTCATTTTTCTTTCTCATTTTATTTAAAATATCAAAAAGCTTTCAAAAAATATTTCCTTTTGCATTTTTGCTTCAAATATTTTTTTTAATCAGAAAATGATTTTTATTTTATTTTTTTTCATATAAGAAGTATTTTTAAAAATATTTAAATGTTTATTTTAATTAGTTTATGGAAATTAATTAATTAAAATAGCATTTAGGTTTCTAAAAATTACCAAAAAAATCAGAGAGCATTCTTAGACATTTAGAAGCATTTACAAAACAACCATAATTATTTCGTTTTGGTATTGAACACACTTTGAGATTTTTCAATGAATTAGGGTTCTTAAAAATGTTCATTTTCTAACCCTAACTTCCAAAATTCATAACTTTTAAACCAAGTTGAGTTTGTGATTGGTTCTTTTTGCATTGTTCTATGCATGTCTTCTAGCATCTAAAACCATTTTTGTATCATTTTTATCTTGCATTTTCAAATTATTTGGCATTTTACATTGAAGATCACCCAAAAAAACCCTAGGAACTTAGGAAATTCATAACTTCTTCTAGGTTTAGATTCTGACCTCCCCCTTTGGATGGTAGCCTAGTATAGGTTTAGGGTTTCTTTGAGTGCATTTTAAAATTTTTATAATGTCATTTGCTTATATATTTGTCATTTGCATCTCATCCTTCCATATAACCCTAATTTTGCATCTTACATTACATTTCATGAACATCCATGTGTTTACATGCTTCATTTGCATTCATTCTCTTGTATGAACACACCCATGCATCTTGTATGCCTTTGAATCATATCATAGCATCATTTACATCATGTGTATGCTTCTGGTCTTGGTCTTTGCCCTTGCATATGCATCATTTCATTTCATTCCTTTCATATTGCATATTGTACTAACTTTTCAGGTTAATGGTAAGTATGGTTGGGAGGTGGATTTGCCTTCACCTCCCACCTCTTCTCATCTCTTCATATTGCATTCTTGCTGCATTTTTTACTTGTCCTTGAGTGAGTTTGCTCACTTGTGCTTCTCTTCCTTTCTTTCTCTTCTCATCTCTTTCCTATCTTGCTTCTCCTTGGTGGCTTCCTTGAAGACTTCTCCTTTTAAGCCTCACAAAACCATAGGATGCCTAAGCATGATAACTTCTAAGATTGATAGTTTCCCTTAGACTTTTTCCTTTGAGTCTTCTTTATGTCTCTCTTCTCATCTCATCATTAGAGACTAAACCTTTAAGGTTTTAGGACTTTGGAATTAGGGTTATGCATGTATCCTTATCTTAGGATGGAGTGTATAACTTTAATCCTAAGTGTTAAACCCTTAATTTGTTTAAACCTCTTAATCAATCCACTTAATAATCACTAAGACTTCATCTTGTAACTTGGTCCTTACATTAGGGTTCTAATTCTTCCTTTATGGTTAAGAAGGACTAACCCTAGTGTTTAATTGACAAGTCCCCCTCAAGTTGTTTTACAAACCATAAAACTCATTTCTTAATCTCATCCCTTAATTAAAATCCACTTAATAAAGGCTTTGTTATATAATGAATTTAATCCCTAACCATGGATTAAGTTGAGGTATCTTCCTCAGCTTAAGTGTTCTCATCTATTATCCTTCTATTAGGATGGTGTAATGAGTTCGCTAATCTGTGATTAGAGATTAAACTCATTACTTAACACTAAACAAAAATCCAAAAACATCTAAATAATCACAAGTAGGTTAATGATCTTAATCCTACATCATAATGGTAATTAAGTTGAGATGCTTATATCATACTTAAGTATTCTCATTATCCCTAATCAGGGAGGATATAATGAGTTTACAAGCCTTTGATTTAGGCTTAAGCTCGTTAACTTATGCAAAATACCAAAAACAATAAAAAACTGAAAACACAGAAACAAACAATAATCGTCTCCTCCGGGATTCTTTTCTCATCATCCTCATTCACAAACGAGAACTTGCTTCTTCCGTCTAATGCAAGACAATTAGCACTCGAGCCAGACGAGTCATACACTTGAGCATAGACAAGCAAGCAGTTCACAGTCAAATTTATCTTTCAGTCTCTTTGAGTCGAACTACGGTGTTCTGACTTCCTCATTACACACGAGGATACGTAGGCATAACTTAATAGTTATCGAACAAAAGTCTCTGTGTCTTCCCCCTCTTTCAGCATACTTTCTAAAAGCCTCATTCCTGAGCATTTCACTTCACCTTTTGCACTGACACTTGTACATTTCTTTTCCAGCTTTTGCACACAGATATCACATACACTACCCTTTTAAACACAATCTTTTAAGCGTGGATCCCGTCGAGTACGACGGAAAATCTAGGTGCTAATACCTTCCCAGGTTGTAACCAACCCCCTTTCTCAGTTTCTATGGTTCGCAACCGTCTTATCCATATCTTTCTAGGTTTATGCAACATTACCTTTCCTTCGGGATAAAAATGCCTAGCTGGCGACTTTATTCACTTCATCATCATCTTCTCTCTTTTCACCGACCGTTCGCGTCTGTACCCTATCTGACCTGGTGTCTTTTCGGGGGAACGACCGAGGGTTCTTAGGTAGATTGAACTACATCTCAAGATTCATATCTCATCTCACTACAACCTGCGAACCCTTGTTCAAGCTGTTAAGAAAAGAGCAAACATTCAGGTGGAACGACGATTGTCAGAAAGCGTTTGACAAGATCAAGGAGTACCTGCAAGAACCTCCAATTCTCATGCCTCCAATTGAAGGAAGACCTTTGATAACGTACCTGACAGTATTAGAAGGGTCAATGGGGTGTCGGTTGGGCCAGCATGACGAGTCTGGTCAAAAAGAGTGTGCAATATACTACATAAGCAAAAAGTTTACCGACTGTGAACAACGTTATTCACTGCTCGAGAAAACTTGTTGTGCTTTAGCGTGGGCTGCTCGCCGACTAAGACAGTATATGCTGACTCACACTACTTTGTTGATCTCAAAAATGGACCCTGTCAAGTACATATTTGAGAAGCCAGCACTTACCGGAAGGGTTGCAAGATGGAAAATGATTCTGACAGAGTATGACATTCAGTACACATTGTTGCACCCCAAAGTTTACCCTCCAAAAGACAATACATTGTGTCCCAAGAGGTTCACAAGGTTCACAATGTTCACAAGACATCTCATGAGGTTCACAGGGTTCACAAGGTTCACAATTAGTCAGAAAGTTTGACAATTCCCTCAGACAATGCATCCTCCTAAGCAATGCATCTTAAACTAGTGTTTTGACTTTTATCAGGCTAAATGGACTTCCAAGACTTCAAGTGAGCTTCATAACATCCTATATGAGTTCAAGAATCCCCATGTCAAGTTTCAAAACTTTCCCAAAAGATTTGCTCAGTCAGATGATCAGAAAGGTTAAAATCAGTCAAAGTAGTTAAAAAGTCAAACTGAGGTCAACTGTGGTCAAACCAAAGTCAAACTTCATAATTTTTTGCCAACATCAATTATATGAATTAAAATTCATCATTTGATCAAGTTTTGATCATGATTCATCAAGGAGATTTCAGATCATCAAGAATCAGGAGTTTCTAAATTAGGGTTTTCACACGAAAAGTCAACTGAAATTTGACCAGCCATAACTTTCACATGCTTCATCAAAAATTTTCCATACAAATCTCATTGTGAAGGAAATTTAATTCTATACAACTTTGTGTCTCACAAGCCAAGCCCAAAAAAGCTTCATTTGGAAGGTATGAGCTAAGACATTATAGGTCTTTTTAAAAGTCAACAAAAAGTCAACAACTTCAAAAGAGCATAACTTGAGAATGGTAAAAGATATGGACATGAGACCAAAGAGGTTGGTTATAGGACTCTTTAAGATTTCCAAAATGTCCAAGAACAGCTTCATATCATTAAAATTGAAGGATTTGTGCCCTTGCAAAGTTGGGAAATTTTTGGGAATTTTATGAAGCAAATAAGGCCTTAAAACCAATTTTTGCTAAATGAGCCCACCTAATTGCCATCCAAACTTTACAAACTCATCAAGCACGACCCAACCCATACATTTTATGATTTTTTATATTTTATTTCATATTTATTTGAATTTTATTCATTAAAATACAAATTAAATTAAAATAAAATGTGAAAATCATATATTTGGAAAAGATTTGGTTTCTAGAAGGTCTTAAAACTTATTTAGACTTGATTGATACAAATATAATGGAGATCATACCAAAATAGCAAGGCTAGATCAAAGAAAATTCAAGTTTTAAGATCATATCTTTTTCAATCTCCCAAAGTCCAAAAATCCACAAATTTGTTAAAGTTTTTGACCTAAATTCATTAAGGGATATATATATACAACATGAAGCTCAACCCTAGGTACGAATTCAGAGCCTCCTAGTGCAATCTCCAAGCTTCAAATTTTCACAAAAAATCAACTTTCGGTTTTGGAAATTAAGGTGGTTTCAAGGCATTCTAAAGGTCTCAACATATTCCTTGATGTTCACTGAACGCATAGCAATCCTTATCATCATCCAAAACACCATAAAACGCATAAACCGAATTGCCTTTCATCTCACATTTGATTTTTTCGATTCTATGAGTTTACTGCATTTTAATTGATTTTGATTGCTTAATCTTGTCTATTTCATTGTGTTGAATCTTTCTGGATAATTCTTGTTGAGTTTAGCCGCAGGAATCGTGAGAAGCCATAGCTAGGGTTTGTAAACCTAATTTAGGGTTTTGTGATTTACCGAATATAAATAAGTTTAAAGGACGTGGTTAGCTTGTAAAAACCGTGAGGATCATATTCCATTCATCAATTTAAGAAAATTTCACTGTTTGCTTAATGTTTGAGAATTCGCAGAGCTTAACACGCAGGAAAAATCGTGAATAAATTCGCAGGAGAATTCGCAGGAAAACCTGCGAATTCCAGAGGTAGAAGATGATCTTTGGCGCCAGCTGCAAAATTCAAATTATTAACTTAATATTTTTTGAATTAGTTTACGTTATATTACAACTAACGCGCTTGGCTCAGTTGGTTTGTACGTCTGGCTGGTAAATGAATGGTCCTGGGTTCAAACCTTCCCCAGGCCATTTTGGTTTTATTTTTATTTTCAATGTTTTCGCAGGTTAAACAACAAAACGATTACTATCCGAATACTATCACCAGCACGCAGCTGGCCTGGTGGCAGCCTTATGCGTCCAAGGGAAGCAAAGCCTAGGGCGTGGGTTCAATCCCTGCCCCAGGTAAGTTTTGGATTTTACTTTGTTTAATTATGCTGTTTTATTATTATTGTTTTAGAATTAATTTTAATTACAATAAAAATATATCTAGATAAATAATATGTAAATATATTAACTTTATGTTTTCTAAAAAAAAAACCTCTAATTTATTTTCTAAAAATCTTAATCCTAGTTTTTTTTATTTTAATTAAAATGTGTATATATTATTACTATATATTTATTTTTTAAATAGTTAAATTAATAATGTAATTTAAATTATAAACCCTAATTCTATTTTTTCTAAAATTTCTAACCCTAATTTCTAAAACCCTAATTTTTTTAAAAACCTTAATTTATTACCTTAATTATTTTGTTTAAACATTAAACTTAATAAATTTTTTCTAATGTATATAATTAAATAATTAATCATGCTTTATTTTGTAAATAAATTAGTATATGGTTTATTATTATGATCTTTATTATTTTATTTTCATCTCAAAAATTCTTTAAAAAAAATTGTTTATTTAATTTATATATGTTTTGTATATTTGTGCTAATATTTTCTTTCTTATAATTATTTTTATTACTAACCCTTTTTATTATTTATTTATATGCTTATTATTTAAATCGTTTCTATATTTATGTAACTGCAAAAGCCTTGTAATAGTCGTAGGGTTATGTTTGTCTTTATTTTATTATTTATAAATGTTCCTATTGCCATGGTTAGTAAAATAAGGAGTGATAATAGGTTTGTATTTTAAAATTAATTTAGAATCACTAATTTAATAAGATAAATATATGAACCTATACACGCACACACGTAAGTCGATCTTTGATCGCCATCTCACTTCCTAAGGTTGTCCCTCATGTTGCCTAAATAAAAAAGTCAAGTAAGGTGTCTAAAAAAGCAAAGTCCCTTCTCATAAACAAATCATCTAGTCCCTTTCAATATTATAAGATCAAGTCCCTTTGATGTTGCCTACGTAAATGATCTTGTCCCTTTCGAATAAAAGATGATAAGTCCCTTCGTATTGCTAAGACACCTTATAGTTGCCTAAACACAGATGACCCTTTACATGTCCCGTATAACATCCAAAGTAATGACTACCTATTCCTTAATAATAGGGATAGTCTTACCATTGAAAGAACATTTAAGAACAGTAAAGATCTAAACATAGGGTAGGTTCCTCTTAAGTACTTGCTCACTTATTCAAAAATACTTCATTACACTTCACATTTTAAACAATTTTCAAAATAAAGTCTTTATATATATATATCCGTACAAGGATCATTATAAAGTACTTAAGAAAATTTTCAATCACACATTACACTTCTCAAAACAGTTTAAAGTGAGCTAAGTAACTAAGAGCCCATGGATAACCATGGATGTAAAGGGTGTTAACACCTTCCCTTTACATAACCTACCCCCAGAACTCAAAAAAATCTTTTAAGGTCTTTCCTGTTCTTTTATGCCCTTTATTTTGGATAAAATAAAAGTCGGTGGCGACTCTTGCTATCCGCAACATAACTAAAGTCAGTTCTCCCACCGTGTTACAGAACTGGCGACTCTGCTGGGGATGATTTAAAGAGGGGTAACCTTAGGAATTAGATCACTTAAATTTGTTTGCTTTAATAGTTTTACTTTACTTGTTGGGTGCTCTTATGTGTGAAAGATCCTAACCCGGATCTATTGTACCTTAGGTAAATGGAAATAGACCAAGGAAACTGTATGGCGTATACCGATATGGTTGATCTGGTGGCCATAGTTAGTGTGACTTCTTGGTTGGTGCTTATGTTCCTTAAGCAACTTAAGGATAATATGAGGCTGCCATATGTTGTCAATACACTAACTGACTTTTAGAACCCTAGTCATCCCATCTTGGCCTTTTAGAAAAGTAGTGAGATAACCGGGTTTGGTGAAGACTGAAGTTGGTTGATACTCGATACTACACTCATTGAGATCTTAAACTTGGAGGTTTTGGTTGGCAAGTAAGTTGCCTACTGAACAACCACCCTTGTGAAGGATCAATGATATTGAGATCCCTTAGAACATGGTTACTTTATAGGACAGGATGAACCATCTAAACTTCAGGGGAGGGTATCTACCTTTAAACCTCATGCAAGCCTTTAAACCTAGGACTATTGTGTGACTTGTTTGTGTGTGCCATATGTTTGTGATTGAGCATAACATCATAGCATCATCATGCATCATAAGCATAGCATTTTCACTAACCATTTCAAGGACCAAAGGATTTATCTTTGTTCTTTGTTGCAGGTCATGGCTTCTGCTCGTAGGAATACTATCAGGATCAACTTTGTAGGAATACCTCCTAAGCTTAATGATGAGTGTCCTGTTTCAGTTCTTTGATCCTAAACACCATTGCTTCACATTCCCCGATTATCTGCTGGTTCCTACAATGGAAGAGTTCTCCAAACTATTGTTTATACCTATCCTTGATCAGAAACCCTTCACAGGCTTGGAAAAAGAGCCTAAACCTGAAGTCATTGCTGCAGCCCTACATTTGAAGAAATCAGACATTGTCCTAGAAATGAGAAGTGGAGTCAAGGGTATTCTTGCTAAGGTATTGATGGAGAAAGCTCAAGTGTTCTTGAAGGCTATGAGTTATGATGCTTTTGAGGAGATGTTAGCCTTATTGATTTATGGCTTAGTGTTGTTCCCCAATCCAGACCAGTTCATAGACATTCACGCCATCAACATATTTCTAACTCATAATCCAGTGCCTATGTTACTTGGAGACATCCTACACTCTCTTCATACCCATACTACAAAGGCACGAGGAACTCTGATGTGCTGCATACCTCTCTTGTCTAGGTGGTTTATTTCTCACCTTCCTCGATCAGTGATGAAGAATGAACAAGGGTTCAGGTGGTCTAAAAGAATCATGTCACTCTCTCATTCAGATATTCATTGGTGCTCTAGATCTATGGAGAATGTTACTATCATTGACCGTTGTGGGGAGTTCCCTAATGTGCCACTTCTTGGCATAAGAGGGGGCATTACTTACAACCCTTCAATAGCTCTACGTCAGTTTGGTTACGCTCGGAGTGATGGTCCTCATGATATGCTTATTCAGGGTATTGTGTTCGACTACGACAACGATCTTCAAGGTTACCATCAAAGGTTCATACGAGCATGGGGTAAAGTGAACAAGGTTGACAGCAAGACTCTGGAACCCAAGTACACTATTCCTATGGAAGCTTATCTTAGATGGGTACGATCTCGTGCTCAGACTCTTATGATGCCATATCCAACCATCCTGCCAATTACTATGGATCCTGTTGCTAAAGGAGATAATTCTTATATCATTCTTCACCCAGACATGCCCACTGACATGGAGGAGTTACAGAGGTCCTGGATCCAGTTGAAGGAGCAAAGGGATACTTTTGAAACTCATTACAAAGCAAGTCAAGAAAGAATCTTGGAGCTAACAAAGCAACTTCACGAGGAGCGGAATCTCAACTCATACCTCAACACAAAGAGGATATGTCCATGGGAGACTTAAAACCCCATCTTTTGTATTCATTTCATTTTTATTGTACGCCCAAGGGGAAAACAAATTTATTACTAATAAAAGTTTACCTTTTTGGTTGTTTAAACAAATTTAAATCCTGCGGTCCTTGAAAACATTGCATACGCATTTATACACCATATCATTGCATCACAGGTTTCTTATGTACAGGTATCTTATCTTCTCTCTGTTTATTTCAGCAGAAATGGCTCTTGAACAGACTGTCAAAGATCTCCAGGCACAGAATGCACAATTCCAAGAGCTGGTCCTGGACTTATCCAAGGGACAGGATGAATTGAAGACACTGCTGGCTAAGAAGACTAAGAAGACTAGAAGATCAGGAGGCCTTATTAATCTGGGAAGAAGTTTCAAAGGTCCTGTCAAGACCAAAGAACAGGTTGAAGATTATGAGTCTGAAGAGTCTGAGAAAGAGGGAGGCAGTCTCCATAATACTATGGGGGATTCTGATTCTGAAGCAAATTATTATCATGATCCTAATGAAGATAAGTTCAAGATGCTGGTGGATAGAATGAATGCTATGGAATTACAAAAGTCTTTTGGGCTGGATTTTGAAGATCTGAGTTTGATATCTGGAGTGGTTATACCCATTGGTTTCAAGGTCCCTACTTTTGTAGTATATGATGGTGTCTCATACCCCAAGCTGCATCTGAGGTCCTATGTCCGGAGGATTCAACCCCATACTGCTGATAAGAAGTTATGGATTCATTTCTTCCAAGAGAGCTTGTCTGGAGCTCAATTGGAATGGTATTATCATTTGGAGAGTGCCAATATTCGTGATTGGAATGATCTTGCTGAGGCCTTCTACAGGCAATACCAATACAATGCTGATTTAGCACCAACTCGCATGCAACTACAAAGCATGTCTATGGGTGCTAAGGAGAATTTCAAGGAGTATGCCCAGAAATGGAGAGACCTGGCTGGCAGAGTTCAACCTCCTCTGACTGACAGGGAACTAGTGGATATGTTTATGAGTACGCTGAATGGTCCTTTCTATAGTCATCTCATTGGAAGCTCATCATCTGGCTTCACTGAGCTGATAATGACTGGAGAGCGTGTGGAAAGTGGCATAAGAAGTGGCAAGATACAGGTGGGAGCCTCTTCATCAAGTACTGCAAAGAAGCCCCCTAGTGGGAAGAAAGAGTCAAATGCTGTTTATGGCCAACCTGGCCGTAATAGGAGTCACCAATCTGTGGGAGCAGTTCATATCTCCAATCCTACTCCTGCAGCACCAGAGCCACCACAGAGCAATCAGCAGAAGCCTAGAAGACAGTTCACCAAAATCAATATTTCATTGGCCCAAGCCTTGCAACACTTGTTGAAAGGGGAACTCATTACTTTGAAGGACCCTCCTTAGAATCCTAATGTTACCTCTCCTCGGATATTGAAAAACAAGATTCAAGATATGATTGATGCTGGAGAGATTGAATTTGACCCTCCTGGGACTCTAAACGTGATTACTGCTCCCATGCCTAATCATGAGAAGACTGTTAATGCCATTGATGAAGTTTCACATATTTCCTCAGTTGCAGATGTGACTACTCCATTATCTGTTATTAAGAAGAAGTTGGTATAAGTTGGGTTCTTTCTAGGTTGTAATGAAGATTGTTTTTATTGTGGTTATAAACCTGATAGCTGCTGGAAGTTGAAGGATGGTATTCAACGCCTCATGGACAATTACACCATATTGTTTGAGAGGACACCTTCTGTGGAGAGTATGGTTGAACATCTAACTCAAGGTGCGAAGGTTGAAGATGTGGATATGATTGATAAAGTACCAGTGAGGATTACCTCAAAAGGCCCTGTCAAGATCACTCATAAGGGTCCTATCAAGATTACTGCTGAAGGCCATGTGAAGAATGTTGCTGAAGCTAGAGTGGCTCCTATGATTATTACCACTCTTGGTCCTATTCCGTATACTTCTGATACAGCTATACCTTGGCATTACGGTTCCGATGTTTATATCCATGGTGTTAAACAGGAACCCTTAGCTAATACACATGTTGCTGATGAAAACCTTGATGTTGATAATATTGTTGGATCTAGTAAGATCACAAGAAGTGGAAGAATTTTCTCTCCTCCGGCTACCTCCAAGAATACAGTTACTCCAACTACTACCTCTACTTCTGAGCCAAATGCTAATGCTTGGGGCAAAGGTCCTGTGATTGAACTTGTACAAACTGATGCACCGACTGCTGAAAATCTTTCTAAACAGATGGAAGAAGTGCTGAAGATCATTCGCAAGAGTGATTATGATATTGTTGATCAATTGGGGCATACTCCCTCAAATATGTCCATGCTGTCTTTGTTGTTGTGTTCTGAGGCTCATGCTAAGGCCTTGATTAAGTTCTTGAAGACTGCTCATGTACCAAATGAAATTTCTGTGGATCAATTTGAAAATTGTGTTGCACACCTGAATTATGATAATGGTTTAGGTTTTTCTGATGCTGATTTGACTCCTGCCAAAAGAAATCATAACAGAGCTTTACATATCTCTATTGAATGTAGGGGCACTACCCTGTCTCATGTGTTGATAGACAATGGTTCTTCACTGAATGTACTTCCCAAAGAGGTTCTAAACAAGCTCAATCCTGAAGATTCTGTGTTGAGACCAAGTAATATATTGGTAAGAGCCTTTGATGGTTCAATAAGAGTGGTGCATGGAGAAATAGATCTCCAGATCAAAGTAGGCTCTCAAGTCTTCAATTCTACCTTCTATGTAATGGATATTCGTCCTTCGTACTCTTGTTTGCTTGGACGCCCCTGGATCCACGGGGCAGGTGTTGTGACCTCCACTCTACATCAGAAGTTGAGATATCCAGTAAAGGGAAAGGTTGTCACTGTTTATGGAGAAGAAGAATACATGATCAGTCATATGAATACGTTTAAGTATGTTGAAGTGGAAGGTGAATATGTTGAGACTCCGTGCCAGACATTTGAAGTAGTTCCTTGGGTTGTTCCTGCTGTTGAAGCTCCTCCTGTTGTCAAAAGAGTTCCTGTGGTCACCAGAGTACCTCCTACAATGGCCTCCCTCAAAGATGCTAGAGTTGTGGTTGAAGAAGGTGGTTGTACTATTTGGGGTCAGCTTCCTGACATTCCTTACAAGTCTGACAAGTTTGGTTTGGGTTTCACTGCAGAGTCCCAGAAGGCTGTTCGTCGTGCTCGTGTTGTTCGTATCACCAATCAAGGGATCATGAAAGATCAGATCAATGTTGTGGGTGACTATAATGAAGACTACAACCTGGATGACTGGATCTTTCCTACTGTGGGTGATGGGTGTTGCACCCCAATATTTGCCCTCCACAAGACAAGACATTGTGTACTAAGAGGCTCACAAGGTTCACAAGGTTCACAAGACATCTCATGAGATTCACAAGGTTGACAAAGCTCACAATTAGTCAGAAGATTTGTCAATTCCCTCAGACAATGCATCCTCCTAAGCAATGCATCCTAAACTAGGGTTTTGACTTTAATCAGGCTAAATGGATTTCCAAGAATTCAAGTGAGCTTCATAACATCTTATATGTGTTTAAGAATCCCCATGACAAGTTCCAAGACTTTTCCCAAAGGTTTGCTCAGTCAGATGATCAGATAGGTTAAAATCAGTCAAAGTAGTTAAAAAGTCAAACTGAGGTCAACTGTGGTCAAACCAAAGTCAAACTTCATGATTTTTTGCCAACATCAAGTATATGAAGTAAAATTCATAATTTTATCAAGGTTTGATCATGATTCATCAAGGATATTTCAGATCATCAAGAATCAGGAGTTTCTAAATTAGGGTTTTCATAGGAAAAGTCAACTGAACTTTGACCAGACATAAATTTCACATGCTTCATCAAATTTTTCCCATTCAAAGCTCATTTTAAAGGAAATTGAATTCTCTACAACTTTGTGTCTCACAAGCCAATCCCAAAAATGCTTCATTTGGAAGGTATGAGCCAAGACATTATAGGTCCTTTTGAAAGTCAACAAAAAGTCAACAACTTCAAAAGAGCATAACTTGAGAATGGTAAATGATATGGACATGAGACCAATGGGGTTGGTTAGAGGACTCTTCAAGCTTTCCAAAATGTCCAAGAACATCCTCATATCATTAAAATTGAAGGATTTGTGCCCTTGAAAAGTTAGGAAATTTTTGGGAAGTTTATGAAGCAAATAAGGCCTTAAATAAAATTTTTGCTAAATGAGCCCACCAAATTGCCATCCCATCTTTACAAAAACACCAAGCACGACCCAACCCACCTATTTTCTGATTTTTTATTTTTTATTTCATATTTATTTGAATTTTATTCATTAAAATACCATTTAAATTGAAATAAAATATAAAATCAAATATTTAAAAGGGGATTTTGCTTCTAGAAAGTCATGAATATTGTTTGGATTAGATTGATACACAAGTTATGAGGATTGTCTTAAAATAGCAAGGTTGGATCAAATGAAAATCAAATTTTAAGACATAATCTTTTTCAATATTCAAATGATCAAAATATCCAAAGTGTGACATGATTTTTTGACCTAATATCATTCATATATATACAAGGAATTGATCACAACCAAGAGGACACGAATTTGCTGCCTCAATAACACATTACAAATTTCAAAATTTCAAGAGAAAAGAGAGATTCGGTTTTGGACTTAGATTCGGTTTTGTATACTTGAATTGAGTTTTTGTTGCAAAATCAAGGAGATGCCATTACTAGGGTTTGAAGCTTGAATTTGGGATCTTAGGATTTATGACATATAAATGAATTATAAGAACATGGCTATGATGTATGAGTATTGGGTAACTAATCTGGGTTGTTAATTTTTGTTGTTCTTACGGTTTGGATGATGTTTCAAAAACCTAGGGTTTTCTGGTTAATGTTGCCCGCAGGAAAATTCGTAGGAAATATTACATGAAAATTCGCAGGTATAATGAAGAAGATGAAGTCCAGCGCGCGCTTTCTGGATTTTTAAATTTCGTTTTAATATTTTATTGAATGGTTTGTAGTTTATTTCAAGAATGTGTTGATAGCCCAGTGGTAAGAGTCATGCGCATATGAAGCAAAGGTCAGGGGATCAAATCCCAGCTTCACCAATTTTTTGTATTTTGTCCATTTATTTTCCAGGTTTAAAATAAAATGATTCGTACCCATTCACTATCACCAAACGCGCGCTGGCCTGGTGGAGAGCTTGTTGGTCTCAAGGGTGTGAAGCCTAGGGCCTGGGTTCGAATCCCAGCCCCAGGTAAGTCCTTTTTCCCATTATTTTTTTCACTTATTTTGTTTATTTATCTTATATTTGATTAATTAAATTAATAAAAAATGCTTAAAATAAAATAGTTGTATTATTTTCTTGTATATAATTCAAAACTTATATTTTTAAAATAAATTAAACTTTATTAATAAAATTAGTTAATATTTATTTTATTGTATATTATTAATATTATATGTTTTATATAAATAATTTAATTACATTTAGATTATCTCATAAACCCTAATATTCTTATATAAACCCTAATTTTCTTCATAAATCCTAATTATGTTATAAATATTAATTATTTTGTTTATAAATTTTAATTATATATATTTATTTTATAATTTGTTTATATTATTATTATATGTAGATTAAGTAGTTAACCCTAATTTATTTTTTCTAAACAATTAAAAACCCTAACTTTATTCTATGAATTTAATTTATTATTTTTATATGCTTACTTAATTATAATTAACAAATATTTTTATAATATGTATATAAAATTAAATCATTAGAATTATTAGACATATTTATTAGTATATAATATTTACTATTTATTTCTTTTATTAAAATTCTTAAAAATAATTATTTATTTAAACTTTGAACTTTTAATTTGTTTCTACATTATATTGTTATACTAACCTTCTTATATTTATTTTTGTTTATTATTACTAACCCATTTGATTATTTATTTATTATATGCTTATTTATTTAAATTATTATAATGTAATTGTATACACTATGTAATAGTTGTAGAATTTCTTATTATTTATTTTAAATTGCCATGGTTAGTAAAATAGGGAGTGTAAACATGTTTGTATTTAAAATTGAATTTAGATCATTAATCTCAAGATAAATATATGAACTTGTACACGCACACACATAAGTCGATCCTGGATCGCCATCTCATATTCTTAAGGATACCTCTCATGTTGCCTAAAGAAAAGGTCAAGTAAGGTGTATAAAGAAAAGTCCCTTCATTTATTTATATCATCTAGTCCCTTAAAAGATAATAAGATCAAGTCCCTCCATGGTTGCCTTCGTAAATGATCTTGTCCCTTTCGAATAAAGATGATAAGTCCCTTCGAATTGCTAAATACACCTTACAGTTGCCTAATAACAGATGTCCCTTCACTTTGTCCCTCACAACATCCAAGGTAATGACTACCTATTCCTTAATAATAGGGATAGTCTTACCATTTAAAGGATATTTAAGAACAGAAAAGATTTAACTTAGGGTAGGTTCCTCTTATGTACTTGCTCACCTTTTCAAACATTTCAAAAACACTTCACATTTTCAAACAATTTTCAAAACAAAGGCTTTATATATATCCGTACAAGGATCACTATAAAGTACTTAAGAAAATTTCTAAACACACACTACACTTCTCAAAAACATTTTAAAGTGAGCTAAGTAACTAAGAGCCCATGGATAACCATGGATGTAAAGGGTGCTAACACCTTCCCTTTACATAACCTACCCCCCGAACCCAAAAATCTTTTAAAGGTCTTTCCTGTTCTTTTATGCCTTTCCTTTGGATAAAATAAAAGTCGGTGGCGACTCTTGCTATCCGCAACATTTAACTAAAGTCAGTTCTCCCACCGTGTTACAGAACTGGCGACTCTGCTGGGGATTTAATAAAAGAGGGGTACCCTTAGGAATTAGATCACTTTAAAATTGTTTGCCTTGTTTGCTTTATACTTATCTTGTTGGGTGCTTTTATGTGTGAAAGATCCTAACCCGGATCTAGTGTACCTTAGGTAAATGGCAATAGACCAAGGAAACTGTACGGCGTATACCGATATGGTTGATCTGGTGGCCATAGTTAGTGTGACTTCTTGGTTGGTGTTTATGTTCCTTAAGTCAAGTTGAGGATAATATGAGGCTGCCATATGTTATCAATACACTGACTAACTTTTAGAACCCTAGTTATCCCATCTTGGCCTTTAGAAAAGTAGTGAGATAGCCGGCTTTGGTGCAGACTGAAGTTGGTTGATACTCGATACTACGCTCATTGAGATCCTAAACATGGAGGGTTTTGGTTGGCAAGTAAGTTGCCTACTGAACAACCACCCTTGTGAAAGATCAATGATCTTGAGATCCCTTAGAACCTGGTTACTTTATAGGACAGGATGAACCAACTAACTTCAGGGGAGGGTACTTACCTTTGAACCTCATGCAAGCCTTTAAACCTAGGGCTATGGTGTGACTTGTTTGTGTGTGCCACATGTTTGTGATTGAGCATAACATCATAACATCATCATGCATCATAAGCATAGCATTTTCACTAACCATTTCAAGGACCAAAGGATTTATCTTTGTTCTTTATTGCAGGTCATGGCTTCTGCTCGTAGGAATACTATCAGGATCAATTTTGTAGGAATACCTTCTAAGCTTAAAGAATTGGTCTCTCAGGTTTCTGAAAACTCCCAGTTCATCAAGAGGCATGGTCATCTATTGGATTTAGTTACTTCAGGGTTCAATGAAGACATGATGAATGTCCTATTTCAGTTCTTTGATCCTAAACATCATTGTTTCACATTCCCTGACTATCAGCTGGTTCCTACAATGGAAGAGTTCTCCAAGCTTCTGGGTATACCTATCCTTGATCAGAGACCCTTAACGGGTTTTGAAAAAGAGCCTAAACCTGAAGTCATTGCTGCAGCCCTACATCTGAAGAAATCAGACATTGTCCTAAAAACGAGAAGCGGAGTTAAGGGTATTCTTGTTAAGGTATTGATAGAGAAGGCTCAAGTATTCTTAAAGGCTATGAGCTATGATGCTTTTGAGGAGATCTTAGCCTTGCTGATTTATGGCTTAGTGTTGTTCCCCAATCCAGACCAGTTCATAGACGTACACGCCATCAACATATTTCTGACTCATAATCCGGTGCCTACATTACTTGGAGACATCTTACACTCTTTTCATACCCGTACTACGAAGGCACGAGGAACTCTGATGTGTTGTATACCTCTATTGTCCAGGTGGTTTATTTCTCACCTTCCTCGATCAGTGATGAAGAATGAACAAGGGTTCAGGTGGTCCAAGAGGATTATGTCACTTTCTCATTCAGATATTCATTGGTGCTCTAGATCTATGGAGAATGTTACTATCATTGACCGTTGTGGGGAGTTTCCTAATGTGCCACTTCTAGGCATAAGAGGAGGCATTACTTACAACCCTTCCTTAGCTTTACGACAGTTTGGTTATGCTCGGAGTGATGGTCCTCATGACATGTTGATTCAGGGTGTTCTGTTTGACTACGACAACGATCTTCAAGGTTACCGTCAAAGGTTCATACGAGCATGGGTAAAAGTGAACAAGGTTGACAGCAAGACTCTGGAGCCCAAGTACACTATTCCTATGGAAGCTTATCTCAGATGGGTACGAGCTCGTGCTCAGACCCTTATGATGTCATATCCTGCCATCCTGCCAGTTACTATGGAGCCAGTTGCTGGAGGAGATACTTCTTATACCATCCTTCACCCAGACATGCCCACTGACATGGAAGATTTACAGAGGTCCTGGATCCAGTTGAAGGAGCAACGGGATACTTTTGAGACTCATTACAAAGCAAGTCAAGAAAGAATCATGGAGCTAACAAAGCAACTTCACGAGTAGCGGAATCTCAACTCATACCTCAACACAAAGAGGAAACGTCCATGGGAGACTTAAAACCCCATCTTTTGTATTTATTTCATTTCATTTTTATTGTAAGCCCAAAGGGCAAACAAATTGATTACTAATAAAAGTTTATTTTCTTGGTTGTTTAAGCAAATTTAAATCCCGCGGTCCTTGAAAACATTGCATACACATTTGCATAACATATCATTGCATCACAGGTTTCTTGTGCACAGGTTTCTTATCTTCTCGCTGTTTATTTCAGCAATGGCTCTTGAACAAACAGTTAAAGATCTCCAGGCACAAAATGCACAGTTTCAAGAATTGATCCTGAACTTGTCCAAAGGGCAGGATGAATTGAAGACAATGCTGGCCAAGAAGACCAAGAAGACTAGAAGGTCAGGGGGCCTAATCAACATGGGAAGAAGGTTCAGAGGTCCTGTCAAGACCAAAGAACAGGTTGAAGATTATGAGTCTGAAGGGTCTGAGAAAGAGGGAGGCAGTCTCCATAATACAATGGGGGATTCTGATTCTGAAGCTAACTACTATCATGAACCTAATGAAGATAAGTTCAAGATGCTGGTGGATAGAATGGATGCTATGGAATTGCAAAAGTCTTCTGGGTTGGATTTTGAAGACCTGAGTTTGATATCTGGGGTGGTTATACCCATTGGTTTCAAGGTCCCTGCTTTTGTAGTGTATGATGGTGTTTCTTGTCCCAAACTGCATCTGAGGTCCTATGTCTGGAGGATCCAACCCCATACTGCTGATAAGAAGTTGTGGATCCATTTCTTTCAAGAAAGCTTATCTGGAGCTCAATTGGAATGGTACTATCAGTTGGAGAGTGTCAACATCCGTGATTGGAATGATCTTGCTGAGGCTTTTTATAAGCAATATCAATACAATGTTGACCTAGCCCCTACTCGCATGCAACTACAAAGCATGTCTATGGGTGCTAAAGAAAATTTCAAGGAGTATGCCCAGAAGTGGAGAGATTTGGCTGGTAGAGTACAACCCCCTCTGACTGACAGGGAGTTAGTGGATATGTTCATGTGTACGTTGAATGGTCCTTTTTACAGTCATCTCATTGGAAGCTCATCATCTGGCTTCACTGAGTTGATAATGACAGGAGAGCGCGTAGAAAGTGGTATAAGGAGTGGCAAGATCCAAGTGGGTGCTTCTTCATCCAGTACTACAAAGAAGCCCCCTAGTGGGACGAAAGAGTCGAATGCTGTTTATGGTCAATCTGATCGTAATAGGAGGCACCAATCTGTGAGTGCAGTTCATATCTCCAATCCTACTCCTGCGACACCAGAGCCACCACAGGGCAATCAACAAAGGCCTAGAAGACAATTCACCAAGATCAACATGTCACTGGCCCAAGCCTTGCAACACTTGTTGAAGGGTGAACTCATTACTTTGAAGGACCCTCCTCAGAATCCTAATGTTACCTCTCCTAGGTACAATCCTAATGCACGATGTGCATATCATTCAAATTGTCAGGGACATGATACCAATAGTTGTTGGATATTGAAGAACAAGATTCAGGATATGATTGATGCGGGAGAGATTGAGTTTGACCCTCCGGGTACTCCAAATGTGATTACTGCTCCCATGCCAAATCATGAAAAGACTGTCAATGCCATTGATGAAGTTTCACATATTTCCTCAGTTGCAGACGTGACTACACCATTATCTGTTATCAAGAAGAAGTTGGTACAAGTTGGGTTCTTTCCAGGATGTAATGAAGATTGTTTCTATTGTGCTTATAAACCGGATAGTTGCTGGAAGTTGAAGGACGGAATTCAACGCCTCATGGACAATTAAACAATATTGTTTGAGAAGACACCTTCTGTAGAAAGCATGGTTGAGCATATAACTAAAGGTGCGAAGGTTGAAGAGGTGGATATGGTTGATAAAGTGCCGATAAGGATTACTTCTAGGGGACCTGTAAAAATCACTCGTAAGGGTCCAATTAAAATTACTGCTGAAGGCCCTGTGAAGATTGTTGCTGAAGCTAGAGTAGCTCCTATGATCATTACCACTCCTGGTCCTATTCCATATACTTCTGATAAAGCTGTACCTTGGCATTATGGCTCCGATGTTTATATTCATGGTGTCAAGCAGGAATCCTTAGCTGATACACCTGTTGTTGGTGAAAGTCTGAATATTGATAATATTGCTGGATCTAGTAAGATCACACGAAGTGGAAGAGTTTTCTCTCCTCCAGTTACCTCCAAGAATATAGTTACTCCAACCACTACCTCCACTGCTGATGCTCGGGGCAAAGGTCCTGTTATTGAACCTATACAAACTGATGTACTAGCTGCTGATGATCTTTCTAAGCAGATGGAAGAAGTATTGAAGATCATTCGCAAGAGTGATTATGACATTGTTGATCAATTGGGGCATACTCCCTCCAAGATTTCTATGTTGTCCTTATTATTGTGTTCAGAGGCTCATGCCAAAGCCTTGATTAAATTTTTGAAGACCTCTCACGTACCAAATGAGATATCTGTAGACCAGTTTGAAAATTGTGTTGCACACTTGACCTATGATAATGGGTTAGGTTTCTCTGATGCTGATTTGACTCCTGCCAAGAGGGATCATAATAGGGCTTTACATATCTCTATTGAATGCAGGGGCACTACCCTGTCACATGTGTTAATAGACAATGGTTCCTCGTTGAATGTGTTGCCCAAAGAGGTTCTGAATAAGCTTAGTCCTGAAGATGCTGTATTGAGGCCCAGTAATATAGTGGTAAAGGCTTTTGATGGCTCGAGGAGAGTGGTGCATGGAGAAATTGATCTCCCAATAAAAGTAGGTTCTCAAGTCTTCAATGCTACTTTTTATGTAATGGATACCCGTCCTTCGTATTCTTGTTTGCTTGGGCGTCCCTGGATCCATGGGGCAGGTGCTGTGACTTCTACTTTACATCAGAAGCTGAGATATCCAGTGAAGGGAAAGGTCGTCACTGTTTATGGAGAGGAAGGATATATGATTAGCCATGTGAACACATTTAAATATCTTGAAGTGGAAGGTGAATATGTTGAAACTCCGTGCCAGACATTCGAAGTAGTTCCTTGGGTTGTTAATAACTATGAAGCTCCTCCTGTTGTCAAGAAAGTTCCTGTGGTCACCAGAATACCTCCTACAATGGCCTCCCTTAAAGATGCTAGAGCTGTGGTGGATGAAGGTGGTTGTACTATTTGGGGTCAGCTTCCTAACATCCCTTACAAGTCTGACAAATTTGGTTTGGGTTTCACTGCAGAGTCCCAGAAGGCTGTTCGTCGTGCTCATGCTGTTCGTATCACCAATCAGGGGATTATGAAGGATCAGATCAATGTTGTGGGTGACTATGATGAAGATTATAACCTGGATGCTTGGATTTTTCCTACTGTGGGTGCTGGGCTCAATAATTGGAAAGCTGAAGATGTTATTCCTATCTCCTTTAGTCAGGAGTAAATACTGTTACTGTGTTGTTACTTTTAAAGTTTGTAATTTTTGAACAATTGAACTCTTAAGCCTTGTGCCTTACCCGGGGCACAATGGTATGCTTGTTTCGGGATGTCATTTCATTTGCATACTTCATTCAATAAAAATCAGTGGACGTTTCGTTTTCGTAAATATTGTGTTCCTTGTTTTTCTTTTATTTTTATTTTTTGTTTTATCAGCTATGTGTTCTTACACACACCCACATCACTAAAATGAAGATCCTCATCTACACTGGATCCTGTTGATAACAGTTCTACTATTGCCAATTATAATTTCGAGAATCCGATCTATCAAGCTGAAGATGGAAAGGAGGACGATTGTGAAATACCTGTAGAGCTTGCTAGGTTTCTACAACAAGAAGAGAAAGCTATACAGCCACATGAAGAGCCAATCGAAGTTGTGAATCTGGGAACTGAAGAAAACAGGAAAGAAGTCAAGATAGGGGCTGAATTAGAGGATAATGTCAAGAGCAGATTGATTCAGATGTTACATGATTATGTGGAAATATTTGCTTGGTCCTATGAAGATATGCCAGGGTTGGATATAGACATTGTGGTTCACCGTTTACCAGTAAAAGAGGATTGTCGTCCAAAGAAGCAGAAGGTTCGTCGCATGCGTCCTGAGATGTCAGAGAAGATTAAGGCAGAGGTAATGAAACAGTTTGATGCAGGGTTCTTAGTTGTGACTTCTTATCCTCAGTGGGTTGCAAATGTGGTACCAGTGCCTAAGAAAGATGGTAAGGTACGTATGTGTGTAGACTACAGGGATTTGAACAAGGCCAGCCCTAAAGATGACTTTCCACTTCCTCATATCGATGTTCTGGTAGACAACACTGCTCAGCATAAGGTATTCTCTTTTATGGATGGTTTCTCTGGTTACAATCAAATCAAGATGGCACCTGAAGATATGGAGAAGACAACATTTGTTACACAGTGGGGCACTTTTTGTTATAAAGTGATGCCATTTGGTTTGAAGGATGCAGGGGAAACATATCAGCGTGCTATGGTGGCTTTGTTTCATGATATGATTCATCATGAGATAGAGGTATATGTGGATGATATGATAGCCAGTTCCCAGAATGAAGAGCAACATCTTGATCATCTGCATAAGTTGTTTGAGAGATTGAAGAAGTACAAGTTGAGATTGAACCCAAACAAATGTACTTTTGGGGTTAGGTCTGGTAAGCTCCTGGGTTTCATTGTCAGTGGAAAAGGTATTGAAGTAGATCCTGCAAAAGTGAAAGTTATACAAGAGATGCCAGCTCCCCGTACTGAGAAGGAAGTCAGAGGTTTCTTGGGACGATTGAATTATATTGCAAGATTTATTTCCCAATTAACTGCTACCTGTGAGCCAATCTTCAAGTTGTTGAAGAAAGATCAGGTAATGGAATGGAATGATGAGTGTCAAACAGCATTTGATGAAATCAAGAAATATCTCCTAGAACCTCCAATTTTGATGCCACCAGTTGATGGAAGACCCTTGATCATGTACTTAACAGTGTTAGACAACTCAATGGGGTGTGTGTTGGGGCAACATGACGAGTCTGGTCGAAAAGAGCAGGCAATATACTACCTTAGCAAAAAGTTTACCGACTGTGAAACAAGATACTCACTGCTCGAGAAAACTTGATGCGCTTTGGCATGGGCTGCTCGCCGATTAAGACAGTATATGTTGACTCATACTACCTTATTGATTTCAAAGATGGATCCAATCAAGTACATATTCGAGAAACCTGCTCTCTCCGGACGAATAGCCAGATGGCAAATGATCTTGACAGAATATGACATACAGTATACTACTCAGAAGGCCATTAAGGGTAGTGTGGTAGTTGATCATTTGGCTCATAAAGCAGTGGATGATTACCTGTCAATGAGTTTTGAGTTCCCTGATGAAGACATTATGATTATTACTAAAGAACTTGGACAATATGACGGACCTGAACAAGGATCCCGATGGACTATGGTTTTTGATGGAGCTTCTAATGCACTTGGTAATGGTGTTGGTGTTGTGATCAGTTCCCCTGAAGGTTGTCATACCCCAATTACTGCCAGACTTTGTTTCTATTGTACTAATAACATGGCCGAGTATGAGGCATGTATCCTGGGTATTGAAGCTGCCATTGATATGAAGATTCAGTTCCTAGACGTGTATGGAGATTCATCCCTGGTAATAAGTCAGATCAAAGGAGATTGGGATACCAAACATGATAATCTCATTCCTTACAGAGAGCATGTGTTGTCTCTGATCCCACATTTTAAAGAGATTACCTTTGGACATATTCCACGAAGAGAAAATCAGTTGGCAGATGCATTAGCCACCATGGCATCCATGTTTGAGATCAGCTGGGATGATGAAGCTCCTAAGATTACTATTTATAAATTTGAGAAGCCTGCATACTGCAATGAGATTGACACTGAAGAAGCAGAAGGGAAGCCTTGGTTCTATGAAGTGAAAAGATATCTTGAAGCTTAGGAATTCCCTGAAGGGGCATCTGTCAAAGATAGGAAGTTTCTGAGGAGGTTTGTTGCTAAGTTCTTCTTGAGTAATGGACTTTTGTACAAGCGCACTCATGATTCAACTTTGATTCGTTGTGTGGATAAGAAGGAAGCAACAGAGATTATGGAAGACATGCATGATGGGATCTTTGGCACTCATTCTAGTGGTCATACCATGGCAAAAAAGATATTGAGAGCAGGTTACTATTGGTCTACCATGGAAGCTGACTGCTATCAACATTCCAGAACATGTCACAAGTGTCAAATCTATGCTGATAAAGTCCATATACCTCCATCACCATTGAATGTGTTGAATGCTCCTTGGCCTTTTGCTATGTGGGGCATTGATATGATTGGTGAGATCAAGCCTACTGCCTCTAATGGGCATCGTTTCATCCGGGTTGCTATTGATTACTTCACGAAGTGGGTAGAGGCAGCTTCATTTGCATCTGTTACTAAGAATGTGGTGGCTCGATTCATTAAGAACAATCTCATATGTAGGTATGGCATCCCTGAAAGGATTATTACTGACAATGGCTCTAATCTGAACAACACTATGATTACTGATCTCTGCACGCAGTTCAAGATTAAGCATCACAACTCTTCTCCGTATCGTCCAAAGATGAATGGAGCAGTAGAAGCTGCTAATAAGAACATTAAGAAGATTCTACATAAGATGACTATTACTTATAAAGATTGGCACGAGATGTTACCATTTGCTCTTCATGGTTATCGTACTACAATACGTACTTCAACAGGGGCAACCCCATTCTCCTTAGTCTATGGTATGGAAGCAGTTCTGCCCATTGAAGTTCAGATCCCCTCCTTAAGAATTATGAAGGATGCAGGCTTGGATGAAGATGAGTGGATTCAGACCCGACTTGACCAGATAAATTTGGTTGATGAGAAGAGGTTGGCAGCTGTTTGTCATGGTCACATGTACCAGAAAGGGATGATAAAAGCTTTTAATAAGAAGGTTAAGCCAAAGGTATATCAGGCTACTGACTTGGTAATCAAGCGTATCATATTACCACAGGGTGATCCTAGGGGCAAGTGGACTCCTACATATGAAGGACCATTTGTAGTCAAAACAATATTCTCAGGAGGTGCCATGATGCTTACTACTATGGATGGTGAAGACTTCCCACAACCTGTAAATGCAGACATAGTTAAAAAATACTACGCATAAAAAGAGACCCGCTAGGTTGACTGGCCTAGGCAAAAATAAGGGCATCCCGGCGAACCAAAAGGGTTCGGGCAAAAATTAGGGATATATATAAAAAAAAAATGTACACCCGGCAAGTCGAAAACCTGAAAAGGCGGCTTGGGCAAAAAAGGGTATCCCGGTGGATTGAAAACCTGAAAGGGAAATCCAGGCAAAAGTTAGGGATTAAAGCGTATGACTATGTCTCGTTTGGATCACCCATGAAATTACAACCAGTCGTGCTACTTACTCAAGCTCGAACAGATAAAGATCAATCCAATCGTTTCTGTCTCGACAACAGAAGATGAGATACTTGAAGATAATGGCAATAGTAGAATTGAAACTCAATAGGATTATTTCCCACATAGTTGATTTTATTTGTTTTGTAAAAGTTTTATGACAAATTCCTCTTACTAGGATTTCTGTCTCCTTGTACAAACTTGCCTATGCATGGGCCACTTTGTGGTATAAATAAAATTTCATCTTTAAATCCAGATTTACTTTTACCCTATTTACATAAGCGAAACGTCCATTGGTTGTGTTTGAATGTATGTATGCTTTTGAATATGATTGATGTTTACCAGAAATGCATAAAATGCTTGAATATGATTGATGTTTACCAGAAATGCATAAAATACAGTAACAGTATTTACTAAGGAAGAACGAGGGAAGGAATTCAATGAAGCTTCGCCGGTTCATCCCCACAAGGCAGCTACAAATCCCCCAGAGTACGACGAACGAAGAAGGGAGGATGTGGATACCATAATATCGAACGAAGACGGGAGGTTATGAATACTATATTATCAAACGAGACGGGAACGAGTTCCTCATATTCTTCATTAACAAATCGGGATTTATTTTCCCTGGCCAGCAGTTGTTATACGAAGACATCCAGACGCTTCAGGCTGCATGATTCATACATACATCATTTACATCATACCATAACATACATATCCATAAGTACATAATACATTACTTAAGTGCATCATACTATGCATGCATACATAATGCATAAGCTAACATTCTCCTTGCAGGATAGTTATATGCAGGTACAACAATATCAACAACTTACAACGGGTCATAAATGATCCATACACTACTCCAGATGTCCTCGAATAGCAGGCAAACGGTCTGTAAAAAGATCCATTCCCTGGTTCAAGACATTTTTCAGAAGAACAAATCCTGACGTTCTTTTGACCCTTAAGAGCAAATCCTGACGCTCTTTTGGCCCATTGTTCAAGACTTTTTAAGAAGAACAAATCTTGACGTTCTTTTGACCATTAAGAGCAAATCCTGACGCTCTTTTGGCCCCTTGTTCAAGACTTTTTCAGAAGAACAAATCCTGACGTTCTTTTGACCCTTAAGAGCAAATCCTGACGCTCTTTTGGCCCCTTGTTCAAGACTTTTTCAGAAGAACAAATCCTGACGTTCTTTTGAACCTTAAGAGCAAATCCTGACGCTCTTTTGGCCCCTTGTTCAAGACTTTTTCAGAAGAACAAATCCTGACGTTCTTTTGAACCTTAAGAGCAAATCCTGACGCTCTTTTGGCCCCTTGTTCAAGACTTTTTCAGAAGAACAAATCCTGACGTTCTTTTGACCCTTAAGAGCAAATCCTGACGCTCTTTCGGCCCCTTGTTCAAGAATTTTTCAGAAGAACAAATCCTGACGTTCTTTTGACCCTTAAGAACAAATCCTGACGTTCTTTCGGCCCTTGAAAAGATCCATTCCCTGGTTCAATATATTTTTCAGAAGAACTAATCCTGACGTTCTTTTGACCTTGGAGATAACCATTCCCTGACGTTCTTTTGACCTTTCAGAAGAACTAATCCAAAGACCCATTCCCTAATCCAAGATACCTCCAGAAGAGATAATCATCACAAAGAGTTATTTCTACTGATCCATCTAACAATTCAAATCATGTTGCATAAACGATTCAGAGACGGCCTATACGAAGACCTAGTACTGATATCCAGTATCAACATAAAGACATCACCACATCCAGATATTTTTGATGGCATCTTTAAGCCCATCTCTAGTTCATCCTGATGGCATCTCTAAGCCCATCTCTGATGCATGGAGAAATAGATCTCCAGATCAAAGTAGTCTCTCAAGTCTTCAATTCTACCTTCTATGTAATGGATATTCGTCCTTCGTACTCTTGTTTGCTTGGGCGCCCCTGGATCCACGGGGCAGGTGCTGTGACCTCCACTCTACATCAGAAGTTGAGATATCCAGTAAAGGGAAAGGTTGTCACTGTTTACGGAGAAGAAGAATACATGATCAGTCATATGAATACGTTTAAGTATGTTGAAGTGGAAGGTGAATATGTTGAGACTCCGTGCCAGAC
Source organism: Lathyrus aphaca (assembly GCA_963966055.1). Classification (NCBI taxonomy): domain Eukaryota; kingdom Viridiplantae; phylum Streptophyta; class Magnoliopsida; order Fabales; family Fabaceae; genus Lathyrus; species Lathyrus aphaca. The sequence continues at coordinate 28,923,920 of OZ014520.1, read as the reverse complement.
ATTTGAAGTAGTTCCTTGGGTTGTTCCTGCTGCTGAAGCTCCTCCTGTTGTCAAAAGAGTTCCTGTGGTCACCAGAGTACCTCCTACAATGGCCTCCCTCAAAGATGCTAGAGTTGTGGTTGAAGAAGGTGGTTGTACTATTTGGGGTCAGCTTCCTGACATTCCTTACAAGTCTGACAAGTTTGGTTTGGGTTTCACTGCAGAGTCCCAGAAGGCTGTTCGTCGTGCTCGTGCTGTTCGTATCACCAATCAAGGGATCATGAAAGATCAGATCAATGTTGTGGGTGACTATAATGAAGACTACAACCTGGATGACTGGATCTTTCCTACTGTGGGTGATGGGTGTTGCACCCCAAAATTTGCCCTCCACAAGACAAGACATTGTGTACTAAGAGGCTCACAAGGTTCACAAGGTTCACAAGGTTCACAAGACATCTCATTAGATTCACAAGGTTCACAAAGCTCACAATTAGTCAGAAGATTTGTCAATTCCCTCAGACAATGCATCCTCCTAAGCAATGCATCCTAAACTAGGGGTTTGACTTTAATCAGGCTAAATGGATTTCCAAGAATTCAAGTGAGCTTCATAACATCTTATATGTGTTTAAGAATCCCCATGACAAGTTCCAAGACTTTTCCCAAAGGTTTGCTCAGTCAGATGATCAGATAGGTTAAAATCAGTCAAAGTAGTTAAAAAGTCAAACTGAGGTCAACTGTGGTCAAACCAAAGTCAAACTTCATGATTTTTTGCCAACATCAAGTATATGAAGTAAAATTCATCATTTGATCAAGGTTTGATCATGATTCATCAAGTATATTTCAGATCATCAAGAATCAGGAGTTTCTAAATTAGGGTTTTCATAGGAAAAGTCAACTGAACTTTGACCAGCCATAACTTTCACATGCTTCATCAAATTTTTCCCATCCAAAGCTCATTTTAAAGGAAATTGAATTCTCTACAACTTTGTGTCTCACAATCCAAGCCCAAAAATGCTTCATTTGGAAGGTATGAGCCAAGACATTATAGGTCCTTTTGAAAGTCAATAAAAAGTCAACAACTTCAAAAGAGCATAACTTGAGAATGGTAAACGATATGGACATGAGACCAATGGGGTTGGTTAGAGGACTCTTCAAGCTTTCCAAAATGTCCAAGAACATCCTCATATCATTAAAATTGAAGGATTTGTGCCCTTGAAAAGTTAGGAAATTTTTGGGAAGTTTATGAAGCAAATAAGGCCTTAAATAAAATTTTTGCTAAATGAGCCCACCAAATTGCCATCCCATCTTTACAAAAACACCAAGCACGACCCAACCCACCTATTTTCTGATTTTTTATTTTTTATTTCATATTTATTTGAATTTTATTCATTAAAATACCATTTAAATTGAAATAAAATATAAAATCAAATATTTAAAAGGGGATTTTGCTTCTAGAAAGTCATGAATATTGTTTGGATTAGATTGATACACAAGTTATGAGGATTGTCTTAAAATAGCAAGGTTGGATCAAATGAAAATCAAATTTTAAGACATAATCTTTTTCAATATTCAAATGATCAAAATATCCAAAGTGTGACATGATTTTTTGACCTAATATCATTCATATATATACAAGGAATTGATCACAACCAAGAGGACACGAATTTGCTGCCTCAATAACACATTACAAATTTCAAAATTTCAAGAGAAAAGAGAGATTCGGTTTTGGACTTAGATTCGGTTTTGTATACTTGAATTGAGTTTTTGTTGCAAAATCAAGGAGATGCCATTACTAGGGTTTGAAGCTTGAATTTGGGATCTTAGGATTTATGACATATAAATGAATTATAAGAACATGGCTATGATGTATGAGTATTGGGTAACTAATCTGGGTTGTTAATTTTTGTTGTTCTTACGGTTTGGATGATGTTTCAAAAACCTAGGGTTTTCTGGTTAATGTTGCCCGCAGGAAAATTCGTAGGAAATATTACATGAAAATTCGCAGGTATAATGAAGAAGATGAAGTCCAGCGCGCGCTTTCTGGATTTTTAAATTTCGTTTTAATATTTTATTGAATGGTTTGTAGTTTATTTCAAGAATGTGTTGATAGCCCAGTGGTAAGAGTCATGCGCATATGAAGCAAAGGTCAGGGGATCAAATCCCAGCTTCACCAATTTTTTGTATTTTGTCCATTTATTTTCCAGGTTTAAAATAAAATGATTCGTACCCATTCACTATCACCAAACGCGCGCTGGCCTGGTGGAGAGCTTGTTGGTCTCAAGGGTGTGAAGCCTAGGGCCTGGGTTCGAATCCCAGCCCCAGGTAAGTCCTTTTTCCCATTATTTTTTTCACTTATTTTGTTTATTTATCTTATATTTGATTAATTAAATTAATAAAAAATGCTTAAAATAAAATAGTTGTATTATTTTCTTGTATATAATTCAAAACTTATATTTTTAAAATAAATTAAACTTTATTAATAAAATTAGTTAATATTTATTTTATTGTATATTATTAATATTATATGTTTTATATAAATAATTTAATTACATTTAGATTATCTCATAAACCCTAATATTCTTATATAAACCCTAATTTTCTTCATAAATCCTAATTATGTTATAAATATTAATTATTTTGTTTATAAATTTTAATTATATATATTTATTTTATAATTTGTTTATATTATTATTATATGTAGATTAAGTAGTTAACCCTAATTTATTTTTTCTAAACAATTAAAAACCCTAACTTTATTCTATGAATTTAATTTATTATTTTTATATGCTTACTTAATTATAATTAACAAATATTTTTATAATATGTATATAAAATTAAATCATTAGAATTATTAGACATATTTATTAGTATATAATATTTACTATTTATTTCTTTTATTAAAATTCTTAAAAATAATTATTTATTTAAACTTTGAACTTTTAATTTGTTTCTACATTATATTGTTATACTAACCTTCTTATATTTATTTTTGTTTATTATTACTAACCCATTTGATTATTTATTTATTATATGCTTATTTATTTAAATTATTATAATGTAATTGTATACACTATGTAATAGTTGTAGAATTTCTTATTATTTATTTTAAATTGCCATGGTTAGTAAAATAGGGAGTGTAAACATGTTTGTATTTAAAATTGAATTTAGATCATTAATCTCAAGATAAATATATGAACTTGTACACGCACACACATAAGTCGATCCTGGATCGCCATCTTACATTCTTAAGGATACCTCTCATGTTGCCTAAAGAAAAGGTCAAGTAAGGTGTATAAAGCAAAGTCCCTTCATTTATTTATATCATCTAGTCCCTTAAAAGATAATAAGATCAAGTCCCTCCATGGTTGCCTTTGTAAATGATCTTGTCCCTTTCGAATAAAGATGATAAGTCCCTTCGAATTGCTAAATACACCTTACAGTTGCCTAATAACAGATGTCCCTTCACTTTGTCCCTCACAACATCCAAGGTAATGACTACCTATTCCTTAATAATAGGGATAGTCTTACCATTTAAAGGATATTTAAGAACAGAAAAGATTTAACTTAGGGTAGGTTCCTCTTATGTACTTGCTCACCTTTTCAAACATTTCAAAAACACTTCACATTTTCAAACAATTTTCAAAACAAAGGCTTTATATATATCCGTACAAGGATCACTATAAAGTACTTAAGAAAATTTCTAAACACACATTACACTTCTCAAAAACAGTTTAAAGTGAGCTAAGTAACTAAGAGCCCATGGATAACCATGGATGTAAAGGGTGCTAACACCTTCCCTTTACATAACCTACCCCCCGAACCCAATAATCTTTTAAAGGTCTTTCCTGTTCTTTTATGCCTTTCCTTTGGATAAAATAAAAGTCGGTGGCGACTCTTGCTATCCGCAACATTTAACTAAAGTCAGTTCTCCCACCGTGTTACAATGGGCTCAATAATTGGAAGGCTGAAGACGTTATTCCTATCTCCTTTAGTCAGGAGTAAATACTATTACTGTGTTGTTACTTTTAAGTTTGTAATTTTTGAACAATTAAACTTTTAAGCCTTGTGCCTTACTCGGGGCACAATGGTATGCTTGTTTTGGGATGTCATTTCATTTGCATACTTCATTCAATAAAAATCAGTGGACGTTTCGTTTTCGTAAATATTGTGTTCATTATCTTTCTTTTATTTTTCTTCTTTTATCAACTATGTGTTCTTACACACACCCATATCACTAAAATGCAGATCCTCATCCACTCTGGATCCTGTTGATAATAGTTCTACTATTGCCAATTATAATTTCGAGAATCTGATCTATCAAGCTGAAGATGGAAAGGAGGAATATTGTGAGGTACTTGTAGAGTTGGCTAGGTTGTTACAACAAGAAGAGAAAGCTATACAGCCACATGAAGAGCCAATCGAAGTTGTGAATCTGGGAACTGAAGAAAACAGGAAAGAGGTCAAGATAGGGGCTGAATTAGAGGATGGTGTTAAGAGCAGATTAATTCAGATGTTACATAATTATGTGGAGATCTTTGCTTGGTCCTATGAAGATATGCCAGGGTTGGATGCAGACATTGTGGTTCACCGTTTACCAGTAAAAGAAGACTGTCGTCCAAAGAAACAGAAGGTTCGTCGCATGCGTCCTGAAATTTCAGAAAAGATTAAGGCAGAGGTGATGAAACAGTTTGATGCAGGGTTCTTAGCTGAAAAACATCATGCAATAAACAAAAAATAGTGAATATGCTAGAAGACAGTAAAATGAAAACGGTAAAGTTCCTCCCCCACACTTAAACCAAACATTGTCCTCAATGTTTTGATAAAAGGTGGAAAAGGAAAGATAGAACCTGTATAGATGCCTTTGTTTGCTACCATGGCCAAATTCGCTCTGATTTTTCCCTCGTTGTCCCTGTCTTTACTGATCACTTCTTCTCCGGAATCTTGTACTACGAGATATCTGAATCTGCTGAAACTTCACTTTCCCGAAGTCGCTCATCATATTGCCTATTTCCGAAGAAAGTACCTGCAAAACATGTTAGGAAAATACGGTGCGGTGTGTGCAGGTGGAGTCAGACCATGCAAAGAACAAGGATAAGGTGAGTAATCGATGAGAGAGACATGCCATCTCCTATCATACTCAACATCGGTGTCACCACCAGCAGCGACATTCAAAGGAATGTGCGCGGGCACCATCTCATCTTGAGGGGTTGTCGTATAGAGATCTTTCGTCTAAAAGTAGCTGAGACGCGACAAACGATACAATTCTTTATTTTCTGCAAACATAAACAATAAAAGGAAAACATTAAATTAAAAGCTTGTGGGTTACCACCCTGCAGAGTTTTGTTTAACGTCGACAGCTCGACGGTTATGAGCGTTACTCTTCGGTTTCCATTTCCACTTATCAAGCCATCTCATATATCCCTCACCTTTCCTTTTCTTCCTTCTGTGGGGTGGTTCATTCTTTTGAACTTGTGGTGGTGGTTCTGGATCTATACTAGGTATTAGCTTTTCAAGTTTAGGCTTAGTTATTTTATTCATCACCTTAAAGTCTAACCTTACCCTCTTAGCACTAATGACTTCCTTAGTTTGGTCTTGAAATTTTCTCTTTTTATGCAAGACCTCAGACAAGGGTGCGTGGATAATTCTCCATACATGCACATACATTTTGGAGTCTGGAAACTGGCACGGGAAAGGATGTGGTGGGGTATATGGAAGAAGATCTACAATAGGTTCTTCATTCTCAACTTCTATGATAACCTCCATTTCGGGTGGTGTCGGTGAATTGTGCTCAACCTCTACTCTTTTCCCACCAGAACTATCCTCAACCTTATTATAACTCTCCTCAACTTCATCTTTAATCTCCTTAGGATTTTCGACTTGTTCTTCACTACTGGTTGTTATAACGTACGCATTCTCCTCAGGGGAATGACCTATAGGTGTCATCGCAAGTAGTAAAATTTGGGTCTCCAATGCATCAATGTGAGTCGTGAGGGACTCGATTGTAGTGTTCATCTGCCTAAGGGTTTCATAAGTTTCGAGATGTTGTCTTCTAAGCTCTTCATTCTGGATAGTTTGTGCGTCCACAAAACGCTCCATCATAGACTCTAGCCTAGAGTTAGCTGAGGTTTAAAGGAAATCTTCCATTAATGTTTTGAGGTTGGGATTAATAGATTCTTCTGGTTCCTCGAAATATTGGGAATGATGATCGTATAGGAAGTTTGGTTGCGGTTCCTTGAGATACTGGGAGTGAGTCAGTGTCGCATTGAAATCTTGCATTAATGCTTCAAGGTTGGAATTATGGGATTCTTGCGACTCCTGAAAATGTTGGGGTTGGTAATCATAGGAAAAATTTGGGTGCAGCTCCTCAAAATTTTGGGATTGGTAGGTGCAGAGGTAATTTGGGTGAGAATGGTTGAACGAAGGATTGAAATTCTCCATATGTATTTCGAGGTTGGGATTATGGTATCCTTGAGATTCCTCGAAATACTGGGAATGGGGATTGCAGAAAAAATGTGGGTGAAACATAGTTAAAGAAATAAGAAAGAAAATGCCTTAGTCTATACGGTGCAACAACGGAGTAACAATATTGACTTTTGGTCCCCGGCAACGGCGCCAAAAACTTGATGGCGGTAAACTATACATCTAACGGTTTCTAACTGCAAGTGCACAGCCTATTGCGTAGTAATAAAGATATCGAACCCACAGAGACCAATGTCAACCTACCGTTATCTATCGTTGCATTGTAAAGCTAAGGCTAATGATATTTTTATGGTTTAAGGGAAACTAGAACTGAAACTAAAATAAATCTAAGAAAGAAAATAAGAATAAAACGAGGTCGGGATATGGATTCCGCGCTCCTAAGGGACTTTATAGAATTCGGTACTAATTACGACTATAGCTAGTTCCGTAGAATATATCATCTTAAAGACTCCGCCTCACGCTCTCGCGGTCTTAACTAAAGCCACACTTCCTAATCCCAAGATTTTGATCTCGCTCGCCCAGTAACTAAGAAACGTGTTTTGAAAGCTAATAATATCCTAAACGTCTCTAAAGCGCTCTCGCTGTTTTTAGATAAGTTGCCTAATTTCCACTATCTGGTTCGATCCTCACGCTCTCGCTGTGCCGGCTCTAACCTTAGTTAATTTCCCACTCTCGTGGCAAAACCATGTTAAATACCCTCTCACTCTCGTGACAAAGATATTTAAATTCAACTTGGAAATTAAAACCAAAACAGACATACAATCATAATTTCGCACCTAATAATTTCTACGGAGTCCCGTCGGTGACAACGGTCCTCATACGCCGGACTCTAAATAATTAGCTAGACATATCTATTGAATCGGACAAGCAGAAATTATGATTTAAAAACATTATGGCATTCACAATAATTAAATAACGAGAATTTAACATAAACAAAATATTACTTAAATTAAATGTAATTAAAACCTGAATAACAATTAATTCCTCGAGCTCCTTCTTCCACAAGTCGGCAAGATTGGAACCTTCGGAATTGAAACTAAAAGCAAAGTCTGAGGCTAAAAATAAATATAATTAACATAACAATTTCCTAATGTTGGAAATTGTTATTAAAGGGTAATTGGGAATTAAATAGAAACAGCAGGAAAACAAAAGCTGGGAAATGGTTTGTAAAATGGGCAGAGCTTTCGCACGGCAATAACCGACCAAAGAACCACCCTTCAAAATGACAAAATAACTCCTATATATAGAGGAAAATTTCATTCTGTAGTTTTCACGTAGCATGACTGATTGGTGGAGAAAATGGGAAGTTGAAGTGAAGTAGTGGGTGGTTGAGCTTTTCATGTGATTGCTTGGTCTTGGAAGGTGGAGAAATAATAGGGAGACTCTTTCTTTTCGTTGCACGTCTTCATATACATATCCAAATAAATTAAATAAAGCTTGTAACGGTCGTAACATGTGTGTAACGGGCAGATTTCTCATATTAAGCGCGTCACGGTCGTGAGACCATTGTGACGATCGTAACACATCAAAAAGGCGTGTCACGGTCGTGAGACCCTTGTCACGGCCGTGATACCTTCTTAACTTTTCCAGAAATGTAGATCTTTCCGTTATCTTTCCAGCGCTTCGAACGGGGCGTTGTTTCGATTTACGGTTCAAAAGTTATGGCCATTTTCGTCAGACAACTCCTTGTATGCGAATTGTTCCATTTCTCGCCTGATTTGCTTCCTTTCTTCGCATACGACTTTTAAATGGTTGAATACCTGAAATAAACAAAATAAACAGAATACCAACATAATATGGTACAAATGAAAATCAAAACGAGTACAAAATATGCATTAGTAAAGTCAAATAAACGACGTATTTTCACGTCATCAATAAGCTGTTTGAAAGATTGAAGAAGTACAAGTTGAGATTGAACCCAAACAAATGTACTTTTGGAGTTAGATCTGGTAAACTCCTGGGTTTCATTGTCAGTGGAAAAGGTATTGAAGTGGATCCTGCGAAAGTGAAAGCTATACAAGAGATGCCAGCTCCCCGTACTGAGAAGGAAGTTAGAGGTTTCTTGGGACGATTGAACTACATTGCAAGATTTATTTCCCAGTTAACTGCTACTTGTGAGCCAATCTTCAAGTTGTTGAAGAAAGATCAGGTAATGGAGTGGAATGACGAGTGCCAGACAGCCTTTGATGAAATCAAGAGATATCTTCTAGAACCTCCAATCTTGATGCCACCATTTGATGGAAGACCCTTAATCATGTACTTAACAGTATTAGACAACTCAATGGGGTGTGTGTTGGGGCAACATGACGGGTCTGGTCGAAAAGAGCAGTCAATATATTACCTTAGCAAAAATTTTACCGACTGTGAAACAAGATACTCACTACTCGAGAAAACTTGCTGCGCTTTGGCATGGGCTGCTCGCCGACTAAGACAGTATATGTTGACTCATACTACCTTATTGATTTCAAAGATGGATCCAATCAAGTACATATTCGAGAAACCTGCTCTCTCCGGACGAATAGCAAGATGGCAAATGATCTTAACAGAATATGATATACAGTACACTACTCAGAAGGCCATTAAGGGTAGTGTGGTAGCTGATCATTTGGCTCATCAAGTAGTGGATGATTATCAATCAATGAGTTTTGAGTTCCCTGATAAAGACATTATGATTATTACCAAAGAACCTGGACAATATGACGGACCTGAACAAGGATCCCGATGGACTATGGTTTTTGATGGAGCTTCTAATGCACTTGGTAATGGTGTTGGTGTTGTGATCATTTCCCCTGAAGGTTGTCATACGCCGATTACTGCAAGACTTTGTTTCTATTGTACCAATAACATGGCTGAGTATGAGGCATGTATCCTGGGTATCAAAGCTGCCATTGATATGAAGATTCAGTTCCTGGACGTATATGGAGATTCAGCCCTGGTAGTGTAAACACCCCAAATTTGCCCTCACCCATTCACACCATGGCTTTTGATCTTTCCATATGCACAAGTTCAATCATGGCATCTCATATTGCATTTGTGATTCACTGCATTATTCCCAAGTCATCTGCATCTAGGGTTTGTGATCTGAGCAATCCATGAGCCAATTGAGCCACTCCAAAGGTCATCAATCACTTCAAAGGGGTCCATGTATGTTCAAGCATCATATTATATCCTCTCAAAGTCAAGAAAGTCAAAGAATAACAAGAACTGGGAATGGCATGGAAGCAGAGCCAGGATTGACTGCACAGATGACCTAGAATTAGGGTTTTGGTTTCAAAGGCCATAACTCCAAATTTTTTGGTCATTCTTGTTTCTATTGGTCTCTATATGGTATAGGGATCATACATATCAATTTTCATGAAGAAATTCAATGGGGAAGGCATCTGATCAAGAGTTGACTTCTTGAGCAAGTCAGTGCAAAATCAGGGCATCTGAGGCCCCCAATGACCCAACCAAAGGGTGTTCATCATCATTTTGATTGTGTATGATCTTTATTTGGTCATATAAGATGTTATAAGTTCACAATATTGAAGAATTTCAAGCCATTTGCAAAGTTGACTTTTTGGGAAAGTGACTTGTAATGGAAACTGGCCATTTTGGGAAACTTTTTCAACCCTTGCTTTTTGATTCAAAAATGCTTCAAATGAGAAAACTTTGGTCATGGAAGTTGTATAATGGATCATTCCCTTTTCAAAAAGTACAAGAACTTGTTCTAATTCATTTTGGATCAAAAGTTATGGCCTTGCAAAGTTGGACAAAATCATTGAAATTTCACTTTTGCACAAAATGGAAAACTTGCATTTTCTCATGGAAAGCCTTTATGTGACTTCAATGTGACCTCTAATCATCACACCAATGCAATGTATGACCTAAAAATCAGTTTGGCCCAAGGGATTTCCCATTTCCATGCCTTGATTTTCACATAGCCATAAACCATTCTTCATGAAAGTGCAAAGAGGGATTTCTTGCAAAATCATTCTCAAAGGGATTGTATGATCTCTAGCTGGTTTTAATACATTGTCATGACCTAATGAGGCTTCCCACATCAGAAATTCAGCAAGGTTTCTCACATTCACATAGCCAAAAGTCATGAAATGTAACAAGTGGTCAAGTTGCAAAAACTCTCCCAACTCATGATCCAAATGCAGCAGTCTTTCATGAGCCATCCAAGGGTCATCCTTGACTCAAGCTGAGGCAGGACAAGCCTCTAGATCATCTCTGCCACAGCCCATGCTGCAAGTACACAAAACTTGACTTTTTGGCCAATCATCCCATACCAATCCCACAGTGCATACTTGCTCTCCAGATTTGTTGGGATAGTTTATGGATCACCTAAGGATCATAAAACACAAGATACACAAGCCTGAAACAGACACATTGCAGCACACTCCAAAAACTGTCAAAATCTTTCCCTCTTCGAATCACACAACACAGCCATCAAACTTCAATAATTCCTTCACCAATCAACCAGAAATCATCCATAGAACAGATCCCACCCCTCACAATGATCTGAAACAGCCCACACAAGAACCTCATTTTCTGATACACCAGAACTGAACCTCTCAAAATAGCCAATTTAAACTCCATTCAAGCTTGCCATTAGCACAAGGGGGACCATTGGAGGTGGTTTGCACAAAGGAAAGGCTCAGAAAGCTCATCTTTGAAGGTCTCCATCTCAGGTATAGCTCAAGAACTTTTTTCTCAGAACTTCATTTTCTTGTTACAAAATGAATCTACATGTTGCACTGGTCATCTGGATGTATTTAGATTTGAAAATAAGTAAGAGATGACCATTTCATGTCACTCTGAAAGTTTGCTCGTGTTTCGTATTTTCATTCGATTCAGGCTGATGAGTGAAAATAAATGAGTTTTGAGAGAGGGGTTGGGTTTAGATTGAGGAGAAGATCATTTCTGTGGAAGAAATTGCATGTTTAGTGACCTGTAGCGAAATCTAGGGTTTGGGTTCGCCGGAGAAGACGACCGGAAGTCTTCTCCGGCCACCTGAAAGTCATTAAACCCTAATTATGTCATTAATTGTAGTTTGAATATGGAGCGTAGATCAGGCTGACTTTGTTTGACCCGCGTGTGTTTGGATGGCCAGGATGCATCATTAGAAACCCTAATCCTCAATTAACTTAATTAATTCAGTTTAATTAATTTTAAAACCAGGTTTAGCCAGGTTTGAACTTGGGCCATTGGATGTGGCGCCAAGTCAACCTTTCCCTGCCCAGAATCAATCTGGTTCGTTCATTGTGCATACTTCTCTTTTTTTAATTTTTATTTTCATTTTATTTGATTTATTTTGTACATTTAATTTAAAATAGCAAAAAATGTTTAAAAATTATGAAAATTTTTGTCAAGATTTTCATTATTTTTCAGAACACAAAAATATTTTTATTTTTATTTTTTGCATTAAAATTTATTTTTAAATCATTTAAAATTTTATTTTTAATTAATTAATGAAAATTAATTAATTAAAAATACTTTTAGGTATTCAAAAATCACAAAAAAATTCACATAGCATTTAGATACATTTAGAAACATTGTCCAACTCTCAAACCAAATTTATTTTTTGTTCTTGATGCCTTTTGATTATTTTCTTTGGAATTAATTTCATTTCAAGGCAATATTTTGTTTCAAACTTCAAAAATTCATTTCTGTCTAACCTTTGAGAGTTGGATCATGATTCTTTTTGCATTGCATCTTGCATAACATGTAGTTTATAGGATAAAATTGACATGAATTGATCTTGCATTTTCAATTTGTTTTGCATTTTTCTTGACAAGGTACCTTAAAACCCTAGCAATCTTAGGAAATTCATAACTCCCACTAGGTTAAGAATTGGATCCCCTCCTTTGGGCAGTGAGTTTGTATAGGTTTTGGGTTCCTTTGATTGCATTTTCAAATTTTTGTCATGTCATATGCTTCTGGTTTTGAATTTTGCTTTGAGTTTTGATCATAAACCCTAATTTATGCCTTCCTTTGCATCCATCTTCCATTTGCTTGCATACCATGACTTGCCATGACATTTTGTGTATTCATTTGATTCATAATACATCTTAGGACATATTAGAATCATGTTTGATCATTGCATCTTTCATTTGCCATGATATATGTCTTTTGCATTCCATAACTTTTCATGAACATTCATGGTTCAAAGCATGCTTCCCTTGCATCCATATGTTTGTATGATCATTCTATTGCCTTGCCTCATGATTGTATCATATCTTAGCATCATTAACATCATGTTTATGCTCCTGGTTTTGGTTTGCATCATCACATTTCATCTCACTTTCATTGCATTTCATTTCTTTACTAACTTTTCAGGTGGTAAGTTGTATTGAGAAGTGAATTTGCCTTCACTTCTCACAATCTCTTCTCATCTCTCTTGCATCATTGCTGCATTTTTGTATGTGTATTGGCTTGAGCTTGCTCATTCTTGTTCATCCTACCTTCTTTCTTCAAGAAACTTGTCTTCTTAAGTGAAGCAAGTTGTCTTACTTCATCCTGTTTCTTTCTCCTTTCATCTTGCTCCTCCTTGGTGGCCTTTGAAGATTCTTTCTCTCTTAAGCCTCACAAACCCTAGGAACAACCAAGCATGATAACAATTAGGGTTTGATTAGTCCCCCACTTAGCTTTTACCTTTGTGTCTCTTTGAGTCTTCTCTTCTCACCTCATAATCAGGGACTAAACCCTAAAGGTTTTAAGGCTTTGTGATTAAGCTTATGCCTGCATCCTTCTATTAGGATGGAGTGTATAACTTTAATCCTAAGTGTTAAACCCTTAATGTGTTTAAATCCTTTAATCAATTCACTTAATAACCATCAAGACATCAAGCTTGTAACTTGGGTCTTGCATTAGGGTTCTAATTCTTCCTTAATTGGTTAAGAAGGACTAACCCTAGTGTTAATGGACAAGTCCCTCTCAAGTTGTCTTACAAACCATAAAACTCACTTCTTCATCTTATCATTAACTAAAATCCACTTAATAAAAGCTTTGTTTTGTCATGAGATTAATCCCTAATCATGGATTAAGTTGAGGAGCTTTCCTTAGCTTAAACATTTTCATCTATTATCCTTTTATTAGGATGGTGTAATGAGTCTGTTTAATCCCCGATTATGGCTTAATCTCATTACTCAACACTAAACAAAAACAACAAAAAACATCTAAATAATCACAAGTAGGTTAATGATCTTAATCATACACCATGGTGATTAAGTGTGAGATGCTGACTTCACACTTAAGGTATCCTCATTACCCCTAATCAGAGGGAGGATGTGATGAGTTTACTAACCCTAGGTTTAGGCTTAAGCTCATTTTCTTATGACAAACACAAAAAGCAATAAAAGATTGAAAACAAAAACAAACAATAATCGTCTCCTCCGGGATTCTTTTCTCATCTCATTCACTCATAAACGAGAACTTGCTTCTTCCGTCTAATGCAAGACAGTTTGCACCTGAGCCAGACAGGTCATACACTTGAGCATAGACAAGTAAGCAGTTCACAAGTCAATTTATCTTTCAGTCTCTTTGGGTCGAACTACGGTGTTCTGACTTCCTCATTGCACGAGAGGATACGTAGGCATAACTTAACAGTTATCGAACAAAAGTATCTGTATATTCCCCCTATTTCTAGCCTTATTCTTTAAGCCTCTTTATCTTGGGCATTTCACTCCTGTTCTTACACTGACACTCCTCTTATACACTTCACCTTTCTTTTACACTGACACTTGCATTCTTTCCAGCTTTGTTACACAGATTGCACTGACACTACCCCTTTAAAACACAAATCTTTCAAGCGTGGATCCCGTCGAGTACGGCGAACAATCTGGGTGCTAATACCTTCCAAGGTTGTAACCAACCCCCTTTCTCAGTCTCTCTGGTTCGCGACCGTCTTATCCATATCTTTCCCAGGTCTATGCAGCATTACCTTTCCTTCGGGATAAAAATGCCTAGCTGGCGACTCTATTCATTTTCTTTCTCCTTTCGCCGATCGTTTGCGTCTGTACCCCTTCTGACCTGAGGTGTCATTTGGTGGGAGCGACAGCTTGGCGACTCTGCTGGGGACCCTTATACTGTAACCAGGGCTTCTGGTTCTTTTTTGTGGGTTCCTCCTAGCGCTTGTTTGATTTGTGTTTACTGGGGTGTTATGTTCTATTTGTGTTTGTATATTTATTTTGTTTATTGCTTTATGTACAGTTATTTTATTGCTTTCTTTACAGCTTTACATATCATACTGTCATACTGTTATCTGGCTGGATCTGGTTTATTGTTTTGGTGGGTGGGTTTCACTGAGAGTTTAAGGTCCTATACCTGGGACCTGAGTGACACCTAGGCTAGAGTGGTTCATGTTCTTTCCCATTCCATTTCGGTCTGGTGCGGGAATATGAAACACGGTTCAGATGTGGGTTTCTTCTTGAGAACTCTGTGCTACATATCTCCTGTAGTGCTAGGGCTATCTGGGGAGCCTGCTAAGTCTGGATGACCTTTATTATGACCTTCAGAAACTGAGGTGAATTAGAGGAGGATCTTTTATGGTTATTGTAAACACTGTACCTCTGGGTTAGAAGTGTTTACACTTCTCATAACTGATCCAAGTCTGAGGATCTTTGTTTTAGAACACCACCTGTGAGGGGGTTGGGCTATTTACAGGTTTGCAGGAACCCTTGACCACAGCATACCCTGATACTTTGTTTGTTTAAGAATGCTTCACTTTGGACAGTTCTTGTGATTTAACCCTGGACATGTGACTCTTTATTTGAGTCCCCCACCTTGGTTACTGGATTTCTGAACCTCCATCTGGACTCCTTGAACATACATGGACCTTTATGTCAAGGCAGCAATCAGATCCAGCTTGATCACAAACCCTTGCATATCATTTGCATGCATCATCATTGCACCATTTAACATTTGTTTATTTGTTTTTCAGGGTATCCATATTACATCTGGCTTGGTTTTGACCCCTTCATCTGCATAGACCCTTGTTTCATCAGCTATCTGCTTCAGCCATCTTCATCAGTTTCCTGCTTCAGTTACCTCCATCATCATCCTCAGCCTGTCAGTGGCTCATCTCCAGTATCAGTCTTCATCATCATCATCTGTTTTCAGCTCTTCATCAGCAGTCATGGCACCCAAGAAGAGCAACATTTCATACCATTTCTTTGAGCCTGTGCTGGCTGGCATCAGGCAGGTTCAGGCACTTATCACTCCAGACCACATCCCCTTATTCAGAGAGCATTATGGAGGCATCCTTGATATGGTTATGGACTTGGACCCTTCTCAGAGGAGTTTGATTCACACTTGCCTACAGTTTTATGATCCTCCTTTGAGATGCTTCACTTTCCAGAATTTTCAGTTGGGACCTCTGTTGGAGGAGTTTTCATCATTGATTGGAGTACCTGTCAGGGGTGGTATCCCCTTCAACCCAGAGATGGCTTCCCCCAGCAATGAAGAAGTGGCAAAGGCACTGTATTTGGAACCTATTTTGATTGAGCAGAACATGTCAACAAAGGCTGGAATTCCTGGCCTACACTTGGACTTTCTAACTTCTCAGGCCATCCTGAAGGCCTCCTTGGGAGAATGGAAGGCAGTTTGTGCATTGTTAGCCCTCAGTATATATGGGGTTATACTTTTTGCAGATGAGCCCAAGTTTATCAGCAAGAATGCTATTCATCTCTTCCTTTTGAGGAACCCAGTGCCCACCTTGCTGGGAGATTTCTATTATTCTGTTCACCAAAGGAATGAAAAGCAGAGAGGGAGGTTGGTGAGGTGCTGTGCTCCTTTGTTTCATACCTGGCTACTTAAACACTTACCCAAAACTGATGCCTTTCTGAACCCTCACCAACAGAAGAATTGGGCCAGGAGGCTTATTGCTTTGACCTCAGATGACATCAGATGGTGCACTCAGAGCACCAAGGGCAGGGACATAATTACTAGCTGTGGACAGTTCCCCAATGTACCTCTGATAGGAGTGAAGGGTTGCATCAACTACAATCCTTTGTTGTTTAAGAGACAGTTGGGCTATGCTTTGGTTCACCCTCCTAGAGTGCAAGACTTGGCTGAAACCCTGTATTGTGAGATAAAACCTAATCTAGCTGTTGTCAGACAAGCATCCTGGGCTTGGGACAACATACAGACCAAAGGAATGGCCATTCTTGGGAGGTGCAATAATGTGGCTTCAGCTCAGTATTATGAATGGTCTCATGCTAGGGCTCAGATTTCTGGGATGCCTTTCACCATTGAGGATGCACCTGGACCATCCACAGCACCACCTCCATCCACTGTCAGCCTGGAGGAATTTGAGAAACTGAGGGAGAGGAATGAAAATTTGTCTCAAGCTCTGAAGAAGACCCTCTGGGAGAGGAGTGATGGTCGTCTAAACATTGAGAGGTTGGAGAAGCTCAGAGTGGAACATCTAGCCAAGATTGAGAAAGCAGAAGACTACATCAAGAAATCAAGAGCTGGGGAGCAAATATTGAAGAATGCCTGTAAAGAGGCCCAGTTTCAGAAGGCTAGGACTGATCTCTATCTGAAAGAAAGTCAAGCTAGGTGGGTCAGGATCACTGAAGCTCGTACTCAAGAGGATAAGAGAACTCAAGACAGGATTGAGCAGTTGGAGGCCAATGAGAATAAGCAACAGGAGGCTTTGTTGGCAGCCCAGAAGGAAATTTCAGAATTGAAGCTTAAGGCTGGTGTGAAGAGGTCAAAGGACCAAGACAGGCACAAGAAGCTGACCACTGCTATTGCCACCAGAAACCTCCTTATCAGGAACATTACAGAGCATCCGGCTGGTCCTGTAACTGAAGTACTTTTGAAGGAGGTTAAGGAGGATGAATTTGGTTTAGATGTTTGACTTCTTTGCTTGTTGTTATTTCCATTTCATGTACTTTTCTTTTTTATGTTGTATTTTGACCCTTCAGGGGCGTATGTTGTAAAAACAAACTATGCATGATCCACCCTGTGTAATGTATTTGTAAATTTGTTTCATTGAGTTTTCTTTCTCAAGCAACACCAAAGCATTTTCCTCAGGGTCTGGAAAGGTCAAAACCAAGTGCCAAGCCGGATACCTTGGAAACAAATAAGCATACTGCATTGCATACTAACTTTTGTTTTGTTTTGTAGATTTTGGTTTTGGTTGTTACTAACTCTGTTGTGATTCAGGAATTATTGCTCGCCGTCGGGTGTTCCCTCTCAACCGTCCGCACAGATAACCTACTCACAACAACCTTCCTGGTATCCAGATGGATCAAGTACAGCAAGAACTGACAGAGGTCAGAACCCAGATGGTTAACGAAAGGCTGGAGATGAGAAACCAAATGACCCAATTCATGGAAGTAATGAATGGCTTGGCTCAAAGCCAAGAAAGATTGAGGGCATTGGTAGAAAGACAAACCCCGGAAGAGCCTCCTCTAGGAACTGGAGGAACAAGTAACAATGAAAGGGGTCAGCCTCATATTAACCCACCAGTATATGGGCCTCATTTACATCCGGAAGTTAACATCCCGGGTAATGTGCAAGGAAATACTACTGGAGGAAGAGTCTTACAAGAAGACCCCCAAGAAGAGCAGTTTACTGTGATGGGAGCTGGGGATGAAGTTTATGATAGGAGGTTTGATGAAATTGCTGAGAAATTGAGGTCTCTGGAGTCTCAAAACTCTTTAGGGTTTGATGTCATGGATATGGGGTTAGTGGAGGGGGTAAGGATTCCTCATAAGTTTAAACCCCCGTGCTTCAAGAAGTACAATGGAACTTCCTGTCCACGAACTCACTTGCAGTCTTTTTTGGGAAGACTTAAGGCATACACCATGGATGAGAAACTGTGGATGTTCTATTTTGAAGATAGTTTGACTGGGGCCTCAAGGGAGTGGTACTCTCACTTGACCAGAGCTGCTATCAGGTGCTGGAAGGACCTAGCTGAAGCTTTCATCAGGCAGTACCAATACAATCTAGACATGGCTCCTAACAGAACCCTTCTGATGGGAATGTCTCAATCCTCCAGGGAAAGCTTCAGGGAATATGCCCAGAGGTGGAGACAGCTTGCTGCTGCTGTCCAGCCACCCATGTCGGAAAGAGAAATGGCCGACATGTTCATGAATACTCTACAAGGAACATATATTGATAGGCTAGCTGCCTTTTCTTCCACCAGCTTCGCTGACGTAGTAATAGCTGGAGAAAGAATTCAAAGCCTACTGAAGATGGGTAAGATTTATGATAATGGTGCAAGTTCGTCAAGAAATCCCAGGAAGCCTTTTGTGGGACCTAGAAGAACCGGTGAGACAAATGTCATTCATGCCACCAGGGGCAGGCCTCAGTACCTTCACAGATCAGTAGCAGCTGTCACAATTCCGGCTCCGATTCCTCAGCAACCAGCATATCAACCACAACAACAACCACATTATCAGCAGCAAGTTCAGTATCCACCACAAAGAACCTACAACAACAACAACAACAGCAATCAACAACAAAGACCTTTTCAGCAAAGACCGTCACAGGCAAATAGGGTGATTGACCCTATCCCTATGCCTTATGCTACCTTATTGCCACAACTCCTGAAGCTCAACTTGGTTGAGTTAAGGACATTGGCACCACCAGATCCCTCCAATCTTCCAAGAAACTATGATGTCAACGCCAGATGTGCTTTCCATTCCAATGCACCTGGCCATAATACTGAGAAATGCAGGGCTTTACAAATGAAGGTACAAGATTTGGTGGATTCTAAAGCCCTCAACTTTGCACCCCCTCCAAATGTCAACAAAAATCCCATGCCTAATCATGGAGGACCAAGAATTAATGCCATTGAGGAAGACAAGCCATCTTTCTTAATCACCAGTGTTGGGCAGATTCGGACACCTTTGGTAGAAATTAAAGCTCAGCTCCTAGAATGCCAGATGTTCCCCGGGTGTGAGCTCGGTTGTGGTTACTGCAACATTTCGGTCAACTGGTGTGATAATTTGAGAAGCGGCATAGATGGTCTTATCAAAAGTGGTATACTTCAGATCACAACATCAGCACCTACAAATCCAGCAATCCCTTTAACAACAATTCCTGACTCTTTTACAACTGCAACAACAATCATTCCAACCAATTCATCAATATCATCAAAAATGGCTCCGTCCATCACTTCAACAAATCAAATGTCAACAACCATTTCTTCTACAACATCAGCACCCCTTTATTCAGCAGAATCTTCTACAACGCCAACAGAAATTGATGAAGATATTTCAGCAATCACCATTTACTATGATCCATCATATGTTCCTCCAAACAACAACTTGCAACAACAAGCAATGGCATCTCCTGCCCGGTCACCAGTCACCATCTACTACGATCCGCACACCATTTCAGTACCCTCCTCTGCAGCAGTCAGTCCAGTCACCATTACGGTGCCTGGACCAGTTCCATATGAAAGCAGTAATGCCATACCTTGGCATTATGGCTCTGACCTTTACTGCAAAGGGGAGAAAATCACTTTGGATTATTCAACCTCTTCTCCACAGATTGATAATGTTGGGGGAGGCGGAGGCTTCACCAGAAGCGGACGTCTTTTTGCCTCACAATTGCAAAAGCCTAATGCCGAAGCAGAAGCTGCTGCCAAAGCAAAAGGAAAGAGTGTGGTATTTGAAGAGCCGGCTGTCAAAGAAACTCAGAAGACATCTTTTGAGCAAGATGTAGACGAGTTTATGAGAATTATAAAGAGAAGTGATTACAAGGTGGTGGATCAGCTTCACCAAACTCCCTTCAAGATCTCCATATTATCCCTGTTGATGTGTTCTGAAGCTCACAAGAATGCATTATTGAAAGTCTTGCACGCAGCATACGTGCCAGAGGAGATCATTGTTAATCAGCTAGAAACTGTGGTAGGAAATGTCAACACCAGTCATGGACTGGGCTTTACCAATGCTGACTTAACAACTGAGGGACGTAACCACAACAAGGCTTTACACATCACTCTAGAATGCAAGGGTGCTGTTCTATCTCATGTACTGGTGGACACTGGGTCTTCACTCAATGTTCTACCAAAGAAAGCCTTAGTGAAGCTGGAGTATGATGGCTTGGCATTACGTCCGAGTAATTTAGTGGTGAGAGCATTTGATGGCTCTAAAAGATCAGTGCTAGGGGAGATTGATCTTCCTGTGATGATTGGCCCGTAGACTTTTAAAATTACCTTCTATGTGATGGACATTCAGCCGGCCTACAGCTGTTTGTTGGGTAGACCTTGGATCCATGCCGCTGGCGCTGTTACGTCTACCCTTCACCAGAAGTTGAAATTCGAGTGGGAAGGCCAGATCATCACTATCTGTGGTGAAGAGGACATCTTTGTTAGCCATCTGGCTACGTACAAATACATTGAGATGGATGGAGAAATCCATGAAACCATGAGCCAGGGGTTTGAGGCCCTGAACATAAATGAAGCATCTGCTGTACTAGGAACCTCCATGACATCTTATCAGCAAGCCAGGAAGGTTGTTGAAGAGGGTACGGCCCAAGGCTGGGGCAAGCTGCTACCTGTGGAGAAGAAGGAGGACAGATTTGGGTTGGGTTACAAACCAACTCAACAAGATCAATCAGAGGCTGCTAAGAAGCCCAATTTTGTCAGCGGGGGAATGCTCACCCCGGATGCAGTGAACAACTTGGAAGACGAGTCGGAAGATGAACGCAACCTGGAGAGCTGGATACGTCCAAGGATCCCGGGGAGCCGCGTCTCAAACTGGTCTTCCCAGGAAATTATAAGGGTTACTCCTGCATAGTAATTATTATTTCCTGTATATTTTAAGCATGCATCAAGTCTTGCATCTTGCCCAAGATGACAAGACTCATTTTGTAATCGGGCCATCTTGTAATTTTGTGCAAACAGATCAATCAATGAATATCGGACATCTTTTGCAAATAAGTCTTTTTTCTTTTCCGCTCACTGTTTTCATTTTTTTCTTTTTGTACAAAAATAAAATGGCAGTGTTTTCAAAATGATAACTTTACTTCACTTTTTCTAAACAAGATTAAAATCGATCACTAAAATGAACAATCTAAACCCTTGCAGAGAGTGCCTTTCAGACTGCACCGACAACAACACAGCTATGACTTCGTATAACTTTGACAATCCAATCAATCAAGCTGATGAAGGGGTTGAAGAAGATTATGAGCTTCCTGAAGAGCTAGCCAGGTTGTTAAGGCAAGAGGAGAAGGTTATTACTCCTCATCAGGAGGAGGTCGAAACTATTAATCCTGGTACGGAAGAAGATGTGAAAGAGGTTAAGATCGGGGCCTGCTTACAAGACTCAGTGAAGGAACAACTGATTGACATGCTTCGTGAATATGTGGATGTGTTTGCTTGGTCTTATCAGGATATGCCAGGGTTGGACACCGATATCGTCATGCACAAGCTGCCTTTGAAGGAAGATTGCCCACCGGTAAAACAGAAACTGCGCCGTACTCGCCCAGACATGGCAATAAAGATCAAAGAAGAGGTGCCAAAGCAGTGGGACACCGGGTTCCTTGCTGTGACTAGTTATCCACCATGGGTTGCTAATATTGTACCTGTGCCTAAGAAAGATGGCAAGGTAAGGATGTGTGTGGATTACCGGGATCTGAACAGAGCCAGCCCAAAAGATGACTTCCCTTTACCTCACATTGATGTGTTGGTTGATAATACGGCTCAGTTCTCGGTATTCTCCTTCATGGATGGATTTTCAGGATACAATCAGATCAAGATGTCACCTGAAGACATGGAGAAGACAACTTTCATCACACCCTGGGGCACGTTCTGTTACAAAGTGATGCCATTCGGACTGAAGAATGCTGGTGCAACTTACCAATGGGCTATGGTAACATTATTCCATGACATGATCCATAAAGAAATTGAATGTTATGTGGATGACATGATTGCCAAGTCCCTCATAGAAGAAGACCACCTGGTAAATTTGTTGAAGCTATTCAAGCGTCTGAGAAAGTACCAACTGAAGTTGAACCCCAACAAGTGCACATTCGGGGTGAGATCTGGTAAGCTGCTGGGATTTATTGTGAGTGAGAAAGGGATTGAAGTTGACCCTGATAAAGTTAAAGCCATTCAAGAAATGCCTGCACCAAAGTCAGAAAAAGAAGTTCGGGGGTTTCTAGGTAGATTGAACTACATTTCACGGTTCATATCTCACCTTACAACAACCTGTGAGCCTTTGGTCAAGCTGTTAAGAAAAGAACAAATGGTCAGGTGGAACGAAGACTGCCAGAGGGCTTTTGACAAGATCAAGGAATACTTACAAGAGCCTCCAATCCTTATGCCTCCAGTTGAAGGAAGACCTCTGATAATGTACTTGACAGTATTAGAAGAGTCAATGGGGTGTGTGTTGGGCCAGCATGACGAGTCTGGTCGAAAAGAGTATGCAATATACTACCTAAGCAAAGAGTTTACCGACTGTGAACAACGTTATTCACTGCTCGAGAAAACTTGTTGTGCTTTAGCGTGGGCTGCTCGCCGACTGAGACAGTATATGTTGACCCACACAACTTTATTGATATCAAAGATGGACCCAGTTAAGTACATTTTTGAGAAGCCAACACTTACCGGACGGGTTGCAAGATGGCAAATGATCCTCACAGAATATGACATTCAGTACACATCTCAGAAAGCCATCAAGGGCAGTGTATTGTCTGATTACCTTGCTGAGCAACCCATTGATGATTACCAGCCTATGAGATTTGACTTCCCTGATGAAGACATCATGTTCATAAAAGCAAAAGATCATGAAGAGCCTGTTCACACCGAAGGGCCTGACCCAAAAGAAGAATGGACTATGATGTTTGACGGGGTTATTAATATGAATGGTCGTGGTGTTGGTGTAGTACTCATTACACCTAAAGGAGTTCACATGCCTTTCTCGGCAAAACTCACCTTCAACTGCACTAACAACGAAGCTAAATACGAAGCTTGTATTATGGGTTTTGAGGAAGCCATTGACCTCAGGATCAAGACTTTGACTGTGTTCGGAGATTCAGCTTTGGTAATCAATCAAACCAACGGTAAATGGTACACGCACCAGGATCATCTAATACCTTACAGGGATTATACAAGGAGGTTATTGACTTTCTTCACAACAGTCAAGCTTGAGTATACCCCTCAGGACGAGAATCAGTTTGCAGATGCTCTTGCTACCATTTCATCCATGATCAAAGTTCAAGCTGCCAACTTTGTACCTCAAATTGCAGTATCCAGACTTGACAGACCAGAATATGTATTCTCAGCAGAGGTTGTTAAATATGATAAGCCTTGGTTCCATGACATTAAGTTCTTCTTGGAGGATCAAACATACCCACCTGGGGCATCATCCAATGATAAGAAGACTTTAAGAAGGCTAGCTGGTAGTTTCTTCCTGAATACTGACGGTTCCCTGTACAAGAGAAACTTTGATATGGTACTCCTCAGATGCGTTGATAGAACAGAAGCAGACTTGTTGATGCACGAGGTGCACGAAGGATCCTTTGGTACCCATGCTGGGGGGCATGCCATGGCCAAGAAGTTGCTAAGATCAGGTTATTACTGGATCACAATGGATGCCGACTGTTGTGCTTATGCCAGGAAATGCCATAAATGCCAGATTTATGCGGATAAGGTGCATGTGCCTCTCAATCCTCTGAATGTGATGTCTTCACCCTGGCCCTTTGCTATGTGGGGCATTGATATGATTGGCAAGATTGAACCGACTGCTTCAAATGGCCACATATTCATCCTGGTTGCCATTGACTATTTCACCAAGTGGGTCGAAGCAGCTTCATATGCAAATGTTACAAGACAAGTGGTAGCCCGATTTCTGAAGAGAGATATCATCTGTCGATACGGAGTTCCCGAGCGAATCATTACTGATAATGGTTCCAACTTGAACAACAAAATGATGGCAGAACTATGTCGGGACTTCAAGATCCAACACCACAATTCTTCTCCTTACAGGCCAAAGATGAATGGCGCTGTTGAGGCAGCTAATAAGAATATCAAGAAGATTGTGCAGAAGATGGTAGTCACCTACAAAGACTGGCATGAAATGCTACCATTTGCCTTACATGGGTACCGTACATCAATCAGGACATCCATTGGGGCAACACCGTATCAACTTGTGTATGGTATGGAGGCAGTCCTACCTGTTGAAGTTGAATTACCCTCCTTACGGGTATTAATGGATGTTAAGCTGAACGAAGCAAAGTGGGTCCGGTCCCGATATGAACAACTGAGTCTGATTGAAGAGAAGTGATTAGCTGCAATTTGTCATGGGCAGCTGTATCAGAAAAGAATGAAGAAAGCCTTCGATCAGAAAATCAGGCTCCGAGAATACCAAGTAGGAGATCTTGTGCTGAAAAGACTCCTTCCTCCTCATACAGACCACAGGGGCAAGTGGACTCCGAACTATGAAGGACCATTCGTAGTAAAGAAAGTTTTCTCCGGTGGAGCACTCATGCTCAGTACTATGGATGGTGAAGACTTCCCGTCCCCTGTGAATTCAGATGCAGTTAAAAAATACTTCGCATAAAAATGACCCGCTGGACATAAAAACAGAATGTAAGTCCAGGCAAAAATAGGGCATCCCGGCGAGTCAAAAACAGAATAAGAGACTCGGGAAAAAATAAGGGAAATAAACAAAAAATGTACACCCGCTGAGTTGAAAAGCCGCATTGGAAAACTCAGGCAAAAAA
This sequence comes from Lathyrus aphaca, assembly GCA_963966055.1. Lineage (NCBI taxonomy): Eukaryota > Viridiplantae > Streptophyta > Magnoliopsida > Fabales > Fabaceae > Lathyrus > Lathyrus aphaca. Next base: position 28,898,789 of record OZ014520.1, on the reverse strand, counting down.
GGGTATCCCGATGGATTGAAAACCCGAAAGGGCGATCCATGCAAAATAAGGGAATAAGCGAACAATTGCACTCTGAATTCATCTGTATTACTTACAACTTGGTAAGCTTTGAAAGGTTCAAGCTTCTTTCAGAATCATCCTTCTTCAGAAAGCAAGACGAGAAGAGCGTCAAATGTCATACGAGTCATAGCAGAGGGAAGCCTCTTAAAGCGTCATCAACATTGCCAATACCTTTTATTTCTCAATTTGTAACAATCTCTTCATTTTAGGGGATTTGTTTCTTTGACTGTATTTGCCAATTCAGGGCACATGAATTAATAAAATCGGATTTTTCAGTCATGTTTCGTCTCGTACATTTTGTTTTCATTTGCAAGAATGTCCGATGTCTTTAAAAAACTGGTTGCATAAATACAGATGCTTTTCTTCTAAAGAAGTACGTGCGTGCAGGAAATATACTTACTCCCGGGAGTGTCTGAACTCCTATGATGGAATCCGGTAAGGGATACCTCGGGATTACTTGTGCATTTCTCTGTCTTTTCAGGATTGCAGGTACTCAAGATAGACAATCTCACAGCATGGGGCATATCAAGCATTATATCCCCAGCCAAGTCAGCAATCACATCATCAGCAGGATTAATTGCCAGGAGTTTTTCCCCCACGAAGCTGTCATCCCCTCATAGGACCCTTCGAGAAACTCATTAAATCCCCAGCGTGTCGCTTGGACGAAGGAGTTACAACAGATTACTTCCCAGAAGTTCTCTCCTCCTCAAGCAGGATCTCCCGAGAAATGCCTGAACTGCTCTTCCCCAGCGAAGTTGCCAGGAACTCCTCCTCCCTAGCAAAGTCACCAGGAACTTTTTCCCTAAAGAGTTGCCAGAGTCTTCTTTACCCTAGTGAGGTCGCCAGAGTTTTACTCAGCTAAGGTGCCAAGATCCTCTCGTCTCCAGCAAGTTGCCAAAGTTTTCCCCAATAGATGTGCTAGGATTTTCTATTCCCCAACAGAGTCGCCAGGATTTTCTCATCCTCAGCAGAGTGGGAAAATTCCCCATCCTCAGCCAGTCGCCAGGACTTTCTGTTCCCCATCAGAATTGTCGGGATTTTCTCATCTTCAGCAGAGTCAGTAGAATCACTTTCCCGCGGAGTTGCCAGTTTCTTTCTAGAAGAGTTTCCAGGGTTTTTTGTTCCCTAGCGGAGTTTCTGAAGTCTCCTCATCCCCAGCATGAGTCTCTTCAACAGAAGCTTCTCCAGCCGAGATCCCCATAGGGTTCCCTAGGAAGACCGTTCGGTGATCCTCTCGCCCCACAGATCGGCCAATGATTTCTCCCCCAAACAGATCGCCCAGAGATCTTTCTCCCCGCAGGATCCAGATCTCGGATCGGTTCTCTCATTTTGCATAATCATAGCATTCACATCATTTCTCCCCACACGGAACGTAGCATTCCGTCTAATACGGAGTATTACGGAAAAAATCAAACATTTGCATGATCATAAGCCAGATTAGAGCTAATCACCTGCAAACATAAGAATCACTTCACCAGCAATATACAAAACTTATCCCCTGCAGACAAAGCCAGAATACTTTTTGCACTCCCAATACAGATACTTGTTCATACTTGTACATATTCTTTTTGACACTCGCTCGTGTCATACCTCCCCAGCAAGTCAAACACTCGTCCGTGTCCCTTGCTCAATCTTTTTGACACTCGTCCGTGTCTTGCACATATTTCCTCAACAGGTCAAACACTTGTACATACTTATACACAATCCTCTGATACTCGTTTGTATCTTGCATGTATCATCTCCTCGGCAGATCAACACTCGTCCGTGTTCCTTGCTTAACCGATTGATACTCGTTTGTATCATCATCCTTAAACACGTGTCAGCATTTGTTTCTATTGATACTCATCTGTATCGTGGTCCTAAGGGTGCCCGTCCGCATCTTTAGTCTATACACACTGTCAAACGCTTATACCGTTTATTTCAAGGTGTAAACACTCTTCTGTGTTTACCATTCCCCAGTAAGTCACCAACAAAACTACTCTCTATCCGACATTCGTCCTATGTCGTGATATTTCCGGCAGCCATCCCCTGCCAGGTGATCGTCCTTCACCTTTTGATGACCTTCCCTCATCATTTTATCTGATGGTCGTCCCTATCGTTGATCCTCTTATCCGACATTCGTCCTATGTCGTGATATTTTCGGCATCCCTCTCCTGCCAGGTGATCGTCCTTCACCTTTGGATGATCGTCCCTCATCCTTTCCCCGATGGAATCCCCATTTTCGGAACTTTCTATCCGGCATTCGTCATATGTCGTGATATCTTTTTAGCAACCGTCCCTTGCTAGGTGATCGTCCTTCACCTATTGATGATCGTCCCTCATCATCTATCCGATGGTCATCCCCATCGTTGATCTTTGTTATCCGACATTCGTCCTATGTCGAGATAATCCCCAGAGCAGCCGTACCCTGCTAGGTGATCGTCCTTCACCTCTTGATGATCATCCTTCATCATGCTTATCCGATGGCCGTCCCCATCGTTGATCTTTTCTATCCGGCATTCTTCCTATGTCGTGATATTTTCAGCAGCCGTCCCCTGCTAGGTGATCTTCCTTAACCTTTTGATGATCGTCCCTCATCATTATTTCATTTATTCTTTTACCTGATGGTCGTCCCCGTCGCGGTCTCTTTATTTCCCAGCATGATGGTCGTCCCCGTCATTGCTTTACTTACCATTTTTCATCCCCAGTAGTCGTCCTCTGCTCGATGGTCGTCCTCCATCGCTTTCATTTGATACTCATACTATACTACCTGTTACAATTTATATCCTTTTTCTTCTTCTCCCCAGTGAGTGCAAATTTCGGACTGTCTTAGTATTCAACCACAAGTTATCTTGTTTGTCTGTTAAGTCAGACACTTACACCCTTCACAACTAACTCATGCTTGAATAGGGGCAGCTGTAAACACCCCAAATTTTCCCTCACTTTTTCTCACACCATGGCTTGTGATCTTTTCATATTGCATTTGCATAAACATCTCATTTCATCTCACATTGCATATTTGTTTCATCTGCATAACTGCATCTAGGGTTTGTGATCAGGAGAATCCAGGAAGTGATCTGAGGTATCCCAATGGTCTTGAAGCATGCCAAGAGGGTCCATGAGTGGTCTATGATCTTATTACATCCCCCAGAAGTCTCTGAAGTCACAAAATCACAAAGGATTGCTCAGAGGTCCAGGTAGGCTAGGGTTTTATGCACAGATGACCTAAAATTAGGGTTTTGGGTTTGAGGCCCTTAACCTCAAATATTTTGGTCACTATTGATTCTAATGGTCTTAATATGTTATAAGGAGCATGTGTACCAAATTTGATGAAGAAATTCATTGTGGAAGGCATCTGATCAACTGGTAACTTATTGTGCAAGAAAAGTCAGAATCAGGGCATCTGAGGCCACCACCAATGGTACTAAAGGGTCATCTTCATCAATTTAAGGTTCTATGATCTTTATTTGATCTTATAAGTGGTTAGAAGTTCACAAGATTGAAGATTTCAAGCCATTTGCAAACTTTCCATTTTTGGACATGACTTGTAATGAAAACTTTCCATTTTGGGAAAGATTTTCAACCTCCTCTTTCTTGATCAAAAATGCTTCAAATGAAAAATCCTCAAACATGAAAGTTGTAGATTGGATCTTCCCATTTTCAAAAAGTACAAGAACTCCTCTTGATTCATGCTAGAACTCAAGATATGATGTTTCAAAGTGTGACCAAAAGAGCCAATTGTGCAAAACTGATTTTTAAGATTTTGTGTGACCTCTAATCCACTTCAATGTATCATAGCAACATCATACGTCAGGCCATGACCAAGATTCAACATTGAGCAAGCCATTTCCATGACCAAATGTCTCAAAATGAACAAAGTTGTCAAATTGCAAAAACACTTCAATCTCACCATTCAATTATCTTAGATCACTTATAATAATCCCATGGCTCTCCTTGAAGCTAGCTGAGACCAGAGTAGCCCTCAAATCGCCCCTGCCATGGGCCATGCTCCAAGTTTACCAACTATTGAATTTTTGGCCAATTGCTCCATACCATTCCCACAGTATTATGCAGTCTTTCTGACTCATTGTATTTGTTTATTCATGCCTCAAAGATCATAAAACATAGCACACAAGGCCTCAAAAGGACACCATAATCAGATTGCAAGAAAATCACTCAAAACTTCTCATTTTCGATTCTCTCAAACCAGCCATTAAAACTCAAAAATTCTTTCACCAACAAGTCACACTTCATCCATAGAACAAAACCCAACCCTCAAAATGGCCTGAAATATCACAAACACAAACCTCCATTTCTGCTACACTAGAACTAAAACACACAAACCAAGCCATCTAAGCTCCATCTAAGCACTTCATTCACTCAAGGGGGACCAGAGGGAGCTTTTTGCACAAGGGAGGAGCTCTGAAAGTTCATATTTGCAGTTCACCAACTCAGGTAACCTCAAGAACAAAATCTTTCAGAAATTCAATTTCTTGTTATAAAATGAAAATATATCTTATGGGGATCACATCGATGCTTTTAGATTTGAAAATGATTAAGAAATGAGCATTTCACGAGCTTCTGAAAATTTGTCCATGAATATGTTTTGATTCGATTCTCTCTGATTGTGTGATATGAATGTTGTTTAATGATTGATTTGAGTTGCATTTTGCTTGGGGATCATTTCTGGGTGGTTTAGAGGTCTTGATTTTGCATAGGGAAGAAGTTGAGTGTTGGGATGATTGGAGAAGACGACCGGAGCACTGTTCCGGTCGCCTGAAGGTCATTAGGGTTTAATTAGGGTTTAGTGTCCAGATTGCATATGGACCCTTAGATTTTGATTAACTTAGGTGATTGGACGGATCAGATTAGTTCATTAGCCCTAATTTCTTTTAAATAGTTTTAATTAGGTTTAATTAAATTAATTAATCAGATTTAATCCCAGCCACCCAAAAACACACGTAATCACACCAAGTTTGAATCTGAGCCTTAGATCTTGCATACTTTCATTTTTATTTTTATTTTTCATATTTTATTTTCATTTTTCTCAACTCAAAAACATTTTTATTTTAATTTTTGCATTAAAAAGGTATTTTTAAATCATTTAAATGTTTTATTTAATTAATTAATTGATTTTAATTAATTAAAAATACATTTAGGTTTCTAAACATCACCAAAAAATTCATGAAGCATTCTTAGGCATTTAGAACAATTTAAAAACTCACCATACAAATTTCTTTTTAGGTTTGATCATGTTTTCACAATTATCTTTGAATTAGGGTTCATAAATTTCACATTTTTTAACCCTAACTTGAAAAAATCATTTTTGATCAACCATGATGAGTTTGAACTTGGTTCTTTTTGCATTCTTTCACACATTTCATCTAGTATCTAGGTTATTTATCTCATAATTTTGAATTGCATTTTCAAATTGTTTAGCATTTTTCCTTTAGAATCACCTAAAAACCCTAGTTAACTTAGGAAATTCATAACTTTCTCTAGGTTTAGCTTCTGACCTCCACCCATGGGGAGTGATCTTGTATATGTTTATGGTTTGTTTGAGTTCAATGTCAAATTTTTTTTCATGATGTATGCTTCTGTTTTGGCCATTCGCATCTCATACTTTCATAAAACCCTAATTTCTCATGTTCATTTGCATTTATCTTTGCATATCTCAATCATATGATCTTGCCATGACATTACATTCATTTATATCTCATCTTAGACATCTTAGGACATGTAAGAGCATTGCTTGATCATTTCTTCATTCATTTGGTATGCTTTGCATTCATTACATTCCATGTTCATCCATGTGTTTTCAAGCTTCTAACATGCTTCCTTTGCATCCCATCCTTTGTATGATCATTCATATGAATCATGTATGACTTTGCATCTTATAATAATACACTTACATAATGTTTACACTTCTGGTTTTGGTCATTGCACTTCCATTTGCTTTATTTCTTCTTTTTTTTTTGCTTTGCATCTTATGCATCTCACACTAACATTTCAGGGGCTTATGGTAAGTTGTTTGGGATGTGGATTTGCCTTCACATCCCACCTCTTATCATCTCTTCATATGCATTTTTTGCTTGTATTTGAAGTGAACTTGCTTCACTAGTGCTATCTCATTCTTACTTTTTTTCTTTTAGGGTACTTATCTTCTCCAGGAAGTAAGTAACCTATTCTTCTTTCTCCTTCTCTTTTCATCTGCTTCTTTTCCTTGGTGGCCTTCTGAAGATCCTTCTCTTTAAGCCTCACAAACCATAGGAACATCCAAGCATTATAATTTTAGGGTTTCAAATAATCTCCCCTAGTCCTTTTACCTTTGAGTCTCCTTGAGTCTCTCTTCTCATCTCATAATCAGAGGCTAAACACTTAAAGCATTAGGACTTTGAATAGGGTTATGTATGTATCCTTATCTTAGGATGGAGTTTATAACTTTAATCCTTAGTGTTAGAGCCTTAACTTGTTTACACCTCTTAATTAAAACACTTAATAATGATTAAGACTTAAGCTTGTAACTTGGGCCTTATATTAGGGTTACATCACTTCCTTATGGTTAAGAGGGACTAACCCTAGTGTTCAATGGACAAGTCCCCCTCAAGTTAGTCTTACAAACTTAAAACTCACTTCTTAATCTCACCCTTTAATTAAAATCCACTTAATAAAGGCTTGTTATATAATGAATTTAATCCCTAACCATGGATTAAGTTGAGGAGTCTTCCTAAGCTTAAGTGTTCTCATCTATCATCCTTCTCTTAGGATGGTGTAATGAGTTCACTAATCCCTGATTAGAGATTAAACTAATTACTTAACACTAAACAAAATCCCAAAAACACTTGATAATTACAAGTAGGTTAATGATCTTAATCCTGTATCATTAGGGTAATTAAGTTGGGATATTCATCTCACACTTAAGTAGATTCATTATCCCTAGTAAGGGGTGATATAATGAGTTTATGACCCTTGATTAAGGCTTAAGCTCAGTATCCTACGCAAAATACCAAAAACAATAAAAAACTGAAAACACAAAAACAAACAATAATCGTCTCCTCCGGGATTCTTTTCTCATCACTCTCACTCTGAAAACGAGAACTCGCTTCTTCCGTCTAATGCAAGACAGTTAGCACTCGAGCCAGACGAGTCACACACTTAAGCATAGACAAGTAAGAAGTTAACAACAAAATCATCCAGTATCTTTGAGTCGAACTACGGTGTTCTGACTTCCTCATTGCATGATAGGATACGTAGGCATAACTTAACAGTTATCAAACAAAAGTCTCTTTGTCATCCCCCTCTTTCAGCTTTCTTTTCTAAGCCTCAGTCTTGAGCATTTCATCCTTTTCTTTTTTCATTGACACTTTGTACATCTTTTTCCCCTTGCTTTTTATGCACAGCCAACACAAACACTCCCTCTTTTTAAACACAATCAAGTAAGTGTAGATCCCGTCGAGTACGACGAACGATCTGGGTACTAATACCTTCCCAGGTCGTAACCAACCCCCTTTCTCAGTCTCTCTGGTTCGCAACCGTCTTATCCATACCCTTCCGGGTTTATGCAGCATTACCTTTCCTTCGGGATAAAAATGCCTATTCGCCGAGAGTCCGGGGAGAGACACAGTGCATATCAACTCTTCTGACCTATCTTAATTGTTTATACAATGCCTCAGGATCATAAAAGAGATCACACAAGAGCTTATAACCATCCCATGCTCAGTTTGCACAAAAATCCTTCAAAACTTCCTCTCTTCGATTCTCCTAATCCAGCCAACAAACTTCACAAATTCCTTCACCAATCAACCACATATCACTTATAGAACAAGAATCAACCACTTAAATGGCCTGAAACATCACATATCAAAACCTCCATTTCTGCTATATCAGAACTGGACATCCCAAACCAAACATTTTCAAAGCATTCCCGCATTCCATTAGCCTCAGGAGGTTCAAAGGAAGCCATTTGCACAAGAGGGAGGCTTTGAAAGCTCATATTTGCAGGTCACCAGCTCAGGTATACTCAAGAACTTTTTGTCTCAAAGCTTCAATTTCTTGTCATAGAATTAAAATACATGCTCTAGGGATCACATAGATGTCTTTAGAATTGAAAATGATGAAGAAATGAGTATGTTATATGTTTCTGAAATTTTGCCAGTGTTTTTAATTTGCTTCGATCCAACTTGTTCATGTGTTATAAATCATGTTTGATGGTTGATTTGAGTTCCTTGGAGTATGAGGATTGATTCTGGATTGGTTAGAGGGTTTGCAGTGGCCTAGGGAAGAAGTTGGTGTTTGGTCTCGCCGAAGAAGATGACCGGAGCACTATTTCGGTCATCTGAAAGTGATTAGGGTTAAGTGTGATTAGGGTTTCCAGATTGAATGTAGACCATTGGATCATGTTTAGATTAAGAAATGGACGCTCCAGATGCACCATTAGCCCTAATTTAGATTAATTAAAATAAATTATAATTAATTTCCTCAGAATTAATGTGGACCATTAGATCACGCGCGTTTAGTGAGTTTGAATATGGACCCTAGGATTTGCATACCCCCAGTCTTGCTGACCTGCGCCCATGACCCTTGATCATTCTTCCTTGCAATCTGAGTCATCCATTCTGATTACTTTTCATTTTATTTTCATTTTATTCATTTTGTTTTCTTTTATTTAATAAAAATAGTAAAACACTTTTAAAAATTCTGATTTTTTGCACTTTCACTCTAATTGATTTTAAAAACCCAAAAACTTTTTATTTTCATTTTTTTCATTAAAAATTTATTTTTAAATCATTTAATTGTATTATTTAATTTATTTATTTATTTTAATTAATTAAAAATACTTTTAGGTATTTAAAAATAACCAAAAAAAAATCATGAAGCATCCTTGAACATTATAATCAATGTAGAAACTCATTTCACTCATTTATCTTAGGTTTTGATTCTATTTTGAGAATTAAACTTGAATTAGGGTTTTCAAAATCCCCTTTTTCACAACCTAATTTCTAAAATTCACTTCTGATCAATAAAAATGAGTTTGTACTTGGTTCTTTTTGCATTCTTTTACATGTTGCATCTAGTATCTAGGACATTTAAATCATATTTTTGCATTGCATTTTCAATTTGATATGCATTTTGCTTTGAGAGGTACCCAAAACCCTAGCCTAACTTAGAAAAACCATAACTTGACTTTGGTATAGCTTCTGACCTCCATCTTTGGGGGAGTGTTCTTGTGTGTGTTTAGGGTTTGTTTGGTTGCAATTTGAATTTTGTATCATGTGTTTTGCTTATATTTTGATCATGGACATCTCATGCATTCTAAAAACCCTAATTTGCCATGTATACTTGCATTCATCTTTGCATATCCTCATCATATGAACTTGTCATGACATCTCATGCATTTGTATGTCATCTTAGACACCTTAGGTCATGTGAGAACATTGGTTGATCATTGTTACATTCATTTGGTATGCTTTGCATGCATTACATCTTATGTATGTTCATGTATTTTCAAGCTTCTAACATGTTTGTTTTTGCATCCAACACTTGTATGATCATACATATGCATTGTACACGACTTTGCATCTTTTCATGACACATTTTCATCATTTGTTCTCTTCTGGTTTGGATCATTGCACCTTCATTTGTTTCATTTCATCTTATTTCATACCTTATGCATTCATACTAACCCTTTCAGGTGCTTAAGGTAAGTTGATCAGGATGTGGATGTGTATCCACATCCAACCTCTTCTTATCCTTTCATATGCATCTTTACCTGTCTTTGAAGTGAATTTGATTCACTTGTGTTCTCTTTTGCTCTTATCCCACTCTTAGGTTACTTAGCTTCTTCAAGAAGAAAGTAACCTATTCTTCTATCTCCTTCCTTTTTCATCTGCTTCTCCTTCCTTGGTGGCCAATCTGAATACTTTCTTTATGCCTCACAAACCATAGGAACTACCAAGCATGATAACTTTAGGGTTGTGAATAGTCCCCCTTAGTTTTTTTACCTTTTGAGTCTCCTTGAGTCTCTGCTTCTCATCTCAATAACAAAGGCTAAACAGTTAAAGTTTTGGGGCTCTGTATTAGGGTTATGCATGTATCCTTATCTTAGGATGGAGTGTATAATTGTAATACTTAGTGTTAAACCTTTAAGTTGTTTTCACCTTCTAATCAAAACACCTAATAATTATCAAGACTTGAGCTTGTAACTTGGGCCTTATATTAGGGTTACATCTCTGTCTCTGGGTCAGAGGGACTAACCCTAGTGTTTAATGGACAAGTCCCCCTCAGGTTTAGTCTTACAAACATAAAATTCACTTCCTAATCTAACCTCTAATCAAAATCCACTTTAATAAAGGTTTGTTATATAATGATTTTAATCCCTGACCATGGATTAAGTTAAGGTATCTTCCTCGGCTTAAGTGTCCTCATCTATCATCCTTCTCTTAGGATGGTGTAATGAGTTCGTTAATCCCTGATTAGAGATTAAACTCATTACTTAACACACAAAAAATCCAAAAAACACTTGATAATTACAAGTAGGTGAATGATCTTAATCCTGTAGCATTAGGGTAATTAAGTTGGGATATTCATCTCACACTTAAGTAGACTCATTATCCCTAGTCAGGGGTGATATAATGATTTTACGACCCTTGATTAAGGCTTAAGCTCATTATCCTATGCAAAACACCAAAAACAATATAAAACTGAAAACACAAAAACAAACAATAAACGTCTCCTCCTTGATTCTTTTCTCATCACACTCACTCTGAAAACGAGAACACACTTCTTCCTTCTAATGCAAGATAGTCAGTACTTGAGCCAGACGAGTCATACACTTGAGCATAGACAAGCAAGCAGTTCACACCAAAACACCAAGTCTCTTTGAGTCGAACTACAGTGTTCTGACTTCCTCATTGCACGAGAGGATACGTAGGCATGACTTAACGGTTATCGAACAAAAGTCCCCAGGTCTCCCCCATCTTCTCTTTCTAGCTTTCTTTTCTTAGCCTCAGGTTGAACTCCTGTTCTTTTTGCACTGTCACTTTGTACATCCATCTCTTTTATATACAGTTAGCACGTACATTTCCCCCTTTTTTAAACATAATCAAGTAAGCGTGGATCCCGTCGAGTACGACAGACGATCTGGGTGCTAATACCTTCCCAGGCCGTAACCGACCCCCTTACCCAGTCTCTTTGGTTCGCAACCGTCTTATCCACTTCTTTCTAGGTTTATGCAAAATTACCTTTCCTTCGGGATAAAAATGCCTAGCTGGCGACTCTATTCAACCTTCAATATCCGACCGTTCTCGCCGACAGTTCGCGTTTGCACCAGGACGAAAGTCCGGGGAGCGACAAAAGTCTTTACCTAATTTCTCTTCACAATTATTTTTTAAACCCTTTTATTCAAGTTATTTTTCAATACAATTTTTCTTATTTTAATTATGTTCTTCAATCTCACCTTGACTGAGTAGTCCTCTAAGGATGAGGGATCATGGGATCCACTCATAAATTATTCGTATGGTTAAATAAAAACCAAAGCAATGGTTCTTTATGCATTCTTGTTTTAAAGTTTGAGGATTACTAACAAGTCAAACAACATGAGTTGAGGCTTGGGTCTTAGTTATTGGTGGCGCAAGCAAGAGCAGGTCATCGATATCGGAAAGCAAGCTTTAGACGGGAAAACCTAGTGAAGGTAAGTTAGGGGTTTGACAAATGGGAGATGCGAACCAACACGGTCTGGCTTGAGGAGATTGTAGCAGCGGTAATAACATAAAGGTATGGTAAATTCGCATGAATATGCTAAAATGTGATAGGTATAGCTGACAAACTATTTTCCATATCATGACAACGGATTGCGAGAGCCGACGTTATCAATCAAATCTACCTCCTATTAGGCGTGTAAAAGACCATTGTGGCACTTCGAACCAAATCATACAGAGACGTTAGAGTGGTGATCATGATCCTAAATCATGTTTTTATCTTATTATTTTCTTAATATTTTTATATTCTTACTTTTATTTTAATCATATTCAACAAACAACCTTTAAATTGCTCTAGCTTTACAACGATCAAATAGAATTCGGTACTTAACCATTGGTCTCTGTGGATCGGTATCTTTATTATTACTTCGATATAGTCGTGCACTTGCAGTTATGTCATCCAACAACTCTATTTTGTTTGGCTATATAAGGAAATGTTCACGTGTTGTTGAATGTTGCGTAACACCACAACTCAAACATTGGTAAAAATAATTGAGTAATCAATTATGCAAGTAAAAACACAGAAGCCCACAACACTCAAATGAAGATGCAGCTGAAAGCTGATTTTGGTTGATGTACAATTGGTTATGCAACCTGCTTATGTAGAAGTTATTGATTCACAGACGAGCTTAATTACATATGCTGCAAGAAGCTTTGAGGCTGCATATATATATATATATATATATATATATATATATATATATATATATATATATATATATATATATAAGAAGATGATCATGGAAACTCAATTACAAATCCACAATTGAATGTTGTGTTCTAAAGTGATAATTGGATTGAGAAAACAAAGGTTGTTGTCCAGAATGTTTCTCTTATGTGAATTAAGATGAAGAAGTCCTAATATTCGTTGCATCAAGATCAATCAAGCTTTTAGAAGCTTATGAAGAAGAAGACTTCCAACATTTCAAGAAGCTTGGGATATTGCTCGTGAAGAAGCTACTTGAAGATGAAGAAGACTTCACACTATATGCGCTTCAATAAAATGTAATATTTTAGTGTGTTAGGATGATCTTCTGATCAATACTTAAGGTGTTTACACATGCTTATGTAAGAAGCAACATTTGTAAATGTTACCCTTATCCCTAATGGACCGAGTGAAGGTCAGAACTTTAGAAGGCTCATAACTTAGAATCTTGGCGCTTTCTCAGGATTTGAGGTCTTGGTGATTGTGTCATACCCTAAATTTTTACCATAAGATATGTACATCATCAGAAGAAATCCACTAGACAAAGGATTGTGCCAGACTGATTTGAATAGTATCCCCGCAATGAATCATGATTCTTGAATCCCTTAGAGGATTCAGGCAAAGTATCAATCATTAATACATAAGATTTCCAACCTTTCAATCATTATCAAAAGATTAAGGAATCTCAAATGATGGAAAGTCTTTCAAATAGTGTACAAAAGTTTCAGTGATTTGGGCCTCGAGCCATCATAATCACCAATTAGGGTTTCAGTCATCTGAGCCCTCAAGATTAAATTTTTCATGGAAAAAAAGGATCCAAGGCATAAAAATATCATCAATAATGTTGACATGACCATGTCAAGCCATTTATAAGTATAAAAGGTGCAGAGATCACATACTGCAAGATTAGGGTTTCACAGTGCTCATATTAGGGTTTCTGACTAATCGGGGAACTAAAAGTCAAGATTTTCATATGGAAAAGAGCCTATACTATAGGGAATGGTTTAAATATCTCATATACATCTTATAAGTCCATTAATAAGGACAAAATACCTCAGAAGATGTACAGTTGAAAAATCAGAAATCCAGGGGTATCTAGTGTAATTTCCATATGAACCAAAAAGTCAAAGTTTGGCTTTTTCACCCAATTTGATCCTCGTGACCTATATTTCAAGAATATTTGATCACAAAAAGTTAGAATTTGAAGATAACTTGTAAAAGGGGCAACCTTTGAAACTTAGAAGTCTTCTAAGTTATGGAAAAAAATGTTCAAGTATCCTACTTCCAAGCATCATAACTTCAGATCCAAGCATCAGATTTTGGTGAACCAAATATCAAATGAAATATATTGCAACAATATACAAATGATTCAACTAGGAGAAACTCCAATTCCTCATGGATTTCAAGTTGAAGATGGATCAAAATCTAGAAAAAAACTGATTTTTCAACACTTCGAAGAATCTGCCTAAGTGTAAAATCAGCAAAACATAAAAAATTTGGAGGATTTTTCACCAAATTCTAAGCTGATTCAGATCCCTTTCTAAACACCAATGTTGTTGCAAATTTTTCCAACAATTCAAAGGACCAATTGGCATGAAAAGATCTTGATTATACATGAAGAAATCATGGTCAAAGTGAGCATCAAAAGCTGTTTGGAAAAAACAGATTTTCCAGAACTTTGTGAAATCTGATTATTTGAAGCAAAGTACATTGTGAAGTGGATTTAAGCATCTTAAAAATTATTACAAACCTGAGCCAACCTGCAAATTCATGATTGCACCATGGAATTCACCAAAATGACATTCATGAATTTCAACATTATGCATTTTGATCCAAGGGCCACAAAGCTTCCTAAAGGCATATTCTTGGATCTATTATTCAACAAGAAATAGGTGGACACAATCCAAGCATCAAACTTATGAGGAATGTGAATTTTGTTGTTGCATAGCTGAGCTATTTCACAATTTCATCATTTCAAATGTAAGAGATATTTTTCATAAACCATGACTCACCATTGTGATATTTTCACTTCAAATCTTGGAGGCCAAGGTTGCCCAACATATTTGCCTATAAATTGAGACTCCATTTCATCATAAAAATTACACAAAAGCCTCTGATCACGTAGCTTTCTCTTCTTTGCTCCTTAAGACTCAAAACTTAATATATTGAGCAATCACCATCGGGTTTTGAGTTTGAGCTAGAACAAGACCAACCCAATTGTTTCAACACATCACATATGATGTATATGAGGTATTCAAACACTTAGATCACATCTGAAACACCTACAACCCAGAATCACACTTCAAATTCTCAAAAACACCTTGTTTCTGCAACTTGAAGGCCATAACTTGATCCATCAATTTGCAATCAAGTCCAAGTGTTCAAACACACTCCATATGGTGTAGGGAAGTTGTCCAGATCATCACAATATCTCTTTAACACCTCCTACTCAAAATCACATCTCCAGCTGCAACTTCAAGTTCAAGTAAGCCTAAAACTTGGCTAAATCATAATCCATGCATATTTCCTCGCACTATCTTTTTTCCATATGTGAGTAATCATATTATAAGAGACTCCCCTCAATCAATTTCATAAAACAATCATCATGTAGAATTTTATGAGGCTCAGGCCAAATTAGGGTTCTTCAGTGTTCATCATTTATTTCTCACTCCACACACAAAATAAATGAAATTAATTATCACCATCGTGTTTGTGGGTTAAAATCTAACAAATTAGAGATTTGTTTCATTACATTTGGATGCATATTTCATGAGATAGCATAAATTTTGCAAAACTGGGCAAGAACATTCTTCACGCGTGTTCTTCAGGGTGTTTTTGGCGCCCTTTTTTCAAATGTTCAAATATTTAAATTTTTGTGATTTTTGTTAATTGATTCAAAAATTAATTTCTCTCTGATTATTTTGAGTTTTCAAATGATTCTTTTTTCATTAACTCTAAAAAATGTTTAAATATTTTATTCCATGAAAAAAATTTCCAAGAAAATATATTTTTAGTATATTTATTATTTTCTTAAAGAATTAATTTTATTTGTTTCTAAACATTTTTAAATTCAATTCTTTCACTTGATTTTTCAAACATAGATTATATTCAAGTTATCTCATCGATAAAACATGATTTTTCAAACATTGATCCAAGGTTTTAACTTGTTTTTTCATTATTGTTTGAAATTTATCAAGTATTTTAATATTTTAAATCAAATAAATATTCAAAATACTTCAAAATTAGGGTTATGACTTTTACACCCTCAATTTGACTTTTGTCACACTCATGGGCCTCTATTAGAGTGTAAGACTCATCCCTTTTGAAAAATGAACCATTAAGGTTCATCTGATCCATTTTAAAAAACTCGGCGTGATCGTCTTTTTCACCGCATTAAGTTATCATCTGTGAATCTTTCTATGTGAATGTCTTTACACATAACCATTTATTTTCTAAAATTAATTTTCAAAATGTGTCATGAGGAATCCTTTGTGTTTAGGACTCATTCTTTCTATTTTAAACTTTCTCTGGTATGTTTTAAAACTCCGTCAGGCTTCCGTATAAGTACTGAACCCACCAACTGTTTTCTTAAACAATTTTCAATCTCTTATACAAAGATTATGAGCATTTGTTTTCAAATATCATCTCCTTTTCTTTTTTCATCTTTATGACTAAAGATCTAATACACCAACAACTAGACTGAGCTTCACTCCGGTGAACTGCTTTCTAGGCTGTAGGCAACTTTTCAACATTAAAGTCCTACTTTGTGTATGAAATCATTAGATAATTAATCAACAAAACAAATTCCATAGGCATCCTTGTGTTTAAGCCCTATTACTGGCTTCTGAGCCATCTTTTCTCCTTCTAACTTCTCGTTGTTTTCTTAAACTGATGTGTTTGCTTATAATAGAATTGTTTGTCAAAATTATCTTTTTTTCACCTCATACTAAAGCAAAGATAATAAAATACTTCTGAATGACAAAGAGAATACAATGTAAAAAAACATATGTAATCTTTCTCCCTCGGGATTTTGGGCCTCTGGTTCCCAATGTAACACCCAACTTCATTCTTAATAAAACAACTTAAGAATACTCAAACCATAGCAAAAACATATTAAAAGCTGTTAAACCCATTCACTGACACTTTTATTTGTCTACATGTATTTCATATGTATATATTTGCATCTTTCTAGAATCTCTAAGTAGTTAGGTTATCTTCATCCAACAGATACACCTTTTCAAAACACTTAAGATTTTTTATTTTCTTTACAACTTACTAGGGGTTTACAAAGATAAGAAGTTTCCCCGATGAAGTGCTTCTTTGTAAACCATCCCCAACCTCCTCTTAGGCTTTATCCAAGGACCGATGGCCCTCATACATGTAACCTAGCCTCCTCTTGGGCTTAAACACAAGGACCATATCAGGCTTCCTAAAAGCATAGGAACAAACCTTAGAATCAAAACAATACTGTAGTCTCCCTCTCCCCGATGGATGACCAAGCTAGCCTCCTTTTAGGCTTTGTAGAATTGAATCTCCCCCAGACAAAGGAATGTCTAATGACCTTCAAAACATCTATCAAACCAACAGACAAAAACACTCTTATTACAGAGTTAGTCTTCAACAATTATTCAGCCTCCCATCTTAGGTTTCATATAAGATACAAATAATCAAGAGTCGGTCTCTCACAAATAAGCTTCACACATGGGCTTCCAAATTAGGACACAAATAAAACTTTCCCAACAAAGTTAGTTTTAATCCTTTAGCTTCAACCTTTCACTTCAATCAAGACACAAATAAATAAAATCTCCCCTCTTTAGAGATGACAAATTCTCTTTACTGAGCACCTTTTAGCTTCAACCTTGGGCTTCAATCAAGGCACAAACAGTCAAACACTATACAATCACTCAAAATCAGTCATAGTCTTGGACTTTAACTAAGGTAATTCTTTACAGTCACAGTCTTGGACTTTAACTAAGCTAACTTTATTACAGTCATAGTCTTGGACTTAAACTAGGCTAACTTCATTACAGTCATAGTCTTGGACTTAAACTAAGCTAACTTTATTACAGTAATAATCTTGGACTATAACTAAGCTAACTTCATTATAATCATAGTTTTGGACTTTAATTAAGCTAACTCTTTCATTACAGTTACAGTCTTAGACTTTAACTAAGCTAACTTCCCAACAGTCATAGTCTTGGACTTTAACTAAGCTAATTTTCCACAATACAATCATAGTCTTGGACTCTAACTAACCTAAACATTCAGCCTTTCTTGAGCAATGAAAATCAAGATAACCCATTCAACTTATGCCTTGAGCTATTCAATTCAAGCAAGCAAGCAACCAGTTACAAATAACTGTTTTTAGCTTCAATCCTAGGCTTTAATCAGGAAACAAACTGACTTTTCATCTTCAATCTTGGGCTTTGATCAAGACACAAAAATACAAACTTTTCAGCTTCAATCTTGGGATTTAATCAAGGCACAAATCAAACATTTGAGCATCAATATCCTGTGCTTTAACTAGGATATAAATCAACCCTTTCCTCCTAGCTCTAGCCTTTTAGGAGGAACTACGATGCTCTGATCCGCCGATTCTCTTTTTAAGGGTACGTAGGCAAAAGGTCGTAAGATCTTTGCGAGCACACCAAACAAAAAACAACAATTATGTTTCTAATCCTAAGAAAAACATCAGAAAAATTAAGATGATACAGAAACACAAAACCTATCAATCAACACTCATCTCATACCCAGACCCATATCAAAGAAACCACCATCAATATCAAAAAGAACAAATTTTACGCTAAACCAAAGGTTAAATAAGCTAAAGAAGAACTAAAAACCACGTGGGCATCTCTTAAATAACATTATGCAAAGCGAGGTGAGTTTAAGATATCTTTTCCCTTCCATAACCAACTTCACCAGGAAAAAATAAGAAATCGGAAAGTAGCAAAAATGCGATAGTAAAGACCACAAAAATCGAGCTACAGATTGCTCAGGGGTTAGTGTTTTGGTGCTGCTCTAGACTATGTGTCCTGGTGCTTCAATTTGTATCAGTTGGTAACACAATGTTGTAAGTTGCTTTAGTTGGTTGTGCAGTCAGTCACAACAAGTAGTTGTGCAAGGAAGTCTCATGTGTATGCATAATCAGTCATGGTAGGTAGCCGTACAAAGAAGTCGCATCACCTAGTAACGCAATGTTGTAAGTTGTGCCTTGTAATCAGTTTGGTTATAGTGGATTAAGTCCTTTTCTAAGGTAAATCACCTTGATCGGTGGACTGGATTAGCGCTGGAATTTCTCAAGTGAACCAGGATATATCGTGTGTCTCTTTACCTTGTTTATACTTTATTTATTTATTTATGCTTCTACTGCAATCAACGATAAAAGTTAAAGTGAATATTCGAAAAGATAATAAGAGTGAAAACACAAATTCAAACCCTACTTTCTTGTGGTTTTCTCACACCTTTAAAAAGGAACAAGAGCAATACAACTACTGGAATAATCATGCACAATACCGCGCACCATCGTGTGTGTAATAGGAGTGTAACAGCTGCATCGCGCGCAATGCATCTTATAACGTGTGCGCGATGCATATTATAACGTGTGTGATGGTACCTTTTTGGGCCTTTTTCTAACTCGTTCTCACTTCTTTAAAAATGTGGGTTTTGGCATCTTTTCAAGGGTTCTGCAATTTTGACTAAAAGTAATGGTAAAGAGCACCATGAGTGTGATTTTGAGAGCATTAGAGGCCAGATCTTCAAGGAATTTTCATATGTAATCTTCATTTTATTTCTTGGTATTTGTTTGTATCGTTATGAGTAGCTAAACCTCTATATGTTAGGTTTTGTATGATGAACTTATTTTGAACTTGTTAAGACATATGTTTAATTTGTCAATGCATGAATAATTCAAGTTACATTTTTATTTAATTTCCTCTTATGCTTAATGTTTTTTATGTGAGATACCTTTTTAATCGTATTATGGATGCATAGGGAATACTGGCCATTAGTCTATACGTTGGAACTAGGGAGATTATTATACTTACTTTCGTTGAATTGGAATATGAGACCTATAGTAGTGGCATTTGAGTTAACATACTATTACATCGCCTAATTTCACTTACGTTGGTTGAATATGGATATGAGAACTACAATAGAAATTAGTAAGCTGTACACCAATGGATTGGGTATAGTGTTTTTGTTAATTCACCGTGGAAATATAACGACTTTCTCATTCATGTAATGCATTAACCATCAATAGGTAATAAATAAGGAAGTATATATAAAACCTGATTGCTTTTGCATTATTTTAGAACCACTTTTATTTTTCGCATTAAAACACCCCCAATTATTACTTTATAAACTTGCACAAATATTGTTTTATTAAATACCAGTCCCTATGTACTTGATATATATTTACTAATGCGACACTATTTGTACACTTTTCGAGAAGTCATCAAGTTTTTGGCACCGTTATCGAGGACTGCTGATAATTTTAACAAGGCAACGCTTGTGCAACATTTTGCTTATTTAGTTTTTATTTTCTCATAATTGTTTAATTATAAAAAGTTGGCAAAAATCCTATAATTTTCTTGTTCATATCAAAGAGGGATTTATGCAATTTTAAGTTTCAAGCTTCTAAGTGACCTCTAATTCACTCAATTATGTCACAACATGTAATGCAACTTGCCAAGATCAGAATTGGCCCAAGGATTGAAGCATTTCATGACTTGATTCACAAGAAACATCAAAGCTGGAAAATTGCATAAACATTGGCATCTCTTCATCCAAGCCTTCCAGCTGCATTCTAATGATCTAATGGCTCTCCATGAACCATGCTGAGGAGATCTGTGCTTAGAAATCCTTGTTGCACAAGCCCATACCTCAAGTACACATAATCTTGACTTTTTGCATTTCCTCCCATACCAATCAAATTGATCCACCACCCACTCTCTGACCAATCACAATGACTTATGTGAACCCTAAGGACTCCATTCCATAAGACATTCAAGCCTGAAACATTGGAGAGCTAAGAATTCACAAAATTGGTAAAAACCTTCCCTTCTTCGAAACTTAAAACACAACCATCAAACTTCAAAACAAACTTCACCAATCATCTTCAAATCACTCATAGAACACAAAGCAACCCTCAAAATGGCATGAAACCTCCCAAATCAAAAATACGATTTCTGCAAAACCAGAACCAAACACTTCAAAATAGCCATCACAAACTTGTTCTAAGCATTGCAACATCATCAGGGAGCTCATTGGGGTTGATTTGCATCAAAGGAAATGTCAGAAAGCTCCAAACTGAAAAGCTTCAACTCAGGTATACCTCAAGAACAAATTTTCTAGGAACACTCTTTTAAGTTTTAAAATGATTTTATATGTTCTCTAGATCACACTGATATGTTTAGTTTTGAAAATGATTGAGAAATGAGCATGTATGGCTATTCTAGAAGTTTGCCCGAAAATCTTGTTTGATTCGATTCTTGCTTTTGATGAAATATAAATGTTATATGATGATGGATTCTTGTTTAGGGAGGGTAGAAGATCATTTATGGAGCTTTAGAGGTTCTAATTTGACCTAGGGAAGAAGTTGAGATTTTGAGTGGCCGGAGAAGATGACCGGAGCTAGCTCCGGTCACCTAAAAATCATTAGAACCCTAATTAGGGTTAGTTGCCCAGATTGAATTCCCACCCTTGGATCTTGTTTTAATTAGCGTGTGGACGGCCCAGATGAAGTCATTAACCCTAATCTTTAATTATTTAATTTAATTAGGATTATTTGAATTAATTAAATCAGAATCAATACTGACCCTTGGATAGCGCATGCAGTCAACATCCCCCTAGGTTTGAATCTCAACCACTGGATCAGATTACTTTCATTTTAATTCATTTTATTTCATTTTTCTTTTTATTTCTTTTGTTTAATTTATAAAAAATATCAAAACACTTTCAAAAAAATATGATTTCTTGCATTTCTGTTTTAAATATTTTTCTCAACCTGAAAATAATTTTTATTTTATTTTTTGCATTAAAAAAAGTATTTTTAAAATATTTAAATGTTATTTTTAATTAATTAATGGATTTTAATTAATTAAAAATACATTTAGGTTTCTAAAAATCACCAAAAATAATCATGAACCATTCCAATACATTTAGAAACATGTTTAAACTCTTTATACAAATTTCTTTTTAGGTTTGATCATAATTTCACAATTTTCTTTGAATTAGGGTTCTTAAAAATCACATTTTTTAACCCTAACTTAAAAAAATCTTTTCTGCCTAACCAAGAAGAGTTTGAACTTGATTCTTTTTGCATTGTTTCACATATTGCATTTAGTTTCTAAGTTATTTTTATCATGGATTTATCTTGCATTTTCAAATTAATTCGCATTTTCCCTTTTGAATCACCCAAAAACCCTAGCAAACTTAGGAAAATCATAACTTTTAATAGGATTAGCTTCTGACTTTCTCCTTTGGGGTGTGATCTCATATGGGTTTAGTGTTTGATTGAGCTTGGTTTCAATTTTTTATCATGTTGTATGCTTCTGTTTTGTCCATTTGCATTTCATATGTTCATAAAACCCTAATTTCTCATGTTCATTTGCATTCACCTTGCATACTCGTCATCACATGAACTTGCCATGACACTTCAAGCATTCATATGTCATCTTAGACATCTTAGGACATATTAGAACATTGCTTGATCATTTATTCATTCATTTTATTTTCTTTGCATTCATTTCATTTCATAAACATCCATGTGTTTTCAAGCTTCCAAGCATGCTTTCATGACATCCCATCTTTGTATGATCATTCATATTCATATTGTATGACTTTGCATCATCTCATATGCCATTTGCATTGCATAATCACTTTTGACTTTGGCCTTTGCATCTCATTTCCATTCTTTCCTTTATGCTTTATGTCGTTTGCCTTCATACTAACTTTTCAGGATCCTTTGGTAAGTTATTGTGGGAGGTGGATTTGCCTTCACTTCCCACTTCTTCTTATCTCATTCATATGCATTTTACATGTCTTTGAAGTGAATATAATTCACTTATGTTCCATCTTTCTCACTTTCTTCCTTTAAGTTACTTATCTTCTTAAGAAGTAAGTAACGTATTCTTCTGCTTCCTTCTCTTTTCATCTGCTCCTTCCATGGTGGCCTTCTTGAAGATTCTTTCTCTTAAGCCTAACAAACAATAGGATGTCCAAGCATGATAAATTTTAGGGTTTTGTATAGTTCCCCTTAGTCTTTTACCTTTGATTCTCCTTGAGTCTCTCTTCTCATCTAAATAATCAGAGACTAAACTCTTAAAGTTTTAGGACTTGGGAATTAGGGTTATGTCTACATCCTTCTCTTAGGATGGAGTGTATAACTTTAATGCTAAGTGTTAAACCTTTAACTTGTTTAAACCTCTTAATAAAAACACACTAATAACCACCAAGACTTTATCTTGTAACTTGGGCTTTACATTAGAGTTCTAACTCTTCCTTATGGTTAAGAGGGACTAACCCTAGTGTTTAATGGACAAGTCCACCTCAAGTTGTCTTACAAACTTAAAATTCACTTCTTAATCTCATCCTTTAATTAAAATCCATTTAATAAAGGCTTGTCATATAATGAATTTAATCCCTAACCATGGATTAAGTTGAGGTGTCTTCCTCAGCTTAAGTGTGCTCATCTATTATCCTTCTATTAGGATGGTGTAATTGTAAACACCCCAAATTTGCCCTCACCCATTCACACCATGGCTTGTGATCATTCTCATATGCATAAACACAATCATATCATCTCACATCTCATTTTTGATTCACTGCATAGTTTCTAAGTCATCTGCACCTAGGGCTTGTGATCTGAGCAATCTCAAAGCTTTTTGAGCCACTCCAAAGGCTACCAATCACTTCAAAGGGATCCACATGTGTTCATCTATCATATTACATCCTCTCAAAGTCAAGATTTCATAGGAATCACAAGAACTAGGGTTTGGATGGATGCAGAGCCAGGTTGAACTGCACAGTTGACTGAAAATTAGGGTTTTGGTTTCAGAGGCCATAACCCCAAATTTTTTGGTCATTCTTGTTTCCATTGGTCTATATATGGTATAGGGAGTATGCATATCAATTTTCATGAAGAAATTCCATGGAGAAGTCATCTGATCAAGAGTTGACTTTTCAGGCAAGTCAGTGCAAAATCAGGGCATCTGAGGCCCCCAATGACCCAACCAATGGGTGATCTTCATCATTTTGAGTGTGTATGGTCTTTATTTGATCATGGAAGAAGATTGAAGTTCATAGAAATCAAGAATTTAGGGTTTTTGCAAATGTTGACTTTTTGGGCATAGTTGACTTTTCAAGAATGCATCATTTTATGTCATTTTTCAAGCCATGATTTTGGATCCAAAAATGCTCCAAATGGAAAAAATTTGGTCATGAAAGTTGTAGATCTCATATTTCCCTTTCCAAAAAATACAAGAACATGATCTAATTCATCTTGGATCAAAAGTTATGGTTTGTTAAAGTTGGCAAAAATCACTAAAATTCAAGTCATGCACCAAATGGAAATTTTGCAAAACCTTGGACCAATGCATCATGTGACCTCTAATCCATTTCAAACCATTACACAAACATTCTCTAAGTCCTAAAAATCAGAATTGGATCAAGTTTGCTCATGGTTTGGTTTGTATAACAAGACTTTATCACATGTGAACAAAAAAGCAAGCAAGTTGCAAAACTCATGATCATGCTCCCTCCTACTTGCAGCCTTGGATGCTGAGCTTTGCTAGCCTCTCACCTCACCTTGCTGCGCCAGCCCATGCCCATGTACTTGCCTAGAACCAAGCCCATGCCTCTCTTACAACCAAGTTGACATTTTGCAAAAGTAAACATCCCAATCAATAAAGGGCAGGTCACATCATCTGACCAATGAGAGAGGTTTATGTGGACAATTTGCAAGCAAAGCATAAGGGCAAGCAAGGCTGAAAAACACTTCATTCACAACATACAAAAAACACTCCCTTTTTGCAAGTTCCTTCGAATTTCTCTCCACAACCTGAAAACACAAAAACTTTCTTCATCATTCAACTCAACACACTTCATAGACAAGAAACCACCAAAGCTCAAGCCTGAAACAAGCCTAAATACTCCATAACCATCCTTCACCTCAGCCTGCACTTTCTATCGAATCTCTCTCCACAAGCCACAAACATCCAAACAAACACCACAGACCTTCTCCATTCATCCTCAGGATCACAAACAACCCCTCACCATGACCTGAAAGTGTCTATTTCACCATTGCCATTTCTGATCAAGCTTGAACAGAAGCTTTCGAAACTCATCAACCATCCAACTTAAACTCCATTTGAGCATTCAAACATCATCAAGAGGTTCTAAGGAGTAGATTGCACAAGGAGAGGAGGCCAGAAAGTTCCTAAACTGAAAGCTTCAAATCTCAGGTAGCTCGAAAATTATTTTTCCAGAAATCATTTTTCTTGTTACAAACTTGTTCTTTGTGTTGTCCTGATCATCCTGATGTTCTTAGTTTTTGAAATGGTGATGAAATGAGCATTTAATTTCTCTCTGAAACCTGCGTGCCCTAGTTTTCTTTTTCTTCGATTCAGATGATTTAGGAAGCATAAATTTGTTTTGATTGGGGGTTTTGATTCGTGAGCTTGTGGGAATCATTTCTGGGTTCTTAGAATTCATTTTAGATGCGTATGGAGTGAGTTAGGGATTTTGATTGAACGGAGAAGATGACCGGAACACTGTTCCGGTCATCTGAGTGTGTTTAACGGCGAGATTAGGGCATAAGCATTGATTAGTGAAATTTGAATCTGAGCCGTGAGATGTGGCGCGCAGTCAACTCCCGCGCGTGTGAGTTTGAATCTCCACCTTAGGATCTGATTACTTCTCATTAATTCATTAAAAATTCATTTTAATTCATTTTCTTTTCAATTAACTTGCACAATTATTTAAAAATAGCAAAAATGTCTTAAAAATTATGAAACTTTTTCATGGAAGTTTTGTTAATTTTTAAGACCCAAAAATATTTTCATTTTATTTTTTATCATTAAAAAAGTATTTTTAAATATTTAAAAGATTATTTTTAATTGATTAATGAGAATTAATTAATTAAAAATACTTTTAGGTATTTAAAAATTACAAAAAAATTCATGAAATGTTCTAAGACATTTAGAAACATTGTCCAACCTTCAAACCAAATTTCTTTTTTGATCTTGATGCATTTTAAGAATTTTTCATTGAATTAAATCATATTTTGTGCATTATTTTGATCATAAGTTCAAAAATTCATTTCTGTCAATGGGTGAAGGTTGAGACATTGATTCTTCTTGCATTGTGTTATGTTTAGCATGTAGTTCCTAGGATAAAAAGGCCATGATTTGTTCTTGCATTTTCTAATTGATTGGCATTTGTTTTGTTAAGAACCCTAAAAAACCCTAATGACTTAGAAAATTCATAACTCAAGATTGGTTGAGAGTTGAGAGCTCCCCTTTGGGCAGTGGTTTATTATAGGTCTAGGGTTTCCTTGGGTATCATTTTCCATTTTTACTTTAGGGTTTTGCTTCTGTTTTTTGGTTTGTGTTTGATGTTTGATCCATAAACCCTAATTTGGGCTTTCATTTGCATCCCTCTTGCATTTCCTTGCATAACATGACTTGTCTTTGCATTTTGTGCACTCTTGTGATTCATTTGACATCTTAAGACATGTATAAAGCATCTTTGATCATTGCATTGCATATTTGCCATGTCATTTGTCTTGTATGCTTCATAACTTTTCATGCTTGTTCATGCCCCTTAGCTTGCATCATTTGCATTCATAATCTTGTATGAACATCTCCATGCCTTGTCTCATGTTTGCAGCACCTCATAGCATCATTTCCATCATCAACATGCTTCTGGTTTGGTCTAGCATCATGTCATTTCATGTCATTTGGCATTGCATTGCATTTCCTTCTAACATTTCAGGTGGTAAGTAAACTTGAGAAGTGAATTTGCCTTCACTTCTCATAACTTTTCTTTTCATCTACCTTGCATCCATTGCTGCATTTATATATGTGTTTGAGTTTGAGCTTGCTCATTCTTTCTCCTCCCCTTTTTCTTTCTTCAAGTGACTTGACTTCTTGAATGAAGCAAGTCACTTTGCTTCTCTTGATCCTGTTCATCTGCTTCCTGGTGGTTCCTCTGAAGATTGTTCTTGCAAACCTCACAAACCTTAGGACCAACCAAGCATGACAATGAATTAGGGTTTTGATTAGTTCCCCCATAGTTTTACCTTTGTGTCTCTCTTTGAGTCTTCTCTTCTCATCTCATAATCAGGGACTAAACCCTAAAGGCTTTAAGACTTTGTGATTAAGCTTATGCCTGCATCCTTCTCTTAGGATGGAGTGTATAACTTTAATCCTAAGTATTAAACCCTTAAGGTGTTTTAATCTCTTAATCAACTCATTTAAAAAATATCAAGACATTACACTTGTAACTTGGGCCTTGCATTAGGGTCCTAATTCTTCCTTAAGTGGTTAAGAAGGACTGACCCTAGTGTTAATGGACAAGTCCCCCTCAAGTTGTCTTACAAACCATAAAAAAACACTTCATCATCATACCATTAAATAAAATCCACTTAATCAAAGGCTTGTTTTGTCATGGGTTTAATCCCTAATCATGGATTAAGTTGAGGAGTTTTTTCTCAACTTAAACATTCTCATCTATTATCCTTCTTTTAGGATGGTGTAATGAGTCTGTTTAATCCTTGATTATGGCTTAACCTCATTACTCAACACTAAACAAAAATCACAAAAAACATCTAAATAATCAACAAGTAGGTTAATGATCTTAATCCTACACCAAAGGTGATTAAGTGTGAGAATCTGACTTCACACTTAAGGTATTCTCATTACCCCTAATCAGAGGGAAGATGTGATGAGTTTACTAACCTATGGGTTTAGACTTAAGCTCATTAACTTATGACAAACCTCCAAAAGCAATAAAAGAATGAAAGTACAAAAACAAACAATAATCGTCTCCTCCGGGATTCTTTTCTCATCATCCTCACTCACAAACGAGAACTCGCTTCTTCCGTCTAATGCAAGACAGTTAGCACCTGAGCCAGACAGGTCATACACTTGAGCATAGACAAGCAAGCAGTTCATCAGTCAATTTATCTTTCAGTCTCTTTGGGTCGAACTACGGTGTTCTGACTTCCTCGTTGCACGAGAGGATACGTAGGCATAACTTAACAGTTATCGAACAAAAGTCTCTGTATATCCCCCCTCTTTCCAGCTTTATTCTCCTAGCCTCATATTCTTGAGCACTTCATTCTTGTTCTCACACTGACACTGTACATTTATACACATCACATTTCTTTATACTGACACCTGTACATCCTTTTCCAGCCCTTTTACACACAGATTGCACTGACACTACCCCTTTAAAACACAAATCTTTTAAGCGTGGATCCCGTCGAGTACGACGGACAATCTGGGTGCTAATACCTTCCCAGGTTGTAACCAACCCCCTTTCTCAGTCTCTCTGGCTCGCAAACCGTCTTATCCATCCTTTTTCTAGGTCTATGCAGCATTGCCTTTCCCCCGGGATAAAAATGCCTAGCTGGCGACTCTATTCATTCTCCAGTGAGTTCACGGCTGTGTGTTCTCATTGTTCCTTTCGCCGACCGTTCGCGTCTGTACCTTCATCTGACCCAGTTTCACTTGTCGGGAGCGACAGCTTGGCGACTCTGCTGGGGACCCTTATACTGCAACCAGGGCTTCTGGTTCTTTTTGTGGGTTCCTCCTAGCGCTTGATTGATTTGTGTTTACGGGGGTGTTATGTGCTTATTTGTGCTTGTATATCTGTTTTGTTTATTGCTTTATGTACAGTTGATTTACTGCTTTCTTTACTACATTTATATATCATACTGTCATTGTTGCTGGCTGGATCTGGTTTTTCTTTGGTGGGTGGGTGTTTCATTGAGAGTTAAGGTCCTATACCTGGGACCTGAGTGACACCTAGGCTAGAGTGAATCATATTCTTTCCCATTCCATTTCGGTCTGGTGCGGGAATATGAAACACGGTTCAGACATGGGTTTCTTCTTGAGAACTCTGTGTTGCAGATTTCCTGCAATGCTAGGGCTATCTGGGAAGCCTGCTAAGTCTGGATGACCTTTTAGTATTGACCTTCAGAAACTGAGGTGAATTAGAGGAGGAATTGTTATGGTTATTGTAAACACTGTACCTCCGGGTTAGAAGTATTTACACTTCTCATAACGGATCCAAGTCTGAGGACCCTTGTTCTAGACCATCACCTGTGAGGGGGTTGGGTTGTTTACAGGTTTGCAGGTACCTTGACCTCAGAATACCCTGTTACTTTGACTTTGTTAAGAATACTCCATGTTGGATAGTTCTTGTGATTCTAAAACCCTGGACATGTGGCTCTTTAT
The DNA here is from genome assembly GCA_963966055.1 of Lathyrus aphaca. NCBI lineage: Eukaryota > Viridiplantae > Streptophyta > Magnoliopsida > Fabales > Fabaceae > Lathyrus > Lathyrus aphaca. The sequence goes on along the minus strand of OZ014520.1, from coordinate 28,869,825 downwards.
TTGAGTCCCCCTACCCTGGTTACTGGATTTATAGACCTCCACCTGGATTTCTTGAACACACATGGATCTTTACCAAGGCAGTTAATCAGATCCAGCTCAGTCACAAACCCTTGCATTTCATTTGCATACATACTCATGGCATCATATTAACATTTGCTTATTTGTGTTTCAGGGTATCCATTTCTCATCTGGTTTTGGTTTTGACCCCATCTGCATCATTGACCTATCTCCACCAGCACTTGCTTCAGTTTGTCGGCTATACTTCAGTTACTTGCACTAGCCAGCCAGTGGCCCACTTCTCAGTATCTTCATCAGCACTTATTCTACTCAGTCCTCAGCATCATGGCTCCAAAGAAAAGCAACATCACTTATCATTTCTTCCAACCAGACTTATCAGACATCAGGAGGATCCAAACCCTGATCACTCCAGATCACATTCCTTTGTTCAGGGAGCATTATGGAGATATACTTGACTTGGTCATGGATCTGGACCCATCTCAGAGGAGCCTGATCCATACCTGTATTCAATTCTATGACCCCCCATTGAGATGTTTCACCTTTCAAGACTTTCAGTTGGGGCCCCTATTAGAAGAATACTCATCTTTGATTGGTTTGCCTATCAAGAGGGAAATCCCTTTTAACCCTGAAATGGTCTTTCCCAGCAATGGAGAGGTAGCAAAAGCTTTGCACCTGGAACCTGCTTTGATTGAGCAACACATGACCTCTAAAGCTGGAATCCCTGGTTTTCATCTTGACTTCCTGATTTCTCAAGCTAGTCTGAAGGCCTCCCTGGGGGAGTGGAAAGCTGTCTGTGCTCTGTTGGCCTTAAGTGTATATGGAATTGTGCTGTTTGCAGATGAGCCTCGATTCATCAGCAAGAATGCAATCCACTTGTTCATCCTGAAGAACCCAGTGCCAACTTTACTGGGTGATCTCTATTACTCAGTACATCAGAGAAATGAGAAGCAGAGGGGAAGATTAGTGAGGATTTGTGCTCCATTATTCCATGCTTGGCTTCTTAAGCATCTACCCAGGACAGATGCATTCCTAAATCCTCATCAGCAAAGCAACTGGGCTAAGAGGCTCACTACTCTCACTTCAGCAGATATCAGATGGTGTACTCAGAGCACCAAGGGCAGAGACATGATCACCAGCTGTGGGCACTTTCCCAATGTGCCTTTGATAGGAGTTAAGGGAAGTATCAACTACAACCCTCTGCTGTTCAGAAGGCAATTAGGCTATGCACTGGTCCATACTCCTAGGGAACAAGATTTGGTGGAGACCCTCTACTGTGAGAACAAGATTAGTCTGGCAACTGTTAGGCAGGCTGCCTGGGCCTGGGATCATGTTCAGACTAAGGGAATCACCATTCTGGGGAAGTGCAATAATGTGGCATCAGTCCAATATTATGAGTGGTCCCATGCTAGGGCCCAATTCTCTGGAATGCCCTTTACCATAGAAGACATGCCTGAGTCATCTTCAGCACCACCCCCTGCCACTATCAGTTTGGAGGAGTTTGAGAGCTTGAAGGAAAGAAATGAGAAGTTAACTCAAGCCTTGCAGAAGACCCTCCGGGAGAGGAGTGAAGGTGTGAGGGAGATTGAAAGATTGGAGAAATTGAGGGTAGAACACTTGACTAAGATTGAGAAGTCTGGGGAGTATATCAACAAGTCTAAGGCTGGTGAGCAGATTCTGAAGAATGCTTGTAAAGAAGCCCAGTTCCAGAGAGCAAGGACAGACTTGTACTTGAAGGAGAGTCAGGCCAGGTGGGTCCGGATCACTGAGACCCGTACTCTAGAAGACAAGAGAGTTCAGAACAAGATGGAGCAGATGGAAAAAGCCCTGGCAGCAGCCCAGGAGAAGATATCAGAGCTGAAAATCAAAGCAGGATTGAAGAGGTCAAAGGACCAAAATCAGAATAAGAAGTTGACTGCAGCAGTTGCAACAAGAAACCTTCTCATTAGAAGTCTCACGGAGCATCCGGCTGATCCTGTGACCGAAGCACTTCTCAAGGAAGTTCGTGAGGATGAGTTTGGCCTTGGAGTTTGATCATTTGCTTGTTGTTGTTCCTTTTCCATGTACTTTTGCTTTTTGTGATGTATTTTGGCCCCTTTGAGGGTTTGTGTTGTAAAATGAACAAATTGTATTATTTCACCTTTGTAATATATTTGTGTTGGGGTTCACATCAAAAGCAACTTCAACAGCATCATCTTCAAGGGTCTGGAAGGGTCAAAACTGAAGACCAAACCGGATACCTTGAGAACAAATAAGCATAACTGCATTTCATGCTAACCCTCTGTTTGTTTTGTAGGTTTTTGTTTTGTTGTCGCTAACCTCTGTTGTGATACTCAGGAATTATTGCTCGCCGCCGGGTATTTCCTCTCAACAGGCCTCACAGGTACCCAACTAGAAACAACCTTCCGGGAATTCAGATGGATCAGATGCAGCAGGACCTTACGGAGGTCAGAAACCAGATGGCAAACGAAAGGTTAGAGATGAGAACGCAGATGACGCAGTTCATGGAAGTTATGAACAACATGGCTCAGAGCCAGGAGAGACTGAGGGCCATAGTGGAGAGGCAAAATCAAGAGGAGCCTCATGTGGGGACTGCCGGCACAAGTAACAATGAACGGGTGCAACCCCATGTTAACCCCCCTGTGTTTGGCCCACATCTACATCCTGAGATTAACATTCCTGCAAACATTCAAGGGGCTGCCACAGCAGGGAGAGTACTTCAAGAAGATCCTCAGGAGGACCAGTATACAGTAATGGGTGCCGGAGAGGAAACATATGATAGACGATTGGAAGAGATAGCTGAGAAGTTGAGGTCCTTAGAATCTCAAAATTCTTTGGGTTTCGACGTCATGGACATGGGTTTGGTAGAAGGGGTCAGGATCCCCCATAAGTTCAAACCTCCTTGTTTCGAAAAGTATAATGGGACTTCATGCCCCCGGACTCATCTACAATCATTTCTGGGAAGGCTGAAGGCCTATACAATGGATGAGAAACTTTGGATGTTCTACTTCGAAGATAGCTTGACTGGAGCATCAAGGGAATGGTATTCCCATTTGACAAGGGCAACTGTGAGATGCTGGAAGGACCTGGCAGAAGCCTTCATCAGACAGTATCAGTATAATCTAGATATGGCACCCAACAGGACCCTCCTAATGGGAATGTCACAGTCTTCGAGGGAGAGTTTCCGAGAGTATGCCCAAAGGTGGAGGCAACTGGCTGCTGCTGTTCAACCACCAATGTCTGAGAGAGAAATGGCAGACATGTTTATGAACACTCTTCAGGGAACGTATATTGACAGGTTGGCTGCTTTCTCTTCCACTAGCTTCGCAGATGTTGTCATAGCTGGGGAGAGAATTGAAAGCCTGTTGAAAATGGGAAAGATCTCAGACAACGGTGCAAGCTCGTCCAGTAGTACAAGAAAGCCTTTTGCAGGCCCGAGAAGAACTGGCGAGACCAATGCCATCCACACCAACAGGGGTAGGCCCCAATATGCTCAGAGGTCAATAGCAGCAGTCACTATCCCTGCTCCAATTCATCCACAGCCAGTCTATCAACCTCCTCAACAAAACTTCCAACAACAACCTCAGTATCATCATAATCAGTATCCTCCAAGAAACTACAACAACAACAACTCCAACAACAATAATCAACAGAGGCCATTCCAACAGAGGCCGTCCCAAGCTAACCGAGTGATCGACCCGATCCCAATGCCGTATGCTGCCTTGCTGCCACAACTTCTGAAACTCAACCTAGTCGAGCTAAGAACGTTGGCACCTCCGGATCCCAACAGTCTACCAAGGAACTATGACTCCAATGCTAGGTGTGCTTTTCACTCGAACGCACCTGGTCACAGTACAGAAAAATGCAGGGCTCTGCATATGAAGGTACAAGACTTGGTAGACTCCAAGGCTCTGAACTTTGCACCTCCGCCCAATGTCAATAAAAACCCAATGCCAAACCATGGTGGTCCTCGAATTAACGCTATTGAAGAAGACCAACCGTCTTATTTGATAACTAGTGTGGATCAGATCAGGACACCATTGGTGGAAATCAAAGCTCAACTCCGTGAAAACCAAATATTTCCAGGGTGTGAACTAGGGTGTCCCTATTGTAATATTTCATGGAATGGGTGCGAAGACCTGAGGAACGGCATTGACAGCCTTATTCAGAGTGGCCTGCTACAGATCACTACGTCATTCCCGACAAATCCAGCAACTTCATCAGCAACGGTTTCAGATCCTCCTACGAATGCAGCAACTATTGTTCCCGACAACTCATCAGCACCATCAACAAGTACTTCACCTGTCCTCCCAAATGATCAATTTTCAGCAGTTTCTCCTGCTACAACTTCAGCTTCATTCCATTTCGACTCTCCATCAGCAACAACAACAGTCCTTCCAACGGAACCTCCTACAACACCAGCAATCAATCACGAAGATGTCTCTACTGTTACCATATTCTATGATCCTGAAAATAACTCCGCCTACCATTCAGAAGGTGCTGCTCCCACCAGAGCACCAGTTACAATCTTCTATGATCCACAAACAATAACAATCCCTTCAGCAGCAGCAATCAGTCCAGTCACTGTCACGGTGCCTGGACCGGTACCATATGAAAGCAATAGGGCCATCCCTTGGCACTATGGCTCTGACGTGTACTGTGAAGGGAAAAGAATCACTCTGGAAACAACAGCACCTGCACCACAAGTAGATAATGTGGGGGGAGGCGGAGGCTTCACTCGAAGCGGACGTCTCTTTGCTTCACAAGTTCAAAAACCTACTGCCGAAGCAGAAGCTGCTGCCAAGGCAAAAGGAAAAGGCCCGGTGCAGGAAGATCCAGCTGCCAAAGAAGCCCTGAAAACTCCATTTGATCAGGAAGTTGATGAGTTTATGCGGATCATCAAAAAGAGTGACTACAAAATTGTGGATCAACTTCACCAGACGCCATCCAAAATCTCCATCCTCTCACTGCTTATGTGCTCCGAAGCCCATCGGAATGCACTACTTAAAGTCCTGCACGCAGCTTACGTGCCTGAGGAGATTACTGTCAACCAATTGGAAACCGTGGTTGGAAATGTTACTGCTAGCAACGGGCTAGGGTTTACCAATTCTGACTTGACAGCGGATGGCCGCAATCACAACAAAGCCTTGCACATAACCCTGGAATGCAAAGGAGCTGTCCTTTCTCATGTGCTGGTGGACACAGGTTCTTCCCTGAATGTCTTACCAAAGAAGGCTCTGGTGAAGCTTGAATATGATGGATTGGCATTGAGACCCAGCAACCTGGTAGTAAGAGCCTTTGATGGTTCTAAGAGATCGGTTCTGGGAGAGATTGAGCTGCCTGTGACAATTGGCCCACAGACTTTTAAAACTATCTTTTATGTGATGGACATTCAGCCCGCCTACAGCTGTTTGTTGGGTAGACCCTGGATTCACGCCGCCGGCGCAATAACGTCTACCATTCACCAAAAGTTAAAATTTGAGTGGGAAGGCCAAGTTGTCACAATCTGTGGAGAGGAGGACATTTTTGTCAGCCACCTGGCAACCTATAAGTACATTGAAATGGATGGAGAGATCCATGAAACAATGAGCCAGGGGTTTGAAGCTTTGAATGTGAATGAAGCATCTGCTGTATCTGGTACCCCAATGTCATCATACCAACAAGCCCGGAAGGTTGTTGAAGAAGGAACTGCCCTAGGCTGGGGCAAGGTCTTAGCTGTGGAGGAAAAGAAGGACAAATTTGGGTTGGGTTACAGACCAACTCAACATCAAGCAAAGGCTGCTGCAGAGCCTGGTTTTGTTAGTGGGGGGATGCTTACTGTAACACCCCAAAATTTGCCCTCTTATTTATCATCAACCTCGAGCGATTCACGCTTCATTCTTGCATCATTCCGCATATCATCGCATTGCATTTGAAAAAATAAATAAGTCATTCATCGTCCTTTGCATGAGGTGTGTGGTCGATCGAGGCTTGGCAAACATTGGAGTTCGAGAGAAAATGATGTACAAAAAAATAATCCACACCACTTTCAAGCTAACCCATTAAAAAGGAAGAATTCACCACTTTCCTCCCCTTTTCTTTCCGCTTTTCCTTCCACTTTCTTTCCACACTTCCTTTCATTCTTTCCATTCCATTTTTTCCACTCCAATTCAACTCCATTTCCCTTGGAAACTTCCACCACCTTCCACCATCTTCTAGAGTATTCCAAGGAATGTTCTAGAGTATTCCAAGGAATGTTCTAGAGTATTCCAAGGAATATTCCAAGGAATATTCCATTTTCCAACCCTAACCCTAACTAACTTCCAAACCTAATTTTGGATCCCAAACCTATTTTTTGGGCCCCAAACCTCATTCCATTCCAAACCTAGCTCCAAGCCTAGCCTCTATATAACCCTTAATCACTTCAATGCAAAAGGTTCCCACCATTTTTTCCAAATTTTTCACTTCTTCCATAATCACTTTTTCTCTCTCACTTTTCCTCTCCCTTTCACCAAAGCTTTTTTCAAATAAGCTCTTCAAGTTTCACATTGAAACTTGAAGATCTTGAAGCTTAAGCCTCCAACCTCCATTAATGGTGGATCGTAGAAGAAGAAGCTAGTGATTTTGTTGAAGATTTCGGATTATCGGAAGCGCACCAAAGATTCAAGCTCAAGAACGCATTTATTTTGCGGTTTCTCGGTTTTCGGTTTTCTCTTCGATTCAAGCTTCGATACTTGCAACAATTACCGAAGCAATCCTCCGCTTCGTAGGTTGGTGATCTTAATCACTTCTTCTTTAAGTTATTCTCTTCATCTCGCCACTTTTGGCATTCTTTAAGTGCTTTTTGCTTTGTTTAAAATCAATTCCGTTTCGATTATGTTTGTTTGTGATTTGTGATTTTTGTTGCTTTAGGATTTAAGGTGTTAATAGATATAGGTGCTAGCATGTGTAAATAAGCTCAAAATAAGTAGAAATTAGTGTTAGCATGATTAGGTGGGGTTTAGGATTATTTAGAAGCAAGATTGTGGCCAAAAGCACTTATTTCAAAAGCATTTTTCACTTTTTGTTCAGGGTTAACCGGTTAACGCATATGGTTAACCGGTTAACGCATGCGTTTTTTGGCCAAAATGCTGATTTTTTTGCCCGTTAACGGGTTAACCTATATGGTTAATCGATTAACGCTGTCCATTTTTGGATTTTTAGCCTATTTTCTTGCTCAATCTTGCTTCCTAGTGCCTCTAATGTTCATACATGTTTAGGTATTGATTTTAGGGAATTTTTGGGTCCATTTCCAGTAGCTAGTCTCCCCATTTCGAGTCGTTTCGACACGATTCCGTTTATGTTGCGTTTTATGCGTTTTTGTGCTTCTTTGTGCATAGCTTAAATTCTTGCATGTTGTTACCATGTTTGTGCATTGTTTGACACATAATAATCATGTTGCATTCTGTTTTACATGTTGGCATTGCATTAAATCACTTTTGCATTTCCATTATATCAAGATATGTTGCATTTCACATAATCATGTATGTAGGTGCATTTGGTTGCATTTGGTTGCATACTTTATCATGTCATATGCATCAATTTAATTCTGAATTTTGCATTAAGTTTAGCATGCTTGTTGAGCTATCATGTTGCATGTTCATAATCAATAATCACCATGTTCAAATGCCATGTTCATATGCATGTTTATGTGTTACATTTTTGCCTTACTTGTTGCATAATTAACCATGTGGTGTATTCTTGCATAATCATCAAAAATGTTCATGTTCTTGCATTTTTATATGTTGATCTATGTTCAAATGTGTGTTCATGATGTGTTTAGTGCATTTTTAATTGAGTTTGTGCATTAAAAAATGAAAATAATCAATTCTGAATTTTGCATTTCATAGCTGTTTTTGTATATAGCTGCTGTAAAATTTGTTTGTTGTGTGCATGATGTATTTGACTTTTTACACCTACTTTTTCATGTTGCATGCTGGCTGTAAAAAGCTGGTGGGTGTTAGGCTTAGTTTCATAGCTATTTGTGTATTAGGGGCTGTAATAGGTGCTGTATTTTTGTCCTAGCTTTTTCTAGTTCCTTTAGGATTAAAATAGAGTCTAGTTTAGGTCTAAGGTGCCTTAGGATTTAATTAGGATTTAATTAATGTGTGTTTGCCTTATTCTTTTTGATAAAAATGTGCACTAACCACTTGTTTTGTAGTGGGGAAGATTGAGGTAAGTTTACTTCACTTTATCCCTTATTTTTTATGCATTTCTTTTATGCATTCTACTCATTTTTCCTTCCATATTTGTGTTTGGTAGGATTCCCCCTTGTTAGGATCAACTTATCTTCCTTAGGAAGTAAGTTGCATCCTTTTTCCTATTCCTTTTTGCTTTCCTCTCCTCCTTAGGATTAGAAACCTCACTAACCTTTAGGATCTCCGTGATATTGAATAAACAACTTAGGGTTGTGTCTTAGTCCCCCTTAGTTTTTGTCCCTTTTCCCATTTGAGTCATTCTTTCTCATCTCAAAAGAAAAACAATAAAACATTTAATAAAAACCGAACAATCTTGTACGACACGAGACTTTGTTGCGGAGTGTTTATACGCGTCCTGTTTCGGGGCGAGGTATAAATACTTCCCGCGATGGATAGGTCTTAGTACAAGACCGTTCACAAACAAATTCAAAACATTTCTTCTAAAAAACAACAAACCAAGAAGTCACGTCTTCTTTCTCATCTCATACTCTTCATGACTTGTCTCGACAGTTCAAACAGCGATACGGTAAACACCCTCGTGTCAGAGCCGGTAACACCTGAGCTAGAGCTATGGCAACGTCATCCTAAAAAGCACAAACAAATAGTTCCCGCCTTAGTTAGGCGAACTACGTCGACTCTGATCCTCATTATCCCGATGAGGTACGTAGGCAGCGGGGTAGGGCCCGTTCGAGCACATTCTTTATTTTCCCTACATTTCCCCCTTTCTTTTCATTCTCATTTCAGTTCATTTCTCGTTTTCCATTCCCTTTATTCCAGTAGCGGTTTTATTCAGCAGCATTCGTATTTTCTCACCCTTTGAAACAAAATAAGCAAGCGTGGATCCCGTCGGGTACGACGGACGATCTGGGGTGCTAATACCTTCCCAGGTCGTAACCGACTCCCGAACCCCGATCTTTGGTTCGCAAGGCCTCGTCCTTTTCCTTCTTCCTCAGGTTTGTGCAACATTACCTTTCCCATTCTTTCGGGATAAAAATGTCTGGCTGGCGACTCTACCTTTCCGCGCCACTTTCGCGTTTGTACTAGGATGAAAATCCCGGGAGCGACAGCTGGCGACTCTGCTGGGGACCGAACCCAGAATCTCTGGTTTCCCTTGTAGAGTCAATCCTAGCGCCTGTTTGGTTTTGTTTCTTTGGGTGTTTATCTGTTTGATGTTGAGTGCTTTAGTTTAGCTTTACTGTTTTTATTTACAGCTTTACTTTATCGCATTTATTTACCGCTTCCAGTATTTTATTTTCCATGCATCATATTATACTGGACTGTCTGGCTGTGCTGGTTTTCATTTTTTCTGTGGGTGGGAGTTACTGTGAGATAAGCCAAATACCCGGCTTGAGTGCACCATAGGATTAGCGTGGACAGACATTGTACTCTTATGGTATCTCACCATGATGGGTGGCGATGTGTTCCACACCCAGATTGCGACCGTCTTGGAACTATTCTGTGTGGGGATTACCTCACTTCAGGGTACGACCTTGATAGTTATGTGCATCTGGTGACCGATCATCGAGGACCTTAATGGGAACACCCCTCTCCAGTGATGACAGTGGCAGACCACATTTGTTGGCAAACCCACTCGCATCCGAGGGTCCATTGGGAACTCGCATAGGATGGCCTGGTTCTCTCATAGGAATTCAGTTAAAGCAAACTGTTCGTATGACGATAGTATTGTACCCTTCGGGATGAATGTACTATTGTTTCTCGATTCAGTGCTTGAAGCTGGAGAACTTATGAGGGATGCTTGTTTTTCCGGACTCAACTGAGACCTCCCTGAGTAGTACATAATGCCAAACCGATTCCCTGATCTGGTCATGAGCCATTTCTCGGAGATGGTGAACGTATTATTGCTATTCGGCTTTGAGAGTCCGTGATGTTGACCCGAGTAGCAATACCCGTGAGATTGGGAGGGGTTTACAGGTTTGCAGGAACCCTGGTACCTTCAGCATACCCACTTTGCCTTTGATTCAGTTTTGTGATCTGGATTTCTGTTCTTAAGTTATGAACCCCGGATCAGAGGGATGATTATTGTGATATCTGGATTTTGAGACCATGCACCGACACCAACATCAGATCATTGATCACATGCCTATTGCATACATGACATCATATCATTTCTGCACACATGTTCAGTTATTTCCGAGGATCGCATATCTGAATCATGCTGTTAGATTTTTCTGTGTCAAAACTTGAATCAAAGCAGATAGATTCCTCAGAAATAACTGAACATGGCATTTGCATACATCCTTGCATTCTTGACAGGTGTTCAGAGACAAATTCTTTTCCTGGTCTGATTTCTCATCAGAATGGACAACTTGAATCACAGTCATCAAAGTATGTATCTGAAGCAACTCCGGGCGGAGGTAACTGAAAGGAAGACCCAGCTGAGGCCATTCAAGGCAGAAGTATAAGCTTTATTTCGGAATCAGAAACTATTGAAAGAGGAAGTCAACCAGATGAAGACTCAGATGAGTTTGGTTATGGAAATTTTGAACGAAGCTATTTTCATCCCTATTGAGGGGAACTACGCTGCTCTGATTCTCCATTGGTCAATGGAGATACGTAGGCAGGAGATCGTGCAAGATCTTTCCGAGCAACCTTATCTATCAACTTCATTTATCAACTTCTTCCCTTCAGATGTCGTTTGTCGGCATCCAATTTCAGTTTCCCAAGAGAGTCCACAGGGTCAGCAACAACAGGTACAAAGACTGTTTCAAGAAAGAACAAGAGCGAGAAACCGCAGACTCGACCCCGTCCCGTGTCCATATACTGTATTGCTCCCAGAGCTGCTGAAGTTGAACCTGGTCGAGCTTCGTACCATGAGACCTCCCGCTCCTGACAATCTACCTCCGAATTTTGATGCTAACGCCAGGTGCGAATTCCATTCAGGTGCCCAGGGGCACAGTATTGAGAAATGTTGGGCCTTTCAGAACAAGGTACAGGACCTAGTTGACTCCAAGGCGATCAATTTCGCTCCTCTCCCCAATGTACTTCATAATCCGATGCCTAGTCATAATGGAACTGGTGTCACGGTCGTTCTACCAGATGGTTCACGTTAAGCTGAAGTCTTCAAGCTGACCACCCAGGACACCAGGGTATTCATGAAGCAAATAAAGCCAGCAGTATTCAAATACTCTCAGTGATGGCATTTATGTGATTGCCTTTCTTCATTGTTCGTTTTTTATCCCTATTGAGGGGAACTACGTCGCTCTGATTCTTCATTGGTCATCAGTCAATGGAGATACGTAGGCAGAAGATCGTCAGGTCTTTCCGAGCAACCTTGTGGGGCAACCTTACTCCCCAGCTTCACTCTCTCCTTCAGATGTCTCGCGTCAGAATAGCTAGAAGAGGAAGCATTACTGCCATGGTTGGGCATGCAACTGCAAATTGAAGATTACAAGTCGGTGAAAAGAGCTATTGATCGTTGAAAGTATCCAAGACTGACAGGTCCAGACGGAGCTAAGCCTCCTCAACTATGGCAATATTCAGTTTCTTTACTGCATTTCCATTTGTAGTTTCTTTTATGTGTTAAACATTTGTCTACATGTATGAAATTTTTTTGCTTTTGAATGTTAGAAATAATAAAACTCACATGTTTTTCTTGAAGTAAATTCATTTGCATTTTTGCATATGTACATCGCAATACCATTTGTCACGCTTAAATTCTATGAGGGAGAATGACGAAACAAAAACGCAATATCTCTGAAATGTGTGCTCTCAAGTAAGACCCTGTTGACGATGTACAGGCATTGTTTCAAATCCTAAACACTGGAGATATAAGGAAGATAAACCCTCGTTAACCCCTTTGAGCCTTGAAGTAGGAGTTTCTTTTCACATAAAAAAACCTCACATGTAACCCAGGGGCAGGGTAGACGTCAGCTAGTCAGACCAAGCGTTCAAACTTTCATAAAGAAGTGTACTTGAAGATCCGTTGCATTCCACTATGCTAATCATGAGGTCCAAAGACCCGAAACCACAATGGTTATCCAAGTCAAAAGGTCCAAAGATTGACAACCACAATGGTTATCCTTCGTCGACCACAAAATGAGGCAGTCACAACCCTCGTGAAGCAATCAAGACAAACAATGTCACGCGACTTGTTCAAAATGCAAAAAGAAAAAGAAAAGAAAAGGCCCGCTGAGTCGAAACTTGAAAACAAGCGACTTAGGCAAAAGTTAGGGCATCCCGCTGGACTTCACAATCGAAAATTCACAAGAATCAGTCCAGGCAAAAGTTAGGGATAAGCAAAATAATGCAAAAGCGAAAGACAGAAAAGATTACACAAGAAAGATCCTCAAATGAGAACAAAGTCGTGTGACACAGACATGAAAAATAGAGGAGTGACTGACTCTCAATAATAACCTGATTGGTGCTTGAACGGATAGCAGCAATGGTTCCTCAATCAACACGAAACCCTTATGAAAGGTGAATGCTTGTGAAAACTAGCTGAACATAGGAATGGAGAACATCACGAAGAGCGGGTGGGCACAAATAAACTTTGAGCCTATATCCTTTGTTTCTACAACCATGAACCAGGCCACGATACAACCCTTAAAAGTCCTAACTGAAACAGGGTTAAATTGAGAGCGTACTACCACGAGACCGCGTTCCTGACTCCTATGAGTTGTGCTAAAAGACGTTTGTTGGTATTGCATGTACATACTTTCATTCAAATAAAGGTCGTATTTTAACCAGTGATTTGCTCACAAAGGTTAGCGATCCGTTTTCAAAATTTCAAGATTAACATGTTTGTTGAATTAGGATTTTCATTCTAAGAATAAACATTTTCTCACTTGCATACATTTGTTGAGCATCATAAATGGTTCACATACGGAAATTCAATCCAGAAGCTCAAGCTTGCCAGGTTGAGGAGTCTAAAACTTCTGAAAGACTGTCACGTCAAGGTGCACTTATCCGAATAAAGCTTCATTGAGCAGAGATTTCCCCAGTTAGTCATGGTAAGAGCCAGCTAATCCGGGGCAGTCACGTCGAGCAATCTCTTCAAAATTAAAGTACTGGGCCAATCTGGGGCAGTTATGTTGAGCAATCCCTTCAAATTTCAGTCAAACTGGGGCAATCACTCCGAGATTCAAATCTCTCCAAGAGCGAAGATTAGTCAGTCAAGAGCAAAACTATTCAAGTACTCATCCTGGGGCAGGCCACCCTAATAGTACGAGAATTCATTCTTTCCCGAAGACAGACGATCAGAAGCATTTACCCGGAGTCTAGAATACCGTGGTTACTTGTCAAGTCAACTATCTCGTTCAACACTTCTGACAGATACAAACTCATCTGCATTGACAATGGTTACTTCCTCAGCAAGGTTGTTACACTGAATCATGTAGTCGTTATGATACCTAAGAGTTTAAAGACGCCAAGTCTTTTGTAAAATCCTCTTAAGGTAAAATCCATACAGAAGCAACTGATCCCCAGCACGAGACAATTTGAAATCTTTCCTCCTCAGCAGGACGTGTCTCGGTGTTGTCATCACCAACAGGTCTAAGGCAATTCCTATTCCCCTAGAAGATTTCAGATAAATCATTCTCCTCCCCAGCAGATCCATAAGAGTGGATGTTCCTCAATAGTCCGAGTATCCCCGGGCACGGCCCTCAAGTCTAAAAGTCCAATTTATTTTTGGCAAAGGTGATAATTCGGGACAGATGAATTATTCACGCTCCTCTCCAACAGAGATGTCATCCCCACAGGGCTACTTGATATTGAATTCGCGATCATTGTGTTTCCCCACAGAGTCAACAGAGACTTATCACTTCCGCGTCAGGAATTTCTTTTACAGTCACCAGTTCATCAACAATACTCAAGACATAATATCCCCAGTGTCATGGGGCAATATACCATGCAATTCCATATGCAAAGTCCAGCCGCAGACTGGCCAAAGTCCATCTTCGGGTGGCAAATTTCAAAGTCCAGCCGCAGACTGGCCAAAGTCCATCTTCGGGTGGCAAGCTTCAAAGTCCAGCCGCAGACTGGCCAAAGTCCATCTTCGGGTGGCAAATCTCTAAAGTCCCCCGCAGTGGGCAAAAGTCTCCCGTAGTGAGCAAAAGTCTCCCGTAGTGAGCAAAAGTCCAGCCGCAGACTGGCCAAAGTCCATCTTCGGGTGGCAAATCTCTAAAGTCCCCCGCAGTGGGCAAAAGTCTCCCGTAGTGAGCAAAAGTCTCCCGTAGTGAGCAAAAGTCCAGCCGCAGACTGGCCAAAGTCCATCTTCGGGTGGCAAATCTCTAAAGTCCCCCGCAGTGGGCAAAAGTCTCCCGTAGTGAGCAAAAGTCTCCCGTAGTGAGCAAAAGTCTCCCGTAGTGAGCAAAAGTCTCCCGTAGTGAGCAAAAGTCTCCCGTAGTGAGCAAAAGTCTCCCGTAGTGAGCAAAAGTCTCCCGTAGTGAGCAAAAGTCTCCCGTAGTGAGCAAAAGTCTCCCGTAGTGAGCAAAAGTCTCCCGTAGTGAGCAAAAGTCCAGCCGCAGACTGGCCAAAGTCCATCTTCGGGTGGCAAATCTCTAAAGTCCCCCGCAGTGGGCAAAAGTCTCCCGTAGTGAGCAAAAGTCTCCCGTAGTGAGCAAAAGTCCAGCCGCAGACTGGCCAAAGTCCATCTTCGGGTGGCAAATCTCTAAAGTCCCCCGCAGTGGGCAAAAGTCTCCCGTAGTGAGCAAAAGTCTCCCGTAGTGAGCAAAAGTCTCCCGTAGTGAGCAAAAGTCTCCCGTAGTGAGCAAAAGTCTCCCGTAGTGAGCAAAAGTCTCCCGTAGTGAGCAAAAGTCTCCCGTAGTGAGCAAAAGTCTCCCGTAGTGAGCAAAAGTCTCCCGTAGTGAGCAAAAGTCTCCCGTAGTGAGCAAAAGTCCAGCCGCAGACTGGCCAAAGTCCATCTTCGGGTGGCAAATCTCTAAAGTCCCCCGCAGTGGGCAAAAGTCTCCCGTAGTGAGCAAAAGTCTCCCGTAGTGAGCAAAAGTCTCCCGTAGTGAGCAAAAAGTCTCCCGTAGTGAGCAAAAGTCCAGCCGCAGACTGGCCAAAGTCCATCTTCGGGTGGCAAATCTCAAAAGTCTCCCGTAGTGAGCAAAAGTCTCCCGTAGTGAGCAAAAAGTCTCCCGTAGTGAGCAAAAGTCCAGCCGCAGACTGGCCAAAGTCCATCTTCGGGTGGCAAATCTCAAAGGTCTCCCGTAGCGAGCAAAAGTCCAGCCGTAGACTGGCCAAAGTCCATCTTCGGGTGGCAAATCTCGAAGGTCTCCCGTAGTGAGCAAAAGTCCAGCCGCAGACTGGCCAAAGTCCATCCTCAGGGTGGCATCATATCCAAAGTCCACCCGCAGTGTGGCAACGTATTTTGAAGTCCAACCGCAGATTGGCGAAAGTCCATCCTCAGGGTGGCATCATTTCCAAAGTCCACCCGCAGCGTGGCAGGTTTCAGAAGTCCACCCGCAGTGTGGCAAACCTTCAAAGTCCACCCGCAGTGTGGCAAGTTATTCAGCAATCCACCCGCAGTGTGGTAAAGTATCTGAAGTCCAACCGCAGATTGGCAAAAGTCCACCCGCAGAGTGGCAATGTATTTTGAAGTCCACCCACAGTGCGGTAAGCCAGTAGCCTTCTGGCATCACTCAAAAGGCATCCCCCGTTCATGATTCTCACCATTATAATTATATCCAAGCGGAGTTTGTTTGGTTGAGCTTATTTCTCTGTTCTTCCAGTGCGAGTGCAAATTTTCGGGTTGTTTTAGTATTCAATCCCTGCATACTTCGAACGTCTGAAAGCAGCTGCTGTCATCCATTCAAGTCTACAGTGATTGAATAGGGGCAGCTGTAACACCCCAAAATTTGCCCTCTTATTTATCATCAACCTCGAGCGATTCACGCTTCATTCTTGCATCATTCCGCATATCATCGCATTGCATTTGAAAAAATAAATAAGTCATTCATCGTCCTTTGCATGAGGTGTGTGGTCGATCGAGGCTTGGCAAACATTGGAGTTCGAGAGAAAATGATGTACAAAAAAATAATCCACACCACTTTCAAGCTAACCCATTAAAAAGGAAGAATTCACCACTTTCCTCCCCTTTTCTTTCCGCTTTTCCTTCCACTTTCTTTCCACACTTCCTTTCATTCTTTCCATTCCATTTTTTCCACTCCAATTCAACTCCATTTCCCTTGGAAACTTCCACCACCTTCCACCATCTTCTAGAGTATTCCAAGGAATGTTCTAGAGTATTCCAAGGAATGTTCTAGAGTATTCCAAGGAATATTCCAAGGAATATTCCATTTTCCAACCCTAACCCTAACTAACTTCCAAACCTAATTTTGGATCCCAAACCTATTTTTTGGGCCCCAAACCTCATTCCATTCCAAACCTAGCTCCAAGCCTAGCCTCTATATAACCCTTAATCACTTCAATGCAAAAGGTTCCCACCATTTTTTCCAAATTTTTCACTTCTTCCATAATCACTTTTTCTCTCTCACTTTTCCTCTCCCTTTCACCAAAGCTTTTTTCAAATAAGCTCTTCAAGTTTCACATTGAAACTTGAAGATCTTGAAGCTTAAGCCTCCAACCTCCATTAATGGTGGATCGTAGAAGAAGAAGCTAGTGATTTTGTTGAAGATTTCGGATTATCGGAAGCGCACCAAAGATTCAAGCTCAAGAACGCATTTATTTTGCGGTTTCTCGGTTTTCGGTTTTCTCTTCGATTCAAGCTTCGATACTTGCAACAATTACCGAAGCAATCCTCCGCTTCGTAGGTTGGTGATCTTAATCACTTCTTCTTTAAGTTATTCTCTTCATCTCGCCACTTTTGGCATTCTTTAAGTGCTTTTTGCTTTGTTTAAAATCAATTCCGTTTCGATTATGTTTGTTTGTGATTTGTGATTTTTGTTGCTTTAGGATTTAAGGTGTTAATAGATATAGGTGCTAGCATGTGTAAATAAGCTCAAAATAAGTAGAAATTAGTGTTAGCATGATTAGGTGGGGTTTAGGATTATTTAGAAGCAAGATTGTGGCCAAAAGCACTTATTTCAAAAGCATTTTTCACTTTTTGTTCAGGGTTAACCGGTTAACGCATATGGTTAACCGGTTAACGCATGCGTTTTTTGGCCAAAATGCTGATTTTTTTGCCCGTTAACGGGTTAACCTATATGGTTAATCGATTAACGCTGTCCATTTTTGGATTTTTAGCCTATTTTCTTGCTCAATCTTGCTTCCTAGTGCCTCTAATGTTCATACATGTTTAGGTATTGATTTTAGGGAATTTTTGGGTCCATTTCCAGTAGCTAGTCTCCCCATTTCGAGTCGTTTCGACACGATTCCGTTTATGTTGCGTTTTATGCGTTTTTGTGCTTCTTTGTGCATAGCTTAAATTCTTGCATGTTGTTACCATGTTTGTGCATTGTTTGACACATAATAATCATGTTGCATTCTGTTTTACATGTTGGCATTGCATTAAATCACTTTTGCATTTCCATTATATCAAGATATGTTGCATTTCACATAATCATGTATGTAGGTGCATTTGGTTGCATTTGGTTGCATACTTTATCATGTCATATGCATCAATTTAATTCTGAATTTTGCATTAAGTTTAGCATGCTTGTTGAGCTATCATGTTGCATGTTCATAATCAATAATCACCATGTTCAAATGCCATGTTCATATGCATGTTTATGTGTTACATTTTTGCCTTACTTGTTGCATAATTAACCATGTGGTGTATTCTTGCATAATCATCAAAAATGTTCATGTTCTTGCATTTTTATATGTTGATCTATGTTCAAATGTGTGTTCATGATGTGTTTAGTGCATTTTTAATTGAGTTTGTGCATTAAAAAATGAAAATAATCAATTCTGAATTTTGCATTTCATAGCTGTTTTTGTATATAGCTGCTGTAAAATTTGTTTGTTGTGTGCATGATGTATTTGACTTTTTACACCTACTTTTTCATGTTGCATGCTGGCTGTAAAAAGCTGGTGGGTGTTAGGCTTAGTTTCATAGCTATTTGTGTATTAGGGGCTGTAATAGGTGCTGTATTTTTGTCCTAGCTTTTTCTAGTTCCTTTAGGATTAAAATAGAGTCTAGTTTAGGTCTAAGGTGCCTTAGGATTTAATTAGGATTTAATTAATGTGTGTTTGCCTTATTCTTTTTGATAAAAATGTGCACTAACCACTTGTTTTGTAGTGGGGAAGATTGAGGTAAGTTTACTTCACTTTATCCCTTATTTTTTATGCATTTCTTTTATGCATTCTACTCATTTTTCCTTCCATATTTGTGTTTGGTAGGATTCCCCCTTGTTAGGATCAACTTATCTTCCTTAGGAAGTAAGTTGCATCCTTTTTCCTATTCCTTTTTGCTTTCCTCTCCTCCTTAGGATTAGAAACCTCACTAACCTTTAGGATCTCCGTGATATTGAATAAACAACTTAGGGTTGTGTCTTAGTCCCCCTTAGTTTTTGTCCCTTTTCCCATTTGAGTCATTCTTTCTCATCTCAAAAGAAAAACAATAAAACATTTAATAAAAACCGAACAATCTTGTACGACACGAGACTTTGTTGCGGAGTGTTTATACGCGTCCTGTTTCGGGGCGAGGTATAAATACTTCCCGCGATGGATAGGTCTTAGTACAAGACCGTTCACAAACAAATTCAAAACATTTCTTCTAAAAAACAACAAACCAAGAAGTCACGTCTTCTTTCTCATCTCATACTCTTCATGACTTGTCTCGACAGTTCAAACAGCGATACGGTAAACACCCTCGTGTCAGAGCCGGTAACACCTGAGCTAGAGCTATGGCAACGTCATCCTAAAAAGCACAAACAAATAGTTCCCGCCTTAGTTAGGCGAACTACGTCGACTCTGATCCTCATTATCCCGATGAGGTACGTAGGCAGCGGGGTAGGGCCCGTTCGAGCACATTCTTTATTTTCCCTACATTTCCCCCTTTCTTTTCATTCTCATTTCAGTTCATTTCTCGTTTTCCATTCCCTTTATTCCAGTAGCGGTTTTATTCAGCAGCATTCGTATTTTCTCACCCTTTGAAACAAAATAAGCAAGCGTGGATCCCGTCGGGTACGACGGACGATCTGGGGTGCTAATACCTTCCCAGGTCGTAACCGACTCCCGAACCCCGATCTTTGGTTCGCAAGGCCTCGTCCTTTTCCTTCTTCCTCAGGTTTGTGCAACATTACCTTTCCCATTCTTTCGGGATAAAAATGTCTGGCTGGCGACTCTACCTTTCCGCGCCACTTTCGCGTTTGTACTAGGATGAAAATCCCGGGAGCGACACTTACCCCCGATGCTATCAACTGTCTGGAAGACGAGCTGGAAGAGGAGCGCAATCTGGAGAATTGGATTCGTCCGAAGATCCCGGGGAGCAGTGTCTCGAACTGGTCTTCCCAGGAAATTATAAGAGTTACTCATGCAGAGTAATTATTATTTCCTGTATTTTTATAAGCATGCATCAAAGTCTTGCATCTTGCCCAAGATGACAAGACTCATTTTGTAATCAGGGCCATCTGTACTTTTGTGCAAACAAGATTAAATTAATGAAATATCAGACATCTTTTTGCAAACGAGTCTTTTTCTTTTCTGCTCACTGTTTTTCCATTTTTCTTTTTGTACAAAAATAAATGGCGGTGTTTTCAAAATGATAACTTCATTTCACTTTTTCCTAAAGCAAGATTAAAATCAATCACTAAAATGAACCAACTTAACCCTTGCAGAGAGTGCCTTCCAGACAACACCGACAACAGCACGGCTATGACATCGTATGACTTTGACAATCCAAACAATCAAGCTGATGAAGGGGTTGATGAAGAGTATGAGCTTCCTGAAGAGCTAGCCAGGTTGTTGAGACAGGAGGAAAAGGTTATTACACCTCATCAGGAGGAGATTGAAGTGATTAATCTTGGTACTGACGAAGACGTGAAAGAAGTTAAAATCGGGGCCTGCCTGCAAGACTCAGTGAAGAGACAACTGATAGATCTGCTTCAAGAGTATGTTGATGTGTTTGCTTGGTCGTATCAAGATATGCCAGGGTTGGATACCGATATAGTTATGCACAAGCTGCCTCTGAGGGAAGAATGCCCACCAGTGAAACAGAAGTTGCGCCGAACTCGCCCAGACATGGCTATGAAAATCAAAGAAGAGGTACAAAAGCAATGGGACGCCGGGTTCCTTGCTGTGACTAGCTACCCGCCGTGGGTTGCTAATATTGTGCCTGTGCCTAAGAAGGATGGCAAAGTAAGAATGTGTGTTGACTACCGGGATCTGAACAGAGCCAGCCCGAAAGATGACTTCCCATTACCTCACATTGACGTATTGGTGGATAACACGGCTCAGTTCTCAGTATTCTCCTTCATGGATGGATTTTCAGGATATAATCAGATCAAGATGTCACCTGAAGACATGGAGAAGACAACATTCATTACACCTTGGGGCACGTTCTGTTACAAAGTGATGCCATTCGGACTGAAGAATGCTGGTGCCACATATCAACGGGCTATGGTGACATTGTTCCACGATATGATCCACAAGGAAATAGAATGTTATGTGGATGATATGATCGCCAAGTCCCTTACAGAGGAAGATCACCTGGTGAATCTGCTGAAGTTGTTCAAGCGACTGAGGAAGTACCAACTAAAGCTGAACCCCAACAAATGCACATTCGGGGTGCGATCCGGTAAGCTGCTGGGCTTTATTGTAAGCGAGAAAGGGATTGAAGTTGACCCTGATAAAGTCAAAGCTATTCAAGAAATGCCTGCGCCGAAAACTGAGAAAGAAGTTCGAGGGTTCCTAGGTCGATTGAACTACATCTCACGGTTCATATCTCACCTCACAGCAACCTGTGAACCCTTGTTCAAGCTATTAAGAAAGGAACAGACGGTCAGGTGGAACGAAGATTGCCAGAAGGCTTTTGACAAGATCAAGGAATATCTGCAAGAACCTCCAATCCTTATGCCTCCAGTCGAAGGAAGACCTCTGATTATGTACTTGACAGTGTTAGAAGAGTCGATGGGGTGTGTGCTGGGCCAGCATGACGAGTCTGGTCGAAAAGAGTATGCAATATACTACCTAAGCAAAAAGTTTACCGACTGTGAACAGCGTTATTCACTGCTCGAGAAAACTTGCTGTGCTTTAGCGTGGGCTGCTCGCCGACTGAGACAGTATATGTTGACCCACACTACCTTATTAATCTCAAAAATGGATCCAGTTAAGTACATTTTCGAGAAGCCAGCTCTTACCGGACGGGTTGCGAGATGGCAGATGATTCTCACAGAATACGACATACAGTACACATCTCAGAAGGCCATCAAGGGCAGTGTACTATCTAAATATCTTGCTGAGCAACCCATTGATGACTACCAGCCTATGAGGTTTGACTTCCCTGATGAAGACATCATGTTCATTAAAGCAAAAGATCATGAAGAGCCTGTTCACACTGAAGGGCCTAACCCAGAAGAAGAATGGACTATGATGTTTGATGGGGCTGTTAACATGAATGGTCGCGGTGTTGGTGCAGTACTCATTACACCAAAAGGAGTTCACATGCCTTTCTCGGCAAAACTCACTTTCAACTGCACTAACAACGAAGCTGAATACGAAGCTTGCATTATGGGTCTTGAGGAAGCCATTGACCTCAGGATCAAGACATTGACCGTATTCGGAGATTCAGCTCTGGTAGTCAATCAAACCAACGGAAAATGGTACACCCACCAGGATCATCTGATACCTTACAGGGATTATACAAGAAGGTTATTGACTTTCTTCACAACAGTCAAACTTGAGTATATCCCTCGGGACGAGAATCAGTTTGCAGATGCTCTTGCTACCATTTCATCTATGATCAAAGTTCAAGCTGCTAACTTTGTACCTCAGATTTCAGTATCAAGACTCGATAGACCAGCATATGTATTTGCAGCGGAAGTGGTCAAAGATGATAAGCCTTGGTTCCACGACATTAAGTGCTTCTTGGAGGATCAAACATACCCACCTGGGGCATCTTCCAATGATAAGAAGACTTTGAGAAGGCTTGCTGGTAGTTTCTTTCTGAACACTGATGGGTCTTTATACAAGAGGAACTTTGACATGGTACTCCTCAGATGTGTTGACAAGACGGAAGCAGATTTGCTGATGCATGAAGTGCACGAAGGATCTTTTGGTACCCATGCAGGAGGGCATGCCATGGCTAAGAAATTGCTAAGATCAGGCTATTACTGGATCACAATGGATGCAGACTGTTGTGCCTATGCCAGAAAATGCCATAAATGCCAGATCTATGCGGATAAGGTGCATGTGCCTCCCAATCCTCTGAACATCATGTCTTCACCATGGCCCTTTGCCATGTGGGGCATTGATATGATTGGCAAGATTGAGCCAACTGCTTCAAATGGTCACAGATTCATCCTGGTCGCCATTGACTATTTCACCAAGTGGGTTGAAGCAGCCTCATATGCAAATGTTACTAGGCAAGTGGTAGCCAGATTTCTGAAGAGAGATATCATCTGTCGGTATGGAGTGCCCGAGCGAATCATTACTGATAATGGTTCCAACCTCAACAACAAAATGATGGCAGAGTTATGCCGGGACTTCAAGATCCAACATCACAATTCTTCTCCTTACAGGCCAAAGATGAACGGCGCTGTTGAGGCAGCAAATAAGAATATCAAGAAGATTGTGCAGAAGATGGTAATCACATACAAAGATTGGCACGAAATGCTACCATTTGCCTTGCATGGGTACCGCACGTCAATCAGAACGTCCACTAGGGCAACGCCGTATCAGCTTGTGTATGGTATGGAAGCAGTCCTACCAGTTGAAGTTGAATTACCCTCCCTACGGGTATTGATGGATGTTAAACTGAGTGAAGCAGAATGGGTTCGGGCCCGATACGAACAACTGAGTCTGATCGAAGAGAAGAGATTGGCTGCAATCTGCCATGGGCAGTTATATCAGAAGAGAATGAAGAGGGCCTTCGATCAAAAAGTCAGGCACCGAGAGTACCAAGTAGGGGATCTTGTGTTGAAAAGAATCCTCCCTCCTCATACAGACCACAGGGGCAAATGGACTCCAAATTATGAAGGACCATTCGTTGTAAAGAAAGTTTTCTCTGGTGGAGCACTGATGCTCAGCACCATGGATGGTGAAGACTTCCCGTCCCCTGTGAATTCAGATGCAGTTAAAAAATACTTCGCATAAAATGACCCGCTGGACATAAAAACAGAATGTAAGTCCAGGCAAAAATAGGGCATCCCGGCGAGTCAAAAACAGAATAAAAGACTCGGGCAAAAGTAAGGGAAATAAATGAAAAATGTACACCCGCTGAGTTGAAAAGCCGCATTGGACAGCTCAGGCAAAAATGGGTATCCCGATGGATTGAAAACCCGAAAGGGCGATCCATGCAAAATAAGGGAATAAGCGAACAACTGCATTTTGAATTCGTCTGTATCACCTACAACTTGGTAAGTTTCAAAGGATCAAGCATCAATCAGAATCAATTCTCTCCAGAAAGCAAGACGAGAAGAACGTCATTGTCATACGAGTCATAGCAGAAGAGGAAGCTCCTTGAAAGCGTCGTCAGCATCGCCAGCATTTTGTTTCTCAATTTGTAACAATCTCTTCATTTCAGGAGATATGTTTCTTTGACTGTATCTTTGCCAATTCAGGGCACATGAATTAATAAAATCAGATTTTCAGTCATGTCTCGTTTTTACATTTATGTTTTGCAAAGAGACGTCTGATATCTCTAAAAATACAATTGCATAAGTACAGATGCCCTTCTCTAAAAAGAAAAACACATGCTTGCAGGGAATGTGATTATTCTCGAAAGTACTTAACTCCTATGACGGAATCCGGTAAGGGATACCTCGGGACCTTTTGTACGTTCCATTATCTTTGCAGGATTGCAGGTATCCGGAACGCAACCAGGGGCATGCAGGTTACGTCTCAGCAAGTAGGCGAATCATTATCAACTCGGTCTATCTTCCACATGGCACTAGAAGGTGCCCACTTCCCCAGCGGAGCTGCCAAATCAGCATACACTCAATCTCAGCATCCGAGATGCTCTCTCCCCAGCTGAGTTGCTCCCCATTGCTCTCCCCAGCTGAGTTGCCTCTCAATTCCCCAGCCGAGTGGCCTTTCTTCCTCAACAGAATACAGAAATCAGGGAACCATCTCCCCACAGAGTTCCAGCCTCTATTCAGAAGAGCAACACACGAAGAGGTCACAACAGAGTGAAGAAAGCTTCTACAAACCCCAGCTGGGTTTCTCATTTATAAGGATATGCCAACCGGTGACATATATCCCCAAGCAGATACATCATTAGATCTACCAATGATCTCATCCCCAGCTGGGATGTTCACTTCAAGTAGATCGACCAGAGATCTTCGCAGCAACGGGATCCGAATCCCGGATCTGTGCCCCGTTGCATAATCATGGCATCCGCATCATATTCACCCCCAGAGCGTAGCATTCCGTCCAATACGGAGCATTACGGCAAAAAAATCAAATACATAGCATAATCATAAGTCATGTTGTGAATTGAACGCTTGTGACTAGTAACCATTCATCAGGATACAGATTACTTTCCCCCAGAATCCCCATCAGAGTCCCAGCAAAAGCAGTTGCCTCATATTCACAAACACCCGTATATACACCTTTTGGCACCCGTCCGTGTCATCTTTCCCCAGTAAAGCCGCCTGAACACCCTTTACAAACAAATCACCCTCATTACGGATACATTCTGGCACCCGTCCGTGTCATAACTCCCAGCAGAAAGCCAAAGACATCCTTTTTGCACTCACATACCTTATATGCACCCCTTTTTGACGCCCGTCCGTGTCATGTCCCCAGCGCAGTCGCGTACACCTTCATCACCCATACACTTGTTAATATTATACTTTTCTCTTTTGACACTCGTCCGTGTCGCTCTCCCCAGCAGATAAACACTCATCATCAATACAATACTCACTAATCATGGTACACTTATACAGATACTCGTCCGTATCTTGTATACATCATCACTCATATCCTTTCAGATCCGACAGTAGCCCTTGTTCTTTGTTAACCAGTTGGTACTCGTCCGTACCACCATCTCAGAACATTGCGTCTAGTGTTTGTTTCTACATGATACTCGTCCGTATCATAGTCTTAAGGATGCTCGTCCGCATCTTTAATCCATACACCGTGTCAAACACCTTGTGTCTTCTTGAATATAGATACTCGTCCGTGTCTATTATTCCCCAGAAGGATACTTTCAGATGCAACACTCGTCCGTGTTCTTTGTTGATACTCGTCCGTATCATCATCTCTGAACATGTGTCAGCTTGTTTCTACATGATACTCGTCCGTATCATAGTCTTAAGGATGCTCGTCCGCATCTTTAATCTATACACAATACCAAACACTTATACCTTTTGTTTCTTGGGTGTAAACGCTCGTCCGTGTACATTATCCCCAGTAGATCACCAACAAATTTCCTTTTTATCTAACACTCGTCCTGTGTTATGATACCTTTGAGAGCAGCCGTACCCTGCTGAGTGGTCGTCCTCCACTTCTTGATGGTCGTCCTCCATCATGCTCATCCGATGGCCGTCCCCATCGTTGATTTTAGCAGTCGTCCCCTGCTAGGTGGTCGTCCTCCACCTTTTGATGATCGTCCTTCATCAGTTTATCCAATGGCCGTCCCCATTGTTGATTTTTGGTTATCTGACATTCGTCCTATGTCATGAGAAACCTCGAGAGCAGCCGTCCCCTGCTGAGTGGTCGTCCTCCACTTCTTGATGGTCGTCCTCCATCTTGCTCGTCCGATGGCCGTCCCCATCGTTGACCTTTGCTATCCGATGGCTGTCCCCATCGTTGATATTTTCGGCAGCCGTACCCTGCCAGGTGGTCGTCCTCCACCTTTGATGGCCGTCCCCATCATATTTCTTTTATCCCCAACAGAGCAGCCGTCCCCTGCTAGGTGATCGTCCTTCACCTTTGATGGCCGTACCCCATCATCTGTTTATTTCATTTATTCTTTAACCCGATGGCCGTCCCCGTCGTGGTCCCTTTTCCTTTTTTAGCCCGATGGCCGTCCCCATCGTTAGTTACTTTACCTTTATGAACTTGATGGCCGTCCCCGTCATGTTTCATTAATCCTCAGGAAATTTTACAGCTTTATCTTGATGGCCATCCCCATCATAATCTTCTTTCCCCAGCTAGTCGGCCGTCCCCGTCTTGGCTTTACTTTTTATCCCCAGTATGTCGGCCGTCCCCGTCATCGCTTTACACTCTCCCCAGCATGTCGGCCGTCCCCGTCATTACTCCTTACCCAGCAGTCGTCCTCTGCTCGACGGTCGTCCTCCGTCGCCCACACCTTACAATATACTTTATTTTTCTTTTACAATCTATATCCCTTTTCTTCTTCATTCTGTGAGTGCAAATTTTGGACTGTCTTTGGTATTCAACCACAAGTTATCTTGTTTGGCCTGTTAAGCCGTCGCTTACACCCTGCACAGCTAACTCATGTTTGAATAGGGGCAGCTGTAAACACCCCAAATTTGCCCTCACCCATTCACACCATGGCTTGTGATCATTCTCATATGCATAAACACAATCATATCATCTCACATCTCATTTTTGATTCACTGCATAGTTTCTAAGTCATCTGCACCTAGGGCTTGTGATCTGAGCAATCTCAAAGCTTTTTGAGCCACTCCAAAGGCTACCAATCACTTCAAAGGGATCCACATGTGTTCATCTATCATATTACATCCTCTCAAAGTCAAGATTTCATAGGAATCACAAGAACTAGGGTTTGGATGGATGCAGAGCCAGGTTGAACTGCACAGTTGACTGAAAATTAGGGTTTTGGTTTCAGAGGCCATAACCCCAAATTTTTTGGTCATTCTTGTTTCCATTGGTCTATATATGGTATAGGGAGTATGCATATCAATTTTCATGAAGAAATTCCATGGAGAAGTCATCTGATCAAGAGTTGACTTTTCAGGCAAGTCAGTGCAAAATCAGGGCATCTGAGGCCCCCAATGACCCAACCAATGGGTGATCTTCATCATTTTGAGTGTGTATGGTCTTTATTTGATCATGGAAGAAGATTGAAGTTCATAGAAATCAATAATTTAGGGTTTTTGCAAATGTTGACTTTTTGGGCATAGTTGACTTTTCAAGAATGCATCATTTTATGTCATTTTTCAAGCCATGATTTTGGATCCAAAAATGCTCCAAATGGAAAAATTTTGGTCATGAAAGTTGTAGATCTCATATTTCCCTTTCCAAAAAATACAAGAACATGATCTAATTCATCTTGGATCAAAAGTTATGGTTTGTTAAAGTTGGCAAAAATCACTAAAATTCAAGTCATGCACCAAATGGAAATTTTGCAAAACCTTGGACCAATGCATCATGTGACCTCTAATCCATTTCAAACCATTACACAAACATTCTCTAAGTCCTAAAAATCAGAATTGGATCAAGTTTGCTCATGGTTTGGTTTGTATAACAAGACTTTATCACATGTGAACAAAAAAGCAAGCAAGTTGCAAAACTCATGATCATGCTCCCTCCTACTTGCAGCCTTGGATGCTGAGCTTTGCTAGCCTCTCACCTCACCTTGCTGCGCCAGCCCATGCCCATGTACTTGCCTAGAACCAAGCCCATGCCTCTCTTACAACCAAGTTGACATTTTGCAAAAGTAAACATCCCAATCAATAAAGGGCAGGTCACATCATCTGACCAATGAGAGAGGTTTATGTGGACAATTTGCAAGCAAAGCATAAGGGCAAGCAAGGCTGAAAAACACTTCATTCACAACATACAAAAAACACTCCCTTTTTGCAAGTTCCTTCGAATTTCTCTCCACAGCCTGAAAACACAAAAACTTTCTTCATCATTCAACTCAACACACTTCATAGACAAGAAACCACCAAAGCTCAAGCCTGAAACAAGCCTAAATACTCCATAACCATCCTTCACCTCAGCCTGCACTTTCTATCGAATCTCTCTCCACAAGCCACAAACATCCAAACAAACACCACAGACCTTCTCCATTCATCCTCAGGATCACAAACAACCCCTCACCATGACCTGAAAGTGTCTATTTCACCATTGCCATTTCTGATCAAGCTTGAACAGAAGCTTTCGAAACTCATCAACCATCCAACTTAAACTCCATTTGAGCATTCAAACATCATCAAGAGGTTCTAAGGAGTAGATTGCACAAGGAGAGGAGGCCAGAAAGTTCCTAAACTGAAAGCTTCAAATCTCAGGTAGCTCGAAAATTATTTTTCCAGAAATCATTTTTCTTGTTACAAACTTGTTCTTTGTGTTGTCCTGATCATCCTGATGTTCTTAGTTTTTGAAATGGTGATGAAATGAGCATTTAATTTCTCTCTGAAACCTGCGTGCCCTAGTTTTCTTTTTCTTCGATTCAGATGATTTAGGAAGCATAAATTTGTTTTGATTGGGGGTTTTGATTCGTGAGCTTGTGGGAATCATTTCTGGGTTCTTAGAATTCATTTTAGATGCGTATGGAGTGAGTTAGGGATTTTGATTGAACGGAGAAGATGACCGGAACACTGTTCCGGTCATCTGAGTGTGTTTAACGGCGAGATTAGGGCATAAGCATTGATTAGTGAAATTTGAATCTGAGCCGTGAGATGTGGCGCGCAGTCAACTCCCGCGCGTGTGAGTTTGAATCTCCACCTTAGGATCTGATTACTTCTCATTAATTCATTAAAAATTCATTTTAATTCATTTTCTTTTCAATTAACTTGCACAATTATTTAAAAATAGCAAAAATGTCTTAAAAATTATGAAACTTTTTCATGGAAGTTTTGTTAATTTTTAAGACCCAAAAATATTTTCATTTTATTTTTTATCATTAAAAAAGTATTTTTAAATATTTAAAAGATTATTTTTAATTGATTAATGAGAATTAATTAATTAAAAATACTTTTAGGTATTTAAAAATTACAAAAAAATTCATGAAATGTTCTAAGACATTTAGAAACATTGTCCAACCTTCAAACCAAATTTCTTTTTTGATATTGATGCATTTTAAGAATTTTTCATTGAATTAAATCATATTTTGTGCATTATTTTGATCATAAGTTCAAAAATTCATTTCTGTCAATGGGTGAAGGTTGAGACATTGATTCTTCTTGCATTGTGTTATGTTTAGCATGTAGTTCCTAGGATAAAAAGGCCATGATTTGTTCTTGCATTTTCTAATTGATTGGCATTTGTTTTGTTAAGAACCCTAAAAAACCCTAATGACTTAGAAAATTCATAACTCAAGATTGGTTGAGAGTTGAGAGCTCCCCTTTGGGCAGTGGTTTATTATAGGTCTAGGGTTTCCTTGGGTATCATTTTCCATTTTTACTTTAGGGTTTTGCTTCTGTTTTTTGGTTTGTGTTTGATGTTTGATCCATAAACCCTAATTTGGGCTTTCATTTGCATCCCTCTTGCATTTCCTTGCATAACATGACTTGTCTTTGCATTTTGTGCACTCTTGTGATTCATTTGACATCTTAAGACATGTATAAAGCATCTTTGATCATTGCATTGCATATTTGCCATGTCATTTGTCTTGTATGCTTCATAACTTTTCATGCTTGTTCATGCCCCTTAGCTTGCATCATTTGCATTCATAATCTTGTATGAACATCTCCATGCCTTGTCTCATGTTTGCAGCACCTC
The DNA here is from genome assembly GCA_963966055.1 of Lathyrus aphaca. Taxonomy (NCBI): domain Eukaryota; kingdom Viridiplantae; phylum Streptophyta; class Magnoliopsida; order Fabales; family Fabaceae; genus Lathyrus; species Lathyrus aphaca. Next base: position 28,839,913 of record OZ014520.1, on the reverse strand, counting down.
ATAGCATCATTTCCATCATCAACATGCTTCTGGTTTGGTCTAGCATCATGTCATTTCATGTCATTTGGCATTGCATTGCATTTCCTTCTAACATTTCAGGTGGTAAGTAAACTTGAGAAGTGAATTTGCCTTCACTTCTCATAACTTTTCTTTTCATCTACCTTGCATCCATTGCTGCATTTATATATGTGTTTGAGTTTGAGCTTGCTCATTCTTTCTCCTCCCCTTTTTCTTTCTTCAAGTGACTTGACTTCTTGAATGAAGCAAGTCACTTTGCTTCTCTTGATCCTGTTCATCTGCTTCCTGGTGGTTCCTCTGAAGATTGTTCTTGCAAACCTCACAAACCTTAGGACCAACCAAGCATGACAATGAATTAGGGTTTTGATTAGTTCCCCCATAGTTTTACCTTTGTGTCTCTCTTTGAGTCTTCTCTTCTCATCTCATAATCAGGGACTAAACCCTAAAGGCTTTAAGACTTTGTGATTAAGCTTATGCCTGCATCCTTCTCTTAGGATGGAGTGTATAACTTTAATCCTAAGTATTAAACCCTTAAGGTGTTTTAATCTCTTAATCAACTCATTTAAAAAATATCAAGACATTACACTTGTAACTTGGGCCTTGCATTAGGGTCCTAATTCTTCCTTAAGTGGTTAAGAAGGACTGACCCTAGTGTTAATGGACAAGTCCCCCTCAAGTTGTCTTACAAACCATAAAAAAACACTTCATCATCATACCATTAAATAAAATCCACTTAATCAAAGGCTTGTTTTGTCATGGGTTTAATCCCTAATCATGGATTAAGTTGAGGAGTTTTTTCTCAACTTAAACATTCTCATCTATTATCCTTCTTTTAGGATGGTGTAATGAGTCTGTTTAATCCTTGATTATGGCTTAACCTCATTACTCAACACTAAACAAAAATCACAAAAAACATCTAAATAATCAACAAGTAGGTTAATGATCTTAATCCTACACCAAAGGTGATTAAGTGTGAGAATCTGACTTCACACTTAAGGTATTCTCATTACCCCTAATCAGAGGGAAGATGTGATGAGTTTACTAACCTATGGGTTTAGACTTAAGCTCATTAACTTATGACAAACCTCCAAAAGCAATAAAAGAATGAAAGTACAAAAACAAACAATAATCGTCTCCTCCGGGATTCTTTTCTCATCATCCTCACTCACAAACGAGAACTCGCTTCTTCCGTCTAATGCAAGACAGTTAGCACCTGAGCCAGACAGGTCATACACTTGAGCATAGACAAGCAAGCAGTTCATCAGTCAATTTATCTTTCAGTCTCTTTGGGTCGAACTACGGTGTTCTGACTTCCTCGTTGCACGAGAGGATACGTAGGCATAACTTAACAGTTATCGAACAAAAGTCTCTGTATATCCCCCCTCTTTCCAGCTTTATTCTCCTAGCCTCATATTCTTGAGCACTTCATTCTTGTTCTCACACTGACACTGTACATTTATACACATCACATTTCTTTATACTGACACCTGTACATCCTTTTCCAGCCCTTTTACACACAGATTGCACTGACACTACCCCTTTAAAACACAAATCTTTTAAGCGTGGATCCCGTCGAGTACGACGGACAATCTGGGTGCTAATACCTTCCCAGGTTGTAACCAACCCCCTTTCTCAGTCTCTCTGGTTCGCAAACCGTCTTATCCATCCTTTTTCTAGGTCTATGCAGCATTGCCTTTCCCCCGGGATAAAAATGCCTAGCTGGCGACTCTATTCATTCTCCAGTGAGTTCACGGCTGTGTGTTCTCATTGTTCCTTTCGCCGACCGTTCGCGTCTGTACCTTCATCTGACCCAGTTTCACTTGTCGGGAGCGACAGTAATGAGTTCACTGATAACACTAAATTTCACTGTATTTCTGACTCCGATTTCGCATGCATTCTTAGCTTTTATTGTTATTTTGTTATGTTATTACTTTTTTTCTTTTTTTTCAGGTTTTCTATGTAATTAGGGCTTAAATCAAGAAGAGGAACGAAAAAGGAGTGGAAACGGACGAAAACCAAGAAATTCAGCTTTTTACATTTACGGCATCCGCCATGGCTGGTGCCATGGGGTCTGCCATGACGTGGCCACGTCTCAAGACCACTCCACAACAGCCAAGACCCACGATCCCCACTTTCTTCATCCATTTGCTCTCATGGCGGGCGCCATGGCCTTGTGGCGGGCGCCATAAGGCAAAAGTGGTTCCCATAACTCTTTAGTGGAGGGGGGCATCCTGGTCATTTCCCATTTAAGATTTGCCTATAAATAGGACTTTAGAATTTCATTTTCTTCATCCAAACTTAGAATCTCTTAGGCATATATCAGTTTTAAAGCAGTTATCATTCCACATCGGGGTGTTACTGCAATCGAGTGATCGAGTCTGTATACGTCTGTGTGATCGAGTTTTGGAGCACTCTGGGAGGAAGTTAATCCTGCCGCCATTTTAATTCCAGTTCGTATTTTATTTTTCCGCATCGCTTTACTTTTATTTACTTTCCGCATTGCTTTACTTTTATTTATTTCCCGCACTCGCTTTACTTTTATTTATTTCCCGCACTCGTACTACTTTAGTTTATTTCCCGCACTCGCTTTAAATTCCTTTATTTCTCGCACTTGCACTACTTTCATTTACTTTCTGCACTCGCACTACTTTTATTTACTTTCCGCACTCGCACTAATTACTTTTATGAAAAATTATAAAAAGAACTTTTACTTTACCATGTCTAACTAAATCCATAAAGGTTAGAATGTAAGGATCGTAATTGAACCAGTAATCCGTACAATTGTTCGTGGAAACACTTAAGGGCTATTTTAACTTTCAATATAAGTTTAATTGTTTTTAACTATTTCAAAAACAGCCAAAAGCGCTTTGTCTAGTTCATTAGGAGTTTTTAGATTAAAAAGAAAAGGGATTTTAAAACGATTTTCGGACGTGTTAAGAAGTTTAGAGTCTTTTTACTAAGAAATCCAGGTTAAAATACTTTTCAACTTAGTTAAGATATTATATTTCTTAAAAATAGGTTTACTACTCTAACGCAGTACGCACCTTTTTATCCGTGACAATAAGAGGGGTTGATTAGAGAGTACAACTCGGTTCTGAATACGCGAAAGCGACAGTTCCTGTTAAATTAGTTATTTTCAAAGTAGAAAACATTGCCCAAAAGTAGTTCTATTAACAAGTACCGGACTATCAATCGATTACGCGAATTACATTCGAGCCTGTCTTTATTAATTGTTTAAAATTACCATTTTATTTACCATTGCGTACTCCTTAAAACCATTATATTCAGTTGCCTTAGATACACACCATAACAACAGGTACGATAGATTGACACTTGGTCTCTGTGGATTCGACAATCTTTTATATTACTCTGATGTGTTCATACACTTGCGAAAAACACGCATCAAGTTTTTGGCACCGTTGCCGGGGACCAATTTCTTCAAATTTCATACCCTGTAGTTATACCGTTTAGACTAAGGTTGTTACCCACCGGTCAATGTGAAAGACTCGCAGTGCCGGAAGCTTAGTAGACCCTCTAGCTGAACCTGAACGTTACGCTCACTCACGTTTGTTTTTCCATAGGAATAGGAGAGCTATGGCCGAAGATCAAAACCGAAGACCTCTTAAGGACTTCGCCCAACCATCAAATGAGGAACCTAGTTCCAGTATAGTAAACCCCGCTATCCCAGCCAATAATTTTGAACTTAAACCATCCCTGCTGCAATTAGTGCAACAAAGACAATTCGCAGGTCTTACTACTGAGAACCCAAATCAACATTTAAAAAACTTTCTTCAGTTAGCAGACACCTTTAAAACCAATGGAGCTCCTCCTGAGGCGATACGCTTAAGATTATTTCCTTTTTCCCTCAGAGATAAGGCTCTATCATGGTTAGATTCCCTTCCACCCAATTCCATAACAACTTGGGAAGACCTTAGAAAAGTTTACCTTGCTAGATATTTTCCCCCAAGTAAGACCGCTCTTCATCGAAACCTAATAACCAGATTTACCCAACACCAAGGAGAGTCGTTGTTCGAAGCCTGGGAGAGATATAAAGAGCTATTAAGAGCATGCCCACATCATGGCTTAGAGAATTGGCTAATCATTCAAACCTTCTATAATGGACTTCATTATAACACTAAGATGACCATCGACGCTGCCAATGCTGGCGCACTGATGAACAAACCTTACCCTGAAGCTAGTGCCCTTATCGAAGATATGGCCCAAAACCATCAATCATGGGGAGTCGAACGAGCAACAGTGGAAAAGAAGGAAGCCCAAGGAGGAATACATGAGCTAAGCTCTATGGACATGATGCAGGCTAAAATGGACGCATTGGCCCTTAGAGTCGAACATATGTGTACAACTCCGAATATTGTTGTTGCAGTTTCGTCGAATTGCGAGATATGTGGGACGCAAGGACACCAATCCGCCGAATGCAATTTGTTAAATGAGACCAGCCCTGAGCAAGTGAACTACACCCAAGGGAACCCATTTTCAAACACATACAACCCTGGATGGAGGAATCACCCAAACTACTCCTATAAAAATAATAACCCTCTCCAAAATACCGCACCTCCGAGACAACAAGGTTACCAAGCCCCAAGAACAAATCAACCTATGCAACCCGTACCACCAAGTCCGAGCCTTGAGAAAATTGTGGAAAATTTTATCACCGCTCAAACACAACAAAACAAAGAGTTCATGAACCAAAACGTCCATGTTAACGAACTAATTACCCAGTTAGGAACCAAGGTTGATCAAATTATTACTCATAACAAGATGCTTGAAACCCAGATCTCTCAGGTAGCTTTAAACCAAGCCCCTCAGACTACACCTGGAGGACAGTTCCCTGGACAACCTCAACAAAACCCGAAAGGGCAAGTAAATGCCATTACTCTACGAAGTGGAACCGCTTATAAGGAATCTTCGAACCCTAGATTAAATGATCCCGAAACTTCTGAGAGAAATGAGGAGAATGAACCAGAGGAATCTGAAAACCCGGAAAGTCAAGAAAATGAGAAGAACCTAAAAACAAAACCTATGTACCACCACCAACATACAAACCACCAATACCATACCCTCAAAGATTAAAGAAAACCCAAATCGATAATCAGTATCAAAAATTCGTTAAGGTTATAGAAACAATTCATGTAGAAATCCCCTTTACAGAAGCCATCACCCAAATACCCTCTTACGCTAAGTTTCTCAAAGATATACTTACAAATAAACATAGACTTGAAGATCCGAAACCCGTGGAATGTAATTCTATTTCCGAAAAATAGGTTAGCAAAGAAAGATAAAGATCCCGGAAATTTTTCCATTCCTTGTATTTTGGGGAATCATGTCATCGAAAAAGCTTTTCTAGACTTAGGAGCTAGTGTGAGCTTAATGCCTTTAGCAGTTTGTGAGAGATTAAACATAGGAGAATTACAACCTACTAAGATGTCACTTCAATTAGCCGATAGATCCGTTAAATACCCTATAGGCATACTTGAAGACGTCCCTATTAGGATAAGTCAGTTGTTTATACCTACTGATTTTGTTGTCATGGACATTAAAGAAGATGACGACATACCAATCCTCCTAGGTAGACCGTTCTTATCGACTGTTGGAGCCGTAATAGATGTTAAAAAAGGGAAACTAACCTTTGAGGTAGGTGACGAAAAGATAGAATTTGTCCTTTCGAAATTCATTATGGCACCTGTAATAGGAGATGCTTGTTATGCCTTAGATATCATTGATGAATGCATTAGGGAATTAGAACAAGAAGAAGAAATTGAATCTATAAAATTGCCATCAACCCTTATTTGAGAAGATGACAGTTTTAAAATACCCTACATTGATGATAACCTTCACGAATGTTTATCTCTTACCCCAGATCTTATGCCTTGCCCTATGAAACCAACCGTAAAACTTAAGGAACTACCTAAAAACCTGAGATATGAATTTCTTGATGAAGAAATGAACCGTCCAGTTATAGTCAGTGCTACCTTAAACCAAGAGGAAACCAACCAATTGTTAGATGTTTTACGAAGGTACCCCTCAGCCTTAGGATATAAGATCTCAGATCTAAAAGGAATAAGCCCATCCGTATGCATGCATCGGATTTTGCTTGAAGAAGATTCAAAACCCTCCAGAGAACACCAACGAAGAATAAATCCTATGATGAGTGAAGTAGTTAAGACTGAAGTTCTTAATTTACTAGAGGCAGGTATAATATATCAGATCTCGGACAGTAAATGGGTGAGTCATGTGCATGTAGTACCTAATAAGGGAGGCATCACAGTCGTGCAAAACGAGAAGGGCGAACCTGTAGCAAAAAGAACCGATGGAGGTTGGCGTATGTGCATAGACTATAGAAAATTAAATAAAGCAACTAGGAAGGACCATTTCCCATTACCATTCATAGACCAAATGTTGGAGCGCCTAGCCAGACACTCTTACTTTTGTTACCTAGATGGATATTCAGGATCCTTCCAAAAACCTATTCACCCCGAAGATCAAGAAAAAACTACCTTTACATGCCCTGTTGGAACTTTTGCCTATAGAAGAATGCCTTTTGGACTTTGTAATGCCCCTGCCACTTTCCAACGCTGCATGATGTCTATCTTTGCAGACTATTTAGATGGAATTATGGAAGTATTTATGGACGATTTCTCAGTTTGTGGATCTGATTTCAAAAATTGTCTTATCAACCTTGAGAAAATCCTGGAAAGATGTGTAGAGGTAAACCTTGTGCTAAATTGGGAAAAATGTCATTTCATGGTCACCGAAGGGATTGTTTTAGGACATATAGTTTCCGAAAAAGGTATAGAGGTAGACAAAGCTAAAATAGAAGTCATAGAGAATCTAAAACCGCCGAAGACTATCAGGGAGATAAGAAGTTTTCTTGGACATGCCGGATTTTACCGGTGTTTTATCAAGGACTTCTCCAAAATAACAAATCCCTTAACTGGTCTTTTAATGAAAGATGTTGAATTCATATTCGATGAAAAATGTACTGAAGCATTTACTCTTCTGAAGCAAGCTCTGATTTCAGCACCTATAATGAAACCCCCTGATTGGTCAGAACCGTTTAAGATAATGTGTGACGCTAGTGACTATGCTGTAGGAGCCGTTCTAGGTCGGAGAAAAGATAAAAAGTTACACGTAATTTATTATGCCAGTAGAACCCTAGACGCTGCACAGCTCAACTACGCAACAACCGAAAAAGAGCTCCTAGCTGTAGTTTTCGCCATAGACAAATTTAGATCTTATCTAGTAGGAGCCAAAATTATAGTTTACACCGACCATGCTGCCATTCGTTATTTACTAAGTAAAAAGGATGCCAAACCTAGGTTACTTCGATGGATTCTGTTACTGTAAGAGTTTGATTTAGATATCCGTGATAAGAAAGGCACTGATAATGTAGTAGTTGATCACCTTTCTAGGCTAGAATACCTGAAACCTGACTCAGTACCCATAAATGACGATTTTGCCTATGATAGACCGATAGCCCAACTAGAAACTATTGAAGATGATAACCCAGGCCCACATGAGCATCCTCATAAATCCTTAGCCATGAGTAATGTACCTTGGTATGCAGACTTTGTTAATTACCTAGCCGCTGACATCATACCCCCTGATTTAGATTACCACCGGAAGAAGAAGTTCTACAGTGATGTGAGAAACTTCTATTGGGACGAACCATTTCTTTTCAAGAGAGATAAAGATGGCATTTTCCGCCGTTGTGTTCCAGAAGAAGAGGTACATAATATAATTGAGCATTGTCACTCTGCACATTATGGTGGACATGCAAGCACATCTAAGACCTACGCCAAGATTCTTCAAGTTGGCCTATTTTGGCCTACTATGTGGCGTGATGTCCATGCTTTCATTGTCAAATGTGACAGATGCCAACGTACAGGAAATATTTCAAGACGTAATGAAATGCCTCTAAGAAATATCCAAGAAGTAGAACTCTTCGACGTATGGGGTATAGACTTTATGGGACCGTTCCCACCATCTTTAGGAAATCAGTACATCTTAGTAGTTGTTGACTACGTGTCTAAATGGATTGAAGCTATCGTCGCACCCACAAATGACACCAGAGTAGTCATCAAATTATTCAAAAACCATATATTTCCAAGGTTTGGAACCCCCCTTTTGGTCATAAGTGATGGAGGATCACACTTCATATCGAGAATATTTGACAAACGTTTAAGCAAGTATGGAGTTAAGCATAGAGTAGCAACACCATACCACCCACAGACTAATGGACAAATGGAAGTATCTAATAGGGAGATCAAACAAATTCTTGAGAAAACTGTCTCTATATCTAGAAAAGATTGGTCGTAGAAACTTCAAGAAGCGTTATGGGCCTATAGAACAACTTTCAAAACCCCTATAGGAACAACCCCTTATCAGCTGGTCTATGGAAAATCATGTCACTTACCTTTTAAGTTGGAGCATAAGGCCTATTGGGCCATCAAAACTTTGAATTTGGATTACTTAACTGCTGGTGAAAAACGTATCCTTGATATCCACAAATTAGAAGAGCTCAGACGATCCGCCTACGAAAATGCCATCATATACAAAGAAAGAACTAAGGCTTGGCATGACAAAAGAATCATAAGAAAAGACTTCAAAATAGGCGATCCTGTTCTCCTGTTCGATTCTAGGTTACGACTTTTTCCTAGGAAGCTTCGTTCGAGATAGACTGGCCCTTCGAGGTATCTAAGATTCTAAGATCTGGTGCTATTGAAATCAAGAACCAATCATGTAAACCGTTCATCGTCAATGAACAGAGGTTGAAGCCCTACGAAGGAGGTGACATCCCAACAACATACACCTTCCATACTCTGAGTGATCCACCATATCCTTCCAATGATGTATAAAAACTGGTCGTCGAGCTACTGACGTTAAACAAGCGCTGCATGGGAAGCAACCCGTGGTTTTCTTATTTACGTACTTTTTATTTATTTATTTTTCCTTGATTTTAATTTTTTTTACTTTATTATTATGTCAGGACTAATGATTGAATGTTTTATGTGATTTCAAGACTTGTTTGCTAACCTTGTGCAGAATACAGAACTCCGATGACATGCACGTGGCCTTTAGAGACGACACACAGAGAGAGCGTTATTATGTCCACATGAGACGCCCTATGGCACCTACCAGGTACCCAGATCAAGATTGCATGGATACCTTGGGGATAAAGCCAAGCGTCAGATTCTTATGCCACCAACTCCAGTGGGACCAGTTTGACGATATGAACAACACTTACAGGAACTTGACTCTAGAGTTCCTCAGCTCATTTCACTATGATCCTTGGGCTGGGCCCAATGGACATGCTGTTTTCAGGTTGTTCGGGACTGACTACTCTTTCTCTCACAAAGATTTTGGTGATTTACTAGGTTTTCAGACTACTCCTGATGCTATTCCAAAGACATCGATGGGGTATTTTATGAGCAGAGAAGTGAAAAAGTTTTGGTCTAACATCTCAAGTGGAGGGAGCCAAGATCCTTCCACTCAGTTTTCTCAGGTAATCCACAACCCTGCGTTAAGGTACTTCCAGATGATTCTAGCACACTCTTTCTTCGGTTTGCCAGATAAAGAGACTCTGCTGAGTGAAGAGGAGATTTTCCTACTGTTTTGTGCGACTCAGTCATGCCCAGTTGCTTGTGGCAACTTTCTGTTAAAGGGCTTTGCCAGTGTCGCCAGATCATCTGTAGGCATTATACATGTCGGTGGGATTGTTACACAGATAGCTACGGCATTGGGTTTGTCTCGCAAATTATTGCACCTCAGGACCTTTAGCTGTTACACCACCCTGGATGTTGACTTTTGTCTTGACATAGGACTGATGAGGAGGGCCTCTTTTGAGCCCAACACGGTTAGATTACTGATCGACGGCGAAGTGATACATTACTTTACATTACCAGACCCGCTGATGACCAGTGTCCACGACCCTACTAATTGGAGTTATGCTTTAGAGGGTTATGGAGAGACTGTCGAAGATCCAAAATCACCTCCCGCCGATGAGTACACTCCTACACATCTTTCTCCCCGAATCACTGTTACGTCTAATAATATGTCTTTGCAGCCGCCTGATCTACAGACCCAGATTTATGAGCTCCGTAAGGAGACTTCCCTGCTCAAGCAGGAAGTAGCGTACTTGGCATTACAGATCGAGGTATCTGATCTCACTCATGCCTCAGAGGCCGATGCTCTATATCAGGAGATTGAAGAGCTTCGGAGGGAGATAGTTGAGATTCGTGGATCAAACCAGGAAGAAAAGCCTACCACATGATTCGTTTTACACTGACGTTATTACCCTAGTAATTAATTTCTTTTTCATGCTTTATTTTATTTCTCGCATCTTCAGACATACTTTATATTATTGCATCTATTACATTTTCTTTTTCATGTACTTTGATTTTATCTTATTATTTCATGCACTAATCTCATTTTTCTCTTTTCTTTTGTTTTATTTTATTTTATTTTATGTCGAATAAAGAAAAAAAATATAAAGACAAAAATATTTTCATTTTTGTCTTCATAAAAAAATATGCAAGCTTCATGCCTTAGAAGAAAGAAGAAAACGCTATTCGGGCCCCTCCGAAGACCGAAGGTACAAAAGGCCCGTCAGCGAGAAGTCAACCGCCGGCACTACCAGCTTATGGAGGCCACTCAGGGTTCCATCCTAGGTAACCTTCGAGAGGTCCGGGGTGCCTAGGTTGCCTTATCGGCACGACTTGATCGGAGGGACCAGCAGCGCATTAGATCCCGTCGTTCCAGGCCATCACAGCAGGACGGCGAGGGCACCAGTGCTCCTCCGCAGTAGTTTTCCAGGTTAGTCTCCCTATCTTATTTCGAAACATTGGGGACAATGTTCGATTTAAGTGTGGGAGGGGATTTTATTACTTTCTGTCATTTCCCTTTCTAGTTATTTATTTGCCTTCTATTATTTCCCTTTCTAGTAAGTTATCTAGTTTAACTTTTCTTAGATAATGCATGTGTCTGACGAGTCACCAGTATAGTGTATTTTTAGTACATCCTCATTTTTTCCCATTTCCTTAGCCTTACCAAAAAAATTTAAAAAGAAAACAATGTTGTTTCACATGTTTTTTGGGCTTTGAGACAGGTTTGGATTAGGATGTGGTGACTTAGGTCAACTTTTTGAAACATCAGTACCAGTGTAGCACCATAGACCTCTTGAATATAGGAATCACTCCTAAACCCCGCACACCATGGCCATTATTATCATTCAAAAAAAATTGTCCTAAGTAGTTTATTCTAGCAGTCAGCTTCGGCCTAAGCATGCTCTACGTAGGGGGTCGATGAACATAAGTGAATGATCCAGTGCTAATAAAAAAGAAAAAGGCAAACTCTGGGATATGTTACCCTCACAAAGTCATTTAAACCGGAAAAAAAAAGAGAAGAAAATTTTTTTTGCCACAAAAAGAAAAAAAATTGCAGTCACCTATTGTTAGTTGATTCAGAGGTATCTGGCACTGAACTTGGTAGGGTGGATTACGATCCGATCCCCCGCAACTACATTTAGGTAAAATAAAAACGGGTTTACACATGCTTATGTGCCAAAAACCTTATGTTATGGATCAGAATCACTAACCGGTCACTCTACTATGAAGCATGTACGAATAACGGGCTTAATGTGATTGCGCCTGAATGAAAAGGACCCAAAAAGAGATGAGAAGATAGGCCTAGGTATTGTGGGATGAAATGGGGTGGTTAATATAGGATTGAAGTTTGTGTCTGTGTTATTATGGTACCCTTGGTTCACTTAGTTAGTACCTGTCACTGCATCCTGACATGAACTTAGAACCCCTTTAGCCCGAATCACGTATTGACACCAGTTTTCTTCATTTTTGAGTTTTAATGTTTGCTTGAGGACAAGCAAAGGTCTAAGTGTGGGAGGATTTGATAACACTAAATTTCACCGTATTTCTGACTCCGATTTCGCATGCATTCTTAGCTTTTATTGTTATTTTGTTATGTTATTACTTTGTTTTTCTTTATTTTCAGGTTTTCTATGTAATCAGGGCTTAAATCGAGAAGAGGAACGAAAAAGGAGTGGGAACGGACGAAAACCAAGAAATTCAGCTTTTTACACTTACGACATCCGCCATGGATGGCGCCATGGGGTCTGCCATGACGTGGCCACGTCTCAAGACCACTCCACAACTGCCAAGACCCACGATCCCCACTTTCTTCATCCATTTGCTCTCATGGCGGGCGCCATGGCCTTTTGGCGGGCGCCACAAGGCAAAAGTGGTTCCTTCCACTTTTTAGTGGAGGGGGCATCCTGGTCATTTCCCATTTAAGATTTGCCTATAAATAGGACTTTAGAATTTCGTTTTCTTCATCCAAACTTAGAATCTCTTAGGCATATATCAGTTTTAAATCAGTTATCATTCCACATCGGGGTGTTACTGCAATCGAGTGATCGAGTCTATATACGTCTGTGTGATCGAGTTTTGGAGCACTCTGGGAGGAAGTTAATCATGCCGCCATTTTAATTCCAGTTCGTATTTTATTTTTCCGCATTTGCTTTACTTTTATTTACTTTCTGCATTGCTTTACTTTTATTTATTTCCCGCACTCGCTTTACTTTTATTTATTTCCCGCACTCGCACTACTTTCGTTTATTTCCCGCACTCGCTTTAAATACCTTTATTTCTCGCACTCGCACTACTTTCATTTACTTTCTGCACTCGCACTACTTTTATTTACTTTCCGCACTCGCACTAATTACTTTTATGAAAAATTATAAAAAGAACTTTTACTTTACCATGTCTAACTAAATCCATAAAGGTTAGAATGTAAGGATCGTAATTGAACCAGTAATCCGTACAATTGTTCGTGGAAACACTTAAGGGCTATTTTAACTTTCAATATAAGTTTAATTGTTTTTAACTATTTCAAAAACAGCCAAAAGCGCTTTGTCTAGTTCATTAGGAGTTTTTAGATTAAAAAGAAAAGGGATTTTAAAACGATTTTCGGACGCGTTAAGAAGTTTAGAGTCTGGTTCGTGAGAACCTCTTTTTGCTAAGAAATCCAGGTTAAAGTACTTTTCAACTTATTTAAGATACTATATTTCTTAAAAATAGGTTTACTACTCTAACGCAGTACGCACCTTTTTATCTGTGACAATAAGAGGGGTTGATTAGAGAGTAAAACTCGATTCTGAATACGCGAAAGCGACAGTTCCTGTTAAACTAGTTCTTTTCAAAGTAGAAAACATTGCCCATAAGTAGTTCTATTAACAAGTACCGGACTATCAATCGATTACACGAATTACATTTGAGCCTGTCTTTATTAATTGTTTAAAATTATCATTTTATTTACCATTGCGCACTCCTTAAAACCATTATATTCAGTTGCCTTAGATACACACCATAACAACAGGTACGATAGATTGACACTTGGTCTCTGTGGATTCGACACTCTTTTATATTACTCTGACGTGTTCGTACACTTGCGAAAAACACGCATCATTCACTAATCTGTGATTAGAGATTAAACTCATTACTTAACACTAAACAAAAACCCAAAAACATCTAAATAATCACAAGTAAGTTAATGATCTTAATCCTACATCATCATGGTAATTAAGTTGAGATGCTTATCTCATACTTAAGTAGGCTCATTATCCCTAATCAGGGAGGATATAATGAGTTTACAAGCCCTTGATTTAGGCTTAAGCTCATAATCCTATGCAAAACACCAAAAACAATAACAAAAATGAAAACACAAAAACAAACAATAATCGTCTCCTTCAGGATTCTTTTCTCATCATACTCATTCACAAACGAGAACTTGCTTCTTCCGTCTAATGCAAGACAGTTAGCACTCGAGCCATACGAGTCATACACTTGAGCATAAGCAAGCAAGCAGTTCACAGTCAATTTATTTCCAGTCCCTTTGAGTCGAACTACGGTGTTCTGACTTCCTCATTGCACTAGAGGATACGTAGGCATAACTTAATAGTTATCGAACAAAAGTCTCTGTGTCTTCCCCCTCTTTCAGCATTCTTTTTTAAGCCTCAGTTCCTGAGCAATTCACACCTTTTGCACTGACACCTGTATTTTCCTTCCCTAGAATTTGCACATAGATAGCACATACACTTACCCCTTTAAACACAATCTTGTAAGCGTGGATCCCGTCGAGTACGACGGACAATCTGGGTGTTAATACCTTCCCAGGTTGTAACCAACCCCCTTTCTCAGTTTCTCTGGTTCGCAACCGTCTTATTCATCTCTTTCTAGGTTTATGCAACATTACCTTTCCTTCGGGATAAAAATGTCTAGCTGGAGACTCTATTCACTTCATTTTCATTTCTCTTTTCGCCGACCGTTCGCGTCTGCACCGGGATGCAAATCTTTGGGAGCGACACCGGTTACCACTGAACCAGAATGGAAAATTCTATCTTTTTCTTGCATTTTTTATATTCATTCCCCCTCCAATCTTCATGGATCTTTAGGATGTGATTTTAGGGAGTTTTTAGGAACTGATTTAGTGTAGGTGTGTGTAGTTTAGATAACTCTCGACACGCGTTTCATACGGTTCCATTTTTTTACATAAGTCTTGAATATGTGTTCATGACATATTGTGATTATTGTTTGCATGATTGAGCATCACCAATATAATGTTAATAAGTGTTTATAATTCTGTTTTGCATTGTATTTGCGACCCATGCATGTTCCAGTCGATTGTGCGCATAATTGGAAAAGTTGTGTATTGTTGAAAATTGCACAATTCACATATTTGCATTCATTGTTGATTGTTTATGTGTTGCATTCCTTTTTTGATAACCATTTCAAATTAATGCATTAAAATGTATGATCATTGCATTTCATTTGTTTGCATTAAAACTCCATTTTTGCATTGAAAAAAGGATTAAAATCTGCCATGTTTCACTGTTGCATTTTGAAATAGAAATTGTAAAAGACGTCATGCCTTATCCTGTTTTGTGTTCTTACACCTATTTTCATGTTGTTTGGTAGCTGTAATAGGCTGTTTGCATTGTTAGTTGCATTTAGTGGCTGATTGTGTGTTAGAGAGTTGTAGTAGTTGTTGACTTTAGGCTTTGCTTAGCTTTTAAGTGTCCTTAGACTTAGGATTGAGTCTAGTTTAGGTCATAATATTGGTAGGATATGTTTGGTACTTGATTACCTCTTTTTTTTCATCATTTTGGATTTATTTTACTAACCTTTTTTTTTGTAGGGGGTTATGGTAAGTCATGTGTGTGGAAAGGTATCCTACATACACCTTCTTCCTTATCCTTTTACATTTCAACTTGTGTTTACGATAAGCATCAAATGCTTCTTCGACATCTCATTTTTTCCATTCATTTTGAGGTTTAAACTCATATTCAATTCATTGAAGTGAGTTATAACTTGCTTTATATTTCTTTCTAGGAATAGAAAACCACACTAACCCTAGGACATCCCTTGAATAAACAACTTAGGATGAGTCTTAGTTTCCCCTAATTTTTGTCCTTTTTTGATTTGAATCCTTCTTTCTCATCTCAAAATAAAAACAAAATACCTAATAACGGTTGAGCTTTCTCGAACGCCGGGAGACTTTACCATGGGGTATTTGCATGCATTTCATCTCGGGATGAGGTGTAGGATATCTATCATGATGAACAAGACTTGGCATGAGGATGTCTTACAAACACCTAAATCCAAAACACTTCTTCTAAAAGACAGTAAACAAACAAACGTCTTTCCTGTAGGAGCTCTCTTATCATTTCCTCACTCACAATGCAAACTCTTTACGACTTCTTTCTTTGCAAGACGGTAAACGCACTCGTACTAGATGAGCCTGCAACACTTGAGCATAGGCATAAGCAGTTAAATTCATAAAAAACACAAACAAGTTTCCGCCTTAGTTAGGCTAACTATGTCGAATCTGATTCTCACATCCCATGAGATACGTAGGCAGTGGGGTATGACCCATTCGAGCACACTTCTTTATTTTCCGGTTGATTGTGCGCGTAATTGGAAAAGTTGTGTATTGTTAAATATCGCACAATTCACATATTTGCATTCATTGTTGATTGTTTATGTGTTGCATTCCTTTGTTGATAATCATTTCAGATTAATGCATTAAAATGTATGATCATTTCATTTCATTTGTTTGCATTAAAACTCCATTTTTGCATTGAAAAAAGGATTAAAATCTGCCATGTTTCACTGTTGCATTTTGAAACAGAAGTTGTAAAAGACAAGCTGCCTTGTCCTGTTTTGGGTTTTTACACTTATTTTCATGTTGTTTGGTAGCTGTAATAGGTTGTTTGCATTGTTAGTTGCATTTAGTGGCTGATTGTATGTTAGAGAGTTGTAGTAATTGCTGACTTTAGGCTTTGCTTAGCTTTTAAGTGTCCTTAGACTTAGGATTGAGTCTAGTTTAGGTCATAATTGTGGTAGGATATGTTTGGTACTTGCTTACCTATTGCCTTACATCATTTTGGATTTATTTTACTAGCCTTTATTGTGTAGGGGGTTATGGTAAGTCATGTGTGTGGGAAGGTATCCTACATACACCTTCTTCCTTATCCTTTTACATTTTAACTTGTGTTTGCGATAAGCATCAGATGCTTCTTAGACATCTCATGTTGTCCATTCCCTTTGAGGTTTAAACTCATCTTTAATTCATTGAAGTGAGTTATAACTTGCTTTCTTTTTCTTTCTAGGAATAGAAAACCACACTAACCCTAGGACATCCCTTGAATAAATAACTTAGGGTGAGTCTTAGTTTCCCCTAATTTTTGTCCTTTTTCGATTTGAGTCCTTCTTTCTCATCTCAAAATAAAAACAAAATACCTAATAAAGGTTGAGCTTTCTCCTACGCCAGGAGACTTTACCATGGGGTATTTGCACGCATTTCATCTCGGGATGAGGTGGAGGATATCTATCATGATGAACAAGACTTAGCATGAGGATGTCTCACAAACACCAAAATCCAAAACATTTCTTCTAAAAGACAGTAAACAAACAAACGTCTTTCCTGCGGGAGCTCTCTTCTCACTTCCTCACTCACAACGCGAACTCTCTATGACTTATCTCTTTGCAAGACAATAAATGCACTCGTACCAGACGAGCTTGCAACACTTAAGCATAGGCATAAGCAATTCAATTGATAAAAAACACAAACAAGTTTTCACCTTAGTTAGGTGAACTTCGTCGACTCTGATTCTCACATCCCATGAGATACATAGGAAGTGGGGTAGGGCCCATTCGAGCACACTTCTTTATTTTCCCTACATTTTTCCCGTACCTTTTTTCAGTTCCCTCTCTCATTCCAAATCCATTTAGCGATTTTATTCAACAACAGTTTTATTTCTCACCCTTTGAAACATACTAACAAGCGTGGATCCCGTCGGGTACGGCGGACGATCTGGGGTGATAATACCTTCCCAGTTTGTTACCGACTCCCGAACCCAAAATCTCTAGTTCGTAGGACATTGTTCTTTCCTTTTCTCTTCGGTTTGTGCAGCATTCCTTCGAGATAAAAGTACCTGACTGGTGACTCTACCTTTTCCGCGCCACTTTCGCGTTTGTACTAGGATGAAAATCCAGGGAGTGACACTTTGTATGTGAACAAATTAATGATCAATATAGATGATTATCTTTTCTTTTATGTTATATTTGTAGTTTGGATCGTTGTTGAGAAATATCTTTCAAGTCTTAACCGAAATTTGCATCTATAAAAGACCAAAATCTAGATATAGAATTGGAGTTTGATCTTCACTTTGTATCAAGTGTTACTGTTATTGTATTGTTTAATAGGTTGAGATATCGTCGATTAAATAATACAGTAAAAATCACAATACCGATTAGACATAAGCTGTATTGATGAGCGATATGTGGTTATATTGATTATAAATGAAGTTCACATGCTAGAATAATCGAATACATATGAAATAGGTTGATGAACTTTAATCTTGATATGTTTTTTAAACATTAATTTTCCGAATATTTTACCATTGTTACATCTTTTTCATGCAAACAATACTTTTCACAATTGAAAACCCCTTTAAACCCTTACTTAAAACATTGTTAACTGTAGAACGGATGTGGTATCACACTAATCCTTGTGGAAACAATATAAAATACTTAACCTCTGAAAATACTTTCAACAAACATACAGTGCTTGCACATGCTTCAATGCCAACCAAATATTGGGATCATAGTTTCACCATTGTAGTGTATTTGATCAACAAGCTACCTAATAGTTCTCTACCAAGCTACATCTCACTATGCTTTAATAAAAGTCTTTGGATGTTCATGTTTCCCATATCTCAAGGAAAAGGGATTCCACCAAACATGGCTCACAGAAAAGGGATTCTCCCAACAACATGGTTTTGATTTTCACGAGACATTCTTTCCTATGGAAAAATCAACAAAAATTCACATTATTTTGACTCTAGAACTCACACATAAGTGGTAAGTTCAACAAGTTGATATCAATAAGGCATTCTTAAATGATGACCAACAAGAAGAGGTATATATTCAACAACCTCCAGGTTTTTCCACCTCTGATTCAAACATGGTGTGCAAACTATAGAAAACTATACATGGCTTGAAACATGTGCCATAAGCTTGGTATGAGAAGCTTAAATCATTAGGGTCTGATTCACTTTGGTTTCACTTCAAGAAAGTGTAACTACTATATTTCGTATAACATCATAATAATGTCACTTTATATGCTCTAGTGTATGTTAATGACATACTCATCACAAAATCTTTGCCCACTTTGCTTCATAATTTAATTTCCAAGCCGCATGACAAATTTGCATTCAATAAGTTTTGTATTATGCAATACTTCTTAGGAATTAAAGTTCATTATCAAGAAAATGGCTAAATAGTGCTCACCCAAACCAAATACATCAAGGATTTTTTTTGCTAAGGTTAATATGGTTAAAGCAAATGGAGTAAGCCCTCCTATGTTCAGCTCTTGCAAACTAAGCAAGCATGGTGAAGATAAAATTTCACATCCTTTACTTTATAAGTCCATATTAGGAACAACACAATATGCTAATCTTACATAAGCAGACATTGCATTTTGTGTTAACAAAGCATGTCAATTTATGGATGACCCGTTGAAATCTCATTAGAGTGTAGTGAAATGCATGCTTCGTTACTTGAGTGGTACGACTACTCAAGGACTCACCTTAGCTCTTATGAATCCTCAACAACAATTCTCCCCAAGAGCTTATTGTGATTCAGATTGGACTAGCAATCTGGATTATAGGTGATCAACACCTGGCTTGTATGTCTACTTTGAGCCAAATCTAGTTGCTTGAAGCTCAAAGAAACTATCCTTTGTTGCATGTCCCAACATAGAAGAATAATTTAGAGCCCTATCTCACACAACTTCAGAAGTATTATGGATTGAATCTCCACTAAATGAACTCAAGATCAGTTATCTACTGCCCATGCTACTCTATGACAACTTCAACGAAATATTATTGTCTCATAATCCTATTTAACATGCTCGCACGAAACATATAGAGTTGGATATCCACTTTGTTTGTGAACAAGTTGTAACACAAGTTGTATATTCAACATGTACCGACTCATGCACAAATAACTCACATACTCATAAAATCTATCCCAACTAATCTCTTCACAAGTTTATGTGACAATCTCAATGTTTTCTCTTTCAAACAACCATGAGTTTGAGGGGGTGAATTAAAGTATGGTTAGAGAAGTTAGTTGTAGTTTCTTAGGATAGTTGTGTTAGTTATACTGTAACTAATCTTAAGGTAGATAATGTAACTATCTTGACTAAATATCCTAATGTATATAAGCACAAGCACAAGCTCTCCGTTATTATATGATGATGATGACGATCATAACATTCTCAAATAAGAAGGTATTGTATTATTCAATCTCTATCTCCTTACTCATATCATCTTCTTCATCATCATGAGTTCTTCTTAATCAAACATTAGTTCATATTAGGTCCTTAGAGAATGATTATCGGTCAAAAATTGATTTGCTACATAGTTACCAAAGCTACTATGTTAGAAATGTATGGATAATTGAGAAAAAGTATCATGTTGTGGTTCGTGAAAGTTGGCTAGTTTGCCAACGTTTTTTTGTGGCCAGCTGGATTTTAATGGCTACATTTCTATAATAATGGTCAACAATAATAAATTCCATCTACAATATTACATGAAAAAATATTACAAGAAAAACATTAGCGGTAACATTGCTGCTACACGTAGAAAAAATTGCTAGATGTAATAAATTGTTGATACAATAATATATATATATATATATATATATATATATATATATATATATATATATATATATATATATATATATATATATATATATATATATATATATATATATATATATATATATTGTGCTAGTAATTTATTTTAATGTTTATGTTTTTAATGTATTTTTTAATTAATTATTTAGGTGATGTATTGTATTTTTTAATATATATATATATATATATATATATTAATATATATATATATATATATATATATATATATATATATATATATATATTAATATATAATTTTATTTTAAATGTATAATTTTTTAATGTATTTTGATAGATTTGAATTAAATTGTTTTAATTTTTTATATAATATATGTTGTGAATCAGATACCTTAGAAACAAAGTATAATAGGTTTTTTTATGATCAAGAAATCCATAAGGGTTAGGGTTTAGGGTAACCAAGGATAACAACAAGTATTGGTTATAAACTGATATTCTTTTCTTTCTCTTAAAATAATATTACAAGAATAACAAATAATCTCTCTCACTTTTGAATTGGGGTTTTATCTTCCTATTTTCCCTTCTACAAAAGATGAGAGACTAGTATGTTATTTATAAGAAAACTAGCATACTAACCTAATGGGTTTTTTAACAATTACCCATTACAAGTTAACTTAGGGTACAACCTAACTTAAACAATTGGATTCATAACACAAGGCTCAATTAAACAACAACATATGAGCAGAATTCGATGACATGTTATTTGTACTAGGGTTTGTTCCAATATTACACAAATCTCCACCTTGGAACACACCTTACACCAATGAGAAATAAACTAGCTTTCTTCATGTAGCTTTATCAACTGCACGCAGTGGAAAAACTTTCAACTAGGCAATGTCTTGGTGATCATATTAGCAGCATTATGATCTGTCGAAACCTTCAGCACTTGGACCTCTCCATGCTCGATTACCCCTTCGACATTGTTGCTTTCTATTAGAATATCATCCACATAAAGCAACAAAATAACAAATGAATTACCAGGTCAAAATATGAAGTAAACACAGTGGTCGAACTAACTTCTGATGAAACTTATGCGTGCCATGAACTTGTCGAATCTCCTATTCCACTGTCAAGGAGATTGCTTTAGCCCATATAAAGATCTATTCAGTTTGTACACATACTCTTCCTTCCCCTTTTATACCCTCTATGTTGCCTCATCAAGGTTGTTTCATCCAAATCATCATACAAGAACATAATCTTCACATACATATGTTCCAGTTTAAGGTCTAATTGTGCCACCACGGCAAGAAACATTCGAATGGACCTATGCTTCACATCAGGAGAGAACACATCATTGAAGTCGACACCTTCTTTCTGAGTGAAACCACTTACAACCAACTCTGCCTTGTATCTCTTCGACGTCACTCCTTCGATTCCTTCCTTAACTTTGAAAATCCATTTACATCTGACTAACCTGGCTCAAGCAGGTTTCTTGATCAGTTCCCAAATATTGTTTTCATGAAGAGATTTCGTCTCATCATTCATGGCCTTTAGTTATTCAGTCTTATTTTGACTCCTCATAAATTCCTTATAGTCTCTAGGTTCTTCATATAGAACCTCACTTGCAGAGATTAAGGCATAAGCTATAAGATTTAATTACCCAAGTCTCTGAGGTTGCTTGATGACTCTTCTTGACCTGTCTCTTTCCAACAGGTAATCAATCAATCTCCTCATTTTCGATGGCAGTTTCTGCTTCTTCTTCGACTTCATCT
This sequence comes from Lathyrus aphaca, assembly GCA_963966055.1. Lineage (NCBI taxonomy): Eukaryota > Viridiplantae > Streptophyta > Magnoliopsida > Fabales > Fabaceae > Lathyrus > Lathyrus aphaca. The sequence continues at coordinate 28,817,867 of OZ014520.1, read as the reverse complement.
GGGTCATACAATTCAGCATCACTATGCTCCAGCCCAACATGAATTTATCCTTGTTCTAGCTCTTCGATAACATCATCAGTTTTCTTGAAAACCATCTCATCTTCATTGAAAACTACATCTCGACTGGTGATACACCTCGTGTAACTTGGCTATAGGCACCATAGCCTATAAGCTTTGACTCCTTCAGGGTATCCCATGAACATGCATTTCAGAGCTCTATGTTCGATCGTGTCTTTCCTAATGTGAGCATAGGCCACACAACCAAATACTCTCAGTTTGTCGAGATCTGGTGGATGTCCCAAACAAAATTCTTCAGGTGTCTTCATATCTAACGCAGTAGAATGACATCTGTTAATTAGATATGTTGTTTTCGAAGCAGCCCCAGCCCAAAACACCTTCATCAATCCAGCACTAACCAACATGCATATAACCCTTTCGAGGACTATTCGGTTTAATATCTCATCTAGACCATTTTTCTGAGGAGTACCTACTACAGTCTTATGTCTTGCAATCCTAGACTCAACATAGTAATTATCGAAAGCTTCATTGCAGAATTCAAGGCCATTGTCGTTTCTCAACCTCTTCACCTTTCTTCCTGTTTGAGTTTCGACCAAAACCTTCCAACTCTTGAAATTCTCAAAAGTTTCATCCTTAGTCTTCTGAATGAATACCCATAACTTTCTGGAATAGTCATCAACTATGGATAGAAAATACCTTGCACCTGAATGTGAAGGAATCCTTGCAGCTCCCCAAAGTCCAACATGGATGTAATCAAGGGATCCATTTGTTCTTTGTTTACCTTTGTTAAACTTCACCCTACAGGATTCACCAAATACACAAGGTTCAAAAAACTCCAATTTCTCGACTTTGTCACCACCTAGCAGGTTTTGTTTCCCCAGTTCGACCAGACCTCTCTCGCTGACATGGCCGAATCTCATGTGTCATAATTTTGTCTTCGACATAGGTTTCGTGGATACTATATTTTTCGTACCACTTACAACCTCAGCCTCGAGGGTATATAAGCCTTATTTCTTCACGCCTCTCAAGACTTCCTTCGACCCCTTCATGACTCTTTGGATACTTTTATCTCCTTGAAAGACATATCCCTTCTTATCGTATTCACAAAGAGAAATCAGATTTGTCTTCAATTACAGTACATACCTAACTTCAGTTAATAGCCTTATTGACTCATCATGGAGCTTGAATCTCACAGATTCAATACCTGTAATTTTGCAAGCTTTGTTGTTTCCCAGCAACACCGATCCACCATCTTGATCACATAGTTCCTCTAACAAGTCTTTGTTTGGAGTCATGTGCCAAGTGCAACCTGAATCCATAATCCACTTGTTGACCATATCCAACTTCTCATCCAACACTTTGTCTTCACTCATCTTGAATGAATAATAGGCTTGCTTCAAGTAGAGTCGATTCACCAATGATTTGGTCATGTACAAACCTTCAAGTTTTAACCATAACCCTAACGTCGTCGTCTCCTTTGATACATGTTAAAGAACCTTATCCCTAAGGCTCAACAATATTGTACTGTGTGATTTCTCAATCATGGTTGTTTTTTCAGCTGCCTTTAACGCGACATCCATGGTCGTCTCTCCCTTCAACGCTTCCAAGCAACCCTGCTGAACAAGTAGGGCTTTCATCTTCAAGCACCACAGACTGAAATCGTTCACTCTAGTGAACTTTTCAATCTCATACTTTGTTGAAGGCATCTTCTCCACACTCACCGCACCAATTTGTTGTGAATCAGATACCTTAGAAACAAAGTCTAATAGGTTTCTTTACGATCAAGAAACCCATAAGGGTTAGGTTTAAGGTAACCAAGGATAACAATAAGGATTAGTTATAAACTAATATTCTTTCATTTCTCTTGAAAAAATATTACAAGTATACAAGAATAACAAATAACCTCTCTCACTTTTGAATTAGGGTTTTATCTTCCTATTTTCCCTTCTACAAAGATGAGAGACTAGTATGTTATTCATAAGAAAACAAACATACTAACCTAATGACCTTTTTAACAATTATTCATTACAAGCTAACTTAGGGTACGAGCTAACTTAAAAAATTGAATCCACAAACCAAGGCCCAACTAAACAACAACACGTGAGCAGACTTCGACAACATGTTATTCGTACTAGGGTTTGTTTCAATATTCCACAATATAAATGTTGGATATATTGTAAGATTTAGTGGGATCCATTTTATATTTTTTGATGTGTTGTATGGATATTTAAAAAATGTAGTTGGGTTATTTATAAAATATAGAAGTGTAATATAATATAAAAAATTGCGTGAGACTCATTTAAAGAAGCAAAATATAGTTGATGAATGTGGATGTTCTTAACTAACAAATTTCAACAACAATTATCATTTATTGATTAAGATTGAATGTACTTTGAATATCTATTTTTTTCCTTATTTTTTTAATCATTTTAATAATTTATTTTGGCTTAGTGACACTTTTGGACCTCGTGTTTTAACCAACTCACGAATTTGGTCCCTACATTTTAAAACATAACAAAGCAGTCCATAAACTATATTGTTGGTTGCAATATTAGTCCTAACCCCCCACTTCCCCAAAAAAATATTGAAGTGATAGAATTTTAAGTGATATGGCAAATTGAAGACATATGTTGCAATGATTATTTGGAAAATTAAATTATTAATTCATCTAATTTGTTTTTAAAATAATACAAAAACAATATGTTATTTTTAGAAATTAAATCTACACTTCCAAATAGAAATTGAAGTTGTTCATTCGTGTTCTTCCTTCATGTATTCGCCTTCGTCTTCTTCGTCTCTTCTACGTCTCGTCTGCGTCTTCCTTCACCCATCAAATCGACCATGACAGAGAAAGTCAATACGAAATATTGTTTCAGGTATGTAATTTCTATTATTAATTAGGGTTATTTTGATTGATTGTTACTTTGTTGCATAAAATTCTTATAAATTAGGGTTTTTTTGTTTGTTGTGGTTGTGATATGCATATGCCAAGTGATTCCCAAAAGTTGAAGTTGCATATTAATCATGGATGTAGGTTTATACCATTCCCTGTCAAAATATATGTATAGGGTCTAGTTTATGAGATGAAATACATTGTTGATGCTGATTGGGTGAAATACGAGGACATTAAGAATGTGGTACTTAGTGTTGGATATACGAAGTTCAAGTGTTTGTGGTACCAGCATCCAAAGCTATCATTTCAACATGGACTTAAGCCTCTAAACATGTATGGTGACCTATTAGAGCGTGTATCAGATGCTAAAGGGTATAAATTAGTAGATATATTTGTTGAACATGAAGTGGATATTCCAGATATAGTTGAATTTGGTGATGAAAGTCCTTTGGATGATGAGATTAGGAATGATTAAGGTGGAACCAATTATGATGTTGAAGAAGTTGTTATGGAAGAAGCTAGAGGTGAGAAAGAAGATGTCAGCAATGAAGGTGTTAGAAGTGAAGAAGTTATGGAGGAAGCTGACAATGAAGAAGTTATGGGGGAGGCTGGGAATGAAGAAGTTATGGGAGAGGCTGAGAATGAAGATGTTATGGGGGAGGCTGATAAGGTAACAAAGGATGACACACAAGCTGCTAAAGATTGTTATATTAGTCTTGAAGATGAAGACTATGATACAACTTAAATTGAAAGTGAATATGAAAGTGAGTATGATATGGATGTTGAATGGGATTGGACACATGAAATACCAATTGAGACATTTGCTGACCAAAACAAAGAGGGTGGTACCATGAATGATCATGATGTCTATGAAGAGTCTGGCCAAGATGAAAGTGATTTACACACTCCAGTTCAAAGTGACGATGAAATTGTTCACAATAGGAACTTTCCTACATTCAAAGTTTCTGAAAGTGGTGATCCTGTTAGGTTTGAGATGGGCATGCAATTTTCTTGTAAGGAACATATCATGGATGTTGTTAGGGATCATGCCATGGAATCAAGGACAAATTTATGGTTCAATAATAATGATACTACTAGGGTGGCTGTGAAATGTCAACCAAATTGCCCATATCATATGTTAGTTGCCAAAAGGAGTGGAAGTCAGTATTGGCAAGTTACAAGTTTGAAAAAAGATCATCAATGTGTTAGGTCTACTGGGAATAAACAAGTTAGAACTAAATGGCTAGCAAAGAAGTTTATTCCATTGATTAGGCACACTCCACATATCAAACCTAATGGATTGGCTGATGAGGAATTTCTTAGGTGGAATGTGAAGCTTAACCATTTTCAAGCATATAGGGAAAAGAATAGAGCAATGGAGTTGATAGAAGGTGATACAAGTGAGCAATATACACACCTAAGGAATTATGCTGAAGAGATTAAAAGATCAAATCCTAATAGCACAATAATAATCAAATGTGGGACATCCAATGTAGGGCTTGTTTTTTAAAGGATTTGTATTTTCCTTGAAGCTTGTAAGGATGTTTTTGCTCACACATGTAGACCATTAATTAGGTTGGATGGTTGCTTTTTGAAGGTGAACATGGTGTTCAGCTCATAGAAATTGTAGGCAAGGATGGAAATAACCAGATGATACCTATTGCATATGATGTGGTTGAATCCGAAACAATATATTCTTGGAAGTGGTTTTTCTACCTATTGTTGGAAGATCTTAACGAACTAATCCCTAGACAATATTAATTTATATTTGACCAGCAAAAGGTATGATATCTTTTCCTATATGTGTATTACTGTTTATATGTGTATGTTTTCCTATTTGTGTAACTGCAATTGCTTATATATGTCAGGGACTTGTGTAGGTAATTAAAGGACTAGGTGAGAATGTGGAACACAAGTTATGTGTTAAGCATATTTATGGGAATTGGAAGAAAATATTCCCATGAGCTGCTATGAAAGAGCTTTTGTGGAACACATCAAGAGCTACTACTATACCAGATTGGAACCATGCAATGTAGAAAATGAAAGACATTAATCTAGATGATTACACTGAAATGGCTAAGGTTCAACCTGAGAAATGGATAAGATCAGCTTTTAAAACCTACACTCAAAGTGATTTGCGGGTCAATAATATGTGCGAGGATTTCAATAGGACAATTCTTGATATCAAGGAAAAATAAATCATCTTTTTACTTGAGGGTATAAAGCATTATATAACTGTTAAGATTGTGAAGAAAAGGCAGATGCTTTAAAGGTACAATGGTGATATATGTCCTAAGATTCAGGCTTTAATTGAAGACTACAAAAGGGTTGTAGGAGGATGGAAGGCAACATGGCATGGTGATGTGGAAATGACTAAGTTTAGTGTATCTAATGAGAGATATACATATATTATGGATCTGGTAGCAAGTCTTGTGCTTGTCGTAAGTGGGACCTAACTGATATACCTTGTGCACATTCTATTGTTTGCATTTGGTTCAATAGTTTGGCAGTTGTAAATTTTGTGTCATCTTACTATAGATATGTGTATGTCTATAATTATATGTAGGTATGTGTATGTCATCTAACTAATATTTTGTGTCATCTTACTTTATTAATTTGTTGCAGAAAATCACAATGTTTGGCCACTTACTCCTTCATTGTGCTACCCTCAAATGGACCAAGGCTTTGGCCAGTAACAAGTGTTGAGTACATCAATCCACCAATTATGATAAGAGCACCAAGAATGTCAAAAAAGATAAGGAACAAGTCCAATGATGAACAAAGAAAACCTGGTGTGCCACCAAGATAATTGAAGACAGTGAAATGCAAAAAAAAAGCACAAATATGGACATAACACTAGGACATGTAAAGGGAAAAGTGCAGTTGACAGGCAGATTCCTAAGGGAGGAAATAAGCAGAAAATAGCAACAAATGTTACTTCAAGTGGACCATCTGGTGTTGGGCAGAAAAATAAGAAACAAAAAACAAATGCAAAGAAAGTTGAGGTTGTTGTGTCTCAGGGATCAAAAGCTCCACAACCATCTCAAAATTAGATTTCACTTAAGCATTTATTTTGGGTTAGGTGGATGCAATTTTTAGGTTTCATGTGTTGTATATGTATGCTCCACAGCCATAACTTTAAGTGTAATGACAATTTTGTCAGTTTAGATGCAATGAGTTATTTTGTATGTAATGACAATTATGTCAGTTTATATGCAATGACAATTATATATGCATATTTTGATTTCTTCAATTGGCAACGCATGTTGGTTTAATCAACATTGTGTAACTACAAAATTACAAAATTATAAAACAAAACATATTGGTTTTAAATTGGTTTAACACAACAACGTAACAAAACATATTGTTACAACTTCATAACTGAAATGACTAAATTAAAATTCATAGCTGAAAATTGTTATAACTTCATTTCAAAACATATTGTTACAACTTCTTAACATTCTTTTCACTTGAAAATTACAGACAACAAAATAACCTAAACATATTGTTTCAGCTTCAAGCTTTCATTACAATATTACAGAGTAATCCCATAGTGACCACAATAGCTAGAACAATCAATCCTTGGCAAAACTTAATCTTCTTTTTCAAATCCTCATATTGTTTCAGCTTCAAATTATCCTTCTTCTTAACTTCATTAATTCTCTTCTTTAGCGACCAAATCACCTCCGCATGCACCAACATTTCTTCATCGTACCAATTAAAGAAGTTACACCTCTTTCGTCCCTGCAACTGCATTCACAATTGAAGATACATTCAATTGAAAAATATACATTCAATTTGTTAGAAAATGGGTTTTACCTTGTATAACTCATAACCATTAAACCTTCACTCATGATTCTTCTTTGTCCATGAGGTAGTGAACGGTGAATCAAGGTCACAAAAACAACGAACTTGTTTTCTTCGTGATACAATACTATTACTAGACACGACATATAAATATGACATTTTTGTAACAAAAAATACAACAAGGAGAGACAAATTAGGGATTTAGGTTTTTTTTGTGGTGAACAAGTCGAAGAACACAACACCATTAGAAGGAGAAAATGATGAGAGAGAGAGAGAGAGAGAATGAAAAAATTGTAAGAAATTATATAGATATTGTTTTAACATTTTTTTTTAATTTCTAAAACATTAAATCCAAATTTTTTAAATTATATATTCTAAAATTAATGACATGCAAATGCCTAGTGGATACTTCAATTTATCACATCACTTAAAATTCTGCCACATCGATATTCTTTAAGGGAAATGGAGTTAGGACTAATATTGCAACCAATTAAAGTTTAATAACCGCTGCTCCGTTATGTTTTAAAATGTAGGGATCAAATTTATAAATATGTCAAAATACAAATTGAACCTTTTATTTTTTATAATTGTTAAACATTAATCATTCTGTATAATTAAAGTACTTGCTTGCTTGCCATGTATCTTAATGGGAATCTTTGTAAATTCACAACAACCTTTATAAATAACTTGATCAACAAATTAAGCACTCTTGATGTAGTAGCTAGTTAGTTCCCAACCATATACTTCATCCTTAATGCTAAATGTAAACCGTACTTAGTCAAGTTCCATCATCTGGCATTGATTTTGGGAAGTGAGAGCACAGTTAACTAATTGATGCACCTCTGATAAAGGAAAAAGAACAAGTACATTTCTACCATGTCGATAATTTGGTGTTATTTATAGGCATTGATGTTGTATATGACTTGTTAGGCAGTGTCACTCAGTCTTATAGTCTGTACTTATGATTGATTTAAGAATTCAAGGGAATCATTATCGTCTACACGACTCGTCTTTTCACTCATGTTACTCCCGTTTCATGTAGTTGCTTTTTCTTTCATGTGATTCCATTTCTATTTTTATGGTTTTTTTTTTTAAAATTGAGATGAAACTAACAAGTGTGGCTTCAAGAAATTTCGCCGTGAGATAGACCTTGGGGTGTGCTATTGGAATGAACATGGATGCTCATGTTATTATTCAAGTTTATTTTGATATCATTGGTTACGGTCAGCGCCGGATTTGATTGGATTTGAGTTCAAAATGTTAAATTGATTGAAATTATAGATGTTATTTCAAAGCTTAATTTTGACCGATTGAAATTATAGATGTTATTTCAAAGCTTAATTTTGACCGAATTTTGAATCGGTTTGATCGAATTCGATTTAAATGGATTATCAATTACAACAGATTGTTTTGTACAATTAATTTCTAATTAATTGACATAAAATAATTCATAGATCATAACTTACAAGCACTGAGATTATTATGTGAATATACTGATAATAACATCTCACGGATCATGGATAAGAGTTATCAAATAATCATGTTTGTACAAATATTATAAATAATATTTATATTGGATTAGTCCGTCATGAGAATACTATATAGAATTATTTTTATGGTGACAATAGTATATACCACTTTTAGACCGTAACCACTATGAAACCTATTTATGAAGTCGGTTACTTTATTGTTGTTCAAAAGTTTTCTATAATAGAATGAATACGAAAATGGTTGATGGGAACTGCAAAAACCTTACTGAGGGACATGAGTGAACTAGATGAAATTGTCTCATCATGCGTAAATGGATAAACATCTTAGGCCCAATATTGAAATGAACAATGGTTGATGGGAACTGCATAAAACTTACTGAGGGACATGAGTGAACTAGATGAAATTTTCTCATCATATGTAAAGGGATAAACGTCTTAGGCCCAATATTGAAATGGACAATGGTGACAAACAGAGTTGGGGAGACCTGTCAAGCTTTAGGATAGCTCTTTTCAAAATATTTTATTGTAATAGAAACTAACCTTGTGTTCAATATAAACATAAAGGTAAAAGATTAGTTATACATATAAAAATTATCACATAAATGTTTCGTCAAACCACATGTCCTTTTTGTGAATGATGTAGTAGTGAAATGTTACTACCACTCACTTTTTATGATATTAAATTTGTGATTTAATATAATCTCAACGTCACAAAAATGTACAAGGTCATACACATAAGGATAAATCGATGAAATATAAAGTGAGTAAATGAAGTTTATTTGATTTTGCGGTCTTGTAATGCACCAACGTTAATTAGAGAAATGTGGTACACTGCAATGCATAATGTGCTTAAGTAGAATACATGAAAACAAAAGATATGGTGTATTTAAGTGGAATATGGAACACCATAAGACACAATTCACTTAAGTTAAATGCAACTCATTGTAAGATGCAATGTGCTTAAGTAGATTTTTAAGCTTGTAGGACACTCAACCAGTTCTATAAATAAAACAATTGTGCTGAAGTATTTATGTTTGACCAAATTTGGTTTATGAAATCCTATATGAACTCTCTCTCTCTCTCTCTCTCAAAGTTTTCATTCATAATAAATAACAATAATATTGAAGAAACTATGTTCATTTGGACTGCGTAGAGGTGATGTTGTCCATTAAGTCATTGTGATCAATCTCTAAATTCTGCTTCAACAGTTAATCACCACAAAAGGTAATCATCCTATCATTGTTCATGTTCATTCGTAAGGATCAACTTAAGTAAAAATAATTTGTTTTCCGCTTCGTATTTTATTTTTTATTTCCCTTTAGTGGGATCAGTGCCACTTACGACCATTTTATTTACAGATATATGTATCCCATCACACCTTACAAATATAATAACATGCACATGTTTTTGAAGATGATCTTCCCAGTTTTGCTCTTAAGGCTGAAATAGATGCTTAAAAGAAGAAAGTCGATGTTGCCTTAATAATTGTATGCCTCATATTGGCTACCATGAACTCTAAATTGCAAAAGCAACATGAGAACATGGCGACGTTCAATCTGATCGAACACTTATATATATATATATATATATATATATATATCAAGATCATATTAGGCATGAAAGGTTTGAAGTTTCCAAAGCCTTTTTTCAAGGAAAGATATTCGAGGGAACCCTTATAGGTTTCCATGTACTCAAGATGATTGGATATGTGAAGAACCTTGACAATTTTAGTTTCCTTAGAGAAAGAGTTAGTGATGTAATTATGAAATAATTTTTAGAGAGCTTAGTTAGTTTGTCCTAAATTTCAATGTGAATGATTTGGACAAAACTCTACTAGAGCTTCTAGGTGTGTTAAAACTGTTGAACGGGATTTGAAATCAAAAGGGAAGACCATTCTCATGGTCAATAATTAAAAATCCTAAAAGAAGAACAAATGGCCCAATAATAAAGGTAGTAAAGGGAAAGTCAAAATGTTGTCAGACTAAAACCTATTACTTGTGATTTGAAGCCTAATAGAGGTATATCTAAGGAGGAAACTTGTTTCTACTATAGTAAGAGTGATCATTCAAAGAGAAACTGCCCAAAGTACCTAGAGGATAAAAAGAGTAGAAAAAATATTTCAATTTTAGGTATTTTTGTTGTACAAATAAATTTATCTATTTCTGCATCATGGGTATTGAATACTAGATTTGGTTCTCATATTTATATTAATATGTAGAGGATAAAAGGAGTAGAGGATTGGCAAATGGTGAAATTGATCTATCTTTTAACAATGGAGTAAAGGTTGTTGCTTTCTCTATATGAAGTTATGTTTTAATTTTACTTACAGGTTTATAAATTCAATTAGATAAATGATATTTTGTACCTCAATAGTAGGAATATTGTTTTAATTTCTTATTTAGACAAGTTTGAATTTTCATTTATAAGGAAGAGAAATTGTTGCTATATTTATTTAAATGATATTTAAATGATTAATGGATTGTATGTAATTGATCTTGAAATGCCAATATATAATATTAATACTTAAAGGATGAAACCTAACAAGTTAAATATCATTTTCCTTTTTCATTGTCACTCACACTACATCAAAATGACTTTTAATAAGGTAGTTTGGTAGCAAGATTTCCGAAACACACGTCAAATTCAACTTTGAGGGAGGGGAAGCTAACTAGAAATACACTAAGATATGAAGTGGTACACTAAACCAAATGGGAATAAATATTAAAGGCATGTTATCCTTCAAAACTGCCAGCAAGGTAAATGTGTTATTCTATTAAGCCAAATCCACTTCAGCAAGGAGATTCATCCCCGTTCGAGGAATTTGACTATGAAATTATAGAAATAACTCCAACTGAAGCTCTCTCAATAACATCATGAAAAGGAAAAATATTTCTGACAAGAATATGAATGCTTTGGCCTAGATTCTCCTTAAACTTTGATCTTACAAGCCTTATGAGGCATTCAATTATGATGATGATGGTTTGAAGTATCTTTCTTAATTGTGTTTATGTCTTTCTTTGTTTTTGTTCTTGAATTCCTAGTTATTTCCTTTGTACTTAAATTCTAGCATTGAATTAATGAAGTATGTTTTTCCTTAAATACTTATGCATTCCTTTAGTGATATATATGCTTGAATACTTGCTATGTGTATCTACCTATTTATTTTTCCCGCCTTTTTTATAATAAAAAAAGGGATAAGTGTAATATATAATGGAGTTGAGGATAATCTATATATTTGTCAAGGTGATTTTATCCACTCCAAGTTTATCACCTTTGTTTCTTTGTTTCTACAACTCCCTAAAATATGTGTTGTCATCATCAAAAGGAGGAGAACATGGATCTATGTGATTGCATGTATGTAGACTACAAAGATGTGTTTGATTTTGATATTGACAACAATCTTAAGAGAAATCTTCATCAATATTTCTATTTAAGGTTGATTGCTACATATAATATCGTATAGCATGTTGATCAAGTGATGGTGGTTGATTTATTGATAATGTGATGGTGCTTGATATGTGGATCAAGTGATGGTGTTTTACATGTTGATCAAGTGAAAGTTCTTGATGTGATGATCAAGTGATGATGCTTGACATGTTGACCAAGTGATGGTGCTTGACATGTTGACCAAGTGATGGTGCTTGAAGATCAAGATGTGTTGATCAAGCTGAAGCTTGAAGACAATTTAATGCAATGATTAAGTTGTTATGCTTGAATATAAAGTTGTGTTGATTAAGTTGTGTTAATCAAAGTTGTGTTCATCAATTTGTTTTACCGGGTTGTGGTGATCAAGATTGTTATTCTTGGAGATCAAGTTATTTGTTCTTATCTATGGAGACAACACCTTATGTCAAGCGGCATTAGGTAAAGTCAACAAAGATCTCTGATCAAGCGTGTTATCTGATGATGAAGGTTATCATGAAAAGTTATCTCAATCCTTATCAATATAAGATTCAAGATTTCAATTATGTGCTAAAGTCTAAGATAATATGGAAAGGAACTAAAAGATTTAGAGTTATGAAAGAAAGGAAATGTAAAATCTTGTATGTCCATGTTAAGTGATTAGTGTCTATAAAGGTATAAGACTAGCACTCGATTTTAGTAAGGCAAATCACACACACACAAATTTTAAAACCTTTGAAAAACCTCTCTTCTTTTATGAAAAACATCTAAAAATGTTTTAAAAGCCTAACCAATTGATTAGAGAACTGTCTGATCAATTAGAAGCATGATTTAAAAAAGGATAATCAATTATGCATAAATAATAGTCAATTATTTCACTTTGTAACACCTAAAATTGATCGGAGTAGTCTATTAATGATTTGAAATGTCTTTGAATAAAACCCTTCAATTTTTGGGTTCGATAATCAATTATTAAATATGCATAATCAATTATCAGTACTGACAAACCCATGGATTATTTTCATATTTAAACCACCTAGTGTACTATAAAGAGCGAGCTTTTTCTTATTTCTTACAAACCATAAAATGTATATGAGATAACTTTATCTCACTTTCCTCTCTCAATTTTATTTTCTCACATTTGTCTTAGTGCATTTGAGAGTGAAATCTTTATATTTGCGAGGTAGCACTGTTAGGTGTAAGGGCATAATTGTAATTTATCATTGGGAGAAAATTTGTTTTGGTTGTGACCAAAACCATGTAAAATACTCTTGTGTGGTTGTCAAGGTAAACTAAGTAAAACCCCTATTTGGTTGAGGAGGTGTCTATTATTAAAACTCTAAATCGTTTCGTGAGCTTAGCAAGTTGTTAAAAGCTTCCAGGGTTCGTGAGCTTAGTCTGCTATTAAAAAGCTCTTAGTTGGTTGTGTAGGTCTTTGTACTGAAAATATGTCTTAGTTGGGAAGTTAGTAATTGAAAAGCTCCAATCCTTGTATAAGGAGATTCATGGGCATATCTTGTCAAAAGTTCTAAACATTTTGGAAACTTTCAAGAAGGAATTTTTGAGTAGAGGAGTAGGTCACTTTTTTAAGACCTGTTCCGGGAACCACAATCAGGTGTAAACTGGTGATGTGGAGTAGGGAACCGGTTATGTTGATCTCTGATACGACGGTGCAAGATAGACTTGTAAGGTTATCACTTCAACGTCCAAGTCAGTCTAAGATTCAAGATCGATATAGTAAAAAGTGGATATCGAAAAGTGTACCCTGCTTTTCTCGTGAAATGACTTTTGTTCCTCGAGTCATGTGGAGTGGATCGACATAAATTTTGGCCTTAGCTATTTAGATATTTGGCCGGTGGAGAACAAGACCAAATCTCTATAATTTAGGTGTTTTTTTTCTTATCCCTTAATAATTTACTTCCGGGCTTTTATTTTCGATGTTCTTACTTTGTATGTTTGGAAAAATAGTTTGAAAATTTGATTTTATAAAAGATTTTATTTAAATGGATTATTAATGTTACACAAGTTACCGCTCTCTCTTTTGTTCAGGGTTTAATTTTCAATAATATAGTGTAAAGGATAGAAAAATGAATAATATTCTAGGCTAAAAATCCGAGTAATAATTCTCCATATCAAAATAATTGTTCTCATTAAATTAATAATTATTTATGTGATAAATATTTGAATAAGTATTTACATTCTGACATAATTGGTTTCATAGAACAAACCAATAATATAAAACAAAATCGGTTGATTTTGCGCTGATTTATATGAATAACTTCCAACATTATTTAATTCCCACCATCAATTTTTATTTACAGAGACTACTATATGTGACCTTCTAGGATCACCATCTTAATCATGATCTTTCACCTTTGACATTTGTTAGAAGCCTTGTGGTATTCAAAGTTAAAGCCAAATTCTTCTCTTAATTCGGAGGGTTATATGTTTCTCTTGTTAGCAGGGTAGATTAGTAGAATTTTTATGTACTCTCTTCTTCAAAATTTTATTTGATGGTGTTGATGACCAATGAATTTCAAATACAAGAAGGGGTAAATTGTGTTATTTAGAAATCAAGATTATTTTTAACAAAATTATTTCTAAATCCAGTTTATATTAATATAAAAAAGATAAAGCAAAAGATAAGAAAAAGAAGAAGGAATTAGAGAGGAAATATAAATAAATGATAGAAAGTAAAGATATAAATTAGAGAGTGCACCATATAATTATACTGATTTGTTCTACCACTTAGTATTCTCAGGTTCCCAAGAGATTTCTCTTGGAGTTCCGATAATATTAAGTTGTGAGTTTTTAAGGATATGTTCACTAACTTTTTTACATAGGCTAATTCCCAAATCAAATAGAGCTTTTAATATGATGAGCTCACAAACCGAATAGAAATTTTAACTAGTTAATCTCAAGAAAAAAAAGATTTTAATGGGATAATCTCAAGCACTAAACAAGGATATTGTTCAAGATAATCACACCATTGAACAAGAAAAAATGCATCACCCCACTAGAACAATCTCGCTCTCACAAGTATTTGTAACTCTATTAACTAAGACAATTACAATAAAGCATAAGAGAAGAAGAAAGTAGAAAATAGCATAGTATAGTTTTAATTTATAAAACTAGTGTAAAATGGAATGAGGCGAATCCTACAACTTATAGGAGAAGATTTGTCTTAAAAAGGAAACGTTCCATAAGTTTTTTTGTACTTATTGATTAACACTAGTTGTTAATTGATTAGATAAGATAAAGCCTTAATATCATTTTTGGTACCGTATGTTAACTTCAAGGTTCATATTAGTCTTTTAACTTAAAAAAGTCCATATTGGTCTCTTAAGTCTTAAAAAAGCACCATGTTAGTCATTTTCGTCTAATTAGCGATAGAAAAATTCAGATATTGGTCGCTAAATAGACGAAAATGACTAACATTATACATTGTAAAGAGTTAAGAGACTAATATGAATCTTTTCTAATTTAAGGGGCTAAAATGAACATCGAGATAAACATACGATACCGAAAAAGATATTAAACCTAAGATAAATAAGAAAGTTTTTGAATTATGTCATCACTAATCGATTAAGGGTTTCCTTTATCAATTTGGAGGTGTTACAAGTGAGTTAATATATTAATCATATTGTGCTAATCAATTAACTAGTGTAAAAAGCACTCATAATTGATTAAACAAGTCAGTAATCACTTTGTACATGAATAAAAAATATTTTTAAGTGTTTTTATCAAAATGAGAGAGGCTTCAAATAATATTTATATGTGTGTATGTTGTGTTTGTGTGTGTGCATGTGTGTGTGGTTGTGTAATTCCTTAGTATCTCAAGAGTTACTATTATAACTTTACGTTAAACTTATCACTTAGACACATACCAAGCGAGTTTTCACACTTCCTCTCTTTAATTACCTTGAAGTTTCAAATTCCCTTGCTTTATTCATAATTAATTTTTCACATCATCTAAAACTTCAATCTTATAACTAATGTGTCTTGAGATAGTTTCTTTGATCAAATATGATCATCAAATATTGTTGGATCAAAGATCATTAAAGACGTCGCCGAAAAAGATTTGGCATTAGGTGTTGTCATAATTAAAACCACCATGGACATCTGACGGCTGCAGATAGATGTACCTGTAAGCACATAGATTCATATTGTCTCCTTTTTTTACTATGATAACACATCTCCCGGGAAGGTCGTAAAAATAGATAGTCATGTGTACAATATTGGAGTGGTTAAACCCCTCGCAAATATAGAGATTATTCTCTACTCCCTCTAAGAGTATACTTTCCCCCTTTTGGCATAATAAAAAATACGGGGAAAATGAAAGCAAATAGATTATACATAACACATAGAGAACAGGAAGAAAAGAAGGAGAATAAACACCTACTAGATTTTAACCCATGCATGATTGGTTTAAAATTCTTAATTCATTTCTTATGAAAAGAAAATTTCCTTAGGATGAGGTTAAGTAAAAACATCTTCCAGTTGGTTAATTGAAGATACAAATTCAATTATGAAAACCCCCTTTTCTACATGACCCTCAATCAAATGGTGCCTAACCTCAATATGTTTAGTCTGGGAGAGAAGTACTTGATATTTTGTGAGGTTTACGGAGCTAGTGTTGTCGCATTTTATCTTTACAATTTCGAGATCAACTTTGTATTTACTTAGAGTATGTTTCATCTAGTTAATTTCCCAAAAAAAATCCACAGTAAAATATTTTCCTCAGCTATGGATATTGCTACACTTTCTTATTTCTTGCTTTGCCAAGAGACAAGAGAGTTACAAAGTAAGTGACACGTACCACTAGTACTTTTTTTATATAAAAATATACAAGTAGAAAAATCAGAATCAGAGTATCCAACTAAGGCATAATCAGTTCCTTCGGGGTACCACAAGCCCATTTTTGGTGTGCTAGTGAGATAATCTTACCTCAGTGAGATGTAATTCTCTGGGGTTTGCTTGAAAATGAACACAAAGACACACAACAAACTTGATATAAGAATGAGATTAAATAAGATAAATAAGCATGATGATCATATATCGATACTTGCTTTATTCAACATGTTAATTTATGTGCTTGCAGATATGAAGTCAATATAACTCTTGTTGAACCTATGGTCCTAATGTTCTTGTTTTTCTTGGTATTTTGCTGACGAGATACTTGTTGAAGTTGGAGGTAACAACTCTCCAACTTTGTGACAACATTGTTTAACTTGGAGATAACTAAAGCCTCATCAAGTAAAATATTCAAGGTTCGAGTGAAATTCTTATATGATCAGTGTATATGGAAAAAGAACTTGAAGCTTCTGATTTGCAAAAGAGAAGAAGTGACAAAGCTCGCTTGCTTGTGTCTGTATGAGTGACTAAAGTATTGTAAAAATAGGAGAGTAAATTCTAAGTTATTAATGAAACTCTCTCTCTCTTTCTCTATCTATATATATATATATATATATATATATATATATATATATATATATATATATATATATATATATATATATATATATATCACACACACACACTTAAAACCTTTGAGAAACTTTTCTTGGTTTGATAAAACCATCTAAAAATGTTTTAAGGCTTAGCTAACTAATTAGGGAACTGTTTGATATATTAGAAGTATTATTTTACACCAGGATAATCAATTAGCCTTAGTTCTATAATTGATTATTTTTAATTTTTAAAACCTATAATCGATTGGAATCGTCTCTTAATGAATGAAAATGGATAGATATCAAAACCTTTTATTTGTGGCTTGAATAATCGATTATTCCATTAAAACAACCATATGATTGTTTCCTTTTTGAGCTATGTTTTCTCCTATATATAAGAGGATTATCATCATTTGAAAACACACAATAATTTGGAGCTTTCCCATTTCTTTCTATTTTATTACCCTCATCCTCTGACTTTTATATTTTTCATTCACCAAAAGTTGCCTTAGCTCCATGTGAGTGAAAACTACTTGAGAGGAATTTTGTATTGGTGTCGTGCCCTTGTTTGATTATTGCAAGAGTTTGATTCTCTTGAAGTTTCTTATTTGGATATAGAGATAAAATAATGAAAATATCTATTTGGTTCTAGAACTCAGCCTGGTAAAAGTTCAGTTTGGTTATTGATATTAGTCAGTAAAATCTCTACTCGGTCAGTGAGCTCACTGAGTGGAAAAGTTCTTGTTTGCTTGGGGGGAATAAGGAAGTGTAAAATATCTTGATTCACCTGTAACAATGGTTCAAGGACATAACCTAAAAAATATCTAGTCATTATTATAACTCTCAAGAATCTCTTGGGGAGAGAACTACGCCAACATTGGACCAAACCTGTATAAATCTCGGTGTCATGTCACTAACCTGTTTTCCTTTATATTATGTCGTTATTGTCTCAATTTGATTTCTTTATGCTGCTTTTTCTTTGTGTTATCTTGGCGTAGTAAATTTTTCTTCAAAATATTACCGGTTTTTTATTTTTACTTTCCTAAAGATTCTAAGTTATAAAAGCAATAAAAAGAGAAAAGTAAAAGACACCAGGAAGTATATTGGTTCCCTTTAAAGGTCGAGAGTACTCCAGTACCCTTTCAACTCGAAAGAGATTTCACTATAATGTTAGATCTTAGACAAGACAATCTTAGTCTTTCTATATAAGACTCTAACACACTACCAAGAACAATCCTCTTGGATTTTACAAATTTAAAGTCCGATCAAGAATAAAACTCTCGCAAAGGACCTTTTGTATCCACAATTCGGATAACAAGGAATACACCCTTACAACCTTATTTTTATAAATCCTAAAAATAAGATGTAATCAAGAATTAAATAATTCTGAATTTTTAATAAGAGATGAAAATGAATCTTGAACTTGTTATCAATAAAATGAATGATATTCCCCTTTTGTAACAATCACTATAATAATGTAAAATAAGTGTTCAAGTGTATGATGAAACTTATATGAATAATATATGAAGGTTTGATGCACAAGTTTCACTCTTTTTGTAAGTTTTATGAACACTTAGTGAAAAAGAAAGTTTTGAAATGAAATGATTTATGAAAATTATTTGCAAGGAGGTGAGTAAAAATTCTGACATTTAGTTGTTTATATAATGCCTAAACACCTCTACAAATAGGTATCATTCATGAAGGAATGACATGTTTCATTTGGAAAAGGTTTGGAACAAAAGCATGAAAAGTTGAAACAAATTGGCTTCTGTTTAGTGGTGATCAGTTAGCACATATGGTGTAACCGGTTACATGCGCCAACATCTTTTTTATTTTTGAAATTTTTTTCTTGGTAATCGGTTATCACATATGATGTAGCCGTTTACATGCGCCCAATTTTGAATTTTTTTTCTTTTAATGACATGAAACTTCATGGCTCTTTACTCAAAACATTTTAACCAAATGTATGCAATGCATGTACATTAGTTGAACACTTGTATGCATTTTATTAATAAGTGAAAGTTAATATCTTTGATTATTACTTGAGAATTCTTCAAGTCTTGAATTAAATTGAAATCTTTGTGCTAGCTTGAAAAACTTGATCCTTTTCCTTTTTGAGCATATCATAACTCATTGAATGAACATTGTTGTCTTCATCAAATTATTTGAGAAGCTTGCATTTACATTCTCCCCCTTTTTGATGATGACAATCCAAATTTGAAATTTTGCTACAATATTGTTTCTCTAACTTGAAGTTTACTCCCCTTGGATAATGCTCCCCCTCAATTCATGAGACATAGAGAGTTTGAAAAAAAATCTGTACATAGATGTTAGAGAAATCATTCTTCTCCCACTTTGTCATTATCAAAAAGGAAGGAAAAAGAGTTGATGAATAATAAAATTTTATGTTGAATAAGAGACATAAACATAACAAAAGTGAAACATAACAACACATAATGCTTAACACACAAAACATAATGCTTTAACACACAATACGTATCACAATACTTAAAACTTAAAAATAGTACTTGGTGTTGCACCCCAAAATTTGACCTCACAATACAAGACTTTGTGTGCTAAGAAGGTTCACAAGGTTCACAAGATTCACAATGCTTTCAAGACCTTTCATGAGGTTCATGAAGTTTACAAGTCACTTCATGAAGGTTCACAAGGTTCACAAGCTTCACAATGTTTACAAAACCTTTCATGAGGCTCATGAAGTCTACAAGTCACTTCATGAAGGTTCACAAGGTTCACAAGTTTCACAATGCTTACAAAATCTTCCTGAGGTTCATGAGGTCTACAAGTCACTTTATGAAGGTTCACAAGGTTCACAAGTTTCACAATGCTTACAAAATCTTCCTGAGGTTCATGAAGTCTACAAGTCACTTCATGAAGGTTCACAAGGTTCACAAGGTTCACAATACCTCCCATGAGGTCTACAAGTCACTTTATGAAGGTTCAAGAGGTTCACAAGTTTCACAATGCTTACAAAATCTTCCTGAGGTTCATGAAGTCTACAAGTCACTTCATGAAGGTTCACAAGGTTCACAATACCTCCCATGAGGTTCACAAGACATTTTATGATGGTTCACAAGGTTCACAAAGTTCATAACTGGTCAAAAGATTTGACAATTCCCTCAGACAGTGCATCTCCTAAGCAGTGCATCCAAAACTAGGGTTTTGACTTTAATCAGGCTAAATGGACTTTCAAGACTTCAAGTGAGCTTCATAACATCTTATATGTGTGTAAGAATCCCCATGACAGGTTTCAAGACTTTTCTCAGAAGTTTGCTCAGTCAGATGATCAGATAAGTCAAAATCAGTCAATGCAGTTAAAAAGTCAAACTGAGGTCAACTGTGGTCAAACCAAAGTCAAACTTCATGATTTTTTGCCAACATCAATTATATGAAGTAAAATTCATCATTTGATCAAAGGTTGATCATGATTCATCAAGGAAATTCCAGATCATCAATAATCAGGAGTTTCTAAATTAGGGTTTCCTCAGTAAAAATCAACTAAACTTTGACCAGCCATAACTTTCACATACTTCATCACCAAGTCTCCACTCAAAGCTCATTTTGAAGGAAATTGAATTCTCTACAACTTTGTGTCTCACAAGCCAAGCCCAAAAATGTTTCATTTGGAAGGTATGAGCTAAGACATTATAGGTCCTTTTGAAAGTCAACAAAAAGTCAACAACTTCAAAAGGGCATAACTTGAGATTGGTAAATGATATGGACATGAAACCAGTGGGGTTGTTTATAGGACTCTTCAAGCTTTCTAAAATGTCCAAGAACACCCTCATACCATTAAAATTGAAGGATATGTGCCCTTGCAAAGTTGGGAAATTTTGGGTTGGTTTATGATGAAAATGGAGGTCTAAAACCAATTTCTTCCAAATGGGCTTGCCAAATGATGACCCAACCCATACAATGACTTCATGCACGACCCAAACCATTAAAAATCAGAATTTTTATTATTTTATTTTTATTTATTTTGATTTAATTCATTAAAAATCATTTTAAATAAAAATAAAATATGAAAATGTAAGATTTGATGGAGATTAAGCTTCTAGAAAGTCTTAAATATTGATTTGAATTAAAGAGGAAAGAAATCATGAGATTTGGCCAAAAATAGCAAGCATTCACACATGAATATTTGATTTTTAAGGCATGATCAATTTGGATCTTTTCATATCAAAATCTTCACACAACCAATCAGTTTTTTGACCTAAAATCAATCACCTATAAGTACTAAACACAACCCTATTGCAAAGACACGAATTCAGCAGTCTCAAGAGTAAGTTCCATTGTTCAAAAATCCTTCACAAAACTCACATTCGGTTTTTGATTTCCAGGGCTCTAGAAGGTAAAACAAGAACATAGCAAGACTCCTTGGACTCCCCTGATCATGAATCATCACTCATATGCATCCAAACCATGCTATATTGCTTGACCCGAAGCTTGCTTGCTCTTGAAAATAATTTTTTCGGTTTCAATTATTTACTGCATTGCAATGGATTTTGTTTGATTAATGATATTTGTATTGAGCTTGTGAAGGTTTCTGGACAAAGAAATTGGAGTTTCGTGCCCTAAATCACAATCGGCCATAGTTAGGGTTTCATGGCCGTTTTAGGGTTCTTCGATTCATCAACTATAAATGAATTTTAAAGACATGGTTGAGTTGTATAGATCTTGTAGAATGTAATGCACTAATCAATTTCACAAAATATTGCTGTTTTGTCAAGGTTTGAGTTTCGTAGGTTTTGCTGGAATTTGATATTCGCAGGAAAATTCGTGGCTGGATTCGCAGGAAAATTCGAAGGGTACGAGGAAGAAGAAGGAGTTGACTGGCGCGAAAGTCAAATTCAAATATAAAACTTATTTTATTATATTATGTTTCTATTATGTTATCACTAATGATATATGGATCAGTTGGTAAGGAAGCGCTGATATGAAGCAAAGGGCAGGGGTTCGAACCCTGGCTTTGGTTCCTTTTTGTTTCTTTTTCCAGGAATTAAGTTGTTATAATATATATTGTATTATTTCCATTCCATTAACAGGATAGCTCACCCAGCAGGATTGGTCATGTGTTTGTTGCGCGTTTAAAAGGTCCTGGGTTCGATCCTCCCCCAGGCCTTTTTGCTTCCTTTTAATTTTCTGGAATTTTTCAGACTATGAAACAAAATCAATTCTTCCCCTTTGCTTGTTGCTTGCGCATGATGGCCTAATGGTGGGTGTTGTTGCTAGTGAACAAAGCCTCCTGGGTTCAAATCCCAACCAAGTTTGTTTTGTTGTTTTTTATTTTATTTTATTTTGTTTAATTAATTTAGGTTTTATTAATAATGATATATAATAAAGTAATTCTATAAAATAATTCTATTCAATAGTTTCTAATATTCAAAAATCATATTTTTTTAAATTATTTCTTTTATTATGTAATTATAATATAGGTATATTAATTAAAATAATTTTGTATATTATATTATAAACCTTAAAAAATATTTTCTAAACCCTAATTTTATAAAACCCTAATTTATTTTCTCTAAACAAATGTTAAAACCTAATTTCATTTTTCTAACTTTATTTCTGTAAATATAATATTTAGTATGATTAAATTTTTATAAATATAATTATTATGTATATATTTATTTAATATAATCAAGTTTTGTAAATATAATTATAACATATGTAAATATTTTGATAATTTGTTTGTAATCTAAATTATATATATAAATAATTTTTAATATGTGTTTAGAAATAATTGAACCTATAATAATTAAATTTTGTGATTATAATATGTTTAAAAATAATTTAATAATTTGTACATAAATTAAAATGTTATAATAATTATTTAATTGTTTATATTTCCTCTTATTTTTAAATAATTGTCTATATTAAAAATCTAATTTTTTTTGTTTATTATTTTTATCATGTTCTTATAAAGTTTTTGTTAATTCCATTTATTTTAATTATTGTTATTATTACTAATCATATTATTACTAATCTATTTATTTTATGATTATTATTATTATTTCATTAACCTTATTTATTTTTTATTATTATTATTACTAACCCCTATTATATTTATTATTGCTTATTTATTTATTTTTGCTTATTATTTATATTTATTTATTTGCTATTTATTTTAATTATTATGTAATTGCTCCTTGGTGTAAATTTTTGTAAATATATAAACTATTTAATTTTTATGCCATGGTTAGTAATTTAGGGAGTGTAAACATGTATTATATTTAAAATTAAATTTAGATCATTTTAATTATAAGATAAATTAAATTAAACACTCACACACGTAAGTCGATTTTTAATCGCCATCTCACTTTCTAGGGTTATCCCTCAAGGTTGCCTAATCATAAGGTCAAGTGGGGTATAAAGCAAGTCCCTTAAAAGAAAAGTCATCAAGTCCCTAATGGTTGCCTTTCATAAAGATCAAGTCCCTTTCGAATAATGATGACAGTCCCTCCAAGTGCTTAATACACCCCACAGTTGCCTACATAAACGGATGTCCCTTACTTGTCCCTCACATCCAAGGTAATGACTACCTATTCCTTAATAATAGGGATAGTCTTACCATTTAAAGGATAAAGAACAGAAAGACTTAAAACTTTAGGGTAGGTTCCTCATAGTTGCTTGCTCACTTCATTCAAAAATTTTCAAACACTTCACCAATTTCAAACAATTTTCAAAAACAAGTTTTTACGCATCCGTACATGGATCATTATTAACTTTTATGAAAATTTCTATTCACATACCTCACCTTTTCAAAAAAACAATTCAAAGTGAGCTAAGTAACTAAGAGCCCATGGATGTAAAGGGTGCTAACACCTTCCCTTTACATAACCTACCCCCCGGACCCAAAAATCTTTTAAAAGGTCTTTCCTGTTCTTTTATGCCTTTCCTTTGGATAAAATAAAAGTCGGTGGCGACTCTTGCTATCCGCAACATAACTAAAGTCAGTTCTCCCACCGTGTTACAGAACTGGCGACTCTGCTGGGGATTTAATATTAAAGAGGGGTACCCTTAGGAATTAGATCACTTTAAAATTGTTTGCCTTGTTTGCTTTATATTATCTTGTTGGGGTGCTCTTATGTGTAAAAGGTCCTAACCCGGATCTAGTGTACCATAGGTAAATGGCAATAGACCAAGGAAACTGTACGACGTATATCGATATGGTTGATCTGGTGGCCATAGTTAGTGCGACTTCTTGGTTGGTGCTTATGTTCCTTAAGTCAAGTTGAGGATAATATGAGGCTGCCATATGTTGTCAATGCACTAACTAACTTTTAGAACCCTAGTTATCCCATCTTGGCCTTTAGAAAAGTAGTGAGGTAACCGGCTTTGGTGCAGACTGAAGTTGGTTGACACTCGATGCTACGCTCATTGAGATCTTAAACTTGGAGGGTTTTGGTTGGCAAGTAAGTTGCCTTCTGATCAACCACCCTTGTGAAGGATTAATGATATTGAGATCCCTTAGAACCTGGTTACTTTTGTAGGACAGGATGAACCAACTAACTTCAGGGGAGGGTACTTACCTTTGAACCTCATGCAAGCCTTTAAACCTAGGGCTATGGTGTGACTTGCTTGTGTGTGCCACATGTTTGTGATTGAACATGACATCATGACATCATCATGCATCATAAGCATAGCATTTTCACTAACCATTTCAAGGACCAAAGGATTTATCTTTGTTCTTTGTTGCAGGTCATGGCTTCTGCTCGTAGAAACACTATCAGGATCAACTTTGTAGGGATACCTGCTAAGCTTAAAGAGTTGGTTTCTCAAGTGTCTGATCACTCACAGTTTATCAAGAGACATGGTCACCTATTGGATCTAGTCACTTCAGGGTTCAATGAAGACATGATGAGTGTTATGTTCCAGTTCTTTGACCCTAAGCACCACTGCTTTACATTCCCTGACTATCAGCTGGTTCCAACCATGGAAGAGTTCTCTAAACTTCTGGGTATACCTGTTCTTGATCAAAGACCATTCACAGGCTTGGAGAAAGAGCTTAAACCAGAAATTATTGTTGCAGCTCTACATCTGAAGAAGTCTGATATTGTTCTAGAAACGAGAAGCGGAGTCAAAGGTGTTCTAGCTAAGGTATTGATAGAGAAGGCTCAGTTGTTCTTGAAGGCCATGAGCTACGATGCTTTTGAGGAGATCTTAGCCTTGCTGATATATGGCTTAGTATTGTTCCCCAATCCAGATCAGTTCATAGACGTTCATGCCATCAATATATTCCTGAGTCACAATCCAGTGCCTACATTGCTTGGAGACATCCTGCATTCTCTTCACACCCGTACTACAAGAGCAAGAGGAACTTTGATGTGCTGCATACCTTTGCTTTCTAGGTGGTTTATTTCTCACCTTCCTCGTTCAGTAATGAAGAATGAGCAAGGGTTCAGATGGTCCAAGAGGATCATGTCACTCTCTCACTCAGACATCCATTGGTGCTCCAGATCTATGGAGAACGTCACCATCATTGACCGTTGTGGGGAGTTTCCTAATGTGCCACTTCTAGGCATAAGATGAGGCATCACCTACAACCCCTCTCTAGCTTTACGACAGTTTGGTTGCGCCCAGAGTGATGGTCCACATGACATGTTGATTCAGGGCATTGTGTTTAATTACGACAACGATCTTCAGGGTTACCGTCAGAGATTCATACGAGCATGGGGAAAAGTAAACAGGGTTGACAGCAAGACACTGGAGCCTAAGTACACTATTCCTATGGAGGCTTATCTCAGATGGGTACGATCTCGTGCTCAGACACTCATGATGCCATATCCTGCCATCCTACCAGTTACCATGGAACCTGTTGCTGAAGGAGACACAGCTTATACCATCCTTCACCCAGACATGCCTACTGATATGGAAGACTTGCAGAGATCATGGATCCAACTGAAGGAGAAAAGGGATACTTTCGAAGCTCATTACAAAGCAAGCCAAGAAAGAGTCCTAGAACTAACAAAGCAACTTCATGAGGAACGGAACCTCAACACAAAGAGGAAACGTCCATGGGAGACTTAAAACCCCATCTTTTGTACTTATTTCATTTCATTTTTTGTAAGCCTAAAAGGCAAAACAAAGTTATTACTAATAAAAGTTTACTTTCGTGTTTGTTTAAGCAAATTTAAATCCTGCGGTCCTTGAAAACATTGCATATGCATTCCCATATCATTTCATTGCATCACAGGTTTATATTTGTGCACAGGTTTCTCATCTTATCGCTGTTTATTTCAGCAATGGCTCTTGAACAATCAGTTAAGGATCTCCAGGCACAAAATGCACAGTTCCAAGAGCTGATCTTGAACCTGTCCAAGGGGCAGGATGAATTGAAGGCACTGCTGGCCAAAAAGACTAAGAAGACTAGAAGGTCATCTGGTTTGATCAACATGGGAAGAAGGTTCAAAGGTCTTGCCAAGACCAAAGAACCAGTTGAAGACTATGAATCTGAGGAATCTGAAAAAGAGGGAGGCAGTCTCCACAACACTATGGGGGACTCTGATTCTGAGGCCAATTACTACCATGATCCTAATGAAGACAAATTCAAGATGCTGGTGGATAGAATGGATGCTATGGAGTTGCAGAAATCATCTGGGCTGGATTTTGAAGATTTGAGTCTGATATCTGGGGTAGTCATACCCATAGGTTTCATGGTTCCTACATTTGTTGTTTATGATGGGGTCTCTTGTCCCAAGCTGCATCTGAGGTCTTATGTCAGAAGAATTCAACCTCACACTGCTGATAAAAAGTTGTGGATCCATTTCTTTCAAGAGAGCTTATCTGGAGCTCAGCTGGAGTGGTATTATCAGTTGGAGAGTGCCAACATCAGAGACTGGAATGATCTTGCTGAAGCTTTCTATAAGCAGTATCAATACAATGCTGACTTAGCCCCCACTCGCATGCAGCTTCAGAGCATGTCTATGGGTGCCAAAGAAAGTTTCAAAGAGTATGCTCAGAAGTGGAGAGATTTAGCTGGAAGAGTTCAACCCCCTTTAACTGACAGGGAATTGGTTGATATGTTCATGTGTACGCTGAATGGTCCTTTTTACAGTCATCTCATTGGAAGCTCATCATCTGGCTTCACTGAGTTGATAATGACAGGAGAGCGCGTTGAAAATGGCATAAAGAATGGTAAAATCCAAGTGGGTACTTCCTCATCAGGTGCTGCAAAGAAGCCTCCCACTGGGAAGAAAGAATCCAATGCTGTTTATGGTCAGCCTGATCGTAACAGAAGGCATCAGTCTGTTAGTGCAGTTCATATTTCAAATCCAACTCCTGCAACAACAGAGCAGCCACAGGGCAACCAACAGAGGGCTAGAAGGCAGTTCACGAAGATCAACATGTCAATGGCTCAAGCATTGCAACACTTGCTGAAGGCTGAACTTATTACTTTGAAAGAGGCTCCTCAGAATCCTAATGTTACTTCTCCCAGGTACAATCCCAATGCACGGTGTGCATACCATTCAAATTGTCAGGGACATGATACTAATAATTGCTGGGTCTTGAAGAACAAAATTCAAGATATGATTGATGCTGGAGAGATTGAGTTTGACCCTCCGGGTACTCCAAATGTGATTACTGCTCCAATGCCAAATCACGAGAAGACTGTCAATGCCATTGAGGAAGATCTGCATATCCATTCAGTTGATGAATTGACCACACCATTGTCTGTCATCAGAAAGAAATTGGTACAAGCTGGGTTCTTTCCGGGTTGTCGTGAAGATTGTGTTTATTGTGAGTATAATCCAGATAAGTGTTGGAGGTTGAAGGACGGAATTCAACGTCTCATGAATAATTACACCATAGTGTTTGAAAGGAGACCATCTTCTGTGGAGAGTATGGTGGAGCATATTACTAGAGGTAAGAAGATTGAAGAGGTTGATATGGTTGACAAAGTGCCGGTGAGAATCACTTCAAAGGGACCTATTAAAATCACTCATCAGGGTCCAATCAAAATTACTGCTGAAGGTCCCGTGAAAGTTGTTGCTGAAGCCATAGTAGCTCCTGTGGTCATTACTACTCCTGGTCCTATCCCGTATACGTCTGACAAAGTTGTGCCTTGGCATTATGGATCTGATGTTTACATCCATGGTGTTAAGCAAGAGCCTGTAGCTGATGTGCATGTTGATATTGACAATATTGCTGGATCCAGTAAGATCACACGTAGTGGAAGAGTCTTCTCTCCTCCAGTTACTTCCAAAAATGCAGTTACTCCTGCTGCTACTTCCACCACTGATGCTAGGGGCAAAGGCCCTGTTATTGAACCTGTATCTACTGATGTGCCAGCTGCTGATGATCTCTCGAAGCAGATGGAGGAAGTATTGAAAATCATTCGCAAGAGTGATTACGACATTGTTGATCAGTTGGGGCATACTCCCTCTAAGATTTCTATACTGTCCTTGTTGTTATGTTCTGAAGCTCATGCAAAAGCTTTGATCAAGTTTCTGAAGACTGCTCATGTACCCAGTGCAATTTCTGTTGACCAATTTGAGAACTGTGTTGCCCACCTGACCTATGACAATGGGTTAGGATTTTCCGATGCTGATTTGACCCCTGCCAAGAGGGATCATAACAGGGCCTTGCATATCTCAATTGAATGCAGGGGCACTACCCTGTCACATGTACTGATAGATAATGGTTCCTCTTTGAATGTGTTGCCCAAGGAAGTCCTGAATAAGCTGAGTCCTGAAGATGCTGTGTTGAAGCCCAGCAACATTGTGGTGAAAGCTTTTGATGGTTCTAGAAGAGTAGTACATGGGGAAATTGATCTTCCAATCAAAGTTGGATCCCAGGTTTTTACTGCTACATTTTATGTGATGGATATTCTTCCTTCATACTCGTGTCTGCTTGGTCGTCCCTGGATCCATGGGGCAGGTGCTGTAACCTCCACATTGCATCAGAAGTTGAGATATCCGGTAGAAGGAAGGGTTGTTACTGTCTATGGAGAGGAAGAATACTTTGTCAGCCATGTGAATACTTTCAAGTATCTGGAAATGGAAGGTGAATACATTGAAACTCCGTGTCAGACGTTTGAAGTGGTCCCTTGGGTTGTTAATAATTATGTAGCTCCTCCTGTTGCGAAGAAAGTTCCCGTGGTCACCAGAAAACCTCCAACAATGGCAATGGCCTCCCTCAATGATGCTAGAGCTGTGGTGGATGAAGAGTCCCAGAAGGCTGTTCGTCGTGCTCGTGCTGTTCGAATCACCAATCAAGGGATTATGAAGGATCAGATCAATGTTGTGGGAGACTATGATGAAGACTACAATCTGGATGCTTGGATTTTTCCTACTGTGGGTGCTGGACTCAATAATTGGAAAGCTGAAGATGTTATCCCTATCTCCTTTAGTCAGGAGTAAATACTATCACTGTGTTTTTTTTTTAAGTTTGTAATTTCTGAACAATTAAAACTCTCAAGCCTTGTGCCTTACCCAGGGCACAATGGTGTGCTTGTTACGGGCTGTCATTTCATTTGCATATTTCATTCAATAAAATCAGTGGACGTTTCGTTTTCGTAAATATTGTGTTCTTTGTCTTTCTTTTATTTTATTTTATTTTATCAGCTATGTGTTCTTACACACACCCACATCACTAAAATGCAGATCCTCATCCACTCTGGATCCTGTTGATAACAGTTCTACTATTGCCAATTATAATTTCGAGAATCCGATCTATCAAACTGAAGACGGAAATGAGGACGATTGTGAAGTACCTGTAGAGCTTGCTAGGTTGTTACAACAAGAAGAGAAAGCCATACAGCCACATGAAGAGCCAGTCGAAGTTGTGAATCTGGGAACTGAAGAAAACAGGAAAGAGGTCAAGATAGGGGCTGATTTAGAGGACAGTGTCAAGAGCAGGTTGATTCAGATGTTACATGACTATGTGGAGATCTTTGCTTGGTCTTATGAAGATATGCTAGGGTTAGATACAAACATTGTGGTTCATCGTTTACCAGTAAAAGAAGATTGTCGTCCAAAGAAGCAGAAGGTTCGTCGTATGCGTCCTGAGATGTCAGAAAAGATCAAAGCAGAGGTAATGAAACAGTTTGATGCAGGGTTCTTAGCAGTGACTTCTTATCCTCAGTGGGTTGCAAATGTGGTACCGGTTCCTAAGAAAGATGGTAAGGTACGTATGTGTGTGGACTACAGAGATTTGAACAAGGCTAGCCCCAAAGATGACTTTCCACTCCCTCATATTGATGTTCTGGTAGACAACACTGCTCAACACAAGGTATTCTCTTTTATGGATGGTTTCTCTGGTTACAATCAAATTAAGATGGCACCCGAAGATATGGAGAAGACAACCTTTGTGACACAGTGGGGCACCTTTTGTTATAAGGTGATGCCATTTGGTTTGAAGAATGCAGGGGCAACATATCAGCGTGCTATGGTGGCTTTGTTTCATGATATGATTCATCACGAGATAGAGGTATATGTGGATGATATGATAGCCAGATCTCAGAATGAAGAACAACATCTTGATCATTTGCATAAATTGTTTGAGAGGTTAAAGAAATACAAGTTGAGATTGAATCCAAACAAGTGTACTTTTGGAGTTAGATCTGGAAAGCTCTTGGGTTTTATTGTCAGTGGAAAAGGTATTGAAGTGGATCTTGCAAAAGTGAAAGCCATACGAGAGATGCCAGCTCCCCGTACTGAGAAAGAGGTTAGAGGTTTCTTGGGACGATTGAACTACATTGCAAGATTTATTTCCCAATTAACTGCCATCTGTGAGCCAATTTTCAAGTTGTTGAAGAAAGATCAGGTGATGGAATGGAATGATGAGTGCCAGACTGCCTTTGATGAAATCAAGAGATATCTGCTAGAACCTCCAATTTTGATGCCACCAGTTGATGGAAGACCCTTGATTATGTACTTAACAGTGTTAGACAGCTCAATGGGGTGTGTATTGGGGCAACATGACGAGTCTGGTCGAAAAGAGCAGGCAATATACTACCTTAGCAAAAAGTTTACCGACTGTGAAACAAGATACTCACTGCTCGAGAAAACTTGCTGCGCTTTGGCATGGGCTGCTCGCCGACTAAGACAGTATATGTTGACTCATACTACCTTATTGATTTCAAAGATGGATCCAATCAAGTACATATTTGAGAAACCTGCTCTCTCCGGAAGAATTGCGAGATGGCAAATGATCTTGACAGAATATGACATACAGTACACTACCCAGAAGGCCATTAAGGGAAGTGTAGTTGCTGATCATTTGGCTCATCAAGCAGTGGAGGATTATCAGTCAATGAGTTTTGAGTTCCCTGATGAAGATATTATGATTATTACCAAAGAACCTGGACAATATGACGGACCTGAACAAGGATCCCGATGGACTATGGTTTTTGATGGTGCCTCCAATGCACTTGGTAATGGTGTTGGTGTTGTGATTAGTTCCCCTGAAGGTTGTCATACCCCGATTACTGCCAGACTTTGTTTCTATTGTACTAATAACATGGCTGAATATGAGGCATGTATCTTGGGTATTAAAGCTGCTATTGATATGAAGATTCAGTTCCTTGACGTGTATGGAGATTCAGCCCTGGTAGTTAGTCAGATCAAAGGAGATTGGGATACCAAGCATGATAACCTCATTCCTTATAGAGAGCATGTGTTGTCTTTGATCCCACATTTTAAAGAGATTACCTTTGGACATATTCCACGAAGAGAGAATCAGTTGGCAGATGCTTTGGCCACCATGGCATCCATGTTTGAGATCAGTTGGGATGATGAGGCTCCCAAGATTACTATTGATAGATTTGAAAAGCCTGCATATTGCAATGAGATTGATACAGAAGGGGCATAGGAGAAGCCTTGGTTCTATGAAGTGAAAAGATATCTTGAAGCCCAGGAGTTCCCTGAAGGGGCATCTGTCAAAGATAGGAAGTTTCTGAGAAGGTTTTCTGCTAAGTTCTTTTTGAGTAATGGCATTTTGTACAAGCGCAATCATGATTCAACTTTGCTTCGTTGTGTGGATAAGAAGGAAGCAATTGAGATTATGGAAGATATGCATGATGGGATCTTTGGCACTCATTCTAGTGGTCATACTATGGCAAAGAAGATATTGAGAGCAGGTTACTATTGGTCTACCATGGAAGCTGATTGCTATCAACACTCCAGAACATGTCACAAGTGTCAAATCTATGTTGATAAAGTCCATGTACCTCCATCACCATTGAATGTGTTGACTGCTCCTTGGCCCTTTGCCATGTGGGGCATTGATATGATTGGTGAGATCAAGCCTACTGCTTCTAATGGGCATCGTTTCATCCTGGTTGCTATTGATTACTTCACGAAGTGGGTGGAGGCAGCTTCATTTGCATCTGTTACTAAGAATGTTGTGGCTCGATTCATTAAGAATAATCTCATATGTAGGTATGGCATCCCTGAAAGGATTATCACTGACAATGGCTCTAATCTGAACAACGCTATGATTACTGATCTCTGCACGCAGTTCAAGATTAAGCATCACAACTCTTCTCCGTATCGTCCGAAGATGAATGGGGCAGTTGAAGCTGCTAATAAGAACATTAAGAAGATTGTACAGAAGATGACCGTTACTTATAAGGATTGGCATGAGATGTTACCATTTGCTCTTCATGGTTATCGTACTACAATACGAACTTCAACAGGGGCAACCCCATTCTCCTTAGTCTATGGTATGGAAGCAGTTCTGCCCATTGAAGTTCAGATTCCCTCCTTAAGAATTATGAAGGATGCAGGTTTGGATGAAGATGAGTGGATTCAGACTCGACTGGACCAGATAAATTTGATTGATGAGAAGAGACTAGCAGCAGTTTGTCATGGCCAGATGTACCAAAAATGAATGATCAAAGCTTTTAACAAGAAGGTTAAGCCAAAGGTATATCAGGCTGGTGACTTGGTAATCAAGCGTATCATATTACCACAGAGTGATCCTCGGGGCAAATGGACTCCAACATATGAAGGACCATTTGTAGTCAAGACAGTGTTCTCAGGAGGTGCCATGATACTCACCACAATGGATGGTGAAGACTTCCCGCAGCCTGTAAACGCAGACATAGTTAAAAAATACTACGCATAAAAAGAGACCCGCTAGGTTGACTGGCCTAGGCAAAAATAAGGGCATCCCGGCAAACCAAAAGGGTTTGGGCAAAAATTAGGGATATATATAAAAAGATGTACACCCGGCAAGTCGAAAACCTGAAAAGGCGACTTGGGCAAAAAAGGGTATCCCGGTGGATTGAAAACCTGAAAGGGCAATCCAGGCAAAAGTTAGGGATTAAAGCGTATGACTATGTCTCGTTTGGATCACCCATGAAACTGCAACCAGTTGTACTACTTACTCAAGCTCGAACAGATAAAGCTCAATCCAATCGTTTTCGTCTCAACAGCAGAAAATGAGTTACTTGAAGATAATGGCAATAGTAGAATTGAAACTCAATAGGATTATTTCTCACATAGCTGATACCCTTTGTTTTGTAAAAAACTTTATGACAAAATCCTCTTACTAGGGTTTATGTCTCCTTGTACAAACTTACCCATGTATGGGTCACTTGTTGATATAAATAAATTCCATCTTTCTAATCCAGATTTACTTTTACCCTATTTACATAAGCGAAACGTCCATTGGTTGTGTTTGAATGTGTGTATGCTTTTGAATATGATTGATGTTTACCAAAAATGCATGTATGCTTAATATGATTGATGTTTACCAGAAATGCATGAAAATGCAGTAATAGTATTTACTAAGGACGAACGAGGGAAGGATTTCAACGAAGCTTCGCCGGTTCATCTCTACAAGACAGTTACAAAACTCTCAGTAGGACAAATCTATCTTCATAAAGTCATGTCTCCCTTGGAATTTATATCCATCTCTTTTATCCTCATACGGATATTCAGGAATTTACTTTCCAATAAGAGTACGACGAACAAAGACGAAGGTGATATCTACCCTACTATCAAACGAAGACGGGAGGTTATATATACCTTGCTATCCCCAGCAGACGGGAGGTTATATATATATCTTGCCATCCCCAGCAGACGGGAGGTTATATATATACCTTGATATCCCCAGCAGACGGGAGGTTATATATATATCTTGCCATCCCCAGCAGACAGGAGGTTATATATATACCTTGCTATCCCCAGCATACAGAAGGTTATGTATAATATATTATCAAACAAGACGGGAACGAGTTCCTCATATTCTTCAACAACGAATCGGGATTTATTTTCCCTGGCCAGCAGTTGTTATACGAAGATATCCAGACGCTTCCGGCAGTGTCATATCATACATACATCATTTACATCATACCATAACATACATATCCATATATACGATAGTACATTACCTAAGTGAATCATATCATACATACATACATAATGCACAAACTAATATTATTATACAGAATACTACTTTGTTTTCAGGTTAATTATCCGGCAAATAAACTTATGATTATCAGGAGTGCTTTATCCTCCTGAAAGTTATCATCCCTCAGGATTGCTTTATCCTCCTGAAGACTTATTATCTCTCAAGACTGCTTCATCCTCTTGAAAACATTGTTACCTCAGGGTTGCTTTATCCTCCTGATAGCTTATCATTACCTCAGGATTGCTTCATCTTCCTGAAAGCATATTATCAATCTCTCAAGACTGCTTCATCCTCTTGAAAACATTGTTACCTCAGGGCTGCTTTATCCTCCTGATAGCTTATCATTACCTCAGGATTGCTTCATCTTCCTGAAAGCATATTATCAATCTCTCAAGACTGCTTCATCCTCTTGAAAATATATCACTACATCAGGACTGCTTCATCCTCCTGAAAGCTTATTATCTCTCAAGACTGCTTCATCCTCTTGAAAACATTGTTACCTCAGGTCTGCTTTATCCTCCTGATAGCTTATCATTACCTCAGGATTGCTTCATCTTCCTGAAAGCATATTATCAATCTCTCAAGACTGCTTCATCCTCTTGAAAATATATCACTACATCAGGACTGCTTCATCCTCCTGAAAGCTTATTATCTCATCAGGACTGCTTTAAGCACATCAATACCTCAGGACTGCTCCATCCTCCTGACAGCTATCATCATTACTTCAGGACTGCTTTATCCTCCTGAAAACTTATTATCTCTCAAGACTGCTTTATCCTCTTGAAAGCATATTGCTACATCAGGATTGCTTTATCCTCCTGAAAGCTATCATTATACCTTCATACTTTGGACTGCTTTATCCTCCAAGAAATGTACCTGAAGAACTTTTCTCCAAGTGGCATCTTTAAGCCCACTCAATCATATTCAACTAGTCATCTGTATCACTCTATGCACTGGTGAGTGCAAATTTTTGGGTTTTTGTGTTCAATCCCCTTCAACCTTCCAGGTCACGACTGGCAAATATACCAATCTAACCCCTCAGGTTTCAGAAAATTGAACAGGGGCAGCTGTTGCACCCCAAAATTTGCCCTCACAATACAAGACTTTGTGTGCTAAGAAGGTTCACAAGGTTCACAAGATTCACAATGCTTTCAAGACCTTTCATGAGGTTCATGAAGTTTACAAGTCACTTCATGAAGGTTCACAAGGTTCACAAGCTTCACAATGTTTACAAAACCTTTCATGAGGCTCATGAAGTCTACAAGTCACTTCATGAAGGTTCACAAGGTTCACAAGTTTCACAATGCTTACAAAATCTTCCTGAGGTTCATGAGGTCTACAAGTCACTTTATGAAGGTTCACAAGGTTCACAAGTTTCACAATGCTTACAAAATCTTCCTGAGGTTCATGAAGTCTACAAGTCACTTCATGAAGGTTCACAAGGTTCACAATACCTCCCATGAGGTCTACAAGTCACTTTATGAAGGTTCACAAGTTTCACAATGCTTACAAAATCTTCCTGAGGTTCATGAAGTCTACAAGTCACTTCATGAAGGTTCACAAGGTTCACAAGGTTCACAATACCTCCCATGAGGTTCACAAGACATTTTATGATGGTTCACAAGGTTCACAAAGTTCATAACTGGTCAAAAGATTTGACAATTCCCTCAGACAGTGCATCTCCTAAGCAGTGCATCCAAAACTAGGGTTTTGACTTTAATCAGGCTAAATGGACTTTCAAGACTTCAAGTGAGCTTCATAACATCTTATATGTGTGTAAGAATCCCCATGACAGGTTTCAAGACTTTTCTCAGAAGTTTGCTCAGTCAGATGATCAGATAAGTCAAAATCAGTCAATGCAGTTAAAAAGTCAAACTGAGGTCAACTGTGGTCAAACCAAAGTCAAACTTCATGATTTTTTGCCAACATCAATTATATGAAGTAAAATTCATCATTTGATCAAAGGTTGATCATGATTCATCAAGGAAATTCCAGATCATCAATAATCAGGAGTTTCTAAATTAGGGTTTCCTTAGTAAAAATCAACTGAACTTTGACCAGCCATAACTTTCACATACTTCATCACCAAGTCTCCACTCAAAGCTCATTTTGAAGGAAATTGAATTCTCTACAACTTTGTGTCTCACAAGCCAAGCCCAAAAATGTTTCATTTGGAAGGTATGAGCTAAGACATTATAGGTCCTTTTGAAAGTCAACAAAAAGTCAACAACTTCAAAAGGGCATAACTTGAGATTGATAAATGATATGGACATGAAACCAGTGGGGTTGTTTAGAGGACTATTCAAGCTTTCTAAAATGTCCAAGAACACCCTCATACCATTAAAATTGAAGGATATGTGCCCTTGCAAAGTTGGGAAATTTTGGGTTGGTTTATGATGAAAATGGAGGTCTAAAACCAATTTCTTCCAAATGGGCTTGCCAAATGATGACCCAACCCATACAATGACTTCATGCACGACCCAAACCATTAAAAATCAGAATTTTTATTATTTTATTTTTATTTATTTTGATTTAATTCATTAAAAATCATTTTAAATAAAAATAAAATATGAAAATGTAAGATTTGATGGAGATTAAGCTTCTAGAAAGTCTTAAATATTGATTTGAATTGAAGAGGAAAGAAATCATGAGATTTGGCCAAAAATAGCAAGCATTCACACATGAATATTTGATTTTTAAGGCATGATCAATTTGGATCTTTTCATATCAAAATCTTCACACAACCAATCAGTTTTTTGACCTAAAATCAATCACCTATAAGTACTAAACACAACCCTATTGCAAAGACACGAATTCAGCAGTCTCAAGAGTAAGTTCCATTGTTCAAAAATCCTTCACAAAACTCACATTCGGTTTTTGATTTCCAGGGCTCTAGAAGGTAAAACAAGAACATAGCAAGACTCCTTGGACTCCCCTGATCATGAATCATCACTCATATGCATCCAAACCATGCTATATTGCTTGACCCGAAGCTTGCTTGCTCTTGAAAATAATTTTTTCGGTTTCAATTATTTACTGCATTGCAATGGATTTTGTTTGATTAATGATATTTGTATTGAGCTTGTGAAGGTTTCTGGACAAAGAAATTGGAGTTTCGTGCCCTAAATCACAATCGGCCATAGTTAGGGTTTCATGGCCGTTTTAGGGTTCTTCGATTCATCAACTATAAATGAATTTTAAAGACATGGTTGAGTTGTATAGATCTTGTAGAATGTAATGCACTAATCAATTTCACAAAATATTGCTGTTTTGTCAAGGTTTGAGTTTCGTAGGTTTTGCTGGAATTTGATATTCGCAGGAAAATTCGTGGCTGGATTCGCAGGAAAATTCGAAGGGTACGAGGAAGAAGAAGGAGTTGACTGGCGCGAAAGTCAAATTCAAATATAAAACTTATTTTATTATATTATGTTTCTATTATGTTATCACTAATGATATATGGATCAGTTGGTAAGGAAGCGCTGATATGAAGCAAAGGGCAGGGGTTCGAACCCTGGCTTTGGTTCCTTTTTGTTTCTTTTTCCAGGAATTAAGTTGTTATAATATATATTGTATTATTTCCATTCCATTAACAGGATAGCTCACCCAGCAGGATTGGTCATGTGTTTGTTGCGCGTTTAAAAGGTCCTGGGTTCAATCCTCCCCCAGGCCTTTTTGCTTCCTTTTAATTTTCTGGATTTTTTCAGACTATGAAACAAAATCAATTCTTCCCCTTTGCTTGCTGCCTGCGCATGATGGCCTAATGGTGGGTGTTGTTGCTGGTGAACAAAGCCTCCTGGGTTCAAATCCCAGCCAGGTTTGTTTTGTTGTTTTTTATTTTATTTTATTTTGTTTAATTAATTTAGGTTTTATTAATAATGATATATAATAAAGTAATTCTATAAAATAATTCTATTCAATAGTTTCTAATATTCAAAAATCATATTTTTTTAAATTATTTCTTTTATTATGTAATTATAATATAGGTATATTAATTAAAATAATTTTGTATATTATATTATAAACCTTAAAAAATATTTTCTAAACCCTAATTTTATAAAACCCTAATTTATTTTCTCTAAACAAATGTTAAAACCTAATTTCATTTTTCTAACTTTATTTCTGTAAATATAATATTTAGTATGATTAAATTTTTATAAATATAATTATTATGTATATATTTATTTAATATAATCAAGTTTTGTAAATATAATTATAACATATGTAAATATTTTGATAATTTGTTTGTAATCTAAATTATATATATAAATAATTTTTAATATGTGTTTAGAAATAATTGAACCTATAATAATTAAATTTTGTGATTATAATATGTTTAAAAATAATTTAATAATTTGTACATAAATTAAAATGTTATAATAATTATTTAATTGTTTATATTTCCTCTTATTTTTAAATAATTGTCTATATTAAAAATCTAATTTTTTTTGTTTATTATTTTTATCATGTTCTTATAAAGTTTTTGTTAATTCCATTTATTTTAATTATTGTTATTATTACTAATCATATTATTACTAATCTATTTATTTTATGATTATTATTATTATTTCATTAACCTTATTTATTTTTTATTATTATTATTACTAACCCCTATTATATTTATTATTGCTTATTTATTTATTTTTGCTTATTATTTATATTTATTTATTTGCTATTTATTTTAATTATTATGTAATTGCTCCTTGGTGTAAATTTTTGTAAATATATAAACTATTTAATTTTTATGCCATGGTTAGTAATTTAGGGAGTGTAAACATGTATTATATTTAAAATTAAATTTAGATCATTTTAATTATAAGATAAATTAAATTAAACACTCACACACGTAAGTCGATTTTTAATCGTCATCTCACTTTCTAGGGTTATCCCTCAAGGTTGCCTAATCATAAGGTCAAGTGGGGTATAAAGCAAGTCCCTTAAAAGAAAAGTCATCAAGTCCCTAATGGTTGCCTTTCATAAAGATCAAGTCCCTTTCGAATAATGATGACAGTCCCTCCAAGTGCTTAATACACCCTACAGTTGCCTACATAAACGGATGTCCCTTACTTGTCCCTCACATCCAAGGTAATAACTACCTATTCCTTAATAATAGGGATAGTCTTACCATTTAAAGGATAAAGAACAGAAAGACTTAAAACTTTAGGGTAGGTTCCTCATAGTTGCTTGCTCACTTCATTCAAAAAATTTCAAACACTTCACCAATTTCAAACAATTTTCAAAAACAAGTTTTTACGCATCCGTACATGGATCATTATTAACTTTTATGAAAATTTCTATTCACATACCTCACCTTTTCAAAAAAACAATTCAAAGTGAGCTAAGTAACTAAGAGCCCATGGATAACCATGGATGTAAAGGGTGCTAACACCTTCCCTTTACATAACCTACCCCCCGGACCCAAAAATCTTTTAAAAGGTCTTTCCTGTTCTTTTATGTCTTTCCTTTGGATAAAATAAAAGTCGGTGGCGACTCTTGCTATCCGCAACATAACTAAAGTCAGTTCTCCCACCGTGTTACACTTGGTACTAAACATAGTATGAAATAACATGAAACGGAAACGTAAACAATGAAAATTTCCTATAACAAAGTCTTAAGGCATGAAAATTAAAGTACAACTTAAACAACATAAAACATAAACTAGAAAACATAAACTAGAATGCATAACATAAGCTTGAAACTTTAATCATCTTCGTACATATCTTAAAAATCTTCATCATCACCTTCTTCACCATCTTCATTCTCATCACCACTTTCTTCCTCATTAGCCTCACTTGGTTCGGGGTTACGGTTCATGGAACGAAAAAAGTTTCCGAAGAGCATTGATACCTCAGGTAGTCTCACAATGGTTACGGTCCATAGTTTGTCTCATGGAAAATATTTATGTATAGAGAAAATCATTGGTGACACCACCTTCCGGAACGGGT
This sequence comes from Lathyrus aphaca, assembly GCA_963966055.1. Classification (NCBI taxonomy): domain Eukaryota; kingdom Viridiplantae; phylum Streptophyta; class Magnoliopsida; order Fabales; family Fabaceae; genus Lathyrus; species Lathyrus aphaca. The sequence continues at coordinate 28,777,480 of OZ014520.1, read as the reverse complement.
GGAGGATTTTGAGGAGCAAGTTCATCCATGTACCTGAAAGTACCATCTGGAGCAACAATAATACATGTGTTTTTGGTTGTGGTCTTATAGTTAATTTCACACAACTTAGCCGTCATATCCATTCTTGGCTCTCTTGAATCCAAAACCTTTCTATATTCCAAAAACTTAGAAACAAACCGAGCATAAGGCAAACCATCGATGATAGAAAATTGATGCTTCATATTATGAAAAATCACATAAGCCCAATTAATCTTCAAGTTCAACTTCATTTCCCTAATGAGTTTAATTTCTAGTTTACTTACCTGCGAGTGGTTAGAATTCTTCGGAACTAAAATATAAGCCAGAATATAGTGGAGCATACGATCATTAACAGATAAAGAAGAATCATATTTCACAATCCGGGGTAAATTTATTGGTTTCTTAGCCATAAGATCAATATGTGTACCTCTAGAAGTCTCAACAAAACAAGCCATACTGTCAAAGTTTCTCCAAGTGTCAGTGTCAGGTAGAACATCGTGACGGAGTTCTTCACCTTCTGAAGGAATTTTTAGACATTTTCCTATATCCTCTAAATCCATATTGATATCTACTTTTTAAACTGTAGCAGATATCATATCTTCTCCTAAATCATCAGTTTCAAATACTAAGGTATGGTAAAATTCTCTAATCAGGCCAGGATAATAAGGTCATATTTAAGCAACGAGTTTAGAGACACTAGAATCCTTCAACGTAGTTTTGAAAGTAAATATAGGGGAAGGAAAATATTTGAATAGAACATATTTTACTGGCATAAAATGACGAGACCGGATATCAAAGTCCATTCTTCTGGTTTTGACAAAAGCTGCATGTTTTTCCTCTACCGGGTTAGAGCTACCTTCATCCATATTTTTTTCCCTTGTCCTGTCTTGGATGAGCCATTGAAGAGCTTGAATGAGCTTTAAAAAGTTAAGGTTTTTAGGTTATGGAGAGGGGATTTTCGAATTTGAGAGAAGTAAGGTATTTGGTGATGAGTGTTTATGAGATTGAGGATTATATAGAGTGAGTAGAGTGAGTGGGGTTTAATTTAGGGTTTGAATGCAGTTATGAGTTTAATGGGAGAAGTTGGAATGAGTAGAAGAATGAGTATAGAGATGAAGATAAGTAATGAAGTGTCCAAGTACGAAAACTTATGAGTAGATACAATGAACTTAAAAAATAAGCACTTACTATACCACAAAATAATATTAAGTAACATATTAAAAAAAATAAAAGCAATAAGTAAAAAAAATAGACTTAATAACATGAAAAAAAAACTAACGAAAAAAATAGATTTAATTTTTTCATTTAATGTCAGTGCTAACCGGTTACACATCATGTGCTAACCGGTTACATAGTGTAACATGCGTGCAGGAAGAGTGAAAACCCAAAGGGTAACTAGTTATTCATCATATGCTAACCGGTTACATGAAGCAAAAATTAAAAAAAATAGTAGCTTCATAACATGAAATAGACATTGGGTTTACACAAACTATCACTATGACATGTTAATACATACAATAATGCAATTTTGAGGTAACCTTGCTTATCATAAAAATTAATTTTACCTCATGAAAAATCAAAATAATTAAATTTATCACAAAATGCATATTTTAACAAAAATTGCAAAAACAAATAATTAAAATTTTGAATACCTTGGTTTCACTATATCATATAATGAATAAATAATGAAATTTTTAGTGTCACCTTAATCTAGAATGTCAAGTTCTCGTCGAATCTTGTAAAATGCCTCTTTTGCGAGCGGTTTTGTGAAGATATATCTCCAAGTTGATTTTGTGTATCGATGAAATAATCTCAATGTCACCTCTTAAAACATGATATTGAAGTAACTGGTGTCTAATATCGATGTGATTGGTCCTTGAGTGCATGATTGGATTATTTGATATATTGATTGAACTAGTGTTGTAGCATTTGAGAGAGATGCTTCCTAGACTCACACCATAGTCATGAAGTTGTTGCCTCAACCACGGTATTTATGAACAACGGATACCAACAGCGATATGTTTTGCTTCTTCGGTGCTAAGAGCCACACTTGCTTGCTTTATGCATGACCAAGAGACTAGGGAATTTCCTAAAATGTGACAAGTTCCACTTGTGCTTTTTTTGTCTGTCTTACATCTTGTATAATCTGCATCAGAGAAACCAACAAGACTACATACACTACCTTTAGGATACCAAAGACCGGCATTGAATGTTCCTTTAAGATACTTTATTATCCTCTTCACATCAGTGAAATGTGATTCATTTGGACAAGCTTGAAACCTTGCACATAAACATACATTAAACATAATATCAGGTCGACTAGCATTTATATATAATAAAGAGTCGATCATACCTCGATATTTTATAGTATCAATTGGAGTACCAGATTCGTCATGATCAAGATATGTGTCGGATCCCATTGGAGTTGATATCTCTTTGCACGAATTCATGTCAAATATTTTGATAAGCTCTTTGCAATACTTAGATTGATTGATAAATATCCCATTCTTTGATTGTTTAATATGCAACCCAATGAAGTAGTTCAACTTACCTATCATGGACATTTCAAATTCTCCTTACATGATTGATGAGAATTCTTCACATAAGGATTCAATAGTGGATCCAAATATAATGTCATCTACATAGATTTGCACTAAGATAGTATGATGGTTAATTCGTTTAATAAACAAAGTAGTATCTACTTTACCTTTTTTGAAACCATGTTCGCAAAGAAAATTACTTAATCTATCATACTATGCCCTTGGTGCTTGCTTCAATCCATACAAGGCCTTTTTGAGTTTGTAAACATGATTAGGATGTTTGAAATCTTCAAATCCTGGTTGACTTACATAAACTTCTTCAAGTATGTAACCATTTAGGAAAGTGCTTTTAACATCCATCTGATACAACTAAAAATTCAAAGAACAAGCATATTCTAACAATAATCTAATTTATTCTAATCTAGAAACCGGTGCAAATGTTACCTCGAAATTTATACCTTCCTCTTGATTATAGCCTTGGGCTACTAATCTTGCCTTGTTTCTTATAATGATACCATTTTCATCTAGCTTATTTTCAAAAGTCCATTTAGTAGCAGTAATATGCTTACCTTTTAGTCTTGGAACTAAATCTCATACATGATTTCTTTCGAATTGATTTAGTTCTTCTTGTATAGCTAGAATCCATTGATCATCATCTAAGGAATCTTGGACTTTAGAAGGTTATATTTGAGAAACAAACGCCATGTTGAGACATGCATCTTTTAGATTTAACCGAGTTGACACTCCTTGAGATATGTCTTCAATAATCTTGTCAATAGGATTATCTCTATGAGTCTGTCATTCCTTTGGTAGATCAATGCCATTAGAATCTTGTTGAATTGGTTCTTCTTGAAGATCTACTTGATTTTCATCAATGACTTTAGAATTGTCTTCTTGAGGAATTCCTATGAAATCATCATCATCATAAATAACAATTTCCTCCTTGGAAGGATTAGATTCATCAAACTTGACATGCATATATTTTTCTATAGTTAAAGTTCTTTTATTTTAAATTCTATAAGCCTTACTTGAAAGAAAATAACCAAGAAATATACTTTCATCCGACTTTTCATCGAACTTACCAAGGTTGTCTTTGTCATTGTTCAAGACAAAGTATTTGCATCCAAAGATGTGAAAATAAGCAATGTTAGGTTTCCTCCCTTTGAATAGTTCATAGGGGTCTTCTTTAGGATAGGTCTAATGTTAACACTATTACTTAAAAAACATGTAGTGCTTACCGCATCCACCCAAAAGTACTTAGGAAGATTCGAGTCGCTAAGCATTGTCCTTGAAATTTCCACCAATGACCTATTCTTTCTTTCTACAACACCATTTTTTTTTGGGGGGGGGGGGGGGGGGGGTTCTTGGTGCCGAGAAGTTGTGAGAGATTCCATGTTCTTCACAAAATTCTTCAAATAAATTATTCTGGAATTCTCCACCATAATCGCTTCTAATGGAGGCAATTATAAGTCATTTCTTATTTTGTATTTGTTTTGGACACTTCTTGAATTCCTTGAAAGTTTCACTTTTCTTCACTAAGAAGAAAATCCAAGTGTATATATATATAAATCATCAACAATAACTAATGCATAAACATTACCTCTGAATCTTTATGTTCTCGATGAACCAAATAAGTCCATGTGTAACAATTGTAGTGGCCTTGTTGCAGACACCGCATTTTTGGATCTGAAATTTGATTTAGTTTGTTTCCCTTTTTGACAAGCATCACATAACATATCTTTGACAAATTTGATCTTCATCAATCCAATAACTAAATCATGTTTGATTAATTTATTCAAGTGCTCCATATGGACGTGAGCAATCCTTTTGTAACATAGTCATGAATCGTTGTTGTTTGCCATAAGAAATTTTACCTTCAAAGATATGTTATCAAGGGAAATCATAAAAATATTGTTAATTCTATTACCTTTTAGCTTTACCTTATGAGTTACTTTGTCTTATATTAAACATCCATCTTTAGTGAATTTGGTTTTGAATCCTTTTTCACATAATTGGCTAATGCTAAGAAGGTTATGCTTTTGCCCTTCCACATAAAGGACATCTTCTATAATTGTGAAAGGTGGTGAACAAATAATACCCACGTCAATGATCTTCCCTTTGTTATTATCTCCATAAGTTACAAAACCCTTGGCCTTAAGCGTTAGATGTGAAAATTTGTATAAGTCTCCCGTCATATGCCTTGAACACCCACTATCAAGATATCAATGATTTTATGTGGTCTTCAAGCATACCTACAAAAAAAAATTAGGTCTTATTAGGTACCCAAATTTTCTTGGTTTCTTCATAGTTAGTTCCTTTCTTAACCACACATAATACCCTTGTGCTACACTGAAATTTCTCACATAGCATGCATTAGGTGTATGGCCAATTATTCCACAATAAAAACATGTTGGTTCAAAGTTGCTTTTATACCTAGGAACATAAGGCTTATTCTTAAAAAATATTTTTTGTTTAGGATGACGATGAACTACTTTAGGCTAGTTCACTTTCTCTTTAATTGTTTGGTCACTTGCCTTTACAAAGATTGTTTTTATTGGAACTTGGTTTAGAAAATTTAGAGTAACTAATACCACTTTTGTCATTTGAAAATCTTTGTTGGTGAAGTACCATTTCCAATCCAACTTTCCCTTTCTCATATCTTTCAAGGACTCGTTTCAATTGGACAATCTGAAAAGAGAGTGACTCGCAATTTTTGCATACAAAATTTTGTCTTTCTTCACTTATAATTTTGTCTTTTACATCCTTAGCATCTTTTTCCATATTAACAATTTTATCTTCCAAGTATGTTATTTGTTTCTCTTGTGAAGCTATAGTTTTATGCAAAATTTTGCATTCGCTTAGAATTTTATTAATTGCACCTTGAGTATCGTCATCATAAATAGAGAAAACATTACTAACCTCATCGCTTTCATCTTCGAAGTGGTGTGAAGCAATTAATGCTAAGTTTGTGTTTTATCGCTCTTCGATTTCTATGATGAACTTATGTCGTTGTCCTCCCATGCAATATAACATCTTGATTTGTTTTAGAAACCTCTCTTTTCTTGAAGTGTTTCTTTCTTTTTGAAAATTTGAAAGATTTGTCATTCTTGCCAAAGAATTTACTGAGCCTTTTTCCTATAAGCATGAAGTTGTCGTCTTCCTCCGGTGCATCATCATTTTGATCATCTTTGATTCTACTTTTAAAGTAATTCCTTTTGATTTCTTTTCTTGACGTTCATGTTTTTCAAGCCTTCCAAGTTCAAGTTCATGTTCTTGGAATTTTTCGATTAATGATGCAAACGTCATGGTTGATATACTTTTCTTTTCTGAAATTGTTGTTACCTTTGGTTGCCATTCATGAGTCAAGGATCTTAACACTTTAAGATTTAGATCGTCATTTGTGAAAGTCTTTTCAAGGGAAATTAAATGATTTGTCAAGTGTACAAATCTTTTTTGTAATGCAACAATAGATTCTCCGGGCTACATTCTAAACATTTCATATTCTTGACTTAATGTGTTTAATCTTGATCTCTTTACTTCAGTTGTTCCTTCATGATTCTTCACCAAAGTATCCCATATTTCCTTTGCTGATTTGCATTAAGAAATTCTGAAAAACTCATCCATACTTAATTCACTTTGAAGAATATTGATAGCTTTCTTTTCATTTGAAATTATTTTCTTATCATCTTCATTGAGCACACTTTTCGTTTTATCGGAGCCTTCACCACTGATCACCGTGACCGGAATGTATGGACCATTTTCAACTACTTCCCATATTCCTTCTCCTTGTGCTTCTAAGTGATCCTTCATTCGAATCTTCCAAAAATCAAAATATTCTCCAGAGAATAGAGGAGACTTGTTACTACTACCACCATCTTTGAAAACTGCGATTACAGAAGCCATTTTGGATCTATAAGGAACAGGTTACCTATAACCTACTTTAATGCCAAATGTAATTCATATGTATGCCCAAGAGGAGGGGTGAATTAGGTCTGATAAAATTTTCTTGGAAATATTACCTGTTTTTTATGTTTACTTTCCTAAAGTTTCTAAGTTATGAAAGCAATAAAAAGTGGAAAGTAAAAGACACCAGGAAGTATATTGGTTCCCTTTAAAGGTCGAGAGTACTCCAATACCCTTTCAACTTGAAAGAGGTTTCACTATAATGTTAGATCTTATACAAGACAATCTTAGTCTTTCTATATAAGACTCTAACACACTACAAAGAACAATCCTCTTGGATTTTACAAATTTAAAGTCCGGTCAAGAATAAAACTCTCACAAAGAACCTTTTGTATCCATAATATGGATAACAGGGAATACACCCTTACAACCTTATTTTTATCAATCCTTAAAATAAGATGTAATCAAGAATTAAATAATTCTGAATTTTTAATAAGAGATGAAAATGATTCTTGAACTTTTTATTAATAAAATGAATGATATTCCCCTTTTGTAATAATCACTATAATAATGTAAAACAAGTGTTCAAGTGTATGATGAAACTTATATGAATAATATATGAAGGTTTGATGCACAAGTTTCACTCTTTTTGTAAGTTTTATGAACACTTAGTGAAAAAGAAAGTTTTGAAATGAAATGATTTATGAAAATTATTTGCAAGGAGGTGAGTAAATTTTTTGACATTTAGTTGTTTATATAATTCCTAAACACCTCTACAAATAGGTATCATTCATGAAGGGATGACATGTTTCATTTGGAAAAGGTTTGGAACAAAAGCATGAAAAGTTGAAAAAAATTGGCTTCTGTCAGTGGTGACCAGTTAGCACATATGGTGTAACCGGTTACATGCGCCAATGTCTTTTTTATTTTTGAAATTTTTTTCTTGGTAATCGGTTATCACATATGATGTAGCCGGTTACATGCGCCTAATTTTGAATTTTTTTTTCTTTTTATGACATGAAACTTCATGGCTCATTACTCAAAACATTTTAACCAAATGTATGCAATGCATGTACATTAGTTGAACACTTGTATGCATTTTATTAATAAGTGAAAGTTAATACCTTTGATTATTACTTGAGAATTCTTCAAGTCTTGAATTAAATTGAAATCTTTGTGCTAGCTTGAATAACTTGATCCATTTCCTTTTTGAGCATATCATAACTCATTGAATGAGTATTGTTGTCTTCATCAAAACATTTGAGAAGCTTGCGTTTACACATTTATTTTATGAAAATATGATGTATTTTCATTTAGGTTTAGGATAACTCTTTCTATATATAAGAATTTTGTAACCTCTTATGGAGAAGTTTGAAATGAATATTGTTTTTTTCATGAGAAATGAGAGTGAGTTTGGTCTCATATTTTTGGTTCTTAGATTAGAAACCTAATTAAATCTTATCAGTGATTTTCTTACCGTTTTGGTGATTCCTCTTGAATTATCAATATCTATGATTGTGGTACCTTCTTTATCATTTTCTTTCCCAAATTCATGTATTTTTTTTCTTTTTTATTTTTCTCCTCTAGTTTTCTACTTTGTTAGAAGAAGTCACTTGATTAAATCTTCATTATATGTATAAACATCTTCTCCCAAATCATATGGGTTAGGTTTTTTATGCTTTAGTACTCTTCTACTTGATGGACAAAGATGTCTCTCTTAGGCTAAAGGACTAATGACCCCTCTGATTATTTTATGGATAGTCTAAGGTGGAAGGTGGGGAAAGTAATTCTTACCTCTTTCTGGTATAATTTGTGGATAGGGTATGCCCTACATAGAGTTATGTTACATAGGCCTTATCCTATCTCAAACCAAAAAGAGGGAAAGATAGGTGATGTCGGTTTCTGGGAGGATGTTTGATTTGGAACTTGTAGTTGAAGAAATCCTTGTATTTCTATTAACAAAACTTGGTAGATAACCTTCTTTGGACTATCTAGGGTGCTATTTTCCCTTGGAAAGAGACTGTTGATATTGATGTATTTTGGACGATGGTGCCTATTTTGTTGCATCCACTTATAAAGCACTTTTTAGCTTAATATGGTTGCGTTACTTCGAATGGTGGTTTACAACAAATTATGACTTTTATTCGGTGTAGTATGGCTTCCTTTAGAGTGTTGGTATTCTCTTGGAAACTTCTCCAAGCCAATATTACAAAGAGAGAGAACTTTTCTATGCATCAAGTCGTTATTGACCATGATAGTCTTTCCTATGAGTTATGTGTTGAGCTTGTATATTTTGTTTCTCACTTGTTTTTTTTTATCTATAATAATAGCAAATATGTGGTATACGATTTTTTCAGTGGATTGGGAGGGCAACTCTCCATCTCTGTCTCTCTGTCTCTCTCTTAGGAATATTACATTGATCTTTGAGCTTTTCACTTCCTTAGGGGCTTTGAAGAGGATTCGAAGTAGTTTAACTATGATTTGACCTTTGATTATGTGGACTATTTTTAAATTCTATAATTACTCCATTTTTTCAAGTACACCTATAAATGTGGAAAACATGGAAGATAAAAGCATTTCCTTTTTCTGAAAATTATATTTTGGTAGGTTGCCTATTTACTCATGTATTATTTCTACAAGCCTTGATTTTTTTTAGGTACACCGATAGTTGTTCGAGAGTTTTTTGAAGGGGCGAAAAACACAAGAAATTGGGGGTTTGAATTGGGGTTTTCAAAAATTAAGGCAATAAACACAATAAATTTATCCTGGTTCGTTTGAACTCAAACTACATCCAGTCCACCAGCCAAGGTGATTTTGCATCTCTCAATGGGGTCTTAATCCACTAATCAATATTTGATTACAAACACAAAGACCAACTATCAATGTCTTCTTGAGTCTACTGACTAAGACTTTAGTCAATGAAGGAAAAACAATAATTTTGGATTACAATGTGTATGATCTTGCTTCTAGAAAGCTATTATCACAACTGTGATATTTTTACACCAAATTTAATACAAATGAGAGTGAAGAAAAAAATAGGAATGTTTGTATATTCACACAAGAGCTTGTCCATTTTTCTTCCAAGTAACTTCTTTATATAGATAGATATTTGAACCGTTGGAGACACCTAAAATTATTTTTGGATGGTGATAAATGTCTTTGAAGAGTTTTCGAATATAAAGATTTTTGTCTAATAGCTGTTAAATCTTTGATGCTCAATTAATGAGGCTAATTCTAAAATCAGAGTTTGCATTGTATGTGAATATCAGAGTTTGATCAGAGGAGCAGCTTGTGCTTAGCATGATACACAGTCAGATCATCCATATAGACTTTGTGAATATTCCTTGTTGTAGAGTCAGAACTTCTATCATGTGTGAAGAACTTCTTGCTTTATAACATAACTTCCTACACATTAAAATACATAATTTTAAGGAGCATATTTTGTTCTTTTTAAAATAAAGTAACGTTTGTTATCATCAAAAACTAATTAGAGAGAGTAGAATCAATTCCAATCACCCCCTTTTTTATAATGATAAAACTCTTATATTTTGATGTATTTAAATAAGAACAAAAGGTATTAAGACTCCCCCTGAGTTATAAAGTTCCTTAAATATGTTCCTTCAGAGTTTTTTGTTGAAAGTTCTTATGGGAAAAACTCCCCCTGAGTTAGAGCCTTTTCATGTTTACTTATCAGCATATTAAAATTGTCAAAATATTAGAATGTTTGAGACTTAGTCCTGGTGAGCTGTTATTAATCAAAATGTTTTATGTTCTCCCCCTTTTTGTCATGAATCAAAAAGCAATATAATCAGATTAACGAAAAACACATATAATCAGAACATGAAAGCTTTCATTTAAAATAATCAGGATAACATAGAAGCAACTAAAAAAACAAAACAAAACAACAAAAATAGAAATTAAGGTTGTGGAGGAGGAGGAAGTCTTGTGAACAGTGCCTCTAGAAGACTTTTGATCTGAGAAGTGGATTCCACTTGCTGACCAATCATATTCTTAAGTTCTGCATTTGTTTCATCTTGTTTGTCCAGTGTGCTCTTAACAGCTTCATTTTCTTTCTTCAACTCTTCTAGATTTTCAGCACAAGAGAGGATGAAGTTGCGTCCTCAGCAGAATTTACCATTTTCTCAGAGCTTGTTGCAGGAGTTTCTATTGGAGATGTTGTATCAACTTTGCCTTTGTCTTCAGAAACAATCATGGCCTGAAGTTCATAAGAAGAGTCATTTGGTTCTGTCCAAGGAATATTGTCCAGAAGATGGAGAGTTTTCTTCTCGCAGCAGCTAAGAACTTCTTCTTTGAAGATATTCAGCATATCACATAAGTTATGATGAGTTATGTCATAGTTGAGATCCTTCATCTTCTTAGATTCAACATTGAACCATTTTCTGAACTGAGTCCATATATGATCAGATGCTGCAGGATTCAGATTTTCTACACAAGCAATCTTCATAGAATTCACCCATTCTTTCATTTCTGCTTCAAAAGTTAGCAGTAAAGTACCAACATCTGATTTGGTTGGTTTAGGTTTGGGTTTTGGTATGTCTATTTTTTGGGAAGTTGAAATGAGTTTATCCAGAGCTTCTAGGTCGATGACAGTTCTAAGAGGGTCTTCTAATTCATTTGTGGGATTGGAGTGTCTGGAATTGTAATGAAGGCAGGGGATTTTGGTGGTGTGGAATTATAGGAGGAAAAGAAATCTTCCGGTGTAGGTATGTCAAATATGAGTTATGGTTAAGAGGAGTTAAGGGGGAAGGTGATGCCAGGGATGGCTGGTGTGGTGGCAGAAGGTGGATTAAGAGTGTTTGATTGAGAAGTTTCAAAGTAGGGTTGAAACTGATCAATATCAGAAAGAACTTGTTGAAGTTCTGGTTGGGTTTCAACAAACAGTGTGGAATTTGGGTCATGAGGAGGATTTGTGTCAATGGGAATGTCAAAGTCTTCAAGAGTTTGGGGGAATGATGTTCAAAAGGTCTGGGAGAAGATGGAATGTTTCCAAGATGAGGGTTTTCAGAAGGAGGGATTTCAAAAGTAGGAATTGCAGAAGGAGGAGGGATATGAATAGGTTTTCAAATGTTATGCCCAATACTGACTCAATGATAGAAACGAAAGTTGAAGGGTTACCTTTCTTTTTAGCCACTTTTGGTGTCTTCTGAGAAGTTCCTTCAGAAGCTTTCCTATTTTTGTCTTCTTGAGAGCAACTTCTGGAGCTGGTCTTCTAAGATCTTCTAGATTGATCTCAGGAGTAGTGCCATCCTGCTTGCATGCCTCCAAATATCTGACGATGACTTCTGGATGAATGTCTACTGAGAAAAGAGGAAAATATTTAAGAGGGATCTTCCTTGTGGTAATCACTTCCCTCAAATGAATAATTGGGTCCTTTTTTATTTATCAATGAATTTCATTTTCTTGAGATTCTTGGAATTAAGGGGTCTTGCAGCAACTGCTTCCAGATCATCAATTTGTTGGGCTTCAATCAGATGTTCTAACAGATTGTTTTCTGTTAGAATATTTGAGATTAGCCTTCCCAGAGGTATCCAATGTCTTTTTATCTTTTACTCTTCTCTATTTTCCTTGATGTTGTTCTTCAGATGATTGAACAGGTTATAAGTTAGGTTAACTTTATTGTTGGTTGAGATAAAGTAGAGAAGGTATTGTTGATCAATGTTGATGTGATCTGGAGAACTTATGGATTTTCTGTGACTGATGAAACCCATAATTATCTTGACCCAGATTCTCTGACATCTTTGAGATCCTTGATTTTATTTGAATGTTGCCCAAAAGTAAACATCTCTCTAGAGATTGTTGTTGGGTCATAATTTTTCTCTATGTCACTGCACTTAATCCCATTTCCATCAGATTCAATGAGTCTTCTAATAAGATCTTCAGTAATGATGATTTTCTTCCTCGTGACGTAAGATGTAACCAGATTGTTTGATGTTGTAGCAAAAATCCATAATTCTTTGACCAGTTTAGGGAAAAAGGGACCCCTAAGACGATCAAAGTACTTCGTCCAGCCTTAAAATTTGACTTCTGGTGTGAGATCATAACCATTCTCCTTCATGCTTTCAAAATCCACAAATAGTTCATAGAGAACTTCCAGATTTTCAATTGGAGTGAGTGGAGTTCTGATGGGAGTACCATGAGTTTCTTCAGATGCTTAACTTGCAGAAGTTTGAACTTGTTGAGAAGATGAAGAAGCTTGAGCTTGTTTAGAATATGAGGTCATTTTCCACAAGAAGGTTTTATAACAGAAACATAGAAAGCAAGAGAAAACAAAGAGAGCAAGAAAAGCAAGAAAGGAGTGAAAGTGAAAATGTGAAAGTGTTTGTGAAGTGAGAATGATTACATATATATAGAGTTTTCAACTGATATAAAACATAATTAATGAGAAATTAAAACATAAACAAAATGATTAAAAGCATTAATGATTGTTGACAGGGGAGATGGCGTAAAATATTTTTGAACAGTTACCGATGTGACTAGCACCTCAACTTTGTCAACTCAGCCGTTTCAGTTTCTCAGAGGACACCTAGAGCTTAGGTTGACAGTTGCTGATGTTATGAACTGCATGTTCAGTTCTTGAAATGAAAGGTTCTCAGAGACGAACTTTCAGATCTTTCTGGATACATTCTGATAGAATTATCCTTCTTACTTCAGAAGAAATATTGGTCATAAGTTCAAAAGAAGAGAAGTTTTGAGAGTTAAATATATAGAAATAACATATTCATTCTGGACATAATTCCATACTAAGGTATTTCAGAATGAAATTTAACCTATCTTCAGCAAGGGGTTTTGTGAAAACATCAGCCCATTGATGGTTTGTATCTATAAATTTTAAAGATAAGATTCCCTTCTGATTATAGTCCCTAATGAAGTGATGTTTAATTTCTATATGTTTAGCTCTAGAATGTAAAATAGGATTTTTAGAAAGACAAATAGTAGAAGTATTATCACAGAGGATAGGGATGTTACTTTCATAAATATTGAAATCCTCAAGCTGATTCTTCATCCAGAGCATCTGAGTATTGCATCCAGCGGATGCTATGTATTCAGCTTCAGCAGTTGAAAGTGCAATTGTAGATTATCTTTTGCTGGACCAAGAGATTAAGTTATCTCCCAGAAATTGACAACTTCCAGAAGTACTTTTTCTTTCTATTATGTCTCCAGCAAAGTCAGTATCGCAGTACCTTATAAGTTTGTATTCTCTGGATTTTCTATAGCAAAGACCAAGATTAGTAGTACCTTTCAGATACTTGAAAATTATCTTAACTGATGTTAAGTGAGATTCTCTAGGATCTGATTGGAATCTAGTACAGAGGCAAACACTATATAGAATATCAGGTCTTGAGGAGGTTAAGTATATGAGAGAGCCAATCATACCTCTATAGATCTTCTGATCTACTTTCTTACTTACCTTTTCCTTTTCCCGAATACATATGGGATGCATTACAGTTTTTGATGGTTTACTTTCTGACATATCAAATTTCTTCAGAAGTTCTTTAACATATTTGCTTTGATGTATGTAGGTTCCTTTTGATGTTTGATTGATTTGGATTCCTAGAAAGAACTTGAGTTCTCCCATTAAGCTCATTTCAAATTTTGATTGCATAGTTTTAGCAAATTATTTGCCCATAGAGCTTTTAGTAGATCCAAAAATTATATCATCTACGTAAATTTGACATATCACAATATTGTTTTTAAATGTTTTACAGAAGAGTTATGTCCACCTTCCCTCTGTTAAAGTTATTTTCTAAGAGAAAGTTACTTAGTCTTTCATACCAAGCTTTGGGAGTTGTTTCAGACCATATAACGATTTCTTAAGTTTATAAATAGATTCTGGATGTATTGGGTTTTCAACAAAAGAAATTATTTACAACATAGGGAGTGATGTCATTATTTACAACAAAAGAAATTAAAAGTTTGATAGATTCTAACCTTGCGACTAGTGCAAAGGTTTCTGTATAGTCTATTCCCTCATGCTGACTATAACCTTGTGCAACCAGTCGTGCTTTGTTTCTGACAACTTCTCCTTGTTCATTCAGCTTATTTCTGAAGATCCATTTGGTTCCAATGATGTTTAATCATTTGGGTTTAGGAACTAGATCCCATAAGTCATTTCTGGTGAATTGATTTTGCTCTTCCTGTATTGCAAGTATCCAATCATTGTCTGAGAGTGCTTAATCAATGGAATTGGGTTCAATCAGAGAGACTAATCCCATTAGAGATTCTTCAGAGTTTTTGAATTAAGATCTTGTTCTGATTGGATCATCTTTCTTTCCCAGAATTTTATCTTCCGGATGAGCCAATGTGCTTCTGGATTGTCTTTTAAGAATGGATTCTTCATAAGTTGTTGTGGAATTTGTGTTGTCGTTTTCTATATATGGTTGTTCTTCAGATGTTCTAGTTTCTGCACCTGTAATTTGAACTTCTATATCTGCAAGAGATTCATTATGCTTTGGCTTTTGGAGGCCAAGCTTATCATCAAATCTGACACAAATAGATTTCACCACAATACGTGTTTATGTGTTATATACTATGTATCCTTTTGAACATTCAGAGTATCCTAACATAAAACATTTTTGTGCCTTAGAATCAAACTTGTTCAGGGGATCATTAGTATTCATAATAAAACAAGTACATCCATAAGGATGGGAATAAGAAATTTTGGGCTTTCTGTACTTCCACAATTCATATGGAGTCTTCTCCAAAAAAGGTCTTATAGAGATTCTATTCTGAATATAGTACGTTGTCTTAACTGTTTCTGCCCAAAAGTGTTTAGCCATGTTAGTCTCATTGATCACAGTTTTGGCCATCTCTTGTAAAGTTTTGTTCTTTCGTTCTACAACTCCATTTTGTTGTGGAGTTCTAGGACAAGAGAAATCCTGAGAGATGTCATTTTCATTAAAAAAATAATTCCAATTTTTTGTTTTCAAATTCTCCACCATGATCACTTCTGACTTTTACAATTCTAAACTCTTTTTCATTTTGAACATGTTTGAAGAAGGTAGAAAATACAGATATTGACTCATCCTTGTGTCTAAGGAAATTTACCCATGTCCATTTATTATAGTCATCTACGATCACTAATCCTTACTTCTTGCCAGTGATTGAGGCAGTTTTCACTGGTCCAAACAAATCAATATGCATAAGTTCTAATGGTCTAAACGTAGAAACAACATTTTTTGATTTTAAAGCAGGTTTAGCAAACTTGCCTTTTTGACATGCTTCACATAGAGCATTTGGGTTGAACTTCAAATTAGGAAGTCCTCTGACCAAATTGAGTTTGTTAATCTGAGATAATCTTCTCAAACTAACATGCCTCAATCTTTTATGTCAGACCCATTGCTCGTCGTTAACAGACATAACACATTTCACATTCTGACTTTTTAGTTCAGAGAGTTTTATTTTGTAAATGTTGTTCTTTCTCTTTCCATTAAAAAGGATAGCTCCATCTTTCTGACTAACAGCTTTGCAGAACTTTTGATTAAAGATTATATCATAATCGTTATCACTTAATTGACTTACTGATAACAAGTTATGCATTAATCCATCAATTAACATAACATTAGATATAAAGGGAAGAGTACTGTTACCAATGGTTTCAGAGCCAATAATTTTTCCTTTCTAATTACTTCCAAAACCTACATAGCCTCCAGCTTTAAGCTTAAGACTTTGGAACATATGCTTTCTTCTTGTCGTGTGTCACGAGCATCTAGAGTCCAGGTACCAAGATTGATGTTTCAGTCTTACTGTTAAAAACATCTGCAACATAGAGGATTTTATCCTTGGGTCCTTGTTTGTTAGAGTTTACATAATTCTAATTGAGTTTAGGTTTCTCAATAGAATTTGTAGAATAAGATGACTCACTGGTGTATTTTAAATCATGTTTGTGTCTATATCTAAAATGAGAATTTAAAGGTGTGTATTTTATGACCATGTCATCAACTTGTTTAAATTGATGTGGTGCTTCTCCTTTAGGTTTAACATATCATATGCCTCTTCTACCGTTTCTGCTAACTCCATAGATCATTGAGGCAATTTTGCTTCTGTCTATGTTTTTAGCTAGAAATTTTTGAAAACTATGATCATATTGTTTTATGATGCTATCAGAACTAGATAGAAATTCTGAGTCAGATTCTTTTTGAGCTTTATGTTTTTCAAAAGAGTTTTCAAGTTTTGAAATGATTTCTTTTAGCTCAGAGTTTTTTGCTTTTAGTTTCCTAGTTTCTTCAGATTCAGATACTAGACCATGTTTCAGGTTTTTGTATTTGAATTGAAGTTTCTGATATTTTTCAAGAATTTCTGAGAGACTATCTTCTAATTGAGATCTAGATAGTTTAGAAAATACCTCTTTTGTTTCTGAGTCTGATCCAGATTATGATGAGTTGGTATCATCTAATATGTTGGTCATTAAAACGATGTTAATATGTACATCTTCTGATTCTAATTCAGCTTCAGAAGATTCTGAGTCATCCTAAGTAGCCATAAGACTTTTCTTCTTGTCTCTGTTGAATTTCTTCTTAGGTTTTTCTTTCTATAGTTTAGGACATTCACTTTTATAATGTCCAGGTTCTTGCATTCATAACACACTACTTCTTTGCTTCTTGACTTCTTGTAACTAGAGGATGATTCAAAGTGATTGCTAGATATTCTAGGGTTTATGAATTTCTTTTATCTGTGCTTCCAGAGTTATTGAACCCTTCTGGAAAGGAGTGATAATTCGTCTTCTTCTGATGAGCCACTAGAGCTTTCTTCTTCTGCCTGAAAAACTTTAGATTAAGATTTGTTAGATTTAAGAGAAACAAACTTACCTTTCTTCTGGGGTTCATCTTCTTCAAGTTCTATCTCGTGACTTCTCAGAGAGCTGATAAATTCTTCAAGAGATATTTCATTCAAATTCTTTGATAGCTTTAGAGCAGTGACCATGGGTCT
This sequence comes from Lathyrus aphaca, assembly GCA_963966055.1. NCBI lineage: Eukaryota > Viridiplantae > Streptophyta > Magnoliopsida > Fabales > Fabaceae > Lathyrus > Lathyrus aphaca. The sequence continues at coordinate 28,760,072 of OZ014520.1, read as the reverse complement.
CCATGCCTTTGGAATGCTTCTAACTGTCTTTTTCACATGATCTGTTATTGAGTATCTTTTGTCCAGAACTTTTAATCCAGTAACCAGAATTTGAAACCTTGAGAACATTTTCTCAATTGTTTCATCTTCTTCCATTTTGAACGCTTCATACTTCTGAATGAGTGTCAGAGCTTTAGTCTCCTTGAATTGAGTGTTACCTTCATGTGTCATTCTAAGAGAGTCAAACATATGTTTGGCCGATTCTCTGTTTTTGATCTTCTCATACTTTGTGTGTGAGATGGAACTCAAAAGAATCGTTCTGGCCTTCTGATGATTTCTGAACTCTTTCTTTTGTTGGGCTGCCAAATTTTTTCTTTCAATCTTCTGACTGTTGTCCCCAACTGGATGAGTGTAACCATCAATTACCATATCCCAGAGGTTTCCATCATGAGGCATAAAGAAACTTTCCAGAACATCCTTCCAGTAGTCAAAGTTCTCACCATTGAACACTGAAAGTTTGTCATTGATATTGTCATTCTGATTGTCGTTGTTGTTCTGGAGTTGTACCGCCATAGTGTTTTTCTTAAGGATCTTTTTCTGACACGGTTAAGTGTTAGCACCCAGAACCAGACGCTCTGGTGCCAATTGAAGGGGCGAAAAGCACAAGAAATAGGGGGTTTGAATTGGGGTTTTCAAAAATAAAGACAATTAACACAACGAATTTATCCTGGTTCGTTTGAACTCAAACTACATCCAGTCCACCCGCCAAGGTGATTTTGTCTCACTCAATGAGGTCTTATTCCACTAATCAATATTTGATTACAAACACAAAGACCAACTGTCAATGTCTTCTTGAGTCTACTAACTAAGACTTTAGTCACTCAAGGAAAAACAATAATTTTGGATTACTATGTGTATGATCTTGCTTTTAGAAAGTTATGATCACAACTGTAATATTTTTTTTACACCAAATTAATACAAATGAGAGTGAAGAAAAAAATATGAATGTTTGTATATACGCGCAAGAGTTCGTCCATTTTTCTTCCAAATAACTCCTTTATATAGATAGATATTTGAACTGTTGGAGACACCTAAAATTATTTTTGGATGATGATAAATGTCTTTGAAGAGTTTCCAAATATATAATTTTTTGTCTGATAGCCATTAAATCTTTGATACTCAATTAATAAGGTTGATTCTGAAATCAGAGTTTGCGTTGTATGTGAATATCAGAGTTTGATCAGAGGAGCAGCTTGTGCTAAGTGTGATACACAGTCAGATCATCCATATAGACTTTGTGAATATTCCTTGTTGTAGAGTCAGAACTTCTATCATATGTATAGAACTTCTTACTTTATATCAGAACTTCATGCACATTAAAATACATAATTTTAAGGAGCATATTTTGTTTATTTTAAAATAAAGTAACGTTTGTTATCATCAAAACTAATTAGAGAGAGAGTGTCAATTCTTGTTCTAACATTTTTGACATGGTTCCTTGAGGTTTTGATCTTTATGCTACTATCCCTTCATCTATTCATTTTCTTTTGAAAAATTAAAATAATACTACAATAACAATAACAATATCTAACTAAGTGGGGTTGTCTACATGAGTCAACTCCCGCCATAATTTTCTATCCAGGATCATGTTTCTATCATAATCATTAATCTCGAGATCTTTCTTAGTAATTTCTCATATATTTTTTCTAGGTCTTCCTCTACCTCTACTGTTTGACTCTTTTTCATTTGATTTACTATCTCCTTACCACAATCTACGTGTCTTATCTCTACATGTCCAAACCACCTATGTCATTTACCTCATCTTTTCTATTGTATATCCTATTCAACATTCTCTTTAATATTTTTATTTTTAATATTATCATGTCTAGTTATGTCGCACATCCAACACAATATCTTCATCTTTCCAACACTTATTTTGATCTCGTAATGATTCTTAATCGCCCAACTTTCAGTCGTCTAGTACAATATTACAACAGTTCTATAAAATTTTCCCTTCAGTTTGAGTTTTACCTTTATAGTCTCACATAAAACCCTAGCTTTCATCCATTTAAATCACCCCATTTGAATTCAATGATTTACACCCACTTCTAATTCTTCATCGTTTTATATTTTCCATCCAAAATATTTAAACCACCTTACTTATATAGAATGACATGTGACAAAAAATAATAATCAAAATACTATTATATTAAATTTCAAGAGTTTAATTAGTTAGTTGTAGAAAGACAAACCTTAGATTAAGAAGTTTTGGATTTGAGCCTGTAGTGCTATTTGAATCTTAAAATATTTTCTATGTGCTTCATGGATCTCAACCGAATGACCCTGAAGACGTGAACATTTGGCAGACTCAGATCAATTCTCATGCTGCAGTCATTGTTACTTGTTAAGATTCTCGTGAAGTGAAGCTTTTCACCCTTGGTCACTGTAGAACAAACGTGAAGCCTTTTATATCTCTTTCCACAAAAGTGGATCCTTAATTTCCTTTTCTGTAAGTTTCATCTTTCTTCACTTTCTTGGGTGCAAGGTTTCTACTTCATTTTTGTTTCTCAACAAGCTTCGAAGGTAATCAATCATGTCAGAAGGTTTGCATGAAAATATGAAATCCAACAGTGAAGATATTCAAACTTCTCTTCAACCTTTGTTGAAGCTAATCTCCCTCACACTCATAGGACTATTTCTTGCAAACCCAAAAATGCAATTAATTCCCAGAGCCACATTTAAACTCCTAAGTAAACTTGTTTTTGCATTGTTTTTACCTTGCCTTATATTTAGTGAACTTGGTGCAAGCATCACTCTAGAGAATTTTAAGGAATGGTGGTTCATACCGATTAATGTAGTTATCAGTACATTTTTTGGATGCTTTCTTGGATTTATAGTTGTGATTATATGTCAACCACCTCAAAGGTTTAATAGATTCACAATCATAATGACTGGATTCGGAAACACCGGTAATCTTCTCATTGCTGTAGTTGGATCTGTTTGTCACACTCAAAATAACCCTTTTGGAAAACAATGCAAGTCAAGAGGTGTAGCTTATGTTTCTTTATCTCAATGGATTTCTGTGATTCTTGTTTACACTTTTGTTTATCACATGATGGAGCCTCCTTTTGAGTATTACGAGGTTGTTGAAAATGAAGATGAAATTAGACAAGAACAAGAAGAGACAATATTGAATGATGTTAGTAGACCACTTCTTGTAGAAGCTGAGTGGCCTGGTATTGAGGATAAAGAAACTCAACATTCTAAAACTCCCTTTATTGCTAGAATCTTTAAGAGCATATCTGGTGAATCCGCGTCTACTATTCCTGATCCTGGTTTTGAGTCAGGATCAGGAATAATGGACGAGGGAGAACATAGTGAAAATAATCTTATGTCTATTAGGTGTTTAGCCGAGCCTAGAGTTTTTAGAAAGATAAGAATTGTTGCGGAACAAACACCAATTCATCACATACTTCAACCACCAACAATAGCATCATTATTGGCTATCATCATTGGAACTGTGCCTCAGATGAAAACATTTTTCTTTGGAGATAATGCACCAATGTCCTTTATGACAGATAGTTTGGAAATATTGGCAGGCGCAATGGTTCCTTGTGTGATGCTTATATTGGGAGGTATGCTAGCTGAAGGACCAAATGAATCTACACTTGGAATTAGAACTACTATTGGGATCATTGTGGCAAGACTTGTGGTGCTTCCTGTTATAGGAATTGGAATTATTGTGTTGGCTGATAAGTTGAATTTTTTGGTTGAGAATGATGCTATGTTTAGATTTGTGCTTCTGATGCAGTATACAACACCAAGTGCTATTTTGCTTGGAGCAATTGCTAGCTTGAGGGGCTATTCAGTTAGTGAAGCTTCAGCAATTCTATTTTGGCAGCATGTGTTTGCCCTTTTTTCTCTTTCTTTGTACATTATAATTTACTTTAGAGTAATTGAATACCTATAGGGTTGAATACCTATCTTTTAGGCACCAAGTAAACTTTTGAAAATATTTCTTGTTTTTAGAAATATATCTTCGAAAGCATTTCAATACATATATTTTATTCATTTTTGAATCATACTCTTAAATTTATAAATAAATTTATTTCAAAAATATATTTTTAAATTGTGTTAAATCTACATTGTTTATTTTCCTCAATCAAATATTTAAGATTTATTTTGCATGTTTTATGCAATTGGCTCTAGTAGGGTTCATCTAACATATCACCGGACACATATGTTGCTAGTATGGAATTTTGGGAAAAATAATTTCCTCTAGATTTTGTAATTAGTCACCTTAAACCGGTGAAGTTGATAGAAATGAGTGGTGTGCCAATGAGTATCATTCCTCGGGGGTGTTCATTGGTTCGAAAATCCGAACTAAACTATGGTGTTTGGGTTGAATTTTTTTTAACTCTGGCAAAAACTAAATCAAACCAATGAAATTCGATTTTAATTGGTTCGGACAACGAATTTTCAAAATTCTACCTGCGAGTCCGTCTACCCGAACCAATCATATTCTCATATAATTTATATCATTGTCATAGAAATTTATATAAGATATTCAATTTTAAGAAAGAAAAAAAATAAAACCCCATTCGTGACTTTCACAACATATATGAAAAAATGAAAAAAAAATTATATTATTATAAAAATTAATTGATGTAAATTAAAAAAAATTAAATATATTTTTGCACGTTTATTTCTAAAGTATCAGATCAATTCAATTCAAACCAACCTATTATTTCTCGGTTTGGTTTGGTTTGGATTTTATCAAAAAAATATGAAAATTCAATCCAAATCAATCTATATATTTTTGATCAGTTTGAACATCAAATTTTCTCAAAACCGAAATAAATCGGCCCGTAAACACCCCTAATCATTCCTTCTATGTATGATTTGGAATTTCAATTGAAAATGTTGGTTGAATTGATGAAGTTTCGAAGAGTTTCTACTAAAGAAGAAGTTTATTTCATCCGGGAGATTAAAACTTTGGACTATGTTGTCAAATGCATTATTTTCTCCTTTCTTTCATTTTCATTGTTGCGACTTTATTTTTTTTATAATAAGCATACAATCATGGATACTGATACTCTCCTGATTTTTATCTCCTGCTGCAATTTCAGCCCTTTATATGTCTTTTTTCTCTCTCTTTGAAATTTATTTTGTTTATTTATTTGTTTTTCATAATTTCTTATCCATTAGATCATGAGCATGAGGGATGGCTGAACACAAAGGTATGAGAGGGTCATTTTCCATACAATCATGTACATAACCTCTTAAGATATATGAAACTTGTGGAAGATAAACAATGTATATTTAACACATTCCGAAGATATATTTTCGAAAATTTTCCGGAGATATATTTCCGGAATAAATTTATTTATAAATTTGGGGTCTGACTCAAAAAACTATTGAAATGCGCTTATTGGAGTGTGTCCGGAGATATATCTACGAAAACTGAGGTATTATCAAAATTTACATGGTGCCTAAGAGACCCATGGGATGCCATAAGAAATCCTCTATATTTTTGGGTTTTTTAAGTCCGACCTTTAAATGTCCATTATTCATTAGGATTAAGGTAGTTTTTTAATGGACCATATATGTTTCTTAGGCAACACGCAAAAATTCAAAAATATCAACAATTTTTAGAGATGCATCTTGGAACGCACCCCAACACACACTCAACACATGTCATTCTAAGTAACAACCAATTATTTTGTTTTTTTAATTTTGGAGATGTATCTTTGAAATGTTCCATAGTTATATTTTCGTAACACAAACACATATGTAGTCGAACCAAAAACATGTAGTTTTCCAAAATGAAATTGAGATTCATAAAATAAAATTAGGATTCCATAGATCATTTCAACATAAAATGAAACATTACTTCAATATCCACGTGGAAGTTTCAACATATTTGCAATATCTTCGACCGGTCTTGAAATCGTCACTTCCAACTCGAGCGGAACTTTTGTTTCGAAACGAAAATACTTATTCCACATAGCACTTACATATGTTTGCATCTTGAGCTCAAATTTGTTGAACTCAGTCTTACCTCTGTTGTCAATTGACGGTGAATGGTACTCGAACTTCACAATCCTTTAATTGTCCCTATAAGGTAGAAGATTATGAATTTAGTCTTTTATTTCTTCGAGAGAGGTGTACTCGGTGAGCTTAAACGCTCGCTCAGTTGTAAAGACGGAGAAAGAGACATTTGCGACATACCAGTTGATGTTTATTTATGACATTTGAGACATTTTTAGTTTGTATGAAATATATAAAAGAGCACCTTAATTTATAGAAGGCATATATCAATTAACCATATTAGGCGGTGGTTCTAATTTTGATTCTGATTCAATAAAAAATTTGTAATATTTGAGACATTTTTAATTTGTGTGAAATATATATAACAACACCTTAATTTATGGAAGTCATTGATCAATTAACCATATTAGGTGGTGATTCTGATTCAATAAAAAAATCTCCTCCTTCTGAAATTCAAAATGATATATAATTAAAATTAGTAATTAATAGGGCTTTAAGCCTAAAAAATATTTGAGTGGGTTATTATTTTTTAGAGGGATCCACCAATTTTAGACGAAGAAAAATACTTCTAATGCGGGTCCCACTCAAGAGTTGGCCGATAGACAATAGTACATAGTGAGAATTAGAAAAATTAGTGAATTGATTGGTTGAAGGTACACTATCCATCTTTTTGTGGTGGGTAGAGAAGTTATATCATTGTTATAAATTATTACGAATTAAAAATCTTGAGTGTGTTCCAAAATGGCAAAAAATATTCAAGTGAAGATTAATTTTGAATTCGAAGAGAAGCAACACTTCGTGAAGTGTTGTTTCGGAATGAACATAGACAATGCTTGAAAACAATGCAACTTTCGGTTAAAATGTATTGTTTCATTTAAGGTCGCAAGGTTGTGAAACAACACATATATAGCCTATAAATACTCCATTTCGGAATTTAGAAAATCAAAATCAAAAACCGAATGTCCTCTTGAACAAATTTCAAATATTCTTCACTACAAATTGAGTTTTCATCGGTTTTGTGCAAATTCGATATAAGATTGAATTATACTGAATATCCATGTGTTTCAACTCTAAGACATTTGAGCGTGATTGAAATACTTATAAAGAAAGTAATTTCGTTCATAATTCTAACTTCGATTCATTCGATTAAAATTAATTTTCTAACAAATTCTGCTTCATAATTCAACATTTTTTTACAGTGATGGTTCCCTATTTTGATAAAAATAAAACAAGTCACCTAACTTGTTTTTCTTCTTCCATATCGATCTTGTCATATCTATAGAAGAAGAAAAAAAAAAAAAAAAAATATATATATATATATATATATATATATATATATATATATATATATATATATATATATATATATATATATATATATATATATATATATATATATATATATGATTTGAAATTGGATCATGCAATTGATGGTAATCAATCTAAAATAACTTTTAGGAGAGACACGAAGAAAAATGTAATAATAATTTAATGTGTAGGATCCATGATTAATTTTTAAACAAAAATTCAACAAATAATCTTCAAATATAAATCATTAATCTAAATCGTCAAATATTAATAATAATAAATCAGTGGTTATTGATCTTTCTGGTTGATCAGAACTTTAAGCGGGTCACGGGCTGCATTAAGGATGCTTAATTGTTGAGGAGGGGATGAGATGTACCTTCAAGACACTTTGATGCTAAAGTAAAAAAAGAGCAAAGAAGTGGGTAAATACGAGAGAGGGTATTGTTAGAGTGAATATTGAATACATGATCCCCTAATGTGAGATGGTTTATATAATGGCTCCAGCGCGTGGCCAACGATCCCTATTTTGGATTTGGATCATGGATCGTCCAAAAATAGGTAACTGTCATAAACTAATTGTTGGACTGAGCAGACTGCTCGGATATGATACGCGTCGGGCATAGATATATCCGAGCAGGGTCATTCATGACTGGGTCTGGAGACTTCTGTCAGGTATCGGGCAGAAGTCTTGAAGAGCAAAGAAGAACGACAATGGCGCATGGCCGGTTCTACCTCCTCGACTGAGAAGCATAGGGAAAACTGATCCCTTTAGTATTGATGGACCAAATTTAACTATTGGACAGTCATGAAAATATGAGTGAACTAAGTCATACTTAGTCATTGATCTGGTCCGAAACAATTATTAGATATTTTACCATTGGAAAAGAATTCCCCTTTTCCACCCTTAAACATCTCCTTATATTAGACTTCCATTTTGATTTTATAATATAATTAATTAGTGGCTTCTAAAATTGGAAAAATAAAAGTCAATAGTAGTGTTAATTGTAAGGAAGGATTACATGTACTCCATGTTTGCTTTACCTCTTCTTATAGGAGTATAAAACTGCATTCATTTTAAAATGGGAGTTATGTTTTTCAAAGGAAATCTAGGAAAATCCAAACCATGCACACAGTAGCTGTTTGGTTTCTGCATCGCAGAAGATGCACATAGACAAACATGGCCCACGTGAACAAAAGTGTGATTAAAGCTGCGTAGCCAAATCACGAACCAATGAAATAATATAAAGTATTTTAATTTTAGTGGTAATAGAAAAAATGTCTATTTTTTTATTTAAAAGAAAAAAGTGTTCATCTTATAAATAACCAGGCAAATTGCATGCATGAGGTCGTTATCAGACAAGTAGGTTTCCATAGGCCTCTTGGAGCCATCATAGGCATTGGGCAAGTAGGAAAAGAATCTCCTCGAGGAAGATGATTATAGTAATGTTAAGACAAGTTTCATTTTGTCAACATTATTAATATGTAATTTTACTTTTAAGCCAGGTTATTTTAATTTTTTTTAGGGAATTTTTTTTTGTTATTCACTTTGAAAATGGTTTCACAAAATTAAACTACTTTTTTTTTATTCTAAAAAATAATAATATAATATAAAAAAATAAAAATTCTCCAATAAATAATAGAATTGATAAAGGAGTTTCACAGTAGGGAATATTTATATATAATATAAGATTAGACACCTTTGTGAGAAACACACTATTTATCCATCTAAAATCTTAAAGTGATAGGTGAATGAGTTCTTCCACTTATATATGTTGTTTCCTCTTTTTTTTAATATACTTGAACCACCGTTGACACCTTTTTAAAGGACCTTTCAAAGACATTTCGATACACCTCTTTCTGGACAGAAGGACGTCGATTTCAATGGAATACCACTTCATGGGCATTTCGACACAAGTAAGTCGGTTCTTTTACGAATCAGGCTCTGATCACCTTTGTGAGAGAAACATCACTTGTCCACCTAAAATCTTAAGGTGATAGGTGAGTGGATTCTCCCACTTATATATGCTCAAGTCACCACATTTTTATCCAATGTGTGATTATTTCCTCACTAACTCATACTTGCTATATTATTCCAACAAGATTGTCTTTGTATTTCTTTTTATAATTCTCTTATCCAATTTAATTAATAAAGAGACATGCTAACTATAAATTAAGGAAATATTAGTAATGAAAAAAAACTGAATTTTTTAAAAGTTAATATAATTTACAAAATTAAAATTTTATACTTAGTAATTTAATCTTATTCTTAAGACACGAGTTAATATTTCGATATTTTTCAAAATAGTCACATATTTCAATTTATATACCAAAATAACCACTCTTTCAAATATATCATCAAAATAATCAGTTTTCAAACTAAAAAAATGGACGTAAAAGAAGTAGCCACTCAAAATGACGCATGCACTATAAAATTATACATAGGTGGCGCATTCATGTATGTGATGTGATGTGATGTCACTGTATGTGGCGCATGCATACATCCATTAGGAACATCTGCGACATGCAATGGCTACTGCTTTATTTAGCCACTTCTATAAATAATGAATCTCGTCCCCTCATTTTTCACACATCTAATAAATCTTTTTTTCAATTTTTCTTCAAAATATCTTCATATATGTGTTATTATATCCATAGGAGAAATTTCGATCTAATTTATTTGGCAATAAATCACCTGTTGAAGATCCGACTCTGGAACACATAGACGTTCAAGCATCTTAATAAGAGTTTGATTTGTTAGATAGATGGACCCACACATTTCACCTTTCATTCAGTGAATGTATCGTCACATTAGAAGACACGTACATGTTGTTGGGTCTACCTATCGATGGTAAGGTTGTTAATGGTAGAGTTAACTAAGATAACTTTATATCCGAAGAATTGTTAGGTGCCCCTTTGTGTGAAGACACGACTAGAATCTTTGGGTCAATCTAGGGGTCGGGGTATTAATCTAAAATATCTTAAACAATATTATTCAAGTTTAAAATTAAGTGAAGAATCGATTGAGTATGAAAAATAATTAAAGTTCGGTGTTATATTATGATTCTATTTGGTAATTTTTTATTTTCTGAAAGTACTGGTAATACGGTCAAAATATTATGTATTTCTCGTTGTTACGAAACATAAATAAAATAGGAACATATAGTTGGGGTTCAGCTATTTTGTCACATCTATATAGTTTGTTGTGTAAAAATGAAAAAAAGATAGTTGTTTGTTTTATTCTTGCACCTTTTTGCTACAAGCATGAGGTTGGTCGAGAATGTTGTCACTCACCCTGGTCAACAAGAAGTCATTCACATTCCCCTTCGCAAAAAAGTAAGTGTATCTTAATTCTTCGAATTTGTTAGGCTTTATACTACAACTAACTATAAATTATGTATTTTCAATCTTTTCGTTTTAGGTAGTATATTTTAGGGATGAACTACAACAGATGTCTCAAACACGCTATAATAATGTATCGCAATCTTATAGACCACCTTGGAACAAGCGATTTATTACAACTAAACAACTCTAAATTTGATTTTAATATTACCAAATTAAAAATATTCTAATCGTGTATTTTTCTTATACAATTTATTTGGAGGTCGTATTTGGATCTCGACCATGAGGTTAACCCCGAGGATGTTGTACTTTGGACAGCAAAAACACCAATCATCAGGTTCAATACTATGGAGATGCACCAGAGTGACTGAGTGAAACTGCCTTTCGGCATGCAACAACAAATTCTTGACCTTCTGATATGTTTGTGAGACTGACATCTACTAAGAGTCGATGCCCAATGGGGTTATTCCGATTGGAAAGACTTCGCTAAAGAGATGTGTCGTCAATGGAGGAATCGACGTCGACACATCTTAAGTGAACATATCATAAAATGTGCTAGACCAACTCAACGTTATATGAATTTTTTTTTCCAGTTACAACGACAAATTTGTGTTTGATCCGAGGCATTTGATCAACTCGCGCCAACGAGCTTCTTCATCATACGTCCAACAACAAACCTTCACCTAATAACCAACTCCACACCATTACCAAACCCAACAACCTACCTCGCACCATTGCCAAACTCAACAACAATGTCAACCCATCCAAACCCAATGACCAACCTCACAATGTTACCATACCATATACATTCAACCACCAAACACTCAACCTCGCAACTAATACATGCCACACACCAAACATAAAACCAAGAGCATGACTTATACCACCAACAACCATACGTAGCCACCACATCCATCTATCGCCCCGATAATTCATACGATTTAACTTCATCTCACCTTAGCCCCCACCAATGAACACCCAAACATCCCACAGTCAAAACACCCAACCACCACATAACTTTCTTACACCACACGAACCATTGCTTAGTTTCAAAAATGATTTAATGTCTCAATTAAATCGACCATACAATCTACACATAACCCAACCATATTGACCCAACTATGACAACATGGACACCAAATTCGATTACGACAACACTGTTAGCGACACCCTTCCCCACAACTATTGGGGAGAAATGATTGAAAATATTTGTTGTGAATATTCAGTGGAGGAAAGGTTGACAATATAAAAAGCTCCTAAGACCAAATGGAAAGGGAGACACAATGGATAATGTAAAAAAGAGTAAACCTACGAAAAATCATGGACCACCAACAATGGTGGTCATGAATCATATACCTATACAAACACTCCAACTACACTTTTACAACCTTCCCTAACTAGCATCAGGGAGGTCAACCGATTTATGTTCTTTAACAAGAACATTAACACCCACCATGGGGTTTCAGAAAAACTTTTCCGGACCACACAAGTTCATTTAGATTATAACCTTCCCAAATTTGGTTTTTGATATAAATAAAAATATCCTCTCTGAATGAACAATGTCATTTTCCAATTTCTATATACATAATCATATGTTATGAACGACGAATATTAAGGTACGTTTTTCAGTTGATCCAAAATATTAAAACATAAATGATATTTTGACAGCACTAATTACACATACACTGTACATATTGTATATAAATACTGGTTTTTGTGTAATTCTCCTAACAATTAAGGACAATTTAGTCATTTTAAATTGAGTAATAGTTTTAATGTTAACTCAAAAACATATTCTCTTTCTAGTTTCCTTATAGTTTGATAGATCATTTCTCTCTCATCACCATAACTCTCTAACATTGATGCTTTCGCTCATTGCATCTCTCGACAGAACTCTCTCATTGACGGTGGTTCTCAGTGTTATCTCTCATCGCAACTTTTTCTCAACGCACGAAGGTGAAGATTTGTATCATTTCAAGGATACAATTATTAACGAACTTCATTATCGCATTAATCAAGTGTTTATACTGCATTAACTAATTTCATTATTGTATTACAGTCTGAGACTGCATTAACCAAGTTAAACTTCCATTAACCAAGTTCCAGCAATGTTCTAACCATGTTTGAGACTGTATTAATAAAGTAAAACTGATGTTAAGAAAGAGAAACAACAAAGTAACCTTTTGTTATGGAACACAAAAGCAGAAAAAGAAGATAAAAAGAGTAAGTGAGAGAATGACAAAAGAAAGAAGAAAAAGTAGCAGTGAAAAAAGACATTGAGTGAGAGAATGACGAAAGAAAGAAGAAGGGGTAACAATAAAAAAGTAAAGAGAGAGAGAGAGAAATATAATAAAATAAAATAATGTTAATATTATTTTATTAATTGATTCTAATATATTAGAGTAAGTGTATATGGTGTAGTGTGTGTAGTGTCATACGTGAATATCAACATAGCAAAATAATATACGTTTTTTGATCTCCACTTGCAAATCAGAACCATTTGCTTAAGATTCTACATCAACCAATTATGTTTAATTCTGGTTTCACGACGAGTATATAAAAACTACAAATAATTTTTGTATAAATTTTTGTAATTTGTTTATTATATATATATATATTAATTAAATATTATTATCAGTGTTATTTATATGATATTATACCGTAGAAATGTACTTGGCAGAAGAAACATGATGCATTATTGTGGACAGCTTCGATTCAACATAAGAGAGAGGCCCCCATTTCCTCCTTAATATGCTTGGAGAAACGCGTAAAAGTAAGCACCGAATTGAATGTAGATACGTGCAAGATTTTATATACAACACTCAATCTCTTCAATTTAATGAAAGATTTTCTTTTAAAACAAAGCTAAAGTATTTACCAAATCAGATTCACTATCAAATATTCTCAGCATTCCTGCATTAGACAACAGGGACATATTTTCGATTATTTAAATATACTATTTAATTTGTCTTAAAATAAAAGGTCATGCTAACAACATGGACACTTTTCAAGTTCTAAATAAAAAAATATTATATTGAATACAAATTTTTTACTTTTATTTTTTAAAAATTAATTATTTTATTTTTATATATTGAATACAAGTATTTTTAAACAAAATATATTTTTCAAAACTTTTAACGAGTACTCTAGACACACTCGTTAGCATTTTTCTTAAATAAAAATCTTAAATTTTAATTTGAATTGTTTGATTTTAATTCAACGATTAAGGGTTGAATACGTGTCGAATATTTTAAAACTTTTATTATTAACAAATTAATGTTAATAATTTCAACATTATAAATAATTTTTATATTATTTTATTACAAGATTTTGTTCTTCGAGATTTTCAATGGTCTTTTTGTGGAAAACCTTCGGAAAGGTTTGTGACAATTTCCTAATTTCTATGTGGATAACATATTTTTAATAAGGTTAGAGATGATAAAAGTGATTGGATATGTCGGACTTGACTCTTTAATATGTTTTTTTATATAAATTGATTAAAAGTTTTTTATATTATTTCGGGAAATTACAATGATTACAATACTTGGTCGAGTAATATGGATAGATTTGTCTGAATATTATGTCAAATTTGGGGGATCTGATTGATCCATAACCTTTGACTGGGGAAATCTGGAATGACCAAGTCCTAGATAATTTCAAGCCATCCTTGTTGGATATTTTTTACGAGAATATTGTCCCTTCATGAGCACGTCATAACAATCAACAATAACATAACCATCATTAGAGCTATTGACTCGCTGAAGTGAAAGTTGATGGCAGACACCTTGGCACCTGAGCTTTCTAGATTTTTCGTAACCAACTACCAATACCTAATGAGAAAATTGATATATTAGTTCTCTGCTAGCAAGCACACAATGATATCAACCACGAGCCTCTTCAACATTCTCCAGAGATTGGGAATATCTCTTAGAGAATACCTTGCTCATTTTAATGAGAAAACTATCAAAGTTTCTCATTTAAATTACGAGAAGTTTGTGGGGAGGAAATTTGACAAATCCCTAGCTCATAAACTAACAACAATAATGGATGAGATAATGGCGCAAGCAGAGTGTTACATTTATGGGGATGAGAGTAGTGCATAGAATAAGTCGATAGATTCCAAAGAGAAGGGAGTGTCAAGGTCACAATCTAGCAGTCAAAGAAAGCATATGGATTAAACACCCTTGGGGGAAAACGCCGTTCAAAATGAATCGAAGACTATGAGTATTTCATTTCGTTGAATACAAAACAATAAATAATTATGCAAGAGGTTTCCTTACAAATATCCTTCCTGAGCCAACCCCCCCCCCCCCCCACGGGAAAATGATAGGAATTAATAATGACATATAATGCAAATACCACTGGGTGCAAGGGTATCACACTGATGATTGAGGTTGTTTTAAATAGAAGATTGAGAATTTGATACAAAGAGTCCATCTTCATAATCATGTACACGATGGTAGTTAAGGAATAACCTATTTGACCAAGACGGCCTAAAATGTGTAAGAAAAGTGGGACAAAGTATAATGCGACATACACTGAATACAATAGCTAGATGATTTACATGCAGCGGTGAATCCAACACATCACAGAAGAAATATACTTGATAGGTGATTCATGTTGCGTATGTCCCACCCATAGAGTCTAGAGCTCGGTCATGATCGTCAATTTCTCTCACAAAGATGTTGAAGGAATAATTTCAAATGAAGACGATCTGATGGTGATTAATCTCTAGATCCATGATTGGAACGAGAAAAGAGTTCATATTGATCCTGATAGTTCAGTGGATATCCTTTATTGGGATACTTTCTAATGGTTGAAGTTAAACCCAAAAATTCTCCAGCTATTCAAATGATCATTAGTAGGCTTCTCGACCGAGCAAGTGTAGATCATGGGTTATGTAACTGTCAAGACCACTTTCGGAAAATGTGGAATGCGGAGATGATAAAAGTAAGGTACCTGGTAATAAATGCTCATTTTTCTTAAAACATCATCATTGGCAGGTCGTACCTTAATGCTTTGGAGGCGGTCTTACCAATATTATACCTGACCATGAAGTACCTGTTGAGCAGCAAACGAGTTGGAGTGATAAATGGAAACCATGACTTAGCAAGGAATTGTTATAAAGTCACCTTAAGATTAAAAAATAAGACCAACTGGTAGCTCATGTCGGATGCGCACAAAATCCACTACTTGGACTTAGATCCCCACGGAGATCCTCCCACGGATAACTTAACTCCCATGGAAGAGCTAAAAATTGTTCAGATAGGATCTGGGGAGTATCAAACTACCCACATCGGAATGACACTCTAAGAGGACGAATAAATTGAGATTAGTTGTTCCAAGAAAATGTCTATTTATTCGCCCAGGCACCCGCAGATATGCCCAAAATAGATCCAAATGTGGTATGCCATCAACTATCAATAATGCCTGGAGTAAAGCCCATTACTCTGAGGAAATGAAAGAGGGGAGAGAGAAAAAATTGGTGGTGGAAGAAGAAAGAAGAAAAATATATAAATGGTGTGGTTTGAAATGATGCATTTTACTATGTGAAATAATGTTATACATAGGTAAAAGTTAATTAAGGATTAAGAGATCTATTAGCTAATGGACTTCATAAGTGAATACGATTGAAAATAGTCACTTTAGAAGGATCGTTGTCCAAACATTTCTCTTACTATTGATTTAACTTTTCACCATTACTTGACATTTATTGTATTTCAACCTGAATTTGTGACAAACCATTATTATTGTTACCTTTTTGCTCATGACTATTCACAAGATTTTAATGTTGAATCAATTTAAGTTATTACAATTTTTATGCATTCGATACTATTACTTTTACATTACTTACTACAGTTTTACTGTGTATACTTACACATATCAATAGTTCATACAATAAGGACTATGGACATCCCACAATTTTCATTTTAGCACAAAAATGGCAGGTTGTGCCTAAGCTTGAGTTGGGCTTGACTCACTTCCAAACATAGGCGTGATATAGGCCGTCTCGAGTGCGGGTCACCCCAAACTAACATTTATGAACATTTATCATCTGACGTTAGTATGCCCAAACATATCTCCCAAGCGCATTAATTATTGGATAATTGACTATTGTGACTATTGAATAGCATTTAATTACATTTGCGTCCCTTGTCGCATATCAGGTTGGGGGTATCCATATAAAAGGAGCATACTTCAAACTCAAAATACATATTTAATTCATATGAACAAGTAATCTACTGTGACTCTTTCTGACCAACTTCAGAGGAGTTATTCAACTAATGTTCTTAGCGTGAACATATATTTTCCTCCATTTTCCTCTGTTAGTATTTTTTCTTTTCAATTTTTAACATGTTTGAATCTAAATGGAAGGTATATAATCTTTATCACTTTTAAACTTTATGGAAGACATAATTTATCAAGTTTTCCCAATCAGTCTAATTTTTTGGCGGATGGACTCAAAGAATTTCCCCAACCCCTTTACTTTATCCGCTCATCTTAATTTGTTGTAAACCGGACTATGTTTTTTTTATCCTTCATGGTTAAATAGTCAAAAAGCTTATAAACAACAATATTATATCTCCTAGGTTTATGAATGTAGTTTTTAATAGAATTGATTCTGTCATCTAAAAAATAGTAGTGACGCAACTTATTGTTGGTTTTTCTTCTATTTATGTATAAACTTTATTATATTAAAATGGTTAAATTGACCTAAATTTTATTCATAATATTTTGAAGAAATAAAAAAGTTATATTTTTTAAATATGTTTGTGATTCTCATAAATATCTCATATTTTTCATCCACACTTTAGATCCCTAATACTAAAATGGTCGTTAAAATTGTCGTTAATTCAATCACTGGGTAATAAACTATCGTTAATTATATCGCTAAGTTATAAAAAAAAATGTTGCTAGTTTTTTTTAATAAGCAAATCGTCGCTAGGTTGAAGTATGGATCAAAAGTGTGGGTGGAAAATTTTTGAAAGATTATTATTTTAAAAAAAAAATTTTTGAAAAACTATAAACAAAAAACCATGTTGCAGACTCACCTAAAGAGAAAGCCCCATTTGAAATGGCACATCCCTTTATTTTTAAATCCATGCGCCAATTGATTTGTCGTGTACAGGTAAAACGCCTCATTTCAATTGGCGCCACCATTTAATTTTGCACTCATGCGCCGTACCAAATGACACATTCTCTTATTGTTTTTTTATTAAAAAAAACATGCGCCGTATGATTTGTTGCACCCATACATTTCATACACTTTTGTCATATGATTTGTACCGTATTTTATATGATTTGTTGCCATGTGCCATATGCACCCACTTGTTGTAGTATTTTTTTTAATATTAAATAAAATAACATTAATTACTATTTTATTTTATGGAGTTGTGATTATGTGTCCCCTATGCATCCACTTTTACCATATGATTTGTTGTCATATGCCATATGCATTCACTTTTGTTACCATACGCCATATGATTTCTTGGAAAATTTTATCTCATACCCCTTCAATTATCCCAATACCTCTATATATTGATTTTTTGGACGAAAATATGTTTTTATAAATATTAATAATTTCAAAAGTTTCACCTTTTTCCCTCATTTCATTCTAGAAAGAGCAGTAAAAAAGTTGATTTCAGTTTTTACTCCCGGAGAATCCACAAAGAAGATTTCCGGTTCACAAATTTCCACATCGGATAACTAGCAAGTAAGATTTTCGGTTCGTTAATTTTTTCGTCATTTCTCACCAGATAACTTGATATCATGTTATCTGGTTTGTATGTTTCTCAACCGAATAACTTGATGTCGTGTTATTCGGTTTGTATGTTTTCTCAACCAGATAAATTAATGTCATGTTATTTGGTTCTCTTAATTTCTTCACTGGATATCTTAACTTGATGTTTTCCGGTTTGTTCTCGTAAATTGACTTTTTTTAGTGGCTCGCATTAAAGGACGCAACAGATGCATTTATCGTTGAAACGCTGATGGAAGGACACAACAGTCGAATCACAAGGAAGATCAGATTGTTGCACATGCATATATTCTTATTCCATTACATCCACCATTTTCTGGAGGACCGTCTGATACACCACTTTTGGTTAGGTATTAGAATCATGTCGCTCGTCATCTGTCAGACGGCGAAGTAAGTCAATTTATGACCTTTGAATGTTGAATAAAATTTTATTTTAATTATTTATGTATGATGACATATATTTTGAATTATTTTCAAGAGAGAGTTCTGAAGAAAGAGTTAAAAGTTGTTGCACATGGTAGAAAATTAATTGGATGGGTTCCATAGAGTCTTCCACCGGTGATTGAGTCGTGGGTATCTGCTTTTAGTCTATCCTTTCTGTATAGCACCAGTTTATTGAGGATACATCAGAACTTGATATTTGCGTTTGTTGAGAGGAGGTGGCACCCGGAAACATCGTCTTTCCATATGTCGTTTGGCAAAATGACTATTACATTGGACGATATTTTTTGCCTGCTTCATATATCGTGTAGGGGGAGTTTTGTAACCTTGCAGAAGGGTTCATCGTAGTCGAGAATATCTTCGTCATATCTACATATGTCTGGTTTTTATCGCATATAATCAAAGTAATATTCATGTCTCCTAACATAAGTAACCAAAATTAATTATAAAATAAAATAAAATAAAAAACATGTTCCGGAACTCTTCTGCGTAAGTTATTCGATTCTTAAAATACCTAAACCGAAACACTTTTACACAAATTTTTCAGAACTGTAAAAATTTCAAAGCGAAACACTTGTAGCAATGTTATTTGGAAGGTGTTTGTGATTCCAAAACAAACCAGATAACTAGCATACAAGTTATCCATTTTAGTAAAAATGCACACCGGATGTGTTAACATAAAGTATTCCGATTTGATAACAATGCACTCCAAATTTCTTTACATGTGGTTATTTGATTCATGTCGTGTACTTCCAAATAGTAATTTTTGAATCATTTGACTGCGCAGTAAAAAAAATATAAAAATTAAATAAAAATTAAAATGGTGAAATTGGAATATTTACAAAATTATAAAAGTATGGATATAATTGTGGGGATATATGGAGTAAAATTTATGATTTGTTGTCATTTGCTATATGCATCCATTTTTGGTAGTATTCTTCACATATGACACATATTTTTATTAAAAAAATTAAAGGGCTATGTGTTGCACCCCAAAATTTGCCCTCCACAAGACAAGTCATTGGGTACTAAGAGGCTCACAAGGTTCACAAGGTTCACAAGACATCTCATGAGCTTCACGAGGTTCACATGATTCACAATTAGTCAGAAAGTTTGACAATTCCCTCAGACAATGCATCCTCCTAAGCAATGCATCCTAAACTAGGGTTTTGACTTTTATCAGGCTAAATGGACTTCCAAGACTTCAAGTGAGCTTCATAGCATCCTATATGTGTTCAAGAATCCCCATGTCAAGTTTCAAGACTTTCCCAAAAGATTTGCTCGGTTAGATGATCAGATAGGTTAAAATCAGTCAAAGTAGTTAAAAAGTCAAACTGAGGTCAACTGTGGTCAAACCAAAGTCAAACTTCATTATTTTTTGCCAACATCAAGTATATGAAGTAAAATTCATCATTTGATCAAGGGTTGATCATGATTCATCAAGGAGATTTCAGATCATCAAGAATCAGGAGTTTCTAAATTAGGGTTTTCATAGAAAAAGTCAACTGAACTTTGACCAGCCATAACTTTCACATGCTTCATCAAAAAATTTCCATCCAAAGCTCATTTTGAAGGAAATTGAATTCTCTACAACTTTGTGTCTCACAAGCCAATCCCAAAAATGCTTCATTTGGAAGGTATGAGCTAAGACATTATAGGTCCTTTTAAAAGTCAACAAAAAGTCAACAACTTCAAAAGAGCATAACTTGAGAATGGTAAAAGATATGGACATGAGACCAAAGATGTTAGTTAGAGGACTCTTTAAGTTTTCCAAAATATCCAAGAACACCTTCATAACATTAAAATTGAAGGATTTGTGCCATTGCAAAGTTGGGAAATTTTTGAGAGGTTTATGAAGTAAATGAGGTCTTAAAACCATAATTCTTCAAATGGGCTGACTTTTTTGTGATCCAATAGGTTCCATGACATCATGCACGAAATTAATTTAATATTTTCATAATTTTATTCATTTTATTTTTATTTATTATGATTTTTTATATTAAAAATCATTTTAAATTCAAATAAAATATAAAATGGTGAAGATTTAAAATGATTTGTCTTCTAGAATGTCATAAAGTTTATTTGGATCTAATTGATACAAGAGTTATGAAGATTGTCCTAAAATAGCAAGTTCATATCAAGAATATTCAAATTTTAAAGGCTAATCTTTTTTAATCTCAAATGATCAAAATATCCAAAGTGTGATACAATTTTTTGACCTAATTCAATTGTGTCATATATATACAAACTTTAGCAACCAAAAGCACACGAATTCACAGCCTCTCACATCATCTTCAAGCTTCAAAAATCTCATCCAAAACTCAAATTCGGTTTGATACTTTTAGCCACTCTCAAGACAAACTAAAGGTTGCAAATTGTTCCTTGAAGGTCACTGATTGTTTCTGAATCATAAAACTATCCATCCCTGCACTAAATCATAGAAACCGAATCCATGTTCATGCTCACTTTACAATTTTTCGATTTTGCATATTCACTCATGATTAATCATATTTGACTGATGTTTTGTGTTTGTTATGATACAAGGAACGTTTCTGGATGAATCAATTGGAGTTTAGGGACACGAATGAGGATTCACCATTATTAGGGTTTTTTCGGCCAAATTAGGATTCAATGATTTGATCAATATAAATGATTTCTAAAGACGTAGATTAGTTGCAAATATCATCAGGAATTCAATGACGTTTTCAATTTTGTGAAATTTTGCTGTTTTGTTGATGATTGAGTTTCGTAGGGTTTGCTGCAATTTGAAATTCGCAGGAAAGATGGTAGCAAAATTCGTAGGAAACTTCGCATGTCTGAAAGAAGGAGATGAAGTCCAGCGCGCCAAATTCGTATTTCAAATTTTAATATTATATTTTATGTTATTATTGTTATATTTATTTCAGAAGAACAAGCTGGCTCAGTTGGTTAGCGCGCGTGTGTGAGAAAGGAAGGGTCTTGGGTTCAAACCTGCCCCAGGCCATTTGTTTTTTCTTATTTTCGTTGATTTTTGCAGTACGCAACCTGTTTTGCTATCACCAGCGTGCAGCTGGTCCAGTGGTTGGCTTGCTGGTCCAGGGAGAATGAGGCCTAGGGCGTGGGTTCGATCCCTGCCCCAGGTAAGTTTCAGTTTTTCTTTTGTTTTTTTTATTTGTTTTATTTAATCATTTTGTTTAACTATTTTATTATTAGGAAAATATAATTATGTTTAATATGTAAATAATTCTAAATTAATATGTAAATATTTATATGTTCTAAGAAATTCTAAAAAATGTTTTCTAAAACTATTTTTTTTTAAAATTAAAATATGTATATATTTATTTAATGATTAAATTAGTATTATGTATTAAATTAAAAATCCTAATATTTTTGTATCTAAAACCCTAATTATTTTTTAAACCCTAATTTACTTTCTAACAATTCAAAACCCTAATTTTCTTTTACAATTATAATTTTTTATTTTATTATGTTTGTTTAATTATAATTAATAAATATTTCTAATATGTATATAATTGAATTATTAATCATATAAATTAGTATATAATTATTATTATTATTTTGTTCACATCTTAAAATTCTTAAAAAAGATTATTTGATTAAATTTAAAATTTTAATTTGATTTCTATATTGTATATTATTGTGCTAACCTCTTTTTCTCTTATATTTATTTTTATTACTAACCTTTTATTTATTATTATTATTATTTAAATTGTTTTATTATAATGTAATTGTGCAAGCCATGTAATAGTTATAGTAATTTTTATTGTTTATTTATTTATAAATTGCTATGGTTAGTAAATTAGGGAGTGAAAACATGTTTGTATATTAAAAATTAATTTAGATCACTAATTATAAGATAAATATTTGAATTTGTACACGCACACATGTAAGTCGATCTTGGATCGCCATCTCACTTCTTAAAGGATACCTCTCATGTTGCTTAAACAAAAAGGTCAAGTAAGGTGTATAAAGCAAAGTCCCTTCTCTTATTAATATCATCTTGTCCCTTTAAAGATTATAAGATCAAGTCCCTTCGAATGTTGCCTTCGTAAATGATCTTGTCCCTTTCGAATAAAAGATGATAAGTCCCTTCGAATTGCTAAGTACACCTTACAGTTGCCTAATCACAGATGTCCCTTTATATGTCCCTTAAACATCCAAGGTAATGACTACCTATTCCTTAATAATAGGGATAGTCTTACCAGAACAATTAAGAACATAAAAGATTTAATTTAGGGTAGGTTCTTCTTAAATACTTGCTCACTTTTCATCAAATTACTTCATTACACTTCACATTTTCAAACAATTTTCAAAACAAAATCTTTATATATATCCGTACAAGGATCATTATAAAGTACTTAAGAAAATTTTTAATCACACACTACACTTCTCAAAACAATTTAAAGTGAGCTAAGTAACTAAGAGCCCATGGATAACCATGGATATAAAGGGTGCTAACACCTTCCCTTTACATAACCTACCCCGAACCCAAAAATCTTTTAAGGTCTTTCCTGTTCTTTTATGCCCTTTCCTTTGGATAAAATAAAAGTCGGTGGCGACTCTTGCTATCCGCAACACATAATAAAGTCAGTTCTCCCACCGTGTTACACTATGGCGCATGGGTTTATGGGTGGCATCATACCATATGGCACATGGGTTTATCATTTAAAGAGTGACGTCATTTGATATGACTACCCTTACATGCATAAGTCATATCAAATGGTACATGTGTTCAAATTTTAATAGATGAATCATTTTAAATAACGCATTCTCTTTAACTTGTTATGAATATGATTATTTGCGTAATTAATTTGAAAACATAATTTTCTTTAATATTAAAATTTTAAGAAAATATATTATTTAAAAAAAATCACAAAATTTGAGATATTTATTAAAACCATAAATATATTTAAGTGAAAGTGGAAGATGTCAAAATCTATAATATAAGAAAACTCACTTTTGCTCTTTCCCAACAAGCCACGTGGATGGTCTCACAATTCTCCTCTATTGTTTTCTCAAATCATTAATCATTTATTATTTGAGATTTTCCACTCTATTATTTTCTCAAATCCTTTATAATTTATTATTTGAGATTTTCCACTTCCAATCCACTATATTATTTTCTCAAATCCTTTATCATTTATTATTTGAGATTTTCCACTTCCAATCTTTTCATCTTCATCTACGGTTGCGTTACAATATTGAAATCAGGTTTCATAAATGTTTCAACTCCATATTCCACATTCAGCTGTTTCTATCTCATTAATCTTTCAAATCTTTTCATCTTCATCGGTTGCGTTACAATATTGAAATCAGGTTTCATAAACGTTTCAACTCCATATTCCACATTTAGCTGTTTCTATCTCATTAATCTTTCAACCATCCCAATAGTCATGCGTGTAATATTTATAACCCTCCATACATTCGCCTTTTGTCTCATCTTCATTGTACAAAATCTTTAAGCATTTAGTTTTTTCTTCTACCCATTCCTACCCTATTACATGACCTCATAATTCACCATTTGTTTTTTCAAAATCCTCCTAATTGTTTATTTCCTTTTCGTATATTAGGGTTCAATTTTTTACTTTTATTTTATTTTATGGGTTTTGACGAATAAACTGAACCATGTTATATTTGATTCAGAATGTGTTAATCGTTTAAAAAATAGACAATATTACTTTTATAAACATGGAACAAATATTTTTATAAAAAAATTAAGTGATTCAAATATTATCTATCATATAAGAAAATTCACTCTTTGGTGTAAATATGTGACACGTGAATGGGTTAAAAACAATTCATTTTTTTTCTCTTCTCCTCGTTAATTTGTTTTATTCCAGTATAACTTTCAATAATTTTTCTTAAATCTTCTTCTTATTGATGACTCATTTTTTATTGATGACTCATTTTATGAAAGTAATCGAAAAATCAATAAATACTTGCTATTTATTTATTTAATCGAAGTCTTTATTTATTTATTTAAATAAAATCGCAGTCAAATCTATAAAATTGTAATCACCTATTCCCAAATGGTATACATTCAACTTCAGACTCGACTCACAGACTCGACCAGACTCGACTCAACGCATATTTTTTTTTGGATATTAGTATGTTCAGTTATAGGTCCTGACGAAAAATTATATTGCAATATTATCTTATTTTTTTAATTATTAATTAGTGGAGATCTCTGGATTATTTTTTTTAATTATTAATTAGTGGAGATCTCTGGAGGATATTGGAATATTGTTTATGTTTCTATTGTAGTATTGTATATATTGTTTTACACTCTATAAAATAGGAAAAGTTATCAAAACAATAATATATATATATATATATATATATATATATATATATATATATATATATATATATATATATATATATTTCCTATTCTTACTCCATAAATAATATTTAAATATACTTGGCATATTTTAATTGAAAAATAGTATAAACCACACCTAAAAAATTGAAATTGTATCTAAGTTTTCTCCTTTATAAAATTTAAAATTTTAACCGCACAAGTTCATCAATGATCAATATATATTTATCTATATATAATATAAAGTAATTGAAATATTAAAATTAAAACTTTATTGGGGTTAATTTCATTCAAATATGAAATAATATAATACAAATACTCAATGGTACATATATGGTATTGATATTAACACATTTAATTTAATATTGAATAATAACAAGAATAAATTTACTATTGACTTAAATATTTTATAAATAATTTCAAAACAAAATTATTTGTATATAGAAATAATTATATTGTTCATTCAAATATTTTTATATATAGAATAATATATTTTATTTGTAAATTGATTTTAATCAATAATATATTAAATTGTTATTACTAATTAAATTATATAATTTGATTTAATATATCTTCACTATATTTTGTCAATTTAAGATTTTTATTATTATAAAATATTTTATTATCATTAAATATTTTTAAACAATGTCATTTTTATAAACGGTACTATGTTTACTATTGATTCATATATTTTTATAATTAATGTCAAAACAAAAATAATATTTATCATTCTTATAAACGGGAAAAAAATATTGGTGATTCAAATTTTTAATTATTATTTTTTTAAACACGGGTATTGATATAACACATATAGTACTTATATTATGATCAAACTATTGAATATTAACGGAAACATGAAGTTGTTAATCAAAATATTGAATATTAAGAGAATCGTGAAGTTATTAATCAAAATATTGATTATTAACGAGAATATTAAATTACTGATAAAAAAATATTAAATATTAATGAGAACATGAAGTTACTAATATAAATATTAAACAATAACAGAAACATAAATTTACTAATTAAAATATTGGTACTCTAGGAATTTATTCTATCTATTTTTAAATATATATTATATATTTTTTATTTATTAATTTTTATTAATTAGATATTTTTTATTTTCAAATTTTAAATATAAATAAATAAATTCTTTAAAAAAATATATATATTCTAAAAACAAATGCGAGTGTGTATCCGTACGGAAGCACAGGTATCATATTAGTTGACTATAAAATATGATATCCATGAAAGAGGAATATGTGTAGATTCGATCGTAATAAAAGCAAGCCTCACGCCTTGTTTGGCATCACATCATTGCCATCAAGAATATATCAAATTTATATTCCATATATATTAATGGACGTCGAATCTTGAATTGTTTATAAGAAAATAATACAAAGAATACAAGTCATTAGAATTAAGCACATTTATTTTTAACCGATCAATTTTGTGGTCCATGTAAGTAACCATAAAGAGGAGAATTTAGTAAAGGGACTCCTAAAGACTTTGAACGTTGACTAGTAATTGGTAGAATAATTTCAACTTGAAAATATTAGAGACGGAACTACTAGGTTGGTGATGGCTTTGAGAACGGGGTCTTCAATTTCAATGGTAAAGTGTTGATGTGTTAGAGACTAAAGTGAATATTTGTCTGAGTTCTACAATTATACTACATTTAGGATAGTGATAAGTTCAAAAATGTAATATTTGTGTAGTGGATTTTAGTTTGCGAACATATCAAACTTAATAATATGATATATATTCGTATAACAAAATTAACGGCTGGATTTATAGTTGTTGTTATATACAGTATATCATGTATACAAAATTTAACATCATTCCAAAATTAATTTTATTTTAAAATCATTTGACTTGCCAATGAAATACATAAAAATTAACCTTTTACAAAACTTCATCATCAATGTTAATTTTAATCCAACTCTTTACGTATCAAAAGATTTTAAATTGATATTAAATTTTATAGACATGAATTATATAGTAATATCTGTATAGTAATATTTTTTGATCTAATAGAAAATTTTGTTATACGAATATGCAATAAAGAAATATGAGAAGTAATAATATTAACTTTTGACATTGTGATGTTATTTGATCCTCACACACACGCGCATCAGCAGACGGACACACACATGCACACGCTTACACACACGCATACGCGCATATATATAAATGTACAACAAAAACTCACATTTTCATGTTTTTACCAGGTATTTTGAAAAAACCGATATAATGCATACATTCTTTCGGTTTTTTAGAAAACTCTAATAAAAATGCATGGTTTTTACCGAATATTGTGAAAAGACTAATAAACGGATATTTTTAAATAACAAAAAAATGTTTGGTTTTTACTAGATTTTTGGAGAAAAATACATTTTTATTGGTGATTTTGAAAAAATCGGTAGTTATAAAATTGTTTTTCGTTAATCAAAATTCTCAAAAATAATGGAAAAGCATGAATTTTTTTCAAATATTTAGGATTTAGGGTTTAGAGTATTTTTCGAGTGAGGACTAGAGAATCATACGACACAATTGCTTCTAGGCAGCGTGATAGAGTCGCAACTGGTACGGCGAGGGCTCATGCGAAAACGACCATGATAAAACAATATTGAAAATTGTCGATATCGATGCTAATATTCACTATTTTTATGATAAAGATAAATTATGGTTAATTTACACTGTGACAACCGCAATCAGTATTATAACACTTGCGCTCCAGACAAAAATCGTAAAAAAAATAACGCAATTGGAACTGTTATTTAAAACTTTTACATCCATGTTTTTGAAAAATATTTTAAGAAATAGCATATCCAATATTTTTATTTTAAAGTCACGTTGGATGATAGGTTCAATGATTTACTTTGATCTAGAGACCTAAAACTAATAAAATAATTTTCACCATAATTAACATAATATTATTTGCTTCTTGAATTTACAAATCGCAATAATTTTTAGTAGACACCGCATTAAAGGAAATGTTTTTAACTTATTTTAAATTCCTATGCTTATATATATATATATATATATATATATATATATATATATATATATATATATATATATATATATATATATATATATATATATACGCTTAAGGATATTTAAGTGGGCGTAAGTGACCCCATACCTCTTCACGTGGATCCATCCTTGGCCTATACATACGACAGACAGATAAGGGAAATCTTAAAGGACCCAATGGTTGTTATGTGCTCACTGGATATATTGATCATGTGACATTCAAATTATAACATAGAGATGTACATATATGTTATGTTGAACTTGATTTTATTTATTATTCATAAGTTGAAAATAATTTATGTTTTTTACTTGATTTGTTACAGGACTGACTGCCGCTAAAGGTGCCCACTCACCGGGGGGAAGTTGAAAATTTTCTTAGATGCCCTGATGTCAGAGGAGGTTAGGGAGATTGTCAAAGAGTGTGGTCTCCTTTCATTGGTTGACTATTAATTGACGATGCTCGACGGCCAGTTATTGACAACCTTTGTTGAACAATAACATAAGGAAACATATTTCTTCCATCTTCCATTTAGTGAGATAAGGATTACGTTGGATGATATCACATCTTTGTTCCATCTTCCCCTGGAAAGTAGTTTCTTCACCGATCCTCTCATTAGCCAGCAGCTAGCATGTTGTTATCCCTAAATTTCGACGCTAGCAATTAATGAGGTTATTTTGGCTTAATAAATGAGTTATTATATTATGAGATAAAGAGAGGTCTTCAACCTTACTTAATAAAGGATGAGAGTCGAAAGGATCCACCTACTATTTTCATACTTAATGAAGTTCTAAGTTTGAATTATTTTCTAAGTATTGGGAGGATTCGACCAAGGGCGTGTTCGATAAAGATGGCAGTTACCAAAAGTCTTCACACGTTCAAACTTGGAGGGAAAATGGATGATCTTCAATTCAAATACAGAGACAAGTGGCGCAAGATGAAGCTTCTACAACCAAATAGTGGGAAAAATGTCACCATCTAAGGATATTTTTAGGAAGAACCTGTCGAAAACGGTTACTTTGTAATGTATATAAATAGCTATGTTTAGTATGTGAATAATTGTGTGGAAATCATATGGACTAGTAATTCCGTAGACTCAAAGTATCCGCCTGTAGAGAAACGAGTGCAGTGAGAATGTACGTGATTGAAGACCGCCAAATTTATCTTCATATCAATTTTATCTTTATCGTCAAATTTACTTTCAAGTTTTTTATCTTTTAAGTCATTTACTTTCTACAAACTTTTACATTAAAGCCTTTTTACATTTCAAAAGTCATTTACATTTCCAAGCAATTTACTTTTCATGCATTTTACTGTGTTTCTTTACAATTCAAGCATCTTTATCTTCTCTTCCTTGTCTTTGCTTTCATTTACATTTCAAGTCTTGCCTTTAAAATTCATTTATATTCCTTGCCTTGTCTTTACTTTCATTTAAATTTCAAGTCTTGTCTTTACTTTCATTTAAATTTCAAGTCTTGTCTTTTACATTTCTTTATTTTTAAAGCTTTTGCCCTTTTACTTTAATTTCCTTGTTCAAAACGATATTTGAGTCTTGTTTAAGGATTCATAGAAAGACTCCCAAAAACATTGCGATTACGCAAATAACCAAATCTTAGCACACGTTCTAGGATCAATCTGGTCGATCCTACGAGTAACCAAGGGTATTCTAGGTATCTTTGGAGGACCAGGGCTTGTTACCAATTTTGGGGGTAAGCAAATTGGCACGCCCGGTGGGACAGTGCTAAGAAACTGTTTTATAGCAGTTTTGTTTAAGAAACTTCCCTTTTTGTAACTTCCTTGTAACTTCCTCTACGTGGACATACCGGTCGAAAGGACATTTATTTTCGTGCATGCAATTGAGAAGCGGGAAAGTAGCCGACACAGACGACTATAAACCAAGAAGAAGGAGAAACATAAGAAGGATGACATCTAGCCAGGGAAATACAAGTGATTCAATCCCCGCAACAAATGGGTCGAATCCTCAAGTGAGCAGTTCGAATGCTCGCAGTACAAATGTACAAGATGGATCAGGAAATGAGGTCGTACCAGTCTCCAACCCTTCGACAGGGGCGTCGACAATGCCAACAGTGGCGTCATAACCAACCCCTTCGACAGGTCCAGGAGAAATAGTCAACATACCTTATTCTTAATCAGTGTTGGAGTACATTGGGCCAAGTACCTAGACTCCACCACCCAGTTCGACTGTATTTAGGCCTTTTGGACCTACTCTTGCTCAACAATACCCTAGACTCTTTGGGCCATCGACTACCACAATGGCTGGAGTAAGGAATGCACCTCCTGTTTTTTCTGATCATGTTGTTCCTTCACCATTACAAGAGTCTGGTTCGACAATAAACATGAGAAGGAATAATCAAGTTGGTCAGTTAGGGCATTCGATGCAAAGTCATACCTTAACAAATGAGTCGGCGGCCTATTTGAGGCAGCAAATGGATGAAAGCAACATGCAAATGGTTCATAATTTATCTCAAACTATGGGAGAAGTTTTTCAACCTTTGATTCAGAATACATATCAGACGAATCGACAAATGGTAACCCAAATGGAACGCATAGCAGAATTCATGGGAGTTCCAACAATGCCTTGACATCCAAATCAAGGAGTGAATGTGGAAGATGCCACACAGCCACAAGATCGTGTGGATCCTCCAGGGGTCGAACCATTTGAGGTTGAACCTGTTAGGAATCAACAACAAATCCCATAAGAGGATGGACCAAAAGTAAGAGTAATAAACAAGCATCAAGATGCAGATCAAGTGGTTCACCAGGTTCGACAGAACAATTTGGTAGCAGAAAATAATTTAGCAGCCATGGTTGAAATAATAATGGCTAGAAGTGGGATAAACACAGGCTTTGCCAGGCCAAATTTCACTTCACCAATAGAAGAGTATTTAATCCAAGCGGAACTACCTCCTAGGACAAAGGTTCCTAAGTTCACCAAGTTCTCAGGAGATACGACTGAGTCTACAGTCGAACATGTGGCACGTTATGTGATAGAAGCAAGAGAAATAGCAAATGACGAAAGCCTTAGGGTTAAATATTTCCCTAGTTCTCTCACAAAGAACGCTTTCACTTGGTTTACTACATTTCCACCTGGTTCAATTTGTAATTGGACTCAATTAGAGTGATTGTTTCATGTGCAGTTTTACATGGGACAGACCAAGATTAGCCTGAAAGAATTGGCTAGTGTCAAAAGAAAGTTCAATGAATCTATTGATGATTAATTGAACAAATTTTGGCTACTCAAAGCCAGATGCTTTACATAAGTACCTGAGCGTGAGTTGTTTGAAATGGCTTTTGGTGGCCTCGATTATTCCATCAGGAAGAAGTTGGATACTCAGTACCTGAGGGATATGGCCCAGCTAGCAGATAGAGTTCGACAGCTTGAACGTCTTAAGGACGAAAAAGCTAGGACGAATAAACATAAGAAGATAGCCTATGTGGACTATCAAGACGAGGTCGAAGAATTCCATGACGAATTCGTACCTTTAGAGGATAATGAGATAGACCTAGCTGAACTTAAGCAGGGTCCTCCTTATGCCTGCAAGCTCTTAGTTCCCTCTAATGGAAAAAACCCTGTCGAAACTAAAAAGAACGACAAATATCCTAAGAAAACATATACTTTCGACGTTACTAAATGTGACAAAATTTTTGATTTATTAGTTAAGGATGGCCAAATACTTATGCTACCAGGCGCTAAAGTGCCACCTTTAGATCAACAAAAGAAATTTTTTTTTGTAAATACCACAGTTACCTGGGTCATAAAACTTCTCAATGTTTTCTTTTCAGGGATTTGGTGCAAAATGCTATCCAGAAGGGTAGGCTCAAATTCAGAGATAAGCCAAAAGCATAGATGAAGATTGATATTGATCCTCTCCAACTGGTTAAGGCTAATTATACTGAATCTATAGCAGTCAATCTAATTAATGTTGTTAATCAGGCTGCTGATCACGACGATACCATTGGGACAGTCACAACCATGAGGGAGCCTGTGATGGTTAGGGTTGCTGAAGATCCTGCCCATGATGCCACGGTAATCATGGCTGAAAAAGAACTAATTGAAGGACAATTAGAGCACTTGATATGTAAGGCTGCTGAAGGATTATTCAAGACATCACCTAATGTCGAAAGGTTCAATGTGGGAGTCACTGTTGGTCCAGGTGAAGAGACTGAAGAAGCAATTCTCCCACTAATAATAAAAGAAACTGCTAAAAGTTCCAACAAAGAAGATGAGACCACTGAAGGCCTTGTCCTAGACTTCTCCAAAATGCAACTGAAGGATGAAGTCAATGTTAACATGGGCGAAATAACTCGGGACCAGGAGATCCAGGATGATGTCGTCGGGCCTCATAATAATGACTACAAAAGCGCTTATCCTAAAGAGGGTGAAAGCATTGTTGATTTCTTGCAAAAATGTCAAAACAAGAAGTCAGAGGTTATGCTGTGTCCCAGATGTAGCTCTATCTTCAACAAAGAGGCTGCCAAAACCTTTCAGAAAATTAATAAGGCTGGAGGAAATCAGAAGCCAAAATTTGATCTCAAACAAAGGCGTTTCGACCCAAGACGCACCGATCAGGGCGATGGAGGCCAACTCCTCAAGTCGAAACGCCACTCATTCAAGCCAAGTGGGGAAGTCCTTGTTGATAAGTGGTATAGACCAAATGAGTCAAAGGGAGCCCAAATATGGAGAAAGATTGACATTGAAAGAGGACTTTCATTGGGATATAGAAAGGAGGTCAGAATGTCGAACAAATATGTGTATGTATCTGAAAATTACAAGGGCAGGAACCCTATGACCAGGTCACAATGGCGCAGAGAACAACGACGAAGGAAGGCTAAGAGAGAAGCTTCCAAAACAAATATTGTTGAATCAAGCACCAATGTGGTTGGGGAAGAAGGTATCAACCTCAAGATAAAACCAACTAACAAAGTGTCGGTGGGGCACGAAGCACATTCATCAAAGAACAAAGAAGCTGAAATCAGGGCACAGATTAAAGCGAAACTGAAATTCGTCGAAGACGAAAAGATGACAGATAACTTTGAGTATGGATCTGAAGCATCCTTCGATGTCCTGGTGAACGTAGTCTCGGTTATGCCCAGGAAGTACGACCATATTATTGAGGTTGATGACCTGGATGCCAGAACTGAGCCATAAATGGCAGCACACAAACCAGTGTGCTACTATGTCATGAATAATGGGTGCGTTGAAGAGTAAAATGCCTTCTTCAAACGAACTTCTGAAGCCATGAAGGGGCATCTAAAGCCCTTGTACATCGTCGGTAAGGTGGAAGATGTGGCAATTAACAAAGTTCTGGTAGATTGTGGTGCCATAGTAAACATTATGCCACATTTTTTGTTGCCTAAGATTGGTAAGACTGACACTGACCTTAAGCCGAATAACATGGTCTTGTCAAACTATGAAGGCAAAACTGGACCTACTATAGGGGTCTTGCAGGTGGACTTAACTGTGGGGACAGTCACCATACCCACTCTCTTTATGGTGGTTGAAAGCAAGGCCAACTATAACTTCCTGTTGGGGAGGGAGTGGATACATGGCATTGGTGCAGTGCCATCTTCAATGCATCAGAGGGTTACCATCTGGAGGCCAGACGACATCGTCGAAAACATTGAAGTTGATCAAGGGTACTTTAAGGTACCAATTAACCATGTGGAAGGTGTAGAGTTCAACAAGAACTTGGCACACATTGGCCCATGTGCACCACCATCATTCGAGTTCACACAAGATAATCACGTGTACTGCAGTTTAAACCTCCATCATGTCGAAGGATTCCATTGGGATAGAGAGGTTGTGGGGGAAGCAGGAAACCTCCCGCTATATTTCCATGATGTTGAAAACTGACCCACAGGCTGGGAAATCGAAGGCAGTAATAATGACTGAATTTGAAGCCTTAAGAAGGATTTAGGCCTATGTTGCCAAAACAAGAATACAAGCGGCCTTAAAGGCTACAGGAAGTGAGATGGTTGTTGAGGCCATCATAGTGTTTGTGGAAGAAGATCCTATGAAGGATTCTGAACAAGAGCCTCTAAATAAGGCCCAAGAAGATTCAGATCAGAGGCTTGATGCAATCTATGAAAATGAGCCTCTGGGATTCGAAAAGGATCCTCTGTCAGCAAGTACCAAAATGATGGCTCAAGATCCCTTAGAAGAAATTGACCTGGGAGATGGAGAATCAAAGAGGCCTACTTACATTAGTGTCAATCTTGACCCAAGACTCAAGTTCGAAATGGTCAGCTTGCTATAGGAATTTAAAGATTGCTTTGCTTGGGATTACGACGAAATGCCTGGCCTAAAGAGGGAACTTGTTGAACACAAGCTGCCAATCAAACCTGGGAGAAGCCTGTCAAACAAAATCCAAGACGCTTTGCCCCAGCAATCCTCACCAAAATTAAAGAGGAAATTGAGAGGCTGCTTTGGTGCAAGTTTATTCGCACAACTAGGTACGTCGAATGGTTAGCCAATATCGTACCAGTAATTAAAAAGAATGGCTCTTTGAGGGTGTGCATAGAATTTAGAGATCTGAACTCTGCCACCCCTAAAGATGAATATTCAATGCTTGTGGCAGAAATGCTAATTGACTCTGCTGCAAGACATGAGTATCTAAGTATGCTAGATGGCTACTCAGGATACAATCAAATATTCATTTCTAGGGAAGATGTTCCTAAAACTGCTTTTCGGTTCCCAGGGACTTTGGGCACTTATGAATGGGTGTTCATGCCTTTTGGTTTGAAAAATTCAGGGGTAACTTACCAAAGAGCAATGAATTCAATTTTTCATGATTTCATAGATACGTTTATGAAAATTTACATAGATGACATAGTCGTAAAATCCATCTCTGGATTAGATCACGTTAGTCATCTTAGACGTTCTTTTGAAAGAATGAGAAAACATGGTCTTAAAATGAATCCTCTTAAATGTGCTTGTTGTGTGCAGGCAAGGGACTTCTTGGGATTTGTGGTCCACAAGAAAGGAATCGAAATCAACCAAAATAAGACCAAATCTATTATGGAGGCTAAAGTGCCTTCGACAAAGAAAGAGCTACAATCACTCTTAGGTAAGATCAACTTCTTGAGAAGATTCATATCAAACCTAAGTGGAAAGACTCAAGCTTTCTCACCCTTGCTACACATGAACAAGAAAGGATTTCAGTGGGGGCAAGAACAACAGAAAGCCTTCGACAAGATCAAGGAGTACTTGAGTCACCCTCCAATTCTTTCTCCGCCTTGTAAAAAGAAAAGTATGAGATTATACATAGTTGCTTCAGATAGAACTTTAGGGAGCATGTTAGCCCAAGAGGATGATGATGGCGTCGAAAGAGCCATTTATTATCTTAGTAGAGTTTTAAATGATGCAGAAACTAGGTATAGTATGATAGAAAAATTATGCTTATGTTTGTATTACTCTTGTACTAAATTAAATCAATATATAAAGCCAGTTGATGTTTATGTTTCTTTGTGCTTTGATGTTATTAAACATATGTTGTCTAAACCTATTTTGCATAGTCAAATTGGTAAATGGGCACTGGCATTAACTAAATACTCTTTAACTTATAAACCTTTAAAGGTAGTTAAAGGGCAAGTGGTCGCAGACTTTATAGTTGACCACTCTATAAAAGAAAGCCCATTGAATTATATGGACATTAAACCATGAAAGTTATACTTTGACGGGTCTAGTCACAAAAATGGGACTGGAATTGGAATACTTGTTATTTCTCCTCATAAAATTCCAACAACACTCAAGTACAAAATTGAAGGCCATTATTCTAACAATGAGGCTAAATATGAAGCTTTGATAGCTGGACTTGAGGTATTGTTGGAATTTGGGGCAACTCATGTCGAAATAATGGGAGACTCAGAGTTAGTAATAAAATAAGTTACCAAATAATACAAGTGCATAAAAGAAAACTTAATTATGTACTTTGTAATAGTAAATAGACTGTTGAAAAAATTTCAAACAGATACATTTCGACACATCCCTAGATTACAAAATCAAGTCTCCAATGACTTGGCTCAAATTGCATCAGGATACAAAATTTCAAAAGAAAAGTTACATAATTCAATTGAGGTTAGAGGAAAAGTTGTGTCAGTAGGTTTAGCCCCATCAGACTTAGAAGAAACTAAGCTTGGGTATATTGATGAAGAAAACTTTGCAATACTCATGGTTGACATCATAAGTGCTAAAGATTGGAGGAAACCCTTAATGGACTACATAGAGAATCCAACAGCTTTGACGGACAGAAAAATCAAATACCAAGCTTTAAGCTACGTCTTATTAGGGAATGAACTATATAAAAAGACTGTTGAATGACTATTGCTAAAATGCCTTAGTGAGGCTGAAGCATACTTAGCTCTTTCGACTGTCCACAGTGGGGCATGTGGAACGCACCAAGTAGGTCACAAAATGAAGTGGCTCTTGTTTCGAAAAGGTGTGTACTGGCCTGTTATGCTGAAAGATTGCATAGAATTTGCTAGAAGATGCCAAGAATGTCAAGTACACGCTGGCATCTAACATGTTCCTGCAAGAGAATTACACTCTATAGTGAAACCTTGGCCTTTCAGAGGATGGGCTTTGGATTTAATTGGATAAATTCGTCCAACATCTTCAAAAAATCATAAATACATCTTGGTAGGAATCAACTATTTTTCCAAATGGGTAGAAGTTATCCCATTGTCAAATGTTAACCAAGAAGATGTAATTGAATTTATTCAGAAGCATGTCATATATATATATATATGGTATACCAGAAATAATCACTACAGATCAAGGATTTATGTTTAATGGTCAAAAGATGCAAGACTTTTCCACAGAAATAGGCTTTAAACTCTTAACATCCACACCTTATTACGCCCTGGCCAATGATCAGGTCGAAGCAGCAAACAAGCTAGTTATTAGTTTGATTAAAAAACATGTGGGTAAGAAGCCAAGAAATTAGCACAAGACATTAGAACAAATCCTTTGGGCATGTCGAACTTCACCCAGAGAAACAACTAATACTACACCGTTTCGACTAACTTATGGCGATGATGTTGTCTTGCCTCTTGAAATTTATCTTCAATCTACAAGAATTCAAAGGCATCATGAAATCCCAACTGATACTTATTGGGTCATGATGCTATATGAACTGCTTGATTTGGATGAAGAGAGACTTCATGCCTTACAATTATTAGAAAGGCAAAAGAGGAAGGTAGAGAAATCCTATAATAAAAAGGTTAAATTAAAAACCTTTTCAGTTGGTGAATTAGTGTGGAAAGTCATATTACCTATGGATCGAAAGAACAAATCTTTAGGGAAATGGTCACCTAAATGGGGAGGCCCTTTCCAAATCACCAAAGTATTCAGTAACAATGCTTATGAAATTCATGAGATTGAAGCTGACTTAAGAGTCTTTAAAGTAAATGGAAATATTTGAAAAAATATAGACCAATACTGCAAGATTTTCATATAGGAAAATAAAATTTTCATTGATTTAAACAAGGGCCGCAAAAGGCCTACATGGACAGAAGCCTGGATAAATGGTTTAAGAACCAAACAACCACCATCTAGTCTTTTAAATCCTCTAAAGTGATGCAGTTGCGATAATCCATCCAATTTGTGTCAGCTTCTTCATCAAAATATGGAAGCAAAGTGATGCAGTCGAGATAAACCATCCAATATGCATCAGCTTCTTCATCAGTATCTGGAAGTTGATTCTTGGGAGGACCCGTATTGGGAGGAGTGGTTTTTGTCCCTTTAGCCTTGGAGCGGGTAACCACTCTTGTACCTGGAGAAGGACTTCTCTTCTTTTTGGTGCTCTTACCTTGCTTGTGCGAAGGAGTGCCATTAACTTTCTTTGCAGAACTCTCCATGATGCTGTGATGAAGATAATGGAGTAAATAGAAGTTCTATTTATAACGAGAGAAGTTGCGTGCTTATTGGCCAAATAAGAGGCAATAAAAGGGCACGTGAATCCTTCCTTGAAAATGTCATTTCAAAAAGACATTTTGGCTGCTGCCTTGAATTGGAAAATGTGCCAAGTAATAATGAGGCATAAAAATCTGGAACGCCACCGTCAATAATAAAGTTAAGACATTAAAACATTTTAATTTGAGTTTAAGTTAGAACCTATCTGACTTAAAGGTTGTTTTGACGGCCACATTAAATTATAACTTATGCAGAAAGCAGAATTCTAATGGAAATAGAAAAGTAATAAAAAGCATAAAATTTAAAGGGGAAACCATGCCCTAATTGTCATTACATAATGGCCACAACAGGGCCAGCGAAAATAATGATAAAATAAATAAAGCTGGAAGACTGTCGAAAGTTTAAAAAGGAAGCTTTGCTTGCAGTTGGAGGAAATTATGATGGGTGATCAGCAGACGATTTTTACAAAAGGCCTTGTCAAGCTTTGCTTCAGCAAGTTTCTTGCCGAGAGCCTCAGCTGCATCAATAAGGTCAAGTGTGTTCTTTAACTCAGCCTCTAGCTCAGTGCTTCCAGCTTAACTCAGCTCAAGATTTGCCTGCTTAGCATCAACAATCTTCTTCTGTAGCTCCTCAAGCACTTGTTCCCAGACTCCAATGGTTATATTATTTGTAGCAATTTTCTTTTCCCTCTTGGACTTCTGGAAATCAAGCTTTTCAACTCTAGCTTTTGCTTCCCTTGCTAGCTCCCATGCATTCATGCTCTGAGGCTCAACCCTCTGAATGACATTATCAACCTTTGGGGATGACTTAAGATCATCAGACATCTGATTCACCAGATCACTTAGCTCCATAAGGGACGCAAAGATTTTAGGATCAATAGATGAGAGATCCAACATCTGTAGAGTGTCCTTCAGCCAGAGGTGTGTAGTGGGGTCAGTTCCCAAGATAGTACGAATGTCCCTCTTGAAGAATTTGTCTTTTATTTTATTGAGGACAGGACCAACGAAGTCATTTAGAGCAGAAGCCCCAGGAGCTAATGGAGAATCGCTTGTAGAGAAGCAAGAACTCTTGCCAAGTTTTATCCTGGCATACTCCCGGGAATTCGACCACTTCAGACTTGCTAGTCGGTCCCCAGCTACAGGAGTCGAAAGTTGGAGGTTCCTTTCAGGCAAGGGTTGTGGAGTCATTGCAGGCTCTATTTCTTTGTTAGCTTCCCTTTTGCCTTCAACATTAACATCCTCCTCCTCTTCTTCATCCTCCTCCTCAAGGTAAATTATTTATGGGCCTTGGGGAGTAGCTGGGGGATTATCATCAACCTCTGGTTCTTTATTTTTAGGGCTAGAGGGGTCAGAACCTTCAGAGTGTTTGCCAATTTCTTCTCCTTCGGTAGCAAAGGTCGCGTCTATCTCATTAACTATCTTGCTTGTGTGGCCATCAAGATATTTGCCAGAAGCAATCCCACACTCACACTTTGAATCAGCAGTATGAGATTGTTGAGTGGTTGTTTTGGCCGGAGAGTGTGGAGCGGCTTCGACTGTTTGAGGATGGACAACTGCCATTAACATAGGTTGGTTAACCTCACTCAAGGAACCATGACCAGACCCAAAATCAGAGTTTGGGTGATAAGTTGACTCACCTTGGCTGTTCAAAAGAGTGGCATGCATGAGGGTATCGGTTGAAGGTTGCTGGCCAACGTCAACCCCAATCTGCTTAAAAAGAAAAGAAGTCAAGTCAAGATGGTAAGAAGAGTTTAAGAAAGGAAATAAAATGCCAAGCAAATTACCTGATTCTCTTCACCACCAGGGCTAGAATTGGCACTCTCATGAGTTCCAGCAGGCTTCGCTGCAGGGATAACAGGAATGGTTTCAACACCACCCTTAAGAGGTATCTTTTACAATTTTGGCAATCTTGGAAGAAGATTGGCCAACAACATTAGGAGGTTGTGTAACCCTCCTTTTCTTAATAAGGACTTGCTCCTTAGGAGCCTCATCTTCGTCATCAGGGATGGGGGTGGAAGCTTTTTTACCCTTCTTCAGGGGCGTCAAAGGCTTTGTAGTTGTCTGAAAATATAACAAAAAAATAAGAAGGTGAATATGCAGAAGTCACATAACTCAGGAAATTTGCATACCTTATTGCCTTCGTTGTTCTCCTTCGATGTGACAGCAGCCTCACAAACGGTTCGACTAAGGTCATCTGGTCGATAGACAATTTCGATAGAGAAATTGATGTTACTGGTTTTTATCAGATACTTGACTTTTGATATTATTCGGCAGAGTGGTACCGCCATCAACTTCTATTGGAGAAAGCTTAGCAATAATCCATAACAATCAAATGCTCTTTAACACTAGTATTTTTACTATTGTTGCCATTGTTGCTGGAAGTTATACTAACATGATCATCATCATCAAGGTTGAGAAGGCAATTATTATTGACCACCGCAGTAGAATCAGAAATGACTCGGGACAGAATACCTGAGTTGTTGAGAGCTTCCACAAACCACGCATGATCATAGTTTCCCGTGGAAATAGAAGTTTTTGGTTTGGATAAAAATAGGAACAATGTGAGTTAAGAAGGATAAGGAGAAGGGTTTGAAGACAAACGAGTGTATTCTTTGATCATGTTCTAGACATTTTCATTGGTGGAAACAATGATGAGATTATCTAGGTATTCATTGGGAAGGTATTACTTGAGAGTGAATGGTTTTCTACCATGAAGGAGTGTCTAAGAGAGATGAGAACAGATGTGTGTTAAGGAAGATTGGCGGTCGACAGAGACTATGTGAGTGTCTCTGTCGATGTAGTAGAGTGAGTTGTCGAATGGCGTGATGTTGCCGCCGTAGCTATACATGAGGCGGAGCTTGAAATCCATTGCACATTAGGTGAATATGGTTATCAACCATATCTTAGGCCTAACAAACATGGATACTACCGTGGTTATTAAATGTTATGACGAACCTTCAAATTATTTATATGTATTTTATTTTACTACTGAATTATACTAAATGAATCCATTTCAGATAATCATGTCTAAATCTATACATTCTGTCATAGTTGTGTAAATCAATGAGGAAACTTTTTACTTAATTTCTTATAATTTTTGAACAATGAATGCAATTTATCAACAAAATGGGAATTAGCAAACCCAGTCAAGTAACACTAACTCACTTACACTCATATACGACAAATTTTGCACATCCTTTATCTCATAACATAACCGATGTAGTCATGTCCTAAGTTTCAACGGAGAAGGAAGATGAATAAAGTGTTACAATTTAGTGAAAACATAGCGTATCAATAAAACCCTAAGTTTCAATGGAGAGGGAAGAGATGAAAAAGAAGAACTAACCTCTTATCAATCGACTTTATCTCTTTCACAGAAGTAATCGATTTGTGGCAGATCACGGTGAACACGGTGTGGTACCTTTCCTTCTTTCAATTGAGGAGCACAATAGTGTGATTCATTTCTCCTCTTTTAGTCTTAGAGTTATTGAACGAGTGTGGGTTAAAATTTCTCCCGCTTTAATTTGTGAAAACTTAAGTTTTTTGTTTTTGTTTTTTTAAGAATTGGAGCCACAAAAATACTGAGGCGGTTGGGCTTTCACCGTCACAACCCATGTGATTGTTCTAATATATATTAGGCCAAAACAATTAGGAAGGTTAAAATAACTGTCGCAACCCATTTTTAAAGGCAGTTGGACATGAAACCGTCGCAATCCTAATTTTGGGGCAGTTTAATAACTGTCGCAACCCATATTTTGGGGCGGTTTTCAAAGGAATTGTCGCAAAAATTATAATATTTTTCTAAAATTAAAGGGCTGTTCAAAAAAACGGCCACATGAACCGTCGTAATACACATAAGAGGGTGGTTTTCAATGAACTGTTGCAACCTATGTGTCGTAAAATGATATTTTTCTTGTAGTGTTAGATACTGGGTTTAAAACCCATCAACAATAAATTTAGACAAAAACAAAAATTTCTTTTAGCTTCGGTTAGAATAAATAACCGCCGTGAGAGGCCCATGGTTTATTATATTTTATATAAATTGCTTGTTTTCTATACCTCTTACTAGAGAAATATAAGGATTCAAATTGACGAAGAAGTATATAATCTGAAAAATTAAACTATTCTCGAAAACCAATTTAATCAAATCATTGTTGTTTTTGAATTGCATAT
The DNA here is from genome assembly GCA_963966055.1 of Lathyrus aphaca. Taxonomy (NCBI): domain Eukaryota; kingdom Viridiplantae; phylum Streptophyta; class Magnoliopsida; order Fabales; family Fabaceae; genus Lathyrus; species Lathyrus aphaca. Next base: position 28,717,733 of record OZ014520.1, on the reverse strand, counting down.
GTCTCGTCATTCATCTCACGATGTTTACATATATTGTGATATAATGATCTGACTCCTTAAATGCATCGCTAAATTCGATTATAGTTAAATTTTCATAAGAAAAATTTATCGGATAGTCTATCTTCTCATCGTCACTTATTATAGTAATTTTTATACTAATTTTTATTTTACGATTATCAATGATGATGAAGAGGTAGACTTTAAGATCAAATTTTCTTATGGAAATTTAACTATAAATGAATTTAGCGATGCATCAGAGGTGCCTGATCCTTTTACCATCATAAATGTAAACAACGTGAGATAAACGATGAGAAGCATGTCAATCCAAAAACAACAATGGCTTGTTTAACTTAGTTTTCAAATGTAGCTTAATTTACAAATTATAAGTATCTACCTCAATTTAAATGAATGTATTTTAAGCGAGGCATATTAGTGAAACAAATAATCTATATAAAATATAATAAACTCAAACAACATCATACACCAGAACCAAATACTATAATTTATCATACACCAGAACCAAATACTATAATTTATCACAAACTATATTAAACTGTTACAAGAGAACATACCTCTTAACCATAATGACTTCATACTTCTTATACTTCTTCTTTTTATTGTTTCTAAAACTAGGTAAGATTTGTTGCCACAGTTGTTTCCTCGTTTACTACACATAGCTGCACAAACAAGAAGACGAATCCGAAAAAAATGAGAATAATCAACAAAAATAACATGCAACAAACGAGAAAATGGGAACTATCTAACAAAAAGATTGAAGTAGAATAATACCTTATTTTCATATGTATGTACCTCAACAACTAATACTATAAGCATGCTACCACCATCATCATCCACCATGTGAAACTAAACCCTAAGATATGGGATGCAATGAAGAAAACTAGTTAGTATTCAAAACAAAACAAACAAAATTTGAAACAAAAACCCTTGAAGAATACCTTATTTTCCATAAACAATATGTACATTACACTTGCTACCGCCAACATCATCACCATGTTCATTTAGTTTTAAACTCTACAAGAAGGAATACTATGATGAAGAAGCCTAAATAAAAGCTTCATACTTCTTGTATTCCTTTTTGCATATTCAATAAAAAGATGAAGCCTTGCTGCAAAAAATGTAGAGGAAAAATGGGTGCTAGGGTTTTGTTGTGAAGGAAATGACGCTATTGTCAATAAGGGAAAGTTAATTCCCTTATATAGGTAAATATTTAACAACAATTTTCTAAAAGAACCGTATGATAAGTATACAATAAAAAAGATCCAAATTATAAGTATTTATTAATAATAAATATATCACATCGGTTAACAAGGAAAACCATAATGATAACTCTTTTCAAAAAAAATTAAGAAGAGAAACATAAACATCAACAATGTAATTCAAACCCTAATTATTACATATCATAACAAAGTAAACATTAAAAAAAAGACTAAAAATCACAACTTCTTGAGATTTCATAAAATCTCTCTGATTTCAGTTTATTCTTCAAATTAATGTTCTTCTTCTTTGAATCCTCATACACAATCTTCAAATAACACATAACCTTGAAGTCTGACTTCATAATGCTCTTATCTTCATTTCCATCTCTTTCTACTATGTCTTCATCCCATATGAACAAGTTACAAGTTTCATCACTCCTCCAAAATGGACATATCCAAAAAAGCCTTCCTTTATTTTGTCCCTTCTTGCATTGGTATGAAACCATACGCCCTCGCAACAACATAAATTTCCAGATCGAGATTTTACTGCGATATAAGACATGAAAACGCCTTTAGATAAGTTTGTCTTCATACACGACATTGTTAAACCTTAAAGTAGAATAAACGATATAATGAGAAATATGTTATACTAGATGGAAGAAGATTAATACCTTAATGTATGAAGCACAGGATTCTAAGTATTATAAATATTATAAATAAATCACAACGGTTTATAATTGTAACCGTAGTGATACCCATTTTATTGGTGATTTTAAAATAAATAAAAAAGAAATTACGCGCCTTAACGTTAAAGAGGTAAAATATATTAATACGCTGAAGTTCGGACCGATGAAAGTTTAATTGTATCACAACAGTTGATTATGAAACCATTGTTATATACAAATAATTTTATTCAAAAAATAAATAAATAAGGTAGTGCCTTAGTTAATATATGACACCACGGTTTAGGGAAAAACCGTGGTGACCATGGCGTTGTTAATTGCACGTTATGTATAACCAACCATTTCGACTATCTCAAAAACTCTTGTATGATCCTTGTTTCAACTCTGCAATTTACGTGTGTCGAAAATCTAAGGTAACAGTTAAATGTCCAACTACCATCTATTTGTTGTTTGCATCCTTGCTTTCCTTTCTTCAACCGGATCCTTCAGAGGTTTCTTGTTATACTCTTGATGATATTGGTCTTCTTTAATTCCCATGGTAGTTGTTTCATCTAATTGTGTGCTTTATATTTTTTTATTCTTTGAAATGCTCATGATTCTCTTTGCTTTTTATGAGTTTTTTTTGGTAGTTGGTTGTTTGTTTTTGTTGGAGTTTTTTTTGAATATATATATATAAATATATATATATATATATATATATATATATATATATATATATATATATATATATATATATATATATATATATATATATATATATATATATATATATATATATATATATATATATGTATTGAAGATATTCTTACTCCAAAAGTAAATTTATAAAACTTAATTCACATCCTCACCTTTAAATTATTTTTAATCAATGACTAAAAATAAGCCGTAATTATTTGTCATGTGATTAATTTGTTTCTCTCTCTCCATATTTAATTATTGACTATGTTCAACCATTGATTAAAAACAATTTAATAATCATGATGTGAAGTAAGTTTCATAAATTGTTTCTTAAACTTACTTCTGAAGTAAGAATATCTCTTATATAGGAATATGATCAATTGACATTAAAATGTGATGACACTAAATCCTACCTGTTTATTATTATTATTATTATTATTATTATTATTATTATTATTATTATTATTATTATTATTATTATTATTATTAATTTAAAGGTTAAGATATATTAACTTAAAACTAACACATGAGTTTTTTTTAAAGGAATTTATCTTAGTCGTTGAATTGAAAATAATAAAGGGGTATAATTTGGTGTCAAAATTAATATTTGAGTCAAATATTAATTTTGACACCAAATTATACCCCTTTATTATTTTCAATTTATAGGAGGGGGACATTTGACGCCGATGTCAAATATTAATTTTGACACCAAATTCGACCCCTTTATTATTTTCAATTTAATGGCTAAGATAAATTCCTTTAAAAAAAACTCACGTGTTAGTTTTAAGTGAATATATCTTAACCTTTAAATTAATAATAATAATAATAATATACATGTAGGATTTGGTGTCATCACATCTTAGTGTCAATTGATCATATTCCTATATATGGGATATTCTTACTCCGGGAGTAAGTTTATGAAATTTACTCTACATCGTGACCATTAAATCGTTTTTAATCAATGATTGAACATAGTCAATAATTAAATATGGAGAGAGAAAAACAAATTGATCACATGACGAATATTTACGGCTTATTTTTAGCCATTGATTAAAAATGATTTAAAGCTGAGGATGTGAAGTAAGTTTTATAAACTTACTTATGGAGTAAAAATATCCTCAAAATAAAGTAAAAAACTGAAATTCTGTGATCAGGTATGAGATGTCCTAAGAGATGTCCCAACACTTAATAGGACATTTGACAAATTTAACCAAAACTTAAACAGCAAGAAAAGTAAACAACACAGAAGTTTGTTAACCCAGTTCAGTGTATAACCACACCTACATCTGGAGGCTACCAAGCCAGGAGGAAATCCACTATTAGTAATATTAATTCTAGACTTAAACCACCCTGTTTAATCTATCACTTAATACTTACCCAATGCAATTTCTACCTAAGACTCACTTAGATAAGAGTACCCTACTCACTCCCCCTCAATCACCCAGTGATCAAGTTTACAAGTTTACTGAAATTGAAGACATCCTTCAAACAAAACAGCTTGATCTTACTTCACAGTTTCAATCAAGTCACAAATGCACTTTAGCTTAAAAGCTCATAAAGTGGTACATAAAAACAACCTGCTATTTAAAACACTAGACACCCTATTTGGTCTTCTGAAATTCGTACTCAATTCTATGAGTTTCTGTTGTTTAAATAGGTATCTGAATTTTGGGCTTTCTGTAGAATGATCCAGCCCTAATGTGCAGCAACTGTCACCTTGAATTTAGGGTTTGTTACCTCCTATATTCTAGGTGCATTAGGTCTTCTGTTTTAATCTGAATCTTCAATTTAAAACTCCCTACAGATGCGCCTTATTCTGTTTTTATCCAGCATTAATTAATCCCAGATAGTTCTCCTTAAATATCTCTGATCTGTTAATCAATAATTAATTCTGGTAGCAGGTCTGAGATGTCTCAACATCTGTTGGGACATCCTGAAAAACTGAACTTAATTTATTCACACAATGTCCCAACATCTGATGAGACATCCTGAAATAAATTCACATACTCTGTTTGATAATGTCCCAACATCTGATAGGACATTCTGAACTGAATTTAGCATTTCTTGTTTGGTCAAAAATTCTGCCAATTCTTAAACATCTACAAAAACAACTGCAACAAAAACAAACAACCAACTATCAAAGAAAACTCATAAAAAGCAAAGAGAATCATGAGCATTTCAAAGAATAAAAAAAAATATAAAACACACAATTAGATGAGACAACTACCAGAGGAATTAAAGAAGACCAAGGTCACCAAGAGTATAACAAGGAACCTCTGAAAGATCCAGTTGAAGAAAGGGAAGCAAGGATACAAACAACAAATAGATAGTAGTTGGGCACCCAACTGTTACCTTGGATTTTCGACACATAAATTGTAGAGTTAAAACAAGGATCATACAAGAGTTTTTGAGAAAGTCGAAATGGTTGATTATACATAATGTGCAATTAACGACGCCATGGTCATCGCGGTTTTTCCTTAGACCGTGGTGACATATCACGGTTTTTCCCTAGACTGTGGTGACATATTTATTTTTTGAATAAAATTATTTGTATATAACAAAGGTTTCAGAATCAACCATTGTGATACAATTAAACTTTCATCGTTTCAAACCTCAACACATTAATATATTTTACCTTTTTAACGTTAAGACACACCTTTTTGATTTATTTGTTTTAAAATCACCGATAAAAGGGGTATCACTACGGTTACAATTATAAACCGTTGTGATTTATTTATAATACTTAGAATTTTGTGCTTCATACATTATGATATTCATCTTTTTCCATCTAGTGTAACATATTTCCCATTATATCGTTTGTTCTACTTTGAGGTTTAATAATGTCGCATCTGAAGACAAACTTATCCAAAGGCGTTTCTATGTCTTCTATCACAGTAAAATCTTGATCTTGAAATTTATGTGGTTGTGATGGGCGACGACCTGCAAATCTCGATCTATAAATCTATGAAATGAAATTGAATAAATGGAGCAAAGCCAGACTCATTTGAAATTGAAACATTGGTATCATTTGAGAGAGAGAATAAATGGTATCTAATGATAGTGTAAATTAATTTTACATTATTGATAAATAACTATCATGTATTGCATCAAATTGAGTGATAAATTTTTATTAAACGACATTGTAAAATTATTTTAATTTTATTTTAAAAATATATATTTTTAAATTTAATTTTTTATAAACTAAAAAATATTTTATGTTAATCAACTAGGCATAAGAATAAAATTCCATTTTAAGAAGAGTTAATCTTAATTTTTTTAAAAATAATATATTTTGACCAAAATAATAATTTTATTTTAAAATATTCAAACATTTAAAAAGCTATGATGTCAATTTTCATTTATTTAGTATCTCATAAATCCTTTTCTAAAAATACAAAGCTTTTACTAGAAAAAACCTTCATTATAAAATAAAAAATCATTTTTTAAAAAATATTTTTCAAAAAAATTAAATTAAATATTATTAAAATAATAGTATTTTAATAGTATCATGTAAAATACTATTAAAATATTAAAGATGATTTTTTAAAGAAAAGTTAATGAGATATTGTGCTTCAACACGAGTAAAATTATTTGATACAATATAAAATATATTTAAACGTAAATGTAAATTTGATACGATATAAAATGTATTTATAAACATATTTAAATTTAAAATTAATTATTAATTTTAAAATGAACAATGATTATGTAAAATCAATTAAATTAAAATATAAGAAAAAGTGACTCGTGAGATAAAAAATAAAAATATTAAAAAGAAAATTATTTTTTAAATTAAGATGATTATTGATTAAAATTAAAATATATATTATATTTATAGTGATTCATGAAATAAAAAGTTTATTTGATAAAATATAAAACATATTTATATATAAATGTAAACAATGTAAAATTATTTTTAATTTTATTTTAAAAACATTTTTTTAAATTTATTTTAAAAATTAAAAAAATAGTTTAAGTTAATCAACTAGGCCATAAGAATAAAATTCCATTTTAAGATGAGTTTATCTTAAATTTTTTAAAAACAATATTTTTTGACCAAAAGAATAATTTTATTTTAAAATATTCAAAGATTTTAAAAAATCTGATGTCAATTTCCATTTATTTAGTATCTCATAAATCATGTTCTAAAAATACAATACTTCTACTAGAATAAACCTTTATTATAAAATATTTATAAAAAAGAAATTCAAAAAACTTAAATAAAATACTATTAAAATAATATTATTTTAATAATATCTAACAAAATACTATTAAAATAAGAATTTAATTAGGATAATATAAAACAATTTTAGACTGTGATCATTAAATTTTAATTACAATTTAAATTTGATTTTATTTATTTAATAATTTGTTTTATAAAAAAAAGTCCATACCTTCCATTTACAACCCTATCTTTATATTACTACTTTCCATATATTTCGTTTTTTAGTTTACAATGAAAAAAAAAATCCGTGGCGTGTGGTAGTAGATTATGACTGAAAATAGAGAATCTCTTGTATTCGTAAGTAGATATCTGATACCGCGCGAAACGCGTCAATTTCGCTTCAAACCAAAACGCAGTGTTTGAATCGCTTTTTTTTCTGATTCATTCCTCCACTTTTTTTTTCCTTTATAAATAATCTATTTTCCCTCCTCCGCAGCCAAACAATCCTCATCCTCTTGTTCTAATCCCAAAACCCTATTTCATTCCATTTTCATTCCTTCACCACCACACCCTTAAAACCTTACCCTAACAATTATAGCTTAAAATCATAATCTAAACCTAATTCAATTCCCATTTATGAATTAAACCTTTTCCTTCCAATTAATTTCAATCCCTTCGACACAGTTACCCCTCACCGTCACCACAACCGCCGCCGCCGCCGACCTAAAATGGCTATTCCCTTCCCACATTTCATCTCCTCCGAGAAAGCCGCCATGGAAGCTGGTCTTCTGGTACCTTCCTCCCCCTCTTCCTCCGTCTCCGTTATCCTCACCCAAGACGATTTGAAGAAAATCGCCGCCTACAAAGCCGTCGAATACGTCGAATCCGGCATGGTTCTCGGCCTCGGAACCGGCTCTACTGCCAAACACGCTGTCAACCGTATCGGCGAGCTTCTCCAGCAAGGGAAGCTCACGAACATCATTGGTATACCGACTTCAACGATTACTCACGAGCAAGCTCTTTCGCTAGGGATTCCTTTATCGGATCTCGATACTCATCCGGTTGTTGATCTCGCAATCGACGGTGCTGATGAAGTTGATCCTTATCTGAATTTGGTGAAAGGACGCGGTGGATCACTTTTGAGAGAGAAAATGGTGGAAGGTGCTTGTAAGAAATTTGTTTGCATCGTGGATGAGTCAAAATTGGTTAACTATTTGGGTGGGAGCGGTTTAGCTATGCCGGTTGAGGTAATTAGGTTTTGTTGGAAATATACTGCTGGTAGGCTTCAGAGTCTGTTTGATGAATCTGGTTGTGTTGCGAAGCTGAGAACTTTTGGTGAGAAGAAAGAACCTTATGTTACTGATAATGGGAACTATATTGTGGATTTGTATTTTGAGAAGAGTATTGGTGATTTGAAGGTTGCGAGCGATGCGATTCTGAATATTGCTGGTGTTGTGGAGCATGGCATGTTTTTGGATATGGCTACTACTGTTATTGTTGCAGGTGAACTTGGGTTAACTGTGAAGAATAAGTAGTTGGAATTCAGAATTGGGGTTTAGGAGAATAATATTTTAGGTTTAATATTTATTGGTCTAGGTTTTGGCAATTTGAAATGGGTTTCTAACATTTTATATGGTGTAGTGCCAAAGTATTTATTTAGTGAGTCGATTAGAAGAGTTTGTTTTTGTTGTTGGGGTAGGGTACTTTCATATGATCCTTGTTGGATTGAATTGAATTGTGAAATGTCTTAATTATCTGCTAGTTTAGTTTTGTATTTTTACTTGATTTGAGCAAGAAGAAAGGAAACAGAGACTTATTGTAAGCTGAATATTAAGCTTAAATAAGTGCTCTTTTGTGTGGTGCACTGAATTAGTTCCCCACACAATTTCTTGTTGAATTGATGGTGTTTATGATATCGAACTTATCTAATTCAAGTTTTGCTCTTTTTTCTTTTTCTTTGCTATCATCAAAACTGTTGTCAATTCAGAAATCATTTTTGTCATTTACATAAGCTTCAATGCTGATTGAATATATGATATAACCCGGTTAATATTTGAAGTCTATATGCAACCTGAGAGGAGATACTTCTGTCAACAGAGTTTGCAAATATTGGAAGCTCTTTTTGACTTTCATATTTTATATTTTATTTGTGTTTTGTTTCTTACGTTTGCAATCCCATAGTTTTAGGGGTCACTCTATTGAAGAAGATGATAACTATCCATTCAGTTGATTTCAGTGTTATCAAATATTCGCCACAGTGGTGCTATTGCATATATACTTGGCAGTTTTTGGGCTTGCCGCAATGGAAAATATTGGCTGATATTGCGTGTTTTTCCGCAATAATCTGCTATATCAGCGCCACAAAGTGACCAATATAATATGGCAGGGTATTGGCCATCCGGCATCGACAATACTGGTGGATTTTAAAAGGATTGATTAATTGCTGTGTCTTATATTTCATGTTCTCTACTTACATTTATTTAAACCTCTATCATCTCTTCTTACATTTATTTAAACCTCTATCAAAAATACACTCCAACTCTTATTGTATACGTGTATGGTTCAGCTCAAATAAGGAGAATGATTGTTCTTTATTCTTCTATTTTTTTCTTCATAATCTCATATAGGAAGATGTAAAAATAAGATACTACTACTTTCTAAGCTTAACCACATGCGCATCTGTTATTAGACCAATTGTGTTGGGAAAAATCCAATAGCTTATGCAATAATTGATTTCACTTATTACTTTATCAGAAAACATCAATAGAAGGCAAGCTGGTTGGCTTTGGATGACATTTTCCTCAGTAGAGACAATGCATGCTTTCCTCTTATTTGTAACAGGTAGATGAAGTATAATATTTCATCATAAGGCATATGAAACTGGAATATTACTCATTTGAAAAGGCTGTATAAGCTATTGGATTGTAAGGGTGAAGGCAGTATAAGCTATTGGATTGTTCCCTAATCCCTGTAAATAAGGGTATTGGATTATTCCCATACTGAAATAAATCACTTCAAGTATTATTTCAAAAATAAGATCCAGGCAAGCTATATATAGTTTTAGAGCTGGTCCTGTTTTTCTTATAGTATTGCTTAGCTGTTAGGTCTTATCTAGTCAGGGCTATTTGTCCGCGACCGCTTGAATTTTTATGCACCCTTCAGTATATGAATAGCTGTATGCATTAAGTGCAAATGCATGATACCTTCATGCCGATCATAATATTCAAACTATATTTATTTGTTTTTTCAGATTCTAAGAATAGATAGGGGGTGCCATTTCATATCTGCTGTGTTGCATCTTATTTCTCAGGCCAATACCTATTCCTGCTGTGAAAACTGTGGGTTGGTAGAAGTTTGTTGTTTTGTATAATTGATACTGAATGACGAAAGCATACTCCATTAGTGTAACACCGGGGGAGTTTTTCCTTGCATGATCAACGTTTTGTTCACTTTCTAGTCCTTGACTCCTTGTTACCGCCACTTAGAAAATTTTCTTGTTTTAATGAATGCCTTCAAATATTGACTCAGTGACATTTTGAACTGTAATGTTTATTGTTTATTATAGGTTAGGTGGTAGGGGATGTTCAGTGCTGATTTTAAGAAATGTTTGCCCACAAGCTTTTTAATTGATTTATTAAGAATTAAGCGGCAAAACCAGCTCACTGATGGAGCCTTGCTAGTGTGTGAAATCATTTCATTTGTGTTCAAGATTGTTCTCAATTCCTTCAAAAGTTCTTTACCCCTAAGGATCAATGTATTTTTACTCTAAACCGATGTTAAATTGAATAGGAAATTGATTTCATGCTGTTGTGGGTTTTATGGAAAATGGAATGTAATATTTTCCAGATTCCTCGTGCGAAAAATACACTTAATGGTAAAACTTGTTAGTTCACAATGATATGGCTCGTCCTGTATGGATTTTCTGTCCCAAATTGCAAGGCGAGCTTTCAAGGGAGTGTAGTTGATTATATCATCAATTTGCTTGATCACAAGCTAGCCGGTATGTATACTGATGTTAGTAATTTACCTGTTACAGGGTGTCATTTTAGGCTAAGGTATGTTCTTTTAATTCCTTTTAAGTTTATTTTGGCAGAGTTTATTAGTTCATCCAATTTTTGAGTCCTTGAATCCTTGAGTTGAATAAATTAGTTAAATGAAAAGTATTAGCAATATAGTCTGATACACACCCTTCTATTGGTTGAAATTCCAATAAATTATTTGGTTCCCACATGAATTTTTTAGTACCCATATAAATATCAACCAAAAAAAGAGTTTGTTTTAGACAATATATATTGTTTGCATAATTCAAAATAAACTGTGTTGATTTGATTATTATGGTTTTTGTATCATTCTATTACTAAATTTATGGCCCAATAGAAACATATCATTTCTCCGCATCCAAAACATTTGTTTAGTATCCATGTGTTTTTGGTACAGTTACTAGAATTTTTTAACTCAAAAATGCTTTTAATGGTATGATTCTTATTTGCATTGAATTTGTCTGCAGTAAAAAGCATTTTATGAAAGCTGATAGATACTGTTCTGGAGAAAAGTGTAAAGGATGAAGGACATTTAGCTTCAAGATTGTTTGTAATTACCCTAGTAGTAATGAAATTCAAGCTAGAAGCAAGAAAATGCCTGGGTTGAGGGTGAAGTGTTCAACAAAAATCTCTAAATGTGAAGCGCGTCTTTTATTTCCTGTTAGTATCTTTAACATGCTATTAACGAATGTGGCCCCGGTTAAAGTGTCCACCACAAAACTTGCTTTATTTTTCTATCTTTTATTATGCTTTCTCTTTTGTATGTGTCTGCTTTCTTTGAAATCTAGTCCCTGTACTAAGATTCGTTCTTTTCTTCTAATAACTTTCCTTTCTTGCTGGTTAAGATTTCCAATTCTTACTTCCCTTTTAATAAAATTTCAATACTCTATCAAATTTACCTTCTTTATATGACCTGGTGTGCAAGTAATACTGCACTCCAACCCTGATTCTTAAACTAGCTGAATCAGGTACCGTCATGGCAGGAACATCCTCCAAAATTCCGATTGAGATCATAAGCGATGATGAGATGGCTTTCATTGATGCTACGTTAACTTCTGCAGCCTGTTCTTCAGTCACTCCTGCTGCTGCTGTTCCTGCTATACAGTCACCATCACCAGCACCCCGGATTCACAGAAATAGCACATCTATTCGATCAGTTACAGTTGAAGCCAAGAAAGGGCTATTTGCGTGTTCCGAATCCGATATTGAAGATATTGGCAGTTTTGTAAGTACTAGTAGGAAGAAGAAGTCTAGAGAAGATGACACGTTACTGCATCGATTTAGGAGCAAGAGAGGATTGTTTGTCACTGATATCACAAGGACAGAATGGTGCGAAAAGCAAATGGAATTTTCTCTCTTTTCTGAAGAATGGAAGAACCATGAAGCCAAACCAGATGTGGCCTTTGTTTATGGAGGAGGAAGTAGGAAGAGTAAAGCGATGAGAGCTGGTATTGATCGACACGGTCAGCTTGAACGAGAAGTTCTAGAATCCGTGGAAGTAAATGTGAAGTCATGCGAAGATATTATGGCACTGAAGCTTCTTAATTTCATCAATGGTGTGAATCAACTGTTGTTCGAAGGACTAACTCGAGAGCTTCCTATAATAAGCTTTGATTTTGCACAAGGTATATGGATTGTTGGAAAGATCGATGAAATTCGAATGTCTAATGCAAAAAACAATCATAATCCAGTACTAGTCGAAATAAAGACTCGTCTCCGAGATACAGTTCCTTCAGAATCACAAAAAAGAAACGGAAGGATTCAACTAATGTGTTACAAGTATTTGTGGGACAATTTAGTTGCTCATGCTGATCACAATTTCCCTTCTAAACAACTATTCGATTATTTCGAGTTAAATCCTCGACGTTTCTTATGTAAAGATCTACAAACAGCGTGCATTGAATCCGAAATCTCAGCATCGAGACTTTCTGATTTGGTGTCGTGTTACCAAAATACGTGTAAGATGTTGTCCCCTGCTAACAACAAGCTCCTGTTGAGATATGAATCTCAGAGGGATCAGTCAGTATTGGAAGAAGAAGAATTTATGTATGATGATGGTTGGATAAAGAATGAAATTAGAAGTTGTGTTGAGTTTTGGACTGGACAAAGAGAAGCTAGTTATGTTGATGAGGAAGAGGAATGGAAATGTGGTTTCTGTGAGTTTGTTTCTCAGTGTCCTGCATATACTGATGATTCTGAGAGCACAGGAACCATTTCAGAGGACGATGATTCAAGTGAGGGATAACATATAAAGGAATAGTCTAATAGGATGAACTCTCTGGTGATTTCAAATATATAAAAATATAAAAAATACTGTAAAATTACATAGCTATGATGAATAACGTGTTATCTGAATTTTGGTATGCATGGTGTTTAGTATAATGTAATATCCAAACGTTGATTCTTAAAATTTAATATTAATAGTGACTTATTAAACAATTGTCTAAAAAATTTAATAGAAAAAAATTATTTTTTTATATATTATTTTTCTCTATGTTTTTTTCTCTATTTTTTTTTTGGGTTTGAATGTCCTCCAAGTTTTTTTTTTCTTTTTCTTTTTTTAATATAAAATTTTAATTTATATATAAAAGGAAGAGATTTCTTTTTCCATACATATGGTGTGTGGCTCACACATCTTAAAACTCAATTGATCTTAGGTATTTTTGAAGATATATCTTTGAATACATCTTAAATCTTTCCATCTTTCGTAAATCAAACAGTTATTTTATTTTTGTCAAAAATTAGTTTAAAGATACAGCTGCAAATATTCTAGGGATTTTGTCAAAAATTAGTTTGAAGATACAACTTCGAATATTCCAGGGATGAATTCGAAGAAGCATTTTCGAACATGTCTATTTCAAATATGCATATTGGGTATAAATATAATCCTAAGTTTTTTTTTAATTTTTAATCCAAAGTCATTTTAATTCGACTAATAATACTATAATTTGTATTAAACATTAATAAACAAGAACATCATAGAACAGTAATATATTAACTAAAAAAAACTTATAATATTACAAACATTGTTCTCAAAGTTTGGAAAATAACACTAAAACATCCCAAAATACAAATAAAAGCATAACCTACCGTGCATGCTTAATCCTAACCCCATGTATCCTCCTTTGCCGTCAATAACCAAGAGCATTTCTTGTCCTGATAAGAATGGAACGAGCTAGGGCAATTGAATCATCACCATCTCTCTCAAACAACCCAGACTATATGTCTTCATACATAATTTGCATAATATTTTTATAGATCAACAACACATCAATGACGTGGTCATCCTCAGCCTGCTCATTCTCCGGGATCTCTTCATGAGCAGGCCTAGGTGGACGTCCAAGAGCTTATGGTGTCATGACATGGTGTGCCACACTATAGAACCAAGTTATGTAATCGTCCACATAAGATCAGTGACTTGTGGTTGACATACTCCGATACTCCTCTGCTACCAGATGACTTTCGTAATTCACTAGAATGTCATCAGGATGTCTGCAGACGATGTTGTTAGGAGCAGACTCAAAAGGGGGGGGGGTCTCAAAATGATCTACACATATCTAAATTGACGCACACATCGCTCCGACAAATACCTATACATCTGATTCGTCCCATATGCCAATCATCCAGAGTAAAATGATATGGGATCGAAGGCAACAGTGTCCCGGTGAATGATGTATGGATTCAAGTCGATGTCATCATGTAGAGTCCGGTCAATATACAAACGGAATGGCCGCACAACATCATTACCTTTGCGCGGGCAATATAGGCAAGCACGTGGCCAGTCCTCAATATACTTTAGTACCAGTGGAAGCTGTTGATTTCTAGGTGACAATTTTATTTCTTGGTCTAACAAGAGGCATACAACAATAACTTTATCAACAGTAGAGGCTAAATACATTGCAATATTTGATTGCAACACTCATATTCTCTGGATGAAAAGTTAACTAGAAGATTATCAATTACATGAGAGTGGTTAAATAGTATTAATGTGAGTTTTAGTTATCGTTTTCGCATGGATTGTTGTGATATTACTGTTGTTCTATAGTCTAAAAGTGTTTAAACTTAAGGTTTCAAAAGTGTTTGTTTGATTCATAATGGTTTGCATAAAAAATTAATTTCAACGGTAAAATAGATCGGTTTTGAACGATTTGTAAAAACATGCCAAGATTAGGGTTCGATAATTCGCTTCGTATGTATTTACTCGATAAGGCATGTGAACTTATTTAACAATAAATACAATCACATATCCTCTCAACATGTTTATATCTAACACAAGTTGTGAGATTTACCACATTATGTCTTAGAGCATATTTCTCAATCATGAACCAAAATAAAGTATAAATCATACAAAACAAAGTTTTTCACCATATATTTATCGTCAACATGTTCACAAGTTTAAATCAAGATCAATCCATACAAAAGAGATGATTATCTATCTCTAATATTGACACAAAAGTGTTTAGCTACCTGTACAGAAATAATCCGGACAGGTCCTCGTGGTCTTTAGCTGAGATTGTAATGGAGCTTGTAGGAGAGGGGGTGGTGTACCTGCAAGGTACTCCGACGCTAAGGTAAGTTTCAGTGCGAGACAAACTAAAGCGTGAGAAATAATTGAGTGATTAGAATTGAATACCTGACCCTTCAAGGATGAAGGGTATTTATAAGGGCACATGCCCGTGGATTGTGGGCGCGTAGCCTTTGACTGAGCATAACTGCATCATGTAAATTCTAATGGTAGTTGGCCGCGTGAAAAACGTTATGGCACGTGTGGGGAGATCCCCAATGGCTATATGCCAATAACTCTATTTTACAACAGTCATATCTTCGCTAGTCTCTTATTGGGCTTATGCCCAGATGAATAGTGAGTTGGGCCTCAATTAGGCGTAGGGCACTTTCTAGGCCAATCCAGAACAGGAGCCCCCCGAGTCGCTGTGCTCGAGCGAGCATAGTGACTTAAGGTGCCGAGGAACTAGGTCAACGTAACCTTTTCGTAAATGTTGCGAGCACATGTCCCTCTTTAGGCTCTGGTTATTATAATGGGCAGTTGTTTGTAGGAAGGAGAGATACAAACATTGGAAAAAGATTCTATTTTGAGAAGACAAAAGGTTTGTAACTTTAATGACACGTGTTAGAAAGTGCCGCAATTTATTATGACACATGGGGGCTAGCCCTAGGTAATAATTGTTTGGCCTTTGCGTTTCTCCATGCGAGCTTATGACATTATAAAAAAAGGGGAAAAGAAATTAATTTAATCATTTTGCATGAACTCTTCCTCTCACCGTGAAACTTTCTCTCTAAAACTTCTCGTCGGAACTTCATCGTCGCCGTCGTCATCTTCCCAAAATTCTTCCATGGATCAAGGTAATCTTCATATTCTTCATTTCATTTTGCAACTTTGAATGATGAACATTCATAAGTTTCTTATGAAGTTCATAAGATCTTTAATATTTTTGGGGATTCTTATGAATTTTTGGAAAACTTAATGAATGTTCCTCAAATGCGTATGAATCTCATGAAGAACTAGGGTTAGTTTCAGAAGATAAATATAATGATGTTAAATCTATGCTAGATTCTGGTTAGGATGATTTAGTTTAATTGACTGGACATTAGGTCGTCGTAGCTTGTGGTTAGTGTATGGGGCTTATCCCCGATAGACTTTAGTTTGAGAGTAAATTTTCTCTTAGCAAGGGTGAGTCTGTCACGTCGTGTTTGTCCCCATAGTGTTTTTCTAGGTCAAGGGGCTGATCTGGGGACACGTCCCCGGTCCTTATCAAAGCACTTTCACTTGATTTGCAGTGGAAGGATAGATTTGAGATCGTCAAATTCACTATGTTTCCTATGTTTTTCAAGTGAAGGGAGTCAGAAGCCCACACAAGGAATTGAGGATAACCTTTCAGGTGACGCTGCGGGAGCCACGGACGTCCCCGTTGTTGACAAACTGTGGATTATGAACGAGCCGCTCGAGATGGCATCCCAGTTTGCTGTAAACGCTTCTGATGCATGAGGTAAAATTGAGAAGAGGAAGAAATGGGGTCCCGTAAACTGGTGGGCATTACCTCCGAAGCCTAACCAAAGGATATGCTTGCGCTTCCCTGCCCTTTCATTTTCCCATGTACGAGTTTGCGCTTCGCAAGGCTGGGTACTGCTTTCCCTTTACGGACTTCCAGGAAGTAGTTTTCACATACCTCGAGCTCACTCCTTCTCAGCTGCATCCAAATTCCCTAGCGTTCATAAGGGCCTTCGAGTTGGTGTGTCGCTACCTGGAGATAGGTGTGACTGTAAGTTTGTTCTTCAGGATCTTCCATCTTCATAGGAAGTCCCAGGATGGTCAACACAACTGGGTATCGTTGAAACAAGAGAGCAATCTCTTTAAAACATATCTGGACTCTGTTCGCGATTTTAAGTATCGCTTCTATATCATTCAGCCAAGCTTGCAGGCGACCATTGATTTGCTATATGATAGGGAGGTTGTCGACGACAATGAGAGGCTGGTGGTCCATTTCCCGTTGTAGTGGGTGTATGTCCATTTTCCTGGATGACAGAGTTGTTCCCGCCATTCCTCCGCGTACTTTCCAGTTTCGACAGGACATCTGCCCGTGAATTTCGCTCGTGGGGGATGTGTTGGACGTCCCAAGACTTGAACTGTGCTAGCTTTTGTTGTACTAGCGCCAGGTATTCGACTAAATGATTGTTTTTCACCTGGCATTCTCCTTTGACTTGTGATGTGACTAGCTGAGAATCGGTGTAGATCCTGATTTCTTGGGCACCCATGTCCCTGGCTAGGAGGATTCCTGCTAGGAAAGCTTCATACTCGGCTTGGTTGTTAGATGTCAGGAAAGAAATGACTAGAGATACCTCTATCATGAGGCCTTCTTCATTTTCTAGGATGATCCCCGTTCCACTCCCAGGTGGACTAGACGCTCTATCGATGTAGATGACCCACTTATGAGCGCTTTCTGGTGCAGCTTCTGCTGGGGTCATATCGGCCACGAAGTCGGCTAGGGCTTGAGCTTTTAGAGCTTTCGTGCTTTCGTAGTGTATGTCAAATTTAGAGAGCTCTAGGGACCATCTCAGCATTCTTCTGGTCAAATCTGGTCTGGCTAAAAGTTGCACTACTAGAAAATTCGCTTTTAGTGACCGAATTAGAGACCGAAAAAATGTTAAAATCGGTTACTATAATTTTTATCAACCAATAAAGTGACTATTAATTTTCGGTTGGAAAAGTGCTAGTCGCTAACCTATAACGACCTATTTAGTGAGCGAAATTTAGTGACCGTTTATAATTAATTAAAATAAAAATGAAGTTTTACCACATTCAAGAATCGAACAAATGCCCTTACATTTGCAAAATTTATACATGACCACTAGAGTATTATGTTTTAGATGTATATTTTTCTTTAAGAATGTATGTATTATAAACGAAATTCAAACTTTAAATATTATTAAAATAATTTATTAAACTAATTATCGCTTAAATTATAATTTTTTAAATTAATAAATTAGTATAAATATATATTTTATTTGTTAAAATAAATTAAAAAATCTGAAACTTCCAACAATATAATAAAAATTAAAAAGGAATTAAAATATTAGTGACCAAATTTTCAGTCACTAAAGTTACGGTCACTAAAAATTTTTATAATTATACAAACGCTATTTGAGACTAAAAATAACGGTCACAAAATTTCAGTCACTAATTCGGTGGCTAATTTTATTTAGTGACCTTTAAAATTTTATTAACTTGATGTCCAATTTTGGTGGCTAATCCGGTGGCTATGGTGACAAAAAAAATTCAGTCACTAATTCGATCACTAAAAATGATTTTTTTAGTAGTGTTGCTTGATAGGTTGATCGGTTCGTATGACCACGGTGTGTTCCAGAAAATAGTGTCGTAGTCTCTTGGCAGGGTTCACGAGCGCGAGGGCGACCTTCTATATTTAATGGTAAGTGTAGGGAATTATGAGAAATCGACTTCTTCGAGTTAGGTGTAGGGAATTCTGAGAAATCGCGGCGCTTATCGGGGTTAGCCTCGATTCCTCTTTCTGTAAGATAGAAACCGAGGAACTTTCCCGCCCTTACACCAAAGGTGCACTTGTCAGGGTTAAAACACATTTTGCACTTCCTTGCTTGGTCGAACACTTGTTGGAGATGAGAAGTGTGATCAGACTCTTGGGTGGATTTGAAGATCATGTCGTCCATGTAAACTTTGAGCATGTCTCCAATCTGTGATTGGAAGACCTTGTTCATCATGTGTTGAAATATGGCTCCTGCGTTCTTCAACTCGAAGGGCATTACGTTGTAGTAATAATTTCTCGTCGGGGTCATGAACGTGGTGTGCCTTTTATCTTTGTAAGCCATGTGTATCTGATTGTACCCAAAATACGCGTCCATGAAGGAAAATAGTTTAAAACCTACAGAATTTTCTACCAACTTGTCTATGTTAGGCAGGGGGTAAGAGTCTTTCAGGCAAGCTCGATTAAGATCGGTATAGTCAATAGAGGAGGCACCATTTCCCATTAGATTTTTTCACGAGTATAGTGTTCGAGAGACATGTTGTATACCTGGCCTCTGTTAAAATTGTCCTCTAAGAGGTCCTTAACTAATTTTTCAAAAACTAAAGTTTTTTCTTCGGACTACTTACGTCTATGTTGGGAAATTGTGCATGCTGACGGGTTGATGGCGAACTCGTGGCATGTAATCTCAGGAGAAATACCGGGCATATCAGTGGCGTTATAGGCAAAAAGGTTTGCATTGTTGTGCTAACATTGATTCAGCTGCTCCTTCACATCGTCGGAAAGCCCTGTGCCGATGCAAACTCCTTTGTCAGGGTTGTCTCCGAAGGTTATGACTTCGAACTCCCCTGCGGGCAAAGGGCGCAAAATGGATGCTTTGTCTACAACGATGTCGTCCTAAGAGCTTTGCGAAATTCGTTGTTAGGACGCAAGCCCTTCTTCAAGATATATCGCTTCATGCGATCAGTAGTATGCACTTCCACGACTTCTATTTTGAACTTGTCGATGTAGTCCCGCAGAGGTTCTTCTTTGCCCTGTATAATCATTTCGAGGGTGACCACGGACTTTGGATGATGTCTGGATATTTTGAAATGTATGGTGAACTGTTTTTTCAAGACTCTCCATGATGTGATCGACCCTGCGGGAGGTGTTTGTACCACGACATGGTGCCTTTTCGTAAGGTGATAGGAAAAATCCTACATTTGATTGTACCCTCCACGTTGTGATAGTAGAGCATGGCCTCAAGGTTTTCGATGTGATCATCGGGATCGGTCTTCCTGTCATAGGTGGCTAGCGGAGAGGCTTTTCGAGACCGCGAGGGATGTGAGTCTCCATAATTTCGCGACTGAGTTGCCCATGATGATCCTCATTATCACTGTTTCTGGACAAAGGATATGGGGATCTGCTTCAGCGAGTACTCCTGATATGCTGACAAGGACGACGGTCTTCGTCGTAACGGGACTTCTTGCTCTGATCCCTGCTTTCTGGTGAATGTGTTGTCCTTCGGGGAGGAGATTGGGTGCGTTTCCTGGACTTTTCTTGGTGCGATCCTTCGGTAATTCGTTGGGCGACACAAACTTTCACCGGGAGAAACCCATAAATGAGGCCACGCAACAGCTACAGTGCCAACGTGTCCTTCTGAAAATATCTTCATGCGCCGGGAGAAGCATTCTTGTGTCGGGCGAAGCCTTCTTGCACCAGGCGAACCAAGCAACGAGCAAAATCATGAGCTAATGGAATTGAAAATTGAAAATGCTAAAATCCTTCGCCGTTAATATGCCCAGCGAAGCAGCCTTCCTGCATCGCTCTTCCGCTGGGCGAAACTTCCAAAGCTTCCAGACATGCGAGTTCTTTGATTCTTCGAGTTTTCTGGCGATTTGAGCTGCAATATTTTGTCATAAATTACTGGAAAAAAATACACAAATACATCAAACTACCTAATATTCACATTAATGCAAGAATTGCTTAATTAATAATTCATTTTATGAATAAAGCAATAAAAAGAGCTTAAAGACGTCAAAATCAAATGTAAAAATAAGTTTTTCTAGACACCTAACATAGAGTAACATTCCTATTCTTTGTGATAATACTTATGCAATTTGTTTATCAAAGAATCCTATTTTTCACTCCAGAACTAAACACATTGAAATCAAACATCAGTTTATAAGAGATTATGTTCAGAAGGATGTGATCAATTTAAAATTTATAGATATAAATCATCAATAGGATGGCATCTTTATAAAACCCTTTACTGAAGATAAATTTGTTTTTATTTTGAAAACTTTAAAAATGAAACTTTGTCCATAATAAAACAATATCTTTTCAATTTGTGTAGACTTTGAAGAGTAAAATATGACTCTGAGATATAATGGTTTTGAATCAGTTATCCCTCTAAAGTTAGGAGACTTTCTGGGTCAGAAGGTTCAAAGTTAGAACCCTTATGGAACTTTTTGTCTTATGGACTCTGAGTTCTTAATATTAATGGTTGTAAACCAAACATTTTTACATGGCTCTAAAGTAAGATAAATATCCTACGTTAAAGTCATTTGAGGGTTTAATGTGACTCACTGGTATAATATTTTTCGGTTCAAGAGAAAATCTCTTCACTTACCTCCCTTTGTCAGATTGCATGTGATTTTAAAATGTTTGTTTCCTTTTCAAAATAGTATTATTATGTATCTTTTCAAATGTCTTATTTTTTGTCTTTTTCAATGTTCTGTAATAATATCTTATGACAGGCGTGCCATGTTATATGTCTTGGTTTAAATGCTATTACTATAGTATGCATTGATAATTGTTGAGTGTGTTTCGGTTAGGTCTCTACCTACTCCCTCCAAAAACGTTCTAACTCGTTTTCACTCTCTATTTAAACTCATCCTTAATTTTATTAATTTATTTTCATCTCATCTTGAACTTTTTTAAAATCTCTTGCTAAAGTTTTTATCTTCCTTACTTCTTTCAAAATCTCAAAATGTCTTCAGTCTATGTAGTTGCTTGCCCTCTTACCATTTTTCTGGAAAATTTATTGACTTCAATGAATTCAAGAATCTTGGTATTGATCTTCTAAGTCATATTCGTTCTAAGAAGTGGGAGAATTACTTTAACATGCAAGATGAAAAAATCTATCATATTCTCATTAGAGAATTTTGGACAAATGTGTCCCTCTTACAGCTCAGACATGATGCATCATGCATTAATTCCCATCACTGTAACTCCTGCTCTGATTGATAAGTACAATGAGTTAGGGCTCATATGGGCATGTACCCAAAAACTAGTCTATTCCTTGAAGAAATTCCAGACAAGATTTTTGCCACTAATCATTATATTGCAAGTGTCTTCTTTCTTCTTCCCAAGGCAAAGATCTTACATCAGCTATTGGTGTCAAACTTTCAGCCACATGAAGATGCTCTAGAAACACTCACCTATGATGACAAACATCTTATCTTCCTCATAGTGTCTAGGATCAAGGATAATCTTCCCATCACTATTTTCAACTTGTTGAGGAAGAAGATTATTGCCTCTCATTATGGAATATCTTCTCTCATTTGTTTTGGAAGAGTTCTTTATGAACTTTTCCTTTAAGAAGGAATTATTGAGAAAGTGTAGGAAACTGTGTTAATTGAGGCCCTAGAGACTCACTAGGGTCTGAAGCTCGAAGTAGCTTGAAACAAATCCAATGTTGGACTTTCACTCCTCTAGTTTTTCCTTTCCTTATTTTTTTATTCACGTCTTCTTGTTTTTTTTTCCTTCTTTTGTATTTTTTCTTCTTATCAATGAAAGATTGTTTTTGTTTTCTCATGTTTTTTACTCTTTGTTTTGTAGTTACTTTCATTTCTTCCATTTTTTAATCTTTTTGATTGATGACAATAGGGAGAAAATAAATATGAGTAGATATATCTTGTAACCCTCGTAGAGTCCATAGATTTCGAACTTTTTTAATTTTTGTTAAGGACTAATATTGATTTTTGTATGTTTATCATTAATTAATCAAAACGTGTGTTTGGTTTTGTAGAGTATTTTTTGATTTTTTTTAAAAGATGATTATATAAAATTTAATTTAGATTAAAAATAAATTGAAGGTAAAATAACTTATATTCAGATAATTTTTTACAATAATGAGTTGGATATAAAATTTATTATAAAAATTATATTTAGGGTGTGTTTGGTTCGAGGTAGATGGTGGGGACGAGATATTTTTAATGAAATGTGTTTGGTTCAATTTTTAGGAGGGGAGAGGAGGGGAGGGGAGCAAAATCCCTCCAAATCACATTTCTTGTTGTTTAATAAATTATTATATTTACCAAATTATCCTCAATATTATTTTAATATATTAAAATTATTATTTTCTTTCGTGTTCTTGCTTCTCTTCTCTTGTATTTGATTTTTCTCTATTGCTTCAATCATTTTATTATAATTATTATTTATCTATAAATTATTTTATTTTCATCTTTTATTTAATATAAATTATAATCACTACTTTTTTTTTTCTTTTATAATTTTTACTTTTAAGGTTATTTATGATTGATTTTTTCTAATTTTGCTATGTACGTTACCATATTATCTTTTATATTAAATTTTAATTAATTATATATATATATATATATATATATATATATATATATATATATATATATATATATATATATATATATAATATTTAATAATAAGTGATTTTATGTATTTAGAAATTTAATTTGTGTCAGAGAATTATAATACAAATTAAATATATTTAATTTTTTTTAATGTTATGTGATAAGTTACGATATTTTTAATCACTCAATGACATTTTTAATCACTCACTATTACAAATTTTATTATAAAAAAATTATTTATGAATTTTTTTATCTCTAAATAGTATATAAATTATATCACGAGGATAAAAATGTAAATTATTAATAAATTTCCTCCCCCTCCCCCTCGTTAACCAAACATAGTTTTTAATTAAAACCTCTCATCTCCTCTCCCCTCGCCTTTTTAACTATATATATATATAATAAAATAAAAAAATCCCTCCACACCCCCTTTCGTTTCCTTTCCTCCATTAAAATCTCTCTCCTCCCTCTCATTTGAACCAAACACACTCTTAAATTCAAAAACTACAAATTCTAATTTTAATTCTAAAAAGAAAATTTTAAAAACTACAAATTCTAATTTTAATTCTAAAAAGAAAAATTAAAAAACAATCAAAATCAATTCTAAGGGTGTACTTCCTTCAAAGTCTCAAATTCAAGTCCAATTAAACACAAATTGTTTTATTAAAAAAAAATCAAGCATCCATATTTAGAATCTTAAAACCAAACTTGGGCAGAACTTATATTTGTCTTACATTCTCTTTTAGGATCTATAGAACCCAATATCTTAGTGCATTCACACATCTCCATAAATAACACCTTACAGAAATTGATTTATTCACTCAAATATTCCAATTTACACACTCCTATATAACTAATAATTAATAAATACTAGTAGTAGTAATTTATTTTTTTACAAGAAACAAAAGTATGTCATAAATTTATTGTGAGAATGATAAAGACTAGAGCTATGGCTCTCAAAGGAATATCGTGCAAATAATAAAGAAACATAACGTGTTCCACCTATTCCTTCCCATTGGTCACGTGCTTGGCCACTCACATGCAAATGCAATCACATCAATTATATTTTAAGCATCAATTATTTTTAGCAAAAACATTGCTTTATAAAAGATATTTGAGGGACCCAACTTTAACTTAACTTAACCTAATCTAATTTTATTTTCATTTCACCAAATCCAAAGCCTATTTCTAACAGAATGATGGTATAGTGAACCTAATCATATACTTTATTGTGTTTTTTCTTGGGTGTCATTATGCATTGGTTAGTTATTCTAGGTTAAAGTTAAATTAATCAACGTACCATACTCACCAAAAATAAATAATAAACCAACGTAGCTTGCCATACTTATAAAAAATAAATAATAAATCAACCTACACGTTCCTTCACTCTCCTTCGATAAGTTCTTTTTAATATTAAAATTAAAGATTTTATATATATATATATATATATATATATATATATATATATATATATATATATAATGTTTTATATTATCATTCAATAATTATTCTGTATTTTATCATATCATATAATTAATTTGAAAATAAAAAAATAATTTAATAGTAATTAATTAACACTATAAAATTATTTTACATTCTCATATTATATTTCATTTTTTTCTCTTTAACATTTGTTTTATGATTATCACAATAACTTTTATTTATTTTTAAACAACAACAATATTATTATTATTATAAAAATAAATTTAAAATAAAATTAATTAATCATACTATAATAATATTTTTTATTATTATTTTACTATTAAACAAAACTAGTTTTAAAGTTATAATTATTTCCCATATTTTTATTAGGAATAATTTATTGGCTATATAAAATCATATACATATTGTTTTAAAATAAATTAAAATATTGAAAGCACTTTGTTTACTTTCTATTATGGTATAGAGTTTGGTTTTAATTCAAAACAGAAACAGAGAAGAAAGAGATATTTAAATCTGAAACAAAGAATACACAATCTATCATTTAAGCAATTATGATAATTATAGCATTCCTCTCGTATACAATTTTATGTATATGGGTAAGATTGATCAAGACAACTTTGCTTGTGAAGATAAAACTAGATTTCATTGATGAAACCATCAAGAAACCATCAATTCAATCTAAATAATACCATGATTGAAAGAAGGTGTATTATGGTGATGGCATGACTGATAAATGTGACTAAACAAAATAAGAACAACAACATCTCACATGCTTCAACAACTTAAGATTTATGGACGGATTTTGAAGAACACTTAGTTCAAACCAACGTACCATGGATTCATCTGTTATGGAGAAATTTATGTTTGGTGCAGAAACAATCAGACACACGACGCTAACATATCACTTCACCCAATTCAAGTCTTGTTGATGAGTTTAATGAGTTGCAACTCATACCCGAGTGCAACTGTGGAACTTTCAAAGAGTTAACTCGGAGGTGTTAAATGTAATTCAAATTCATATTTGTAATTTCAATTTTCATTTGAGTTGGAATGTATATAAGTTGAAGCTTGATTCAGTTAGTTACACAATACACATTTGAGAAGTTGAGATTGAACCTTAGTTACAAGTTAGTTATAACTCTCTCTCCCACATTGGCAGAGAAAGAGATAAATATATAAATAGATAAATAGATAGATAAATATATATATATATATATATATATATATATATATATATATATATATATATATATATATAGATAGATAGATAAATAGATAGATAGATAGAGATAAAGAGAGAGAGAGAGATAGAGATAGAGAGAGAGAGAGAGGAGAGAGAGAGAGAGAGAGAGAGAGAGAGAGAGAGAGAGAGAGAGAATTGTGTAACAAACTTTCAATTCTCAAAATCAAAATATGTTACAAATCGTAACTAACTTTGGTTTGATATAATAACTCAAACTCAAATGCACACTACAAACAATTGAAATGTAAATGTAAACTCAAATGAAATGCAACAACCTTGAATTTGAATTACATTACAACACCATACTTTAGTTCATATTCAAGATTAAAAATCAAAAACACAAATTCATCCCTTAAATTATTGAAATATTCAGTTTTGATTGTCTGGGTCATCAAATATGCAAGTTTCTTTTGAGTGTTAAAGTGAACAACCTTAGGCATCCCATTTTGAACTTAATTGTGTACAAAATGATGCTCAGTATTAATGTGATTGCTTATTCTATGCAACACTGGATTCTTTGCAAGACTTGTGGCTGATTTATTGTCAATCATCAATAGAGGTGGCAAAACGGGTCATGGCCCGTCGGGCCGGCCCGCGCACCCACAAAAAAATGGCGGGTTTGGTTGGGATTTTGGGCCCGTCGCCCATCAAAGTCCGCCCCGCTAAAGACCGTCACCCACCAAAGTCCGCCCCGCCAAAACTCGTTGTCTCAAAGCCCGCCACACCTATTTAATAACATTTTTAAGTATTTGAATGAGCCTATGAAAGTAGCTTGTGATATGTACATAAGTTCATTTTAGATTATTAGGACTAATCTACTTTCTCTATCTCTATTGGTGGACAAGTATTTTGAATTTTATCAAAGAAAAATGACAAAAGTGGGATCGAAATATGAATTTAGATCATATAAAATACTTAAAGTAATGATATATATGATAAGAGCATTATTTCACTGAAAGTTGATATTTTAGGATAATAAAATTTATATTTTTTAAAAGTTGGTTTGATGTTTTTTTATTGAACTGTAAAAAATGAGCCTTTTAATTAATTTAAAAAAAAAGGAAAAGATAAATAAAAAAAGAAGGCGGGCAAGTCCGCGCCTGTCAACCCACAACCTTGACGGGGCGGGCTAGACTTTTGTGCCCATTTCAACTTAGCGGGCATGCCCGCCCCACTCTTTTTTGGCGGGCTTTAGACGGAGCGAGGTGGGGCGGGCGGCCCGTTTTGCCACCCCTAATCATCAACCTAACTAGTTTGCTCGAAATGAACTTCAGTTTGTGCAACAAATTCATCGGCCAAACAACTTGCAAGCTGACAAAGTACCAACTATGAATTCTACTTTACAAGTTGACAACGCAACCACTGATTGCTTCTTGGAGCACTATAAAATAAGAGCTCCTCAATACATAAACATGTATATTGTAGTGTCTTTTTTGTTCACTTTATCCCCACACTAGTTAGAGTTTGAACAACGTATATCAATTCAACATTATCTGACACTCTAGATGGAAACAAAATTCCATACCTCAGAGTCCCTTTTACATACCTTAGAATCCTGACTGCAGTTTGGTAATATGACCACTTTGGTTTATTCATAAACCTACTTACAATTCCAATTGCATAACTTATGTCAGTCCTGGTGTTACGTAGATATCTAAGATATCCAACCAATTGTTTGAGGGTTGTATATTCTACATCCTCACCATCAACATCATAATCTAGCTTATGGTTTGTCTCAACAGGTGTGACTGCTAACTTACAATTCACCAGCTCAAATCTCTTAAGGAATTCAAGTTCATACTTCTGTTGGTGCACATTGATTCCTTTTTAGAGTATAAAATCTGTATCCCTATAAAATATACCATATTTACAAATTCAGTGATATCAAATTCATTTACCAACACCTTTTTAAACTTATTTATCTCAGAGGTGCAACTCCTTGTCAAAAGTATGTCATATACATACATACACACCGTAATTACATAGCCTTCAAGGGTATGCTGCACATACACACCATACTCCATTTCACGTATTTTGAATCACAGATGCTTGAAAAATGAATCAATTTTCAAATTCCAAGCTCTTAGAGCTTGTTTCGGCTCGTACAAGGCTTTATGCAACTTGTACATCATCCTTTCTTTTTTTCTTACACAAATCTATGAGGTTGTAACACATAAAATTCTTCTTGCAATGGACCATTTAGAAAAGCTTACTTAACATCTAAATGTATCAGAAATCAATTCTTATTTTCAGCTATATCAATAACCAATCTTATGGTTTCATGTCTAGATACAGGTGCAAACAATTCAAAGTAGTTTAAACCAGACTTTTGTAGGAATCCTCTAGCTACTAACTTTCTTTTACTCTTGGCAATTGAACCATATGACTTCAACTTTATCTCGAAAACCCATCTCACATTGATGGTTTTCTTATTCAGAGGTAGAACATTCAATTCCCATGTCTTATTTATTTAAATTTCCTCAAACTCTTCCTTCATGGCGTTCACCCACACTTTCTTCTTGAGTTTTTCATTAATGATGACATGTCAGATTCCACCATCATAAAACTCTGTATGACTTCCCCTTCATAATCAATCTCAGTATCATGCAATAACTCAAAGTCTTCAATTCTCCTTGGTATTTGTCTAATTCTCTCTGGCCTCTAGAACTACGCAAGTTCACCTTCAGAGGCAGAACACCTTCAGAAGCTCCACCTTTAGAAGCGATATCACCTTCATATGATGGATTACCTTTAGATTCAGGTCCACCATTAGATTTAGAGTCACCTTTAGAGAAACTCTCACCTTCAAATAGTCACCTTCAGAGCCAGCCTTACCTTCAAAGTCAGAGTCATCTGTAAATCCAAAATCATCGTCAAAGTCAGACTCACCTTTAGAGTCAGAATCACCTTCAAAGGCAACATTTCCTTCAAAGATAGAATTCGACTCTAGTGTTGACATTGAACTAGAGTTGGATTGAAACTTGCTCAAATCCCATGTTTATGATTATTTCACCATGACATCTTTGTTGACTTCAACTTTGTTGGTGACTGGGCAATAAAGGTTATATGCATTTGTACAGGGGTAACCTACAAGCTACATGACTCTGCTTTTGTCATCCAATTTCCTTATAATAGCATCTGATATATGTTTATAACATACAAAATCAAACACCTTTAAATGATTAACACTTTTCTTCCTTCTAGTCCATTTCTTAATAAGAACTACTTCCTTTAAGTTATTTGTTAGACATCTGTTGAACACACATGCTGGCGTGATAATTGCTTTACCCTACAATGTAAGAGGTAAATTATTCTCCTTCAACATGCTCCTTTTCATGTTAAGTAGAGTTCTATTTCTCATTTCAACAAGACCATTATGTTATGGCATGTATGGAAGAGTCACCTCATGCTTAATACCATGTTCCTCACAGAACTTCTTGAACTCTATTGAGTTAAACTCACTTCCACCATCATTTCTGAGGATCTTCAACTTTTGTCCACTTTGATTTTAAACATTCACTTTGAACTTCTTGAACTTAACAAACTCCTAACGTTTGAACTTTATGAGTGCTACAATGTCATTCTTGTGAACTCATCCACAAATGACACAAAAGTACTTGTTTCCTCAAAGTGAAGGTACCTCAAAAGGCCCACATACATCAAAATGCACTACACCCAAATCATGAGTTGATCTTGGAGACATTTCAGATGAGAATGAAAATCTTGGTTGTTTGTCTCTCATACATATGTCACATGATTTCTCTGACTCATAATCTTTGGAATTCCATGTACTAGAGTATTTGAACTCAAATGTCCTAAGCTTTTGAATTTTATATGTCTCAATCTTTTGTGCCATAACTCATTTTCCCCTTTAGCATTTTTCGCACTCATTCACCTTAAATTTCCTATTTCTTCCTAGTTTATTATGTATAATCAACTTCTGATTACAATCATATAGCTTCAAGAGATTGTCCTTCATGGTTATTGAAAAACCTTTATCAATCAGCTGGCCTACACTTATCATATTGATATGCACGATGTTGGTGTCTTTAGAGTGCTCTATGGCTACAACTATGTAATCAAATAAATGAGTAAGTGATCTTAGTACATTTTCAATGATTACTTGTTTAGATAGCGTTTTTCCATCCGACTTCATCTCATTCGTGAACACAATCACTATGTATATGTAATCAGGCACCTTCTAATTGTTCTTTATGTTGAGATTCTCATATTGCTAACGTAAGGACTACAAATTTACTTTCTTCATTGATGCGTCACCAACACAACACCGTACAAGTGTATCCCATGTCACCTTCGTCGTAGCGTCAACAATCTTCTCAAACACCTTCGTATCCACACACTGATGAATATAGAACAACGCCTTCTGATCCTTCTTCCTTGTTTCACATTTCATATTTCTTTGCACTTATGTTGCATTTTATGTAACCAATGTGTGTCTTTAACGAGGTCAATAACATCTTTAGTGCTAAACAACACACGTATATGAATCGACCATTGATTCCAATTCTTTTTGTCGAATACTGAAAGCTTTGTATTTAAGGGTTGCACCTAATTCTTGTGTGCATAAACATATTACTTCACCTAATTCAAAAGCTTCAAGACAATTGCGGAGCTGCCAAAGCACCAAACAATATATTACTTCACACATCTGAATAGGCCACTAATTCCAATTCTTTTTGTCGAATACTGAAAACTTTGTATTTAAGGGTTGACGTTAACTCTTTGTGTAGAAACAACCAACACAAACATATTACTTCACCTAATTCGAGAGTCTTGTTGATGAGTTGAGTGAGTTACAACCCTTATCTGAATGCAATTGTGGAGTTGCTAAAGAGTTAACTTGAAAGGAAGAAGAACAACGAGTTCACTTATTTCTTAGGGGCTTTGATAATGAACAATATCTTCAAATTAAAGGAACCATTTTAAATACAAAATCAATGCCTTATTATTATTAATTTTTTTTAATGAATGTTCAATCAAATTCAGTGAGAAGAATCTCAATTCACATCAGAAGAGAATGAGAAAATAAAGTCGAATCAGACTCAATTTTTTGCTCATGAGCGAATAGGAAAGACGTGAATGAGTATTATTCTAAGCTGAAATATAAGAATCGTGATGATAAGAATGATCACATTAATCCTAATTATTTTTTAAATAGTAGACTTATGTACCTTTTCCTATAATCCTCTTTTATTTTTTATAATAATTTTCTTTGGATTGCATAATCTTTATTAAAAAAATAAAAATAATCAAAATCTTTTTCTATAATTTTTTTTGGTAAAATCTTTTTCCATAATTGTTTTTTTGTGTTCATTATTTTTTCTTGTAAAAGAAGACATTAATTTCCCGTGAGACATGATGGCGTAAAACATGGCACACTATGAAATTCCTTGGTACCAGTCTGACAACATAGTGGGTCCCATCCATATTGCCTTTGTTTCACTGCTTTCGATGTAATGATCTTACTTTTTGACAATTAATTTCTCATCTTTATGATAAAAACAAAATGATGGCTACATTAAGTTAAATAATGAACATCAATCTCTTTACAAAATCTCTACTATCTATTGTTAGATTCGAAGTACGTATTTAGACATAACTAGTTAATTTGCAAATAGCCTCACTTCAACTAAAAAAGATAATAAAAGTGAAATGTGTCCACATCAATATAACTTAACCAATCACATTAATTTACTCACATTAACTGTCAATGTCGGTAAACTAACTATTACTAATATTACTTTCTAAAAATTATAACTTTTTTTACTCCATAAGTTTAAATAAATTAAATTTTATAATTTATTAAAAAAATTAGATAAATTAAACTATATAATTTATTGGATTTTGTCTATATTTTATTTTATATTTAAAGTTTTTAAAACTTAATTATAAATATGTAAAATTGATTTTAATATATTTTGTTTGTATTCTAATTTTGTTATTTTAATTGCTATCAAATAGAATAATTATTTTTTAAAATAAAATTAATTTTATCTTCATGATTGATTTTAATTTGAGGTATAAACAAATATACAAACTAATTTTTTTATGCTATTTTAAAAATTTAAAAGTGGCAAAAATTATATAAGTCCTATTTATATATGAATCTGTTAAAATCTGGAAAAAAAATAGTGAAAAAAAATAGATGAACCGTTCGAAAATATTTTTTCGACAAAAAAATAGTGGGTTAAATGGCTCGAACATTCATATAATATTATTTTCATCAAAATTTATTGTTAAAAATAAATGTATTTAAATATGAATTATTTTACGTTCAATTTAATTTTAATTAATATAAAATTTTTATCACCTTATAACCAAACGTGTTTTAAAAATTAAATTATGGTTTCATAAATCAATTTCTTATCAATTAAGCTTTTATATATAAAAAAGTAATTTTTTCCTTTTGTATATTAAAATAATATTTCTATTGCAATAAGAGTAAAGTAGAGAAAAATAGTCAAAAAAAGAGGCACACGTATAAGCAAAAGCAATATACATAATCTAAAGTTAGTAGGAGTAATTCATATCATTGGACCTAATTAAAGTAAACAAAACGTGATTAGTGCTAATTAAAATGACACCCGCGTTTTTAGTTTTCTTAGATCTTCATCACTACACTTCACCTCACCCATGTGACTTGACTTTATTCATCATTTTCTCTCCATTTTCACACTATTAATTTCTATATTTTTCTTCTTTTTTAACTTCAATAAATCACATAGAGAGAAAAAGTTGAAAGATTGTTGATTCATTGTGTTGCTCACAGTACAAAAATGGCGCGGGTGAAGTGAGTTTTTTTTTGGTTGGAAACTACAATGAAGACTTTTTTCTTTAATGGGTTTTCGTTTTTGTTGCTAGTTTTTCTTTTTTTACTGTCTTTGAGCTCGATTTCAGCTTTTTCTTCAACTGGGTCGGTTAACCACCCCATCAAGTTTTTTATAGGTTTGTGTTTTGTTTCTCATTCTTATCTGTGATTATCTGTGATGGGTTTTGTTTAGATCTTTGAAATCTTGAAGAATTTTTGTTGGGTTTTGTTTGGTTTTTATAAAAATCTAATTTTTATTGATAATTGTACTGATGAAATTTTGATAGCTTATTCTGGTTTTGGTTCATTTGTTTTGATGTTTGATTATTTTGGATTCAGGAGGTGGAGGAGAAGTGAATTTGGGTTCATGGCAAAACAAAGCTACAGAAATGGCTCCAGCACCGGGGCCTCTAGGTGATAATACTCTTATTCTGGCGGCGAATAGGACTAACAGGCCTGATATTCTTCGAGGATTTCATCGTTATCGCGGTGGTTGGGATGTTTCGAATCAGCATTATTGGGCTGTAAGTGCTTTGGTTCCTTTGTTTATCATCATGTTCATAGAATGGATGGATGGATAGTTTTATTATGTTCTTAGTGGTGATTCTACTGTCAGATATGAAGTTCGAGAATTATGTTTTATATTACTTGTCGGGAGCTTCGTAGATCTTTGTGCATTCAGTTGAAAAATTATGAATGGTTTCGCTCGATATGTTTGATATGTTTGTCTATATTGGATTTGGATGTATAGGAAATGTGAAAATAGGATGAATTTGGAAAGAAATGAATAAGTGCGTTGTTCGGTTATTTTGTTGTTATAGCTTCAGAAGATTGGTATTTTCTGACTTGAATCATGGATTATATTTGCAGTCGGTTGGCTTCACTGGTGCTACAGGTTTTGTTCTTGCCGTCTTATGGTTCATCTCATTTGGCTTGGCACTTGCGATTCATCTGTGTTGTGGATGGGGGTTTAACATCAAGGACAAAGGATCTAATCGTTCGCAAAGGATTTGTCTTATATTGCTTTTAGTATTCACCTTTGCTGCATCGTAAGATTTTTTACTTTATTATAATGTTCTTCTTCTTTGGATGCTTTATTCCCTAAAAAATATAGAAAGTTTGTTATATAATCATTTGATTTCAAGATAGTCTTGTAAAAAAGTTTAATTGATTTGGAATTTTGAGAAACAATTTTCATACGGCACAAGTGAAATATATGTGTTGGTTAATAACACGTCTCGTTCTCTTAATCACACAGGACCGGATGTATCCTTCTTTCTGTTGGGCAGAATAAGTTCCATGGCGAGGCCTTGGATACCCTCCATTTTTTCGTCAATCAATCAGACTATGCAGTGGACACTCTAAGAAATGTCACAGAGTATCTCTCCCTTGCAAAAACTATCAATGTCAACCAGATCATTCTTCCATCCGATATACTCAATGATATTGATAAGTTGAACGTGGATCTAAATACTGCAGCGGATACACTTTCCGAGAAGACTTATGAAAATTCTGTTAAGATTAGAAGAGTATTCAATTATGTGTATGCAATCGTAAAACCGAGACCTCTTAATTCTAGAACGTAATATTCCATCCTAGTATGATGCTAAACTCTGCATATTTTGTAGGCGCTCGGCGTTGTTTGTTATGGCAGGAGTGATTCTTGTTTTGGCTTTAACCGGATTAGGTATGTCACTATCATGGCAACCTCTTAAATAAACTGTGCTAATTTTATTTTATATTTATATTTATATCTGAAAACTTTTGTTTTTAATGACGTCTTTTTTTAATTTTATTTTTGACAGTCTTGTCTTTCCTTGGATATCAACATGCAATCCTCTTGTAAGTCATGTTTGCTTATGTTATGGTCTTCTGAAACCTTTACTATGCCTAGCTATCTGAAGGATTCCTATTTTCTGTTTTTGGGTCTGACTTCTAGTTATTTTGCAGATTTGTTGTCACTGGATGGTTACTGGTTGCAACCACATTCATTCTTTGCGGAGTGTTCATGATCCTTAACAAGTAAGCAATTATATCCAACAGATTTCTGTTTAATATATTAATGTGAACTGAATCCATTTCCTCGGCTCCCTCTGGCCATCTACTTACTCTGTTATTTCAATTCAAATTTTGTAACTTAATCCATAGCAAAAGCTGAGATGAGCCAATTATATTGAACAGAAATCCAATGATCTTTTATATTATGGAAATTTATGTTTTCTAGTAAACAAAGCTAATAGTAACAATATAACATAACATGAGTAAATTATTTATATTTCAGTACAATTTCGGATACATGCATGGCTATGGGAGAATGGGTAGAAAATCCACACAGAGAATCTGCTCTTAGCGATGTCCTTCCATGTGTTGATCAGAGAACCACAAACAAAACACTTATTCAAAGCAAACAAGTTGTCACCAATATTGCAAGTATTGTCAATACGGCCATCTATAGCACTGCAAATGTGAATGTAACACAAGGCAATCCGGGTTTTTACAATCAGTCTGGGCCTCCAATGCCACCGCTATGCTATCCCTTTGACGATCAACTTCGAGAACGCCAATGTTCAAACCAAGAAGTTTCTTCTGACAATGCTTCAATGGTATTATTTTTATCACTTTATTTGTATGTCAAGTCATTTGTTTCTGTATGTATTTTATTATGAGTGGTTGATTGATCCAAATATGACTCTTCCATTCTACCACATTCTAAATGGGTTATTAACTTATATACAACCCGCTGAACGAATGGAGCCTAGTGGTTTAGCTCTAAGTTTCTTATCTTTTATCGGACCTACTGTTAGACATGACCTACTGGCATTGAAACCTGGACTGGCTGGTGTTTCTGTGCATACATGATTATACTAAATGGCTTCAACTTAAAACATAATAGAAAGTTTCTAACTGCTTCGATGATTTGCTCCTGGATTGTTCTAAGTTTTTGTATTATGTTTCACTATCTCTGTCTGCAAATGATATAACAGAGGATCTCATTAAATCTGTTTGTTAAAATATTTCAGGTTTGGAAGAATTATGTATGTGAGGTATCTGAAGCGGGTATTTGCACTACAGTTGGCAGGGTGACTCCAGAGATTTACTCGCAGTTAGCAGCTGCAGCTAACGAAAGCTATGCATTAGAACATTATGCTCCACTTTTACTTAGCCTTCAGAATTGCAATTTTGTCAGGGACGCATTCACTGGAATCACTTCAAGTTACTGTCCTCCATTAATTCATTACCTTAAGGTTATTAACGTAGGACTGGGACTCATTTCAGTTGGTGTTCTTCTCTGCCTTGTTCTATGGATTCTCTATGCAAACCGCCCCCAAAGGGGAGAAGTGTTTGCGACGCTATCCTTAGAAAAAATAAAGAACAGATTTAACAAAAACCACAACAGCAGAGTTGCATTGCCAAATGCAAGTAGTGTTGTATAGTTTGTAAAATAGAAAAGTTATTGATAAAGAAGCAAGCCATTGTTGTATTACTGAACTCTATACTAAAGGAAGAAACAGAGGCGGAGCGAAGCTGCCGCCCGAGTTCAAAGACAATAGCTAGCAAAGCTAGTATACTATACATATTTTGTTCATATATATGTAATACCTGTTAGCCGCCCCACTTAGTGGGATAAGGTGTAGTATAATACCAGTAATTTTGTTTCTACATTGCCAGCAAAAATAGACAAATAAGTAATGTTTTCTTCACATCTTTTTACACTAAGATATAGAAAAGAAAGACTATGGGGGAAGAGATAGGTGTAAAAGTGAATGCTGTGGGAAAAAAAAGGCAGAAGAAAAGAGAACCAAAAATAGATTTCATTTTGAATAGAACTGAAACTGAAAAGTGGGCATCTAAGTATATAAAGATTTTTTAGAATTACAAGTTATCATCAACTCTTATGTAGCAACCGACACTAACAAAGAAATATGTGTCGGACACTCACCGACATTTGTGATTACATTCAATAATTATTGGTATTGATGTGTCGGTGTGTCCATGCCTCATGGATCAACTCAACATATTTTCCTTCAATAGCCATTGAAAGGGTTTGCATTCATGAACATCAACAAAAATGGATGTAAAGGAGGGATTCAAACTTATCACAAAATGAATATAGGCATTGCATTATGAAATTGATTTTGTAGGAACAAAGTTAAGCCAAAATTTATTGAAGACCACTAGTTGTCTATAACACAATGAAAAATAACACTAATATCAATTAATGTGAACCCCAGTTATTTGTTATCTCTAATTATTTTTTCACATGTTGCATTTTCATATGTGAATAATGTTGAATCTAATCTTAGGAAAACAGTAAAGTAATAGAACAAATAACTTGAAATTGCAATCTATAGTATTCAACCTTGCATCATATTATTCATTTCAATAAGGTAAACTAAACAATCAAAGAAATATTTCAAACGAAATCACTATGTTGATCATAGCATAGAGACATATACAGTAACTGAAAAATGAAAGTAACTTCAAAATTCACCAGGATCAAACAGGTTCTGGTCATCATCAGAGAACGAATCGGTATCCACAACAGCACTAGTAGCATCTTCCGGCACGGTAAGAACATCACTAACACCGTGCACAACAACCCTACCATTGAAGAACACATCCGGAAAGTAAACCGGAACGCCGTTGAAAATCAAAACACCACCAGATCTTGTAATGTTGATGGTAAACCCTTCCAAAAACGTCGGCAACTCCGTTCCGTCAACAAAATCAACCAGATCGTTCCACAGAAATTTGCAAGGCACCACGTGGCGACGGAAGAATGAAGGATAGTCATCTAAAACACCGAGACGGTTTATCACATTCTCATCCGCCGGAGCAAACACCGTGATTCCGTTCTGGCTTACATCACCGGAGAGCTGCATTCCGAGAAACGAAGCCATTGCTGAGTATCCGCTAGTTTTAAGCGTTTGAATTGCTAGATCGAAGGAATCGGAGGAGTTCATAGTACGATTAACTGCTGCACACGATGGATTAGCATTAGGTCTCTGATTCGAACCGGTATACTGGAAACTAGGATCGAAGAACCTATCGATTCCGTAAACCAAAAGAACTCCGTCATCGTAAATTGGTAATCCAGTGATTTTGATATTATTCAGTGAGATATCGTGATCGGAGGTTGATGTAGTGACGGTGAGAGACTGACCAGGGAGCATCGTCGGAAGCTTAGCACCAGCAGGAAGTCGCCGGAAACTTGAAAGCGGCAGCGGCAGCATAACTAAGTGGAACCGAAGTAAGTCGAGTGACGGTTGACCGGATTTCTTGAATGCCGAATCGGAGGGAGCAAAGACGGTTGCAGAAGGTGACTGTTCAAGAAGTGATTCGGCGATGATTTCAAGAGTGAGCGACATGGAGACGTAACCGGAATCGGTGAGAATGTCTGCGGCGTCGTATATGGCTTCGCTCGGAAGAGCGCCGGTGGAAGAGAAGAAGAAGATAAACAGAGACGAGACGAGAAAGAGAAATGACGCCATTGATGAAGTTTGGAATTTGGCGGGAGATGAAATGTTTAACGTGGCGTTCTCTTATTGGACTGGTAATCAAGTTTGTTGAAGAAATCGTTACGTAGTTCAGTTAAAAAGACAGAAACACCCCTTTCCGTAAAAAAAGAACTATAGTTTTCTTATATACTATATGAGATTATGACTCGGTGAATAATTCAATACACTTGAACTTCGTTATTTCAAAATTATTTACTTTTTTTTGAATAAATTTTAATATTTAAATTTTTTTATCACATTTAAAAAAATTATTCCATTGAACTAGTTCTCTATATTCACTAAGATTAGTGGCACATATAGTCAAATACCAAATCGAGTGTGAAGACTTAGTTAATTATGAAATATTTCCCTAGTCCCTTGATAAAAATGCGCCTATGAGTTAGTATAAATGATTGTAACATGTTTAAATTATGTCGTTAGAAAGAAAATGATTATTCATCAATTTAGAGAAACGTCATAAATTGTAACATTTTTCTAATCGGTGGATATTACTAAGAAAAATAAAAAATTGAACTATGAAAAAAATGAAAGAGAAGTTTCTTCGAAAAAAACAAAGATACATTTGTGACCTTGGTAGAGTGTGGAAAAATAATAGAGGACTCTTACAATGAATCTGGCTATCAAAATGTTGATCGATTTTATTTAAAACTTGAATCACCGTATAAGTACCTAAATTTCAAATCCATATAGTCGAATACTAACTCAATTTTAATAAAAGAAGTGTGTACTCTATAATAGTAAGGTTGAACAAATATTTGACATTTTGTTGAAAAACCAACAAATACTATTGAACTAAGGTCATAAAATCCATTATTCTTAGCATATAAGAGTGAGCAGATACTATAAAATTCATAATAGTTTTAACCATCACATTAATTTTTGCATTCATTTTAAGGATTCAATACAAAAGGGAATAAAATATGAAACATTTTGTTTGATGATAAGATCAAGTCATAAATTGAAAGAGGCATGGATCATTTCCATGTCACTACACACTTGGATGATTGTGACTTCAACATTTGAGTTGTATGTATTTATGTGACTGAGAATTTCAAAGTATATTGCCTTAGATAAGGTGTATCCAAAGAATGAAGAATCTTTGTTGGACTTCCTTCAGAAGAAGTGTCACACTAAGAGGTCATATTATGTTAGTACTTTGAGAGTAACAATAAATTTATGAATGTGACCATCAAACAATGGGGTGAGAATTGGATTAGTTTCAAAATGTAGCTAGAAATTGATGGAGCTCAATATGATGAAGAAGTTTCTAATAATTTTGAAACTGAATTTGTTGACGATTTGAAAAACATATGTGGAGTAGATGTTGGAAATCCTCCAAAATCTATGAAGAATTTCAATCAATTTTGATGAACAAGATTGTTACGCAACGATAAAGAAAAGAAAAATTGAGAAGAGAAAGAAATTAGGGTTCTAACAATATTTGGAGAAGAATGTGATTACCCACAAATTGTGGGATTTTCTTTTTCTTATTCACTCTACAACCTCAAATATTTGTGAATACAAATTGTGTTCCCACTCTTATTACAACAACAATATTCTTAAGTGTATTACAAAAATAATGGTTTCTCCCTATTTATAGAATTAGGTTAGCTTGTTCTCCAAACTAAAAACTAAAAACTATAAAAGCCCAAAATTCATGTTTTAGCTAACGATACTAAAATAGGCCTAAGTAAAAATATGTGTGAATCAACTGCTTCGACACTTCCTTATTCGAGCTCTAACGGCTTCGACACGAGGAATTACAATTTAACACAACACCTAATTCATTGTGTCTAAGGTGTTTACATTGCTCATAGACCTTGGCTTCTTAAATACTTCGACCTGCACTCCCTTCGCCATGATATCTGCAATTTGATTCTCAGTTTTGCAATGTTCCAAACTCATCTTCCCATATGCTATCTGCTCTCGAAGATAATGAAACCTCATTTTGATGTGCTTGCTTCTGTCTTATGCTATCAGATTCTTCTCCAGATTGATAGCGAATATGTGGTCGATCTTCATGGTAATTGCTCCATGACTCTTTGATGTAATCTCTTTGATTAGGTTCACCATCCATGTTGCTTTACATGTACAAAGAGAAATAACTATGTACTTTACTTCACACAATGATAATTCCACTACCGACTCCTTTCTCGAACTCCAAGAAAGTGGTGTCCCACCTAGCTTAAACACATAACTTGTTGTGGATTTTCGATCCTCAACATCACTACATAAACTTGAGACGATGTACCCCATTATCTTACATTATTTTCCTTCATCAGCTGCAGGAAAAATGCCATAGTCGAGAGTTCCTTTGAGATACCTTAGTATCCTCTTCGCCACTGCTAAGTGTGATACCTTTGGTTTCTGTATGAATCTACTCAGCATGCCCACATTGTATGCTAAGTCAGGCCTCATATGATAAAGGTATCTAAGTGACCTAATAAGTCTTTTATATTGGTTTGGGTTGACATCATCTGAATCTGAATCTTTCGACAGTTGCAATCTGGACTCAGTTGGAGTTGAAGTTGGGTTGTAATCTTGCATCTTAAATCTCTTTAGTATTTCACCTACATATCTTCTTTGGTGCATCATCAAACCTCTTCCACTCTTGTAGAATTCAATCCCAAGGAAATATGAGAGATTTCCCAAGTCTGACATTTCAAACGACTCACTCAGGTCATGTTTGAAATCTTTGATCTCCTTTTTGCAACTTCCTATTATCAACAAATCATCGACATATATATATATATATATATATATATATATATATATATATATAGTATAAGCAATTCACCATTTCTTCTTCTTAGATATACTCTATGCTCAGTTGTGCACTTCACAAATTCCTTCTCCCTTAGAAAGCCATATATCTTCTTATTCCAAGCTCTTGGAGCTTGATTAAGTCCATATAGGGCTTTATGCAGCATGTACACCTTTCTTTATCCGCCTTGTTTCACAAACCCAACTGGTTGTGCAACATAATCTTCTTCTTCTAAGGGGCAATTCATGAGTGCACACTTCACATCCATCTGACATGTGTGCCAATTATTCTTGTTCGCTATACCAATAACCAACCTGATTGTTTCGATCCTAGCAACAGGTGCAAAAACTCCATCGAAGTCGATTCCTTCCTTCTAAAGAAATCTTTTCACAACAAGTATTACCTTGTGTTGAGTTATTTCTCCTTTTTGATTCAACTTCACCTTGTATATCCACTTCACATTAACATCCTTCTTGTCTTTAGGCAATTTGACAAGTGACCAAGTGTTTTTGACTTCGATGGACTTCAGTTCCTCATTCATTGCTTTCACTCACTTTGAATCTTTCAATGCCTCAGTTGCATTGATTGGTTCGACATTCGCGTAGAAATCATAATGTACCAACTCTCCTTCTTCATCAACCACATCATCTGATGTAATCACACATTCTTGTAACCTTGCAGGCATGTGTCTTGTTCGTTGAGTTCATCTTGGGCCTACTTTACCTCTAACATCCTCTCGTCGAACATCTCTTTCGACTTCACTAATTGGTTCTTCATATAATATTCTAACTAAATATTTCTTAACATTCTTAGTCTAATCCCATTCTTTAAGCTCATCTATGATCACGTCCCTGCTGATCACAACTTGCTTGTTCATTGGGTCGAACAACTTGTAACCTCTAGTCGAATGATATCTTATCAGAATCATTTGAATATAATTATCATAAAGCTTTCTTCTCAACTGATATAACACATGTCTATGTGTTATAAATCCAAATACCTTCAGATGACTCACGCTAGGCTTGACACCATACCAACATTCTTCTT
The DNA here is from genome assembly GCA_963966055.1 of Lathyrus aphaca. Lineage (NCBI taxonomy): Eukaryota > Viridiplantae > Streptophyta > Magnoliopsida > Fabales > Fabaceae > Lathyrus > Lathyrus aphaca. The sequence continues at coordinate 28,675,501 of OZ014520.1, read as the reverse complement.
GCGTAATTCCTTCTAGCTTCTTTGTCAGACATCATTTCAAAATATATGTTGCAATCGGCACAACTTCTCCCCATAATTATTTAGGTAGATGCTTGCCTTTCAACATACTTCTCACCATTTTCATGATGGTTCGATTCTTCCTTTATGCAATTCCATTATGATGTGGAGTGTACGGTGACACCACCTCATGCATAATCCATTATTTCACACATAATGCATCAAAATCTTTCGATACATATTCTCTACTACCATCAGTCCTTAGAACTTTGATCTTTCGACCACTTTATCTTTCGACCATAGATTTAAACTTGGCAAATACCTCGATCACTTCACTTTTCTTATTGATCAATTAAGTCCATAGTTTTCAACTAAAATCATCTATAAATGTGACAAAGTATTTGTTACCTCCAATCAAATCCACCTAGATATGACCGCATACATAAAAGTATATGACTTCAACAATTGACTTCAACCTGCTTCCTGCTTGCTGAAGTTATTCTTGTGTTGTTTCGCCTGAACACATTCTTCACATACTTAATTTGGGATGTCTATTTCTGGTAATCCTGAAACCATATTTCTTCTTTTCAGATCTTGGATGTCTTTGAAATTGAGATGGCCAAGTCTACAATGCCACATCCATTCATCTTTGTTGGTTGTAGTTGCAAGTCATTTATGCTCCATCATATTGAGTTCAATCTTGAAGGTTCTATTCTAAGACATTGAAGCCTTCTAGATCAACCTATCACCTACGTCGAGAACTCTCATCATATTGTCTTTAATCTATAACTTGTAGTTCTTTTCGACCAACTGCCCCATACTGAGCACATTGCTCTTCATGCCTGGTATGTACAACACATTGGAAGTTATTGACCGTTTTACATCCTTCCTCATAATCAGAACATCACCAATACCTTCAGCTGATAGAGTATTGTCATTTGAAAATTTCACCATGTTCTTCATCAAGGGCTTTATGTTGACAAACCAATCTTTCCTACCAGTCATGTGTGATGAGCATCTCGAGTACAAATACCATTGGTCGTGGAATCTTTCTTCATCTCTTGTTGTAACCATTAACAACATCTCTTCTTCTCCATGTTTCTCCAGCTTTGTATAAGTTTCTTGATTCTTCTGTTTTTCAGGGAAATCACTAAAATAATGACCATACTTATAACAATTATAACACTGAATGTGACATTTGCCAGGTTTTCTACCATCATCTATTCCTCTACCTGCAACACCAACTCTTTGGTTGCCTTGGTTCTAGTGTTTTCTTTGATTCGACCAACCCCATTCTTGTTAATTTTGACCAGTCGAATTGTTGTTGCCTCCTCTACCTTTGTTGTCATTCCAACTTTCTTTGCCCTTCTTTTTTTGTTGATTGTGCCTGCAAAGCCATATCACTATTCGACTTTCTAGAAGTTATTTCAACCATTCTTTGTTCATGAGATTCAAGAGTCCCTTAAAGCTCTTCCTTTGACAATGTTGACAAGTCTTTCGACTCTTCTATGGCTACTACCACGTGGTCAAACTTTAGAGCCAACAATCTTAAAATCTTTGAGACCACTGCTTTGGTTGTCAACGTTTCTCTATATACTTTGATTTCATTCACAAGTTTCGTAACTCTTATGAAGAAATCTATTATGCTTTCACTTTCTTCCATCTGAAGCAATTCATAAGTTCTCTTACGAGTTTGTATCCTCACCTCTTTCACCTTCTCTACGCCTCCAAACGACTTCTCCATAATTTCCCATGCTTCTTTCACAGATTTAACATCACTAACCTTTTCAAAGTTATCTGGATCAACACATTAATAGATTATAAAGAGAGCTTTATAATCTTTCTTCTTCAATTCTTTGTGTGTAATCTTTTCTTGATCCGCCGCGTTTTCCGCAAGCGTTGTTACTCCTTGTGTTGATAACAGAAAATAACCTTTAATTGTTTGCCCAAATTTTCATAATTATCTTTCTTGAGAATCAAAAGGTTTACCGCATGCTTGTTTGGATGATTCATCGCCATCACGATTTTCTTCCCATGAATCAATTAATCCAGAGCACTAGATACTAGATGTTGGAAATCCCCAAAAACCTATGAAGAATTTCAATCAATCTTGACGAACAAGATTGTTACGCAACGATAAAGAAAAGGAAAATTGAGAAGAGAAAGAAATCAGGGTTCTAACAATATTTGCAGAAGAATGTGATTACCCACAAACTGTGGGATTTTGTTTTTCTTATTTACTCTGCAACTATAGAAATTTGTGAATACAAATTGTGTGCACTCTTATTGAAACTGCAATATTCTCAAGTGTATTACAAAAATAAGAGTTTCTCCCTATTTATATAATTAGTTTATTTTGCTCTCCAAGCTAAAAGCCCAAAACTATAAAATCCCAAAATTCCTATTTTAGGTAACATTACTAAAATAGGCCTAAGTAAAAATCTGTGTGAAGCAACTGCTTTAACACTTCCTTGTTCAAGCTCTAACGACTTTGACATGTTACAATTTAACAGTAAATATAATGTTGGTGTTACTAATTAAACATATTGACCTTTTTTGGCATTAGAAGATTTAAAAGAACATTTCCATAACCTGGAAATTGAAGAAAGCCCTTGCATAATAGCTTATGTTTCCATACAAATATATATATATATCCACGTGGGATGCTATTTCTTTTGACCTCCCCAAGGATCAAATGATAATCCATCTAAATTTTTTATTCATTTAGGTTGAACTTGGTGAAATTAAAATAATCCAATTTCTGATTGACGGGGGTGCAACAATAAATTAATGTTATAATTATTTTTACTACAACTCAACAAGATATAAAGATTCCACTCTTCACAATATGATCATTACCAATTTTAATGGAAGAACATTGTTGGGTGATATTGTTTTAATATGAAAGTTAGAGAAGAAATTCATCCAACTATGTTCATCGTAGTACCTTCAAAAACCAACTATAAATTTCTTCGAGGACTATAAAAACAAGGAGGAGTACTTTAGAGGTTTTCCAAGAGGAATTATTCACTATAATTTACTCAGTAATTTATCGAGTGTATTTTCAAATAGTGTGCAAGCACCAAGTTCAAAGAAGACATCCAATTCCACAAACAAATATCGACACATCTTGGGTTTGACAAGACATGAAACTACATATTTCACAAAAAGCAACAACTATAACACTAACTATTTCATGGTTTGTTTGGATTGACGTTTGCAACCGGAAAACTACGTCCCGATGCACTCCCACCGCGGAAAGGAAGAAGCTACAAAGTGTAGCTTTTGCTAGACGTGCATTTTCTACTATTCCAAACGCAAAAACAAACATACGCTCATTCATTTCAAAGACACAATCAAATACTAAAAAAGAAGATGAAATAGTTCACAAGCAGAGGAAAAAACTCTTAAAAGGATCAAAGGTATCGTTCTAGTAATCCTCGAACTCGTAAGGAAAATGATGTTGCGATAGTTGACGTAAAAAATATTACAAAAATCTAGAAGATACACTCGAACTCATGGTTGTGTCAAATTGAAAACCGTACCCTTCAAAGTTTTCCTAATTATTTTTTTGTAGTAATCATAGTATAAATATTTGTGACAACATGTGGCTGTAGTTTAGTGGTAAGAATTCCACGTTGTGGCCGTGGAGACCTGATATTAATATTAGATAATATAGGATTAAGACATTTTAAAAAATATATGTTAATTTAGAAATATTTTTATGTATGTTAATTTTAACAAGTAACCACATACTTGACACCAGTGCACGAATAACAATATTAGTATTAAATAATGTAGGGTTGATACATGTTAAAAAAGTGGATTCTAAAGTGAGGGAGCGATAAAGTCCATCACTATTGTACCATCAAAAACATACTATTGGATCCATTCAAATTATTGAAGGCTTTAGATCTATTAAAAAAACACATACATCTTTCTACACCTTATTCATCCTCTTCATTGAGTTGGTTCTCTTTCACAATACTTGAAGTAAAAAACTTTAACTATTAATATGAATAATGTGTTGAATAATTTATTAGATTTTCATTTAAGGTGTTTTAATCACAATTCCAATAAAAATTAAACATATTTATATATAAATCTTCATATCCATCATCGCGTTAAGTTATACACAACTATGCAAGGTCAAGAGCGAATGGTTACTGATTAAAATTAACATATTCAATTAATGGGTAAAGGCTATTAAAGAACCTTGACCATCCACATATTGAAGATGACCGATCATCCTAAGAGTCTCCTCTCCTCTCCATACATCATTGTTGTTGAATGAAACACCATATCCCATTCATAGGAGGAATAAAACATTGTAACGATCTTTATGTATTCACTCAGGCTTGAAAAAAATCATAGGTCTCTAGTCGAAAGTCTATTAACCCATAGAATCATAAGTTTTCCTATCTAGAGATCCTTTGGGAACCCCCTCAAGTGAAGACATGTGTCATTACATCATTACTACATGAGCCCGTAGAAAATGTTGAAGGTATAATTGATAATAGAGGAGCTTAATATTCAATGAAATGTAGGTTATTCGCCTTAACCCCTCAAGAAGAGATCTAGAATGTGGTTGAGTATACGAGACAACTCCATAGGACCCTGGGAGGAATTATGTCAACAATACACCTCTTACTTCACTTTACCTCATGGAAATACCAAAACCAATAGACCCAAGGAGCCATAGTTTAAGAAAGATGAGCCATTGTAAATTTACACTGAACACTTCAAAAAAGGAAGTTATCTTAGTCAATCATGTCAACACTAGAATGAAAGTCTACATGTTAGAGTTATGGATATCCCATAGAAGTATATTTGTAAAACAAATTGGATTCAAAATACCAAAGGATACAAATAATCCACTAACACGAGCATATGCTGACATTTAGTACAAGGAAAAAATCAACATGAGAAAATACAAAAAGGGAGAAATAAGAAAGATTGAAAATCATCCAGATGAATATTCACCTCGAATAAACTTTTCAATAAATAATCAACAAAATCCTTGTCGCAATGAGAATAATAAATGGGAGAAATTATTCAGAGGTACCTCAGGATGATTCATTCATTATACATTATTTCGCTGCCTATATCGAGCATATATTCATAGAGATTTCAAACACCGAGTTCAAGGAAGGAGACATCCAATTCCACATATAAATGTTGATATGTTCAAGATAAATAAGATGAAAAATTGCATATTACATATAAGAAACGACCAATACACTGACATTTGAGTTCATTTGAAAGATGCAATAGAAAAACTAACACATAAAAGAAAGTTAAAACAATTTACTTGCATATGTTGAGGCTCTTCTAGAGATTTACACAATCCTTACATACTTCTTAGGCTTCACAGAGAAAACAATGTGGCAATAAGTACATAAAAAAATAAAGTGTTCAAAACATTCACTTAGACTCAAGGCCCTAACAAACTAGATATTCTTAAGTTTGTATACCGTAATGCATACCGCCTCATGTGAGTAGGCAAGAGAATCTCTCCACCTTCGTTGTGATATCAGGAGGATATCTCACCGGCTTCAATAAAGCAAAATGAAAGTTCAAAATTAAACTTTTTGTAACAATTCATTAACCGATATCAGGAGGACACAATGCACTATTTAATTAATTATGAAGTACTTTTAATTGATTAAAACAAAGTGAAACATCTCCTTATCGAGTAAAATTTCTTTTAATCGATTAAATGTCGTTGAAAATCAAAGTTTCCTTTTTTTGTGTAAAACTAATTGATTAAGATAAAATTTTAATCTATTAAAAGGTTAAAAAGTCATTGGATTGTCGCCTTTTTGAGCGGCATTTTTTCCACATGAAGGAGGTTTCTCCTTATTTATAAATACACAAGTTTTCTAAATAAAAATTCTCTACTATGTTTCTTTCTCTCATTCTTTTATAAAGTTCTGTTCACTAGAATTGCCTTAGTGTAAAGATAGTGAATATTTTTTATCTAAGACTTGTGCTGTATTGATTATATGTTGTAATTGTTTAATTCAAGAGTGCAATTTTCTTGTGATTATTTTGTAAGAAAGTTAAAGGTTACAAGTTAAAACAATAAAAAGTTTAAATGCGAGTTATTGAGATGAACTTGTGAAAAAGTTATGGTTATGTAAGTTTATTGAGCTGAATGGATGAAAAAACTATGGTTATTTGTGGAAAGTTTTTGAGTTGCTCTTGTGTAGAAGTTGAAGTTATTTTATAATGTTGTTTGGATTGATTTTGAAAAACTCAATGTTATATCTCAAGGAAAAACTTTTGAGATTAGAGTATGCCAAATAATTTAGGCCGAATCAAAATAAATCTCTAATAAAATCTTTATATCATTTGTTTATTTTATTTGTGTTATTTATTTTTGTAACTCTCTCTCTCTTATATCAGAAATGATTTTAAAATTAAATGTTTCATAAATCAAATTTTTGAAAATACAAATATCACAAGTCACTCTTTATTGTGTTTGGAGTCATTTGGTGAACAAATAACATTAGAGTTTAATTCATGTTACTAATCATCTCAAAATATAATATGACTATTTCAAACACTTCTTATAACCAGAGATATTTTTTGAACAAATTTCCACCGTTTAATGGTGAAGAATTTACCATATGAAAACAAGAATGAATATGCTTTTAATTTGAGACAAAATCAATTCACTAAAAAATTTCTATCTTTAAATATCTTAAAAACTCAATATATATAATATCTTGATTCATAAATTGAACTTTCAAATTCATGGTTAAAAATGAAAGTTTTATGGTCTTGTGGCCATACAATTTAATTATACATCCTTAAGTCAAGATTAGTCTCATCATCACCACTTCTAATAATATATTGTTCCCACCACATAATTAAACACCTCCATTATAGTTTGGTCGTTCACCTGCACATTAATAATATACAAATCTAATAACTTGTACGTACCTATAATATATACATGGTTCTCCATTATTAGAATGTGGCAAGAATCACAATAAACAAAATATACTATATACATGCATTAATGCATGTAGCTATTGAGAAGGTAAGATCTTATATTAAACTAAGGAGATATAGTGATATTTATGCATGTAAAGTCCATGTCCTTTGACCATTTCCAACCTAATAGTATGATAATTGTTGTTGGTTAACCTAACGCTCGTGTACTTATGATAATTATAAATGATAATGACGTGCTCCAAGAGTCAATGGATCATTTGTCATTTGATTCCATAATCAGACTACTTTTAGTATTTTGGCATTGGATTGCATGCATTAGTTGAAACATTAACAATATTTAATTCGTTAAGCTTGATTACATTTTCTTTAAAACTATCAAAACTGTATGTTTCTTGAATTAAAATTAAGTAGGAGCCATGATCACTAATTCACTAATTAGCCGGTATTAGCAATGAGGTAAGAAGTCGGGGGAATACTTTTATGGATCGGTTGAATTACTTTTATATATATATATATATATATATATATATATATATATATATATATATATATATATATATATATATATATATATATATATATATATATATATATATATATATATATATATATATATATATATATATATATATATATATATATATATATATATATATATATATATATATTAGTGGGAAACTGTTGGAGGATTTTATTAAAATCTGAAAAAAAACCTTTTCAATTTTGAAAGTACATATTTGGACGTATTTATTTACATCAAATCAATGTATAACTGAAAAATACTCTAAGATTTTGCCATTGAACAAATATGTATTTATGAAATAATCTCATATCCACTCGTTGCTGAGTCACTCCCTCATTTTGTCATAGCTTAATTCAGTGATGCATCTTCGTAACAAATACGGATATGCATTTCCATAATCATCATTTAGTGGTAAATTTATCACTAAAAATGTCAAAATTTACCACTAAAGGATGATTGTGAAAATGCATATCCGTCTTTGTTACAAAAATGCATTTTTGAATTAAGTTATACACTAATCTAATAAGATGAAAATGTTATATATAATCAAAATGACAAATTACCAAACAATATTACTATCTAGAATCCCTATTACAAATATTATATTATTGCATATGTCAGACTCCCCTGTTCCTTTACTGCCTCCTATACTGCAATACCATTCATGCCTAATCAAGAACGACATCTACAATGACCCTCTCAGAAGTGCCTTCCAGAAAGTCTCCATTATCTATACCCACTCACGCAAGATCCATAATACGACGACATATAGGTAACACATCAACAACATGATCTGTCAAAGATTGGTCATCCTCTAATATCTCTTGATGAGCTAACTTGGGTTGCTCTTCCTTAGCATCTAGTGTCATGTAAGAATGTGACACTCTAAAATACCATTGGACGTAGTTGAATGCACAACTTAATTCACTAGGAGTTACGAAACCTCGTGCTTCAACCGATACTAGGTGATTAAGAAAATAGTCATACACAACATCTACATCTCTACGAACTATAGTAGGAGGAAGGGATTCATAGGTTTTTTTTTGACAACCTACATATTCTTGAACTGACAAATGACTCGCTCAGGTAGATGTGGACACACTAGATGTGACCCACAAGCCAAACATTAAAAGTAAAGCCTATGTCATCCAAGGAGCGAGCGAGTCTGACGGTGAAGGTCATATAATTGAAACATACATCATATGTTGTTATGCGGTCAAAATACACTCCAAAGGGCTCAGCCGACTGATTCCATGTGAGAAGGACAATACACAAGCACATGACATATCCTTAATATAGTGATCAACATATAACTATACAAAGATGTGTGGGAAGTGTTGGAGGATCCATGTCTGAAAATGGTATATATGAATTATTAGTAATAGCACAACACAAATGTTATGAAAATGGTACACAAAAAATAGTAAAAGATGTGAATATATTACCGTCAACAACGTCAAACTAGCTATCATATGTTTGGTCTTCCAAAGAAAACCTTCAACTAACTTAATGTAGAGGTAAATCAAACAAGCGCCCCCTAGTTGTACTCATAAATTCTCTCTAAGTCAATGTAGTATCTGAGGTAATCCACATCCACATAATATGCACTATTGTCCCCAAATATGGACGTGCCAACCAAGTACAATAGGTATGACCTTAATGCATATGCTCTATGATACATTACTTGTTCATTATCATAATCGACATGCTCTGTCGCAGTCAGGTGGTGCATAAACAGGCCTTCAAGGAATCCAAATCTAGCATGACACCTTATGATGCCTTCTATCTTATTTAAGGGATCCTATGGTTTAGCTCCCAAATATGTCAATAACATGTCCAATGCATCAACTCGGTTAATCCTTGAGTGGTCTAATAGTCATCCCTTGGTCAAAAGATGTAATCGACATGACAAATTATCTAGTGTGATGGATATCTCATCATGTGGAAAAAATGACGTCTCAAAGTTCATCTCTCAATGAATGGTGAAAGCATACCATGGTTAATAGTAGTATAATCAGTCATGCATAAATCTTGTAGTCTAGTTAGTTGCATGGCATGATGAAACCACTGCTCCTCGGGTTAGTGCAGCCTCACAATCATCATCAGAAATTTCAAATATTATAACATATGTGTTTCAAAGAATATATATATATATATATATATATATATATATATATATATATATATATATATATATATATATATATATATACACATTTATCTTTCTGTCTCAAAAGTGTCTGACAACATTGTCCGCATGGAAATGCAACAATGATACGTAATACAAGCCTCCTTCAAACTCCTTAGGAACGGTAGCAGCAAGTGCATCAACCTGGACGTGTAGGGTTTCTAAGGGCAATAACAGGTATATATATATATATATATGTCTCCTCCGAGAAGACGAAGATGTCAGATCCCCAGAAGTTGACGCCTCAACATGAAATGAACTAGCATTTAATGGTGGTCACGATGGTCGGGCTTTTTTTTTTTGCAAATCAATGCATGGTGCGACACTTTGCCAAGTCTTAATTGATCTTAGTTATCAACCATGTTACCTATAATTAAATTAGACAAAAAAATCAAACCTAGATGAGTGACATTAAAAATCACACTAAACAATGCATACAAACAAAACAAGAAAATACACTCCCGTATTCTTTGAAAATCAATTTCTGAACAAATACGAAAATGCAATTTCATATTCTTAAGAAATTAATTTTAGAACAAATACTAAAATTCATTTCCGTATTAAGCTGCAACTTAGAAAAATAAAACATGATAAAAACGCAGGGTATCAAAAACTCACAAAATGCACTGTCAATTACATTGCATAAAAATGACTATAACTACCTATATATTAATGTATATTACACATTCTATTGTTCATATTTCTTAATGCATGCATAGAAAATTAAATGTGTAAAATAGTTGAATTGAAAAACTTACTTAATGTGTAATTGATGTTGAACACTTCGGTTGATTGAATATTGAGAGTAAAAATTTAAAAGTGAGTTGAGAGAGTTTAAAAGAGTTTATTGAAAATGAGAAAGAGAGAGTTTGACCTGTTTTTATTAGAAATAAATGTAATATAATAATTGTTGTATTGAAATTAGGAACATCTTTAAGAATGTAACAAAATGACATCATAAAATTTCATATTTGAATTTGTTTATTATAAAAAAATAAAGTACTATTATTTTTTATGAATAAGAGGAAGTAGTATTTGTTTATTAAAAATATAAACATTAAAGTATTTTAATTATATTTACGGGTTAATGACAGTGTAAAATGAAAAGTTAAATTCTTCTTTATAAAACATGAAATTGGGATTCGTAATTGCTTGGTTTCTTGATGATCCATTTAATTAATTCCTTTTTCAACAATGAAATATTTCTAAACTAACATATATACTAAGAATTAATCATTTTTTGAAAACAATCCAATCATTTCTTTATATATACATTTTCCATCATTTTTATTTTGCCAATGAAAAGTACAAGCTAATCATGAGCAAAAAATACAAGAGCATGCGCAATTGGATTATATAATATCTCATTTGAATTATATATCAAGTATATACATCAATTATTCCATGTATTTTTTTATATTTATGATAAGAATTGTAAGAAGTATTAATTAATTAATGTTCATGTCGCAATTGATAAGATGGCATATAAATCTTATTGAATAATAAAGAAATCATAAACCGATAAAAGAATAATATTTTATAAGCATGCTTGATAAGTACATACCCTAATTACTCACACGCTATAGTGTAGAGTGAGTTTTGATCTATAGGGTGCATGCCTCACGTGCACGAATAAATGCCTTCTAATAAATCTAATAGAATGTACAAAACTTTTACTACACCAAACTCTTTTTTAAATATAAAGTTGGAAAACCATTAATTATTGTTCTATGAAAGAAATATATGTTTTTTTTTCCACGTTACATAGGAAAAAAACTCTATTTGAGAAAAACGAAATGCTAACTTAAAATTAAGAGCAAATTACAAAACTATTGTGAAAAGAGCAACTCCCATATCTTTTCTCATCTATTATACATCAAGAAATGTCATAAAAGATTATGACATGAATTATGAAAAAAAATACTCTCTTGTATGCTTCGTGTTTAATCCAATGAAGTTTTCTAAACTCTTCAAAAAGCTGCGTCCACTATGAGGAAAAAAGGTTAAAAGCGCAAGTGAATACTATGAGTTTTAAATATCAACAAGTCTTTAGAGACAACGATTTTGATTTGTGAAATGTGAAAATGCAAACAATCTTAATTCAACAAAAATGTGCAAGCGCCTTTAAGGGCAAAACATTAATTTTGCAATCCTAACACTACTAGAGAAGATCGAGATAGTGGATAAGAATATGAATGTCATTATATTATGCATTGAAGATAAGTTCCTAAGGAAATTATCTAAGGAGAAAATCACAACTGAGACGAGGGTCAAATTTGACTCATCGTATATGACAAAGTCTTTGACTCACAAGTTATGTCTGAAATAACAATTACTCATTTCAAATGGTGGAAAATAAATCCATTCTTGATCAATTGATAGAATTTCACGAGATCGTTAATGACTTGCAAATTATTACGGTGAAGATTGATGATGAAAATATAATCATTCTGATTATTTGAGCATTTTAAGACTTGCAAAATTCATGAGATCTATTTGATTATAATTCAAATATTTCATAGTTAAATGGAAGAATATGACCATTTTAGAGACAATAATATGCAGGTTGATGGGAGTCCAGTTACCATAGATATTTTAGGGTGAAGTTGTTGCTACAATAACTTATCTATTCATCATATGGCAATAAAAAGAATAAACTTCAAAACACTTATGAAGATTTTAAGTGGAGAACCAATAAAAAAAACTTAAACTTCTTTATTAATTAAATAATGATTAATTAGATAAAAATAAAAAGGGATAATTATATAAAACCCCCCTGTCATTAGGGCGGGTTTTGGTTTTACCCACTTTAAGATATTTTTTAATTGACGCCCCCTTATAAAATGAAAACTCAGATTGTACCACCCCCTTTTACTGCCTTGCTGATGTGGACAAGGATGACTGGGCAATTGGGTGTGACTGGACAATTGTGTAACCTTGTTATACTATTTGAAATTCCCCCCCGTCAGTTAGGGTTCCCAATTTCAGAGGTTTGGAAGCAGGAAGGAAGCGAGCTTGAAGACGAAGTGACATCCATGGGAGAACGCAATGAAGAACGCAAGGAAGAACGCAAGGAAGAAGACGAAGCAATGGATTTACAGGTTTGTTTAGCAATGTTGATGATGTTAAGTAGTTTTATTTTCGTCATATTCATCTTCTTCTGTTTCTATTTTCAGAAAAAACTATTGTTTAATGTGGTGTTTCGACATGGAGGTGAGTTTGTGAAGCACAGTGCCAGCGAAACAATATATAGGGGTGGTGTTTCTACTGTAGTTTCTGGGGAACACTTAGATAGATTTAACACTAGTCATATTAACAACATAGTCAGTGGATGGGGATACCATGTAGGATCGTTTCGGTTGTGGGCTAGGATCCCTGAAATTGCTCCTAAGCATTTTCAGATTAAGAACGATGAGGATGCATATGATTTCGCATGTTACCATTCTGCAAATGAAGTTGATGGTGAACTTTTTGTTGAACATGATGCTAGTGGTAGTGCAATAAACCCTAGGTGTGTCAATCATTTGTCTGAGTCAGAGGATAGTGATGAAGATAATGTAGAAAGTTTGGACGATAGTGAGGATGAGAGAAGCACTGCTTTTGTAGATGGTTTTGAAGGTGTAGATGTCACTATACCAGTCAGTCAAGGTCCAATAATTAGTGGTTTCTTAACTGGTTGTAGTAAGAAATGTGTGGAAGATGAGGATGATGATGATTATGTGAGTGAAGAGTTGTTGAGTTCTGATGTTGATAACTCAGATGGAGAGAAAAAACCAAAGTTTGAGAAGTTTAAAAAAGAACAGCTGAATAAAAATTTCAAGTTCAAATGGGGTATGGAGTTCAATTCCCTAGATGAGTTTAGGGGAGCAATTCGTGAGTGGACTATTTTGAATGGGAGGGAAATAAGATTTGTGAAAAATGAGGGGTATAGAGTGAGAGTGGAATGTAAAGTGAAATGTGGTTTTTTAATGCTTTGTTCCAAAGTGGGCCACAAGCACACTTATGCTATAAAGACTATAAAGGATACCCACACATGTGCTAGGGTTTTAGATAACAAAACAGCTAGTTCAAAGTGGGTTGCAAAGGTTGTGGTTAAGATGCTTCAAACTTCAGAGAAGGTGAGAATCATTGATATCATACAGCATATTAGGCAAACATTTGCAGTTGGTATCACTGTTTCTAGGGCTTGAAAAGCTAAGATGATTGCCAAGAAAATCATAGAAGGTGATGCAGATCAAGAATATGCTAGCCTATGGAGATATGCAGCTGAGTTGAAGAGGGCAAATCCTGGGAATACTGTAAAGATAAACACAGAAAGAGCATCATCCTCCATTCTGAAGGAAAATTGCGATCTAAACGCAGCGGAAAACAAAAATTTTCCTTTAGTGATCCTTACGAATGAGCATGGTCAGTGATAGAATCGTTACCTCTTTGTGGCGATTCAGATCTTTGATGCAGCGATCACAAGCGTTGATGAAGTGCAACGCCTCTACTCAGTCCACACGAACAGCTTCCGGTCACAGTGCTAGCTGCTTACGAACGGAATTATTTGAGTGAGAATCAAAAACGAAATTGCATCAAGTGAAAGCTTCATCACAAGGGTTCCTTTTATAGACTCTCTTGTGGGCTGCGGGCTAAAAGCCCAATTCACATGATCCATAATAATATTATATATTATTATAATAACTATTATTATAATAAATATATTTATTTTATTATTATTTTATAACCATTATAAAATAACAATAATTATTATTATATTATCCGAATTTCTATTTTCACTTAAGTGCACCGTACCTTACGGTGTTCCTTTGATTTCTCTATCTCTCATCAAACTGTCCTTATGTGTGTGACCCTGTAGGATTTCGTAACGTTGGTAATTATATTAAATTATATATTTAACATAATAAACAGTGAGCGGTATCTAGCAACACATCACTGCTACCCAAGTCACGAAAATGTCATGTGATCTGACAAAACCTTTTCCGTGATAATATATGTTTGTACAATTACCCTTTTGCCCCTATGTCTATATTGAACACAAGGCATACACTGTGTCATCCTTGTCCAGTTCAATATTGGGCCCTTAGACATTTCTCCTGTTATGCAGGATTGGCAAATTCCATCTAGGACACTCATGTCCCTCAGCATGCTTCGTGGAGTACCCATCAACTGTCTTTATGATCATCCAGTTACGGATAATGTTTGATCAGCAATAAAGCACCCGACTCTACATCTAGGGTCCATAGTGGTTTCAGGTCGAAGGGTGGTAATACACCATTATCACCATGAGAATAACTTATGACACTTTGCATAACATACTATGTAGTATTCTCATAGCGGGTCAATCCGGTATAAATATTACTCCTAATATTTATACCTATGTCAAGACTTGATAACTCTTTATCCATGATCCATGAGATGTGATCATCAGTCTATCTTTATAATAGTCTCAATGCTTTAATGTTATCCCACTTTGCAATAAAGCTTGACTACGGATATTTTAAGAATAATGTCTTTATGTTTAATGGGATCTCATGATTAAGTCACACTTAACATTTCATTAAACAGACTAACTATTCTAGGGACTTTATTATTCTGAAAGACAAACATAATAAAGAAATGCCTTTTATTATTAAACGAATAATCCGATACAAGTACCAAAAAGTATTGGCCTCTAGGGCTTACACCAACAATCTCCCACTAGCACTAGAGCCAATTAGGCATACCCTTAATACCCATAGATCTAGTATGACCATCATGCTTCTGTTGCGCAAGAGGCTTTGTTAATGGGTCAGCGATATTGTCAAGTGTAGGTACTCTGCATATCTTCACATCTCCCCGATCGATTATCTCTCGAATGAGGTGATAACGCCTAAGTATGTGTTTGGATCGTTGGTGAGATCTAGGCTCCTTAGCTTGTGCGATAGCACCATTGTTATCACAATATAAACCAATGGGATCCACAATGCTTGGGACTATGCCAAGTTCACTAATGAACTTCTTGATCCAAACAGCTTCCTTTGCTGCATTTGAGGCAGCAATATACTCGGCCTCAGTTGTAGAATCAGCAACTGTTTCCTGCTTTGAACTTTTCCAGCTCACAGCGCCACCATTGAGACAGAACACATAACCAGATTGTGATCTAAAATCATCCTTATCTGTCTGGAAGCTAGCATCAGTGTAACCAATTACATCAAGCTCTTCCTGACCTCCATATATCAAGAATGAATCCTTAGTCCTTCTCAAGTACTTAAGAATATTCTTGACAGCTACCCAGTGAGCATCACCGGGATCAGATTGGTACCTACTCGTTGCACTTAATGCATACGAGACATCTGGTCGAGTACATAACATGGCATACATGATAGATCCTATTGCAGATGCATATGGAATCTTATTCATGCGATCCCTTTCTTCCTTAGTTGAAGGGGATTGTGTTTTTGATAAACACAGACCATGTTGCATAGGTATGAATCCTTTCTTGGAATCATGCATATTAAAGCGTCTCAACACTTTATCTATGTATGTACTTTGACTTAGGCCAAGCAGTTTTTGTGATCTATCTCTATAGATCCTAATTCCTAATATATAGGCTGCTTCACCTAGGTCTTTCATAGAAAAACAATTCCCTAACCAAGTCTTCACTTGTTGCAAGGTAGGGACATCGTTTCCAATGAGTAATATGTCATCTACATATAATACCAGAAACACGATCATGCTCCCACTAACCTTCTTGTAGACACAAGGTTCATCTTCATTTTTGATGAATCCATATTGTTTTATGGTTTCATCAAAACGAAGATTCCAGCTTCTGGAAGCTTGCTTCAATCCATAGATTGATCGCTGTAACTTGCATATCTTTTGGGCATCTTGTGGTATGTCAAATCCTTCAGGTTGTGTCATGTACACATCCTCAAGAAGATTCCCATTAAGGAAAGCAGTTTTGACATCCATCTGCCATATTTCATAATCATGATATGCAGCGATGGCAAGTAAAATCCGAACAGATTTAAGCATTGCAACTGGTGAAAAGGTTTCATCATAGTCAACCCCATGAATTTGTTTATAGCCTTTTGCAACCAGTCTTGCTTTATAGGTATGTACCTTACCATCCATGTCAGTCTTCTTCTTGAAGACCCACTTGCATCCTATAGGGTTAACTCCTATAGGAGGTTCTACCAAGGTCCAAACCTGGTTTGTGTACATGGAATCCATCTCAGATTTCATGGCTTCTAGCCACTTCTCAGACTCAGGACCAGTTATGGCCTCTTTGTAGGTCACAGGCTCATCTTGATCCATGAGTAATACATCACCCTGATCACTTATGAGATATCCATATCTCTCAGGTTGGTGACGT
This sequence comes from Lathyrus aphaca, assembly GCA_963966055.1. Lineage (NCBI taxonomy): Eukaryota > Viridiplantae > Streptophyta > Magnoliopsida > Fabales > Fabaceae > Lathyrus > Lathyrus aphaca. Next base: position 28,658,470 of record OZ014520.1, on the reverse strand, counting down.
GTCCTGCTTGACCTACGCTGGTCTTGTTCTACTTGAGCAGGTTGCTCTTCCACAACTACTTGTGTTTCCTGCTCTAGTTCCTCCATAGGTGTTTCAATGTTTTGTGATTCTTGAATTTCTTCAAGCTCTATTTTCCTCCCACTGTTTCCTTTGGAAATAAAATCCCTTTCCAGAAAGACTCCAGTTCGAGCGACAAACACTTTGCCCTCAGAAGGATTGTAGAAGTAATATCCTCTTGTTTCTTTAGGATATCCCACAAATAAGCATTTGTCAGATTTGGGCTCAAGCTTGGTTGAAATTTGTCGTTTGACGTAAACTTCGCAACCCCAAATCTTCATGTAAGACATATGTGGTTTCTTACCACTCCATATCTCATATGGTGTCTTATCAACCTTTTTGGATGGAACACGGTTAAGTGTGTAAGCTGCTGTTAATAATGCATGTCCCCAAAAGGAGTTTGGAAGATCGGCGTGACTCATCATGGATCGGACCATATCTAACAAGGTTCGATTTCTTCTCTCAGATACACCATTCCATTGTGGTGTTCCAGGAGGAGTAAGTTGGGATAGAATCCCATACTCTTTTAGATGGTCATCAAATTCTAGGCTTAAATATTCACCGCCTCGATCTGATCGAAGAACTTTAATATTCTTACCTAGTTGGTTTTGTACTTCATTCTTGAATTCCTTGAACTTTTCAAAGGACTCAGATTTGTGTTTCATTAAATACACATATCCGTATCTACTGAAGTCATCAGTAAAAGTGATGAAGTACTGAAAACCTCCTCTGGCTGGTATGTTCAGTGGTCCACATACATCAGTATGTATGAGTGCCAAAAGATCATTAGCCCTTTCACCTTTTCCTGTGAATGGGGACTTTGTCATCTTTCCAATTAAACAAGATCTGCATGTCTCATATGATTCATAATCAAAAGAGTCCAAGAGTCCATCTTTATGGAGTTTGGAAATGCGTTTCTCATTTATGTGGCCTAATCGACAGTGCCAAAGGTAAGTTGGATTCAACTCATTAGGTTTCAACCTTTTAGTATTAATGTTATAAATTGGCATTTCAAGATCAAGGACATATAGTCCATTATTCATTTTTGCAGTAGCATAGAATATATCATTCAAATAAATGGAGCAACAATTGTTCTTTATTATGAATGAAAAACCAAACTTGTCCAAACAAGAAACGGAAATAATATTCCTGCTAATTGCAGGTACATAATAACAGTTCTCTAACTGAATTATTAAACCACTAGGTAAAGTTAAAACATAAGTTCCTATAGCTAAAGCAGCAACCTTTGCTCCATTGCCAACTCGTAGGTCAACTTCACCTTTTGCCAAATCTCTACTCCTTTTTAGCCCCTGCACATTAGTACAAATGTGAGAACCGCATCCAGTATCTAATACCCATGATGCAGAAGTAGATAAATTAATTTCAATAACAAAAATACCTGAATTTGAAGTCTCTACTCCATTTTTCTTATCTTCCAGGTACTTTGGGCAATTTCTCTTCCAATGTCCGGTCTTACCGCAATGGAAGCAAGTGCCCTCCTTTGCTATTCCTCCACTAGGCTTCAAAACAGGAGGAGTGGGTTTGGGTTTGGCAACTTCCTTGCCTTTCCCTCTACCACCCTGTTTGATGGGCCTCTTGTTCTGTTTCTTTCCATTACTGACCATCAGAATGGATTTCCCTTTTGTCTTCATATTCTGCTCAGCAGTTCTCAACATGCCTAGCAGTTCTGGAAGACTTTTGTCCAAGTCATTCATATTGAAATTCAGGACAAACTGACTGAAGCTCTCTGGCAACGATTGCAAGATCAGATCAATCGCAAGTTCTTTTCCAAGGGGAAACCCTAATCTGTCAAGGTTCTCCACATACCCAATCATCTTGAGTACATGGGGACTTACAGGGGCTCCCTCAGCTAACTTGCTGTTAAAAAGGGACTTTGAAACCTGAAACCTCTCATTTCTTGCTTGCTCTTGATAAAGCATTTTCAGATGTCCGATCATATCGAACGCAGACATGTTCTCGTGTTGCTTTTGCAACTCAGAGTTCATGGTAGCAAGCATGAGGCAAGCGGTTTCATTGGCATCATCGAAATGCTTCTTATAAGCATCTCTTTCTGCCTTTGATGCAGAACTAGGAGGTTCCTCCTCAGGAACTGGTGTCTCCAAGACATACAGCTTCTTATCGTGCTTGAGGACAATCCTCAGATTACGGTGCCAATCCAGGAAATTTGTCCCAGACAATTTTTCCTTATCTAGGATGGATCGCAAAATATTGTTCGATGTGTTTGTTGTCATGGTAATCTACAAGAGAAATATGAAAATATAAGTATCATTAAAACAACATATTTAATTAGGCCTTTAATCAAATATGCTCCCACTATTTTATTCAAAACAAATGACCCTCATCATTTGATTCGGAAAATCCCGTTGGAAGACTTTCTAGTGGGTCGAGATCCATGTTTCACTTTGTTTTAAGTCAGCGTTAGGCTGATTACACAAAACTAAGTTATTTAGGTAGGAACTCCTTCCAATTGTATCTCATACAACTCTCGAATATTTTCAATTGGGTGAATAACTCCTTATTCTGATCCATCACATGAATCATTCCCAATTCTTGCTTCTAAACATGTATAATCTTATTATAATTTGTTTAGTTAAGTTTGACCCATTGTTTTAGCAATTGGATATTACAATTATCCCATCACACCTTACTAATATAGAACATGCACCTCGCGTAGGCGAAACCTACAATGCTCGATACTAGTCTTGATGAGTGCTAAAAATTGGAAAGCATAAACTTAATATTTAATTTTGAGGGAATTTGTTATTAGTTTGATCTCACCGGCTTAACATGCAAAACGTCTCTCACATGCATCAACATACAATTACATGCATCAACATACATATAAAAAGATACAATTATGGCCCCTAACGCAATTGTTCTCTCAAGCCAATGAGAGAACCTAAGCTAACCTAATAACGATCTAAGCTTCTCCAAGCATGATCTCCAAGGTTATCCTCCTTTAATATTGAATACTTCCTTTTTCTTCATAACATAATATTACATTACATATAAGAATACTCGTTTTACATACGAGGGAGTGAGATGAGAAAAGAAGTTACATAAAGAGATTGAGAGAGAGGCACGACTCGCAGGCCGTATTTAAAAATCCCAAAACAATAATAAAGGATAAACTAAGGCCATAACTGATCACCACAAATAAATAATAATAAACACACTTTTATTATTAGTTTAAAAATTCCGATAATTAAATAAACTAAATTAAATTTCGGCTGATTGATCACACTTTGCAGACTTAGCCGGGGGTTCCACGTTACATAGGAAAAAAAAACTCTATTTGAGAAAAACGAAATGCTAACTTAAAATTAAGAGCAAATTACAAAACTATTGTGAAAAGAGCAACTCCCATATCTTTTCTCATCTATTATACATCAAGAAATGTCATAAAAGATTATGACATGAATTATGAAAAAAAATACTCTCTTGTATGCTTCGTGTTTAATCCAATGAAGTTTTCTAAACTCTTCAAAAAGCTGCGTCCACTATGAGGAAAAAAGGTTAAAAGCGCAAGTGAATACTATGAGTTTTAAATATCAACAAGTCTTTAGAGACAACGATTTTGATTTGTGAAATGTGAAAATGCAAACAATCTTAATTCAACAAAAATGTGCAAGCGCCTTTAAGGGCAAAACATTAATTTTGCAATCCTAACACTACTAGAGAAGATCGAGATAGTGGATAAGAATATGAATGTCATTATATTATGCATTGAAGATAAGTTCCTAAGGAAATTATCTAAGGAGAAAATCACAACTGAGACGAGGGTCAAATTTGACTCATCGTATATGACAAAGTCTTTGACTCACAAGTTATGTCTGAAATAACAATTACTCATTTCAAATGGTGGAAAATAAATCCATTCTTGATCAATTGATAGAATTTCACGAGATCGTTAATGACTTGCAAATTATTACGGTGAAGATTGATGATGAAAATATAATCATTCTGATTATTTGAGCATTTTAAGACTTGCAAAATTCATGAGATCTATTTGATTATAATTCAAATATTTCATAGTTAAATGGAAGAATATGACCATTTTAGAGACAATAATATGCAGGTTGATGGGAGTCCAGTTACCATAGATATTTTAGGGTGAAGTTGTTGCTACAATAACTTATCTATTCATCATATGGCAATAAAAAGAATAAACTTCAAAACACTTATGAAGATTTTAAGTGGAGAACCAATAAAAAAAACTTAAACTTCTTTATTAATTAAATAATGATTAATTAGATAAAAATAAAAAGGGATAATTATATAAAACCCCCCTGTCATTAGGGCGGGTTTTGGTTTTACCCACTTTAAGATATTTTTTAATTGACGCCCCCTTATAAAATGAAAACTCAGATTGTACCACCCCCTTTTACTGCCTTGCTGATGTGGACAAGGATGACTGGGCAATTGGGTGTGACTGGACAATTGTGTAACCTTGTTATACTATTTGAAATTCCCCCCCGTCAGTTAGGGTTCCCAATTTCAGAGGTTTGGAAGCAGGAAGGAAGCGAGCTTGAAGACGAAGTGACATCCATGGGAGAACGCAATGAAGAACGCAAGGAAGAACGCAAGGAAGAAGACGAAGCAATGGATTTACAGGTTTGTTTAGAAATGTTGATGATGTTAAGTAGTTTTATTTTCGTCATATTCATCTTCTTCTGTTTCTATTTTCAGAAAAAACTATTGTTTAATGTGGTGTTTCGACATGGAGGTGAGTTTGTGAAGCACAGTGCCAGCGAAACAATATATAGGGGTGGTGTTTCTACTGTAGTTTCTGGGGAACACTTAGATAGATTTAACACTAGTCATATTAACAACATAGTCAGTGGATGGGGATACCATGTAGGATCGTTTCGGTTGTGGGCTAGGATCCCTGAAATTGCTCCTAAGCATTTTCAGATTAAGAACGATGAGGATGCATATGATTTCGCATGTTACCATTCTGCAAATGAAGTTGATGGTGAACTTTTTGTTGAACATGATGCTAGTGGTAGTGCAATAAACCCTAGGTGTGTCAATCATTTGTCTGAGTCAGAGGATAGTGATGAAGATAATGTAGAAAGTTTGGACGATAGTGAGGATGAGAGAAGCACTGCTTTTGTAGATGGTTTTGAAGGTGTAGATGTCACTATACCAGTCAGTCAAGGTCCAATAATTAGTGGTTTCTTAACTGGTTGTAGTAAGAAATGTGTGGAAGATGAGGATGATGAGGATGATGATGATTATGTGAGTGAAGAGTTGTTGAGTTCTGATGTTGATAACTCAGATGGAGAGAAAAAACCAAAGTTTGAGAAGTTTAAAAAAGAACAGCTGAATAAAAATTTCAAGTTCAAATGGGGTATGGAGTTCAATTCCCTAGATGAGTTTAGGGGAGCAATTCGTGAGTGGACTATTTTGAATGGGAGGGAAATAAGATTTGTGAAAAATGAGGGGTATAGAGTGAGAGTGGAATGTAAAGTGAAATGTGGTTTTTTAATGCTTTGTTCCAAAGTGGGCCACAAGCACACTTATGCTATAAAGACTATAAAGGATACCCACACATGTGCTAGGGTTTTAGATAACAAAACAACTAGTTCAAAGTGGGTTGCAAAGGTTGTGGTTAAGATGCTTCAAACTTCAGAGAAGGTGAGAATCATTGATATCATACAGCATATTAGGCAAACCTTTGCAGTTGGTATCACTGTTTCTAGGGCTTGAAAAGCTAAGATGATTGCCAAGAAAATCATAGAAGGTGATGCAGATCAAGAATATGCTAGCCTATGGAGATATGCAGCTGAGTTGAAGAGGGCAAATCCTGGGAATACTGTAAAGATAAACACAGAAAGAGCATCATCCTCCATTCTGAAGGAAAATTGCGATCTAAACGCAGCGGAAAACAAAAATTTTCCTTTAGTGATCCTTACGAATGAGCATGGTCAGTGATAGAATCGTTACCTCTTTGTGGCGATTCAGATCTTTGATGCAGCGATCACAAGCGTTGATGAAGTGCAACGCCTCTACTCAGTCCACACGAACAGCTTCCGGTCACAGTGCTAGCTGCTTACGAACGGAATTATTTGAGTGAGAATCAAAAACGAAATTGCATCAAGTGAAAGCTTCATCACAAGGGTTCCTTTTATAGACTCTCTTGTGGGCTGCGGGCTAAAAGCCCAATTCACATGATCCATAATAATATTATATATTATTATAATAACTATTATTATAATAAATATATTTATTTTATTATTATTTTATAACCATTATAAAATAACAATAATTATTATTATATTATCCGAATTTCTATTTTCACTTAAGTGCACCGTACCTTACGGTGTTCCTTTGATTTCTCTATCTCTCATCAAACTGTCCTTATGTGTGTGACCCTGTAGGATTTCGTAACGTTGGTAATTATATTAAATTATATATTTAACATAATAAACAGTGAGCGGTATCTAGCAACACATCACTGCTACCCAAGTCACAAAAATGTCATGTGATCTGACAAAACCTTTTCCGTGATAATATATGTTTGTACAATTACCCTTTTGCCCCTATGTCTATATTGAACACAAGGCATACACTGTGTCATCCTTGTCCAGTTCAATATTGGGCCCTTAGACATTTCTCCTGTTATGCAGGATTGGCAAATTCCATCTAGGACACTCATGTCCCTCAGCATGCTTCGTGGAGTACCCATCAACTGTCTTTATGATCATCCAGTTACGGATAATGTTTGATCAGCAATAAAGCACCCGACTCTACATCTAGGGTCCATAGTGGTTTCAGGTCGAAGGGTGGTAATACACCATTATCACCATGAGAATAACTTATGACACTTTGCATAACATACTATGTAGTATTCTCATAGCGGGTCAATCCGGTATAAATATTACTCCTAATATTTATACCTATGTCAAGACTTGATAACTCTTTATCCATGATCCATGAGATGTGATCATCAGTCTATCTTCATAATAGTCTCAATGCTTTAATGTTATCCCACTTTGCAATAAAGCTTGACTACGGATATTTTAAGAATAATGTCTTTATGTTTAATGGGATCTCATGATTAAGTCACACTTAACATTTCATTAAACAGACTAACTATTCTAGGGACTTTATTATTCTGAAAGACAAACATAATAAAGAAATGCCTTTTATTATTAAACGAATAATCCGATACAAGTACCAAAAAGTATTGGCCTCTAGGGCTTACACCAACACATTCAACCAAGATTTGGATCCTTTTATTTTTGTTTTGATGGATGTAGGAAGGGTTTCATGAATGGTTGTAGACCCTTCATTGGTGTTGATGGGTGTCACTTGAAAACTAGATATGGAGGTCAGCTTTTGATTGCTGTTGGAAGGGATCCCAATGATCAGTATTTTCCACTTGCATTTGGTGTGGTTGAAACTGAAACTAAGGAATCATGGAGGTGGTTCATAAATTTGGTGATGGAAGATGTTGGCATTGAAAACATATATGTTTTTATTTCTGACCAGCAAAAGGTAAACATATGTTTTTATTTATGTGATATTATTTTCTTGTCTGTCATATGTTTCTTGTCTGTCATATTATTTTCTTGTCTGTCATATGTGATATTATTTTCTTGTCTGTCTTATTTATGTTTCATACAAATTATCTTCATTTTGTCAGGGGTTGGTTGCAGTTTTTGAGGAAATGGAAGCTAGGATCGAGCATAGGCTATGCTTAAGGCACTTGTATGCTAACTTCAAGAAGAAGTTTGGTGGTGGAGCTCTAATTAGAGATCTTATGATGGGGGCAGCAAAGGCAACATATCAGCAAGCATGGCAGCAAAAGATGAATGAGTTAAAGGCAATAGACACTAAGGCTTGGGCTTGGCTCATGGGAATTCCAAAGGAAAGTTGGTGTAAGCATGCTTTTAGTTTCTATTCTAAGTGTGATGTATTGATGAACAACATATCTGAATCTTTTAATGCAACTATTTTGCTTGCTAGAGATAAACCAATTGTGACAATGTGTGAATGGATTAGGATGTATCTAATGAATAGATGTAGTAACTCCACTGTGAAACTGGATAAGTGGCCACATAGGGTAATGCCCATTCCTAGGAGAAGGTTAGATACTGAGGTTGCTAATAGTGGTCATTGGTTACCTACTTGGTCTAAGGATGAAGTATTTCAAGTCAGTCATGCATATAACAGACAAGAGTTTATTGTGGACATAGCCAAAAGAGCTTGCAGCTGTAATTTTTGGGAATTGGTTGGCATCCCATGCAGGCATGCTATTGCTGCATTAGGCTTTAGGCAACAATCACCTGAGTTGTTTATACATGAGTGTTACTCAAGAGAGAAGTATGCATTGGCCTATGGTTTTGCTATCAGTCCTATAAATGGGATTGATATGTGGCCTGAGGTTGAGTGTGAAGATTTGTTGCCTCCTAAGTACAAAAAGGGTCCTGGTAGACCTAGAAAACTCAGAATTAGGGAGAGTGTGGAGGAAGGTGCAAGAAGAAGGCTACCAAGTGTATCTTATAGATGCACTAGGTGTGACAAGACTGGGCATAATGTGAAATCATGCAAGGCCAAGAAACAACATCCAATTGCACTAAAAAGAAAGGTAATTATTTCTGCATTATGTTTCTGCTAATGTTGGTTTGCTTGCTAATGATATGTTTCTGCTAATGTTATGTTTCTACTGCCTGTGCAGAAGATGAATAGACCACAATGTGAGCAAGATCAAAGTCAGCCTAGTGTTGAACAAACTCAGCCTAGTGTTGAACAAAGTCAGCCTAGTGTTGAACAAAGTCAGCCTAGTGTGGTAACCAGTCAAACTCAGCCTAATGTTGAACAAAATCAAAGTCAGCCTAGTGTGGTGACCAGTCAAACTTAGCCTAATGTTGAACAAAGTGTGCAAGCATCAGCAAGGGCTAAGGGAAAAACAAAGCTTAAAAAGGAGGTCAAGCCATTGAGAAAGAGGCAAAGTGAGAGAATTAAGGAAAATTGGTTTAAAAAACCAAAACCCAACTCAGGTCCACCAGGTTCAGACCCACAACATCCTTTGACTTTCCCTGAAGAAGATGGACATGCCCTGAAGAAGAAGGCTACAAGGAAGGCTCAAAAGGAGAAATGCATCAATGGGCTCTAACTACATTTTATGTTATGTTTCAATTCTGCATATTAGTAAACTCTTAGTTCTGAATATTTTGTAAACAAGATGCTATTTTGTATTCTTGATGAATTCTGAATATTTTGTAAACAAGATGCTATTTGGTAATATTATTTCTGCTTTATGTTACTTCTTCCATTTTGGTAATATTTCTGCTATACCAAGAAACAAATATAATGGACCTGTAACAAGAAAACAATATACACAGAAACCAATATATTACAAATATTACAAGTATTATGCAGAAACCAATATATTACAAATATTACAACTATTATGCAGAAACAAATAATGGACCTGTAACAAGCAACCAATATAAACCAGAAACAATAATGCAGAAACAAGCAACCAATATAAACCAGAAACAATAATGCAGAAACAAGCAACAAATAATGGACCTGTAACAAGCAACCAATATAAACCAGAAACAAATAATGCAGAAACACTATTATAATTATCATAAACCAGAAACAATATAATTATCATAAACCATAAACACTATTATAATGCAGAAACCAATATAATGCCAGAAACAATAAACAATAAACAAAAACAATGTTATCTCATTTTATTGAACTTTGTCATCAATACATTACAACTTTGTCATTAATTCTTTACAAATGGTTAAACAATAAGGCAATAAAAATACAGAGCATTATAATTCCTATCTTAAGCTTCCTATTAACACTTCTCTGCACATCAAACTTCATCTTCACCTTCTCTAGTTTGACTTTCAATGCTTCAAATTGCACTTCTTCCATTACACAATTCTTACAAACAGATTGCATAGCGCCCATATCTTTGACTGACTTTTCCATTTCATCATCCCATGCAAATAACTCACAACCATTAGTGTTATTGCGACATTTCCAGAACTTCCGATTGCGATTTTTGCTTGTACTTGAAACCCACAACTTCATTGATCTACCACAACCACAAACGGGTAACCCAGGAATCGAAACCGAAGCACAACTTGCAGTAGACATAATCAAGAGGAGAAGAAGAATGGAGATTGTGATTGGAAAATGATATTGAGAAGAGGAGATCAAGGATGGTGCTGCAAGAGGAGAAGAAGAATGGAACCCTAGAAATTGGGATCCTTTTATGGAACCCTAGAAATTGTCCAGTCACACACAATTGCCCAGTCATCCTTCTCCACATCAGCAAGGCAGTAAAAGGGGGTGGTACAATCTGAGTTTTCATTTTATAATGGGGCGTCAATTAAAAAATATCTTAAAGGGGGTAAAACCAAAACCCGCCCTAATGACAGGGGGGTTTTATATAATTATCCCAAATAAAAAAGACATGTAAAATTTTCAGTTGGGTCACGTTAATGCGCAAACCACACCAAGATCGTGGTAGTTATAGAAAGGACGAAACAAAAGCATGAAAAAAGAGAGAGAATAACGGTGAACAACACATCATCACTTTCATGGCGGTTCGGTCCCTTAACCTTCAGTCACATTCTCTCTCTCTCTCTCTCTCTCTCCCTCTCTCTCTCTCTCTCTCTCTCATATATAACATCACACACCGCATCATTACTCTACAAACCTCACATTTACCACGAGCAAATTTCGCATCTCTTCTTCTTACTCATTCATTCACTCTATCTCTTGCTTCATTCCCAATCCTCTTCAACAAATTGCATTCCCTTTCTTCTAAGATTCCTACCCTTCTATTTCTTTGCACTTTTTTTCGTTTTTTATGTCATCATATACATAAAGGTTTTTGCTTTTTGTTCTCTTGTTCCCTTTTTCTCATCTGGGTCCGTTTTTTTCAATTTTCTCTCTCTGTCTTTAGTGTTTGTAGAATGTTTCTGCATTTCGGGTGTACACTTTTTCTAAAGTTTTTTTTTTTTTTTTTTTAAAACTAATATTCCATATCATTTTCATGTTAATTGCTTTCATTCATTCACTTTAATTTGTCAGTTTCATTTGATGTTTCTGATTGACTGATTGTTAGGTTAATTTATGAGAATCTAGAAAGAATATTTGGCTTTTTTTTCCATATGTGTTTGCTGACATGTTATTTTGTTTCTTTGCTTGTTAATGGTTTTTTATTTCCAGAAATTCTGAAGGAGCTTTACTTGACCTAGAGAATTAGGTATACTGAATATAGAATTCTACCTTGTTTGGGAGTTGTGGTATTTAGGTGTGTGAAGATGGGGGATCACTTTGATTTATTGGTGGATCGATTGCTTACGGAATCGACATTAGAGGCTGCAATTGAAAGCAGAAAGCGGGCTATGCAGGCTGCGTCTTCGGCGGTGAATGACGTGGAGATTGATCTGTCTTTGTTGAAGATGGGTCTGGATAGTGTGAAATGTTCGGGGAAGATGGTGGAATGTAGGATATGTCATGATGATGATGATGATTCGAATATGGAGACACCTTGCTCCTGTTGTGGTAGTTTGAAGGTTTGTTCTTTACTAGCATGTTCATAATGGGATGTTTTGAATCTTTTGATATGTGAATGTTATTAAGCTTGTAAATACGTATTCGTGTAGTTTGTAATTGTAAGCATATCGATGAAATTTGCGTGCTAAAGTTTGATGGCTTAAACTCTGATTGAATTTTGCAGTATGCGCACCGAAGATGTGTACAACGGTGGTGTAATGAGAAGGGTGATACCACCTGTGAAATATGCCACCAGGTAACTTAAATTGTTTCAAGTTCGTTATTCGAGTCTCGTTTCTATGTACTTGTTCCATTGATAATCGGCTCGTGATATTCTCCACTCTATTTCGATATAGTTGATGATTTTTTTTTTCTGTTGTACTGTAAATTTCAGCCATTCAAACCTGATTATACAGCTCCTCCTCCGCTATTTCAATTTGGACGAATTCCAATGAGTTTCAGGTAACTTCCATGCAATATTCTCGTGTTTTTCCCCGTAAGTTAATCTACGAATGAACCATGTTTTCTCGACTCCGTTTTCTTATGCGTTAGTATGCTGTTTATGTCAGGGGAAATTGGGAGATTTCGCGAAGAGACTTAAATAATACTCATTTAGTTAGCATGGTACCCTCTGACCAGAGCCTTAACAATTCTAACTATGATCAATATTCCACCTCTTCTTCAGGAAGTTTGATATGCTGTCGTTCGGTTACTATCATTGTAATTCCTCTTGCTCCCGTCTTACGTACACACACCTTTACACTTTCTGGTTGCGATATTTCTCAATCTTCATTTCTTCTCATGTGCAGTTCATGGTTCTGCTGATCTTAAGACATACACTGCCCCTCCTAATTAGTGGAAGTAAAGACTTTTATTTCCCGCTTTTCATGGTATGTTTTGCATGACGTGAAGGTTATTATTTCCGACTTTCGGTGAATGCTTTGATCATTCTCTTACTTACCAAGTTCTTTTTCAATTTAATGGAGTTTTGGTAGGTGTTATTATTTCGGAGTGCTGGAATTGTCATACCTATATACTGCATGGTTAGAGCAGTGACACTAATCCAGCGACATCGCAGACAACATCGAGTGAGTTTCTACCATAGTTTATATAACCTTTTGTCTCTTTCATGTGGTTGACATCGGTAAATTTCTCCTTGTAACGATTAGGAGCATCCTAGTGACTTGGTAAGCTCATCGGATGATGAAATTGAGCAAGCAGGTTTGCAGCCTCAACCTCATATCATACATTTAGTGTAAAAACACTGTAAATGAAGTATGAAAAGCTTCAGTTCTAAGCTGCTGCAGCAATCTTGCTGGTTTATGATGGAAATCGGCTGAGACCGTTACTTGACAACCTTGATTTTGCTGAATAGAAGAATTTATCCTCAATCAGCATAGAAGAATTGCAGGGTACTTCGGCTAGTATTGGCAGCAGCTTGTTATGTTTGTGTTATTTTTCTGTGTATTGGTTCAAATTCTTCACATTCAAAACAATATCTTCAGTGTATAGATAAAATTATATAAAGGGGTTTTCTAACATCTACAATCTTGCAAACGATTAAAAAGATCGTAAATTGTCAACTTAAAATAGAGATGACTCTTATCGCGTGCAAGGTTTCAAACGTTAGGCGAATGCAGTTATATAGGTAGAAAATTACACGGGTAGATATTAACCATGTATGTACGGATTTATTGTATATATTGCAATGAAAATTTAGTTACATTTGTGATTTTACAGCAGCATAGGAATTGGATCAAAGTGATTTTCATGGTATTTTTGTTCAAAGCAAAGGATTTTTAATGTATATGTTGAGTATAGAATTTCAAATTGTTTAGACAGATTGAGTCAAAGGAAAGATTGCTAAATGAAAGGAAGTCCTTGACTTCCCTGAATTGGAAACAAAGAGATGTAAGAAGACAATAAATGTGGCGAATGAGATGGCATGACAAACATAACACACTACCTTGATACCTCGTACCAAAATGATGATAAGTTTAGAGAAATCTGAACATAGAACACAAGATATCAAATTCTCATCTACATTAAAATTAAAATTTCAACACTTGCACAAGTGGAATTTTTTCTCCCCCACCTCTCATAAATCCCTCGTATTGTTAAAATTGTTATTCAAATTATATGGGAATTGCTTATCCCAACTAAGCGGTGGAGAAACACCCTCTAAAAATTCGAAAATGCATTTCAAATTTGAAAATGTATTTTTAGACACATCTCAAATACACCAAATCCATGCATAAATGAATCATCTCTTCTTAGATCTCATGCTACTTTCTTCATCTCCGTTTTGGGGTAAATAATACTAGCCGTTTTGGGGTAAATAATACTAGTATTTTATGGTCAAATGGTCCTCTAGTTGAAGTTCATCTTTGGTGATGTCCATTAAAAACAAATATTAAAAGATTTTATTGTTATTGTTGGTGGGTTAATTTTTCAAAGATTAAAATGAAAATGTAGAAGCATTTTAGGGGAGAGGGGTTATTTAAAAGAGAGAGAAAGAAAACAAATGTCAAGAGGTGATGGTTGTAAGTGATGATAGTTACAAGTGTAAGGAAATGTGAAATAGTAAAAGATATCGAACTACAAAGAAATATATTTGAGTATCGATTTTTATTCTAACAATGTGTAGCTAAAGGGATCAAAATATTGGGGGTTCAAATGTAGAGGAATAAAATTAACAGAATAATGAAGCAGGACATGAGTTACGTGTTAATCTATCTCGATATAATCAATTTACTTTCCAAAATCAAATTCGAGGAAACATAGCGAGTTATATAAAAATAGATACAATTATACATCACATACACTCGTAGCGCGTGTACTCTAAAATAATTAACATGCTTTCGCTAACTCGAATTATTCATCTGAGAACTCATATTTTGGTGCGGCTATAAGACTTTCACAACTAAGAACGAGGTATCTTGCCACGTGGATGTCTCAAACGTGACTTTCTCAACCAAGAGTGAGGTGCCTTGTCAGTGGCACCCAACTTGGTTGTCTAGAAATCCTCTATTTGATACCGATTCAATACCTTTCAGTACATGATTAATATTTGAGTTGCCTTTGCTTTCGCAACTGACACAAATTTTTTTAAGCGCTCGAATTCTAAAATAACACTTTGCTCATGTTTTCTCGTTATTCAAATATGGATGATTGAACTGGGGTTTTCTATGAGATAGGTCTCACGACCTCTTGTCCTAATGGACTACTCACTAATAATGAAATTAACCGCAATCAAGTAGAGTAAAGACATATCATGCATATAAATCAAAGTAATAGTAATTAAAAGGTAAACTTGAATGAAGACAATGGTTTGAGTTATAATTAGAACAAATTCCATTAACACTTGATGCTCTTATAATAAAGTAGAACTTGCAGCAAAGTAACACAGAAACTTATAACAAAAGTTTAATGTTGAAAACTAAACTTAGAGAGTGAAAGAGTAAATTTCATGATGATTAACAATGATTCAAGGTTTATTTATAGTCACCAATCACATTCATGGCCTAAATTCGTGTAAATGATACTAATGTTCATTAAGTACTTGAATTGGAACAACTTGGAGGTACCAAAGGTCATAAAATGTCCAAAACTCCAAGAATTCGTAACTGTCGTTGGGCTAAACATGAAGAGTGTCAGGAAACACTACCTACATGTGTTATTCTAAAATGGGGGGGAGTCTAGGAACAACACGACATGTGTCATGGAACATGACCAACCCGTGTTGTTCTCAGGCTTTTACTATGGACGTAGCTCTTTGGGCTAACGCGACATGTGTCAGCTGACACAGCCCAACCATGTTAGCCTCAGGTCTTTTATATGAGTGAAGTTCCTTTTTGTGACATGTAAATTAATGGTATGAGTGAAGTTCATCGGTACTTATACATATATTTTCGTTCAAATCGGTTAAGACTTATTTCCTATATACTTTCTTGACACTAGAAGCATTATAAGAACAAAAACAATAGAAAAAATACATACCAAAGTCTCTTTGTTTCAGATACCTCTCTCACTATAGTTTGGACTTAAGTCTCACTTTTCAATTTTCCCTTTTGATTGGGACAATTAAAATAAGGAATTTGGAATACTAATAATCATCACATACACACAAAATCGGTCGAGGAATTTATTTGAGTATTTACAACACCTAAGCAAACTAGTTTCCTTATTTTTTATTTGCATATGAAAGTAAACACAATAATGTGTTTATTTTTTTACTCTTTTGGGTCGACATTGGGGTTTAAACATCGTTGGGTTGAATAGTCGGGTATAGGTTATCCAAATTAATAGACGAAGCTACCTTTTACCGTCATGTTCATCTTTTTGGTGTTATTTTCCTCAATCAATCAAATGTGACATGTAATCAATGGTATGTCATACTATCGTGGATAAATTATTTTGGAAGTACTTCTCAAATTCTGAGGTTATGATACATAATACACATTAAACTCCTATCCTATTTGGGGAACTTAGGGTATTCAAGTAATACTAATTTTATCAAGCTTTCTAGGGGTGCCTAAGTTCAACTTCTCATTCCTCAAATTCAATATACTTTCCTTGTTCTCTCAAAATGCAATATAATTAAAAGAGAGAACCCTCTCCTAGACTTAAACCTGACATTGTCCCTAATGTTCCAGTGAAAGAGAGGGTGAAGGGAAAACTTACATCACCTCTCAAAGGAGGTGGAAAATGCAACATATGAGAGAATTCTGAAGATTATACTCTTTTTTCCTTATTTGTTAAGTTTTCCTTCCTTATTAAAACAAACCAAACCTGCAAAATGAAACAACTTAGAAAGAAATTAAAATAGCAGGTTGCCTCCCATAAAGTGTAACACCCCAAAAATTTAATTAGAATTTTATTAAATTTTTATTTGAATTTTTGGCATGCCTTGTAATTTATTTTAGGGATAATATCTAATTTGTCCCCTGCCATATGAGCGAGGTTTGAAAAAAAAACCTGCAACAAAAAGTTTAGATTCCCTCATTGACATTTGTAAATTCCATTCATTCAGTCCCTAATTAATCCAACTCACCAAAATGCATGACCTGCCATTGCCAATGAGGTAAATTCCATGTCAAGCTTAAACTAAAAATCTTTGTTCATCAACTCACTTCTGAACTGCTCATACTTAGGGATTTTTTCATCACCACTGGCATCAGGATCAAAGTTGTTTAATTCTTCACTTAGATCATCCTCAATGTCTTTTGGAATATTCTTTGGCAACCTACTTGAACTAGAGCCAAGTATCCTTGTAAGAACTAATAGATTCAACTTTGAGTGACCATCTTGCTTGTTTTTGTTTTTTGAAGCCCTTATACCTTAGAGACTTTCCATTAACATCAACCCTTGTACTACTAGTTGATTTTTTCACCACAACATTCATAAATCCTTCATTATTTTCACACAATCTTTCTTCTTCACTATCATCAAAACTAACGCCTCTAACTTCATCATCGCTACTAGTACCATCATCATTGCCTTCATTGAAATGTTCAATTGTAGGACTTAAAACCTTGCTCATCATATCTTCAATTTCATGTTCAACCCACATATGGTGGCGAAGCAGGTTGGAAGGGTTGAGGGTGGCGGTGTGAAATATGAAGGGGGAAGAGGGCTAGGGTTTGACTGTAGCGAGTTCTTTCCGCCTTTTGTTTCTTCTTTCTTTTTGTTTATAACTTTAATCATAAAAAAAATCGAACTTAAAGGAAATTATAAGAATAAGAATATGAGAGGGTTAGGGGAATATTAAGAATTAATCAACCATAATGAGTAATTAATCTGTTGATTGCACCGTTACATTTCCATAAAGATAAGATTATGATAAGCTTTTGAAATCCCTCAGCCACACCGGCGGTGACACTTGTCACCGTCCGGTAGGATTTCTCAATGGCTAATCCCCCGCGTGCCAGTCACCATAGTTACCATGTTCCTTGGCTCCTGATTCGTTTGATGGATGTACCTAGGAGTCAGCTGAATCCAACGTCCCAGATCAGAGTCAACATAATTGACTGAGGTTCACCATACACCCTCAAGGGGCCTGCGTGTGGGTTTTGTTCAATTGCTATTCACAACCCCTTTTAAAATCCCAATTAAAAAAATAGCTATAAAAATTAGTAAACGCACCCCCTTTTATTTTCTTTTAGTTTTTGTTTTAGTTAATATAGTTTAGGATTAAATCATCAAAAAATAGTAAAATCCATTAGAAAATCTCACAAAAATTCCAGTAGGTTGTTAATTCCAATTAGAAATTTTTGGAACTTTTATTTTTTGAATTTTTCTTATTTTCGATTTAATTCTGATTTTTCTCTTAATTAGCTTTTATTGAATTTCTTTTAACTGTACAAGATTTTGTTCATTTTATTTTGTCCCTTTCCAGTAGGATTTTTGACCCATTCTTTTTGCTATAGTTAGAGGACTAATAAGAGGACCTATAATAATTTTGGTAGAATTTTTAGGCCATTTTATCCCCTGTTTTGGTAGCTTAATCCATAGAAAATAATAGTTAATTCTTAAGTGGATTTAAGAGGCTTTTAAACATAGTTAACTTCTGAATTTTTAGGATATTTTTTTAGCACAATGTAATAGTTAGTTCTAGGACCCTATAGGATTAATTCCATAATTTTTCCAGGACTTTTAATATTTTTAGTGTATTAATCTTTAGGCTAGTTATACATGTAAAATTCAATTAGTTTAGTTTAGAATGTTATGATTCATTAAGAACCAGTTTAATTAGGGTTAATCTTAGGATTTAAAAAATGACTTAGCATAGTTTAATTACTGATTTTTAGGGTGATAATATTAGATAGTTCCCTTAGTTTTAGGACTTGGGCTTAGAGTTTCTAATAAATAGACTTAGAAGAAGTTTAGGGTTGTTTTTGGTTTTATACCTTAATATGTTTTGTTCTAGAATTTTATTTCTTATTTCCATTTTAATGCTTGCCTTATTATTTGAAGTTTTTCACTTGTATAGGCCTCCCCTTTGTTTTAGAATCAACTTAACTTCCTTAGGAAGTAACTTGAATTCTAGTAGTTTCTAGTTTCTTTCTTCATTAAGTTTAGAAAACCTCACAAACCGGTAGGATCACTTGTGAATAAATAAACAAAATTAGGATTGAGTCTTAGTCCCTTAGATTTTGCCTTTTTCAACTTGAGTCATTCTTTCTCATCTCATAAAGAAAAGCAATAAAACACTTAATAAAAATTGAACCTTCTTGTACGACACGAGACTTTGTTGCGGAGTGTTTATACGCGTCCTGTTTCGGGGCGAGGTATAAATACTCACCGCGATGGATAGGTCTTAGTATGAGAATGTTCACAAACAAACTCAAAACATTTCTCATAAAAGACAAAAACAAACAATAAGCGACTATCCTGCGGGAACTTCTTTTCTCATCTCATTCATTCTGAATGCGAACTCGTGACGACTCGTCTCGCATGCAAGACGGTAAACGCACTCGTACCAGACGAGACTGCAACACCTGAGCATAGACATACGCAGTTCCAGCTGTAAAAAACACAAACAAATAGTTCCCGCCTTAGTTAGGCGAACTACGTCGACTCTGATCCTCATTATCCCGATGAGGTACGTAGGCAGCGGGGTAGGGCCCGTTCGAGCACATTCTTTATTTTCCCTACATTCCCCCCTTTTATTCTCATTCTCTTTTTTCCAGTTCCCTTTCTTATTTTAGTTCCAGTTTCCAGTTAGCAGTTCTTATTCAGCAGTATCTTATTTCTCACCCTTTGAAACAAAACTAACAAGCGTGGATCCCGTCGGGTACGATGGACGATCTGGGGTGCTAATACCTTCCCAGGTCGTAACCGACTCCCGAACCTAGATCTTTGGTTCTCAAGGCCTTGTCATTTCCTTCTTCCTTAGGTTTGTGCAACATTACCTTTCCCATTCATTCGGGATAAAAATGTTTGGCTGGCGACTCTACCTTTTCCGCGCCACTTTCGCGTTTGTACTAGGATGAAAATCCCGAGAGCGACAGCTGGCGACTCTGCTGGGGATCGAACCCAAAATCTCTGGTTTCCCTTGTAGAGTCAATCCTAGCGCCTGTTTGGTTTCGTTTCTTTGGGTGTTTATCTGTTTGTTGCTGTGTGCTTTAGTTTAGCTTTACTGTTTTCATCTACAGTTTTTACTTTACAGCATTTATTTATTGCTTTCAGTATTTATTTTCCATGCATCATATTATACTGGACTGTCTGGCTGTGCTGGTTCTCATTTTTTCTGTGGGATGGGAGTTACTGTGAGATAAGCCAAATACCCGGCTTGAGTGCACTATAGGATTAACGTGGACATGTTGTACTCGCATGGTTACATGATGAGTGGCAATGTGTTCCACACCCAGATTGCGACCGTCTTGGGACTATTCTGTGTGGGGGTTCTTCTCCACTTCATGATATGACCTTGATGGTTATGTGCATCTGGTGACCGATCTTCGAGGACCTTAATGGGAACACCCCTCTCCAGTGATGACAGTGGCAGACCATATTTGTTGGCAAACCCACTCGCATCTGAGGGTCCATTGGGAACTCGCATAGGATAGCCTGGTTCTCTCATAGGAATCCAGTTAAAGCAAACTGTTTGTATGACAGTAGTATTGTACCCTTCGGGATGAATGTACTATTGTTTCTCGATTCAGTGCTTGAAGTTGGGGAGTTGTGCGGGATGCTTGTTTTTTCCGGACTCAGCTGAGGCCTCCCTAAATAGTACATAATGCCAAACCGATTCCCTGATTTGGTCATGAGCCATTTCTCGGAAATGGTGAACGTATTATTGCTATTCGGCTTTGAGAGTCTGTGATGTTGACCCAAGTAGCACACCCGTGAGATTGGGAGGGATTTACAGGTTTGCAGGAACCATAAAACCTTCAGCATACCCGCTTTGCCTTTAGTTAAGTTTTGTGATCTGGATTTCTGGTTCTAAGATGTGGATCCCGGATCAGAGGGATTATTATTGTGATATGTGGATATTGTGATCTTGCACCGACACCTGATTATATGATTGGCACATCATAGACACTTCACTAATCACATGCCTCGCCTTGCATAAGCATCATATCATCATTAATCATTTGTGTTTCTTTTATTCTCAGGGTCTGCATTACTCCCGGTTCCTGGTCATATCATTGCTTCAGAATGGAAGACGTCAGAAAGAGAACTGTGCACTACAAATTTTTTGATACCAAGATGGACCTGATCAACCAAATGGCGTCTCTTATTACCCCGGGTCATTTGGGTTACTTCAAGGAAAAGTATGGTGATATTCTGGACTTGGTATTCAACTTGGATAGCTCTCAGAGAAGCGCCATTCACACTTTGTTGCAGTATTACAATCCACGACTCAGGTGTTTCACATTTCATGACTTTCAGTTGGGTCCTTTGCTGGAAGAGTGTGCTGAGATTATGGGAGTGTCAATCAAGGATCAGATTCCTTTCAACTCAGAGATGACAAAACCAACCCATGCTGACATCGCCAAACCTCTTTATTTGAGCTCATATGAAGTATCTGCAAATCTGTCTACCACCAAAGCAAAAGTACTTGGTTTCACTCTAGAGTATCTGGTTAGAAAAGATGAAGAACTTGCAGTGACAAATCAGTGGGATTCTGTTTGCGCCATCTTAGCACTATCCATTTATGGGATCATCCTGTTCGTTGATATGGACAAATTTGTGGACATAAATGCTATTCATTTATTTGTGTTGAAGAATCCGGTGCCCACTCTCCTAGGTGACTTGTATTATTCAGTGCACTATAAGAATGAGAAGAAGCAAGGAGGTCTGGTTAGATGTTGTGCTCCCTTATTCTACAAGTGGATCATGAGACATTTGCCTACCACTGAGAGTTTTACTGATCCTAATACTACTTGGGCCCAGAAGCTGAGTACTTTGTCTGCCATAGATATTAGATGGTTTACTTTGAGGTTGAAAGGAAAGAGTTTCATTACCAGTTGTGGGAATTACCTTAATGTGCCTTTGTTAGGAGTGTCAGAAGGTATCAACTACAATCCCATTCTCTTAAGAAGACAGTTAGGGTATGCGCTCAAAGAGATTCCCGATAAATTCGAGTTATTCCAAACTTTTTACTTCTCGGTGAAAGACAATCTTCTGTTGGTCAGGAAAGTTGCAGGTTCTTGGAAGGTGGTCAAAAGGAAGGACACGACATGTCTAGGCAAGAGCAATAACCGGATGTTCCCTGAATTCGAAGCTTGGATAAAGGAGGAGGTTCAAATGGCTCTAGTCCCCTTTTCTCTACCAACTCCGCCTCCAGCAACAATACCTTTAGAAGATTATCAAAAATTGGAAGCTTTGGTCAAGCAGCTTAGGGTTGAGAATCAAGAGGCTTACAATTCCTGTCAGAAATTGATGATTCAGAACCATCAGTTAGAAGATAGAGCTCTCCTGGCTGAAGAGACGGTTCGTCTTAAACAAAAGGACTTCGAGGAAAGGGAGCTATACTTCAGGAAGAGAGGATTGGCTGAGATCCATAAGGCGAGTCAACGTCGGAAGGATAAGAAAGAACCGAATGAGGCTAGTGAAGCCATCACACTTTGGCAAGAGAAGTGGAGTGATAATCAGAAGAAGCAAAAGGAGGTAGAAGTTGAATTCGAGTTGAAGATCAAGAACCTCCAGGATGCTTTGGTTGAGCAAGAGAAGCTAGTTCGGAAAGCACAAGAGCAACAGAGAGAGTATCTTCGTCAGATGACAAAGAGTCAACAAATAGCTGAAGATGTCCAGAAAGAAGTTGAAGAGCTGAAGCTTCGTGCTGATGTGAAGAGGTCAAGGGCCGAGCCAGTTCCAAGCAAAGAGAATGAGACGACTTTCCTACAGCAGATTGAAGAGTTACATGCTTCCTTTGATTTAAGGGACCTCCTCATCCAGAGACTCATCCAGGAGCCTGATCATCCGGATATCGTTCAGTTGTTCCAGAATGTCAAGCATCTTAGCTGGAGGCTGCAAGACTTAGAGCTCCATAGGGTTTAGTTTCATGCTATTGTACTTGGATTACCTACAGACTTGTTGTGGGATTCCTTTATTTGATGTACTTTGTTGTTATTTTGATTGGCACCCTTTGGGGAGTTTTTTGTTTCAAACTTCAGTTTATGTGATTGACTTGTTTTGAATCTCTTGTTCGTTATTTGTTGCACCGACACGGGGTAATGAGCACCAATTCTCCACGACCGTCACTGTATTTGAACATCGCTTGGGTCTTCTTCCCAATTATTATTCTCTTAATGCCCGGACCAGAAAAAGGGAAAGCCTTGGGAATAAAAGGAACACATTGCATTGCATACGCATCATTTGCATTTCTTCTTTGTTTTTGCAGGTTTTTCTACAGGATGCTTAATTTATCTGTGTTTCAGGCAAAAATTGCGAGAGCTGCCAAGACCCGACATCTCCGACAAGATATCCCACATCGCTACGCAACTCGCATCAACCAAAGGACAATCATGGACGCTATGCAAACTGAGCTTAATGAGTTTCGCACCAGAATGGGAGAGTTCATGGTCATGATGCAAGGGATGGCTCAGGGACAACAAGAGTTAAGGAATGCAATTCAAGGGCTCAACCCTCTTCAGAATAACACTCCTGTGACCACTCCTGATGTGCAAGTGGCTCATCCCAACACCAGCAATGGCCCTGGTGGACCTCAGATTCCAGAACAGGGCACGACAACTTTCATTCCAGTACAAGACAGGCAGGAGGATTAGTTCCCTTCTTTCAACAATGACATGGGGTTCGGTGGAGAAGGAAATATTCATGATTTTTTGATGCTTGCTGAGAAAGTCAAAGCCCTCGAATGTAGAGACACTTTGGGGATAGATGTGTCTGACATGGGCCTAGTCCCCGGGGTGGTTATTCCTCACAAATTCAGGCCGCCTACTTTTGACAAGTATAACGGTAGCTCCTGCCCAAAGACTCACTTGCAGGCATTCTACCGGAAGATCGCTGCCCATACTCGGGATGAAAAGCTCTGGATGTACTACTTCCAGGATAGTCTCTCCGGAGGGTCCTTGGAATGGTATATGAAGCTAGAGAGAAGTTCTGTAAGAAACTGGAAGGAATTGGGAGAAGCATTCCTCAAGCAGTATCACTATAATATTGACATGATGCCTAGTCGCACTCAACTTCAGAGTCTGACTCAGAGGAGCTCAGAGAGTTTCAAAGATTACGCACAAAGGTGGCGTGAAGTGGTCGCTAGGGTGCAGCCGCCTTTGTTGGAGAGAGAAATGGTAGACCTGTTCCTGGATACCCTCCCTGGGAATTTCATGGAAAGGCTAGATGGATGTTCTTCAAGTGGGTTCTCAGATATCATCTTGACTGGCGAGAGGATAGAAAGTTGGATCAAGCAAGGGAAGATTCAGAATGAAGGCGCTTCAAGTTCTGGTATTAAGAAACCCTTCGTGAAAAGAAGAGAAGGAGAGACTAGTGCAATGTACGTGCAAAGGGGAGGAAGTAGCAGAGGTTTTTATCAGCAAGTGGCCCCTGTCACTATCTCAGCTCAATCTGTTCAACAGTAAGTCCAACCACCGCAGCTGCAACGCTCACAAGGGTATCAACAAAGAGCTCCCCGTCCATACTATTCTCAGAGGACCATAGAAAGGCAGTTTGACACTCCACCTATGTCATATTCACAACTTCTGAAGAATCTCCTCCAACTCCAGCTGGTTCAGCTCAGAACTTTGCAACCCCCGAAGCCGGGGCAACTTCCTGAAGGGTATGATGCGAACGCTAGATGCGAATTCATTCCGGAGCTCCTGAACATACCACGGAAAACTGCAAGGCCTTGAAGTATGTAGTCCAAGACCTAGTAGATTCCAAAGTGATTAACTTCGCTCCTACTCCTAATGTGATACAGAACCCTATGCCTTCTTACGGAGGTACAGTTGGGGCAGTTGATGAAGGGGAGAACCTAAACTTGGTGTGTGATGTCAACGACCTACAGACTCCGTTGAATGTTGTTAAAGTCTTCTTGTCAAAGAAAGGTATCTTTCCTGGGTGTGAAGAAGATTGTCCAGGATGTGCTGAAGCCACAAATGGGTGTGAGCAGTTGAAAGCAGGGATCCAGAGTATGATTGATGAGGGAATGTTGCAGTTTGACAAGATTGTAAGAGAAAGCGAAGTCTCCACAGTAACTATCTTCTACGATCCATCTCAAGTTCCTTCACGGGCCAGAGTGGCACCGATAACCATCACCACTGCAGGACCGGTAATGTATCAGAGCGATAAAGCTATTCCTTGGAATTATGGTGGTGAAGTATACTGTAATGGCCAGAAGCAAGAGTTGGCCACGTCTAGTACGACCCCAGCTCAAGTAGAAAATGTTGGAGTAGGGGGATTTACTAGAAGTGGAAGGTTATTTGCGCCAGAAACACTAAGAAATAGTGTGATACCACCCAGAGACACCGCAGAAGCCCAGGCTAGAGCGAGAGGGAAACAGCCAGTGGTTGTCAACGATCCTGCACCAGTAACTGATCCAGACCTTACCTTTGATAAAGAAGCCGAAACATTTCTGAGGATTATCAAAAAGAGCGACTACAAGATTGTGGACCATCTGCAGCAGACTCCGTCGAAGATTTCCATCTTGTCCTTGCTCATGTGTTCTGATTCCCACAGGAAGGCTCTCTTGAATATTTTGAACAAGGCGTATGTTCCTCAGGATATTTCAGTAAATCAGTTGGAAGCGGTGGAATCTAGTGTTAATGCCAGTTGTAAACACCCCAAATTTGCCCTCACCCATTCACACCATGGCTTGTGATCATTCTCATATGCATAAATACAATCATGTCACCTCATGTCTCACTACATAGTTTCTAAGGCATCTGCCCCTAGGGTTTGTGATCTGAGCAATCTCAGGGCTTCTTGAGCCACTCCAAAGGCAACCAATCACTTAAAAGGGATCCATATGTGTTCAAGTATCATATTACATCCTCTCAAAGTC
The DNA here is from genome assembly GCA_963966055.1 of Lathyrus aphaca. NCBI lineage: Eukaryota > Viridiplantae > Streptophyta > Magnoliopsida > Fabales > Fabaceae > Lathyrus > Lathyrus aphaca. The sequence goes on along the minus strand of OZ014520.1, from coordinate 28,632,885 downwards.
AAAAATTCCAAAGAATCACAAGAACTAGGGTTTGAATGGATGCAGGGCCAAGTTTGACTACACAGTTGACCTAAAATTAGGGTTTTGGTTTCAGAGGCCATAACCCCAATTTTTTTGGTCATTCTTGTTTCCATTGGTCTCTATATGGTATAGGGAGTATGCATATCAATTTTCATGAAGAAATTCCATGGGGAAGTCATCTGATCAAGGGTTGACTTTTCAGACAAGTCAGTGCAAAATCAGGGCATCTGAGGCCCCCAATGACCCAACCAATGGTTGATCTTCATCATTTTGAGTCTATATGATTTTTATTTGATCATGGAAGGAGGTTGAAGTTCATAAAAATCAAGAATTTAGGGTTTTTGCAAATGTTGACTTTTTGGGCATAGTTGACTTTTCAAGAATGCTTCATTTTAGGTCATTTTTCAAGCCTTGATTCTTGGTCCAAAAATGCTTCAAATGGAAAAACTTTGGTCATGAAAGTTGTAGATCTCATCTTTCCCTTTTCAAAAAGTACAAGAACATGATCAAACTCTTTTTGGATCAAAAGTTATGGTGTGGCAAAGTTGGCCAAAATCATTGATTTTCAAGGCATGCCTCAAATGGAAATTTTGCAAAATCATGAACCAATGCCTCTTGTGACCTCTAGTTCACTTCAAACCAGTACACAAACATTCTACATGTCCTAAAAGTCAGAATTGGGCCAAGGTTTCTCATGTTTTGGTTCATGTAACAAGACTTTCTTTCATGTGAACCAAAAAGGCAACAACTTGCAAAATCATCATTGTGCTTCTACCACTTGATGCATTGGATGCTGCACTTTGGCTAGCCCCTCACCTCACCTTGCTGCACCAGAACCAGCCCATGTACTAGCTATAGATCAACCCATACTTTCCTTACACAAAATTTGACTTTTTGCAAAAGGTGACTTACCAATCAATAAAGCACATGTCCAATCATCTGACCAATGAGAGAGGTTTATGTGGACAAAGAGCAAGCCATTCCATACATCTAGCAAGGCTGAAACACTATCATTGAACACATTCACAAAAACACTCCTTTTGCATAAGCCTTCGAATCTGCCTCCACAAGCTCAGAACACTAAAACCACCTCCACACTTCAACTCACCATACTTCATAGACCTCAAAGCACCAAGAGCCAGGCTTGATTTGAGCAAGAACACCCCATTGCCATTCTTCACCTCAGCCTGCATTTTCCTTCGAATCTCCCTCCACAAACCTCAAACACAAGAACAAACTCCACCAACAATTTCTATTCACCTCACTGACCAGAAACCAACCATTGTTTTGGCCTGAAACACCCCATGTCTCAAATACGATTTTCACATGCCCTTGGTCAGAGCTTCTGCAAACTCACTCCAGAGGTTGTTTAAACTCCAACTAAGCATCCAAAGCTTCAAAGGTGGATCATTGGGACCTGATTGAGCCAAAGAATCATCCAGAAAGCTCCTAAATCAAAAGCTCCATCTCAGGTGACACCATGAACTTTTTTTCCAGAACTCCATTTTCTTGTTAGAATCTTGTTTAGCATGTTGCACTGATCATTGGGATCTATTTACTTTTGAAAATAAGCCAGAAACGAGTATGTTATGGTGTTCTGAAAGTTTGACCTAGAAATTTCATTGCTTCGATTCTTGTTTGCGTGTGAGTTTAAACATGATTTGATGCTGGATTCGTGCTTAGGGTAGTTGGTAGATGGTTTCTGGAGGTTTAGAGCTTCTAAAGTGGCCTGGGGAGAGAGATAGCGTTTTGAGGTGAACGGAGAAGATGACCGGAACACTGTTCCGGTCATCTGAAAGTGATTAACGGCAGGGTTAGGGTTTTAAGCATTAATTAGCAAATTTGAATCTGAGCCGTGAGATGTGGCGCGCAGTCAACTCCCGCGCGTGTGAGTTTGAATCTCCACCTTAGGATCTGATTACTTCTCATTAATTCATTAAAAATTCATTTTTATTTATTTTCTTTTCATTTGTTTTGTGTAATTATTTTAAAATAGCAAAAATGGCTTAAAAATTATGAAACTTTTTATTAAAAGTTTTATTAATTTTTAAAACACAAAAATATTTTTATTTTATTTTTTATCATTAAAAAAGTATTTTTAAATATTTAAAAGATTATTTTTAATTGATTAATGGAAATTAATTTATTAAAAATACTTTTAGGTATTTAAAAATCACCAAAAAATTCATGAAATATTCTAAGACATTTAGAAACATTGTCCAACCTTCAAACCAAATTTCTTTTTTGATCTTGATGCATTTTGAGAATTTTCCATTGAATTAAATCATTTTTGGTGCATTATTTTGATCATAAGTTCAAAAATTCATTTCTGCCTATCTAAGAAGAGTTGGACATTGGTTCTTTTTGCTTTGTTTTGTGTTTAGCATGTAGTTTCTAGGATTAAATGGCCATGGTTTGATTCCTCATTTTCAATTTGTTTGGCATTTCTTTTGTTTAGGAACCCTAAAAACCCTAATAACTTAGAAAATTCATAACTTGAGATTGGTTAAGAGTTGAAACCTCCCCTTTGAACCTTGGTTTAGTATAAGGTTAGGGTCTCTTTGAGTGGCATTTTCCATTTTTTATCTTAGGGTTTGCTTCTGTTTTGGGTTTTTGTTTGTTGTTTGATTCATAAACCCTAATTTGGGCTTTCATTTGCATCCCTCTTGCATTCTCTTGCATAACATGACTTGTCTTAGCATTTCAAGCATTCTTGTGATTCATTTGACATCTTAAGACACATAGGAAGCATGTTTGATCATTGCATCTTGCATTTGCCATGTCATTTGCCTTGTATGCTTCATAATTTTCCATGCTTGTTCATGCTCCTTAACTTGCATCATTTGCATCCATGATCTTGTATGAACATCTCCATGCTTTGCCTCATGTTTGCAGCATCTCATAACATCATTTTCATCATCAACATGCTTCTGGTTTTGTTTAGCATCATACCATTTCATTCCATTTGGCATTGCATTGCATTTCTTTCTAACATTTCAGGTGGTAAGTAAACTTGAGAAGTGAATTTGCCTTCACTTCTCATAACTTTTCTTTTCATCTCTCTTACATCCATTGCTGCATTTTTATATGTGTTTGAGTTTGAGCTTGCTCATCCTTCTTCTTCCCACTTTCTTTCTTCAAGTGACTTGACTTCTTGAATGAAGCAAGTCACTTTGCTTCTCCTGATCCTTTCATCTGCTTCCTGGTGTTTCTCTTTGAAGATTGCTCTTGAAAACCTCACAAACCTTAGGAACAACCAAGCATGACAATGAATTAGGGTTTTGATTAGTCTCCCCTCTTAGTTTTACCTTTGTGTCTCTTTTGAGTCTTCTCCTCTCATCTCATAATCAGGGACTAAACCCTAAAGGCTTTAAGGCTTTGTGATTAAGCTTATGCCTGCATCCTTCTATTAGGATGGAGTGTATAACTTTAATCCTAAGTGTTAAACCCTTAATGTGTTTAAATCTCTTAATCAATTCACTTAACAATTATCAAGACATCACACTTGTAACTTGGGCCTTGCATTAGGGTTCTAATTCTTCCTTAATTGGTTAAGAAGGACTAACCCTAGTGTTAATGGACAAGTCCCCCTCAAGTTGTCTTACAAAATCATAAAATTCACTTCATCATCATACCATTAAATAAAATCCATCTAATTAAGGCTTGTTTTGTCATGAGCTTAATCCCTAATCATGGATTAAGTTGAGGAGTTTTCCTCAGCTTAAACATTCTCATCTATTATCCTTCTATTAGGATGGTGTAATGGGTTTGTTTAATCCTTGATTATGGCTTAACCTCATTACTTAACACTAAACAAAAACACCAAAAACATCTAAATAATCACAAGTAGGTTAATGATCTTAATCCTGCACCAAAGGTGATTAAGTGTGAGAATCTGACTTCACACTTAAGGTACTCTCATTACCCCTAATCAGAGGGAAGATGTGATGAGTTTACTAACCCATTGGTTTAGACTTAAGCTCATTAACTTATGACAAAAATCCAAAAACAATAAAAGACTGAAAACTCAAAAACAAACAATAATCGTCTCCTTCGGGATTCTTTTCTCATCTCTTCACTCACAAACGAGAACTTGCTTCTTCCGTCTAATGCAAGACAGTTTGCACCTGAGCCAGACAGGTCATACACTTGAGCATTGACAAGCAGGCAGTTCACAAGTCAATTCACCTTTCAGTCTCTTTGGGTCGAACTACGGTGTTCTGACTTCCTCATTGCACGAGAGGATACGTAGGCATAACTTAACAGTTATCGAACAAAAGTCTCTGTATATTCCCCCTCTTTCCAGCTTCATTCTTTTAGCCTCATTATCTTGAGCATATTCTCATTCCTGCACTGACACTTTCATATTTCACTTCACTTTTCCCTTGCACTGACACCTGTACATTCTTTTCCAGCTACTTTATACACAGATTGCACTGACACTACCCCTTTAAACACAAATCTTTTAAGCGTGGATCCCGTCGAGTACGGCGGACAATATGGGTGCTAATACCTTCCCAGGTTGTAACCAACCCCCTTTCTCAGTCTCTCTGGTTCGCAAACCGTCTTATCCATCTTTTTCTAGGCTTATGCAGCATTGCCTTTCCTTCGGGATAAAAATGCCTAGCTGGCGACTCTATTCATTCTCCAGTGAGTTCACGGCTGTGTGTTCTCACTGTTCCCTTCGCCGACCGTTCGCGTCTGTACCTTCATCTGATCCGTTTCATTTGTCGGGAGCGACAGCTTGGCGACTCTGCTGGGGACCCTTATACTGCAACCAGGGCTTCTGGTTCTTTTTGTGGGTTCCTCCTAGCGCTTGTTTGATTTGTGTTTACTGGGGTGTTATGTGCTTATTTGTTTTTGTATATTTGTAGTTATTTTTGCTTTATATACAGTTTGCTCTACTGCTTTCTTTACTGCTTTTGCATTATATCATACTGTCATTGTTGCTGGCTGGATCTGTTGTTTGCTTTGGTGGGTGGGTGATTTATTGAGAGTTAAGGCCCTATACCTGGGACCTGAGTGACACCTAGGCTAGAGTGAATCATATTCTTTCCCATTCCATTTCGGTCTGGTGCGGGAATATGAAACACGGTTCAGATATGGGTTTCTTCTTGAGAACTCTGTGTTGCAGATTTCCTGCAATGCTAGGGCTATCTGGGAAGCCTGCTAAGTCTGGATGACCTTTTAGTATTGACCTTCAGAAACTGAGGTGAATTAGAGGAGGAATTGTTATGGTTATTGTAAACACTGTACCTCCGGGTCGGAAGTGTTTACACTTCTCATAACTGATCCAAGTCTGAGGATCCTTGTTTTAGAACACCACCTGTGAGGGGGTTGGGCTGTTTACAGGTTTGCAGGTACCTTGACCTCAGAATACCCTGTTACTTTGACTTTGTTAAGAATACTCCATGTTGGACAGTTCTTGTGATTCTAAACCCTGGACTTGTGGCTCTTTATTTGAGTCCCCCACCCTGGTTACTGGATTTATAGACCTCCATCTGGAATTCTTGAACACACTTGGGCCTATATCAGAACAGTTTGATCAGATCCAGCTCAGTCACAGACCCTTGCATTTCATTTGCATACATAATCATTGCATCATATTGACATTTGCTTATTTGTGTTTCAGGGTATCCATCATTCATTTGGTTTTGGTTTTGACCCCATCTTCAGTTTTGACTTGTCTTCATCAGCTATCTGCTTCAGTTATCACCTGCACCAGCCAGTCAGTGGCCCACTACTTCAGCCTTATCATCATCACCTGCCTCTACTCAGTCTCAGCATCATGGCTCCTAAAAAGAGCAACATCACCTATCACTTCTTCCAACCAGAGTTATCAGACATCAGGAGGATTCAAACCCTGATCACTCCAGATCACATACCTTTGTTCAGGGAGCATTATGGGGATATACTTGACATGGTCATGGATCTGGACCCTTCACAAAGAAGCCTGATCCACACCTGCATTCAGTTTTATGATCCTCCACTGAGATGTTTCACCTTTCAAGACTTTCAGTTGGGCCCTCTGTTAGAAGAATACTCATCATTGGTTGGTTTGCCTATCAGGGGTGGAATCCCTTTCAACCCTGAGATGGTCTTTCCTGCTAATGGAGAAGTAGCAAAAGCTTTGCATCTGGAACCTGTTTTGATTGAGCAGCATATGACCTCTAAGGCTGGAATCCCGGGTTTTCATCTGGATTTCTTGATCTCTCAAGCTACCCTGAAAGCTTCTTTAGGAGAGTGGAAAGCTGTTTGTGCTTTGTTGGCCCTAAGTGTATATGGAATTGTGTTGTTTGCAGATGAGCCTCGATTCATTAGCAAGAATGCAATCCATCTGTTCATTCTAAAGAACCCAGTGCCAACTTTATTGGGGGATCTTTACTATTCAGTGCATCAGAGGAATGAGAAGCAGAGGGGAAGGTTAGTGAGGTGTTGTGCTCCATTGTTCCATACTTGGCTTCTCAGGCATCTACCCAGGACAGATGCATTTTTAAACCCTCATCAGCAGAGCAACTGGGCTAAGAGACTCACTGTTCTAACTTCAGCTGACATCAGATGGTGCACTCAGAGCACCAAGGGCAGGGATATCATCACCAGCTGTGGGCATTTTCCCAATGTGCCTTTGATAGGAGTTAAGGGTAGTATCAATTACAACCCTCTGCTGTTTAGACGACAACTGGGCTATGCACTGGTCCACACTCCTAGGGCACAGGACTTGGTTGAGACCCTCTATTGTGAGAACAAGATTAGTTTGGCTGTTGTTAGGCAGGCTGCCTGGGCTTGGGATAATGTTCAAACCAAGGGAGTCACCATTTTGGGGAAGTGTAATAATGTGGCATCAGCACAATATTATGAGTGGTCCCGTGCCAGGGCCCAATCCTCTGGGATGCCCTTTACCATAGAAGACATGCCTGAGTCATCTTCAGCACCACCCCCTGCCACTTTCAGTTTGGAGGAGTTTGAGAGCTTGAAGGAAAGGAATGAGAAGTTAACCCAGGCTTTGCAGAAGACCCTCCGGGAGAGGAGTGAAGGTATGAGGGAGATTGAGAGGTTGGAGAAGATGAGAGTAGAGCATCTGACTAAGATTGAGAAGTCTGGGGATTATATCAAAAAGTCTAAGGCTGGAGAACAAATTCTGAAGAATGCTTGCAAAGAAGCCCAGTTCCAGAGAGCAAGGACAGACTTGTATTTGAAGGAGAGTCAAGCCCGGTGGGTCAGGATCACCGAGGCTCGTACCCTGGAGGACAAGAGAGTTCAAGACAAGATGGAGCAACTGGAGGCAAGTGCAAAAGAACAACAAGAAGCCCTGGCAGTAGCCCAGAGGGAGATATCAGAGCTGAAGATCAAAGCAGGGGTGAAGAGGTCCAAGGACCAAACTCAGCACAAAAAGCTAGCAGCAGCTGTTACAACCCGGAATCTCCTCATCAGGAATCTCACGGAGCGTCCGGCTGATCCTGTGACCGAAGCACTTCTCAAGGAAGTTCGTGAGGATGAGTTTGGTCTTGGTGTTTGACCATTTGCTTGTTGTTGTTTCTTTTCTATGTACTTTTACTTTTTTGTGATGTATTTTGACCCCTTAGGGGGCTTGTGTTGTAAAATGAACAAGTTGTATTATTTCACTTTCTGTAATATATTTGTGTTAGTTTGCTTCACCTGAGTTTACTTCGGAAGCAACATCAACAATATCTTCAAGGGTCTGGAAGGGTCAAAACTGAATGCCAAACCGGATACCTTGAGAGCAAATAAGCATAACTGCATTGCATGCTAACCCTTTTGTTTGTTTTGTAGGTTTTTGTTTCGTTGTTGCTAACCTCTGTTGTGATGCATCAGGAACTATTGCTAGGCGCCGGGTATTTCCCCTCAACCGTCCGCACCGTTATCCAACCCGAAACAACCTTCCGGGAATTCAAATGGATCAGGTACAGCAAGACCTTGCAGAGGTCAGAAATCAAATGGCAAATGAAAGGCTAGAGATGAGGAATCAAATGACTCAGTTTATGGAAGTTATGAACAACATGGCTCAGAGCCAGGAAAGATTGAGAGCCATGGTGGAAAGGCAGAATCAAGAAGATCCGCATGTAGGGACTGCCGGTACCAGTAACAATGAAAGGGTACAACCTCATGTGAACCCTCCGGTATTTGGACCACACCTCCATCCTGAGGTCAATATTCCAGCAAATGTTCAAGGGACTGCCACCGCAGCTAGGGTACTTCAAGAAGACCCCCAAGAGGACCAGTTCACGGTAATGGGTGCTGGTGAGGAAGCTTATGATAGGAGATTGGATGAGATAGCTGAGAAGTTGAGGTCCTTAGAATCTCAAAACTCTTTGGGCTTCGATGTCATGGATATGGGCTTGGTAGACGGGGTCAGGATCCCCCATAAGTTCAAGCCTCCTTGCTTTGAAAAATACAACGGGACTTCATGCCCCCGGACTCATTTACAGTCATTTCTGGGAAGGCTAAAGGCCTATACAATGGATGAGAAGCTCTGGATGTTCTATTTCGAAGACAGCTTAACCGGAGCGTCAAGAGAATGGTACTCTCACTTGACAAGGGCAACTATAAGATGCTGGAAGGACCTGGCAGAGGCCTTCATCAGACAGTACCAGTATAACTTAGACATGGCACCCAACAGGACCCTCCTAATGGGAATGTCACAGTCGTCAAGGGAAAGTTTCCGAGAATATGCCCAGAGATGGAGGCAATTGGCTGCTGCCGTTCAACCACCTATGTCTGAAAGGGAAATGGCAGACATGTTTATGAATACCCTTCAGGGAACGTATATTGACAGGTTGGCTGCTTTCTCTTCCACTAGCTTTGCAGATGTTGTCATAGCCGGGGAGAGAATTGAAAGCTTGTTAAAAATGGGAAAGATCTCAGACAACGGTGCAAGCTCGTCCAGTGGTATAAGGAAACCTTTTGCAGGCCCAAGAAGAACTGGCGAGACCAATGCCATCCACTCCAACAGGGGTAGGCCCCAATATGCTCAAAGGTCAATAGCAGCAGTCACCATCCCTGCTCCAGCTCATCCACAGCCCGTCTATCAACCTCCTCAGCAAAACTATCAGCCACAACCTCAGTACCACCAACAGAATCAGTATCCTCCAAGGAATTACAACAACAGCAACAGCAACAATAATAGCCAGCAAAGGCCATTCCAACAGAGGCCATCTCAAGCTAACAGAGTGATCGATCCGATCCCAATGCCATATGCTACATTGCTGCCACAGCTTCTGAAACTCAACCTGGTTGAGCTAAGAACGTTGGCACCTCCGGATCCCAACAGTCTACCCAGGAACTATGACTCCAACGCTAGGTGTGCTTTTCATTCAAACGCACCTGGCCACAGTACAGAAAAATGCAGGGCTCTGCATATGAAGGTACAAGACCTGGTAGACTCGAAAGCTCTGAATTTCGCACCACCACCCAATGTCAATAAAAACCCCATGCCAAACCATGGTGGTCCCCGGATTAACGCTATTGAAGAAGACAAGCCGTCTTATTTAATAACCAGTGTGGGACAGATCAGGACACCGTTGGTGGAAATCAAAGCTCAGCTCTTGGAATGTCAGATGTTCCCGGGGTGTGAGTTGGGTTGTGCTTACTGCAATATCTCGGTAAATGGGTGCGATAATTTGAGGAATGGCATAGATGGCCTTATTCAGAGTGGCCAACTTCAGATCACCACATCATTTCCAGCAAATCCAGCAATATCATCAGCAACGGTTTCAGAACCTCCTACAACTGCAGCATTTATTGTTCCTGACAATTCTTCGGTTTCATCAGCAAGTACTTCATCCATTATCTCAACTGATCAGTTTTCAACAAATTTTCCTACTACAACTTCAGCTTCACTCCATTTCGAACCTCCTACAACAACAACATCATTTCTTCCACCAATGTCTCCTACAACTCCAGCAATAAATCATGAAGATGTCTCTACTGTCACAATCTTTTATGACCCTGAGAACAACTCTGCCTACCATTCAGAAGGTGCTGCTCCCATCAGAGCACCAGCTACAATCTTTTATGATCCACAAACAATTACAGTCCCTTCAGCAGCAACAATCAGTCCAGTCACTGTCACGGTGCCTGGACCAGTACCATATGAAAGCAATAGGGCCATCCCTTGGCACTATGGCTCTGACGTGTACTGCGAAGGGAAAAGAATCACTCTTGAAACATCAACACCTGCACCACAAGTAGATAATGTGGGGGGAGGCGGAGGCTTCACTCGAAGCGGACGTCTTTTCGCTCCACAAATTCAGAGACCCACAGCCGAAGCAGAGGCTGCTGCCAAGGCAAAAGGGAAGAGCCCTATGCAGGAAGATCAAGCTGTCAAGGAAGCTTTAAAGACACCATTCGATCAAGAGGTTGATGAGTTCATGCGAATCATCAAAAAGAGTGATTACAAAATTGTGGATCAGCTTCACCAAACGCCATCCAAAATCTCTATCCTCTCACTGCTTATGTGCTCCGAAGCCCATCGGAATGCACTACTTAAAGTCCTGCACGCAGCTTACGTGCCTGAAGAGATTACTGTCAACCAGTTGGAAACCGTGGTTGGAAATGTTACTGCTAGCAATGGGCTAGGATTCACCAATACTGACTTGACAGCGGATGGCCGCAACCACAACAAAGCCTTGCACATAACCATGGAATGCAAAGGAGCAGTCCTGTCTCATGTACTGGTAGACACGGGGTCGTCCCTTAATGTCTTACCAAAGAAGGCTCTGGTGAAGTTAGAATATGATGGATTGGCATTGAGACCCAGCAACCTGGTAGTAAGGGCCTTCGATGGTTCTAAGAGATCGGTTCTGGGAGAGATCGAGCTACCTGTGACAATTGGCCCACAGACCTTTAAAACTATCTTTTATGTGATGGACATTCAGCCCGCCTACAGCTGTTTGTTGGGTAGACCCTGGATTCACGCCGCCGGCGCAATAACGTCTACCCTTCACCAAAAGTTAAAATTTGAGTGGGAAGGCCAAGTTGTCACAATCTGTGGGGAGGAGGATATATTCGTTAGCCATCTGGCTACTTATAAGTATATTGAAATGGATGGGGAGATCCATGAAACACTGAACCAAGGATTTGAAGCCTTGAATGTCAATGAAGCATCTGCTGTATCTGGGATCTCCATGTCATCATACCAACAAGCCCGGAAGGTTGTTGAGGAGGGAACTGCCCTAGGCTGGGGCAAGGTTTTAGCTGTGGAGGAGAAGAAAGACAAATTTGGGTTGGGTTACAGACCAACTCAACATCAAGCAAAGGCTGCTGAGAAGCCCGGTTTTGTCAGTGGGGGGATGCTTACCCCCGATGCTATCAACTGTCTGGAAGATGAGCTGGAAGAGGAGCGCAACCTGGAAAGCTGGATTCGTCCAAGGATCCCGGGGAGCAGTGTCTCGAACTGGTCTTCCCAGGAAATTATAAGAGTTACTCATGCAGAGTAATTATTATTTCCTGTATTTTTATAAGCATGCATCAAAGTCTTGCATCTTGCCCAAGATGACAAGACTCATTTTGTAATAGGGCCATCTGTACTTTTTTGTGCAAACAAGATCAATTAATGAAACATCAGACATCTTTTTGCAAACGAGTCTTTTTTCTTTTCTGCTCACTGTTTTTCCATTTTTCTTTTTTGTACAAAAAATAAATGGCAGTGTTTTCAAAATGATAACTTCGTTTCACTTTTTTAAATAAGACTAAAATCAGATCACTAAAATGAACCAATTAAACCCTTGCAGAGAATGCCATCCTGACAGCACCGACAACAGCACGGCTATGACATCGTATGACTTTGACAATCCGATCAATCAAGCTGATGAAGGGGTTGAAGAAGAATACGAGCTTCCTGAAGAGCTAGCCAGGTTGTTAAGACAAGAGGAAAAGGTTATTACTCCTCACCAGGAGGAGGTTGAAGTGATCAATCTTGGTACAGATGAAGACGTGAAAGAAGTTAGAATCGGGGCCTGCCTGCAAGACTCAGTGAAGAGACAACTGATAGGTCTGCTTCGAGAGTATGTGGATGTATTTGCTTGGTCGTATCAAGACATGCCAGGGTTGGATACCGACATTGTTGTGCACAAGCTGCCTTTGAGAGAAGAGTGCCCACCGGTCAAACAGAAGCTGCGCCGTACTCGTCCAGACATGGCTATGAAAATCAAGGAAGAGGTACAAAAGCAATGGGACGCCGGGTTCCTTGCTGTGACTAGTTATCCGCCGTGGGTCGCTAACATAGTACCTGTGCCTAAGAAAGACGGCAAAGTAAGGATGTGTGTTGATTACCGGGATCTGAACAGAGCCAGCCCGAAAGATGACTTCCCATTACCTCACATTGATGTACTGGTGGATAATACGGCTCAGTTCTCGGTATTCTCCTTCATGGATGGATTTTCAGGATACAACCAGATTAAAATGTCACCTGAAGACATGGAGAAGACAACATTCATCACACCCTGGGGCACGTTCTGCTACAAGGTAATGCCATTTGGGCTCAAGAATGCCGGTGCAACGTATCAACGGGCTATGGTAACATTATTCCACGATATGATCCACAAAGAGATAGAATGTTATGTGGATGACATGATTGCCAAGTCCCTTACTGAAGAAGACCATCTGGTGAATCTGCTCAAGTTGTTCAAGCGTCTGAGAAAGTATCAACTGAAGTTGAACCCCAACAAATGCACATTCGGGGTGAGATCTGGTAAGCTGCTGGGCTTTATTGTAAGCGAGAAAGGGATTGAGGTGGACCCTGATAAAGTCAAAGCCATTCAAGAAATGCCTGCACCAAAGTCAGAAAAAGAAGTTCGAGGGTTCTTAGGTCGATTGAACTACATTTCACGGTTCATATCTCACCTCACCGCAACCTGTGAACCCTTGTTCAAGTTGTTAAGAAAAGAACAGACGGTCAGGTGGAACGAAGATTGCCAGAAGGCTTTTGACAAGATCAAGGAGTATCTGCAAGAACCTCCAATCCTTATGCCGCCAGTTGAAGGAAGACCTCTGATTATGTACCTGACAGTATTAGAAGAGTCAATGGGGTGTGTGCTGGGCCAGCATGACGAGTCTGGTCGAAAAGAGTATGCAATTTACTACCTAAGCAAAAAGTTTACCGACTGTGAACAACGTTATTCACTGCTCGAGAAAACTTGCTGTGCTTTAGCGTGGGCTGCTCGCCGACTGAGACAGTATATGTTGACCCACACTACTTTATTGATATCCAAGATGGACCCAGTTAAGTACATTTTCGAGAAGCCAGCTCTTACCGGACGGGTTGCAAGATGGTAGATGATTCTCACAGAATACGACATACAGTACACATCTCAGAAAGCCATCAAGGGCAGTGTACTATCTGAATATCTTGCTGAGCAACCCATTGATGACTACCAGCCTATGAGGTTTGACTTCCCTGATGAAGACATCATGTTCATTAAATCAAAAGATCATGAAGAGCCTATTCACACTGAAGGGCCCGACCCGGAAGAAGAATGGACTATGATGTTTGATGGGGCTGTTAACATGAATGGTCGTGGTGTTGGTGCAGTACTCATTACACCTAAAGGAGTTCACATGCCTTTCTCGGCAAAACTCACTTTCAACTGCACTAACAACGAAGCTGAATACGAAGCTTGCATCATGGGTCTTGAGGAAGCCATTGACCTCAGGATCAAGACTTTAACCGTATTCGGAGATTCAGCTTTGGTAGTCAATCAGACCAACGGAAAATGGTACACCCACCAGGATCATCTGATACCTTACAGGGATTATACAAGAAGGTTATTGACGTTCTTCACAACAGTCAAGCTTGAATATATCCCTCGGGACGAGAATCAGTTTGCAGATGCTCTTGCTACCATTTCATCCATGATCAAAGTTCAAGCTACCAACTTTGTACTGCAGATTTCAGTATCGAGACTTGATAGACCAGCATATGTATTTACGGCAGAAGGTGTTAAAGATGATAAGCCTTGGTTTCATGACATTAAATGCTTCTTGGAGGATCAGACATACCCACCTGGGGCATCTTCTAATGATAAGAAGACTTTGAGAAGGATTGCTGGTAGTTTCTTCCTGAACACTGATGGATCTTTATACAAAAGGAACTTTGATATGGTACTCCTCCGATGTGTTGACAAGACAGAAGCAGATTTGTTGATGCATGAAGTGCACGAAGGATCTTTTGGTACCCATGCAGGAGGGCATGCCATGGCTAAGAAGTTGTTAAGATCAGGCTATTACTGGATCACAATGGATGCAGACTGTTGTGCTTATGCCAGGAAGAGCCATAAATGCCAGATTTATGCAGATAAGGTGCATGTGCCTCCCAATCCTTTGAACATAATGTCTTCGCCGTGGCCCTTTGCTATGTGGGGCATTGACATGATCGGCAAGATTGAGCCAACTGCTTCAAACGGCCACAGATTCATCCTGGTCGCCATCGACTATTTTACAAAGTGGGTTGAAGCAGCCTCATATGCAAACGTCACAAGGCAAGTGGTAGCCCGATTCCTAAAGAGAGATATCATCTGTCGGTACGGAGTGCCCGAGCGAATCATTACTGATAATGATTCCAATCTAAACAATAAAATGATGGCAGAACTGTGCCGGGACTTCAAGATCCAACACCACAATTCTTCTCCTTACAGGCCAAAGATGAATGGCGCTGTTGAGGCGGCAAATAAAAATATCAAGAAGATTGTGCAGAAGATGGTAGTCACCTACAAAGACTGGCATGAAATGCTACCATTTGCCTTGCATGGGTACCGCACATCAATCAGGACATCCACTGGGGCAACACCGTATCAACTTGTGGATGGTATGGAAGCAGTCCTACCTGTTGAAGTTGAGTTACCTTCCCTACGGGTACTAATGGATGTTAAGCTGAACGAAGCAGAATGGGTCCGGTCCCGATATGGACAGCTAAGTCTGATTGAAGAGAAAAGATTGGCTGCAATCTGTCATGGGCAGTTATATCAGAAGAGAATGAAGAGAGCCTTCGATCAGAAAGTCAGGCACCGAGAGTACCAAGTGGGAGATCTTGTGCTGAAAAGAATCCTCCCTCCTCATACAGACCACAGGGGCAAGTGGACTCCAAACTATGAAGGACCATTCGTGGTAAAGAAAGTTTTCTCTGGTGGAGCACTGATGCTCAGCACCATGGATGGTGAAGATTTCGTGTCCCCTGTGAATTCAGATGCAGTTAAAAAATACTTCGCATAAAATGACCCGCTGGACATAAAAACAGAATGTAAGTCCAGGCAAAAATAGGGCATCCCGGCGAGTCAAAAACAGAATAAAAGACTCGGGCAAAAATAAGGGAAAATAAATAAAAAATTGTACACCCGCTGAGTTGAAAAGCCGCATTGGACAACTCAGGCAAAAATGGGTATCCCGATGGATTGAAAACCCGAAAGGGCGATCCATGCAAAATAAGAGAATAAGCGAACAACTGCATTTTGAATTCGTCTGTATCGTCTACAACTTGGTAAGCTTCAACAGGATCAAGCTTCAATCAGAATCAGCCTTCCTCAGAAAGCAGGGCAAGAAGAACGTCATTGTCATACGAGTCATAGCAGAAGAGGAAGTTCTTTTGAAAGCGTCATCAACACTGCCAACATTTTTGTTTCTCAATTTATAGCAATCTCCTCATTTCAGGAGATATGTTTCTTTGACTGTATCTCGCCAATTCAGGGCATATGAATTAATAAAATCAGATTTTCAGTCATGTCTCGTTTTGTACATTTTGTTTGCAAAAATGTCTGATGTCTTAAAAGAGAAAAACTGATTGCACAAGAATACAGATGCTTATCTTCAAATAAAAACATGCCTGCAGGAAATATACTTACTCTCAGAAGTATCCTAACTCCTATGACGGAATCCAGTAAGGGATACCTCGGGATTATCTTGTGCATTTTTCTATCTTTTTCAGGATTGCAGGTATCCAGAACGTAACTTAGGGCATGAAAGCTTCACCCTCAGCAAGCTGGCAGATCATTATCAACTCGGTCTATCTTCCATGTGGCACTGGAAGGTGCCCATTTCCCCAGCAAAGTTGCCAAATCAACATACACTCAATCTCAACATCTGAAATGCTCTATCCCCAGCTGAGTTGCCTCTCATTACTCTCCCCAGCTGAGTGGCCAGCAACTCTCCCAGCCGTAGCACCAATCATTCCTCCTCAGCAGAATGCGAGAATCAGGGAATCATCTCCCCACAGAATCCTCAGCCTCTATTCAGAAGAGCAGCGCACGAAGGAAATCACAACAGAGTAAAGAAAGCTTCTACAAACCCCAGCTGGGTCTCTCATTTACAAGGATAGGTCTATCGAGGACCCATATCTCCAAGCAGTTATCATATCATCAGATCCACAAATGATCTCATCCCCAGCTGGGATGTCCATTTCAAGCAGATCGGCCAGAGATCTTCGCAGCAACGGGATCCAAATCCCGGTTTGGTATCTTTGCACAATCATAGCATTCGCATCATATTCACCCTCAGAGCGTAGCATTCCGTATAATACGGAGCATTACGGCAAAAATCAAGCATAGCATAATCATAAGTCATGTTGTGAACCAAACACTTGTGAATATAACCATTCATCAGAATACAGAAAAATCCCCACCAGAGTCCCCGGCAAAAGCAGCTGCCTCACAATCACAAACACCAGTTTATACACCTTTTGACACCCGTCCGTGCCATCTTTCCCCAGTAAAGTCGCCTGAACACTCTTTACCAACAATATCACCCGTATTACAGATACGCCCTGACACCCGTCCGTGTCAAATCACCAGCAAAGAGCCAAAGACACCCTCTTTGCACTCACACATACTTGTATATACACTTTCTTGACACCCGTCCGTGTCATTTCCCCAGCGCAGTCGCTTATACTTTTACAACCCATATACTTGTTGATACTATACCTTTCTCCTTTCGACACTCGTCCGTGTCACCCCCCCCAACAGATAAACACTCATCTATACATCACTCATGCCCCCTCAGATTCAACATTAGTCCTCGTTCTTTGTTAACCAGTTGGTACTCGTCCGTACCATCATCTCAGAACATGCGTCCAGCGTTTGTTTCTACATGATACTCGTCCGTATCATGGTCTTAAGGATGCTCGTCCACATCTTTAATCCATACACCGTGTCGAAACACTTGTGTCTTCTTGAATATGGATACTCGCCTGTGTCTACTATTCCCCAGAAGAGTCCCTTCAGATTCAACACTCGTCCGTGTTCTTTGTTAACCCGTTGATACTCGTCCGTATCATCATCTCTGAGCACGTGTCAGTTTGTTTCTACATGATACTCGTCTGTATCATAGTCTTAAGGATGCTCGTCCGCATCTTTAATCTATACACAACATCTAAACACTTACTTTCCTTTCTTGGTTGTGGACCCAGTAGATCGCCATGTAAGCATTTTCTTTCTTATCTAACACTCGTCCTGTGTTATGATGAACCCTGAGAGCAGCCGTACCCTGCTGAGTGGTCGTCCTCCACTTCTTGATGGTCGTCCTCCATCATGCTCATCCGATGGCCGTCCCCATCGTTGATTTTTAGCAGTCGTCCCCTGCTAGGTGGTCGTCCTCCACCTTTTGATGATCGTCCTTCATCATTTTATCCAATGGCCGTCCCCATTGTTGATTTTGGTTGTCTGACATTCGTCCTATGTCATGATAAACCTCGAGAGCAGCCGTACCCTGCTGAGTGGTCGTCCTCCACTTCTTGATGGTCGTCCTCCATCATGCTCGTCCGATGGCCGTCCCCATCGTTGACCTTTTCTATTCGATGGCCGTCCCCATCGTTGATATTTTCGGCAGCCGTACCCTGCCAGGTGGTCGTCCTCCACCTTTGATGGCCGTCCCCATCATATTTCCTTTATCCCCAACAGAGCAGCCGTCCCCTGCTAGGTGATCGTCCTTCACTTTTGATGGCCGTACCCCATCATCTGTTTATTTCATTTATTCTTTAACCCGATGGCCGTCCCCGTCGTGGTCCCTTTTCTTTTTAGCCCGATGGCCGTCCCCATCGTGGGTTACTTTGCTTCATGAACTTGATGGCCGTCCCCGTCATGTTTCATTGATCCCCAGAGAATTTTACAGCTTTACTTGATGGCCGTCCCCATCATAATATTTTATTTTCCCCAGCCGGTCGGCTGTCCCCGTCTTGGCTTTACATTTTATCCCCAGCATGTCGGCCGTCCCCGTCATTGCTTTATTTTCCGCACTTTTCCCAGCATGTCGGCCGTCCCCGTCATTGCTATTTACCCAGCAGTCGTCCTCTGCTCGACGGTCGTCCTCCGTCGCCTACACTTTGCAATATACTTTATTTTCTTTCACAATCTATATCCCTTTTCTTCTTCATTCTGTGAGTGCAAATTTTGGACTGTCTTTGGTATTCAACCACAAGTTATCTTGTTTGCCTGTTAAGCCATCGCTTACAACCTGCACAGCTAACTCATGTTTGAATAGGGGCAGCTGTAAACACCCCAAATTTGCCCTCACCCATTCACACCATGGCTTGTGATCATTCTCATATGCATAAACACAATCATGTCACCTCATGTCTCACTGCATAGTTTCTAAGGCATCTGCCCCTAGGGTTTGTGATCTGAGCAATCTCAGGGCTTCTTGAGCCACTCCAAAGGCAACCAATCACTTCAAAGGGATCCATATGTGTTCAAGTATCATATTACATCCTCTCAAAGTCAAAAATTCCAAAGAATCACAAGAACTAGGGTTTGAATGGATGCAGGGCCAAGTTTGACTGCACAGTTGACCTAAAATTAGGGTTTTGGTTTCAGAGGCCATAACCCCAATTTTTTTGGTCATTCTTGTTTCCATTGGTCTCTATATGGTATAGGGAGTATTCATATCAATTTTCATGAAGAAATTCCATGGGGAAGTCATCTGATCAAGGGTTGACTTTTCAGACAAGTCAGTGCAAAATCAGGGCATCTGAGGCCCCCAATGACCCAACCAATGGTTGATCTTCATCATTTTGAGTCTATATGATTTTTATTTGATCATGGAAGGAGGTTGAAGTTCATAAAAATCAAGAATTTAGGGTTTTTGCAAATGTTGACTTTTTGGGCATAGTTGACTTTTCAAGAATGCTTCATTTTAGGTCATTTTTCAAGCCTTGATTCTTGGTCCAAAAATGCTTCAAATGGAAAAACTTTGGTCATGAAAGTTGTAGATCTCATCTTTCCCTTTTCAAAAAGTACAAGAACATGATCAAACTCTTTTTGGATCAAAAGTTATGGTGTGGCAAAGTTGGCCAAAATCATTGATTTTCAAGGCATGCCTCAAATGGAAATTTTGCAAAATCATGAACCAATGCCTCTTGTGACCTCTAGTTCACTTCAAACCAGTACACAAACATTATACATGTCCTAAAAGTAAGAATTGGGCCAAGGTTTCTCGTGTTTTGGTTCATGTAACAAGACTTTCTTTCATGTGAACCAAAAAGGCAACAACTTGCAAAATCATCATTGTGCTTCTACCACTTGATGCATTGGATGCTGCACTTTGGCTAGCCCCTCACCTCACCTTGCTGCACCAGAACCAGCCCATGTACTAGCTATAGATCAACCCATACTTTCCTTACACAAAATTTGACTTTTTGCAAAAGGTGACTTACCAATCAATAAAGCACATGTCCAATCATCTGACCAATGAGAGAGGTTTATGTGGACAAAGAGCAAGCCATTCCATACATCTAGCAAGGCTGAAACACTATCATTGAACACATTCACAAAAACACTCCTTTTGCATAAGCCTTCGAATCTGCCTCCACAAGCTCAGAACACTAAAACCACCTCCACACTTCAACTCACCATACTTCATAGACCTCAAAGCACCAAGAGCCAGGCTTGATTTGAGCAAGAACACCCCATTGCCATTCTTCACCTCAGCCTGCATTTTCCTTCGAATCTCCCTCCACAAACCTCAAACACAAGAACAAACTCCACCAACAATTTCTATTCACCTCACTGACCAGAAACCAACCATTGTTTTGGCCTGAAACACCCCATGTCTCAAATACGATTTTCACATGCCCTTGGTCAGAGCTTCTGCAAACTCACTCCAGAGGTTGTTTAAACTCCAACTAAGCATCCAAAGCTTCAAAGGTGGATCATTGGGACCTGATTGAGCCAAAGAATCATCCAGAAAGCTCCTAAATCAAAAGCTCCATCTCAGGTGACACCATGAACTTTTTTTCCAGAACTCCATTTTCTTGTTAGAATCTTGTTTAGCATGTTGCACTGATCATTGGGATCTATTTACTTTTGAAAATAAGCCAGAAACGAGTATGTTATGGTGTTCTGAAAGTTTGACCTAGAAATTTCATTGCTTCGATTCTTGTTTGCGTGTGAGTTTAAACATGATTTGATGATGGATTCGTGCTTAGGGTAGTTGGTAGATGGTTTCTGGAGGTTTAGAGCTTCTAAAGTGGCCTGGGGAGAGAGATAGCGTTTTGAGGTGAACGGAGAAGATGACCGGAACACTGTTCCGGTCATCTGAAAGTGATTAACGGCAGGGTTAGGGTTTTAAGCATTAATTAGCAAATTTGAATCTGAGCCGTGAGATGTGGCGCGCAGTCAACTCCCGCGCGTGTGAGTTTGAATCTCCACCTTAGGATCTGATTACTTCTCATTAATTCATTAAAAATTCATTTTTATTTATTTTCTTTTCATTTGTTTTGTGTAATTATTTTAAAATAGCAAAAATGGCTTAAAAATTATGAAACTTTTTCTTAAAAGTTTTATTAATTTTTAAAACACAAAAATATTTTTATTTTATTTTTTATCATTAAAAAAGTATTTTTAAATATTTAAAAGATTATTTTTAATTGATTAATGGAAATTAATTTATTAAAAATACTTTTAGGTATTTAAAAATCACCAAAAAATTCATGAAATATTCTAAGACATTTAGAAACATTGTCCAACCTTCAAACCAAATTTCTTTTTTGATCTTGATGCATTTTGAGAATTTTCCATTGAATTAAATCATTTTTGGTGCATTATTTTGATCATAAGTTCAAAAATTCATTTCTGCCTATCTAAGAAGAGTTGGACATTGGTTCTTTTTGCTTTGTTTTGTGTTTAGCATGTAGTTTCTAGGATTAAATGGCCATGGTTTGATTCCTCATTTTCAATTTGTTTGGCATTTCTTTTGTTTAGGAACCCTAAAAACCCTAATAACTTAGAAAATTCATAACTTGAGATTGGTTAAGAGTTGAAACCTCCCCTTTGAACCTTGGTTTAGTATAAGGTTAGGGTCTCTTTGAGTGGCATTTTCCATTTTTTATCTTAGGGTTTGCTTCTGTTTTGGGTTTTTGTTTGTTGTTTGATTCATAAACCCTAATTTGGGCTTTCATTTGCATCCCTCTTGCATTCTCTTGCATAACATGACTTGTCTTAGCATTTCAAGCATTCTTGTGATTCATTTGACATCTTAAGACACATAGGAAGCATGTTTGATCATTGCATCTTGCATTTGCCATGTCATTTGCCTTGTATGCTTCATAATTTTCCATGCTTGTTCATGCTCCTTAACTTGCATCATTTGCATCCATGATCTTGTATGAACATCTCCATGCTTTGCCTCATGTTTGTAGCATCTCATAACATCATTTTCATCATCAACATGCTTCTGGTTTTGTTTAGCATCATACCATTTCATTCCATTTGGCATTGCATTGCATTTCTTTCTAACATTTCAGGTGGTAAGTAAACTTGAGAAGTGAATTTGCCTTCACTTCTCATAACTTTTCTTTTCATCTCTCTTACATCCATTGCTGCATTTTTATATGTGTTTGATTTTGAGCTTGCTCATCCTTCTTCTTCCCACTTTCTTTCTTCAAGTGACTTGACTTCTTGAATGAAGCAAGTCACTTTGCTTCTCCTGATCCTTTCATCTGCTTCCTGGTGTTTCTCTTTGAAGATTGCTCTTGAAAACCTCACAAACCTTAGGAACAACCAAGCATGACAATGAATTAGGGTTTTGATTAGTCTCCCCTCTTAGTTTTACCTTTGTGTCTCTTTTGAGTCTTCTCCTCTCATCTCATAATCAGGGACTAAACCCTAAAGGCTTTAAGGCTTTGTGATTAAGCTTATGCCTGCATCCTTCTATTAGGATGGAGTGTATAACTTTAATCCTAAGTGTTAAACCCTTAATGTGTTTAAATCTCTTAATCAATTCACTTAACAATTATCAAGACATCACACTTGTAACTTGGGCCTTGCATTAGGGTTCTAATTCTTCCTTAATTGGTTAAGAAGGACTAACCCTAGTGTTAATGGACAAGTCCCCCTCAAGTTGTCTTACAAAATCATAAAATTCACTTCATCATCATACCATTAAATAAAATCCATCTAATTAAGGCTTATTTTGTCATGAGCTTAATCCCTAATCATGGATTAAGTTGAGGAGTTTTCCTCAGCTTAAACATTCTCATCTATTATCCTTCTATTAGGATGGTGTAATGGGTTTGTTTAATCCTTGATTATGGCTTAACCTCATTACTTAACACTAAACAAAAACACCAAAAACATCTAAATAATCACAAGTAGGTTAATGATTTTAATCTTGCACCAAAGGTGATTAAGTGTGAGAATCTGACTTCACACTTAAGGTACTCTCATTACCCCTAATCAGAGGGAAGATGTGATGAGTTTACTAACCCATTGGTTTAGACTTAAGCTCATTAACTTATGACAAAAATCCAAAAACAATAAAAGACTGAAAACTCAAAAACAAACAATAATCGTCTCCTTCGGGATTCTTTTCTCATCTCTTCACTCACAAACGAGAACTTGCTTCTTCCGTCTAATGCAAGACAGTTTGCACCTGAGCCAGACAGGTCATACACTTGAGCATTGACAAGCAGGCAGTTCACAAGTCAATTCACCTTTCAGTCTCTTTGGGTCGAACTACGGTGTTCTGACTTCCTCATTGCACGAGAGGATACGTAGGCATAACTTAACAGTTATCGAACAAAAGTCTCTGTATATTCCCCCTCTTTCCAGCTTCATTCTTTTAGCCTCATTATCTTGAGCATATTCTCATTCCTGCACTGACACTTTCATATTTCACTTCACTTTTCCCTTGCACTGACACCTGTACATTCTTTTCCAGCTACTTTATACACAGATTGCACTGACACTACCCCTTTAAACACAAATCTTTTAAGCGTGGATCCCGTCGAGTACGGCGGACAATATGGGTGCTAATACCTTCCCAGGTTGTAACCAACCCCCTTTCTCAGTCTCTCTGGTTCGCAAACCGTCTTATCCATCTTTTTCTAGGCTTATGCAGCATTGCCTTTCCTTCGGGATAAAAATGCCTAGCTGGCGACTCTATTCATTCTCCAGTGAGTTCACGGCTGTGTGTTCTCACTGTTCCCTTCGCCGACCGTTCGCGTCTGTACCTTCATCTGATCCGTTTCATTTGTCGGGAGCGACACCAGTCACAGATTGGGTTTCACAGACATGGATCTAACTTCTGAAGGGCGTGCTCATAATCGGGCAATGCATATCTCTTTAGAATGTAAAGGTGCAGTACTCTCTCACGTGTTGGTAGATACTAGATAATCGTTGAATGTCTTGCCTTAGAAAGCACTGATGAAGTTGGATTATGATGGAGTAGTTCTAAAGCCCAGCGACCTAGTAGTTCGAGCATTTGATGGGTCGAGGAGATCGGTGTTCGGGGAGGTGGAATTACCAATTAAAGTAGGTCCGCAAATCTTCAATACCACATTCTATGTAATGGATATATAGCCTGTATACAGTTGTTTTCTCGGAAGACCTTGGATACATTCAGCGGGAGCAGTATCGTCCACACTTCATCAAAAGCTAAAGTTCGTCTGGGAGGGTCAAATTGTAACTGTCAGTGGGGAAGAAGACATTTTTGTTAGTCATCTGGCTTCATTCAAGTATGTGGAGATGGATGGCGAAATAGTTGAGACTTCATGTCAGGCGTTTGAGCCCTTGAAGACTGAACAAGCATCTGCAGTGGCAGCCTCTCCTGAAGAACCGAAGAAGGGGGTTTTTGTGGCCTCTTATAAGCAAGTGCTGGAGTTGGTAGAATCTGGGATACGAGAAGGCTGGGGCAGTCCAGTAGAAGTGCCAGAAAAGAAAGATATGTTCGGAATTGGTTACCATCATGGGAAGTCATCGTCTGGACCAAGTGCTAAAGGTTGTCAAAGCCCGATTACTTTCACGAGTGCGAGTGTGGTGGATTATGGAAACATCATTGCCGTGCAGGATGACGCAATTGATAGTGACTGTGACCTAGATGAGTGGATCAGGCCTGCCGTTCCAGGGACTCAGCTTAGCAATTGGACATCAGAAAGGCTTATTTCAGTCACCTCTTTCGAAGAGTAATAATTTTTGTTTCTGTTTTTCCTGTATTCAAGCACTATGTCTTGCCCGGGGCATATTAGCTCTTTGTAAGGGTTCTTTTGTTCTTAACATAATTCATAATCATAAATAAAGCTGACGTTTCACATTCATTCATGTTGTTCTTTGTCTTTCATTTTTGCTTTTTTTTTCAAAAAGAAAGAAAAGTTTTAAAATGGCAATGTTTCTCATTTTCTCAAGTTTTTGCTAAAGCCTTGCATGAATCACCATTCATGCAGGTGCTCGTCACCGGATCTTATCAATGAAGACCCTGTTATGGCTGAGTATGACTTTGACAATCCAATTTATCAAGCCGATGAGGAAGGTGAAGAGGATTGCGAACTACCTGAAGAATTGGCCAGACTGCTTAAACAGGAAGAGAAGATGATTCAGCCGCACGAAGAAGCTGTCGAAGTAATAAACCTGGGTACTGAAGAAGACAAGAAAGGAGTCAAGATTGGGGTTGCATTAGAAGAATCTGTCAAGACTTGTTTGATTGCTATGCTTCGAGAGTATGTTGATGTCTTCGCATGGTCCTACCAAGATATGCCTGGTTTAGACACAGACATTGTGGTACACAAGCTGCCTCTCAGAGAAGACTGTCCTCCAGTGAAGCAGAAGTTGAGGCGCACACGTCCTGATATGGCAATTAAAATAAAAGAAGAAGTACAAAAACAGTTTGATGTTGGCTTCTTGGCCGTGACCAGTTACCCTCCGTGGGCTGTCAACATTGTGCCGGTTCCTAAGAAAGACGGTAAACTCAGGATGTGTGTAGACTACAGGGATTTGAATAGGGCCAGCCCCAAAGATGACTTCCCTCTACCTCAAATAGATGTGCTCGTCGATAATACTGCTCAGTTTTCCATGTTCTCCTTCATGGACGGATTTTCTGGTTATAACCAGATTAATATGTCTCCCGATGACATGGAAAAGACAACCTTCATCACGCCTTGGGGCACCTTCTGTTACAAGGTTATGCCATTTGGTTTGAAGAATGCTGAAGCCACTTATCAGCGGGGAATGGTGACGCTATTTCACGACATGATTCATCATGAAATTGAGGTTTATGTTGATGATATGATAGCAAAATCCTAAACGGAGGAAGATCACTTGGTTAATCTAGCAAAGTTATTTGACAGACTCCGAAAGTTCAGACTGAGGTTGAATCCGAATAAGTGTGCCTTCGGGGTCCATTCTGGAAAGCTACTCGACTTCATTGTTAGTGAGCGAGGAATTGAGGTTGATCCAGCAAAAGTGAAGGACATCCAAGAAATGCCTGAGCCGAAGACTGAAAAGCATGTGCGTGGTTTCTTAGGGAGACTAAACTACATTGCACGGTTTATCTCTCACCTAACGACCACGTGTGAGCCCATCTTTAAGCTTCTGAGGAAGAATCAGGCCATTAAATGGAATGAAGATTGCTAGCAAGCCTTTGACCGAATCAAAGAATACCTGCTAGAACCTCCAATTCTCATGCCTCCAGTGCCAGAGAGACCCTTGATTATGTATCTTACTGTGCTTGAAGGATCGATGGGATGTGTGCTGGATCAACAGGACGAGTCTGGTCAAAAAGAGCATGCCATTTATTACCTTAGCAAAAAGTTTACCAATTGTGAGACACGCTACTCACTACTCGAGAAAACTTGTTGCGCTTTGGCATGGGCTGCTCGCCGACTAAGATAGTACATGCTGACTCACACTACTCTCTTAATTTCCAAGATGGATCCTGTGAAATACATTTTTGAAAAGCCAGCTCTGACAGGAAGAGTAGCCCGGTGGCAGATGATACTAACATAGTATGATATACATTACACTTCGCAAAAGGCAATCAAATGAAGTGTATTGTCAGAATACTTGGCTCAGCAGCCAATCGATGATTATCAACCCATGAGGTTCGAGTTTCCGGATGAGGACATCATGTTCCTCAAATTAAAAGATTATGAAGAACCACTTCCGGAGGAGGGGCCGGACCCTGAATCCAAATGGAAGTTGATGTTTGACGGAGCTGTGAACATGAATGGAAGTGGAGTAGGTGCTGTTATCATCTCGCCAGAAGGGGTCCATACACCTTTAGCTGCTCGGTTGACTTTCGAATGCACTAACAATGAGGCAGAGTATGAAGCTTATATCATGGGAATTGAAGAAGCAATCGACTTGCGAGTCAAGAACATCGAAATATTCAGAGATTCTGCTTTGGTGGTGAATCAAGTCGATGGAAAATGGCTGGTTCATCAACCTCATTTGATTCCTTACAGAGATTATGTCAGGAGGATGTTAACTTTCTTCACCAAAGTCAAATTGAATTATATTCCTCGATATGAAAACCAATTCGCCGATGCTCTAGCAACTTTGTCGTCCATGATTAAAGTTTGTCAAGAGAATTTCGTGGCTTGAATTACGGTCTCCCGTCTTGAAAGACCGGCTTATGTGTTTGCAGTTGACAGTGGTGAAGATAACAAACCTTGGTATCATGATATCAAGCAATTCCTGAAGGCTCAAGAATACCCGACTGGGGAATCCAGCAAGGACAAGAAGACCCTTAGAAGACTAGCAGGAGGTTTCTTCTTGAATCAAGATGGTGTGCTGTACAAGCGAAACTTCGACATGGTTCTGCTCAGATGCGTGGATAGACACAAAGCAGACCTGTTGATGCAGGAGGTTCACGAAGGTTCCTTTGGTACCCATGCTGGAGGACATGCTATGGCCAAGAAATTGTTGAGATCGGGATATTATTGGATCACTATGGAATCCGATTGCTGTAAGTACTCCCGTAAATGCCACAAGTGTCAAATTTACGCTGATAAGGTCCATGTGCCTCCGAATCCGTTGAGTGTCATGTCTTCGCCATGGCCGTTCGCTATGTGGGGCATTGATATGATTGCCAAGATCGAGCCGACAACTTCTAATGGTCATCGCTTCATCCTGGTTGCTATAGATTATTTCACGAAGTGGGTCGAAGCGGCGTATTACACCAATGTCACTAAACAAGTGGTAGCCCGGTTTATTAAAAGAGACATCATTTGCCGGTACGGAATTCCTGAAAGGATCATTACTGATAATGGTTCTAATCTCAACAACAAGATGATGGTTGACTTGTGTCGAGATTTCAAAATAGAACATCACAACTCTTCTCCATATCGCCCGAAGATGAATGGCGCCGCCGAGGAGGCCAACAAGAACATCAAGAAGATCATGCAGAAGATGGTTGTAACATACAAAGACTGGCATGAGATGCTACCATTTGCGTTGCACGGGTACAGAACGTTAGTGCATACTTCAACAGGGGCAACTCCATTCTCACTGGTGTATGGTATGGAGGTAGTCCTACCAATTGAAGTGGAAATCCCCTCGTTGAGGTTAATGATGGACATTAAGCTAGATGAAGTTGAGTGGCTCCGATCCAGATATAATCAATTGAGCCTCATTGAAGAAAAACGTCTAGCAGTTGTATGCCATGGACAGTTGTACCAGCAGAGGATGAATCAGGCTTTTGACAAGAAGGTGCGACCACAGAGGTACATGCCAGGTGACTTGGTGCTGAAAAGGATTCTTCCTCCTCTTAACGATCACAGGGGCAAATGGACACCCAACTATGAAGGACCGTTCGTGGTTAAAAAGGTTTTCTCAGGTGGGGCCTTGATGCTGACAACCATGGACGGAGAAGACTTCCAATCCCCTGTCAACGCAGACGCAGTAAGAAAATACTTCGTGTAAAAAGGACCTGCTGGATAAAAACAGAATAAAGATCCAGGCAAAAATGGGCATCCCGGCGAGCCAAAAAATAGAATAAAAGGCTCGGGCAAAAGTTAGGGAAATCTTGAAAAAAAATGTACACCCGCTGAGTTGAAAAGCCACATCGGACAACTCAGGCAAAAAAGGGTATCCCGGTGGATTGAAAACCTGAAAAGGAGATCCACGCAAAAGAGGGATTAACACGAATGCCATCGATCTGCGAGATCCATAACCTATCTACAGTCAAGGCTATCCTAAGGGTTGAAGATCAGTTCAATTACTTTTTCTCAAGAGGCAGAGCGAGCGGAACGTCTTGAAGATATACGAGTCATAACCGGGTTGAAGCTTGATGAGATCCACTTCTCACATTGCCAATAGGATAATTTGTTTTCCTTTTTGGCTGTTTCCTCTTTCCAGGGAACTGCTTCCTTTGTATATCCTATTCATGGCCATTTTTCCGAATCAATAAAATTCAACTTCAGTCAATTTGTGACTGTTTGCTTTCTGTTTTTGTTTTTTCATCTAGCATTGATTGACTGCGAAAACGTCCAGCAAATCGTGATTTACATTGTGTTGTGAACATTTGAATGCTTTCTAACTCATGCAGGAGGACAGAAACATTTAATACAACTCTGAAAGGGTGTCGAGATACCCATATAATGATTCATACTACGAGCCTGGGGTAGGCAGGTCCCAAACTAACTCTCCATGTTGCAGGTACTATCGATTATGTTCATGTAGGTACATGTATCGGTGTTGCTAATAGAGCTAAAAGAAAATTCCCAGGAGGATCTTTTCTTTATGGTTGAACAGGAGCAGGTGTCTCCCGGGGTGTCTCCAGTCATCCCCAGTAAAAATGGAAGTTGGAATGTCTCTCAGCAAGGTAGCAGAATGTGGATGTCATCCACAAGAAGAAGTTTCCCTTCAGACAGGGGAAATTCCCAACAGTATAAGGAGTGTCTTTCCTCCCCAGCGAGTTGCTTCCTCAACAATGTCATGCCTTTGGTTCCCATCCAAGTCAGGAGGTCCTCACTTCCCCATCAGAGTTCAAGAAGGGTCCTTCTCCAGCAGGGTCTTGGCTCTCCAATCTCAAAGTCCAATTTATTTTTGGCAATGGCGGCTGTTCAGAGCTGGTATATCATTGACAACTTTCCCCGCAGAGTTATCTTCTCCTCACCAGGATGGACCAGATCAGTGCAATGATCATCAGTTCTCCCCAGTCAAGCCACCTGGAACACTTGCAGTCTCCTTGTCAGGAGATCTCTTTGCATTTGCATTTGCATCTAGTAATCATCATTACATTTGCATCCTCAAACGCGTAGCATTTCCATCATTATGGAGCATTACGCCATAGAAAAATTCAAACATATGCATATGAAGCATAAGCTAGTTGTGGTACCTTGCGCAAATGCCCGAAACGTTACATCTCCAATCAGACTGAAGTATTCCCCACAGAATGCAACTTCATTTCCCAGTGTGGTTATTTCTACCAAGTCTTGTTTGTTATCCCTAGTTGAGTCTTGTTTCAGTACAACAGTCTCATTTTTTTCCGCGTCCCTATTTCAGTACAACGGTTTCATGTCGGGTTATCATTTAAGTACAATGATCCCGTTCTTTTTGGTCTCGTCTCAGTACGATGGCTTCATTTTCTTGGTTATGGATCGGTTGATACCATTTCCTAGTTAGATCGGTTGATCTTATTTGAGTCGGAAATCAGATGATATTATGTTCTCGTTTTTTCCGGGTTATGGATCGGTTGATACCATTTCCTGGTTGGATCGATTGATCTTATTTGAGTTGTAAATCGGTTGATATTACTTATCTTCGAGTCGTAAATCGGATGATATTACGTTCTCGTTTTTCGGGTTATGAATTGGTTAATACTATTTCCCGATTTGATCGGTTAATCTTATTTGAGTCGTAAATTGGTTGATGTTGCTTCTCTCCTTTGTCTTTCTAAGCCCTGTTTCGCTAACAGGCACCTTTCGTGGCTTGGTCCTGCCCAGCAGTCGCGTGTTTTCTTTGTGGCTTGGTCCTGCCCAGCAGTCACATTGTTGAGTTCCATTCCGCTAATGGTCTCGTTAAGCCCTGTTTCGCCAATAGGCACCTTTCGTGGCTTGGTCCTTCCCAGCAGTCGCGTGTTTTCTTTGTGGCTTGGTCCTGCCCAGCAGTCACATTGTTGAGTTCCATTCCGCTAATGGTCTCGTTAAGCCCTGTTTCGCCAATAGGCACCTTTCGTGGCTTGGTCCTGCCCAGCAGTCGCGTGTTTTCTTTGTGGCTTGGTCCTGCCCAGCAGTCACATTGATGAGTTCCATTCCGCTAATGGTCTCGTTAAGCCCTGTTTCACCAACAGGCACCTTTCATGGCTTGGTCCTGCCCAGCAGTCGCGTGTTTTCTTTGTGGCTTGGTCCTGCCCAGCAGTCACATTATTGAGTTCCATTCTGCTAATGGTCTCGTTAAGTCATGTTTTGCCAACAGGCACCTTCCGTGGCTTGGTTCTGCCCAGTAGTCGCGTATTTTCTTTGTGGCTTGGTCCTACCCAGCAGTCATATTGTCGAGTTCTGTTCCGCTAACGGTCTTGTTAAGTCATGTTTCGCCAACAGACACCCTCGTTGTGGTTTGTTTCGCTCAGCATTCACAGTGCAGGTTTTTGGCATTGATTCTATTCCACCTGGTTCTATTTCCGCTACCTTTTCAGAGGTCAAAACAAAAAAAATAATAAATAAATGGGCAGATGGCATTTCTATTATCCACCGAGTTCAAATTTCCAGGTTTTATTCTAGTATTCAATCACTCCATACCTGGATGCCTAAAAGCCGTCGCTATCATCCATTCAGGTCAGCAGATGATTGAATAGGGGCAATTGTAATACCTCAAAATTTGCCCTCTCATTTTTCATGTCATTTAGCATATCCTTACATACATTGCATTGCATTTAGATCATAATTGCATCATAAACATACATGAATATACATCTCCATTTGAGCTTTCACAGGTTGCGACTGGCCTTTATTTCTTCATGCGGCATGTTGTAACACGGTGGGAACTGACTTTAGTTATGTTGCGGATAGCAAGAGTCGCCACCGACTTTTATTTTATCCAAAGGAAAGGCATAAAAGAACATGAAAGACCTTTTAAAAGATTTTTGGGTTCGGGGGGTAGGTTATGTAAAGGGAAGGTGTTAGCACCCTTTACATCCATGGTTATCCATGGGCTCTTAGTTACTTAGCTCACTTTAAAATGTTTTTTGAAATGTGAAGTGTGTGAATAGAAATTTTCTTAAGTGTTTTATAATGATCCATGTACGAATATATATAAAACCTTTGTTTTGAAAATTGTTTGAAATGTATGAAGTGTTTGAAATGTTTTGAAGAGTGAGCAAGTATCTAAGAGGAACCTACCCTAAATTAAGTCTTTTCTGTTCTTGAATTCTTTAAATGGTAAGACTATCCCTATTATTAAGGAATATGTAGTCATTACCTTGGATGTATGGGACAAGTGAAGGGACATCTGTTATTTAGGCAACTGTGGGGTGTATAAGCAATTCGAAGGGACTAATCATCTTTATTCGAAAGGGACAAGATCATTACGAAGGCAACATTCGAAGGGACTTGATCTTTTTATCTGTTTAAGGGACTAGATGATGTGAGATGAGGGACTTTGCTTTATACACCCTACTTGACCTTTTGTTTAGGCAACTTGAGAGGTAACCCTTAAGAAGTGAGATGGCGATCCAGGATCGACTTACGTGTGTGAGTGTATGAGTTCAAATATTTATCTTTAAGTTAATGATCTAAACTCAATTTTAAGTACAAACATGTTTCACTCCCTATTTTACTAACCATATCATTTAAAATATAAGTATTAAAAATTACTACCACTATTACATATTGGATACAATTACATAATAATAATAATAATTAAAATAAATTAAATAAATAAGCAAA
The DNA here is from genome assembly GCA_963966055.1 of Lathyrus aphaca. NCBI lineage: Eukaryota > Viridiplantae > Streptophyta > Magnoliopsida > Fabales > Fabaceae > Lathyrus > Lathyrus aphaca. The sequence continues at coordinate 28,600,769 of OZ014520.1, read as the reverse complement.
ATAAATAATAATAAATAATTGGGTTAGTAAAAATAATAATAAAAATAATATAAAGATAAATAGGGTTAGTAATAATAAAAATTAATAAGAATAAAATCAAGAAATTAACATAATAATGAATAATAAATTTAAAAGTTCAATTTTCAATAAATAATTATTTTTAGATTTTTAATAAAGAAAAAAAAATAATAGACATTATATACTTATAAAACATAATTAATAATCTAATTATTTAATTTTATATACATATTATAAAAAAAATATCTAATTATAATTAAATAAGCATAAAATAATAAATTATATTCATAAAATAAAATTAGTTCTTTTTTTTTATTTAGGAAAAGAAATTAGGGTTAATTAATTAATTAAACTATTTACATATAAAAAAAACTATATACAAATTATAAATATGCATAATTAAATAAATAAATTAACATTTATAAGATAATTAGAGTTTATAAAAAATTATTAGAGTTAATCAAAATAAATTAGGGTTTATGAGTTTTATAAAATAGAATTAGGGTTATAGGTTAATTATTAATGAAAATTAGTTATAATTAGAAAAATAATAATAATAATAATAAACAAAACAAAATAAAAGAGAGGAAAGAAAAGGGGGGAGGCCTGGTTTTGATCCCAGGACCTCCCCAATACCTGAAGAGAACCCCAGCCACTGGGCCAACGTGCGCGTTGGTGATAACAAATAGCATAACTTTGTTTTATTCTATCCCTGCAAAACCAAAAGAAATTGAAACAAAAAGATTGTTCCCGGCTGGACTCGAACCCAGGCTTCACAACATCTATTGCGCGCATCAAAACCACCAGAGCATTCATGCTCTTTTAAACATAAACATGAAACAAATAATATAAAATAAATTCAATTTTTGAATCCTGGATTTCGCGCCAACAGACTTCATCTTCTTCGTTTTACCTGCGAAAATATTTACGATTTTTCCTACGCGTTCACCTGCGAATTTTCAAAACCAGGAACCTACGTTTTTGTGAACATCATTCAAATCTCAACATTAATTCAAATTAACAAACCAGATCAAATATACAAAGATTATATGTCATAGCCATGTTCTTAGAATTTGTTTTAAGGCCTTGAATGCTTGGTTCCCGATTTGAAGCTCCAAACCCTAACAATGGCAAATTTCGATACAGTCCATGATAACTGAATTAATTTATCCAGAAAGTTTCTAAACATCACAACAAACATAAATCCATGGTTAGTTTTCAATATCAATGCATAAATTATTCAAATCGAAAAAACTTAGAACATGAAGAAGATGCATTCGGTTTATGCGAATTAGGGCATGAATGAACAATGTTATGATCCAGAATCACTCTATGAACTTCCAGGAACAAGTCGCAACCTTTGGTTTGTCTTGAAAAGGACTCTAAGTGCCAAACCGAATTGGAGTTTTTTGTGTGAATTTTGAAACTTTGCTCTTACCTTTGGAGGTTCAATTTTTTCGTCCTCCTATGCATTGGTTACCTTCATGTACTTATAGTGAATGAATTAGGTCAGAAAGTTTGATGGATTTGTGGGCTTTTGGGATAACTTGAGATTGAAGAAACCAATTATTCATAAATGTCCAAAGATCACACCAAACCTTTCTATTTCTGTTATGCACGAATTTGGATGACATCTAATCAACTTAAATGTCATTTAAAGGCTTCTAGAAGAAGAATCATGTCCAAATATTGATTTTTTTGATTTTATTTTGATTTAATATGTATTTAAATGAATAAAATCCAAATAAATATTAAATAAAATAAAAAAATCATAAATTGCATGGGTTGGGTCGTGCTTGGTGTCATGTTGAAGTTTGGATCACAAGATTGCAAGCCCATTTGGAAGAAATTGGTTTTAAAGCCCTATTTGCTTCATAAACCTCCCAAATATTTCCCAACTTTGCAAGGGCACAAACCCTTCAATTTTAATGCTATGAGGGTGTTCTTGGACATTTTGGAAAGCTTAAATAGTCCTCTAACCAACCCCATTGGTTTCATGTCCATATCATTTACCATTCTCAAGTTATGCCCTTTTGAAGTTGTTGACTTTTTGTTGACTTTCAAAAGGACCTATAATGTCTTAGCTCATACCTTCCAAATGAAGCATTTTTGGGTTTGGCTTGTGAGACACAAAGTTGTAGAGAATTCAATTTCCTTAAAAATGAGCTTTAAATGGAAAAAATGTGATGAAGCATGTGAAAGTTATGGCTGGTCAAAGTTCAGTTGACTTTTCTTGAGGAAACCCTAATTTAGAAACCCCTGATTCTTGATGATCTGAAATCTCCTTGATGAATCATGATCAAACCTTGATCAAATGATGGATTTTACTTCAAATACTTGATGTTGTAAAAAAATCATGAAGTTTGACTTTGGTTTGACCACAGTTGACCTCAGTTTGACTTTTTAACTGCTTTGACTGATTTTGACTTATCTGATCATCTGACTGAGCAAACCTTTGAGAACAGTTCTGAAATTTGTCATGGGGATTCTTAAACACATATAAGATGTTATGAAGCTCACTTGAAGTCTTGGAAGTTCATTTAGCCTGATTAAAGTCAAAACCCTAGTTTTGGATGCCCTGCTTAGGAGGAGGCATTGTCTGAGAGAATTGTCAAACTTTCTGACTAATTGTGAACTTTGTGAACCTTGTGAACCTCATTGTGAACCTTGTGAATATCATAAGATGTCTTGGGAACCTTGTGAACCTCATAAGATGTCTTGTGAATCTCATAAGATGTCTTGGGAACCTTGTGAACCTTGTGAATCTCATAGTACACAAAGTCTTATTTTGTGAGGGCAAATTTTGGGGTGCAACAGCTGCCCCTGTTCAATTTTCTGAAACCTGAGGGGTTAGATTGGTATATTTTCCAGTCGTGACCTGGAAGGTTGAAGGGGATTGAACACAAAAGCCCAAAAATTTTCACTCACCGGTGCGTAGAGTGATACTGATGACTTGTTGTATATGCTTTGAGTGGGCTTAAAGATGCCACTTGGAGAAAAGTTCTTCAAATATATCTCTTGGAGGATAAAGCAGTCCAAAATATGAAGATACAACCTTTGGGAAGATAAACAATGAGATAACCTTTGGGAAGATAAACAACGGCCCAAGGTAAAGGTATAACCTTCAGGAGGATAAACAACGTCCTGAGGTATAAGCATAACTTTTGGGAGGATAAACAACGACCCAAAGAAATGATAGCTTTCAGGAGGATAAACAACGTCCTGAGGTAATGATTTCTTTCAGGAGGATAAACAACGTCCTGAGGTATATGTATAACTTTTGGGAGGATAAACAACGGCCCAAAAGAAATGGTAGCTTTCAGGAGGATAAACAACGTCCTGAGGTATATGTATAACTTTTGGGAGGATAAACAACGGCCCAATAGTCATGATAGCTTTCAGGAGGATAAACAACATCCTGAGGTAATGAAATAACCTTTGGGAAGATAAACAACGGCCCCAGGTCAAAAGTTGTTGATGAAATTCGTCTGCTGGAGAATTAATCTGAAAAACAAGATTAGTTCGATGCAAATATCATGATGTATATAACATTCTGCAATGTAATATTAGTTTATGCATTATGTATGCATGTATAGTATGATGCACTTATGTAATGTATTATATAATTATGTATATGTATGATATGATGTAAATGATGTATGTATGCATCATGCAGCTTGAAGCGTCCGGATATCTTTGTATAACAACTGCTGGCCAGGGAAAGTAAATCCCGATTTGTTGCTGAAGAATATGAGGAACTTGTTCCCGTCTTGTTTGATAATATAGTATACATAACCTCTCGTCTTAGTTTGATAGTAGGGTATACATAACCTCCCGTCTTCGTTTGATAGTAAGGTATATATAACCTCCCGTCTTCGTTTGATAGTAGGGTATACATAACCTCCCGTCTTCGTTTGATAGTAAGGTATATATAACCTCCCGTCTTCGTTTGATAGTAGGGTATACATAACCTCCCGTCTTCGTTCGTCGTACTCCTATTGAAAGTATAAATTCCCGACTATCTGTATGAGGATAAAAGAGATGGAAATATTCAAGGGGAGATGTGACTCGAAGTACTTATGAAGATGGATTTGCCCTACTGGGGGATTTGTAGTTGTCTTGTGGGAATGAACCGGCGAAGCTTCGTTGAAATCCTTCCCTCGTTCGTCCTTAGTAAATACTATTACTGCATTTTCATGCATTTCTGGTAAACATCAATCATATTAAGCATTTTATGCATTTCTGGTAAACATCAATCATATTCAAAAATATACATACATTCAAACATAACCAATGGACGTTTTTGCTAGGGTAAAAGTAAATCTGGACTCAGAGGGAAAAGTAAAGCTGAACTTGAAAACAGAATCATTTCAACTTCGAGAGTGTATAACCAATTGGATTTGGAGCTCCTGAAATTTTTAACTTTCCTGAATACCTTCCCAGAAATCCTCATAGCTGGATCTGAAGACATGATACTGACACCATCGGATACTACTGGCGTATCATGGTTTCAGCTGAGAATCCAATATCAAGGTAATACAATGAGAGGAATGTGTCTTCAAATTGTGATGGACCATATACGCTCCGGGTATTAGATTTGAAGAGAAAGCATTTCCCCTTGGTTGAGGATGAATTATACCATAATGGAAGTATCTGAATGTAGTTACCTCAAGAGAAATAAACAGAGTGCCTCACAATAATATGCCCCTGACATCATGAAATTCACATATATGAGGAGAGCTGCCTCTGGCTATTAAGCATTGTTGAATCTGGACCTGATTGCCCCAAATGAATTGAACAGTAAGTTGGTATGCCCCTTGACTGTGAAACAGTGATTATGCCCATGGCATTATGAACTTTGTAATGTTACCCTCGGTAATTTAGACAGATGTGGAGATCTGCCCCTGGATACTTAAACATAACTGAATCCTGTCCTGATTGCCCCACATGAGTTAGGCAGTATCATGGCCTGCCCCCTTGATTGGGAGATAATGACTATGCCCCTTTGTATACATGGACTTTGATCCAGGAAGCAACTTTGTTCATCGGAAGGACTTTGGTTTATTGAACATTCATCCTGTAAGTTTCTCTGTTTATCAAACACTCAGGTATATGCAAACAAATATATTCAAAAATGCAATGCTTATGTCTGTCTTGAAGTTTTGAAAAAGAGTTATTTTAGAAAAACAGTTTTTGTGAAAACTGTGATATTAACTCAAGTTTTATAATAAGCCCTAAAGGAGTCAGGATACCTTTTTGTAGCAGTACGCTTTCGAACTAACCATGCTTCAGTTAGGACTTTTAAAGGGTTGTAATGTGGCCTGGTTCATGGTTTAAGAAACAAAGGATAAAGGCTCAAATTTTATTTGTACCCAACCTAATCTCCATGATGTTCTTCAGTCCTATGCTCAGTTAACTTATGCATTGAGGCTCAAAGGAGTTTGGAATTGTAACACTGACATTTATGATGGTTCAGAAACCGAAAATTTATTTGAACATTCAGTCATCTTTCTTTGTTGAGGATTCATAGTGGCCTCTTTTTTTCTTTTGACTTTGTTATCCCTTCTTTTTGCCTGAACTGTTTGTTTCAAGATTACAGTCAGCGGGATTTCTCAATTTTTTATTTTTTATTTATTTTATTTTTTTTTACTAAATCTCCTTCATAGGTTTTGACTTAGTGGGTTTTTCTTTTGCTAGATATTGACTGTCAAGTTTAATGATTACAGAGAACCATCATTAGTTGTGTACAACACAGATAATTGGCATATTTGAGTTAACTGAGTAACTACCCTGCCCCAGGTTATGAATAAGGGTTTTAATTTGTGCGAGAATAAAAACTCCTACTTCATAGGCTCAAAAGGGTTGACTAGGGATTAACTTCCTTATATCTCCACTGTTTAGGAATTGAAACAATGCCTGTACATCGTCAGCATAGTCTGTTCAAAAGCATACTGCCTAATATTATGGTATTGTTTTCGTCATCCTCCCTCTACAGGCTTATAGCTTTATCAGGAGTTAAATATCACAAAATAAAAATATGAAGCATAGTTCAAAATATAGTGAAACGAATGGATTAATTCAAGACAAACATACGCAATGCATTAATGAAAACAAGAGTTTAACATAATAGTAAGTGTTTAAACAAAACAAAAGAAATTACAAATGAAAGTACAAATGTTGTCCCATCCAGTTGGCTGAATGTCTTCAATTGCAATCTGTGAACTTTGAGGAGCAGTATACTTCACCATGAAATCAAATTTGCCACTTGGATGTCCCAAGGTGCCCCATATCTTAACAGGAATAGGTAGGCTTTCTTTCTTGCTACCTTGGGCAACTTGTCTTGCAGCTTCGGTGTTTGATGGATGATAGTAGAATTCAACTTGACCTTCTGGAGTAACCTCTAGGATTCCTTCGTCAATCAGGTCTTGAATCTTTTTCTTCAATGCCCAACAGTTATTAGTATCATGTCCAGGACTGTTGGAGTGATACTCACACCTTTCCTTGGGATTATAGTGAGGAGAGGAAGTTTTAGGATTTTGAGGAGGTTTTTTCAAGGAAATTAGCTTCATCTCTAACAAGCATTGCAGAACTTGTGACATTGGAGTGCTGAACTTGATAAACTGCCTTCTACATTCCTTGTGTTGAGGTGGATTAACCTTATCAGGTCCTTCTTCTTCAATTGAGGAACAATCAATGGCAACCTGTCTCTTACCTTCTTTTATCCTCATCTTCCTTTCAACCAGATCAGTTTGTTTTAATGGAGGTTGACTAACACTTAGATTTCTAACTCCATTACTTTGAAGTTTGTGGGCAAAGGTTCTTAGCTCTTCTTGCCCCTGAGCTAAACTTTGAATAAGAGTCACCTGGTCATTCATCCGGGTCCTCATTTCTGTCATCTCAGCTTGTAGTTGCTCTAGTTGATCATCCTTGTTGTCCTCAGGATTCTTCTTCTTAGCCAGCAGTGCCTTCAACTCATCTTGTCCCTTGGACAAGTTCAGAATTAGCTCTTGGAACTGTGCATTTTGTGCCTGGAGATCTTTAACTGTTTGCTCAAGAGCCATTGCTGAAATAAACAGCGAGAAGATAAGAAACCTGTGCACAATAAACCCGTGATGCAATGATATGATATGTAAATGTATATGCAATGTTTTCAAGGACCGCAAGATTTAAATTTGCTTAAACAACCAAGAAAGTAAATTTTTATTAGTAATAAATTTGTTTTCCCTTTGGGCTTACAATAAAAATGAAATGAAATAAATACAAAAGATGGGGTTTTAAGTCTCCCATGGACGTTTCCTCTTTGTGTTGAGGTATGAGTTGAGATTCCGCTCCTCGTGAAGTTGCTTTATTAGTTCCAGGATTCTTTCTTGGCTTGCTTTGTAATGAGCCTCGAAAGTATCCCTTTGCTCCTTCAACTGGATCCAGGACCTCTGTAAATCTTCCATGTCAGTGGGCATGTCTGGGTGAAGGATGGTATAAGAAGTATCTCCTTCAGCAACAGGTTCCATGGTAACTGGCAGGATAGCAGGATATGGCATCATGAGAGTCTGAGCACGAGATCGCACCCATCTGAGATAAGCTTCCATAGGAATAGTGTACTTAGGCTCCAGAGTCTTGCTGTCAACCTTGTTCTCTTTTCCCCATGCTCGTATAAATCTCTGACGGTAACCTTGAAGATCGTTGTTGTAGTCAAACACGATACCCTGAATCAACATGTCATGTGGACCATCACTCCGAGCGTAACCAAACTGTCGTAAAGCTAAGGAAGGGTTGTAAGTAATGCCTCCTCTTATGCCTAGAAGTGGCACATTAGGAAACTCCCCACAACGGTCAATGATAGTGACATTCTCCATAGATCTGGAGCACCAATGAATATCTGAATGAGAGAGTGACATAATCCTTTTGGACCACCTGAACCCTTGTTCATTCTTCATCACTGATCGAGGAAGGTGAGAAATAAACCACCTAGATAGCAAAGGTATGCAACACATCAAAGTTCCTCTTGCCCTTGTAGTATGAGTATGAAGAGAATGCAGGATGTCTCCAAGTAAGGTAGGCACTGGATTGTGACTCAGGAATATATTGATGGCATGAACATCTATGAACTGATTAGGATTGGGGAACAACACTAAGCCATATATCAACAAGGCTAAGATCTCCTCAAAAGCATCATAGCTCATAGCTTTCAAGAACACTTGAGCTTTATCCATTAATACCTTAGCAAGAATACCCTTAACTCCGCTTCTCGTTTCTAGAACAATGTCTGACTTCTTCAGATGCAGAGCTGCAGCAATAACCTCAGGTTTAGGCTCTTTCTCCAAGCCTGTGAAGGGTCTTTGATCAAGAACAGGTATACCCAGAAGTTTAGAGAACTCTTCCATTGTAGGAACCAGCTGATAGTCGGGGAATGTGAAGCAATGGTGCTTAGGATCAAAGAACTGGAACAGGACACTCATCATGTCTTCATTGAATCCTGAGGTGACTAGATCCAATAGGTGACCATGTCTCTTGATGAACTGGGAATGTTCAGACACTTGAGAAACCAACTCTTTAAGCTTAGCAGGTATCCCTACAAAGTTGATCCTGATAGTGTTTCTACGGGCAGAAGCCATGACCTGCAACAAAGAACAAAGATAAATCCTTTGGTCCTTGAAATGGTTAGTGAAAATGCTATGCTTATGATGCATGATGATGTCATGATGTTATGCTCAATCACAAACATGTGGCATACACAAACAAGTCACACAATAGCCCTAGGTTTGAAGGCTTGCATGAAGTTCAAAGGTAAGTACCCTCCCCTGAAGTTAGTTGGTTCATCCTGTCCTAGAAAGTGACCAGGTTCTAAGGGATCTCAATATCATTGATCCTTCACAAGGGTGGTTGTTCAGTAGGCAACTTACTTGCCAACCAAAACCCTCCAAGTTTAGAATCTCAATGAGCGTAGCATCGAGTATCAACCAACTTCAGTCTGCACCAAAGCCGGTTATCTCACTACTTTCTAAAGGCCAAGATGGGATAACTATGGTTCTAAAAGTTAGTTAGTGTATTGACAACATATGGCAGCCTCATATTATCCTCAACTTGACTTAAGGAACATAAGCACCAACCAAGAAGTCACACTAATTATGGCCACCAGATCAACCATATCGGTATACGTCGTACAGTTTCCTTGGTCTATTGCCATTTACCTAAGGTACACTAGATCCGGGTTAGGATCTTTCACACATAAGAGCACCCCAACAGATAAGTATAAAGCAAACAAGGCAAACAATTTTAAAGTGATCTAATTCCTAAGGGTACCCCTCTTTTATTAAATCCCCAGCAGAGTCGCCAGTTCTGTAACACGGTGGGAGAACTGACTTTAGTTATGTTGCGGATAGCAAGAGTCGCCACCGACTTTTATTTTATCCAAAGGAAAGGCATAAAAGAACAGGAAAGACCTTTTAAAAGATTTTTGGGTTCGGGGGGTAGGTTATGTAAAGGGAAGGTGTTAGCACCCTTTACATCCATGGTTATCCATGGGCTCTTAGTTACTTAGCTCACTTTAAAATGTTTTTTGAAATGTGAAGTGTGTGAATAGAAATTTTCTTAAGTGTTTTATAATGATCCATGTACGGATATATATAAAACCTTTGTTTTGAAAATTGTTTGAAATGTATGAAGTGTTTGAAATTTTTTGAAGAGTGAGCAAGTATCTAAGAGGAACCTACCCTAAATTAAGTCTTTTCTGTTCTTGAATCCTTTAAATGGTAAGACTATCCCTATTATTAAGGAATATGTAGTCATTACCTTGGATGTATGGGACAAGTGAAGGGACATCTGTTATTTAGGCAACTGTGGGGTGTATAAGCAATTCGAAGGGACTAATCATCTTTATTCGAAAGGGACAAGATCATTACGAAGGCAACATTCGAAGGGACTTGATCTTTTTATCTGTTTAAGGGACTAGATGATGTGAGATGAGGGACTTTGCTTTATACACCCTACTTGACCTTTTGTTTAGGCAACTTGAGAGGTAACCCTTAAGAAGTGAGATGGCGATCCAGGATCGACTTACGTGTGTGAGTGTATGAGTTCAAATATTTATCTTTAAGTTAATGATCTAAACTCAATTTTAAGTACAAACATGTTTCACTCCCTATTTTACTAACCATAACATTTAAAATATAAGTATTAAAAATTACTACCACTATTACATATTGGATACAATTACATAATAATAATAATAATTATTAAAATAAATTAAATAAATAAGCAAAATAAATAATAATAAATAATTGGGTTAGTAAAAATAATAATAAAAATAATATAAAGATAAATAGGGTTAGTAATAATAAAAATTAATAAGAATAAAATCAAGAAATTAACATAATAATGAATAATAAATTTAAAAGTTCAATTTTCAATAAATAATTATTTTTAGATTTTTAATAAAGAAAAAAAATAATAGACATTATATACTTATAAAACATAATTAATAATCTAATTATTTAATTTTATATACATATTATAAAAAAATATCTAATTATAATTAAATAAGCATAAAATAATAAATTATATTCATAAAATAAAATTAGTTCTTTTTTTTATTTAGGAAAAGAAATTAGGGTTAATTAATTAATTAAACTATTTAGATATAAAAAAAACTATATACAAATTATAAATATGCATAATTAAATAAATAAATTAACATTTATAAGATTATTAGAGTTTATAAAAAATTATAAGAGTTAATCAAAATAAATTAGGGTTTATGAGTTTTATAAAATAGAATTAGGGTTATAGGTTAATTATTAATGAAAATTAGTTATAATTAGAAAAATAATAATAATAATAATAATAAACAAAATAAAAGAGAGGAAAGAAAAGGGGGGAGGTCTGGTTTTGATCCCAGGACCTCCCCAATACCTGAAGAGAACCCCAGCCACTGGGCCAACGTGCGCGTTGGTGATAACAAATAGCATAACTTTGTTTTATTCTATCCCTGCAAAACCAAAAGAAATTGAAACAAAAAGATTGTTCCCGGCTGGACTCGAACCCAGGCTTCACAACATCTATTGCGCGCATCAAAACCACCAGAGCACTCATGCTCTTTGAAACATAAACGTGAAACAAATAATATAAAATAAATTCAATTTTTGAATCCTGGATTTCGCGCCAACAGACTTCATCTTCTTCGTTTTACCTGTGAAAATATTTACGATTTTTCCTACGCGTTCACCTACGAATTTTCAAAACCAGGAACCTACGTTTTTGTGAACATCATTCAAATCTCAACATTAATTCAAATTAACAAACCAGATCAAATATACAAAGATTATATGTCATAGCCATGTTCTTAGAATTTGTTTTAAGGCCTTGAATGCTTGGTTCCCGATTTGAAGCTCCAAACCCTAACAATGGCAAATTTCGATACAGTCCATGATAACTGAATTAATTTATCCAGAAAGTTTCTAACCATCACAACAAACATAAATCCATGGTTAGTTTTCAATATCAATGCATAAATTATTCAAATCGAAAAAACTTAGAACATGAAGAAGATGCATTCGGTTTATGCGAATTAGGGCATGAATGAACAATGTTATGATCCAGAATCACTCTATGAACTTCCAGGAACAAGTCGCAACCTTTGGTTAGTCTTGAAAAAGACTCTAAGTGCCAAACCGAATTGGAGTTTTTTGTGTGAATTTTGAAACTTTGCTCTTACCTTTGGAGGTTCAATTTTTTCGTCCTCCTATGCATTGGTTACCTTCATGTACTTATAGTGAATGAATTAGGTCAGAAAGTTTGATGGATTTGTGGGCTTTTGGGATAACTTGAGATTGAAGAAACCAATTATTCATAAATGTCCAAAGATCACACCAAACCTTTCTATTTCTGTTATGCACGAATTTGGATGACATCTAATAAACTTAAATGTCATTTAAAGGCTTCTAGAAGAAGAATCATGTCCAAATATTGATTTTTTTGATTTTATTTTGATTTAATATGTATTTAAATGAATAAAATCCAAATAAATATTAAATAAAATTAAAAAATCAGAAATTGCATGGGTTGGGTCGTGCTTGGTGTCATGTTGAAGTTTGGATCACAAGATTGCAAGCCCATTTGGAAGAAATTGGTTTTAAAGCCCTATTTGCTTCATAAACCTCCCAAAAATTTCCCAACTTTGTAAGGGCACAAACCCTTCAATTTTAATGCTATGAGGGTGTTCTTGGACATTTTGGAAAGCTTAAAGAGTCCTCTAACCAACCCCATTGGTTTCATGTCCATATCATTTACCATTCTCAAGTTATGCCCTTTTGAAGTTGTTGACTTTTTGTTGACTTTCAAAAGGACCTATAATGTCTTAGCTCATACCTTCCAAATGAAGCATTTTTGGGTTTGGCTTGTGAGACACAAAGTTGTAGAGAATTCAATTTCCTTCAAAATGAGCTTTAAATGGAAAAAATGTGATGAAGCATGTGAAAGTTATGGCTGGTCAAAGTTCAGTTGACTTTTCCTGAGGAAACCCTAATTTAGAAACCCCTGATTCTTGATGATCTGAAATCTCCTTGATGAATCATGATCAACCCTTGATCAAATGATGAATTTTACTTCATATACTTGATGTTGGCAAAAAATCATGAAGTTTGACTTTGGTTTGACCACAGTTGACCTCAGTTTGACTTTTTAACTGCTTTGACTGATTTTGACTTATCTGATCATCTGACTGAGCAAACCTTTGAGAACAGTTCTGAAATTTGTCATGGGGATTCTTAAACACATATAAGATGTTATGAAGCTCACTTGAAGTCTTGGAAGTTCATTTAGCCTGATTAAAGTCAAAACCCTAGTTTTGGATGCCCTGCTTAGGAGGAGGCATTGTCTGAGAGAATTGTCAAACTTTCTGACTAATTGTGAACTTTGTGAACCTTGTGAACCTCATTGTGAACCTTGTGAATCTCATAAGATGTCTTGGGAACCTTGTGAACCTCATAAGATGTCTTGTGAATCTCATAAGATGTCTTGGGAACCTTGTGAACCTTGTGAATCTCATAGTACACAAAGTCTTGTTTTGTGAGGGCAAATTTTGGGGTGCAACACATGTACACAAGAATCTCAGAAGAAGCCAAAAGTTCTCGGTTGATTCAGAAGAGTTTAAGCAGAATATCAGTTTTATGGTGCAGTTTGCAAAAGTTGTAACTTATGCTCAGAAACTCATTTTGGCTTGAAACTCAATAGTTAGACTGTTTCGGTATTCTCTACAACTTTTGTGTTCGGCTCGGAGGCCAATTCATCAAGGAAAATGGCGGGAATTATTTGTTTTTGAAATTTCGGTTTCGCCTATTAACTGTGCTAGCGACATTCAAGAGTTCGTAACTTCTGATTGGGTCAACATGTCTGAGAGATTCATATGCCAAAAGTTCCTTCTTGATATCCTTTCCAACTTTTGGGTTTTGGCCCAGAACTAATTCTTTGAAGAAGATCTCCGAATGTGCGAGTTTTCAGAGTCGACATAGTGAAAAACAGTGATGAACCAGTGGGTTTTTAACACGAAAAAATTCACAACTCTTGGCTCGTTCATCGGATTGATGTCATTCCGGTGCCTAAAATTCCGTTTAGATGTTATCTTCATTCCGTGAATTCAGTTTGGGTTAGGTCCAAGCGGAAGGATCCTGAAAATGCGAATTACCAGCGGGGTTCTTTGATGCAGCGCACTGTCTGCCAGATTTTGTAAAATTCATAACTCGGTCAATTTTCATTAGATTGCGCCCGTTATCAAAGCGTTGGTTCACAAATTTTATCATCTTCAAGTTCCAAGACAAGCTCGAGTTCGAACGATGCCCCAAAGATTGTCGTTTTGGTTTATTTCACAAAACTAAAGTGTTGAACCGAAGAAAAAGGCTGAAAGTGGTTTCACGAGAAAATTCATATCTCCCTCTTCGTTTTTCCGGTTGAGCTTACATTTTAACACCAGGCCACTGACTCATAGATCTACAACTTTGCTGACAAAGTCGATTCGAGATTATGCTTCGAAGAGGTTGACCTCGTCACATTTTCGAGTAGCGGACACCAAATAAGCCGAAAAAACAACTTATTCAGTGACGTCTTACAGCTTAAACGTATCGATCGCACTCGATTTTGATCGTATGATGTCCGTTCTTTTTGCATTGCAACCGTAATTCAGAGGCGGACGATGTTGTGGAAGGCTCAGAGTCGAAATTTCTTTCCAAAGATATTGTTATTTTCACTTAAGCCGAAATTCTACCTTTTGCCTTTCATTTTACACTCCACTATATATTCTTTTGACCCACAATTTGTCTCATAACTTCAATCATAATTTACAAACACCAAAAAACTCTCACAAACTCTCTCTAAAGGATCAAAGTTCATTCTCTCAATTCTTTCTCAAGAACACAACAACAACTTCATCAAGAACTCAAGAACACAACAATTCCGATCAAGCTTCCGGTAGCCGAGCCTCCACGAACCACCACCTCCAGTCAACTTCACCACCGCGCGACCACCATCTTCTGCTGTCGGCAGCCACGCGACCTCTCCCCTATCCTCCGTTCACGATCACGTCTCACTTCCTTCGGATTCGCAATTTCTTCGTTGATTCTTCATTCGGTAAGCTTCTTAAACTTTAATTCATGAATAATTGTTGCATTGTTTCTTGAATTGAATTTACAAGTTGAATTAATATTATGGAGATTATGTGCATTGATTCTTGATGTGGTTGTTGATTGATGCTTGATTAATTGATCCTAATAATTGTTGTTGTGCATAATTGGAAATGATTGTTAAAATTGACATAGAATAATCGGTGCATGTTAGGTGTTTGACAAAATTCTTAAGAGAGTTAATTATTGTGACTTGATATTGATTGAAGTGCTTGACTTTTAAATTCGTGTTTGTTTCAATGTGCAAATTTGAAATCGGATAGGTTGAGACTTAATTGTTGATGTTGTTCATGTGTCGCGTGTCGAGAATATGTTTTGGTCATAACTTCCTAACCGTAGTGCGTTTTCGCGAATGTGAATAGTGTAAATTGACTTTGTTGATTATTCCGGAGCCATTGGTAAACTTTTTAGTCGATTTTGAACAATATTTTTCGGCTATTTCGCTACTGCCAGCCGAAAAAATCGGACAAAAAGTATCACTTCCGAGCGGAATTTTCAAAATCCGATTGCATATTTGAATCCGTTGGCACATTTGCAAGTTATCATGTGATTTTCGTTCAATTCCGAGTCGGTGATTTTTGACGCGTTTTTCCGTTTCAAGGCTTTTTATGTTCGGTTTGGTGCGGTTTTGATGCATTGGTCTTGTTTTGACTTGTACTTATGTTTGTTGATCATTTGTCATTCATTGCATGTAAATTTTTTCGATTCCGGTTTGAGTTTGCATGTTGTTTATATTAGAGCATAAGTGTTGCCCCGTTTTGAAATGTAAATTTCAATGCATGTCCATGACTCGTATATTCATCTTTCTACTTGATTTTGAGTTGTGAGACATAGGTGCAACTTCCGGTTGCACCTCTTTTTGGTTTCTAATGCGTTTGTTGAGTTCATGCAAGGTTCTCGCAAAGATCTTAACGACGGTCGTTTGGTTGGTATTCCACTTTATTTGTGGGATACCTTTGGATTCAAATGATATTTTATGCCGTTGTTTTTGTTTCGATTATGGTGGATCTTCACAAAGCTAATATGGAAGATAAGCATTTATTTTGCTCATGGGAGATTACAAGGCTTGGCTTGAAGTTTTTTGGATTTCTTTTATATGAAGAATCGTCACTTCGATCAAGTAAGTAATTTCGACTTTTTTAGACTTTAACGCATCATTATAGTTTGTATGAGGCTTAGGATCATATAACTTAAGGTACATATTGAGCCCTCTCACATGAGGCATTGGATTTATTTATGATTTTTGATTATATGTGTCGATTTCTGAGCTTAGGGATTAGGTTACGGATTGTAGAATTCACTTCCTTTTGCTTTCCCTTAAAACACCATTTTTTTGCCCATTTCGTCGCAATTATTAAAAATAGTTTTAGGTGTGATAAAATTCTGGAAAAATTCATGAGTGATCCTCATCCTCTTAATTAGTTTTTTATATTTTTTGATTCCAGGTTTGATTGGTTTTAGTAATTAATTTAGATTTTTCATTTCAAGCTGTCCCAAAAGGAATGGTATTGACATAAGAGACCAAAACCATTTTCCCCATAGGTGTGAGACCTATTTTTTGTGTGTAATTAATCACTGAAATTTGTGACATTTTTATGCTACTTAGGCATTTTTTTCATAATTTTTGGTGCCCTTTTTGAACCACTTTGTGGGGTTATTTTTCGGCGATCATGCCTTGCTATATATATCGTTAAGTAATTGTTTTGGCACTTTGGTGCATAATTTTATAAAATCCTTTTAGACAATACAAGTTACTGACTTCAATATTCAAGGGATTTAATTTCATAATTTTTAGAGCCTTCTTTCTATTTTTCCATGTCACCTAGATCATAGGTTGATGTATGTGTTTATTTGCTCCATAACCTAGATATTAGAAAGGCATTCATGCCATTTTCTTGAGAGACCTTTTGGTAACTTTTAGGAGTTAATTATAGGTCATTTATAGGTCCTTAATTCTAGTTATAGATCACTTTTTGAACCATAGTCATTTGGTTTGTTTTGTGTTTCAAAGTGCATACTTTTGTGAAATAATTTTAACCTAAATTCATTTCTCTTCTCCTTTAATTGTTAACATGAATTATGTGGGAATAATTAATGGCTATTAATGCACTATAATGGCATATCATAACTTGTATGCTACTGACCCATAATCCTCTCATGCATATTCATATGTCATTCATCCTTAAATTGCATCATTTGTGATCTTATGCGATGTTTGCTCCGTTTCTTCTCACATCTTCTCCTTGTTCCATAGGACTAAACCATTGCATCCATGATGATATGCTCATTCATCCTTATTCATAAGCATTCACTACTGAATTTGATACTCATTTCATGTATTAATTCATGCTTGTAAGCCATATGCATTCATACTTCATCCATAAGCCCTAACTTGCATTTAGGTGAACTTAGGTGAACTTTTTGTACATAGTTTGACATAGTTTGATCTTGTGAGGTATCCTAGCATACTTAGGGACCTATAGCATGTATCTACTGACTTTAGAAGTCATGTAACCTTTAGGTATCTTCACCTTTAGACTTAGGTCTTATTTTGAACCCTA
Organism: Lathyrus aphaca; assembly: GCA_963966055.1. Lineage (NCBI taxonomy): Eukaryota > Viridiplantae > Streptophyta > Magnoliopsida > Fabales > Fabaceae > Lathyrus > Lathyrus aphaca. The sequence continues at coordinate 28,583,521 of OZ014520.1, read as the reverse complement.
GTTCCATTCTAGGACGTTTATGGTACTTAATCGCTTTTATGCTTTGATTTTACTTTCAATATGCATTGTCATGCTAACTTTTGTTTTATAGGGGGGAAGATTGAGGTAAGTCTCACTTAATTCCTATCTCTTATACATTATAATTGTGTTTTCCTTAGCACTTGGTGCTTGCTTATAGGTTTTCCCTTTCTTTAGAAACGACTTACCTTTCTTAGGAAGTAAGTTGATTTCTAAGCTCTCTTTTCTTCTTTTCCTTTTCTTCCTTAGGATTATAAAACTTCACAAACCATTAGGATCACCTTTTGTATATAATAAATAACTTAAGGTTGTGTCTTAGTCCCCCATTAGCTTTGACCTTTTTCCACTTGAGTCTTTCTTTCTCACCTCATGAAGAAAATAATAAAAATACCTAATAAAGGTTGAATGTTCTTATACGCCATGAGACTTTGTTGCGGAGTACTTATATGCGTCCTGTTTCGGGGCGAGGTGTAAGTATTTACCACGATGGATAGGTCTTAGTATGATAATGTTCACAAACAAATTCAAAACACTTCTCATAAAAGACAAAAACAAACAATAAGCGACTATCCTGCGGGAACTTCTTTTCTCACCTCATTCATTCTGAACGCGAACTTGCGACGACTTGTCTCGCATGCAAGACAGTAAATGCACTCGTACCAGACGAGCCTGCAACACCTGAGCATAGACATACGCAGTTCCAGCTATAAAAAACACAAACAAATAGTTCCCGCCTTGGTTAGGTGAACTACGTCGACTCTGATCCTCATTATCCCGATGAGGTACGTAGGCAGCGGGGTAGAGCCCGTTTGAGCACATTCTTTATTTTCCCTACATTTTCCCCATTCTTTATTTTTGTTCTCTTTTCCAATTCCCTTCTCATTCTAGTTCCAGTTAGCAGTTCTTTCTTTCAGCAGCACCTTATTCTTTTACCCTTTGAAACAAACAAGCAAGCGTGGATCCCGTCGGGTACGACATTCGATCTGGGGTGCTAATACCTTCCCAGGTTGTAACCGACTCCCGAACCTAGATCTTTGGTTCGCAAGGCCTTGTCCTTTCCTTCTTCCTTAGGTTTGTGCAACATTACATTTCCCATTCATTCGGGATAAAAATGTCTGGCTGACGACTCTACCTTTTCCGCGCCACTTTCGCGTTTGTACTAGGATGAAAATCCCGAGAGCGACAGTTGGGACCACTGTAACTTGTACCTTTTAGACGAGCAACAACAACAAGCACAAAACACGAGTAATATGAGCTTCCTAAGGTAGAGGACAATCTTGAAAACGAGCAACATGAGGAAAATGACACAGATTTCACAGAAGAGCAAGAGCAGTGGTAGAAGACAATTGCTATTCTAGGTAGAACGTGAAACTAGATTTGGGGTTTACGGTTAACCCTAACTTAATATATATATATATATATATATATATATATATATATATATATATATATATATATATATATATATATATATATATATATTACACAATGTAAAATAAATTAAGATTACTTACACGTGGATATTAAACATACGCAAGACATTACATATTGGCAATGCCAGATCATGAATTTTGGTGAGTTGAATTAATGAGGGATTGAATGAATGGAATCTACAAATGTCAATGGGGAATCTAAACTTTACTTTACAGTTTTTTTCTCTCCAAACATCGCCCATATGGAAGGGGGACGTAAGATTAACTATTATCCCTTTATTTTTTGTTATTATATTGAGTTTAATAAAATAAAATAAGAGTTTAATTAATATGAATATAATAATAATAGAGAATAGGAAGAGTTAAGGTTATTTATAAATTTCAGGCTAAATAATGGGGATTAATAAAATAGAGGAATATTAGTAATGATAAATAAAATAAAAATAAAACATATTTTCTATAGGGTTAATATAGTTTTTGGTTCCTATAAATATCTCAAATTTTGACTTTTAGTCCCTGTAAAAAAAGTCGACTTTTAATCCCTATAAATATTATATATTGATGATTATATATTGATGATTAGGTATGATCATTCATGTTCAAAATTGGATTGGGGTAAGTCTAGTGGTGAAGAAATTGGGTATTGGATGACATTTCTGTGAAAAGGTTGAAGAAATTGGGTATTTTTCATCATGGATGTCGTGGTAATCGATTAACACATAATGGTAATCAATTAGAGGCATAAAAATTGAGTTTTTAGACTTTTTTGGGGTTGGTAATCGATTACTGTAGTATGGCATGGATAATTTTTGAAGTGAAACTAAAAATTACATAACTTGAGTTATGTAACTCATATTGAGACGAGGTTAAAAGTGTTGAAAATCTAAGAGAAGGATCTTTCTTAGGGAAATGAATTCATGATGTGTACATATGTAAATGATGTTGTGAACATGGTAAACTTCTTATGGAGTTTATATGTATGAATGATATTGTGGAAAATATTTATTGTGTAAAGTTGTCAATGTTTAGGACTTTAGTCAAATATCTTGATAATATGTATATGAGTTAATTGATTAAAGGTTTGATAAGAACCAATATTGATATGGTTAGGTTCATAAAAACCAATGTTAGCCTTATCAAGCAATATTTATATGTTTAGGTTCACAAGAACCAGTGTTAGCCTTAACACACATAATTAATGTTGGTGTAAGAGGTTCATTTGAATATTATTTGCATTTGTTTGATCATGCATCATGTATATCAGAGAATAGATAAGGATTTTAATCCATGGTTAGGACTTCAGTCCAGTGTTGAGGATCACTTGATAAAATAACTCTGATATCTAAGACTTCAGTCCAGTGTTTAGGAGTTCGATCCAGTGTTGAGGATCACTCAGTAAAATAACTATGATATTTAGTGTTAGGATTGACACCACATGCATGGGTGATCGATCACCATTTTTACTAGTTTTTCGTCAATTATTTGACATGAAACCACGAAATCGGTAACACTTTATTTTGTATTTTCATTTTTTTTCAAGTCAATTTTACTTGTCGTATTTTATTCTTTCATTTTATGATTTGTTGTTTTATTTAAATTATGTTGCCTTTTATGCTTTGGTTTGTTAGTTTTATATGATTTCAGGTTTGAATGGAAAAGCCCAAAGAGCTTGTGCGAAGAAAATGGAAGTTTCGGGAATTCAGAAGAGTTTTTGGAAGGAAGTAAAAGATGCGTGAACCTAAAATTCAAAAAACATGGAAAAATATTGGGCAACCAAGTTCCTTGTCTGCACTACATTGTAGTTCTGTTCGTTAGATTTTCTACACTTTGAACGGGGACCAAAACAAACTTATGGATCAAAAGTTATGATCGAAACAAGTTTAATTATAAAATCCAGCAAGCTGACACGGCCGCCCGTGTCACGTGACACGGCCCATGTCAGCAGGTGACACATATTATGTTCAACTTATTTACAAAAGAAATTATGGCAACAAATTGTTAATATATCAAGCCAATAATAGTAAAACATAATATTCCTAAACCAACCCTTTTTCATTCAAAAGAAACTTGTTACAACATAGATGATAATCACAAACTTGCTACAATTAAACCAATGAAGTTTTCAACTCTATTACAACACCTAATATTCAGAACATCCTAACTACTAAAACAACCAACAGTGAGTAACACAAGCACTTCCATATAAGCTTCTATTTCTTAGTGTTCTTCAAGCATTCATCTTGTTGCAAATTCTCCACCTTCATAACTTCCACCATTTATTTTTCCTCGCACAATTCTTTTTCGAGTTCAGCCAACTCTTTGTATTGCATATCAATTTTCCATTGCATCTTCCTTATGCTTTCTTCATTTTCACCATTAGCAACATCATAGAACCATTCAAAGAATCCACACCCCAAATTTGTGCTTCCCTGTATAATAATGCTTTTCAAGTCAGAACATTGAAGAGAAGAATGTCGATCAGGTGCTAAAAAAAGAATATTACCTTAAAATGTTGACAACCCCAAAAAAGCTTTCCGTAGTTGTTGGGTATTCTTGCTTTTCGAAGAACAACTACTTCTCCACAACCACACATAATCTTCCCAAAACTTGTGTACACTTGTGGATCAAACTCAGTTTTTGACGAAGGAGATGAACCACACGAGACATTCATACTTAGGGAAGATTGTAGTTTCAATTAGAAGAAGAGGAATTTGTGTCCTAGCTTTTGGTAATGAAGAAGAAGATACAATGGTGTGACCTAATTTTATAAGAAAACACATCACAATATAGAAGGAGGAGGATTGTACATTAACAATGCCAACTCAGAATACAACTCAACAATTTTAACACCGTTAGCTGCAATTTGACGGTTTGGACCAACTTGGAACCATTTAAAAACATATGGGACCAATTTAGAACTTTTAAAAGAAAGAGGACCAAATTGGACTCTGGCCTATAGTAGAAGGAATAACAAGGGTATTAAGCATAATAAGTTTGAGACCTTGATGCATTTGATCTTGTCTCATAATAATAATAATAATAATAATAATAATAATAATAATAATAATAATAATAATAATTCCACCATAGTTAAAATTATTAAACATTTTAACTACAAATAATCATGGCATTTAAAATTAATTTTAATTTTTCTACTTATTTTCATCAATAATCTGTGATCTTTTTGAATTATTTTTTGTTCTCCTCTATTCTTCAATTTTCATGTGAAGTATTAATAAAGACAAAAAAAGAAATAAAAATTCAAATCTATTTGTTACTTATAGCCACTAGTTTGGTTTTAAACATTAAATTATTTGCATTCATTTAAAAAATTCATAATAACTTAAATTTTATGCTATTAACTATTGATCCAAAACTTTTTGTGTTAATAACTATTCCATATGGGCGTGTTTTGAAAAACCCCTATGTAAAAAAAAGTTGCAAGATTAGCCTTAATAAATTCCAGAAGTTCCTATTTAGACTTTTATCAGGCCACATCATCAAAAATAATGATGTGGTAGCCAGTTTTTAATTTTTAAATAAAAATAAATTCCACGTTATTTTAAGAGCTTGTGCAATGACTTTTATACCCTCACTTGTTTTCTTAACAAAAACCCCATCTCTTCTTTGCCCTAACCTATCTTCTTCTTCGTTCCCTTTCTCTGAACTTTCTTCTTCTTCATCATCTTCGCTGTTTTTTTTGTTTTTCTTCTTTTTTCATCTTCCTCAATGAAATCTAGTAACATGAGTAAACCATTTTCTTCTAACTCAAGCTTATCTTCAAATGTTATAGAAACTCCCAAATGTGGGCACAATGTCTCCATGAAGTTGTTTGTTTCAAAATTGGTTTCAAACCTTGGGAGTAAATACTGGAAGTGTAAGTTTTGGGGTAAAGGTGACTATTGCAACACATTTAATTGGGATGATGAGTTTTTTGGCTACCTAGATGTAGAAACAATTGAACTGATGAGTAAAACTGAGAGAGAGAGAGAGAGAGAGAGAGAGAGAGAGAGAGAGAGAGAGAGAGAGAGTGATATTACAAGCAAGATGGAAGACATGGAGAAAAATCTTGATGGGTTAACAAAGAAGATGAATTATGTTTTAGTTGCGTTAATTTGTCTCTGTGTTCATTTCCTTTTTAGTTCATGTAACAAATGAATTTGGACCAGTTTATAACTTATGTGATTGTAACTGATGTGGTCCAATGTTGTAATAGTTTTCTGCATGAATAAATTAAGTTGTTGTTTATGTTATATGAATTTTACTTTTATTGGAATATATTATTGTTATATGCTAAGATAGAAATCATCACAAAAAAATCATAAAAGAACAAGAACATAACTAATAACTTGGATTGATACCAAAATTAACTTAAGTCAACATGTTCTGATATTTAAACTGAGATGTTCACAAAATAAGGCATAATTACAAAATGGCACATTATGTGCTTAACAAAATGACAAGCAAACCGAAAAGTTTCAAATCCAAGTTACAAAATGGTACATTATGTGCATAACTACTGAGTTATAAACCTAGTAATATCCTTCCACTTCTTCTTTGATACCTTCTTTAATGTACTTCCACCATTTTCATCATAAAAAACTAAAGATACATCAGGTGTTGATCCAGGTTCACCATGTCTTTTGGCATTCCTTACTTCTTTCAATCTTTCACTGCCCCTCTTTCTTGATGGCTTCTTACTTACAACCTTTTTCTTAGCAGAAAGTTTTGTGACATTGATAACAACAAGTTGTGTTTCTGTGATAGTAACTGGTTGTGTTTCTATGATAACAACAATTGTAGCAGCAGGTTGTGAATCATGTGTAGCAGCAGGGTGTGAATCATTTGGTTCAGGTGTGGGATTAACAAGTTGTGATTGTTGTTCTTCATAAAGACTTATCATATCATTCTGTGAAGGCATAGCTTCTTGGTAATTTTGATGAAGACAACATCTCTCAACAACTCTCATGAGCAAAGATCAAAAAAAGGATTGAGTTGAAGACTTGGAGTGAATATTAAAGTGAAGACTAAAAATAATTTCAAATGGAGCATTTTCTTTCAAATGATCAAGCAACATAAATGGTATATCTAAAACTTTCTCTAATATGATATACAAGTGTTCAAAATATTCATCTAATAGTGTCTTGGTTCATCCATCATAATTTTGTGTCATTGCATTTCTTTAAACATTTTGCCAAGAAAATATTTTTCATTTTTCAGCTTCAGTAACCGGTTACCCCAGGGTAAGTAACCGGTTACCACTGTTGTTTTTTTTAAAAAAATTAACGTTGGGAATAAGTAACCGGTTACCCCAGGGTAAGTAACCGGTTACCACTGATAAAATTTGGCAAAAAATTGCATTTCTTCATCCAGAATTTTTTGATGCATTGTGATGATCCATGACATTCTTTCACTCATTATACTCCTTTAGAAAGGTGTGTGTAGCAATATAAATTCAACATTTTTCAGATTTCATTTTTACCTCCTTTTTGAAAACATTTTTTATAAACAATTTCTCACATATATTTTCATACTTTCTTAAGTGTTCACAAATTGTCACTAAAGTATTCTTTGCACAAAAATTTCATACATTGCTAAGAATACATATCATTTGCATTGAACACTTGTATACTATATTGAGATTGTCTACAAGGAGAAGATCAATCAATTGATTGATATACAACATAGAAATCATTTTCATACACTTCAAAAATTCTAAATTATTTCTAAAGTCACACTTTGTTTTAGGATTGTTAAGACAAAGTTGTGGAGTTGTATTACTTGTGTTTCAAGGGTTAGTTGGAAACAAGTGTGTTCATTTAGAGAGGATTGTTCTCTACTTGAACTTAGGAAAAATCCAAGAGGATTGTTCTTGGTGGTTTAGTGGCTTAAGACTAGGAGTGTCTTGTACAAGTCCAAAACATAGTAAAATTCTCTTTCGAGTCGAAGGAGGAGTGGAGTACTCTCGGATTGTGAGGGGAACCACTATACATCGCCGTGTCCTCTCTACTTTCAGCACTTTATTTTTCAGCATCTAACCTTAAGCAGAAAAATAAACCAAAACCGGTAAAAATCGAAGAATTTGTTAACAACCTAATTCACCCCCCCCCCCCTCTTAGGTGCACTCTTAAAACTACAATTGGCATCAAAGCAAGTTATAGGTAACTTGTTCCTAGTGATCCAGCATGGCTTCCGCAAACACACATCCGGTTTTCAAAGACGGTGGAAGTAGCAACAAGCCCCCACTCTTCTCCGGAGAATATTTTGACTTTTGGAAGATTAGAATGAAGGCACATCTTGAAGCCCAAGGAGAAGGTATATGGGAAGCAATTGAAAACGGTCCACATAATCCGATGAATGTTATCAATGGCATTGGAACCGCGAAATTGAAAAATACTTATGATGAAGATGATAAGAAAAGGATTCTAGATGAGAAGAAGGCAATCAACATACTCCAAAGTGCTCTTAGTATGGATGAGTTATTTCGCATATCTCAATGTAAATCGGCAAAGGAAATTTGGGACACCTTGGTAGAAACACATGAAGGAACCACCGAAGTGAAGAGATCAAGGCTAAACACCCTAAGCCAAGAGTATGAAATGTTTCGAATGCAGCCCGGAGAATCCATTGTAGAAATGCAAAAGAGATTTGTTCATCTTACAAATCATTTGATTGCTCTTGGAAAAACATTTACAAATGATGATCTCAATCTTAAAGTCCTAAGATCATTAACAAGAGAATGGCAACCAAAAGTGACGGCTATTTCCGAGAAAAAGAGTCTCTCAACGATGACATTCGCATCCTTGTTCGGAAAACTCCAAGAACATGAAATGGAACTTGGAAGATTAGAAAAACATGAGAATCAAGAAAAGAAGTCTAAAGGAATTGCCTTGAAAGTCGAATCTAAACAAGATAAAGATGAGGACACATCGGAAGATGAAGACTTCATGCTACTTGTGAAAAAGCTCGGTAAGTTTTTTAATAAAAATGATAAATCTCTTTTCACTAAAAAGAATAGACATTTCAGGAAAAGAGAGGGATCCACATCAAATCAAGATGTTACATGCTATGAATGTGGGAAGCAAGGACATATCAAACCGGATTGTCCAAAGCTTCAAAAGAAAGGAGGATTCAAAGGCAAGAAGGACTATAAAAACAAGAAGGCATATGTTGCGTGGGAAGACAATGAGATAAGTTCATCATCGGAATCAGAAAATGAAGAACGTGCAAATATGGCTTTAATGGCTTCTCACCACTCCGATGACGAACATGATGAGGTTAGTAGCAATTACTCTATTTATGATAATGATGCACAAGAAGTTATAGATGAACTTCTAAAAGAATGCAAGACTTTGTATAAAAGCATCTCATCTCAAAAGAAAAGAATTTCATTTTTAGAAGAACAAAATTCAGTTTTTATGAAAAATATTGAAAATGAAAAACAAAAATTGATGGATGAAAAACAAAGTCTTGTATGCAAGAATTGTGAATCCTTATCTTTTCAAATTGTTCAACTCAAAAGAGTGTTAGAAAGATACGAAAAAGGTCAAATTGGCTTGGAAGAAATTATTAAACATCAAAGATATCCTAATGATAAAAGTGGATTAGGATATTCCAAGTTTTCCAAACCAAGCACCAATGAGACCGTTTTCGTAAGAGCAAGTGAACAAGTTGTTAAAGAGAAGACAATCACTTCTAAAATTCAGCATCAAAATCATAAAAAGAAAAGAGATGTGAAGAAAAAGAATTATGTTCCTAGATATAGAAGTCATTTTCAACCTACTTGTTTTTATTGTGGAATTAAAGGCCACACACCTAATGCTTGCTATGTGCGTAACATTGGTGTTGCTAAAGGGCATTATGTGTGGGTTGAAAAGGGTACTAACTATCAAGGACCCAAAGCAATTTGGGTACCTAACACTACTTGACTTTGTGTTGTAGGTATGCTTGAAGTCAACCACTAATCAATGGTATCTCGATAGCGGTTGCTCAAAGCATATGACGGGAGACATAAACAAATTTTCAAATCTAAAGCTTAAGGCCAAGGGTTATGTTACTTATGGTGACAGCAACAAAGGAAAGATTCTTGGCTTTGGCACCATTGGTTCACCACCTTTTACAACTATAGAAGATGTACTCTATGTCGAAGGACTCAAGCACAATCTTCTTAGCATTAGCCAACTTTGTGACAAAGGATTCAAGATCAACTTCAATAAAGATGAATGTTTGATTGTAGATGAAGTCACTCATGAGGTTATGTTAAAAGGTAATAGAATCAATAATATTTTTATGATTTCTCTTGACAATGTTTCTTTGAAGGTAAAATGCCTTGTGGAAAATAACAATGAGTCATGGCTATGGCATAAAAGGATGGCTCACATTCACATGGAGCACTTAAACAAATTGGTTAAGCATGATCTTGTTATTGGATTACCGAAGATGAATTCGGAATTCCAATTGATATCACGAAATATCGAGGTATGATTGGTTCTTTACTCTATTTGACTGCAAGCCGTCCTGATATTATGTTTAGTGTTTGTTTGTGTGCTCGGTTTCAAGCTAATCCAGAGGAGTCACACCTTACGGCGGTCAAGAGGATCATGAAGTACCTTAAAGGAACAACGGACGTTGGATTATGGTATCCGAAAGGTAGTATGTGTAATTTAGTTGGTTATTCTGACACTGATTATGCAGGATGCAAAACAGATCGAAAAAGTACAAGTGGTACATGTCACATCCTAGGAAATGCATTGGTTTCATGGGCATGCAAGAAACAAGCTTGTGTTGCTCTAAGTACGGCTGAAGCGGAGTACATAGCGGCGGGAAGTTGCTATGCACAAATCTTATGGCTTAAACAACAACTTGATGATTATGGATTAAACCTTGGATGCATTCCCCTTCGATGCGACAATACGAGTGCTATCAACATCACAAAAAATACTGTCATGCATTCAAGAACTAAGCACATTGACATCCGGCATCATTTCTTACGAGATCATGTGCTTAATGGAGATGTCGAAGTCACATTTGTGGATACACATAACCAACTTGCGGACATATTCACCAAACCCCTTGCAAAAGAGCCATTTTACAAAATTCGCCGAGAACTTGGAATTTTGACCGAAACGGATCTCTAATTTCTTCATCAAATATTCATCATACATCATTAAGGATCAAAGGTATGTATTTTTCATAATTTTTCGACTTCGGTAAGTCACATTTTTTTGATGATTTATGTTTAAAAAGTGAGTTTTCTCGATTTTTCGTAGAGTTAAATTATTTTTCAAGTTTTTGTACTATGATCAAAAGTTGCCTTAATATGTGTTTAATCATGTCCATGTGTAAAAATATGAATTTCTCTCACCTTTTTGTCTCTAGAAGCTTGCTGTTTTTGCATGTTTGGCATGAGTAACCGGTTACCCCAGGGTAAGTAACCGGTTACCACTGTTTGATTTCTTTTTTTTTTAATTTCGCGCATGCGTAACCGGTTACCCCATGGTAAGTAACCGGTTACTACTGAACAATTCTGAAAAAAATAACTTTTAAAGTGTTGTACTTTAAGACCAAACATTATCACTTGTCTTGGAACTCATCTCATCTTCTTCAACCTTCCTCCTTCAATGTCTCATAAACCCTCACTTGGAAAAATAACCCACTCACACAAATTCCAAAATTAACTCCATAAAAAGCAAACCCACACTCTCCACATACATCCTACCATTCCCATATCTCTCTATCAAGGATTACATTTTCGGATTCCTCTCAAAACCCTCACTTTTCAAAACCTAACTTATGGCTCCTACCAAGAAGAACAAGGGAAAGAAAGCTATGGGTGAAGGTTCACAAACTGGAAATAAGGAAGAATCCATGGATGTTAGTCACATGCATCCTTCGAAGGGAAGAAAATCCAGCTCTGATGTAAGTCGAAGGGAGATGATGAAGACCAAATATGTGAAGTTCTCTGCTTTTCCAGTTCATAGTTTTGATTTTGAACAGCTTCTGACAAACTCCAGTGTGAACAAGTTAGTCTCTGAGACAGGTTTGATTTATCCGGAACTTGTTAAAACTTTTTATCGGAATCTTAAGTTTACTCATGATGAATTTGATGATGTTTTTATGGAATCTGTGGTGAATAATACTAATATATGCATTGGATTGGATGATATTGCTAAGTGTTTAGAAATTCCAAATGAGGGATATGAATTTCTTTTCGGATATGTTCCCAAAGGTGCTCATTGGAAAGACTTTGATACCTTGAATTATTTTGTTGAAATATCTCGTGGTACTCATGATGACTTAATTGGGAGACAATCTCAATCATCCCGTATTATCAAATATGCTAAGTCATTGACGGTTAGTGACCGAATGTTGCATTTTGTGCTAGCTTATATTTTAGTTCCTCGCCATTCCAATCATGCCCAAGTTTCCGATTTTGATGTGTTTTTACTAAAAGCTTTGAGAATGGGATGGAAGATTAATTGGTCTCATTTGATCTTTTATCATTTAAGACATCAATTTGGTCTTTCCGGTGGTTTGCCATATGGTTTCTTTATCTCTAAGTTGTTGGCTTATTGGAAGGTGCCTCTTAACAATGAAGAGTGTCTTGAAATGGATGATCAAATATGTGAACTCAACAAAAACACACTTCTCAAGAATACCGGCATTGTGTTGGCTCCGGACGGGACTTATAAATATAAAGAGGAATTAGATGCTGCTGTTCCGGAAAGAGGATATACAATGGAATCACTTCACCGTGAGATGATGGCCATGAAGATTCAAATGACCTCCAATCATGCTCAAGCAATGCGTGGCATTAACAAACTTCTAAAACTTCACCGCGCTTCTCACTGGTCTAATGAAGAAGAAGAAGATATGGAGATGGGAGAAGGTTCCGGAAGTGACTAAATGTGTTGGTTTAATTGATGTTTTTCTATCTATGTTTTTAATCTTTTTATGGTTTTTGTTATGTTATGTTGTTATGCACTTTAAAGTCCTACAAGGGTAGGCTTTTCCTTTTTGAAACTTGATATGCTATGTTTCTATATTTTACAATGTTTGTGGTAAAATGTGAAAATGCTCATAATTTTTAAGTCTTGACCCAACCTTTTTGATAATGCCAAAGGGGGAGAAGAATTGCATTGTTGCTTGCTTTGTTGCTTGTTGTTTAAAATTTATGCAGGAAATTTTTTCAAAGTCTCAAAGCATTGCTCATATTCTAAAAGAAAGGGGGAGCACATCCTTAGGGGGAGATTCCTTGGTGTATAGAAACTTGGTGGAAATCATTGTTCAAATAATGAGTTGTCATCATCAAAAAGGGGGAGAATGTGAAGGCATAGCTTCTTGGTAATTTTGATGAAGACAACATCTCTCAACAACTCTCATGAGCAAAGATAAAAAAAAAGGATTGAGTTGAAGACTTGGAGTGAATATTAAAGTGAAGACTAAAAATAATTTCAAATGGAGCATTTTCTTTCAAATGATCAAGCAACATAAATGGTATATCTAAAACTTTCTCTAATATGATATACAAGTGTTCAAAATATTCATCTAATAGTGTCTTGGTTCATCCATCATAATTTTGTGTCATTGCATTTCTTTAAACATTTTGCCAAGAAAATATTTTTCATTTTTCAGCTTCAGTAACCGGTTACCCCAGGGTAAGTAACCGGTTACCACTGTTGTTGTTTTTTAAAAAATTAACGTTGGGAATAAGTAACCGGTTACCCCAGGGTAAGTAACCGGTTACCACTGATAAAATTTGGCAAAAAATTGCATTTCTTCATCCAGAATTTTTTGATGCATTGTGATGATCCATGGCATTCTTTCACTCATTATACTCCTTTAGAAAGGTGTGTGTAGCAATATAAATTCAACATTTTTCAGATTTCATTTTTACCTCCTTTTTGAAAACATTTTTTATAAACAATTTCTCACATATATTTTCATACTTTCTCAAGTGTTCACAAATTGTCACTAAAGTATTCTTTGCACAAAAATTTCATACATTGCTAAGAATACATATCATTTGCATTGAACACTTGTATACTATATTGAGATTGTCTACAAGGAGAAGATCAATCAATTGATTGATATACAACATAGAAATCATTTTCATACACTTCAAAAATTCTAAATTATTTCTAAAGTCACACTTTGTTTTAGGATTGTTAAGACAAAGTTGTGGAGTTGTATTACTTGTGTTTCAAGGGTTAGTTGGAAACAAGTGTGTTCATTTAGAGAGGATTGTTCTCTACTTGAACTTAGGAAAAATCCAAGAGGATTGTTCTTGGTGGTTTAGTGGCTTAAGACTAGGAGTGTCTTATACAAGTCCAAAACATAGTAAAATTCTCTTTCGAGTCGAAGGAGGAGTGGAGTACTCTCGGATTGTGAGGGGAACCATTATACATCGCCGTGTCCTCTCTACTTTCAGCACTTTATTTTTCAGCATCTAACCTTAAGCAGAAAAATAAACCAAAACCGGTAAAAATCGAAGAATTTGTTAACAACCTAATTCACCCCCCCTCTTAGGTGCACTCTTAAAACTACACATTCAACAATGCATACAACTCTGGGTCATCAACCTCATTTCCACCTCCATCAACATTTCCATTAGCTTGTGCAGTAGATGTTTGTGGTGCATCAAGTTTTGTAAAGGCTTTGGTCCTTGGTGTCTTTCTCTTCATAATTCAGAAACATATATAAGAACACATATTTGATCAACACAGTTTAAGCATTGTTAATAAAGACATTACATGAACACCTTACTTAGAGACCCACTTGGAATTGAGACACTTGTTATTTAATACCCTTGCACATGTGTGGTTCCCCACCCAAGTCTTTATCTGATAAGTGTGTCTATCCCCCGTTTAGCTACACAAGGCTAAAAAAACCATATTTGCCCTTGCACTCATCCCTAACCCGATAACTCTCATTCTTAACAAAAGTTATCTCTCTCCCATTTAAAACTGACCACTCCCTAATAACATCTTTAAATTCATAAAGAGATTTGAACTTCATACCTAATTTGAATTGAAAGTCTTTATTAAGTAGCTCTGATCTGAACTTATCATACTTTGGCTTGGTAGGTTTGTCATCTATGTCACGTTCATCAACATTTGAACTATCAAGTTCCTCACTAGCATATGAACTATCAAGTTCCTCACTAGCATAATCCACGTCTTCACAGTTTGTTGTATTCCTCTGTGAACAAGATCCTAAGACACTTTTGGGCACCAAAACATTCAACTTCTTTACCTTGCTCCTTGATTTTATCTTTTTTGGATCCTTGGATGCACTAAGCTTGACTCTCATTGATTTTCCATTAACATTCACCTTATTCCCACCAACTAGAGAATCTACATGCACATGTTCAAATTCTTCCTCTTTTATTTCACATGCTCTTTCCTCTTCACTGTCATCGAAACATTGTCCAACATCAACATCAGTATCAGTGTTATCATCTTCACTAGAAGTACTGAAGTCATCCACATCAGGATGAAGCACCTTGATCATCATGTCTTTTACACCATGCTCTACCCATGGATGGCCATCAACCTTTCAAGACATGCAATGCTTAGCAATTTCTATAGCTTGTGCATCATCAACAAAATTTGTAAAGCCTTCGTCCAATTAAGAAATCTTTCTCCAAAGCCTAAAACCTTCATAGTCCCAATCTTTAACCAGACTAACAACTTTAAAAAAGCTCCATTTATCTTCGTCCTGCCCTTCAACAATTGTCTCACTACCCCCTCTATAATACGTATGATTGTCTTGAATAAAATTTCCCCCGTGGTGAAATATTAAACTAAACACGCCCATATCTGCAGAAAACAAAGAATAAACCGTACATTTTGTTAGAAAGATATTCAGTTGGGACCACATTATTGTACTTGGATGAGAATAGAACCTTTGAGAAAAAAATGTACCTTTTTTAAAAAGCAAACTTCTGGATATTTTGTTACTAGTGCTCTTATGAAGGAAGATGAAGAGATACAGGTTGAGAAGGAAGCAAGACGAAGTTCAAATTTTTTTAGTTACCCGTGCTCTTACGAAGGAAGATGAAGAGATGAAGAACCCTAATAGTTAGGGTTTGAAATGAGACAAATCCAAATGTCCAAAATTCTGGATATTTTGTTAAGAAAACAAGTGAGGGTATAAAAGTCATTGCACAAGCTCTTTAAATGATGTGGAATTTTTTTTCATTTAAAAATTAAAAAAAATGGCTGCCACATCATTATTTTTGATGATGTGGCCTGATAAAAGTCTAAATGAGAATTTTTGAAATTTGTTAAGATCAATCTTGTAACTTTTTTTCCGCAAGGTTTTCCAAAACACATTCATATGACCGGGGTAAAAATAAGTATTAATCCAAACTTTTTTATTTTATAATTTTAATTAATAATTATTTTAAAAGTTCAATAACAATTAATATTTATCATATCACTTGAACATTCAGACCACACGCGAAAATCATATTCAAAAGAATGTTTTGAAATGTATTGATTTATTAAGAAAATAAAATAATATTACGAATAAATTATTAGAAATTCTTAAAGAATATTCTATTAAAACATATTCAACAAGTTGCTGAATAAGCTAAAATATATACAATTTGGCAAAAGAGTTCCTTTTTTTTTTTTAATTGATTTTATTTTCCATTTAATCTTGTAAAAAGAGATTTGGTAGAATCTCTTAATCTAGTAAAATTTTAATGCAACGAAAAAGTGAGATTTGGAAAAAGATAGACATGAGTTGGTTTTCCAAAACAATTCTAATTTTATGTGTTATTTCTTAATCTTAATTAACAAAGACATCATAATGCTTTGAAGTATTTTTGATTTTTTTTAGTAAACGTGATAATAAGATGAATATATTATTGCAAATTTCTAAAAATATTAAATTAAATTTATCAAATAAATTGTTGAATAAGCAAATTTTCACCATTTCAAATTGGTAAAAGAGCGCCATTTTTTCAAATTGAATTTTTTTTTGCCATATAAGTTTGTTAAAAGAGATTTGATTAAATATCTTAATCTAGTAAATTTTCAATGTCATGAAACGGTGGGACGTTTGAAAAAGATATTCGCAGGTTGTACTCTAAATCAAATCATAATTGGAGTTCGAATATATGCATAAAATATGACTATAAAATATCCCTTTCATACTCAATTTCTATGTGTCATTTCTTATGCTAAAATAAAAAAACTCAATCATGTCGAGCGGAAAGAAAGGTAGAGGTCGACGAAAGACAGAGATGAAAAAGATGAGCAACGAGAATCATTTGCAAGTGACTTTCTCAAAACGTCGTAGCGGACTTTTCAAGAAAGCTAGTGAGCTTTGCACCCTTTGTGGTACAGATATTGCTCTGATTGTATTTTCACCTAGCGAGAAAGTATTCTCTTTTGGTCATCCCAATCTTTATACTGTCATAGATCGATATCTTTCTCAAATCCCATCCCAAAACAATGACACAATGCGACCTATTGAGACTCATCGCAGTGCCAATGTGCGTGATCTTAATGCTCAACTAACTGAATTCAACAACACATTGGATGCTGAGAAGAAACTTGGTGATGGGCTAAGTCGTATCCGCAAGGCGGTCGAATCTCATTTTTGGTGGGCTTGTCCATTTAATGAAATGAATATGACTCAACTTGAATTATTGAAGAAAGCTTTGGAGCAACTTAAGATTCTTGTTGTTGAACATGCTAACAAGGTTTTAACTCAGGGTGCTCCTAGTCAAACTCTTCCAACTTTTGTTGGCAATGATTCATCTTCTAACATTTATCTCCATCATCAACCAAATCCTCAACAACCTCAAAATTTTCAAAACTCTATGTTGCAACCTCATTTGTTTGATGGATCGATGATGACTCACAATGACTTCATCAATATGATTCTTTAATATGTGCATTAGAATAAATAATTTTCAGGATTGCAGGGAATAAATAAGAATTAATCTCTTAATTTGTGGCCATTGATCAATAATAAAAAAAATGTATTTGTTAAGCCCTTCTGTGTTATTTTTAAATAAAATTCTATGTTGTTTTTAATTAGTAAATATTTTTGATGATTTAATTTGATATTCACCATGAGTATAATGACAATTTTTATCTCTTTCATTCTAGAATATTTTAGTGTTGTAACATGTTTGGATTTTGTTTTGTATAAGCAAAATAGAGACCTAGTAGTCATCCACAATTTAAAATCAAATAACATATTTAATGGTTATGGTTTACTGTTAAAATTGTTGAGAATCAAGTGTGAGGAAGAAGTCCCACATATTGATTAGAAAAGGGAAGATTGAATACTATATAAGTGAGAGAACCCACACACATATCACCTTAAGGTTTTAGGTGGATATGTGGTGTGTCTCTCACAAATGTGTGTCCCAAGTAGAAATGATGTAGAGAATCAAGTGTGAGGAAGAAGACATTGATTAGAAAAAGGAAGATTGAACACTATATAAGGGAAAAAACCCACACACATATCACCGTAAGGTTTTAGGAGGATATTTGGTGTGTCTCTCACAAAAGTGTGCCCCAAGTAAAAACGCTCCCCCGTTGACCCTCCGAATTGCCCCAATAATGGTATCATGAGCCTTTGATTTCGAGTGAAGGGACCGACTTACTTGTATCGAAATACTTTTCGCATGTTGTGGATAGGGGGTGTTCCGTTGAAGAATGTCAACGATGATACAAAGTGTGTGTGGAAGAGAGAACTTTCACTTGAGATGAGCATCGTGTATATACTCACACTTGAGAGGGAGTGTTAAGAATCAAGTGTGAGGAAGAAGTCCCACATTGATTAGTAAAGGGAATATTGAATAATATATAAGTGAGAGAACTCACACACCTATCACCTTAAGGTTTTATGTGGATATGTGGTGTGTCTCTCACAAAGGTGTGTCCCAAGTAGAAATGCTCCCTCGTTGACCCTTCTGTAACACCCCAAAATTTGTCCTCTCATTTTCATATTATTTTCCATATCATAAGCATAACATGTAGTTTGCA
This sequence comes from Lathyrus aphaca, assembly GCA_963966055.1. Classification (NCBI taxonomy): domain Eukaryota; kingdom Viridiplantae; phylum Streptophyta; class Magnoliopsida; order Fabales; family Fabaceae; genus Lathyrus; species Lathyrus aphaca. The sequence continues at coordinate 28,565,058 of OZ014520.1, read as the reverse complement.
TACTCTAAAATTTGGCATAGAAAAATGAAGCATAAACATCCATGATCACAAGCATAAGGCATATGATCAATCATCTGGAAAGTTATGATCTTCAAAGTCAAGTCAAGAGCCAAGTGACATTTCAAGAAGCTTACAAGGTCTCCTCATATCTTATACAAGCTCAAAGTCACCTTCAAAGTTCTAGAAGGGTGAAACACCATCAGGGACTCAACAATGCAATGTCACCCTATGCAGAGGAAACCCAAATCAGGGTTTTGGATCAGAACCTCATATTCTCATAATTTTGACCAATTCTTGTGGTCAAAGGATCTCATATGATATTCAAGGCTTATGTATGAAGTTTAAGGCAAAAATTCACTGAGGAAGTCAATTATTGAAGCAGTTACTTGTTGATGAAGCAAGAAATTCAACTGAGCTGAGTAAAAGTCAACTGAGGAATTAATAGGGTTTTGACCAGGTTTATTAACTTCATGAAGTCATGCTTGGTCAAGGAGTAGATTGGATGAACTCAAATATCAAAAATCAAGAGTGTGTGTAACACGGTGGGAGAACTAACTTTTTATTTATGTTGCAGATAGCAAGAGTCGCCACCGACTTTTATTTTATCCAATAGGAAAGGGTATAAAAGAACAGGAAAGACCTTTTAAAATTTTGAGTTCGGGGGGTAGGTTATTTAAAGGGAAGGTGTTAGCACCCTTTATATCCATGGTTATCCATGGGCTCTTAGTTACTTAGCTCACTTTAACTTGTTTGAAAAATGTGTAGTGTGGGATTAGAAAAGATTTTCAGAAGTTCTTTGTAATGATCCTTATATGGATGTATACAAAGTCTTATGTTTGAAAATGTTTTGAAAATGAGGTGTGAATAAGAGTTTTTGAAAGAAGTGAGCAAATAATTAAGTGCTACCTACCATAGACTGGTCTTTCATGTTTCTTTATTTCCTTTTAAGGGTAAGACTGTCCTTACTATTAAGGAGTAAGTAGTCATTACCTTGGATTTGTTAAGGGACGGGCGTAGGGTCATCGTATGGTCAATGAAGGCAACCTTTAGGGGCGTCTTTAGCAATTTGTAGGGACTATCATCATTTTTTCCGTAGGGACGAGATCATTATTTCGTAGGCAACTTCGAAGGGACTTATGATCTTTTGAATCTGTAGGGACTTGGTGATCTTTTGCTTAAGACACCCCCACTTTCGAGGGACTTGACCATATTTAAGGCAACTGAGAGGGGAAACCCTAGGAGGTGCAAATGGCGATCGTAGAATGATCGACTTACGTGTGTGAGTTTTATTTTCCAATATTTATCTTGAATTTAATTTTCTAAGTTCAATTATATTCAATTATTTCTTTTCACACCCTAGGTTTACTAATCACGCAATTATTTATAGAAATTTAAAAGCGAAAATAAAGATCCTACGCTATTACATTAGGGGAGCGGATACATTTGTCTTTTTAGGGGGATTGCGGAATTTAAACTTAAACTATTACATAGGAGGAGCAATTACATAATTGAAAATAAAAGCGAGAATATAAATTACATATTCATGCGTCTATACAATTTCCTAATAAATTAATTAATTAGGACTAATAAAAATAAGTTAGAAAAAGAAATTAATTTTTTTTCGAAAACGGAAATTAGGGTTACAAAAAAAACTAGGGTTTTAAAAATCAGGGTTTGATTAAATTAGGGTTAGATTAAATTAGGGTTTATTAGAATTAATTTTAACCTAATTACTAAATTAATCATGAATTAATCAAAAAACCTAAAATTAAAGTTAAAAAAAAGATTATTACTAAAAAGTAGTTAAAAGTTATTTATGAATTTTTTTTTACAAAAAAAGTTAATGGAGGTTAGTTTTTAAATTAATTATAATTAAGGGTTAATTATTTATTTAATTAGTTAATAAAATAGAAAAAAAAGTTAGAAAATAGAAAAAAAACAAAATAAAGACCATAAAACGAAAGGGGGAGACCTGGATTTGAACCCAGGACCTCCCCTTCACAACCTCTACGCGCTTACCACTAGGACACCTGCTCATCTGTGAAAGTTAACACAAACAATATTATATAAATTATGTCCAAATTTTGAATTCTAGAAATGTCTGCGTTGGCTTCATCTTCTTCCTCCTATTTCCAGATTTAGCTACGAAATTTGCTATGGTTTAGCTACGGTATCTTTGTAGCTAATATACCCGTGTTTCTCAAACAAGCAAAATATGCATGATTAGATCAATTTAAATACATAAATCAATTGCCCACAAACTCTACAGTCTAAATATGTCATCAAATAGTCTTTAGAGCGTCGTAATCAAGAATCCCTAATCTCAAGATCCACACCCTAGCCATGGTGATTTTTGTATCCTGCAATGAAACTCCAACTAAATGGTCCAGAAAGAATCCAAACTTCAAAACAAACAAGAATCCAAGGTCAAATGCAATTTATATCATGTTTATGTAAGAAATCGAAATTCACAAAAAAATAAGAAAATATTGAATCGGTTTATGCATTTTATCATGCATTTGATGAAGGTGATGATTGGAGCAGGTTTAGAATGCTTCAAAGAATTGATTTCAACCTTCAAAACGCTTGGAAAAGGCCTAGATCAAGGAAACCGAATTTGAAATTTTTGGTGAAACTTTGAAGTGTGAAAGTGGTCCTTTGCTCTGATTTTTTCGTGTCAATCCTAGTATTCTTGTCATGTACATATAGTAGAACAAATTTAGGTTAAAATTTGGGCCTTGGTACTATGGATTTGTGTTACTTGATTGTGAAGAAACCTCCTTACTAATTTTGTCAAAAAATCCAATATTCACATACTATTTTGGTCTTGCATAATTTGAGTGATTTCCAATCAACTTGAAAATCAAAATCTTTGATCCATAGATAAGTATGAGATCAAATATTTTATTTTCATATTTTATTTCTATTAAAATTGAACTTTAATGTTTAAAATCCAAAATAATATAAAATAAATGATAAAAATCTGAATAATTGACCATTGGGTCGTGCATGACCTCATCTTCAAGTTTGGGTTGCAATATTATGGGCCCACTTGATAAAATCTTGATTTTAGACCCTTTTTGCTTCATATACCCCTTGAAAATTTCCCAACTTTGACAAGGCATAACTTCCTAAATTTTAATGCCAGGAGGTGTTCTAGGACGTTTTAGAAAGCTTATAGTATCCTCTAATCAACCCTTTTGGTCCCATGTCCATATCGTTTACCATTTTCAAATTATGAGCTTTGGAAAAAGTTGACTTTTGTTGACTTTTAAAAAGACCTATAATGTTTTAGCTTATAGCTTCCAAATGAAGTATTTTTAGGCTTGGCCTGCGAGACACAAAGTTGTATAGAATTGAATTTCCTTTAAAATGAGCTTGGATTGAGAAATTGTTTATAAAGTAAGTGGAAGATATGGCTGGTCAAAGTTCAGTTGACTTTTCCTATGAAAACCCTAATTTAGCAACTTTTGATTCTTGATGAACCCGAGGTTTCCTTGATGAATCATGATCAACCCTTGATCAAAATGATGTATTTTACCTCATAATCTTGATGTTGACCAAAGATCTTGAATTTTGACTTTGAGTTGACCTCAGTTGACTTTCTGACCAGGTTAACTGATTTTTAGGTATTTGAGCATCTGACTGACCAAACTTGTTGGGAGACCTTTGAAACTGGACATGGGGATTCTTTAAGGTATATGGGATGTTATGAAGTCAAATTGAGGCTTTGGAAGTCCACTTTTGTTGGGAAAACTCAAAACCCTAGTTCTAGATCCATTGTTCAGGAGAAAGCTTTGTCTGATGAAACCTTCAATCCCTTTGACCAATTGAGAATCTTGTGACTATTGATAGACCTCTTGAGACGCATTTGAAGATGGTAGGGAAAATTTTGGGGTACAACATATTCCCCTGTTCAATTTCTGAAACATGAAGAGTTAGATTGGCATATACGCCATTCGTGACTTGAAGGATGAATGAGATTGAACACTAAAGCCCAAAAATTTGCACTCACCGGTGCGCAAAAAAATGTTGTTGGTTGGTTGTATTTCCTGAATGGGCTTAAAGATTCCATTCAGAATAAAAATGTTCTTCAGATATACCTCTTGGAGGATAAAGCAGTCCAAAATGTAGATTGATGTAGTCTTGAGGGATGTAGCAGCCCAAGAGGTTGTTTGGTGTGGTCTTGGAGGATAGAGCAGTCCAAGATGTTGTTATGTGTAATCATGGAGGGTAGACCAGTCCAAGATGTTCTCCTGAGGGTTTATAGCAGCCCGAGATATTGTTTGAGATAGCCCTTGGGGGGATATAGCAGCCCAATATGGATATATATGTAATCTTAGGAGATGTAGCAGCCTAATATATTGGTTTTCGTGGCCCTAGGGGATATAGCATCCCAAGACGTTGATGGATGTAATCTTGAGGGATGTAGCAGCCCAAAATATTGGTATATGTATTCCTGGAGGATAGAGCAGTCCAAGATATTGTTATATGTACTCCTGGAGGATAGAGCAGTCCAAGATATTGTTTGACGTAACCCTTTGGGGGATATAGCAGCCTGTAACACCCCAAATTTGCCCTCTTCATTTTAAGCATCATATCACATTATATTCATCATGAACATACCATTTTCTTAGCATCCTAGCATGGAAAGATGAGGCATAACATTCTTCATGTCCTAGCATTAGGCATATGATCATCTGTGGAGGTTCTTGAAGCATTTCAAGCTATGACAAGGAGCCCAATGGTTTTGTACAAGTCCTATGATGAGTCTACATTGAATTTTACAAGATCAAGTTCACTTACAAAAGCTCAGAAGGTTGTATGATCATCAGAGATTCCAGGATAAGGCAAAGCTCCTACACAAGGGACCTAAACTGGGGTTTGAGATTCAAGCATCAAAACTTCACAAATTTGGCCATTTCATTTGGGAAAAGTATTTTATATGTCAGTAGGATCCTAGGTACCAATTTTCATGAGAAAATTCCTTGTGGAAGTCAAGAAATTCTTCAATTGCTTGCAGATGAAGTAATTGGTCAACTGTGCCCTTAAAAAGTCAACTGTGTGATTTCAAGGGGTCCAACCCAACTTTTTTGGCAAAGGGGTGTCCTTACAATGTTATAAGAGGTTTGGGAAGGTCAAAGTTCAATAATCATGAAGATTTGAAGGGTTTTGCAAAAATGGTACAAAATTGGTTTTTGGAAAATTCCATTTTTGGCAACTTTTGCCCTAAAATTCAAGTGAGCTTAACATGATCAAAAATTCTTCAAATGGACCAAAGTTAAACATGAAAGTTGGAGATTAAGGGCTCCCTTTTTCAAAAAGTACAATTACTTTTTCATGGGATTCATGGTTTTTCATATAAGGCCTTCGAAAAAATGCTTAAAATTAGGGCAAAACCAAAAGTTCATGCATGCACCAAAAGCCAAATGATGTGAAACTTAATTTTAAGACTTGGAATGGATCAAGTTTGGTTCCAATGTTAAAATATAAGGTATTTGGCATATTTTTCTCTAGAGGAAATCCCAATTTCGTGCAAGGCAAGAATTTCACTCCAAAAATGCAAAATGTGCATGAACATGGAGAAAGTGTGACAACTTTGATCTAAGGGCCAGGACTTGTTGGATTATAATCAAGGGATGAATTTGGATTGCACATGGGCTGAAAGGCCAAAGAAAGCATGAGGAGTGCATGCTCTCATCACAATTTGCAAAATTTGCAAGAATCACAATTTCTCTTGATTCACACGTGCAAATGAGCTCATTTTTTTCAGCATTGGTTTAGGGCATGATATAAAAGAAGCTAGGGTTTCAGAATGGCACAACTCTCTCTCATTCTCTCATTTCAAACTTCTTGCACAACTTGCAATTTCTCTCATATCTCATCATACACTTGCTCATTTCAAAAAACAGTGATAGATCCTTGATCAGTGCAAGCTAAGGATCATTAATCACACATTCATTCAAGCAATCTCTCAAGTTCAACAACCTTGCCATTTCAGGGCAGGTGTGGGCAAAGCTTCAGATACAGCCACATTCAAGGATTTAGATGCATTTATTTTGCATTTAGAGTGAGTGTAGATTGATTTGCATCCATCATCTGGTCTTCTAGCACCTTGTTTCAAGATCTGCAACTCAGGTATGGTTCTAAATCTTAAGATCTGAAAATGAAATTAGTTGTGCATTTTGTGATCTGTGATGTTTGTTGATCATGCTGCAAGTTGTAGTTTCGAAAATGATGCATTATTGAGTGAGATATTTGAAGTTTAAGTTTCATGGTCACACTTGTTATTCTTCGATCCGAATGATTCTTTGAGTTTTAGACTTTTTCAGTGCCATTTTCGAATTCAGCATGCCTTGTTTAGTGGATCTGGAGCTATTGGTTCATTTATTTTGTTATTTGTTCATACTGGTTTGATTTCCGGTGCCGGAGCCCTAGCTCCGTTCACCGGAAACTGGAAATGGATATTAGGGTTTTAAAGGTTGAAGAAGACTCAGGCACCATTAGATCCTCCTCACACACACACACACAGGATTGTGACACGCGTCCATAAACACTGCCTCTCAGTCACGTGAAACCTCATTTCTTTTTTAATTTAGTTTGTTGCGCGTCTCACCATAGTTCCCATAGTCCTCCATTCATAATCAGCTATTCATCCACGTCAATTAATGAGGTCTTGTACATCATGCGTCAGATCCATCCAATGGCTCATGTTATTTCCTTATTTTTCACTGAATTTCCACACTAGGAATTATACACATGCGCAGGCCAATGGGCCTCTGGTTGATATGCGCACCCCCTTGGAATTGAGCCCAAACCATTTTAACGTAATACCCTGCTATTCTCACCCCCAGCCATTCCTCTCATATTTTATTCTTTTTCTTTTTTATTTCTTTATTCATTTTTGATTTCTTATTATTAAAAATACTTCCAATCCCCCAAAAATCCCAAAATAATTCATGAGTGTCCAATTGAGTTTTCTTTAATTTTTTATATTTTTATTTTTCCATTTTTTCCTATTATCCACGTGGCAATTAATTCTTCCATCTCATTAATTCATTTTAAATCCTTTTTTGAGTACACTGCCTTGTTCCTTTTCCATAGGTTTCATTATTTGGAGTTTTGTGTTCATTCTTTTTGCTCTGGATTCCTAAGATGATGTAGTTCTTGTGTGTTTTTTCCCTTGATTTTTAGAAATTTTTTCATTGTGTTTTGGTCTTTGCCTTGTGATGTAAGTTTCTTAACCCTAGTTTGTGTTTAAACCTTCTTTTGACCTATCTAGCTTCTGAATCTTTCCCAATCCTTTTGGCTCATTGTTATACCATGTTTGAGGAACATTTGTCTTGAGTTGTGGAATTTTAAGATGCATTGTTGAATTAATTTTAATTTTTCTTTGTACCTTGTCCCTTTTTGCTTCTTTGTGATCATTAGCTCTCTTATAAGCTTAGAAGGGCACTTGTGTCAACTTCTTCTTCTCATTTGGGGTCCCTTTGGGGTATGGGTTTCATTCTGGTCTTGACTTAGGGTTTGTGTCTTAGAAATTTTTGTGTTTTCTTACCTTTTAAGTCCTTTCATTTCTTAAGTGTATTCATCTCACTTCTTTGCTTCTTTCACTTCATTATGTGATTGTTTGGTCTTGTGTGTCTCTTCTCTTCATCTTGCTAGCTTCTTAAGCACTTCTTCAACTTGTGTTTGGTTCTGGTTGTGGGCCTTGAGTCCATGTTTGTGCATATTTGCTTTGCATCTTTCTTAAGTTTGCATGTGTTTGTCATTTGTTTCATGTTGCATCATATTGTCTTGTTTGCTTCATTCCTCATTCTTATGAGTTGCATATCTATCACACCCTAAATTTTGACCGGAATTTTTCAGAAAAATTTCATTCATAGGCCGCATTTTATCGTAGTATCGATAGTGAGTCGTTTCCGCATTTTATTCCATTCCATCATTTCATGTCATCTTTTTTTTTTAATTCCAATTTTTGAGATTTTTTATTCGAATTTGTTTAGAATGTTTACTTTGTTTTAGTTTAATTATTTTATTTATAGTTAAGTTGTCATATTAGAATTAGTTTTAGATCAATGTTAATTTATGACTATTTTAATTTAGATTAATTGGTTTTAGTTTAACTTTTTTTAATTTAATTTTTTTAATTAGTCAAATATGTTAGTTTCTTTTAGATTTATTTTAATTAGTTTTTATTTTTATTAGTTAAGTAATTTGTTGGGTTTATATGGAATCAATTTATTTTTAAGTTAATTTAAATTTATTATAATTTAGTTTATTTTTATTTTTATTTAGTTTAGATTTAAGTGGATTTTTATTTTTAAGTTAGGTTATTTTATTAGTTTAATGTAAATTGTTTTATTACTTCAATGTAAATTTTATTATTAGTTTATTTTAAATTTTATTATTTGTTTCTTTTTTAGAAAATGATAAAAAAAAATTGTTTAATTTATTTATTATTTGTTTTGATACTCCATACTCTATACCCGATATCATTGTACTACTCTTGTTGCTACCACTATGTGACGTGTCTCCAAAAATTTGATCCACAATACTACTACCAACGTAAACCTGCTCCTGTTTCACTACACGCATGACACTCAAAAAGCTATGCTTGACCATAACCCATTTTGCTAAACAACACCACCGAACTGCTCCACTGCTACTCCAAACCTGCAATAAGTCCAAATATTTCACCAAAAGAGACCAACAATTTTCTGCATTTTTTAAAGGGAAGAAAAAAAGTTCTTAGCAAAAAAAAACTCTTTGTAATATCACCATATCTCTCCCTCACTTCATTTTCATTTTCAAAAATAACTCACTCTTCTTCCATTCATAAAATATAACAGTCATAATAAAGAAAAACTCAGCACCAATAACCGATCCTCCCTCTCCCTCCATCTTCATCAAACCCTATGTTAACCCACAAAAAACCAAAACTCTTGAACAAAAAGAAGAAGATCGGAGAGGAACAACATCGATTTTCGATACGGTGAGAGCCGCAAAAGAAAGCGGATTGTGGGAAGAACAAGAAGGAAAGGGTAAAGCATGCTTTTTTTTCTTTCTGAAAATATACCCTCAAACCAACTCTTCTCATTTAATTCCTATTATTTCTTCTTTAATTAGTATTAATATTTCTTTTTTTTTATATATATATAATTAAGTTTTTTATAATTAGTGATGTTGGCATAGTTTGATTCTTTATTTGGGATTTGTTTTAACCATTTTTACGTTTTATTTTTTATTTTTGGAATCTAAATCTTTCTATTTATTACTAATTACTAGCTCTTTTTGTTTTAAATGTCTTGTTTACTATTATTAAGATTTTAATGTGAACAAATGAACATATATATTTTTTCTCACCCCATTCTGTTTATTCATGTGTGTGTGTTAGTAGAACTTACTGTTAACTTGTTTTTTATTCTCGCTTTACAATCAGTAGGATCTGTTAGTTTTAATAATTACTATTAGTAAAATATGTTTTGATCATATAATTTAGTTTGTCTTGGAAATAGTTGTTAGTTATATACATAGTTTAGCTTAGAAAGTAATATTTTAGTTAGAGATAAAAACAGTAGTCTTAGGTTAGAAAAATACAAATAATTAGTTTTAATTAGGATAATGCATAGTAGTATTAATTAGAAAAATATATTCAGTAGTTACTTATTAAAAATATAATGGTCATTAGTTTTTTTTATAAAATAAATATAGCATAGACTTTAGCTTTAAAAATAATACTTAGACTACATTTTAATTAGGAATAGTTTTTTTTTTAATTAGAATCATTTTCTTAGAATTTCTCTTTCAATTATTTTTATATTTTTTATTATATAATCCCTTTCTTTTATTTTTCACGACCAAAATATTTGAAATATGTTTAGTTTTAGATTTTTTTTAAAATTTAATTTAATAATATTTAGTTAATTAGTTAGTTATTTCATTTTTTAAATTTTTTAATATAATATATAGTATAATATAGCTATAACGTATTAAAAACTTACAAAAAAATATTTTAATTTATTTATTTATCTTCTTTTAGTTTATTAGACTTTTTATTTTTTAGTTTAGTTAATTTATTATTTTAAATATTAAAAATTCACAAAAATATTAGTTAGATGTTAGTTTTTCGATCCACTTCTAGTTCCGATTCGATGTTATTCTTGTTGTCTCCTTGACATTTTGTTGTTGTTCCCTTTGTCTTGGTGACTTCTTGTGATTTCATTTATCACGATGTTTTGCCGTGTGTACGCTTGTTCGACTTCGTACGTTCCTGACGTTTTTTGACCCGGTCCAAGGGAAAGTGGACGCTTTGTTGACTTATTGTCACGTCGCTTACCGCTCGCGCATCTTGTCTTAGTCTTCTTATTTTTAGACCCTTCATTCTTTCCTTCACCAGAGATGGCAATTAATCTCTTCGCCTTTTAATCTTATTTCACAAGCTTTGCATTCAAGCTTTTCCTTCTTTTACCCGTAGTTTTCCGAACTACGACGCTCTGACTTTCTCATTGCACGAGGGAATACGTAGGCACGAGGTTTATCCTTGGCGATCACAGTTTTCTTTTTCACATTCTTTTCTCTTTCACATTTTTATTTTCTTCATCTTTCATTTGTCTCTTTTTCATCATTCCCGTTTTAGTTCCCATTTAGTTAGCAGACAATTGAGCACAAATATAGATATTATAAGAGGTTCCCGTAGAGTACTACGGATACTTAGGATGCTAGCACCTTCCCTAGGTATAACCAACCCCCGTACCTTTGATCTCTGATATCTTAGCTTTTAGCCTCGTCATTTAGCTTAGCATATTTTTAGGGTTTCTCGATCTTTTTCCCTTCCCTTGGATAAATTAAAGTTCGGTGGTGAATTTTATGATTTGTGATACAAGTTAATTGATAACTTGATATCCGATTCTCACCGCGACAATATCCATTGAGAATTTGTATATATGAATTCACTTTTGTTTGTATGATGTTAGCATGTCATCTTGTTCATTGTATTTCACTTGTTTGATTGTATTACTAACCTTGCAGGGGCTATGGTAAGTGAGAGGTGTGGATGTGATTCCCACATCTCCAAGTCTCATCTCCTCTTTTCTTATTCTTACTTGTGCTAACCCTTTGATTGATTGGCTTAGGCCTTACTCATCTCTTCTTCTTTCTTCTTCTTCTCTTCTTCTTTCCTTCTTCTTTAGGATAGAAAACCACATTAACCTTATGATATCCATGCATGACAACACTTAGAATTTCTTTAGTCCCCCTTAGACTTTTGCCTTTGTGATCCTTTTGGTTCTTCTTCTCTTCTCATCTCATAACCATAAAAAAACATCTTAATAATGTTTGAAGTAATACCTTGATCAATAGACTTATCCCATGAGGTGTGCTTGTAGTCTTCCCATCTTGGGATAGTACAAGTTTACCTTGTGATGCACAAGTCTGATCAAGGTATCTTTTTCACAAAGAAAAGCATAAAACAACACTTCTTCACTGTACATACCAAAAACACTTAATAATTTAATGAGTTAGTGAGCTTAAGCCCTAATCTCTGGGTTCAAGTTTTGGGGATCTTCTCCTTACTTGAGTGTGCTTGTTCTATTATTCCATCTTGGAATGTAGTGACAAGTGCACATTCCATGGAAAAGAGCTTGAGTTCAGTTCCTTGTGACACACTCATAAAAGCTTCATAAAAAACACAAACAAACAATAAGCGTATTTCCTTCGGGAATTCTTTTCTCATTTCCTTCGCTCCGTATGGGAACCTGCTCCTACTTGTCACTTTGCAAGACGGTTACGCACTCGTCGTCCGAGTCTGCAACACCTGAGCAATGGCATAGACAGTTCAAGCTTTAATTCGCAAGCAATTTCTTTGCCACCCCTAGTTAGGGGAACTACGGCGTCTCTGATCCTCATTGTCCTGATGAGGTACGTAGGCAGCGGGGTAAGGCCCGTTCGAGCACAATCTTTATTTTCCCTACATTTTTTCTCCTTGTTTTCTCATTCAGTTCCTTTCTCAGTCTTTTCCAGTTCCATTTTCTTTTCTTTTCTTTGCAGCAGCTTTCATACCCTCACCCTTTGAAACAGTTTCTTTGCAAGCGTGGATCCCGTCGGGTACGGCGGACGATCTGGGTGCTAATACCTTCCCAGGTCGTAACCGACTCCCGAACTCAATTTCTTTGGTTCGCAGGACCCGTGTCCTTCCTCTTCTTTCTTCTGGTTTGTGCAGCATTACCATTCCCATTTCTTCAGGATAAAAATGTCTGGCTGGCGACTCTATTCTTTTTCCGCGCCACTTTCGCGTTTGTACCAGGATGGAAATCCGGGGAGCGACACAACCTAAGAATAAGTTGTTGATGACGTTCATCTATTGGGGAATTAACCTGAAAAAACAAGGTTAGTTCTATGCAATTTCATGATGTATATAGCGCTTTGCAAGACAATATTCTTATCATAAATGAGAATGTTGTATGCGTATGATATGAAATAATGTATGAATGAATAATGTAGTTAAAACGCATGAGTAACTTCGTATAACAACTATTGGATGGGGAAAATAAATCTCGATTTGTTGCTGAGGAATATGAAGACTTTGTTCCCGTCTTATTTTGGAATATCGTACTTAGAACCTCTCGTTTTTGTTCGTCGTACTTCTTATTGAAGGATTAAATTTCTGAATACCCTGACTGAGGATAAAAGAAATGGACATTCCCATGGGAGACTTATCCGACCAAGTATCAATTCTTCGGAGGATATCTATTTGAAGATTTCGTAGAGTTGGAAATACAAGAGACTATTTGGAGTGTTTCGTTAGAATATCCGTAAAGATTACACTGTGGGGATGAACCGGCAAAGATCCGTTGGACTCCTACCTCCGATCGTCCTTAGTAAATACTATTATTTTATTTCATGCATTTCTGGTAAACATCAATCATATTCAAAAGCATATATACATTCAAACATAATCAACAGACGTTTTTGCTTAAGTAAAAGGGGAAAAGTAAACCTGAATTTGAAAAAAGGATTTTATTTATTTAGAAAGGGGCCTATAAATCAGCAAGTTTGAACAAGGAGATGAAAATCCAAGTAAGAGGAATTCGTCGTAGAAATTTTAAAAGAAGTACAAAAACAAGGAAAATAGCTATGTGTAAATGATCCTAAGTAGTTTCAACTCTGCTATTACCATTATCTTCAAGTATCTAATCCCTTGCTATCGGAATAGAAAAGATTGGATTGATCTGCACCAGTTTGAACTTGATATAGGTAGTACAACTAGTTGAGGTTACACAGGTGATCCAACGGGACATAGTTATACGCTTTAATCCCTAACTTTTGCCTGGATTGCCCTTTCAGGTTTTCAATCCACTGGGATACCCTTTTTTTCCCAAGCCTCCCTTTCGGGTTTTCGACTTGTTGGGTGTATAATTATATATATATATATATATATATATATATATATATATATATATATATATATATATATATCCTTAATTTTTTCCCGAACCCTTTTGGTTCGCCGAGATGCCCTTATTTTTTCCTAGGCCAGTCATCCTAGCGGGTCTCTTTTTATGCGTAGTATTTTTTGACTATGTCTACGTTCACGGGCTGTGGGAAATCTTCACCATCCATAGTAGTAAGCATCATGGAACCTCTAGAGAATACCCTCTTGACTACTAATGGCCCTTCATATGTGGGAGTCCATTTACTCCTAGGATCACCCTGTGGTAATATGATACGCTTGATTACCAAATCTCCAGCCCGGTATACTTGTTGCTTGACTTTCTTATTAAAGGGCTTAATCATACGCTTCTGATACATTTTTCCATGACAAACAACTGCAAGCCTCTTTTGATCAATCAAATTTATCTGGTCAAGTCGAGCCTGAATGCATTCATCTTCATCTAAGTTTGCATCCTTCATAATTCTCAAGGAGGGAATCTTAACTTCGATGGGAAGATCTGTTTCCATATCATAGACAAGAGAGAATGGGGTTGCCCCAATTGAGGTACGTATTGTGGTATGATAACCATGAAGAGAAAATGGTAACATTTCATGCCAATCTTTATATGTAATTGTCATATTCTGCAAGATCTTCTTAATATTCTTGTTGGCAGCTTCCACTGCGCCATTCATCTTTGGTCGATATGGAGAAGAATTGTGATGCTTAATCTTGAACTGCGTGCAGAGGTCAGTAATCATAGTATTGTTCAAATTAGTATAGTTGTATGTGATAATCCTTTTGGGGATTCCATACCTACATATGAGATTATGTTTGATGAATCGAGCCACAACATTCTTGGTAACATAAGCAAATGAGGTTTCCTCTACCCACTTCACAAAGTAATCAATAGCAACGAGAATGAAACAATATCCATTGGAAGCGGTAAGTTTAATCTCACCAATCATATTTATGCCCCACATGGCAAACAGCCAGGGAGCAGTCAGAACATTCAATTGAACATGGAGGCACATGTACTTTATCCGCGTAGATTTAGAACTTATGACAAGTCTTGGAGTGCTGATAGCAATCAGCTTCCATGGTAGACCAATAGTAACCTGCTCTCAAAATCTTCTTAGCCATTGTATGCCCACTAGAATGAGTACCAAAGATCACATCATGCATGTCTTCCATGATCTTTATTGCTTCCTTCTTATCCATACAACGAAGCAAAGTTGAATCGTGATTGCGCTTGTACAAAATTCCATTACTCAGGAAAAACTTGGCACAAAATCTCCTCAGAAACTTCTTGTCATTGATAGATGCCCCTTCAGGATATTCCCGAGCTTCGAGATATCTTCTCACTTCATGGAACCAAGGTTTCTCTTTCACCCCTTCAGTATCAACCTCATAACAGTATGTTGGTTCATCTAACCGATCAATTGTAATTCTGGGTGCTTCATCATCCCAACTGATTTCAAACATAGATGACATAGTGGCTAATGCATCTGCCAACTGATTCTCTTCTCGTGGGATATGTCCAAAGGTAATCTCCTCAAAATATGGAATTAAAGATAACACATGCTCTCTATAAGGAATGAGATTTGGATGTTTCGTGTCCCATTCAACTTTAACTTGACTAACTACCAAGGCTGAATCTCCGTACACATTCAAAAATTGGATCTTCATCTCAATGGCAACCTTGATACCCATAATACACGCTTCATATTCAACCATATTGTTGGTACAATCAAAACAAAGTCTAGCAGTAAATTGTGTATAACAACCCTCCGATTGCCAAGAAAGTTCCTGTGGTCACCAGAGTACCTCCAACAATGGCAATGGCCTCCCTCAAAGATGCTAGAGCTGTAGTGGATGAAGGTGGTTGTACTATTTGGGGACAGCTTCCTGATATCCCATACAAGTCTGACAAATTTTGTTTGGGTTTCACTGCAGAGTCCCAGAAGGCTGTTCGTCGTGCTCGTGCTGTTCGTATCACCAATCAAGGGGTTATGAAGAACCAGATCAATGCTGTGGGAGACTATGATGAAGACTACAACTTGGATGCTTGGATCTTTCCTACTGTGGGTGTTGGACTCAATAATTGGAAAGCTGAAGATGTTATTCCTATCTCCTTTAGTCAGGAGTAAATACTATTACTGTGTTGTTGCTTTTAAGTTTGTAATTTCTTGAACAATAAAACTCTTAAGCCTTGTGCCTTACCCGGGGCACAATGGTGTGCTTGTTACGGGCAGTCATTTCATTTGCATACTTCATTCAATAAAATCAGTGGACGTTTCGTTTTAGTAAATATTGTGTTCCTTGTCTTTCTTTTCTTTTCTTTTTGCTTTATCAGCTATGTGTTCTTACACACACCCACATCACTAAAATGCAGATCCTCATCCACTCTGGATCCTGTTGATAACAGTTCTACTATTGCCAATTATAATTTCGAGAATCCGATCTATCAAACTGAAAACGGAAATGAGGACGATTGTGAAGTACCTGTAGAGCTTGCTAGGTTGTTACAACAAGAAGAGAAAGCTATACAGCCACATGAAGAGCCAGTCGAAGTTGTGAATCTGGGAACTGAAGAAAACAGGAAAGAGGTCAAGATAGGGGCTGATTTAGAGGATAGTGTCAAGAGCAGGTTGATTCAGATGTTACGTGACTATGTGGAGATCTTTTCTTGGTCTTATGAAGATATGCCAGGGTTGGATACAGACATTGTGGTTCACCGTTTACCAGTGAAAGAAGATCGTCGTCCAAAGAAGCAGAAGGTTCGTCGTATGCGTCCTGAGATGTCAGAAAAGATCAAAGCAGAGGTAATGAAACAGTTCAATGCAGGGTTCTTAGCAGTGACTTCTTATCCTCAGTGGGTTGCAAATGTGGTGCCGGTACCTAAGAAAGATGGTAAGGTACGTATGTGTGTGGACTACAGGGATTTGAACAAAGCTAGCCCCAAAGATGATTTTCCACTCCCTCATATTGATGTTCTAGTAGACAACACTGCTCAGCATAAGGTATTCTCTTTTATGGATGGTTTCTCTGGTTACAATCAGATCAAGATGACACCTGAAGATATGGAGAAGACAACCTTTGTTACACAGTGGGGCACTTTTTGTTATAAGGTGATGCCATTTGGTTTGAAGAATGCAGGGGCAACATATCAGCGTGCTATGGTGGCTTTGTTTCATGATATGATTCATCATGAGATAGAAGTATATGTGGATGATATGATAGCCAGATCTCAGAATGAAGAACAACATCTTGATCATTTGCATAAATTGTTTGAGAGGTTGAAGAAATACAAGTTGAGATTGAACCCAAACAAGTGCACTTTTGGAGTCAGGTCTGGTAAACTCCTGGGTTTCATAGTCAGTGGAAAAGGTATTGAAGTGGATCCTGCAAAAGTGAAAGCTATACGAGAGATGCCAGCTCCCCGTACTGAGAAGGAAGTTAGAGGTTTCTTGGGACGATTGAATTACATTGCAAGATTTATTTCCCAGTTAACTGCCATCTGTGAGCCAATCTTCAAGTTGTTAAAGAAAGATCAGGTGATGGAATGGAATGATGAGTGCCAAACTGCCTTTGATGAAATCAAGAGATATCTGCTAGAACCACCAATTTTGATGCCACCAGTTGATGGAAGACCCTTGATTATGTATTTAACAGTGTTAGATAACTCAATGGGGTGTGTGTTGGGGCAACATGACGAGTCTGGTCGAAAAGAGCAGGCAATATACTACCTTAGCAAAAAGTTTACCGACTGTGAAACAAGATACTCACTGCTCGAGAAAACTTGTTGCGATTTGGCATGGGCTGCTCGCCGACTAAGACAGTATATGCTGACTCATACTACCTTATTGATTTCAAAGATGGATCCAATCAAGTACATATTTGAGAAACCTGCTCTCTCCGGAAGAATTGCAAGATGGCAAATGATCTTGACAGAATATGACATACAGTATACTACTCAGAAGGCCATCAAGGGAAGTGTTGTGGCTGATCATTTGGCTCATCAAGCAGTGGATGATTATCAGTCAATGAGTTTTGAGTTCCCTGATGAAGACATTATGATTATTACCAAAGAACCTGGACAATATGACGGACCTGAACAAGGATCCCGATGGACTATGGTTTTTGATGGTGCCTCTAATGCACTTGGTAATGGGGTTGGTGTTGTGATTAGTTCCCCTGAAGGTTGTCATACCCCGATTACTGCCAGACTTTGTTTCTATTGTACCAATAACATGGCTGAGTATGAGGCGTGTATCCTGGGTATTAAAGCTGCTATTGATATGAAGATACAGTTCCTTGATGTGTATGGAGATTCAGCCCTGGTAGTAAGTCAGATTAAAGGAGATTGGGATACCAAGCATGATAACCTCATTCCTTATAGAGAACATGTATTGTCTTTGATCCCACATTTCAAAGAGATTACCTTTGGACATATTCCACGAAGAGAGAATCAGTTGGCAGATGCTTTAGCTACCATGGCATCTATGTTTGAGATCAGCTGGGATGATGAAGCTCCCAAGATTACTATTGATAGATTTGAGAAGCCTGCATACTGCAATGAGATTGACACTGAGGGGGCAGAGGAGAAACCTTGGTTCTATGAAGTGAAAAGATATCTTGAAGCTCAAGAGTTCCCTGAAGGGGCATCTGTCAAAGATAGGAAATTTCTGAGAAGGTTTTCTGCTAAGTTCTTTTTGAGTAATGAGATTCTGTACAAGCGCAATCATGATTCAACTATGCTCCGTTGTGTGGATAAGAAGGAAGCTACAGAAATCATGGAAGAGATGCATGATGGGACCTTTGGCACTCATTCTAGTGGTCACACTATGGCAAAGAAGATATTGAGAGCAGGTTACTATTGGTCTACCATGGAAGCTGATTGCTATCAACACTTCAGAACTTGTTACAAGTGTCAAATTTATGCTGATAAAGTCCATGTACCTCCATCACCATTGAATGTGTTGACTGCTCCTTGGCCCTTTGCCATGTGGGGCATTGATATGATTGGTGAGATCAAGCCTACTGCTTCTAATGGGCATCGTTTCATCCTGGTTGCTATTGATTACTTTACTAAGTGGGTAGAGGCAGCTTCATTTGCATCTGTTACCAAGAATATTGTGGCTCGATTCATTAAGAATAATCTCATATGTAGGTATGGCATCCCTGAAAGGATTATTACTGACAATGGCTCTAATCTGAACAACACTATGATTACTGATCTCTGCACGCAGTTCAAGATTAAGCATCATAACTCTTCTCCGTATCGTTCAAAGATGAATGGGGCAGTTGAAGTTGCTAATAAGAACATTAAGAAGATTGTACAGAAGATGACTGTTACTTACAAAGATTGGCATGAGATGTTACCATTTGCTCTTCATGGTTATCGTACCACAATACGTACTTCAACAGGGGCAACCCCATTCTCCTTAGTCTATGGTATGGAAGCAGTTCTGCCCATTGAAGTTCAGATTCCCTCCTTAAGAATTATGAAGGATGCAGGCTTGGATGAAGATGAATGGATTCAGACTCGACTTGACCAGATAAATTTGATTGATGAGAAGAGATTAGCTGCAGTTTGTCATGGCCAGATATACCAGAAATGAATGATCAAAGCTTTTAACAAGAAGGTTAAGCCAAAGGTGTATCAGGCTGGTGACTTGGTAATCAAGCGTATCATATTACCACAGGGTGATCCTAGGGGCAAGCGGACTCCAACATATGAAGGACCATTTGTAGTCAAGACAGTGTTCTCAGGAGGTGCCATGATACTTACTACTATGGATGGTGAAGACTTCCCACAGCCTGTAAACGCAGACATAGTTAAAAAATACTACACATAAAAAGAGACCCGCTAGGTTGACAGGCCTAGGCAAAAATAAGGGCATCCCGGCAAACCAAAAGGGTTTGGGCAAAAATTAGGGATATATATAAAAAGATGTACACCCGGCAAGTCGAAAACCTGAAAAGGCAGCTTGAGCAAAAAAAGGTATCCCGGTGGATTGAGAACCTGAAAGGGCAATCCAGGCAAAAGTTAGGGATTAAAGCGTATAACTATGTCTCGTTTAGATCACCCATGAAACTGCAACCAGTTGTGCTACTAACTCAAGCTCAAACAGATAAAGCTCAATCCAATCGTTTCCGTCTCAATAGAAGAAGATGAGATACTTGAAGATAATGGCAATAGTAGAATTGAAACTCAATAGGATTATTTCCCACATAGTTGATTCTCCTTGTTTTGTAAAAAAAAAAAAAAAAAAAACTTTATGACAAAATCCTCTTACTAGGGTTTATGTCTCCTTGTACAAACTTACCCATGAATGGGTCACTCTTTGATAAATAAAATACCATTTTTGAATCCAGATTTACTTTTACCCTATTTACATAAGCGAAACGTCCATTGATTGTGTTTGAATGTATTATGCTTTTGAATATGATTGATGTTTACCAGAAATGCATGAATGCTTAATATGATTGATGTTTACCAGAAATGCATGAAAATGCAGTAATAGTATTTACTAAGGACGAACGAGGGAAGGATTTCAACGAAGCTTCGCCGATTCATCTCTACAAAACAGTTATAAATCCCTCAGTAGGGCAAATCCATCTTCATAAAGTCACATCTCCCCTGGAATTTATATCCATCTCTTTTATCCTCATACGGATATTCGGGAATTTACTTCCCAATAAGAGTACGACGAACGAAGACGGGAGGTTATATCTACCCTACTATCAAACGAAGACGAAGGTTATGTATACCTTACTATCCCCAGCAAACGGGAGGTTATATATACCTTGCTATCCCCAGCAGACAGAAGGTTATGTATAATATATTATCAAACAAGACGGGAATGAGTTCCTCATATTCTTCAACAACGAATCGGGATTTATTTTCCCTGGCCAGCAGTTGTTATACGAAGATATCCGGACGCTTCAGGCAGTATCATATCATACATACATCATTTACATCATACCATAACATACATATCCATAGATACATAACACATTACATAGGTGCATCATATTATACATGCATACATAATGCATAAACTAATACTACCATACAGAATGCTACCTTGTTTTCAGGTTAATTCTCCAGCAAACAAACTTCATCAACAACTCATGACTGTCAGGACTGCTTTATCCTCCTGAAAGTTACCATTCCTCAGGATTGCTTTATCCTCCTGAAAGCTTCTCATACCTCAGGACTGCTTTATCCTCCTGAAAGCATATTATTCCCTCAGGGTGGCTTTATCCTCCTGATAGCTCATCATTACCTCAGGACTGCTTTATCCTCCTGAAAGCATATTATTCCCTCAGGATGGCTTTATCCTCCTGAAAGCATATCATCTCTCAGGATTGCTTTATCCTCCTAAAATCTTATTATTACCTCAGGACTGCTTTATCCTCCTGAAAGTTATCATCACTACATCAGGACTGCTTTATCCTCCTGAAAGCTATCATCATTACCTCAGGATTGCTTTATCCTCCTGAAAGCATATCATCCATCAGGACTGCTTTATCCTCCTGAAAGCTATCACTATATCTTCATATTTTGGACTGCTTTATCCTCCAAGAAATGTATTTGAAGAACTTTTCTCCAAGTGGCATCTTTAAGCCCACTCAAGCATATACAACCAAACATCAGTATCACTCTATGCACCGGTGAGTGCAAATTTTTGGGTTTTTGTGTTCAATCCCCTTCAACCTTCCAGGTCACGACTGGCACATATACCAATCTAACCCCTCAGGTTTCAGAAAATTGAACAGGGGCAGCTGTTGCACCCCAAAATTTGCCCTCACAATACAATACTTTGTGTGCTAAGAAGGTTCACAAGGTTCACAAGATTCACAACACTTACAAGACCTTTCATGAGGTTCATGAAGTCTACAAGTCACTTTATGAGGTTCACAAGGTTCGCAAGATTCACAATGTTTACAAGACCTTTCCTGAGGTTCATAAAGTCCACAAGTCACTTTATGAGGTTCACAAGGTTCACAAGGTTCACAAAACCTTTCATGAGGTTCATGAAGTTTACAATACACTTTATGAGGTTCACAAGACCTTTCATGAGGTTCATGAAGTTTACAAGAAACTTTATGAGGTTCACAAGGTTCACAAGACACTTTATGAGGTTCACAAGACATCTTATGAGGTCCACAAGGTTCACAAGACATCTTATGAAGTTCACAAGGTTCACAAAGCTCATCATGGGTCAGAAGAGTTGACAAATCCCTCAGACAATGCACCTCCTAGGCAGTGCATCCAAAACTAGGGTTTTGACTTTAATCAGGCTAAATGGACTTCCAAGACTTCAAGTGAGCTTCATAACATCTTATATGTGTGTAAGAACCCACATGACAAGTTTCAAGACTTTTCTCAAAAGTTTGCTCAGTCAGATGATCAGATAAGTCAAAATCAGTCAAAGCAGTTAAAGAGTCAAACTGAGGTCAATTATGGTCAAACCAAAAATAAACTTCATGATTTTTTGCCAACATCAAGTATATGAAGTAAAATTCATCATTTGATCAAGGGTTGATCATGATTCATCAAGGAGATTCCAGATCATCAAGAATCAGGAGTTTCTAAATTAGGGTTTCCTCAGTAAAAGTCAACTGAACTTTGACCAGCCATAACTTTCACATGCTTCATCACCAAGTCTCCATCCAAAGCTCATTTTGAAGGAAATTGAATTCTCTACAACTTTGTGTCTCACAAGCCAAGCCCAAAAATTCTTCATTTGAAAGGTATGAGCTAAGACATTATAGGTCCTTTTGAAAGTCAACAAAAAGTCAACAACTTCAAAAGGGCATAACTTGAGAATGGTAAATGATATGGACATGAAACCAGTGGGGTTGGTTAGAGGACTCTTCAATCTTTCCAAAATGTCCAAGAACACCCTCATACCATTAAAATTAAGGGATATGTGCCCTTGCAAAGTTGGGAAATTTTTGGTTGGTTTATGAAGAAAATGGAGGTCTAAAACTAATTTCTTCTAAATGGGCCTGCCAAATAATGACCCAATCCACATCAAAACATCTTGCACGAAATTAAATTGATTTATTCATAATTTTATTCATTTTGTTTTTATTTATTATGATTTTTTACATTAAAAATCATTTTAAATTCAAATAAAATATGAAATAATGAAAATTCAATTTGATTTGGTTTCTAGAAGGTCTTAAATTATATTTAGACTTGATTGATACAAGAGTAATGAGAATCATACTAAAATAGCAATGTGAGATCAAGAATATTCAAATTTTAAAGCCAATCTTTTTCAATCTTCAAATGATCCAAATATCCATCAAATTGGTGAAGTCTTTGACCTAATTCACTCACTCATATATAATGAACACTTAACAATTCACAAGGGACGAATTGGCAGCCTCCAAGAGTAAGTTTCACAAATCAAAAAACCATCCAAAAACTCAAATTCGGATTCATCCATACAAGGCATTAGAAGGTAATTTGAAGACACAACTATGATCCTTGGACATCATTGAGTGGAAACCAATGCTTGGTTGCATCCAAAACCATTCACATAGCATAACCCGAAGCATTCTTGATCATGAACAATTTTTTTTCGATTGCACTAATTCAATGCATTTTAATGAATTTTGCTTGTCTAATCTTGTTTGTGATGTTGTATAGAGTGTTTCTGGACAGTTAAATCAAAGCTTCATGGCTTGAATCGCAAACGGCCATGGCTAGGGTTAGAGCTTCAAAATTGGGGGTTCACGGAATACCTAATATAAATGACTAATGGACCCATGGTTGGACTGTATTCATTGCATAGATCATGTTTGTATGTTCAATTTGATGAAATTGCACTTGTAAGATGATGTATAGGATTCGCAGGTTTAAAACGCATGAGAATGCGCAGGAGTTTTCCCAGGAAAATTCGCAGGAAATCCTACGAATTCAAGGAAGAAGATGAAGCTGGCCTGCGCGCGAATTTAATATTTGAATTTTTGTTTTAAAATATTATGAATGATTTCTGTTCATATTTCACAAGCAGATGCTTGTCTCAGTGGTAAGACGCGCGTGTATACTGCCTGCAAGCCTGGGTTCGAATCCTGGCTTTTTACAATTTTTCTTATTTTTTCAGGTTAATCATGAAGCTTCATATATTATGCATTATAGTCACTATATTATCAGACGCGCTCACCTAGCTGGG
Source organism: Lathyrus aphaca (assembly GCA_963966055.1). Lineage (NCBI taxonomy): Eukaryota > Viridiplantae > Streptophyta > Magnoliopsida > Fabales > Fabaceae > Lathyrus > Lathyrus aphaca. The sequence continues at coordinate 28,541,430 of OZ014520.1, read as the reverse complement.
ATGGTAATGTGTTTGTGTGATAATGTGAAGGTCCTGGGTTCGAATCCCCCAGGCCTTTTGTTTTCTTTCTATTTTTTTTTTATTTTTCAGGATATGGAATAAAACCAATTCAACCCTCCTTTGTATTGCCTGCGCGCATGATGGCCTGGTGGTGTGTGTTGTTATTGGCAAGCCTAAGGTGCTGGGTTAAACCCCAGCCAGGTAAGTTCCAACCTTTTTTTTATTTTATTTAATTTGTTTTGATTATTTTATTAGAGATAATCTTATATATACATATATATCTAAATAATTCAAAAAAAAGAAAACATATTTATATCTTATATTTTCTAAATTCTAAAAATTATTTTCTAAATTCTAAAATTAGTTTTTTTTTTATTATTAGTATGTACTTAAATTATAATATGTATATATTTATTAAATTAATATTATTGATATTATATATTAAGTTGTAAACCCTAATTTATTTTCTTAAAAAAAAATCTCTCTAATCTTAATACTTTTCACAAAACCCTAAATTTCTTTTATTTTAAAACTTAATCATATTTTATAATTTGTTTAAATCTTATTTAAAATAATTAAAATTTTGTAAATATAATTATAATTAATCCTATTTTTCATAATATGTAAATATTCTATAAATTATTTATAATGTAATTTTGTATGTAAATAATTTCTATTTATGTTTAAAAATTGTTAATTTAATTTTTAATTATAATTTTTTTTTCATAATATGTTCATAATTTATTTAATTTGTTTATAATTTTAAATTTCATAATAATTGATATGATTGTTTATAATTTCTTCTTAACCATTAAAAATTTTGTTTATTATAATATTTTTTGCTTATTATTACTAATCATGTTTATTGCTAACCCCATTTATTTTTAAATTGTTATTATTATTTCACTAACCCAATTTCTATTATTATTTACTATTTTGCTTATTTATTTATTTATTTTGCTATTTATTTAAATTGCTTTTATTATTATTATTGTAATTGCTCCTGGATGTAATATTTTGTAATATTTAAATTATTTATTTTTTGCCATGGTTAGTAAAAATAGGGAGTGTAAACATGTATGTTATTTAAAATTAATTTAGATAATTTAATTTAAAAGATAAATATTTAAAATTAAACACTCACACACGTAAGTCGATCTTTGATCGCCATCTCACTTCCTTAGGGATTCCTCTCATTGTTGCCTAATCAAAAGGTCAAGTAGGGTGTATAAAGCAAAAGTCCCTCAAAAATAAAGTCATCTAGTCCCTTAATAATAAAAGATCAAGTCCCTTAAACAGTTGCCTTAGTAATGATCTGGTCCCTTTCGAATAATGATGACAGTCCCTCCAAAAAAATGCTTAATACACCCTACAGTTGCCTATATTAACAGATGACCCTCACTTGTCCCTTACATCCAAGGTAATGACTACCTATTCCTTAATAATAGGGATAGTCTTACCATTTAAAGGATAAAGAACAGAAAGACTTAAACTTTAGGGTAGGTTCCTCATAGTTACTTGCTCACTATTCAAAAACTTTTCAAACACTTCATAAATTTCAAACAATTTTCAAACACAAGTTTTTTACGCATCCGTACATGGATCATTATTAAACTCTTATGAAAATTTCTATTCACACACTTCATATTTTCAAAGACAATTCAAAGTGAGCTAAGTAACTAAGAGCCCATGGATAACCATGGATGTAAAGGGTGCTAACACCTTCCCTTTACATAACCTACCCCCGGACCCAAAAATCTTTTAAAAAGGTCTTTCCTGTTCTTTTATGCCTTTCCTTTGGATAAAATAAAAGTCGGTGGCGACTCTTGCTATCCGCAACATAACTAAAGTCAGTTCTCCCACCGTGTTACAAACATCATCATTCCCTCGAGGTTTGGAAAGGTCAAAACCAAAGAACTAAACCGGATACCCTTGGAAGACAAATAGGCATCCTGCATTGCATACTAACATATTTTCTTTGTTTTGTAGGTTTTTGTTTTGTTGTTGTTTCTCACTTTGTTGTGGTTTCAGGAAACATTGCTCGCAGAAGAGTGTTCCCTGTCAACAGAATACACCGGTACCCGACAAGAAACAACCTTCCGGGACTACAGATGGATCAGGTTCAACAATACTTGACTGGAGTGAGGGCCCAGATGGCCAATGAAAGGACGTAGATGAGGGCCCAAATGAATCAATTTATGACAGTGATGACTGGTTTAGCTCAGAGACAGGAAAGACTGAGGGAGTTGGTTGAGCGACAAACTCCTGAAGAACACCATCAAGGTACAGGGGGTACCAGTAACAACGATCACGTGCAGCCTCGCACTGATCCCCCAGAGTTTGGACCTCATCTGAACCCAGACATCAATGTCACTCGAAATACCCAAGGTAACACTACTGGAGGAAGGGTTTTGCAGGAAGACCCTCAAGAAGAGCAGTTTACTGTGGTTGGGGCTGGAGACGAAGTCTACGATCGTCGATTGGATGAAATAGCAGAGAAGCTAAGGTCTCTTGAATCCCAAAACTCTCTAGGTTTTGATTTCATGGACATGGGATTGGTGTAAGGGGTGAGAATTCCTCACAAATTCAAACCCCCTTGCTTTGAAAGATACAATGGCACATCCTGCCCACGTACCCATCCTCGGTCTTTCCTGGGGAGATTGAAAGCCTATACCATGGATGAGAAGTTGTGGATGTTTTATTTCGAGGATAGTTTGACAGGGGTTTCCCCGGGAATGGTATTCCCATTTGACTAGAGCCACGGTTAGAAATTGGAAATACTTGGCAGAAGCTTTCATCCGTCAATTTCAGTATAATCTAGACATGGCTCCAAACAGGACCCTTCTGATGGGAATGTCACAGTCTTCCCATGAAAGCTTTAGAGAGTATGCCCAAAGGTGGAGGCAACTAGCTGCTGCCGTTCAACCCTCGATGTCAGAAAGGGAGATGGCAGACATGTTCATGAATACTCTCTAGGGTACCTATATTGACAGATTGGCTGTATTTTCTTCCACCGGCTTTGCAGATGTGGTGATAGCGGGGGAGAGAATTGAGAGCTTGCTGAAGATGGGAAAGATCTCCGACAACGGCGCCAGTTCAAGCAGTGCAAGAAAGCCATTTGCTGGGTCCCGAAGATCTGGTGAAACAAATTTTGTGCATGTGGGAAGAGGGAGACCCCAATATCTGCCCAGATCAATTGTTGTCGTCACTATCCCTGTTCCACCTCCTCAGTATACTCAACAACCACAACACTTTCCGCAACAGCCACAGTTTCCTCAACAGAGATCCTACAACAACAATAACAACAATCAACAACAACGCCCTTTTCAACAGTGGCCATCTCAGATCAACAGGGTGATTGACCCTATTCCAATGACATATGCTACACTGCTGCCACAACTCCTAGAGCTCAATCTTGTTGAGTTGAGGACATTGGCTCCACCTGATCCTCATAACCTTCCAAGAAACTACAATGTCAATGCTAGGTATTCTTTTCATTCTAATGCACCTAGTCACTCCACGGAAAAATGCAGGGCTCTGCATATGAAGGTCCAGGATCTGGTAGATTCAAAGGCCCTGAACTTTGCACCACCTCCCAATGTCATGAAAAATACTATGCCAAGCCACAGTGGGCCAAGGATTAATGCTATAGAGGAAGGTTCACCCATGAGTTTAATAGAAGATATTGCAAGTATTCAGACACCTCTGGCAGAGGTTAAAGCCCAGCTTTTGAAATGCCAAGTGTACCCAGGTTGTGAGGCCTGTTGTGAATCTTGCCAGCTTTTTGAGAACGGGTGTGAAAGCTTGAGGAACGGCATCAATGATTTGATTAGAGAAGGAATTCTGCAAATAACCACAACAGCTTCTACAACACCAGCAACTCCTTTGTTAACAACAACTGATTCTCCTACAACTGCAACAACAATTGTTCCAACCGATTCATCTACAACTTCAGCAACCATTTCTTCCTTCACTTCAACAAACAACAATTCCATGTCATCTCCTTCTACAACTTCAGCAACCACCAACAATTATGTCTCCACGGTTACTATTTATTATGACCCGACAACGGTCCCGAACTCCAGCAACTTTCAACAACAATCTCAGCAACAGTTTCAGCAGCAATCAAGCTTCAGCCCATCACCACCAACGTCCACAAGAAGTCCTGTTACTATCTTCTATGATCCACAGACAATAACGGTTCCAACATCTGCTGCACTAAGCCCAGTCACCATCACGGTGCCAGGGCCAATTCCATATGATAAAGACAGTGTTATACCATGGCATTATGGTGATGACCTTTACTGCAACAGAGAAAAAGTCCTTCTTAATTCTTCAGTTCCTACCCCACAAGTGGACAATGTCGGGGGAGGCGGAGGCTTCACCCGAAGCGGACGCCTCTTCGCGTCACAAGCTCCAAGAACCAATACTGAGGCAGAGGCTACTACCAAAGCCAAAGGAAAAAGTGTGGCGCTTGAAGAACCTGCGCCAAAAGAGACTTATAAATCATCCTTTGATCAGGATGTAGATGAATTTATGAGGATAATTAAAAGAAGTGACTATAAAGTTGTGGATCAGCTCCACCAGACGCCTTCTAAGATCTCTATATTATCCCTGTTGTTGTGTTCCGAAGCTCATCGGGATGCACTACTCAAAGTTCTGCATGCTGCCTACGTGCCAGAAGAGATCACAATGAATCAACTTGAGACAGTGGTGTCTAATGTCAATACTAGCCATGCGTTAGGTTTCACTGATGCTGATTTAACAACAGAAGGACGTCACCACAACAAAGTTTTGCATATAACCCTGGAGTGCAAAGGAGTTGTACTCTCTCATGTTCTTGTAGACATTGGGTCCTCACTCAATATCCTACCAAAGAAAGCTCTTGTCAAGCTCGAATATGATGGAATAGCTCTCCGACCAAGCAATCTGGTGGTCAGGGCTTTTGATGGCTCCAAGAGGTCTATTCTTGGAGAGGTGGAGCTGCCTGTGATAATCGGTCCACAGGTCTTTCAGACTACTTTCTATGTGATAGACATACAGTCGGCCTACAGCTGTTTGTTGGGTCGACCCTGGATTCACGCCGCTGGCGCAGTAACGTCGACCCTTCACCAGAAATTGAAGTATGAGTGGGAAGGACAAATTATCACCATCTGTAGTGAAGAGGACATATTTGTTAGCCATCTAGCTACGTACAAATATATTGAGATGGATGGTGAAATCCATGAAACTATGAGCCAAGGGTTCGAGGCCCTGAATGTCAATGAGGCGACGACTGAAGTATTTGCTGTATCCCAGGAGGATAGGATGGGTACTTCAATTGTCTCCTATCAGCAAGCCCGGAATATTATTGAAGATGGTAATGCCTAAGGCTAGGACAAGCTGCTGTCGGTGGAGAAGAAGGAGGATAGATTCGGTTTGGGTTACAAACCCTTCCGACAAGATCAATCAGAGGCTGCAAAAGAGCCCAAGTTCATCAGTGGGGGGATGCTCACCCCAGATGCTGTTAACAACCTGGAAGACGAGGCGGAAAGCGACCTCAACCTGGAGAGCTAGATTCGTCCAAGGATCTCGGGTCACCAAGTCCTTAACTGGTCTTCCCAGGAAATTATAAGGGTTACTCCTGCAGAGTAATTATTATTTCCTGCCTTTTTTAGCATGCATCAAGTCCTGCATCTTGCCCAAGGTGTCAGGACTCATTTTGTAATAGGGCCATATTGTAATTTTGTGCAAATGGATTATTAATGAATATCGGACATCTTTTGCAAACAAGTCTCTTTTTCGCTCACTGCCTTTTCATTTTTCACTTTTGTACAAAACAATAAAATGGCAATGTTTTCAAAATAAATAACTTCATTTTTACACTTTTCTAAACAAGATTAAAATTGATCACTAAAACGAACAAATCTCAACCCTTGCAGAGATTATCCTCCAGATTGCACCGACAACAGCATTGTTATGACCTTGTATGACTTTGACAATCCGATTAATCAAGCCGATGAATGGGTTGAAGAATAAAAAGTGATCACTCCTCATCAGGAGGAGGTTGAAACAATTAATCTTGGTACCGAAGAGGATTTGAAAGAAGTGAAGATTGGGGCCAGTCTGCAGGCTTCAGTAAAAGAACAGCTCATTGACATGCTTCGAGAATATGTTGACGTCTTTGATTGGTCCTATCAAGACATGCCAGGTCTAGATACGAATATTGTTATGCACAAGTTGCCTTTGAAAGAAGATTGTCCTCCATTGAAGCAAAAGTTACGTCGTATTCGTCCAGATATGGCCATGAAGATTAAAGAAGAAGTACAAAAACAGTGGGATGTCGGTTTCCTTGTTGTAACTAGTTACCCATCGTGGGTCGCTAATATTGTACCAGTGCCTAAGAAAGATGGCAAAGTGAGGATGTGTGTGGATTACCGGGACCTGAACAGAGCTAGCCCAAAGGATGATTTCCCATTACCTCACATTGATGTATTGGTCGACAACACAACTCAGTTCTCGGTATTTTCCTTCATGGATGGATTTTCAGGGTATAATCAGATCAGAATGTCACCCGAAGACATGGAGAAAACAACCTTCATCACACCTTGGGGCACATTTTGTTACAAGGTAATGCCATTTGGGCTGAAGAATGCCGGTGCGACTTATCAACGGGCTATGGTAACGTTATTCCATGACATGATCCTAGGGTTTTTTGGGTGATCCTCAATGTAAAATGCCAAACAAATTGAAAATGCAAGATGAATTCATGCCAAATATATCCTAGATACTACATGATATGTTTAAAACAATGCAAAAAGAACCAACTTCAAACCCTTCATGGTTAGGCAGAAAAGATTTTTCAAAGATTAGGGTTTAAAATGTGATTTTATGAACCCTAAATTCAAAGAAAATTGTCAAATGATGATCAAACCCTAAAAGAAATTTGTATGAGGGGTTTGAAAATGTTTCTAAATGTGTTAAGATGCAACATGAATTTTTTGGTGATTTTTAGAAACCTAAATGCTATTTTAATTAATTAATTTCCATTAATTAATTAAAATAAACATTTAAATATTTTAAAAATACCTTTTATGTACAAAAAATAAAATAAAAATCATTTTCTGATTAAGGAAAGTATTTGAGACAAAAATGCGAAAGAAAATATTTTTGGGATTTTTCTAAGTATTTTAAAATAAATATGCAAGAAAAATGAATAAAAATGAAATAAAAATGAATAAAAGGGAAAGTATGCAAAATCCAAGGCTGAGATTCAAAGTAATTTGGAGGGAGTTGACTGGCACGCAATCCAGTGGCTGAGAATTAATCTGGATAATTAATTTTGATTAAATTAATTAAACAGGGATTAGGGCTAATGACACATTCTGAACCGTTCATACACGCGCGGGAAGGGCCATCCAAGGGCTGATATTCAAACTGACCCTAACCCTAATTAAAACCCTAATGACATTCAGATGACCGGAACAGTGCTCCGGTCATCTTCTCTGGTGAGACCAAATCCCCAACTTCTTCCCTAGGTCAAATTAGGATCTCTAACTTTCCAGAAATGATCCCCTAACTACCCCAAAAAAGAATCAACCATCAAACAACATTTATATTGCATCAAACATGAGATTCGAATCAAAACATAAAAACTGCAAAAGTTTCAGAAGCACGATACAAGCTCAAATCTCAACCATTTTCAAAAGTAAAAGGTGCAGTGTGATCAGTGAAGCATGAAGAACATTTCTATAACAAAAAAATACAAGTTTTGAAAAATTTGTTCTTGATGATACCTGAGCTTCAGCTTTTTCAATCTGAGCTATCTGGGCCTCTCCTTAGTACCAATCAACTCCAATGGACCTCTTGAGGATGCTTTGATGCTTGGAATGAATTTATTTGGGCTATTTTGAAGTTTCAGTTCAAAGGGGGGTGAAATCGTGTTTTTGATTCTTGGGGTTTCAGGCTTGTTTAATGGTTGGGAAATGATCTGGAGGGTGTATGGAGATGATTGGTGAAGTTTGCTTGAAGTTTTGATGGCTGGTTTATGAATTTCGAAGAGATGAAGTTTGAGAGGGATTTTGGCAATCTGAGTGTATGGGATGATTCAAGCTCCAAGATGTTATGAAATGTGATCCTTAGGGCATGTATGTGAAGTTGTGATAGGTCAGAAGAGTTGTTGTGGACTATGCTGATTGGTATGGTGTGAAATGCAAAAAGTCAAGTTTGGTTGTACTTGAAGTATGGGTCATGGCAGGCCTGGTTGCAAGGGGTGTCTGGCCTCAGCTTAGTTCAAGGAGGACCATGGAAACAGATTTGGCATGCTGGCACAAGTGTATGGAAAGATCTATACCATTTTGCAAATTTGAGAAGTTTTGGCCCTTTTGAAATTTCTTGAAGTTCAAGGCATGAAAATGCATAATTCTTGGGCCAATTCTGATCAAAATAAGTTGTACTATGATGGTATGATGTTTAGAGATGCATTATAGGTCACTTAGAAGTTTGGCAAGTGAATTTGCAAAAATCCCTCTTTGGCATGAATGTGAAAATTATGTGATTTTTGCCAACTTTGAAGGATCATAACTTGAGTTCCATAATGAATTAGAACATGTTCTTGTACTTTTTGAAAAGGGAAAGACCTAATCTACAACTTTCGTGACCAAGAATTTATCATTTGAAGCATTTTTTATTAAGAAAGAGGAGGTTGAAGAACTTTCCCAAAATGGAAAGTTTCCAATACAAGTCATTTCCATTTTTGGCAACTTTTGGTTTAACTCAAATTTCTTCAATCTTGTGAACTTCCAAGCCCTTCAATGATAAAATAAAGAACATAGACCTTCAATTTGATGAAAATACCCCTTTGGTTCCATTGTTGGGGGCCTCAGATGCCCTGATTTTGCTCTGACTTGCTCAAGAAGTTACTCAGTGAACAAATGACTTCCACAATGAATTTCTTCATCAAACTTGGTACATATGATCCTTATAAAATCTTAAGAACATTAGAAACAATAATGGCCCAAAAATTTGGTTTTTAGGCCTCTGATACCAAAACCCTAATTTTGGTCATTTGTGCAGTGAAAACCCTAGCTCTGCTTCCATGCCTTGCCAGTTCTTGTGATTTCTTGACTTGCATGAACTTTGAGGGACATAATATGATGATTAAACACACATGGACCCTCTTGGAATGCTTTGAGGCCTTTGAGATGGCTCAGATGAAATCTTGGATTGCTCAGATCACAAACCCTAGAGGCAGATGAATTTGAACTATGCAGATGAAACAAATATGCAATGTGATGTGGTATGCTTATGTTGATGCAAACATGAAAGATCAAAAGCCATGGTGTGAAATTAGTGAGGGCAAATTTGGGGTGTTTACATCATGCCCTTCTGCCTAGAAGCTACTGGCATCGCATCAGGCCAATGGCGTTCGCCATTTGCTTTCTAGAAGCAGAAGGCGTGCATTTTTCAAACGCAACCCGCCCCTCTTCATCTTCTCATAAATTACCTCCTTTTTCCACCTTTTCAAATTCTTCTATCACCCAAACACCCTATTAACTTCCCACTAATTCTAATTAATTCCCCAACCACATATATTCCTTTTTCCACCCTATTTAAAACCTTTACCACATCCATTCTCATCATCATCAAAACCAACTTTCTACCACAACCCACTTCTCAAATTCTTCTTCTTTTCTCTCCAAATTAAGAATGGAAGCAAACCAATAGATCGATTAAATGGGTATCATGTTCCCGAAGGGAGAAATCGATAACACCATGCGTGAGGATTACCACCACATATCCAAAAGAGTCATCGAAGCAACAAGGTATCCTGGCCCTTAAGCACTTTGTACCTTGGGTCTCATAAAAAGTGTCGCTTGTGTCGCTCCTGGGATTTTCATCCTAGTACAAACGCGAAAGTAGTGTGGAAAAGGTAGAGTCGCCATCCAGGCATATTTATCTCGAATGAATGGGAAAGATAATGTTGCACAAACCGAAGAGAAAAGGAAAGGACAAGGTCCTATGAACCAAAGATATGGGTTCGGGAGTCGGTTACAACCTGGGAAGGTATTAGCACCCCATATCGTCTTCCGTACCCGACAGGATCCATGCTTGTTTGTCTGTTTCAAAGGGTGAGAAATAAGATGATTCTATAAATGAAAGAACTGCTAACTGGGACTGCAATGAGAAAGGGAATTGGAAAAGAGATCGAAAAGGGAAAATGTAGGAAAAATAAAGAATGTGGACCTTTTTGAACTGGTTTTTGGATGGAGAGTAGCCATTTTTGGTATCCCTAATCACTTGCTGCTAAAGCTCAAGTTTGTGGATAAAGCCACAACAAATCAAATGGCCATGTTCTTTCATTAACTTTGTCAATGCGCCGCAAATTACGCAGGAATTAAGCTTAATAATACTCATAACCAAAATAATAGAATCAATTGAAAATTAAACTGATGTAACAAAAATAAACTCTACATTTTATACTCTTATCAAAGAAACTTTACACAAAAAGGGAGGAAAAGTCGTTACAAATCAGTTACAAACTGATAACAACAAAGCATAACAGAATAAAAGAAACAATAACAGAATCTTTTCTCTAAAAAAACTAACATAACTCTTCAATTACATCCTCACACTATCATTGATATTCATCATCTTGAAACACATCCTTCACACTCTAACAATCTTCAACCTTCTTCAATTACCATCAACATCACTGCAAGAGGAGAAAAATCAACAAAAAATCGGTTACGGTTTAGTTAGAAAACCATAACAGAAAACAGTTAGGAAAATATTCATAGGAGAAATTCAATTACAAAATCAGAAGTAAATCAATAACAGAAAGAGGAGTTATCGAAAACTGATAACAGAGTTAGTTAGGGGGGATACCATAATCTATTGATCGGAAAAGCTCTATGCGTCAGATTATTTTCTTGAAACTGCAAACCTCTTCTCAACTTGATACCTCCATAAACCTTGTTCAACTTTCTTAGTTAGCACCAAGCCACCTTCTTCAATCTCTCTGCATCTCCAATACCAACTTCAATCAAATTCATCATCACCATAATCTTCAACAACACAAGCTCAGAAAACTCTTGAATCCACATTCTTCCTCTTCAATCCTTCACCATATTCTAACCACTTATCCATCAATATAGAAACCTGCAAAAATCAACCATTGACAGAAAAAAAAACTCATAACAAAATCCTGCAAAAAAAGTAACAGAGGAAACTAAAGGAAAAATTCAGTTACAAACCCTCTCAGAATCTTCATCTTCACCAACAGCCAAACCCTCAGAATCCGCATCTTCATCGATCTCATCGCAACATCATCTTGAATCTTCATCCTTCAACCTTCAAGAGTCAAGAACAATCACTCTCCCTCATCACCGTCTTCAAATTCCTTTTCTGCAGAAATTTCAACAATCTCCATCAAGCTTCTTAATCAATTTGCAAAACGCTGCAACAAATCATAACAACAACAAATCGCAAGATTTCACAATCACACGAAATCGAAAATCAGAAACAGAAGAATAATGAGGAAATGGAAATCACAAGCCGAGACAGAGAGTTCGAAATATTTAATACTTGAACATGACTCATGGATTTCGCTTCGTCGTCATCAAACCTGAAACGTCATCGAAGCGATTTCGATCGTAAGTTTTACACGGTGCGATTTTTGAACAAGCAAGGCAATGTTGTGTGATGAAAGTGAGCAGGAGACAAGGTATTGAGAGAGGTAGGACATAACTTTCATGGTGGAGTGTTCAAGTCAGTGGTGGCGCGATTACGAGAGAAGAAGGAAGGTCGATCAGAATGGCACGATTGTAATACGTCGCCGCCGTGTCAGAGTTATTCGTTCATGATCAATATATTGAGGGAAGGTGAGGGCGGCGTCGGCGAAAAGAGAATGTTGAAGAGACATGATGTGGTGATGTCGTTTTATTTTTTTGGTGGAGCATGTGAGCAAGGCGGAGAAGAGGATCGTTGTTGAATCGGCGGTAGATTATCGGTGGCGGCTCACATTGTGTGAAGGAGGAAACGTTGAGGTGAGGAAGAAGAAGAAGCCTCGTGAATTTGAAGAGGATGATCAATTTTCATATGCTGTTGTTTTTTAGGGTTAACCATTGCAACTAGACCGGGCCTTACTCAAACCCCATGGATTTCTCATCAGCACCCCATTTTTTCAACATACACTGCCTTTGCAATTATGGAATCGTGAGATTGGGCCTACAAGCCCATGGAAATTGCTATTCACAACCTCCGTTTTACTCAAAGCACCCCCTTGCACTTAACAATGAAATTGGGACTATCGGCCATTATATCCTATTTGCAGCCTCATTATAGTTGTTGTACCCCCTTGTTCTCTTCATTATGGTGGAAATTGGTTGATTAATTAGCTTATTAATTATGATTAATTTCTTGTTAATTAGTTTTTATAATTAGCATATTGTTTAGTGGCTTAACAATTTCTAATTAGATTTTTAGCGAGAATTTTAATTATTATTGTGAACTAATTTTGGATAAGTGTTCATAAGCTTTTTGATCGATTTGTAACGATTTCGGCTACCATGGATCTTCACAAAAGGATTATGGAAGATAAGCATTTATTTTTCTTATGGGATACTACAAGATCTTGCATGAAGTTTTTGGGTTTCTTTTATATGCGAGGAATCGACACTTCAATCAAGTAAGAAATCTCGACTTTCTCCACTTTAGCGCATCATTCTAGTTTGTATGAGGCTTAGGATCATATAGCGTAAGGTGCATATTGAGCCCTCCCACCTGAGGCACTTGATTTATTTGTTATTTATGATGATATGTGTTGATATCAGAGCTTAGGGATTAGGTTAAGAATGATAGGATTCACTTCCTTTCACTTTCCCGTAAATCGCCATTTTTTTCCCGTTTCGTTGCAATTATTAAAAATAGTTTAGGGTATTATAAAATTCTGGAAGTATTCTCGAGTGATATTCATCCACTTAATTAATTTTTATAATTTATGTTTCCAGTTTTGGATGGTTTTAGTAGCTAATTTGGATTTTTCATTTCGAGTTGTCCCAAAAGGAATGGTTTTGGTTTAAGGGACCAAAAATAATTTTTTCCAATAGGTGTGAGACCTTTTTTTTTTTTGTGTGATTAACCACTGGAATATTTGACATTTTGATGCTACTTTGACATTTTTTTTCATAATTCTTTGTGCCATTTTGGATCCACTTTGTGGAGTTTCTTTTCGGCGATCATGCCTTGTTATCTTACTCGTTAAGTAAATTGTTTTGGCACTTTAGTGCATAATTTTGTGAAATACTTTTATAAAATGTTATATACTGACTTCACCATGCTAGGAATTTAATTTCATAACTTTTCAAGCCTTTTTTCTATTTTTTCATCACACCTAGATTGTAGGTCCAATTATGTGTTTATTTGCTTCATACCCTAGATGTTAGGAAGGCATTCATGCCATTTGCTTGAGGTACTTTGTGGTAACTTTTAGGAGTTAATTATAGGTCATTTTGTAGGTCCTTAATTCCAGTTATAGGTCACTTTTTGAACCATATTCATTTGGTTTGTTTTGGTGTTTTAAAATGCATACTTATTTGAACTAGTTTAACCTAAACTTGTTTCTCTTCTCCTATAAATGTTAACATGACTTATGTGTGAATCTAATTGCTCAATATGCTTATTCCATTGCATCCATGATAGTATGTTCATTCATCTACATTCATAAGCATTCAATACTGACTTTGATACTCATTTCATGTATTAATTCATGTTTGTATGTCATATGCACTCATACTTCACCCTTGAACCCTAACTTGCATTTAGGTGAACTTATGTGAACTTTTTGTACATAGTTTGACATAGTTTGATCTTGTGAGGTATCCAAGCATACATAGGGACCTATAGCATGAAGATACTGACTTTAGAAGTCATATAACCTTTAGGTACCTTCACCTTTAGATTCAGGTCTTATTTTGAACCTTAGTTCCATTCTAGGATGTGTGTAAGGTTTAATTGCCTTTATGCTTTGTTCTTGTTTCCAATATGCTTTGTAAAGCTAACCTTTGTTTTGTAGGGATGTTGAGGTAAGTCTTATTTATACTACTTCTTCCTCATCTTCTTTATACTTTCCGAGTGTGTTTTCCTTAGCACTTTGTGCTTTGCTTGTATAGGCTTCCCCTTTCTTAGAAACAACTTAACTTCCTTAGGAAGTAAGTTGAGTTCTAATTCTTTTTTCTTCTTTTCCTTTTTTCTTCATTAGGGATAGAAAAATACACTAACCTAGGTTTATCCATGCATGAAAACACTTAGGACCACTAGTCTCCCTTTAGACTTTTACCTTTGGTTCTCTTTGCTTTCTTTCTCATCTCAAAGAAAGGCTAAAAAACTCTTTAATAAAGATTGAAGTAGTCTTAGATACAAAGACTTATTCCATGGAGCACTTGTATTCATCCCATCTTGGCGATAGTACAAGTTTGTCTCTCATGATGTACAAGTCTAATCATGAGGCTATTTTCACAAACAACAAACTCAAAACACTTCTTCGAAGACAGCAAAACAAACAATAAATGTCTTTTCCTGCGGGATTTATCTGTCACCTCATTCATTCTCAATGCGAACTTGCGAAGACTTATCTCATTTGCAAGACGGTAAACGCACTCGTTCAAGGCAAGCCTGCAACACCTGAGCATAGACATAAGTAGTTCAAGCCATAAAAAACACAAACAAAGTTCCCTTCTTAGTTAGGAGAACTACGCCGACTCTAATCCTCATTTTCCCGATGAGGTACGTAGGCAGCGGGGTAGGGCCCGTGCGAGCACATTCTTTATTTTCCCTATATTTTCCCTTTTCGATCTCTTTTCCAATTCTCTTTCTCATTTCAGTCTCAATTAGCAGTTCTTTCATTCAAAATCATCTTATTTCTCACTCTTTGAAACAGACAAACAAGCATGGATCCTGTCGGGTACGGAGAACGATATGGGGAGCTAATACCTTGCCAGGTCGTAACCGACTCCCGAACCCAGATCTTTGGTTCGCAGGACCTTGTCCTTTCCTTTTCTCTTTGGTTTGTGCAGCATTACTGTAGCACCCTAATTTTGTCCCTAAGTTCTCTTCGCATTTTCATCTGCATCCTTCGGTGTATAAAAAGAATCGAGCCATAACAACCAAGCAAAAATTTGATATTTTATTCAAATTCAGCATCCTTAGATCATTGATTTAATTGGAATATTCTAAATCCATTGATTTCTAATTTCTCTACATCACTTTGATCATTTCCTACCATAAACCCTCACTAATCACCACTCTTTTCCATTTCCCACCAAAATTGCAATTACCAAGCCTAATTTTAATTACCAAAGCAAGCTCTATTCCACCAAATTCTCATACCTAAAGTCTGTAAATAGGATCATAATTTCATTCATTCACCAAGCTTTTGAGAGCCAAAAAAAACCCTTGCAAAACATTCTCCCAAAACCAAAAAACCACTAAAGCTCTTTTTATTTCTTTTGACGTTATCAAGAATTCACATTAAATTCTTGACTAACTTGAGCTAAACATTCATCTTTTCCTTCTCTTGTTCATCAATTTCAGTAGATCTAGCTTGATTTGGTCCAATTTGAAGAAGTGTTTTTGGTAATTCATCTTTTTCCATAAACCCATATTCACCATCAACATTCAAGATGTAGATATTTGGTGCCTTTGTTTCTAGATCCTTTGGATCTTTATTTGTTGTTTGATTGTAGGGATTCCACTGTATTTTGGTTTTAAAATTCGTACAAATTCATATCATAATCATCAAATGATTGAGAAAAGGTTTTAAAATGGATCATGCTGAATTTTCTGCATTTTTCTGCTTCTGGTACATCGTTAACCGGTTAACCATTTACAGTGCAAACTGGTTAACCGGTTAACCATCTTTAAAACTGTGCAGGTTTTGCTTGCGTTAACAGGTGAACCATTTGGTTAACCGGTTAATGCAAGTCAGAATGGTGTTTTTGGCTTGTTTCAAGCCCCTTTTTGGTTCCTCTTTCTTCTTCCTCCTCTTTATTTTTACCTTGGGAAGCACTTTTAGGAGTAATTTCTCCTTAATTTCAATGAACTTTGGGTGTAGATTAGAGTAGTTAATGTTCATTAATTCAAAACTACCTTTAAGTGGATTATTCAATTCATTTAAGGTATTTTGTGTTAGTGATACATTTTCATGCTTGAATCCACCAAGATGAGTGATTGAACTTAAGGATGGAAGAATACCATGAGTGCGGCTCAATTTGGTATTCACTTTTAGTTTTGTGTGGTATTGCGTCTGGGTGGCGATTTATATATCGTTTATCTCGCGTGCATTAGCACTAATATTTTCACCTTAATTGGTGGTGGTCGGCCTCATTTGTAGGGTAATTACTTCGTAAATTGCTCGACGATTGCTTAACATAGACCTAAATTTGTCCCTAATTCAGAATAAAAATCTAATTGGGTACTTGCACTTCCATGGACCGGATCTCTTGTTGGTCGCGTAATCCCAAAGTGGTTAATCATATTGCATTAATAATTGAGACTTATGAATGTTTGATGCGCAGGTGCTTTGGGTCTCCCAATCTCCTTTCAAATTTCATTGAATTCGGTTTGGTTTTCCTTGATTAATCGCTATAGTGTAAGATGCTAAGCGTATCCGGTTGCCTTTTGATTTTGGTTACTCCTTTGGTTGTGGTTGATTAAGTTCACCATACCACTCTTATGTAAATATTATTATACTATTATTATTATTAATATTTTATATTCTCGCACTTTAATTGTTTTTGTTATTAACATTTAATTTCTTGCACTATTATTGTTTTGGTTTTATTTTATTTTGCTTTATTATGTTGTATTCATCCATTATCATGTTTATTATTTGCTCTTATTTTGTTGTTGATTTTCCATTTGTCCATTTGGACATAAAAACATTAATAAAGGATTAAACTTCTAAAAAACTTGTGACTTTAATTTGTGGACTTTTTTGTTACTATCCTTGGCATTGGAATGGAGGTTTTGGACTTAGATTTTAGGATCCCTCTCTTTTGCTTTGATCTTCATGAAGTTGGAATTTGTCTTTATTTGGCCATTTGCTAGCTTATAAAGATGGAACTCTTATGCTCATTATTTGAAGTATCATCAAATTTGGTTAGATATTTCTTCCCTTATCTCCTTATTTTCTTTTTTTAGGATAGTCCCTTCATCTCCTCCCCTTCTTTAATTTTCAAAAATCTTTTCTCTTTTTCAACGGATTCCTTCTTTTTAAATCATCGTCTCTTTAATAAGTAAAACTTTCACTTTTGTCAAGTGGCTTTTACTCTTTTTCTTTTCTTTTAAAATCAATGAATCTAATCATGTTGACCTTAATTCATAACATAAAAATAATAAAATTCACTCAAGTTGGTTTGTGCCTTTGTGCACTTTTGTTTATTTTCTTTTTAAAAAAAAGTGTCGATTACGAGTCATTATTCTTTAGTCGGGTGCAAGTCTTTCAATCTCCATGGTTGTAGTTTGATGTAATTCACTCTCTTGTCATTCGTGGGGGTTTAGTGGTATACTCGTTGATTTTATCCGAGCTGACGCCCTCCCCATAATGATGTATGAGTTCATGCCTTCATTATCATGGTAGTTTGTTTGGCCATCCACTTGAAGATGACAAATTCTCTTCACTTAATAAAATCAATCATAACAAACCCTTTTCGCTATTTGTACCACGAACTACGGGATTTTGATCTCGCATTGCACTTTGTGGGTACGTAGGTATGAGGTGGTAAACCTCTCCAAACACAAAAATATAAAAAAAAATATAATTATTTTCTCATCCCTCCACTCTCATTTAACAAACTTCTTTCAAATCAAAAGCAGTCATTTTTTCAAAGGGCTCCTGTGGAGTACCACTAACATTTTGGGTGCGTAAAACCTTCCCATTATGTAACCTATCTCTTTATATGTTTCTCTGTTGTGTTTCTCTAGCTTTTTGCTTTTAGATTCATTAGGATTTATTCGCTCTTTTTTCCTTTTCCTTTTGGAATAAAATAAAAGCGCGGTGGCGACTCTGTTTATTTTGAGTTAAACTAATTAATAGTTTACACTCATGTTTTTACCGCTACAATTACCTTTCCCATTCATTTGGGATAAAAATGTCTGGTTGACGACTCTACCTTTTTCGCGCCACTTTCGCGTTTATACTAGGATGAAAAACCCGAGCGCGACAACTTGGATGCTGAGGAACTTAGGTATGACTCGTTTCTGTACTCTTTGTAAGACAAATTCTATTAGTTTGACCTATGAATTCCTTAGTTCACTTCGTTATGTGCACGATATTTCCCGTACCTCCGAAATCATACACTTTAAGTGAGTGACTATGTTTTTTAAAATGCCTTTCATCACTTGGTCCTTTATAAAATGAAACTTAGTCTTAATATCCTTTCTTCTTCCATGTGACACTGATTTCTTTGCCAAGCTTACTGAAGACCTGTTATCAGTCACTATATTTATTGGTATTTGAACTTTACGTTGAAGTTCCTTCAACAAAGACTAAAGTCAAATTTCTTGACATGAGCTAATGATATGGCTATGCATTCTACCTCATAAGAAGAAAATGTAGTATCTAATTTCTTCTTTACACACCATGAGATGGTCGCCTCATTGTACAATAAATCATTTCCATATGTGGTTCTCTTATCCATTTTGTCTCCACCCCAGTCAGAATCACTATAACCAATTAGCCATGTTCTTCTTTCACTCA
The DNA here is from genome assembly GCA_963966055.1 of Lathyrus aphaca. Lineage (NCBI taxonomy): Eukaryota > Viridiplantae > Streptophyta > Magnoliopsida > Fabales > Fabaceae > Lathyrus > Lathyrus aphaca. Next base: position 28,522,694 of record OZ014520.1, on the reverse strand, counting down.
CACTAGTTGGAATCAATAAGCCTAACTTCATAGTTCCTCTTTTCTGTTAATGGATGAGATTTATTTGACATGCTCATAAATATTCTCACTTTACTTACTGCATAACATATATCATATGTGGTATTGCATAATTATTTTAGTGTTTCAATCAATTGTCGTTAAAACAACATTTATCTTATCTTTATCTGCACACTCATGCAACTTGGTATTTGCTTAAGAAGGATTTATGATTATTTTTCAATCAGTAATCTCAAACCTTTCCAACAATTCCTTCACATATTTTTTTATGCATCACCTTTTTCTATTTGATCTTCACAAACTCCATGCCAAGGAAATATGACTAATTACCTAAATTTGTCAGTACAAACGATGTCTTCATCTGCATTTTCATATTTTTAAAGTTCAGATAGATAACTTCTAGTGATTAGAAGATTTCGCATATATAGAAAATTCATTATGATGCCTTCAATGCTTGATATTTTCACATATAATCCATACTCTGTTATACATCTCTGAAAACTTGATTGAATTAGGAATTGATCGATTATCTTATTCCAAGTTCTTAGAGTTTGCTTCAAACTATACAAAGCCCTGTTAATCTTGCTTTGTCTTTTGAAACTGACTTGCAAGAATTTTTTGAAAAATTCACATGCTTCACTTTCAAACTCAATGGTATAGATCAACAACATTATTGTGTGTTCATCCATAAAGGTGATGAAATATAGTATACCTTATAATGATGGTAATTCAAGAGGTTCATGTATATTAGAACGCACAACTTCAAAGTATCTTTTGACCTCTTAGGCCTTTCTATAGAAAATGGTGCTCTACTTTTCTTTCTTCTTAAACAAACTCTCATGACATACTTCTTTTGGTTCTTCAATGCTTGCAAGACATACTTCTTTTGTAGTTTCGATTATTTGACAATTGAGACCTCAAAATCAGCTTATTCCTTTTTATCAAATAGTTTGAGTACATATCTAATCATTGTGACTAAAAATCTTTTTTCCACCAATTGTCTTATGCTTAGTAGGTTTCATTTTATCCAAATTACATAGAGTACCCTCTCAATCAATTCACAATATATTTTAAAAACATAGTTGCTTGACAAGAATTTCTCGATAAGTTATATTTTAAAAACATAGTTGCTTGACAAGAATTTCTCGATAAATTACAGTGTTTTAAAAATCGGACCGATCAACGAATTGTCGAGGGTATTTGGTCATTGGTTCATTGGTATAACCAATGGGTCAATGGTCTAACTGCATGATTAATTCAAATAAAATAAAATAAAAATGGTTGAATAAACCCGTTGATATAACAAAACTATATATGTATTAAACTGGTCGAACAAGATGACTCGGTCTCTATAAAAAATCACTAACATCTAAAAAATTTAAAATATCATAATTTCACATGTTTATAATTTAAATTCAAATTTTAAACATAGTTATTGCATACAACAAAAGACCAAAAAATACAAATCAAAATAAAATTTGAACAAAGTTTAATTGCAACATTATCTAATTGCACCATTTATAACAAAATAACTCTAATCTCTAATACATTTAGTTCCAAGGAGGAAAAATTAATTCAATGTTAGACTCGTTCAAATTTAATTGGTCTATTATCAATTTAGAGAGTTTATCAATTGATATATAGTAATAAATTAAAATAACAAAATTGTAATCCCAATTTTGAATTTTTTTTTGAATAAAAAAGTGATTAAATCACCGATTCACTAAAACCTTCGGTTTTCCGATTTACACTGGTCTTTACTGATTCTCTTCGGCTTAATAACATACTCCCTCTGTTCCTTTTTAAGTGTCATTTTAGTATAAAACTCTCCAACCAAGACAGTGGATTGTTAGAAAAAATTTCCTATTCTACCCTCATTTTAATCCACCATCAACTTTCTCTTTCTAAATAAATTTTCCCTCTCTCCAATAATTAATTCCATATTTTTCTGGAAAAAAATTTCTTGTTTATCATTAAATCATTTAAAATTATAACTACTATTAAATAATTGAAATTCACATTAATTTTATAATTAAAATACGTAATCATGGAAAGGCTAAAGGAAAAAGGTGTCTATCAGTTTTCAACAATAAACATTTAATTTCCCTCCAATTTTTTTATTTAACATTTGATAGTTTTAACAATGCTACTCATCCATTTTATAAACTTTTACGTCTTCAATCAATTTAATGTTTACACATTTTAATGTTACCACCTTTGACAGAATTGAACGTGAGAATTATTTTCCTTTGAAAAAAATTTAATGTTAACACTTTTTTTGTGTAACATTGGAAGTTAATTGATCGGTACATTTATAATTTAATTTCCACTTAAATTTTCCACTTTGTCGCTCCCACCAAATGACACCCGGTCAGAAGGGGTACAGACGCGAACGGTCGGCGAAAGGAGAAAAAGAAAAGAGTCGCCAGCTAGGCATTTTTATACCGAAGGAAAGGTAATGCTGCATAAACCTAGGAAAAGATATGGATTAGACGGTTGCGAACCAGAGAGACTGAGAAAGGGGGTTGGTTACAACCTGGGAAGGTATTAGCACTCAGATTGTCCGTCGTACTCGACGGGATCCACGCTTAAAAGATTTGTGTTTTAAAGGGGTAGTGTCAGTGCAATTTGTGTGTCAAAGCTGGAAAGAATGCAAGTGTCAGTGTAAAAGAAATGTGAAGTGCAATATGTACAGTGTTAGTGTAAGAATGAATGAAATGCTTAAGATATTGAGGCTCAAAGAATAATACTGGAAGGAGGGGGAATATACAGATACTTTTGTTCGATAACCGTTAAGTTATGCCTACGTATCCTCTCGTGCAATGAGGAAGTCAGAACACCGTAGTTCGACTCAAAGAGACTGAAAGATAAATTGACTTATGAACTGCTTACTGGCCTATGCTCAAGTATATGACTTGTCTGGCTCAGGTGCAAACTGTCTTGCATTAGACGGAAGAAGCAAGTTCTCGTTTATGAGTGAATGAGATGAGAAAAGAGTCCCGTAGGAGACGATTATTGTTTGTTTTTGTGTTTTCAATATTTTATTGCTTTTTGAATTTGTCATAAGTAAATGAGCTTAAGCCTAAATCGAAGGGTTAGTAAACTCATCACATCCTCCCTCTGATTAGGGGTAATGAGAATACCTTAAGTGTGAAGTCAGCATCTCACACTTATTCACCCTGATGTAGGATTAAGATCATTGACCTACTTGTGATTATTTAGATGTTTTTGGAGTTTTTGTTTAGTGTTAAGTAATGAGTTTAAGCCATAATCAAGGATCTAATGGACTCATTACACCATCCTAATAGAAGGGTAATAGATGAGAACATTTAAGCTGAGAAAGACTCCTCAACTTGATCCATGATTAGGGATTAAACTCATGACAAAACAAAGCCTTTATTAAGTGGATTTTAGTTAATGGTGAGATTAAGAAGTGATTTTTATGGTTTGTAAGACAACTTGAGGGGGACTTGTCCATTAACACTAGGGTTAGTCCTTCTTAACCAATTAAGGAAGAATTAGAACCCTAATGCAAGGCCCAAGTTACAAGCTTGATGTCTTGATGATTATTAGGTGGATTGATTAAAGGATTTAAACACATTAAGGGTTTAACACTTAGGATTAAAGTTATACACTCCATCCTAATATAAGGATGCAGGCATAAGCTTAATCACAAAGCCTTAAAGCCTTTAGGGTTTAGTCACTGATTATGAGGTGAGGAGAGAAGACTCAGAGATGACACAAAGGCAAAACTAAATGGGGGACTAATCAAAACCCTAATTATTGTCATGCTTGGTTGTTCCTAGGGTTAATGAGGTTTGCAAGAAGATCTTCAGAGAAACCACCAGGAAGCAGATGAAAGGAGCAGAAAGAAGCAAAACAACTTGCTTCACTTAAGAAGACAAGTTGCTTGAAGAAAGAAAGATGAGAAGGGGACATGAATGAGCAAGCTCACTCTAAGACAAATACAAAATGCAGAAATGATGCATAAAAGAGATGAGAAAAGATTATGAGAAGTGAAGGCAAATTCACTTCTCAAACAACTTACCACCTGAAATGTTAGCCAAAAGAAATGAAGTGCAATGCAAATGAGATGCAATGTCATGATGCAAACCAAAACCAGAAGCAATTACATGATGTTAATGATGCTAATAGATGGTGCAAACATGAGGCAAGAGGTGAGAGTGTTCAAACAAGCATAAGGATGCAAATGAGACATGCTTAGAACCATGAACATACATGAAAAGTTATGAAATGCAATGGACATTCAACATGGCAAATGAAAGATGCAATGATCAAACATGATTCTAATATTCTCTAAGATGTCTTATGAATCAAATGAATGCACAAAATGTCATGGCAAGTCAATGGATGCAAGCAAATGAGAAATGGATGCAAAGGAAGGCACAAATTAGGGTTACATGCATCACACAAAGCAAAAATTTAAAACCAGAAGCAAATGACATGATAAAAATTTGAAAATGCAATCAAATATACCCTAAACCTATACAAACTCACTGCCCAAAGGAGGGGATCCAACTCTTAACCTAGTGGAAGTTATGAATTTCTTAAGATTGCTAGGGTTTTGGGGTACTTCATCAAGAAAAATGCAAAACAAATTAAAAATGCAAGATCAAATCAAACCAATTTTATCCTATAAACTAAATTCTTTGAAAAGTACAATGCAAAAAGAATCATTATCCAACTCTCAATGGTTTGGCAGAAAGAAATTTTTGAAGTTTGGAACAAAATATTGCCTTGAAATGAAATTAAATCCAATGAAAATGATCAAAAGGCATCAAGAACAAAAAAGAAATTTGGTTTGAGAGTTGGGAAATGTTTCTAAATGTTTTTAAATGCTATGTGAATTTTTTTGTGATTTTTAGATACCTAAATGTATTTTTAATTAATTAATTTTCATTAATTAATTAAAAATAAACATTTAAATGATTTAAAAATAATTTTTAATGCAAAAAATAAAAATAAAAATATTTTTGGGTTCTAAAAATTAATGAAAACCTTGACAAAAAATTTCATAATTTTTAAATGATTTTTGCTATTTTAATTAATTCGTACAAATAAATGCAATAAAAATGAAAATAAAATTAAAATAAAGAGAAGTATGCACAATGAAGGGACCAGATTGATTCTGGGCTGGGAAAGGTTGACTTGGTGCCACATCCAATGGCCCAAGTTCAAACCTGGCTAAATCTGGTTTTATAATTAATTAAACTGGATTTAATTAATTAATCAGGGATTAGGGTTTAATGGCAAGATCCTGACCACACGTTCACGCACGAGTCAACCTAAGTCAGTCCAATCTATGGTCCACATTCAAACTCCCATTAATGACACAATTAGGGTTAATGAGTCTCAGGTGACCGGAACAGTGGTTCTGGTCATCTTCTCCGGCGAGCATAAACCCTAGATTTCGCTACAGGTTACCAAACATGAAATTTCTTCCACCAAAATGATCCTCTCCTCAATCTAAACCTAACCCCTCTCCCAAAATTCATTTATTTTCACTCACAAGCCTGAATCGAAGCAAAGTATGAAACACGGACAAATATTCAGAGGTACCATACATGCTGGTTTCTTCACCATTTCAAAAACTAAACACATATTCATGATCAGGGGAAGACATAGCATCATAAAAGAACTTAAAAATCAGTTTCTGGGAAAAAAGTTCTTCATGTTACCTGAGATGAAGCTTCTCTGATTTTGAGCTTTCTGGCCTCAAGCTTTGTGAATCCTTCTCCCTTGATCCTCCTGATGATGGAATGAAGCTTTGAATGCTTTGAGAGTGGCTAGTTTAAGAGGTTCATTTTTGATATGGCAGGAAATGAGGTTCTTGTGTGTTTTGTTTCAGACCATTGTGAAGGGTGGGATCTATTCTATGGATGATTTTTGGTTGATTGGTGAAGGAATTATTGAAGTTTGATGGTTGTGTTGAGTGATTTGAAGAGGGAAAGGTTTTGACAGTTTTTGTTGGATGCTGCAATGTGGGAGGATTCAGCTTGTGTGTGGTGTGTTATGTTGCATTTGGTCCACTTATCACTCTTGGATAGGTCAGAGGAGTGGTTGTGCCCTATTGTGATTGGTATGGGTCTTTATGCAAAAAGTCAAGTTTTGTGTAAGAGAGGTATGGGTCAATGGTAGGCCAAGGACAATAGGGGTGTCCTGCGCAGCAAGGAATGAGGAGGGCCATGGGATCAGTTTTGAAGCCAATTAACAAGTGGATTAGGGTTTGTATGATGTTTTGCATCTTTTTGACCTTTTGCCCCTTTTGAAGTTTCTTGATCCATAAGCCATGAAAATGGGCAAACCTTTGATGCATTCTGACTTTTAAGCATTGGTTTATGTTTGTGCAAGGATTAGAAGTCACTTTGAGGTCTCATTTTTCCTTGGCAAGAGGTTTTGCAACTTTGCCTCTTTGGTTCATAACTTGAAATTATGTGATTTTGTCCAACTTTGACAAGCCATAACTTTTAATCCAAAATGAATTAGAATGAGTTCTTGTACTTTTTGAAAAGGGAATGATCCATTCTACAACTTTCATGACCAAAGTTTTCCCATTTGAAGTATTTTTGAATCAAAAAGCAAGGGTTGAAAAAGTTTCCCAAAATGGCAAGTTTTCATTACAAGTCATTTTCCCAAAAAGGCAACTTTGCAAATGACTTGAAATTCTTCAATTTTATGAACTTCCAACATCTTCTATGATTAAATAAAGTTCATATACATTCAAAATGATGAAGAGCACCCTTTGGTTGGGTCACTGGGGGCCTCAGATGCCCTGATTTTGCACTGACTTGCTCAAGAAGTCAACTCTTGATTAGATGCCTTCCCCATGGAATTTATTCATGAAGATTGGTATGCATGATCCTTATAACATATAGAGACCAATAGAAACAAGAATGACCAAAAAATTTGGGTTTATGGCCTTTGAAACCAAAACCCTAATTCTAGGTCATATGTGCAGTTAAAACTGGCTCTGCTTCCATGCCTTTCCCAGTTCTTGTGATTCTTTGACTTCCTTGACTTTGTGGGGATGCAATATGATGCTTGAACACCCATGGACCCCTTTGAAGTGATTGAAGACCTTTGGAGTGGCTCAAATGGCCCTTGGATAGCTCAAATCACAAACCCTAGATGCAGATGACTTAGAAGCAATGCAGTGAATCAAAAATGCAATAGGAGATGCTATGATTGAACTTATGCATATGAAGAGATCACAAGACATGGTGTGAATTGGTGAGGGCAAATTTGGGGTGTTTACAGCTGCCCCTATTCAAACATGAGTTAGCTGTGCAGGATGTAGGCAACGGCTTAACAGGCAAACAAGATAACTTATGGTTGAATACCAAAGACAGTCCAAAATTTGCACTCACAGAATGAAGAATAAAAGGGATATAGATTGTAAAAGAAGATAAAGTATATAAGGTGCGGGCGACGGAGGACGACCGTCGAGCAGAGGACGACTGCTGGGGAAAGAGCAATGACGGGGACGACCGACAAGCTGGGGATATGAGAGATTATGATGGGGACGGCCATCAGATAAAGCTATAAGACTCTCTGGGGATTATAGGTAAATGAAAATGATGAGGTACGGTTATCAAAGGTGAAGGACGATCACCTAGCAGGGGACGGCTGCTCTGTTGGGGATAAGATGAGGGACGGCCATCTAAGGTGAAGGACGATCACCTAGCAGGGTACGGCTGCCAAAAGCATTGCGACATAGGAAGAATGTCGGATAAAAAGATCGACGATGGGTACGGCCATCGGATAAGCATGATGAAGGACGATCATCAAGAGGTGAAGGACAATCACCTAGCAGGGTATGGCTGCTCTCAGGATTTATCATGACATAGGACGAATGCCAGATAACAAGATCAACGACGGGGACGACCATCGGATAAAATGATGAAGGACGATCATCAAAGGGTGAAGGACGATCACCTAGCAGGGGACGACTGCTCAATATCACGACATAGGACGAATGCCGGATGGAAAAGGGGTTCTAATGAATAGAGACTCCGTTGGGGAAAGGATGAGGGGCAGTCATCCAAAGGTGAAAGACGATCACCTGGCAGGGTACGGCTGCCGAATATCACGACACAGGACGAATGTCAGATAGAAAAGAAATAGTTCACTGGGATCTGCTGTGACAAGTAAACACGAACGAGTGTCTATATCCAAGGAATGAGAGGTATAAGTGTTTGGGTACGGTGTATAGATTAAAGACGCGGACGAGCATCCTTAAGCTCATGATACGGACGAGTATCGGGTAGAAACGAACACTGACATATGTTCAGAGATGATGATACGGACGGGTATCAACTGGTTAACAAAGAACACAGACGAGTGTCGAATCTGAGGGGATATAAGTGGTATATACAAGATACGGACGAGTATCTGTATGAGTAAAAAGAGGATGAGTAACACGGACGAGTGTCGGAGAAAGTGTATTATAAACAAGTGTATGGTTTCCAAAGTGTTTGGGTGACTATGCTGGGGAGGTGACACGGACGGGTGTCAAGGAATTGTATATATGTGTATTTGTGAGTGCAAAGGGGACGCTTTGGCTTTCTACTGGGGATATGACACGGACGGGTGTCAGGGAGTATCTGTATCTTTAGGGAAAGTGCCTTGGCTCTCTGCCGGGGAATTTTGGGGAGCATTCTGTATATCGCTGATGGATTGTCAGTATTCACAAGTGTTCAGTTCGACACATGGCTTATGATTATGCAATATGTTTGATTTTTGCCGTAATGCTCCGTATTAGACGGAATGCTACGCTCTGTGGGGAGAATATGATGCGAATGCTATGATTATGCAAAGATACCGATCCGGGATTCGGTTCCCGTTGCTGTGAAGATCTCTGACCGATCTGCTTGAAATGGACATCCCAGCTGGGGATAAGATCATTGGTAGATCTGTCATGTATGGCTCTGCTTGGAGGAATAGGTCACTGATAAACCCATCTCATTAATGAGGGACCCAGCTGGGGTTTGTAGAAGCCTTCTTCACTCTGTTGTGATTTCTTCACGCGTTGCTCTTCCGGGTAGAGGTTGACATTCTGTGGGGAGATGGTTCATTGGTTGGCACTTGGTTGAGGAGGAAATGACAAATGGCAACTCAGCTGGGGAGAAAACACCTCTGGTGTTGCGATTGAGTAGATAATGATTTGCCAGCTTGCTGGGGTGAAGCTTTCATGCCCCATATTGTGCTTTGAAAACCTATAATCCTGAAAAGGCATAGAAACGCACAAGTAATCCCGCGGTATCCCTTACCGGATTCCATCGTAGGAGTTTAGACACTCCCGGGAGTAAGTATATTTCCTGCAAGCACGTATTCTTTTAGAAGAGAAGCATCTGTATTTATGCACCCAGTATCTAAAAGACATCGGACACTCTTGCAAATGAAAATAAAATGTACGAAACATGACTGAAAATCTGATTTTATTAATTCATGTGCCCTGAATTGGCAAGATACAGTCAAAGAAACAAATCCCCTAAAATGAGGAGATTGTTACAAATTTAGAAAAAAGATGTTGGCAATGTTGATGACGCTTCAGGGAGCTCCCCTTTGCTATGACTCGTATGACATTTGCTGTTCTTCTCGTCTTGCTTTCTGAAGAAGGCTGATTCTGAAAGAAACTTGATCCTTTCGAAGCTTACCAAGTTGTAAGTGATACAGACGAATTCAGAATGCAGTTGTTCGCTTATTCCCTTATTTTGCATGGATCGCCCTTTCGGGTTTTCAATCCATCGGGATACCCTTTTTTGCCTGAGTTGTCCAATGCGGCTTTTCAACTCAGCGGGTGTACATTTTTTATTTATTTTCCCTTATTTTTGCCCGAGTCTCTTATTCTGTTTTTGACTCGCCGGGATGCCCTATTTTTGCATGGACTTACATTCTGTTTTTATGTCCAGCGGGTCATTTTATGCGAAGTATTTTTTAACTGCATCTGAATTCACAAGGGACGGGAAGTCTTCACCATCCATAGTGCTGAGCATCAGTGTTCCACCTGAGAAAACTTTCTTTACTACGAATGGCCCCTCATAGTTCGGAGTCCACTTGCCCCTGTGGTCTGTATGAGGAGGGAGGAGTCTTTTCAACACAAGATCTCCTACTTGGTACTCTCGGAGCCTAACTTTCTGATCGAAGGCTTTCTTCATTCTTTTCTGATATAACTGCCCATGACAGATTGTAGCCAATCTCTTCTCTTCAATCAGATTCAGTTGTTCGTATCGGGACCGGACCCATTCTGCTTCATTCAACTTAACATCCATTAGTACCCGCAGGGAGGGTAATTCAACTTCAACAGGTAGGACTGCCTCCATACCATATACAAGCTGATACGGTGTTGCCCCAGTAGATGTTCTGGTTGATGTACGGTACCCATGCAAGGCAAACGGTAGCATCTCATGCCAGTCTTTATAGGTGACTACCATCTTCTGCACAATCTTCTTGATATTCTTGTTAGCTACCTCAACAGCGCCATTCATCTTTGGGCTGTAAGGAGAAGAATTGTGGTGTTGGATTTTGAAGTCCCGACATAGCTCTACCATCATTTTGTTGTTCAAGTTGGAACCATTGTCCGTAATGATTCGCTCGGGCACTCCATATCGGAAGATGATGTCTCTCTTCAGAAATCGGGCTACCACTTGCCTTGTAACATTTGCATAGGAAGCTGCTTCAACCCACTTGGTAAAATAGTCAATGGCTACCAGGATGAATCTGTGGCCATTTGAAGCAGTCGGTTCAATCTTGCCAATCATATCAATGCCCCACATAGCAAAAGGCCAGGGTGAAGACATCACATTCAGAGGATTCGGAGGCACATGCACTTTATCCGCATAAATCTGGCATTTATGGCACTTCCTGGCATAAGCACAACAGTCGGCATCCATTGTGATCCAGTAATAACCTGATCTTAGCAACTTCTTGGCCATGGCATGCCCTCCTGCATGGGTACCAAAGGATCCTTCGTGCACTTCGTGCATTAACAAGTCCGCTTATGTCCTATCAACGCACCGGAGAAGTACCATATCAAAGTTTCTCTTGTACAGGGAACCATTAGTGTTTAGAAAGAAACTACCAGCAAGCCTTCTTAGAGTCTTCTTATCATTGGAAGATGCCCCAGGTGGGTACGTTTGATCCTCCAAGAAGCATTTAATGTCATGGAACCAAGGCTTATCATCTTTGACAACATCTGCTGCAAATACATATGCTGGTCTATCAAGTCTGGACACTGAAATTTGAGGCACAAAGTTGACAGCTTGAACTTTGATCATTGATGAAATGGTAGCCAGAGCATCTGCAAACTGATTCTCGTCCCGAGGGATATACTCAAGCTTGACCGTTGTAAATAAAGTCAACAACCTCCTTATATAATCCCTGTAAGGTATCAGATGATCCTTGTGGGTGTACCATTTGCCGTTGGTTTGATTGATTACCAGAGCTGAATCTCCGAATACAGTTAAAGTTTTGATCCTGAGGTCAATGGCTTCCTCAAGACCCATAATACAAGCTTCGTATTCAGCTTCGTTGTTAGTGCAGTCAAAGGTGAGCTTTGCCGAGAAAGGCATGTGAACTCCCTTAGGCGTAATGAGTACTGCACCAACACCACGACCGTTCATATTAACAGCCCCATCAAACATCATAGTCCATTCTTCCTCCGGGTCAGGCCCTTCAGTGTGAACAGGCTCTTCATGATCTTTTGCTTTTATGAACATGATGTCTTCATCAGGGAAGTCAAATCTCATGGGCTGGTAATCATCAATGGGTTGCTCAGCAAGATAATCAGACAATACACTGCCCTTGATGGCTTTCTGAGATGTGTACTGGATGTCATATTCTGTGAGAATCATTTGCCATCTCGCAACCCGTCCGGTAAGTGCTGGCTTCTCAAATATGTACTTAACTGGGTCCATCTTTGAGATCAATAAGGTAGTGTGGGTCAACATATACTGTCTTAGTCGGCGAGCAGCCCACGCTAAAGCACAACAAGTTTTCTCGAGCAGTGAATAACGTTGTTCACAGTCGGTAAACTTTTTGCTTAGGTAGTATATTGCATACTCTTTTCGACCAGACTCGTCATGCTGGCCCAGCATACACCCCATTGACTCTTCTAATACTGTCAAGTACATGATTAGAGGTCTTCCTTCCACTGGAGGCATAAGGATTGGAGGCTCTTGCAAGTATTCCTTGATTTTGTCAAAAGCCCTCTGGCAGTCTTCATTCCACCTGACCGTTTGTTCTTTTCTTAACAGCTTGAACAAAGGCTCACAGGTTGCAGTAAGGTGAGATATGAACCTTGAAATGTAGTTCAATCTACCTAGAAAACCTCGAACTTCTTTTTCTGTCTTCGGTGCAGGCATTTCTTGAATGGCTTTGACTTTATCAGGGTCAACTTCAATCCCTTTCTCACTTACAATAAATCCCAGCAGCTTACCAGATCGCACCCCGAATATGCATTTGTTGGGGTTCAACTTCAGTTGGTACTTCCTCAGACGCTTGAATAACTTTAACAAATTCACCAGGTGGTCTTCTTCTGTGAGGGACTTGGAAATCATGTCATCCACATAACATTCGATTTCTTTATGGATCATGTCGTGGAATAGTGTTACCATAGCCCTTTGATAAGTTGCACCAGCATTCTTCAGTTCGAATGGCATCACCTTATAACAGAACGTGCCCCAGGGTGTGATGAAAGTTGTCTTCTCCATGTCTTCAGGTGACATCTTGATCTAATTGTATCCTGAAAATCTGTCCATGAAGGAGAACACCGAGAACTGAGTCGTATTATCAACCAATACATCAATGTGAGGTAATGGGAAGTCATCTTTCGGGCTGGCCCTGTTCAGATCCCGATAATCCACACACATTCTCACCTTGCCGTATTTCTTAGGTACAGGTACAATGTTAGCAACCCACGGTGGATAGCTAGTTACAGCAAGGAAACCGGCGTCCCACTGCTTTTGTACCTCTTCTTTAATCTTCATTTCCATATCTGGGCGAGTACGGCGCAGCTTCTGTTTTACCGGTGGGCAGTCTTCCTTTAAAGGCAGCTTGTGCATAACAATATCGGTGTCCAACCCTGGCATATCCTGATAAGACCAAGCAAAGACGTCCACATACTCCCGAAGCATATCAATCAGTTGCTCCTTCACTGAATCCTGTAGGCAGGCCCCGATCTTAACTTCTTTCACATCTTCTTCCGTACCAAGATTAACCGTTTCGACTTCCTCCTGATGAGGAGTGATAACCTTCTCCTCTTGCCTTAACAACCTGGCTAGATCTTCAGGAAGCTCATAATCTTCTTCAACCCCTTCATCAGCTTGATTGATCGGTTTGTCAAAGTCATATGCAGTCATAGCAGTGTTGTTGTCGGTGCAGACTGAAAGGCATTCTCTGCAAGGGTTTAGATTGTTCATTTTAGTGATTGATTTTAATCTTGTTTAGAAAAAAGTGAAATGAAGTTTATCATTTTGGAAAACATTGCCATTTTATTTTTGTACAAAAAGAAAAAATGAAAAACAGTGAGTGGAAAAGAAGAAGACTCATTTGCAAAAGATGTCTGATATTCGTTGATTGATCTGTTTGCACAAAATTACAAGATGGCCCGATTACAAAATGGGTCTTGTCATCTTGGGCAAGATGCAAGACTTGATGCATGCTTAAAAATACAGGAAATAATAATTACTCTGCAGGAGTAACCCTTATAATTTCCTGGGAAGACCAGTTAAGGACTTGGCTCCCCGGGATCCTTGGACGTATCCAGCTCTCCAGGTTGCGGTCGCTTTCCTCCTCGTCTTCCAAGTTGTTCACTGCATCCGGGGTGAGCATTCCCCCGCTGACAAAATTGGGCTCTTCTGCAGCCTCTGATTGATCTTGTTGAGTTGGTTTGTAACCCAACCCCAATCTGTCCTCCTTCTTCTCCACGGGCAACAGCTTGCCCCAGCCTTGGGCAGTCCCCTCTTCAACAACCCTCCTGGCCTGCTGATAAGACGTCATGGAGGTTCCCAGTACAGCAGATGCTTCGTTAATGTTCAGAGCCTCAAACCCTTGGCTCATAGTTTCATGGATTTCTCCATCCATCTCAATGTACTTATACGTAGCCAGATGGCTAACAAAGATATCTTATTCACCACAGATGGTGATGATCTGGCCTTCCCACTCGAATTTCAGCTTCTGGTGAAGGGTAGACGTAACAGCGCCAGCAGCATGGATCCAAGGTCTACCCAACAAACAGCTGTAGGCCGGCTGAATGTCCATCACATAGAAGGTAATTTTAAAAGTCCGCGGGCCAATCATCACAGGCAGATCAATCTCTCCAAGCACTGATCTTTTAGAGCCATCGAATGCTCTCACCACCAAATTACTTGGACGCAATGCCAAGCCATTGTACTCCAGCTTCACCAAGGCTTTCTTCGGTAGAACATTGAGCGAAGACCCAGTGTCCACCAGTACATGGGATAGAACAGCACCCTTGCATTCTAGAGTGATGTGTAAAGCCTTGTTGTGGTTACGTCCCTCAGTTGTTAAGTCACCATTGGTAAAACCCAGTCCATGACTGGTGTTGACATTTCCTACCACAGTTTCTAGCTGATTAACAATGATCTCCTCTGGCACGTATGCTGCGTGCAAGACTTTCAATAATGCATTCTTGTGAGCTTCAGAACACATCAACAGGGATAATATGGAGATCTTGAAGGGAGTTTGGTGAAGCTGATCCACCACCTTGTAATCACTTCTCTTTATAATTCTCATAAACTCGTCTACATCTTGTTCAAAAGATGTCTTCTGAGTTTCTTTGAGAATTGGTTCTTCAGATATCACACTCTTCCCCTTTGCTTTGCCAGCAGTTTCTGCTTCGGCATTAGGTCTTTGCAATTGTGAGGCAAAAAGGCGTCCGCTTCTGGTGAAGCCTCCGCCTCCCCCAACATTATCAATCTGTGGAGAAGAAGTTGAAGAATCCAAAGTGATTTTCTCTCCGTTGCAATAAAGATCAGAGCCATAATGCCAGGGTATGGCATTGCTGCTTTCATAAGGAACTGGTCCAGGTACCGTAATAGTAACTGGACTGACTGCTGCAGAGGAGGGTACTGAAATGGTGTGCGGATCGTAGTAAATTGTGACTGGTGACCTGGCAGGAGGTGCCACTGTTGGTTGTTGGAAATTGTTGCTGACAGGAACATTTGACGGATCATAGTAGATGGTGACTGCTGAGATATCTTCATTAGTTTCTGTTGGTGTTGTAGAAGATCCTGTTGAATAACTGGATGCTGATGTTGTAGAAGAAATGTTTGTTGACATCTGATTTGTTGAAGTGATGGATGAAGCCATTGTTGATGATATTGATGAATTGGTCGGAATGATTGTTGTTGCAGTTGTAGAAAAATCAGGAATTGTTGTCAAAGGGATTGCTGGATTTGTAGGCGCCGTTGTTGAGATCTGAAGTATACCACTTTTGATAAGACCATCTATGTCGCTTCTCAAATTATCACACCCGTTGACTGAAATGTTGCAGTACCCACAAACGAGCTCACACCCGGGGAACATCTGGCACTCTAGAAGCTGAGCTTTAATTTCGACCAGAGGTGTCTGAATCTGTCCAACACTGGTGATTAAGAAAGATGTCTTATCTTCCTCAATGGCATTAATTCTTGGTCCTCCATGATTGGGCATGGGATTCTTGGTGACACTTGGAGGGGGTGCAAAGTTGAGGGCTTTAGAATCCACCAGGTCTTGGACTTTCATTTGCAAAGCCCTGCATTTCTCCGTATTGTGGCCAGGTGCATTGGAATGGAAAGCACATCTGGCGTTGACATCATAATTTCTTGGGAGATTAGAGGGATCTGGTGGTGCCAATGTCCTTAATTCAACCAAGTTGAGTTTCAGGAGTTGTGGTAATAAGGCAGCATAAGGCATAGGGATAGGGTCAATCACCCTATTTGCCTGTGATGGTCTTTGTTGAAAAGGTCTTTGTTGTTGATTGTTGTTATTGTTGTTGTAGGTCCTCTGTGGCGGATACTGAACTTGCTGTTGATAGTGTGGTTGTTGTTGTGGTTGATATGTTGGTTGCTGAGGAATCGGAGCTGGAATTGTGACAACTGCTACTGATCTGTGGACATACTGAGGTCTGCCCCTGCTGGCATGAATGGCATTTGTCTCACCAGCCCTTCGAGGTCCCACAAAAGGCTTCCTGGGGTTACTAGACGAACTTGCACCATTATCAGAAATCTTGCCCATTTTCAGAAGGCTTTCAATTCTTTCTCCTGCTATAACTACGTCTGCGAAGCTGGTGGAAGAAAACGCAGCTAGCCTATCAATATATGTCCCTTGCAGAGTATTCATAAACATGCCGGCCATTTCTCTTTCCGACATGGGTGGCTAGACAGCAGCAGCAAGCTGTCTCCACCTCTGGGCATATTCCCTGAAGCTTTCCCTGGAGGACTGAGACATTCCCATCAAAAGGGTCCTATTAGGAGCCATGTCCAGATTGTATTGGTACTGCCTGATGAAGGCTTTAGCTAAGTCCTTCCAGCATCTGATAGTAGCTCTGGTCAAGTGTGAGTACCACTCCCTTGAAGCCCCAGTCAAACTGTCTTCAAAGTAAAACATTCACAGCTTCTCATCCATTGTATATGCTTTAAGTCTCCCCAGAAAGGATTGCAAGTGAGTTCGTGGACAGGAAGTTCCATTGTACTTCTCGAAGCAAGGGGGTTTAAACTTGTGGGGAATCCTTACCCCATCTACTAACCCCATATCCATGACATCAAAACCCAGGGAATTTTGAGACTCCAGGGATCTCAACTTCTCAGCAATTTCGTCAAACCTCCTATCATAGACTTCATCCCCAGCTCCCATTACAGTAAACTGCTCCTCTTGAGGATCTTCTTGCAAGATCCTGCCTACAGTAGTATTTCGTTGCACATTACCCGGGATGTTGACTTCCGGATGTAGATGAGGCCCATATACTGGTGGATTAACATTAGGCTGCCCCCTTTCATTGTTACTTGTTCCTCCAGTTCCCAGATGGGGTTCTTCCGGGGTTTGTCTTTCTACCAATGCCCTCAACCTTTCTTGACTTTGGGCCAAGCCATTCATTACTTCCATGAATTGGGTCATTTGGTTTCTCATCTCCAGCCTTTCATTAGCCATCTGAGTTCTGACCTCTGTCAGATCTTGTTGTACTTGGTCCATTTGGATACCAGGAAGATTGTTGCGAGTAGGATACTTGTGCGGATGGTTGAGAAGGGAACACCCGGCGGCGAGCAATAATTCCTGAATCACAACAGAGTTAGTGATAAACCAAACAAAATCCTACAAAACAAAACAAGAGTTAGTGTGCAATGCAGTATGCTTATTTATTTTCCAAGGTATCCGGCTTGGCTCTTGGTTTTGACCTTTCCAGACCCTGAGGAAGATGCTTTGATGTTGCTTGAGAAAAGAAACTTAAATGAAACAAACTGACAAATACATTACAAATGGTGGATCATACATAGTTTGCTTTTTACAACACATGCCCCTGAGGGGTCAAAATACAACATAAAAAGAAAAGTACATGAAATGGAAATAACAACAAGCAAAGAAGTCAAACATCTAATCCAAACTCATCCTCCTTAACCTCCTTCAAAAGTGCTTCAGTTACAGGACCAGTCGGATGCTCTGTAATGTTTCTGATAAGAAGGTTTCTGGTGGCAATAGCAGTGGTCAGCTTCTTGTGCCTGTCTTGGTCCTTTGACCTCTTCACACCAGCCCTAAGTTTCAACTCTGAAATCTCCTTCTGGGCTGCTAGCAGAGCCTCTTGTTGTTTCTTTTCATTGGCCTCCAACTGCTCAATCCTGGTTTGAATTCTCTTATCTTCTTGAGTACGAGCTTCAGTGATCCTGACCCACCTAGCTTGACTTTCTTTCAGATAGAGATCAGTCCTAGCCTTCTGAAATTGGGCCTCTTTACAGGCATTCTTCAAAATCTGTTCTCCAGCTCTCGATTTCTTGATGTAGTCCTCTGCTTTCTCAATCCTGGCTAGATGTTCCACCTTAAGCTTTTCCAACCTCTCAATGTCTAGACGACCATCACTCCTCTCCCAGAGGGTCTTCTTTAGAGCTTGAGACAGATTCTCATTCCTCTCCTTCAGTTTCTCAAACTCTTCCAGGCTGATAGTGGCTGGAGGTGGTACTGTGGATGGTCCAGGTGCATCCTCAATGGTGAAAGGCATCCCAGAAATCTGAGCCCTAGCATGAGACCATTCATAATACTGAGCTGAAGCCACATTGTTGCATCTCCCAAGAATGGCCATCCCTTTGGTCTGGATGTTGTCCCAAGCCCAGGATGCTTGTCTGACCACAGCTAGATTAGGTTTTATCTCACAATACAGGGTTTCAGCCAAGTCTTGCACTCTAGGAGGGTGAACCAAAGCATAGCCCAACTGTCTCTTAAACAGCAAAGGGTTGTAGTTGATGCAACCCTTGATTCCTATCAGAGGTACATTGGGGAACTGTCCACAGCTAGTAATTATGTCCCTGCCTTTGGTGCTCTGGGTGCACCATCTGATGTCATCTGAAGTTAAAGCAATAAGTCTCTTAGCCCAATTCTTCTGTTGGTGAGGATTCAGGAAGGCATCGGTCTTGGGTAAGTGTTTGAGCAGCCAGGTATGAAACAGGGGAGCACAACACCTCACCAACCTCCCTCTTTGCTTCTCATTCCTTTGGTGAACAGAATAATAGAAATCTCCCAGCAATGTGGGCACTAGGTTCCTCAGAAGGAAAATATGAATGGCATTCTTGCTGATAAACTTGGGCTCATCTGCAAATAGTATAACCCCATATATACTGAGGGCTAACAATGCACAAACTGCCCTCCATTCTCCCAAAGAGGCCTTCAGGATGGCCTGAGAAGTCAGAAAGTCCAGGTGCAAACCAGGGATCCCAGCCTTTGTTGTCATGTTCTGCTCAATCAAAATAGGTTCCAGGTACAGTGCTTTTGCCACTTCTTCATTGCTGGGAGAAGTCATTTCAGGGTTGAAAGGGAGACCACCCCTGACAGGTACTCCAATCAATGATGAAAACTCCTCCAACAGAGGTCCCAACTGAAAGTTCTGGAAAGTGAAGCATCTCAAAGGAGGGTCATAAAACTGTAGGCAAGTGTGGATCAAACTCCTCTGAGAAGGGTCCAGGTCCATAACCATATCCAGGATGCCTCCATAATGCTCTCTGAATAATGGGATGTGGTCTGGAGTGATAAGTTCCTGGACCTGCCTGATGCCAGTCAGCACAGGCTCAAAGAAGTGGTATGAAATGTTGCTCTTCTTGGGTGCCATGACTGCTGATGAAGAACTGAAAACAGATGTTGATGATGAAGACTGACACTGGAGATGAGCCACTGATAGGCTGAGGCTGGTGATGAAAGTAGCTGAAGCAGGCAACTGATGAAGATAGCTGAGGTAGATAACTGATGAACAAGGGTCTATGCAGATGAAGGGGTCAAAACCAAGCCAAATATGATGTGGATACCCTGAAAAACAAATAAACAAATGTTAAATGATGCAAATGATGAGTATGCAAATGATATGCAAGGGTTTGTGATCAAGCTGGATCTGATTACTGCCTTGATATAAGTCTATGTATGTTCAAGAAGTCCAGATGGAGGTTCAAAAGTCCAGTAACCAAGGTGGGGGACTCAAATAAAGAGTCACATGTCCAGGGTTCAAATCACAAGAACTGTCCAAAGTGGAGCATTCTTTAAACAAAACAAGAATCAAGGTATGATGTGGCCAAGGGTACCTGCAAACAGCCCAACCCCCTCACAGGTGGTGTTCTAAAACAAGGATCCTCAGACTTGGATCAGTTATGAGAAGTGTAAACACTTCTAACCCGGAGGTACAGTGTTTACAATAACCATAAAGGATCCTCCTCTAATTCACCTCAGTTTCTGAAGGTCATAATAAAGGTCATCCAGACTTAGCAGGCTTCCCAGATAGCCCTAGTACTACAGGAGATCTGTAGCACAGAGTTCTCAAGAAGAAACCCATATTTGAACCGTGTTTCATATTCCCGCACCAGACCGAAATGGAATGGGAAAGAACATGAACCACTCTAGCCTAGGTGTCACTCAGGTCCCAAGTATAGGACCTTAAACTCTCAATAGAACCCCACCCATCAAAACAAAAACCAGATCCAGCCAGATGACAATATGACAGTATGATGTATAAAATTGTAAAGAAAGCAATAAATAACTGTACATAAAGCAGTAAACAAAGCAAATATACAAACACAAATAGCACATAACACCCCAGTAAACACAAATCAAACAAGCGCTAGGAGGAACCCACAAAAAGAACCAGAAGCCCTGGTTACAGTATAAGTTTCCCCAGCAGAGTCGCCAAGTTGTCGCTCCCACCAAATGACACCCGGTCAGAAGGGGTACAGACGCGAACGGTCGGCGAAAGGAGAAAAAGAAAAGAGTCGCCAGCTAGGCATTTTTATCCCGAAGGAAAGGTAATGCTGCATAAACCTAGGAAAAGATATGGATAACACGGTTGCGAACCAGAGAGACTGAGAAAGGGGGTTGGTTACAACCTGGGAAGGTATTAGCACTCAGATTGTCCGTCGTACTCGACGGGATCCATGCTTAAAAGATTTGTGTTTTAAAGGGGTAGTGTCAGTGCAATTTGTGTGTCAAAGCTGGAAAGAATGCAAGTGTCAGTGTAAAAGAAATGTGAAGTGCAATATGTACAGTGTTAGTGTAAGAATGAATGAAATGCTTAAGATATTGAGGCTCAAAGAATAATACTGGAAGGAGGGGGAATATACAGATACTTTTGTTCGATAACCGTTAAGTTATGCCTACATATCCTCTCGTGCAATGAGGAAGTCAGAACACCGTAGTTCGACTCAAAGAGACTGAAAGATAAATTGACTTATGAACTGCTTACTGGCCTATGCTCAAGTATATGACCTGTCTGGCTCAGGTGCAAACTGTCTTGCATTAGACGGAAGAAGCAAGTTCTCGTTTATGAGTGAATGAGATGAGAAAAGAGTCCCGTAGGAGACGATTATTGTTTGTTTTTGTGTTTTCAATATTTTATTGCTTTTTGAATTTGTCATAAGTAAATGAGCTTAAGCCTAAATCGAAGGGTTAGTAAACTCATCACATCCTCCCTCTGATTAGGGGTAATGAGAATACCTTAAGTGTGAAGTCAGCATCTCACACTTATTCACCCTGATGTAGGATTAAGATCATTGACCTACTTGTGATTATTTAGATGTTTTTGGAGTTTTTGTTTAGTTTTAAGTAATGAGTTTAAGCCATAATCAAGGATCTAATGGACTCATTACACCATCCTAATAGAAGGGTAATAGATGAGAACATTTAAGCTGAGAAAGACTCCTCAACTTGATCCATGATTAGGGATTAAACTCATGACAAAACAAAGCCTTTATTAAGTGGATTTTAGTTAATGGTGAGATTAAGAAGTGATTTTTATGGTTTGTAAGACAACTTGAGGGGGACTTGTCCATTAACACTAGGGTTAGTCCTTCTTAACCAATTAAGGAAGAATTAGAACCCTAATGCAAGGCCCAAGTTACAAGCTTGATGTCTTGATGATTATTAGGTGGATTGATTAAAGGATTTAAACACATTAAGGGTTTAACACTTAGGATTAAAGTTATACACTCCATCCTAATAGAAGGATGCAGGCATAAGCTTAATCACAAAGCCTTAAAGCCTTTAGGGTTTAGTCCCTGATTATGAGGTGAGGAGAGAAGACTCAGAGATGACACAAAGGCAAAACTAAATGGGGGACTAATCAAAACCCTAATTATTGTCATGCTTAGTTGTTCCTAGGGTTAATGATGTTTGCAAGAAGATCTTCAGAGAAACCACCAGGAAGCAGATGAAAGGAGCAGAAAGAAGCAAAACAACTTGCTTCACTTAAGAAGACAAGTTGCTTGAAGAAAGAAAGATGAGAAGGGGAAATGAATGAGCAAGCTCACTCTAAGACAAATACAAAATGCAGAAATGATGCATAAAAGAGATGAGAAAAGATTATGAGAAGTGAAGGCAAATTCACTTCTCAAACAACTTACCACCTGAAATGTTAGCCAAAAGAAATGAAGTGCAATGCAAATGAGATGCAATGTCATGATGCAAACCAAAACCAGAAGCAATTACATGATGTTAATGATGCTAAGAGATGGTGCAAACATGAGGCAAGAGGTGAGAGTGTTCAAACAAGCATAAGGATGCAAATGAGACATGCTTAGAACCATGAACATACATGAAAAGTTATGAAATGCAATGGACATTCAACATGACAAATGAAAGATGCAATGATCAAACATGATTCTAATATGCTCTAAGATGTCTTATGAATCAAATGAATTCACAAAATGTCATGGAAAGTCAATGGATGCAAGCAAATGAGAAATGGATGCAAAGGAAGGCACAAATTAGGGTTACATGCATCACACAAAGCAAAAATCCAAAACCAGAAGCAAATGACATGATAAAAAATTGAAAATGCAATCAAAGATACCATAAACCTATACAAACTCACTGCCCAAAGGAGGGGATCCAACTCTTAACCTAGTGGAAGTTATGAATTTCTTAAGATTGCTAGGGTTTTTGGGTACTTCATCAAGAAAAATGCAAAACAAATTAAAAATGCAAGATCAAATCAAACCAATTTTATCCTATAAACTAAATTCTATGAAAAGTACAATGCAAAAAGAATCATTATCCAACTCTCAATGGTTTGGCAGAAAGAAATTTTTGAAGTTTGGAACAAAATATTGCCTTGAAATGAAATTAAATCCAATGAAAATGATCAAAAGGCATCAAGAACAAAAAAGAAATTTGGTTTGAGAGTTGGACAATGTTTCTAAATGTTTTTAAATGCTATGTGAATTTTTTTGTGATTTTTAGATACCTAAATGTATTTTTAATTAATTAATTTTCATTAATTAATTAAAAATAAACATTTAAATGATTTAAAAATAATTTTTAATGCAAAAAATAAAAATAAAAATATTTTTGGGTTCTAAAAATTAATGAAAACCTTGACAAAAATTTTCATAATTTTTAAATGATTTTTGCTATTTTAATTAATTCGTACAAATAAATGCAATAAAAATGAAAATAAAATTAAAATAAAGAGAAGTATGCACAATGAAGGGACCAGATTGATTCTGGGCTGGGAAAGGTTGACTTGGCGCCACATCCAATGGCCCAAGTTCAAACCTGGCTAAATCTGGTTTTATAATTAATTAAACTGGATTTAATTAATTAATCAGGGATTAGGGTTTAATGGCAAGATCCTGACCACACGTTCACGCGCGAGTCAACCTAAGTCAGTCCAGTCTATGGTCCACATTCAAACTCCCATTAATGACACAATTAGGGTTAATGAGTCTCAGGTGACCGGAACAGTGGTTCCGGTCATCTTCTCCGGCGAGCATAAACCCTAGATTTCGCTACAGGTTACCAAACATGAAATTTCTTCCACCAAAATGATCATCTCCTCAATCTAAACCTAACCCCTCTCCCAAAATTCATTTATTTTCACTCACAAGCCTGAATCGAAGCAAAGTATGAAACACGGGCAAATATTCAGAGGTACCATACATGCTGGTTTCTTCACCATTTCAAAAACTAAACACATATTCATGATCAGGGGAAGACATAGCATCATAAAAGAACTTAAAAATCAGTTTCTGGGAAAAAAGTTCTTCATGTTACCTGAGATGAAGCTTCTCTGATTTTGAGCTTTCTGGCCTCAAGCTTTGTGCAATCCTTCTCCCTTGATCCTCCTGATGATGGAATGAAGCTTTGAATGCTTTGAGAGTGGCTAGTTTAAGAGGTTCAGTTCTGATATGGCAGGAAATGAGGTTCTTGTGTGTTGTGTTTCAGACCATTGTGAAGGGTGGGATCTATTCTATGGATGATTTTTGGTTGATTGGTGAAGGAATTATTGAAGTTTGATGGCTGTGTTGAGTGATTCGAAGAGGGAAAGGTTTTGACAGTTTTTGTTGGATGCTACAATGTGGGAGGATTCAGCTTGTGTGTGGTGTGTTATGTTGCATTTGGTCCACTTATCACTCTTGGATAGGTCAGAGGAGTGGTTGTGCCCTATTGTGATTGGTATGGGTCTTTATGCAAAAAGTCAAGTTTTGTGTAAGAGAGGTATGGGTCAATGGTAGGCCAAGGACAATAGGGGTGTCCTGCGCAACAAGGAATGAGGAGGGCCATGGGATCAGTTTTGAAGCCAATTAACAAGTGGATTAGGGTTTGTATGATGTTTTGCATCTTTGTGACCTTTTGCCCCTTTTGAAGTTTCTTGATCCATAAGCCATGAAAATGGGCAAACCTTTGATGCATTCTGACTTTTAAGCATTGGTTTATGTTTGTGCAAGTATTAGAAGTCACTTTGAGGTCTCATTTTGCCTTGGCAGGAGGTTTTGCAACTTTGCCTCTTTGGTTCATAACTTGAAATTATGTGATTTTGTCCAACTTTGACAAGCCATAACTTTTGATCCAAAATGAATTAGAATGAGTTCTTGTACTTTTTGAAAAGGGAATGATCCATTCTACAACTTTCATGACCAAAGTTTTCCCATTTGAAGTATTTTTGAATCAAAAAGAAAGGGTTGAAAAAGTTTCCCAAAATGGCAAGTTTTCATTACAAGTCATTTTCCCAAAAAGGCAACTTTGCAAATGGCTTGAAATTCTTCAATTTTATGAACTTCCAACATCTTCTATGATTAAATAAAGTTCATATACATTCAAAATGATGAAGAACACCCTTTGGTTGGGTCACTGGGGGCCTCAGATGCCCTGATTTTGCACTGACTTGCTCAAGAAGTCAACTTTTGATTAGATGCCTTCCCCATGGAGTTTCTTCATGAAGATTGGTATCCATGATCCTTATAACATATAGAGACCAATAGAAACAAGAATGACCAAAAAATTTGGGGTTATGGCCTTTGAAACCAAAACCCTAATTCTAGGTCATCTGTGCAGTTAAAACTGGCTCTGCTTCCATGCCTTTCCCAGTTCTTGTGATTCTTTGACTTCCTTGACTTTGTGGGGATTCAATATGATGCTTGAACACCCATGGACCCCTTTGAAGTGATTGAAGACCTTTGGAGTGGCTCAAATGGCCCTTGGATAGCTCAAATCACAAACCCTATATGCAGATGACTTAGAAGCAATGCAGTGTATCAAAAATGCAATAGGAGATGCTATGATTGAACTTATGCATATGAAGAGATCACAAGCCATGGTGTGAATGGGTGAGGGAAAATTTGGGGTGTTTACACACTTAAATTTAGTTTTCCTTCAATTAAGTCCATTGAAATGAACTTATCGGTACACTTAGAATTTAATTTCCACTTACTAGCACATAATTTGAATTAAAGTGATGGGAATGAGAATTAAATATTGAGAAATGAGAATTTTATGAAAAATGTGAAGTGGAGTTATTGAAAAGTAAGGGTATAATTGACAAATTGTAATCTTAATACATTAAAATGACAGTTAAATAGAAACAAAAAAATATCTTCTAAAACGACACTTAAAAAGGAACGGATGGAGTAACTATTATGGAATGTGTAGCGGTAAAATCATGAGTGTAAGTTATTAGCTAACTTAACTCAATGTAAACAGAGTCGCCACCGCGCTTTTGTTTTATTCCAAATGGAAAAGGGAAAAAGAGCGAATAAAACCTAATGAATCTAAAAGCAAAAAGCTAAAAGAATCGAACAGAGAACGGGTAAGGGGATAGGTTACACAATGGGAAGGTTTTACGCACCCAAAATGTCTGTGGTATTCCACGGGAGCCCTTTGAAATATTTATTGTTTTTTGGTTTGAAAATGGTTTGTTTGAAAGAGATTGAAGAGATAAGAAGAGAAATGTTTTTAGCATTTTTGTGTTTGAAGAGACGAACGGCTCATACCTACGTACCCACAAAGTGCAATGCGAGATCCAAACCTCGTAGTTCGTGGTACAAAATATGAAAAGAAACAATGGGTTGAATTGATTTTAAAATGTAAAGATAAGTCGTCATTCTTTAGCGAATAATTCCGCTAGAAAGAATGAATCATATCTAAACATGAAAATGGTTAAAAAGAAACGTGCACGAGGGCACAAAAACAATTGAATGAGTTTTGAATGCTTTTTAAAGTTTTTGAGAAGAAAGTTTCAATATGCTTATGTGGTTTAGCATTTATTAAGAAATGAAATGAAAAGGTAAAACCGCTTGACCTAAGTCAAGGTTTGATTATGAAAACGTTTGATGTTTGAAAACAAAGAAGGTTTTGAAAATAGGAAGGAGATTTGAAAATTTAAGAAGTGGGAGGAGATGAAGTGACTATCCTAAGACTTGAATGTAAAAGTTAAGGGAATAATAACCAAACCGTATGATAAACATTCTTCGAAACAATCGGACTTCCATCTTCATAAACAAGTGAACTAAATCGAGGCCAAGATCTTCAATCCATAATAACTTGAGAAAAGGGAGAGATCCTAAAATCTAAGTCCAAACTACAAGTCCAATGCTAAGGATAGTGGCCATAGTCTGAGGTTAAAGTCACAAGTCTTTTAGATGTTTAATCCTTTATTAATGTTTTTGTGTCCAAATGGACAAAAGAAAAATCACAAGCATAACAATATAAACATAAACAATATGATGGATGATATAGTATAATAAAAGCATAATAAAAGAGGTAAGGAGCGAGAGATTGAAATAAAGAGGATAAGGTGCGAGAATGAATTAAAATGTTAGTATATTAATAGTATAATAATATTTACATAGCATTGGTATGATGAACTTAATCAAACACAACCAAAAAAATGATAACCAAAATCGAGAGGCAACCGGATCCAATTGGATCTTATTCCGAATTCGGGACAAGTTTAGGTCTATGTTAAGCAATCGCCGAGTAATTTACGAAGTAATTACCCTACAAATGAGGCCGGCCACCACCAATTAAGGTGGAAAATATTTGTGTTAATACATGTTAGAGAAATGATATTATAGATCATTCTCCGAAAACATGTTGCACGAAAAGAAAAGTGGTAACGGTCTAATCTTAATCGAGATTTTACATTGATTTTATCGAAGGCAACCTATCACGATTCCAAAGTATGGAGAATGATCCAAATGATCTATAGATTTGGAATAATGAAGATTAAACATCTTCGAAAACCAATAATCGTCGAATCGGAGATCTCATCGACCAAAAAATAAAATGAGATGAAAGAAAATATGGATCTAAAATAGAATCCATAAAAAAAACTAGAATATAATTTTTTGAAACAAACTTCTCAAAATATTTTTTTCAAATTTAGAAAAAAATAGAAACAATTTTTTTTACCATGAAAAAAAACTAAGAAAGGAAAAAAAAAGACCAGCTAGTGGATGAGGGGTCTGAACTTGATATAGGTGTGTCCATACACTTCATGGACCGATTTAGCACATGGCCCAACAACATAATTAACCTTCTCTTTTATTTTTTATTTTTTTAAATCAACATAAAATAAAATAAAATTGAATTGCTTCCTCAAGAAAGAAAACACAGTTCAGTTAAAAGAATAGAAAGGGGATCCATCTTCTCCAAAATCGCAACAATCGCTAGACATTATACCTTACTCCCTCAGACCGAATTCGTCATCAAAGGATTCCACGACACCATCAGGCTTTCTTCTTTGTCACTTCCTCTCTTTTTTCTTCCGATTTTCCTTTGTTGTTGTTGTTTCATTGATTTGCGAGGGAGCGTATGAAACGGTGATGCAGAATGTAACAGCCCGGGCCCCTCGCAAGGCAATCCCGGCACTGCCACCTCACGATCTTCTCTACCCCCCTCACTAGTAGAGTTTTTGCCTTCCGTGGGAATCGAACCCTGTACCCTGGGGTTCAAGTACATGTTCATTCTATTCCCACTACCAATTGAGCTAGTAGCTCAAGTGGTAGTGGGAATAGAATGAACATGTACTTGAACCCCAGGGTACAGGGTTCGATTCCCACGGAAGGCAAAAACTCTACTAGTGAGGGGGGTAGAGAAGATCGTGAGGTGGCAGTGCCGGGATTGCCTTGCGAGGGGCCCGGGCTGTTACAAAAAAAGGCGCCTTTTTTTGTAACAGCCCGGGCCCCTCTCAAGGCAATCCCGGCACTGTCACCTCACGATCTTCTCTACCCCCCTCACTAGTAGAGTTTTTGCCTTCCGTGGGAATCGAACTCTGTACCCTGGGGTTCAAGTACTTGTTCAATCCATTCCCACTACCACTTGAGCTACTAGCTCAATTGGTAGTGGGAATGGATTGAACAAGTACTTGAACCCCAGGGTACAGAGTTCGATTCCCACGGAAGGCAAAAACTCTACTAGTGAGGGGGGTAGAGAAGATCGTGAGGTGACAGTGCCGGGATTGCCTTGAGAGGGGCCCGGGCTGTTACACAGAAGGGATGAGAGTTTGATAGCGGATTTTAACGAGGAATTGAAGACGTGAGTTGATTTGTTACAAGTTCATTGAAGATGAAGATTATGTAGATTTGGATTTGAAGGTTGTTTATGGTTGTGAAAATTAAAGGTTAAGAATTGAAGTCATGAAGATTTTGGAAGTGTGGAAGGTTTATTGAAGGTGAGAGTTGAAGAAGAGTTTTAGGTAAATGTTGTTTAGGATTGGTGAAGCTTCAATTTCTGAATTTGAAATCAATTGGAGTTTTCTCTTTTTTCAGAATTTTTGTATGGCTTTTGAGGCTTTGTTCTGATTTTGTGCAGGGAGAATAGGGGCTTTTCAAGCTTCCTGAAAATGAGATGGAATGGTTGTTTAAATAGAAAGAATTTAGAGAAAATTGAATGCCGTTTTGCTCCTTTTTCAAGCGTTTTGCAGATCACGGTTTGTGTGTGATAGCCGCTGCGTTTTTGCTTCTTGTGCAGGTGTGTGCTTCGCGTTTTGATGATGCCTGCGTTTTGTTCAATTTGTTACGCGTTTTGCCTTTGATGTGCTACGGCGTGTATTGTGTTTTATTCAGCTTGAAGTCGCGTTTCGAATGGTCAGTTTTAGTGCAGCAGCTTGTTCAGTGTGAATTCAGATTCACGTGTGCAGTGGGCATATGCGGCTGGAGTGTATGTGCAGCTTGCTTCAGCTTGTTCGTACGGCTTGGTTGAAGAGCTTTTGTGGCGTTAGTGTGAACGGTTGGGATTTTCTTCAGTGTTATAGAAGTGGCTGTATGGAAATTGGTGTGGTTGTGAGATGATGGAAGCTGGAAATATGAAGTCACGTGATGACGCTTCAAGTGGCTTCATCAATTTTTTTTATTTTTTTTTATTAAGAAAGTATGGAATGGGCTAAAAAAAGTGATGGCTGGAAATAGCAATGGGCCTATTTTTTCTTTTTGGTGATGGTCTTTTTTTACGAAATGGAAATAGTAATAAAAGTTTTTATGGATAAAATGATAATAATAAAAATGGACATTAATTGTGGTATTTAGAAGTTTGAGGGATATTGAATAAAAATTGAAAATGGTTTAATAATAAAAAAATGGTGAATATTGGCTTAAAGAAAATGGATTAAGGAAAGGAACTAAAAATGGGAATCAATAATAAAAGTGGATGGAATAATCGAGTAATCGGAAAAAAATGGTTAATGAATAAAAATTTGAAAAAAATGAATTGGATGTGAAATAATAGAAATGATTTAAGAATGGGTATGAATCAACCACCACCATCATGCACACTGCCACAAACTTCGATTTTCAACCCAAAACTTAATTGGCACTGTTCCACTGAATTTCTGACTAAACTAAATGAAACCACATAATGATTCGCAACTCAAGCCACAACCATATGAATTGTCTAAAACCTGCCCTGATGATTTGAATTGTCTGAGGAAAAGTCATTGGCACACACAACTTGCAATTGAAACAATCTTTAGATAGTTTGACCAATATTAGGTCAAATGTCTATCTGAATCGAATCGTAACTGAACAACCATGTCTGAATTAAAATCACGGCCATGTCTTTGAAATCCTGCAACACAGGGAGAAGAAGAAGCAAATTGCGACATATTTTTTTGGTATTTTGGTTAGAGGTTAGTAAATATAAACGAATAAAGCAGGTAAAAACACGGTGATCCCCTGCGAGGCAAAAACCTATAACTGAAAAGGGTACACGAACCATTGTGTGATCTTGTTTGTATGCGGAATGCAGATGAGATGCGAAAAATCTTAGGGTCAAAAATTAGGGTATGACAGATGCCCCTATTTAAGTTTCTTCGATCTAGAGATAATGAAGATTGAAATCTTCGTTTCGACAAGATGAAAGATACTTAAATATCAAGAAACCCAATTTTTGATCCTAAGATGCCAAAAAATGGAATGGAATGAAATGAAACAAACGATATGAATATGATATGGAAATGATATGAGAATGTTATGAAATGATATGATAGCATATGAGATATTATGAAATGATATGAAAACATATGAGATGCAGAGAAATCCGTAAGTAACGAAACGACACACGAAATAGAATAAACGCTGGGGATAAGGAGAATGGAACTCCGACAAGGAAAAACAACATACTAGAGATCACAACATGGCTCAGCTGAGGCGAAAATGTCCAAGAATGGCAATTGGACAGAGAGGATCACAACATCCAAGAATGGCATTGAATGGAGTGAGAAAAGTCCCGAAAAAGTACACCAGAAACATCCAATGATGTCGTTACTGACTTTACTAGGGATATCCGAGAATAGCAATCGGAAAAAGGTAATCACATCATCTAAGAATAGAAATCAGATAAAATGTGAATCACAACATTCAGGAACAGAACTGAATGAAATGGGAAAAGTCCGGGAAAGTACATCAACTCAATGATGACTCCAACATGGAAATCCGAGAATGGCAATCGGAAGGAAAATGATCACAACATCCAAGAATAGCAATCGGAAAAAATGTGAATCACAACATTTAGGAATAGAACTGAATGAAATGGGAAAAAGGTCGGGAAAGTACATCAACTCAATGATGACTCCAACATGGACATCCGAGAATGGCAATCGGAAGGAAAGTGATCACAACATCCAAGAATAGCAATCGGATAAAATGTGAATCACTACATTCAGGAACAGAACTGAATGAGATGGGAAAAAGGTCCGGGACAGTACATCAAATCAATGATGATTCACTATGGACATCCAAGAATGGAAATCGGAAGGAAAGAGGTGTAATATCTGAGAAGAAACAACAAGTAGGTGAAGAAAAAGTTCTGGAGAGACAAAGATAAATGCCAAGTAAGTTGGAATTTGATCACAAGGTAAGAAGTTGAAAACAACAAGACCTCAAGAAACGCATAATGAGGATTAACACACTCAAATATGCAAACATATGTGAAAAAAATGAGGAATAACACAACCAAGAAAAGAATATGAGAGTAAAATGTTGACAACCAGTTTAGACTCTTAGAGGAGTGGAAACGATGGAAGACTGATTCCTCAACACGAAGATCACTACCATTCTGCTCTGAGATTAGATGTGCTACTGCTGAACAAATCTCTGTCATACCAGTAAATTGTGTAAAGTTGAAAATCTTTTGAGAGAAATCATGCAAAGCTGCTTGAAGATTCTTGAAGAAAATTGCCCCAAGTTCAATGATTGATGAAGGTAAACTGATAATGGATTCAGTTCCTGATGACTGCCGGAGAAAATTAATCAAATATTTGAGATACTTATTGAGAAGAATAAACTGATCATGGCCTCGGGTCTTGAAATGAATGTTGAGAACATAAACTCAGTATGAATCTTGCAGAGAATCTTCTGACTAACCAAATCTGAGAATAACTTGCGCTGATCAACAACCCTTAAACCATAGGACCTGGGAAAAACTTGCCCCTGATAAGATCACTGACCAAGTTTTTCAACTGTTTGAAAATTCTTTGACGAGGAAAGTTTATTTGCAAATAAAAGGTGTTTGTACAAACCTGGTAATTTTAATGCAAAGTTCAATACAAAATTTTGAAATCAAGAATCATTTTTGGAATGAAATTTATTGATGTAAAGTAAATGAAAACATTGTCAAAACACGACGGTTAAGACAAAATGAAAGATAAATCAAAGGTAAGAAACAAATGATTGGTAACGAACTTGGGAGTCAGTTTACGCAACCTCATTATAGTATGCTTTTCAAAAGAGACTTAGATTCAATTAGGACTTTTGAAGGTTGTAATGTGGTCTGGTTCACGGTTTATAAAACAAAGGATATAAGCTCAAAGTTTATTTGTACCCAACCAAACTTCGTGATGAACTTCAGTCCTACATTCAATTAATTCAGCCTATGCATTCAAGTTCCAAACAATTTGGGATTGCACAGATGAAGATGGTTCACAAGCCAACGGACTTTGAGATAGCAGTCATTTATTCCTTTTTCTATTTCTAGTGAGGACTTTGGTCAACTCATCTTATTTTTGTTGAGGATTTTGAGAACCTCTTGATTGATCTTTCTTTTATTATCCCTAACTTTTGCCTGAACTGTGTCGTTTGAACTTACAGTCAGCGGGATACCCCAGTTTTTTGCCTAAGTCTCCTTCACAGGTTTTGACTTAGCGGGCTTTGATTTTTTTTCAATAAATTTTTCTTTCAATATCAATTTTTTTTTGAAAGATAATGACTGCATGGCTTAATGATTACGATGAACCATCATTGGCTTTTGAATTGAGAAACATCTTCAACACTTCTTTGATGTGTATGAAGGAAAGCTTGAGATTGCAACCTTTATTGAAAGATGTCTTGAATGATTCTCTTGTACTTGAATGCATATTCGAATTAATTGAGAACTACCCACCCCCGGGTTAAAATTGCGATTTTTTCGAATAGAAAGAAACTCCAACTTCAAGGTTCAAAGGGTTGACGAGGGATTAACTTCCTTATTTCTCTAGTGTTTGGGATTTGAAACAATGCCTGTATATCATCAGCCAAGTCTCAATTGAAAGCATACCAACAACAATTATGGGTATCTCGTTTTCATCATCCTCCCTCCAATCATTGTAAAAGCTTGAAAAAAGATAAATGAACTTGAAATGTAAAGCATAAAGATGCAAATAATAAATGAAATTGAATCAAAACAAAGCAATGCTTATTTCACTAAAATCAACATGAAAGTACAAACAAGGTTTAAACGCAAACAAGTCAATACAATTGAAGGAAAATTGCAAACATAAAGAAATAATGGCTTGATGATCTATCAGCAACAAGGATGAGCTGTCCCGTCTGAGATTATGGCCTTGAAGAAAATTTGACTATTGAATTCTTCTAGAAGATTCACTTCTCATGCTTCGGCAAAGGATTGTTGACAACATTAGGATTAGTGTCATGAAAGGAAAGGATGTTGTTCCTGATAAGTTCTTGCACTTTAGCTTTTAGTGCAAAGCAATGTTCCAAGTCGTGACCTGTTCCACCTTGATGAAACTCGCAACAAAGATCCGATTTATGGTTAGCTGGAAGAGGATCTGGAATAGTAGGCGGAGGTCTATTAGTAATTATACCACTCTTAAGCAAGGAAGGAAACAAATCAGTGTAAGTCATCGGGATAGGATCAAAGTTTGGCCTATTGCAATACTGATTTTGTCCAGCAGCGGGATGGGAAGCCTGAGCTTGAGCTCGAACTTGAACTTGAGCTTGAACTGGTTGAGCTCGAACTTGAACTTGAGCTTGAGCTGGTTGAGCTTTCACAATAGGAGCTACTGCAGCTACATATGGTTGAACATATCGTTGTTGCGGGCGATAAGGCATCCTCTCAGTTGAAACAACATAAGCATCACCATCTCTTCTCTTTTGAAAATTTCCAAGAGACTTTCTTGCAGCATTAGAAGATTCAGAATTGGTAATCTTACCCTTTTTGATACCTTCTTCTAGTCTTTCTCCAATAGTGACTAGGTCAGAAAAACCAGATGAAACACTTCGTACCATTTTCTCCCAAAAGAACGGTTGAAGAGTGTCCATGAACAAACCAGTTAATTCTTTTTCGGCCAAAGGTGGCTCCACTTGAGAAGCTAGCTCTCTCAAACGCTGAGCGTACTCTTTGAATGATTCTTTCTCTTTCTGTGACATGTTTTGAAGTTGACGACGATCAGGCGCCATGTCCAGATTGTATTTATACTGTCTTACAAAAGCATCAGATAAATCCTTCCAACTTCGGATGTGACTCTTTTCAAGTCCAACATACCACTTCATAGAAGCACCACTCAAACTATCTTGAAAACAATGAATAAGAAGTTTGTCATCCTTGGCATGTGCAGCCATTTTGCGACAATACATCAGCAGATGAATCTTTGGACAAGTATGACCATTGTATTTCTCAAATACAGGAACTTTGAACTTATCAGGAAAAACTAGGTCAGAGACCAAACACATGTCTGTTGCAGCAGCACCAAAGACATATTTTCCTTCTAGATCTCTTACCCTCTTCTCAAGAGTCAAACATTGCTCTCTAACTTCATCCATATATCCAGGTTCACCCTGACTTTCAGCTTGTGGACCAGCAGCCTGGTACAAAAAAGGAGAATTCTGATAAGTAGTCTGAGCAGTAGTGTGCACAACAGGTTGAGGTTCGACAAAATCAGAGCTGAAAAGACTGGCACAACAGATGGGCCACCCATTTGAGCAGTAGCAGAAATTGGCACATAATCCGGAGGTAACCCAAATTCTGGCCAAGTAGAAGTCGGTTGCTGAATAACAGGAGGGTCAACAACAGCAGTAAAAACTTCTGAGATAACAGTCCGTTGAGGTGGTTCACCTCGAGCAATCAGAACTTGCATCATTTCAGTGAGCCTGGTCATACTGACTTTCAACTCATCAATCTCCATCCGGACTTCCAGGTTATGTTGTTCTTGGTTTTCCATTCTCAATTTGATAGCTCTCAATCTGTTAGCAGCTCTAGTACCGTATCTGTGTTGAGGAGACAGCTTGACGGATCAACAGACAACTGAGGAAGGAAACAATTGGGATGAGTTCCCACACAACTCAAATGAACGCAAGAATGTGCGAGAATGCAATGATATGCAATGTTCACTTCCATTTCAGAAAAACAACTCGATTATTGCAAACATGGTCAACATCGAGAGTACGGTCATGAAAAATCTTGTCAAAAAGGAATATTTATTTTTTCTAATATTTGCAATAATCGGAATTGTTTTCCTTGGGAAATGGTTGTGATGATGATCATGATGAATATGTAGATGCAACAACCACAAACAAGATCACGCAAAGCACACAGGTTCAAAGGTTTGAATCACGAGCATGGAGTCAAGGTATAAGAACCAACAACCCACAAAGGCATATACTAAGGTTTGTCTTCATTGTACCTGCAAAAAACCAAAAGGGTGCTAACAGAGGTTCCCGGAGTTAACAGTCATCTTTAGAATTTTAACGGTACGTTGGATTACTCCACAACCGATAACATTCTTAAAATAGACCTCGTCCGAGTGTAGTATCGCGTGACAACCACCTTAAGTTTACACTCAGATAGTTTCCGCACTACGTTCCTAAATTGGCTTGGATTGGTTAAGGGTTCTACGGTCCTCAGTATGATCAGCAAAAGGTCGTAAAATAATGCCACGTATGATTACTCGTCATGACATTGATAATCCAAGAGAGCCTAACCGAGTGGAGATTATCAAATTGATATCGCTTTGGACTACTCCATCGCGTATCGCTTCGAATATCGTCGTCCTATCATAAGTTCAACTCAGATCCGGGTTAGAATCTATCTCACTCACAGAGGATCACCAAAACCGAAACAGAACAAACAAATAACAAACAAATCAAACCAGAGCAGTAAATAAATCAAAGTAGGCCGAATCCACTTAGAGATTGACTCCCCAGCAGAGTCGCCACTTTTCTGTAGCGGTAAAATCATGAGTGTAAGTTATTAGCTAACTTAACTCAAGGTAAACAGAGTCGCCACCACGCTTTTATTTTATTCCAAATGGAAAAGGGAAAAAGAGCGAATAAAACCTAATGAATCTAAAAGCAAAAAGCTAAAAAATGCTTATGTGGTTTAGCATTTATTAAGAAATGAAATGAAAAGGTAAAACTGCTTGACCTAAGTCAAGGTTTGATTATGAAAACGTTTGAAGTTTGAAAACAAAGAAGGTTTTGAAAATAGGAAGGAGATTTGAAAATTTAAGAAGTGGGAGGAGATGAAGTGACTATCCTAAGACTTGAATGTAAAAGTTCAGGGAATAATAACCAAACCGTATGATAAACATTCTTCGAAACAATCGGACTTCCATCTTCATAAACAAGTGAACTAAATCGAGGCCAAGATCTTCAATCCATAATAACTTGAGCAAAGGGAGAGATCCTAAAATCTAAGTCCAAACTGCAAGTCCAATGTTAAGGATAGTGGCCATAGTCTGAGGTTAAAGTCACAAGTCTTTTAGATGTTTAATCCTTTATTAATGTTTTTGTGTCCAAATGGACAAAAGAAAAATCACAAGCATAACAATATAAACATAAACAATATGATGGATGATATAGTATAATAAAAGCATAATAAAAGAGGTAAGGAGCGAGAGATTGAAATAAAGAGGATAAGGTGCGAGAATGAATTAAAATGTTAGTATATTAATAGTATAATAATATTTACATAGCATTGGTATAATGAACTTAATTAAACACAACCAAAAAAAAAGATAACCAAAATCGAGAGGCAACCGGATCCAATTGGATCTTATTCCGAATTCAGGACAAGTTTAGGTCTATGTTAAGCAATCGCCGAGTAATTTACGAAGTAATTACCCTACAAATGAGGCCGGCCACCACAAATTAAGGTGGAAAATATTTGTGCTAATACATGTTAGAGAAATGATATTATAGATCATTATCCGAAAACATGTCGCACGAAAAGAAAAGTGGTAACGGTCTAATCTTAATCGAGATTTCACATTGATTTTATCGAAGGCAACCTATCACGATTCCAAAGTATGAAGAATGATCCAAATGATCATTCATCTATAGATTTGGAATAAGGAAGATTAAACATCTTCAAAAACCAATAATCGTCGAATCGGAGATCTCATCGACCAAAAAATAAAATGAGATGAAAGAAAATATGGATCTAAAATAGAATCCATAAAAAAAAAACTAGAATATAATTTTTTGAAACAAACTTCTCAAAATATTTTTTTCAAATTTAGAAAAAAATAAAAACAATTTTTTTTAACATGAAAAAAAACTAAGAAAGGAAAAAAAAAGACCAGCTAGTGGATGAGGGGTTTGAACTTGATATAGGTGTGTCCATACACTTCATGGACCGATTTAGCACATGGCCCAACAACATAATTAACCTTCTCTTTTCTTTTTTATTTTTTTAAATCAACAAAAAATAAAATAAAATTGAATTGCTTCCTCAAAAAAGGAAACACATTTCAGTTAAAAGAATAGAAAGGGGATCCATCTTCTCCAAAATCGCAACAATCGCTAAGCATTATACCTCACTCCCTCAGACCGAATTCGTCATCAAAGGATTCCACGACACCATCAGGCTTTCTTCTTCGTCACTTCCTCTCTTTTTTCTTCCGATTTTCCTTTGTTGTTGTTGTTTCGTTGATTTGCGATGGAGCGTATGAAACGGTGATGCAGAATGGATGAGAGTTTGATAGCGGATTTTAACGAGGAATTGAAGACGTGAGTTGATTTGTTACAAGTTCATTGAAGATGAAGATTATGTAGATTTGGATTTGAAGGTTGTTTATGGTTGTGAAAATTAAAGGTTAAGAATTGAAGTCATGAAGATTTTGGAAGTGTGGAAGGTTTATTGAAGGTGAGAGTTGAAGAAGAGTTTTCGGTAAATGTTGTTTAGGATTGGTGAAGCTTCAATTTCTGAATTTGAAATCAATTGGAGTTTTCTCTTTTTTCAGAATTTTTGTATGGCTTTTGAGGCTTTGTTCTGATTTTGTGCAGGGAGAATAGGGGCTTTTCAAGCTTCCTAAAAATGAGATGGAATGGTTGTATAAATAGAAAGAATTTAGAGAAAATTGAATGTCGTTTTGCTCCTTTTTCAAGCGTTTTGCAGATCACGGTTTGTGTGTGATAGCCGCTGCGTTTTTGCTTCTTATGCAGGTGCATGCTTCGCGTTTTGATGATGTCTGCGTTTTGTTTAATTTGTTACGCGTTTTGCCTTTGATGTGCTACGGCGTGTATTGTGTTTTATTCAGCTTGAAGTCGCGTTTCGAATGGCCAGTTTTAGTGCAGCAGCTTGTTCGGTGTGAATTCAGATTCACGTGTGCAGTGGGCATATGCGGTTGGAGTGTATGTGCGGCTTGCTTCAGCTTGTTCGTACGGCTTGGTTGAAGAGCTTTTGTGGCGTTAGTGTGAACGGTTGGGATTTTCTTCAGTGTTATAGAAGTGGCTGTATGGAAATTTGTGTGGCTGTGAGATGATGGAAGCTAGAAATATGAAGTCACGTGATGAAGCTTCAAGTGGCTTCATCAATTTTTTTTATTTATTAAGAAAGTATGGAATGGGCTAAAAAAAAGTGATGGCTGGAAATAGCAATGGGCCTATTTTTTCTTTTTGGTGATGGTCTTTTTTTACGAAATGGAAATAGTAATAAAAGTTTTTATGGATAAAATGATAATAATAAAAATGGACATTAATTGTGGTATTTAGAAGTTTGAGGGATATTGAATAAAAATTTAAAATGGTTTAATAATAAAAAAAATGGTGGATATTGGCTTAAAGAAAATGGATTAAGGAAAGGAACTAAAAATGGGAATCAATAATAAAAGTGGATGGAATAATCGAGTAATCAAAAAAATGGTTAATGAATAAAAATTTGAAAAAAATGAATTGGATGTGAAATAATAGAAATGATTTAAGAATGGGTATGAATCAACCACCACCATCGTGCACACTGCCACAAACTTCGATTTTCAACCCAAAACTAAATTGGCATTGTTCCACTGAATTTCTGACTAAACTGAATGAAACCACATAATGATTCGCAACTCAAGCCACAACCATCTGAATTGTCTAAAACCTGCCCTGATGATTTGAATTGTCTGAATTAAAATCATTGTCATGTCTTTGAAATCCTGCAATACAGAGAGAAGAAGAAGCAAACGACGACATATTTTTTTGGTATTTTGGTTAGACGTTAGTAAATATAAACGAATAAAGCAGGTAAAAATACGGTGATCCCCTGCGAGGCAAAAACCTATAACTGAAAAGGGTAGACGAACCATTGCGTGATCTTGTTTGTATGCGGAATGCAGATGAGATGCGAAAAATCTTAGGGTCAAAAATTAGGGTATGACAGAATGGCCTAACATGTGTACTACACCCAATTGAGGCATAATCCAGTATTCGTCTAGGCATAAGCTCAATAAGAGGTTAGCGAAGATATGGCTATTATACGAAAGAGTCGTTGGCATATAGTCGTTGGGGACCTCCCCTCGCGCGCCATAACGTCTTTCACGCAGTCAACTGCCCTCCAGATTTATAGGAGGCAGTTATGCTCAGTCAAAGGCTACGCGCCCACAATCTACTGACATGTGCCCTTATAAATACCTTTCATCCTTGGAGGGTCAGGTATTCAATTCTAATCATTCAATTTCTTACGCTTTAGTTTGTCTTCACTGAAACTTACTAGAGTGTCAGAGTACCTTGCAGGTATACCACCCCCTCTCCTACAAACACCATCACAATTCCAGTTGAAGACCACGAGGAACTGTCCGGATTATTTCTGTACAATAACTGATATAATAATTGAACTAGATCGATTATCTATCTGATTCTCGGTTCGACCGATCCGACTGGTCAATCTAGTCCGGTTTTTAAAACATTGTTTTGCTTGTGTTTGTCTTGTAATTTTATTTTATTTTTGTATTGATTGCATACTCTTTATTCATAATTAAAAAAATATCTCCACTGATATAAAATAAATAACTACCATAACATGCTTTGTTTTTATTTTTTTAATTTATACATAGTCGATGCTACAAGTCTGTCTAACTCCTTTAATCACTTTTTGAATTCATTCATTTTCACACAACTCATTTGATTGAAAATGGGTGTTTATTTTCCATTTATGGATGACTAAGTATTTAATGTTGGGATGAATGCATACTGTGCATAGTTTTTAGAGAAATCATGGTAAATTAATGTTGTTGTCTTCTACTAATAAGGAGTACTTTGAGTATTTTAATGATTTAATTGAGAATCTTAATTTATGCTATTGAAATTGTATAGTATTTGGTGTTGAGATATTTGCATGCTTTGTATTGACTTTGGTCATTCTAAAGTGACAATGCGGCAGTTAAATGTTGGCAAATGCATGCATGAGTTTAAAATTGACACTACAGCAACAAAAACAAAACACACACAAAAAATTAGAAGAATTACACTAAGAATTTTATTGAAAAATTCTCTTAATGTGAAAGAGAAAAATCACAGTACTAAGAAAACTTTTAGAACTCCTTTTTTTATTAATATTATTGTTCTTGTACATGAGTAGAAGGGAAAATTCTCTTAAGCTCGAGTTTAGAGTTTAAGGGATAAAAAATGAGAAGGGAAAATAGATAAGTCTTTTAACATTTTTGAAATTTTATCTATCTATTTTTATGATAACTAAAATTATGTGATTCATATATATTTAATTTTTAAATGTTGATAATAACATATATTGAATTTGGAAATTTTATGTATTTCAAAATCTTCCACAATCTTCCTCCAATATAATTTTTATGTTTTTTATATTCGAATTATTTTAATATAAATTTAAGTGTTAAATATGTTTGTAGTTCTTATAAATATCTCAATTTTGATTTTTAGTCTCTACAAAAAGACATTGAGTTTTAATTTCTATATAATGATTTTTGCATACAGATTTAGTCCATGTAGAGAGACTAAAGCTGCATGCAAAAGTAATTTTATAGGAATTAAAACTCGACTTTTTTTATAGGATTAAAAATCAAAATTGATATTTATAAAAACCAAAAACATATTTAACCATAATCAACCTATTAAAAATATTAATTATGAAAAATATTATTAAGAAGATTATGGTAAGGAATGCATAATCAAAATTCATATTATAGATCTCATAATAGTATAGAAGATTAAGGGTTTTTTTTCTTCATATAAGAGACAATTTATTTTGTAGGTTCATTAAGTAATTATAATAGATGTATATAGAAACACTACTAAGATATACTTTTCCTAGCCATATTTAAACAAATAGAATCAAAAATAGAGTCACTCATAAATTAATTTTGGACTCTATATGAAAGTTTTAAATTGGTCACTAAAATTTTAAATATTTCAAAATTTCCATAAAAATTTCTCAATAGCAATAGATATATAAAGTAAAATCCCTTTTATACTAATTCATCAAGTTAAAAAATACCTTTACTTTTTTTCTTTATAAAAGTCTTTTTCAATTTTTTTAAGTTAAAATACCTTTACTTTTTTCTTTATAAAAGTCTTTTTCAAAAAAATTGTTTGGAAGTTTGGCGGAAAAGAAAGCAGGCAGAGAAAATAAACTACATTTCAAATAACAAGTAAAATTTATTTTAAAATGAATCCTTCAACTTTTTCCCCTCTATCATTTTTTCAAAATCCTCCTCTACGAATTTCTAAACAATACCATCAAACTATAAACTACTACATGACGACGTGTGATATAATTCAAAAGTTTGGTAAGAAGTGGAGAAAACAATATAATGCAACTCATCTTTATAGCGTAATTAAACAGTTACTTCAAAAATGATATATAAAGTAAAATCGAAAAATACAAAGCAAGAATATTACACATTATGTGCTCCTCTTACCCCCAAATTCCTATTGCAAGAGAGCTCAACACCTCAAAGAAAAGTGACACAAATGAGTAATGACTTCCCAGAACAAGAATTGTACTCTGTACATTCTATCAAGATAGGATAATTAATTCATTTAGTAACTTAACAAAATCTTTGGAACAATACAATAAATTCAAAATGGGTGTCTACAAAAGCTTCTATGCAAATTGCTTTTCTGTGTATGTGTCTGCTATTCCTAATTCCATGTTCTCCTTGGCCTGAAACAAACATTATCAAAACAAATTAAAATTTATAAATTTAATATAAATGAGAAATATAACTAATCGATCTCCCTCTAAACCTATACCCCTTTTAATTCTGCAAAATCTAATTCTTTTTTCACTTTTGTAAAGAGCTCATTACCCTCCTAATAATCATATGTTCTTTAAAGAGTGTAGGTGATGAAAATACTTCCGACTCTTTTGTTGTGAACGCCAGTAGCATGCAAGTGCTCCAAAGGCACAGCTAGCAACAGCGATTGCCAAAGCAGCTCCAACAGGCACCACAACTGCATTTGTTCCAACTGTTAAATCTTCTAGGGTGGCTCCTTCAGCTCCTTCGGTTCCAGCAATACCCTTCTCCTTGTACAGAGACACGAGTGTTTTTCCGTAATAATTTCTCAGAGTCTTGTAGACTTCATCCTGGTTCCATTCAATTTTGTTGCTTGTTTGTTGGTCTTGGTCAAGGTAACAGGAAGAGCAAAGCTGCTTTGGAGGCCAAACTGTCTTTGGGAATTCGGGATCGCCGGTACCTAGAGAAGCTTCTTCTTTCCTCAGCCTTTCGTTTACCTTGTTATGGGAACTCCACAACCAGAGTGCAAAGTCGCGGGCTTTGTTGAAAGGACTAGAAACACTGAAAATTATATGAACTTGGCGTTTAAAAGGGTGAAAAGTGGAGCTTGAATGATATTGACACATTAACAATTCTCAAGATAAATCCTTTTTTTACCTTGAACACATCTTGTAAAAATGTTGTCGGCATTCCTCGCAGACAAAGAAGTTGTGAACAAAATCACAGATTGCAGTAAATGTAAACTGACTCTCTCCATCCTCGATCCTTACAGAGAGTGAATGTAGAAGAACCCATAAGCCACAGCTAAAGCCTCTGGTTTCATTCTTACTACCACGACAGAACATCTGCAAAAGATTTATACATTATATCATCAGGAACTTTGCTCATAATAAGAAAATTCAAAATTCCAGTATGAAGACAAAATTATGAATCATAACAAATTATAAACCTTAATACAAAGTTATATTCACTGATTAAGAAACAGGTCTGCCATTGGGCTATTTGTTAAATATTTCATAAAAAGCCAGGCTGAAATGTTTAAAAGGTTTATCACCACTATTGAATTCCTACCCAGTATCCACGTGGCACTTCTTTTCCGCAAATCTGAAAGTTCTTAGCCAAACTCTTATCATCTTCTTTCTTATGAGATGACCAAGATTCTGTTGGGTACAAGTCATCAAAGCTCACAAGTAAGTCTCCAGCGCCCTTCCGGCATCTGAAAAAAGAAATCCAAAAACATAAACAATCTTGATGAGTTGCCAAAAGCTGAAGAAATTTCATAAGAGATCAATTAAAGATTCATCTTAATTACCTCCTAGAAGGATGATGAGCGGTCAAAAGCTGGAGAAACTTTAAAAGTGAAGCACGAGTTTCTGGTTTTATCATCTGCCAATTCACAGTTACTTGTTCGATTATCCAAAAGAATAAGTACAAAATGAAAGGTCGGTCAGTCAGAGAGAATTAATATACCTTGTGCTCCAAGATGATGTCAAAAGCTAATGAAGTTGCCTCTTCAACATCATAGATACCTTTTGAAATCTTTCCAAGTTGTGCATGCATATCATAATCGTCAATATTTTCAAAAATAAAACAAAAGTAAATCAAACATGTTGGCAGGCTAAGAAAAGGACCTGTTGGGGGTCTGACGCATTAGATGAAAGATGATCATTTTGAAACTTCTGATCATCCAGCCCATATGAACTGTGATATACAAACAATATCAGCTACAAACACGAAAATAAAGCTAACTTTGCATCAGATTTCAGATATTATATATAAAAAATTTATGTTCCATCAGATGCAACTAGAAGGTAATTCTAGACACGTGCATACTCTGATTAGTGTGTGGCGCATTGCAAGTTAATAATGTTGATTTACTGAATTCAATTACATCATATGGCTTAAATAAAGTGTTCACCTACAATATCAGAACCACATTAACAATGAATGTATGTGTACCTCATACCTGGACGTTTGTTTGTTGATCCAAGTAAGCAATTGATCAGCTGTGCGTGCATTCTCAATCACCTGTATATCACTGTTCTTTTGGTTCGGTTCCCAACTACCACCTACAAATTTAGGAGGAGCGCCCCAAAAGAGCATAGGATAATGACCAACTGAAAACTTATCACAGAGCTTAGTATTTATCTGTACTGCCAAAAAAAGTGAACAGGAAGAAGCCAATCAACAAGGCGTGTTTTTTATAAACTTTAAAACTTGTCTGATGAAGAACGTAAAGAAGATGTTTGTACCTTTTCTGCACAATCCACCCTTGTCAGCAATATGATTCCAGGATGCACTGCATCAGGTCCATTAAATAACTTTGCAACCTTTTCGTATTGAGGCTGCATTATAAGTTCAGTGAGAGAATGACGGTGAGTTAATATGTTTAGTGAAAAAGGCCCAGAAAACAATTGTGCTTTTTAGCATATAATACCTTATAATTCCTGCAAGCAGGGCACCTGAAAGAGAGGTAAAGGAAAAAGGAAAATGAGAATTTCTTATAATCAACAAATGCACATGTTTGATTTCAGTTAGATCGTTGAAAAAGAATAATTTCAATAGGAAATTTAAATTCAAAAGTCTGACAAATTCTTAAAAATAATGTAAGTAACTAACTATGAGAAGAGAGATATGTAGGCCTCATTTACTTT
Source organism: Lathyrus aphaca (assembly GCA_963966055.1). Classification (NCBI taxonomy): domain Eukaryota; kingdom Viridiplantae; phylum Streptophyta; class Magnoliopsida; order Fabales; family Fabaceae; genus Lathyrus; species Lathyrus aphaca. Next base: position 28,477,865 of record OZ014520.1, on the reverse strand, counting down.
TTGAAAACATTTTATGTTTTCATTTTCTCAAATTTGTGTTCATTTTTAACTAGCTAATAAAATGTGATACTCTTAAAGTGAACAATTGTGCTAGAGGGAAGATGAAATACTAGTTGGAGATGATGCATTTTTGGAAGAAAAAAAATGAGAACAATATTTAACATTTTCATTGTTTCCAAAAAAAATGCAGAAAATCGGTCACTACAAGAATCAAGAATCTCATTGTTAACAAGTCTAATTAACACAAATTTAGGAAACAAAAATAGAAAACGGGGCATTAAATTTTAAAGACAATACTGTAAGTTATCATAATGAAATTCAAAATGTCCGTGTATTTTAATATCACCTCAAAAGAACATCAAAAGAATGTAAAACACTTAGCGAACATAAGTATAAAAATCAGATAACAAAGGTGTACAATATTTTAATGCAGGTTTTAGACAGTCATTTTTCATCCCAACCAACACTTGGAAACTGTTTCATCTTAATATGTAACAGTAATATAAAAAAAGACAATATTCATCTAAACTTTTGATATAGCCCACTACTCAACTCGCTTCCTTTTGAACCTTTAACTACTCAATCCATAGCATCAATTGCATTAAAAGATTAACAGGCCTGAATACTTATCTACAGCTCCAACTACATTAAACTAAACTAGTGTTGGACATGCAACAATGTTAATTTCACTCGAGGGAGAGCTTTACAACCCATTGTGATCCTCCCCAGCTCGAAGGATTACACCGGCTCAAGCGATTAGTCTCTGCAGCCTCAGAGCAAGATACCAGTTTCTAACCAAAAAAATTAAACTAAACTAGTGGTAAACAACACCTCGAAGTAAGAACCCAAATCTAACAAACGAATCAACCAAAATGTCTAAAAGCCCTAAAACTGATCTACATTACGAATCTATCCTTCCTCATTTGTTAACACTACAGATCTAGTTTGACAATTTAAAGGACATTTCCAACTCCATCAAATTACCTTAATTAAAAAAAACGAACTTTTCAGTACCCATAAGAGAATTCAACAAAATTCAATACAAGAACACAAAGTTAATCAATCAAAATCAACAAAAACTAACCAATGTGCAAAGAATTCAACAATAGCAAAAGTAGCAGGAGTATCCTTCAAAACAGAATCAAAGCTACTCGCATTAAGCTCCACAGCATAATCCCGATCAATTGCACTTCGATCCTTATCGCTAACCTCACGAAGGATCGAACGATGTGAAGAAGCAAAACAACAAACAGAAAGCGTGCATAGAGACAAACACATAATCAATTTCATCACGGACATTGAAATCGAAACGGATCACGAGAGTGCAAAACAAAGACTAGGGTTTTGTGGTGAAGAGAGAAATGGATCTATTGATGGTAATTATTATTGTTTATTTCGCTTTCTGTGATAGCTTTTGGGGTTTGGTTGGTGTAACGAAAATTGGTTAGATGGGGTGAAAGGTTGGGTCTTTGAAAAGATGAAAAAAGCAGAAAAGGGTTTGAGAGTTACGTTTCAATGGCTTAGGTAGGAGATGGAGGAAACAAGACCCTCTGCTATTTCCTTTTCTTCTTCTAAATTTTCTCTGCCTTTTTTTTCTTATCAAACTTTTTTGTTTATGGAAACTTATTATTAGATGTTTCTTTGGTCAAGTTTTATCCCGTTAATAAATTATAATTATTGAATGTTAGAACAATGTTGATTTTTATATTAAAAATTTATAATGATAAATTGACAGTATAAAATTTTTATATGGTCATATTATATAGTAATCAATTTCATAATATTTTTTATGTTTGTTGTTTATTTTTTATTCATTTTAATGGACTTATTTTTAAAAAAAATATTTCAAAAAAAAATTACTCATTTTACTTTTTTTTTCATGTAACTTTAATTACTTTTTTTCATGTATAATTTCTAATTGATACTTCTTGCATCACTCTGAATTCAATGTATTTAAGATTGCATTTATGACATTTTGATTTTATCAATACTTCATAAGGATGTTTTAATAAAAATATTTTTGTCTCTTTTTCCATTTAGGGTAGCTTTACCTTTAGTTTTTCATTCACATTAATAAAAGGATTTGGTAATTATTTTTAGCTTACAGCAATGTAACTTTTGTTATTATATTTTTTAATTTTTTTTTCAAAAATTATTTAAATAGTTTTCGAGTTTTTTTTAATAAAAGAACTTTATTAAACCAAAAACAAAAACAAAACAAAACTAATCTACCATTACACAAGCAATATATTTCTTAATTTTAAGACTGCATCATATAGGCTAGTGTATCAATAACTATACCCCCAACGTTTGTATTATCTATAATATAAGAAGACAAATTGTTATAGAAACAACTTTTCTAACCCTTGCTTAATTGATGTCATGTCACATAATTAAGGGTAAATTGTGTCCAAAATGAATTATTTCCTACCAAATCATGTTCTAATTAACACATAACTACTTATTTAGCACAACAAACACCTCAATTTTGCCATCGTGTTCCGCTACAGTAGCAAATAGTTCTAGTTTTTAACTTTTTCATGCAATTGAAGTTGGGTTTTAGGAACCACAATCTTACTTGCTTTTGTTGAGCTATGTTTCATTTTGCTCAAAAAATACATGTCTGCCAATTCTATTTTTCAATGGTATGACAATAACTCATATGGTTTGAAACAAATCTAAAAAAATCTCTCTGCCAACAATAAAACTCTAACTCTATCTCTCTTATACTTCTCATTCTTTCACTCTCTCTGTCTCTCTCTTTCCTCTTCTTTGTTCTCTCTCTTCTTCTTCCTCATTCTTTTTCTTTACAAACAATAATGATATCGTATTCCTTCTTCCTCATCTGCCTCTATCATCTTCATTTTCCTCTTACAAAATTTTGTTATTAACTATTTTTAGATTTAATATTTCTTTTAGACTTTTACTGTGGTTTAGGGTTTTGAGTTTTTTTTACCAATGTTCATCGTTTTCATTTTATAACATGCAAGATTTGAGATCTCCCTTTGTGGTCACAAACTTAAGGCAGGTATGGGTTTGGAAGCTACTGTTGGAGTGTTTGAAGCGCATCAGAAGCAATTTGTTATGTTAAATATTCGACGTCGAGTTCTACAACCCATGTATATTTTGATTCTTCAAATTATTTACATTAATGATGGATTCGTCGTTTTTATTCTAATACGTTTTACTTTATGTAGAAATTGTTTTCACTATAATAATTGTGTTGTAAATCTTGCAGGAACATATTACGACTTTTCCTCAGTCATTAATATAAGATTTTCTCTTTTGTTAATAATAATCTTATATGTCATTATTTCAATGATATTATCTAATTTATTAGTGAATGAGCCCAGTACAAAGAATTTTATCTCTGATAATTAATCACCTTTCGTGTTATTGTGAGGAGTTTGATTGTTATGGATCAAATGGATAGACTTGCAAGTTGGATTATCAAAGTTATTTTATTTAGGCCGAATCTAACTCATTTATTCTCTGATTCACAAGTTCTGCATCCACAGTCTATGAGACCTGCTAGAGAAGGTGATATTCCAATTAGGGTTAAAAATTCCTACAATCCTAAAGCTCCTGGTACTCCCATTACCAAGGAAAGTGATATGAGCAAGGTTTGTAGAATGTTGTTTTGCAATAAAATAACAACTCATTATGCTAAGTAAGACTTGCATAATATTTAAGTTTTCCATTTTCAACCTATAGACAATATTAACAAGCATTGTTTTGAAACGTAATGTAACCTTGTTGGATATAGTGAGCACTCACATGCTTGGTCAGTATGGTTTCCTTGCCAAGTTGAGAGTAAATGCCTTTCAGACATGTCATCATTGTCATTGAATGCCTTCTATTTTTCTTACTCTTACACATACACAACATGTGTTTTCAATAGTTGAAGATTTAGGCATATCAGTTGATGTTGTTTCTATAAGCGAAGTCAGACTTTCCTTGACTTTGGATCCATCAAAGTTATGGAGAAGATAACTAATACAACAGGAAAGTGTAAGGCATCTATATATCTTTGATCAATTTTTTAATTGAGTGTAAATCTCCCTGATGAACTTATGTAGACAAATGTCTGCTCGATAAGGTGTTAGTCACAATATGGTGTTGCGTGTTCCTGATGAAAATGTTATTGTGATTATTTATGTCATACAACATTATATCCTAATAATGTTATCATTTGTAACATTGGTCACTTCGACAATGAAATCGATATGCACAGGTTGAAGACATACCCTGATGTGATGTGAATTATAATTAAAAGGAGCAATACCAATATACTAATTGGTGCTATTGTTGGTGGACATGATGCATATGATGATTTTACTGATGAAGAAAGAGCTATGAACAAACAAAACCAACAACCTACAACGATGTTCCTCTTATAGGTGTGCTTGCTCGGCTCGGTGGTGGTCATGTTGGTTATAACCGGTTCCTTCCAGTTATTGTCATCATTATTTGTCTCATTATTTCTATAAACAAAATTTCTGGTGATTGTAAAAGTAATCAAAGTGTTTTTCTTCCTCGTAATTGTTGTTACAACTCTTAAACCTGTTGTTACCAGGCAACATTCATTCACCAAATCCAAGATAACTCCATTCCCAAGTAGTATTAGCATATCATTCATTTAAGGGATAATTATACGAAACCCCCTTGCCATTAGGGCGAGATTCGGTTTTGCCCCCCTGAAGTTTTTTTTTTATCAACTCCCCCTTATAAAATCAAAAACCATATTTCACCACCCCTTTTACTTATCTACTGTTCATCATCTTCCCCAATCACTCTCCTTCATCCTCTCCTTCATCACCAAATTAGGGTTCATGAACATTGAAATTAAATTAAACCAGATCCAAAAATAAATTGGGATAACTTATGAATCAACAATCTGAAACAAATCGAAACAACTTCGGAACTGAATCGAAGCAAAACAGAGTCAAGAAATGTTTAATCAAACCGTGTGACAATTTCATAAGTGGCAAGAGCATTTTGCACAGAGTAGAATGGTTGATGCCAACAAAATTAAATGTGACAGTGGTTGCAGATTAACATGCTAAAAAACTGGCTGGTATTGTAGTAGAAGTCAACATACTAGAAATTAGTTAATAACAAATATAAACATAAATCATATAGAATTTGCAGCAATTTTCATATAAAAACAAGGAGAAAAAGGAACAAAGAGATTGATGGGCTGGTAAAAGTATAATATGCTAGTCCAAAACAATGAAAGATGATGATTCATATAAAACAAGAATTATGATAGAAATAAATGGAGGGTTAGTTTTCTGATGCAAAATATGCGAGTCAAATGACAAAAATATTAAAATACTTGGGGCTTGTTTGGATTGGCTTATTTGATCTTACCTAATGTCATAAGTTTTGTGGCACTGTTTGGAAGAGCTTATTAAAAGAGCTTATAAAATTATTCATAAACTTTTTTGAGCTTATTTTTGAAAGTTCTCAAATATAAATTATGAATATAAAATTATAGGTCATATACAAATAATTTAAATTTACTTTATCTTTTGTTATAAAAATATCTTATGCAACCTTTTCCACAAGTGCTTATTTTAACACTTGTGCTATAAGCTCCAAATAAGTTGTTCATCCAAACAGACCCTTGATTACGAAAACTCAGGAAAAGAGAACAAATGAGGTTTTAACCTTCACGGTTTATTAGTGGTGAAAATATCAAAATATTGGGTTGGAAAAGTAAGAAAACGGAAGCAAAATGGGGTTTTAACCTCCACAATGCAATAATCACACAAACATCTGCTAAAGAATGCAATTTTGGTGCGTGGTTGATAACCCGGTAGAGATCTGGGGCATAAAATTATTTCGAAAAACAAATTGAAAATAATATGAAATTCTTAACTCAACCATATAATCCCTAGTCTGTGAAGGAAGATGATAAAAAAATAAGATATTGTTATATACAATTGCAAGTGAACAGGGTTGCAAAAAAGTACTAGAATACCAAAAATCTGCTATTTAAAATAGTAGATAGCGTTAGTGGAACCCGCATAGGAGTTGAAATAGATCAATAATCAATTAAATGTTAAAAATCTGCTATTTAAAAATCTGTTTTGCTTCGATTCAGTTCCGAAGTTGTTTCGATTTGTTTCGGATTGTTGATTCATAAGTTATCCCAATTTATTTTTGGATCTGGTTTAATTTAATTTCAATGTTCATGAACCCTAATTTGGTGATGAAGGAGAGGATGAAGGAGAGTGGTTGGGGAAGATGATGAACAGTAGATAAGTAAAAGGGGTGGTGAAATATGGTTTTTGATTTTATAAGGGGGAGTTGATAAAAAAAAAACTTCAGGGGGCAAAACCGAATCTCGCCCTAATGGTAAGGGGGTTTCGTATAATTATCCCTTCATTTAACTATCCGATGAATACTTAAATTTTTCAAAGTTTTTAATTGAGGAACTTAACTTTTTTCAACTTCATGGTCAGGTCCTTGAGAGGGGGAAAGGGGTTGGTTTATACCTTGAATATCACTGTGCTTTTCTTCCAAATTCATTGTCTGTTATTAATTTTATAATTTTTCTGCATTTTTTCGTGATGGTATGACACGTATTCCATTGGAGGTCATATAGTTTGATGTTAAAAACTATACACAACGCCCACATCATGAAATTACAACTTTGTGCCAACACATGTTTATGCCTGCATGTATAAGCTAACTGAATCTATTAAAGATATTTCTATTTATTATCTAGGAAATTGTATCAAAGTCTTCCTGATGATTTTAAACTGAATTTCAGAATTTTAGGAAGATATTGTGGCAATATTTAACAAGACTGATGCAAATAACTCAGGAAAAATTACGCTCAAATAATTTCAGGCGGTAATGGATGACATATATCAAAGATGGACAAGTACTTCTTTTCTGGTATGGGTGAAAATTGCTCTAACCAAGGTATACATTCGTTAGTCTAAAATTCAAGTTCAATACATAGTTTTGCAACCACAAAAAAGATACCCTAACTTTGAGTATCTAAGAAACTATATGCAAATATTATTTTCCATAAATGCTTGGCATGTGCATCAAAGTTCATTTGCAACCTCAAGTTGATACAACTTGATTTTTTCAGGAGAAATTTGTGTGGGTGTTTAAGTTTATTCTAGGGCATAATTGTGAGATGACTACCAACGTAATACACAAAAGCAATCAGGTGTTAGAAGCTTTTCCACACATCTTTTAAATCTATTGAAAACTTAGTTTCCTAGAAAGTTTCCTGTAGATTTCAAGTGCATCCTTACATTAACGTGTAAGCACAATTGGGAAATTGCAAAATACATTTGAAGTGTATCACTTTTATCATATTTTATTATATTTTGTACTATATCTGTTATGATTTTGATGTTTTTGTTTGGGATTTTTGGGAGTAAACTTGATATCTTAGATGTTTTCAAACTATTTGTATCAATGTTTAAACAACTTTGTGGAGATAATTATACTTTTGTCTTAATAGTATTTGCTGAATTTTCATGCTCAGAATTGAAACATACCCGATTTTAATATAAACCTGACATTCAGGTGTAGTTCATTCAAATGCAAGGACATCAGATTCTTTTGATGAGGTTTAGTTCTCTTTTTTTTTTAAATTGTTAAACGATACAAGTTTGTCAAATTAGTAATCTCCTAGAGTATAATAGGTATATAAGCTTGATTTATTTTATCCCTTTTGTTTCGGTTTCTAAAATATTAAGTGTCAACATTCTTTTAATATTCTTACTTCATACTCCATTGGATGAACCTTGAACCTTTTATTTTGACATATCCATACTAGGTTGTAATGTTATGTGATCTGACCTGATTAGGAGGAACCTTTCAGTTGTGAGTAACTTCTATAGTGGAGAAAATGGGGGAATGTACATGCAAGGTACTCCGATGCCAAAGTGAGAGAGAGATATGGAGTGAGCAAGTACAGTAAAAGGTAAAACATAAAATAACTGACCCTCTAATGAAGAGGGTTTTTATAGTGTGCCCTCAGCGCTAGGTCAAGGTTTCTCTCACGGGCTGGATCAGGCAGACCCAAGGGGGGAACTGCCAGGGTTTGCATAGGAGTAAGTAAAACCTAGTGAGTGGTCTTGCCTCTAGTCCAACTGTTTCGTGGATCTAGGAGAGTATCGTGGATGCAGTTGACTGCAAGTGCGGAGCACGTGGGGGAGGTTCTCTCCTCACGTCCCTACTGTTGGGCCTTAGGGTTATGCCTGACGGACTGGGTCGTGCCCGACACGCCTGATGTCAGGCCCAGAATAGGAGCCCCCAAGTCGCAACTCTGGTGCGGAGTGATGACTTAAGGGTAGATTTATCGAGAAGGTTGTGCGAGGTGGTATGTTGATTTTAGGAATGAATTGTGCAGGTGTCGAGGAGAAACACTTGCTCGAGGCCACTTGTCGTTGTTATTTGACAATGGCGGGCGTATGAGGGTTTCCTTGGCGCTTTAGGCTCTTGGGGAGGGTTGCATGCTCGAGGCTTTGAAAGACGCATATTTGTGGCTTTTGGGGAACCCAAGGATAACATGTTTATCTCTTCGTTTTGTGTCATAACGACATTTAATGCTAGCCTTTTCGTTTCAGGCGTGACGATGCATTAAATGCTCCATGATTTTCTAGGGGAATCTAGGCAACCTAGGCAATGATGGCCTAGGCGTGTTTCCCCGTATGTGTGTTATAAAAGAGTTTATGGGAGGATTTCCCATCACTTCTCTCTTTCGCTCTTTAACTCTTCTCAGACGATCGCCGAAATTCTTATGCTCTCACTGGAAAATTTCCTTCTGTCGTCTCAACAACTGTAATGTCTCATCACCACCGTATATTCAAGTAAGTCTCCTCTTTTTTTCAGTAGTGGTAGGTTTTCTTTGATTTTTCCTTGATGGTTATTCATCGGAGTAGTCGAAGAGACCCCTTCTCGGTTTTCTCAGACGAATTTTCTGATGAATCCGCCAGTTAGTGTATCCGTTTTCCGGTAGATATTCATTGGATTTTACTGAAGAGGGTGGTCATTGGGTGTCAGTTAAGGGGTTTTCGATGAATTCCCCGGGCATCCCATGAACTTTCTGATGAATCTCTCGCGCATCCTATGAATTCCCCGATGAGGGTTTGTCTCGTCCCTTGTTGTGTGTTTCTTTCCCCGACTCTGGTCCTCGCCCTTTCACTTGAACTACGGTGGAATGGTGGATTTGATGTGATGTTAAATTCACCGGTTTCCTCTGCCTTTAAAGTAAAAAATGGACTCGCATGGAATGGACGAGGATGTAAAGGTGGATGAAGTTGACATAAAAGTGGATGAGGAAGAGGTGGACGAGCACAAGATGGACGAGCACGAAGCAGACGAAGATGAACCTGCGGCTTTTGTTGCGCCTGATGTAACACCCTTCTACCCCAAAACGAGATAATCAAAATAATATCAGAGTAATCAACAAGAAGGGTATCACATTTCATCATAACATCAACATACAGTGTCCTGTCCCGTAACACGGGTTAATCAACATCCTGAACAATATATAAACTTTTCGCAGTGAAATTCAAACTTTATAATTCAATCATAAATTTTTCCTCAAATCAAAATATTTCATCTGAAGTTAACATCAAGAAATAAGAAATATTCTCAAATGAAAACATAACTAAAAATAAAATAGTTTTCAAAACCCATCCCGGTGTTACATGACACAGAGCAGGACACAATTACTCCAAACCACTTCTAAAGGAAACTAAGGTACGCTCCGAGAATCTGAAAAACTCCTCTTGCATTGTAAGGCTAATCTTTATCATCTACAAGTTACCCACGAAGGAGACAACATTTCCAAGCAGGCAGGGTGAGTAATCATAATATATCATAAACGTGCAAGAATATAGAATATAAATAAACTTAGAACAACATATTATAACATCATCAGCAAATAAATTCAGCAACAATTACAACACAATCATAAATTCATCCAGAATATGTAATTCTAACTATCCTGATATGCAATATGCATGTGGTATCAATTTCATCGTGAGATGGATACATGACCATCAACCCTCTACAAGGGAGCACATCGTAAAATAATCGAGACACTTCAATCCACACAATGGGATTGAAGCAAATAAACAGGCTGAAGCCCCATCGTGAATGTTATGAAATGCAATGACGCGCTACATCGTAAAATTCATCAAAATAACTTGAATCATTCATTTCACACCAGCAAAACAACAAGAATTATTCATTTATTTCATCCTGACAATACATCAATAACGATGGTTCTATAACCACTTCGTTACATCGAAAAATAACCCGCACCCGGTAAAATTATGAGGCAATTTACAAGATTATTTCAAAAATTCAGTTTCAAAAATTATTTCATTTTTCTCAATTTTATTCATCAAAATAAAGTTTAATTCATGCTTTTTCCGACGCTTCAAACGGAATGCGAATCGGACTCACGTTTTAAAAGTTATGGATTTTTAAAGAATTTAAAACTGCCTCCCAAACAGTGTTAACCAGTTAACCCATAGCGTTAACCGGTTAACGCCTGCGAAACTCCAGAAAATAAAAAATATTGCAATGGTTAACCAATTAACCAATAGCGTTAACCGATTAACGCACGTTTGATAGCAGAAATCTGCTGCTTCGTATAGACTGTCCTAAAATCCCCAAAATCCCATTTTTTCCAATACGGGTTCATCTTATTTCACCTCAAAATCATTCCAATACATCAAACAAAACACCATAACATCAGAACAATCATTTATACCATCATTTATAGGATTCAACACATTTTTCTAACTCTATTTCATCAAGATTTCACTCATAAACTCAACCTAACTCAAAACCTCAAAATCTCATAAAACTCATACAATCCTAACCTATTCATAATCTAATTCCTACACCTTTACAATAGATTATAATAACTCTCCATACCTTAGAGAATTTTGCCACTTAACACTCTTCTTTGGGGTTCTCCACAGCCTCCTGACTCTGAGCTTCCTCTTTCTTCAGAGCATTTCACCAAACACGATAGAAAATGAGAAAACTGACTGTGTATTCCTTTTTACCAAAACACATCCCAATTAAGTCTTTTCCCTCTTTACCCTCATATATTTCACAAAAAGACCACCTTACCCTTTTCTTTAATATATTTTTAATAATAATAATAAAATAGTATAATAAAACACTATTTATCCTTATTATATAAAAATACTCTTTTTATCCAAAATTCTCTAATTACTCCAAAATCTCCAATTTTCTAAATTAATTAAATAAATGACTAAATAATTAAATTTAGATTTTCGGGGTGTTACAACTCTCCCCTACTTAAAGAATTTTCGTCCTAAAAAATTACCTGAAGTAAAGAGTGTCGGATACGACTCTTTCATCTGATCTTTCTGTTCTCAAGTCCAACTTTCCCCAACTGGTCCACCCCACAACACCTTCATTAAAGCAATCTCTTTACCCCGTAGTTTCTTCAATTCTCTGCCATCAATTCTTACTGGTAAAGTTTCAATTGTCAGATTATCCCTTACCTGAACTTCATCTACCTGAATTACATGTGACAGATCTGGAATGTACTTCCTCAACTGCAACACATGGAATACATCATGCAAATTCGCAAGTGATGGTGGTAAAGCCATTCGATAGACAACTTCTCCTATCCTCTGCATAATCTGATACAGACTGACAAAACATGGAGTGAGCTTTCTAGACTTCAAAGTCCTTCCCACATCAGTCATAGGAGTAACCCTCATGAACACGTGATCTCCCTCTTGGAACTCAAGTGTTTTCCTCCTCTTATCATGATAACTCTTCTGAAGACTCTACGACAGCTTCATCCTTTCTCTAATCATTCTTATCTTCTCAGTTGTCTCTTGGACAATCTCAGGCCCAAGCACCAGATTCTCCCCTGACTCATACCAACACAACGGAGTACGACAACGTCTACCATACAATGCTTCATATGGGGTCATTCCAATACTGGCATGAAAACTGTTGTTGTATGTAATCTCAACCAACGACAAATGACTATCCTAAGATCCTCCTTGATCCAAAACACAAGCTCTCAGCAAATCTTCTAAAGATTGGATTGTTCTCTCCGTCTGACCATCCGTTTGCGGATGATAAGCAGAACCCATCCTCAATTTAGTTCCCAAAACATCATGTAAACTCTTCCAAAACCTCGACGTAAACCGCGAATCTCTATCTAATACTATACTCGAAGGTACACCGTGTAACTTCACAATTTCCTCAATATAAATCTCAGCTAGCCTCTGCATAGAGTGATTAATCTTCATCGGCAAGAAATGTGTCGACTTAGTTAATCGGTCAATAATTACCCAAATTGAATCATTACCTCTTGTAGTCTTAGGTAACCCGGTCACAAAATCCATGGAAATGCTATCCCATTTCCACTCAGGCACATTCAACGGTTGCATCATACCTGAAGGTCTCTGATGTTCAATCTTTGACTTCTAGCATGTCAAACAAGCATAAACAAATTCAGCAACATCATTCTTCATACCCGGCCACCAAAATAACCTACGCAAGTCCTGATACATCTTCGTAGCGTCGGGATGAATACTCAATCGACTCTTATGTCCTTCTTCCAAAATACTCTTTTTAATTCCCAGAACATTGGGAACACATACTCTATCTCGGAACCTCAAAACTCCGTCCTCATCAATTCGGAAGTCACCTTCATTACCTTGACTAACCAATATCAATTGATCAACTAATTTCAAATCGGATTTCTGACCCTCACGAATCTCTTCCAGAATCTTACTGGTCAGTTTTAACATGCCCAACTTCACACTATCCGTAGTAGTTTCACACAACAAACTCATATCTCTGAATTGCTCAATCATTTCCAGTTCTCTCACCATAAGCATCGAAATATGCAATGACTTCCTACTCAAAGCATCAACCACCACATTTTCCTTACCAGGATGGTAATTTAAATCAAAGTCAAAATCTTTTAATAATTCAAGCCACCGCCTCTGCCTCATATTTAACTCCTTCTGATCAAACAGATACTTGAAACTTTTGTGATCACTGAATACCTCAAATTTCGAACCAAACAAATAGTGCCTCCAAATCTTAAGCACAAATACCACAACTGCCAATTCTAAGTCGTGAGTAGGATAGTTTCTCTCATGAAAGCTTATCTGTCTAGAAGCATAAGCAACAACTTTATTATCCTGCATCAAAACTCCACCAAGACCCATCTTGGAAGCATCACAATAGACTACAAAGGACTCATCTGGATTTGGAAAAATCAACACTGGCACGGTCGTTAACCTTTTCTTCAGTTCTAAGAAACTTTCCTCACAAGCAACATCCCATACATACGTTTGACCTTTCCTAGTCAATTGCGTCAATGGTAAAGTTATCTTAGAAAAACATTCAATGAACTTACAATAGTAACCAGCCAACCCAAGAAAACTACGAATTTCCGTTGCCGACTTCGGAGTCTCCCACTGCAATACTGCATCAATCTTCGAAGGATATACAGAAATCCCACCACTTGAACTTACATGGCCAAGGAAACTCACTTCCTTCAACCAGAACTCGCACTTGGATAATTTAGCAAATAATTTCTTTTCTCTCAACACCTACAACACAACCTTCAAATGCTCGCCTCTTCTGATTTAGAAAATACCAAGATGTCATCTATGAAAACCACCATGAATTTATCAAGATACTCATGAAATATCTTGTTCATATATTCCATAAACACACCAGGTGCATTAGAAACACCAAACAACATCATTGTATACTCGTAATGCCCATACCTCATCCTAAAAGCTGTCTTCGGAATATCATCAACTTTAACTTGAATCTGATGGTATCCAAACCTCAAATCAATCTTACTGAATACAAAAGCACCTACTAGTTGATCCATCAAATCATCAATCTTCGGAAGTGGATACTTATTCTTGCTAGTTACCTTATTCAACTGTCGGTAATCGACACACAACCTCATACTACCATCCTTCTTCTTAACAAGCAATATCGAAGCACCCCAAGGAGAAACACTGGGCCTAATGAACCTCTTCTCTAACAATTCTTCTAATTGCTTCTTCAATTCATTCAACTCTGAAATAGACATTCTATAAGGAGCCATCGAGACAGGACTCGTACCCGGTACTAAGTCTATAGAAAAATCAATCTCGTGTTTAAAAGGTAAGTCACTTATATCATCAAGAAACACATCATGAAATTCACAAACCACATGCAACTCTATATTGTCAATTTCATCATCAACTTGCAATGACGCAAACACTGTAAACATCAAAGCTTCATCTAAAACAAGTTCATCCACTTGCCTAGCAGATAAGAACATCTACTCGCCATTTTCGCTCAATTCAGGGAACCTCACTGTCTTGCTATAATAGTTAATATGAACGTAATTGAATGCCAACCAGTTCATACCGAGAATAAAATCGATTTGGTGCAAAGGTAGGCACACCAAATCCATCAAGAAAACCTTCTTAAAAATTGTCAGAGGAAATTTCAAACAAACGAGCATGGTAGTCACAGAACCATTAGCAAGAGTCTTTATTATCATATTACTATTCATATTAGACAACTTTAAACTCAATCTTTTAGCACACTCAAGGGATATAAACGAATGTGTTTCTCCAATATCAATAATAACAATCAACCCAATATTACTAATAAAACATGTACCTCTAATCAAGTTGTCTTTCTTCGGAGCATCTGAACCAGCTAGAGTAAACAATCTTCCAGCATTCTGAGTAGCCGCAACAGCCTTCTTTGGTTTCTGGCATTGGGCACTGATATGCCCCTGCTCACCACAATTATAATATGTTGGACCTTCATTAGTACAATCACTCATATTATGCCCAATCTTGCCACAATGATAACACTTCAGAACTCTAGAGGTACACACATCGACTTTATGACCTGCTTCGCCACATTTGTAACACTTGAAAGGTACATTAGAAGCTTCCCTACTTTGCTTCTTCTCATCCGATGCCTTCTGCTTCCCTTTATCACCAGTAGTCACATACGACTTCCCTCTAAACCGACCCTTGTATTTCTTATCAACTCAGTTGTTTATAATGAGCAAAGCGAGCTCGGCTATCCTCATCACTAATACGACTTTTGTCTACCAACTCTGCATATCTGTGAATCTGTTGACATCCAATTCCTTGCTTGATCTCAGGTCTCAGTCCATTCTCAAACTTAAGACACTTGGAAAGTTCAACATCTGCCCTGTTGTAATGAGGAAAAACTTCACAAGCCTCTCAAACTTGGCAGCATACTCCGCCACAGTCATGTTCCCTTGTTTCAGCTCAAGGAACTCTACCTCCAACTTACCACAAGCATCTTCAGGAAAATACTTCTTAAGGAACTATTCCTTAAACACAATCCAAGTTACCACAAAACCCTCATCCTCCAAACGCTGACGAGTATTATCCCACTAATCTTCAGCTTCTTCAGACAACATATGAGTCCCAAACTGCACTATCTGCGCGTCAGCGCATGCCATCACCCTGAAAATCTTCTCAATCACCTTGAGCAACTTCTGCGTTTGCCGGGTCATGAGTCCCTTCAAATACAGGTGGATTATTCCTCTGAAACTTTTCCAATGCACGAAACTCATCCTGCGTATTGTTCCGAGCAGTTGTCTGAGCAAGAGCTGCAATACCATTAGCGAGGGCATGCGTGTTGATTCCAGCCATTCTGCACAATACTCATCACATCAGAAAATATTACTCGTTAATAAATAACGACCGACACAGAATGACAACGACAAAACTTGACCGGACAGACCGACCTGCTATGATACCACTAATGTAACACCCTTCTACCCCAAAACAAAATAATTAAAATAATATCAGAGTAATCAACAAGAAGGGTGTCACATTTCATCATAACATCAACATACAATGTCTTGTCCCGTAACACGGGTTAATCAACATCCTAAATAATATATAAATTTTTCGCAGCGGAATTCAAACTTTATAATTCAATCATAAATCTTTCCTCAAATCAAAATAATTAATTTGAAGTTAACATCATGAAATAAGAAATATTCTCAAATGAAAACATAACTAAAAATAAAATAGTTTTCAAAACCCATCCCGATGTTACATGACACAGAGAAGGACACAATCACTCCAAACCACTTCTAAAGGAAACTAAGGTACGCTCCGAGACTCTGAAAAACTCCTTTTGCATTGTGAGGCTAATCTTTATCATCTGCAAGTTACCCACGAAGGAGACAACATTTCCAAGCAGGCAGGGTGGGTAATCATAATACATCACAAACGTGCAAAAATATAGAATATAAATAAACTTAGAACAACATATTATAACATCATCAACAAATAAATTCAGCAACAATTACAACACAATCATAAATTCATCCAGAATATGTAATTCTAACTATCCTGATATGCAATATGTGTGTGGTACCAATTTCATCGTGAGATGGATACATGACCATCAATCTTCCACAAGGGAGCACATCGTAAAATCATCGAGACACTTCAATCCACACAATGGGATTGAAGCAAATAAACAGGCCGAAGCCCCATCGTGAATGTTATGAAATGCAATGACACGCTACATCGTAAAATTCATCAAAATAACACGCATTATTCATTTCACACCAGCAAAATAGCATCAATTATTCATCTATTCCATCCTGACAATACATCAATTACGTTGGTTCTATAACCACTTCGTTACATCGAGAAATAACCCGCACCCAGTAAAATTATGAGGCAATTTACAAGATTATTTCAAAAATTCAGTTTCAAAAATTATTTCATTTTTCTCATTTTTATTCATCAAAATAAAGTTTAATTGCTCTTTCTGACGCTTCAAACGGAATGCAAATCGGACTCACGATTTAAAAGTTATGGATTTTTAAAGAATTTAAAACTGCCTCTCAAACAATGTTAACCGGTTAACCCGTAGCATTAACCGGTTAACGCCTACGAAACTCCAGAAAATCACAAAAATTGCAATGGTTAACCGGTTAACCAATAACGTTAACCGGTTAACACACGTTTGATAGTAGAAATCTGTTGCTTCGTACAGACTGTCCTAAAATCCCCAAAATCCCAATTTTTCCAATACGGGTTCATCTTATTTCACCTCAAAATCATTCCAATACATCAAATAAAACACCATAACATCAGAACAATCATTTATACCATCATTTATAGGATTCAACACATTTTTCTAACTCTATTTCATCAAGATTTCACTCATAAACTCAACCTAACTCAAAACCCCAAAATCTCATAAAACTCATACAATCCCAACCTATTCATAATCTAATTCCTACACCTTTACAATAGATTATAACAACTCCCCATACCTTAGAGATTTTCGCCGCTTAACACTCTTCTCTGGGGTTCTCCACATCCTCTTGACTCTGAGCTTCCTCTTTCTTCAGAGCACTTCACCGAACACGATAGAAAATGAGAAAACTGATTGTGTATTCTTTTTTTCCAAAACACATCCCAATTAAGTCTTTTCCCTTTTTACCCTCATATATTTCACAAAAATACCACCTTACCATTTTTATTAATATATTTTTAATAATAATAATAAAATAGTATAATAAAACACTAATCCTTATTATATAAAAATACTCTTTTTCTCCAAAATTCTCTAATTACTCCAAACTCTCCAATTTTTTAAATTAATTAAATAAATGACTAAATAATTAAATTTAGATTTTAGGGGTGTTACACCTGACTTGTCATGGGTCGAGGAGGAGTCGTTGGAGACATGTTATCGCTTCATGGATTACCCTAGCAGCACATACACCATCGTGGAAGATTTAGCCCGGGGGGCTCCCTAAAATATGGAATGTTATGCTCCTCACCCTGGATATCGGGTTTGCTCAGTGTTTATGGGAATGCGCTTCCCTATGCACAAATTTGTATTTAAAGAGGCGAGGCTTCGTCTCCCTTTCTCCGGATTTCAGGCGGGCATTTTTCAGATGGCTCGACTTAGCCTCCTCTCAGCTACATCCAAATGGTATTGCGTTTATTCGAGCTGGTGTGTTGGCACCTTGAGATCGATTGTACTTTGTTCCTGTTCTTTAGGGTTTCCATCTGCAACTGTCATCGTGCATGACAGACATAGCTGGGTTTCGTTTAAGCAGCCTATGAGGTTGTTTAGGACTTATGTCTACTCTGCCTGGAACTTTAAGGATAAGTGGTTCACGATGAAGACCCTTACTCCACTGGCCTTGGACAATATATATGTTAAACAATGGGATGCCTATGGCGTGGAACGTCTTGTCTTGACATTTCGCTCAAATGGCAGCGGGCTCACTATAACCGCTCCACCGACTAGTTCCTTGTGAAGCTTGAGAATTTGGGGCCCGAGGACACAGCTGCCCCTTAGAAGTTGGTGGCCTTTTTCAAAAGTTTTACGCCTTCTCTGCGAGTGGATCGACAGGATATACCCGTCTTTTCAGAAACCGGGGAGCCCATCTATGATGCTCGACTGATCAATGTTAAGGCGATGCTCGAATGCACAACAGACGAGGAGTCCCTCCGACTCTTAGGTAGGTTGTGTTCATTTTCCTTTTATCTTAGACATCTTTTGTCCGATGACTGACTTGTGTTTTTTCTTTTTCTTGCAGTTGTCATGTCGAACCTTAAGGAGCGCATGTTGAAGTTGTCGAACAAAGCAACAGGCAGAGCTTCAAAGAAGGGTGCCAAGGGCCATGTCGGACAGGTGATTGCTGAGGACGTGGTCGACGGATCGATGACTCATACTCCTCCTCATTCTCCTTCTGCCACGAGGACTCCTCCCAGACAGTCTCCCGATCCTGTGACTCCTCCTGCTAAGCGCAAGCGCGTTGAGTGTAGCACCCTAATTTATTTGTCGTTGTTTATTTATTTATTTCGTGTATTTGTGTGATTGTGCGAACCATTGTGATTAATTGTGTGTGGTGGCGCTATAGTCGCGTGTTGTGTACCCGTGGTGAATAATGGGTTTAGTCGTAGGGGAAACGTTGGACTAATAACGTAAGACTTGATGATGTGTTAAGTAGAATAATTAAATTATCCTAAGTTTCTAATTTGGAATTAAATAATTAAGTTGTGGAATATTATATTATATTAATTAATAATATTAAAAATAAGGAGAAAAGGTAGTACGGTAACTAGACGAGGAATTATTGGGGGCATAATAAGGATTCTAATATTAGGGGACCAAGGGTTATGTTTGGAATTAGGAGAATTTGGGAATCACTCGTGAAAATTGATCGTGGAAATTATGAGAAAAGCATGAAGATGAGAGAGGAGGAAAAAGGCTAGGAGCAAGAATTTCGTGAGGAAGGAAGGGATTTTTCATCGAATTAAGGTAAGGGTGAGATCTCTTTCATTTCTTAAGGGTATTATGATATGAATGTTAGGGTAGATATCCTTAGGTATGTTAGTGGGATTGGGAGATTGGTAAACTGATGAATGTGATATATAATTGAGGAATTCATGAGGTTTGATTTGTATGTTTGTGTTGGTAATGTTAGATGTAAATATTCTGGTGGAAACAATGATTGAGATTGATTTTTATACATTATTTTAGGGTGAGAATCGCAGGGTTTTTCTGCCTATTTCGCTTTGCCCGCTTAGCGAAGGGTTGCTCGCTTAGTGAGCTATTGAAAATTTTCGCCTCTTCAAGGTAGTAACTTGCTCGCGAGCAAGGATGTCGCTTGGTGAGACCTGGAAGTGAGAAAATGTGTTTTTAATTCATTAAAATTCATGAAAAGTTGTGTTTTATGTTTTAGGAGGGTTGGTACGTTGTTGATGTAGTGTGAGCAGGTTTATAGAGGTTGTGAGTGCATTTTGTTAAAGTTGAAAGTTTTTATGTGAAACTTGTGAATGCATGATGTGTGTTTAGTTAGATATGTGTTGTTAATTTAAAACTATTAGTATGAGAATGAATATGCATGAAATGTTTTTGTTATTACCATTGTTGTTGCATGTTGTCGTTGTTGGTGAGGTGATTGTGTTCAGTCACAGTGTAAGGTGTAATCAAAGTTTACATTGACTAAATAGAGGATGAGGGTAGGAGGAAGCATAGACAAGTGTTCATTTTTTATGAAATTTGGACTAAAGATGCTAAGTGTAAGAAGCTAATCAAGTCCATCCAGAACAATCCCAATTTGGATAGGAGTAGGAAGATTGAGGGTCTAAAATCTTTAAATGAGGAATTCAAGTGCTACAGGGCAAGTGAGGTTCGAAAAGAGATTGTTAGGTTGGAAGAACTTCTACAAGAGCCTAATTTTTGGAACTCAAACTCTGAAGATATTATGGAGCGATAAGTTATGAAAGCTCAATGTAACAATCTCTTGAAATCAGAGGAAATTATTTGGAGGCAGAAAAGCCACACCATTTGGTTGTCTGCAGGGGATAAGAACACTATATTTTTCCACGACAAGGATTCTCAAAGGAAGAAGTTCAACCATACCAGAAAGCTTAAGGATGATAGGGGTGTGTGGAAGCACGGTGAAGAAAACTGTGAGAGAATCCTAGTCTCTTACTTTAAAGATCTTTTTTCTTCCTCTAATCCCACTTTGATTAAGGACATATGTGCAGTGGTCCAAAACAAGCTAACTGAAGATCAGAATAGGTGGTGTGAAAGGGACTACACGGAGAGTGAAATAGAGGAAACTCTACATCAAAAGCACCTTTTAAAGGCCTCGGGTCCGGATGGCTTGCCAAAACTGTTTTACCAGAGGTACTGGAAGTTTGTGGGAAAAACATCCTTCAAATGGTCCTAAACATTTTAAATAACAACCATGACCCTTATGTTTTCAATAAAACCTTCATTGCCCTAATACATAAGTGCAAGCAACCCACCAGTCTTAAAGATTTTAGACCTATAAACATCTACAACGTGATTATGAAATTGGTGTCCAAGGCCATTGCGAACATGTTTAAGGCAATCGTCTCAGAGATAACAGATGTTAAGCAAAACGCCTTTGTATCGGGTAGGCTGATAACAGATAATGCACTCATAGCTCTAAAGTGTCTCCTCTCTATGAAAAAGAAAACTAAAGGAAATAAAGGAATTATGGCCCTCAAACTTGATATGTCCAAAGCTTACGACAAGATCGAGTATGAGTTCGTCTTAAATACCTTGATGGCTATGGGATTTCCTCTCGGGATAATTTGAGTTATTAGTAGATGCTTGTAGATTGTGTCCTATAGGGTGTTGATTAATGGCAGGCATAGTGCAGATTTTTTTACCTGAGAGGGGGTTGAGACAAGGAGACCCCCTGTCCCTTTACCTTTTTTGTTGTTTGTGTAGATGTTCTCTCTAGCTTGGTGAAGAGAAAAGCGAAGGAATAATCTATTTATGGAACCAGGATAGCTATAAGTGCTCCCAACATCACTCACCTCTTCTTCGTAGACGATTGCCTTATTTTCTCTAGATCAATGATAAGGAAGTTAATAAAATGTTGGAGATTCTCCAGAGGTATCAAGAGGCTTTAAGACAATTTGTCAATCTAGAGAAATCTGAAGTTTACTTCAGTCAAAACGTGGATGAAAATTCTATCAACATGACCCGACAAAGGATGAGAGTAAAAACTGTGGTATCCCACTTGAAGTATCTCAGATTAACTTATACTTTTGGCAAGTCCAAGAAGGTTGTTTTCTCACAAGTGATTGATAGGGTGTGGAAAAATGTTAAATGTTGGAAGAAGATGTGTCTCTTAAGGGCTAGAAAGGAAATCATGATCAAGTCGGTTGCTCAAGTCATTCCTACTTATATTATGGATTGCTTCAGGCTACCAGAGAATTGGTGCAAGGAAATTGAGACCATCATGGCTAGGTTTTGGTGGGGTTCGTCAAAGGATGATAGGAAGATTCATTAGGCCACTTTGGAAAATATATCTCATCTAAATGGGTTGGTCGATTGGGATTCATAGGCGTGGGGGATTTCAATTTGTGCCTCATGGGCAAGAAAATTTGGAGACTGCTGCAAGAGGGATCCTCATTGCTGAAACAAGTGTTTCAAAACAAGTATTATCCTAGTGGATCTATTTTTTCTGCCAAGGTGGGCTACAATCCAAGTTTTGATCAGCGAAGTATTTTTAGGGCTAGAGATTTAGTCATTGATGGCTCAAAGTGGAGGGTGGGCAATGGCGACATGGTTCATATGTAAAAGGACAATTGGCTTCCAAATGATTTGAAGTATATCCCTAGGCTTAAGCCTGATCATCCATACCACAATCTGATGGTAAGTGAACTGATTGACAAAGATCTCAAGTGTTGGATACCTGATCGTGTGGAATATTTTTTTGGTAGGGAAGTTATTCAAAACATATTGGGCATTCCGTTGTCGTGTAGACTCCCAAAAGATAAACTGGTGTGGAAGGCTGGAAAATCTAGAGATTACTCAATCAAGTCTGCTTATCATGATCTTAGATCTAAAAAACTGCATACTGATCCTGACCCTTCATCTTTTGGTGGTAATAACTTGTGGAAGAACATTTGACACGCCTTAGTTCATTATAGAGTGTGTAACTTTTGTGGAGGTTGGTTAAAACTTCATGCCAGTCCGAACAAACTTGAGCCGGAAGGGTGTCAATACTATTTTAGAATGCCCCTTCTATTTGGGGAATTGACCACCTCTTTTTAAAATGCAACATCTCAAAACTGATCCGGTTTTCCCCCATTGGTTTCCATGCTGACTATATTCCTGATGTGTACCCCTGGCTGATGAGATGTTTGGCCGAGGTTGATCCTCGAGGGACCCAAATTATAGCATGTACTTTGTACATCTTCTAGTTTTGTAGGAATCATGTTGTTTTAAAAAATGCCATGGTGCTTCCCCATTCTGTTGCAACTGATGCTATGAGCAGTGTGTTGGAATTCAATGCTACAAATTCAGAGCTCAAATGGAATAAGAATCTGGTGGCTCATGATATTGTATCAAACTCTCGAAATGACCACAGACTGATCCATGTTGACATAAGTTGTTTTGAGGATGACTCTATGTCAATGAGATGCATCATTTTAGATCTAGCTGGTCGAGTTATTATGTCCGTTACCAAGAAGGAGACCTCCTGCAGGGATCCTTCCCTTGTGGAAGCTTTGGCCATAAGATGAGCCCCGAGCATCACAACCGGTTTAAAGATTGATGATATTTTTGTTTTCTTAGATGCGAAAGTGGTCATTGACTATCTGATTGAGATTGAGTTTAAATCCTTTATTGACATGATTATTGTTGATAGTTTGTTGTTGTGTAATAGTTTTAAGAATGTCTCTTTTATGTTCATTAATAAGTCTAACAACAAAGAGGTTCATTCCCATGTGGGATTGGGTCATAATGTTGGCTCTAAGACTTGGTTGAGTTTCAACCCTTTGAATGTCTCTTATATGCTCATTAATAAGTCTAGCAACAAAGAGGTTCATTCCCATGTGAGATTGGATCATAATGTTGGCTCTAAGACTCGGTTGGGTTTCAATCCTTTAAACGTCAGTGCTGTATCGGATTCTGCGAACCCTGTTTTCTTCTCTTAATGAAATACATTTGCCTTAAAAAAACATTCATAAATAACACACGAACAAATATACAAATGTACATAATTAATAACATACATTAAAAAAATATAAATACAATTAATCAAAGATATAAACACTCATGTTGATGTTTTTGATTTAGGCAAATTACCCTTTTTGGTCCTTTAACTTTACCTCATGATTCATTTTGGTCTTTTAACTTAAAAAAATGTCATATTGATCATTTAACTCTTCAAAATATTCTATGTTAGTCCTTTTCGTCTAATTAGTGACGAAAAAATTAAAAAATCGATCGCTACATTCGTCGCTAATAAGACAAAAAGATATATGAAACGTTTTGAAGAGTTAAAAAATAACTATGATACTTATTAAAATTAAGGGAGAAAAATAAACACGAGGTAAACTTAAAGTAGAAGAAAAAAAATGTATTATGTCTTTAATTTAATAGAGATTGGAAATTTTTTCAAATTTTTTTTTTTTTGGTACAATTTTTTCACAATTTTGAAAATGAAACAAGGATAGAAATGGAATATGCCTTACTAACACCCTAAACATTCGTTTAAGATCCTCCCTTATCCACATATTTCGATCTATTCTTTAAATCAAAACACGGAACATTCCATTTTCACCGCTTCCAAACCCTTTCATTTCCCCCAAATTTCAAACCCTTACATCGAAAATCTGCGTGCGATCTCTCCAAAGCATCAACAAGCCATTCAATCTTAATCTACTTTCTATTCGGTACTTCAATCCTTCTCTCCTATTTCCAATTTTGCTTTGATTTGTCTCATTTCATCACACAGTACTTCGACTTTCTAATCTTGTTTTCGTCACTATTTTTGTTCTTGCTGTAATTTTTCGTTACTGATTTTATCTAATTAGCATTTCTTGTCATGAATTGTTTCGAAATGTTCTTAATCTTCGATTGCTTTTATCTTACAGGGATATTCGTTTGTCAAAGACGGAAAACTAGGTTTCTAGCTTTGATTTTTTCGTCGAATTTGAATTTTTGAACATTGTTCATCATGAAGTTCCTAGAGTGTGCTCCTCTTGACCGGTAGTTGTAATTTCGAACGAGTTTGAATTGAATTTTGGGATTTTGTTGCGTAATTTCGGTACATGATAAGTGTTCGGTAAAAATAATTTTCAGGATTAACGATTTCTTGAGTAATTTGAATCTGGGAGAAAGTACTATCAAAGGATGTCTTGAAGCTTATAGTTGTAAGTAGGAATTGGTGACTTACATAGAATTTGTTTCTAGATTTGATTGGGGGTAGTGCTTAACAAATATAGTGGTCTTTCTTTAGGTAAACATTCTGGAGCAGATAAAAAACTCTCTATCAGTTTGGGTAATGAGGTAAGCTGGAGTTTGCATCCCGAAATAATTTTAGTGTGGATGAAGCTGATTTAGCAAGTGTTGAAACTTAAAAAAGTATGGTTAAGGATATTGTTAATTAAGGATTTTTTCTGGGTAAACAAACTCACCATGTTTGTAAACTTGGTTATTTATCTGTTGATGCCATATGACTTGGTTTTGGCAATTCAATTTATTTCCATTTTGCTGTTGTATATAGATATATTGTTTATTGAACTTCTTCAATTTCAGATTCTTGATTATCTTGGAAAATCATCTGATAATGATTCTTCCTCACCGGATGAATCCTTAATAACTAGAACCAGGTAGCAATTACTGTTTCTACCTAGATAGGTTAAACAAATTGAAAATTATCACTGAGACTTCTTGTACATAATTTTATCATGTTTTTTTCAGCCGGAAGACATTGGTTTACCTGATTCTTGCTCTCTATCACATGTATCCAGATTATGACTTCAGGTACCTCAGTATCTTATGATGTATCAAAGATTGTTCAAATGATAAAAACTTAAAAAAGAGGGATTATGGGTAATGCTATTGTCAGCTTAAACGGCGACATGGCAACCCGCTATATAATCCTTTTTTATTTTATTGGAAGTGTTGTCAAAAAGGCCTGACAGACAGTTAACAACTGTTGCTCTTGAAGCTGAGAGTTCAAGTCTCTCCATTTCCCAAATCTTATCGTGGTCAATTAAGTGGTTTAACATATTTACTTTTACTTGTGTTTCTGCTGTTACATCCTTTTCTGTTTCCTATAATACCATACGCGTATAATGGTTTTTAGTGCAGTTAAAGCTCACCAGTATTTCACAGAGGAATCATGGGACAGTTTTAAGCAAATTTTTGACGCTTACATGTTTGAAGCCTCAAAGGTGCTACTATTTACCATTGTCTATGTGTAAAAATTTCTTTTAAGTATATACAGGCGTTTGATGTGCCGGAATCTTATCACCAAATTAGATGGTAGGACTTGATGCTTGCTTGGGTTAAAATCCGTTGGTCTTTTTTATAAGATTCCCATATTTTGTAATACCTCTTAGTGTCTTAAGCATGATTGGCAACAATGTTGTTTTCTGCATCCAATAGTTTATGCTACTTTCAATATCTAAATACTTGTAAGGGTTAGGCACAGAAGGAATAAGGACAATTTCATTTAAGTGTATAATGCCATGATACATAACACAAAGCACCGACACTTTTGTTTTACATGTAAACATCAAGAAAATATTATCTAAATAAACAGTAGTGAAGAAGTGGAGAAAGTATCATTTTAGGGATGTTTTTATCACATTAGTGAAACAATGTAATAGATTGAGGTGTGGCAAGGGCTTAGGGAAAATTAGAAGGGGATGTTTGTTTTGTTTATGAAGACTTTAGGGAAGGAAGTGTAATTTGTCAAAAAAAAACATTTAGAGAAAGCATAAGTGTAAGTTTAGGAAGGGACAAGTAGTTTTCAGTCACATGTGTGATCATGTAATAATTATTTTATTGATAAACAATTTATGATATCAAAGACATATCTGACTGATATTTGTTAACAGATATATTGATAATTAAAAACATAATTAGAAAAACAATATGTGCACAGAAATTTTCTCATTGTTCCCTTCCATCTAAAGTTGTAAATTAAATATCAGAGTATAAATGGGCATTCATAAAAGAAGTGTCAAGCCCCCACCCCAATCTGGCTAGTTTGGTAACTGTCCAGTCCAGGTTTGTTCGATAATATTCATTTTTCATTCCAGTAGCATTGTTGTTTGGTCACATGCTACACTGTTACCAGAGCAGTATAGTACACCCTCAGATTACACGAGAACAACTTTGTCCTTAGACATCTAAGATTCTTATGGACTGGAAAAAAGGCATATCACATCTGTAAAATAAACATCTTAACTGGATAGAGGGCACTATGGTTCCTGATTTCTTTTTTGACATTAACCATAACTTGGAGCGGATTCTACTTATGTCGTTCTGTATCTGTCATTCTTTTGTTGGTGCAGAAATTGTTTTATCTTATTACTTGATCATAATGGTTAGTTTTGCTACTGTAATTTACGGCTCCTCTGGTTTTGGATGACATGTCTATTGCAGGAATGGGTTGAAACCTTTGGGGGTGCTTCTCTGCTGGATGCCTTGTTCAAGGCTCTTGATGAGGCGAGTCTAATATAGAATATAAGTTGAAGTGATACCTAGGCAGACATTTTAATGATATTTTGTGATGCAGGTGGTGACGTTATCTGACTGCGAAATTTATGGCTATTTACCTGATCCCGAGGCAGACCCGTTACCGGAGAGAGGAGCCATGTAATTTCTTTTAGCCATATATGCTTAAAAAATTACCAGCACAATGTCTGTTATAGATTATCTTTTAAGCATTTTTTTTTCTGCAGTTGGTCCTTTAATTTCTTGTTCTACAATAGAAAGCTTAAGCGGATTGTGACATTTCGATTAAGCAGTTTCAGGTGAGTTAATTATAATCTTCCTGAACTGTCTTGAACTGCATTTTGTCTGCATCGATATTCACTGTTTGAACAATGCTGTTTATGGCAGTAACTTGATTGCAGATGGATTTTCTTTTGATGAGATACTCGATGTGTACGATGAGGAAATATTTGCTGACATGGATATATGAGTTAACATAACATATCTATTATGTTATTATGTCCATACACTCATCCTCCAATGTGCAGTTTCTGAATTGTAAGATCCTTGTGCAGTTTTTGTAATATTTAAGATAGTTTATATGCTAGTCATATAGTATTTGTAGGTTGCTACTTGCAACCCTTCATGTTTGTATGCTTGCTGTAGTTCTGTACCTATCTGTGTGCATGTAACTAATCGTATTCAGGACACCTCAAGTGCAATGCAATAATAATTGAAACAAACTTATTTGACATTGGAACGATGATTATTGGGTATGTACTTATTTGGCATTGGAACCATGATTATAGGGTATTAAAATACACTATTATGTAAATTCTGTTCAATCCACCATTGTGCT
Organism: Lathyrus aphaca; assembly: GCA_963966055.1. Lineage (NCBI taxonomy): Eukaryota > Viridiplantae > Streptophyta > Magnoliopsida > Fabales > Fabaceae > Lathyrus > Lathyrus aphaca. The sequence continues at coordinate 28,449,955 of OZ014520.1, read as the reverse complement.
TATGGAATATTTGATGCCAGCGTTAAAGGGATGTCATGTTACACCTAATGGTCATGGTTGTGTAAACAACAGGACTCTATTCAATTATTCATCAAACAAAATATCATAATCTTAATTTGTCAATTTAATACTGGTATGCTCGTTGCGTATATGTGCATCAGTCTACTTAACTAAGTGAAGAAAATGAACAACAAAAAAAACATTAACATATATACTTGTCACCTTATAAATAATCAGTTTGAGAATAACAAATGCACTTTCAGTCACCTTCTCTTTTGATATTTCTTCTCATATTTTGTATACAATTTAGTAGTATATAGAAATGCCAACAAAATGGCTGGGTACTTCTTAAAGCCTTAAAAAAAGGTTTTTATAGAAATAAATTTATTCAATGTATTGGAACTTTTTTACAAAACGATTTTTTTTTGAGTATAAAGACAAATTGATAATAATCATTTGAAATTCACATACAACTTTAATGGGAGATGAAATTTTAAAAAAGGTAGAAAAAATGTGATTTAATGTGATTAAGAAATGTTAGATTTTCTACCCTTAAGTATCTCACAGGGTGTCTTCTCTAGGATGAATTAAATGATCAACCTATTTAAGACATGACATGCGGTAATAATCGTATCCGCCAAAAAATACTTAGGTATGATCTTTTCATTTATCATAGTTCGAGTCAATCCTCCAAAACACAGTATTTACGCTATACAATACCATTTTATTGTGGAGTTTTCGGACATGAGAAATTACGAGCAATTTCATTTTTAGTGTAAAAGTTTTGAAATTGATGGTTTACAAATTCACCAGAATGATTATTACGGAGAGTGATTATTTTAAAACAAAATATTTTAGACAAGTTTAGCAAAATCAACGTAAGTCTTAAAAGTTTCTTTTGTGCTAAAAACAACATCCAAGTAAATCTATAGTAGTCTTCAACAATCACAAATCCGTAATAATTTCCTCCTAAACTTCTTGTTAGTGAAAGGCAAAACTAAGTCTAATTTTTTAAGCTAATCATCAATTTTTTTCCTCATTTTGATATAATTCATCTATTTTTCTTTTTAATTGGTGGTCTTTATGATATCTTACTTTGATATCCCTTTTCATCATCAAACTTGTTAAACCTATTAAGCATATCAAACCAAATTCTCTCCCCCATTTTCAAAGATGACAATACATCTTTCGAATAGGTGACTTAAAAGAAAGGTTAAGAAGAAGATACATTGGAGTTTTATCTCCCACTAACAAATATAACTAGTATATTTCCTTTGAGAGTATGTTTCTTACACTTTGGTATTATTAAAAAGTGAGAAAAATATAAATACATAAAAAACACATATAACACATAAAACAAGAATAAACACATATGACACATTAATCAATGCATGACTGGATCAATATTCCCAATTCAATTCTTATGAAAAATTATCTTTAGGAATAATTTTTGTAAAATATTGCTAATTGATTATATAAATTTGCAAACTCATTACACAATCCCTTTTCTCAACATGATCCTTGATAAAGTCGTTTTTAATTTCAATGTTATTGTTCGAGAGTGAAATATCAAATTTTTAATGAGGTTTATGACACTGGTTTTTACACACTTAATTATCCATACATTTAATAGCCCTAAAATATGTCAGGTTGGCAAATGATATATTTCAATCGTTGATAACCGACATATGCATATATTGGACTTCGAGTTGTTATTCAAGTGACTTCAAACACAAGAGAGAGGTGAATTGTGATAATAAAAATTTAAAAAAACATAGACAAATTAAATCGATTTTTAAGTTGATTTTAAGAATAAAGAAGAAGAAGATAATGATAGTGGAAAGATAAAATAAAATAAGATAAACGATAATAAAAAGGAAGAAACACACTAGAATTATACCCATTTGGTCCAAAACCACAGGGCATACTTCAATTCCCAAGGATCACACTTTAAGATTTTCACTTCTACTGAGCTTTACCTTTTTGCACCAAACATTTATCTCAAGTTCAACTATCAACGACTATGACTTATCATAGTTCAAGAAACGAAACGCTCCTGATTTATAATAAAATATCAGAATAATATAGTAGCAATTACATAAGAAATATATACTAAGAAGTTACTCTTGTGACATTATAATTATAATTTAAGTATGAAAATTTGGAGCAAGTAAAGGAGAAAGGATTTTTCTAAAATCATGTGTTTATTTTCAAATTAAGAAGACTTCCTTTTACAATGAAAAAATTTAGAAGCAAAAAAAAAACTTTAGAAGGTCCATATTTGATCCTTAATCGATTAGGCTACGACCATAATCAATAATGACCTAAAAAATAAAGAAACATTTGTTGGATCAAAAGCAAAATTGATGGTTAATCTCTATAATTGATTACTAACTGAATTTCGCCTCATAATCGATTACATAAGAGCCATAATCGATTATATGTCGAGTTTTACTACATAATTGATTATAAAGACTTAATCGATTATAATTTGGTTTAAAATGTTTGGACCCAATCTAAAGTGATTCAAAATAAGTTTTGAAAATAGATGAAATTTTGAAAAAGGAATTTGTGAATGTGTATGACTTTACTACTTTGAGTATAGCACACACAAATTATAAATTTCATTCTAGAAAAAATAATATGACTTTAGCGTAGGCTCATGTGGAAAAATTTCAGCATATCCATCAGTTTCTTGATCTTGTTCATTAACGTTTGATTATTTTAAGCTAATCATCAAAATATCTCTCATTTTGATTTAGTTCAATTGTTTTTCTTTATTTGGTGGTCTTTATGATATATTACTTTGATATCCTTTTTCATCATATTAAGCACATCAAACCAAATTATATTCCCCCTTTTCGAATATGATAATGTATCTTTCGAAGAGGTGACTTAGAAGAGAGATTATGAAGAAGATAAATTTGAATTTTATCTCCCAGTAACAAATATAACGAGTATACTTTCATTGAGAGTATAGTTCTTACCCTTTGGTATTTTAAAAAAGTGAGAGAAAGATAAACACGCAAACAACACATATAACACACAGAACAAGAAGAAAAACACAAGACACATTAATCAATACATGATTGGTTCAATATTCCTAATTCAATTCTTATGAAAAAAAAAATTTAGGAATAATTTTTTAAAAATATATTCTATTTGATTATACAAATTTGCAAACTCATTACACAATCCCATTTTTCAACATGATCCTTAAATTAATACTATAAGATATAGAAGGAAGATAACTTGCTTATCTTCTCCTAGGAGGCTCCCAACACATGTTATACATGAAGAAAAGGCAGCGAGCGGTTCTTTGCTTAGTAGAGCTACTGAATGTCGATTACTTGCTTAGGGTCTCCTTTTGAGAAAAAGAAGGTCCCTAAATAAGAGATTATTTTTAACCATCCGATTAAAGAAAACCAATGGTCAAAATATGGATTAAAAACAATCACTAATTAGTGATCACATGACCAAAACCAATTTGTTTCTCTCTCTCTGGCATTTATTCATAATTTCCCCCCCGTAACTTTCAATCTATCACTTCTAATGTTTTTTACTCTTTTAGCTTATATTGTTAGCTGTTACAAAAACTAAATCCATTCAGTGGTAACTGGTTACGTTAATCAGTTATGTTAACCGATTATGCCCATGATGAATCTTCAGTTTCTTTAACTTAGAAGTGTTTTTTCCCAGTTGTAACCAGTTACGCCCATGTGGTAACCGGTTTCAACACTTGAATTATCAAATTTCACTTAACACACCACCTTAATTCAAGTGCTCCAAGTCTTCCATGCCCATGTTCATCTTCAACCTCTTGAACAATTCAATTGTGACTCCCTTGGTCAATAAATCAATAACTTATTCATAACTTCGATAATACCCCGATCTCAACCTTCCTTCACTTACAAGTTCCTTCAAGTAGTGAAACGTTATCTCAATGTGCTTACTCCAGGTTCTTAGCAAGATTAATCGCGAAAATGTTATAAACCAGGAGTGTAATAACATCACCATCATTGCTTCCCACCTCCTTCAATAGATCCATTAGCCACATGACTTGACACACACATAACAAAGTGACAATGTATTCAGTCTCATAAGACGAGAGTCCAAATATCAGTTCCTTCTTTGAACACCAAGATATTGGTGTTCTGTCAAACATAAAGTTGTATCCAACTATAAAGTTTTAATCATCTTTATCTATGCACCAATTGGAATCAGTAAAATTGAGCAAATTGAATTTTCTGCCCGTGTCCATTGCGAGAAAGTGAGTTACACAACCAATCAACCACTTACAATTGTTGAATTCTTTTCTCCCTGTTGGCTGATATTGAAATCGTAATTTATTTAAAAATAATCTATCATATAAGAAAATAAGGTGATATGTAAAAGTCCTAATTACCCTTATTGACAATTAATTGTACCACTTGGCAACTTAAACTACCTAATCATGTGCCACTTGACAACTTAAACAATTCTAATCTATTTAATAAAATTTATTAATTGATAAATTATTTAACAATTTTAATGGTCTACAACGTGGCTTGGGTTTACAAAACCATTCCTAATATGGCGTTGTTCATTCACAATCACTCTTGCCACCGATTCTTCCTTTTTATTTTTTTCAAAAACCGTCTGTCCGTCCCTCCTACCACCACCCAAACCGTCCCTACCACCACGATCCCTACTATATTCTTCAATTTATTTTGAAATATCACAATTTCCAATGATGAATTTTGTTAATGATAATTTTTCACATCTTTAGCAAAAACATATATTTACTGATGAATGGAAGACACAATAAAAAATGGTTCCAAATCACAAACCAAAAAGAAAATACGTTGAAGCCTTCTCAAATCTCCCTACTTACGAAATTCAAATCTTCCACCGTGATCTCCCTCTCAAACTCGATTTCGTCAGCAATTTCTTTCCCTTTCTTTACACGATCACGATTTCACTCTTACTCTCTCAAGGCTCGGTACATTCTCAATCTCTCACTCGCGGTCCCTTTCTTTCTCCTCCCGTTCGTTTGAAGATTTCGTTTGTGAATCCCTCTCTCAAGCTAACCCTAAAAGATGATGTACTGAACCGGGTTTCGACGGGTAAGCCAATCTTTTAATGTTTGTTTATTCCATTAGTTTTGTTTCACAATTCAAGCTAATCTTAAAAGTACTGAGTCGATGTTTAAAGAAATTAATGTAGTGGATAGTTTTCTCAAATTGGTTGTTTTGTTTTTTTAACAGATGATTGCTTGTCTCTGTTATTTTTTTGGTTTGTTGATTTCAAGTGAAGAAGATGGAAATCTGTTAGTGAGTTATGGTTTTATTTCACGTGAATAGTTGATAATGAAGGATCTGGCGTTTTTGACGATTTCACGGTGGTTTACGATTTCACAGTTATGTCAATATATATTGTCAATTGATGGATGTTCTTACTTTGTTATTGTTGTTGTTTTAATTATCGTTATTGGAATTTTTTACTGCAACTCATTTAATTTGCTTAAATTTTGTTTTTGATTTTTTGGCTATTTTGGATCGGCGTTGTATACATGGAAGTATTTACTTCAATTTTATGTTTTTATACTTCAATTTTACGTCTGTGGAGTTGCAACTTATGACTACAGTCATCTCGGTCATGCACGTGCCTCCGTTTCTTTTGATATCCTCTACATGTTTCATTATACAATCTATTTTTTCTTTGCAAAGTTTCTGTTTTTAAAGTCTTTTGGTTAGATATACATTCTACTTGACCTGGTTTTCAATTTTTAAGGAAGAATTGGGGTTGGGGGGTTTTTGACTCTGATGTTTGTGCTTAATATGAATGCATGCAGGTACCTTAAGCATTTGGGATATGAGGTGACATATGTGCATATTTCACTGATGTTGATGACAAGGTGAGATGAATATTTGTTGTGTAACCTTTTGGTGTAGTTTATAGTTTGTTATCTTTAAGGCTTAATCTTTTGATGAATACTGTAGAGTTCAATGTTTAAAGTCCTCTCAACCAAATAATGAGTATGTATGTTGTTGTAGGTTGATTGGAATAAATGGCGTGTCGAAGATGAAAAATCAGGTTCTAGCCTTTCGTTATCGTAAATAAATTTTTGATTATCGTTTAATAATTTAACTGATTGTAGCAAAATCATATGACAAAAAAAAACAGGGTTGATAGGAAAATGCATATTAAAACATATTCTGCTATTGACACAATGGCTTATTTAATGACTTCTGTTGTTGCATACATGCTGATTTTTATTTGTGTATTTTTGATAAAGTGATTTCTGAATCCGACAAGTCACACGAGCTTAAGCATGATAACACCACGCCAAAATTGAGTTTTGACATCGCAACATAGACAACGCTTTTAAGCAAAAGCGCTCTTATATGTTTTCAAAAAAATTCCATGGGTCCAAGTGCATGTATATTAATTTAATTTTCACAATGTTGCTTATTAGTGATGCTACTTGATAACACGAAAACAACTATATATTAATTCTTATTTGTTTGTCTATGTGTAGTGTCCTCAACAAAAAAATGGCATAGACCGCGGGTATTACATTTTAAGGTTTATAAGAGAAGTCCTTCAATTGGACCGATTATAGATTCCTATTCAGGTATGCATGGATTTATAACTTCAGATTTATTTTAATATTTATCGGGTATGTCATAATTTATTATTTTAAACTAACTAATGCATATTTTGTTTTGTTATGTAGTACTTTGATGAATTCACATGTTCTCATTACACGTCCTCAAAAGTGGGTGAAATTATGGAGGAATTATGCGAATATATTATTGAAAAAAGAATAGTTTAAGGTATAGGATTATGTGATTATGTGAATGTTATTGACTTGTGGTTTATGTGAATGACTTGAATTGTATAGTTTTGGATTGAAATGATATTAATGACATTAGTGAAATGGTATTAGTTTTGAGATGTAAATGACTTGAATTGTATAATTTTGGATTGAAATGATTTATAATGATATTTGTGGTTTATACAGGTTTATAGAAATGCGAATTATACATGTTTATTGAAATAGATTGAATTATACAGGTTTTTGCATTAAAAAATGGTTAAAATGAGATTCTTAAAAAAAATCATTAAAATTATACGTATAGAAAAGACAACGCTTTTAAGAAAAAGCGCTCTCTATAGTTCATAAAAGAAAGCGCTTTCTCTAAAAAACGCTTTCTAAAGGTATTGAAAAAAATTCATTAAAATTATAGGTATACATTAGAGAGCGCTTTCAAAAGCGCTGTCTAAAGTGGGGGCAAAAGAAAGCGTTTTATCCTCAAAAAACGCTCTCTAAAAGTATATAAAAAAATTCATTAAAAATTCATACGTATATATTAGACAACACTTTTAAAAGCGTTGTCTAAAGTAGGTCTATAGCAGTGCTTTTTCCTTAAAAAAAGCACTGTCTTTTGTTACGACAATGCCAACTTAGACAATGCTTTTAAGCGGTGTTAAAGGTCTAAAAATGCGTTGTCTTAATGCATGTTTGACATAGTGTAAAGTGATTTCTGATATAGATTAATTCAAGAGTAAAGTGACAACAGAATGGTCTGATTCTGAAAGCGGTGATGATGAAAACGATGGTAGCAACAACGATTTGACATCTTCTGACGACGATGACAAAGATAACCGCATACTTGTTAGTGAGCACAAAGAAAACTGTGCTAATAAACCTTCTGAAAGAACCCCAAAAAGTGATGCTCAACAATTAGATTTAGAGGGCAAATAAGATACTTTTAGAAAGGATGTTGCTAATGATAAGTCTCGTGTGAATCCAACATAGGAATAGGAGTAGTTATCCAATTTAGAAGATAAGAAAGGAGTTTCTGAGTCATGTCGACCGTTTGTTCGTAATCTGCCATATACCTAGGGGTGTGCAAAATATCCAGTTGTAAGACCAAAATCCATAGCCAAATCCAAATCTATTTCAAATATCCGGATATAATTGAATAGTTATTAACCGGTTTAGTTATTAATGGTTTTGGTTATTCATTCATATAACCCGAATATAATTAAATGGTTATTAACCAATTAATTTTTTTTTGGATTCGGTTATAATATGGTTATTATCCAAAATCCAAATTATTTAATTTTCAAAAAATAAATAAATATATTTTCTGATTTTTTTAAAAAACCGGTTATATAACCATAACCAAGTTTATAACTGGTTTTATAACCGGTTTTTAATTAAATTGTGGTTTTGGTTATAAATCCAAACCATTTAAATGGTTTGAAAATGGTTATGGTTTGGTTTCTAAAAATAACCAACCATTTTCTAACCGGTTTTAATAAATTCCTAACTTGATTAAAATCAATTTGGGATTCATTGATTCAGTATTCATTGCTAGATCTGGTCGATTTCAGAACATCGCTTGGTCTGATTCTTGTTCGTCTCCCACTTTTCTTACCTACCTATCGACACTTTAATTGCTTCAATTGGTTGACGATTCGTCGGTTTGAAAAATTGATTCCGAAACACTGCGTTTATGCGTGGGGTTTATGTTGCTGGTTCATCATTTGGTTGACCTGGTGGCAAACGGTGGTGATGAATTGGAATTGTGGAGAAATGTGTTGGATAGGGTTTTGGAGATAGGTGTGAAGAGGCAAAGAGTTGACGAGGATGGTGAAAATGAAAGTAGCGAGAATTTGGTTGAAGAGAGTGAGTTAATGAGTTTGAGGAAGTTGGTTTTGGATAATGCTGATGTTTTTGAAGCATTTAGTGGGAATATAGAGCAGCAGATTAGACCACTACAAGAAATACATCATTTTCCCACATGATTATCAAGTCACTAAATATAAAATCACTTCACTATTCAACATTTCCGACGTGGTCAAAACGCTTCGGAAAGTGAATAGTGGGAACATTTTCCCACCTGAAAATCAAGTCAGTAATTACTGACCCAAAAACTACTTCGGAAACCACAAAAATATTTGAATATGTTCCCACGTAAAAACCAAATCACTAATTAGTGACCTGACAAACACATGGGAAAACACCATTCTGCATAATTGCAGAACGCATGTGATGCGGGACAGAGATGTGGAAGAGTGTGTCAGTCTTCATATTTTCCACCTGTAAATTATGTCACTATTTAGTGACGTGATAAAAAGATGGGAAATTAATTTTCTGCACTCTTGTTTCCCACGTGAAATTTAAGTGTGTAATTAGTGACTTGTTTACAAAGCCACAAACATCAAAAAAAAATTTAAAAAATTAAAACGAATTCACGAATAATAATAATTTTAAATAAAAATAATTTTTTAAAATAAATTATCAAAATATATTATTATTTTGTCACATAATATTCACGTCACAATTCTTAATAATAATAAAAAAGTGTCACCTGATATTCACGTCACAAACATAATTAAAAATTAATAAAAAGTCATTCATCGTCACTACTAAATGAACCATCTTCATCATCTTGAATTGATTGTGCTGCAATTTTTTTTGCATTTTCGCCTCCATCTCAGATTGCCTCTTCTTCATTTCATCAATTTGAGCATTTTGTCTCAATTCGCGTGCCTCCCATTCGGCCTTTAGCGCCGCCTCATGTGCCTCCGCCTCTCGTCTCGCCTCGGATAGAGCTAGCTGTCTCACTGTTGCCAACATTTCAGGTGTCAATTCTGGCGGACGAGATCCTCCTTCCCCATCATCAAGTCTTTGAAATAAAGTTCTATCGTCTTTTCTGTACTCGGAAGCCAAATTTCCAAGACCAAAAAAACACCCATTTTCTCCCTTCCCGTCTGATGCTAATCGCCAAATATAAAGATCGACACGTGGATCAAACGGATTATCCCCAATCGGAGTATACTTAGGATTTTCAGATAGAAATTTGGCGAGTAAGGTCTGATACAACTCCTACACACATAAAAAAAATTACATTAAATATAAATTAAATATTTTAGTTATATAAACAATGATATTAAATTAAATTAAAATAATATAATATCAACAAGTTACCATGGTTGATTTGGAACGACCGTCAACAAACTCCCCCGTTTTTTTGCACCGGGTCTTCACAAATAGCTCATTAATTCGCGGCTCCCTCCCCAAATCATTTTTCTGATTAAAAAAATTAAGTTTTATTAAATATGTATATAAAAATTCAAAATAGAACTTAAAAAATAGTTATAATTACCATTCGTCGACGATGTTCGCTGATAGTGATACTTCCAACTATACTGAGGCAACCACCTAATTCAGATGCCCTCATCTTTTTTGCATGTTCAGATCTTTGCAAAAAATCTTTTGTCTTCCACCAATCAATAAGTTCCTCAAATATTTCCATGCCTATCCAATTGGGCCGAGATTCATCCTTTTCCCAACGTTTTCTTACATTCCTAAGCATGTCAGATAGTCGGCTAGTCACTTTACTCTTAAAATTCCTATAAATCTTGACATCGTCAAATACTTCCCACGTACGCTTATCCTGCAAGTTGTATGACAATCAAATAAAATGTTAGATATTTATAACAAAAATTAATTATAAAATAAAATAACTTTAATAAAAATAAAATTTACCTTAAATTTATCAAACCATACTAGTTTCTCTTTCTCGTCGAGCGCTCCAAAAGACTTGATGAGTTTTGTATACTGCAGTTGAATGCCATAGTTTATTGCTTTTGCAGCAGGCCGACACGGAGCAAAACTAAATTAAATAACAACAATAAATTGAATTAGTATTTAGTATAAAAATGATAATATATAATTAAATAAATATTATAAATTAAAAACTTACCCAGATCCATCGGGTCTAATAACATATCGTCCATCAACCACCAAAATCTCATCAGCAACAGGATTTGCCTGCTCCTCATGAACAGGGTCATCCTACTTCTGACGCGCAGGTATATCTGTGGGGTGTGGAATGCGGCGGGAACTAGATCCCCCTGGCTGCTGTGTGAAGGAAACCTGCTGAGAAAAACCAAATCCCCCAGGCTGCTGCGTGAAGGAAGTCTCCTGAGGAAAACCAGATCCCCCAGGCTGCTGCGTGAAGGAAGTGTGCTGAGGAAAACTAGATCCTCCAGGCTGATGCGTGAAGCCAGGCGGTACCGGAAGAAAACCAGATCCCCCAAGCTGCTGCATGAAGGATCCCCCATACGGACTAATAAAAGATGGATTCCCAGATGGAACCATATGGGAGGAGGAGAGTAATGTCGTAAATGGTTGTGAAGTGTCTACAGACATTAGATCTGCCTGAGTCTGTGGGCGAGAAGCATACATGGACGAGGGAGGTACCTCACGTACCCTAGCTCTCGGACGGGGCTGAGTCTCCTTAGCCTTACCCTTACCCTTGTCAGTTTGGGGTGGCATTTTATCTATTTTGAGAGAGTTGTCAATACGTAATAAAAACTGATTAAAAAAATGTCCGAATAAAACTGATAATACATTAATAAAAACTGTTAATACACACACAAGAGGTATAAATCTTTTCCATTCAAATAAAACTGATAATACATTAATAAAAACTGTCTGAACTTATTAATAAAAACTATTTATTCAAACTCATCATCCATATTATTTTCATCATCTGATCCAATAATATCCTCAGATCCAAACTCTTCATGTTCTTCGTCCACATTATTATCTAACAACAACACAAATGCATCAGTTTGATTACCCTCGACCATTGTATCGCACAGTTTTGTAATTTGTTCAACTTCAACCACATCATTAATTTGAGAAATTTCATCGTCTTAGTAAGCAACGTCTTCCACAAGATCGTCAGTTTCAATATGACCCAATGGTTTTGTTTTGATAACAACACACCATCCACATTTACGTGGCTGAATTGAAGGGTAAGGAACATAATAAACTTGCTTAACAATATGTGACATTATGAAAGGGTCATACTCTTTGTACCTTCTATCCATTCGAATCTCAACAATGTTATATTTCTTATCTATTTTTGTGCCCCTGGCAGATGGATCATACCAATCACAATAAAACAAGACAACTATATTTTCCGAGTCCAAGTAATTGTATGGCAACTCGTAAATATGTGTAACAACACCATAGAAGTCGTCTTCACCACCATCTGTAACTCCTTTAACAAATACACCACTATTTATTGTTTTTTTACCTTCTGTCCAGGCCTGGGTGTGGAATTTATAACCGTTCACAAAGTATGTGTGCCATTCAATTGCTCTTTGAACAGGACCTCTAGACAAGTTTATCAAATGGCGTATTTTTGGAGTAGGTGCAACAATGTATGACAATTGTTCCTTGAACGATGCTGGAAAAGATGCATGTATGTGATCGTTAGTTGCTTGTTCACCGGTGCTTTGAAAATAGAAGTTGTTAAATGCCCTATAAGGAAACATAAAATTAGTTAGAATGTAATAATTTAACCTGTAAAGCCAAATAGATAGTTAGGGATATATATACTTACTCAAGATATGGCCTAACTTTAACACAATTAATCAAGACATGAACATGTGCAGATTGCAATTCTTTTTGGGTTAGCCAATGCACATTCTCCTTTCCAGAGGGACGGTCGGGCAAACCGAAGACTGACAAGGTAAACTAACTTCTTGTGTTAACATCAAATTCATTCCTTATGATTTTTGGAGTTAACATCAAATGATTGAAATAATGACTGCAAAAATGTGAAGTTTCCCGATGCAAGTAATGTGCACATATTAATCCTTCAACTTTAGCTTTATTTTTCACTGATCACTTTGAATCACCCATGAATCTTTCAAAGGGATACATCCACCTGTATTAAACAGGCCCACCAAGATAGGCTTCATATGCAAGATGCACAGGTAGATGTTCCATAGAGTCAAAAAAACCAGGTGGAAAAACTCGTTCCAACTTGCATAGAATTACTGGAATATTTTTGTCCAACTGAGTGATGCTATCGACGTTTAAAGTTGACGCACAAATATCTATGAAAAATTGACTTATTTCAATTAGAGGATTGAGCACATGGTTAGGTAGTGAATCGAACGCAATTGGAAGCAACCGTTCCATGAAAACATGGCAATCATGACTTTTCATTCCATGCAACTTCCCAGTTTTGGAATCGGCACACCTTGCTAAATTTGAGGCATAACCATCGGGCATTCTCAATTCATTTAGCCATCGACAAACCACTTTAGTGTCTTGGGAAGTTAGACAGTAACAAGCCTTAGGTTTTAATAATTTTCCATTAGGTTTAGGCTTCAACTCTAAGTCTTTTCTATCACACAAAATTTCCATGTCCCTTCTAGCCTTCTCATTATCTTTTGTTTTGCCTTGAAAATCCATCACTGTGTTAAATACATTATCGAAAAATTTCTTCTCAATATGCATAACATCAAGATTATGTCGGAACAAATTATCTTTCCAATATGGGAGGTCCCAAAATATACTTCTTTTTGTCCAATTATGTTTGACCCCATATCTTGGAATTCTGCATGCTTCGCCACAATCTGTGAATTTTGGTAGTTCAGAAACTCGATTCCCTATTTCCTCTGGTGACAATCGAGGGGAGGAAAATCTTTTACTCGAATATCTTTTTTGAAATCAGTCTTGTTTCTTCTAAAGACATGGTCTCGTGGTAGGAATCTGCGGTGATAATCGAACCACGAACTTTCCCCCCCAAATTCCAAAGTAAAAGCCTTTGTAAATTCCATGCAATGCGGACATCCCATTTTTCCATGCGTACCCCAACCAGATAACATTCCATACGCGGGAAAGTCATTAATTGTCCACATCAAGCCAGCTCGCAAAGTAAAGTATTGTTTGCGAGATATATCATAAGTCCATTCTCCATTCCACAACCTCTTCAAATAATCAATTAAAGGTTGTAAATACACATCGATTCCAGCTTTAGGACTTGACGGCCCTGGAATGAGGCAAGTCAAAAACATGTATGGTTTTGTCATGCACATCTCTGGAGGGAGGTTGTAAGGGGTTACAATAACTGGCCAACAAGAATATGCAACTGCAGACGCTTGGACATATGGAGTATAACCATCAGAACATAATCCAAGTCTGACATTTCTAGGTTCTGCTGCAAAATCAGAATATACCCTATCAAAATACTTCCATGCCTCACCATCAGATGGATGTCGCATAGTGCCTGAACTTGTTTTGTTTGTATGATGCCATGTCATTTGACTTGCAGTGTGCATTGAACCAAACAATCTTTTTAACCTTGGTATTATCGGCAAATAAAACATGGACTTCACAGCTACACGTTTTTGGTTACGGTTAAGGGTTTTACTACGAACTTGATATCTCAGACTCTTATAAAACTTACATTCCTCCAACACCCCATCATTAATACCAAACTCATTGTCATAAAACAACATGCATCCATTTATGCAACAATCAATCTTTCGTACTTCTAAACCCAACTTCGATACCAACCTTTTTGCATCATAATAACTTGTAGGCAGGTTTTCTTTCGTAGGAGTCACATCCAACATCATTTTTGCAAAGAATTCCAAGCACTGATCAGGAACATTCCAATTTGACTTTGCGGCTAATAATCGCACACACATTGATAATTTTTAATTTGTCGACCCCTCAAACAACGACGTGTTCATTTCTTTCAACAACTGGTAAAATCTCTGCGCTTACTCATTTGGAAACTCTTCCACGTCAAAATCTTGAGGTTCATCATATGTCATATTTACACCAAGGACATTGCCAACCATATCATCGATCAGATTAAATTGTTCCTCAAATTCCATATGTGATCGACTGCTTGATGCATGTGTATTACTAACTTCGGGATGTACAATAGTACTAGGCAATTCTTCTCCATTATATGTCTAGACCCAGTAATTTTTAATGAAACCCCTTCTCTTCAAATGATATTCCACTTCCTCTGGATCATTAATTATAGGTTTACATTCACATTTAAGACTAGGACATCTTACTCCTCCTTCCCTTCGACAACGGTCTTGAGCAAATTCCCACGTGATAAACCCCTTAACTTCTTCCTCAAAATTTGGTGTAAGTCCACGTCTTCCTGGTAATGTTTTATCGTACATCCAACTATGATAGTAACGTAAATATTCCATACTGCACATTTGTATTATCATTATCATTTCATTTAAAAAAGAGATTTTAGTATGGACGAAAGTAAATAGTATAATTCCTTACAAATTGTTTTATCATAACTATATTTTCTACATAACATAAACATTGTATATAAAATTTAATTATTCAATTTAACCTAATACAAATAAACTTTATATTAAGTATTTTAGCATTAATATTTTTTTTTAATAACTAGTAGTCTTGATACACAATAACATATATCCCACTTAGGAGTTAATATTTACAATAATTAATTTTCTATTTTAATAAATCTACATATTTATTTTTAAAAAAAAATTGTTATATAAAATCTAATAAATTATAAATTCTGTTTTTAAAATACTAATAA
Organism: Lathyrus aphaca; assembly: GCA_963966055.1. Lineage (NCBI taxonomy): Eukaryota > Viridiplantae > Streptophyta > Magnoliopsida > Fabales > Fabaceae > Lathyrus > Lathyrus aphaca. The sequence continues at coordinate 28,434,545 of OZ014520.1, read as the reverse complement.
AATAAATTTTGATTTAATTCTATTTTAGAAACAAAATCTGTTTATAACAAATATAATATATTTTGTTCAAAGAAAATAATATATATTATATTTTTTAAACTAAAATAAATTCTGTTTTTACTATATTTCTAAAACTAAAATGATAAAAAAAACAATAATAACTTCTGTTTTACTATGTTTAATAATAAATAAAAATAACATATATTCTATTTCTAAAACTAAAATAAATTTTGTTTTTACTATATTTCTAAAACTAAAATAATATATATTCTATAATAAATTTTGTTTTTATTAGTTTAAAAATCTATAATAATATATGCTCTGTTTTAATAATATATATTTAAATAAAAATAATTTTTCGAAATAAAAATAATTAATTTTTCAGAATATTATATTATATGTTTTTAAAATCTATATAATAAATATTTACAATCTAATAGTTTTTAATTTTTCATGAGTCTAACAAAATAATTTTTTTACCCTAATAAAACCTAATATACATACATTTTAAACAATAACAACCAATATTCAGTAAAAATCAGAATAAATAAACAAAATTAATAAATTTTGATACATACTTTTAATGAAGACCAACAAGCAACAATCAACAATCAACAACCGGCCTTGACTTGATAAACTTTATAAATTTTTGATCTTAAAAAAATAAATAAATAATATTATAATCATGAAACAAACAAATTAATTAAATATATATGTATAAGAAAATGCTAAACAACTTACCGTGTGAAGAAAAAAAAATGTTGAGAGTGAAGGAATGGACGAAGAAAAGATGAAAATGTGAAATGGGTATGGAAGAAATGAGGTTGAGGTTGAAGAAGAGAGGCTGAGTTTGAAAACTAAAATGTTTACAACAATAAATAATGCAATGCGTGAATTAAATTGACCTGGGAATACGTACAGGTTCCGACGTGAAAAACAAGTGTGAGCATTAATGTCAGTCAGAATCTTGTCATTTCAATAAAGCAACATTGGGAACCTACAGTCAACCAATTTCCGACGTGGTAGCAAGGAGGGAAGTTAGTGACGTGGAAAGTATGTGTGAACAAGGTATGTCAGAAATTAATTATTTTACGCATGCAATAAAGCTTTCAACGGTCAAATTTATTTTATTTCTAGGATGTTTTCCCACGTGGATATCAGGAGGGAAGTTTCCGACTTGAATATCATGTGTGAAACTGACGTGTCAGAAATTGCGCTTGCCAACAAAGTTGTAACGGTTCAATTTGTTTTATTTCTAGGAACAATTCCCACGTGTATTACATGAGGGAAGTTTGCGTCCTGGTTTCTATGTGTGAAAGAGTTTTATTAATTTAATCAACGAAAGTTTTCCCCCAAATGGTTTTTATTTTTTGATATATTTATAGAGACATGCTTTTCACGTCACTATATTTTTTTTTTAATTTTAAACTTCTCGGTCTCAGTTATAATTCGTTTTAATTTTATATTATTATTTTTTTAGTGACTATACATTCACGTCACTAATACAATATTTAGTGACGTGTTTTTCATTTGGGTTAAAATAAGTGAGAAAATGGTGTTTTTCTTATAGTGGACGGTGGGAGTGTGATAGGATAATGTGGTTTAACGATATATGTTCATTTGAATATAATATTTTTAAGGTGCTTTATGGGATACAGAATATGACTCCGGTTGATCATTTGAATGTTAATCCCACGAAGAATCCCAAGCTGTAGTGAAGCTAGTAAGAAATCAAGTGATTCCTGCTGCATATTGGTCTTTCGAAGTTTACACATCTTATTTGAATATAATAATAAAGTTGAATGACATAATTAATAACGAACGATTGTAAAGGGATGTCTCGGTAGCTTGTTATCATTTTCATGCAAGATAGCATGAAGTTGAAACTAACTCATTTTAAAATTTTCAAAATTTTAATGACCTTATAAACATATGCTACGTTATAATTCACTAAAATAAAAAATATTTAAAAGATGAAAAAATGTAAGAAGTTAATATTCATCAAAATTATTAAAATTGTAATAATAAATATTTGATTAGTGAGTAAGTGAGTTTGAGTCCGATTTTACCATAAATCCAAAATTTTTAATAAGTTTTTTAATTTTCAAAAATATATTCACCCAATTACCCGACCTAATCCATTTTTATGAATTATTTTAAATGAATTAGACCAAATTTTATACATTGACCCAATCCATATGACATGTCTCCTTAGAGCGTCCGCACGCTATCATATTAGTTTATAATAAAAGACTCGGGGATAACACGCAAAATAGTTATTTGCTAATATGTTATTATCAAAGATAATAAAACGGGACACGTGGCATTAAGTAAATAATCAAATGTGACATGTGGCAATAAGTAAATGATCAAATGGGACAGGCGGCATTAAACATTCATGTTTATCATCGATCATTGATTACTTCAGAGTAAGTATTTCACCTGCTTCCTCACCACTTTTCATCTATTATAAATAGTGAATCAATTACTGCCTCAATTTGTACTATCCCTCTCTCAGAAAATTATCCTTATATATTTGAAATTGTATTTGTGAACGTTAACATGGGTGGCAAAGGTGGAGGCAGTGGAGGCAAAGGAGGAGGAGGTGGCGGTGGAGGCAAAGGAGGAGGAGGTGGCGGGGCTAAAGGAGGTGGTGGTGGAGGTGCAAGAGGAGGTGGCGGTGGAAGTAAAGGGTCGAGTGGAAGCAGCGGCGGTGGGGGTTCAATGAAAGCCCCAGGTGGTGGTGGCTCATACATATCGCGTGATGCATTTGAAAGCAATCCTCAGGGATATTTCAGTGATCTTCATGCTTCGGAGAAAGGCAACAAATAGTGCTACCTATTTCAACTGCGTTTTTATGTAGTTCCATAAATAATTACTAGTAGTATACTAGTATGTAAATGTTTGGTGCTGATGACTAGTACTATAAGTACTAGTAGTATGTAAATGTGTGGTGTAGCATGTCATGTTGATGTTGGTGTACTTTAAATATATAAACGCAGTTTGTTTCTCTCATGCTCACAGAATATCTCTTTGTCGTCTCAATCAACCTAAGTCAGATTTTTTGTATTTAAGATTTTCTGACTTTGTGTTCAATGGTTTTCTTTTTGCGTATTCACCACTACAACAAGAAAAAGGAAAGTGGGTCAGTGATAGAAGTATTCGTTAGGTTAAATAACCTTATTTGAATTTATCTTCCATAAATTGTGACACTATTTAGTGGAAGTTATTCAAATAGCTTATATTATTATTCATTTTCTTATTTAATAGAATTTATTAAAACTGTTTATTAGGGTGGCAAACGGGCATGCCCGTCCCGCAAAAGTTTGCAGAGAAATGGGGCGGGATGAGGCAGTCAAAGTTAAGGATGTGGGCCTAAAACCTAAGCTATTCCGGCAAAAAAAAGTAAGGGCGGGACGAGAAAAGTCCGCGAACATTGCACTTTTTAAGTCTAAAAATGTAAAAATTTAAGTAAATATACATATCTGCAAAAGGTCGCAAAGAAAAAGAAAACGGGGCGGGGTGGGACGGATATTTTAGAGGATGATAGCCTATTATATTTATAAATAAAAGGGAATCTCAAACTCAATTAATAAAAGAAAACTTACACCAATCCCCTCAATAAACAAAAACAAACCCAATGAATACAAAAGATACAGCCCTTTTGAAAAAAGTCTAGTGAAACTATATACCAATTATAAAGAGTATAATTATTTTTTTAGAGAAATGATATTCTTACACCATTTTTCTTCACTTATATACCTATTTAATATTTCTCAATACGGTGAACAATAAAATATAATATTTTTTTAATTTTTTTTCGTGAACAATAACTTTTTTAAAAAAAAATTTAATTAATGAAAATTGATTTTTATTAACCAACTTCATTATTATATTAACCAAGTTTTTACACTGCCTTTATCAACTTTTGTGACTGTTTAAAAATAGTTTTTAATAGTCACCAAAGTTGGTTAATACAATGTAAAAACTTGGTTAATGCAGTGTGAACATTGGTTAATATATGTTCAGGTGTTAAAATATTTTTGCATTAAAAATAAATAATTTTTTTTACTGTTCACGGGAAAAAAAATTATATTTCACTGTTCACCAATACGGTGAACAGTGAAATACAGTGTAGTGTAGGAAAATGGTGTATGAATAGCATACCTGTTTTTTTTTTTTTTTTATCATTGGTTCTTAACCAATCCTACGAAGTCTAGTGAAACTTTATACCAATCATAACGAGTAATTTTTTTTAATCATTGGATCTTAATCAATCCTATGAAGAAGTAACGATAAGATGGAAAACCACATCTACATCTCCCATCTCCGATCTCGATCTTGAATATTATTCTATTCCTTGCCAATCAAATGAAGAAGTAACCATACGATGGAAAATCACATCTACATCTCTCTTGCCAATCAAATGTAACATTAATATTGAAAAGTTAACACCAAATCATAACTATAATAATGACAAAAGTATTATAATGCATTTATCAATCTGAATATGAATATGTATAAGTAGCATTCCATTAATTCTATATCTTATTATTAATTTTTGAATATCATCCTCCTAACATCTTTTATTGCAAAATCACTACCAATAATCTAATCAAAATTAAGATTCTTTAAAAAATTTGATTCCTCTAAAAAGTTGGTGTCCTGTGCCACCATTTCTTCCGATCATCCTAACACCTGAAAAATAATTTGGAACACCTGAAAATAATTTTTTTTGCACATATTTTTATAATTTTGTAAAGGTGTGAGCCTTAAACCTACCCGTCCTTCAATAACATGAAAATAAAACACAAATTCAGATCCTGCCACCGTAACGAATGCAACTTGTTACCGATAACGACCTCTTTCTTTAAAAAAAAAGAAGCAAAATCCCCATATTTGAATTTAATAATGCCGACCCACAAAGCATTCTCCTCCTTCAAAATTCTCCAAAGCCACTTAATCATCAACACCTTATTGAAAACACAAATATCTTGAATACCCAAGTCATTCGTTTCTTTAGAACAACATAAAATTCCAAGACACCCAAGGCATTACTGACTAATCCGACATTCTAGCCCAAATAAAGTTTCTTTGGATTGCCACTATTTCCCTAAGAACAGTCACATGGGCTACGAAAAATGAAAAGTAGTGAAATAGGCAGATTAGTTAAAACACTATTCAATAACGTGACCCTTCCCCCTAACAGAGCAAACTGACCTCATACGAACAAACCACGACATCAAGAAGTTATTACAATTTGTGGATGAGTTAACTTTTACTCTTGGTTGTGGTGACACGATTTTATTTTGGGAGCATAAATGGTTGGTCAAGAACAACTGAAGATGGTTTTCCCACTGTTTTATGCATAAACACAATCTAAGTTATGTGCTATTAGCCAAGTAGGTGGGTGGGAGGCAGATAATTGGGCGTGGAATTGGAGCTATTCTTCTCCTAATTTGGGAAGTCCAGCAGAGGTGATGCATGAGTTCTTGGACTTGCAAATGATTCTATTGGAAGTCCATCCGATTATGGATGTGAAAGATGATTTTATGTGGCCTTGGAGTGGTAGTAAAATTTGCATACAATGGATTCATATTATCACAAATCTTTGAATTTGGTTGACGATATCGTTTTGAGCCAAGAAACATTAACAACGTTAGATGTGAAGTGGAAAACAACTATTCCGTTAAAAGTAAAAGTATTTGGGTGGCGTCTGTTGTTGGATAAATTACCAACTAGGCTCAATTTATTGAATCGTAATATCATCCACAATCCTTATGATTCGATTTGTGTTTTTTGTTTTATAGAAATTGAAGACACAAATCATATTTTTTGTGGGTGTGTGAAATCCAGACAAGTTTGGAAGTTGGTTTATTAATGGGTGGGTTTGAAGTGGTTCTTTGAAGACGATTGCAACAACTTCTTGATGTTATAGTTTGTTCGTATGAAGTCATTTTGCTCTGTTTAATATGCATGTCTTGTGTGGTTTGTCACGTGCTGATGTTTATGGAATTCTAAGAATCGTATCATTTTCGATGACGAGATTTGCAATCCAAATGTTATTTTCCACAAGATCATTGTTTTATCTTGGTGGTGGCTAGCTTTAGTTTCTAAGAATAAAGTTATGTGTAATTATTATGAGTAGATCACTCATCCTTGTGATTTCTTGTAATTGTTAGCTTTTTTAATTAGGTCGGAGTACCCCTAATACTCTTATCTAATTAATTTTTCTTATAAAAAATATTAAAAAAAACATGTTTGAGAATCAGACCCGTTGTGATAGTTTAAGAAAACCCTAATTTTTTTTAAAGAGAATTAAAATATTAGAATAATTAAAATATGGTTGATCGTGAGTTCCATTGAGAATCAGACCCAATGTGATAGGTTGGAGTACCCCTTCAGGGATTTCATGAAACACAATAAAAAACACAAATGGTAATCGTTATTGATCTTAAAATGTTTTCCAACTGCATCATTTTCTACGTCAACCTTCATTGAACCAAGATTAATGTCATCGTTAATGCAGATGCCTTTGTGGTCAACGATTGGATCAACACCACGCTTTACCTTAGTGCCCGATACCTTTGTATGAAAAACTCGTCGTCGACTTTAACATGGATCATGTTGCAACCTTATTCCAATTCTAAGTTGGCTTCCAATGTCTCATTTATCATATTTCTCATGACAGTAACTTGCACCTAGTCTCAGTTATTTCACCCTAGGGTCAAATTCACACGGGGCTCTGTTGTCCTCTAAGTTTGGATTAGGGACGCACAAAGGTTGTGTGGATCTTTTTTTATAGGCAAATATTATATTAAAAGGAGAATAAAAGCAACCCAATACAATCACCAATCAAAAGGCAAAAAAGCTACAACTAACAAAAGATCTAAATATAATCCAAGGGGAACTTAGAAAAATCGTATAAACTACATAACCGATTGTTGTTAGGGGCAATAGTCAACCAATTCCAAAGGAATCTCCTACAAATGCTTTCAATATGATTAATAACTTTTTTTTTGGCAGAAGGAAGATTTGCATCCAATAATTGGAAATGGAAAAGAGAACACTTCTGACCAGTTGGATACGACCCGGATAAGATAGTAGATGTGTACTCCAATGCTTCAATCTTTGAATCATTTTGTCTATAAAGCCTTGATAATTATTGATTGTAAGTTTCTTACAATCCAGCGAAACTCCGAGGTATTTGAAAGGGAGTTTCCCATTATCAAACCCTGTTTCATGTTGGGGTTGATTTCTGACATCTTCACTAACACCTCCACATAATAATTTGCACTTCGGTATACTCATAATAAGTCCTATAGAATTAGAAAAAGAATTAACCTTTTCCATTAGAAGCTTAATTGATTCAATATCTCCTCTGGCGAACAATAATATATCATCAGCAAAGCAAAGATTAATTATATTCAACTTTTCTCATTTTGGGTGAAAATTAAAATATGGATTCGTCTTCAGGCTCTGGAGCAGTCGGTGGAAATATCCCATAACAATCACAAAAAGAATGGGGGAGATGGGACCCCCTGCCGCAATCCTCGTTCAACTAATAATAGTTTTGATGGAACTCCATTAATCACAAATCTGTAAGATACAGAAGAGACACAAGTCATACACCGGTTAATTTTGTTGAAAGATCAATTTTCATGTGCATGTTTGGGAGATATGAAGATTTTTTTCATTGTATACCAACAACAATATATATGGTGAAGATTATTTAACAAATTTCTCACCTTTCTATTAATTTTGGTAACTCTCAATTATAATTACTAATAATTTCTTTTATCTTTAATAACAATTTAAAGAGTCATGTATTAATTTTTTTAATTTTAAAAAATAAAATAATGATAAGCAAATACGGACTTTTTAATTTTGTAATGTAGTTTAGTTTTTTTTTTTATTTCTCACAAATTTAATATTCTCTGGTTTATGTGTTAAGTTAAAAACTCAATTTACTATATTATATTGATTTACTGAATATTATAGACACACTCTTTTATAATAATTTGTTTGAGTATCAATATAATTTTTATTTGCATGTACAATAATAATAATAATAATAATAATAATAATAATAATAATAATTATTATTATTATTATTATTATTTCATTTTGATATGTATTTTATTCAATATTTGACTCTATCACATAAAAGGGGATTGAGTTTTTAATTATTTTATTTGTGATTATCGCAATATTCTTTTGTTATTAAAATATAGTATTACAAATCAAAATTGAAATCTAGACATGGTTTTATATCCATGTCAAATATCTTGAGGTGTAATTGATTGCTTTAATAATAAAATCAAATAAAAATAAAAATTTACATTTACATATACTTGCAAAAGAATCTATCTATATGATGATATGATGACTTTCAAGAGACAACCGAACTTAAAATATATTTTATTTTTTCATTAACTATGTTTTATATTTTTAATTATTTAGTAGTCATTCTTTATTACATCTCATTATATTTTTATTTTACTTTGATTTTAATTTTTTTTATATTATCTTTACTTTATACAAATCAACATAGTAAAAGAATTATATGACTATGAACTACATGGATGTTACATAAATGTGTTATAAATTTATTTATTAATAAATATTACTTTTATAAAAAAATCAATTTATGATATACATATATTTATTAAAATATTTTCAATTTTATAATTTATAGAAGAAAAACATGTATGTCAATAATATATAATATTACTTATATTTATCAAGGTATAAACATAAAAATAATTGATACATAACTTTGAATTTATGCACACAACCACACATTACGTGGGTGACAATCTAGTATATATATATATATATATATATATATATATATATATATATATATATATATATATATATATATATATATATATATATATATATATATATATATATATATATATCCCTTATCAAGTGAGATGACTCATTTCTTTTAATGATAAATGAGATGGTTAAATTACAACTCTCAATAAATTAAGTTTTGAACAAGATAGGGAGTGGAATAGGTCCTATTCCTACTGACGAATGCACAGCCAAAAAACATAGAGTGTCTTACGCTAGAATTTTGGTAGAGGTGGATGTCACGCAAGACCTTGTGAAAGAAATTGCCATTAAGAACTATGAGGGGGGTGATCCAACAACGTATTGAGTATGAATGGAGACCTAAATTCTGCCAAAAGTGCCAGAAAATTGGTCATGACTGTGGAGAGAGGAAAATGGTCCAGAAATGGGTACAAAAGCACAAACCCCCTGATAAACCTAAGGCTGGCATGCCTACCAAAGACAATGACAAAGGCGAGCAAGACAAGTTAACACATGAGGATACACCATGGACTGTAGTCATAACACCTTCAAGAGAGAAACATAAAGGTATTGCTATAGCATCCACTACTGGTTTCACTTGTGATAATGGTTTCCAGGTTCTTGAGGTTGTGAATGACCCTGATCGACCTACCAATAGTGATCCATGTTAGTTTCATGGAATATTAGGAGGCTAAATAAAATAGGTAAGCTTAGGGAGATAAGCTCCCTTCTCCTAAAGCTTAGGCCTGAAATTGCAATTTTGATTGAAACTATGGTGAAGGAAAACAAAGCAAAACATATTAGAGGAAAACTTCACTTCACTGAGAACTTCATTGACAACTATAAAGATCATGCCAATGGTAGACTTTGGATAGGATGGGATAAACACAGGGTGGATGTTAGACAGGTGCACAACTCTAGCCAATACACTCACTGTGGAGTTTATGATGTGACAGGGACCTTCAAATATTGGCTTACTGCAATCTATGCCCACAATCAGCTAGACAAGAGGAAGCTTTTATGGAAGGACATTGAACTCTTGCATGGAAATCTTCATGGTACTTGGTGTGTGGTAGGAGACTATAACAATGTAGCCAAGGCTCATGATCGCATAGGTGGGAACATGGTGACTGAGAAAGAATTTGAAGACCTCCAAAGTATGATGCAAACAACTGGACTTAGTGAAATGGACAACCATGGCAACTGTTACACTTGGTCTAACAAGCATGTGGTGGGTACTATCTACTCTAGAATTGATAGGGTGTTTTCTAATGTGGAATGGTTTCAATTTTTTTTGGATCATACTCTCCAAATCCTTCCCCAATGTTTCTGATCATTCTTTACTTCTGGTTGAGAATACTATGCTAGCTAGGAAAACTCAAAAACAATTCAGATTTACTAATTATGTTGCTGAACTGCCTGGTTTTTTGGAGATGGTGTTAAAAGGAACTGGGATCAACCTTTAAGAGGAAGGCCAATGGTAGTGTTATGGAAGAAATTGATGAGACTTCGTGGAGCGTTGTCAACGTTTCTAAAGAAGACTTCACTTTAGAGCGTTGTCAACATCAAAACCAAACATATTGATGCATACATCGTACTTGTACACACTTAGATCAACAATATTTCCAGACTGGAGTCATCGATCATAGATAAGAGACTACTTCCATTTATCAACAAGAGCTAAATTGACCAGACATAAATCTCTAATCCCTAGGTCTCCTTTATTCTTAGGCTTACACACCTCATTTCAACTTACCCAAGAGATTTTAGAATCTTCGCTAACGCTTTCCCAAGAACTTTCTTTGGATGTGAATTATTTTCCTTCAAAACATGTGCTTCTAGGAGATGAGCCTCTTAGATAAGAAATTAACTAGTGATTCTTCTACAAAGAAGAAAGTCACTAGTGAAATCCTTAACATCAAAATCCACGTTCGTGACACCAGAAACTAATTCAATTCCCTTAAGAATACTTTAATATATGATTGAGAGGTTTTTAACAAATGGATCTGCTAAGATAAGATATCCTTGGCACACTGAAGATGAAATACGACCAAATCGCAGGCTCGTATCCTAAAACCAGTAAAAAGACCAAATTTAACAGTCATTTCAATCAAACTACTTAGTTCTTCAGCCAGTACCAAAGAAAAGATGTTAGGGGTTCCCCATACTTCAAACCTCTTTGAATACTATTTTTTAAATTGGACAACCATTGACCAACATTATGAGATTTTTAACAAAAACACAAGCTTTGATCCAAGACCTCAACTCATCACCGAACCTAATGAACCTAAATCTGATCAACATATAATTTAAAAAATTCCAATTCACGAAGCTTTCTGAAAATATACTTTCAAAATGATACAAGACTTTCTAACTTTTTTAACCATATCAATCACTTCATTTACAATCACAATATAATCCACCAACATTCTATCTTTTAGAAATACATATTGATCAGGAGAAAAAAAAATTTATCCATGACCTTTTTTTAGTCTTAGTAGCTAGAACATTCTCCACTAATTTATACAAAGAATCAACCAAAAAAATAAGTCTAAAATCAATTAATGAGGAGGGGAAATAGACTTAAGAATTAGGGTGACAAGTAATAGATAAGTAATAGTCAACGATAATCCTTTTGAATCCGTCCTAAAAAAAACAGCTATGCTATTGTTACACCCAATTTGTACACCAATACATACACCGTATGTACTGTTCACCGTATAAATACGGTGAACAGTGTATTTTTCAGTTAAAAAAATATTTTTAATGAATAGTGTCAGTGAACAGTAAAATCGTACATGAACAGTGACATATGAATAGTACAACACATGAACAGTATTCATGAACAATGATTTTAAAAATAGTGAAACAAGTTGGTGAATGCAATGTAAAAACTTGGTTAATGCAATAATGAAGTTGGTTAATAACGTTCAGGCGTTAAGAATAATTTTAGCAGTCACCAAAGTTGGTTAATATAGTGTAAAAACTTGGTTAATGCATTAATGAAGTTGGTTAATAAATGTTCAAAAAAATTAAAAAGTATTAAAAAATAATTTTTTATATAATTTTAAAAAATATATATATTATTATAATATTTCACTGTTCACCGTACGGTGTAAGTGTATGATTTTGGTGTAAGAATAACATTTCTCTAAAAAAAATACAGTTTATCCTTTTCTATGATTTACACTTAAATCTTCTCTAAGAGAAAGCAAGAACGAAAGTACGTACGTGTTATTTTACTGTCCATCCAATTAACTAAATATAAACCCCATTCCATGTTGTCAATAAAATATCATACATGATTATAACGCGCAAACTTGTTTAGTCCACAAATGAATGTTGTGCATATCAATAATACCTCTTAATTTTTTTAAGTGTATTGTATGAATCAATAGAAGTTGATCTGTATATCCAACCTAAATTTTTCTGTAACGAATTCTAAAAACATCGCCAAAAATCTATCCTACCACACTATAACTTTTTCTCTCTGAAACAATGATAATAACCTAAATCTTGCTTAATTCCTTCATCTTGAGGTAATTGGTTCTTCATTGATAGTGTCCAAGAAAGGTTTCTTTGATCTACAATAACTTAATCTATAACTAAACCCTGATTCCACTCCTTCCAAACTCAACCTTGGAGCACTCTCGTTTTCATCATTCATAACACCACCGGCCGAACTTTCATCCGGTTGGACACGTGTGTTTCCGGCACGTATTCTTTTTGCCGCAGAATTCGCCGCCAGAAAGAGCACGGCCATGTCAGCTCCAGTAACGACAGAGTTGAGTCTTCTCATAGGAAAAAATATGTAAACATTTCCGAATTCCAATTCTTCATCTGCAGCAAGAGGAGAGAATCTTGTAGAAATACGAAGAGAACGAGAGTTAACTAGGAAATGGTTTGGATTCTCTAACATAAGTTCCGCAGCTTTCATTATTTCTCTGAATTGCTTTACTTCTCCGGTTGGAAGGATTACTCTTGTAGCTTTGGTGTTCCTCATCAATGGTGGAGCAAAGGTGCATGATGAAACGTAATTTCCCATCAGAATGATAAAATAAAACCCTAATTTGATATTATAGGTGGTAGCTTGAAGAGAGAAAACAAAGGTGTGTATTTTGGTTTGAATGCGTTGAGAGGAAGGTATATGAGTGTATTTATATATGGGAATAATAGTCTTGGAAGCATATAGTCAATTTTGGAATATAATATTGAAATAGAATAGTCTATAGGATATTGAAGGTGCATGTTGTTTATTGTATTTTATGAAAACAAGTGAAAGTGGCATGTGCGTGTGTCGGTTTGAGATTTGTTGACCGGTGTTTGTGCTGGAAATAGAATGATGAGACTAGTATAATGCGCGTAGTGGTAAGGGAAAAAGGGAGGAAGGTCACATGCGATATTATGCAGCACCATTTGCAAATACAATATATTAACGAAATTCTAAGTAGAGGGGATTGATAAATACCGAATTTAACTGAACTATAACAAAAACAGTTTGAACGTTGTTTTTCATATTGTAGCCAACCCATAAAAGAATAATAATTTCTACTAAATTGTCCTTTTTCCTTGTGATTATAAAAAATAACTATGAGTTTAAGATACAATCAGAAGAGAGATCAAAGCCTCATCACTAAAACTAACATACATAAAAAATGCCACAAACTTAACACCAGAAGCAACACTGTAATAGCTAAAAATACGAGTTAGTAACAAACTAAAATATGTATTGCATGATAAAATTTATTGTGAATCAGATACCTTAGAAACAAAGTATAATTGGTTCATTGATCAGTCAAGAAACCCACAAGGATTAGGGTTTGTGGTAACCAAAAATAACAATAAGGAATGATTATAAATTATTATTCTTTCCTTTTTTTTAATAAGCAAAGTTCTATTAATAAGAGATTAATGAGATCTCTTACCCCAAAGATTACAAAGAGACACCACTAGGATGAGCAAATCTTATCAAAAGCAAATACAAGAGCAGTGACATAACGCTAAATCCACGAAAATTACAAGAAATCAAAAGGAAATTTAGTTCAATCGTAAAGACTACATGACATCCTACCATTCTCACCTAAGGCCAACCACTTCCAAGAATAGACAAGGATGTTTTGGAATATACTATCGACGTATCCCACCACATTGTTGAACATTTTATCATTCCTAGTCTTCCAAATGATCCAACACGAAACCTTTTCAATACTACATCTACCACTTAATTGCACGACCCAAGAGAAAAGATGACTACAACTATCAAGTTCTCTAACCCACTCGATATCCACCCACTGACAAACCTTCTTCCAAACCGAAATTGAATTATGACAGTTGAAGAAGAGTTGAGAGGCATTTTTCCAACTCAAAGAAACACAAAGCACGTACCTTCTTTCCTTTATCTTCAAACAAGATTACAAGTATACAAGAATAACAAATAACCTTTCTCACTTTTGAATTTGGATTTTATCTTCCTATTTTCCCTTATACAAAAGATGAGAGACTAGTATGTTATTTATAAGAAAACTATCATACTAACCTAATAGGTTTTTTAACAATTACCCATTACAAGCTAACTTATGGTACAAGCTAACTTAAACAATCAGATCCATAACACAAGGCCCAATTTGACAACAAGATGTGAGCGGACTTCGACGACATGTTATTCTTACAAGGGTTTGTTCCAATATTTCATAAATCTCCACCTTGGAACACACCCATATACCAACAAGAAACAAACTAGCTTTCTTCTTGTAGCTTTATCAACTGCATACAGTGAAAAAACTTACAACTGGATTTCGTCTTAGTGATCATATCAGCAGCATTATGATATGTCAAAACCTTCAGCAATTGGACTTCTCCATGCTCGATTACCCCTTCGAAATTGTTACTTGCTATTAGAATATCATCCACATAAAGCAAAAAAAATAACAAATGAATTACCCGTTCGAAATCGGAAGAAAACACAGTGGTCGAACTGACTTCTGATGAAACTTATGTGTGCCATGAACTTGTCAAATCTCCTATTCTACTGTCGAGGAGATTGTTTTAGCCCATATAAATATCTCTTTAGTTTGCACACATACTCTTCTTTCCCTTCTTCGACATGCCCTTCAGGTTGCCTCATCAAGATTGTTTCATCAAGATCACCATACAGGAACGCAATCTTCAAATCTATATGTTCCAGTTAAGGGTCGGACTGTTCCACCATGGCAAGCAACATTTGAATGAACTTATGCTTCACAACAAGAGAGAACGCATCATTAAAGTCGACACCTTATTTTTGAGTGAATCCCCTAGTGACCAACCTTATCTTGTATCTCTCTGATGTCACTCATTAGATTCCTTCCTTAACTTTGAAAATCCATTTACAGTTGACTAACCTGGCTCTAGCAGGTTTTTTGATCAGTTATTATGTGTTGTTATCATGAAGCGATTTCATCTCATCATCCATGGCCTTCGGCCATTCAGTCTTATTTGGACTCCTCATAACTTCCTTATAGTCTTTAGGTTCTTCGTCTAGAACCTCACTTGCAGAGATTAATGCATAAGTTATAAGATCTGCATAACCAAGTCTCTAAGGTAGCTTGATGTCTCTTCTCGACCTGTCTCTTTCTAGTAGGTAGTCATTATCAGTCTCCTCATCTTCGACAACAATTTTTGCTTCTTCTTCGACTTCATTTGGGTCATGCAATTCAGAATCACTATGCTTCACCTCAATAGGAATTTCTCCCTAGTATAACTCTTCGTCAACATCATCAGTTTTCTTGAAATCCATCTCAGATTCACTGAAAACTACATATCGGCTGGTGATACACCTCTTATAACCTGGCTTTAGGCATCATAGCCTATAAGTTTTGACTCCTTCAGGGTATCCCATGAACATGCATTTCAGAGCTCTAGGTTTGACCTTGTCTTTCCTAATGTGAGCATAGGCTACATAGCCAAATACTCTTAGTTTGTCGAGATCTGGTGGATGTCCCGACAAAACTTCTTCAGGTGTCTTCATATCTAACGCAGTCGAAAGACATATGTTTATTAGATATATGGTTGTCGAAACATCTTCATCCCAAAACACCTTCTTTAATCCAGCACTAACCAACATGCATTTAACTCTTTCAAGGATTGTTTGATTGAATCTCTAAGCTAGAAATTTTTGCTAAGGAGTACCTGCTACAGTCTTATGCCTTGCAATCACAGACTCGACACAGTAATTGTTGAAAGCTTCGTTGCAGAATTCAAGGCCATTATCAGTTTTCAAACTCTTGACCTTTCTTCCAGTTTGAGTTTTGACCAAAACCTTCTAACTCTTGAGATTCTCAAAAGTTTCATCATTCGTCTTCTAAGTGAATACCCATAACTTTCTGGAGTAATCATCAATAATGGATAGAAAATACCTTGACCTGAATATGAAGGATTCCTTGCAGGCCCCCAAATATCAACATTGATGTAATCAAGGGATCCATGTGTTATTTATTTACCTTCGTTAAACTTAACCCTACAAGATTTACCAAATACACAAGGTTCACAAAACTCCAACTTTCCGACTTTGTCACCACCTAGCAGGTTTTGTTTCCCCAATTCGATCAGGCTTCTTTCGCTGACATGGCCCAATATCATGTGCCATAATTTTCTCTTCAAATACAGTTTTGTGAATGCAACATTTGTCAAACCACTTACAACTTCAACCTAAAGAGTATACAAGCCTTGTTTCTTCACGCCTCTCAAGACTTCCTTCGACCCATTCATGACTCTTAGGATACTTTTCTCTCCTTGAAAAACATATTCCTTTTTGTCTAATTCACCAAGAGAAATCATATTTCTCTTCAAGTCAGGTACATACCTAACTTCAGTCAATAACCTTATTGACTCATCATGAAGCTTGAATCTCAAAGATCTTATACCTTCAATTTTGCAAGCTTTGTCATTTCCTAGCAGCACCAATCCACCATCTTGATCACATAATTCCTCATACAAATCTTTATTTGGAGTCATATGCCAAGTACAACCTGAATCCATAATCCACTCTTTTCTTGAGTTGCCACTTGAAACCACAAGAACATCAGATGAGTCGAAATCATCTTGAATAATGGTTGAGTTACAATTATCCTTACCTCCAAGATATTTTAGGCGTTCAGGGCACACCTTTAGAATGTGACCCTCATTATTACAATGATAGCACCGAAAACCAGATGCTTCACCACTATAAGACTTCTTCTAACTTTTACCCTTCTTCTTATCAAACTTACTATCCTTTCGCAAGAATTTCGCCTTAACGACCAAATTTTCACCTACCGTTGAAGGTTTATGCTCTTTTCGTTTATTCAAGTCCTTAGAGTTCAAGGCAGATTGAACATCTTCAAAGTTCAGGGACTCTCTTTCAACAAGAGGGTTGCTTTGAAGTGAGCATGTATTCTGGGAAAAACACATAACAACAACAACGCTTGATCTTCATCATCGATTTTCAAATCAATATTTTTAAGATCAAGAATCAACTTGTTGAACATATCCAACTACTCAACCAACACTCTGTCTTCGCTCATCTTGAATGAATAGAATGCTTGATTTAGGTAGAGTCGACTCACCAGTGATTTATTCATGTACAAACCTTCAAGTTTCAACCATAACCTTGACGCCATCGTATCCTTTGATATCTGCGAAGAACCTTATCACCAAGGCTCAATAATATTGCATTGTGTGCTTTCTCAATAATGGTCGTCTTTTCAGCTTCCTTCAACGTAACATTCATGGTTGTTTCTCCCTTCAACGCTTCCAAGTAAACCTACTGAACAAGTAGGGTTTTCATCTTCAAGCTCCATAGACCGAAGTCTTTCACACCGGTGAACTTTTCAATCTCATACTTTGTTGAAGGCATCTTCTCCATAACACAAGGCCCAATTTGACAACAACATGTGAGTGGACTTCGACAACATGTTAGTCGTACTAGGGTTTGTTCCAATATTCCATATAAATGATAAAGATCACTTAATTAGTATATTTACATATGCAAAATACAAGCACACTGGTAAAGAAAAAGGACAAGACTAAACCACTAAGGAAACCACCTCCCTATTTTTAATAGCTTAATCGAGATGAAATTTTCTTGAGATATCAACACAACATGGTAAAATTACTCCACCTACTGCAAGTGACTTTCAAAGGAATCTTGGGTGATGGAGTAACTTTCTTCCATGGACTTAGAAAATTCTTTATATAGAGTAAGTTCTCGTGGAGCACACAAAGCCCGTCATCGGCCTTTCTTAATTCTCTTAAGATTCTTTCAAAGAATTTTCCTATTCTCCTATCTTATTTTAAGCAGGATCCATAGTCTAGATCTAGAGTGGCATCCACCTTGGATAAAGATGTCTGAGCGAAAGACCAAGCCTCATTCTTCTCCCTCACTTCCTGGGAAAGTGGTATCATATTTTCGACCCTAGTGTCGTGGTATTCATAAAACTCCCTAGAAGCCTCCATAGCATTAAATGAGTCAAAAGCACCTTAGATTTCCTTCGAGTACCCATTACTTGATTACCAAAAAGAAAACTTCCCATAATCCCACAATCCTGAATGACATAACACTTGATAGGTATGTTAATCTAGTTCATCTAATTCCCCTTGTTGAGCTTCCATGGAAAAATTTTAAAAGTATGTGTAATCTTCATAAGAAGTTGTATATCAAAACTCTTTTGTTGTCCTCAGGCTAAATAATGCTAACAACACGAGAGGTGACTCCAGTCGAACTAAATATGGGAACTTTTAACAAACAACCCCCAAATCGGAAGCTCTTTGAGTTCATAGATGGAATACACACCTGTCTCGCCCTAAAGATGTGTCAGAGGTAAATTAAGCATCATTTGTACAGTCCATTCAAGCAAAACCTAGACTTCCATTTGAGCGAGGGAATTAACCCGATCAGTTCGACCAATGAGCGCTCTGTCAAGTGTACCTGAAGCATGAACTTTCCTAGTAGATAGGGTACTCAGAATGCTGACCAGAAGAGAAGTAGTCTGAACATCCCTCCTGATCCTCTGCATTTTTTTTCCACACTTTATTACATCTGCACAACAAATAAAGGAAGACATGAGATGAAGGGAAATTCAAGTAAATAATTAAAAAAAGTGAAATTTATGTTACTTACCAAAAATGGCCTTCTTCTCCTTCTATGTTTTCGCATCCACTAGTCAGCGGGTCTGAGTGAACTTTTTCAATTGTTTTCATGACGCTACATCGAGTGGAACGATACCACTAATGTAGTCAAGCTCCTTGTAGAAGGCCACTGTTTGATTCTTCAAGTATAATTCTTCTTAAGACAAATTCTCCTCCTTATAGACGTAGGATTAGGATCTTACCCCCATTAAGAAGTGATCATGTCTCTATTGTGATTATGTCTCTATTACTTACATAATAAATCAATGCACACAGGTGGAGGATCTGGTTCTAGTGTGTAGATTTTTCCATAAGCTTCTTCGATAACAATAAGTCTCATAGAATTTGGTGTTCTCCCTCAAAGAAGCAAGCCCAAAGTGTGCATATAATTTTGACTTTTTTTTAGTCTTGAAAAGATGGAAGAATATCCTCATGGCCGGATTATCCCTTTGTACTCATACTAATGTTGGAAAACCTTGACAAACACCCAACTCTCTACATGTAATCGCCAAGGAAAAATCAACAATTGGTTCATAACACAAACTTCAAACTCATTAGAATGAAGGAGGAAGCCTATGAGAGAGAATAAACACCCATGAAAGAGAATGGAACACCAATCATATTGGATGCATATCATATTATCTCCATCTTGAGGAAACACTCCTCATTTAGATGACGGACCCACGTCAATCAAAGTTTGGTCTAAAACACCCTCACGGACAAATGCAGAAAAAGGATCCCTAATATATTTTGTTTCACCCAATTGCTCGATATATCCATACTTTCCTTCTCGGTAGAAGTTGATACGTATAATCTTCATGATAAAAAATATTACGAAGAAAGTCATATACATATAAGATTCAATAATCAAGAAACTCGTGGCACTAGCACTCCTAGTAAAAAAATACCAAAATAGAAAAATAAATCTCTTAAGAAAGATACATAGAGGTTAAGCATTCAATATTATGAAGACCCTAGAAAAGGGAGTAGAAACAAAAGAAAAATGTTAAACTTTATCTTGGAAGATGGATCGGCCCAACTTGCATGACAAATACCAACAAACAAGATCGTATAAACATGACCAAAATCTTGAGCAAGAAAGCTCGGAGGACAAAGGAAGCAAGAAAGACATTTTTGCAGGTCACTCATGGCAGAAAAGATCCAAATGACGCTTCAGAAACCTTTTATTCCCTATTCAACCACAAAAGATCGTATGATTCATTGCACATCATCACTAACTAGCATAAGGTGACGTGTCAAATGCTCCCATTAAAACATTACCTATTAAAATAAATACATTTAAAGTATCTATTCTCAAGGACAACGATGTCTCATCAAAGGCTTCAACACCCTCTAACTCAATGGCAGAGTAGGAGCACGTGTCACAAACCCTCATATTGGGAAGTAGAAACAATGGGTTAGGGAGCAATTGTTTTGGGACACCCATAAGGCCAAAGATAAATATCATATAGTAAAGAAAAGGAATTAATCACCAAATCGGTAGACCCTTTTTCCTCTTCTCGACAAGAACTTCGGCTGCGAAAGCCCTAACTGGTCGTCTAGATGAATTTGACCACGTTGGACTCCACACTTTTAGTTGGCAGCTAGCTACTTCTCCTATTTAAGAAGGAAAACACGATATTTCTCGAATATTCAAATTCATTCTCATCCATACAACATTTTTCACTCTCAAACTGACTTGAATGTTGGAGTGTTAATCTTATAAGTCAACTCCCCCCTATTGTATTAGAAGCACAAGACTATTACAATGAACATTACTCCTCTATCCACCAATCAATTCTAGTTCCTCTGATGGAACATGAACCACGTGGATTCTGCGATAAGAACCCTAAATAAAACAAAAATTAACAATATAATTAGAATTGACCAATATACCTCTACAACTCCATATATTATCTTTCCTCGTGTTTGGTCTCACATTTGATGATGAACAACTTCATTTTCACACTAACAAGTAAATTTTAAAATTTCTTGTGGCTGAGGCTTTGAATTATGAGATCTAGAATACTTTTTAGAAATTTCTACACTTTTTTCTTTGCCTAGATATTTCTACGCTTAAAAAAGTCATAGTCCATACATTTTTTTTAAATTAATTATTTTAGAATTTTAAATTTCAGGGTAAAATGTGATTATGTAAAAGAAGACGTGTCAAGCGGATGATAATGAAAAATTGTGTTGGCACTGCCTAAATGGCACATAAAGCTGGAAAATAACATCTAATTGTATTATAAGCAATATATATTAATTAAATAGAGTACATGATAGTCCAACACCCTCAAATACAATAAATCCAACAAAATCATTTACCAGAAAGAACATCAATGCTACTAAATTTTAATTTTTCTTCAATGGATTATAAGTTAAATGACTATTAAAATGAACAAACCTTATAAATGTCAAATATAAAAGACCAAAAGTATTTGACCTAAAAAATGCATTGTGTGCAATGTTTTTTTCTTAATAATTTATCGCTAAGTCTATGCTTATCCTTTGAATCGGACCCAAAGAAAACCAGTTCATTCTTTTGAAGGATTCACACTTGAATCACTTGAATAATCTTACATGTATTGAATATAAATTGACATGTGTTTTCTACTGTTCATCCAACTAATTGAATATAAATCCCATTTCATGTTGCCAATAAAATATCATATAACGCGCAAACTTGTTGAGTCCACAAATTAATTTTGTACAAATGAATTATACTATACCTTTCCACACCTACAACCTCACATAATATTTTGAATGGTATCGTATGAATGAACCAAATTAATATCTATCTAACCTAACAAACTCAACATTGATAATAACCTAAACCTATCATCATCTTGAGCTAATTGGTTCTTCACTTATAGTCTCCAGAAAAGGTTTCTTTGATCTACAATACCTTAACCTATAACTGAATCCTGATTCCACTCCTTCCAAACTCAACCTTGGACCACTCTCGTTTTCATCATTCTCAACACCACCACCCCAACTCTCATCCGGTTGGACACGTGTCTTTCCTGCACGTAACCGTTTTGCCGCAGAATTCGCCGCCAGAAAGAGCACCGCCATGTCAGCCCCCCTAACGACAGAGTTGAGTCTTCTCATAGGAAAAAATATGTAAACACTTCCGAATTCCAATTCTTCATCTGCAGCAAGAGGAGAGAATCTTGTAGAAATCCGAAGAGAACGAGAATTGACTAAGAAATAATTTGGATTCTCTAACATTAGCTCCGCAGCTTTCATTATTTCCTTGAATTGCTTCACTTCTCCGGTCGGAAGGATTACTCTCGTAGCTTTGGCGTTCCTCATCAATGGTGGAGCTAAAGTGCACGAAACGTAATTTCCCATGAGGAAACCCTAATTTGATTCTGTTGGAATGAATAGTGTTGAAGAGAGAGAAGAAAGGTGTTTGTATTTTGGTTTGAGTGGTGGGAGGAGAAGGAATGAGTGTTTATTTATATATAGGAGAATATTAGTTATGGAAGAATATAGTGAATAGAATATAATATTAGATTAGAATAGTAGTTATATTGAAAGTGCATAGTGTTTGTATTGTTTTCTATTTTTTTATGAAAGGAAATGAAAATGGCATGTGGGCGTGTCAGTTTAGATTTGTTGACCGATATGAGTGTGCTGGAAAAGGAATTATGAAACTTAGGAAATGCGCGTAGTGTATGGTAAGAGAAAATAGAGCGAAGGTGCAAATGCAATATTAGCAGCACAGTTTGGGTATTTAATTTCATTTAATTTTATGGCTGTCATGCTTTTTTTTTTTTTAAAACATATTATGGCTGTCACAGAGGGGCTGAAATTTCGTCGTGAGTGAATAAATCCAAACGTATGTGGGCGCGTGGGACCAATCAATGTCTGCCTATTTATACTTCAACAAGCCTCTAGATCACCTCAACACCACCTCAGTTGTAATATATATTTTTTCACTTTGTTTTATTTTGCTTATTTAATTTTTGAAACACACTTGTGTGTACTATTTCTATTTGATCATTCTCTTCTCTCTTTGAAGTGACAATCAAGAGCATGCATATTTTGGATTTCGGTGATTTTGCTCAAACTAAGTTGAGTCATTGTAATTTTGAAATTTTAACAAAATTACAATGTTACTTAGGTTAGTATTTTAAATAGATCCACTTAAGATAAGACTTACTTTTTTTTAGTCTAATGATCATAATTCATCCTATTAAAATAAAGGTAATGCTATCTTGTGTCCGGGGCACAAGTTAAGAAACAGAAAGTTTGTATTGAAAATATCAATAAAAATTTAAAATTTGTATTTTTATTAAATACAGTGCATAATTTTCAAGATATTATTTCTCGATTTAGTTGTTAACTTATGCTCCTAGGGCACACGTTAACATTACCCTAAAAATAAATAAGTGTATTGTTTGACTTTCGAACATACACTCTTATATATGATATGATATCCTTATACAATTATCAACTAAATTATCGGAACGAAATATTTTTTACTCTATTTTAAAATGAATAATATATAAGACTTTTACATGCATGTTAATTAAGGAGTGCAAGTAAAATTGTTTAAAGATTTTACATTAATTAAGGAATATAGTAGAATTGTTTAAGGTTTTTACATGCATGTTAATTAAAGAGTGCACAACGTCTTATCACGTGTTTTTTTATTATTAGGCGATAGGAAAGTACTGTAATGAGCTGGACATTTTTGGCGGCGACATATGGTCATCGCATTTCCTAGGATGGATTATCACTCTCATTGGTTATTTTACAAATATAACACTACTAGAATCTTATTAGATATGCTCAACTAAACGTCTCACATAAGGAACTTAAAGTCTCATCAGACAGGCTCAAATTAAAATCTTTCTTGGGCGCTTTGACTTAGAGTCTCATCAGATAGACACCCCTGACGCATAGTCAATTGAGCATTTCTCCCTTTACCAAGCCTTCGCGCTTTAGAGAATATGTAGTTATATATTTGCAATGGACCCTCTTAGGATGAGGTGACGATGTTTTTGACAATGGACGATAAAATCCAATCGCCCACAAGGGAGACAACCTAGCCCGTTACACTTCCACTAGTCAAATATAGAGAAACGTGTGAACTGATGTGTCTTGGTTAGAGGTAATTCAGGAAAAAAAATTCAATGGAAGTCTCCCTATGAAATAGGGATCAAATGGCCCACTACCATGACTTGGTGGGAGATTGCTATTGTTGAGAAATATAACACAAATACATTGAGCTAAACAACCAACACAAGATATGCAAAAAAATTCCATCAAAAGAATTCCAAAACAAAACAAAAGCAAATGAGAATATAAACAAGACAAAACTCTTGTGATCTTAAGCACCACCAACGGGAAATGAGCTAGAGTCATGGAAGAAGAACCATCATTAACAAAATAACACCCCCCAAAAAATATCTTAAAATTACAACCCTATGAGAATAGGTCAAAAGCTCTCTAAAATGATATTAGATCAGGCATATAACATGGTTCACAAGCTTGTTAAAAAAAGTACAAGAGAAAGTTTGTGATCTGACAAGATATCATTTCCAAGTTAGATAAATATTAATATCTTCTATGTCCTCATCGTTAAGCAATTTTCTTGTAAAAATAAAATCATTATGAGATTTCTATATAGTACAGACTACTGAATGGAAAATCATGGTAACATCTCTCTGATCATAGTCAAACCCTCTAAAGAATAAAATATCTCAAAGAGCAAGATCAAAATTTGCAATTTTTTCTGGAAAAAAAGTTGCCAACATTTTGACTGATGATATTGTTGTTGGTCTTTATGGATCAACCGAGCAAATTAACAGTGAGAAATCGGTGGATTCGGATGGAACACTTAATAGTGTTGAAGCTGAATTTGCTGCACAGATTAAAGCGAACGATTTTCAGCTCATAAAAAAATCGCCTTATGGAAAGAGAATGATTATCTCTACAAAATCATATATTTTTTAATGGACAAGCAGATGATCTGCAATACTGTAAAACAGGTTTAGGAGGCTCTGCAAAAGAAGTATGACACCGAGGAAGCTGGAATAAAGAAGTATTTTGTTAGCTGCTACATAAAGTGTCTGATGGTATAAATGAAATGTGCATGGAGGCTCAATGTTATGAACTTCAAAAGATTGCTCATAAGACCATCACAAAAGGCACATGTTTCGATGAACAATTTCAAAGTTATTTTTTTATTGACAAATATCCCCTAGTTTGAAAGTTTTTAAAATTATGATTCACCACAAAACAAAAG
The DNA here is from genome assembly GCA_963966055.1 of Lathyrus aphaca. Taxonomy (NCBI): domain Eukaryota; kingdom Viridiplantae; phylum Streptophyta; class Magnoliopsida; order Fabales; family Fabaceae; genus Lathyrus; species Lathyrus aphaca. Next base: position 28,409,314 of record OZ014520.1, on the reverse strand, counting down.
AATTTTTTAATTGAGAGTCTTATTATTCGCCTTCAAGTTGAAGAAGAATCACAGAGACAAGATCAAAAAGAAAAGTCTTGGTTGTTTCAAACAACAAAAAGAAATTTAGTATAGTTTGGAAGCCATTTGGCGAATGCTTAAAGAATCAGAACCTCAATATTGTGACCGAATTAAGAATTGGAACCCTTCAAGGGCCCCTGTTGTACCCCAAAATTTGCCCTCATATCTTCAAGAAAATATATCTAAAGAGGTCTCCTAATATTCATAAGATTCTCAATTGCTCAAAGGGACTCAAGGTTTCATCAGACAAAGCCTCCTCCTAAGCAATAAATCTCAAATTAAGGTTTTGTGTTTCTCAAAACAAATTGGACTTCCAAAGCCTCAAGTGGATTTCATGGTATCTCATATACTTCAAAGGATCCTCATGTCAAGTTTCAAGCCTTGTTCTACAAGTTTGGTTAGTCAGATGCTCAAATGATCAATAATCAGTTAACTCGAGTAAAAAGTCAATTGTGGTCAACATAAACTCAATATTAAGATAACCCACGACCCTTAAGTCATATTTTCTGATTTTTTTTATTTTTTTTATATTTTATTGGATTTATATCATTTAAATTTAATTTTTCTCAAAATAAATATGAAATAAATCAAGGATTTGATTTTGAACTATCTTAGGATCAAATATTGAGGGTTATTAACAGGATATTTGATCCAAATTCGTGAAACGCAAAAGAGGAAAGGTATGATGATCAAATATGCAAAAATAGAAAGATTTGAATCACACTTGAATAGCAAATCAAATCTTTTTCACCCAAGCCCAACTTCTGACCTAAAATCATCTTCTATATATATTCATCACATGCACAAGGTCAAGGGACGAAAAATATTTGCACAAGAACCCTAAAGTAAAGTTCCATAAAGTGAAGAAATTAGGACAAGTTGCAAAATAAATCTCAGCAAGTTCCAATTAGTTCCATACGTTCAAACATAATTAAGGAGATCCCAGGAGGCTATTTCAATCATCCTTGAAGGTTAAAAGTGAAACATGACCTATCATTCATGGTCGTGTTCGCTGGTGTTTTCCGACGAACAACCATTGGTTTCTAATTCAATATTTAAATTAGTTAACTTGCAGGATCAAACATACAAATCCTAGGGCATAAGTGCGTGTTGTATCTGGTCAAATGTATTGGTTGTGTCATTCTTAATAATTTCACCTCCATTCAATTTTCTTGAGTACGTTTATATGAGTCACAAAACTAAAAACAAGAGAATAATAAACTTGACATAATATAAAGAAGTAACTTCTAGGAATGTTTTAAAGTAATTGAAAACAAGTAATGCAATGCGTTGAAACGAAGAACTTATAAACTAACTAAAACTACGAAATGGTAAGGGAATTAAATAAACTTGGAATTTATTAAAACTTAAAGAAAATAAAGATGGTGTTTTTCACACGTACATTTTCCAGAATCATACTTTTTTCTCTCACGCATGTACTTTGAGTTCAGTAGGAATTTGTATAAATATTTCACACACATAAACTAACAACAATTATCCTATATATATATATATATATATATATATATATATATATATATATATATATATATATATATATAGGAAACTAAACTAACTGCCACTAACGGGCAAATTCTAATAACTTGACACTTGGCCTTTCGGCATGCCTTCGTTCCTATGGATGCTTCCACGCGTCTGTAACCCGGTGAACTGACTTTAAACAATGTTGCGGATAGCAAGAGTCGCCACCGACTTTTATTTTATCCATAAGGAAAGGTTATAAAAGAACAGGAAAGACCTTAGAGAATATTTTGGGTCCGGGGGGTAGGTTATGAAAAGGGAAGGTGTTAGCACCCTTTTCATCCATGGTTATCCATGGGCTCTTAGATACTTAAGCTCACTTTAGATTGTTTTTGAAAGTGTAGTGTGTGAATAAGAAAATTTTCAGAATAGTTAATAAATAATCCATGTAAGGATGTGTTAAAAACATGTTTGAAAATTTGTTTGAAAATGTTTAAGTGTTTGGAAAATTTTTAAATTGAGCAAGTACCTAAGAGTAACCTACCCTAATGTTTAAGGTCTTTCTTATTCTTTATCCTTTCCTTAGTAAGACTATCCCTACTATAATGGAGTAGGTAGTCCTTACTTTGGATGTTAAGGGACATGTGAGGGACAATTTGATCTTGAAGGCCATGGTGGGGTGTAATAAGCAAACTTGAGGGACTATCATCATTTTTTCGAAAGGGACTCGATTCGTAAAGGCAACCATAAGGGACTTTGATGATTTTTTTATTTGAGGGACTTGCTTTATACACCCCACTTAACCATTATTCGTAGGCAACGAGAGGGATACCCTTAGAAAGTGAGACGGCGATTAAAATCGACTTACGTGTGTGAAGTGTTTAATTTAATTATCTTTATTTAAAAGTGATCTAAATTTATTTTAATATTACATACATGTTGTTACACTCCCTAATTACTAACCATAATAATGATAATTACAAAATTACAACCGAGAAACAATTACAACATTATAATAATAAAAATAGCAAATTTAATCAATAAATAATAAAATATAAATAATAAAGGGGTTAGTAAATAATAATAAAGAAAATTAGCAAAAATAATAATAGTAAACATAATTAAATTATAAATGGGTTAGTGATAAAAATAAATAAGGTTAGTAATAATAATAATTAAAGATAAATAATGGTTAGTAATAAAACTTAAATACAAGATTAATAAAATTATAGTAAGCAAAATTAATAGTAATAAAAATAATATCAAAAGAAATTAACATGCATAACTAGATATTTTTTCATTCATATATTAATTATTAAATTATTTTTCAAATGTATCATAATTATAGAATTTTAATTATTATAAACATATATTTATATTTATATACATATTATAAGAAAAAGATAAATATTAGTTATTATATTTACAAATTATTTTTAACTATATACAAAAATACTATTATCCTAAATTAAATTATTTCTAAACATAAAAGAAAATTAATTTGTCTTATAACTTATATTTACAAAATTCTATGAAAAATTATAATCGTATTAGAAAAAAACAGAATTAAATTTTAATTAGAAAAATATTTTTAGGGTTTCATAAAAATTAGGGTTATATATTTTTTAGGATTTGAAAATTTAGGGTTAATATATATACAAAAATTTATTTTTTTAATAATCACATAACATTATTTTAATTAGTATAAACTATATAAAATAAAATTTTAAATAAATAAAAAAAACAAGAGTTTTATTTTTTTAGAACATTATTTTAAGATGAATTAGATTATATAACATATATACATATTTTATAATAATAATATATTAATTATTTAAATTATTTGAACTAAATTAGTAAACAAAAGAAAATAAAAGAGAGAAAAAGAACCTGGTGGGATTCGATCCCAGGTCTCCTCCCTTTGCAAGCAGCAACAAGACCACTGGGCCATCCAAACGCAAGTGAAAGAAGAAGGACTCCAATTTGTTTTATGCATTGATCATGAAAATCCAGAAAAAAAATGAAAGATCGAAAAGGCCTGGGGTGGTTTCGTACCCAGGACCTTAAGGATAAACGCGCGCATGCTTGACCGCCTGGCTGGGAGAGCCTTCCTGGTGACTTGTTGGCAAGTAATAATAATATATCAAGTCTTCTTTTGACCTGAAAAAAAAATAAAACAAAACAAATGTGCTTGGCCAGGAATCGAACCAAGCACCCTTCAATACACACAATCAGCGCTTACCATCAGGACACATGCATATGCGTGTCAATGAACCAACAAACAATCATAAAATATGTTAATAATATTTGAATTTGAAACTGGCGCGCAGTGGTCTTCTTCTTCCCATTACCTGCGAATTTTGCAACGTTTTTTTCTGCGAATCTTGTTACGAGTTCTTCCACCCTGCGAAACACAAACTTCATCCAAACGACAAAATTTCACAAAATTGATTGCACCATTGTATTGCTACTGAGTTTTGCAATCGTCCTATGTTTCTCAAATCCATTTATCATTTGAAAATCACAAAACCCTAAAGAGGGCCGAAAACCCTAAACATGGTGGATTCTTGTACCTGCAATGAAAATTCAATTGGACCGCCCAGAATCGTTCTAGAGTTCATTCTAAACATCATACAACAATCGAAAACAGTTTAAACATGATAAATCAATGGATTCGAAAACAAAATATTCAAGGTCAATATGAACTCGGGTTTAGCAATTTGGTGAGTATATGATGCATATGGATAATGATTTATGATCAGAAGAGTCCAAGGATGCTTGCTATGTCCTCCAAATACCTTGCAATGCTCTGAATTTTGAAACCCGAATGTCACTTTTTGGAAGAATTTTTTGAGTGATAAACTTACACTTTTGGCTGCTCTAATTCGTGTATGAGGCTAGGGTTTCACTTAGTATATATGTGTGATGGATTTAGGTCAGAAACATTGATGTCTTGTGTGGATATTTGATCCAAAAATTATTCAAAAAGATCCTTGTGTAAATTTCAAATATTTGATCATAAGGCCTTGCTATTTTGGGAGGGATCTCATGATTTCCTTCTCCTTTGACTCCAATCACCATTTATGACTTTCTAGATTCAATTAAAAAAATATATCTCCATGTTTAATATTTTATTTAAATTTAAAATGATTTAAAATGTAATAAATCATAATAAATTAATTAAATAAAATAAAAAATATGAAAATATCATGGAAATTTCGTGCATGTCATTATAAAGTGAATTGGGTCACAACTTGGGCAGCCCATTTGGAAAGAATTGCTTTTAAGCCCCCTTTTTCAATATAAATCATCACAAAATTGCCCAACTTTGCAAGGGCACATCTCCCTCAATTTTAAAGGTATGAGGGTGTTCTTGGACTTTTTGGAAAGCTTGAAGAGTCCTCTAAACAACCCCATTGGTTTCAGGTCCATATCATTTACCAATCTCAAGTTATTCCCTTTTGAAGTTGTTGACTTTTTGTTGACTTTTGAAATGACCTATAATGTCTTAGATCATATCTTTCAAATGAAGCATTTTTGGGCTTAGCCTTCAACATCAAAGTTGTAGAGAATTCAATTTCCTTCAAAATGAGCTTTGGATGGAGACTTGGTGATGAAGTATGTGAAAGTTATGCCTGGTCAAAGTTCAGTTGACTTTTACTGAGGAAACCCTAATTTAGAAACTCCTGATTATTGATGATCTGGAATCTCCTTGATGAATCATGATCAACCCTTGATCAAATGATGAATTTTACTTCATATACTTGATGTTGGCAAAAAATCATGAAGTTTGACTTTGGTTTGACCACAGTTGACCTCAGTTTGACTTTTTAACTGCATTGACTGATTTTGACTTATCTGATCATCTGACTGAGCAAACTTTTGAGAAAAGTCTTGAGACTTGACATGGGGGTTCTTATACACATATAAGATTTTATTAAGCTCTCTTGAGGAATTTGAAGTCCATTTAGCCTGATTAAAGTCAAAACCCTAGTTATGGATGCACTGCTTAGGAGGTGCATTGTCTGAGGGATTTGTCAACTTCTTTGACCAATTGTGAACTTTGTGAACCTTGTGAATCTTCATAAAGTGTCTTGTGATACTCATGGGAGGTATTGTAAACCTTGTGAACCTTGTGAACCTCATAAAGTGCCTTTGTAGACCTTATGAACCTCAGGAAAGCTTTGTAATCATTGTGAATCCTGTGAACCTTGTGAACCTTCAAGAAGTGACTTGTAGACTTCATGAACCTCATGAAAGGTCTTGTAAGTGTTGAGAAGCTTGTGAACCTTGTGAACCTTCATAAAGTAACTTGTAGACTTCATGAACTTCATGAAAGGTATGGAAAGCATTGAAGGACTTGTGAACCTTGTGAACCTTCAAGAAGTGACTTGTGGACTTCATGAACTTCATGAAAGGTCTTGCAAGTGTTGGAGAACTTGTGAACCTTGTGAACTTTCTTAGAACACAAAGTCTTGTATTGTGAGGGCAAATTTTGGGGTGCAACAGCTGCCCCTGTTCAATTTTCTGAAACCTGAGGGGTTAGATTGGTATATTTGCCAGTCGTGACCTGGAAGGTTGAAGGGGATTGAACACAAAAGCCCAAAAATTTGCACTCACCAGTGCATAGAATGATATTGATGGTTAGTTGAACATGATTGAGTGGGCTTAAAGATGCCACTAGGAGAAAGTTCTTCAGTAATATAATGATAGCTGTCAGGAGTCTGGAGTAATACTGATGTAACAGCATGTCTTCATGAGGATAGAGCAATCAATAATGATAACCCTAAAGCAGTCTTGAAGTAGTAAATCTGACCTCAGGAGGATAGAGCAATCAATAGCTCTAAAGCAGTCTTGAAGTAGTAAATCTGACCTCAGGAGGATAGAGCAATCAATAGCTCTAAAGCAGTCTTGAAGTAGTAATTTCAGGAGGATAGAGCAATGGATAGCTCTAAAGCAGTCTTGAAGTAGTGATTTCAGGAGGATAGAGCAATGGATAGCTCTAAAGCAGTCTTGAAATAATAATGTGATAGGTCTTCAGGAGGATAGAGCAATCAATAATGATAACCCTAAAGCAGTCTTGAAGTAATAAATCTGACCTCAGGAGGATAGAGCAATCAATAGCTCTAAAGCAGTCTTGAAGTAGTGATTTCAGGAGGATAGAGCAATGGATAGCTCTAAAGCAGTCTTGAAATAATAAGATGGCTTCAGGAGGATAGAGCAATCAATAGCTCTAAAGCAGTCTTGAAATAATAAGATGGCTTCAGGAGGATAGAGCAATCAATAGCTCTAAAGCAGTCTTGAAGTCATGAGAATTTATCAGGAGGATAAAGTAACCCTGAGGTGACAATAAAGCAGTCCCAAAGTAATAAGAAGCTTATCAGGAGGATAAAGTAACCCTGAGGTTACAATAAAGCAGTCCCAAGGATCATTTGTTTGTTGTATAATTAACCTGAAACAAGGTAGCTTTCGGTATAATAATATTAGTTTATGCTTTATGTATGCATGTATGATATGATGCACTTATGTAATGTACTATATGTCTATGGATATGTATGTTATGGTATGATATATATGATGTATGTACGATATGATACTGCCGGAAGTGTCTGGATGTCTTGGTATAACAACTGCTGACCAGGGAAAATAAATCCCGATTCGTTGTTTGAAGAATATATAACCCTCTGTCTGCTGGGGGTAACAGGGTATAGATAACTTCCCGTATGATGGGGATAATAAGGATAGATATCACCTCCCGTATGCTGGGATAGTAAGGTATATATAACCTTCGTCTTCGTTTGATAGTAGGATAAGTATATCATCCCGTCTTCGTTCGTCGTACCCTTATTGGAAAGTAATTTCCCGTATATCCGTATGAGGATAAAAGAGATGGATATAAATTCCAGGGGAGATGAGACTTTATGAAGATGGATTAGTCCTACTGACGGTTTGTAACTGTCTTGTAAAGGTGAACCGGCGAAGCTTCGTTGAAATCCCTCTCTCGTTCGTCCTTAGTAAATACTATTACTGCATTTTCATGCATTTCTGGTAAACATTAATCATATTCAAAGGCATACATACATTCAACACAATCAATGGACGTTTCGCTTATGTAAATAGGGTAAAAGTAAATCTGGATTCAAAAGATGGAATTTATTTATATCAAAAAGTGACCCATACACGGGTAAGTTTGTACAAGGAGACATAAACCCTAGTAAGAGAATTTTGTCATAAAGTTTTACAAAAGAGAATCAGCTATGTGGGAAACAATCCTATTGAGTTTCAATTCTACTATTGCCACTCAAGTATCTCATCTTCTTGCTGTTGAGACGGAAACGATTGAATTGAGCTTTATCTGTTCGAGCTTGAATAAGTAGTACAACTGGTTGCAGTTTCATGAGTGATCCAAACGAGACATAGTCATACGCTTTAATCCCTAACTTTTGCCTGGATTGCCCTTTCGGGTTTTCAATCCACCGGGATACCCTTTTTTGCCCAAGCCGGCTTTTCAGGTTTTCGACTTGCCGGGTGTACATCTTTTTATATATATCCCTAATTTTTGCCCAAACCCTTTTGGTTTGTCGGGATGCCCTTATTTTTGCCTAGGCCTGTCAACCTAGCGGGTCTCTTTTTATGCGTAGTATTTTTTAACTATGTCTGCGTTTACAGGCTGTGGGAAGTCTTCACCATCCATTGTAGTCAGTATCATGGCACCTCCTGAGAACACTGTCTTGACTACAAATGGTCCTTCATATGTTGGTGTCCACTTGCCCCTAGGATCGCCATGTGGTAATATGATACGCTTGATTACCAAATCACCAGCTTGATATACCTTTGGCTTAACCTTCTTATTAAAAGCTTTGATCATTCGTTTCTGGTACATCTGGCCGTGACAAACTGCTGCTAACCTTTTCTCATCAATCAAATTTATCTGGTCCAGTCGAGTCTGAATCCACTCATCTTCATCCAAGCCTGCATCCTTCATAATTCTCAAGGATGGAATCTGAACTTCAATGGGCAGAACTGCTTCCATACCATAGACCAAGGAGAATGGGGTTGCCCCTGTCGAAGTACGTATTGTAGTACGATAACCATGAAGAGCAAATGGTAACATCTCATGCCAATCCTTGTAAGTAACAGTCATCTTCTGTACAATCTTCTTAATGTTCTTATTAGCAGCTTCAACTGCCCCATTCATCTTCGGACGATACGGAGAAGAGTTGTGATGCTTAATCTTGAACTGCGTGCAGAGATCAGTGATCATAGTGTTGTTTAGATTAGAGCCATTGTCAGTGATAATCCTTTCAGGGATGCCATACCTACATATGAGATTATTCTTAATGAACCGAGCCACAACATTCTTAGTCACAGATGCATATGAAGCTGCCTCTACCCACTTCGTGAAATAATCAATAGCCACCAGGATGAAACGATGCCCATTGGAAGCAGTAGGCTTAATCTCACCAATCATATCAATGCCCCACATGGCAAAGGGCCAAGGAGCCGTCAACACATTCAATGGTGATGGAGGTACATGAACTTTATCAGCATAGATTTGACATTTGTGACAAGTTCTGGAGTGTTGATAGCAATCAGCTTCCATGGTAGACCAATAGTAACCTGCTCTCAATATCTTCTTTGCCATAGTATGACCACTAGAATGAGTGCCAAAGGTCCCATCATGCATCTCTTCCATAATTTCAGTTGCTTCTTTCTTATCCACACAACGAAGCATAATTGAATCATGATTACGCTTATACAGAATGCCATTACTCAGAAAGAACTTAGCAGAAAACCTTCTCAGGAACTTCCTATCTTTGACAGATGCCCCTTCAGGGAATTCCTGAGCTTCAAGATATCTTTTTACTTCATAGAACCAAGGCTTCTCCTCTGCCCCTTCTGTGTCAATCTCATTGCAGTATGCAGGCTTCTCAAATTTATCAATGGTAATCTTAGGAGCTTCATCATTCCAGCTGATCTCAAACATAGATGCCATGGTGGCTAATGCATCTGCCAACTGATTCTCTCTTCGTGGAATATGTCCAAAGGTAATCTCTTTGAAATGTGGGATCAAAGACAACACATGCTCTCTGTAAGGAATGAGATTATCATGCTTGGTATCCCAATCTCCTTTAATCTGACTCACTACCAGGGCTGAATCTCCATACACATCAAGGAACTGAATCTTCATGTCAATAGCAGCTTTAATACCCAGAATACATGCCTCATACTCAGCCATGTTATTGGTACAATGGAAACAAAGTCTGGCAGTAATCGGAGTATGACAACCTTCGGGGGAACTAATCACAACACCAACACCATTACCAAGTGCATTAGAGGCACCATCAAAAACCATAGTCCATCGGGATCCTTGTTCAGGTCCGTCATATTGTCCAGGTTCTTTGGTAACAGTCATAATGTCTTCATCAGGGAACTCAAAATTCATTGACTGGTAATCATCCACTGCTTGATGAGCCAAATGATCAGCAACAACACTCCCCTTAATGGCCTTCTGAGTAGTATATTGTATATCATATTCTGTCAAGATCATTTGCCATCTTGCAATTCTTCCGGAGAGAGCAGGTTTCTCAAATATGTACTTAATTGGATCCATCTTTGAAATCAATAAGGTAGTATGGGTCAACATATACTGTCTTAGTCGGCGAGCAGCCCATGCCAAAGCGCAGCAAGTTTTCTCGAGCAGTGAGTATCTTGTTTCACAGTCGGTAAACTTTTTGCTAAGGTAGTATATTGCCTGCTCTTTTCGACCAGACTCGTCATGTTGCCCCAACACACACCCCATTGAGTTGTCTAACACTGTTAAGTACATAATCAAGGGTCTTCCGTCAACTGGTGGCATCAAAATTGGTGGTTCTAGCAAATATCTCTTGATTTCATCAAAGGCAGTCTGACACTCCTCATTCCATTCCATCACCTGATCTTTCTTCAACAACTTGAAGATTGGCTCACAGATGGTAGTTAACTGGGAAATAAATCTTGCAATGTAGTTTAATCGTCCCAAGAAACCTCTAACCTCCTTCTCAGTACGGGGAGCTGGCATCTCTCGTATAGCTTTCACTTTTGCAGGATCCACTTCAATACCTTTTCCACTGACAATGAAGCCCAGGAGCTTTCCAGATCTAACTCCAAAAGTACACTTGTTTGGATTCAACCTCAACTTGTATTTCTTCAACCTCTCAAACAACTTGTGCAGATGATCAAGATGTTGCTCTTCATTCTGAGATCTGGCTATCATATCATCCACATATACCTCTATCTCATGATGAATCATATCATGAAACAAAGCCACCATAGCACGCTGATATGTTGCCCCTGCATTCTTCAAACCAAATGGCATCACTTTGTAGCAGAAGGTGCCCCACTGTGTCACAAATGTTGTCTTCTCCATATCTTCAGGTGCCATCTTGATCTGATTATAACCAGAGAAACCATCCATAAAAGAGAATACCTTATGCTGAGCAGTGTTGTCTACCAGAATATCAATATGAGGAAGTGGAAAGTCATCTTTGGGGCTAGCCTTGTTCAAATCTCTGTAGTCTACACACATACGTACCTTACCATCTTTCTTAGGAACTGGTACCACATTTGCAACCCACTGAGGATAAGAAGTTACTGCCAAGAACCCTGCATTGAACTGTTTCATTACCTCTGCCTTGATCTTTTCTGACATTTCAGGACGCATACGACGAACCTTCTGCTTCTTTGGACGACAATCCTCTTTCACTGGTAAACGGTGAACCACAATGTCTGTATCCAACCCTGGCATATCTTCATAAGACCAAGCAAAGATTTCCACGTAGTCACGTAACATCTGAATCAACTTGCTCTTGACACTGTCCTCTAAATCAGCCCCTACCTTGACCTCTTTTCTGTCTTCCTCAGTTCCCAGATTCACAACTTCGACTGGCTCTTCATGTGGCTGTATAGCTTTCTCTTCCTGTTGTAACAACCTAGCAAGCTCTACAGGTATTTCACAATCGTCCTCATTTCCGTCTTCAGTTTGATAGATCGGATTCTCGAAATTGTAATTGGCAATAGTAGAACTGTTATCAATAGGATCCAGAGTGGATGAGGATCTGCATTTAGTGATGTGGGTGTGTGTAAGAACACATAGCTGATAAAGCAAAAATAAAAGAAAAGAAAGACAAGGAACACAATATTTACGAAAACGAAACGTCCACTGATTTTATTGAATGAAGTATGCAAATGAAATGACAGCCCGTAACAAGCACACCATTGTGCCCCGGGTAAGGCACATGGCTTGAAAGTTTTAATTGTTCAAGAAATTACAAATTTAAAACATAACACAGTAATAGTATTTACTCCTGACTAAAGGAGATAGGGATAACATCTTCAGCTTTCCAATTATTGAGTCCAGCACCCACAGTAGGAAAAATCCATGCATCCAAGTTGTAGTCTTCATCTTGATCTCCCACAGCATTAATCACCCCTTGATTGGTGATACGAGCAGCACGAGCACGACGAACAGCCTTCTGGGACTCTGCAGTGAAACCCAAACCAAACTTGTCAGACTTGTATGGAATATCAGGAAGCTGACCCCAAATAGTACAACCACCTTCATCCACCACAGCTCTAGCATCATTGAGGGAGGCCATTGCCATTGTTGGAGATTTTCTGATGACCACAGGAACCTTCTTCACAGCAGGAGGAGTCACACAATCATTACCAACCCAAGGAACCACTTCAAATGACTGACACGGAGTCTCAATGTATTCACCTTCTACTTCCAGATACTTGAAAGTGTTTACATGGCTGACAAAGTATTCTTCCTCTCCAAAGACAGTAACAACTTTTCCATTGACCGGATATCTCAACTTTTGGTGCAATGTAGAGGTCACAGCACCTGCCCTATGGATCCAGGGACGACCAAGCAGACAAGAGTATGAAGGTCGAATATCCATCACATAAAATGTAGCAGTAAACATCTGAGAGCCAACCTTGATTGGAAGATCAATTTCCCCATGCACTACTCTTCTAGAACCATCAAAAGCCTTTACCACAATATTACTGGGCTTTAACACAGTATCTTCAGGACTCAGCTTGTTCAGGACTTCTTTAGGCAACACATTCAGAGAGGACCCATTGTCTATCAGCACATGAGACAGGGTAGTGCCCCTGCATTCAATTGAAATATGCAAGGCCCTGTTATGATCCCTCTTGGCAGGGGTCAAGTCAGCATCAGAAAATCCTAACCCGTTGTCATAGGTCAGGTGGGCAACACAGTTCTCAAATTGGTCCACAGAGATTGCACTGGGCACATGAGCAGACTTCAGAAACTTGATCAAGGACTTGGCATGAGCTTCAGAACACAGCAACAAGGACAGCATAGAAATCTTTGAGGGAGTATGCCCCAACTGATCCACAATGTCATAATCACTCTTGCGAATGATTTTCAATACTTCTTCCATCTGCTTAGAGAGATCATCAGCAGCTGGCACATCAGTAGATACAGGCTCAATAACAGGGCCTTTGCCCCGAGCATCAGTGGTGGTAGTAGCAGCAGGAGTAACTGCATTCTTGGAAGTATCTGGAGGAGAGAAGACTCTTCCACTACGAGTGATCTTGCTAGATCCAGCAATATTATCAATGTCAGCAGGTATATCAGGTAAAGGCTCTTGCTTGACACCATGGATGTAAACATCAGACCCATAGTGCCATGGCACAGCTTTGTCAGATGTATAAGGAATAGGACCAGGAGTGGTAATGATCAGAGGAGCTACCCTGGCTTCAGCAACAACTTTCACAGGACCTTCAGTAGTAATCTTGATTGGGCCCTGACGAGTGATTTTAATGGGCTTCTTTGAAGTGATTCTTACCGGTACTTTGTCAACCATATCAACCTCTTCAATCTTCTTACCCCGCGTCAGATGATCCACCATACTTTCTATAGATGCTGGTCTTCTTTCAAACACTATAGTATACTTATCCATGAGACGCTGAATACCATCTCTCAAAATGAAGCAACTATCCGGCTTATAGGCACAATACAGACAATCTTCACGACAACCTGGAAAGATCCCAGCTCGTACTAACCTCTCTTTGATAATGGACAATGGTGTGCTCAACTCCATAACTGAATAGACATGCAGGTCTTCCTCAATGTCTTCATCAATGGCGTTGACAGACTTCTCGTGATTTGGCAGTGGTGCTGTAATCACATTTGGTGGATCAAACTCAATTTCTCCAGCATCAATCATATCCTGAATTTTGTTCTTCAAGACCCAGCAGTTGTTAGTATCATGTCCTGGACAATTTGAATGATATGCACATCGTGCATTGGGATTGTACTTGGGAGAGGTAATATTGGGATTCTGAGGAGCCTCCCTCAAGGTAATGAGTTCAGCCTTCAACAAGTGTTGCAATGCCTGAGCCATTGACATGTTGATCTTCGTGAACTGTCTTCTAGCCCTCTGTTGGTTGCCTTGAGGCTGCTCTGTTGTTGCAGGAGTTGGATTTGAAATATGAACTGCACTAACAGACTGATGCCTTCTGTGACGATCAGGTTGGCCATACACAGCATTAGATTCTTTCTTCCCAGTGGGAGGCTTCTTTGCAGCACCTGATGAAGAAGTGCCCACTTGGATCTTACCATTCTTGATACCATTCTCTACCCGTTCTCCTGTCATGATCAACTCAGTGAAGCCAGACGACGAGCTTCCGATGAGATGACTGTAAAACGGACCATTCAGCGTACACATGAACATATCAACCAGCTCCCTGTCAGTCAAAGGGGGTTGAACTCTTCCAGCTAAGTCTCTCCATTTCTGAGCATACTCTTTAAAACTTTCTTTGGCACCCATAGACATGCTCTGAAGCTGCATGCGAGTGGGAGTCAAGTCAGCATTGTATTGATACTGCTTGTAGAAAGCTTCAGCAAGATCATTCCAGTCTCTGATGTTAACACTCTCCAACTGATAATACCACTCCAGCTGAGCTCCAGATAAGCTCTCTTGAAAAAAGTGGATCCACAACTTCTTGTCAGCAGTGTGGGGTTGGATCCTTCTGACATAAGACCTCAAATGCAGCTTGGGACAGGAGACCCCATCATAAACAACAAAGGTAGGAACCTTGAAACCAATGGGTATCACAACCCCAGATATCAAACTCAAATCCTCAAAATCCAGCCCAGATGATTTCTGTAATTCCATAGCATCCATCCTATCCACCAGCATCTTGAATTTGTCTTCATTATGCTCATGGTAGTAATTAGCCTCAGAATCAGAGTCCCCCACTGTGTTGTGGAGACTGCCTCTCTCTTGCTCAGATTCTTCAGATTCATAGTCTTCAACCTGTTCCTTGGTCTTAACAGGACCTTTGAACCTTCTTCCCATGTTGAGCAACCCAGCAGACCTTCTAGTCTTCTTAGTCTTCTTGGCCAGCAGTGCCTTCAATTCATCCTGCCCCTTGGATAGGTTTAGGATCAGCTCTTGGAACTGTGCATTCTGTGCTTGAAGATCCTTAACTGATTGTTCAAGTGCCATTGCTGAAATAAACAGCGAGAAGATGAGAAACCTGTGCGCAATTATAAACCTGTGATGCAATGAAATAATATGGGAATGCATATGCAATGTTTTCAAGGACCGCAGGATTTAAATTTGCTTAAACAAACAAGAAAGTAACTTTTTATTAGTAATAACTTGTTTTGCCTTTTAGGCTTACAAAAAAAATGAAAGTGAAATAAGTACAAAAGATGGGGTTTTAAGTCTCCCATGGACGTTTCCTCTTTGTGTTGAGGTATGAATTGAGGTTTCGTTCCTCGTGAAGTTGCTTTGTTAGTTCTAGGATCCTTGCTTGGCTTGTTTTGTAATGAGCCTCGAAAGTATCCCTTTGCTCCTTCAGTTGGATCCATGATCTCTGCAAGTCTTCCATATCAGTTGGCATGTCTGGGTGAAGGATGGTATAAGCTGTGTCTCCTTCAGCAACAGGTTCCATGGTAACTGGTAGGACGGCAGGATATGGCATCATGAGTGTCTGAGCACGAGATCGTACCCATCTGAGATAAGCCTCCATAGGAATAGTGTACTTAGGCTCCAGTGTCTTGCTGTCAATCCTGTTTACCTTTCCCCAAGCTCGTATGAATCTCTGACGGTAACCCTGAAGATCGTTGTCGTAGTCAAATACAATGCCCTGAATCAACATGTCATGTGGACCATCACTCCGGGCGTAACCAAACTGTCGTAAAGCTAGAGATGGGTTGTAGGTGATGCCTCCTCTTATGCCTAGAAGTGGCACATTAGGAAACTCCCCACAACGGTCAATGATGGTGACATTCTCCATAGATCTGGAGCACCAATGAATGTCTGAGTGAGAAAGTGACATGATCCTCTTGGACCATCTGAACCCTTGCTCATTCTTCATTACGGAGCGAGGAAAGTGAGAAATAAACCACCTAGAAAGTAAAGGTATGCAGCACATCAAAGTTCCTCTTGCCCTTGTAGTACGGGTATGAAGAGAATGTAGAATGTCTCCAAGCAATGTAGGCACTGGATTGTGACTCAGGAATATGTTGATGGCATGAACGTCTATGAACTGATCTGGATTGGGGAACAATACTAAGCCATATATCAGCAAGGCTAAGATCTCCTCAAAAGCATCATAGCTCATGGCCTTCAAGAACATTTGAGCCTTATCCATTAGTACCTTGGCAAGAATACCCTTGATTCCACTTCTTGTCTCTAGAACAATGTCAGACTTCTTCAGATGTAGAGCTGCAGCAATAATCTCTGGTTTAAGCTCTTTCTCCAAGCCTGTGAAGGGTCTTTGATCAAGAACAGGTATACCCAGAAGTTTAGAGAACTCCTCTATGGTAGGAACTAGCTGGTAGTCGGGGAATGTGAAGCAATGGTGCTTAGGATCAAAGAACTGAAACAGGACACTCATCATGTCTTCATTGAACCCTGAAGTGACTAGATCCAATAGGTGACCATGTCTCTTGATGAACCGGGAGTGATCAGACACTTGAGAAACCAACTCTTTAAGCTTGGGAGGTATCCCCACAAAGTTGATCCTGATGGTGTTTCTACGAGCTGAAGCCATGACCTGCAACAAAGAACAAAGATAAATCCCTTGGTCCTTGAAATGGTTAGGGAAAATGGTATGCTTATGATGCATGATGATGTCATGATGTTATGCTCAATCACAAACATGTGGCACACACAAACAAGTCACACCATAGCCCTAGGTTTAAAGGCTTGCATGAGGTTTAAGGTAAGTACCCTCCCCTGAAGTTAGATGGTTCATCCTGTCCTACAAAAGTAACCGGGTTCTAAGGGATCTCAATATCATTGATCCTTCACAAGGGTGGTTGATCAGAAGGCAACTTACTTGCCAACCAAAACCCTCCAAGTTTAGAATCTCAATGAGCGTAGTGTCGAGTGTCAACCAACTTCAGTCTGCACCAAAGCCGGTTACCTCACTACTTTCTAAAGGCCAAGATGAGTTAACTAGGGTTCTAAAAGTCAGTTAGTGCATTGACAACATATGGCAGCCTCAATATTATCCTCAACTTGACTTAAGGAATATAAGCACCAACCAAGAAGTCGCACTAACTATGGCCACCAGATCAACCGTGTCGATATACGTCGCACAGTTTCCTTGGTCTATTGCCATTTACCTAAGGTACACTAGATCCGGGTTAGGACCTTTCACACATAAGAGCACCCCAACAAGTAATATAAAACAAACAAGGCAAACAATTTAAAGTGATCTTATTTCCTAAGGGTACCCCTCTTAAATAGATCCCCAGCAGAGTCGCCAGTTCTGTAACCCGGTGAACTGACTTTAAACAATGTTGCGGATAGCAAGAGTCGCCACCGACTTTTATTTTATCCATAAGGAAAGGTTATAAAAGAACAGGAAAGACCTTAGAGAATATTTTGGGTCCGGGGGGTAGGTTATGAAAAGGGAAGGTGTTAGCACCCTTTTCATCCATGGTTATCCATGGGCTCTTAGATACTTAAGCTCACTTTAGATTGTTTTTGAAAGTGTAGTGTGTGAATAAGAAAATTTTCAGAATAGTTAATAAATAATCCATGTAAGGATGTGTTAAAAACATGTTTGAAAATTTGTTTGAAAATGTTTAAGTGTTTGGAAAATTTTTAAATTGAGCAAGTACCTAAGAGTAACCTACCCTAATGTTTAAGGTCTTTCTTATTCTTTATCCTTTCCTTAGTAAGACTATGTAGAAGCAAGCTTCAATCAAAAGTTTTGATGATGTCAACACTTGATTGCAAAAAGACAAGCCTTTCAAAGTTTCACAAAGATCAAGTCAAGCTTTTAATCAAGACAAGCACTCATGGAAATGATTTTCAAGAATTGGACACAAAGATGGTATATCATAATCTACCTCTCTAAATAATTTTTTACAAGTGTTCAAATGCATAAAATATTTTTACATGCTGCATTAAATATTTTTGAAAATAATTGGTTTTGGTATAACACTTTTTTATTAAGCATTTTTGGAAATTTCTTCAGTGTTAACCGATTAACCATATAGGTTAACCGGTTAACGCCCTAAAATTTTGAATATTCTGGGCCAACGTACATGTGTTAACCGATTAACCATATGGGTTAACCGATTAACACTGGACGTTTTCTGAAAAATTATTTATTTTAAATATCAAATAATTTTCAAAAGTTATATCTTTTCAACCAATAATTGGCACTTTGTTATACCTTTCTGAAATGGTGTTATTCATCATATAAATTCAGAAACTTTCAAATTAAAAATTACCTCCTACACTTTCTACATTTTCAAGATCATCAAAAAGAATCAAATTCACTTTTCTACAAATATTTTAAAGTGTTCATCTTGTTCATATTTTTTTCATATTCTATATTGAACACTTGTATTTATTTAGAAGTGGATTGTGATCAAAAGGAGAAGATCAATATTATTATTGATATCACAATATTACTCACAAAAATATTTCTTTATGTTATTTGAAATTGACTTGTAATCCAGGATTGTTGGATACAAGGGTGAAAGTGTTTACAAGAGGATTGTTCTTGTACACTTGTTATGTTTGATAGTAGTCCTCACCGGTTGATGGTGTGTTAGGGTGTACTGATCAAAACAATAGTGAAAATCTCTTTCGTGTGAAAGGGGAGTGGAGTACCCTCGGAATGTGGGGGGAACCACTATAAATCCTGGTGTTCATCGTCTCTTTATTTTTACCGCTTTCATAACCATAAACACCAACCAAAATATTTTAAGAATCAGAAAAACCGGAAAAAGATTTCAAGTCCTAATTCACCCCCCCCCTCTTAGGCATTCTCTGAACTTACAATTGGCATCAGAGCAGGTTAAGGTAACCTGTTCCTATCGATCCTATGGCTTCCGCTAGTACTAACCCGGTTTTCAAGGATGGTGGAAGTAGCAATAAGCCACCACTCTTTTCTGGAGAATACTTTGATTTTTGGAAACTCCGTATGAAAGCACATTTGGAGGCTCAAGGAGAAGGCATATGGGAAACCGTTGAAGATGGTCCACATATTCCGATGAATGTTATCAATGGCGTTGGAACCGCGAAGTTGAAAAACACTTTTGATGAAGATGATAAGAAAAGGATTCTAAATGAGAAAAAGGCAATCAACATACTCCAAAGCGCTCTTAGTATGGATGAGTTCTTTCGCATATCTCAATGTAAATCGGCAAAGGAAATTTGGGACACCTTGGTAGAAACACATGAAGGAACCACCGAAGTAAAGAGATCAAGGCTAAACACCCTAAGTCAAGAATACGAAATGTTCCGAATGCAGCCCGGAGAATCCATTGTAGAAATGCAAAAGAGATTTGTTCATCTTACAAATCATTTGATTGCTCTTGGAAAAACATTTACAAATGATGATCTCAATCTTAAAGTCCTAAGATCCTTAACAAGAGAATGGCAACCGAAAGTGACGGCTATTTCCGAGAAAAAGAGTCTCTCAACGATGACATCCGCATCCTTGTTTGGAAAACTCCAAGAACATGAATTGGAACTTGGAAGGTTAGAAAGACATGAGAATCAAGAGAAGAAGTCTAAAGGAATTGCCTTGAAAGTCGAAACCAAACAAAATAAAGATGAGGACACATCGGAAGATGAAGACTTTGTGCTACTTGTGAAAAAACTTGGTAAGTTGTTTAAAAATGATAAATCTCTTTTTACTAAAAAGTTTAGACATTTCAGAAAAAGAGAAGGATCCACACCAAGTCAAGATGTTACATGCTATGAATGTGGGAAGCAAGGACATATCAAACCGGATTGTCCAAAGCTTCAAAAGAAAGGAGGATTCAAAGGCAAGAAGGACTACAAAAACAAGAAGGCATATGTTGCTTGGGAAGACAATGAAATAAGTTCATCATCGGAATCGGAAAATGAAGAACGTGCAAATATGGCTTTAATGGCTTCTCACCAATCCGATGAAGAAAATGAGGTTAGTAGTAATTTTTCTGTTTATGATAATGATATGCAAGAAGTTATTGATGAACTTCTAAAAGAGTGCAAGACTTTGTACAAAGACATCTCATCACAAAAGAAAAGAATTTTACTTTTAGAAAAACAAAATTCTGATTTCATGAAAAATATTGAAGAACAAAAAGTGATGGATGAAAAACAAAGTCTTGTATGCAAGAATTGTGAATCTTTGTCTTTTCAAATTGTTCAACTTAAAAGAGTTTTGGAAAGATACGAAAAGGGTCAAATTGGCTTGGAAGAAATTCTTAAACATCAAAGGTATCCTAATGATAAAAGTGGATTAGGATATTCAAAATTTTCAAAACCAAGTACCAACAAGACCATTTTCGTAAAAGCAAGTGAACAAATTGTTAAAGAAGAGATAAACACTTCTAAAATTCAGCATCAACATCATAAGAAGAAAATTGCTAAAACTTATGTTCCTAGATATAAAAGTAATTTTCAACCTACTTGCTTTTATTGTGGAATCAAAGGGCACACACCTAATGCATGTTATGTTCGTAATATTGGAGTTGCAAAAGGGCATTATGTGTGGGTTGAAAAAGGCACTAACTATCAAGGACCCAAAGCAACTTGGGTACCTAACACTACCTAATTTTGTTTTGTAGGAATGCTTGAAGACAACCACAAACCAATGGTATCTTGACAGTGGTTGTTCAAAGCATATGACGGGAGATGTAAACAAATTTTCATATCTAAAGCTTAAGGCCAAGGGTTATGTTACTTATGGTGACAATAACAAAGGAAAGATTCTTGGCTTTGGCACCATTGGTTCACCACCTTTTACAACTATAGAAGATGTACTCTATGTCGAAGGACTCAAGCACAATCTTCTTAGCATTAGCCAACTTTGTGACAAAGGATTCAAGATCAACTTCAATAAAGATGAATGCTTGATTGTAGACGAAGTCACTCATGAGGTTATGTTAAAAGGTAATAGAATCAATAATATTTTTATGATTTCTCTTGACAATGTTTCTTTGAAGGTAAATTGCCTTATGGCAAACAACAATGAGGCATGGTTATGGCATAAAAGATTTGCTCACATTCACATGGAGCATCTAAACAAATTAATAAAACATGATCTGGTTGTTGGGCTTCCGAAGATAAAATTCATCAAGGATAAATTATGTGATGCATGTCAAAAGGGAAAACAGACCAAGACAACTTTCAAATCCAAGCAAGTGATCTCTACATCAAGACCACTGCAATTGTTACACATGGATCTGTTTGGTCCATCCAGAACAAAGAGCTTTGGAGGTAGTATTTATGCTTTAGTTATTGTTGATGATTTTTCTCGATATACCTGGACAATGTTTTTAGTGCAGAAAAATGATGCTTTTAAAGCATTCAAAAAGTATGCAAAACAAATTCAAAATGAGAAGTCACTCACTATAGCCTCCATAAGAAGCGACCATGGTGGAGAATTTCAGAATTCAGATTTTGAGGAATTTTGCGAAGAACATGGAATTTCTCATAATTTTTCCGCACCAAGAACTCCTCAACAAAACGGCGTCGTAGAACGGAAAAATCGCTCACTAGTGGAACTTGCCAGAACAATGCTCAGTGATACAAATCTTCCAAAATATTTCTGGGCAGAAGCAGTAAGCACGGCATGTTTCGTGAGTAACCGCGTAAATATTCGACCGTTACTCAAAAAGACTCCATATGAGTTGTTCAAGGGAAGGAAACCAAATATATCATTCTTTCACATATTTGGTTGCAAGTGCTTTGTTCTCAACAACAACAAAGACAATCTTGGTAAGTTTGATGAAAAGTCCGACGAAGGTATATTTCTTGGTTATTCTCTTTCTAGTAAAGCATTTAGAATTTTTAATAAAAGAACTCTTACTATTGAAGAATCTATTCATGTATCTTTTGATGAGACTAACCCCTCGAAAGAGGATAATATTACTTTGGATGATGATGATGACTTTATAGATACTCCACAAAATGAGGAAAATATTTCAAATGATCAAACATTATTACAAGAAGATGTTACTCAAGAAAATCAAGATCTTCCGAAAGAATGGAGAACTCACAGAGACCATCCAATTGACAGAGTTATTGGTGATATTAGTCAAGGCGTTGCAACTCGACTAAATTTGAAGGATGCTTGCCTCAATATGGCCTTTGTATCACAAATTGAACCATCAAAGATCGATGAAGCATTAGGCGATGACCAATGGATTGTAGCAATGCAAGAAGAACTAAATCAATTCGAAAGGAATCAAGTTTGGACTCTCGTACCAAGACCAGAAAATAAGCACATCATAGGAACCAGATGGGTGTTCAAGAACAAACTTGATGAAAATGGGATTATAGTTCGTAACAAGGCAAGATTGGTCGCACAAGGATACAACCAGGAGGAAGGAATCGATTTTGATGAAACATTCGCTCCCGTAGCAAGGTTAGAAGCAATTAGATTATTACTTGCTTATGCCTGTTCTATGAATTTTCAGTTGTTCCAAATGGACGTCAAGAGTGCTTTCCTGAATGGCTACATAAATGAAGAAGTCTTCGTAAAACAGCCTCCGGGTTTTGAAGACTTTAGAAATCCCTCACATGTTTTCAAATTAAAGAAGGCTCTCTATGGCTTAAAGCAAGCACCACGAGCGTGGTATGATCGCCTCAGCATTTTTCTAAGTGAAAAGGGATTTACAAAAGGAAAGATTGACAAGACTCTATTTATAAAGAAAATCAAGGGTAATACTTTGCTAGTACAAGTCTATGTTGACGACATCATATTCGGATCAACAAACAAAGAGATGTGTGAAGAATTCTCACTAATGATGCAAGGAGAATTTGAGATGTCCATGATGGGAAAGTTAAATTATTTTCTTGGACTACAAATCAAGCAAACCAAGGATGGAATCTTTCTCAACCAATCCAAGTACTGTAAGGAATTAATAAAGAAATTTGATATGGATAATTGCAAAATGATGTCTACACCTATGGGATCCGGGACGTATGTTGATCAAGATGATTCCGGCACTCCAATTGATATTTCCAAATATCGAGGTATGATCGGCTCTTTATTATATTTGACGGCAAGCCGTCCTGACATTATGTTTAGTGTGTGTTTATGTGCTCGTTTCCAAGCAAATCCGAAGGAATCACATCTCACTGCTGTAAAGAGGATCATCAAGTATCTCAAAGGAACAATAAACGTCGGATTATGGTATCCTAAAGGTAGTACTTGTTCTTTAGTTGGTTATTCTGACGCTGACTATGCAGGATGCAAAACCGATAGAAAAAGTACAAGTGGTACTTGTCATATTCTTGGAAATGCTCTAGTTTCATGGGCCTGCAAGAAGCAAGCATGTGTAGCTCTCAGCACCGCCGAAGCAGAATATATTGCCGCAGGAAGTTGCTGTGCACAGATCTTATGGCTAAAGCAACAACTTCTGGATTACGGTGTTAATCTCGGGTGCATTCCACTACGCTGTGACAATACCAGTGCCATAAACATCACGAAGAATCCGGTGATGCATTCCAGAACAAAGCATATCGATATCCGGCATCACTTCCTTCGAGATCACGTTATGGATGGAGATGTTGATGTTACGTTCGTTGACACTCATAATCAACTCGCCGACATATTCACCAAACCTTTGGCAAAAGAACCATTCTACAAGATTCGAAGAGAACTTGGAATTCTTGATGAAGGTGACATCTAAACTTTGTCTTTGATATATGTGCATAAGTTGTGTATGTATGCTAAATGTTTGCATTCTGTTTTCTTTTTCTTTTCACTGTTTTTCACACTTTCGTCAGTGTTAACCGATTAACCCATACGGTTAACCGATTAACACTGAAGCATTTTTAATATAAATTAATTTTTTATATGTGTTAACCGATTAACCTATATGGTTAACCGATTAACACTGAAACTTTTTTTTTTAAATAAATTTTTTAAATGTGTTAACCGATTAACCTATACGGTTAACCGATTAACACTGTTAAAATCAGCAAAAACAGAATACGAAAATTACATTTTATTTTTGAAAAACGTGTTTTGTTTTATTTATCTTATTTGTTGGCACATATTCTCAAACCCTCCAACTTCTAATCCTAAATCTCCTCCACTTCCTTGACCCACTTTCTCAAACCCTAGAAAATTTCCTAGCATATAAACCAACACCACCTCTTTCTCAAAAACCCTAACTTTTCAAACCTCTCCAAAGTTCCTTCAATGGCTTCCACTCACAGAGGAAAGGGCAAACTTCCAGAGCATGCATCCGACTCAGATGATGATAGCATCCCCATGGAAACCACAAAGAAAAGAAGAATGGACTTCAAGGTTCGGGTTCGTCAGTTAATGCCGGTCAAGTATGTCAACCTACGGGCTTTTTCTGCACCTTCCTTCAACTTCCCTGCACTGCTGAAATTTCAAAAGATTGACAAATTCGTCACCGATTCTGGTATCATTTATCCTGACCTTGTCAAAGCTTTTATGTATAAGTTTTCTGTTTACTTGGATGTTGATGGAAACCATATGGTTAGTTCAACAATTAGAGACCATGAATTTGTTGAAAAATTGTCTCCATTGTCTAAAGCTCTTTCAATTCCTTCAAGAGGTTGCTTTCTGCGCAAAGGTGTTAATCATGTTGATGGTCCTTGGGCGAACTATGATAAAATGGAATATTACTATCAGATCTGCAGGTTTCCTAAAGAAGTGATCATTGCAAATTCTCGCACGGCTCGAATGTTGTGCTATGCGAAGAATTTAACCGTGTCTGATCGTATGCTGCACTATATCATCTGCTACGTTCTCATTCCAAAGGACTCAAATCACTCGCAGATAAATGATTTGGAAATGCAGTTGCTGTTTGCTATCAAGAATAGCATTAAGGTTAATTGGATTCTAACAATTATGTATCATATGCAACAACAGCTCCACTGCATTACCCGGCTGCCATATGCTCGGTTGATATCACGGATTTTGGAACTTACTGAACTTGACCTTAATAGGGAACCATCAATCAAAATGAAATCTGCAACCAATGAAATAAATGAAACCAACATTGTGAAGAACACCGGCATCCTCCTAGCGGCTGATGGTACTTATCGGTATGCTGATGAAGGCCCTGCTCAACCCGCCTATCCCATTCCAGAAGAAGGTATTTCTAATGAATTTCTCTATACCACAATGATGAATCAACATAGGGAATCAATGAACATGCATAGAGAGACCTCTAGAGCGATTGCCTCCCTTCGGAACCTTATGCTTAATCCTTCCCATTCTAATACACGGGTTGTTGAAGAGGAAATTGAAGGATTGGAAAGTGATGAAGACGAAGGAAACGAGGATGATGCGGATATGGAGGACGAGGACCTTTGAGATTATGATGCTGTTGCTTTTATGTTTTTTATTGAATTCTAGTTTTTAGTTTCTTTGCACTATGGTTTATGTATTAAGCACATTTCTTGCTTTGCTGCATTTTATTTGTTTTTCCTTATTATATGTGATCTTGCAATGTATGTTTATTATATGCTGCTGCATTTTTTGTTGGCTCTTTGAAAGCTCTTCCTTTTTGCTGATGTCAAAGGGGGAGAAGAGCTTGGTTCTGTTTTTTTTTTTTTTTTTTTTTCTCTATGTGTGCAGATGTTTGAAAGTCTCTCAAGATAGGGGGAGTTGCTAAACATAGGGGGAGCATCACATATCAAGAACCAAGAAGTATTGCACAACAATTTTTTTTCAATTGCCATCATCAAAAAGGGGGAGAATGTAGAAGCAAGCTTCAATCAAAAGTTTTGATGATGTCAACACTTGATTGCAAAAAGACAAGCCTTTCAAAGTTTCACAAAGATCAAGTCAAGCTTTTAATCAAGACAAGCACTCATGGAAATGATTTTCAAGAATTGGACACAAAGATGGTATATCATAATCTACCTCTCTAAATAATTTTTTACAAGTGTTCAAATGCATAAAATATTTTTACATGCTGCATTAAATATTTTTGAAAATAATTGGTTTTGGTATAACACTTTTTTATTAAGCATTTTTGGAAATTTCTTCAGTGTTAACCGATTAACCATATAGGTTAACCGGTTAACGCCCTAAAATTTTGAATATTCTGGGCCAACGTACATGTGTTAACCGATTAACCATATGGGTTAACCGATTAACACTGGACGTTTTCTGAAAAATTATTTATTTTAAATATCAAATAATTTTCAAAAGTTATATCTTTTCAACCAATAATTGGCACTTTGTTATACCTTTCTGAAATGGTGTTATTCATCATATAAATTCAGAAACTTTCAAATTAAAAATTACCTCCTACACTTTCTACATTTTCAAGATCATCAAAAAGAATCAAATTCACTTTTCTACAAATATTTTAAAGTGTTCATCTTGTTCATATTTTTTTCATATTCTATATTGAACACTTGTATTTATTTAGAAGTGGATTGTGATCAAAAGGAGAAGATCAATATTATTATTGATATCACAATATTACTCACAAAAATATTTCTTTATGTTATTTGAAATTGACTTGTAATCCAGGATTGTTGGATACAAGGGTGAAAGTGTTTACAAGAGGATTGTTCTTGTACACTTGTTATGTTTGATAGTAGTCCTCACCGGTTGATGGTGTGTTAGGGTGTACTGATCAAAACAATAGTGAAAATCTCTTTCGTGTGAAAGGGGAGTGGAGTACCCTCGGAATGTGGGGGGAACCACTATAAATCCTGGTGTTCATCGTCTCTTTATTTTTACCGCTTTCATAACCATAAACACCAACCAAAATATTTTAAGAATCAGAAAAACCGGAAAAAGATTTCAAGTCCTAATTCACCCCCCCCCCCCCTCTTAGGCATTCTCTGAACTTACAGACTATCCCTACTATAATGGAGTAGGTAGTCCTTACTTTGGATGTTAAGGGACATGTGAGGGACAATTTGATCTTGAAGGCCATGGTGGGGTGTAATAAGCAAACTTGAGGGACTATCATCATTTTTTCGAAAGGGACTCGATTCGTAAAGGCAACCATAAGGGACTTTGATGATTTTTTTATTTGAGGGACTTGCTTTATACACCCCACTTAACCATTATTCGTAGGCAACGAGAGGGATACCCTTAGAAAGTGAGACGGCGATTAAAATCGACTTACGTGTGTGAAGTGTTTAATTTAATTATCTTTATTTAAAAGTGATCTAAATTTATTTTAATATTACATACATGTTGTTACACTCCCTAATTACTAACCATAATAATGATAATTACAAAATTACAACCGAGAAACAATTACAACATTATAATAATAAAAATAGCAAATTTAATCAATAAATAATAAAATATAAATAATAAAGGGGTTAGTAAATAATAATAAAGAAAATTAGCAAAAATAATAATAGTAAACATAATTAAATTATAAATGGGTTAGTGATAAAAATAAATAAGGTTAGTAATAATAATAATTAAAGATAAATAATGGTTAGTAATAAAACTTAAATACAAGATTAATAAAATTATAGTAAGCAAAATTAATAGTAATAAAAATAATATCAAAAGAAATTAACATGCATAACTAGATATTTTTTCATTCATATATTAATTATTAAATTATTTTTCAAATGTATCATAATTATAGAATTTTAATTATTATAAACATATATTTATATTTATATACATATTATAAGAAAAAGATAAATATTAGTTATTATATTTACAAATTATTTTTAACTATATACAAAAATACTATTATCCTAAATTAAATTATTTCTAAACATAAAAGAAAATTAATTTGTCTTATAACTTATATTTACAAAATTCTATGAAAAATTATAATCGTATTAGAAAAAAACAGAATTAAATTTTAATTAGAAAAATATTTTTAGGGTTTCATAAAAATTAGGGTTATATATTTTTTAGGATTTGAAAATTTAGGGTTAATATATATACAAAAATTTATTTTTTTAATAATCACATAACATTATTTTAATTAGTATAAACTATATAAAATAAAATTTTAAATAAATAAAAAAAACAAGAGTTTTATTTTTTTAGAACATTATTTTAAGATGAATTAGATTATATAACATATATACATATTTTATAATAATAATATATTAATTATTTAAATTATTTGAACTAAATTAGTAAACAAAAGAAAATAAAAGAGAGAAAAAGAACCTGGTGGGATTCGATCCCAGGTCTCCTCCCTTTGCAAGCAGCAACAAGACCACTGGGCCATCCAAACGCAAGTGAAAGAAGAAGGACTCCAATTTGTTTTATGCATTGATCATGAAAATCCAGAAAAAAAATGAAAGATCGAAAAGGCCTGGGGTGGTTTCGTACCCAGGACCTTAAGGATAAACGCGCGCATGCTTGACCGCCTGGCTGGGAGAGCCTTCCTGGTGACTTGTTGGCAAGTAATAATAATATATCAAGTCTTCTTTTGACCTGAAAAAAAAATAAAACAAAACAAATGTGCTTGGCCAGGAATCGAACCAAGCACCCTTCAATACACACAATCAGCGCTTACCATCAGGACACATGCATATGCGTGTCAATGAACCAACAAACAATCATAAAATATGTTAATAATATTTGAATTTGAAACTGGCGCGCAGTGGTCTTCTTCTTCCCATTACCTGCGAATTTTGCAACGTTTTTTTCTGCGAATCTTGTTACGAGTTCTTCCACCCTGCGAAACACAAACTTCATCCAAACGACAAAATTTCACAAAATTGATTGCACCATTGTATTGCTACTGAGTTTTGCAATCGTCCTATGTTTCTCAAATCCATTTATCATTTGAAAATCACAAAACCCTAAAGAGGGCCGAAAACCCTAAACATGGTGGATTCTTGTACCTGCAATGAAAATTCAATTGGACCGCCCAGAATCGTTCTAGAGTTCATTCTAAACATCATACAACAATCGAAAACAGTTTAAACATGATAAATCAATGGATTCGAAAACAAAATATTCAAGGTCAATATGAACTCGGGTTTAGCAATTTGGTGAGTATATGATGCATATGGATAATGATTTATGATCAGAAGAGTCCAAGGATGCTTGCTATGTCCTCCAAATACCTTGCAATGCTCTGAATTTTGAAACCCGAATGTCACTTTTTGGAAGAATTTTTTGAGTGATAAACTTACACTTTTGGCTGCTCTAATTCGTGTATGAGGCTAGGGTTTCACTTAGTATATATGTGTGATGGATTTAGGTCAGAAACATTGATGTCTTGTGTGGATATTTGATCCAAAAATTATTCAAAAAGATCCTTGTGTAAATTTCAAATATTTGATCATAAGGCCTTGCTATTTTGGGAGGGATCTCATGATTTCCTTCTCCTTTGACTCCAATCACCATTTATGACTTTCTAGATTCAATTAAAAAAATATATCTCCATGTTTAATATTTTATTTAAATTTAAAATGATTTAAAATGTAATAAATCATAATAAATTAATTAAATAAAATAAAAAATATGAAAATATCATGGAAATTTCGTGCATGTCATTATAAAGTGAATTGGGTCACAACTTGGGCAGCCCATTTGGAAAGAATTGCTTTTAAGCCCCCTTTTTCAATATAAATCATCACAAAATTGCCCAACTTTGCAAGAGCACATCTCCCTCAATTTTAAAGGTATGAGGGTGTTCTTGGACTTTTTGGAAAGCTTGAAGAGTCCTCTAAACAACCCCATTGGTTTCAGGTCCATATCATTTACCAATCTCAAGTTATTCCCTTTTGAAGTTGTTGACTTTTTGTTGACTTTTGAAATGACCTATAATGTCTTAGATCATATCTTTCAAATGAAGCATTTTTGGGCTTAGCCTTCAACATCAAAGTTGTAGAGAATTCAATTTCCTTCAAAATGAGCTTTGGATGGAGACTTGGTGATGAAGTATGTGAAAGTTATGCCTGGTCAAAGTTCAGTTGACTTTTACTGAGGAAACCCTAATTTAGAAACTCCTGATTATTGATGATCTGGAATCTCCTTGATGAATCATGATCAACCCTTGATCAAATGATGAATTTTACTTCATATACTTGATGTTGGCAAAAAATCATGAAGTTTGACTTTGGTTTGACCACAGTTGACCTCAGTTTGACTTTTTAACTGCATTGACTGATTTTGACTTATCTGATCATCTGACTGAGCAAACTTTTGAGAAAAGTCTTGAGACTTGACATGGGGGTTCTTATACACATATAAGATTTTATTAAGCTCTCTTGAGGAATTGGAAGTCCATTTAGCCTGATTAAAGTCAAAACCCTAGTTATGGATGCACTGCTTAGGAGGTGCATTGTCTGAGGGATTTGTCAACTTCTTTGACCAATTGTGAACTTTGTGAACCTTGTGAATCTTCATAAAGTGTCTTGTGATACTCATGGGAGGTATTGCAAACCTTGTGAACCTTGTGAACCTCATAAAGTGCCTTTGTAGACCTTATGAACCTCAGGAAAGCTTTGTAATCATTGTGAATCCTGTGAACCTTGTGAACCTTCAAGAAGTGACTTGTAGACTTCATGAACCTCATGAAAGGTCTTGTAAGTGTTGAGAAGCTTGTGAACCTTGTGAACCTTCATAAAGTAACTTGTAGACTTCATGAACTTCATGAAAGGTATGGAAAGCATTGAAGGACTTGTGAACCTTGTGAACCTTCAAGAAGTGACTTGTGGACTTCATGAACTTCATGAAAGGTCTTGCAAGTGTTGGAGAACTTGTGAACCTTGTGAACTTTCTTAGAACACAAAGTCTTGTATTGTGAGGGCAAATTTTGGGGTGCAACAGCGTCCCCTTGCCAAACGTTGCGACTTTACACTTCGAATTTCTTCTTTCAATTTTGAATTGATGTCTTTCATTCAACACCCGTCGAAACTATCACAAACAAACTCCTTCGACTGACTAATCACGTCATGTTAATGAAACATAAGCTTTTATTCTCTTTTGTCGAAAGACGTAAAAAAAACATCATTTCTTGTTATCCGCGTCGAAATCTCCCTTTTATCAACATTTTCCTTTTTATATAGGTATCGTCGAAAATCACTGTCTACAAATTGCCCCCCAACAAAGAGTTTTTTCGACCCATTCTTGGAAAAAAATCATTTGCTGTCAAATAAGTATTTTCGACACTTCGTGGTCTTTATTGCTTTGTCATTTCCAAGAATAGATTTTGTAAATCCCAACAAATTGATTATTACAAAAGATCAGAAACGTCACATTTCAACCCACGTCTAGACACTAGCCCATCATTTCCTAAAAACTAGGGGAAGATTAGCTTTCCCTTTCGTTTCTTTTTTAAAAC
Source organism: Lathyrus aphaca (assembly GCA_963966055.1). Lineage (NCBI taxonomy): Eukaryota > Viridiplantae > Streptophyta > Magnoliopsida > Fabales > Fabaceae > Lathyrus > Lathyrus aphaca. The sequence continues at coordinate 28,377,996 of OZ014520.1, read as the reverse complement.
TGCTCCCACTAACTTTTCTGCCACGTGGTCCACGAAATAGAAATTTTAACCGTTTCAATCCTTATTTTATCCTTATAAATACCACTGAATCACTAGTTTCAAAACTTTTTAGACAATTTTCTTCTTATTCATCACCTTTTAGAGCAGAAAACCCATTCCTTTCTAAAAATTCTCAAAAACCTCAACTTTCTCAACAATGTCTTCATCCAAAGCGACTACCAGCAAGAAGAACAAAATATTGACGCCTCTCGCTTATGTTCATCGATTGACCGGACCAGACATGGTGGGGAATCAATAGTACATTCCAGAACCTCCTAATGAGAAGGAGAAGGCCAATATCTATAGGTCTAAGGTATTGATTCCTATCCTTGTTTCTGGCACATGCCATGCAATGTTAGGTCCTTTGCTTAGCCCAAATACAAACTTAGATAAGTTAAAATAATATTTCCCCTCTTATCAACGTCTCAAACCCATAGGTGTTGGGGCTAAACCAAAAATTTATGAAGAACCTACAGACATAGAACCTAGTGTTGAAGCAACCATAAACCTAAGATATTTACAAAATGTTAGGATATTTAGGGCTTCTCCCAAGTCGAAAGACATCTCTGAATACCTTGCCTGGGTGAACAAAGTCGAAAAGGTTAAATCACCATTCTTGAAAGAATTAGGTATTTTCGACTAAATCCAAATTTCGAAAGTAGGTCTTAACATTTTCCCAAACATGTTGATGTCATCCTTTTACTTCTGGGATAACACTTACAATACTTTTCACCTTCCATGTGGAATGGTCATCCTTACCTTATTTGACATAGCTGCTATTGATGGACTAAGTCCATTAGGGGTAGCTTTTGACCCAAATACCTTGAAACAAGATACCATAGGTTTTAACACCAGCAAAGCCTCCTACTCTGGGTTCATAGAAGAATATCACGATAAGAAAACCAAAATTGTCTCTGACAAGGAACATATAGCCTTCTTGACCTTATGGCTGTCGAGATTCGTTTTCTGCTCTCGATCGCTCCAAGTAGCTAAACGCTTTATCACCTTAGCCAATCAGCTTCACCATGGTACGAAGCTGCGTTTAAGTGAAATGATATTGGCAAGTCTCTACGAATCCTTGAGTGACATCGTCGGTTTCTTGAAGACAGTGAAAGACAATGGAAATCTGAATGTATCAAGGCCAATCTGGCTCCTACAATTATGGTTTAACGCCACTTTTGAAGCCTCTCTCCCCACCAAAGCCAATGTTGATGAAGACAATGTGAAGGACAGGTCTTCTGAATGGCCTCGTTTAATGCAACTGACACTATCTGAAGAGGAACTTTGTCTTTGTCACTCCTTCACCAGTTTCATCTTGATGTTTTCCAAGAGGTACAATTTCACTCCTCATATGGCCCCTTTCGCCAACAGGAATGTTGGCCCTGAATGGTTCACTAAACAACCACCCTTGGAAATGCAAGAGGATGAAAATCAATTCCTTGACATTTGGGAATCCTTCATGGCACCTAGACTCCTTGCTTCTCACCAAAATTCGTCTAAGACCAAGATTTCCCTCCTTGTGTATTAACCTAACTTAGTTGCTAGGCAATTTGGGTTGGTTCAGCTAAAACCAAAGCCCATTTATCCCAATAAAAGCTCCATCATTTGGTACAACTCCCTACACACTGAAGAAGAGAGTCAAGAACTCATAAGACAACTAGCTGACGATTCCCTGGATATTTATCCAACGGTCTTTCGACCTTCTTTCCTGTGCACCACTGAATTCGACACTTGGTGTAAAGAGTATTATCTTCACAAGTTCTACGACATGGAAGTATTCACAACTCTGCTGACCAATGTCTTTTCTCTTGTGCAGGACAAAACAAAGAAAGGTAAAGCACATCATATCAATGAGATACAAAAGTTTCAAAATTACTTTGAAACCATCTATAGGCCAGACGAACTTAGTCGAACCATCAGCGAAGCGGCAGTGACTTTGAAACACAAATTCATAGAAAAAATGGATAAGTTGAAACTTCCTTCATATGTTCGACCATAACTAAAATATGAGGTAGCCTTCAACCTTTAGCCACCAAAATTTCCGCCTCTACCCTCTGCTGATTTTGGCGTGGCGTTGAGCCCTCCATTTCCAGATTGGTTTGTCTGTGGGGATTCTTTGAAAATTCTTCGTCAACAATCTAAAAAACATGTTGAACTTGTGGTTCCGACTAAGTATACTCTGGATGACTATAGAGAACACCTTCATATTGGAATAGAACACGTTCATGTGGAAACTCCAATTCTTAAAGGTGTTTACGAAACATTTTCTTATTTCGACATTTTTTAACTTGTATGCTTTTCAATTATATTTGACTTCATTTTTGTTTTCTTAGCTAAGAGGATGACTCCCAAGAAGGCTGTTGTCGAAAACACTTCCGACACTATGGATGAAGATCTCCCTACCTTCACCAAGAAGATTGTGCCAAGAGTATAAATTCTTTTCTTGGACTAATGGTTTCCTTCTAGTTCCTTATAACTGACATGTTTTGTCCAAACCTACAGGCTGGTCGAAAACCACCTCCTACTCCAAAGAGAAAGCAAGAAGAAAAGGTCTCCAGTGAACAATCAGGTGATGAGTCACCAGAACCCAACCAACCCATAAAAAAGAAGAAATTTATGAAAGCTCCTCTTCCAAAACCCAAAGTAAAGACACTGAAGCCCACTCCCCCCAATAGTCCACTCAAAGTTGTTCAAGTGAAAGATGCAGAGAGTGGAAACTCTAGTTTCCATGCCCAGTTTTCTTAGGTAAACTTTCGACCATGAATATTTTCTTCTTATTACATTTCTTTTCCTGATACTTGAAATCCTTTTTTGCAGGAAAACATGTCTGAAAATACTTCGATAGAAGAGAACGCAGAAAACCAACAAAAGAAGATACTCCTACGAAACCTCATGAACTCAATCAATAAGTCATTAGTCCAACACCTCTTTCTCCAAAGAACTTGATGAAAGAAGCAACCATAAAGGATGATCATTCTCCTGAAGCCTCCCAACATTCTGACAACGATTCTTCTCCCTGTCTTCCTCCTCGATCAAATGTTGTTGACGAGGGTGAAGTCAATGTCACCCATAAGGATGATAAAAAATAAGGAAACATTGATGGCAACGACCAGTCGAAATAGCCAATGGTAGAGCTAACCAAAGGACAAGGCAGCCAACCTAATGTTGATCCCCCAAAGGGAGGTTCCATATCAACTAGCTCGACTAGCCTTACTCGTGAGGAGATCGAGAATCTTAAGGTGCGAAGACCTTTGGAGTATTTGCAAGTTGTTCTCAGTACCTACTACAATTTTCAGGACTCTTCTCAAAGTACTTCATCTGCCTCGGGGGCCACTTCCAGCGTAACTTCTCTCGACGCCATACTAGATGAGATCAAGATGAAAATTCTTGACGTGGACTTGTTCAAAATGCTTGAAGACCATCCAACTTCCATTTTCGACCTGAAGAAACTCTTGAAGCATGTGAATGTCTTGGAATCGCCTGCAGAAGTGAGCAGTTTTATCATGGACGTAACTTCCCTGGTTGATTTGGTGACTGCTGACTTAAATCGACTTCAAGGTTTTACATGGAAAATCTCTGAGAAGACAGATACCCATCTTGTCGAATTAGACGTTGCAGCTGTTTCAAACAACAAAATCATGGAGCTGAACCAACTCTATGAGACTTACACTAAACAAAATGTTGATTGTGATGAAAAAATTTCAAAGTGGGAGAAGCAGATAGCCCTTCTTCAAAAAAATATTTCTCAGGAAAAAAGGCTTAAAGAATCTCTTCTACCACCCAACCGAAAGGAACTTGATGAAGAGTTGAAGGTAGGCGTTCATCATGCAAAAAGGGCCCATATCCTTGCTCAATAAATCGAAAGCCTTTCGACCAACAAGAGTTTCTGTGAGCTTCGACTTCAGATTCAGAAGAGGAAATTTGATGACCTGAGGGAATCTTTTGCTAGCATTCAATTGTAATAGGGATAACTTATTTGTACTATTTTTATTTTTTGCTTAAGTTACTTCGCCAATAGGCTGTTTGTACTGAATCTAATGCCATTTGTTCTGGCAATGCACAATATCTTTTCACTTATATGCAATTTACTCTTTGGCTATTTTTACTTCTTGCAATATTGGTTTATACTTTTTTAAGTACTTTCCATTTATCTTAAATATTCTTTCTTCTCTCCCTATTTCTTCGATTTCGTATGCGCCATTCGAAAATATTTTTAAAACCTGGAAAGGTACTTCCCACTTGGGGGACCATTTTCCCAATATTCTATCTTTTCGATCCATGGGAAGAATCACCTTCCAAACTAGATCACCTACAGAAAATTTTTTATGTTTTACTTTCTTATTATAAAACTTTTCAACTATTTCTTTTTGTCTTTTTAACAAATCTAACGCACGCAGCCTTTCTTCATCTAAGTCAATTAATTTGTCCATTATCATGTTCCAATATGTGTCTGATGGAATCTCATGATGCCTCTAAATTCGTACTGACTGTAAATGAACTTCGACTGGCAACATTACATCATTACCATAAGTTAATCTAAATAGGGTCGAGTTTGTAGCCTCTTTAGGAGACGTTCGACAAGCCCATAGAGCTTGATCTAGAGTCTTATGCCAATTCTTAGGTTTTTTACCCACATGCTTTTTTAATCAGGTTGATTAACACTTTGTTAGCCGCTTCGACTTGTCCATTTGCTTGAGTATAATGTGATGTCGAAGTTAAGAGTTTGAATCCTACTTCTTTTGCAAACGCTTGCATATTCTTTTCGGTAAACAACGATCCCTGATCTGTGGTTATTGTTTCTGGAATTTCAAACCTGTAGATTATATATCGTTGAATGAATTCGATGACTGTTTCCTGGTCTACATTTACTAAAGGTATAGCTTCTATCCACTTAGTGAAATAATTTATTCCCACAAGAATGTATTTCTGTCCCTTTGAAGAAGCTGGTCGAATCTCCCATATTAGGTCTAAAGCCTAACCCCTAAATGGTCAAGGTTTCACAATCAAATGCAGTTCACTCACAGGAACGTGTGGTATGCCTACGTGCAATTGACATTCTTGACACCCTTTGGCGAACTCAATACAATCTTTTAGCATTGTTAGCCAGTATATTCCTTGTCGAAACAACAACCATTTCATCTTGTGTCCTACTTGATGGGCGCCATAGGCTCCACTATATACGTTTGACAAGGCTACATAAGCCTCTTCTTCGCCTAAACATTTTAACAAAACTCCTTCTGAGGTTTTCTTAAAAAGCTCATTCCCAAAAAGTACATAGCTTAAAGCTATGTACTTAACTTTACTTATTTGGGTCTTGTAGATATTCCTTAATAGGCTTTCTCCAATCTTCAGGTGTTGAGTTGTCCACATTGAAAATTTCAAAGTTTTCTTCGTCAGCATATCCTAGCTTCATTGTTTCCAAATTTGATGGGGACAACTTAGTGGAAACAACTCTCCCTCTAACTTCAATATCCTTTTCTAAGTTTTCTTTCGACACCTTATACCCGGATTCTATTTGAGCAAGGTCATTAGCTTTTTGATTCTCTATCCTAGGTATATGTTTAATGGCCATACTGTCGAATTTTTTAAGAAGTCTGTTGGCTATGACGAAATACATGATCAAATTTTCTTTTACACATCTATATTCTTTAGTCAGCTGTTTTATTACTAATTCGGAGTCGCCCATTATTTCGACTCATGTTGACCCTAATTCCAACAAGATTTCAAGTCCAACAATCAGAGCTTCATATTCTGCTTCATTATTTGAACATGAGCCTTCAACTTTGTACTTGAATTTTGTTGGAATTTTATTAGGAGAAATAATTAGAATTCCGACTCCAATTCCATTTTTGTGACTGGAACCATCAAAATATAACTTCCAAGGTTCCATTTCGACATATCCCACTTCATTTTCATTTATGGAATGGTCTGCTATAAAATCAGCGACCACTTGTCCTTTGACAGCCTTTAAAGGCAAGTACTTTAGGGAATACTCCGGTAATGCTAAAGCCCACTTCCCAATTCTACTATGTAAAATAGATTTAGATAACATATATTTTATTACGTCGAAATGAGAAGATACATATACATCAACAGGTTTGATATAGTGTTTTAATTTCATATAAGAAAAATATACACATAGACATAAATTTTCTATGACACTATATCCAGTTTCGACGTTGTTCAGGACTCTGCTGAGGTAGTAGATCGCCATTCTCATCTTCTTGACACATCATACTCCCCCAGCGTTTTATCTGATGCCGAAATGTAAAATCTCATGCTTCTTTCTCTACGAGGAGGGGTCAAGATAGTAGGGCTGGAGAGGTATTCTTTGATCAGGTCGAAGGCGACTTGATGTTCTTGCCCCTATGTGAAGTCCTCCTTCTTTAGTCGTAGCAACGGTGAAAAGGCTTGCGTCTTTCCACTAAGGTTGGAGATGAACCTTCTTAGAAAGTTGATTTTCCCCAGTAGAGACTGCAACTCCTTTTTTGTTGATGGCGTTTTCGCTTCCATTAAGGCTTTGGCTTTGTTTTCGTGTATTTTGATCCCCTTTTTGTGAACTACAAAGCCTAAAAAGTCACCCGCCTGTACACCGAAAGCACATTTTAGGGGATTCATTTTCAAAACAAACATCCTCATCCTTTTAAAGGATTGTTGAAGATGGTCTATATGACTTTTTCCTGAAACAGACTTAACCACAATATCATCAATATAAATCTACATGAAAGTTTCAATATAATCGTGAAAGATTGAATTCATAGCACGTTGGTAAGTTGCCCCAGCATTTTTTAGGCCGAAAGGCATCATTATCCATTCATAAGTTCCTATCGCTCCAAGACAACAGAAAGTTGTCTAGGGAACATCTTCTTCGGCAATAAAGATTTGGTTATAACCAGAGTATCCATCTATCATGCTTAAATACTCATGGTCTGTTGTCGAATCTTCAAGCATTTAATCTACTTGCATAGGGTATTCATCTTTTGGGGTGGCTGAATTTAAGTCTCGAAAATAATACATACCCTAAGTTTTCCATTTTTCTTTATTACAGGAACTATGTTTGCAATCCAATCCACGTACCTGGTTGTGTGAATGAATTTGTATTTCAGAAGTCTTTTGACCTCCTCTTTTATTTTCGACAGAACCTCAGGTGCGAAACGCCTTAGGGCTTGCTTCACTGGCTTCTTTCCTTCTAGTATTGGCAACCTCAATTTGACCACACTTCTGTCTAAACCAGGCATTTCATCATAGTCCCATGCAAAGCAGTCTTTGTAATCGCGCAGCAACTGGACTATTTCGACTTTGAATTGAGGGTCCATCTTGGCACTTATGTAAGTTGGCCTTTTTCTACCCCCTGTCCCAAGTTTATTTCCTCCAATGGGTCTTAAGCCACCATCTTCATGTTGGTCATCATTGGATCATGTTCGAACCCCAGAGGTTCTTCATCATAAATGGCGTCGAGCTTCTGGTTTTGCCATTCGCCATCTGGGAGTTTCTTAGTATTTTCTTCAACATCTTTTTCTAGACATTGTTGGTTGGACTCGCTTTGACTGGCTTCGACAGACATGAATTTCACTTCGGCTTCAAGTGTCGCTTTGAGTTTGTTTTCGGCTATGTAAGCCATAATTCTTTCTAACGCAGATGCTTCAGTCATAATCTTCTAATTCGCTTCCCCACCCAGTTGGTTATATGTGGGAGGTTCCCCATTTATAATTTGACTCGTCCACCACTTCCTTATCCCACTGGAAGCCATACATAGGGTGGAGGTACATGGAGCAATATGTGTTGTCAGTCTTCTTGAGGTCAAAATTGGCTTGACTACATGGGGGAATGTGAGCCAAATTTTTGTCGAAATTGAGGCGGTCGGCGTGATTTATGTCGGTCATGAAATAACTTTGATATGCCTCTATATTTTCTATTATGCCATCTGGTCTCCAAATAGCAATTCTTTGGTGCATCGATGAAGGCACAACTCCCACGCCATATATCTATTCCCTCCCTAAGAGGAGGTTATAGTTTGCTTTCGATGCTATTACCATAAACATTGTTGGTCTTGTTATTGTACCAACTGTTAAATCCACCTGGATCACTCCCATGGTAGTCCCTATCTTTCCTTCATAATTCGACAATACCATGTTGTGTGGTTTGGCATCATAGTCATTTTTGCCAATCTTTTTCAACATGAAATGGGGCATTAAGTTTACTGCTGCCCCTCCGTCCACTAGTATTTTGTTTATTCCAACATTCTCAATCTTCCCCTTAATAAACAAGGGCTTCAAACGTCCTCTTAACGAGTCTTCTGGTCTTTCTAAGAATGCATTATGTTCCTCTACACAGCCATTGTTCATGATGTAGTAGCATACGGGTTTGTGAGCCATTTTCTCTTCTTCGACACTATCGTCTCCGTCTTCCACCTGCATTACTCTGTCATAATCCCTGGGCAACACTGAGACAACATTTCACACTACGTCAAAAGAGGCTTCAGAAACATACATGAATTCGTCAGTCATTTCTTCATCGTCTTGAACTTTCTCTTTTGGTTTTATTTGCTCCATACTTGCACTTGGAGCTTTGTTGTTGGAAATATCCTTCTTCTCTATCTCCTAGATGTTGTGAGTTGGTGCAGTATCACCTTCCTTGTCAGTATCTTTCTTTGTCATTCCTTTCTCCATAACTTCCTTTTCGGCCCTCTTTTACCTCTGGAATCTTCTCCACTGAGACTTAGTCATAGGTTTTTTTACTCTGTAGTTCTCTGAAGGGTAAACTCTTAGTTTCTGGTTTTCAACTCCCATTCTTTGTGCTACTGAAGGTCCTCTCTGAATGTTGAAGTTGCTCCACTCTTTTCGCCCTTGAGTATCCCTGATGGGTTGTATCCATCTATCATCGACGTCTTTGTTTATTGACTTATATGAAGAGTAGTCTCGACCTCTAATTCCTGACTGGTGGTGCTCACTTCTTCTTCGATCATATATTTCTGCCTTTGGGGATGGTCTTGCCCCCCCCCCCCCCAATTCCTTTTTCTTTTGGAATGTTCTATTACTTCCAGATTATCTGTCGTTTTCTTGTCGAAAATGGCGCTGCAGCGTGGACACAGCATTACCTCAGCTTTCCTCCTTTGACATCTTTTTATAAAATCAATCAGACTTTCTTCCTCCTTGGGATATGCCGACCTCTGATATTCTTCTCGACGGCGTTCTTCAGGAGCCAATGCTGGGTTGTTTTGAGAAGTTTCGACCATGTTGATACTAGTTGATTACCACTAGTGATCTTCAACTTGTCCATTTTTTCGATCAACTTTCTCTCAGTCTCACCCATTTCTTCTGTTGAGTTGTCCTCTTCAGTTGGAAATGATCCTTCACAGGCTTTTGGGCAACAATTTTCGACTTGACTTCCCTTGGGATCCTTCATTATTCTTCACAGGATTCCATATGTGATTGGCTTTTCAGGTATTTCGTTAACCTTTGCTTCCAGCATGACAATACTTTCGTTCACTTCAGCATTGTCAGTGAGGCTTTCATCAGTCTTCTTTTCAGTATCATCCAGGTCACCAGAGATTTCCTGGTTTTTTGTCACATTAGGGCTGTCAGTAAGCCTCCAATATTTTTCGACAGAGTCTTCAATGCCTTCTTCGTTGCTTGTTTTGTTGTGGCCTTCAGTGGCCTCCACTTTAGCCATGTTGTTGGGGCCCTCACTGGCCTCCACTTTTGTTGGGGCGTAATCCTCAGTGATTTCGCCAGCCTTTGTCTTGTCAAGATCTTCTGTGACTCCAATCTTGCCTACATCGTCGAGGCCTTCAGTGACCTTCTTATTATAACCAATTGACTCGCTTTCAACCTTGTGCTCAACATTTTTCCATTCAGTAACTTTGTCCATGTTCGTGAGATCCTCAGTAATCTCCACCATGTTGACATTGGTATCGAAGCCTTCAGCAGCTTCCACCATTTCGAATCCATACTCAAAACTCTCTCCCACTTCCACCATGTTAATGATTGATGGCTCATCATAGTGGGCATCGACAGTCTGCATGGGGTTTGAGTCAATTTTCATTTGTTTCTTTTGCTTGTCACTGAATTTCAATTTTTCGTCACAAATAGCATTCTGCACCAGGTCCTTGAAAAGGAAACATTGAGATGTTTTATGACCCAAAATACCATGGTACTTACAAAAACCTCTCTTTTTATGTTGTTCCATAGGAGGTACTTTAGTGCCTGGTGGAACTATCATCTGACCATCCTCGACTAATTTGTCAAAAAATTAGTCACACTTGGTGACGTCGAACGTATAAGTTCTTTTAGGAAATTTATCATTCTTTTCAGTCTCAACTGGATTTTTTTCGTTCGACGGAACTAGCATTTTACAACAATATGATGGTCTCTGTTTTAATTTAGCTAAGTCAATTTCTTGTTCGTCTAAATAGGATGGTTCGTCTACATTATCTACATTATTTTCGTCTTCTTGGCGCATCCCTACATAAGCCACCTTTTCTCTTTTGTTTCTATTTGCTTTAAATTTCTCAGCCTTTAGTTTTTAGACTTGCCTCACCCCATTAGCCAATTGTGACATATCTCTCAAATATTGGGAGTCTAGTTTCTTCCTTATAGAATAATCTAGACCACCTGCGGCCATTTCGACCAATTCACGTTCGGGTACTTAGGTGAAACATCTGGCCTTCAGTAATCTGAACCTATTCAAATAATCATCTATTGGTTCAGAGAGTTTTCTTTTCACACTGGCCAATTCCTTCAGGCTTATTTTGGTTTGTCCCATGTAGAAATGTTCATGGAACAATCTTTCTAATTGGGTCCACGTATATATGGAATTTGCAGGTAAGGATGTAAACCAAGTAAAAGCATTTTTTGTCAAAGAACATGGAAAATATTTCGTCCTTAGATTTTCATTATTTTCTATTTCACCTTCTTCGATTAGATAACGTGTGACATGTTATATGGTTGATTCACTGGTATCCCCTGAGAATTTGGTGAACTTGGGGACTTTCTACCTTGGGGGTAATTCTTGTTGTAGAATATACTCAGACAATGAGGAGACATAACTAGGCCTTTATAATCCTACATTTACCCCATTATGTGCCATTATTCTTTCGACCATGGCTGCTAGGTTATTTTTGGCAGGCATATTATTATAGTGCATCTGCTACACAACATAATCAGCGTCTTGACCCCTTTGGACTAGAATTCTCCTAGGCTCTGGTTGGGCAGGAATTTCTACTTGAGGTTGTTCGACTGCTTCCTTTTGGTTTCTAATGTTTACTTGGGGGATTTCTACTGGCCTCTGGTTTATGGTAGGTTCCTCTACGACAGGTGTCATAGGATTCTGAACTATTTGCTCTCTGGGCTATGTTTGGACGCCGAAGAAATTAGCAATATGCATCATTTGTTCTGCCAGCAATTGGTTGGTTTGGGTGTGTTATGTATCAAAGGGTTAAACACTTCTCCCATTTGTTGTGTCAACGTATGGGCAATTTCATGATTGCTCTCGTCCATTTGTTGCCTAATGGCGTTTTCCGAATTAATGGTGATTGCTGGCGTATAATTTTGAAATCCTGGTGGGGGTTGATTTATTCTGTCCATGTTTCCACCAGATCCTGATCCTTGCAATGGTGATGACCTATTCGCCAAGGAGTCAGAATATAGTGACGATGCATTTTGCAAACTTGTCATCGTTGTAGTAGGCATCCCATAAGGTTGTTCCCTAACAAACAAAGGCATTGAAAATTTTGTCACAAAGGGCCTATGAACACTCCCTATAGGGGGAGGCATTCCCATGGACATTTGGGGTCTCATGGCAGAGAAACTAGGCGCACTTTGAGATACTGCAAACGCAGGTGTTGACCCTGACGAAGAAGGTATGGCTTCTGATGCAGAGATTGACCCTGTATTACCTCCAATCGAAGGATTAGGGCTAACCACCGTAGTATTTTCGTTTTGACTATGTGGCGGATTCACCATTCTTCTTACTCTTGTTCGTTTAGGTCTTTCTACGTCGGTTACAGCTAATTTGCCGTTTCTTAGAATCATGCAACGCATTGAAGCCTTTTTGACTAAGAGTTGTTATGATATTTTTCGCACTAATGTCCCACTGGGCGTGCCAATTTGTTCGCTGGTGTTTTCCGATGAACAACCGCTGGTTTCTAATTCAATGTTTAAATTAGTTAACTTACAGGATCAACCATACAAATCCTAGGACATAAGTGTGTGTTTTATCTGGTCGAATGTATTGGTTGTGTCATTCTTAATAATTTCACTTCCATTCAATTTTCTTGAGTACGTTTATATGATTCACAAGACTTAAAACAAGAGTAGAATAAACTTGACATAATATAAAAAAGTAACTTCTGGGAATGTTTTAAAGTAATTGAAAACAAGTAATGAAATGCGTCGAAACGAAGAACTTATAAATTAACTAAAACTATGAAATGGTAAGGGAATTAAATAAACTTGGAATTTATTGAAACTTAAAGAAAATAAAGATGGTGTTTTTCACACGTGCATTTTCCATAATCACACTCTTTTCTCTCACGCGGGTACTTTGAGTTCAGTAGGAATTTGTACAAATATTTCACACACATAAACTAACAACAACTATCTTATATATAGGAAACTAAACTAACTGCCACTAACAGAAAAATTCTAATAACTTGACACTTGGCCTTTCGGCATGCCTTCGTTCCTCTGGATACTTCCACGCGTCCCCTTGCCAAACGTTGCGACTTTACACTTCGAATTTCTTCTTTCAATTTTGAATTGATGTCTTTCATTCAACATCCGTCGAAACTATCACAAACAAACTCCTTCGACTGACTAATCATGTCATGTTATTCAATCTAATCCATTCTTTGATACGCAGACGTGCATAGCCTGGTGATAGAAGCTTGCGCGAATGACTTTGAGGGTTTGGGTTCAAACCCCAGCGCCCTCCCCTCTCTCTTTCTTTTTTACCAATTTTCTTGTTTTTTCTTATTTTCTTACTATTTTTCTTATTTATTTTCTTTTTTTAATTCTTATTTTAATTTCTTTTAACTAATTAATTAACCACTAATATTTTCTAACCAATAATAAATTAGGAATTAATAACTCTCTTTTTTTTAAATGCATATAAAAATATTTTTATATAAAATTGAATTAGTAATTAATTTAAATTTCAAAATCATAAAAAAAACCTTATTTTGTCAATAAAAAATCCGATTAATCGTTCTTACACAAATCCTCTGATATTTCCTCTTTCCCCATTCTTATTCTTCCTCAATTTTAATTTCTTTGCCATTTATATTTATTAGAACAAATGTATAGGAGGCTAATTATCTTGTAATAGTTAGTAATTTAATTTCCGTCATTTTAATTTCCGAACTCCCCCAGTTTAAATTATGTATCCCTTCCCCCATGATGTAATAGCTTAGGATTTATTTTTCGTTCTTAAATTCTGCAAAAAAAACAATGAACTGTGTGGTTAGTAACAATAGGGTGTGAAAAGATTCTATGCGAATAAAAATGGACTTAGCCCCCTAATCCAAAGAAAATAACTGAATACAACACACTCTTCACACCTACACCTCTAGGGTATCCCCTCTTGTTGCCTTAAGAAATAATGGTCAAGTCCCTCGAACATAGGGATACCTTAACTTGTTGCTTAAAAGAAATCAATCATCACAATTGCCTTTCGATATAAAGATCACAGTCCCTCGATGACCCTCCAAGTCGCCTCTGAATAAGTGATCTAGTCCCTCGATGACCCTACGAAAAAGATCATAGTCCATCGATGTCCCTTCAAAGTTGCCTTCGAATAAATGATCTCGTTGTCGCTCCCGACAAATGAAAATGGATCAAATGAAGGTACAGACGCGAACGGTCGGCGAAGGGAACAGTGAGAACACACAGCCGTGAACTCACTGGAGAATGAAAAGAGTCGCCAGCTAGGCATTTTTATCCCGGAGGAAAGGTAATGCTGCATAGACCTAGAAAGAGATGGATAAGACGGTTTGCGAACCAGAGAGACTGAGAAAGAGGGTTGGTTACAACCTGGGAAGGTATTAGCACCCAGATTGTCCGTCGTACTCGACGGGATCCACGCTTAAAAGATTTGTGTTTTAAAGGGGTAGTGTTAGTGCTATTTGTGCATAAAAGAGCTGGAAAAGATGTACAAGTGTCAGTGTAAAGAAATGTGATGTGTATAAATGTACAGTGTCAGTGTGAGGAAAGAGTATGCTCATGATCATGAGGCTAAAAGAATAAAGCTGGAAAGAGGGGGAATATACAGAGACTTTTGTTCGATAACCGTTAAGTTATGCCTACGTATCCTCTCGTGCAATGAGGAAGTCAGAACACCGTAGTTCGACCCAAAGAGACTGAAAGGATTGACTGGTGAACTGCTTGCAGTCTATGCTCAAGTGTATGATCTGTCTGGCACAGATGCAAACTGTCTTGCATTAGACGGAAGAAGCAAGTTCTCGGTTGTGAGTGAAGATGATGAGAAAAGAATCCCGAAGGAGACGATTATTGTTTGTTTTTGAGTTTTCAGTCTTTTATTTCTTTTTGGAGTTTGTCATAAGATAATGAGCTTAAACCTAAATCAATGGATTTGGTAAACTCATCACATCATCCCTCTGATTAGGGGTAATGAGAATTACCTTAAGTGTGAAGTCAGATTCTCACACTTAATCACCTTTGATGTAGGGTTAAGATCATTAACCTACTTGTGATTAATTAGATGTTTTTGTGATTTTTGTTTAGTGTTAAGTAATGAGGTTAAGCCATAATCAGGGATTTAACAGGCTCATTACACTATCCTAAAAGAAGGATAATAGATGAGGGTGTTTAAGCTGAGGAAGGATCCTCAGCTTAATCCATGATTAGAGATTAAACCCATGACAGAACAAACCTTTGATTAAGTGGATTTTATTAATGATATGATGATGAAGTGTTTTTTATGATTTGTAAGACAACTTGAGGGGGACTTGTCCATTAACTTTAGGGTTAGTCCTTCTTAACCAATTAAGGAAGAATTAGAACCCTAATGCAAGGCCCAAGTTACAAGTGTAATGTCTTGATGATTATTAGATGGATTAATTAAGAGAGTTCAACACCTTAAGGGTCCAAGACTTAGGATTAAAGTTATACACTCCATCCTAAAAGAAGGATGCAGGCAGGATCTTAATCACAAAGTCTTAAAGCCTTGAGGGTTTAGTCCCTGATTATGAGGTGAGGGGAGAAGACTCAAAGAGAGACACAAAGGTAAAAACTATGGGGGAGACTAATCAAAACCCTAATTCATTATCATGCTTGGTTGTCCCTAAGGTTTGTGAGGTTTGCAAGAAACAATCTTCAGAGGAACCACCAGGAAGCAGATGAACAAGATCAAGAGAAGCAAAGTGACTTGCTTCATTCAAGAAGTCAAGTCACTTGAAGAAAGAAAGTGGGAGGAGGAAGAATGAGCAAGCTCAAACTCAAACACACATAAGAATGCAGCAAGGTATGCAAGAGAGATGAGAATAGAGGTCATGAGAAGTGAAGGCAAATTCACTTCTCAAGTTACTTACCACCTGCAATGTTAGAAAGAAATGCAATGCAATGCAAGAGGAGATGAAATGGCATGAGGCAAAGCACAACCAGAAGCATGGTGATGATGATTATGATGCCATGAGGTGCTGCAAACATGAGGCAAGACCTGGAGATGTTCATACAAGGTTATGAATGCAAATGATACAAGCTAAGGAACATGAACAAACATGAAATGTTATGGAACATACAAGACAAATGACATGGCAACTATGCAATGCAATGATCAATGATGCTTTCTACATGTCTTAAGATGTCAAATGAATCATAAGAATGCACAAAGTGAAATGACAAGTCAAGTTATGCAAGGAAATGCAAGAAGGATGCAAATGAAAGCCCAAATTAGGGTTCATGGATCAAACATCAAACACAAACCAAAAACAGAAGCAAACCTTAACCTAAAAAATGGAAAATGGTAACCAAAGAAACCCTAGGCCTATAATGAACCACTGCCCAAAGGGGAGCTCTCAAATCTCAACCAAACTCAAGTTATGAATTTTACAAGTTATTAGGGTTTTTTAGGGTTTGTAACAAAAGAAATGCCAATCAATTGGAAAATGTAAGATCAAATCTTGGCCTTTTTATCTTTGAAAATACATGCCAAATAAAAAACAATGCAAGAAGAATCAATGTCTCAACCCTCACCAATAGGCAGAAATGAATTTTCAAACTCATGATCAAAATAATGCATCAAAAATGATTTAATTCAATGAAAAATTCTTAAAATGCATCAAGATCAAAAAAGAAATTTGGTTTGAAGGTTGGACAATGTTTCTAAATGTCTTAGAACATTTCATGAATTTTTTTGTAATTTTTAAGTACCTAAAAGTATTTTTAATTAATTAATTCTCATTAATCAATTAAAAATAATCTTTTAAATATTTAAAAATACCTTTTTTATGATAAAAAATAAAATAAAAATGTTTTGTGTCATAAAAATTAATAAAACCTTAAAGAAAAAGTTTCATAATTTTTATGATTTTTTAGCTATTTTTAATAAATTGTGCAAATAAAATAGAAAGAAAATGAATTAAATTTAAATAAAGTGAAAAGTAAACGAGGTGGATGGCCAGGATTGCTCCAGAGTTTAAATGAGTTGACTGGCGCGCAATCCTGTGGCTGGGATTTGTCCTGGGCTAATTATAATTAATTAAAAATTAATGGAGAATTAGGGCTAATCAAACACATCCTGACCACTCAATCTGGAGGGAAGTCAATGGGTCAACGCACATCAACGGCCAGAATTCAAACTGACATTAATTATGGGATTAGGGCATAATCACTTTCAGGTGGCCGGAGAAGACCTCCGGTCGTCTTCTCCGGCCAGAAGGTCACCTGAGAATCACCTAACTTCCTAAAAACGTAAAATAAATGAAAACTAAGACCAGGGAAATGATCCCCACACTCTCACGAATCAAACCCCTAACCTAAAACAAATTTATCTAACCTAAACAAGCTGAATCGAAGAAACTAAGTTCTAGGGTTCGTGAGCTTCAAACAGCAATTAAATTCTCAAAACACATCCATTTCAAAAACTAAAAGCATCAGCATGATCAGGAGAGCATAAGGAACAAGTTTGTAACATAAAATGAGATTTCTGGAAAAAAATATTTGGAGCTACCTGAGATTTGCAACCTTTGATTTAGGAACTTTCAGGCCCTTTCTTTAAGTGCAAGCTGCTCCTCTTGGCCCCCCAAAGATGTCTGGATGCTCAAATGGAGTTTAGACTTGCTGGATGATGAGTTTCGAAGAGAACTGCTTCAGTTCAGTCAACAATGGCAGTTGAGATTTTGGCACTTTCAGGCTATGAGAGATGGTTGTTTGTGATCTATGAAGTGTGTTGAGAAGTTTTGCAAAGTTTGTTTTGATGTTTGTGGGCTATAGTGAGAGTTGCAAGTGAAACTGCAAACTGAGGTGAGAGATGGCAGTGAAGTGTTTTGGTTGTTTCAAGCTCTGGTTCTTGATGCTTTGTGTTCTATGGATCAAGGTGAGATGAATGGAGGAAAAAGATTTTGGGTTTGCAGGCTGTGTAATGAAATTCGATAGAACTTGCAAGTTGGGAGGTTTTTGTGTAAGTTGTGAATGGTATGTTTTCAGCCTTGGTTCTTGTTATGTTCAGCTTGCAAGTGGATACAATAAACAATTCTGATTGGTTGCTTGATGTGACATGGCCTGCTATGATAGGTGAGGCTACTTTTGCTAAAAATCCACTTTTGTGTAAGATAGGGCATGGCTCAAAGTTAAGCAAGTACAAGGCATGGCTGGTGCAGCAAAAGGTGATGGATAGGCCTAGCAAAACTCAGCAGCCAATGTCATAAGTTGGTGAAGTGGTCATGAGTGAAAATGCAAGTTGGCTAGCTTTATGGATTTCCATTAGAAAAGTCAAATTCCATGAACCAAACCATGAGCAAACTTGGTCCATTTCTGATTTTTGTGACTTAGAGGATGTTCACATGCTGGTTTGACATGAATTTGAGGCAGCAATCATGCATTGATTCAAGACTTAGCAAAATTTCCACTTGGTGCATAACTTGAAAAACAATGATTTTTGGCAACTTTGCATGGCCATAACTTTTGATCCATGAAGAGTTAGATCATGTTCTTGTACTTTTTGAAAAGGGAAAGATGAGATCTACAACTTTCATGACCAAAGTTTTTCCATTTGAAGCCTTTTTGGATCATAAATCAAAGCTTGAAAATTGACCTAAAAGTATGCATTCTTGAAAAGTCAACAAAACCCAAAAAAGTCAACTTTTGCAAAAACCCTAAATTCTTGATTTCCATGAACTTCAAACTTCTTCCATGATCAAATAAAGATCATATACACTCAAAATGATGAAGATCACCCATTGGTTGGGTCATTGGGGGCCTCAGATGCCCTGATTTCACACTGACTTGTCTGAAAAGTCAACTCTTGATCAGATGACTTCCCCATGGAATTTCTTCATGAAAATTGATATGCATACTCCCTATACCATATAGAGATCAATGGAAACAAGAATGACCAAGAGATTTGGAGTTATGGCCTCTGAAACCAAAACCCTAATTTTCAGTCAACTGTGCAGTTCATCCTGGCTCTGCATCCACTCAAACCCTAGTTCTTGTGATCCCTCTGCAATTTTGACTTTGTGAGGATGTAACATGATATAAGAACACACATGGACCCCTTTGAGTTGATTAGTGGCCTTTGGAATGGCTCAAGATGCCCTGAGGTTGCTCAGATCACAAACCCTAAGTGCAGATGCCTTAGAAACTATCCAGTGAAACCAAATGAGACATGAGATGATGTGATTGTGTTTATGCATATGAGATGATCACAAGTCATGTGTGAATGGGTGAGGGCAAATTTGGGGTGTTTACAGCTGCCCCTATTCAAGCATGAGTTAGCTGTGCAGGTTGTAAGCGGCGGCTTAACAGGCAAACAAGATAACTTGTGGTTGAATACCAAAGACAGTCCAAAATTTGCACTCACAGAAATGAAGAAGAAAAGGGATATAGATTGCAAAAGGGAAACAAAGTATATTGTAAAGTGGGCGACGGAGGACGACCGTCGAGCAGAGGACGACTGCTGGGTAAAGAACAATGACGGGGACGGCCGACATGCTGGGGATAAAAGGTAAAGCCAAGACGGGGACGGCCGACTAGCTGGAAAAATAAAATCATGATGGGGACGGCCATCAAGATAAAGCTGTAAAATTCTCTGGAAATTAATGAAACATGACGGGGACGGCCATCAAGTTCATAAAGGTAAAGTAACCAACGATGGTGACGGCCATCGGGCTAAAAGGAAAAGGGACCACGACGGGGACGGCCATCGGGTTCAAGAATAAATGAAATAAACAGATGATGGGGTACGGCCATCAAAGGTGAAGGACGATCACCTAGCAGGGGACGGCTGCTCTGTTGGGCATAAAAGAAATATGATGGGGACGACCATCAAAGGTAGAGGACGACCACCTGGCAGGGTACGGCTGCCGAAAATATCAACGATGGGGACGGCCATCGGATAGAAAAGGTCAACGATGGGGACGGCCATCGGACGAGCATGATGGAGGACGACCATCAAGAAGTGGAGGACGACCACTCAGCAGGGGACGGCTGCTCTCAAAGTTTATCATAACACAGGATGAGTGTTAGACAACTAAAATCAACAATGGGGACGGCCATTGGATAAAGTGATGAAGGACGATCATCAAAAGGTGGAGGACGACCACCTAGCAGGGGACGGCTGCTAAAATCAACGATGGGGACGGCCATCGGATGAGCATGATGGAGGACGACCATCAAGAAGTGGAGGACGACCACTCAGCAGGGTACGGCTGCTCTCAGAGGTATCATAACACAGGACGAGTGTTAGATAAAAAGGAAATTTGACTGCGATCTACTGGGGATATAGTAAACACGGACGAGCGTTTACATCCAAGAAACAAAAGGTATAAGTGTTTGGTATTGTGTATAGATTAAAGGTGCGGATGAGCATCCTTAAGACTATGATACGGACGAGTATCATGTAGAAACAAACTGACACGTGCTCAGAGCTGATGATACGGACGAGTATCAACTGGTTAACAAGGAACACGGACGAGTATTGCATCTGAAAGTATCCTTCTGGGGAATAGTAGACACAGACGAGCATCTATATTCACGAAGACATAAGTGTTTGACACGGTGTATGGATTAAAGATGCGGATGAGCATCCTTAAGACCATGATACGGACGAGTATCATGTAGAAACAAACATTAGACGCAATGTTCTGAGATGATGGTACGGACGAGTACCAACTGGTTAACAAAGAACAAGGACTACTGTCGAATCTGCGGGGATATACATGGTGTATACAAGATACGGACGAGTATCTGAGTAGGTGTACCAATGAGTAGTGAGTATATAATGTATAGGTGAGTGTTTATCTGCTGGGGATATGACACGGACGGGTGTCAGGAAAGTGTATATACAAGTATAGGCGACCACGCTGGGGGTATGACACGGACGGGTGTCAAGAAAGTGTATAGGTATATGCAAGTGCAAAGAGGGTGTCTTTGGCTTTCTGTTGGTGACACGACACGGACGAGTGCCAGGATGCATCTGCAATACTGGTGATCTTGGTTTGTAAAGTGTATTCAGGCAAACTGCTGGGAAACGATGATACGGACGGGTATCAAAAAGGAGATATGCACTGGTGTTTATGATATGGGGCAACTGCTTTTGCTGGGACTCTGATGGGGATGTATTCTGTATGCCGACAGATTGTCAATATTTACAAGTGTTCAAATCACAACATGACTTATGATTATGCTATGCATTTGATTTTTTTGCCGTAATGCTCCGTATTAGACGGAATGCTACGCTCTGGGGGTGAATATGACGCGAATGCTATGATTATGCAAAGAGGCACCGATCCGGGATTCGGATCCCGTTGCTGCGAAAATCTCTGGTCGATCTGCTTGAAGTGAACATCCCAGCTGGGGATGAGATCGTTGATAAATCTGTAGTTGTATCTGCTTGGGGATATACGTCATCGATTGACGTATTCTTATGATACGGGACCCAACTGGGGTTTGTAGAAGCCTTCCCTCTCTCTGTTGTGACTTCTTCGTGCGCTGCTCTTCTGAATAGAGGCCTGAAGCTCTGTGGGGAGATGATTCCCTGATTTCTGTATTCTGTTGAGGAAGAATGGCAACCCGGCTGGGGAAGTGAGAGGCAACTCAGCTGGGGAGAGCAATGGGGAGCAACTCAGCTGGGGATAGAGCATTTCGGATGCCGATATCTTTTGTAGATTTGCCAGCTTGCTGAGACGTAACTTGTATGCCCCAAGTTGTGTTCTGGATACCTGCAATCCTGCAAAGATAAAGAAACGCACAAATGGTCCCGAGGTATCTTTTACTGAGATTCCGTCATAGGAAAAAAAAGTACTTTCGAGAGTAAGTATATTCCCTGCAAGCATGTGTTTTATTTTTAGAGAGAGGCATCTGTACTTATGCAATTGTGTTTTTAGAGACATCAGACAACTCTTTGCAAAACATAAAATGTAAAAAACGAGACATGACTGAAAATCTGATTATATTAATTCGTGTGCCCTGAATTGGCAAGATACAGTCAGAGAAACATATCTCCTGAAATGAGGAGATTGTTACAAATTGAGAAATAAAGTGCTGGCGGTGCTGGCGATGCTTTCAAGGAGCTTCCCCTTCTGCTATGACTCGTATGACAATGACGTTCTTCTCGTCTTGCTTTCTGGAGAGAGTTGATTCTGATTGAAGTTCGATCCTTTGGAGCTTACCAAGTTGCAGGCGATACAGACGAATTCAGAATGCAGTTGTTCGCTTATTCCCTTATTTTGCATGGATCGCCCTTTCGGGTTTTCAATCCATCGGGATACCCATTTTTGCCTGAGCTGTCCAATGCGGCTTTTCAACTCAGCGGGTGTACATTTTTTCATTTATTTCCCTTACTTTTGCCCGAGTCTTTTATTCTGTTTTTGACTCGCCGGGATGCCCTATTTTTGCCTGGACTTACATTCTGTTTTTATGTCCAGCGGGTCATTTTATGCGAAGTATTTTTTAACTGCATCTGAATTCACAGGGGATGGGAAATCTTCACCATCCATGGTGCTGAGCATCAGTGCTCCACCAGAGAAGACTTTCTTCACAACAAATGGTCCTTCGTAATTGGGAGTCCACTTGCCCCTGTGGTCTGTATGAGGAGGGAGGATTCTCTTCAACACAAGATCTCCCACCCGGTACTCTCGGTGCCTGACTTTCTGATCGAAGGCTCTCTTCATTCTTTTCTGATATAGCTGCCCGTGACAGATTGCAGCCAATCTTTTCTCTTCGATCAGACTCAGTTGTTCGAATCGGGACCGAACCCATTCTGCTTCACTCAGTTTAACATCCATTAATACCCGTAACGAGGGTAGTTCAACTTCAACAGGTAGGACTGCTTCCATACCATACACAAGCTGATACGGTGTTGCCCCAGTGGACGTTCTGATTGATGTGCGATACCCATGCAAGGCCAACGGTAGCATTTCATGCCAGTCTTTGTATGTGACTACCATCTTCTGCACAATCTTCTTGATATTCTTATTTGCTGCCTCAACAGCGCCGTTCATCTTTGGCCTGTAAGGAGAAGAATTGTGATGTTGGATCTTGAAGTCCCGGCACAACTCTGCCATCATTTTGTTGTTTAAGTTGGAACCATTATCAGTAATGATTCGCTCGGGAACTCCATATCGACAGATGATATCTCTCTTCAGAAATCTGGCTACCACTTGTCTTGTGACATTTGCATATGAGGCTGCTTCAACCCACTTGGTGAAATAGTCAATGGCGACCAGGATAAATCTGTGACCATTTGAAGCAGTTGGCTCAATCTTGCCAATCATGTCAATGCCCCACATAGCAAAGGGCCATGGTGAAGACATGATGTTCAAAGGATTGGGAGGCACATGCACCTTGTCTGCATAAATCTGGCATTTATGACATTTTCTGGCGTAAGCACAACAGTCTGCATCCATTGTGATCCAGTAATAGCCTGATCTTAACAACTTTTTAGCCATGGCATGCCCTCCTGCATGGGTACCAAAGGATCCTTCGTGCACTTCATGCATCAACAAATCTGCTTCTGTCTTGTCAACACATCTGAGGAGTACCATATCAAAGTTCCTCTTGTATAAAGATCCATCAGTGTTCAGAAAGAAACTTCCAGCAAGCCTTCTTAAAGTCTTTTTATCATTGGAAGATGCCCCAGGTGGGTACGTTTGATCCTCCAAGAAGCACTTGATGTCATGGAACCACGGCTTATCATCTTTAGCAATATCTGCTGCAAATACATATGCTGGTCTATCAAGTCTCGATACTGAAATCTGAGGTACAAAGTTAGCAGCTTGAACTTTGATCATGGATGAAATGGTAGCAAGAGCATCCGCAAACTGATTCTCGTCCCGAGGGATATACTCAAGCTTGACTGTTGTGAAGAAAGTCAGTAACCTTCTTGTATAATCCCTGTAAGGTATCAGATGATCTTGGTGGGTGTACCATTTTCCGTTGGTCTGATTGACTACCAAAGCTGAATCTCCGAATACGGTCAATGTCTTGATCCTGAGGTCAATGGCTTCCTCAAGACCCATAATGCAAGCTTCGTATTCAGCTTCGTTGTTAGTGCAGTTGAAAGTGAGCTTTGCCGAGAAAGGCATGTGAACCCCTTTAGGTGTAATGAGTACTGCACCAACACCACGGCCATTCATGTTAACAGCCCCATCAAACATCATAGTCCATTCTTCTTCTGGGTCAGGCCCTTCAGTGTGGATAGGCTCCTCATGATCTTTTGCTTTAATGAACATGATGTCTTCATCGGGGAAGTCGAACCTCATTGGCTGGTAATCATCAATGGGTTGCTCAGCGAGATATTCAGATAGTACACTGCCCTTGATGGCTTTCTGAGATGTGTACTGTATGTCGTATTCCGTGAGAATCATCTGCCATCTTGCAACCCGTCCGGTAAGAGCTGGCTTCTCGAAAATGTACTTAACTGGATCCATTTTTGAGATTAATAAGGTAGTGTGGGTCAGCATATACTGTCTCAGTCGGCGAGCAGCCCACGCTAAAGCACAGCAAGTTTTCTCGAGCAGTGAATAACGCTGTTCACAGTCGGTAAACTTTTTGCTTAGGTAGTATATCGCATACTCTTTTCGACCAGACTCGTCATGCTGACCTAGTACGCACCCCATCGATTCCTCTAATACTGTCAAGTACATAATCAGAGGTCTTCCTTCAACTGGAGGCATAAGGATTGGAGGTTCTTGCAAATACTCCTTGATCTTGTCAAAAGCTTTCTGGCAGTCTTCGTTCCACCTGACCGTTTGCTCCTTTCTTAACAGCTTGAATAAGGGTTCACAAGTTGCTGTGAGGTGAGATATGAACCGTGAAATGTAGTTCAATCGACCTAAGAACCCTCGAACCTCTTTCTCAGTTTTCGGTGCAGGCATTTCTTGAATAGCTTTGACTTTATCAGGGTCAACTTCAATCCCTTTCTCACTTACAATAAAGCCCAGCAGCTTACCGGATCGCACCCCGAATGTGCATTTGTTGGGGTTCAACTTTAGTTGGTATTTTCTCAGACGCTTGAATAACTTGAGCAGATTCACCAGGTGATCTTCCTCTGTAAGGGACTTGGCGATCATGTCATCCACATAACATTCGATTTCCTTATGGATCATGTCATGAAACAATGTTACCATAGCCCGTTGGTACGTTGCACCAGCATTCTTCAGTCCGAATGGCATCACTTTATAACAGAACGTGCCCCAAGGTGTGATGAATGTTGTCTTCTCCATGTCTTCAGGTGACATCTTAATCTGATTGTATCCCGAAAATCCATCCATGAAGGAGAATACCGAGAACTGAGCCGTGTTATCCACCAATACATCAATGTGAGGTAATGGGAAGTCATCTTTCGGGCTGGCTCTGTTCAGATCCCGGTAATCAACACACATTCTTACTTTTCCGTCCTTCTTAGGCACAGGCACAATATTAGCAACCCACGGTGGATAGCTAGTTACAGCAAGGAACCCGGCGTCCCATTGCTTTTGTACCTCTTCCTTGATTTTCATAGCCATGTCTGGGCGAGTTCGGCGCAGCTTCTGTTTGACTGGTGGGCATTCTTCCCTCAAAGGCAGCTTATGCACAACAATATCGGTATCCAACCCTGGCATATCTTGGTAGGACCATGCAAACACATCAACATACTCTTGAAGCAGATCTATCAGCTGTCTCTTCACTGAGTCTTGCAGGCAGGCCCCGATCTTGACTTCTTTCACATTTTCCTCCGTACCAAGATTAATCACTTCAATCTCCTCCTGATGAGGAGTAATAACTTTTTCCTCCTGTCTCAGCAACCTGGCTAGCTCTTCAGGAAGCTCATATTCTTCATCAACCCCTTCATCAGCTTGATTGATTGGATTGTCAAAGTCATACGAAGTCATAGCCGTGCTGTGGTCGGTGCTGTTAGGAAGGCACTTTCTGCAAGGGTTAAGTTTGTTCATTTTAGTGATTGCTTTTAATCTTGCTTTAGAAAAAAGTGAAATGAAGTTATCATTTTGAAAACACCGCCATTTATTTTTGTACAAAAAGAAAAATGGAAAAACAGTGAGCAGAAAAGAAAAAGACTCGTTTGCAAAAAGATTGTCTGATATTTCATTAATTTAATCTTGTTTGCACAAAAGTACAGATGGCCCTGATTACAAAATGAGTCTTGTCATCTTGGGCAAGATGCAAGACTTTGATGCATGCTATAAAAGATACAGGAAATAATAATTACTCTGCTCGAGTAACACTTATAATTCCCTGGGAAGACCAGTTCGAGACGCTGCTCCCCGGGACCTTTGGACGAATCCAATTCTCCAGGTTGCGTTCTTCTTCCAGCTCGTCTTCCAGACAGTTGATAGCATCGGGGGTTAGCATTCCCCCACTGACAAATCCTGGCTCTGCAGCAGCCTTTGCTTGACATTGAGTTGGTTTGTAACCCAACCCAAATTTGTCCTTCTTCTCCTCCACAGCTAAGACCTTGCCCCAGCCTAGGGCAGTTCCCTCTTCAACAACCTTCCGGGCTTGCTGGTATGATGACATGGAGATTCCTGAAACAGCAGATGCTTCATTGACATTCAAGGCTTCAAAACCTTGGCTCATTGTCTCATGGATCTCTCCATCCATCTCAATGTATTTATAAGTAGCCAGATGACTCACAAATATATCCTCCTCCCCGCAGATTGTGACAACTTGGCCTTCCCACTCGTATTTTAACTTTTGGTGAAGGGTAGACGTTATTGCGCCAGCGGCGTGAATCCAGGGTCTACCCAACAAACAGCTGTAGGCGGGCTGAATGTCCATCACATAAAAGATAGTTTTAAATGTCTGCGGGCCAATTGTCACAGGCAGCTCAACTTCTCCCAGAACCGATCTCTTCGAGCCATCAAAAGCTCTAACCACCAGGTTGCTGGGTCTCAATGCCAGTCCATCATATTCGAGCTTCACCAGAGCCTTCTTTGGTAAGACATTCAGGGAGGAACCTGTGTCCACCAGCACATGAGAAAGGACAGCTCCTTTGCATTCCAGGGTTATGTGCAAGGCTTTGTTGTGATTGCGGCCATCCGCTGTCAAGTCAGAATCGGTAAACCCTAGCCCATTGCTAGCAGTAACATTTCCAACAACGGTTTCCAATTGGTTGACAGTAATCTCCTCGGGCACGTAAGCTGCGTGCAGCACTTTCAGTAGTGCATTCCGATGGGCTTCGGAGCACATAAGCAGTGAGAGGATGGAGATTTTGGATGGCGTCTGGTGAAGTTGATCCACAATTTTGTAATCACTCTTTTTGATGATCCTCATAAACTCATCAACTTCCTGATCGAATGGGGTCTTCAGGGCTTCTTTGGCAGCTGGATCTTCCTGCACCGGGCTTTTTCCTTTTGCCTTGGCAGCAGCTTCTGCTTCGGCAGTAGGTCTTTGGACTTGTGAAGCAAAGAGACGTCCGCTTCGGGTGAAGCCTCCGCCTCCGCCCACATTATCAATTTGTGGTGCAGGTGTTGATGTTTCAAGAGTGATTCTCTTTCCCTCGCAATACAAGTCAGAGCCATAGTGCCAAGGGATGGCCCTATTGCTTTCATATGGTACAGGTCCAGGTAACGTGACGGTGACTGGACTGATTGCTGCTGCTGAGGGGACTGTTATTGTCTGTGGATCATAAAAGATTGTAACTGGTGCTCTAGTGGGAGCAGCACCTTCTGAATGATAAGCGGAATTGTTTTCTGGATCATAGAATATGGTAACAGTGGAGACATCTTCGTGATTGTTCGCTGGTGTTGTAGAAGGTTCTGTTGGAAGAACTGTTGTTGTTGTTGATGGGGAGTCGAAGTGGACTGAAGCTGAAGTTGTAGCAGGAAAAACTGTTGAAGTCTGATCATTTGGAAGGACAGGTGAAGTACTTGCTGATGTTGCTGATGAATTGTTGGGAACAATTGTTGCTGTATCTGTAGGAGGATCTGAAACCATTGCTGATGAAGTCGTCGGGTTTGCCGGGAATGATGTAGTGATCTGCAGTAAGCCACTCTGAATAAGGCTGTCAATGCCATTCCTCAAGTCCTCACACCCATTCCAAGAAATATTGCAGTAGGGGCACCCTAGTTCACACCCCGGAAATATATTGTTTTCACGGAGTTGAGCTTTGATTTCCACCAATGGCGTCCTGATCTGATCCACACTAGTTATTAAATAAGACAGTTGGTCTTCTTCAATAGCATTAATTCGAGGACCACCATGGTTTGGCATTGGGTTTTTATTGACATTGGGCGGAGGTGCAAAATTCAGAGCCTTGGAGTCTACCAAGTCTTGTACCTTCATATGCAGTGCCCTGCATTTTTCTGTACTGTGACCAGGCGCGTTTGAGTGAAAAGCACACCTAGCATTAGAGTCATAGTTTCTTGGTAGACTGTTTGGATCCGGAGGTGCCAACGTTCTTAGCTCAACCAGGTTGAGTTTCAGAAGCTGTGGCAGCAAAGCAGCATACGGCATTGGGATCGGATCTATCACTCGGTTAGCTTGAGACGGCCTCTGTTGGAATGGCCTCTGTTGATTGTTGTTGTTGGAGTTGTTTCTTGGAGGATATTGGTTCTGCTGATACGGAGGTTGTTGTTGGAAGTTTTGTTGGGGAGGTTGATAGACTGGCAGAGGATGAGCTGGAGCAGGGATGGTGACTGCTGCTATGGACCTTTGAACATATTGGGGCCTACCCCTGTTGGTATGAATGGCATTGGTCTCGCCAGCTCTTCTAGGGCCTGCAAAAGGCTTCCTTGTACTGCTGGACGAACTGGCGCCATTATCGGAAATTTTACCCATTTTTAACAGGCTTTCAATTCTCTCCCCAGCTATAACAACATCTGCGAAGCTAGTGGACGAGAAAGCAGCCAACCTGTCAATATACGTTCCCTGGAGAGTGTTCATAAACATGTCTGCCATTTCTCTCTCAGACATTGGTGGTTGAACAGCAGCAGCAAGCTGTCTCCATCTTTGAGCATATTCTCTGAAGCTCTCTCTTGATGATTGTGACATCCCCATTAGGAGGGTCCTATTGGGTGCCATATCCAGATTATACTGATACTGTCTGATGAAGGCCTCTGCCAGGTCCTTCCAGCATCTTACAGTTGCTCTTGTCAGATGGGAATACCATTCCCTTGATGCTCCAGTCAAACTGTCTTCGAAGTAAAACATCCAGAGCTTCTCATCCATTGTATAGGCCTTCAGCCTTCCCAGAAATGATTGCAAATGAGTCCGGGGGCATGAAGTCCCATTATATCTTTCGAAACAAGGAGGCTTGAACTTATGAGGGATCCTGACCCCCTCTACTAAACCCATGTCCATGACATCGAACCCCAAAGAATTTTGGGATTCCAAAGACCTCAACTTCTCAGCCAACTCATCCAATCTCCTATCATAGGTTTCCTCTCCAGCACCCATGACTGTAAACTGATCCTCCTGAGGATCCTCTTGAAGTACTCTGGCTGCAGTGGCTGTTCCTTGAACGTTTGCAGGAATATGAATCTCAGGATGTAGGTGTGGACCAAATATAGGGGGGTTAACATGTGGTTGCACCCTTTCATTGTTACTGGTGCCAGCAGTTCCCACATGGGGGTCATCTTGAGTTCTCCCCTCTACCAGAACTCTAAGCCTCTCCTGGCTTTGAGCTAAATTATTCATCACTTCCATGAACTGAGTTATTTGGGTTCTCATCTCCACCCTTTCATTAGCCATCTGGGTTCTGGCCTCATTGAGGTCTTGCTGCAGCTGGTCCATCTGGATGCCCGGAAGGTTGTTTCTTGTAGGGTACCTGTGTGGCCTGTTGAGAGGAAATACCCGGCGGCGAGCAATAATTCCTGAATGTCACAACAGAGGTTAGAAACAATAAAACAAAACCTACAAAACAAACAAAAGGGTTAGTATGCAATGCAGTATGCTTATTCGCTATCAAGGTATCCGGCTTGGTCTTCAGTTTTGACCCGTCCAGACCCTTGAAGATGATGCTGTTGAAGTTGCTTTTGAAGTGAACCCAGATGGAAACAAACACAAATATATTACAAAGGTAAAATAATACAAATTGTTCATTTTTTACAACACTAGCCCTCTAAGGGGTCAAAAATACATCACCAAAAAGCAAAAGTACATGGAAAAGGAACAACAACAAGCAAATAATCAGACTCCAAGGCCAAACTCATCCTCGCGAACTTCCTTAAGAAGTGCTTCGGTCACAGGATCAGTCGGATGCTCCGTAAGATTCCTGATGAGAAGGTTTCTTGTTGCAACAGCTGTAGTCAACTTCTTGTTCTGGCTTTGGTCTTTGGATTTCTTCACTCCAGCTTTGATTTTTAACTCTGAAATTTCCTCCTGGGCTGCTGCCAGGGCTTTTTCCATCTGCTCCATCTTATCTTGAACTCTCTTGTCTTCTAGAGTACGGGCTTCAGTGATCCGGACCCACCTGGCCTGACTCTCTTTCAAGTACAAGTCTGTCCTTGCTCTTTGGAACTGGGCTTCTTTACAAGCATTTTTCAGAATCTGCTCACCAGCTTTAGACTTGTTGATATAGTCTCCAGACTTCTCAATCTTAGTCAAGTGTTCCACTCTCAGCTTCTCCAATCTTTCAATCTCCCTCACACCTTCACTCCTCTCCCGGAGGGTCTTCTGCAAGGCCTGGGTTAACTTCTCATTTCTTTCCTTCAAGCTCTCAAACTCCTCCAAACTGATAGTGGCAGGGGGTGGTGCTGATGATGACTCAGGCATGTCTTTGATGGTGAAGGGCAATCCTGAGATTTGGGCCCTAGCATAGGACCACTCATGATATTGGGCTGATGCCACATTATTGCACTTCCCCAGAATGGTGATTCCCTTGGTTTGAACATGATCCCAGGCCCAGGCAGCCTGCCTAACAACAGTCAAACTGATCTTGTTCTCACAGTAGAGGGTCTCAACCAGGTCTTGTTCCCTAGGAGCATGAACCAGTGCATAGCCTAATTGCCTCTTGAACAGCAGGGGGTTGTAGTTGATACTTCCCTTAACTCCTACCAAAGGTACATTGGGAAAGTGCCCACAGCTTGTGATCATATCTCTGCCCTTGGTGCCTTGGGTGCACCATCTGATGTCTGCTGCAGTGAGAGTAGTGAGCCTCTTAGCCCAGTTGCTTTGCTGATGAGGATTCAGGAATGCATCTGTCCTGGGTAGATGCTTGAGAAGCCAAGCATGGAATAGTGGAGCACAACACCTCACTAGCTTACCCCTCTGTTTCTCATTCCTCTGATGTACTGAGTAATAGAGGTCACCCAACAAGGTTGGCACTGGGTTCTTCAGGATGAACAGGTGGATGGCATTCTTGCTGATGAATCTGGGCTCATCTGCAAACAACACAATTCCATATACACTCAAGGCCAACAATGCACAAACAGCTTTCCAATCCCCCAGGGAGGCCTTCAAACTAGCTTGAGAAATCAGGAAGTCCAGATGAAAACCAGGGATCCCAGCTTTAGAGGTCATATGCTGCTCAATCAAAGCAGGTTCCAGGTGCAAAGCTCTTGCTATCTCTCCATTGCTGGGAAAGACCATTTCAGGGTTAAAAGGAATTTCTCTCTTGATAGGCAAACCAACCAAAGATGCATATTCTTCTAAGAGAGGTCCCAACTGAAAGTCTTGAAAGGTGAAACACCTCAATGGGGGGTCATAGAACTGGATGCAGGTATGGATTAGGCTCCTCTGAGATGGGTCCATGTCTATAACCAAGTCAAGTATATCCCCATAATGCTCTCTGAACAGAGGTATGTGATCTGGGGTCATCAGGGTTTGGACCCTCCTGATGTCTGACAAGTCTGGTTGGAAGAAATGATAGGTGATATTGCTTTTCTTTGGAGCCATGATGCTGAAGACTGGGTAGAGTGCTGATGACAATGCTGAAGTAGAGAAAACCACTGACTGGCTGGTGCTGAAGCAGACAGCTAAGCAGATGCTGGTGAAGATGGGTCAAAGCTGCAGATGGGGTCAAAACCAAAACCTGATGAAAATGGATACCCTGAAAAACAAATAAGCACATGTTAATATGATGCAATGAGGATGTATGCAGATGATATGCAAAGGGTTTGTGACTGAGCTGGATCTGGATAAACTGCCTTGGTATAGATCCATGTGTGTTCAAGAATTCCGGATGGAGGTCTATAAATCCAGTAACCAAGGTGGGGGACTCAAATAAAGAGCCACATGTCCAGGGTTTTAGAATCACAAGAACTATCCAACATGGAGCATTCTTAACAAAGTCAAAGTAACAGGGTATTCTGAGGTCAAGGTACCTGCAAACCTGTAAACAGCCCAACCCCCTCACAGGTAGTGATCTAGAACAAGGATCCTCAGACTTGGATCAGTTATGAGAAGTGTAAACACTTCTAACCCGGAGGTACAGTGTTTACAATAACCATAACAATTCCTCCTCTAATTCACCTCAATTTCTGAAGGTCAATACTAAAAGGTCATCCAGACTTAGCAGGCTTCCCAGATCCCCCTAGCACTACAGGAAATCCGTAGCACAGAGTTCTCAAGAAGAAACCCATATCTGAACCGTGTTTCATATTCCCGCACCAGACCGAAATGGAATGGGAAAGAATATGATTCACTCTAGCCTAGGTGTCACTCAGGTCCCAGGTATAGGACCTTGGCTCTCAATGGAACACCCACCCACCAAAGAAAAACCAGATCCAGCCAGCACAGTATGACAGTATGATATATAAAAGCAGTAAAGAAAGCAGTAAAGTAACTGTACATAAAGCAATAAACAAAAATAAATACAAGCACATAACACCCCAGTAAACACAAGTCAAACAAGCGCTAGGAGGAACCCACAAAAGGAACCAGAAGCCCTGGTTGCAGTATAAGGATCCCCAGCAGAGTCGCCAAGCTGTCGCTCCCGACAAATGAAAATGGATCAAATGAAGGTACAGACGCGAACGGTCGGCGAAGGGAACAGTGAGAACACACAGCCGTGAACTCACTGGAGAATGAAAAGAGTCGCCAGCTAGGCATTTTTATCCCGGAGGAAAGGTAATGCTGCATAGACCTAGAAAGAGATGGATAAGACGGTTTGCGAACCAGAGAGACTGAGAAAGAGGGTTGGTTACAACCTGGGAAGGTATTAGCACCCAGATTGTCCGTCGTACTCGACGGGATCCACGCTTAAAAGATTTGTGTTTTAAAGGGGTAGTGTTAGTGCTATTTGTGCATAAAAGAGCTGGAAAAGATGTACAAGTGTCAGTGTAAAGAAATGTGATGTGTATAAATGTACAGTGTCAGTGTGAGGAAAGAGTATGCTCGTGATCATGAGGCTAAAAGAATAAAGCTGGAAAGAGGGGGAATATACAGAGACTTTTGTTCGATAACCGTTAAGTTATGCCTACGTATCCTCTCGTGCAATGAGGAAGTCAGAACACCGTAGTTCGACCCAAAGAGACTGAAAGGATTGACTGGTGAACTACTTGCAGTCTATGCTCAAGTGTATGATCTGTCTGGCACAGATGCAAACTGTCTTGCATTAGACGGAAGAAGCAAGTTCTCGGTTGTGAGTGAAGATGATGAGAAAAGAATCCCGAAGGAGACGATTATTGTTTGTTTTTGAGTTTTCAGTCTTTTATTTCTTTTTGGAGTTTGTCATAAGATAATGAGCTTAAACCTAAATCAATGGATTTGGTAAACTCATCACATCATCCCTCTGATTAGGGGTAATGAGAATTACCTTAAGTGTGAAGTCAGATTCTCACACTTAATCACCTTTGATGTAGGGTTAAGATCATTAACCTACTTGTGATTAATTAGATGTTTTTGTGATTTTTGTTTAGTGTTAAGTAATGAGGTTAAGCCATAATCAGGGATTTAACAGGCTCATTACACTATCCTAAAAGAAGGATAATAGATGAGGGTGTTTAAGCTGAGGAAGGATCCTCAGCTTAATCCATGATTAGAGATTAAACCCATGACAGAACAAACCTTTGATTAAGTGGATTTTATTAATGATATGATGATGAAGTGTTTTTTATGATTTGTAAGACAACTTGAGGGGGACTTGTCCATTAACTTTAGGGTTAGTCCTTCTTAACCAATTAAGGAAGAATTAGAACCCTAATGCAAGGCCCAAGTTACAAGTGTAATGTCTTGATGATTATTAGATGGATTAATTAAGAGAGTTCAACACCTTAAGGGTCCAAGACTTAGGATTAAAGTTATACACTCCATCCTAAAAGAAGGATGCAGGCAGGATCTTAATCACAAAGTCTTAAAGCCTTGAGGGTTTAGTCCCTGATTATGAGGTGAGGGGAGAAGACTCAAAGAGAGACACAAAGGTAAAAACTATGGGGGAGACTAATCAAAACCCTAATTCATTATCATGCTTGGTTGTCCCTAAGGTTTGTGAGGTTTGCAAGAAACAATCTTCAGAGGAACCACCAGGAAGCAGATGAACAAGATCAAGAGAAGCAAAGTGACTTGCTTCATTCAAGAAGTCAAGTCACTTGAAGAAAGAAAGTGGGAGGAGGAAGAATGAGCAAGCTCAAACTCAAACACACATAAGAATGCAGCAAGGTATGCAAGAGAGATGAGAATAGAGGTCATGAGAAGTGAAGGCAAATTCACTTCTCAAGTTACTTACCACCTGCAATGTTAGAAAGAAATGCAATGCAATGCAAGAGGAGATGAAATGGCATGAGGCAAAGCACAACCAGAAGCATGGTGATGATGATTATGATGCCATGAGGTGCTGCAAACATGAGGCAAGACCTGGAGATGTTCATACAAGGTTATGAATGCAAATGATACAAGCTAAGGAACATGAACAAACATGAAATGTTATGGAACATACAAGACAAATGACATGGCAACTATGCAATGCAATGATCAATGATGCTTTCTACATGTCTTAAGATGTCAAATGAATCATAAGAATGCACAAAGTGAAATGACAAGTCAAGTTATGCAAGGAAATGCAAGAAGGATGCAAATGAAAGCCCAAATTAGGGTTCATGGATCAAACATCAAACACAAACCAAAAACAGAAGCAAACCTTAACCTAAAAAATGGAAAATGGTAACCAAAGAAACCCTAGGCCTATAATGAACCACTGCCCAAAGGGGAGCTCTCAACTCTCAACCAAACTCAAGTTATGAATTTTACAAGTTATTAGGGTTTTTTAGGGTTTGTAACAAAAGAAATGCCAATCAATTGGAAAATGTAAGATCAAATCTTGGCCTTTTTATCTTTGAAAATACATGCCAAATAAAAAACAATGCAAGAAGAATCAATGTCTCAACCCTCACCAATAGGCAGAAATGAATTTTCAAACTCATGATCAAAATAATGCATCAAAAATGATTTAATTCAATGAAAAATTCTTAAAATGCATCAAGATCAAAAAAGAAATTTGGTTTGAAGGTTGGACAATGTTTCTAAATGTCTTAGAACATTTCATGAATTTTTTTGTAATTTTTAAGTACCTAAAAGTATTTTTAATTAATTAATTCTCATTAATCAATTAAAAATAATCTTTTAAATATTTAAAAATACCTTTTTTATGATAAAAAATAAAATAAAAATGTTTTGTGTCATAAAAATTAATAAAACCTTAAAGAAAAAGTTTCATAATTTTTATGATTTTTTAGCTATTTTTAATAAATTGTGCAAATAAAATAGAAAGAAAATGAATTAAATTTAAATAAAGTGAAAAGTAAACGAGGTGGATGGCCAGGATTGCTCCAGAGTTTAAATGAGTTGACTGGCGCGCAATCCTGTGGCTGGGATTTGTCCTGGGCTAATTATAATTAATTAAAAATTAATGGAGAATTAGGGCTAATCAAACACATCCTGACCACTCAATCTGGAGGGAAGTCAATGGGTCAACGCACATCAACGGCCAGAATTCAAACTGACATTAATTATGGGATTAGGGCATAATCACTTTCAGGTGGCCGGAGAAGACCTCCGGTCGTCTTCTCCGGCCAGAAGGTCACCTGAGAATCACCTAACTTCCTAAAAACGTAAAATAAATGAAAACTAAGACCAGGGAAATGATCCCCACACTCTCACGAATCAAACCCCTAACCTAAAACAAATTTATCTAACCTAAACAAGCTGAATCGAAGAAACTAAGTTCTAGGGTTCGTGAGCTTCAAACAGCAATTAAATTCTCAAAACACATCCATTTCAAAAACTAAAAGCATCAGCATGATCAGGAGAGCATAAGGAACAAGTTTGTAACATAAAATGAGATTTCTGGAAAAAAAATATTTGGAGCTACCTGAGATTTGCAACCTTTGATTTAGGAACTTTCAGGCCCTTTCTTTAAGTGCAAGCTGCTCCTCTTGGCCCCCCAAAGATGTCTGGATGCTCAAATGGAGTTTAGACTTGCTGGATGATGAGTTTCGAAGAGAACTGCTTCAGTTCAGTCAACAATGGCAGTTGAGATTTTGGCACTTTCAGGCTATGAGAGATGGTTGTTTGTGATCTATGAAGTGTGTTGAGAAGTTTTGCAAAGTTTGTTTTGATGTTTGTGGGCTATAGTGAGAGTTGCAAGTGAAACTGCAAACTGAGGTGAGAGATGGCAGTGAAGTGTTTTGGTTGTTTCAAGCTCTGGTTCTTGATGCTTTGTGTTCTATGGATCAAGGTGAGATGAATGGAGGAAAAAGATTTTGGGTTTGCAGGCTGTGTAATGAAATTCGATAGAACTTGCAAGTTGGGAGGTTTTTGTGTAAGTTGTGAATGGTATGTTTTCAGCCTTGGTTCTTGTTATGTTCAGCTTGCAAGTGGATACAATAAACAATTCTGATTGGTTGCTTGATGTGACATGGCCTGCTATGATAGGTGAGGCTACTTTTGCTAAAAATCCACTTTTGTGTAAGATAGGGCATGGCTCAAAGTTAAGCAAGTACAAGGCATGGCTGGTGCAGCAAAAGGTGATGGATAGGCCTAGCAAAACTCAGCAGCCAATGTCATAAGTTGGTGAAGTGGTCATGAGTGAAAATGCAAGTTGGCTAGCTTTATGGATTTCCATTAGAAAAGTCAAATTCCATGAACCAAACCATGAGCAAACTTGGTCCATTTCTGATTTTTGTGACTTAGAGGATGTTCACATGCTGGTTTGACATGAATTTGGGGCAGCAATCATGCATTGATTCAAGACTTAGCAAAATTTCCACTTGGTGCATAACTTGAAAAACAATGATTTTTGGCAACTTTGCATGGCCATAACTTTTGATCCATGAAGAGTTAGATCATGTTCTTGTACTTTTTGAAAAGGGAAAGATGAGATCTACAACTTTCATGACCAAAGTTTTTCCATTTGAAGCCTTTTTGGATCATAAATCAAAGCTTGAAAATTGACCTAAAAGTATGCATTCTTGAAAAGTCAACAAAACCCAAAAAAGTCAACTTTTGCAAAAACCCTAAATTCTTGATTTCCATGAACTTCAAACTTCTTCCATGATCAAATAAAGATCATATACACTCAAAATGATGAAGATCACCCATTGGTTGGGTCATTGGGGGCCTCAGATGCCCTGATTTCACACTGACTTGTCTGAAAAGTCAACTCTTGATCAGATGACTTCCCCATGGAATTTCTTCATGAAAATTGATATGCATACTCCCTATACCATATAGAGATCAATGGAAACAAGAATGACCAAGAGATTTGGAGTTATGGCCTCTGAAACCAAAACCCTAATTTTCAGTCAACTGTGCAGTTCATCCTGGCTCTGCATCCACTCAAACCCTAGTTCTTGTGATCCCTCTGCAATTTTGACTTTGTGAGGATGTAACATGATATAAGAACACACATGGACCCCTTTGAGTTGATTAGTGGCCTTTGGAATGGCTCAAGATGCCCTGAGGTTGCTCAGATCACAAACCCTAAGTGCAGATGCCTTAGAAACTATCCAGTGAAACCAAATGAGACATGAGATGATGTGATTGTGTTTATGCATATGAGATGATCACAAGTCATGTGTGAATGGGTGAGGGCAAATTTGGGGTGTTTACACTCGTCCCTACGAAAATGATTATAGTCCCTTCGAATTGTTAAGGTATCCCTACATGTTGCCTTCTATGACCATAATGATGACCCTACGCATGTCCCTTCCAAATCCAAGGATAAGACTACTTACTAACTAATAGTAAGGACAGTTTTATCCCTAAGGAAATGAAATAACAAGAAAGATCTTAGAACTTAGGGTAAGTAACTCTTAGTGCTTGCTCACAACTTCCAAAAAACAAATACTTTTTACACCCCACTCTTTTTCAAAATACTTTCAATCAAAGTAAACACTTTGTATACATTCATACGAGAATCATTACAAAGTTAAATCTTTACGAAAATATTTTTCACACACTACACTTTTCAAACAAAAAAATAAAGTGAGCTAAGCAATTAAGAGTCAATGGATAACCATGGATACAAAGGGTGTTAACACATTCCTTTTGTATAACTTACCCCCCGAACTAAAAATATTTTAAAATGTTTTTCCTTTTCTTTTATGCCTTTCCTAAATTGGATGAAATAAAATTCGGTGGCGACTCTTGCTTACCGCAACATATCTTGCGACAATTATTAAAAGTCAATTCCCCCACCGTGTTATAGCCCTAATTACTCCAATTGAAAAGAAACAATCACCACTACAAATAAATGACACTGGTGTTTTCTCTTGTTTCAATTGTGGAAAACTGTGTCATATGATTAAGAAATGAAAGATCAAGTTTAAACCTTGTATTTCCCCTAATGCATAGGTTAACCTGATTGATGAGCAATTTATTGCTTTGATCACTAAAATCAATATGATTGGTGAATCTGATGGTTGGTGGATGGACATTGGCTCTTCTCGTCATGTTTATTATAATCGTGCAATGTTTAAAACATACACGAATAAGAAAGTGATGTTGGAAGTTGTCTACACCACTAATATTGTTGATATTGGAGAAGTGGAATAATGTCCAACTCTGAAAAGACTTTAATATTGAAGATGTCATGTATACTTCAGATATTATTTAGGACTTTGTTTCTGGTTTTCTTCTAAATAAGGCAGGGTTTAGTCAGTCTATTGAGATAGATTTGTACATTATCACTAAAAATAATATTTTTGTGAAAATACTATGTCTAAGACTTTTGCTAATGAAATTGAAATTTAATTTAGTAACAAGATTAAGATACTTCGTAGTGATAGGAGAACTGAATACGATTTTGGGTTATTTAATGATTGTTATACTAAACATGGAATTATACGTGAAACAACTGCTCCATATTCTCCTAAAATGAATGGTAAAGAAGAAAGATAGAATATAACTCTTACTGAACTTGATGTTGCAATTATGATGAATTCTAGTGTTGCACCTCACTGGTGAAGGGAAATTTTATTGATTGTTTGTTATGTCATGAATAGAGACCCCGCGTCAAAAAGTAAGATCTCACATTATGAGATATTAAATAAAAGACAATCAAACTTGTCTTATTTGAGTACTTGGAGTTGTTTGGCTTATGTCATAATTTCGGATCTGAAACGAGTTAAGCTCGCTAGTAGATCCTATGAATGTGTATTCATCGGGTATGCACCAAACAATAAGGCATATATGTTTTATGACCTAAATGCAAAAGTGATATAAAATGAAATGATGTTGAATTCTATTAAGACAAATTTCCTTTCAAATCTAGAAATAGTGGGGGCACTCAATCGAGTCACATCCCTGTGATAAGAAGCACAAAAAGTGATGACAATGTAGAAACAAAACTCCGTCGAAGTAAAAGCGTAAGAGTTGCTAAAGACTATGGGGCCGATTATGCGGCTTATAATGTAGAAGAAAATCCAATAAATCTTCAAGAAGCCTTGTCATTTCTGGATGCACATTTATGGCAAGAAGCTATAAATGATGAAATATAATATCTAGAATCTAACAAGACCTGGCACTTAGTAGACTTGCCTCCTGGTTGCAAACCAATCGGTTGTAAATGGGTTTTGAAAAAGAAACTAAAATTTGATGGAACTATTGATAAATACAAGGCTCGCCTTGTAGCCAATGGTTTTAGACAAAGAGAAAATATAGATTTTTTTACACCTATGAATGTGTATTCATTGGGTATGCAATAAACAGTAAGGCATATATGTTTTATGACCTAAATGAAAAAGTGATCATAAAATCAAATTATGTTGAATTCTATGAAGACAAATTCCTTTCAATTCGAGAAAGAGTGGGGGCACTCAATCGAGTTACGTCCTTGTGATAAGAAGCTTAGAAAGCGACGACAATATAGAAATAACTTCATTGAAGTAAAAGGGTAAGAGTTGCTAAAGACCATGGGCCCGATTATGCGACTTATAATGTAGAAGAAGATCCAATAAATCTTCAAAAATCCTTTTCATTTATGGATGAAGATTTATGGCAAGAATCTATGAATGATGAGATAGAATCTCTAGAATCTAACAAGACCTGACACTTAGTAGACTTGCCTCCTGATTGTAAACCAAGTCAATGGAAGTATCCCTATGAAATAGGGATCCAATGGTTCAATACCATGACTTGGTGGGAGATTGATATTGTTAAGAAATATAACACAAATACATTGAGCTAAAAAACCAACACAAGATATGCCAAACAATTCCATCAAAAGAATTCCAAAACAAAACAAAGGCAAAGGAGAATATACACGAGACAAAACTCTGATGATCTTGGGCACCACCAAAGGGAAATAAGCTAGAGCCATGGAAGAGGAACCGTCATCAACAAAACAACATCCCCTAAAAAATATCTTAAAATTACAACCCTATGTGAATAGGTCAAAAGTTCTCTAAAATGATAATGGATCGGGAAAATAGCATTGTTCACAAGCCTGTTAAAATAAGTACAAGAGAAAGTTTGTGATCTGGGAAGATATCATTTTCAAGTTAGAGAAATATCCATATCTTCTATGTCCTCGTCATTAAGAAGTTTTCTTGTAAAAATAAAATCATTATGAGATGTCTAAATAATATACACTACTGAATGGCAAATCATGGTAACATCTCTCTGATCCTAGCCAAACCCTGTAAAGAATAAAATATCTCAAAGAGTAGGATCATATCCCATAGAAGAACATTACTCTTAATGGAACTCAACTACACCAAACAGTAATCATGGTTTGGTCCAAACTAATGAGGGATGCATTGGAAATAGAATTCCCCTTAAATAGAGCCCCATACGCAAATGCTACAATTTTGTAACAAAAATGAAGTGTTATTGCACATGTATGTTTCCAAAAATGGTGAACATATTGTTCCATAACCCATGAGCATGAAAGAACCAAGAGCACAATACAATATTTCATTTGATATTGTGGACTGTGACGACAATTAGATTATTTGATCATGAGTTCTATGAGAGATTCAAAAAATTCATTGATTTATTAGTAAGATCCGTATCGTTCAAGAATTTCACCAGAGTTCTAACACATGCAATGAATTCAATGATATTGTATGCAATGATATAAATTTCTACTTGTTGGCGTCACTAATTAAAGTTATCATCAATTAATTTTTTTATATTTTTTCATAGACAATCAAAATGAAGAATGTGATTCAATAACATGGTGGTCTATTGCTACAGTGAGGGGAAAACTACTATATGACAAACATGGTGGTGACAAAGGTGGAGTAAAATTTTCCATGAATTGAACTAATTGGCGATACCATATTATATGATATGGAATGATAAAGTATATTTGATTTCATTAGTATAGTTAATATATTTTACAACGATTAGAATCAACATTTAACCACGGGTGAAGGTTTGTGGTAACGTAGAGTGTGATAGTAAGTGAGATACTTACCACCACAGACCAATGGTTATGGTAATAAACTAGAAAGCACACTACATATCACCACAATTGAAATGTACAACCCTAGTGAAAATTTTAAATGTTATTGGTTTGACACCCAACAATGCCATTTTTTTAGTTTTATTAAACTGGATATCGCTCTACATATCACTATAGTTGCCAAAACCAATCATGGTGTAATATTTGTTTTTTTTAAATAAATATTCTTTGATTTTATAGAATTCCAATTTTTTAACCAGTATATTTGTGAATCAGAAACAGATTATACATTTGTGATTCAAAAACAAATTGACAACCATTAACACTACGCCAAAAATGTTTTTTAACAGCGCATCTTAGACAGCGCTTTTAAAAGAAAGCGCTGTCTAAGGTTAAAATTAAAATAAAACACGGAAAATGTCCCAAAAAAATAATGAAAGCGCTGTCTAAGGGGGGGTCTTAGACAGCGCTTTCTAAAAGCGCTGTCTAAGACCCCCCCCCCCCTTAGACAGCGCTTATAGAAAGCGCTTTTAAATATATACCTTAGTCAACGCTTTTGATAAAGCGCTGTTTAAAGTTTTTAAATTAAAAATAAAATAAAACCGTAAGCGCTGTCTAAGGGGGGGGTTTAGAAAGCGCTTTTGGAAAGCGTTGTCTAAGGCATACCTTAGAAAGCGCTTTTCCCAAAAGCGCTGTCTAAGGTCTTATTAAAATTAAATTTCAGACTTCTATTTTCGTTCTCTGTTCTTTTTGTTTTCCCTCCTGCGAACTCCAGCGAACCCTAACAGCGAAATCGAATACATTGTTTCAGTCATTGAAAGTGTTTGAATCGTTCGTTCTACTGTTCTTCATTGTGGTATGTTCTTCATTTCTTCACTTTTTCATTCATTCGGTTTCAGTTCTTCATTCATTCATTCATTCGGTTTCAGTTCTTCATTTCTTCACTTTTTCATTCATTCGGTTTCAGGCATTGCAAGTGTTTGAAGAATCGTTCATTTCTGAAAGTGTTTGAAGAATCGTTCATTGCGGTATGTGTTTCAGTTTTGATGTTTTTAGGGAAATATCAGTTTTGATGTTTTTAGGGAAATATCAGTATTTTTCATGCTATGATTTTGGTTTAAGTTTTGATGTTTTTGGTTTACACAGTGGTACTAGAAATACTATTAGGATTCAACTGCTCCTTAAAAAGTAATATCATTAAAAAAACATTATAGTAGAGTATTATATGATGAAATGTTATATTATTTTGATAAAAATGTGAATTTGAGTGGAGCAGTATTGTGTTAGTTTTCTGCAGAGAGCTAGCAAAACAATTATTCATTGATAAAAGTTAGTTCTATAGAGTAAGTGTTGAGTAGGTAGGATAAGTGTGTGTGAGAGTAATTACCACACATTGGTTTGAAGTATGAAACTCCATAATAGAATGGACCCAGCATCACATAGTAACTGCTACTTTCACCATTATTGTAATAGCTGACACTATAAGCTCTTGTGTGGTTTGTTATTACTACCACTTAAATCAATCAACTGTTTATATCATAAGTTTCCATTATTAAAAAAGAACATTCGAAATCCAAGAAAGGGACATAGAGGTAAAGTGGGATTAGGATGAATCTTGAGTGGTTCAAGAAAGGAAAAAGAAAAGAAACAACACACACCCACATATATACTCTCCAACGTAGTAACATTCTTTTGTGCAGAGAGATAGAATACATAGAGGGGGAATCCCTAAGATATGCTCAACATTCAAGGCAAAATCCCACTTAAATTTGTTCTAATTGTTTACC
Source organism: Lathyrus aphaca (assembly GCA_963966055.1). NCBI lineage: Eukaryota > Viridiplantae > Streptophyta > Magnoliopsida > Fabales > Fabaceae > Lathyrus > Lathyrus aphaca. The sequence continues at coordinate 28,334,710 of OZ014520.1, read as the reverse complement.
ACCATTTTAAAAAGAAAATTTGAAATTGAATTAACATAGACTCATCTCTAAATAAGATTAGGCCAATATGTGAAAGTAGGTTTTCGTGAGAAAATATGGATGATATATATATATATATATATATATATATATATATATATATATATATATATATATATATATATATATATATATATATATATATATATATATATTTTAAAGTAGTTCCTCATGGATGGAAGGGAATGAGAAATGCTTCAATTTGGTGGAAAGACTTCATTAATTTAGTTTTTCTTTGAATTGATGAAAAGATTCGAGTGAGATAATATGAGATGGAAAATAGTGATATTTTATTGTTTACTTTAGTTATGAAAATGATACTACCTTAGTTATGTATTTTCGTCTGGATTGATTGTTTACTTTAATAAGTAGGAAAACCATGGATAAAACATGGATCTGTGCCGATCGAATGACCAAAGAGTACGAGAGTGGGGTTGCGGAATTCTTTAAGTATGTTGTTCAACACGCTGAAAACCCCAGACGAATGCATTGTCCTTGCTTGCGTTGTTGTTATATTGGTAAGGTTGACGCACATGGATTGAAATCGCATTTGCTGAGGCATGGAATTGATCAAAGTTATCAGTGTTGGATATTTCATGGTGAGAAAATTAACGAGAATGTTGAATCGAGTGGAAAAAGTAATACGACCTATGCTTCATACGACAAAGACACGGAAACATATGATTGTGATCGAGTTGAAGAGATTGTAGAAGCACTGGAAGAAGATCTTCATGATTGTCCTGAAATGTTTGAGAGGATGGTAAGCGATGCAGAGAAACCATTGTACAAAGGTTGCACTAAATTCTCAAGACTTTCTGCGGTATTAAAGTTGTACAACTTAAAGGCGGGCAATGGATGGTCGGATAAAAGTTTCACAGAGTTGTTGGCCCTTATGAGAGAAATGCTACCGGATGATAATGTTCTCCCTAATCGAACCTATGAGGCAAAAAAAATGTTGTGCTCTATTGGCATGAGCTATGATAAGATACATGCTTGTTCTAACGATTGCATTTTGTTTCGTAACGAATATGCAATGTTAACTGAGTGCCCTAAATGTGGTTTGTCTCGATATAAGAAAAGATTATCTCCCGCAAAAGTCTTATGGTATTTTCCGATAATTCCGAGATTTAGGCGCATGTTTCGTAGTGAAACCGATGCAAGACATCTTACTTGGCATGCAGATGAAAGAATTATTGATGGAAAGTATCGGCATCCGGCTGATTCACCACAGTGGTCGAAGATTGATAATGATTATCCTGAGTTTGGATCAGAAGCAAGAAACCTTCGAAATGCATTATCTACTGATGGAATGAACCCACATGGTCTTCAAAGTATTTCACATACCACATGGCCTGTGATTCTTATGATTTATAACCTACCTCCGTGGCTATGTATGAAGCGTAAGTACATGATGTTATCTATGTTAATCTCTGGGCCTAAACAACCAGGTAATGACATAGACGTATACTTGACACCTCTGATCGAAGATTTAAAGATTTTGTGGGAGAACGGTGTGGAGGTTTATGATGGATATAGGAAAGAAAGTTTCAATTTGAGGGCGATGTTGTTTGGCACAATTAATGATTTTCCAGCATACGGGAATCTATCTGGGTATAGCATTAAAGGTCAACGTGCGTGTCCTGTTTGTGAAGACGGAACCGATACGATTCGATTGGAACTTTGCCAGAAGAATGTGTTTCTCGGTCATCGTAGATTCTTACATTCTAAACATCACTACCGTGGGTGGAGAAAAGCATTCAATGGAGACACCGAACATCGTAGAGCTCCACCCGCATTGTCAGGTGAACAAGTTTTTGAAAAGGTGAAAGATGTGCGTACTGAGTTTGGCAAGCCTTTTGCAGAAAAGATTGTGAAAGGTGGGTGGAAGAAAAGGTCGATATTTTTTGAATTGCCATATTGGAAGTCTTTGTACGTGAGACATTTTCTCGATGTTATGCATATTGAAAAAAACGTATTTGAAAGTGTTATCGGTACATTACTCAATATAAAAGGCAAGTCTAAGGATGGCCTTAAAGCAAGGGAGGACATGTTAAAAATGGGAATGAGAACTGAATTAGCACCCGTGAAGAAAGGAAGACGAACATATCTACCACCTGCTGCTTTTACTTTATCTAGAAAGGAGAAAATAAATTTGTGTAAGTCTCTGAGTGAAGTTAAGGTTCCAGAAGGATACTCATCTGATATCAGAAGACTTGTTTCTATGAAAGACCTCAAGTTGAAGAATTTGAAGACACATGATTGCCATGTTATAATGGAACATTTTCTACCGATAGGTATACGTTCTATTTTGCCAGAAAAAGTAAGAAGTTCCATAACTAAATTGTGTTTTTTCTTTAGGTCAATTTGTAGTAAGGTGATCGATCCCGAGATCTTACCAACACTACAAAAAGAGATTGTAATTACCTTGTGTGAGCTTGAAATGTATTTTCCTCCGTCTTTTTTTGACATAATGGTTCATTTAGTTGTTCATCTTGTGAAAGAGACACAGTTGTGTGGACCAGCTTATATGAGATGGATGTACCCTGCTGAACGGTATATGAAAATATTAAAAGGGTACGTGAAATCCCGAAGTCGACCAGAGGGTTGTATTGTTGAACGATACATTGTTGAAGAAGCTGTTGAGTTTTGTACTGAATATTTGTCTAACGTTCAATCGATTGGACTCCCCAGAGCTCAGATTTTCGACAAAATGGAAGGTAAAAAATTAATTGGGAATAAAATTGTGACAATATCAAGGGATGAACGGGATCAAGTTCATTTGTATGTTCTGCACAATAATAATGAGGTTGAGCCATATGTTGAAATGCACAAGGATGTACTCCGAAGGTTAAATCCGAACAGAAATGAAAATTGGATAGTTATAGAGCACAATCAAAGTTTCATACAATGGTTGAAGGATCATATTTATTTGAAGCGCTCTTCAGATTCTTCTTCGGTAACAAAAAGGTTGAGATGTTTGGCATATGGTCCAAGTTTGCATGTGTTTTCTCATAGCGCATATTCAATTAATGGATACACATTTTATACCAAAGAACAAGATGATAAGAGTACTATGCAAAATAGTGGTGTCACCGTGCTAGCTGAAGCAATGCATATATCAAGTATGAAGGACTTAAACCCCAAATATGCAAATTTGTCATATTTTGGAGTTATTGAGCACATTTGGGTGTTTGATTACGAGAAGTTTCAGATTTCCATCTTTGGTTGCAAGTGGGTGAATAGTAGTGGCATACGAATGGATAAGTCTGGATTTTTGCAAGTTGATCTTACTAGGGTGGGGTACAAAGATGAACCTTTTATTCTAGCATCTCAAGCTAAACAAGTGTTCTATGTGAATGACCCGAAGAGTACAAAATGGTCTATAGTGCTTTTCTCTAACAAAGTGACTGATGATAGCGGTGTCGATCAATGTGATATTGATGTTGAGAATGAGTCATGCATTAGACGGAATGAGTTGAATAGAAATGATGAAGTTGAGGATCTTATACCGGATGAGTCATATATAAGAAACGATCATAATGAGGGAATTTGGATCAATTCATCCGTACGCATTGCTAAGAAACAAGTGATTAATATTCCAACAAAGAAAAGAAAGAGATGTTAGTGACTTAGGTAAATTATCCATGGTTTCTTTATTTTATTTTTTTCAATTGTTTTGATTATAAGTTATATGTGATAATGCATGATTTCATTATATTTTTGTTTTCAATTGCTTTGATTATAAGTTATATCTGATAATGCATGATTTCTTTATTTTTTTGTTTTCAATTGCTTTGATTATAAGTTATATTTGATATTTGATGGTTTCCTTGGTTTATTACAGGTTAGACATGGCTGATGACCAACATGAGGAAGTTAGTAAAAAAGTATCCGCGGAAGAAGAAATTCGAAGAGGCATCACAGTAATGAGAAGGGTGGTCCAAGGAAGATCTCGAGGCATCATACTAGATGTCTATTGGAGCAACCAGGGACAGCTTATAGAACCTAATGGGCATACCTTAACTAGTTTTATCGGTGCACTAGTAAGGAATGAAATTCCCATTACATGTGATGATTGGAGAAACAAAGAGCTGAATGAGTCCAAAGAAAAAATTTGGAGTGAGATAAAGGTACAATCATTTGGCCCTTAATTATACGGTATCAATTATGTTTTTTCAATTACCGATACTAACTATCAATCTGTATGTTTTTCTTAGCGATGTTTTAACATCGAAGAAGAAAGAAGAGGTTTTTGTATGAAATTGGCCGGAAAGCTTCTAAGAGGGTTTCGGACATTTTTATCATCCAAGTTCCTTAAGGATGCGGATGGTAATTTTGTGGATGCGGAGCTTCCTAAAAAATATGAAAGTTTGATATCGGCTGAAGAATGGGAAGCTTTCAAATCGAAAAGACAAGACCCGGTTTTTCAAAGAATAAGTGCTACAAATCGGGAAAGAGCATCAAGTCCCGCATATCCGTACCGAAAAGGACGTGTCGGATATGGACGCTTAGAACAATCCATGGTAAGTATTTATAAATTGCGATAACAAATTTGTTCATCATATATTAGTTTTATCTGATCAAATTGTATGACTTAATGTGTAGCTGCAGAAGGAGGAAAGTTCAGAAACATCTCTTTCTGCACATGTTTTGTGGAAGGAAGCCCGTGTGGGCAAATCTGGAGTTCCTCAAGAAGAAGTTTTACACGTATACCAGAAATGTGTAAGTATAACATTTTTTCATTAATTGAATAACATTTTTATACATAAATATTTGACAAGTATACGGTATTCATCTGATTTTTCAGGAGGAGCTATCTCAGTCTTTATCTCCCGATGATACTAGGAGCATACTTAGTCGGGCATTAGATGTCCCTGAGTATTCTGGTCGGGTGAGGGGTAAGGGATTTGGAGTCACTCCGACCTCCCTGAGTATTAAAAAAGGAAAGGCTCCTAGTAATCGGGAGCTTCATGCAAGAATGGAAGCCATGCAAGCTGAGCTTGATGCATTGAGGAGAGAAAGAGAGGCTAGCGCCTCAACAGTATACAGAGATGCTTCGGACAAAGACAGTATCAACTGTACCTTTCAGCCGAACATTCCAGAGGTAATTACATATAATTGTCTTAAATTGAACTATTTGCTTAAATTATGTATTTGACATATATACACATTAACGATTTCTTGTTATTATTGGTTTTAGGGCATTTCCCATTGTCAGTTGTATTTGTCGTCACCATACTATCGGATGGTTGGCAAGGGAAAAGTGCATAACGTTAGCGGAGTATTACTCCACACTAGAGAGCTCCCTGATGGATGTTTGAAGGTATCAGTTGATATTGCAGTTGAGCCGAATGCAGCATTACCATATCCTAGCGATGATTCGGATGCAACAACGGTGCACGAAGCAGTAGGTTCGTTTGTTGCATGGCCGACAAACCTCATATGCGTAGGATATGAGGTATGCTTAAAACTTATGTTAACTTCCTTGGTATATTCAAAGTTTAAAATTTATGCTTAAAATTTTACTTACATATTTTCCTTGGTTATGTTAAATAGACTCCCACAAAATCCAAATCAAAAGATAATGCGATTCCACGGCATACCGAGTCCACGGTTTCAAGAAAAGAGGTAATATACAATTATATGACATATATTCATGGAAGTTGTTACATTCTTAATTTGATCTAACTATTTATATGACATGTAGCTTCAAGAAAATGAGGTTAGCAATGCCTCCGCACAACAAAAAAAGGAGGTTAGCAACGCCTCCGCACGGGTAAAAAGTTCTGGTGCTAAGAAGACCGTAGCTAGGAAAAAACCTACCACCAAGTATAGGTCGTGCCTCAGGACATTTCTAGAGATGACCGATATACCGACCGGAGGTGTTCGGACTGTACATATGGAGGTAGGGATTTTCGGCTTTGATTACGACCAAATGATTGGTAATGAGGACTTCATGCAAGTTTTTGGTCGTGAAGAAATCGGCGTCACCGTTGTCAATACATATGTTAGGTAAATCCGGACTACTTTGTTTTATTAATTAAACAACTTATGTTAATGATGTTTACTTTATGTTAATGATGTTTTTATATTAGGTTTTTGTATGACAAATTGATGCGCCCCAATGGTTTGGACGTGTCATTCGGATTCTTAGCACCCGCGACCGTCAACTATGGTTTAATCTTAAGTAGACCGGATACCGTGACGGAGTACATTCTTCGGATCCTCATGGACAATAAAGATGCGGAGAAGTTGTTTTTTATACCGTTTAATACCGGGTTAGCATTTCATTCTAAATTCATCTATTATAATTATTTTCCAAGTTACCATCTAACATTTGCCTAATCATTACAGTGGACATTGGTTGTTGCTCGCAATCAATCCTATCCGAGAAATTGTGTATTATCTTGACTCGTTAGGAAATGATTGGACAACATACCCGGATATGAAGGTCCTAATTGACACATAAGTGAGAATGTTCAAAAATTTTCTTAGTTTATGTGAATTGTTCTAATTGCTTCATTTTTATTTTATTAGCGTCCTACAAGCTTTTCGATCCCAACGAGATATCCAAACCTCAAGGAGGGGCGCCAACTCCATTACATGGATTAAAGTGGCGGTATATTTTTAATTACCACGTTTTTTATTATATTAGTGATGACACTTGATAAAACTTAGGATTTATAATCCATATTTTTTTTCATATGTAGTGTCCTCGTCAAAGTAATCAAATAGATTGCGGGTATTTCATGTTGAGGTTTATGCGAGATACTCTTGTTTTGGGCCGATTAGAGATTCCCACCGATGTATGTATTTCTAACTTATGAGTTATTTTTATATTTACACATATCTCATATAATTAAATAGTTGGAATTAATTCAAAATATGTTATATTATTATGTAGTACTTTGATGAATTCAAGTGTGCATCTTATACAAAGGAACAAGTGGACGAAATCAAAGAGGAGTGGTGTCAATTCATGATAGAGCTCAAAGTTTGTTCATAAATTTGTGTAATTAATGTGTAGATTTGTAGTATATGTAATGACTTGTAAATGTGTACATAAATTTGTATATATTTTGATACATTTAAGGCAAAATTGGTTTGAATTGGTATATATATATATATAATTGTTAGTCAAAAATTGGTAGAAAAAAGGCCAAAATGGCATATATAAAATGTGATAATTGTCTGCCAAAATCTGGTTGAAAACAGGTAGAAATTCTGGTTTATAAACCTGGAAAAAATGTGGTTTCAAACAAAACCTTCAAAAATTTCCGTATACCTTAGACAGCGCTTTTGTAAAAAGCGCTGTCTAAGGGGGGATTAGAAAGCGCTTTAGACAAAAGCGCTGTCTAAGGGGGGGGCGCTTAGACAGCGCTTTTTGAAAAGCGTTGTCTAAGGTATACCTAAAAAAATTAAAATAGGAGGGGCTTAGAAAGCGCTTTTGGCCAAAGCGCTGTCTAAGGGAGGGGGGCTTAGACAACGCTTTTCAAAAGCGTTGTCTAAGGTATACCTAAAAAATTTAAAATAAGAGGGTCTTATAAAGCGCTTTTGGCCAAAGCGCTGTCTAAGGGGGGGGCTTAGACAACGCTTTTAAGATTTAAAAAAGCGCTGTCTAAACCTTTAGCAGCGGAGGTTTAGACAGCGCTTTAAAGCGCTGTCTAAGGCTAAAAAAAGCGCTGTCTAAGGTCTTGTTTGTTGTAGTGTAAGAACCAAAAAGTGTAATACATCAAAACCAAAATGGCACCAAAATAACATACAATTTACACATTATTACATCAAATATGAAACCAATCAACATACAAAAATATTGTGTAATACATTCATTGTGTAATACATTTTTCAAATAAGATCCACAATGTGATCGGGGACGTCTTTTGGTGCCTTGTATCTAAACACCTATAATTTCGAATAATAATGATAATTAATATGTAACACTTAGAAATTAGGGTTAATAGTCATTTATCCCCTACAATATAGGCGTGTTTTGATTTACCCCCTTTAAAAAACAAATTTCTGATTACCTCCCTTAAATTTTTTGGTCCCTCCCCCCTAAGCGTGTAAAAACCAGGGGGTAAATAAATAAAAAAATTTACAGGGAGTAATTTTTCCACCTAGGGGGCAAAAAACTTAGAATTTTAAAATTTCAGGGGGTAATCCTAAATTTATTTTTTAAAGGGGGGAGTAAATCAAAACATGTCTTTATTGCAAGGGGGTAAATGACTATTAACCCTAGAAATTATAGCATACGATAAATTATGAATAAACAATACAAAATATTTCTTTGTTAATATTCTGATATGCCTTCTTCATGATCATAACAAATAACATGTACATCATATGTATCAACTTCTTCAAATGAATTAGGCACATGTGTTGCATAAGGAGTCGTAGTAAAATCAAAATTTAAATCTTGATTTTCATCACTATGATGAACATGTTTTTCTTGGAGAACAATTGGCCATCATTTTCTTGGGATGCCATGATGAATAGTTTGGTCATATAAGTTGTCTCGCCAAGGTCAACCCACATGAATCCTAAGTCATCAGTTTGTACATCGATGTTATTGTCAACCCATTTGACATTAAATAAAGGCATAAATCTCCCAAATCTCATCAATGGCCTCAAAGTAAGCTCTATATGCCATTACTGGATTCGTATCTTTCAAACTATAGAAGTACATGGATTGACCTTTAACCATAACCCCCGCTATTTTGCATTGTACTACGATAATCTTTTGATTTTGTATAAAAGGGAAACTTATTAATATTGTATGTAGTAGAAGTTACTACATTAAATTTAGGCATTTATGACATCAATTTAATTGTCTCGGATACACTACAATCATTTGAAATCTTTTCACTAAACCAACTTATGAAATTCTTGTTATGCTCTTTCAACAACAACTTGTCACTCATTCGAGTATATTTTTCCTTGGTAAGCCTTTTTTTAGTAAATATGTAAGGTTGAACTTCGTCGAAATAATTCAATTTATAAAAATGTGCTTGAAAAACTATATCTCGAGTTATTGACTTAACATTTAAACCTTTAGTACCTCTACCTTCATATATGTCATCATGACGAGACTTTGGAATTTCAATAGAATTTTCTACTAATAAATAGTTTGAACAATACTCAATAGCTTCTTCATGATGTACCTTTGAACGAACAAAGCTTTTGATCATTGATGATTCTTTATATATCCTTTAAAGAACTTCATGTATCGCTCTGTTGGATATATCCACCTAAAATAAAATGGACCACAAAATCTGATTTCTCTAACTAGATGAACAATTGAGTGAACCAGAATGCCAAAAAATTATGGAAGGAAATACATCTCTAATTGGCACAAGACTATTGCACCATATTCATCTAATTCGTCTATTTTTTAAATCAAATACTTTATTACATATAGAATTAAAAAATAAGCTCAATTTAGTTATAATTACCCTTACATTTTTTTGGGTAAGATGCCACTGATGGAGACTGGTAGAAGTTGTTGCATTAAAACATGACAAAACTTGTATCAATGTAAGATCTATATATTGTGTGACATGCTTGAGTAAAATAAGTTTTTTTTCCTAATTCATCTAGATCCAACTGTTGTTGTATACTTATCGCCACCATATATAAATGTAAATTATTACTATCTTTAGTCTTGCCTTAAATTTGTAGAAGTATTCCAATCAAACTATCACACACAATTTTCTCTACATCCATTACATCAAGATAATGTCTTACATTGAGGTTATCCCAATATGGAAGATCGAAAAACAACAACCTCATTTTTCAAATATTGTTCTCAACAAGCCTTTTTTAATTATTTCTGAAGATAATAATAATGTGTTCTTTTTGTATATAAATCATCTTTGATTAAAGGATTAAGAGCGGTATCAAACTCCTATTATCCGTTAAAACTTAATAGCCTAATGTAATCTAAGATATGGATTATTAAATTTACCAATCATTGGTTGGCTTATAATGTTTTTTTTTGTGGTGGTCCATTCTAGTTGGGCCAATTCAATTTCTGAGGGTTCAGAGGCTTTTATCCTTAAAGAGAAACTTAAATATTTGAAAAATGCATATAAAGGTTTGAACAATAATTTTTTAGTAACCTGGATCCTAGAATCGATAACTTAAAGGAAAAGATAAAAGTTTTTGGTCTAAAATTGGGCTAAGGTGTCCTTTATTAGTTAGATTTTATGGAGTGATGGGAAGCCATTTATGAACTTTGGGTTCTCATTAGAATTTATGAGTATATCTTGTTCCAAAGATCAAATTTTAAATGGCTTAAGGAACATGATGTCAATTCAAGCTTCTTTCATGTTTGCGTTAAATCTATACAAGAAACTTTTATCTTGATGCTTAAGGTTTGGGAGCCTTAGTTCGAGGGGGGATATGAGATAAGACAAGAGGTGACTAGGTTTTTTACTCATATTTTTTTGGAACCATTGTCTAACCTTCCTTAGTTGGATGAGGTGATTTTCCTTCCCCTTTACTCAGAGGATAATAATGGCTTTTGTTCCCATTTCTTCCTACGAAGATTGAATTTGGAGTCTCCCTTTGTGAAGGGAATAAAAGTCCTAACTTTGATGGTTTTAATTTTTCTTTCTTAAAAAAAATTTGGCCTCTTATTATGGGGATTTGATTACTATGTTTGAGAAATTCTATTGAATGAGATCCCCCATGTAGTTTCTCCTCTTACTTCGTCCTCATTATCCATAAAGTTGACATGCATACTAGTCTAGGGGATATTTGTACTGTTTATTTGGTCAGATTTCTCTATAATTTGGTGGTGAAGGTCTTGGCCTCTAGATTATCCAAAGTCATGGATAAGTTGATATCACCTAACTAATCAAATTTCTTGAAAGGATGTTTGTTGGTTGATGAGGTGGTAGTTATGAATGAGTTAGTTGACCTGGCTAAGAATACCAAAAAAGATTGTCTTATCTTTAAGTTGGATTTAGTGAAGGCATACGGCTAGGTTAGTTGGAGTTGTTTGGACAATATGATATATATATATATATATATATATATATATATATATATATATATATATATATATATGGTTTTTTATGGATAACATAGTTGGATATGTGTTAGTGTTTTTTTTTGTAATTTGGTTATCCTGGTAAATGCATCTCCCACTTAGGAGTTTAGCATCCAAAGAGCTTGAAGCAAGGATACTTGCTTGCCCCTTTTATCTTTCTCTTTGTTATGGAAGGACTTAGTGGTCTTCTTATGAAGGTTGTGAGCCTCAATCTTTTTATTGGGTTTAATATTGACTTTTAGCACCTAGTTGTCTCCCGTCTTTAGTAGTCTGATGATGCAATAATCATTGTCAATGTATCAATGGATAACCTCTGAACGATTAAAGCCATTCTTAGAGTCTTTGATATTGAATATTTTTTTAGGTCAATTTATCTAAAATTAGCCTTATTAATATCAATGTGGGTTCTGCTTTTCTAGATTCAAATAATATCTTCCTGAATTATTGCCACCAAATGCCCCTTACAAGTATTTTAGGCTTCCATTAGGGGTTAATCCTTATTTAGAGGCTACTTGGGAACCTCTTATTTACATGTTGCCTAGACGTTTGATATCTTGGAAGTATAGATATGTTATCCTTAGGGACAGGGTTATCCTCCTTAATTATGTCCTGAATCATATTTTGATTTTCTTCTTGTCTTTTCTAGGGATGTTTGTTATGGTGTGAAAAAGTATTGTCAATCTTCAAGGGAGGTTCTTATGGGGGTAAATTTTATGGTTTTTATAAGATCATATGGGTTAGTTTGTTTGATTTATGTAAGAAAAATAAATATGGTGGGCTTGGTGTTAGTGACATTCACTTAGTGAATCTTGCTCCCCTAGGAAAATGAAGGTGGTTTCTGATCTCTGAGTCTAGTGGTTTTTGTAGGGATATTTTGACTGCTAGATACGGGATACATGTTATTACCTCATTTAAGTGAGGTAGGGTTTCTATACTTCATACTTCTTCTCCGTTGTGGAGAGGTGTTTCTCTTATAAATTTCAAACCTTTTGATCCCTCAAATTAGTTTCTGAATGGTCTGAGATGAAAGGTTGGATCGGGTATGCTTACATCTTTTTGTGGTGACCCTTGGTTAGGGCCAACTCCTTTTTTATTGTATTTCAATAGGCTTTTCCTGATCTCTAAGCAAAAAAGGTTTAAGACGTTGAGGATGGTACTCAGCTAGATGTGGCTATAGTCTGTGATTTTCGTTGTAAGAGATCTCTCTTTGACTGCAAACAAGATTTGGTGGATGACCTTATCAATACCATTTAGAGTCATACTCTTTCGTTGGAAAGAGATTATTGGTGTTATTTGTGGGGAGAATAATACATACACTAACCCATATTCATTTAGTTATCTTTCGGAGGTCTATGCCTCTCTTCCCACCCTTTTTTATTCTTTAGTTTGTACATTGACTTCAATGTGGCATAATTGAGCTCCTTTGAAAATAGGGTTCTTTTCTTGGTAGCCTCTTCAGGATAAGATCCCGACTTAATAAAATCTTCATATCAGGCAGGTGATTCTAGATCCTACTAGTATTTCTTATGAGTTATGTGTTGAGACTTTAGAATTGGTATCCCATATGTTTGTTACTTGTAAGATGTATGCAACCATGTGGTATATGATTTTCTAATGGCTGAGGAAGGTAGTCATATTTAGGGGTGAACGATCATGACTCGTCGGTCATGCATGTTTTACTCGCATTTTTTGTGGGGCGGGTCAAGGTTTTAGGCTCACACCCTTTAATGTGTCAGTCATGCCATATCCCGTTTTTTGCAGACTCTTGTGGACAAGAGCTTTTACATACAATTTTGTAATTTTTATGTCTAAAAGGTTCAATGTATGAGGGATCATCCTACCCCGCCCTCACTTTTATGCAGGACGAGGCAAGGCTTTAGGCCTCCACCGTCAAATATGTTTACCCCGCCCCTTTTTTTTGTGGGGCAGACATGCCCGTTTACTAGCCTCTAGTTGTCTTACCAAATGATATTTTTGTCTCTTTTTGAGACTGTTTAAACCTTAAGGAGTTTTTCTAGGATTAAAGGTGGTCTTATCGTGATTTGACATTAAGTAGTGTGAACATTATAGAAAACCAGGAATAATTTTATCCTTTCATGATTACCGATTGACGAGGAGGCCTTGAGAGATAATTATATCTCTCTTGCCTAAAAATGATATCATGGTAGATCATTGGAGTGTGTTGTATCATTCTCTAATTAGTTAGCGTTATACTTTATTTGCGCCAATAATCGTTCAAATGTGTCATCTAACTTCCTTGTGGGTAAAAATTTCCTCTAATTTCCTTTTTTCATTTGTTTGTTCTTTTGGTGGGCTTTTGGTGTGGTGACTAGCTTCACTTTGTATATGATGCTTGTTACTTATATTTATATATTTAATTATTTGAAATTTCAAAATAAAATTAAATACACAAAATATATTAAAATGAATTTATATATTATTTACAATTTGTCATACCTTAATTTTGACCCGAAGATATATGCCTCATCAGAGGAAATCCATTGACCTAAGGACCGTGTCAGACTAGTCTGAACAGTATCCCCGCAATGAATCAGGATTCCTGAGTCCCTCAGAGGATTCAGGCAAAGGACGAATTATTAATATCTAAGATTTTCAACCTTTCAATCATTCTCAAAGGATCAAGTAATCTCAAATAATGAAGAATCATTCAAAGACTGTACAAAAGTTTCAGTGATCTGACCCTCGAGTCATCAGTATCACAATTAGGGTTTCGGTCAACTGAGCCCTCTAGATGAAATTTTTCATGGAAAAAGGAGAAAAGGCATCTACATGTCATCAAGAAAGGTTGACATGACTTTTATAATCCATCTACAAGTTCAAAATAAACAATGTTCATCAATCACAAGACTAGGGTTTCACAGTGCCCAAATCAGGGTTTATGACTGATCGGGGAACCCAAAATCAAACTTTTCATCTGAACATGAGACAATACCATAGGGAATGGTTTAAATAAATCATATACATCATGGAAGTCCATTCATAAGTTCAAAATACGTCAGAGGAAATCCAGTCAAAAAATCAGAAAACCAGGGGTATCTAGTGTAATTTCCATCTAAACCAATAAGTCAAAGTTTGACTTTTTCACCCAAAATGATCCCCGTGACCTATATTAGAAGAATATATGGTCCATTGACGCATTTGATCACAAAAAATCATAAATCTGAAGATAACTTACAAAAGGGGCAATCTTTGAAACATATAAAATTTTCTAACTTATGAGAAAAAGTGTGCAAGTACCCTACTTTCAAGCATCATAACTTGTGATCCAAGCATTATATTTTTTGTGAACCAAAGCTAAAATTAAAGATCTTTCCATAAACTACAAATGATTCAACTACACGAAACTCTAATTCATCATAGAGTTTGAGTTGAAGATTGATTAAAAACAAGAAAAAATTAGAAATTTCAACACTTAGACAAAATCTGCCTAAGTACAAAATCAGTCAAAACATCAAAACTTAGAGGCTTTTCTCACATAGTTCCAAGTTGATTCAGATACTTGTGAAAACATCATTATTGTTTCAAATGTTTCCAAATATTCAAGGGATCCTTTGCCATGAAAATATCTTGCTTGAGTATGAAGAAATCATGGATTAAAGTCACCATGACATAATTGTTTTTCAAAAAAATAGATTTTCATAAAACTTGAGAATTGGATTTTGACGAGTCAAGGGATAATATTAGTTGGTATTAAGCATCAAAACAAGCATTACAAACCTGATTAAACTTGCAAATTCATAATTGCACCAAGGAATTCCCATTTATGGCATTTATGAATTTCAACACATATGCATTTTGATCCAATGGTCACCATGCTCCAAAAAGGAATATGCTTAGATCTCTTGATCAACCAAGATCAAAGCATCCGAACAATGTGAATTAAGTTGCAGTTGGCTACTCTATGAAGACATCTCATTATTCCTTGTTTAAGAAGATATTTCACAAACAATGATCAATAATGTAAAAGCTTATCACTTCAAGACTCGGAGGATAAGCAATCTCAACATCTTTTCCTATAAATAGAGACCTCAATTGATCATAAAATTCACTTCAAACCTCTAAATTTTAAGCTTTCTCTCATTCACTCTCAAAGACTCAAAACTTAATATTTTTAGCAAACACTATTGGGTTTTGAGTTGTGGCCACTATTAAATCAATCTAATTGCCCAAACACATCACATATGATGTATCTGAGGTGTTCAAACACTTGAACCATCCCAGAAACACCTCCAACCAAAAATCACCCTTCAAAACCTCAAAGAAGCCTTGTTTCTGCAACTTGAAGGTTGGAACTTGATCCATCCTTTTGCAATCAAGTCCAAGTGTTCAAACACACTTCATATCATCCAAGGAAGTTGTTCAGATCATCACAAGTCTTTTGTAACACCTCCAGATCAAAATCACCCCATCTGGTGCAGCTCCAAGTGTAGGTAAGCCTCAAACTTGGTCATCTCCCAATTCATGCATATTTGTTTGCACTATGTTTTTACCATGTGTGTGTAATCATATATTAAATGTTTACCCTTAATAAATTTCATAAAATCATCATAATGTAGAATTTCATGAGGCTTAGGTCAAATTAGGATTCTTCAGTGTTCATCACTGATTTCTCTCACCACACTTAAAAGAAATAGAATTAATTGCCATGTTTGAATTCGTGAGTGAATTTGCAACAATTTTGGGGCTGGTACCATGTACTTTCATTAAGATTTGAGTGAGATGTGATGAAATTTGAAAATTTGGGCAAACTAAGCCATGGTGTGTGTTCTTCATGTATTCTTGGCACCTTTTTTCAAATTATCAAATATTTGAATTTTCAAGTTTTATTTAATTAATTCAAAAATTAATAACTTTCTGATTCTTTTGTGTTTTTAAATGATTCCTTTTCATTAATTCTCAAAAAAAATTAAATTTTTTATTCCATAAAAATCACAATATATATATATATATATATATATATATATATATATATATATATATATATATATATATATATATATATATATATATATATATATATATATATATATAAAATATTTTTGTAAAGAGTTTATTTTTAATTGTTTTTAAACATTTCAAAATATTCTTTCTCTTGAATTTTCAAACATGAATGAATCTCAAGTCATTCTATGGATAAAATATAAATTTTCAAACATTGATCCAAGAATTTGTCTTGTTTTTCACTTATGTTTAAAATTTATCAAATGTTTTAATCATTTTATTCAAAAATAAATGTTTAAAATGTCAAAAATTAGGGTTTTGATCTTATCGCCCTCAAACTAATTTTTATCACACTTTTGGACCTCTATTAGAGTGTAAGACTCATTCCTTTTCAAAAAATGAACCATTAGGGTTCATCTTATCCATTTTCAAAAACACGGCATGATCACCTTTTTCACCGCATTGAATTTACATTTGTGAATATCTTTCTGTGAATTTCTTTATACATAACATTCTTTTAATCAAAATGAATTGTGAAAATGTGTCATGGAGAATCTTTTGTGTTTAGGGCCTATTTTTTCAGTTTTAAACTTTCTCCGGCCTGTTTTAAAACTCTGTCAGGCTTCCATATAAGTCTTTATCCCTCCAACTGTTTTCTTAAAAGTTTTCTCAGATATCCTCTTTTTCTTTTCATCTTTTCAAATTAAAGATCTAATACACCTGTAGTAGACTGAGCTTCACAACCAGGTGGAGTTACTTTCTAGGCGGTAGGTAACTTTTCCTTAAAATCCCTACCCTGTATATGAAATCACATGATAAAAATAAAAAACAAATTCCATATGCATCCTTATGTTTAAGCCCTATTATTGGATTTTGAGTCATCTCTTCTCTCTCTAACTTCTCGTTGTTTTTTAAACTGTTGTTTACTTGTTAGATTATGGTTTTTCTATTTAAATCTATCTTTCTTTATCTCATACTAAAGCAAAGATGATAAAACATTTCTTAATCATCAAAGAGAATACAATATAAAACATATTTGTAATCTTTCTCCCTCGGGATTTCAGGCCTCTGCTTCCCTGTGTAACTCCCAATATCATTCTTAAGAAATCATTTAAGAGTACTAAAAGTCTCAAACCATAGCAATGACATACTAAAAAAATGTTTAACGCATTCACTGACACATTTTATTTGTCTGCGTGCATTTCATTTGTATATATTTGCATCTGCTAGAATCTCTAAGTAGTCAGGTTATCTTCATCCAAAGAGATACACCATTCAAAACACTTAGGATCCTTCAACTAACTAGGGTTTTACAGAGATAAGAAGTTTCCCGGTGAAGTGATTCTTTGTAAACCATCCCCAGCCTCCTCTTGGACTTTGTTCAAGGACCCATGGGCCTCTTATAGGTAACCTAGACTCCTCTTGGGCTTAAACATAAGGACCCTCAAAGGCTTCCTAACATCATAGGAACATATCCTTTAGAATAAAAAACATACAGTAGTCTCTCTCTCCCCGATGGATGACCAAGATAGCCTCCTCTTGGACTTTGTATAATTGAACCTCCCCAGACAAAGGAATGTATGATGACATCAAAAACCTTTATCAAACAACAGACAAAACACTCTTCATACAGAGTCAATCTCCCATCAAAAGTCAGCCTACCATCACGGGTTTCATATAGGATATAGATAAATCAAGAGTCAGTCTCTCACAAATAAGCTTCATACCTGGGCTTCCAAATGAGGACACAGATAAACTTTACCCACAAAATCAATTTCTTTGTTTAGATTCAACCTTGGACTTCAATCAAGGCACATATAAATCATACATTCCCCTCTTTAGAAATGACAAATTCTCTCTACTGAGTATATTTTAGCTTCAACCTTGGGCTTCAATCAAGGCACAAAAGTCAAATATTTTACATTAAATAAATCAACACAGGCATAGTCTTGGACTTTAACTAAGCTAATAACAACATTACAGTCACAGTCTTGGATTTTAACTAAGTTAATCCCCAAAATAATACAGTCATGGTCTTGGACTTTAACTAAGTTAATTCAATACAGTTATAGTCTTGGACTCTAACTAAGCTAATCTCTCCAGTCATACACTTGGACTATAACTAAGATCACTTTCCATCAATCATTTTTCCACCCAATTCAGCTTTTCTGAGCTATGCAATCCAGGTCAACCATTTAGTCATCCTTGAGTTATGTAATTAAGGGTATCCATTCAACCTTTCTTGAGTTATGCAAATCAAGATACCGAATTTAGCTTATGTCTTGAGCTATGCAATTCAAGCACCCCTATTAGTTATAACAACCCATTTCAACTTTAATCATGGGCTTTGATCATGACACAAATAAACTTTCAGCTTCAATCTTGGGTTTTGATCAAGACACAAAATACAAACAATTTGAGCATCATCATCTTGTGTTTTAACCAGGATACAACATCAACCTCTCATCCTAGCTCTAGCCTTTTAAGAGGAACTACGATGCTCTGATTCCTCAATTCTCTTTTTGGGGGTACATAGACAAAAGGTCGTAAGATCTTACGAGCAGGTCAAACAAAAAACACAATTAGGTCCCCGGATCTAAATAAAAAAACATCAGAAATATCCAAACACCAAAAAACATCAACATCACCATATCTTACCAACACTCACTTCATTCCCAGACCCAATTTAAAGAAATTTCACCAATATCAAAAAGAACAAATATGCTCTATACCTAAGAGAAATAATCTATGAAAGAATTCAAAATCATGTGGGAATTTGTCAATCAACAGTATGCAAAGCGGGGTTAGTTTAAGATATTTTATCCCTTCCATAACCAGCTTCAGCAGGAAAAATAAAGAAATCAGAAAGTAGCAAAAATGTGATAGTGATTAAAAACCACAAAAATTGAATTACACAATCATCAAGGATGTAGTGGTGATTAGAGCTGTCAAAAGGGGTCTGACCCATTGGACCAGTCCATAAGCCTTAAATTTTACCACGGGGCAAACCATAAAAAAATATTTAAAAAATACAATCCTATCTTTTTGGGACAGCCCATCGGGCCGGCCAAGCGAACTTCGGGTTAGCCCATTAAAAACATTACAAAAATAATAATTTGTTTTGATAAAAAAAATTAGAATATTGTTTTTGTTAATTTTAAGGGAAGGTTTGATAAATATTGACTAAGGGGATGAAGGAAAAGTTTGATAAGTATTAGAGTGAATATTCAGTTACTCTTGCACTTGAAAATGTTCTTAACTTAACATCAAAGTTGGACTTTTTGAACTTTTACTTTAAGAAACTTGATCCAAGTGGCTATGAAGACCAGGTAAAGAAAGTGAAGGATGATTTGCATGAAGTCTTTAGTGGATATCAAAATAATATGATTGCAACAAGCTCATTAAGAAATACTCAATACTCAATAATTTGGTTATGTATGTGTGAATGTATTATATTATCTCTAAAATTACACTATGTGATAATTGTGATTTTTTTCTTAGAATAACATACTTTAATAAAACAAATACCAAAATAACATGGATTTGAAAAAAATTACCAAAGTGGCATACTTTGCATGCATGTTCGCCAATTGAATGGGCGACTGGTAACAATTTGTCAACGAATTCGTCAATCCAATTGACTAACATGTTATATTTTTAAAGCAATTCGCCATATGGATTGGCGAACATGTTGTAAAAATACAACATGTTCACCAATCCATATGGCGAATTACTTTAAAAATACAACATGTTCGCCAATTGGTGTGGCGTATGTGCATTCTTTAGCCAATTGGATTGGCGAACATACATGCAAAGTACCCCACTTTGGTAATTTTTTCCAAATCCATGTTATTTTGGTATTTGTTTTATTAAAGTATGTTATTCTAAAAAAAATCGATAATTGTTGGATATACTAAGTGTTCATGGGACTTAGTCAATAATCATCTATTTTTAATTTATTTTTATATCTATTTTGAATGGTTAGATGAATAATTATTTTGTTAAATATGATTGTATTTTATTGTTTATTAATTTAAAAATTAAAATTATAATATTGAAATATATAGACGAGTCTAGTCTATCGGGTTGCACGGTCAATAAGAAACTGAAACGGATTCAATTTTGATAGTCATGAAATAATCGGACAGACCCAATCCAACTCATTTATAAGTATTGACTTATTGGACCGATGCAGACTGAATGGACAGACCCATTTGACAGTTGTACCGGGCATCTACGGCCTAGTTGAAGTATAAACAGGCAGACATGAATCGGTCCCACGGTGCCATGCACGTTTGTATGTTTTCATTGACGACGAAATTTCAGCATCAGTGTGACAACCATAAAATTTAAACTAACTAAATACTAATATTCCCACTAACTAACACTGCATTTGCACCTTCTCTCCTTTTTCTCTTATCATACACTATGCGCATTTCCAAATGTCTCATCATTCCTTTCCTCTTCCAACACACATACCGCTCAACAAATCTTAAACTGGCACACGCACATGCCAGTTTCATTTCATTTTCATATAATACAAAACAATACTAGTACAATACAATATGCACTTTAGTTCTATTATTATTCTAATCCAATATTATTATAGTATTTAATTCACTATATGCTTCCACATCTATTATTCCCCTATATAAATACATTACTTGTACCTTCTTCTTTCCACACTCAAACCAAAATACAAACGCCTCTGTTTTCTTTCTCTTCAAAACTATTATTAATTCTATCAATATTAAATTATGGTTTTATTTTATCAATTGTAATGGGAAATTACGTTGCTTGTAAGATCATCTCTTTGGCTGTAAGCGTAGAAGATAACACCATGTGTCTAACATATTGTCCCTCCCTCTTAACTTATAAACTGAATAACTTTTAGAGTTAGTGATTCATTAACCAGCATTTACAACATGTTATAATAGGTTTTTTATTGAGCACTATAAAGGCACTTCTGTAACTGTTTTGAAAGAAATGAAAAATAGTTAATCCGAATTGCAATTCAAAACTACTTTATCATTCTCTGTAATATTATATGGTATCATCACTAGTTCTATCCATGGAAGATATCACTCCACCTCCATCACCACCATGTTCATCATAGAGTCATGTTTCCTCATCGCAACAGCAGTCAGCTTGTTACTAAATCTCGTTTCTCGTTTTAATTCTCATTCAAAATTTTCAGAAAAACTAATGTTGATAACTTTTGTCAATGACATCAACAAATAGAAGTTTATATTGTTTGAAATTTAGTATAAATCGAATGGATCGAGACTTTAAACAAAATCATTTTTCTTAAAAGTATTTCAAGCACTCTAAAAAATGTTTTAGAGTTGGAACGCAAGAGTACTCAGAATACTTCAGTCTTTTACCGAGTCTGCGCAAGACCGACGAAAACTCGATAATGTAACGAATAATGTTTGGAATTTGTATAAGAGGATTTTCGATGTGAGATAGTTTTTTAAATTTCGGAATGATGTATTTATAGGTCATACATGTGTTAATACACAAAGTTGCGGTCCTTGATGAAACAACACATTTTAATCAAAAGTTGCATTCTTTTCAAGCATTATTTATATTCATTCCAAAGCAACATTTCACGAAGTGTTGTTTTTTGAATTCGAAATTCAAACTTTCAGTAGTCCGAGACAAATTTAACGACAACTTTCACCGGTGGATGTTTAGTGCAAAAACTGACCAAAATTCCTTCAGACATATTTGAAGGCAAATTCCACTACTGGTGGATGTTTAGTGCAAAAACTGACCAAAAATCCTTCAGACCAAATTGAAGGAAATTATTTTGTCTATGGGGTACTTATATCCTCTTTAACTTTGTCATATTTGAATACACTCATGGTATTGATTATCCATTAATTTTCAACAATCTCCCACTTGTTCTAATAATGACAGGTCTAATTCCAAAAAATAAAGTATAAAAAGTGTTAATACAGTTAGATATCTTTTGATTTAAAACTTAACCTTAGTGAGGACAATGCAAAGTTTAATATGAATGTTAGGTATAAATGCTTTAAAACCATTAATCCATATGATTAGACCGACGTTACCTTACACACACTCTTTAAAGGTTCTTCCTCTACATATCTCGCTTAGCACTTATTTATGACATATGCTATCCTATTTCATGAATTTTTCATGAGAGAAACTCCAACCATCACTTTGAGACGACACCATCTCGAAACTCACATAGGTGAAGTTCATATTGTATCTTTTTCCATGAGACGCGTACCCTCGGTATTGAACTTCATTAAGCGTTTTAAAAGAAAACTCAATCCTCGTTTTCAGGTCAACATTATCACAAAATATTTGACAATTATCCAAATCAATAACTTGTTGTTACCCATTGAATCTCGAGGAGTTTCAACCTCATACCTCTCGAGGTTGTTTTTACTAAGTCTTTGGCCAATGACTTAGTAAATGGATCAAGAAAATTATAGCTCGATATATATATATATATATATATATATATATATATATATATATATATATATATATATATATATATATATATATATATATATATATATATATATATATATATATATATATATGTGTGTGTGTGTGTGTGTGTGTGTGTGTGTGTGTGTGTGTGTGTGTGTGTGTGTGTGTGTGTGACTGATTACATCTTTAATCAATTTTCTCATGAAAGAATGTCTAATACTTGCCTAGATTTTCTTATACATTTTTTATATGTTTTAGTTAAAATGGTTTGAATACCGCAATGTATCAACACTTTGAAACATTGTCTTTAGTCAATGGAACTTCCAACAGAAGGTCTCTCAAACATTTTTCTTCTTCACCAACGGAAGCAAGAGTCTCAAACTTTGATTCTATGGTTGAGAGAGTGATCATATTTGTTTCTTGCTCTTACAAGAAATTTCACCCTCAACTAATGTAAATATTCACCCAAATACAAATTTATGATATTAAATACTCGATATCCAACTCACCTTGGTATATCCTTGTTAGTTATGTAGTTGTGGGTGTTGACATTATTTCAGTTTTTAAAATAATTATTTTAAGATAAAATTATGAGCAATTTAAAATAATATAGTATAAATTGAAATGAGTACCTTAGTTATGTTCACTTGTCTCAAATCTTCACTTGAGTTTCTATGTTAAACCTTCTTGATCAACTTCATCATTGATGTGAATGACACTTTTGAAACTTTTATTCTTTGATAATATTTATCATCATCAAAATTTAACTATATTTAATATGTGTTTCTCACAATCTCCCCATTTTGATGATGACAAACTCTTTGATTTCTTGTTTTGATAAGATTGAAAAGTCTCTTCCTAAGTTGAGTGTCTCCCTTTAATTTGTGAACTTTGCAATGACAAAATCAAACTTTTGATACCATTGTTTCAATGCCTATTTTAATCCATGCAAAGATTTTTCAACCTTGCACACCTTTTTGTTTATTTCCATATAACCTTCTTGTTACTCCATGTAAATCTCCTCATTGAGATCTCCTATTTAGGAACATTGTTTGATGTCCATAAGGTCATGCAAATAAGCTAACTCAAACGATACTCTGGTTTTCATTATGCATATGTGTCTAAGACCCTTGGCTATTAATCTATCATTGTAGGTGTTAGCTTATCATCACACTATGATACTTCCTTCTAAAATGCCCACTTGCATCCAATATGACTTGATCCTTAGGTAGATTAACAAGTTCTCAAGTATGGTTTCACATCATTGAATCCATTTTGTCTTGGATATCATCCTACCAAAAAGAAGAGTCATTTGAAGCTAATGTTTCCTTATAAGTCTTAGGGTCTTCCACTTGAATAATAGGAACCTTACGAACAAAAATCTCAATATTTCCTTCTATCAAATAAAGGAAATAAGTCGACTATCGATTTTGTTTGGTCCTTGATCCTTAGTCTTTAGGACTCTCTTTCTTATTCTAAGTTTGAGTAGTTTTTCAACAATCCATGAAGAATCTTCCTCACGAGATTTTTCATTAATGAGTAACTTTCGGTTTGTATTATAACAATTCGAGAAGAACCTTACTCACGAGGTTCTTTATTTGTGGTAATCTCAAATTTCTTATCTTCCACGATAATATTCTCAACGTTCCACATCTCAAGATTCAATAGAAATATTAGACTCCTAATTCATAATTCTATATAAGTCATCAATAATTTTCAGATGATCTTTATATATCTTATAATAATAAATCTCATTGAACACAAACATCTTATTCATAAAAAATCCAAAACAAAACTCGATTGCAAGATTTGAGAGTATAGTGCCGCAGCGTAAAATTGCACTAATATATTTACAACATCATATTAAATGGGTATAAAAAACATTGTTTATTGCTGAGAAAAATTGTTCAGCATAATACCTTATTGCATTCTCTTAAGCGACATGTTGTCATGTACCATTATAGTACGAGTTCTTCAATTATTACTCATAATAGTTTATAGCTTATCAATGTACAGACCCTAAACAGTATGAGAGATACGAAGTGCTCTAATGAATATATTTATTTATATTACATACAAAATCCTTCAATTTCTAGCAATGTAAATAGTTCAAAGAATCGTGCACATTATTATAAAGTATGATCCATTTACTGAGCAATTGACCAAAGACTTAGGAAATTAACTATACCTATACATAAAAGAATATGGTTATATCTTCTTCAATGGACCAAGAAAACATAACATTTGTAAAATTAAATTTTCTAATTTACAAAAATAAGAGGTAATAGGTCCTTATATCTACAAATGAAGAAGAATAAAATATGACATAAATGATTAGCGCATATTAGTTTGAGATTAATCTGAAACCTCGACAAAGTTAACCTTCTAAGAGCCATTATTAAAGGCTCTTTGTGAGACATGTCAAAATGAAAACCTTAAAAAAATATATATATTTTTAAAAAATTGCTTCCTCCTCAAGACCTTATCTATTTGGTCATATAAAAATTGCTTTAGTCACTAATAAAAAATATATATGAACTACTCATTATTGATAACTATAATAAATAAGTAAAATTTATTAAATACGAGAATTAGTCACATTCAGTATTCTCAATCTCTTACAAATTAAAAGATTTAAAAATTGCCTCAATCAAAAGTGATCATGGTGAAATATTTAAAAAGAAAAATTGTAAAATTTTAAGACAAATATCTGTATATTTGATTCCTTAACTTGTGCACTTAAACATAATATTTAGTAAACTCATGCTCTCGTTAAAGATAATGATTCTTTTTGTTTTTCTACATTATTGTGAGTATGATATATACTGAAAATATATATAGTGTATTAACCTTAAATAAATTATAGTACTAGTATTTTGCTAGCTGTTAGTATTAATTAAAATAATACTTTCACTTTGTTCTTTTTGAAGTATAAACAGGCAGACATTGATCGGTCCCACGCGGCCACACGCGTCTGGATTTATTCAATCACAACGAAATTCCAGCCTCAGTGTGACAGCCATAATTAATTTTGAGAAAGCATGACAACCATAAGAATTAAACAAATTAATATTTCCCTACATTGTGCTGTACGCGCATTTCCAAAGGCTCACCATTCCTTTTCAAGCACACACACGCACATGGCAGTTTAATTTCATTTCATAAAGTACAAAACAATACAACAATATGCACTTTCTATATACAGTACTATACTATTCTAATCCAATATTATTATATTCTATGCTTCTATAACTAATATTCTCCTATATATATTAAACACTCATTCCTTCTCCTTCCCACACTCAAAACCAAAGTACAAACACCTTTCTTCTCTCTCTTCAACACTATTCATTCCAACAGAATCAAATTAGGGTTTCGTCATGGGAAATTACGTTTCATGCACTTTAGCTCCACCATTGATGAGGAACGCCAAAGCTACGAGAGTAATCCTTCCGACCGGAGAAGTGAAGCAATTCAAGGAAATAATGAAAGCTGCGGAGCTTATGTTAGAGAATCCAAATTATTTCTTAGTCAATTCTCGTTCTCTTCGGATTTCTACAAGATTCTCTCCTCTTGCTGCAGATGAAGAATTGGAATTCGGAAGTGTTTACATATTTTTTCCTATGAGAAGACTCAACTCAGTCGTTACGGGGGCTGACATGGCGGTGCTCTTTCTGGCGGCGAATTCTGCGGCAAAACGGTTACGTGGAGGAAAGACACGTGTCCAACCGGATGAGAGTTGGGGTGGTGGTGTTGAGAATGATGAAAACGAGAGTGGTCCAAGGTTGAGTTTGGAAGGAGTGGAATCAGGATTCAGTTATAGGTTAAGGTATTGTAGATCAAAGAAACCTTTTCTGGAGACTATAAGTGAAGAACCAATTAGCTCAAGATGATGATAGGTTTAGGTTATTATCAATGTTGAGTTTGTTAGGTTAGATAGATATTAATTTGGTTCATTCATACTATACCATTCAAAATATTATGTGAGGTTGTAACTGTGGAAAGGTATAGTATAGTATAATTCATCTGTACAAAATTAATTTGTGGACTCAACAAGTTTGCGCGTTATATTCATCATATCAATAGTTTATATTCAATTAGCTGGATGGACAGTAAAAATAACATGTGGATTGTGGGTTCGTTCTTACTTTCACTTCTAGATGGGACTGTGATCCTCTGCATGCAGTCAGCAGAGCAACATGTTATATATCATATGATCAAAATCAAGTGGTGGAGATTTAAAGTTTTGTAAATAAATAAAACTATTATAGTAAATCTAATGGTTGAGATCACGTTGCTGAAGGAATCCATTTTTCTTTTTTAATATTTTATCCTTTATATTTGACATTTCTAATGATTATTTTATTTTAGTTTCCGTTTTGAAATAGGCATTTAAGTTATTATTAACTTGTTGGAGAAAAACTAATATTCAATAACAATAATACAATTTAGTCTTTTCTTATGTGCCCGTTTCCCTAGTCTCAATACAACTTTTCATGACATGGAGTAGCTAGAGTTGCTAAAAAAAACTATCAATCGAATCAAATGGTTGAGAATTTAAAATAATTGAGTCGTTATATTTGATTTAGGGTTTAGGGTTTAGGATCAAATTATATTACAGAAAATAGTTATAGAATTGTATCAAAATTGAACCAAATGAATTGAATCGAAATTGAAAAATAAAAATATATAAAGTTTAAAAAAGAATTTTAAAAATTTTTAAAAAATATTAATGATTCAGCTATTTAATAAATAGTTTGGTTTGGAAAAATTATCTTTTAATAATTCGATATGATTTAGAAATTCTAAAACGGGTATAATAATTTTGTTCGGTTTGATTTTAAATAAATTAAAATAATTTGATTCAGTTTGAGTGAATTTTTATAATATTTTAATTTGATACAGTTTGATTGTCTCATTGAACCGTACTTTTCTTTTATAAATATTAACATGAATATTTGAGGGGTATTTCAACCCTATAAACAAGAATAAATTTACAGCAAAAGATACACCAACAAGTTCCCTAAAATCTAAGAAAATATTATAAAAAAATCCTTATGATGGTGGAGCCAATCGAAAAACGAACAATTTGAGAATTGTTTATAAGACTTCGGAAGCCAAAACCAGGAATAAAACATAATCCAATCAAAAATGATTTCTGGATCAAAATAACTTCTCTAAAAATGATACTGTTTCTGTAGCTAAAACATCTTTCTCAAAATCACATTTTATTTTAAAATTGTCCTGAGATAAAAGCATAAATGAAACTCATTTAATTTAAATATACACACAAAACATGAAAAATATATGAAAGAGAAAAGAATTGAGTACATATTTGAAATTTTATTAAATAGTATTGTATCTTATGAGTGTGTGACTAAATAATTTTTATTATGATTTGTGTCTGAATAAGCATTTCTCCTAAGAATTTCTACGTGTAGCAATTCCTACACTCCAAGAGCATTCTAGATCTTATAATTAAGGGGTTCAGTTACAAGAAATTTTAAAAAATTTACTTGTTGATCTGTAAATAAAATTGTTCACTGTAATGTTTAAATATGTTTTTAGTCCCTATAAATATTTCAATTTTTGTTTTTAGTCATTATTAAAAAAATATGATATTTTATTCCTTACAAAATTATTATGTACGTAGTTTTATTCTCTCTTGTTAAACCAATGTGTGTTTTTAAATGATTATTTTGTAAATCTCTTTAGAATGTTATAAAAAGTTTCTCGAAAAAAAAACTCAAAATTTGATTTCTAAATCATTATATTTTGAAATTTAAAAAATTCATATTTAATTCTTCTCATTTTAAAAAATTCTAAAATTTAGTAAGGATATATTTAATAGTATTATAAACATTGATGGAAAAAATTATTCAAAAATTTAAAAATTTAAGGGTAATTAAACCGTTTTCAAAATTTTAGAAAATAACAGGGACTAAAATTGCATGTATACAAAAATTTTTCGGACTAAAATTTATTATTTTTTTAATATGGACTAAAAATAAAAATTGAGATATTTATAGGGACCACAAAATTTAACCCTATAATGAATGTGAGACCAAACATGAGTAAAAATTATATACAGAGTTGTGGAGATCGTGGGCAAATTCTAATCATGTTTCATTTATAATTTATGGGTATTGCTAATGAGTGTCCTCAAGACACTCTTTAAGGATTTCATATTAATAAATTATTCTTTAAAAAATTCAAACAGATCAATTTTCAATACAATGATTACACATTATTGCACATACTTTTATAAAAGACAAATTATGCACTAATTTACAATATTACCCTTCATTTATTATAGATAAAAGAGAAATTTAATTAGAAGAAGAAATAATAATAAATTATAGAGGGTATGTTGGGAAAAAATCATTAATGTTGCATTGGAATTGTAAAGTGACTTATAATTTGGGACAAATATTTTTAACAAAGTGACTTATAATTTGGGACAAAGTGAGTAAATGTCTTGGATCTGTGATATAAATGATGGAGAAATAAAAGAGAATGTAAATATCAAATTTAAGTTGGGTGACTGAAATAGAGGAAAATTTTAAGGGTTTTATGTGACACAAAGGTATCATTTAAAATAAAGAGAAAATTATATCTGACTATGTTAAGATCTACAATATTGTATGAGACAAAGTGTTAATCAGTTAAGAATCAATACGAGAATAAGAAAAATGTAGTAAAGATGAGGATGTTGTGTTGGATGAGTGGTAAACCTAGACATGATATTAGAAATGACAATATTAAAGAGAGTGTTAGGGTAGTATCTGTAGTAGAAAATATAGTAGAAAATAGACTTATGTGGTTTAAGCATGTAGAGAGAATACATGTAGATTTTGTGATAAGAAGAGTAGATCACATGGAGAGAAGTCAAACAACTAGAGATAGAGGAAGACCTAGAAAAATTATAAGCGAAGTTATTAAGAAAGATCTTGAGAATAACAATTTGGATATAAGCATGATTTAGGATAGAACATTATGGCGAAATACGATCTATGTAGTTGATCCCACTTAGTGAAATAAGGCTTTGTTATTATTATTGTTGTTAGAATTCTTTAAGTTAAAAAATGTTAATGTAGAACCCACGTACATTCTATGGTTTTTGACGTCTCAAATAGTAACCGGGTTCTAAAAAAGTTCTTAGAGTCGTAAATCCATCTTTCAGATATTACCGGTTTAACGACTTGCTCGTAGACCAATAATATTCTCAAGAGAACCTCGTTTGAGTGTAACATTGTGTATCAACCAGACTAGGCCTACGTCAGGAAGGTCACCTCATTACATCCTAAAAGGCTAATAGGGGTTTTAGGTGTTCTAAAGGTCTCTCAGAATCATAGACTCCCAGGTCGAAAATAACAACGTCATTACAACTACTCTAAAAACATTAATACCTCCAAAGAGGTCTCATTTGAGCGGGATTATCATTACAACCTAACAAGGCCTAACCCCAATAAGGTCAACATAATTATACCACCATCATTGATTAAGTGCACTCAAGTCCGGGTATGAGACGTATCTCACTACACATAGATCACTAAGCACCCACAAACAAAAACAACAAACAAAAACAATAATATAAACACAGAAAAACAAGTTAGGTTTAACCCTCTTAGGAACGAGTCCCCATCAGAGTCGCCAGTTGTCGAGGAGGGAAATTTTTTAGATTAAGTTATTGATTATCTTAACTTAAAAAAGCTAGAGTCGTCGCCGAACTTTATTGTTTCCAAAGGGGAAGGGAAAAAGTAGAATAAAACCCGCAAAAAGGTAAAACAAAAGAGAAATTTGGATACAGGGGTTGGTTATGAAAAGGAAATGTATTAGCATCCCTCACATATATGGTACTCCATATGAACCACTTGCAAATATGTGTTTATAAATATATTGGGTTGTTTGCTGATTAATTTTAAGTGTAAAGACATTTTGTCGTATTCAAGTGGAAAACTCAACTTACTATCCACAAGTATGAGGAAATGGGCATTTGAATCATCTTGATATGAGAATTTTTACTTGAACTTTTTCACAAGCACGTCTCAATATTCAAGTGGAAAATGTCAATCATTTCTCAACATATTTTGGAAGTATATTGGTTTGCATCACTACAAGAATAAACTAATATCAAATCTTTCAAGAAAATTGATGCGGTGTTTTCGTAAGTATACGAATCGCGTCAGAGTAATATAAAAGATTATCGATTCCACATAGACCAAATGTCAATCTTTTGATTTCTACTATTACGATGTTTATCTAAGGCAAATCAAATTGGGGTTTTTAAGAATGCACAATGAAAGTAAAGTACGAAGGTATAAATTCAATTTAAAACAACAGGTTCGAATGTAATTCACACAGTCAGATAATATTTCAAATGTGCGTAAATAGAAATACTTATGGGGCAATGTTCTCTCTTATGAAAAGAACTAATTTAATGGGAAATGTCACGTTCGCCTATTTAGAACCGAGTTTATCCCTTAATTAAACCCTTGTATTGTCACTTATAAAAAGGCGCACATTGCGTTAAAGTAATAAATCTATTTTTAAGAAATATAGTTTCTTGACTCAGTCGAAAAGTATTTTGACTTGGAACTTTTAATAAACAAAGGTTCATGCGAACTGGACTTTTAAACTCATAAACGTGTCTGGAAATAGTTTTAAAATCTTTTTTCTATAGTATTAAAAACTCATACTTAACTGGACAAAGCACTTTCGCTTCCTTTGAACAGTTAAGACTAACCAAGTTTAAGCCCAGTGCCCGCTTAGCGAGACCTGGCACTTTTTGAAAAATGCTTTCTTCTTTCAAATGATTTGAAATGACTTGCTTTGTTGTCTTAAGTTGCTATGAAGTTGATGTGAATTATTTTCATGATATAATACGCTAAATGTGTAGGAATTTGTGATGAAATGATGTTTAGATGATTTATGTTGTTTTATGATGATATGTAACATTGATTATATGAGTAGGCACAATATTAGAAGTGTGAATGATGTATGAGGATTTATGATGAATGCGGATGCAATAGTTGATGGTTTTGATGATATATGATTGTATTGCGTCTTGCATTCATGGCATAATTATGATGGGACTTCGGTCTGTTGGTAGCTTCAATCTCATCGTGTGGATTAAGGTGATATGTTGCTTATGTTGTACTCTCTTGTGGAGGTTTGTGTCAAGTAACATCGGGAACGCTTGAGAATTATGTTAGTTTTGTCTGCTTTAACCTTAAGTTGAGGAAGTTTTGAATTAACATTTGAATTTTCATATTAAGTTGATTAAGTTGTTGAAGGATGATCCGCTGCGTACAAATATGATTTTATTGATGTTTGTTGAAATGTGATACCCTTTCCGTTGAAAACTCTGATTTTTATTGAATAATTTCGCATTATTATGTTGTGGGGTAAATGGTGTTATACTAGTGGTATCAGAGCAGGTTGGTTTGTCCGATTATGCATCGTTGTTGTCGGTATGTTGTCGGTCGTTGCTTATTAACGATTATGTCTTTTCAGATGTTATGAGTGTTGTGCAGAATGGCTGAAAACATCATGTGTGCTCTTGTTGAAGCTATTGCGGCACTTGCTGAGGCTACGGCTCGAAACAATGAACAAGATGAGTTTCGTGTTTTGGAGAAGTTTCAGAGTAATAGTTTGTCGGTTTTTTTAAGGAGATCATGACCCGCAGAGTGCACAGAAGTGGCTCAAGGCAATTGAGAAGATTTTCAGAGTGATGACATGTATAGATGTGCAGAAGGTACAGTTTGGTACACGCATGTTGTCTGAGCAGGCTGAAGACAAATGGGATAATACCCGTCAGCGTTTGGAGGATGTCGGTACTGTGGTGACATGGGCAGTGTTCATGAGTGAATTTCTGGGAAGTATTTTCCTGAAGATGTTCATGGTAAGATGTAGGTGGAGTTCCATGAGTTGAAGTAAGGAAACATGACGGTGGCAGAGTATGTTGCTAAGTTCGAGAGGCTAGTGAAGTATTGTTCTCACTACAATTGTGTTGATGCTAAACTTTCTAAGTGTCTCAAGTTTGAGAATGGGTTGAGATCGGAGTTTAAACAGGGGATTGGATGTCAGCAGATCCGTAGGTATGCTGAGTTGGTGGAGAAGAGCAGGATTTAAGATGAAGATAGTCGAGCTCGATCTGCTCATTATAAACGATTAAATGAGAAGAAAGAGAAAATAGAGTTTAGAGGAAAACCTTATGTAACTCCAACTGAGAAGGGGAAGCTGAAGGTTTCAGATGGGAAGAAGCCAAGTGGGGGAGCAAGTTCCATTCCTCCCAAGTGCTGCAAATATGGAGAATTCGGTCATAATTCGGATGTGTGCGGAAATCCAGTGGTGAGATGCTACAGGTGCAGAAAGAGAGGTCATTGGGTTGGTGATTTCCCAAATGAAGGTCCAACTTGTTTTAACTGTGGTGAACATAGGCATATCAACACCCAATGTCAGAAGCCTAAGAAGACTGCTACTGCTGCTCAGACCAATGGTAGAGTGTTGTCTTTGAGTGGTTCTGAAGTTCCTAAGAAGGATAACTTAATTCGAGGTACATGTTTTATTAATGGTGTTGAGTTGTTTGCAATTATTGATACTGGTGCCACACATTCCTTTATTTCTCTTGAATGTGCTACTAAGTTTGGTTTGACATTGTCTAGTACGAATGGTGGTATGATAATAGAAACGTTGGCTAATGGTTCTGTTACTACTACATATGTGTGTTTGAAGTGTCCTTTGACTATTTTTGAAAAGGACTTCTAAATGGATCTGGCGTGCTTACCTTTACACCAAATTGATGTTATTCTTGGAATGAACTGGCTAGAGTTCAATTTTGTGCATATCAATTGTTATGCAAAGATTGTGGATTTTCCTGAACTTAGTGATCATGGTGAATTGATGTTCTTGACGGCTAAGCAAGTAAATGAATTGTTAGAAGACGGAGCTCAGATGTTTGCAATGTTTGCATCGTTGCAAGTCGAAGGGAAGACTTCGAGTGTTGAGTTACCGGTTGTTCAAGAATTTCCAGATGTGATTCTGGAGGACATAAGTGATTTTCCTCCAGAACGTGAAGTTGAATTTGCAGTGGATTTATTACTTAGTACTAGTCCTGTGTTTATGCCTCTGTATTAGATGTATGCTTTGGAGCTGAGTGAGTTGAAGAAACAACTAGAAGAATTGTTAGAAAAGAAGTTTGTTCGACCTAGTGTTTCTCTGTAGGGTGCTATTATGTTATTGGTCAAGAAGAAAGATGGTAGTATGAGGTTTTGTGTTGATTATCAGCAGCTGAACAAGGTTATTATTAAGAACAAGTATCCACTTTTGAGGATCGACGACTTGGTGGATCAATTGGTGGGAGTTTGTGTGTTCAACAAGATTGATCTGAGATCTGGTTACCATCAGATTCATGTTAAGTCTGATAATATTCTGAAGACAGGTATCAGGATGAGATGTGGTCATTATGAGTACGCGGTGATTCCATTCGGTGTATCCAATGCACCTGGTATGTTTATAGAGTACATGAATCGAATCTTCCATGAATACTTAGATAAATTTGTGGTAGTTTTTATTGATGATATTCTGATTTATTCCAAGACAAAAGAGGAACGTCCAGGGCATTTGAGGATTGTGCTACAAGTGTCGCGAGAGAAGAAGTTGCATGTGAAGCTGTCAAAGTGTGAGTTTTTGTTGTAAGAAGTGAGTTTATTGGACATGTAATTTCCAGTAGTGGAATTGTTGTGGATCCGTCGAAGATTGATGTAGTGTTACAGTGGGGGACTCATAAATATGCTACTGAGATTAGAAGTTTTATGGGTTTGGCAGGTTATTATCGGAAGTTTATTGAGGGCTTTTCGAAGTTGGCGTTACCTTTGACTTAGTTGACTCAAAAGGGTCAAGCTTATGTGTAAGATGTTGCGTGTGAAAA
Organism: Lathyrus aphaca; assembly: GCA_963966055.1. NCBI lineage: Eukaryota > Viridiplantae > Streptophyta > Magnoliopsida > Fabales > Fabaceae > Lathyrus > Lathyrus aphaca. Next base: position 28,300,253 of record OZ014520.1, on the reverse strand, counting down.
TAGTTTTGTAGAGTTGAAGAAGAAGTTGACAACTGCTCTAGTGTTGATTTTTCCTAATATGAATGAGTTGTTCGTAGTGTATTGTGATGCGTCAAAGATGGGACTTTGAGGAGTTTTGATGCAGAATGGTCAAGTCGTTGCTTATGCTTCTAGGCAACTGAGAGTTCATGAAAGGAATTACCCTACACATGATTTAGAATTGGCAGTTAAGGTGTTTGTTTTGAAGATTTTGAGACATTATCTCTTTGGTTCGAAATTTGAAGTGTTTAGTGATCATAAGAGTTTGAAGTATGTATTTGATGAGAATGAACTGAATATGAGGCAGAGAAGGTGGTTAGAAATGCTGAAAGATTTTGATTTTGATTTGAATTACCATCTTGGTAAGGTGAGTGTGGTTGTAGATGCTCTGAGTAGGAAGACATTGCATATGTCGATGCTTATGGTGAAAGAACTCGATATGATTGAACAGTTTAGAGACATGAGTTTGTTGTGTGAGACTACTTTCAAGAGTGTGAAGTTGGGAATGCTGAAGTTGACCAGTGAAATTGTGGAAAGGATTCGAGAAGGACAACAATCTGATTTGAAGTTGGTTGATCAATTAACTTTGATTAACCAAGATAACGAAGGTAAATTTCGAGTTGATGAGAATGGTGTGATGAGATTCCAAGATTGAGTATGTATTCCTGATGTTTCCAGAAATTAAGAAGAGTATTTTAAAAGAAGGACATCGAAGTAGATTGAGTATCCATCCTGGTGCTACGAAGATGTACCATGAATTTCAAAAATTGTTTTGGTGGCCAGGTATGAAGAAGAATGTTACAGGATTTGTGTATGCATGTTTGACTAGCCAAAAGTCGAAGATTGAACATCAGAAACCATTAGGTATGATGCAACCGTTGAATATTCCAGAATGGAAGTGGGATAGTATTTCCATGGATTTTGTAACGGGTTTGCCGAAGACTGCTAAGGGAAATGATTCGATTTGGGTGATCATGGATAGATTAACTAAGTCGGCCCATTTCTTGCCGATGAAGATTATTCATTCCATGTAAAAGCTAGCTGAGATTTATATTAAAGAGATTGTGAAGTTGCATGGGATACCGTTAGGTATCGTATCAGACAGAGATTCGCGGTTTACATCAAGGTTTTGGAAGAGTTTACAAGATGTCGTGGGTACTAAGTTGAGGATGAGCTATGCTTATCATCCACAGATAGATGGTCAGACAGAGAGAACTATCCAATCTTTAGATGATTTACTGAGAGTTTGTGTGTTGGATCAAGGAGGATCTTGGGATAGTCATTTGTCGTTGATTGAGTTTACCTACAATAATAGTTATCATGCTAGTATTGGAATGGAACCGTATGAGACGTTGTATGGTAGACGATGTCAAACTCCCTTGTGTTGGTATGAATCCGACGAGAGTGCAGGGCTTGGACCTGAGATTATGCAGGAGACGACTGAAAAGATTAAAATGATACAAGAAATAATGAAGGCTTCTTAGAGTCAATAGAATAGTTATCATGATAAAAGGAGGAAATCTCTTGAGTTCATAGAGGGTGACCACTTGTTCTTGAGAGTTACTCTGGTGACTGGTGTTCGGCGAGCTTTGAAGTCTAGAAAGCTCACTCCGTGTTTTGTTGGTTCGTACCAGATTTCATAAAGGATCGGAGCGGTAACATATCAGATTATGTTACCACTATCGCTCGCGAATTTGCATGATGCATTTCATGTGTCACAATTGAGGAAGTATGTGTGATGTCCATCATATGTGATTTACATGGATGACATACAGGTAAGTGATAATTTGACTGTTGAGGCACTACCATTGCAGATAGATGGCCGATAAATGAAGTTGTTGCGAGGAAAATAGATTGCTTTGGTAAAGGTATTGTGGGGTGGACCAGCAGGTGAAAGTTGGACTTGGTAACGTGAAGATCAAATGAAGGACTCGTATCCGACTCTGTTTGCTTCAGGTAAATTTTCGAGGACGAAAATTCTTAAAGTGGGGGAGAGTTGTAACGCCCTGAAATTCGTAATTTAATTATTATTTAATTATTTATGAATATTTGGTAATTGTGTGGTATTTTGTGGTGTTGTGGTGAATGAATTATTTTATTTCGATGGTGATATTAGAATAATTATGAAAATTATCTAAATATTATTATTAAAATAAAATAAAGGAGTTATAGGTCTTAAGAGTAGTTTTGTCTTTTGGAAAGGTTAAGAGAAGAGAATTGGGATAGTTTCTCATAACACGTATTCTGAAGTTGGGAGAAGTTGCTCTGAGAAACCAAAGAGGCTAGGTTGGAGATTCTTCAAGAAGTGATTGAAAGAGTTCAATTAACTAAGGTATGAGGATTAATTTTTGTTCGATATTCATAATGTAGAGGTAGGTCTTATGAGGAAGGGGTTTTTAAGGGAAATCTTAGGGTTAAGAGGATTATTAGAAGAGTTTGACTAAATGATTTTGTTAGATACTGCAGTTGATAAATACATGATAGTAGTTGGTTATAGGAATGAATTCTGCATTTTTCTGCTGTTAGATTATGAGTTTTGATGAATTTTGTCGCAACTGAATCGTACCGAAATCGTAGGTTTTTCTGCGTGAAATCGTCGTCTCGCTTAGCGAGCAGATACTCGCTTAGCGAGCAAATGGAATTATGAACTTCCCGCAACCCGATAGCAGGTCACTTAGCGAGCCCGATGCCCGCTTAGCGAGACCTGACACTTTTTGAAAAATGTTTTCTTCTTCCAAATGATTTGAAATGACTTGCTTTGTTGTCTTAAGTTGCTATGAAGTTGTTGTGAATTCTTGCCATGATATAATATGTTAACTGTGTAGGGATTTGTGATGAAATGATGTTTAGATGATTTATGTTGTATTATGATGATACGTAACATTCATGATATGAGTAGACAAAGTATTAGAAGTGTGAATGATGTATGAGGATTTATGATGAATGCAGATGCAATAGTTGATGGGTTTTGATGATATATGATTGTATAACGTCTTACATTCATGGCATAATTATGATGGGACTTCGGTCTGTTGGTAGCTTCAATCTCATCGTGTGGATTAAGGTGATATGTTGCTTATGTTGTACTCTCTTGTGGAGGGTTGATGGCATAGTGTTCATCCATGATGATGATTCGGTACCACATGCATATTTTGAGGATTGCATTTCATTCTTGGTGGCATAGCATGAATGCATTTGTATTTTATGCTATGATGTGATAGATTTTGTTGTACATGGTTGAGACTTGAAAGGATTTGTCTATTGATCGATGTTGACTTGTAATTCCTTCTTTTTATTATTTATATTGAATGTGAATTTACTCACTCTGCCTGCCTTTGGTAATGGTCTATTATGCCATCCTGCAGATACTCAAGGATAAGCTTGGTGCGTGGACGTAACTTAGAGTGTCTGTCTTTTGTCGTTTATAGAGTTCAGGGTGGTGTCCTGCTCTATGTCATGTAACATCGGGAACACTTGATAATTATGTTGGTTTTGTCTGTTTTAACCTTGAGTTGATGAGATTTTGAATTAACATTTGAATTTTCATATTAAGTTGATTATGTTGTTGAAGGATGATCCACTGCGTATAAATGTTGTTGTTTTTAATTAGTATGCATGTTGTAACCCGTGTTACGAAACATGCAATTCTCTAAATGACAATAATCCAACTCTTTCCTCTTCTAGAGTAGAAAACCTCACCGACTTACGAAAACAATTAATATGAACATAGTTATACTCTAACCAGTTCATACCTAGGATCACATCCATCCCAGTCAACGGTAAACACACCAAATCAACATAAAAGTCTATATCAAAGATATACAACAGACAAATTAAACAAACTAGAGAAGTAGTCACCGATCCCTTAGCCGAAATCTCTACGACCATTTCCCCATTCATCTCAGACAACTTAAGACCCAACCTCTTACCACAATCAGCAGCAATAAAACAATGGGTAGCACCCGTGTCAATAATGGTAATTAAAGGGATACTATTAATGAAACACATACATCTGACGAGCTTGTCCTCATTAGTGGTCTGAGTCCCAGCTAAAGCGAACACTTTCCCTCCAGACTTTGCTTTCTTCGGCTTGGGTGAAGATAACACCCCCAACTCACTACTCTTACACCACAAAATAGGCCCAACTTAATATTATCTCAATAATACCTATTTTATTTATTCGACTTAATTAAGTTACTTAAACCACCCAAACACAACTTAATCCCGCAACACAAGTTCAACTTAAACGACTTAAACGACTTAACGACAAGGACGACAAAACAATACGTAACAACTTATAATCGGGAAATACATTATCCCCTATTATGAAGCACATGTCCATTCAAATGTTGCTTGCCATGGTGGCACAGTTCGACCTTGAACTTGAATAGATGGATGTGAAGATTGTGTTCTTGTATGGTGATCTAGATGAAACAATCCTGATGAGGCAACTTGAAGGGTATGTCGAAAAGGGGAAGCAAGATTATGTGTGAAAACTGAAGAGATCTTTATATGGGCTAAAACAATCTACTCGACAGTGAAATAGGATATTCTAAAAGTTCATGGCACACATAAGTTTCATCAGAAGTCAGTTCGACCACTGTGTTTACTTCCGATTTCGACTTGGTAATTCATTTGTTATTTTGTTGCTCTATGTGGATGATATTCTAATAGTAAGCAACAATGTCAAAGATGTAATAAGGGTGAAGGTCGAACTCAATAAGGAGTTCAATAAGAAGGATCGGGAGTCACGTCTAGGATTCTTGAGATTGACATCTGGAGAGATAGAAAGCATTCGAGATTATGCTTATCTTAAGAGGCATATTTGAAGAAGATTCTCGATAAGTTTGGTATGTCAATTCAAAGCCTGTTGTGACTCCGACAAACCCTCAATTCAAGCTAAGTATAGATCAATGCCCCAATACTGATGTCGAAAGAACTTATATGAATAACATCTCATATACTAACATAGTAGGTTCTTTGATGTACGTTATGATCTGTATTAGACCTGACATAACATATGCAATAAGTCTTGTAAGCAGATACATGGCAAATCCTGGAAAGGCTCACTGGCAAGCATTGGAGTGGATACTAAGGTGCATAAATAGGTCCCTGAATAGAGTCCTAATTTATGGTGGAGCCTTGAGTGAAGATAGTAAAGTAACAATCGAAGAATATATCGACTCTGATTATGCAGGTTGTATGGATTCCAGAAAATCTATTTATGGATATGTTTTTACTATGTTTGGCACAACAATTAGTTGGAAAGCAACACTTCAAAAGGTTGTTGCCTTATCAACCACTAAAGCGAAATATATCGCCTTAACTGAAGTTGTGTAGGAAACATTGTGGCTTGAAGGTTTTGCAAAGGAGTTGAAACTTCAAGGTCAAATTATCATTGTTAAATGTGATAGTCATAGTGTAATACACCTGTCGAAAAATTCATCCTATCATGAGCGAACCAAGCACGTTGATGTGAGACTTCATTTCGTCAGAGGGGTAATCTAGTGTGGAGAAGTCCAAGCGCTGAAGGTTTCGACAAATCATAATGTTGTTGATACGATCACCAAGACGTTGTCCAGTTGCAAATTTTTCCACTGTATGCAATTGATTTTAAATAGACATCCATATTTTTTCGTCACACTTATAGTTCCATTAATATCATTGTATTTCTCACCTTTATCACAATCAAATATTAATTTGTTACTTCTTCCTCTCTTGCCAATTTCAGTATCTGAACAAGTGATAATAACAATTACTTTATTTCAAATTCCAACCTCTTTAATCCACCTTATCACCTATTTTCGTGTACCAAATCTTTGAGTGGTTAAAAAAACATCAGAAGTATCTACACATATTTGACATTTAGCGCCTATTTGCGAAGAAATTTCCACATTTGCAGTATAAAAAAAAATCAAAAAATACATTTAAGGAAAGTAAATCGGAAGTCTTAAAAAAAAAGTTCCGATATACAAATATTTTCAAATCGGAAATCATACTTAATGTATTCCGGTATACGTGAGAAACAAACCGAAAGACTTGTAAAGATAAAGACCTTGTTTTCATCCGTCACCGAAACTCTTTTTATAGGACTTCTTATTAAGGTTTTTTTTGGTTGAACCAGAATAATCTGATTTAGTAGTTAAACATACTTAATGTCATTTGTTAAGTTTTCCGAAGCAATTATGATTGAATAGTTTTTTTTGAAGTCTGACATAAAAAATAAAAAGTAAAAAATTTAAAAATAAATAATGATAAAGTTGACATAAAAATGTAGGGGCATGGAATAACTTCAAAATTTTCCTTGAATTACTTAAGAAAAATCCAAACTATAACCAAACTGAAAATTGGAAAGAGAAGAAAATCCAAGATCGATCAAGAAGTGTTTGAGTTAACTTGAGTTTCTGGGCTTTGAAGTACAAGAACTGAGCTTAAGCTTGTAGAGAAAGATGAACAATTCAGGGGGCGAAGAGGAAGAAGCAACAGCATTGTCAAGAGCTGCAAAATCCACTGACGAACTTTACCATCTTCGAGACACCTATTTCCCCCAAAACCCTAGCGATAGAATCTCCAAACTGCAAGAACTTTCCGATCTCATTCTCAATCTACTCGATTCCGTTCCTCCAGGTACTTCCCTTTCTTGTTTAGGTCTTGTTTGGTTGTAGCATGTTAGGGTTTATGAAAATAAGTTAAAAACAGCTTATGCTGGTTGATAAGCTCAGATAGGCTAATTACTTAACCTTAATATGCTTGCTGAGAAATTGCTATACGGTTACTTAGAATGGAATCTTACACTGTTTTGATCTTTGAAGCTAGGACACCGGAAACACGACACATAGACATTGACACGTCGCCACATTTTTTTCAAAGGCCTTGGTGCAATAGAGGTTTTGATCTATGTAGCACTGACACCTCTGAAAAATGGTGTGTCGGTGTCGATGTCCGTGTCCGAAATCGACATCAACACTTATAATTACATTTAATTAATTAATTAATTTCAAACTGTTATCAGTGTCTAAGTGTCAGTGTTGGTGTCGTGCTTCCGGCGTCTGTGCTTGATAGGTTTTAATTAATATTTCAACCGGTGTATGATATATGACTCTACGAAGTTAGAAATATTCTCCATTATCTCATTTGTTTCATTTTAGTTTGTTGTTGAAGTTTTGTTTCCTTTTTCCAGAAGAAAGAAAATCGCCTACACAACGGGCTATATTTGAATATCTTAAAGGGAAAGTGTTAGATGTATATCCTGAATATAAGAAAGAAGCTGAGGATCATCTATCAAAAGCTGTAAGCAGGACTGAATTATTAGTTTATTTGATTTACTGTCTTTCTATTGTTGTTTAAGTGATTTATTTAAGTAATGCTTCTTATGTGGTCCAGGTTAAGTTGAATCCATCTTATGCAGATGCTTGGCTATGTTTAGGAAACTGTATTTGGAAAAAAGGAGATTTATCTGCAGCAAAGAACTGCCTCAATCTTGCATTAAACAAGGTAACAATGGATTGTGGGTTTTCACGATAGATATTGAAATTGCCTTTTTTTTTCTTTTTTATAATATTTGCAATCAGTTGCTGACCCTAAGATCATTTTGGTTTTTTAATCCCCATAATTACCAGTTATGACTTAGTCTGCACACTGCATTAGTTTTGATTTAAATCATTATGTTCATATAAGAATGGAATTCTATTATGAACTTAGCTGTGAGGTAGAATGCTTAGATCTTAAGGAATGCATGTTTTCATTAGATCTTGTAGAATCTGAGATTCCTTACCCCCTAGGAGGATGAGAATTTTGAGGATATAGTTGACGAAACACGATGGTGTAAGTCTTTCCTCCAATTGCTATTCTCTCTATTTTTAGATGTATGAATACAATCTTAATTAAGTTAATTTCCGGAACATTTGGTATTAGAGTAAGAGGCACCTGTCTATTTCGAAAAGAAGTTTATGCTTATATTACCAGAACAGTTTATATATTTGTGTTAATAAAGCTTATGGAATGGAATAAATAACTGTGAATGTGTGTGTCAAACAGGGCTTAAACCAAGTGCATTTTAGTGGTTTGTATTTATATCGTCAGAGTTATTTTTATGCATGAGCTGGTTGTTTTTATTAATGGAAACAACAATTCTTTTATCAATGTTACATAATTTATGTAATGGTGGTTTTGATACATGTTGAGTTGTTTATTCTCTCTTTTTCATACTTTTAAGTTATTTCACTACATCTTGAGTTCTTTCTTTTTCATTGGCTGTTTATGCAGGGTCCTGACAAAAAGATTCTTTGCCAATTATCAATGCTTAAAAGAAAAATGTCTCAAGGTAAAGGATTCCTCTCTTCTCTTTTACTGTTTTAAGACTTACTGTTTTTCAGTTGTCCTAATTTCTTTAATCACTGTTATTTGGATTTAGCTTTTTAGCCCTTATCTACATATATAATATGACCGAGTGTTATTTTATACTAACAAGTCCATGATTTTGACTATATAGAATAGTTAGTTTTAATCCATTCTTAATGCAGTGGCTAGAGAAAATATCCCTGACTCACCATAGAAATGGGCACACAATCCTTGAGATTTTATGATTGTAGAAAATATGTTTTATTTCTTACGAGAATGCAATATGTTATGATTGCCTGCAGTTATACAAAGCTGCCTTATTTATAGGAATGAGAAAGAAACCCGTAGTTTTGATGTACAGAGTATATATATTTGCAAGTAGTTAGTTTAGTTTGCTTTATTTATGATTCCCCAAAATTTGAGCGTACACAATTTGTATTGTGTATGCATGAAAATATGAAGGGAGAGTATGATAACAGTGGAAAAGTGTTGCACCTGAGAATGGTGGAAAGTTGCGAAAGTGGAAAGAGAAAATAAATTGTAAGTTACCTATTTTTATAATAAAATTTGACTGGATGTAACATGAAAGGGATAAAGAAACATGTGGCCTGGTCACGAGGTAAAAAACATGTTTGCAAACGGTTACTTTAGTCTGTTATATAATGCTCAAGAATTTGAGCATGCATACTTGTATGCTGAAAAATGAAAAACTGGGATGCAATATTATTTCATCACCGTGCTTGGTATGATATCAGGTGCAGATAATCAGGCAGAACTTGTTGATGAAAGCATTCAACATGCCAAGCAAGCAATTGCTTTGGATGTCAAGGATGGAGACTCTTGGTGTAAGATTTTTAATTAGTCGTTGTTATTATTACTATTGAATATATTTGTATATTTTAAAACTGGACTTTGATGACTTGATTTATTGGTTACATATATATTCTTGTAGGAAGCAAGAAAACTAATCATTAATTTGATATGGCAGTTTTAGATAGTGTTTGTATAACTATGCCAAATTTTTACCTATTACTCCCTTCTACCCAGTTTATCAGTTATTTTAGGTTTTTATTTTTGTCCCAAAACTTCGGTTCTTTTAAGAAACCAAGATACAGTCATACATATTTTTCCCTGGATACCCCTAGAAAACCCAACCTTTGAAATTCTTGTTTAAGTTTGCAAACAAAGAGTTCATACTAAAGAATTTGTGGTGATTGAATGTAAGAAACCAGTTAATTCTTTTCTGGCTGCCCTAAGAGACTTGCTCCTTAATACTTTTAATCCTCGTCCTTGTACATTGTTTGTGACTGATCGTGCCGCATCTTTTGTCTCATACACCGTCTGACTATATGATCTTCTTGACAGATAATCTTGGAAATGCATACCTTACGAGTTTTTTTGTTACTGGAGGTTTGGATCATACCAGACTTTCACATTCTTTAAAAGCATATCAAAATGCTGTGAGTATGAAGAGTAATTGTTTAAATTTTAGTTGCAATAATTTGCATATGATAGAAATGTATCATCCTTTTAATTACGTTTTACTCTCAAGTACATGGAGATTATTGTTATTTATATTTAGTACTACTGCATTGGCTTGTTATTTAAACGTGTGGAAGACCTGATGTTTGGTGATAGGAAAATAGCAAGTATACTATTTTGTCCACTGTAGTAATAATAGGGAATTTCCCCGAATATCGTTCTCAAGGACTGCTTGACGATACAGAGTCAGATTTAGTTCAATTAAACAAAAATCCTTTGGTTGTTGGTTTTATGAATCGTTACTACTAAATAATGCAATTAAATAAAAGCGAATAAAAGTGTTAAACGGAAAACAGATTAGAGTAGATTGCCAGGGTTCAGTAAATGAAACTTCATGTAACAATAAAGATTTATCAACACAATAACATTAACTTAAAATAATTGACTTTCGGTTCTCTAGGGCATCTAATCATGAGTCCTCGGTGAAAAGATCTTTGGGTATATAACCTAATTACTATGTCCATAGTTAATTATGTTCATACCCAAGCATTCAATTATCAAGAATTTTCCGGTTTAGATAAAACACTCCTAGTCGTAGGTAATATTTATTATCAAAAGCTCTCATCCAGATCAATGAGCAAATTGCTGTCCAGCTAAAATACTCATAGAAAGGCAGAATCCGTTGGTCCGACAGATAAAGCATGAAGAACAGTAATAAGAACAAATCAATTTTAATGAATAAAAATCGTTAATGCATTGAATGAATCAAAATACGAAATAAAACAAAAACAAATCAAACGAAATAAAATGTTATGGTTATGAATGTGATTTGTATTACCTTTTTTTTATTATAACAAGATAGATTAATATTGTAATTGGTTTTTCGATAAACCATAAATGAGTCTCTTGAAGGTGTGAGAAAAACACAAGAAAGGAGGATTAAATTGAGGTTTTCACTTTTGACTACTTTTCGTAAATGGTTGGATTGCGTTAAGTTATGTTATGATTGCGTTGCAGAAGCATAAACATAAAGTAAAGCATAAAGCAAGAGTAAAGAACACACGATATATCCTGGTTTACTTGAGAACTTCTCAAGCTAGTCCAGTCCACCCGCCAAGGTGATTTCTCCTTAAACAAGGACTTAATCCACTATAACCAACATATGATTACAATCGCACGACTACTTGGCTAATTGCATAACCGTATTTGTGACTCCCTTATGCAGCTAGCTACCTGGCATGACTAACTGTACAACAACCTGTCGTGACTTCCTTGCGCGGCAATTAGCCAAGTAGTCGTGCGATTGTAATCATATGTTGGTTATAGTGGATTAAGTCCTTGTTTAAGGAGAAATCACCTTGGCGGGTGGACTGGACTAGCTTGAGAAGTTCTCAAGTAAACCAGGATATATCGTGTGTTCTTTACTCTTGCTTTATGCTTTACTTTATGTTTATGCTTCTGCAACGCAATCATAACATAACTTAACGCAATCCAACCATTTACGAAAAGTAGTCAAAAGTGAAAACCTCAATTTAATCCTCCTTTCTTGTGTTTTTCTCACACCTTCAAGAGGCTCATTTATGGTTTATCGAAAAACCAATTACAATATTAATCTATCTTGTTATAATAAAAAAAAGGTAATACAAATCACATTCATAACCATAACAAAAAAAAGGTAATACAAATCAGGGTCACCCCTAGCAATGGGGGGTTAAGTTACCCATAATCGAAATAAAACAAAAATCAAAAGTGTTGTCATTACATAATTTCTTGAGGTCTCAATCTTCAATCGTTAGGAAACTCTTGAACATATGAACACCTTGCAGAACTCTGAGATTTTCAGCCTTCAAAACTTGTCTTTTGCTCTCCAAAATCGTCCAACCCTGGAAAAATCGCGTTCTGAGAATAAATAGATGCATTTTGGGCTTTCTAACTTTTTGGGCCTCCATACGCGTATTGCCCATACTGTTACACGTACGGGCCTATCATGCAGCACGTTCTATACGCGTATTAGTCATAAGGCCTGCCAGCAACCCTTATTTTGTTCACAAAAGTCGCCCCTCTGCTGGAATACGTATAAGACGCGTACAAGGATGGGCCATACGCGTAACAGTTAGAGTGTTACGCGTATGGGCAGGAAGTACTCCAATTTCTGCACTTTCCTTCTGTTTTCTCGCTCCGGCTCGGTTTCGTATCCAATGCTTGATCCTCTGAGCTTGAAAATGCATAAACTAACTTAAAATCACACAGTTTTACCTGAATTATTTACCATTAAACAGTGAAATACGTAGCACAAATGGTGACTAATCATTTGGTCAACATGTACCAGGAGAAAGATGAAGGGATCAAGTCCAATCCAGATTTTTACTTTAATAGTGCCACTGTAAGTTGCATTTCTATTCTATATTAGAGAAGATTTGGAGATGATTGAATATGTTAGCTTAATTTTTTTTTTCCATGTAACTTTGGTGTCATATTTGTCAGTTTATCAGCTACTGCCTTCCAGAATTCATATAAAAGAGTAAAATTTAATTGTCAAAATCACATATAGAGCATGAATCGTGTATTGGGTAATAATTTGTTTCAGGCTAACAAATATCTAGAGAACTACGAGAGGGCCCTTAGTGGATTTGAGGCTGCTGCTTTGAAGGATCCAGGCCTCAATGCTGCAGAGGAGGTTCAGAAAATCGTCAATATACTTGACAAGGTGTACAATCTTTTAAGGGTAATGAAATTTTCTTTGGCCATTTTGTAATAGTCTATGCCAGTAATTTGTTGATAAGCTTTTTTTTCCTAATAGCTTGATATCTTATCATAGGGGGATCTTTTTCAATTTTGCTATCTTCTGAAATACCATTTTTTTCCTTTTAAAAGAGATGGGCTGTAGTCATCACATGTGTTTGGTTCTGCGATGAAAAAATTAATTCAAAGTGAATTGATTCCGTAAAATTGATTCTGGCTAAAAGTGATGAACCGTTAATTTCAGTGTAAAAACCACGTTTAGACTCAAAAACTATCAATTCTAGCTTAAGTAGAATCAATTCTGGAAAGCAGAATCAATTCTACTCTAGAGCAACCAAATATGTCAAAATCAATTCTAATACATCATTTTATTTTGAGGGAGGCAGCTGATTTTTATATACTATGTATTATGTACAGGTACATGTAAGAGCTAAGCGAATCGCCTCTTTGGCAGCATCATTGGCTGCTGTAAATTGTAAGCAATGTCCTGGCATCATCTATAGCATATTATTTTAGTAATATACTGAATTGGTTCATGTTTGCATTCTGGTGTAAGTGAAATCGCCATACAGAACAGTTACCATAGACCTTCTGTCAGAGGGTCTTAATAGAGCTCTAGCAGTAGAGGGGAAGGTGCTATTCTCTATTAGTAGTGAGGGTGTTGCTCCCCTGTAAGTCTTCGGCTCCAGAAACTTATTTTTCACTGTTTATAATCTTTTGTTTAAGCAATAACCCATTTTGAAAAATAAAAACACCCTCAAACATATATTTCATTGTGTTTCAAGTAAATACCAATCATGTTTGGGGGTACTGTAATTTTTCAGAATGTATTTACATGCCAATGCCGTTTATGTTAATCATATATCTTAAGAATAGTTGCAATGAATGCAGAAATTGGACCTGGGTGATCTTTTTCTTGTCATTTTGCAGATACTATTTGCTCTGTGATTCAAACATAACTTGCTTTGTTCTCTCAGTTTATGGTGTACACCAGGATGTGGTAAGAATTGCTAGTGAAGTTTCTATGACTTCTTCTCTTGTTTTCTTCCTAGTCATGTTTTCAAAGAGTTCAAAATAGTTATGTAATGTTTATAGGTTATTTTCTGCTTATTTTCATGAGTTCGTCAAAATAGTTTATATTTATCCTTATCTCCCCTTCATTTATAAAAAGAACAGCTTATACATATTATCTTATATGATAAACTTTTATCAATTAACCTATTTATCTAAGCACGCTGAGTACTTATTTGCTGAATAAAATTTTGGGGCAATTTTTTTCCTTTCCTTTCTACTGTTATAGTTATCAAATGAAGAATTAATGTAGTATTAAATGAGCCCTTGTCAATGTCATCCAGATTAAAGGAGGAGACCAGCTCACATTGCTTGATCCTTGTTTTCGCGATGTTGATTTTACCTGGAAGGAGAAGGTACACTTTTATCAAAGATATTCTTGATTTAATGCAATAATTTATTAATTCCTCTTTGTGATAAAACAAGTCATTCTGATTGAGGGTTTACCTTTTGCCTCATTCCTGTGTACCTAAAAATAGCATTACCAGTTCAAATCTATACGCGTGGATTTCTATGAACAAATGCTTGTTAATGGAAAAGCTCTGACTCCTCAGCAAGCTATTCGTTCATCGATAATCGCACAACATAAACCATGAACAGATTAATGCTAAATAGATATGTGTTCTACTTCTGCTTGTCTTTGGTTGATGGTGAATTGGGATTGTATGTTGTGGATATTTAGTTGATACATGTATAGAGGTGCATTTATTGTCCAAGTTGTGGATTACAAACACAGAATAGGAAGAGATATTCGACTGTAAAGTTTCACATTTGATTTTCTAGTTTTACATCAAGTTTATTCTTTTAATTTTTTTTTATAATCATTTTGATGCTTCAAAACAACTGGCTTATTGTAATATTATTGTAGCATGTTGTATTCTAGTGTAATCTTGCACATTATCATTTTGTCTCGAGAAAGAGTGTAAAATGGTTAGAGTTAATGTATTAAGAGTTGTATATAGAGATCAAATATTGAATTATTAAATGAACTTCCAAAAGTAAGGACTTGTAATCAAACAAATTGAAATTTTCTTGATTCATGTTTAAACTCGCTCTACTATATAAACTAATAATGAACTTTACAGTTAACAGCAAAAAGAACAAATTTTATTTTTTTTCCAATGTAACCCTAATTCTTACACTTAAGTAACAGGAGCTAATCATCATTTTGATACGCGGAATGGTAAGAATTTGAAAAATCTATTATCTAATAGTATTTCATCTCTTCATCAAAACCGTTCATTTTAAGAGTCTCACCTCACCTATTTTTATTAATTTTAAATAAACACAAATTTTAGAGAAAAATAAATATAAAATATTCTTTGGAAGTAAATGGAATGAAGTCTAACGGTGAGGGTTCAGCCAAGTCTTTCATCTTAAATACGATGTCATATTCTTTATATATTTTTTAAAGTTTTTTTTATAGACATATTTTTAAGTGTATTTTTTTTACGTCATTGTTATAAATAAAAAATAATTTTAAATTTTGATCACTAGAAAATATCTTAATTTTTCATCAATATTATAAGCAAAAAAGCAAAAGATATTATCTTTTAAACTAATTAATGACTGAGTGACGGTTCTTAGGTCCGGCCAGAACACATGTCCAGGCTCTATTCCAATTATTTATATAGTTTGTAGCAATTTCTTTTGTTTCAGTGTTGTTTAAATTGTTTACTATTGAATTGGTCACTGTAAGAAGGTAAGAAGAACGAGATATAATCATTCATAGAATCATAGATGATCAATACTAGATTTATGTAAAATGTCTTCAAATTAAAAGCTAATTTTGACTTAAAATCATTTAGCTGTTATGATAGGAGGTAGGACTGACTATAAAATTGTACGAGTTTAACTTAGGTTTTAACTTCTTGTGCTTGTTTTTTTTAAGCAAGTCTTTCGCGTGAAGAGAACAACGAAGCAGTGCTCGCCGGGTTCTGTGACTTTGTTGCTAAAATGTTTGTTGACACATACAATAATAACAGCTTTCCATGTTGGTAATGACTCTCAGAGTATAGAAAGAAGCTCTAAAGAATACTAGATCATTTTGGAGGTAGGACATCCAGGTTTTCTTGTTGCAATATCTAGATTGGGTCTGAACCATCTAAGCTATTTATAAAATTAATTATGTATCTTACTATATTGTGTGTAATGGTTTTCCAGTGATCATGATTCACCCTGGAAACCCCTGTTAACTTCCTTTGTTATGTGCATTTTGTATTGTGATGAAAGATTAGAATTGCCACATAGTATTTGTTTCCATCAATGAAGATTATCACTTTAAATTATTGAAATTCTGATTTTTGACATTTCAGTTGTGTTGTTGTTTTTGCTGTCATACAAGATGTCGTAAGTGATGTCATGACATCTTAGTCTGATACAGCCAGGTAGTCAAAACTCGAGATCCTACGTAAGATCGGTTTGAGATAATTAGATCGTGAATCAGGGGATCGTAGCACGGATCGAAAGATCCTACCAAATTTTTAAATTCATAAATATTTTGTATATAAATTAATAACAGTAACATATTTACAAAGGAAAACTTCTTAAAAAAACAGTAGCAACTAAAATTACTTTAAAAAACTAAAATTTTATGGAATAATATTCATTGAAATTTGAAACTAACTTAAAAATTCACTCAATTGAAACAACAACAGTAGCATAGTATTCATTGAAACAACAAAATTAGAATTGGAATTGGAATGATTTAATTTATTTTGAAAAATTATATTAATTATGGTTTATTTTGGAAAGTTGAATATTTACTTAATTATTGGGTGGCCGATAGTTATTAGCCTAGTTAGTAGGAAGATTCTGCTATAAAGTCTATAGGGAAAGAATCGTTTCAAATTTTATTAAGAAAAGAAACGTTTTTTTAGGGTTTTTTCTGAATTGGGTCGCGATCTAGACCCGCGAAACCGAATTCATGGGATTTTAATAAAAAAACACTATTTTTCAACAAAAACAGTGTTTTTACCGTTCTCACGTGAAAACACGTTGATTCTGTCTGTGCCTACCAAAAACTGTTTCTAATCATTTTCTGGCACGATGGGGAGTTGCAGGATCGTAAAATCGTCTGATTCTACGAGTAGGATTGCGACTTTGACTACCATGGATACATCAGATCACAAAGACTTTTTCTGTTTTTTTAGTTATGCTTCAGTTTCAGCTTATTGAAATAAGTTGTTTTGTAATATCCTACATTAGTTGGACTTGTCATGTATATAAGGCCTTGTAATGCTTTATATTACTCACATTTATTTAAGTTTTTCAGGTACTCGAGTCAGATCGAAATTTATCAGAAAGTGAAAATTTGATGAAGAAAATGAAGACTTGAAGAAGAATTAAAAGAAAGAAGAATGAAAGAAAATTGAAAGAAAGGAGGAGAAAGAAAAAAAGAGAAAAGAAAAATTGAAAAAAAAAATAAAGTGGTGGGGCGCACCACACCCACACATGTGACACAGCGGGGGTAGCGCCCACCACCTTAATACATAGTGGCGCCAGCCACTTGCTATGAGAGAGGGGAGGTGGCGCAAGTCACCTAGTCCCCAGGAGATTTAATCTCCTATTTTCTCTCCACTTCCAGTCTCCACGAACCTAGTTTTTCCGCACATTAATTCCACGAAACCCAGTATTCAGAAGTCGATTCTCACGCCACTGAAGCTACTTTTCCGCATCCAAAGTATACTATAAATTGAACCGAAGCCTTTCATTATGGGGGTCGAAGAATATTTTCCATATTTCATAGATTTTTCAGCAAACACTACTTTTCTGCAATTTTTATTTCTTGTTATCATCTTGTAATTAGATTAAAGCTTGCCAAAATCATCATTCAGGCTTCTGCAATCGAGATTTATTCCAAGTAATTTCAATTTCAGGTTTTGATTTACATGTTTTCTAATTATTGTTTTTATTTTGTTAGTATGTTTAGTAATAATATTTACTACTGTGTTAACCTGTTTAATTTTCTAACCATGTTCGGCTAGATCAGTTAATATTAGTATGTAAGCAAATCGATCGGAAGAAACTAAATAATAATAGGTGTTGATTTTTACAAATTATTTGTAGGCTTTGGGTTCTTGTTTTAAATTAAGCAACTTTTGTTACGGGAGTAAAAAGGTAACTAAGGTTAAGGTAAACGAGAGTTTGAGAGTTTAACCGGATAGCTGAAACTAGACATTAATTCTAAACACAGCGGCAACAATTTAGAATCAATTAGGATTTATTTATTTTCAAAAAGTATTTTTAAATGCAAATGATACAGCGAGATCACTCATTCTGATTTAACAGTATAATATGAATCAATAAACACGAGAGTGTGAGATAAGGTCTTTTAAATAAGTATTTTCTACTGAAAAGTATTTTGGCACATAAACCTACATCGATGACTTATTAAATTCCCGATGATTGATGCATTACATACTGATATCTCATTATTAATTATTCTTATTAAGAGTTTAGTATTCTTAGATTTAATTTTTGTCGCTCATAACCTCCATAAAACGATTAGCCTTAGATTTACATAGTAACATAAAATAACGGTATGTTCGATTTCTAGTCCCTATGGGATCAATAATCTTTTAAAACTACGCGATACAAATGTGCACTTGCAGTCGGAATCATTTAGACATACCATTCAGACGCAATCAAGTTTTTGGCGCCATTGTCGGGGACTAATTAAGTCGATATCGTAACTCCTTTGTTGTGCAGTATAGACTAAGGCAAAAACCAATTTCTCTAACCAATTTCCCTATTTGTCGATTGTATACCAAGTACTCGCTCACAAGGCGAAGACTTAGGGCCACAAATTGATGAAGTAGAGTATTTCTTAAATTTAAGACGCCGAATACAAGAGTTCCGAATCAGGTACAATATTCTCGATCCTAATATTCCAATTCCCGGACCAGTTGAAGAATAAAAGATGGCTGAAGAACAAAATCAACATCTCAAGTACTCTGTTATTCCTTCGCAGGCAGAACCTCATAACAGTATCGCTGCACATGCCATCGATGCAAATAACTTCGAGCTGAAACCCTCATTATTATCAGTTGTTCAACATAACCAATTTTTTGGAAGTCCTACTGAGGACCCGAACTTGCATTTATTGGTGTTCTTGCAATACGCAGACACAGTAAAAGCAAATTGTGTCAGTCCCAAAGCAATAAAACTTTGTCCTTTTCCTTTTTCGTTAAGAGACAGAGCTAGTGTTTGGCTCTAATCTCTACCGTCCAACTCAGTCACTACTTGGGACGAAGATTTGAAGAAAGTTTTCTTAGCAAGATATTTTCCACCTAGTAAGACGGCTATGCTAACAAATCAACGGATTTAAGCAAAAGGAAAGTGAATCTTTTTTCGAAGCCTGGGAAAGATATAAGGTTATGTCGAGAATTTATCCACACCACAGTTTAGTAGATTGGATGATCATCCACATCTTTTACAATGGGCTAATGCCCAACACAAGATTGATGCTAGAGAACGCTGCTGGCAGAACACTAATGGATAAACCGTCTAATGAAGCTAAAACCCTTATTGAAAATATGGCTCAGAATCACTATCAGTGGGGAAGTGAAAGGACCTCATCCGATAAACCTCCAGCGAAAGGAGGGATGTACGAAGTAAGTAGCCTTGACTATTTCCATGCCAAGACAGATGCTCTCACTCAAAAGATAGATAACCTGACAATAACACCTACTACCATCGTGGTTGTTGTAGCTCCCAACTGCGAGTTATGTGGAGTTCCTGGACATGTTACTCCTGAATTTTAACTTTTCGCCGGAATTTCCACAGACCAAGTGAATTATGCTCAAGTAAACCCTTACTCAAACACCTACAACCCAGGTTGGAAGAATCATCCTAAATTTTCCTACAAAATAACAACAATGCAATGTATGCACCTGGTCAAGCACCTGCTACACCACCAGGCTATCAAAAGGCTGCCATAACTGCTCCTAATGTTCCTAGGAAGTCCAACCTTGAATTAATAATGGAAAACTTCATAGTCACCCAGACACAAACAAACAGATACTTCCTGAACCAAAACATACACACTAGCGAGCATATTAAGCAATTAGCAAACAAAGTAGATGCTTTAGCTACCCACAACTAAATGCTTGAAACAAAAATTTCACAAGTGGCACAAAAACAAGCATTTATTCCTGCTGGCACATTTCCTGGACACTCATAACCTAACCCAAAAGGACATGCAAATGTTGTTATATTGAGAAGTGGAAAGGAATTAGACAGGCCTATTGATCCAAGACTTCAGAATCCATCAATGTACCAATTTTTTTATAAAACAACTAAGAAGGAAAGTAAACCAAAGGAAAAGGAAGATAATGACCAAAAGGCCATAGAAAAATAAAAACCTATGTGCCTCCTCCACCATAGAAACCACTTATTATGTATCCTCAAAGATTTGCAAACTCTAAAACTTCAGGGCAATTCAAGAAATTTGTTGAACTTCTAAAGCAATTGAACATCACAATACCTTTTACAAAAGTTATTACCCAAATGCCCTCATATGCTAAGTTCCTTAAAGAAATATTATCCAATAAGAAAAAGATCGAGGATAACGAAACAATTACACTTACTGCTTAGTGTAGCGCAATAATTCAAAACAACATGCTTCCTAAGATGAAAGACCCAGGTAGTTTCTGCATACTCTGTGTAATTGGAAAGTTTGTCATAGACAAAGCTATATGCTACTTAATAGACAATATTAGTGTAATGCCCTTATCCATATATGAAAGGCTTGATATGGGAGAACTAAGACCAACTAAGATGTTCGTTCAACTAGCTGACCGCTCTATCAAATATCATGTTGGTATACTAGAGAATGTTACAGTTCGTATAGGTCAATTCTATATTCCTACTGATTTTATAATCATGGATATAAAATAAGAGTCCACTACTCCTATCATATTCGGAAGACCATTCTTAGCTACCACCGGAGCCATTATAGACGTAAAGAGAGGTAGGCGGACATTTGAAGTTGGAGAAGAGAAAGTCGAATTCTTCTTGACACAATTCTTACAAAAGCCAACTATAGATGATACTTGTTATCTATTAGATGTCATCGATGTTGTGTAAGAGAAATAAAGATGGAACAAACCACATATTCATATATAATGAAAATTCAAATCCCTCCAATTTTTGAAGATGATAATTGGAGTGAACCTTAGATAGATGATAGTCTAAGCGAACGCTTAGTTCTTACACTCGATCGTATGCCTTTCCCAAAGATACCAACTCTAGAACTTAAAACAAAACCCAATAACCTAAGGTATGAATTCCAAGACAAAGAGATCAAATGACCAGTGATAGTCAACACAGACTTAGGACAATCAAAACTGAAAAATTAGTAGATGTCTTAGGATACTATCCAACTGCTTTAGGCTATAATATCGCTGACCTAAAAGGAATAAGTCCTTCTATATGGATGCATCACATTATGCTAGAGGAAGATTGTAAAACATCTAGAGAATACCAGAGAAGGATCATTCCAATCTTAAGCATTGTAGTCAAGGATGAAGTGAAAAAGTTATTAGAAGCAGGAATTATATACCCGATCTCTGATAGTCAATGGGTCAACCCAGTATATGTCATACCGAAGAAATAAGGCATTACCATTTTTAAGAACTCAAAAGGCAAATATATAACACAAAGAGTTGTAACTAGAAGTAGAATGTGCATTGACTTTAGAAAACTAAACAAAGTCACTCGAAAGGATAATTTCCCATTGCCATTCGTTGATCAAATGTTGAAAGATTGGCTAAAAATTCTCACTTATGCTATTTAGACAGTTATTCAGGATTCTTTCAAATTCCTATTCATCTTGATGACCAAAAAAAGACAATTTTCCCTTGTCCCTATGGTACATTTTCTTATCGAAGAATGTTGTTTGGACTATGTAACACTCATGCAACATTCCAAAGATGCATGATGTCAATTTTCGCTGATTTTATAGACGACATTATGGAAGTATTTATGGACAATTTTTCTGTTTGTGGGTAGAGTTTTGAAGGATGTCTATCGAACCTAGAAATGGTACTTGAAAGATGCGTAAAAGTGAATCTCGTATTAAATTGGGAAAAATGCCATTTCATGGTCCAACTAGGAATCGTGCTAGGACTTGTAGTATCTGACAAAGGGATTGAAGTAGACAAAGCTAAGATAGAAATCATAGAAAACCGTCAACCTCCGAAAACTGTATGAGAAATACGAAGTTTCTTAGGACACGCCGGTTTCTACCGACGATTCATAAAAGATTTCTCTAAAATTACCAAACCATTGACCGGTTTATTAATGAAAGACAATGAATTTATCTATGATCCGAAATGTCTAAAAGCGTTTGAACAATTGAAAACATCTTTCATTACTGCACATATCATGCAGCCTCCTGATTGAATATTACCATTTGAAATCATGTGTGATGCTAGTGATTATGTCGTAGGCGCATTATTAGGACAAAGGAGGGACATAAGGCTCTATGCAATCTACTATGCATGTAGAACCCTAGATCCTGCCCAAATGAGATATGCCACCACAGAAAAAGAACTTCGAACTGTCGTGTTCGCCCTGGATAAATTTCTTTCTTACTTGGTAGGAGCGAAAATAATTTTCTACATAGATCATGTCGCTATTAGATACCTATTAAATAAGAAGGATGTCAAACCAAGACTTTCAAGATGGATTCTACTCTTACAAGAATTCGATTTAGAGATAAAATATTAGAAAGGCACTGAAAATGTAGTAGCAGAACACTTATCACGTATAGAAGGGATTAAGCAAGACCAAGTGCCTATCAATGATGATTTACCATATGAACTATTCCTAGCCCAATTGGAAAGTAATATGTCTGAACTGACCTTAAATGATACCGAAGCAAAAAATTATTGGAAGAAATTCAAACGAATATCACATTGTCATGGTATGCTGACTTTGTCAACTACCTATCTTCTGGAGTACTTCCACCAGATCTAACTTACCAACAAAAGAAGAAATTCTTTCATGAACTTAAACAATATTACTGGGATGAACCTTTGCTTTTTAAGAGAGGTGTCGATGGTATTTTCCGTTGATGTATCCCCGAAGATGAAATAGAAAACAAAATCTCTCATTGTCATTATACTTCTTATGGTGGACATGAAAGCACTTCAAAGACATTCGTTAAGATCCTACTATCTGGCCGCTTCTGGCCTAATCTATGGAAAGATGTCCACATCGTGATATTAAACTGTGATTGGTGCCAACACACTAGCAACGTCTCTAGACGCGATGAGATGCCACAAAAAGGAATTTTAGAGGTAGAATTCATTGATGTGTGGGGGATTGATTTCATGGGGCCATTCCCATCTTCTTTCGATAATAAATATATACTTGTTGTTGTCGATTAAGTTTTTTAAGAACATAATCTTCCATAGATTCGGTGTGCCAAGACTTGTCATAAGTGAAGGTGGCTCCCATTTTATATCAAAGATCTTTGAAAAACTTCTACTGAAGTATGAAGTCCGACACCGTGTAGCAACACATTATCATCCACAACCCAGTGGACAAGTCGAAGTCTTGAATAGAGAAATTAAACAAATTTTTGAGAATACTGTTGCAACCTTTAAGAAAGATTGGTCATTAAAATTACATGAAGCTATGTAGGCATATAGGACACCCTATAAGACCCCAATAGGAATCACACAATTTAAGTTAGTTTACGGTAAATTATGTCATCTTCATGTAGAATTGGAGCACAAAGCCTATTGGGCCATTAAGATTCTTAATTTAGACCACACTGTCACAGACGAGAAAAGGATCTTAGACATTCACAAACTAGAAAAATTAGACTAGACACGATCAAGTTCTTGGACAAATTTATGATCATTATGAGGAATTTATATCTGATGTCGAATCGAGCGCGCCGGTTATAGCCAACACTCCACCTATCAATTTCACTGCTCCCATTAATGCACTAGAAACCAGAGTGACTAACCTTCAAGGCGACAACAACTATATTTTGTCGGTCTTGCTAACAATGCTAATCACCCTGGCTAAGAGAGTGAATTTTATTGCATTTCGACTCTAACACTTTAACAGTAAGGACACTGCTAATTTTAAGTAAGGGGAAGGAATAATTAATTAGGAGTTTCAGTTTTCTAATTAGGAGAATTTAATTATTTTCGCATTTTATCGTTTTCGCATTTTCAATTCCTACTGTTATTTATCAGTTTTCTATACATTTTTTCATTTGGAATGTTTGTTCTAGTTTTCAATTCTGTTAAACCTTAGAAATTTAATTCAACTCTGTTTTCAATTCAATTTAATTTTAATTCGTTCCAGTTTTTATTTTTTCATTTACTGCTAACTGATATAGCACTGATACATACTGAGTTACTGCTATTTAATTGATATTTTTATTACTACTTTAGTACTACCAGTGCACCAACTTATATCAGCATTTAAACTTTTTATCCGTTAATATGCTTTTTCATTCATTAGTATTATTATTAAATTCATTTTTTAGTTTCTTTTATCATTTTATTCAAATCATAAAAAAGAATCCAAAGTTATGCTTGGTCAAATCACACATTTAAAAGAATTTTTGGTTGGTTCAATAGACACACATGCAAGTAAAAGCCATAAAACAAAAGAATCTCCACACTCTGTTCAAGGTGGCTTGCGCCACCCATATATATATATATGTGGCTCTCTCTACTTTTGAGCACCAAATGGCTCTCGCCACTTATGCATGTGGCTCCCTCCACCTCTGCATATGGCTTGTGCCACCCTTACATGTGGCTCTCGTCACCCCCTCACCAAATACATGTGGGGCACTTGTCCTTCCATTATTCTTTCTTTGACAAAATTTTATAACCAACTACCCACATTTAATACCTTCCCTCTATAAAAACCAGTAACATTATAATCAAATTCACACATTCATATTTGCTTCACTCTGATACACTAATTTTTTTTTATGAGTATTAGTATTAATGTCAAAGAAATCATGGAACCAGCTCAGAGAAACCAGATCATATTTAGAGACCAAGATCAAGCCAATCTTTTCAGAAGTGTCATGGAACGAGAAATTGAGTCGACAAGGTATGTCGATATAACTTGTTTAGAAACATTAGGACTTACAGACAATGTAGAATATTTGTTAGATTGCGTAAATTTAAAATAATTTTTGTCTTATAGAGACCTTGTCTATGTCCAACTCACTTTAGAATTTCTCAGTTCAATGATCTTTGATCCCGAAAAATAAAAAATCTAATTTAAAATGTTTAATAAAGAATATAGGTTCACTTTTTATCAACTTGTTGCTTTACTCAACTTTCCTTTCGAATAGGGAGTAAAGTATAATGTACCAAGTGTACCTATGTGGGTAAATACTAATGATTACCTCTGGAAGGAAATAACAGGAACACACACGACTAGTTGCGAAGGAAATATGACCACTCTCATTCAAAACCCGACTATTAGATATTTTCGCCAATTGTTGGCTCAAACAATTTTCGGTCGGTTAAAATCCAACAAAGTGAATGAGAATGAGCTTCTCTATCTAATTATCGCCTTTTCACCCAAACAAATTAACCACGTCATGTTCATGTTCAACCATATGTGCATGATAGTCAACTCGAACAAGGGTGCTATCAGCTTTGGTGGTCTGATAACCATGATAGCTCGAGCCCTTAAGCTCGAAACTAAATTCTCATTTATGTCACCACTACCGTCTTGACACCCTAAACCCCTTGATTATGCAAATGAATTTGAATACTTATTATGCCAAGACCACCCTCTTAATTAGTTTATACTAGCAGTCCACACCATCCTGAGGCACAACCTAATTAATAAGTCGGTGCAAATATGTGTTTGATCTCTAAAAGTGAATTTAATGAATTTAATGTCGAAAGCGAACTAAATATATGCTCCTTCTAAGTTAGGTGGTCCTTATCCGAGCATTTAGTCCAACGAAATAGACTCTTGAAATTCGAAATCAAAAGCAAAAGAGAAATGCAAAGAAATTTGAAAAATGAGATCATTGAACACAAACAGGTTTATTTACCATTAGCGTGCGGGGATAACATGCTTAATGTGATTGCACTATAATGATAGATAAATGTGGGTCAAGTTATATGTGTCTGTTTCGAACCTGTGCCGAAAGTGTTTTATTTGCTTGAGGACAAGCAATGGTTCAAGTGTGGGGGAGTTTGATAACAAAAAATTATATCATGTATTTGACTTGACTTGCATGAATTTTTATTATGTTTTATTCGCTTTTTCCCGATTTATGCTTTATATTCCCCGTGACCTACTCTTGTTGGGTTCCGGGGAGCGTCATCCCTAGCGCAGAGGGGAGCGTCCCCGCTTTTTCGCAGCTTCTGGATGCTGCAGCGTCCTTCGTTCTTGCTGAGGTCGGCTCTCCTGTCGGTTAGCCTCCAGGGCCATGATTCTCTCGTGCTGCTGATAGAGCATGGAGTTGGCCTTATTAAGGGCGTTCACCATAGCAATCATGGTGGCATCCCCCTCGAAGAGCACGGGGATGGGCTGGAACATGGTGACCGCCGGGTCCTGAGTCTGATGGTGGTTCCCATTGTTCTCAGGTTCAGGAGATGGGGTGGAAGGACGCCCATCTCGAGCTCAGATTCATGGTAGTTCAAATTGTCTTCCATCGTTAGTCGACGAGGGGACGGTTACGGTCGTTGGGTTGTTCTCCGTCCATGCTGAAAGGATGGAGTAGTTGAGCTTTGATCTTCTGTTGTGGAAGAAGGGGAAGCTAGTTTCCCACAAACGACGCTACTGATCTTACCTGATCAGGAGGACCTTCCAGCAATTGGGTGAAAACAACAAATGGATGGAAAGGAGGGGGTGTACCTGCAAGGCACTCTGATATCAAAGTTAATAGAGGTACAGTAAATAGGTAAGTAATATAGTGGAATCAGAATACCTGACCCTTTAGTGAAAAGGGGTATTTATAGAGAGCCATCGGCGCTGGGCCAAGGTCCTTCCTTGGGCTGGATCAGCTAGGCCCAAGGAAGAACTGTCAAGGAACGCGTGAGAAGCGTAAAGACCTAGCTAAGTGCTCTGGTCTTTGGTCCAACTGTCTTTATCTTTCAGGAGACAAAGGGGGAGACCGTTGGATGACGTGGCAAGTGAATTATCGGACACGCTCTTTGCCCGTTTTGAGTACGTGCCCGACACATAGGATATGTGCCCCGACCATCCAGAGTTTATGTCCGTCTAGCAGGCATGCCTGCCCGAGCATATGGGTCTCTACTCGACATATTGGGTCGTAGCCCAATACAGTCTGGAGGCCCAGTCCGGAACAGTATTTATGTGTGAGCCTGTTTAATTTTCAAACCATATCCGGCTAGATCAGTTAATATCAGTATGTAAACAAATCGATCGGAAGGAACTAAATAATAATCGGTTTTTATTTTTACAAATTATTTTTAGGCTTTGGTTTCTTGTTTTAAATTAATCAAATTTTGTTACGAGAGTAAAAAGGTTACTAAGGTTAAGGTCAAGATAAACGAGAGTTTGAGAGTTTAACCGGATAGCTGAAACTAGGCATTAATTCTAAACAATACGGCAACACTTTAGAATCAATTAGAATTTATTTATTTTCAAAAAGTATTTTTAAATGCAAATGATACAGCGATAGCATTCATTCTGATTTAACGGTATAGTCTGAATCAATAGACACAAGAGTGTGAGATAAGGTCATTTAAAAAAGTATTTTCTACTGAAAAGTATTTTGGCACTTAAACCTACACCGATGACTTATTAAATTTTCGACGATTGATGTGTTACATACTGATATGTCATTATTAATTATTCTTATTAAAAGTTTAGTATTCTTAGATTTAATTTTTGTCACTCATAACCTCCATAAAACGATTAGCCTTAGATTTACACAGTAACATAAGATAACAGTACGTTCGATTTCTAGTCCATGTGGGATCGATAATCTTATAAAACTACGCGATACGACTGTGCACTTGCAATCAGAATCATTTAGACATACCAGTCAGACACGGTCAAGTTTCCTCTTTAGAAGAAGAGAAAAAGTGTTGTTCCTATTGGATTTCCCTTTTGGAGATGTGTCAAAGTGTTCCAGATTGGTCTAGCTTGCTAAAGCTGTATGAAGTTGCATAAATGACACATGATAGGCGCGATGCTCTAGCATGTTGGTACGATATATGGGCATTGTGCAACAGGAGCCATAATGTTTCACTTTAGAGTGTGTTATGCATAAGATTTATTAAAGATTTTATTTTTATTTATTTAACATATGGTTAGGTGATTTGTTTGATAGTTTGGTGGGGTTTAATTTTGATTTAAATGAAATTTTGAATTTGAATTTGAAACTAAAACAAATCATATATTATTGGAGATATTCAAGGAGAAAATCAAATATCCAACAAATTTTGCATTAATTCTGGACAAATTCAAAGATATTACCCAAGGAGAAAAGCCCAAAGTTACATTGATATATAAGAAGCTCAAACCTACATTGGAAAGCAAGCACTCTCATTGAAGAACTTAGAGTGTTAGGTTTTATGTTGTGTATCCACATTAATTTCCCAATAGCATTTGTGTAGGATCTTTATATACACCTCTAACTTTCAATTACTTGGCATAGATGGTTTATCAAGTTGAGTTGTAATCAACATTGTTTATGAACACCTCTACATTTCAGTAATTTTGCGTAGAAGGTTTGTCTCGTTGAGTTGTCATTTTCAACATTAATTATCTTGTGAAGATTGAAGTTGAACACTAGGGTTTAGTGATTGTTTTCCTCTATCACTGGGATTGTGACAGAAAAGAAAGTGAGTGGGTTCTCATATTTATGGGAGACTCTAAATAGAAAGTCATTGTGTAGTGTTAGGAAGAGGAATTGAACAACATAGGGTTTGTTATTATTTGTAAGTCTAAATGTACTAAACTACTAATAGTGAATTTCCTTTATTGGGTTGTGGACTCAGCCCCCCAGACGTAGATGTAGTTTCACCTAATTGGATAAAAAATTAATTGTGTTCTTTATTGCTTTTTTGCTCCATCATTTATCACTTGTTAGCATAAGTGGTTCTGGTGTAACTTTGCAAACATGTTATCGAAGCATTGAGTTCGACATATATCTCTTGAGGAACATAATTTCATTTGTCATCAAAGCAAACACCCTAACCTGTTGGTTGAGCTCAAGGGAAGATAAATCCTTCTCAAATAGAGACAATTAAAGATGCAGGGTCAGTCAATAAACCGCCTGATTTGGATGGAACAAAATATTATTATTGGAAGGTGATGATGGTTTCTTTTCTCAAATCCTTAGGAGGAAAAGCATGGAAAGTCGTCTTAAAAGGATGAAAACATCAAATAATCATTGTTGAAGATGGGACAACCAGTCTAAAACCAGAAGCAAATTGGACCGATGATGAAGATAAAGAAGCTCTTGGAAACTCTAAGGCTTTGAATGTTATTTTTAATGGTGTGGACAAGAACATGTTCAAGTTGATAAACACATGTTCATAAACTAAAGAAGTTTAGAAGATTCTCAAAACCGATCATGAAGGCACATCCAAAGTTCGTATGTCAAGGTTGCAGCTCCATACCACCAAGTTTTAGAACTTGGGGATAAATGAAGAATAATACATTTGTAAGTTCCACATAAGATTGTATGATATTTCCAACACTTTTTATTCCTTAGGTGAAAAGATGTCTAAAGAAAAGCTTGCCAGGAAAATTATCAGATCATTCCCTAAAAGGTTTGATATGAAAGTAATTGTTATTGAAGAAGCTCAGGACTTAAGCAGTATAAAGGTTGATGAACTCATTGGTTCCCTACAAACCTTTGAGATGGCCTTGAATGATAGATCTAAAAAGAATAACAAAAGCATATATTTTATGTCCAACACTGGAGAGGATGAAGATCAAGGTGGAGAAATATTTTTAGAGGTTATATCCCTTATTGGAAGAAAATTCAATGATGATTTAAAAAAGCTTAATAAAAAGTGGAGGACATGTGTCCCGGACAATAGGTCAAACATTATTCCACTAAACAAGAGCAAATATGATTTCAAAGATAACAAAGGCAAAGGAGCTCAATGTTATAAATGTGAAGGATTTAGCCACTCTATAGATGAATGTCCCACTTTTCGAAAGAAACGGAAAAAAAGAATTACCAATCACTCGGTTTTAGTATAATGATGAAACAACTAATAAAGTGATAGCTTTTACTGTGAAATATCACTCTTGCAAAAGATCTTGCTTGAGAGAAGAAAGAAAAAGAAGACCTTGCTGAAACTTATAGAGATTTGCTCACTGAATTGAAGGAATCTTGCTTGAAAGGAGAGAGAAAAAAAGAACACCATAAGGACTTTATTCCTAGAAGAAGAAAAAGAAGCTTTGTTCAACCATTACAGGGCTGGAAGAAGAAGTCACGTTGTTAAAATATAAACTTGACAACTTGAAAAAATATATATGAGTGTTTAATAGTGGTTCTGATATGTTAGATGAGATATTAGATATTGGGGAAAATAATACAATGGGGTTTGACTATAGTTCCATGAAAAAAATGTCAAATTCCCCACTAAGAAGAATTTTGAGTTTCAGATGTTGGACTACATGTCTCAGCAGCGTGCTCGACATGTGAACCATCAACACAGGGGTTACAATAACTCTGCAAAGAGATGTCACTTATATGGTAGATGTAGTCATATAAGACCATTTTGATATACACTTTTTGGATATCCTCATTATTATAGCCATCCAAAGTCCAAAGAAAAGAAAAGGAAGAAAATTCAAGCTAAGAAAGTGTGGAAACCCAAGTAAACTATCAAATGTCTTTTAGCTCATGTTCCTCTTAGATTTTATTTTATAAAGGAATTGTATTTTGATAGTGGATGTTCACAACATATGACTGGTGAAATGAGTTATATTGAAGAGTTATATCCATATTCTAATAGGTATGTCACATTTGTTGATGGAATTAGAGGAAGAATCAAAGGAAAAGGCTAGTTGGTGAGTCCATATCTACCATGTCTTGATGGTGTGCTGCTAGTAGAAGGATTAACTGCTAAATTGATCAGCATAATTCAATTATGTGATCATGGTATGGATGTTATAAATAACAGGTCAGAATGTATTGTCTCTATCAAGGATCAAATTATGTTAATGAAGGGCTCAAGATCCAAAGACAATTGTTATATGTGGATTTCTCAATCCTCATCCAAGTTTAAGAGCATGAAGGAGATCATATTTGAAGATGATGTCAAGGGGTTACCGAAACTCAATATTTAAGAAGAATTACCACTTATGGGGTTTATGATACTCATGCAAGGAGTTTTCATTTAAGGGAAGGCTGATGGTCAGGTTGGAGGTCCTCCCAACATTGAATAAACAGTAGTGGTTCAGAAGAAGGAGTTGGAGGAGAAGAGGGATTTTGGCATTCTTTCTCATATGAATAAGGTTCTAATTAACCAAAATCATGATAGTGAGTTTGGTGATGCATGAATTGGTGTTTCTCATAATATATTAGAGTCCAATCTCAAGTTGTATGTCAAGAAATATGTTTTAATATATTGCTTTTCATAACATTTTGCTTAATAAAATATCTGATCTAGCTGCTGAAGGAATTGTGATTAATGTCCCTTACATGCTTGGGCTTATGGAGAATCATAATCTAATTCATATATATTTTGGTGAAGAAACTCATGAATCCAATCTAGGAATTCAGGATGATGATAATGATGTGCCAGGCATCTTGTACGACATGTTGACATAGTCTTAAATACATAAGGAGAATGATGATCATGAGGCTGCTAAGGTTGATATTATTATATCTAATGAAAATGTTATTAATAATCATAAGCATGCATAAAAAGATGTGGAGACATGGGGTGAAGAAGTGAGAAGTAAGGATGAAAGTGTATTCTAGTTTGTGATGTTAATAGAAATGGATATGGATTGTTTACCAAGGGAACTCAATATGTAAAGCATGTGTCTCCCTATAATAGTGAATATGTTGATCTCAGTGGTCTTGCTTTGAAGAAAGTTGTTACTGAAAAATCATGTAACATGTTGCTACCTATTGGAGAATATGGGAGTATATGTGATGCTGATACTTTTGGATCCATCAGTTTAAGACCCAGACTGTCAAGTATCCTGAAGCTCAAACTTAACCAGATGGATGATCAAAGTACCTTCCTCAATAGGAACTTGAATATTAAAGTTGAAGACATACCTTTTTTCATCATGGTGAAAAATATCATGAAGATCGTATCCAAGTCTTATGGCAATACTACTCATGAAAAGAATCATAAAGGGAATGACCACATTGTTTATATTGTCAATGTGAACAAGGAAGTTCGCGATAAGTCTGAACTTATCAATGAAGGTGTTGATTTCCTCTCCTTTATAAGGATATTACGCTGAAGTGGAAGTATCTAGCCCTTGATAGGATGTTATCAAGAGAAACTTTGATATTTGAAGGGGAGTTTCAGTTGTTGGAGGAAGTCATTGTGAAAGATTCTGGGAGTATTGAGAGAGTCTTCATGTGTGTTGATGTTTTGTCAGAGAACATGGTGGAGCATGTGGTTCATCAGATGCAATCTGATTTTGAGTTGAGCTTGGAAGACGATGTAAGTTGCTTTCCTATTTATCAAGTGGAGAATTACCCATGAGGTTATCAAGGTAAATATGCTTAAAGAAGTTGCACTCGACTATTTTGGAGTAACCAAATTATCAATGATGAGAAGCCAACCTGGATGAGCCAGATAACTTGTGTGACGTGTTGTTGACTGAGCACCAAGGTGGTTAATTCTGAGGTGGATAGCAAGTTTGTTGAAACAAGAATTCTGAGGAAAATGTTGAAGCAAAGGTCCAAGACATTGTGTCTACCTTAAGAGAAAGGTTGAAGATAGGAGATTTCATGTGGATGTCTACACTTCTCACATGGAAAGAGTGTCGTTCCATCCTGAAACAATTCTTCAGAAGTGGAAATATCTTTCTCAAAGAAATATTAATGATAAAGTGAAGCTAAGAGAAGAAGATCTTGATTGAAAAAAAAAAGCATGAAAGTTGTTGTCCTGATGAAGACTATTACTAATGATAGTCATATCAATGACAAGTTGGTCAAGGAATTTAGAAAGGTGATCAATTGAAGAAAGTTTGTGAAACTTTCATCTTTAACTTTTAATTGATTGAGAATAATCAAGGTTTCCTCTATTGTCAAAGTAAAGGGGAACCGAGGAAGAAGAAGGATATGCAAATAAGGATATATGAGATTTCTTTTGAAATATTGGTGTATAATGGGGGGAGTAATGGGTGTTGCTTAAGCAACAAGTTTTTATTTAGTATTACCCATCTGGGAAGGTGTTAATGTTGTGATGCATGCTGGAACATCGGACAGGACATCTGGTTCTGATCCTTGTATCTGTGAAAATAAATTTATCTGTGTTAGTAGTATTCATTGCATATTCTAATATCCTGGTCCTTTTCTAGAGCTCTTTTTTTATCTCTTTTACATGGCTTGCACCTCTCGAGATGACACTCCGGATCAAGGACTATTCTTCTTTCGTCCCCATGTTCCTTAGTTCGACTTTTTTAAGAATGATTGGGGTAATTTTTTTTTAGTGTCAATTCGGTGAAACATATTACTCTTGAGGTTCACTTTGCTTTTCGTTTGTCTTCGGCCACAATGGGATATGCTCCCTCTTGTGCGAGTGATTTTTTGAAGTGCTGGTCTAGAGTTCACTTTTGTTGGCCTCTCTTTCTTCTTACCACATTGGACTAAATCATCTATCCTCCAAGGGAGGTAAAAATGAAAGAGGATTTGTGTGCTTGTCTCTTGATATCAAGGGCTTGACTATGAAGAAGGATTTGGTCATGGAGAAGTGCCTCCTTCTCAGGGAAAGAAGAAATAGATTAACATGTATATGATCCTTAGTGCACTCGATCATGCAGAAAGACAAATGAATGATGATAGTGAATGCAAATGAATGACTATGTCTAACTGATCCTAAATTTAACTGGATCTGGATCTAAAAATGCAAAGGATGCAAAATATGTTAAAGAATAGATAGATGATAGGACAAAATTGAGGTAAAACACTCATCTTAGAGAAAAGTCAACCAAGAGAAAAAGGATTGTTTTCATCTGATGAAAGCAATGGATACCTCTCCCGCCCAAGAGCAGCACTAGGAGATTTGATTGAGATTTCAGAGCCGCTTATGAGGGATGAAACCACATTTCTATCATTTTTCACTGACACAATCAGAATCTGAAAATGAGAGTTTCACACCACTCATCTTAAGAGGCAATAAATATGATTCTGACAACAAAAATGAAACTTACAATCAGCGGTGTAAAAACTTCAAAGGAAATAATATATAGTGGTGCACATTTATATTTCCTTTTATGACTTTGGGAGAATCCCCTTCATTAAGTAGAATACAAGTCAACAAACTATACATAAATATTGTCGGTATATGCTTAAACTATTCACAATCCAATGATAATCCAAACAAACGCAACAGAAATATGACACCCCAAAAAACAAGATTTACGAAGGCTTTTAAGATGAAGAGCTAGATGTGGCTGAATCATATTTATTCAATAGATATAGTGATCGAAAGAATATTATACTTATCCTACAGGATGTGTGAAAGTACACTATTGCGGCTTATAATAGCCACCTTGGTGAGGTGGAGGATATGGAGACGGAATAGTATAAGGAGGCCGAGGACCAGAAGCAGGCTGTTGTGGTTGTTGTTGTTGTGGGTGTGTGTGCGCATTGTAGTATTGACCACGCCATCCAGGATACGCAGGTTGGCCATAATCATGGTTTGGTGGTGGCTGCTGATGGACCTGAGGAGGTGGGTATGGGGCAGCTGATGATGGTGGAATTTGGTATGGAGGAGGAGGCTGATGATGTGATGAGCCATATGGAGGAGGGGGGTGACCATAGGAAGGAACTGGTGGCTGCTCAGATTGCTGATAATACGGTGTTTGGTGACGAGGATCTGTTTGTGTATTTGGTCTTTGATTTTGGTTTCCCACTGGAGGGTAGTTGTTGTTAAATCCACCTGAGTTTTTATCCTGGAAACTCAGACCAGCTACTTGTCTCTGAACATCTTCAATCATTTCCCTGCACTGGATGTTCCTCGTCATTACAAAGTCATTGCTCTGCTGCTTTACATTTGTGATTGCATCCTAATTGAACAAAGAAATTGCAAATTATTACATTAAAAATATTCAGTAAACAGTGTCATCCAAATGCATTAAATGGGTAAGTTGAAGTTCTTCAGTTCTTACCTGCAGGGTAACATAGAATTTTAACCCTTCATTGATGTTGTCCTTTATTTCTCGAAATTTTGCTATGGCAGCTTCAATTTGCTTGTAGGATTTTTCACGTGAAGCTGCAAAAATACAACAAATTCATCAAATGATCAAACTATCGAACAACATATACTGAAAAAACTAATATGAAGCATTTTGTATGAAATGATAGTCGTTCATTAACTACTGCTGAAATCAACTGAAATTAAAAAGCTGAAATTTTATGTACATAAAACAAATGGAAAAATATTCGCTGCTGCTTAATCACGAAATTTTATGCACAAAAATTATAAACAGATTCAATCTAGAGAATAACAACTAAGACTTACCTTTGTAATCTTCGAGATTGAAAAGAGCTGAAAATTCATCATTTTGAGCCTGTGAACAATGGCAAACAATTATCAGAATATCATCGTTTTACTTTCACATTTCCTCTACCGTCTATATTTCAATCAAACAGTCTATAATAACCAATACAAATACAAATGGATGTTTTCCATGCCCTAGCTTATACACTGAAACTTCAACAAGACACTAGTTCATTTCACTCAAGATTAAGAAGCGTGAAATACAAAAATAGTAAGTCTGCATTTGCTGCTAGAGTATTTATTTTGGCATTGACCAATGGTAATCAAGTGTGGTCACATCATAAAGAAAGTATTCCCAAGAGTATAGTCCCATGTGAATAAACAATGAATGGAAAAGGTAATCCACATAAAACGAAAACCAAATCTACTAGATAGCTGGGTCATATTTCTTTTCTTATGTGCATTAGCCTAGCCATATTTACATGCGTGCCTAAAGGATAGATACCTGGATTTGCAGCAACAGTTGCTCTTGTGCTTCAATATTTTGACCTATTTCTTCACAAATATGGTCATATTTTGCTAACTCCTTTTTAAAAAGATCCTCATAAGAACCGGTGGATGTCATCAACTTCGGTAATATATCATCCTGAAGATGTTTATAAAATCATAAGCATAGATGATTTTTGTGTCAAACATTTCATTTATGACAAACTACATAGGAGGAAAAATATTCTCATCAATTCTTTGCACTTACAGCATTGCAAAAGAAACCTCAAATTCGACAAAGCAGGAATCAAGTTACTATTTTATCTTGCAAAATAAGTGAACATATAAATTCCAAATTGAAAACTACAAAACTACCATTCTTAATTACAATTCAGTATTTTAGACATTACTTGAAAAGGATTTTGTGTTTATATGATAGAATATTGAAAAGAAGAGTGGAGGGAAACTCAATCATCAGATTTAAAAAAATAAAATAAAATCCATATATAAAAAATTTATACATTAAGAGAAGATAATTTGCTCGCATAATTTGGAGCCTAAAACTTCAATATCCAGCCTAGAAGGAATTCATGAATGATGAATCCTTTAGGCAAGAGTGAAAATTCAAAAAAGAGCCTTTTACATTTGAGATATACCAACATTAATGGTGCACGTGCATTTGAGTATCAGTACAAATCAATATTGGATACAGTGAGGAAGCAGTGTAAGGAAACAAGGATGTGGAGAAGAATGGGTAGAGAAGATAGGAGAAGGTGATTGAATGGAAAATAAGACAAGAGAAAAATCAATTTGGTTTCATGTCAAGTAGATCAACAATGGAAGCTACCGATTTGTCTGAATATTGGAGTGATATTGGTGAAATAAGAAAGAACTGCAGATAATTTATATTGATTTGGAGAAGACGTATGATAGATTTAGAGCAATCAAGTATACTTCTTATAACAAGTTTAAGAACACAAGGTGAGAATATAAAAGTTTTCCCTATGCATATCATATAAGTATGCAACAATGGTACTTCGAGCCCTCATCTAGCTATTTTGGTTTTACTAAATATGTCCAAGAGAGCATGCCAATGTGCATTCTTGCTCTGGGAGATATTGTACTAGTTAGAGGAATTAAAAAAGAGATAAATAGAATGTTAGAGATATATAAACATGTTACAGAAACACAAGTTTCCGAATATGTGGAAATAAATAGGAGTAAACGAAATGCAGGGGTCAACTTTGAGCCTTTTTCTTTTTATTATGGTTTTAGGTGTGCGTATTAAACATGTCCAAGAGAGAGTATGATAGAACACCATAGCCACAGCTTCTAGAAGGTTGTGGAAGCTGTGGGAATAATAGTTAGTTGGGGTATTCCCTGAATTTTAGGAAGTTCTCTGTTATAAAAGAAAAGGGAGGGAAATGAGTAGGCATTCAAAATGTTTGTTAGAAAACAGCTAGGAGAGAATTCTCTCTGGTTTAGGAGCTTTGCTTTGGTTCAGGAGTTACAAGAACTCTGGTTTATTCTTCTTTTTCTGTATTTTCCATCATTATAGAGCTTTAAGCTCAGCCATTTCCATTCAACAATCATACACTTAGTTCCATATTCTGGGTTATATTATTGGTCCGACCTACCTGATAAGACACGGAGATCCAGTGAATCGGGATCACGAATGCCACCAAAGCTATGAAGCACGGACTCCGACATGGACACCGGGACACGACACGGACACTCCGACACGGATAATGTTAAAACATAGGACACCGACGCCGCTATATATGAGAGTATTTGAGGTTTATTTATCCATCTATGATTAAAAAAGTTGAAAATATTCTAATCAAAATTAATGTCTTTAATTCTTTATTGATAACATAGCTTAAAAACATGTTTAACAATTTTAAATTTGTGTGAGATTTGTCCAAAATATGTATAAAGGGGTTCTGAAGCAGAGAAAAAACCAAATTTTGTTTGAAACACTTATCTGAATTGTCTAACATATGTGTTATGAGTATCATACGGGTGTTAACAATTGATTCAAAGAGTGCCGAAACAAAGAAAAAAACCATTTTAAAGTGGACACTTGTCTGACTTATCCGACACTTCTTTGACTTTTACGAAACGTGTCGTACGAGTGTCATACAAGTGTCGGAAACCGACGCGTGTAGAGGTGTTCGTGCTTCATAGCACCTAAGTGACAGATCGTGTGACAACGGAAGATTCAATGCGACAAGCTTTGGAAGAACTATGTCACCACATGCAGCAGAATTAGCAAAATTGCTGAATCATCCCATACCAGAGGCACAACATTCACCTCAAGGTGATGAAACTGCGTCAGAATTTAAGATGAAACTGTCAGAATTTAAGATGAAATTGTGAAAAAGGTTGAGCTGCCGCCATTCAACGGCAAGGATCCAGTAAGGTGGACTACGCGCGCAGAAACATACTTTGAGGTGCAAGATTCCTCTGAGGCAGTGAAGGTGAAATCGGTCAAGCTGAGTATGGATGGAACCACGATACACTGGTTCAATCTCCTACGGGAAACAGAGGATGATCTCCCTTGGTCGAAATTGAAGAAGTCGTTGATTGAGAGCTGCAGAGGAAGAAAAAGCGGTAATCCATTTGAGGAGTTGAAAGATGTCTAGCAAACAGAAAAGGCGGAGGAATTTATCGCTTATTTTGAATATGTATCTTCACAAGTTTGCCGACTCCCTGAAGAACAATATCTAGGGTATTTTCTAGGAGGTCTCAAGCCTGAAATTTGCTTAAGGGTGAGAACTGTCAATCCTCAAAATCGAATTCAAGACATGAAACTCGCTAGGGATGTGGAAGTGGAATTTCGAGGTTGGTCGGCACCGAGAAGAGGGAGTCACGGAATTCGCAGTGGAAAGGGTAAAGAAGGACGCTTTTTTTGTTTTGGGTCAGCTGTAAGGGACAATAATGAATCGGATACTCGGGTTATAACCTGGGCCCATTTCATGGGGGTTTTGGTGGGTCTATAGGGATCGCTCAACTCAAAGGCAGTCAAAATAGTGGAAACCCTAATCAAAGTTACACCCTAAATTTTGACACGACAAACTCGACAAGAGATTGTTAGAAACAGTAGTCAGCTTGAAGAATATAGATGAAGAACGAGGGGGGAGCAGCGATTGCAGCAGGGGAGTCAAACATCTCCCATACTCAGCTTATGGATCACAAATCTCGCGGCCTCTACTTCAGATGTGGGGAACGGTACCACACCCACTTCACTAGTGTACTGAAAAACAACTCCGCTTAGTAATCTCGGGTGATGACAAAACGATCAACAAAGAAGGAGGGGTGATTCCCATGGAAGTGAGCAATGCTGAGGAAAAAGTCACGCAGTGTACAAGCTTTAGTCTCCAGGAATTGAACCGTGTGGGCCCTCGCTTCAAAAGGTTAGACCAACTACCTTGAGCTTAATTGGAGGCTTGAATGGTGTTTCAATTCGGCTCTTGGTGGATACCAGAGCTAGCCACAGTTTCATATCTCCTCAAATGGTGGTAACGGGGAACAAGCGTGAAACTGGGGAACGGTGTTCGCCCCACGACAGAGCGTGAATGTAAAGGGCTGGATTTTTAATTTGGGAATTTTTCCAACATGATTGACGCCTATGTCATATCTAGAGAATATGGATATGATTTTGGGAGGGAATTTGGTTGCACAAAATGATGTTTGATTGGGAAGGAAGTGTCACTCGTTTTGATTGGAAGGGTGAATCAATGAAGCTACAAGGTCAAAATTCCAAGGGCTTGGAAATTCACAAGGAACGGGATTCTGGAGTTGCAGCAATGAGCATATTGCAGCCCAAACAGATTGTAAAAAGAGGGGGGAACAAGGTAACCATAAGCTAGGAACCTGAAGCTTAGTTAGAAGATCAGTTTGTTCATGCCAGTCATGAGGACAAGGCTGGTCCTAAAGAAGGTGGTAATGATAGAACACTAGCACGATTCTAGAAGGATATGAAAGCTGTAGGAATAATAGTTTGTTGGGATATTCCCTGAATTTTAGGAAATTTTCTGTTATAAAAGAAAGGGAGGGATGAGTAGGCATTCAAAAAATTTGTTAGAAAACAGTTGGGAAAGAATTCCCTCGGATTTAGGAGCTTTTGCTCTGGTTTAAGAATTTCAAGAACTCACTCTTCTTTTTCTCTATTTTCCACCACTGTAGAGCTTTAGCTCAGCCAGTTCCGTCAATAATCATACACTTTGTTCCATAAAATTCTGGGTTCTATCAGAGTATCAATGTGGATCCTTTTTCGCGGAGATATTTTCTAAGTTGGAGAGTTAAAAGAAGGGATAAATAGAAAGATGGAGATATGGAGATTGGAAAGAAGTTTTGGAAAGATAGATTTCGACTAAGTAAAAATATACGAAATGCCAGTATAATAACAAAAGATACACAAATCCTAGCTTAAAAGTGAAATTGGAGAGCATACAATATCATAAGTCTCACATTTTTTAAGTTTGTTGACTCTATCATACAAAATGGTAAGGAGATAAAAGAAGATGTCAATCATAAAATCCAAGTCTAGTGGTTGAAATGGAGAGCCAAACCTACAATGTTGTATGGGATGTTAGGCATTAAAGAGCCGAGAAAGTAAGCTCAGTGTAGAAGTCTAGCGGAGATGAGATTGTTAATAGGGGTGGTTGATTACACGTAATCAGTAAATTGGGATTGCTAATATTGTTTAAGAAAATAGTAGTCTCATTGTAGTTGGTATATGGGCATGTGTGTATATGACCCATTATAATAAATGGAAAATGCTAAGTGCCCTAAGGGCACAAGTTAAAAACCCATATTTAGAAATATTCTCTTAAAAGTTGTGTTTAATGTGAAAATTTAAAATTTAACTTTTGGACACAAAAGTCTTCTTTTATTTTCCTTTTTAATTCCTTAACAAGTGCCCTCGTTAGCAAGACAATTAATAAATAAATTTTACCAGATGATATCCATATTAGTATAGTCTATAGGTCAAATTAGCGGTAGGGAGAGCTTAGGTAATTTGGATTCATTGAAAGTCGCCAGAAAACCAGCATTTTTAGCATATATATATAATGCATGTTGCTGAAAAGGAAGAAGTATTTTCCACCCCCAAGATATAACTAGACAGAAAAGTCTAGCTTCTGCTCCCACCCCCCAAGCTGAAATACATATGTGAATCATATAAGGCTTACCTTTCTTTTCATCTCTCTAAGCATGTCTTCAAGACCAGCTCTTTGAGCTCCTAGTGTTTCTAGTTGCCTCTGCATCAATGAGCACAAAATTGAAAATGAACCATTAAAAAACGAGCTACAAATATTTCAGATGAAATTAAAATGCGCTCTCTTGTTCTCAGCTCTCATCAACACTCAATTTTATTTCACAGCTCAAATTTATTTCCATAATTTATTGCTCTTTTAGTTGAGA
Source organism: Lathyrus aphaca (assembly GCA_963966055.1). Classification (NCBI taxonomy): domain Eukaryota; kingdom Viridiplantae; phylum Streptophyta; class Magnoliopsida; order Fabales; family Fabaceae; genus Lathyrus; species Lathyrus aphaca. The sequence continues at coordinate 28,259,052 of OZ014520.1, read as the reverse complement.
GTACAGTAAAGAATAAAAGGAAACCATTCAACGCTTCGCTGAACAGTAGATTCTATAATCCGTCAATCACAATACACAAATCTTGTGTGGGGGGAAGTTGATACTCAGAATAATAAATGGCAGGTATCTATACATTATGGACTCATGAAATAGCCATAGATTTTATTCTTTGAAGATCCAATAGTCATAGATCAATAGTCATAGATCTTGTATGTAGGGAAATTGATACTCCAAATAATAAATGACGGGTATATATACATTATGGACTCAAGACATATTCATAGATTTAATTCTTTGAAGATCCAAAGTTCAAACATAACAATGGAAAGACCAGACTATAGGATTGGTCCCCAAGATTAATCGTTCCTTGGACCAAATACCGAGTTCTCAAAAATAAACAATAGCAAGACCAGAAACAACTTACCAAGCTTTGTTTGAGAGACCCTACAATAGCATCTTCATTTTGATCAAAAGACATAATTGGCCTTGCTAGGCTTGGAAGTGCAGATTCAATCTAATAAAAGACAAATGAGAATGAATGAGTTAATAACGTTTCTGACCACACCAAGAACCAAATAAATTATAACAAATCTATATGAAAACAACTTACAGGGCGGGCATCAAGGATTGCCATGAGTGCTGAATGTTCTCTAACTGATCGCTCGATCCTAGCATCACTCTCAGAAGCTTGCTTCAAATTACCTGCAAACCTATTCAGTCTATCCAATAAGTTCTTTGTCAAAGTGCTTGATTGAGGCCTAGTCCATTTGGTGCCAAATTGACTTCTAAATTGAGCATCTTCTCTTGCTTCCTTCTGCAACAGCTCCTCAGTTTGAACCAACAGTTCTTGATTCACCCTCCTTAGGTCTTTAAGCTGCTGCAACTCTGCTTCCAAACCAGCAGGTCCCCCACTGATCTGCACAGCCTCGACATCTTCTTTGAGATTTGTTGGTAGAGTAAAATTTCCTTCCAAAGCAAGAATAGAATCAGGCAATTCCATTTCCTTAAGCCTAACCCGGGTAAGCTCGCTAGCTTGCTGCAACTTCTCAGCTTGTGTTCTTATAATGTGATCAACCATTTCAGTGTACCTGGAGAGAGCCTTGGCACTATTGTCAGGAACAAGACTTGTAAACATTTTCTCTTTACTCGCATCCAGTGTCTCACTCATGACCATCGGTTTCACCATAGCAAATGCCGGAAGAGGTGACAATGAACTAGGAGAAGGAACTCTCATCAAGTAAACCCTATCATTCTCCTTGACAGCCCTTTCAAGGTTTCTGTTAATATTAGCCTCTAACTTGGTAATAGCATCAAGAAGCTGCGCTGCAGCACCCCTGGAGTTTTTCTTCGCCTCAGTAAGCACACTAACAGCACTCTTCAGCCGCGCTATCTCCTCGGCTATTTCCTCTTTCTCATGCAGCTCTAATCCATACCTATAACAAGCTTCTGCATAGAAAATAGCTGCTTTCAACTGTACATGAACTATCCAAGACTTATCGAAATGCTGGTTTAAAGGTGCAACATTGAGTGCAGCCAATGCTTCCTCATAATACAGCCCAACCTACATCAATTTAAAACTCAAGCACATGTTAGTTCACAGCCACAAAATCAAAACCCATATCAAAACTAAGTCAATGTCATGCTTGGATAAATACCTTAGTTGAAAATTGAAAGCAATAAATGTTAGCATAAACAAACCAATAGCAGTAGTTTGTAATTGAAATTAACGAAAACAGAATATAATTAGAGGTAAATTCACAGACCTGCCTAGAGATCTTTGCACAAACACCAGGGGTGCTTCCTTTTGCAATGGTGTTTTCAAAGACACACTCCTGAGCCTGAGCAAGCATAAGCTTCTCCAACATTCCAGAGCACTCGGCGGACAAATCAAGCGTGGTGGAACTTCCAACCGAGATTTTCAAAGAGGCATTATCTCTAAGGAATGCAAACGAGCCAGCAGCACCCATAAAGGCATGAGAGGCCTGCCGCCGTCCATCAACCGTGTTTCGATCAAACGACAAACCAATCTGACTATAAACCGCACCCAAATTGAACAACACTGATCCTTTCTCAAGATGAATATTCTGCTGAGAGGCTTTCAGCTTCGATTTGAAAGCATCGAACCAAACGAAGGTGAGCGCGTTAACGTGTTCGGGCTCCGGTGAGATCGGGAACCGCGTTTCGACTTGACAGAGAGCTTTGAAGTACGTTACGAAAAGGTCTCGGCGCGCGGGGAGAGACGGATCGGAGTGACGTTCAATATCGGAACGGAGTTGTTTTAGGGTTTGGAGATCGTCTTCGAGGTTTTGTGCCTCGCGTTCGGAGTAGTGAAAGGCGATGTAGTTGCGGAGGGGACGGTAGAGATCTACGGTATTTGTTTTCTTCTCGAAGATGGCTAGCATGATGTTGGTGTTGCCCGCGGCGGAGGAAGACTGCGACGCCGCCATGAATCGGTGATGAAACTAGAATTGCCGGTGGGAAAAAATGACGTCAGCGTTTTTTATTTTCTTTTCAAAGGGATCGTGTCGTGTGTCAATGAGACCAGTGAGAGAAAAACTATGTTTGTATATTTTGTTCACCTTAGCGAGTAAGTAACTAAGTTTCAGTTTTTGGTCCACCTATTTCTCTCTAAATCAATCACAACCTTTTAATCCGGTTTATATATATTAAAAATAAAAATATTTATAAAATAAATTTTTTTATATAAGTTTTATGATTATAAAATTTTAAAACAAAATATGAAATTATTTATACTTAAACTTTCAAGATAACAAATTCTAAATATTGGTGGAAATCAAAATGTAACACAATTATAAAATAAATTAAATTAAAAATTTAATATAATAAAAATACAAATTCAAATAAGTTATAATGTTTTGAAATATTTTTTAAATGTGAGGGAGTTTCTATTCTTAGATTTTTTTATTCTCCACTCAAAATGATGGCATATTATTGATGAGTTAAGAATAAACATAAAATCATCAACTTGTGGTTTAAGAAACTTATCGATTTATTGGTATGATCAATGCATTTGTGGGATCACACCAATTTTTAAGAGATCAATTATGAATAAGATCATATGATCTTATTGAATCGACATACTCTTATATTTTCAATAGAATAAAACTGAGCAACCGATCAAGATCGGGTTTTAAATTAGTTGTCTAAATTAATCTTATAAGTAAATATTATTTTTATAGAACTTTTTCTATCACATAGTAATTATTATATTTGTAAAAATATTAAATTAAATTTTAAACAAATATAAACAAGTGATAAAGTATATAAATCTATCGAGTTTCAATGTTAATTATTTATATGACATAAACATAAACATAAATTAAAATGGTGAATTCTTATAATTTTAAATTAGATTAAATGTGTATGTGACGTTATAAGAAAAGTTGTGTTAGAGTGTTGTGTGATGATCAAAATTATGTGTTTTAGTATCATTGGGCCTCTATTTTTTGTCAAGTAGTTTAGTGACTACAATTCACCTTTTAAAGACGAACAAAATGAAATGTCTCGGGTTCGAACGCACCCTTTCATCTGATGTTTCTACACACTACCAACTGATCGGACCTAATAGAACTTATTAGATATCTTACTTTGGTTGTTAAGATATCTACTCTAATATAGTAAAATATTCTAATATGATTGATGAACACCTCAATTGGTATCTTTCATGGTTGCGAGTTTTATATTTTTCCCACCTGAGGTCAGGAGTTCGACTAGATTCCACCAATTTTATATTATTTTAAAAAATGTTGTTACCAAGAGTAAAATCTACACCCTTGTAAAAACTTAAGCATAAAATAACCACCACATCGAGTAACAACTTATGATAATTCTTTAAAATAATTTATATATATTCTTTAGTTTTTTGCACTCATCCAAATTTTCTTCAAAATTTGTCACTAATTAGAATGTATGGTGTTAGAATGATTAATAATTAGTTTATGGATTAGAAATGAGAATTGTTAAGGACGAAAGATGACCGAATATATATTTATAATTAAGACTAGTCATAACTAGTAGAAGTTACTCCCTTCATTCATTTATAAGTGTCACTTTTTGAATAATTTTATGTTCCTTTTTAATTGTCACTTGTAAATTTCAAGATAGTATTAAATGTATTTTTGTCAAAATTATCCCTAAGTAATTATTATAGAGAAAAAAAAAAGTAAAATGAATGTAATAAATAACTAGGGGTAGTATATGTAAAATGAAAATTATTGTATGAAAATCAAAAGGTAACAATATTGATTAACTTTCTTGATATGTGTAAAAAATCAAAAAGTGACACATAAAAAGGAACGGAGGGAGTAATACATAAGGCTTGATGAGAAATATTAAATTGTAATGAACTTTATGGTAACTATGTTGTAACATGGTGAATGAGCATGGAGGTTACTTATTTTTCTTGTGCAGCAGTATGTATTTAGCATAATTGTTCAATTAGCTTATTATACTTAAATACTAATATACATATTATTATAAGATTGCTTATGACTAAGTTAAAAAAAATAAGATCAACCGTGTCCAAATGGATTTTATACAATATGATATCTACTATCAATCTATTAAAAGTAGATTGCATGTATTGCCTCATTTGCTCTTTTACCAAAAAGTAATTACACTACATTAAGGATAAATTGGTAATTAACAAATATTTCAATTAATTCTCAATTATCATTCTATTAGAATGTCAAGTATCAATGTTCCTTATACACTCATTCTCTCTCTTCATTCAAATTTCAAATCTCTCGTATTTCTTTTTTCCACCATTTATCATTTTTGAAATTCTGTGATCAGGTATGAGATGTCCTAAGAGATGTCCCAACACTTGACAGATTTAACCAAAACTTAAATAGCAAGAAAAATAAACAACACAGAAGTTTGTTAACCCAGTTCAGTGTATAACCACACTTACATCTGGAGGCTACCAAGCCAGGAGGAAATCCACTATAAGTAATATTAATTCTAGACTTAAACCACCCTGTTTAATCTATCACTTAATAACTACCCAATGCAATTTCTACCTAAGACACAACTTAGATAAGAGTACCCTACTCACTCCCCCTCAATCACACAGTGATCAAGTTTACAAGTTTAATAAAATTGAAGACATTCTTCAAACAAAAACAGCTTGATCTTACTTCAAAGTTTCAATCAAGTCACAAATGCACTTTTGCTTAAAAGCTCATAAAGTGGTACAATAAAAACAACCTGCTATTAAAAACACTAGACAGCCTATTTGGTCTTCTGAAATTCGTACACAATTCTATGAGTTTCTGTTGATTAAATAGGTATCTGTAATTTGGGCTTTCTGTAGAATGATCCAGCCCTAATGCGCATGTAGCTTCCACCTTGAATTTAGGGTTTGTTACTTCCTAGATTCTAGGTGATTTAGGTCTTCTGTTTTAATCTGAATCCTCAATATAAAACTCCCTACAGATGCGCCTTATTCTGTTTTTATCCATCATTAATTAATTCCAGATAACTCTCCTTAAATATCTCTGATCAGTTAGTCAATAATTAATTCTGGTAGCAGGTTTGAGATGTCTCAACATCTGTTGGGACATCCTGAAAAACTGAACTTAAGTCATTAACACAATGTCCCAACATCTTGTGAGACATCCTGAAATAAGTTCATATACTCTGTTTGCTAATGTCCCAACATTTGATAGGACATTCTGAACTAAATTCAATATTCCTTGTTGGTCAAAAATTCTGCCAATTCAAGACATCTACAAACTCCCCCTTTGGCTAATTTTTGGCTAACATCTTTTCTGGTTTTCAGAGTGCAGCAGAAGTTCTTTTATCAGAGTATAACATTGCTTTTCTGTTGATTCATATTTGAGATTACTCCCCCTCAAACCTATGTGTATCAAGTCTTGTTGCAACAGAAATATTTATCAAAATACACTGATTCAGTTCAGAAACAGACAAACAGATTTTCATTCAAATTTAAACAGCAATACATTTTGGTTTGTTGTTGTTCTCCCCCTTGTTAGACACAAATTATGGGGCCAAAGACACTATTCCAGAATTACAAAGCAGTGCTGTCATTACAATTTCCTCACATACAATGATCACTCAGACTCATCACTTTCAGTTTCTTCATCAACTTCAGTTTCTTCTTCAGAGGCAGTTTCTTCATCAGAGGCAGCTTTCTGATCTCCTTCATTCTCAAGCCTTTGAATGATTTCTTCAAGCTTCTGCTTTCTGGCTTCAAGCTCTTTGCAAGTGCTCTTGAGTTCAGCAATTAATGCCTTCTTGGAGATTGGAGTCTTGGCAGTTGAAGGACCTGCAGATGTCCCAGAAGGTGCTTCAACATCTGCTGCATGATGACTGAGGAACAGTTTGTAGTGAAATGCCAGGGGGCTTTCTCTCTTGCAGACTGTGTCCTTCTCAGTTAGAATCCCAGGATATTGGCTTAACACTATACCACATAGCAATGAGGGAAAAGCTATTGGTAGCTTTGTTGCAGAAGAGCTGGCATGCTTCAAGGTCTGATAAAAAATGTAAGCACCATAGTCCAGATTGGTCTGAGTTCCCACAGCATAGATAAACCTGGCCAGGCCAGTGGATATTGAAGATGTGTGGTTGGTAGGCACCCAGTTTGCTGTACCAATCCTGTTCAGCATAACATATTTTCTTGTTAGCATGCTCACTGAGAGCTTTCCCTTCACAGGCCATGCCTTGACCTGGTTTGCAGTGATAACCTTGCAGACTTGGTTATCTGTCTTACCTAGCTCATTTGGTCCATCTGTTTCTCTTCCTAGGTACTGATTGATGATTTGAGGAGAGAACTCTACACACTTACCTCTAACAAAGACTTTTCTAAATTCAGAGGACTTACCATTTGAACAATCCTCCTGAAGATTAACAATGAATTCTTTGACAAGAAGTTCATAGCAGGGAGAGAGATCTGAGACTGTTTTGAATAGTCCTGCAGCAGAGATGAGGTCAATCAGTTCAGTGCACTCAAGTGCATTGCTACTCAGCTCTCTTTCTAGGGCAACCCTTCTTTGGTACACAAACTTCCACCTGTTGACACTAGAGACATGGTGGAAAGAGATGTTGTCCAAGGGAGCTTCTGGAACAGCAGTTAAAGCCCTAGATGGTGCTGGTTTCTTCTTGGGAGGAGATGTTGGGACATCTGATTCAACATCTGAGTCTGATGGGGTGACAGCTTTCCTTTTCTGGGTTTGGACTTTACTCCATTGTTTTGTTGGACCAAAGGTAGCTTTAGCTTTGCCTTTCTTTGGAGTAGCTTTCTTCTTCTCAGGAATTTCAGCTTCAGCTTGCATCTTTCCTTTCCTGGACCTGAGCCTTTTGGCTATGCTAGGTCTAACAGAGGCTATGATCTCTGTATCAGAGTCCTGTTCCAGGTTCACCACTGGAGGAGATTGAGCAGTCTCTTCTTCAGCTGGTTGATCAACAGAAATGTGATCTTCAGTTGATGCTTTGGTCTGTTCCTCAGAGTCTTCTTCAGCACTTTCACTTGAGACATTTTTCTGGTCCTCAGTTTGTTCAATATCAGCATCAGATGAGTTCTTTTTCTCATCCTCAGATGTTCCAACATTTGTTGGGACATCCTGTTGAGCAGGAGTGTCCTCTGCAGCTTGAGCTTGTTCTTCTTGAGGGGCAGGCATGGTGTTTAGAGGAATAGAAATTCCACTCACCACTCTCTGTTCAAAAAGAATTTGGTTGACAATCTCCTTGATGGAAGCATCCACATATTCTGAAGATTTTGGGGGCATGTTAGCAGGTGAAGGAATGCCTCCTTTGGCTTTGCTACAGACTTGATCTTTAGCTCTCTTTGGAGTTCTTGGCTTTTTAGTGTGAGAAGCACTTCCTCTGAGTTCGTCCAATGGGGTTGATTTCATTGGAACTATAGAGATGGGAGTTGCATGAACTACGTCTTCTTTGTTGAGAACTTCTTCAGGAGTGTTAGGGTTTTGAGACATTGTTAAGGAATATGGATGAAGAGCTTTAGGGTTGATGATTTCTGAAGAATAGCTAGTTAATGAGATTCGCTTGCGATAGAATGATGAGAATCTTGATAGCTGATTATAAGTAGTTACTAAATAAGTAGCCGTTACATTGCAAATTATTAGGAATGGAATTCCCAAGGTTCTTGTCCAGACTGGTTTTGCCATCTGGAACTTATGCCATACAATGTCATATGACATGTTGGCACATCTCATTAACTGCTAAATATTACATAAACAGATTCCCAGTTTGCCCCTTAAGTTCTCAAATTGTGTAGCATCCAATGCTTTGGTAAAGATATCAGCTAACTGCAGATTTGTAGCTACATGTTCCAATGAAATCACTTTTTCTTCTACAAGATCTCTGATGAAATGATGTCTGATATCAATATGCTTGGTCCTGCTATGTTGGATAGGATTCTTTGATATGTTGATTGCACTTAAGTTGTCACAGTACAATGTCATGACATCCTGTGGGACATTGTACTCAGTGAGCATTTGCTTCATCCAAACCAACTGAGAACAACTGCTTCCAGCTGCTATATATTCAGCTTCAGCTGTAGATAAGGATACACAATTTTGTTTCTTACTGAACCAAGAAATCAAGTTGTTTCCTAGAAAGAAGCATCCTCCTGAAGTGCTTTTTCTGTCATCTGCACTTCCAGCCCAATCAGCATCACAAAAGCCAGTGAGAATTGATTTACATCCATGAAAGTACATTATGCCATAGTCACAAGTACCATTAACATATTTAAGAATTCTCTTGACTTGATTGAGATGACTGACTTTTGGATCAGCTTGATATCTTGCACATACACCTACTGCAAATGCTATGTCAGGTCTGCTAGCAGTCAAGTATAACAAGCTTCCAATCATGCTTCTGTATAAGCTTTGATCTACACTCTCACCCTTTTCATCTTTAGTCAGCTTCAAATGTGTGGGAGCAGGAGTTCTCTTATGAGTAGCATTTTCCATTCCAAATTTCTTGACTATGTTCTTGGAATATTTGCTTTGGGAAATGAACATTGAATCTTCCATTTGCTTTATTTGTAGACCAAGAAAGTAGGTTAACTCACCTACTAGGCTCATTTCAAATTCAGATTCCATCTGCTTGACAAAATGTTTGACCATCCTATCAGACATCCCACCAAAGACAATATCATCAACATATATTTGAGCAATTATGATATTTCCTTCTTCATCTTTAACAAACAAGGTTTTGTCAATTCCACCTTTTCTGTACTCTTGCTTGATAAGAAATGTGGTCAGTCTTTCATACCATGCCCTTGGAGCTTGCTTCAGACCATAAAGTGCTTTCTTCAGTTTGTATACATGATTTGGACAGCTTGGATCAACAAATCCTTTAGGCTGTTCTACATATACCTCTTCATTCAGATAACCATTTAAAAAGGCACTTTTCACATCCATTTGAAATATCTTGAACTTTAAGATACAAGCAATTCCCAAAAGTAGTCTGATTGATTCAAGCCTTGCTACTGGTGCAAAGGTTTCATCAAAGTCTACTCCTTCAATTTGAGTGTATCCTTGAGCTACAAGTCTAGCTTTGTTCTTTGTAACAACTTCTTGTTCATTTGACTTGTTCTTATACACCCATTTTGTTCCAATCACATTTATGTCATCAGGTCTAGGAACAAGATTCCATACTTCATTCCTTGTGAATTGACCTAATTCCTCTTGCATAGCACTAATCCAATATTCATCAGTAAGAGCTTCCTTGATGTTCTTAGGTTCTATTTTAGAAACAAAACAAGAACCTGAAATCACTTCTCTTGATCTAGTGCTCACACCTCTGTTGGGATCACCAATTATCAAATCTTTGGGATGATCTTTCTGTATTCTGATGGAGGGAGGTTTGCTGGATTCTTCTGTTCTTGTATCAGTTTGAGTGAAGTTATAATGATCATTCTTTTCTTCAGCTTCAATCTTGATATCAGCAGATGTTCCAACATCTTCTGGGACATCTGTAGGAGCATCATCAATTATCACATTTATGGATTCCATGATGACCTTGGTTCTAGAATTAAATACTCTATATGCTCTGCTGTTGATAGAGTATCCAAGGAAAATCCCTTCATCACTTTTAGGATCCATTTTTCTTCTCTGCTCCCTATCTGCCAGAATGTAACAGTTGCTTCCAAACACATGAAAGTACTTAACTGTGGGTTTTCTGCCCTTCCAGACTTCATATATTGTGGACAAAGTTCCTTTCCTTAAGGTAACTCTGTTATGGATGTAACAAGCAGTGTTCATAGCTTCAGCCCAGAAGTACAAAGGTAACTTTTTAGCATGGATCATGGCTCTTGCTGATTCTTGAATAGTTCTGTTCTTCCTCTCAACAATCCCATTCTGTTGAGGAGTGATAGGTGAAGAATATTCATGATTGATTCCTTCTGAAGAGCAGAATTCTAAGAACTTTTGATTCTCAAATTCTTTTCCATGATCACTTCTTATTCTGATCACACAGCTGGATTTTTCCCTTTGTAATCTTTGGCATAATTCTTTGAATACATCAAATACATCAGACTTTTCTTTGATGAAATTTATCCATGTATATCTTAAAAAGTCATCAACCACCACATAGGCATACCTCTTACCACCAAGGCTTTCAACCTGCATAGGTCCCATAAGATCCATATGCAAAAGTTCCAAAACTTTGGAAGTTGTCAGATGTTGGAGCTTTGGATGGGACATCTTGGTTTGCTTGCCTATTTGACATTCACCACATATTTTGCCATCATCAATCTTCAGTTTAGGAATGCCTCTTACAGCATCCATAGATATTATCTTCTTTATGCCTCTGAAATGAAGATGACCTAGTCTTCGGTGCCATAGTTTCACTTCTTCTTCCTTAGCTAAAGAGCAGGTTGAAGTGAGACTGAGGTTCTGAGATTCCCACATGTAACAGTTGTCTTTAGATCTGGCTCCTCTCATGACAACCTCTTGTTCTTTGTTAGTCAATATGCATTCAGTTTTGGTAAAGTTTACACTGTACCCTTGATCACATAATTGACTTATGCTGATCAGGTTAGCAGTTAAACCTTTAACTAGCAGCACATCATCTAGTCTTGGAACATCTTGACAGTCCAAGGTCCCAACTCCCTTGATTTCTCCTTTAGCTCCATCTCCAAAGGTTACATACTTGGATGAATGTGACTTTAAGTTTACTAGCAGGTTCTTCAATCCAGTCATGTGTCTTGAACATCCACTATCAAAATACCAGTCTTCCTTAGTTGATACTCTTAGTGATGTATGTGCTATATATGCAACACTTTTCTTTGACCATTTGAGTTGAGATTTCTTTTGATGTCTCTGCTCAGTGTGTTGTTCAACAGCAGATCTCCAAGATTGATTGTTGATCTTGTTTTTGGATATGTAGCTTTGATCAGCCTGAATGCTAGTTTTTGGTTTCCATACCTTCTTGATGACTTCTGTCTTCTGCTTAGGAGGTTGCTGATTTCTTTGATGTCTATGCAACACTTTAGCTTCTATTTTCTGCTTAGAAGGTTGCTGACACATCTGATTTGGGTATCCATGTAGCTTATAACAATGAGGTTTGATATGTCCAAATCTTCCACAGTGATGGCATCTTCATCTTTGATACTTCTTCTTCATTTTGTTCTTTCCAGAATGTTGAGACATCTGTTGGAACATTATGTTTGACTTTGTGTTCTTTTCCTGACGTTGAAGCATCTGTTGGGACATCTTGTTTGACTGTATGGATTTTGAAATTGTTTTGCTAGAGCTAGCTTCATCTTTATGTACTCTGTTAAATCCCAGTCCACTTTTATCCCCTGAGTGCTTATTGTTGTTGAGAATAACATCCAGTGTATTTGAGCTGCTGTTCAACATTCTAACAGATTTGGACATATGTTCCAACTTGGAGTTGAGAAGAGTTACTTCACTTTTCAAAGTGTCAATGATCTCTTGATCACTTGATTTTTCATCTTCTAATGCCTCATTCTGCTTCTTTAGCTTTATAACCTCACTGCATATTTCAGTGCTTCTTTTGTACAGATCCTTGAATGCTTGCTCAAGATCTTCATAAGTAAGCTCTCCATCACTGGATTCACTTTCAGACTCACATAATCCAGCTAAAGCAGTGATATGCTTAGCTGATTCTTCTTCTGAATCTCCTCCTGAGTCTTCATCAGACCAGGTTACAGATAGTCCTTTCTTTTGCCTTTTTAAGTAGGTAGGACATTCATTCTTGATGTGTCCATATCCTTCACATCCATGGCATTTGATTCCTCTTTCTTGACTGGTCTTTTCAGCATAATTTGACCTTCTGTTAGCATCATAAGGTCTCTTGTTCTCAGAAGAGTTTGTGTATTTTCCACTGGGATTGGATTTGCCTTCCATTCCTCTGAGAATCTTTTTGAATTGTCTTCCAAGCATAGCAATGTTGTCTGATAAGCTTTTACCAGTTTCTGATTCATCATCTTCTTCTTCATCAGTATTTGTTACCAAGGCTATGCTTTTGTTCTTCTTAACATTTGTGTCATTCATTCCCATCTCAAATGTTTGAAGGGAACCAATGAGTTCTTCAACTTTCATAGTGCATATGTCTTGAGCTTCTTCTATTGCTGTGACTTTCATGTCAAATCTTTTTGGCAAAGATCTGAGGATCTTTCTTACAAGTTTTTCATCAGTCATTTTTTCTCCCAAAGCTCCAGAAGTATTGGCTACTTCTAAGATGTTCATGTAGAATTCATGAACTGTCTCATCTTCCTTCATTCTCAAATTTTCAAACTTGGTGGTGAGAAGTTGAAGTCTTGACATCTTTACCTTTGATGTTCCTTCATGAGTTGTTTTGAGAGTATCCCATACTTCTTTGGCTAGCTCACAGTGATGCACAAGTCTAAAGATGTTCCTATCAATGCCATTGAATAGAGCATTTAAGGCCTTGGAGTTGCCTAGTGCTGAATCTTCTTCTTCCTTACTCCATTCTTCTTCAGGTTTCAACACTTTTGATCCATCTTTGGTGTCTTGGATAGGATGTTCCCATCCAATGTTGACTGCTCTCCAGGCCCTGTTATCAAGTGATCTTAAGAATGCAATCATTCTTGGTTTCCAGTAGTCATAATTTGATCCATCCAGAATAGGTGGTCTATTTACTGACCCTATATCTCTGTCCATGTTTCCAGAATTTGTATTCCCTAGATCTCACCCAGTATAAACAGGCAGGGTGCCTGCTCTGATGCCAATTGAAATTCTGTGATCAGGTATGAGATGTCCTAAGATATGTCCCAACACTTGACAGATTTAACCAAAACTTAAATAGCAAGAAAAATAAACAACACAGAAGTTTGTTAACCCAGTTCAGTGTATAACCACACTTACATCTGGAGGCTACCAAGCCAGGAGGAAATCCACTATAAGTAATATTAATTCTAGACTTAAACCACCCTGTTTAATCTATCACTTAATAACTACCCAATGCAATTTCTACCTAAGACACAACTTAGATAAGAGTACCCTACTCACTCCCCCTCAATCACACAGTGATCAAGTTTACAAGTTTAATAAAATTGAAGACATTCTTCAAACAAAAACAGCTTGATCTTACTTCAAAGTTTCAATCAAGTCACAAATGCACTTTTGCTTAAAAGCTCATAAAGTGGTACAATAAAAACAACCTGCTATTAAAAACACTAGACAGCCTATTTGGTCTTCTGAAATTCGTACACAATTCTATGAGTTTCTGTTGATTAAATAGGTATCTGTAATTTGGGCTTTCTGTAGAATGATCCAGCCCTAATGCGCATGTAGCTTCCACCTTGAATTTAGGGTTTGTTACTTCCTAGATTCTAGGTGATTTAGGTCTTCTGTTTTAATCTGAATCCTCAATATAAAACTCCCTACAGATGCGCCTTGTTCTGTTTTTATCCATCATTAATTAATTCCAGATAACTCTCCTTAAATATCTCTGATCAGTTAGTCAATAATTAATTCTGGTAGCAGGTTTGAGATGTCTCAACATCTGTTGGGACATCCTGAAAAACTGAACTTAAGTCATTAACACAATGTCCCAACATCTTGTGAGACATCCTGAAATAAGTTCATATACTCTGTTTGCTAATGTCCCAACATTTGATAGGACATTCTGAACTAAATTCAATATTCCTTGTTGGTCAAAAATTCTGCCAATTCAAGACATCTACAATTTTCATTTTCATTTTTTTCTTTATTTATTTATTATCACTCAAAATATTAATAAACCATTTTTAAATTTAATAAAATAACAGTATATTTATCTCAAAGGTCATTATGAACACAATATTTATTTTATTTTAATTGATTATTATCTTAATTTAAGAGACACGATTCTTATTTTTAAATATAATTTGTTTTTTTCTTTTTTAATCTCACAATTCCTTTTTTTTAATAATTATTTAATAGAATTAAAATTGTATGATTATTATTCATTTTACAATTAAGTAAATAATTTTAAATTTTGCACCGTGGACATCAAATTATATTTTTATTTCACGGGTCATTATCGCATCAAATATTTTTTTTTTGTCTTTCTTCATCTCACGAGTCTTTTTTTTTTCTTTTTGTATCATTATTTAATACAATTAAAATTGTATATATATTTTTTCATTTTACAATTAAATAACTAATTTCAATTTTACATCCGTATATAAATACGTTTTATATTGTATCAAATAAGTTTTTTATTTCACGAATCACTATAAACACAATACATATTTTATTTTAATTAATAATTATCTTAATTTAAAAGATAAAATTCTTATTTTAATTTTTTTTTCATTTCACGAGTCCCCTTTTTTCTTAGTATTTAATTTAATTGATATTATACAATCATTGTTCATTTTAAAATTAATAGTTAATATCAAATTTAAATACATTTTATATCGTATTAAATTTACATATACATTTGAATATATTTTATATTGTATCAAATAATTTTATCCATGCGGAAGCACAGGTGTCTTACTAGTGTAAGTCATAGTAAGTATGACACCACTTAAGAAATTAATTTATCTTTAAACTTACTAGGTATAGTATGGTGGTCACAATGTCATAAACCTAAAGTTGACTTGTCAAGGAATCTATAACTATTGGGCTCAGTTGTGTTCACTTGTCATATTCATTTAGATTTTATGATTATTCTCGTGTATATGATTATTCTCGTGTATGAGGTTTAAACATTTAAGCTCAAATAATAATCAAACCAAAGTCATACTATAATAGAATCGTATTTATACTTGCAAACTCAATTAAGTTTATTTATAGAATTTTAGTAAGAATAATAAATAATTATCAAAGACTTTAGTAATATTTGAGTGAGTATAGTTTGTGGTTCTTGGTAGGAAACTCGATGAGAAAGCAACTCTCGTCCATGCTATTTATTTATTTTGCTTAGTGTCGTACTTTGAAAAATGAGAACACGGTCTCGCGAAACGCAATCATACGTTCGTGGAATGGACTTAATAGAGTTGTCACCAAACTTTATTTATGTTCAAAGAGGAAAAGGGAAAATATCGATAAAACCCTAAAAGAAAGATAACGATATGACCATCGCAACCAATAATAAGGTTCGGGAGTCGATTACGCAAGAGAAATGTATTAACACCCCTTGTGTCCATTGTACTCAACGAGAATCGTTTGGTTAGTTGTGTATATTAGTGTTAGCTTATAAATGTTAGGCTTGTCAAGTTATTAAGGGAAAATAGTAGGACAAAAAGTTTATTTTTATTAGGGTGTCTGACGAGACTTTGAATCTCACTCATACGTATCTCCAAGTGCAATAGAGAATTCAAGGCACATGTAGTTTTGGGTAGAAAATATTTGTTTGTTGGTCAATTTTAGCGAAAGTTGTCTTGTATTAATAAAAAAACATTATTTTACCTAAAACAGGTGAAAAGCGAATGTTTGCATCACACTGAATGAATTTACAAATCAACATTCATGGGAAAACGTCACTTATCTCAACTCAACGATTGTGGATGAAGCATTGTCTTGCATCATCTTAAGACAAAATATCTTTTATTTTTGAACAGGTTTTAGGTTATGCTAAGAGGCAAAAGGGTTTGGATGTGTTTGATGTGTTTTAGGGTATGAAAGACGAGTATTTATGACTTGCAAGCTCTTAAACTTGGGTCTAATACTCGGGACTACGTCTGGACCTTTCACCCCAGGTAATTTTTTTCTTTCAATTTTATTATGAAAATGGTTTTAATATTTACAAGTGTTTTGAATGGAAGACGAATGTTTATGGCTTGCAAGCTCTTACAACTTGGGTCTAGCATTTGGGACTACATCCAAACCTTTCATCCAGGAAGTCTTTTTCTTCCGATTTTATTAAGAAAATGGTTTGAAGAAATTAAGAGTGATTAATGGAAAGTGGTTTGATGTTGTTTTGAAATTGATTAGAAGTGTTAGTGAAATGGTTTGAAATGAATGGTGAAAGATTGGTGTTGATCAAGTGCCTTAGAAAACGGAACTTGGTGTTGACCAAGTGTTTTGATTGTTTTTTAAAGGTTGATTTTATTTTATTTTTGTTCATTATTACAAAAATAATTACGGATGAGGGATACATTTTGTCAATGGGGAAAAACTATCAACAATTAAATGCAAACACACAAGAAAATAACTCATTGTAATAAGGCCCAAGAGAAAGCCACGAGACCAAAAACCGAAGTGAATTTCTCAATCCACTTCATAATACTCTCAGCCACCTGTTGTATTTCCAATTATGCCCCCTGGTTCTGCTGATATACTTTCGGACGCACAGTTTTTTTGTTTTACGCTGACTGTTTTCGGGGATACATCCACGGAAACAGTTTCATAGAAGAACATTTTTTTAAAAATTAAATCAATTTGTTAGTCGGATACGCATACACAATAATATACAAACAAAAATAAAGTAGTATAAAAGTAGGCATGATGATAGTAGGCATACATATAAAAGTAGGCATACAAATAGTATGTCAATGTCATCATAAAAAATACATCAATGTCATAAAAGGGATATACATAAAAATAGCTAATGTGTGTGTGGGAGTACATTTGCACCCTTTCCTCTGCCTCTGCTGCCTCGTATGCCTCTATCGCCTTCTCGACTGCCCGATTTGCGTCCTCGGCCATGGATCCCACCAGTTCTGGCGTGATGTATGCGGTACATAAGCGCCCTCTGACATAGTAATAATCTCATCCAATATACGCCTCTGGCCAGACCCCTCTGGGAAGAAACCAACATCCATGCTTAACCGTCCAATCCTATTTATGTCACGACATTGAGGCAGCACATCATGAGTGTGGTCTAGCAGTGATTGTTCCTCCTTTAATATCTCATGATGAGCTGGTCTGGGAGATGATCTGTCTGCAGCGGGCACCATGTAGGAACGTGAGACTCTATAAAACCATATGATGTAGCCATCGATGCAACTCCAGTTATTCTCAGCTCTGAACGCTTGAGCCTTATCTGGTACCAGATGGTTCTGAAAGTCAGCAAATCTCTCGTTTATCACCCTACGGCTGAGGTCGAGAGGAGCGGACTTAGCATGGTGCTTAGGAATGGTCTGAGCATAACTAAATTGTCGCATGACGCGCTCGAGCAGATATCGCACAGTGATTGTCGAACCGTATGTCAATCATCTGCTGAATAGTGAAATATCATCAAATTGGCCCGTCTGATGGTGATTTGCATATATTTTGTATCAGACATCCTTATAAACCATGCGGTCTAGATAGACTATGCACAGGTCTACCACATGGTTCTCTCTCAGTGGGACAAAGGCACGTGCCCGCGTCCAATCCTCTGTGTACTCAGGCATAGACGCCCAACCAGATATCATCAGAAAGTTATGGAAGATCTAGGCTTGAAAAAAATAATTTTGGTATCAAGCAAATATCATTATAATATAATGAAATATAAAGTCGAATGGTATATGATTGTTACCAAATACAATGTACAATTGTCTGCAATAGTCTTGGTCTTTAGAGGCATCCCTCTGAGAGTCTCGAGTAAGTGTAAGCTAACATTGTCGCACCTCAATTATACTCATGGATCTGTGCCAGATCCAATAAATACCTAAGGTAAACGACACACTTGTACGGGGAGTTGATGTCCATAAAAAGTCGTGTCACCACCAAGTATAATAAATAACATTGCAATGCCCATTATCTATGTACCTCTACCTCTTCTGGATCACCATATGTCTGTCCTGCAGTAGATATGGCCTGCTGAAAGTAACCTTTCAGGGTGGAGAACCTCATATGTGCCTCACGGGTCTTATCCACCCCTCTCAGTGCATGATCTGGACAAAACCCGAGCTCATCAACTATCATATCTTGAGCCTCCTCCTTCGTCATCCTACCGTGACGGGGGAGGATACTCATGCTTGGTATATGTAGAAGACATGAAACATCGTCAAGGGTGATAATAATCTTCTCGTGTTGTAGATGGAAAGAGGAGGTCTCTAGATGCCATCTCTTTGAAAAAGCCATTAGGATACTGTTGTGGCTCAAAGAATACCCAACGCCAATGAGGTTCTTCGGGCCATATTCAATCATGGTTGTCACGGACCACTCCTCCTCTGGAAACTCCAATCTCTTTCGCCCATGGTTATAGAACCTCTGGGGGTCACGAAACTAAAAATTAACAAATAAATAAATTTTAATAAGAAACAACGTTACATATAATATATTCTGAAAGAAATAAAATAAATAATTTTAGTAATGTTACCTCTCCCAGCCAAACATGTGGGGCAGTATGTTTTGCGTAGTCCGTCAACATAGACGTATCAGATGGACCCCTGGAAAACCCTCAAGAGCATCATCATTGTCAGCATGATCACCCTCTAGAGGTGGGACAAAATCAACATCATGCTCCGGTAGTGGAATCAGACTCTCCTAACATCGCCTGCGAGAGGGCGGAGACTATGATACCCTCAGTAGCATATCGTGGCCTCCGAGATGAAGAAGTAACCTCAGATTGTGTTGTAGATGGATGTACATCCCTCGCGACATGTGATGTAGACGATACATCTAGATGGGTCTTCTCCTTCCGGACAGAGGCATGTTGGGCAACCCGTCCATGTATATGTCTGAATGTAGGTATGTCATAATCTGAATTTGAGTCAGTTGTCACAGTATGCATATGGCCCATAAACTAAAATTAGATACAACAACAACAACAAAAAATTGTTTCGTAAATGCATCAACGAAAGGTTTACGCAAATGCATTTACGAAAGCACCCAAAATTCATAAAGTTTGGGTAGTTCCGCAGATGCATTTATGGAACGTCCCAACGTAAATTTGTTCTGCTGATGCACTTGTGGAACATCTGAAAGTTCAAAAATACAGTGACGACACCATTACACTACAAGAAAAATAGTGTTTTGCGACACATGGGTTGCGACGGTTCCATAAAAACGGTTATCCTTTGTAAGTTACGACGGTTGCCAGAACGGTTTTGGACAATTGTCTTTAATTTTTTCAAATATTTAAACGTATTACGACGGTTTTGGACAACCGCCGTTAAATATTTTAAAAAATGTAAACATTTAACGACGGTTGTAGATCTAACCGCCCTAAAAAGATGTTTGTGACGGTTCAACTAGTGCCGCCCCCCAAACAAATTCAAAACATGGACAAATGAAGGGGAATCACCAAAAAATTAGTGCCACGACATTTCTAGAATAGTCGTCACCTAAAAATTATAAGAATTCACGCTCTTCAAATAGGAAACCTAAATTCTACCATAAAAACCAATTATAATTCTTGTTCAAAATTGGATACCCATCGATCTTTCTATGGGTGTAAAATTAGTGACTCGTTCTCTTGATTCAATCCCTCTCTCAATTCATTCTTAGAATCATTGATCAAATCGACAAAGAAATATTGAACATTTTCTAAATCAGTTCAACCCCTCTCTTGATTGAAGTTTCATGATTCAATCTCTTTTCAATTTGAAACTCTGATTAATTCTACTCTTAATTCCAAATAAATATCAACTCATTTCCCGATTCAAGTTATCGATTTGTTGATTGTCAAAATCTATATGCCTCTCTAATGAAAAATTGGTGGTCGTATGTGTTCATTGAAACAAACCATCACTCTCAAATATTGCTTTTATTCTCTTACTGTTTTATAAAATTGATTGTTTGGAGTTTAAATAAAATGTATTAGAAACATGTGAAATTATTCTTGTTGGAAATCAATGAAAACTTGAAACTTATAAGTCTACTTGTGTTGTAAATGGATAGTAGAAATTAACATAATGTTTAATACATGTGTTACTCGTTTGCATTTTTTGCTTTCTACATGTTTGACAAAATGTTGCTTTTAAGTTTGTTTACAAAACTTCTCCTAAATTGAAAATTGTAAGTGTTAGTTTATGATGTCTAAGAAAAATATTGATATCTATCAAATTTGTGTGGTTGTATATATTGTTCTTAAATATGTTTAAAATTCACATTCCTAGTAATGTACCTCTACAAACCGGTTTTGTAAAGATTGTGATAGACCCAATATATAAACCATAATTGACATTTTTGTGGCAATTGATACTTGATATGCACTTTACGGTTGATATCACATGGTTTGTGGGATATCTATCTCAACGTGTTCATCAGATATCATCAACTATTATTGTTTGTGCCATTTGAACCTGCTTCACCCGAAGCATAAACCCACAAAGGTATTATTGTTATTCAATTTCGTGGTATTCGTTCTGGTTTTGCAATCCTCAATCTAAGCTATATTCTTTTGCCAAATTCTAACTCCAAAATTTTTATTACCATTTAGTGCACTTCCTGTAGATGAGTGGTTTGTCGAGATAAAATGGAAAATGCAGTCAATGGAAAATGAAGCCAATGTATCTTAGGTGATTTTGCGAGTCTCTTTTTAATTTATTTTTGTATAATTATGGGCTAGACTTCCATTTTTATGTCATTTTATCAATATACAATGCAATGACGTTTTTTTTTGTACTTCATTTCAAGTGATATTTTATGAGAACCAATACTAGATATAACCTTTTTTTGTTACTATTGAAGTTCTCTTTTGGTGTTGTTTAACAGGGCATGTTAAAGTGTATGTGCATATAATCATGATGCTAATGTGAGTTTATGGTCCCTTTTTCTATCATTTTTGTGAGTTTGAACTATCAATTTATACTATTTTCAAAGTTGTGAGTTTGTGGTCCCTTTTTCTATCAAGTCTGTAAAATTATTTTAATTAGGAATTTTATTAAATCAAGTTCTGCTAAGGCTCATATCCTTTGTAGCTAGTATGGTCAAATACTAATGGTTAGATTTAATACAACGATTGAGATATTAGTAGATATATTAATACTCTCAACCATTAACTTCAATCGTTGACACTGGATTGAACATCCATTAAGTATATAGACTACATAGGTATAATTTCCCATTGCATATATAAAGTATATGAGAAACAATAAAAATAGGATTTGATTGTAGTGAGTTGCATGCTGTAAAAATATGGACTGTATAAAAATGTTAAGAGGAAACTACTGAAAGATATTGTTAAGCATATGAAAAAGTTCTAACTGTTATAAGGCAATTGCTAAGAAAAATCAAAATTACAATCGAGGATAGTAATACATAATTTTCATTTGAAAAATGCAATATTCTGTGGTAAAATTTTGGGATACAAGGAGTTTAGTGCTGAAATAATAGTGTTTTAGATAAGGAAGATGATAAGAGAAAGGTTAAATACTTTGAATTTACGATTACATAACAAGGAGGTCAGTGCTAAAAATGTATGTAGTTGCATGTCTTTTAGTGAAATGTTTATGGATCATGGGTAATCGTGGTCAAATGCGACCTTAATTGAGGTGGCATTGCATTTGTGGAGACAGAAAAAAACCTAAGGTTATGTCTCGAATTATAGACGTAAGACTTTATTTAAAAATTGAATGTATGCATGGTGGGGTGGATACTGTGTATATTTATAGTGAATGTACTTTGAGTTTTGGTGCTTGCTTTGTATGCTTCAGGTATTCTGAGTAATCATAATCAAGCGCTCATGTGTTTTAACTATGTAGTTTTCCTATTTTGTGTTGATGCACTATTTGGGTCTTAGATCCAATCCTAACAACTCTCTTTTATTCTAAGTCCAATAGATGTAAATAAAACACCAAACTTCCAATGAACCCAAATGCTTTATAATTTTGATGATGTTGAAGGGTTTTCTGATGAAAACATTGATCCATTATTGTTGTTGTTGTTTCCTCATACATTCGTGTTTGTTGGGCCAATTGTTGACCATACACTTCTACGGGTCTCCAAAGCGAGACTACATCGTTGTTATCATCGAATGAGGAACATACTGCCAAAACCCATAGGTCTTTTGATCGCCAATTCTAAAAAATTCTTTCAAGGAGGTTCAAAATCTTGATGCTACAAAGAGTGACTCTTACAGAAACCAATGCACATGAATTATAAATGAATTGAAGTTGTCGGAGGAACAGTTGTTGCACTACCAAAACATTGTTACTTGCGATATGTTTGCAAATAGATCGAGAGATATGATTGTTTCATGTATTCTCTTTGTTGTGACTGTGATTTTGTTGTATATACATACTTCTTTTCCTTGTATGTTTCTTTTATTTCTAATTAAATTATATTTTACAACACAAGTTTCAGCTTATATTTATATTATATTAAAGATGTTTACACAATAAGGATTTTTATGGTGTGTATGTTCTGGTAGTAAGAATTTTTTTTAAGAATTAACAGAGTAATAATTTAGTTTATTTTTATTTTTATGATAATGCTAAAAATTATGGATGAAATTTTTATAAAAAAAAATATTCACAACTTGCGGCGGTTTGAACCGCCCAATTTACCTTAAAAAAATAGTTAAAAAGTTTCTAATTGTCGTAGTTTTAATTCAGGGACGTTTTAACCGTTGCAAATATGTACGACGGTTGGCACGACGCTTTTCTGAATCGTTGTAAAACAGCCTCGCGACACACATTTTTACGACGGTTGAGAAACTGTCACGAAACAAATTTTACGACAATTTGAATCGTCGTAATCTGCCAAAAAAATCATCGCATATCACTTTTTTTCTTGTAGTGTTAACGGATCATGAAATAAAGTTTATCAATTTTAACCCTGATCATCCGTTTAATCCATCAAACAATACCTACATTGTCTCTAAGCTATGTTTCTAAACTATATTTCTAAACTTATCAAATTATTTCTACACCTAAATAACTATTCTAAATTGATTACAGAGAAAACTCGAAAACTCATAAACTCAAAAACTTACGGATTAAAAGAAGCTACAATTGATTAGCAGTTTGTTGATCGTTGTAGTTGATGCTTAGTGTTGAACTCGAGCGACAAAACTCGACTTTTGTGGAAATTAATTTTGGGAGAGCTAAGAGAGAGTTTAAGAGTTTGAGGAATATGAAAAGTGAATAACGAGGGAAGATGGGGGTCTGCGCGCGAAGTATATTAAATATGTTCCGCCAATGCAGTTATGGAAGCATTTCACTGATGTATCTACGGAACAAACCAACGTTGAACAAAAAGAATGGTGCGTCCGGAGATACATCAGCGAAAGCAGGATGGTAAAATTGGTAACACACATGGTGCGTGAGACATCAAAAGGGTGGGGTAAGAAATTCTAAAAATCGAATTCATTGTAAAAAGGCTCAAGAGTAAGCCATGAAATCGAAAGTCAACCGAAATCGAAAGTAACAAATTTAGTGCTTTAAGTTAGCTTAGAGTGGATTCATGTATGAATCACTCTTATAAGAAGTTGAGCAACAATTTATGCTCCCAAACGATTTTCGGAAATTAAATTGGATTTTAGCTTCAAAATCACAATGCAATCATGGATCAGGCAACAACCAAGATATTATATTATAACAATTATAGTAGTGTTTAAAAAAATTATAAACTCAAAATAATTGAAAAACAAAATAGTTAACATAAAATATACATTATAATAAATTAAAATAAAACTAATATATAAAACCAAACAATATAAAAAATTGAAATAAAGCTAATATATAAAAAGATTGTATATAACAACATACAATATAAAAATTGAAATAAAACTAATATATAAAAAGACTATATTTAAAACAAATAATATAAAATTTGAAATAAAACTAAAATAAAAAAATTATATATATAAAACAAACAATATAAAATTTTAATAAAACTAATATAAACAAATTTATATATAAAAACAAACAATATAAAAATTTAAATAGAACTAATATATATATATATATATATATATATATATATATATATATATATATTGTTAGAATCTGAGATTCACCATGCTAGCAAGGAGAAGAAGGCATGAGCAACTTCACTCAGTGAGTTGAAAGTAATAGAAGTAGTTAGCATGAAAAAGTGAAGCTTAATGTGTATTAGCTTTGTAATTGTAACACACTATGAGTTTATATACAACCAATCTAATACAAGGAAATGAGATCAATAGACTAAGCTAAGTTTAACATACTTAAACTTACTTAACTAAAAGTAATAACCCATATTAACATATCTCTAACATATATATATATATATATATATATATATATATATATATATATATATATATATATATATATATATATATATATATATATATATATATATATATATATATATATATATATATATATATATATATATATATATATATATATATATATATATATATATATAAAGAAACTATATAAAAATAATACTTAATCAAAACAACGAGGAAAATGTCAAATAAAAAAAAATTACAGTTATAATGTTTCAATGGGACTTGGTTTACTGACGACAAGCGAGTTCACTGACAGTGGGAAGTTTGTGGTGGTGTTTGATTCAAGAAGATGGAGGTTGCATGAAAATTGAGTAGTTGTGTTGTGGTATGTGGGGTATATATGTGGTTGAATCTCCATGAAACAAAAAGAAACTTCATAAAAACTAGAAAGAAAAACACATGTTCGCGTGAAAGAACCAACAAAAACTCTCTTTGTTACTTTTTCTTTCCTCGCCTATTATTGTTTTTTTACATGTTTTTTTTTAATTTTGGATTTAGTGGGATAGCTGAGATATGTGTCGCATGTCCTCCAATTGGGCATTCACACTCTATATTTATAATGGAAAATGCTTAATAGTAAGAAAATGTGAAAATAAGAAATACAAAAATAGATCTCAACCATTCATTATCACCAATACCTCATGATCCCTATTAAAAAGGAAGTTACATTTAAAATCAATTTAAAACTAACCTCTAAAATAGTGACATGTGTGCATTCTTGCATTTCTTCTTCAAATTCTTTCATAATAAAATAACATTGCTCATTTATAATATACATTAAGGCTATAAAGTTTACACAAAATCTAAAATACCCCCAATATATATTTTAAAGACAAAAACTAATTAAAATTAAACACTTTAAAATAATCACAATAAAATCGAAACAAAATTAGAGTTAATCCTGTTTAATTATTTCGAACATTTTGACAAAAAAAACAAAAATAAAAGAACTCAAAATGAATAAAAGTTGGGAGTAAAAATGCCTGAAAAATTAAAATAAATACACCAAAATGATCAACGTTAAATAAACTTCTCGGAAACATACAAGTGTTGATCAATTTTTGAAATGAAATTTGATTGGTTAAAAGGCTCTAACTGATCAAAATGCGATAAAAAAATAATCGAAAAAATAAAACGAGCATGTCAAGTTAAACTATGTGAACTGTAAATTAAGAAAAATGTCATCTACAAGCTCGGTTTTGAAATTTTTTCGCCCGTTAATTTCACGTACATTTGAGGATCAGTTCGATTGATTTGTCTGTAGATCTAAAAAAATATTTTGGTATACAATTTAAGCATTATGCAAAATAAAATGCATGTTATGTTATGCATATGATATTTATATTATGATAAATGTATTGATTCGACGATTCATGGTCAAAATTGGGGTATGGCACTTAGGAACGAGAAACTCAAGACTAACAAGAAGAAACCACTAAAGATTGAAGATTGGAGATTGTATACTATATAACTATGCATTATGGTAAGATCTTATATTCGAGCCTCAAACCCTTCTTTCATTTCCTTATACTCCTTCAAAGTTTGCTCCCAAAGACTCTTCCAACCATGACATTCCTTTCAAACTACATCCAATTGTTGATTATACACCTTGAATCTATCGACATCTCCTACTAGGAATTCATCTAGTCGTTTCCTCTTTCCAATTTCAACTTTAGCCATCAATTTGCTTTCATTTAGTTGTTTCTCCTTTTGGATAAGGTTGAATCTCAATTCATTCCTTTTATGGTAAACTTGCCTGAGATTAGCTTGCAACTCTTATTTTTCTTTTTCAAGACGAATGATGGTTACCTTAAACCCATTGACTTCTTCAATGAAGACATACATTGGTTTAAGTGATATGGATTGGGATGAATAGTCAATGCTGAAAAGGAGTTTGATTTGTTTTACCGTTTCTTTGAACAATTGATTATAGGTCTCCTTAGCAACATAATTCTTCTTTCCTAGTTTACTTCTCTTCTTGTGTGCTTTCTCCCAAGATCAAATCATCTTTCGAAGCATGTCGGGGTTACTAACACCTAAATTATGTAGCACAAACCCTTTTAGAACCTCATCATCTAGTTTTTCCAACATTGGATAACCCAATTGCCTTAAAGCCAATGTCGAGTTGTAGTTGATGCACCCTTTGAAGCCTGTGAGGGGTAAATTGGGAAAGTTCCCACAGCTGAAAGTTATTTCCTCCACGTCAAGCTTATGGGAATACCACAAGATGTACTTTTCAGTGAAAGATACCATTTTTTTATACCAATAATAACTATTCATTCTCTTAATCATGAAGACATCTTTTAACACATGGGTAGTGAACCATAAGTATAACAAATGTATACCAAAAAAACATTAGTCCTACCATTTTCTCGTGTCGCACATGAAGAGTATGATACATATTAACAAGGAGTATAGGTATCAGATCCCGAAGGTGAGAAAAATCCAAGAAAAGAGTTAAATTGTGTTGGCTTTTTCTCATCAAATCTTACTCTTCTTCTGCTTTTGATGGATCTCGATCAGATTATAAACACTTAGTTCAGAGTCTGACTAAAAATTACTAGGTTTGCTTCTGAAAGTTCTTATTAAATTCTAAACCAGAATCTAACTCAAAGTTACAAAGATGATAACAACGAAATAATAAGATTAAAAAGTAGGAAAGTAAAAGTAATGACACACATCAGTTATCCTGGTAGGGATGTCAGTTTGTATCTGTTAATGGGGATCCCCGTGGGGATTTCCCCGTTCGGGGCCCCAGAGATGGGGAATTTCACCATGCGGGGGTGGGGATGGGGAGAAAAATTCCCTCGAGAGCACTTCGGAGACGGGGACGGGGAATACATCCCCTGTCCCGTGGGGTCCCCGCCCGACTTATTATTTAAATATAATTAATTTAATATATAATTTATATTTTACATTAGGTTTTTATGTCATTTCCTTTATGTTTATTTTTTAAAAAAAACTATTGATGTATTCATTAAGAGAGATAAATGTAGATATTAAAACCCTAAAAAAGTTGAAGCGTTCATTTTCTTCTATCAGACTCGTTTATTTTTTCTTCTACCGTTAAACCTCCATTCAACTTCCTCATCCATCGTGTGTTATCATTATTCGCATCTCTTACAATTGCATCAATAAGATTTGATTCTCATAAATTTATTCATGTAATTGTTTATTGAAAAAAAGTAGTTTGTTTCTCCTTGATTCTCATAAATTTGTTAATTTTTTATAGGAAAAAGTAGATTATTTCTCCTTGATTCTCATAAATTTGTTCATGTAATTGTTTATAGGAAAAAGTATATTGTTTTGACTAACTTTAAGATTTCTAATTTGGTAAATTGTAAGATAATAGTGAGACCTATAAAAACTAAATTATCAAGTATTATTTGAAGTTTTATTTTTCAAGCATATTTATGTTGTTGAATTTTGTAGTTATTTATGCATATTTTTACTTAAAAAAGTATTATAATTTATGTTGTTGAATTTTATAGTATTTTATAAAAAATATCATTATTTTATTTCCCATTAGTAATTTTAATAAAAATTATAAATGTGAATACTAGTATTTTTAATAACAAAATAAATATGTGAAATATTTGTACTTTTTTATTTTTATAGGAAATATAGATATTTAAAAAAATGTTAATGGATAAATGTAGAGTCCGCGGGGATCCCTGCAGGGAATGGGGATTCGCGGGGAACGGGAATCCCTGCGGGGAATGAGGATCCGCGAAGAACGGGGATGGGGATAGAAACTCCCTCATGACGGGGATCGGGGACGGGGATGGGGAATGAATTTGGTGGCGGGGAAAAAGATGGGGAAGTGTCCCTCGCCCCCGCCCCGCCCCATTGACATCCCTATATACTGGTTCCTCTCACAACTCGAGAGTTGTTCAGTCCCCTTGTATTTCTAAAAGAGTTTTCACTATAACCAAGTAGATTACAAATGTTCAAGCACCAAGCAAGAGACTTTCAATTCTCGAACCCTCAAGTAAGAGACTTATATGTTCAAGCCCACAAGCAAAAGACTTCCAACGCTTAAAACCCTAAAGTAAGAGACTTATATGCTCAAGCTATCTTACCCCAAATTGGCTTGGAGTCCTTTTTATATTTTTTGAAGAGATTTTCATTTTGAATGGTTCAGATAGCTCGGCTGGTAGTGCAGTAAGGGGGTCATGCATATGGTCACATATTTGAACCTCATTGTACCCTATTTTTTTGCATTTTCTTTTTATTTTTGTTGTTTTTATTGAAAAAGGTCAAAAGAGGTTAATTTTAATATTTTTAGAGTTTTAAATATCGATTTTCGTTTTTATTTTTTAATTTAGAATTAATTATTTATTTATTTTACTCTTTTGGAAACTTTTTTAATTAAAAATCATCAAAAGTCAAATATTTATTTTTTTGCACAAAATCACAAATTATATTTATTTTTTGTTAGAAGTAATTTATATCTAAACACTTTATTTTATCCTTGATTATTTTTTAATTTGCTAATTAATTTTTTAACCAAGTTTTTTTAGTATAAATACTAACCAGATTACACACCAATGGACCACCATTTGAAAACCAAGCCATCACTTGTAAAACATTATTTACACTACACTACCCTTTCTTACTTAATAGACCAATTTGACCATACACACAACAATCCACAATACCCTCATTATCCTTCCATGACACGTGAAATATACATCAATCACCAAGAAAAGTAGTTAATATTCTCCCTCTCTTTCACACGTTTCCTTCATCCCTAACAATTTCAATCTTCAGCAACTTAATTTTCCCTGCATCATCCCAAATACACCATAACATAAACCTTTGCACTAGTCACCCTATCATCATCATCCATTGACCATACTCATAAAATCTCACTCATTAACCTCAAAACCAACATCAATACTCGTACACATCACAACAATATGAATGAAATAACATAACTAGCAATAAGATCATAACAAGAAACTGAAACCAAATGAAGAATAAGAGATCAGAGGTAAATACACGCACGCCCCCGAACATTCGCTCATACTGTGACTACCGCTAGTGAGCCTCTGTGCGCGCCACCATTTTTTGACGCTGATATCGCCACTGCCACTCAATACTAAAACCCACCACACATTGTTGCAAACACGACGACCACACTGTCAGAGCCATCACCTTCCGCAACAGTATCCATGTTTCAATTTTTCTTTTGTTTTTTTATTTATAAAAGGGGACACATAATGCTCGGCCACTGGCTTATGATTTTTGCATATGGGGTTTCGTGTAACACACTAAACCCCAATATTTCTATATTAAGCTTTACACGACAATCTAAGGTGTCACTAACGACAGAACCTTTAACAAAACAAACATTTAACAAACATGCAACAATATATCGATGTCATACAACACTTGTCATCACACACTCACCTTCATGTAGGGTATCATCACGACAATATCGATCTTATTTAAAATAATGAAAACATTTCAACTAGACTTTTATTCTCAATCTTCAAATCACAATAAAATGGTTTTAAAAAATAAAGAGTTATCATATTCTACTATTTACCAACTTCAACATAAACTAAATAAAAAATTAAGCTCCAACAAAACATAATAAGCAAACAAACGTTCCTAACCCCGATATTACAAGATCAGAGAAAGACTTATAAAACAACGATGAAACTAAATAAAGTAACTCCAGAAGCTAGATTCCACTTACAACATCAAATACAATCTTGAGTATCTGCAAGGTGTTCATGGTGGACAATATAAAAGAAAATGGGGTGAAAAATAATAAACCAATATAAACAGTGTAAAGAATGCTAAGGTATAAAACACATCATAAAACATATTCAATTACAAAATCAACAACCACTTAGTCTCACACCCTTCACAACAACATGTACACATTCACATCCAATCAACAACATCATGAATAATCAATTATACATGCAATCGTGTACGTAAATGTACTTCGCGACTGACTCATTATGCATGCAGTGTCATTCATGAATGCTCTGTTTCGTCTCGTACTCCATGAAAACCTTGAAAAATAGGCTCTGAGGCATATGTCTTGGTCTTACCAAACGTTTGTTGTTCGTAAATAAATTTCATAAACACTTTGAATGAAAAAGGTACATTGGGGTCTCGTATTCCATGAAAGCCTCAAATAATCAACTTTGAGGCACACATCTCAGTCTTACCAAACATTCATCGTTCTCCTAAAATACATTTAACACATCAAACATATTTTCCCGCCTCCGTGAGATTGAAAACCTTTTCAAAAATAACATTGTTTAGTCTGTTCTACCGCAATACATACAAGCGTTTAAGCCCCCCACAAGTATACATGCCAAAGATTTAACCTCTAAAGTGTGATCTAAATAATCGTTCAATAAAATCAACCAACCAACACTCATTTCTTACCAATAACTATGTATCTTTAAGTTTTCCATCTCATATGGTGATACGTATGAGCGAGATTCAACGTCGCATCAAGCATTGTAACAAAAAATCCAAAAATATCTTTTGTTTTGCCTAGAACTACGTTGCTTTGAATTCCTCATTATACATGAGAATATGTAGGAGTAAGACTCACAATCTTGGAAAACACCTTAATAAAAACCTTTTTGTGACCCCATTATTTTCCTTTTAAATCTTTTATCACTCGAAGGAAACAAAAATGACATAAGCTAACATTCATTGCAAATCTAACTAAATGGTTCCTGTTGAGTACAACAAATATGAGGGGTGTTAATACATTCCCCTTATATAATCAACTCCCGAACCCTTATTTAGTTGCGACGACCATTTTCTTTTTCTTTTGAGAGTTTTGTTGATATTTTCCATTTTCTTATTTGGAATACATAAATTTAGGTGGTGACTCTGTTCAATTTCTGCAAGCGCATGAATGCTCGTGAGGTCTTATTTTTTGAGATGTGATAAGAGGAAATTTAAAAGCTCATTTGGTCGTGTCTGTTTGAGTGACCAGTGTCTTATAAATACTCAAGAGTGTTCTCACATATTTTAGCCATATTGATTTGAGAGTGTTTTTTAGTCTAGTGAGGAATATTATTATAGGTGAGGTAAAATTGTAAATTTACCAATAGTGAATTTTCTCTTATTTAAATAATTCTTCCATATGAAGTTAATATTTTAGTTCCGAGCTAAACAAGTTAAAAAATCTCATTTGTATTAGGGGATTGTCTTAGAAAGTCTTTGTTTGGTTAATGATCTTTGCCATTGAAGAAAATGTTCTCTCTTGGTTTGTGAAAATATACTAGTGAGAATCCCCACAATAGTTATCGGGCTCAACCTTGTTAAAATATTTATCGGTTTAAGATTAACATGTTTAAAATATCACCTAGTTTATGAGTTTATATTGGTGTAAAAACTCAGTAGGTTCAAGATCATCCTGATAAAAATATTAGTTCAGTTTATGGTTAGCTTGTGCAAAAATGCAATTCAGTTTATATGATAGCTAACTCAAAACTTTGTCTTGGTTCATTGTCAACCTTTGTAAAACCTTAGTTCGTTTCAAATGATTTCCAACTTATAACTCCATTTTGGTTCAAGACCAACCTGTGAAAAACCTCTGTTTGGTTTGGAGATTAACCGTTATAAGCATGTTCGTTGTTTAGTTATAAGTTTGTTTGAATCTTTATTGTTTGGTTAAAAGTTAGTATGAAACTTTATTTCCTTGTATAGAGGGGGGGGGGGGGGGGGTCGTGGGTATAACTTTCTAAAAGCTCTCAAGACTAATGGATACTCTCAAGAACAATTCTTAGGGACATGATTAAGTATTTTTTTTGCCTAACTCGTATAATTCTCTGGTGTTATTTCTCTTCCATTATCTCTTTTATTTTTAGTTATTTTCTTTACCTGAATTTTGCTACATATTTTTCAACTGTTTTATAAAATGGGTTTAAACTTTTATTTCTCATGTAATTTGGTTTTAAATCATCATTTTCAAATCTCCATAATTCACCCCATTTGTGTATGGAGTCACAAGTTTAGCATGCATAATACAAAATATGTACCAAATTCCAAATAACATGGTTAGTCAATACACATATAAGTTTATTAGCTGAACGGGAGTTAAATAGTCAGTGGTGTTTAGACGTGAATCCATCTTGGTGGAGTATCTTACTCTTTTATCTTAACATAAGGGCATCGATGAACGATCCTCTTGTCATTTCACGTGACAATAAGAATAAAATGAAGAGTGACGATATTGAATGTTAATAATTTAGAGAGTTATAAGCTCATTTAACCAATATAGATTATATTATTCCTATTTTTGTACTAAAAATTACTAAGGTCATCCTCATCAAAACTGAGAAGTCGAGTAAGGGATCTTGTTTTATTGGTTTGTTTATCTCTTCTTGCACCAATCAAAGAGATGGGCAAAAGAGGCAACTTTATTGCTACCGAGGCTATTATTAACCCCAATTCGTCTACAAAATGTCTGATAATATAATTATACAAAATATTGCACTTAAAATGACAAATATAAGCTAGTAAGTGTCATGAATCTCACAATTAAAATGTGTTTCCCTTGTATGGAGAGCTATACACAGAGGTGAGAATAAAATCATCCTCTCGGAGTTTCCATGCTTTGGACTTGTTATATTTTATTTTGCTTTGATTATTTGTTAGTATGTATCATGTTCCTTATATAACTCTTCGTGGTCAGTTCATGTGAAACTTTCAATAAACACAATACAAACACATGGATAATTTTATCAAAATCATTTTTTTATGGTGAGTCGTGATGAATAAATATTTAAATCATTATCTATTAATTAACAAAGCCACATGTGTATCATGTTAGAATTACAAAACCAATTGCGTAACATCATTTAGAATTACCTTTATGTTGTGAATCAGATGCCCTATAAATAAAATATAAACGGTTTCTTTATGATATGGAAACCCACGAGGGTTACGGTTTATGGTAAAACAAGGATAACAACAAGAATTTGTTGTAAACTGTTATTCTTTTCTTTCTCTTGAAACAAGATTACAGGTATACAAGAATAACAAATAACTCTCTCACTTTTGAATTATGATTTTATCTTCCTATTGTTCCTTATTTAAAATACGAGAGACTACTGTGTTACTTATAAGAAAACTAACACACTAACCTAATGAGATTTTTAACAATTACCCATTATCAACTAACTTAGGGTATAGGCTAACCTATACAATTGGATCCATAACACAAGGCCCAATTAGACATACATACTAGAACTGACTTCGACTATATTATGTATAACTATTGCACCAGCATGTGAACCAGCTCCGACTTCATACTAAACCTCTCTCGTATTAGAGTTCGATCAAATATTCCACAGGTCTCCACCTTTGACCAAACTCTATACCAACAAGAAAGCAAAACTAGCTTACTTCATGCATCATTATCAAATGCATACAGTGGAAAAACTTGCAATTGGCCAACGTCTTGGTGATCATATAAACAAAATTATGATATGTCAAAACCTTCAACACTTTGACTTCTCCACGCTCGATTACCCCTCTGACAGAATGCAGCCTCACACCAATGTGCTTGGTTCGTTCATGATTGGATGAATTCTTCGACATGTGTATTGCACTATGACTATCACATTTAACAATGATAGCTTGACTTTGAAGCTTTAACTTCTTTGCAAAACCATCAAGCCACAATGCTTCCTTTAAAACTTCAGTTAGAGCGATATATTTCGCTTCAGTGGTTGATAAGGCAACAATTATCTGAAGTGTTTCTTTCAAACTAATTGTTGTGCTGAACATAGTGAAAATATATCCCAAAATAGACTTTATGGAATCTATATAACTTGCATAGTCAGAGTCGACGTATCCTTCGATTGTTGCTTTACTATCTTCACCCAAGGTTCCACCATAAATTAGGAATTTATTCAGAGACCTATTTATGCACCTTAGAATCCACTTCAATGCTTGTTAGTGAGCCTTTCTAGGATTTGCCATGTACCTGCTTACAAGGCTTACTACATATGTTATGTCGGGTATGGTACAGACCATAACATACATCAAAGAACCTACTATATTAGCATATGTAATGTTATCCATATAAGTTCCTTCAATATCAGTACTATGACACTGATCTATACTCAACTTAAATTAAGGGTTTGTCGAAGTCACAAAAGGCTTTGAATTCGTCATAACAAACTTTTTGATAATATTTCGTGGACATGCCTCTTGAGATAAGCATAATTTCGACTACTTTCTATCTATTCGGATGTCAATCCCAAGAATCCTGGATGCAGCTCCCAGATCCTTCATATCAAACTCCTTACTGAGTTCAGCCTTTACCATTCTTACATCTTCGACATCATTGCTTGCTATTAGAATATCATCCATATAGATCAAATAAATAACAAATGAATTACCATGTCAAAATCTGAAGTAAACACAGTGGTCGAGCTGACTTATGATGAAACTTATGCGTGCCATGAACTTGTCGAATCTCCTATTCCACTGCCGAGGAGATTATTTCAGCCCATATAAAGATCTCATCAGTTTGCACACATAATATTCCTTCCCCTTTTCGATACACCCTTCAGGTTTCCTCATCAGGATTCTTTCATCTAGATCACCATACAAGAACACAGTCTTCACATCCATCTATTCCAGTTCAAGGTCAAACTGTGCCATCATGGCAAGCAACATTCAAATGGATATATGCTTCAAAACAAGATAGAACATATCACTGAAGTAGACACCTTCTTTATGAGTGAACCCCCTTGCGACCAACCTTGCCTTGTATCTCTTTGATGTCACTCATTTGATTCCTTCCTTAACTTTGTAAATCCATTTACAACTGACTAAGCTGACTCCAGTAGTTTTCTTGATCAGTTCCCATGTGTGGTTATCATGAAGAGATTTCATCTCATCATCCACGACCTTCAGCCATTCAGTCTTATTTCAACTTCTCATAACTTCCTTATAGTCTATAGGTTCTTCGTATAAAAACTCACTTGCAAAGATTAAAGCATAAGCTATAAGACCTGCTTAACCTAGTCTCTGAGGTGGAACTCTTCTCGACCTTTCTCTTGCCAGGAGGTAGTCATTATCAGTCTCCTCATCTTCAACAACTTCTGTTTCTTCTTCTACTTCATCTGGGTCATGCAATTCAACATCACTATGCTCAACCTCAACAAGAAATTCTCCATGTTCCAACTTTTCGTCAATGTCATCAGTTTTCTTGAAAGTCATCACAACTTTATTGAAAATTACATCTAGACTGGTGATACGCCTCATGT
Source organism: Lathyrus aphaca (assembly GCA_963966055.1). NCBI lineage: Eukaryota > Viridiplantae > Streptophyta > Magnoliopsida > Fabales > Fabaceae > Lathyrus > Lathyrus aphaca. The sequence continues at coordinate 28,223,203 of OZ014520.1, read as the reverse complement.
GACCTAGCTCTAGGCACCATATCCTATAAACTTTGACTCCTTTAGGGTATCCCATGAACATGCATTTCAGAGCTTTAGGTTCGACCTTGTCTTGTATAATGTGAGCATAAACCACACAACCAAATACTCGTAGTTTATTGAGATCTGGTGGATGTCCCAACCAAACTTCTTCAGGTGTCTTCATATCTAATGCAGTCGAAGGACATTTGTTTATCAAATATGTTGATGTCGAAACAACCTCAACCAAAACACATTCTTCAATCCAGCACTAACCAGCATGCATCTAGCCCTTTCAAGGATTGTTCGATTGAATCTCTCGGCTAAACCATTTTGCTGAGGAGTGCCTGCTACAGTCTTGTGCCTTGAAATCCAAAACTCGACACATTAATTGTCAAAAGTTTCATTGCAGAATTCAAGGCCAATATCAGTTCTCAACCTCTTGACCTTTTTACTAGTTTGAGTTTCTACCAGAACCTTCCAACTATTTAAATTCTCAAACGTTTCATCCTTAGTCTTCTAAATGAATACCCATAACTTTATGGAATAATCATCAATTATGGATAGAAAATACTTTGCACCTGAATATGAAGGATTCCTTATAGGTCCCAGAGATCAACATGGATGTAATTAAGGGATCCATGTGTTCTTTGTTTCCATTTGTTAAACTTCACTCCACAGGATTTACCAAATACACAAGGTTCACAAAACTCCAATTTCTCTACTTTGTCACCACTTAGCAGGTTTTGTTTCCCCAATTCGACTAGGCCTATTTTGTTGACATGGCCCAATCTCATGTTCCATAATTCTATCTTCGACACAAGTTTCGTGGATACTACATTTGTCGAACCACTTACAACCTCAACCTCGATGGTATACAAGCCTTGTTTCTTCACGCCTCTCCAGACTTCCTTCGACTCCTTCACGACTCTTAGGATACTTTTCTCTCCTTGAAAAACATATCCCTTCTTGTCGAATTCACCAAGAGAAATCAAATTTCTCTTCAAGTCAGGTACATACCTAACTTCATTCAATAACCTTATTGACGCATCATGGTGCTTGAATCTCACATATCCGATACCTGCAAGTTTGCAAGCTTTATTGTTTCCCAGCAGCACCGATCCACCATCTTGATCACATAGTTCCTCGAACAAATCTTTATTTGGAGTCATGTGCCAAGTGCAACCTGAATCTATAATCCACTATTTTCTTGAGTCGCCACTTGAAACCACGAGAACATCAGATGAGTCGAAATCATCTTGAATAATGGCAGCATTGCCATTATCCCTACCTCCATAATATTTCAGGCGTTCAGGGCACACCTTTCGAATGTAACCCTCCTTTTTACAATGATAGCATCGAACACCATATGCTTCACCACTATAAGAATTATGCCAACGTTTACCCTTATTCTTGTTGAACTTACCATCCTTTCGCAAGACTTTCGCCTTAACGACCAAACCTTCACCAACCATCGAAGGTTTATGCTCCGTTCGCTCGTTCAAGTCCTTAGAGTATAAGGAAGATTGAACATCTTCAAAGGTCATGGACTCTCTTCCATACAAGAGGGTTTCTTTGAAATGAACATGTTTTCTGGGCAAAGCGCATAACAACAACAATGCTTGATCTTTATCAACGATCTTCACATCAATATTTTCAAGATCAATAATCAACTTGTTGAACATATCCAACTGCTCAGCCAACATTTTCTCTCCGCGCATCTTAAATGAATACAAAGCTTGCTTCAGGTAGAATCGATTCACCAACAATTTGGTCCTGTACAAACCTTCAAGTTTCAACCATAACCCTGACGTCGTCGTCTCCTTTAATACCTGTTGGAAAACCTTATCACCAAGGCTCAATAATATTACGTTGTATGCTTTCTCAATCATGGTCATTTTTTCATAGTTGCCATTAACGCAACATTCATGGCCGTCTCTCACTTAAACACTTCCAAGAAACCTTGATAAACAAGTAGGGTTTTCATCTTCAAGCACCACAAACCAAAGTCGTTCACACCGGTGAAATTTTCAATCTCATACTCTGTTGAAGGTATCTTCTTTACGCTCATCGCACCAATTTGTTGTGAATCAGATGCCCTAGAAACAAAATATAAATCGTTTCTTTATGATCAAGAAACCCACAAGGGTTATGGTTTATGGTAAAACAAGGATAACAAGAATTTGTTAGAAACTATTATTCTTTCATTTCTCTTGAAATAATATTACAAGTATACAAGAATAACAAATAACCCTTTCACTTTTGAATAAAGATTTTATCTTCCTATTTTCCTTATTTAAAAGATGAGAGACTAATATGCTATTTATAAGAAAACTAACACACTAACCTAACGGGCTTTTTAACAATTACCCATTACAAGCTAACTTAGGGTATAAGCTAACTTGTACAATTGGATCAATAACACAACACCTAATTAGACATACATACTAGAATTGACTTCAACTACAATATGTATAACTTCTGCACCAGCATGTGAATCAGCTTCGACTTCATGATAAACATCTTTCGTATCAGAGTTCGATCCAATATTTCACACTTATGTGAACCATCACCATATGAAGAGCTTCCACTTCCACTATTGACTCATTGCCTCCGACCCTCTTGGAGAAAGCTTCAACTAGGATTCCGTCATCCCTCAGGCGCACCACCTCCAACCCCCACCAATTGTCTTTGGTCACCGTCATGTCCGTTTGGTACAAGGTAAAACCTCGATCCTGATTATTACTCGTTACCTTATTTTGAGAATTATTATAGATGTAATGAATCCTCTTCTTTTGTCTATCAATCCCGATACACTGCCTTCTGCACCATCCTCTGGAGTTTATAGGATTCTAGATGCTTCCACCGAAGATGATGATACCCTCTAGAACTTCTAGGATTATAATTTAGTATGATTTGTGATTATCAAATAATTTTAAAAAGAAATTTAGTTTAAATCAATATCAAAATTAGTAATACTAAAAATACTATAACCAAAATTATAAGACATAATTAATAAAACAAAATAAAAAATGGTTCCCACTTATCCTTTTGAATTTAGTAGTAACATTTTTAACAAGACGTGGCGTGGACCGCAACTCACCGACCAACCGGGTTTATACGCGTAAAAAGAAGCCGGTCCGGCTCGAGATGCAACTACAAGCGTGTTATATATATATATATATATATATATATATATATATATATATATATATATATATATATATATATCACATTCTGTTTCTCTCGATTGTATTTTGATTTTTCTGATTAGAAGCAGCAACCCCTATCCCCAACCCTAACCCTAAACTAAAGCACTTTCGTTCCTCTTCATCGGCTTCTTTCTTTAGGTATGGCTTCTTTGCTTTTCAATTATGTCTTATCGATCTATTCTGTTTTATCAATTTCAATTTTCAGTGATCGTTCTTATTTTTATTTAACCAAGCTAAGAATTATTTTGATGCAGATTCTTTTTGATTTTGTTAAAAGTTTGCTGGATTTGGGGTAGATTGCTGCTAAGGGTTTTCGATCTTTCACATATAAGGTAAGAAAAGAAGGAGAGTGCGTCTGATTTGTTTGCCATAACCTGTTCAATCCTCTATGTGGAACTATGTTTTTCAGTTGTATGCTGTTTACTTTTTGTTTGTGATTGTGTGCTGTCTTAATTAATTTTGAATTTCAAACCTGTTGTTTTCGGGCACTTAAAAGTTTTTTTTTAGGGATGGGCACTTGAAAGTTATTTCATGAGATGGGAACTTGGTTTAAGGAAATTTAGATTCAGTTATTCTATCTTATCGTGTGGTAAAGGTGCGATCTTCTCTTTAATAAAGAGAACCATAAGGATTGCAGTGCTGTCTAATATCTGCCATGGTGGATATCCGTGGCTGATTTTAGGCTTTTTGACTTAGTTGTGAAGGATGGTATTGCCATATGTCAGTCTTTATTGCCGAATTTTAGCTCTCCGCCATTGATAACAGTGAGAGATTCATATATGTTTTGTTTTGGTCATAGATACTACTGTTGTCTGTTAGTTATGATATGTGTAATATCTCATCGGAAGTTTGCCTGTTAAAAGTATTAGGTGGTGTATGAAAAAATTGAAGTGATTGATTTGTGCCATTATTCTTATATGGTTAATATCAGTTATCGAGTCTCTGTCTTCTAGTAAATGAGCTATTCATGGCTAGTGAGAGCTGATTTCATTTTGGTAATAGATGTATTGAGAATACGTGTAACCTTGTTTTTTGGTAGCCATGCACCCTGTGCCCTTATGTTCCAACCTGTTGTTTGAGACTAGTCATACCCTTAAGCACCATGTATTATATGTTTTTTTATTAACTAGTTTGAGGGAAAGAATTTGCACAATATTTTATTTTTCTTTAATGTTTCATTATTATTTCCTGAAAATTCTTTTTCTTTATTGTACCAACAAATATTAGATATATTTGTATATAATAACATGTAAAAAGTGCTAAATATTAGTTTTTTTGTGTAACTAGAACTTTGAGAAGTTGATTATAATGAATTGATTTGATTGTAGACCTAACTTTGTTTTTTCTCTTCTGTGAGATGCACTTCCGGCCATCATTTTACCATAATGCAGTATTTGAGTTGGATATTGATTATATATGGACACCAAGCGGTTCATCCAGCTTGTTGAGGAGAAAAAGAAGAAAATTATGGAGAAAAAGGAAGCTCCTTTGAAGTGGGAGCAGAAGCTGGAAGCTGCTTCCAGAGCAAAGGCTGATGCTGAAGCTAAAGAGAAGAAGCTGAAGGCTGCAAAACATAAGAAGAGATCGAGCTCTGATACTGAAAGTGATCATGACACCGATGATGAGAGTAAAAGGGCTAGTAAAAGAGCTCATAGGAAGCACAGGAAGCATTCTCACATTGAATCCGGTGATCGTGAAAAAAGGAAAGAAAAAAGTTCCAAGCGGAAGACAAAGAAGCGGTCTTCAGAGTCTAGCGATTTCAGTAGCGATGACTCTGTGAGTAGCTCTGAGGAGGAGAGGAGGAGAAAGAAGAGGCAAAGGAAGAAGATAAGAGATCAAGGTTCAAGATCAGATTCCAGTGGTTCTGATTCTTACGCAGATGAAGCCAACAAGAGAAAAAGGCGGCACAAGCGGCGACATCCATCAAAATTTAGTGATACAGACTTCTCTAGTGACGAAGGAGATTTTCCAGATCGGAAGAGAGGTCATGGAAAGCATCACAAAGGCCGCCGCCACTCTGAATCTAGTGAATCTGATTTGTCGAGTGATGAAAGTGATGATATTCACAGGAAGAAAAGCCACAGAAGGCACCATAAGCATCATAGGCGTTCACATAATACAGAGGTGAGGTCATCTGATTCTGATTATCATGGGCATGGTGGAAAATACAGATCTTATGAGAAGTCATCAGATGAAAATTCTGAAGAAGAAAGCAGAAGATCAGTGCATAAACGGTCTGGACATCACCACCACCATCACCACCATTCCAATAAATACGAACCCTGCTTGGACGATGAGCGAAATCACTCACTCCACCTCTCACCGAAAACAAATGGAAAGCACGAGGAGGAATTTGCTAAAACTGGAGCTTAGAGAAAAGACTGGTCATCATGGAGACATATGCCTGAGAATATTGCTGGTGGAATTGCTTGATTTATAATAATATTATCTGTTACATGTTAAAAAAACATGTTTATCATTGTTCTTCATGGGATTTGGTTGTTCCTATTCAGTACTTATTCCAAATTGAACAATTTTTATCATTGATATCTGTTGTGATGGCGGTATGAAAACTGATCTTGAACTTTTATTGTTGGCGGCACTAATTTAATTCTCTTATTATTCAGCTATAAACATTTACATTTGAAGGTTATATTCTATTCAGGGTTCCCATGATTCTGACTAAGTGCATGTTTAGTATTTCAGTGGGTTTGATAAAATCACATGTATTTTTAGGGTTGAATTGAATTAGTGCAATGTTGAGTTATGATGGCACGCTATTATAGAGTCAAACACCTGCAAACACTTGAGACTCGAGGATGAGATACTGACATTTCCCTCTCACACTCTTTGACACAGTTGAGAAATTTTTGACAAATCGCTGTTCGTTTAAGAAGATTTTCTTTTGTTGAAATTCTGTTTTAAAACATGTCTGCCAGAAGCATGGGACTTTTAAAGGGATCAACATATCCATGTCTTTGATCATAACCGGTTAGCCGGACTTAGAATATGAAGTCCTTTAAGAAAAGAAAAAGTACTGTATACATTACCGTTTATCAATTTCAACTTTCATAAAAAAAAGTACTGTATACATTACCACATGGATATACGGTCTAACTGTAAACATATAATTTCTATATAATAACTATTTTAATTTCTAATGAATTAAATATCCATATTTTTAAGAAAAGAAAACTTTTTAAAGAGTGCATCTTCCGAGACATTCGTTAATATTTTCTTTTCTCTTATTATTATTACCCCTTTGTCTTATAATGATTTATCATATTGACAATTTCACATAGAATAGGAAAAAAAATATATGTAAAAATATAAATGATATTTTTATCAAAGAATTCATTAAACATTGAGAAAAAAAAAAGTAATATCAATTAGAGTGTAGAATTAAAAAATGTGTATTAGAAATTGAAATGAGTCACTTATTTTAGAATACTTTATTATTTTAAATGAATCATTCATTGTAAAATAGAGAAAGTATAAATACAATGCTATCTTCACACCACTTTTTAATAGAGGTGATAAAATGTATCTGATTTGTTGGACTTGTCTATTTTGCCCATATTTTAGTGTAGAGCGGGCCAAAGTTTTAAGTCTCACCATCTAATGTGACTCTGTCCCATTTTTTTCGGACTTTTGCGGGCATGAGCATTACTATAATTTTATGCATTTTTTAATTTAAAAGACACAATGCCAACAAGTCCGCCTCATTCCGCCCACAATTTATCGCGGGACAAACTAATATTTTAGGTTTGCAATGTGAACTATGATTGTCTCGTCCCTTTTTTTGCGAGCTTTTACGGGACGAGTCTAAACGGAACAAATATGCTCGTTTGTCACCCCTATTCAAATATTGTTCATCGTATTTATACAACAAATAATATTTTTTTTCTTCAATTTTTTAAAAATAAAAATAATTATAACAAAAAAAAATATTTTTTATAACAGAAATATAAAATTTATTATTATTTGTATTAACAACAAAATATATGTTAACCATAGATTTTATTTATATATAATTTACTAAGCAAGTTTACAATTTTATTAACCAATAAAATTAGGCATGACAAATAAATCCGTCTCAGCCCTATCCCGATTGTCTTCGCCTTAAAAATAACGAAGAAAATTTGACTTAACTGGGACGGGGGCGGTGCAAGAAAACCCCAATTTTTAATCACACGATGAAGGCGGGGCAGAGGATGCTAGTACCGCCCGCACCCACCCTCGGTCCGACCTATCAAATTTATTTTATTATTTTTATTTTTAGTAGTTTTACTATCCATTTAGTTTTCTAATCTTAAGATAAATTTTTTTATTATAATTATTATTCATTTAAAAAATAAAGATTAAATAAAAGGATTAATTTTCATCATTTTTATTAAAATGATTAAATATTTAGTTTAATTATTAATTTTTGTTGCTATGGAAAGTTTATGTATTTCAAAAACGTCAATTTTGGTGGGTGTGGGCCGAACGGAGAAACCTGTGAGAGTATTTGGTATTTTGAGTGATGCCAAAACTTATATGTTTCAGGAATATATATGGGATCACAAGCTGGCATATCAATTCATCATAAAGTGTTTTTGTGATGATTCAAGATGAATGAGTCGACTCATCAACCTAAACAGGTTGACTCATTCAGTTAAGAAAATTTGAGTCGACTCAATTGATGATTTAGGTCGACTCAAATGAAGACCAAGATTCTTTGAAATTCACAGATCTCAACAGACTGACTGAGGACATTATTTAGGTTGACTCAAAGAATCCTTCAGGTCGACGCATTCCTATAGTGAGGCGCCTATCACATCTCTCTCTCTCTCTCACTTATTTTAAGTCTTTCCATTATGTTTGCCTACAAGTATAAATAGTTGCAAATATTATTTTAGTGAAATAAAAAAGAAAAGCGAAATAGATACACAAGTGCTCTCTTTATCTTCTCATTCTCTAGCATTCATCAACAACTACACACAATAATTTTTGTTGATCAAAGTACAAGATTCAAGGTGATAACGTTTAAACGGTGAAATTGCGATTTCAGTTTAGGTTGAGAGATTTGTGGATTTTTCTTGAATAAACCTTAAGGGTTTGTCCCCCAAGATCATTGTGATACGGGGATTTTGCACACATGATTCGTTCGTAGATTCAGCCGAGTAAAGAGATTTGAAGATCAAGGTGATTGTTCAACAATAACACGATAACCGAATGATTGCGAAGAACGGTGTGAGTTCACAAGTATCGAATCAAAGCGGTCGTGCTCGAAGTTTGGAGAATCGTGGATTCTTGCAAGAGGGGAGAAATTAATCGGAGATTTGTTCGACGCGTGTGAAGAACTTGATTCAACTAGAATCAAGGGGTAAAGTGAAACATAGCTACAACTACAATTAGAATTGATTTTCCGTTCATAAACATTGCAATTTTAATAAAATATCCCAATTCGGTTTTTGAATTGGGGAGAGAGGCACCCTTAGTGAGGACGATAACAAATTCTCGTGTCTTTTACATTTTTCATTCGGTAAATTTTCTGCACAAGTTGAAATAATTGAGTTTTAAAAATTTTGTTTTGCATAGTTTAGTGCACACCAAGTGTTTCTGAAATTGTTGCTATCATAATTACATAGCAACCTTAGTGAAAATTCTGCACTAGACTATTTAGTAAAACACACTAAGTGTGGTACCAAGTGTTCGATAAAATTCAAAACACATTATTTCTTGTTTGTTGTGCATATTTCTTCTCTCTATACATTGTTGGAAGTAGTTTAATCAATTGCTTCAAATTTAAGTGATTACTTTGTTTTGTATTGATTAGTTCATTCATCTTTATTATCCCATTTGATTTAATAACGCATATCCGATCACCGGTGACTTAAAATAATTTAGACATGATTTTCCGGGAAACTTCCGCAAAATATTTTTCAACTAATTTTTTAAAAGTAAAATTTAAAAGGGATCTATTCAACCCCCTTCTAGATCCGCGCTATCGTCTAACAAAACCCATTCCCTATTGGGGGCGGGATGGGTGAACAATTTTACCCTCAATTAGAGGTGGGAACAGAGCTGATACAGAGAGAGAAGATATACTAATAACACTTAAACTCGCCCCCGTTCTGCCTCATTGTCATGCCTAAATAAAATACATAATATTAACTATATTTCGACATTAAATTGTGAAATATAATAATCGGTCAGAACATTCTAGACATCGATAACAACTTTCATCAAACATAACATTCTAAAAGTTAACACATTAATTCTTACTTCGATTACTTTAGATACGATTGAAAATGAATTGAATCGAGTCGGATCGTATCATATCGACTCGATAAAAATTAATTTAACTCAAATCTCGATTCGAGTTTGTCACAAGTTTTGTAAAGTTCAAACAAGACTTAGTATAAATTCACGAATAAACCGATTTAACTCTTTAAATTCATCTCGTTGGATTGAATTCCCTTGCTTCATATTTTAAAATCATTTTTTTTTAATATTTAATATTTTAAATTAATATTATTTTTAAAAAGAAAATATTTAAATAAAATAAAAGTTATAAAAGTGAAATATATCTTTATCTACAAAATTTACTACTTCAAGAGATATTTTTGAAAATCTAATTTAAAAACTACTTAAGTTTTTCAAAAAATTCACAAATTCATCTAAATATATATAAGAACCTCACTATTTGATGAAAAATTACACCAACAACTACTAGAAATATTAGAAATTGATACATTCCAAATTGCAGAATAATTACACTATTTACGATTTTTTTCTCTGATTTGATTCATGAATCTAATTCAACAAAATAATTCTGTTGACTTTAGTTTCTTTAATTAAGCCATTAATATTTTAGTTATTAACTTGAGGGACTCGCTCAATATTTGTCAACAGAAAATAAAAATTAGACTAAAATATCAACAATTTACAATTTCAGAAATATTTTTGTGAATTTTATAATTTCAGATAACACTGTCAGGAAATTCCAATTTGTAAAAAGAGGAATTTGAGAAATCATTCAAAACCTTTTTATGATAAAAAATGTCTTTCTTTTTGCAAATAAAATGCGTGTTTAAACAAGACAGCTGCAAATCACATATTGCATTCTGAAGGAACCAAAGGCTGGCTCAGCTCATTGCAACCATAAATTCATGTCAATATATTGATGATTTCCTGTTTGATAATGCATAGATTCCTAACAAAAGAAAAATCGACAGTGTCTAGAGTTCAGCAAATAGACCCTTCACCTTTTCTGTTTTCATAAGACGTGGGTTTCTGTCGTATATTTGAACTGTAGAAGTAGTTTCTAATACATAAACTAGATTTCAAAATTGTTGTTTATTCTACATTCCATGCTGAGATGCTCCATCCTCAACAATGGATGCAAACAAATATAATTTAAATAATGATACAACAATGCCAAAATTCCATTTTGATCAGAAGTTCTTTAGTATCTTCTCAGCTGATACTCCATCAGCAACGAGAATAGATGTAACTTCCTGCAACAATAAGTTCTTTAGTATCTTTTGCATTGGAATTACAAAATGAAATACAAGTAAAATCCTAGTTGAAACTTATCGACGCTATCTCTTTTTAATACCAGTTGACCCAAACTATTCAACGCTTTGTATTGGGTTATGAAGCAACTAAATGATTTATACAATAACGCCTTATCCCACTAAGTGGGGTTGGCTCAACTTTCGTCATAACGTTCTATTCAAGATTATACTTCTATCCAAATCATTAATCTCGAGATAACTAAATGATTTATAGGTGAATCAAAATTATTGTCCATCAGATCTAATATAATATATCAATAAAAGAACAAAGGTATCCAATGAAGTGAAGATGACTTGTTGCATCGGTAATATTCTGATTCCTGGTATTTGCAATGATGAGGTATATGCTCCCAATTGGAACCCAAACTCATTATTTCCTGTCGAACAGCCCATGCAACAGGGGCAACAGCCACCTCAAGCGGCACGGCATTCTCTAGCCATCTTTCATTATTGATCCCAATTATGATGGATAAATGATGACTCAGATTGAAAACCTTATTAGCTTTGATGATTCTACTACCAGTGCAAAGGTAGTATGTTCTGCAGTTCTTTTTAGGTAGTACCATCGCAGTTGTTGGACGAAGAAAAAAAGAGAGGAGATTGATGGTTTTGACTACACATCTTATCTTCCATGAAACGAGACATGCATTTTTGAATTATGCAATTTTTCTTTAGCGACGTGTATCAACCGATTCTAATTCCCTTTGATTGTTTTAAATTTTAGTCATCATGATTCTATTTAACAGTTACCACTTACTAGAGGGTTTTTACCCATTGAAAATTTAATAAAACCCAAAAAATGTCTTTCATAATTATGTAGATAGACAATGAAAGACGATTGCAATAATAACGCACCTCAGTCATCTCTTTTTGTCCACATAGTATAGCACCAGTTGACAATGGGTTAGATATTTCTTTTGCTCTCTTAAATGCAGCCTGCATAAAGTAATCATGTGTAAACAATCTTAACATTCTGAAGGTTAGTCATGAGAAAAATCTAATCCTGCATTTCCCATACTTTACCTGTACAAAGCCACTTTCTCCGGTCCAAGTATCATCTGGTTGAGACAATACAGGCACAATCTTTACACCAGAAGATTCCCAATCTTTAAATCTATCCTATAATATAAGAGAAAATTGTTAGATAAAGTTCTAATACAGAATTAGAGATTACAAGGCTTTCCTATTGATAAACCATAAACAAATCAGCTAACCTGATAAGCCATTCTCTGGAGGTTTCTGGCCCCATAATATATTCTCACGTCAGACCTCTTGCTAGCACCAAATCCTGACTCAATAAGTGACCGAATTGGACTGCACACACAAAAGTAAATGAATAACACCAAATAGTATCACAGAGAGTAAAGGGAATATATTTGGATTAATAGCATATTGCATTATAGTTATAGTTCGTATTGGAATATCCTCAGGTACGGAGTGATTTACAACTACAGTCAAAGCCCATAGAGATTTGTTGGAACATAATTTCTATCTTTCAAAGTGTTTTTTTAGGTTCAAAATCATACTTTTGGTCCGAAACAACATCTCATGCATGACAATAATGCCATCATTATAAGGAAGAAATTCACAGAAAAAGATAAAATAGGTTAGTATAATTAAAAAAGGGAACAAAGAAAAGAAAATACAAAACCAAGTCATCACTCTACAAGTCTTCCAAGTAAAATAGCCCTTCTACAGCCACGGACAGAACTATTTTCAATTCGACCTTGGCCAAAATATCTAAATTCTAAATGTAATCAAAAGAAAGTACTCCAAGCTTAGAGGGAACAGTTGAAATTCAAACTGCGGAGTAATGAAGTTCTTCCCTGGTTAAAATTGAGTTAAGTGAGAGAACCAACAATAACAACAACAATTAAGCCATATCCCACTAACTTGCGTCAGCTACATGGATCAACTTCTGCTATAATGTTCTATCCAGGATCATGTTTCTATCCAAATTGTTAATCTCGAGATCTTTCTTAATAACTTTTCTTATAGTTTTTTCTCGGTCTTCCTTTACCTCTAGTTGTTTAACTCCTCTCCATCTGATCTACTCATCTTACCACAAAATCTACAGGTCATCTATCTACATGCACAAACCATCTCAGTTTATTTTCTACCATCCTTTCTACTATAGGTGCTACTCTATGTTGTTAATCTCGGAAAGCAGTGCGGCGCGGTCAATCCCAAAATGGGAGCGGCGCGGGCGCTACTTTTTGCGATGCGGATGTTTTTTAATGGCACTTACATGCTTACATGCTGAAAATAATATACTAATAAATATTATAAAAAAAACTCAAACTTCATAATAGCATAAATTACTTCAAATTCATAATAGCATACATTACTTCCAATTTCAAATACCATTAAAAGGCATAAATCTTAAAAAAAAAAAAAAAAAAAAAACATTTAACATACTTTCAAATTCAAGAAAACAAACGCTTATCTAAAACTTAAATTAACCTAAAGATCCAAACTCTAATAGAAGTTCAACAATCATTAAAATCAAAGTCTTCATCATCACTTCCTCTCACACTAGCATCCTCTTCAATCTCTTCCTCCTCTTCCAACAACTATAGGTTATCGGTATCAATATCATCATCCATGACCAAAGGATCACTAGCATCCTCTTCAATCTTTTCATCCTCTCCCAACAACCATAGGTTATTGGTATCAATATCATCATCCATGACCAAAGAAGATTCAGTAAAAAAATTAGGTTTTTTTTAAAGTTTTATAGGAATGGGCCAAAAAACAAACTAGACCCGACCCGGTTGAAAAATCGGCGCTTTCTCACCGCTACCGCGCCCGAGAAACCCACCGCGAACCCCGCTATACCGCCGCTATCCACTTTCGCGCCTTACCGGTTCGGCTTGTGGCGGCTCCGTCGATTTTGATGCGGTGCGCCGATATAGCAGCCGCTCCCGCCGCTTTTAACAACATAGGTGCTACTCCAACACTCTCTAATATTGTTATTTATAATTTTATCATGTCTAATTTTATCACACATCCAATGCAACATCCGCATCTTTACTACGATAAGTGCGATACATGTGAGTGAAAAGAACTGCATACTTATTTCCTTAGGTAATTAATATAGATCTCTAACTTTGGGGCTCCCCTTGATAGTCTATCTATCAGTTAAGTTATCCACCAATGACATTGACGCGCTCACGACAAAAAGGCAACACCAATTGTAACTAGCTTATGAGAACTAATGTAGGCATGACAAATGACAAACAGCTCCAAAGAGTAGCACCTAAACATTATGCAACAATGCTGAAATATTTAGACCTTAATCTTAATATCTACAACACAAAATCAGCATCAATCATATTAAAGACCATAATGTTGATAAGTCACTAATGAGACTCCAAATGTTCAATTTCACATGCCAAAACAAAATTTAAAAAGCCTAAACAGTTTTAACATTCAACGCAAATTTGGGGAAAGAGAAAAACTGACCTAATTCCGGATCCAGTGGCGAAGACAAGAACGGTTCCAAATTTCTGGGGCGGGTCGATCCGACTAATATCGAACCCATTTCCCAAAGCCGGAGTGATTTCAACCACATCACCTTTCTTCAACGCACACAACGCTTCCGCAGTGGATCCCGCCACACTCTTCACCAGAAACTCAAACACTCCGCGCGAAATCGCGAGCTTCGGCGGCGATGCGATTGCCAGAAACGACGGTTTTGGCGAATTCGCAACTTTAAGCTGAAGATACTGTCCGGCGCGTGTGTGCGACGTGGCAAGGTCTGGCGCGTCGGACACGTCGATGGTAACGTGGAATAGCGACTCAGCGGCTGGTTCAATCTCGGAGAGAGGGGCTGGGGTCCAGATTGTGGTGTCCTGACGTACGGCAGCGGATACGGTTGCGAATCGGCGACGGAGACGGTGGCTGGTGAAGTTTAGATTGAAGCGGCGTAGGATGGACATGGGAAAAGGGGAGGGGCTAAAGTGCGCATGGGAGTGGAGGGTAATAGGGTGAAGCGGTGTGAATGAAAGGACTGACATGTCTTTTTAAAAATTATTTGTATGTATTGAGGCGTGGTGAAAGGAGTTTGGTCAGAGTCGGTAGTGGCGGCAGGGTGGCGGCGTTTGATAAAATGCGCTTTGTGTGCGTATTATAAATTGAGGCTTACGAGGGTTCCACGTGTCAAACTTTTTTTGATGGTGCGATATAATTGGAGTGGAAAGATAATGTTTTAAGCATTTTCTCTCATTGAAATGTTGTCGAAAAATAAAATAAAATGTGTTGATTAATTTGTCTAGATAAAAAGCCTGGGTTGATTCAATATATTTTGAATTTTGTTTTGTGATGATATCTTAGGTGTTCATGGGTACGGGCCAACCCGCGAACCCACTCACCCAACCCAATTCAACCCTTATTTTTACCCAACCCAATCATGCACGGGTCCAACCCGAACTAACCCATTCAAACCCGTTGGTGTTTGGTTCGGGTAACGGGTTTGAAGTTTTAAATCCAAGAACCCGCGAACCCAACCCATTAATATATCTCACTATTTTTATTTAATTTTATTTATAAATTATCTAGCATAATTCTTAGAATGCGTATATTTTTTAATATAATTATAGTTTTTATTAATTGTAAAAACATAAGTCTAAATCAAATTTGAGAGATCAATTTTATCTATTCAAAGAGAGATATATCTTACTCTTTATATTATACTTTACACCATTTGTATATTTTTCTATTTTTTTATTAACCAATAAATTTTATTCAAATTGAATACTAAAAGTTAATGATTTTTTTTAATTTTTTTTGTAATATAAATAAGTTAATTAAAGGATATATTTTATTTAGAATTTGAAAATTATGTTTAGTGGATGACCCATGAACCCAACCCAACCCAACCCATTGATAAGCGGGTTGGATTGGTTCGGGTATAATCTTGAAATTACGGGTTAAATAAGCAACCCAACCCAAAGAATATTGATCGGGTCGGGTATTGGATTTAATCAAATTAGACCCAACCCAACCCGCGAACACCCCTAGATATCTATATATTATCACAATTTTTATTAGATTTAAATAATTTTTTTTAATGAAAATTCATTAAAATAATTTGTATTTTTTTTAAATAGAGTATGATGTTCATCGTTAGCAAACAAATTTATTGATATTTTAAGAAAATTAATTTCAATGGATGTTTGAGAAAAATATATGAATCATCATTGTAAATTGATATGCAATAAAAAAGGTGAATTGTATTTGTTAAAAAGTATATTAGTGTGTATAATCAAATGCCTTAATAAATTTCAATGGTATATGGTTTTGTTTAAAGCGGTGAGTAACTCAGTTTGATAGTATTTTTTGTCAATGGAGAGAGCAAATCATGTGACATGAGAAATCTTGTGTTTATAACATAATTATGAATATGAGAATATTAGATCTCTTTTCCTTAGTTCTAAGAATGAGGTATTTATAAAGGTTCTATTGGATTTGGGTTCCAGAGTTAGTGAACAATTATCCCTAGCTCCATGACCACAAAAATGGTCAAGGGAAGACTCATTCTTCCTAGAATCATGTGCTATCAGGTGGGGGAGATGGGCTTATCTCGGTGTGTGTGTGTGTGTGTGTGTGTGGGGGGGGGGGGGGGTGGTTTGCTTTCACCCCTTCTTTTGGGCGCTAACTCCTTTTTTAGTACTTCTTATTAGGACTTGATAAATGATTTTCTTATAGTTATTTCTAGTCATTTTATCTTAGTTATGATCTCTTGTATGTTCTGTCACAATTGATTACGAGAATTTTAGTCTAAACTTATTTTATAATATGAGTTCATGCATTTTGACTCAATTACGAAAGTAAGATGTTTCCAGGTATGGATCGTAGTCTGAAAGGATATGTATCGATAACAGAGCGTTGATTTTTAAACAACCGAGTCCAAAACATCGAAAGCGTTTGGACGTATTAGTTGAGCAAAAGTAACGAACTGTTGAGGAATAATCCGATCGTGTGAAAACAGCCAGGTTATTCGTCATCGATTAGGCAGTGTGCTGGTGAAAGCATGTATTACCCATATTTATCTATATTATATAATTTATGTGGAATTTTCGTAATAGAAGTGACATGGATCGTTAGAGGTGTTCATGGGTGCAACCCAACCCACAAACTCACTCACCCAACCAAACCCTTATTTTTACCCAACTAAATCATGTATGTCAACCCGAACTAACCCATTGGTATTCGGTTCGGGTAATGAGTTTGAAATTTGAAATCCGCGAACCCGTAAATCCAACCCATTGACATGTAATGTTATTTTTATTTTATATTTTATAAACTATCTAACATGATATTTAGAATGCATATATATTTGTTAGACTTAAATGCAATTTTGGACCCCCTATTTACATTTTTTAAAGTTTTAGTCCCCCCATTTTTTTTCCAACTTTTAAGTCCCTCCATTCAACTTTTATTGGGGTTTTTTGGTCCATCCAAAATTTTGTCTACATGGCAAGTCAACACGCTGAGTTGGCTTGGTACCCTAGGCGTCACATCATTATTGAAATTAATAAATATTATTTTAATTCTGAAATATGTTTTATGAATAATATTACATATATTATTTAATTAAAAGCAACTTAAAACAATATTAAAACACTTAAGAATCCCTAACTTGAGTTTGTCCCCTTTCATTTTCCCTAATCTCTGTTCGTCCTCTTTCATTCTTCAGAAATTCATCCTTTGTTCGTGTTCACTCGTTCCTTCCATTTTGTGTGTGTTAAGCTAACATCCATCCTCCATCCAGTTTCGCTATTGAAGATGGATAATCACCCAAAGTTTCGACAAAACAATGAAGGAGTGAAATATTGTTTGAGGTATGTGAAAATCTCTTACCTTTTTGTATTTTAGGGTTTATGATTGTTCTTTCTTAATGGGGGGGGGGGGGGGTTGCTTTCACCCCTTCTTTTGGGCGCTAACTCCTTTTTTAGTACTTCTTATTTAGGACTTGATAAATGATTTTCTTATAGTTATTTCTAGTCATTTTATCTTAGTTATGATCTCTTGTATGTTCCGTCACAATTGATTACGAGAATTTTAGTCTAAACTTATTTTATAATATGAGTTCATGCATTTTGACTCAATTACGAAAGTAAGATGTTTCCAGGTATGGATCGTAGTCTGAAAGGATATGTATCGATAACAGAGCATTGATTTTTAAACAACCGAGTCCAAAACATCGAAAGCGCTTGGACGTATTAGTTGAGCAAAAGTAACGAATTGTTGAGGAATAATCCGATCGTGTGAAAACAGCCAGGTTATTCGTCATCGATTAGGCAGTGTGCTGGTGAAAGCATGTATTACCCATATTTATCTATATTATATAATTTATGTGGAATTTTCGTAATAGAAGTGACATGGATCGTTAGAGGTGTTCATGGGTGCAACCCAACCCACAAACTCACTCACCCAACCAAACCCTTATTTTTACCCAACTAAATCATGTATGTCAACCCGAACTAACCCATTGGTATTCGGTTCGGGTAATGAGTTTGAAATTTGAAATCCGTGAACCCGTAAATCCAACCCATTGACATGTAATGTTATTTTTATTTTATATTTTATAAACTATCTAACATGATATTTAGAATGCATATATATTTGTTAGACTTAAATGCAATTTTGGACCCCCTATTTACATTTTTTTAAAGTTTTAGTCCCCCCATTTTTTTTCCAACTTTTAAGTCCCTCCATTCAACTTTTATTGGGGTTTTTTGGTCCATCCAAAATTTTTTCTACATGGCAAGTCAACACGCTGAGTTGGCTTGGTACCCTAG
Source organism: Lathyrus aphaca (assembly GCA_963966055.1). Lineage (NCBI taxonomy): Eukaryota > Viridiplantae > Streptophyta > Magnoliopsida > Fabales > Fabaceae > Lathyrus > Lathyrus aphaca. The sequence continues at coordinate 28,204,624 of OZ014520.1, read as the reverse complement.
GCGTCACATCATTATTGAAATTAATAAATATTATTTTAATTCTGAAATATGTTTTATGAATAATATTACATATATTATTTAATTAAAAGCAACTTAAAACAATATTAAAACACTTTAGAATCCCTAACTTGAGTTCGTCCCCTTTCATTTTCCCTAATCTCTGTTCGTCCTCTTTCATTCTTCAGAAATTCATCCTTTGTTCGTGTTCACTCGTTCCTTCCATTTTGTGTGTGTTAAGCTAACATCCATCCTCCATCCAGTTTCGCTATTGAAGATGGATAATCACCCAAAGTTTCGACAAAACAATGAAGGAGTGAAATATTGTTTGAGGTATGTGAAAATCTCTTACCTTTTTGTATTTTAGGGTTTATGATTGTTCTTTCTTAATATTTTCCAGGCCATCTCAAAATCGTACTATTATGTTAAGAATTCATCATAGGGGGAAATGGTAGAATCACCTGTCAAGTGGTACGTTAATGGATTAGTGTCTGAAACGAACAAATGGTGGAGCCAACAAGAAAGAAAAGGGTGGAACCAACAAGAAAACAAATGGTAGAGCCAACAAGAAAGCAAAAAGTGAAGTTGTATCAGAAGTTAGATGCCCATCACAAGCACCTAAACCAACACAAGCATCTCAACAACGGGTTTAAGAAGTCTTCTGACAGTAGATTAAATTATTAGTAATAATCCTTGTTATGACAAGGGTGTTTTGTAATAGTCTGTTATGATAACTCGGTAGTAATATTCCTTGTTGATGTAATGACAATGGTGTTTTGTAATGACAATGATACTGTGTAATGACAATGGTTGGTATTGTTTAATGACAATGTTAGTGGTACTTATTTGGCCTATCAACTTTTTATTAAAATTGGTAAGATTAAATTCCATACCACATTGTGATAACATACTTAATATTTTAATGATAAATTTGAGACAACTTTGTATTACTTTGGAACAACTTTGGTACAACATGGTGCAAAATAAATTTGGAACAAAACACTGCTACATCTACTTTGTTTTACTTTGAAACAACTTTGTATTACTTTAGAACAAAATACTGCATAATAAATCAAGAACAGATATTACAAAATGAAACAAATTTGTTTTACTGGTACAATCTTTGGTACAACATACTTCACATAATTCAACTAAACATCACCTAAACATCATCTAAATATCAACTAAACATCAACCAAACATCACCTAACCATAAACTAACCATCAACTAAACACATGATCATCCCAAACGTGCTGCTGCAACATCAACATCATCACCACCTAATTAAATACACTTGTAGTAATTAGTCCCATTAATAAAGCAATCATCAGCCCAAATGTTAACTTCAACTGGTTTTCCAGAAACTTGATATTCATCTTCAATTCTTCCTTTTTGTGCTTGCATTCTTCAAATATGATCTTCTCTAAACATAAATTTTTATTCAACGGAGAAATAAACACTTTTGATCTTGGAGTCATCTCCTCGTCATACCATACAAAATGATTGCACCTTTTGTGTCCCTGAAGCTACAAATATTACAAAATGAAAATTATCTCACTTAATTTAAAAGGTATCAAACATAGATTTGAATGAGTATCAAACATAAATAAGTTAAATACCTTGTACATTCCACATCCAAAAAAAATGAAAGTCCGAGTTAGAATTAGTCTATGATGTCATCAATGGTGCATGAATGTTGCATCTACATTCGTCACGGTTGAACCCCGATTTGCTGCAATTGCTCCCTTGGGAATATATGGACATGGTTGAAGACTTGAAGAAGAAGACAAATGAAGCGTTGAAAATGAAGGTGATGCACGAATGAACACTTGAAGAAGAAAAGGGATGAAGCCATGAAGAAGAAGGTGATGCACGTTGAAGACTTGAAGAAAAAGAAAAAGGATGGACATTTAGGGTTTCACCAATTTGTTTTTATAAAAATATTTTATTATTTAAATTATTTAAAACATATTTCAGAATTAAAATAATATTTATTAGGGTTAAATATGTTTTTGGTCCCTATAAATATCTCACATTTCATTTTTAGTCACTATAAAAAATGACAATTTTTGGTCCGTACAAAAATTTTATGCATGCGGTTTTAGTCCTTGCTATTTTCTAAAATTTTGAAAACTATTTAATTACCTCTAAAGTTATAAATTTTTGAATAATTTTTTGGGTTAAATATGTTTTTGGTCCCTCTAAATATCTCAAACTTCATTTTTAGTCCCTATAAAAAGAAAGTCGAGTTTTAATCCCTATAAAATTACTTTTGCATGCAGTTTTAGTCCCCGTAGAGGGACTAAAACTACATGCAAAAGTAATTTTATAGGGACTAAAACTTTTTATTTACAGAGACTAAAAGTTAAAATTTGAGATATTTACAGGGACCAAAAACTATATTAACCCTAATTTTTTTCCTACGTACGTGTTCAAATTACTATAAAATATTTATTTACCAAATTATATAATTTTTTAAATGAGAAGAATTAAATATGAATTTTTTAAATTTCAAAAGATAATAATAAAAGTAATGCAAATCTTGACTTATAAATCAAATTTTGAGTTCCTTTTTTTTTTTCGAGGAACTTTTTATAACGTTCTAAATATATTCGCAAAATGATCATTCAAAAGTACACATTGGTTTAACAGTAGGGACTAAAACTACGTGTATAATTATTTTGTAGGAACCAAAACACGCAGTTTTTTTTATAGGACAAAAACCAAATTTTGTTAATTTTATAGGGGCTAAAAACATATTTAACCTAATTTATTAAAAAGGTTTATGTTTCATTGATGACGTGACGCCTAATGTACCAAGACAATTCAGCGTGTTGACTTGCCATGTAGACAAAATTCTGGATGGACCAAAAGAACCCCAGTAAAAGTTAAATGGGGACTTAAAAGCTGGAAAAAAATGGGGGAGGGGGACTAAAACTTAAAAAAATATAAATAAAGGGTCCAAAACTACATTTAAGCCTATTTTTTTTAATATAATTATAGTTTTTATTAATTGTTAAAACTTAAGTCTAAATTAAATTTAAGAGATCAAATTCGTTTATTCAACGAGAGATACATATTAACCTTTAAATTATATTTTAAACCATTTGTATTTGCTTTTGAACTTGATTTGAACTGTGAAATAGTTTTTTTTAGGTATTTAACGATACATTTTATTAAAATTAAATATTAAAATTTTGTGATTTTTGTAAAATAAGTGTGTTAATTGAATTGATGTTTTATTTAAAATTTGAAAATTATACTTAATGGGTGACATGCGAACCCAATTCAACCCAATCCATTGATGAGCGGGTTGGTTTGATTCGAGTTTAATCTTAAAAGTAAGAGTTAAACAGTCAACTCAAACCAAATAATATTGATATTGAATTTAATCAAATTATACCCAACCCAACCCATAAACACCCCTATGGATCATGCGATTGTGTTAGAGTAAGAACCATAACACTAGGTATTGTTCATCTTAATTGGAATTTAAGTGCTTTTTATTTAAGTTGTTTTACCAAATCTATATTTTCGATTTCTCTAGATATTCACCGATAGGACGGAATTCGGTACTTAAGTCATTGGTCTCAGTGGTTCGATATCTTTGACTATTTTGCACAACCGAACACTTGCGTTTGCATCAACTTTTTGACATCGTTGCCAAATACCAATTGCGTTTAATATTGAATTTTTGTTTAATCACCATATAGACTAGAGTTTTACTTCTTTTTTTTAAAATATAATTTTGCCGTAGTTTTCACGTTGCCCTTGTATGCGAAGAACTCGTTTTGATTATTTAATTTTTCTATCGCAGAAATTAGAGCAACTTTTTCTTTTCTGTTATTTCTTTTGTGGTATGCATGAGGTCTATCCAAAATATGGTTAGTTTTATGAACAATAACCATGAAGACCCTTATCTTAATACCTATAATCCAGGGTGGTTAGTGTAACACTCTAACAAACCCAACGCGAAAATAATACGATTATAAAATAACCATTATAGGGTGTCACTCAAATGCAAGATAAACTCACTCTGTAACACGAATTACACAAACATGTCATAAATTAAACACCAGTCATCACATACTCGCCTTTTTATAGTCTCATCGCAATAACAAAAAATACAATTAAATTAAATCAACAACACATACATAATGACTTACAAATCTAAACCCGCATCAACAAAATCAAAATGATAGTAAATAATAAAACATAATGTTTGCTCGCCCAATGTTACAGAACATAGAAACAAAATCTAAATATAGCATAAACAGGAAAAAGAAGAACAACTTCAATGCCATCCTTCAGCTTCTAAGAAGCTACTCATTTACCTCCTCGTATGTATCCCAAGAAGGAGCATAAAAAGAACCACACAAATAAGGATGAAAATGAGTCGAGTTGAACTCGCCTCAGCTCAGTTCGACTTGTTAAGAATTGGTCGAGTTCGAGTTCATCACGAACTTTTTTTCCAGCTCAAACTCGGCTCGTTAAGAATTTGCTGAGTTCAAGTTTGAGTTCCTCACAAACTTTTTTTCAGCTCAAACTCAACTTGTTAGAAGTTCACGAACATCTCGGTTCAACTTGTTAGGTTTATCGTGTTAGGTTCAAATCGCTTATTTCACGGGCTTATAAGTATTTTCTTAAAGTCTATTTTATATATATATATATATATATATATATATATATATATATATATATATATATATATATATATATATATATATATATATATATATATGAGTGATGATCAACTTACTCCAAGAGTAAGTCTTTTTAACTTACTCCATAATCATAACCTTTAAATTAGATTCAATCGAATGATTATAAGTATAAACACTACTAAAAAAAAGACATTTGGTTAAATGATTTTACATCATACTTAAAGTTAACTGATGTAAAAAATAACGCGGTGGCAGTTTCGTAAATAATAAAAAATTTGTTATAAGGGATTTTACATCGGTTATTGGTTCCAACCGATGTAATATCTTAATTTTTTGTTAAATAATAACATGGCGGCAGTATCATAAATAATAAAAAATTGATATAAAGTCTTTTACATCGGTTAGTCTTAAAATCGATTTTATAAGTTATTAAAAAGATATTTAATTTTGGGCCCTTACATCGGTTATTTGGAAACCGATTTAAAAAGTTATTTAATTGGGACCTTACATTGGTTATTTGGAAACCGATGTAAAAAGTTATTAAAAAGTTATTTAATTTGGGCCCTTTTACATCAGTTAGTCTTAAAACCGATTTAATAAGTTATTAAAAAAATTTGGACGCTTACATCAGTTAGTTGTAAACCGATTTAAAAAGTTATGAAAAAATTATTTAATTTGGGCCTTTACATCGATTAAATAAATTACCCGATTTAAAAAGTTATTGAAAAATTAACTAAAACCCTAAAACACCTAAAGCGCCGCATATTTGCCTGTTTACTGTTTCGACGAAGAACACATATTTTCCTATTCCGATGACCACAATAGCGTTGTTCTTCCATTCCGCCATTCGCGACTTGCTTCAGTCCTCGATTCAGAGACGCATATTTTCCTGTTCCGACGACCAAAATAGTGTTGTTCCGCTATTCCGCCATCCGCGACCGCGACTTGCTTCAGTCCTCATCGCGACTTGTTGTTTCCTCTTCCACTGTTCATCTTCTTCCGGTCACTCAAAGGTTTGCTTTTTCTTACGATTTTGTTTTGGTATCATGGTTTTGTTTTTCGTTAATTGATTATACAAATTTTGTGTTGTGATTTTTTGTTTGATTGTATTGAAATTTTGTTTACTAATTAAAAGCTAATTGATTTTGGATGGTAGGACCAAAAGTGATTCTAGAGGTAAAAAAAGTTATTTTGACATGTTTTGCCCACGTTTTTGGCTGTTAGGTTTAGTGTTAGTGTTGTTGCTCACGTTTTTGGCCTTCTCACGTTTAGAGTCGGAAAAAAACCAGTTTTGGAGAAAATTTTGTCCGATTGTAAAACTGTTTCGACTATCCATAGGGAAAAAATTAGAGATCATTGGTCGAATCAAATTCCAAACCATTTTTGAGTTTGTTCGATTCATTGTCAGCCCAACACACAAATAACAAAGGGGGTGAAAATATACTCATAATATATAATGGTGCAAAAGTTTTCAAGGGTAGCTTAAGCAAACATCAACAATTATTCAATACAATTCTCTTACAACAACTACACAAGTGTTTCCATCACCAATATTAACAAATTATAATATTTACATATACAACAATGGATGAAATATGATAAACACCAAGACTCCACGTGTATGTGTAACACGGTGGGAGAACTGACTTTAGTTATGTTGCGGATAGCAAGAGTCGCCACCGACTTTTATTTTATCCAAAAGGAAAGGGTATAAAAGAACAGGAAAGACCTTAAGAGAATATTTTGGGTCCGGGGGGTAGGTTATGTAAAGGGAAGGTATTAGCACCCTTTACATCCATGGTTATCCATGGGCTCTTAGTTACTTAGCTCACTTTAAATTGTTTTTTGAAATTGTAGTGTGTGAATAGAAAAATTTTCAGAATAGTTAATAATAATCCATGTACGGATGTGTAAAAACTTGTTTTTGAAAATTTGTTTGAAATTGTGAAGAGTTTGAAAATTTTTGAAGTGAGCAAGTACATAAGAGGAACCTACCCTAGTGTTTAAAGTCTTTCTTATTCCTTATCCTTTCCTTGGTAAGACTATCCCTACTATTAAGGAGTAGGTAGTCATTACCTTGGATGTAAAGGACATGTGAGGGACAATTTGTTTATAAAGGCAACTGTGGGGTGTAATAAGCATATAGGAGGGACTATCATCATTTTTCGAAGGGACTCGATTCGTATAGGCAACCATGAGGGACTTGATGATTTTTCTTTTAGGGACTTGCTTTATACACCCCACTTGACCATTATTCGTAGGCAACTTGAGGGATAACCTTAGAAAGTGAGACGGCGATTAAAATCGACTTACGTGTGTGTGAGTGTTTATTTTAATTATCTTATATTAAAAATTATCTAAATTTATTTTAATATAACATACATGTTTTTACACTCCCTAATTACTAACCATAGCAATAATAATAATTAAAATATTACAAAATTTACATCCGAGAAACAATTACAACATAATAATAATAAAATAGCAAATTAAATAATAAGCAATAATAAAAAAAATAATAATAATGGGTTAGTAACAATAAAATAATAATAATAATTTAGAAATAATGAACATGGTTAGAAACATAATAATAAAAATATAATAATAAATAATAATATGGTTAGTAAATATAATAATAAGAATAATTAGAAGGAATAAACAAGTTTAGAATAATAGAAATATAATATAATAATACATGACAATTTAGTTAGTAACAATAATTAAAATAAATGGAAACAATATTATAATGATATTAACATAAAGTCTAATTTCAAATATAAAAAATTTTTAAGCACATTATAATTATAAATTTTAATTATTTACAAAAATTTTATTATATAAAAAAAATATTTAGACATTATATAAACTTTAAGTATCATAAGAACATATTTACAAAACTTTATATTGAATATTTGCATTTATAAGATTTAATTTTATTTACAAAAAGTTATAATATATACATGTTAACAATGTTAAGAATTAGAAAAAATAAAAATTATTTGGAAAATAAAATTAGGTTAAAGTTCATTTAGAAAATATTTTAGGGTTTGGAAAATTAGGGTTTATATTTTTTAAGGTTTTATTAAAAAATAATCTTAGGATTTAATTTATAATACAAAATCACATACATATATAATTTAATTACAAGGTCAAACAAAAATTAATATATTTTTAGAAATTAAAAAAAAACAACAAACATGCCATATTATCATTTTTTATTATTTATAAACATATATTCCAAAAATTGTATTTAATTTAAGATCATAATACATAAAATAAATAAAAGAAGAAAAAGTATAAAAAACTTACCTGACTGGGATTTGAACCCAGGTCAGTCTGTTTGCAACCAACAAGAAAAACCATCAGGCCACCACGCACGCAGGTGAGAAAGAGGAGAGCCCAATTGCTTTTGTTCCTTGCCTTTGAAAATCCAGAAAAATAAATGAACAAAAAGGCCTGGGGTGAGAATCGTACCCAGGACCTTTAGATTACCAACATGCGCGCACATCCACCTGGCTGGGAGAGCCTTCCTGGTTATTGAATGGCATTGAGCCATAATATATTAAGTCTTTCATTACCTGGAAAAAAAATAGAAAAAACAATGTACGAGTCCAAGACTCGAACCCAGGTCACGCTGGCTACGCACACAAGCCTTTACCACTGGACCACATGCACGCGTGTGATTACAAAACAGCAAAACAACATAAAATAAATTAATCCTAATTTGAATTTGAATCTTGGCGCCAGGGGATCGTCTTCAACCTTGTGACCTTCAAAATTTGCTGCGGTTTCTCCTATGACTTTTCCTGCGAAAAACAAAACCCTAGCAAAACCTACGAAAACACAATGGGCAACCAAACAGTGAAATTTTACAAAATTGAAAGCATAAATACAATCCAGAGGTCAATTCAAATCCAGCCATGGTCTTAGAAACCATTTATATTCAATGGATCATGAAACCCTAAGATGAAGGTCATAAACCCTAGAATGGCATTATACGATTCGGCCATGTTTTTTTCAATTAACCTGCCCAGAATTCATCACAAACCTTCCTTGAACACAAATCAATAAGCAAAATCCATTAATATCAAGTAAATTGTTATGAACGAAAAATCAAAAAAAACATGAAAAGAATGATTCGGGTTCATCCATATGCTATGTTATAAGGCCATGTAGTGATCTGGTTATGCTCAATGATCATCATAGAAGAGATTGGTGTGCTTGGAATGTGTTGAAACTACCTTCAATTCAAAATCCGATTATGAGTTTTGTTTGAAATTTTTGAAGTTGGAGAGTGTTATTTGAGGCTGCAAAATTCGTGAATGAGGGTTGCTTCATGTTGTCTTCTTATAGTAGACTCAATTAGGTCAAAAAGATTCATTGTTTTGGTGGAAGAATTGATATTTTGAGATTGAGAAAGATCATGCCATGAAAGTTCAATATTTTTATACCAAAGCTTTCTATTTCAAGCCACTCCATATAATTCTTGCATCAATTTGTTCCATATTGATTTTATGACTTTCTAGAATCAACAAATCACTTAAATCTTCTCATTTAATATTTTATTTAAATTTAAAATGATTTTAAGAATAAAAAATCATAATAAATTAATTAAATAAAATAAAAATTATGAAAATATTATGGAAATTTCGTGCAAGATGTTATTGTATGGGTTGGGTCATAATTTGGCCAGCCCATTTGGAGAAAATTATTTTTAAGCCCCCATTTTCAATATAAACCATCACAAAATTGCCCAACTTTGCAAAGGCACATCTCCCTCAATTTTAAAGGTATGAGGGTGTTTTTGGACTTTTTGGAAAGCTTGAAGAGTCCTCTAAACAACCCCATTGGTTTCAGGTCCATATCATTTACCAATCTCAAGTTATGCCCTTTTGAAGTTGTTGACTTTTTGTTGACTTTTGAAATGACCTATAATGTCTTAGATCATATCTTTCAAATGAAGCATTTTTGGGCTTAACCTTCAACATCAAAGTTGTAGAGAATTCAATTTCCTTCAAAATAAGCTTTGGATGGAGACTTGGTGATGAAGTATGTGAAAGTTATGCCTGGTCAAAGTTCAGTTGACTTTTACTGAGGAAACCCTAATTTAGAAACTCCTGATTATTGATGATCTGGAATCTCCTTGATGAATCATGATCAACCCTTGATCAAATGATGAATTTTACTTCATATACTTGATGTTGGCAAAAAATCATGAAGTTTGACTTTGGTTTGACCACAGTTGACCTCAGTTTGACTTTTTAACTGTATTGACTGATTTTGACTTATCTGATCATCTGACTGAGCAAACCTTTGAGAAAAGTATTGAAACTTGACATGGGGGTTCTTACACACATATAAGATGTTATGAAACTCACTTGAGGTATGAGAAGTCCATTTAACCTGATCAAAGTCAAAACCCTAGTTTTGAATGCCCTGCTTAGGAGGTGCATTGTTTGAGGGAATTGTCAACTTCTTTGACCAATTGTGAACTTTGTGAACCTTGTGAATCTTCATAAGATGTCTTGTGATACTCATGGGAGGTATTGTGAAGCTTGTGAACCTTATGAAGTGGCTTTGTAGACCTCATAAACCTCAGGAAAGCTTTGTAACCATTGTGAAACTTGTGAACCTTGTGAACCTTCAAGAAGTAACTTGTGGACTTCATGAACTTCAAGAAAGGTCTTGTAAATGTAGAGAAACTTGTGAACCTTGTGAACCTTCAAGAAGTGACTTGTAGACTTCATGAACCTCATGAAAGGTATTGAAAGTATTGTGGAACTTGTGAACCTTGTGAACCTTCAAGAAGTAACTTGTAGACTTCATGAACCTCATGAAAGGTTATGCAAGTGTTGAGAAGCTTGTGAACCTTGTGAACCTTCAAGAAGTGACTTGTAGACCTCATGAACCTCATGAAAGGTTATATAAGCATTGAGAAACTTGTGAACCTTGTGAACCTTCTTAGAACACAAAGTCTTGTATTGTGAGGGCAAATTTTGGGGTGCAACAGCTGCCCCTGTTCAATTTTCTGAAACCTGAGGGGTTAGATTGGTATACTTGCCAGTCGTAACCTGGAAGGTTGAAGGGGATTGAACACAAAAGCCCAAAAATTTGCACTCACCAGCCTAGAGTGATATTGATGGTTGGTTGAACATGATTGAGTGGGCTTAAAGATGCCACTAGGGGAAAGTTCTTCAGCAGTATAATGAGAGCTGTCAGGAGTCTGGAGTAATATTGATGTAACAGCATGTCTTCATGAGGATAGAGTGTCGCGGTGAGAATCGGATACCAAGCTATTAAGTGAGCTTGAATCGCAAAACTTTTATGTTCACCACCGACTTTAATTTAATCCAAAGGGAAAAGGGAAAAAGATCGTAAAAACCCTAAATGAGGAGAAACTAGGTTCGGGGGTTGATTATACTTAGGGAAGGTGTTAGCATCCTAAGCATCCGCAGTATCCTACGGGAACCTCTTGTTAGTATTTGTATTATTGTTGTTTATTGCTTGTTAAAATTATGGGAACCTAAGGTTTTTATTTCTAATGGTGCTCGCACAACATCGCATCGATGCCTACGTATCGGGTATAGAATCAGAGCACTCGTAGTTCTCCTAAGGATTAACGAACACTTGGTTACGCTCAAGGTTCGTGGGGGAAGGTAAGTGTTATGGCAAACACTCCCGTGACTTTAAGAAAGTCACAACAAGTTGTAAAATAAAAAGCTAAGGACCTAATGGCTAAGGACCTAAGGATGAGGGATGGCTAAACTTCCTATGACATTGAGTCAACTGCAGGAGTTCTTTCCCTTTTGGACTGAAAAGCAAGTAAATAAAAAGGTGCAAGCTCCTAAGACTAGGCAAAGGTTACTACTTGCAAAAATAAACTGAATGAAGTAAATAGAAAATGCAAAGCGAAAGGGCTTAGTAACCAGGCTATGGCTCGATATATGGATCGAGAATGCGGGGGTGGAAAACAAGCGTAGTGCGTTAATTTGCTTAGGTTAGAAAGCTGTGAAGTGTAAGGAACTGTGCAGATGGCGATCGTAAACGACCGACTTACGTGTGTGAGTGAAGTGTATGTGAAGTCCACCTGGCGTTGGACCAAGGATTTATTATCTTTGAAATTAATATGCGTTTTCAATTTGTTTTAACAGGTATATGGTCATGATGCAAAATAAATATAAACATAGTGTGCATACAACCAAGACAATAGGAAGATTAAAATTTAACTCTTACTAAGGGATCTAAAACTAAGTTAAACAAACTCTATCTTGAACGAAGAAGAATTAAACATTTTTTGGATTTTTATAAAAATAAAATGATTAATTAAGTATGTGCTAAAACAAAATAGAAAAGAAGGAAATGGATTTGAAATATTTCTTGTTGTATACTTTATATATATATATATATCAATATCTAACTATAAAAATAAAATTAGAAAAGAAAAGTTTAAAAAAAATTATTCTGTGTATATAGGAATTCTTAACTAGAAAAGAAAAAATTTGAAATTAAAAGTGCTTTTTATTTATTTATTTGTATATTCATAGGTTTCTAACTAAATAATAATAATAACAGTAAAATAGAAAAGAAAATTTTAATTAAAAAGTTTTTATATTATATACATTTTGAATGAGAAAATATTTAATAAAATTAACCTAATTAGTTCAAATTAAATATTAGGATCTAATGGAATTATAAAATATACTATTTTTATACTTTTATATTTTTATTCCCTTTTTTTTTTAAAAAAAACAAAAACAAAACCAAATAAAATTCTAATTAAATGAGCCAAACTAATCGAAAGTCAAACTAAAGCTACAAAAATTAATTCTAAGTTCTAAAAAAAAACTCTAAATCCTTTACTAACTAGCAAATTAATTAAACAAAGCTGACAATAAAAACTAAACCAACAAAAAAACATGAGAAAAGAGGAATGGGCTGAAATAAGAAAAAAAAGGGTTTGGATAGAATAAGGCCCAATGGGGCGCTGGGTTTGGGATGGGTCGGACCGACCCGGTCCGGTTTTATGAAAGAAAGGCCAAAAGAGAAAAAACCTAAGAAATCCTAGCCGCTGTACTCTCTCCTCTCTCGCGAAAACCCTGTGAACGATGAGGAACAGTTCAACGGCGGCCTCTCATTCCCTCACGACGGCACTTCTCTCTCGGTGTTCTCGTGGTCTCTCAGCTCTCTCACAGTCTCTCGGTTTCATCTCAAGCTCTCTCTCGCGGCGGTTCATGGCAGTGGCCGGTGGGTTTGAAGGAGAAGGGCGATGGAGTGGGTTTGATGGAGAGGTGGTTCAAGGTTGCGGTTTCGGCTGGCCGTCAGAAGTGAAAGGGGGCATTTGGTTCTGTCTTTTGTGAGTAACGGAGATGATGAAGTGGCGGTTGGGTTTAATGGTTCTGAGGGCGGAAGGCGGTGATGGGTTGTGATGAGGTTCGTTCGAAGGCGCGTGTGAAGGGTTATGGAGGTTTGTTCAAATAGATTTTTTCAATTTTCTTTTTGTGTTGTTCTTGGCCTGAGTGAAAGGGTTATGTAGGTTTGTTATAAAAATGGTTTATCCTGTTTCTGAGTTGTTTGCGATTCTGATAATGGAAGAAGAGAGTTTCTGGATTTCCAAGTTTGTTTGTGGTGTTTGTTGTTGTGTATTTGATTTGTGTTGGGTTTGAGGTGAAGAGGGAGGTGTGTGGTTTTTGCTGGTGGTGGTTGTGTCTGAAGAAGTGGTAAACGGATTTTGGTGGTGAAAGGTTGTTGTTCTGGTTTTTTCTAATTCAAAGGGGTTTGGGGTGGTGATGATTCTGTGTTGAATCAGAGCAAGAGGTAATGTATCTTTTCGGAAAATTCAGGAAATGGTTGTATTGATAATGATAATGGATGTAAATGATTTTGTGAACGAATGGTTTTGAATGATGTTTTTTTGTTTTACAGGTTTGAAGAAGAAAAGGTATGAAAGGATTAGAAGAGTGAAATTTTTTTTGATAGTGGCTGTGAAGGAGTTTGTTTTTTTTAGTGGTTGTTCATACGGATTCTGGGTTGTTGTCCAATAGGGACTGCCGGCGGTTTTGGTTTATGGTCTGAGGGATTTTTACCGAAAAAGGGTGAGGGTCGGCGGTGGTGGTTTCTTGATTAAAGTTTGAGTTTTTGAAAGTTCAGAGCTTGGAAAGTTTATAGGTGATATGAAAATGGCTCGTATGGCTGATATGAGTGATAGCGGTTGAATGGATTGTTGAGTTTGTGGGAGAAAAAGTTGTTGCAGATGTGTATGGGAGGTCATATGGTGATGGTGCTAGTGAGTTCTTTTTTTTTTTTTTTTAATGCTGTGATTTGGAAAAAATGGTTTTAAGTATATATTTTTTTTTGAAGTTTCATCATGACTTTTATTTTGTATATGCAGACATGGACTTGAAACGAAACTAAAAAAAACTAGCTATGGACAAAAATACTGAAAAAAGGTGAAGGAGAAAAAGAGATTACCGACCCGAACGTTATCGGGGGGCCGAGTCTACAACGGTAAGCTCCGCTATTCCTTGCTGCTGCTGAATCCTTTTTGTCCTCTCCTTTCTTCCTCTTTTTTTTTTTGGTTTTTTTGTTTGAAGGAAATGTGGCTGAACTTTGATGTGTTTTTGCTGAAATTTTTTTTGGATGTTTTGGATGTAACAGTGGTTTTGTGGCTGTTCTGGTATTGTTTTTTGAGAGCTGTATTGTAACTGATTTTTTTGAGATTTTGGAGAGCTAATTGTAGTGATTCTTAAGGCTGTGTTTTGGGATTTATGGGGGCTGGTTTTGTAGTGTTTTTTAGGGCTGTATTGTAGTGAGTTTGAGGCTGTTTGCAGTGTGTTTGTGAACTGATTTGCTGAATTTTTGTATGTTTGTTTTTGAATGTAACAGTGGTATTATATGGTTGTTGCTGTGCTGATTTTTGTTGTCCTTGTTGCTTGCCAATGAAGGGTTGGAGGAAGGGAGACACATGCTGAATTTGCAGCAGTGGGTGAAGCAGAAAAATGCAGCTGTTGGTGGCTGCATGCTTGCCTTGGGACTGCTTTGTGCTGTTGGAATGTTGTTGGAGCAGGCTGAATTTGTATTCTAGTGCTGAATTTTTGTACACTTTTCTTGTAATTTTCTATGTAATTGTAATTGTAACAAAACAAATATTATGAAATAAAGATTGATTATTTACACTAAGTTATTATTTATATTTGGCACTTAATATTAGAAATGAAAGTTTTAAATTAGAAGCTAAATATAATACTTAAATTAGAAATGAAATGAAAAAGAATTAAATTTAAAATTGGAAATAACTTATAAACTTAAATAAAAAAAAACTTGGAATTAAAACTAATTATAAGAAAAGAAATTGGAACTAAATTAAAAAAAATGAAATCTTAAAAGAAAAGTAAATTAAAAATGACTTAGAAATTGAAATTAAATTAGAATAAATTAAAAATAAATTGGAAATTGAAATCTTAAAAATAAAATAAGAAAAAGAAATTGAAATTAAATTGAAATTGAAATCTTAAAAATAAAAAAAATAGAAATTGAAATTACATTAGAAATAAAAACTTAAAAATGGATTAAAAGAAACAAACAATTAGAGATTATAATTAAATTAGAAATGGAACTGAACTAAAAAAAAAAATGAATTAAAAATAAAAGTTAAAAACTAGAAATCACATTAAGAAATAAAAACTTTGAAAATAGAAATGAAATTATATATTTTTTTGTTATTTTTTTTTTAAAAACCTTGAAATTGGAAATAAAATTACATTTTTTACTTAGCAAAAGCTTGAGAATAAAATAGATAAAAATTAAAATTAACATTAACATTAAAACACGAAAATAAATTAAAAGGTTAGAAATGAGAAGTAGAAAATTAAATTAAAATGGAAGCTTATAAGTGACAAGAAATTAAGAATTATAAACAGCTAGAAAAAATGAGAAGAAAGCAACAGAAAATAAATCGGGAAAAATCCCTGCTAAATGCGATAAATGTATGATTATGACATGAGCGATTAGGGGTAAAATTTGGGGTGTGACAGTTGCCCCTATTTAAATAAATTTCACCAGATGGCGTGAATGACGATAGGCACTCATGAGATCAGGGTGAAAGGTATTTAAATATAGAACTAACCGGAAATTTTGCCCCTAAATGCGATGTTATGCTGGACTACAAACTATCTAACTCTGCAACTATTATGCAATGAAATGATGATTATGATGTGAATGACCAGAATGAGAATGTCGACGACCACAAGCCAAGACTCACTGGGGATGACAAACGCTGGGGACGACAGACACTGGGGATAAATAAACGAAAGCGGGAAAATATTCAAAGTGATAAATCAACAGGTTCAAGTGTAACTGTCGACACTAAGAATAACAAAAGACGGGAACAAAAGGAAATCCAACCCGTTGGATCAACAAACACGGACAAAATAAAATAAAATTCAAAAATGACCGCACAGTGGCTCAATGCGACCAACTGACACCAAGAATACAAACAAAACAAGGAAATAAGTTGAAGCGGTTGACCAATGGCTCTATGCGACCAAATGACTTGAGAAATAAAAACAACAACATATTCGAAGTGAATGCGCAGCGGCACGATGCGACCAACTGACACCAAGAATACAACAAAGTAAACATTAGGGAAAGTGCAGTGGCTCAATGCGACCAACTGTCACTGGCAATGAAAATCATAATATTCGAAGTGAATGCGCAGCGGCTCAATGCGACCAACTGACACTAAGAATAATCAACAAAAATATTCAAAATGAAATACACAGTGGCTCAATGCGACCAACTAGCATGGGGAAAGACTAACAGCTTATTCAAGGTGAATGCGCAGCGGCTCGATGCGACCAACTGACACCACGAATAACAAAGTAAATATTCAAAAGGAATGTGCAGTGGCACAATGCGACCAACTAGCACTGGAAACAAAAATCATAATATTCAAAGTGAATGCGCAGCGGCTCGATGCGACCAACTGACACTAAGAATAACAAAAGGCTTATTCAAGGTGAATGCGCAGTGGTTCGATGCGACCAACTGACACTAAGAATAATCAACAAAATAAACATTCAAAGTGAATGCACAGTGGCTCAATGCGACCAACTGTCACTATGAATAGAAATAGGACACAACATTCAAAGAGAAATGTGCAGTGGCTCAATGCGACCAACTGTCACTGAGAATGACAACAAGCTTATTCAAGGTGAATGCGCAGCGGCTCGATGCGACCAACTGACACCAAGAATAACAACAACAAAAAACTCGAAGCGGAAGCACAATAGGTTCGAAACCTATTGACACTACAAAAGAAAACCAAGATACACTCAAAGTGAATGCGCAACAAGTTAAAAACCGGTTGACACTGAGAATGATAAAGGCAAAGTAGTCAAAGTATCAAAATGGTAAATTAGCAGGTTCAAATGTAACTGCCAACACCAAGGATAAGGAAAGAAATCACAATGATTTAGTAGCGGCTCTATGCGACCAACTAACATTGGGGATAGAATGGAGATCACCCAAGAATGAATCAACGGCTCTATGCGACCGGCTAACACGAGAAGTAACAACAAAATATGTTGGAGTTTCAAATAAGATAAAAACACCCGATCGCTGGAAATCCCTTCAGGAACCAACAGGAGAAAGGTACAAGTATGTACAAAATCAAATGGACTTGGATTTAACACAAAGGTCACAGGACCTGCTTAAAAGATTGTGCCAATGACAATTGGACTACAAGGAGACATTGGTGGTCATAAAAACAAATACCAAACACAATTAGAATTCCACGGGGAACACCAGCAATTACTGGGGACAAAACAAATGGTAGGCCACTTCGAGTACCAACAACGATGAATTCTCACTAACGATATCTGGACTGGGAGTTAGACAGACGACGACTGGGGAAAGATAAATGCTAATGTTAAATGCGCATGATTGAGCATGATGCGAATGATCATGATATGCAAATGTTGACTCAAAAGAGACAAAGAGTTTTGACAAGACTCAAACAGGGAGTAGGCTCTCAACACCAATACTCAGACAAGCAACAATGAAAAACACTGGGGAGATGTCTTCGAACTTGGAAATCATGCTTGGTCCAAAGATCCATCCAAGAGTGTCATCAGTTTTGAACTTCTATGGGAATTTCTGTAATAATAGTATAAAGGTGTTTTTGCAAACCAGGACTTCTTGGGGAAACAGAAAGCTCTTTTTTTAATTTTCCAAAGTCAAAGAAACTTAAAAGTTTTTCAGCATGCTTTCAAAAAACATTTTCCTAAAAAAAAAAAAACTTGTCATTTTCAAAGTTAAATTGTAATCAAGTGATGGCATTTTGCATAACAAAAGAAAATAAGAGTTTGAACAACAAAATTCATAGGCAAAGTTTGTATTTTATTCAAGAATGGTAGCTTGCCAATGGCAAAAACTCCATGGGAAATTACAGTTTGAAAATGGCAATGGGGAAAGGTCTACATTGAATCCAACGACCACTACAATCCCTAATAACTAAGACTACCCGACACCTTGCTTCTGACAAGAGCAAATGGATCGATCTTCCAGTATGATTCTTCAGTAATGGTGAACACCATCTGATACAGTCAAATGCCTTTGTCCCTAACTTTTGCCTGGATCGCCCTTTCGGGTTTTCAATCCACCGGGACGCTCTTTTTTGCCTAAGCCGCCCTTTCGGGTTTTCAACTTAGCGAGCTCTTATTTTTTTATTTTTATCCCTAACTTTTGCCTGGATCTCCTTCATAGGTTTTGATCCACCGGGATACCCATTTTTGCCTAGGTCGCCATTTCTGGTTTTCGACCTATCGGGTTTTATTTAAGCATAATATTTTTTGACTGCATCAGAATTCACCGGGTGTTTCAGCTGTTCACCATCCATAGTTGTAAGGATTAAGGAACCTCCAGAGAATGCCATCTTCACAACATATGGGCCTTCATAGTTAGGACTCCATTTTCCACGCATGTCTTTGTGGACTGGCAAGATTTTCTTGAGTACAAGATCTCCTTCTTTGAAATCTCGGATACAGACTTTCTTGTCAAATGCTCTCTTGATGCGCTTTTGGTACAACTGGCCATGGCACATGGCGGTCATTCTCTTCTCATCAATGAGGTTCAGTTGGTCATATCTGTTCTGGACCCACTCAGCTTCCTCTAGTTTGGTTTCCATCAAGATTCTCAAAGATGGTATCTCTACTTCGATTGGGAGAACTGCATCCATCCCATACACCAGAGAGAAAGGGGTTGCCCCTGTTGAAGTGCGGACTGATGTTCTGTATCCGTGTAAAGCATATGGTAACATCTCGTGCCAATCTTTGTAAGTTTTTACCATCTTCTGCAGAATCTTTTTGATGTTCTTGTTTGCAGCTTCAACAGCTCCATTCATCTTCGGACGATACGGAGAAGAGTTATGATGTTCAATCTTGAATGTCTCACACAGCTCTTTCATCGTTTTGTTGTTCAAATTGGTCCCATTATCTGTGATGATTCGGCTTGGGATTCCATAACGGCAGATAATTTGATTCTTGATGAAACGGGCAACCACTTGCTTGGTTACATTGGCGTAGGAAGCTGCTTCTACCCATTTGGTGAAGTAATCAATTGCGACCAAGATAAACCGATGACCGTTGGAAGCTTTAGGCTCAATTGCCCCTATCATGTCAATGCCCCACATTGAGAAAGGCCAAGGCGATGACAGAACATTCAAAAGCGTTGGAGGTACGTGCACCTTGTCGGCATAAATCTGGCATTTATGACACTTTCTGGCATACTTGAAACAATCTGATTCCATGGTCAACCAGAAGTATCCAGCTCTTAAAATCTTCCTGGACATGGCATGTCCATTGGCATGGGTTCCAAATGATCCTTCATGGATTTCCCTGATCAATAAGTCTGCTTCGCGCTTGTCCACACATCTGAGCAGAACCATATCATGATTCCTCTTGTAAAGCACATTGTTGCTGAGGAAGAACTTGGACGCCAATCTTCTCAGAGTCTTCTTGTCTAAGTTTGTTGCATCAGCTGGGTACTCTTGATTTTGCAAGTAGTTCTTGATGTCGTAGAACCACGGTTTCTCATCAGTTTCTTCTTCGACCAGTAGACAGTAGGCTGGTGCAGTTCTTCGCTCGATTGTAATGAGTGGAGCTTCATTAAGAAATCTAACTTGAAACATGGATGCCAACATAGCCAAAGCATCTGCAATTTGATTTTCTGCCCTTGGAACATGATGAAAAGTGACTTCATCAAAGTATTTAATTAACTCCACAATGTGGGCACGGTATGGGATCAACTTCTCATCACGGGTCTCCCATTCACCTTTAACTTGGTAGATTACCAAAG
Organism: Lathyrus aphaca; assembly: GCA_963966055.1. NCBI lineage: Eukaryota > Viridiplantae > Streptophyta > Magnoliopsida > Fabales > Fabaceae > Lathyrus > Lathyrus aphaca. Next base: position 28,184,611 of record OZ014520.1, on the reverse strand, counting down.
CTGAGTCTCCATATACATCAAGAATCTTGATTCTGGTATCGATTGCAGCTTCGATACCCAAAACACATGCTTCATACTCAGCAATGTTGTTTGTACAGTCAAAACACAATCTAGCTGTGAAAGGAGTATAACCACCATCAGGATTCATCAAAACAACTCCTACACCATGCCCCATGTAGTTAGAGGAACCATCAAACATCATCTTCCAACGAGAACCTAGCTCGGGACCTTCATCCGGACCTGGAACTCTGCAGTCCTTTATCAGCATAATATCTTCGTCCGGGAAATCGAATTTCAAAGGTTCATAATCTTCGACAGGATGATCAGCAAGGTATTCAGACAAAACACTGCCCTTGATAGACTTCTGGGTTACATATTGGATGTCGTATTCGGATAACAACATGTGCCAACGGGCGAGCCTTCCAGTCAAAGCGGGCTTCTCAAAGATGTACTTTATTGGATCCATTTTCGAGATCAACAAGGTAGTGTGACAAATCATGTACTGCCTGAGGCGTCTGGCCGCCCATGCCAAGGCACAGCAAGTCTTCTCTAAAAGTGAGTATCTGCTCTCACAGTCTGTGAACTTCTTGCTTAAGTAATAAATGGCGTGCTCCTTACGACCAGTCTCGTCTTGTTGGCCTAATACGCAACCCATAGATCCCTCGAGCACAGTCAGATACATGAAAAGAGGCTTCCCTGGAGTAGGTGGGACCAAGATAGGAGGTTCTTGCAGATAAACCTTAATCTTCTCAAATGCCAATTGACAATCAGGACTCCACTCAATTGCTTGATTCTTCCGGAGTAACTTGAATAAAGGCTCACAAGTAGCAGTCATGTTGGAGATAAATCTGGAGATGTAGTTCAATCTTCCAAGGAAGCCTCGGACTTGCTTTTCTGTTTTTGGAGCTGGCATCTCTTGAATTGCTCTGACCTTATCCGGATCTACTTCAATTCCTTGCTGACTAACAATAAAACCAAGTAACTTTCCTGATCGGACACCAAAAGTACACTTAGCTGGATTCAGACGCAGTTGGAACTTTCTGAGACGCTCAAATAACTTCAAGAGATGATTCAAATGATCCTCCTCACTCTGTGATTTGGCAATCATATCATCCACATAAACTTCTATCTCTTTATGCATCATATCATGGAAAAGGGTGACCATTGCCCTCTGATAAGTGGCTCCTGCATTTCTGAGACCAAATGGCATAACCTTGTAACAATAAGTGCCCCATGGTGTGATGAATGTAGTCTTTTCCATATCGTCAGGATCCATCTTGATCTGGTTGTATCCTGAAAACCCATCCATGAAGGAGAAAACAGCAAATTTAGCAGTGTTGTCGACCAAAGTATCAATATGCGGAAGAGGGAAATCGTCCTTCGGACTGGCTTTGTTCAAATCCCTATAGTCCACACACATCCTGACTTTGCCATCCTTTTTAGGGACTGGCACAATATTAGCTACCCACTCAGGGTACTTTGCAACTGCGAGGAATCCAGCATCAAACTGTCTTTTGACCTCTTCTCGAATCTTCAGAGCCATGTCTGGTCTTGTTCTTCGAAGCTTTTGCTTGACTGGAGGACAATCTGGTCGAAGAGGTAACTTGTGGACCACTATGTCTGTGTCTAAGCCGGGCATATCCTGATATGACCATGCAAACACATCTACATATTCTTTGAGAAGCTTGACCAATCTTTCTCTGATGTCTGCCCCAAGTGTTGTACCAATCTTGACTTCCTTCTTGTCTTCATCAGTGCCAAGATTTATGGTCTCTACCTGCTCCTTATGTGGCTGAAGATCTGTGTGCTCATTCTCAACCAATCTTGCCAGTTCTTCGGGAATGTCACAATCTTCCTCACTTTCATCTTCCGCTTGGTAGATGGGCGAATCAAAGTTAGGAGAGAATGTAGAGTCATTGGATTCAACAGGGTTTTCGTTTATTCTGCATATGATAATGATTTGCTTTTATTAAAAGTGGAAAATAGAGAAATGCAAGAGAAAAAGCTTTTTCTTGGTTTTGAAAGCTTGCCATTTTTCTTTTAAAAGTGAAAAGAGAGAAAAACGGTAAATTGATCAAAATAAGAGTTTAACAAAATGCCTTCATTGATAATAACTTTAAAAATGAGAAGGGGCCCTACAAAATACTCCCATAGCCTTGGGCAGAGCTAGGGAACTTTGAAAATACTTAAAAAACAACAAATTACTTTGACCAAGGAAAAAACTCTGGGATCTCAACTGCCTCCCAATTGTCCAAGGCTTCTTCACACTGATACACCAAGTGATTCACATCTTCATCTTCAGAAACTCCATCAATTGCGTTGATCTGATAACCAGCACTGGAAAACACTTCTTGGATGGTCTTCAGACGTCCTTTAGCGGAGGTTGATGCTCCTTCCTTCACATGAGTTGGTTTGTAACCCAACCCGCAGCGATCTAGCTTCTGTTTGACCTCGATGACATCACCCCAACCTTCATAGCTTCTTTCTTCAATGGTGGAAATGGTACTCTTCAGCGATGCAAAAGATGGGATACCCTTCCCTTTTGGTTCCTCTACTTCCAGAAGGACAGCATTGGCTATCTCAAGAGCTTGGAAAGAAGTTTCCAAAGCATCTTCATCAGCCTCAATATAACTGAAGGATGAAAGGTTGCTAACCATGAGATCTTCTTCCCCAGATACGGTTACCAGCTTGTTATTGACTACAAACTTCATCTTTTGATGTAGGGTAGAAGTGACTGCCCCAGCAGCATGGATCCAAGGTCTTCCCAGCAAGCAACTGTAGTTAGGATTGATGTCCATAACCTGGAAAGTGATTTTGAAGACCTGTGGCCCAATCAAGATTGGTAAGTCTACTTCTCCAATAACAGTTCTTCTTGACCCATCAAATGCTTTCACAATCAGTGCGCTGGGTCTCATCTCTGCCCCTTGATAAGATAACTTTGCAAGTGTTCTTTTCGGCAAAACATTCAGTGAAGATCCTGTATCTACAAGAACTCTTGCTAAAGTATCCTCTTGACATTTCACTGATATGTGGAGCGCACGGTTGTGGTCCAAGCCCTCCTTCGGAAGATCCTCCATGCTGAAACTGAGGTTGTTACACGCAGTGATATTGGCAATGACTCCGTCAAACTGGTTCACTGTTATATCATGCGTAACATGTGCTTGAGCTAGCAACTTTTGAAGCGCACTTCGATGAGCCGGAGAATGCATAAGCAGTGATAGGATAGATATTTTGGAAGGCGTTTGATGCAGCTGATCAATCACCTTATAATCGCTCTTCTTTATGATTCTGAGAAATTCGGCATCTTCTTCCCCCAAGACTACCTCTTTATCTTTGTTGACAACAGCTGGTATGACTTCTTTAGGCGGAGCCGTATTGGCTTGCTGGGTATATACACGACCACTACGGGTCAAACGACCTGCACCCGCTATATCAGTACTTGCAACTTTTGAAACTTCCTTCTGATCAGCTTTATCAATCTTCTGATGAACTTTCCCTGTATCATACTTCCAAGGAACTGCTTTAGTGTCTTCATAACGGAAAGAGTTACTCCTTTGTTCAAATCTCGGCTCAGGTACATTGAAAATTGGCACCACAGATTTTGGAGTATTGAAGACAGGTTGAACTCCTGAAGATTCAGGCAGGTTGAACACTGGCACCCAGGTAGAATTAGATTCCGGCAAGTTGAAGATTGGTTCAATTACTGCCACTTCATTCCTCCTCATATGACCACTCACTTGTAAGACACCTTCATCAATCAAAGCTTGAACATCTTTCAAGATCAGTTCACATCCCCTTGGACTATCAGCACAACCTTCACAATTTTGATGACAGCTCTTCAGTATACCCGCCTCTACTAACTTCGCATGGAAGTCTCTGAGCGGGGTCTTGATCTCGGTGGCATTGAAAATCAAACCTTCTTCGGACTCATCAACGATAGCATTTATAGACCCATGCTTGGGTAAAGGATTATCTTTGACATTCGGACCAGTATTCCCAAATGACAGAATATTCTTCTCCATCAAATCTTTCACTATGTACTTCAAAGCATAACAACCCTCCAAATCGTGCCCTGGAGCACCTTCATGGAATAAACAGCGAGCATTTGCATTGTAATTTGGTGGGAGCGGATTTGGTGGAGGACCCAAAGGCCTGGGAGTAACCAAACCCTTCTTCAGCAGTGAAGGATATAACTCAGTATAAGTTATAGGGATTCGAGGATTAGGAGGCCTTCCACCTGTTCTTCTGTTCTGAAAATTTGGATTTGGATGAGGAGTTGGAGTCCTCGGCTGGTAGGCTGAAGCATTGGGTGCTTGTTGATAGCCCGGATTGTTGATCATTGGTTGATAAGGTTGAATCATTGGAGCCGCTTGTTGGTACATCGGTGCTGCTTGAGCTGGCCGATACATGGGGACTTGTGGATTAAATGCTGGTTGAACTGCCGCTACATAAGGATGTTGGGCATACTGTTGTTGATGAGCATACTGCTGTTGACGAGCATATTGCTGTTGAGCCATAGGTGAAGGTCTCTGCCAAAGTGGATTTCTTCTTTGACCTGTCATTATGGCGTTTGTCTCACCTTCCTTCTTCTTGTGAAAGTTGCCGGTAAATTTCTTACCAATATTTCCACTGCCAGTGCTAGAACTGCCAGAGGCACTACTCATCTTTCCACTTTTCAAACCGAGTTCTACCTTGATTCCCACAGCCACTAAATCAGAGAAACTAGCAGTTATACTCCCCACCATTCTCTCATAGAATTCTGGTCGCACAGTGTCAACAAACCAGTCAGCTAATTCTTTTTCAGTCAATGGGGGCTCTACTTGAGAAGCGGTTCCTCTCCACCTCTGGGCATACTCTTTAAAGGATTCAGACTCTTTCTGGGACATGCTTAGCAATTGCCTCCTATCGGGAGCGAGGTCCATGTTGTATTTGTATTGTTGGATGAAAGCATCTGCCAAGTCTTGGAAACTGCGGATCTTCGACTGGTCAAGCGTCAAATACCATTTGGAGGAGATTCCCTTTAGACTGTCTTGAAAGCAGTGGATCATTAATTTATCGTTGTCCACCTGCGCAGCCATTCTTCGATAGTACATCAAAAGATGGTTCTTGGGACAAGTTGCACCCTCATACATATCAAAGGTGGGTATCTTGAACTTCGGAGGTATTACCAATCCAGACACCAGGCACATTTCTCTGGCAGCAGCACCAAAGATCTGGTCACCTTCAATCGCTCTTAACCTTTTTTCAAGGGTATCAAAATTCTCCTGCATCTTCACATGTTTCTCATCTCCGTTTTCAGACATATCTGGCGCTTCATACCCCTGATGGTCATTAAAATACGGTTGGGCACGGGTGTGCACAATGTCCTGTGTAAAATTAGCAACTGCATGATTTTCTTCATTAGTCACAGGAACAGTTTGTTGAGCAGCAAATCCCTGAGGAGGAGGCACAAAACCTTGGAAAGGAAATGCCATACCCTGAGAGGGAGGTGCGAAACTTTGAGAAGCTAAACCTTGGGACGAAGGAAAGAAACCCTGAGCAGCAAATCCTTGGGAAGGAGGAATAAAACTTTGAGTAGCAAACCCTTGTGAAGGAGGTATAAAACTCTGAGTAGCAAATACATGAGGAGGAGGCACAAAGCCTTGAGCAGCAAATCCTTGGGAGGAAGGAATAAAACCCTGAGTAGCAAATCCTTGGGAAGAAGGAATAATACTCTGAGAAGCAAAACCTTGAGAAGGAGGGAAGAAACCCTGAGCAGCAAATCCTGAAGAAGAGGGAATAGCACTCTGAGCAGCAAAACCTTGAGAAGGAGGGAAAAAACCAGGAGGGAACCCAAAAGGAGACCAGGTCACAGGGGTAGGCTCGGTCGTTGCAGTGACAACTTCAGTCGTTGCAGTAACAATTTCTGACACCACAGTCCGTTGGGTATCCATCTTCGCTCGAATGACTTGCAACATTTCCATCATCTGACCCATATCTCCACGAATATCAGAAAGCTCTTCGTTAACTCTGTCCATCTCTACGTCTCTTTCAGCCATCCTCTTTCTGGCTTGAGCTCGAGTGTAGTATTTGCGTGAGAGCCTCAGTGTGAAAGCTGAATTGAGAGCAGATGACGGGAATGAGTTTCATGAAAAAATGCAAATGCAATGCCAAATGTATGAGTGCAATGCAAAAATGAAATTATTCAAGGAACTTAAGAAACAATTTGCAAATACCAAGGAACACATAATAATCAAAAGGATATGATTTCATTAAATTCAAAAAAGTGATACAAAGTCTTGAGTACACTTTCAAAAATCCCAAACAAAGCTTAATAAAGACAAAAACAAAGTCCTAAGGAGATTCTCCTAAAAGCCTCAAGTTGAGCTTCTCGATTTGTGCCTTCATCTGAGCCCTTTCAATCATAAGTTGATCCACGATCGACTTCCAAGAAGCGTCCTCTTGAGTGCTGGAGGAAAATAAATCCTCTGGTGCTTTCCTTTTCTTGCTGGAGAGCTCTTCTTCTTCCTTCATCTTCAGTTGTCTTCTAAGTTCCTCATTCTCACTGCTGATGATCTGATGTCGATTCTTCCATGCGTTCTTCTCTCGAATCTCTTTCTCCAAATCAATCTTCAGCTTCTCTGCATCATCCATAAAGACCAGAATGGGTTTCTTGAAGGTCATAGGATCCTGGCGAGGGTAAGGCATCTTCAGACTGATTGCCCTATCTCGTACCCATTGGAGATAGGGTTCCATAGAAACACAATTCGGCTTTCCCAGGCTATTCCTCCCCTTCCTATGGATACACTTCCAAGCTTGCACAATCTGTTTCTTGAGCTCTGGTTCTTCGTCATCCTTAAAGAAAATTCCTTCCACTTCAACACTCTTAGGCTTATCCTTCAACGGATACCCGAGTTGACGGCGAACCAAAACTGGATTATAGCTGATTCCTCCCTTAGTGCCAAGAAGAGGCACATTAGCAAAATCACCACAGCTATCAATAATCAATATTCCATCATAAGCACGATTGTACCAGCTAATGTCAGAGTGGGTAAGAGACATGATCCTTTGTGACCACCACAAACCATCCTTAAGGTTCCAAAATGAAGATGACTTAGGCAAGTGCGAAATAAACCACTCATATAGCAATGATGCACAACAAGTAATCATCCCTCCCTTATGGTGATTCCTCAGATGGATGGAATGATAAGTGTCTCCAAGCAAAGTAGGGACCGGGTTCTTCTTCAGAAAGATCTTGATGGCGTTCAGGTCGACAAAGTCTTCAAAGTTTGGGAAAAGCAGCACTCCATATATCAACAGAATAAAAGTCGCCTCAAAAGCTTTCATATCCTTCACATCAACAAAATTCTTGGCCTTTTCTATCAGAAACTTTGTAGGGAATCCAAAAATCTTTCCTTTATAGGTCATATTTGCCTTGACCTCAGGAACACTCAAATATGTCGCCTTTGCAATCTCTGCTTCTTCAGGGTCCTTCTCCAGAACAGGGAATGGAAACTCATCCTTAACACGTGATCCCACCAAAACTGAATACTCTTCCAAAGTAGGTGCCAATTGGTAATCAGGGAACGTAAAACAGTGGTAGAGAGGATCATAGAACTGGAGCATCACAGAGAGCAACCTTCCATCCCAATCAGTCTTAAGCAAAGCTAAAAGTCTCCTATGCTTCTCCATGAAGGCTTCTTGATCCAAAACCAAATCTCTTAATTTCCTTAGGTCTTCAAGTTTGGGAGTTTTGAAAGTGTACTTGACAGTCTTTCTTCTTCCAAAGTCCATGATGATACCTATGATATTTGCAAAAATAGAGTTTCTGAGTTCCTTGAATAAATGGTAAAATGATGCTTCATGATGCGTGAATGCAATGAACACACACAAACAAGGCTTAGGTTCAAAGCTTGCATGAGGTCAAAGGTTCAACCCTCCCAAAAGGTATGTACTATGGGTTTATTTGTACCTGTACAACGGGTTCTAAAAGTTCCCAAAATCACTGTCCCATCTTTCGGATATTACCGACTTCCCAACTCGACTTGGTAATCAGTAATATTCTCAAGAGAGTCTCATCCGAGTGCAGTATCGCGTATCAACTATTTCGGATTTGCATCCTCATAGTCATCGCACTACATCCCTAAAAAGGCCAAGTGGGGGTAAATGTTCTACGGTCCTCAGCATTAATGGCTCTCAAGTCGAATATAGTAATGTTTTCACGACTGAACTCGATCAACAAAACTACATCCGAGGAGGCCTCCGCTGAGTGGTGGTGTCTCAAGTCAACTTGGTCGGGACTCAACTCCCTACAAGCCTTCTTGAATATACCACCGTCCTAACTTATTTGCACTCAAGTCCGGGTTAGGACTTATCTCACCACACATGGCACACCCAAAAAAAAAAATCCAAAAATAATAACAAGCAATACAACATCAAATATACAAATAAACAAGGTGGGCTTAACCCTCAAGAATAGTGTCCCCAGTGAAGTCGCCATTTCTGTCGCGGTGAGAATCGGATACCAAGCTATTAAGTGAGCTTGAATCGCAAAACTTTTATGTTCACCACCGACTTTAATTTAATCCAAAGGGAAAAGGGAAAAAGATCGTAAAAACCCTAAATGAGGAGAAACTAGGTTCGGGGGTTGATTATACTTAGGGAAGGTGTTAGCATCCTAAGCATCCGCAGTATCCTACGGGAACCTCTTGTTAGTATTTGTATTATTGTTGTTTATTGCTTGTTAAAATTATGGGAACCTAAGGTTTTTATTTCTAATGGTGCTCGCACAACATCGCATCGATGCCTACGTATCGGGTATAGAATCAGAGCACTCGTAGTTCTCCTAAGGATTAACGAACACTTGGTTACGCTCAAGGTTCGTGGGGGAAGGTAAGTGTTATGGCAAACACTCCCGTGACTTTAAGAAAGTCACAACAAGTTGTAAAATAAAAAGCTAAGGACCTAATGGCTAAGGACCTAAGGATGAGGGATGGCTAAACTTCCTATGACATTGAGTCAACTGCAGGAGTTCTTTCCCTTTTGGACTGAAAAGCAAGTAAATAAAAAGGTGCAAGCTCCTAAGACTAGGCAAAGGTTACTACTTGCAAAAATAAACTGAATGAAGTAAATAGAAAATGCAAAGCGAAAGGGCTTAGTAACCAGGCTATGGCTCGATATATGGATCGAGAATGCGGGGGTGGAAAACAAGCGTAGTGCGTTAATTTGCTTAGGTTAGAAAGCTGTGAAGTGTAAGGAACTGTGCAGATGGCGATCGTAAACGACCGACTTACGTGTGTGAGTGAAGTGTATGTGAAGTCCACCTGGCGTTGGACCAAGGATTTATTATCTTTGAAATTAATATGCGTTTTCAATTTGTTTTAACAGGTATATGGTCATGATGCAAAATAAATATAAACATAGTGTGCATACAACCAAGACAATAGGAAGATTAAAATTTAACTCTTACTAAGGGATCTAAAACTAAGTTAAACAAACTCTATCTTGAACGAAGAAGAATTAAACATTTTTTGGATTTTTATAAAAATAAAATGATTAATTAAGTATGTGCTAAAACAAAATAGAAAAGAAGGAAATGGATTTGAAATATTTCTTGTTGTATACTTTATATATATATATATATCAATATCTAACTATAAAAATAAAATTAGAAAAGAAAAGTTTAAAAAAAATTATTCTGTGTATATAGGAATTCTTAACTAGAAAAGAAAAAATTTGAAATTAAAAGTGCTTTTTATTTATTTATTTGTATATTCATAGGTTTCTAACTAAATAATAATAATAACAGTAAAATAGAAAAGAAAATTTTAATTAAAAAGTTTTTATATTATATACATTTTGAATGAGAAAATATTTAATAAAATTAACCTAATTAGTTCAAATTAAATATTAGGATCTAATGGAATTATAAAATATACTATTTTTATACTTTTATATTTTTATTCCCTTTTTTTTTTTAAAAAAACAAAAACAAAACCAAATAAAATTCTAATTAAATGAGCCAAACTAATCGAAAGTCAAACTAAAGCTACAAAAATTAATTCTAAGTTCTAAAAAAAAACTCTAAATCCTTTACTAACTAGCAAATTAATTAAACAAAGCTGACAATAAAAACTAAACCAACAAAAAAACATGAGAAAAGAGGAATGGGCTGAAATAAGAAAAAAAAGGGTTTGGATAGAATAAGGCCCAATGGGGCGCTGGGTTTGGGATGGGTCGGACCGACCCGGTCCGGTTTTATGAAAGAAAGGCCAAAAGAGAAAAAACCTAAGAAATCCTAGCCGCTGTACTCTCTCCTCTCTCGCGAAAACCCTGTGAACGATGAGGAACAGTTCAACGGCGGCCTCTCATTCCCTCACGACGGCACTTCTCTCTCGGTGTTCTCGTGGTCTCTCAGCTCTCTCACAGTCTCTCGGTTTCATCTCAAGCTCTCTCTCGCGGCGGTTCATGGCAGTGGCCGGTGGGTTTGAAGGAGAAGGGCGATGGAGTGGGTTTGATGGAGAGGTGGTTCAAGGTTGCGGTTTCGGCTGGCCGTCAGAAGTGAAAGGGGGCATTTGGTTCTGTCTTTTGTGAGTAACGGAGATGATGAAGTGGCGGTTGGGTTTAATGGTTCTGAGGGCGGAAGGCGGTGATGGGTTGTGATGAGGTTCGTTCGAAGGCGCGTGTGAAGGGTTATGGAGGTTTGTTCAAATAGATTTTTTCAATTTTCTTTTTGTGTTGTTCTTGGCCTGAGTGAAAGGGTTATGTAGGTTTGTTATAAAAATGGTTTATCCTGTTTCTGAGTTGTTTGCGATTCTGATAATGGAAGAAGAGAGTTTCTGGATTTCCAAGTTTGTTTGTGGTGTTTGTTGTTGTGTATTTGATTTGTGTTGGGTTTGAGGTGAAGAGGGAGGTGTGTGGTTTTTGCTGGTGGTGGTTGTGTCTGAAGAAGTGGTAAACGGATTTTGGTGGTGAAAGGTTGTTGTTCTGGTTTTTTCTAATTCAAAGGGGTTTGGGGTGGTGATGATTCTGTGTTGAATCAGAGCAAGAGGTAATGTATCTTTTCGGAAAATTCAGGAAATGGTTGTATTGATAATGATAATGGATGTAAATGATTTTGTGAACGAATGGTTTTGAATGATGTTTTTTTGTTTTACAGGTTTGAAGAAGAAAAGGTATGAAAGGATTAGAAGAGTGAAATTTTTTTTGATAGTGGCTGTGAAGGAGTTTGTTTTTTTTAGTGGTTGTTCATACGGATTCTGGGTTGTTGTCCAATAGGGACTGCCGGCGGTTTTGGTTTATGGTCTGAGGGATTTTTACCGAAAAAGGGTGAGGGTCGGCGGTGGTGGTTTCTTGATTAAAGTTTGAGTTTTTGAAAGTTCAGAGCTTGGAAAGTTTATAGGTGATATGAAAATGGCTCGTATGGCTGATATGAGTGATAGCGGTTGAATGGATTGTTGAGTTTGTGGGAGAAAAAGTTGTTGCAGATGTGTATGGGAGGTCATATGGTGATGGTGCTAGTGAGTTCTTTTTTTTTTTTTTTTAATGCTGTGATTTGGAAAAAATGGTTTTAAGTATATATTTTTTTTTGAAGTTTCATCATGACTTTTATTTTGTATATGCAGACATGGACTTGAAACGAAACTAAAAAAAACTAGCTATGGACAAAAATACTGAAAAAAGGTGAAGGAGAAAAAGAGATTACCGACCCGAACGTTATCGGGGGGCCGAGTCTACAACGGTAAGCTCCGCTATTCCTTGCTGCTGCTGAATCCTTTTTGTCCTCTCCTTTCTTCCTCTTTTTTTTTTTGGTTTTTTTGTTTGAAGGAAATGTGGCTGAACTTTGATGTGTTTTTGCTGAAATTTTTTTTGGATGTTTTGGATGTAACAGTGGTTTTGTGGCTGTTCTGGTATTGTTTTTTGAGAGCTGTATTGTAACTGATTTTTTTGAGATTTTGGAGAGCTAATTGTAGTGATTCTTAAGGCTGTGTTTTGGGATTTATGGGGGCTGGTTTTGTAGTGTTTTTTAGGGCTGTATTGTAGTGAGTTTGAGGCTGTTTGCAGTGTGTTTGTGAACTGATTTGCTGAATTTTTGTATGTTTGTTTTTGAATGTAACAGTGGTATTATATGGTTGTTGCTGTGCTGATTTTTGTTGTCCTTGTTGCTTGCCAATGAAGGGTTGGAGGAAGGGAGACACATGCTGAATTTGCAGCAGTGGGTGAAGCAGAAAAATGCAGCTGTTGGTGGCTGCATGCTTGCCTTGGGACTGCTTTGTGCTGTTGGAATGTTGTTGGAGCAGGCTGAATTTGTATTCTAGTGCTGAATTTTTGTACACTTTTCTTGTAATTTTCTATGTAATTGTAATTGTAACAAAACAAATATTATGAAATAAAGATTGATTATTTACACTAAGTTATTATTTATATTTGGCACTTAATATTAGAAATGAAAGTTTTAAATTAGAAGCTAAATATAATACTTAAATTAGAAATGAAATGAAAAAGAATTAAATTTAAAATTGGAAATAACTTATAAACTTAAATAAAAAAAAACTTGGAATTAAAACTAATTATAAGAAAAGAAATTGGAACTAAATTAAAAAAAATGAAATCTTAAAAGAAAAGTAAATTAAAAATGACTTAGAAATTGAAATTAAATTAGAATAAATTAAAAATAAATTGGAAATTGAAATCTTAAAAATAAAATAAGAAAAAGAAATTGAAATTAAATTGAAATTGAAATCTTAAAAATAAAAAAAATAGAAATTGAAATTACATTAGAAATAAAAACTTAAAAATGGATTAAAAGAAACAAACAATTAGAGATTATAATTAAATTAGAAATGGAACTGAACTAAAAAAAAAAATGAATTAAAAATAAAAGTTAAAAACTAGAAATCACATTAAGAAATAAAAACTTTGAAAATAGAAATGAAATTATATATTTTTTTGTTATTTTTTTTTTAAAAACCTTGAAATTGGAAATAAAATTACATTTTTTACTTAGCAAAAGCTTGAGAATAAAATAGATAAAAATTAAAATTAACATTAACATTAAAACACGAAAATAAATTAAAAGGTTAGAAATGAGAAGTAGAAAATTAAATTAAAATGGAAGCTTATAAGTGACAAGAAATTAAGAATTATAAACAGCTAGAAAAAATGAGAAGAAAGCAACAGAAAATAAATCGGGAAAAATCCCTGCTAAATGCGATAAATGTATGATTATGACATGAGCGATTAGGGGTAAAATTTGGGGTGTGACATAGAGCAATCAATAATGATAACCCTAAAGCAGTCTTGAAGTAGTAAATCTGACCTCAGGAGGATAGAGCAATCAATAGCTCTAAAGCAGTCTTGAAGTAATGATTTCAGGAGGATAGAGCAATCCATAATGATAACTCTAAAGCAGTCTTGAAATAATAATATGACCTCAGGAGGATAGAGCAATCAATAGCTCTAAAGCAGTCTTGAAGTAGTGATATGACCTCAGGAGGATAGAGCAATCAATAGCTCTAAAGCAGTCTTGAAGTAGTGATATGACCTCAGGAGGATAGAGCAATCAATAGCTCTAAAGCAGTCTTGAAGTAGTAATAGGATTTCAGGAGGATAGAGCCATCAATAATGATAACTCTAAAGCAGTCTTGAAGTAATGATTTCAGGAGGATAGAGCCATCAATAATGATAACTCTAAAGCAGTCTTGAAATAATAATATGATTTCAGGAGGATAGAGCAATCAATAATGACAACTCCAAAGCGGTCTTGAAATAATAATGTGATATGTCTTCAGGAGGATAGAGCAATCAATAATGACAACTCCACAGCAGTCTTGAAGTAATAATTTCAGGAGGATAGAGCCATCAATAATGATAACTCTAAAGCAGTCTTGAAATAATAATATGATTTCAGGAGGATAGAGCAATCAATAAAGACAACTCCAAAGCAGTCTTGAAATAATAATGTGATATGTCTTCAGGAGGATAGAGCAATCAATAATGATAACTCTAAAGCAGTCTTGAAGTAATGATTTCAGGAGGATAGAGCCATCAATAATGATAACTCTAAAGCAGTCTTGAAGTCATGAGGAGTTATCAGGAGGATAAAGTAACCCTGAGGTAACAATAAAGCAGTCCCAAAGTACTAAGAAGCTCATCAGGAGGATAAAGTAACCCTGAGGTTACAATAAAGCAGTCCCAAAGTAATAAGAAGCTTGTCAGGAGGATAAAGTAACCCTGAGGTTACAATAAAGCAGTCCCAAAGATCATAAGCTCGTTTGTTGGATAATTAACCTGAAAAAAGGTAGCTTTTGTATAATAACATTAGTTTATGCTGTATGCATGTATGATATGATGCACTTAGGTAATGCACTATATGTCTATGGATATATATGCTATGGTATGATGTAAATGATGTATGTATGATATGATACTGCCGGAAGCATCTGTATATCTTCGTATTACAACTGCTGGCCAGGGAAAATAAATCCTGATTCGTTGCTGAAGAATATATAACCCTCCGTCTGCTGGGGATAACAGGGTATAGATAACTTCCCGTATGCTGGGGATAGTAAGGATAGATATCACCCTTCCGTATGCTGGGATAGTAAGGTGTATATAACCTTCGTCTTCGTTTGATGGTAGGGTAGAGATAGTATCCCGTCTTCGTTCGTTGTACCCTTATTGGAAAGCAAATTCCTGAATATCCGTATGAGGATAAAAGAGATGGATATAAATTCCAGGGGAGATAAGACTTTATGAAGATGGATTCGTCCTACTGAGAGTTTGTAACTGTCTTGTAAAGGTGAACTGGCGAAGCTTCGTTGAAATCCTCCCCTCGTTCGTCCTTAGTAAATACTATTACTGCATTTCCATGCATTTCTGGTAAACATCAATCATATTAAAAGCATACATGCATTTCTGGTAAACATCAATCATATTCAAAAGCATACACACATTCAAACACAACCAATGGACGTTTCGCTTATGTAAATAGGGTAAAAGTAAATCTGGATTCAAAAGATGGAATTTATTTATATCAAAAAGTGACCCATACATGGGTAAGTTTGTACACGGAGACATAAACCCTAGTAAGAGGATTTTGTCATAAAGTTTTACAGAATAAAGAAAGTCAGCTATGTGGGAAATAATCCTATTGAGTTTCAATTCTACTATTGCCATTATCTTCAAGTATCTCATCTTCTTGCTGTTGAGACGGAAATGATTGGATTGAGCTTTATCTGTTCGAGCTTGAGTAAGTAGTACAACTGGTTGCAGTTTCATGAGTGATCCAAACGAGACATAGTCATACGCTTTAATCCCTAACTTTTGCCTGGATTGCCCTTTCAGGTTTTCAATCCACCGGGATACCCTTTTTTGCCCAAGCCGCCTTTTCAGGTTTTCGACTTGCCGGGTGTACATCTTTTCATATATATCCCTAATTTTTGCCCAAACCCTTTTGGTTTGCCGGGATGCCCTTATTTTTGCCTAGGCCTGTCAACCTAGCGGGTCTCTTTTTATGCGTAGTATTTTTTAACTATGTCTGCGTTTACAGGCTGTGGGAAGTCTTCACCGTCCATTGTAGTCAGTATCATGGCACCTCCTGAAAATACTGTCTTGACTACAAATGGTCCTTCATATGTTGGAGTCCACTTGCCCCTAGGATCACCCTGTGGTAATATGATACGCTTGATTACCAAGTCACCAGCCTGATATACCTTTGGTTTAACCTTCTTGTTAAAAGCTTTGATCATTCGCCTCTGGTACATCTGGCCATGACAAACTGCTGCTAACCTCTTCTCATCAATCAAATTTATCTGGTCCAGTCGAGTCTGAATCCACTCATCTTCATCCAAGCCTGCATCCTTCATAATTCTTAAGGAGGGAATCTGAACTTCAATGGGCAGAACTGCTTCCATACCATAGACTAAGGAGAACGGGGTTGCCCCTGTTGAAGTACGTATTGTAGTACGATAACCATGAAGAGCAAATGGTAACATCTCATGCCAATCCTTGTAAGTAACAGTCATCTTCTGTACAATCTTCTTAATGTTCTTATTAGCAGCTTCAACTGCCCCATTCATCTTTGGACGATACGGAGAAGAGTTGTGATGCTTAATCTTGAACTGCGTGCAGAGATCAGTAATCATAGTGTTGTTCAGATTAGAGCCATTGTCAGTGATAATCCTCTCAGGGATGCCATACCTACATATGAGATTATTCTTAATGAACCGAGCCACAACATTCTTGGTAACAGATGCAAACGAAGCTGCCTCCACCCACTTCGTGAAATAATCAATAGCAACCAGGATGAAACGATGCCCATTAGAAGCAGTAGGCTTGATCTCACCAATCATATCAATGCCCCACATGGCAAAGGGCCAAGGAGCAGTCAACACATTCAATGGTGATGGAGGTACATGAACTTTATCAGCATAGATTTGACACTTGTGACAAGTTCTGGAGTGTTGGTAGCAATCAGCTTCCATGGTAGACCAATAGTAACCTGCTCTCAATATTTTCTTTGCCATAGTATGACCACTAGAATGAGTGCCAAAGGTCCCATCATGCATCTCTTCCATAATTTCTGTAACTTCCTTCTTATCCACACAACGAAGCATAGTTGAATCATGATTGCGCTTGTATAGAATCCCATTACTCAAGAAGAACTTAGCAGCAAACCTTCTCAGAAACTTCCTATCTTTGACAGATGCCCCTTCAGGGAACTCCTGAGCTTCAAGATATCTTTTCACTTCATGGAACCAAGGCTTCTCCTCTGCCCCTTCTGTGTCAATCTCATTGCAGTATGCAGGCTTTTCAAATCTATCAATGGTAATCTTGGGAGCTTCATCATCCCAACTGATCTCAAACATGGACGCCATGGTGGCCAATGCATCTGCCAATTGATTCTCTCTTCGTGGAATGTGCTCAAAGGTAATCTCTTTGAAATGTGGGATCAAAGACAACACATGCTCTCTGTAAGGAATGAGGTTATCATGCTTGGTATCCCAATCTCCTTTAATCTGACTGACTACCAGGGCTGAATCTCCGTACACATCAAGGAACTGAATCTTCATCTCAACAGCAACTTTAATACCCATGATACATGCCTCATACTCAGCCATATTATTGGTACAATAGAAACAAAGTCTGGCAGTAATCGGGGTATGACAACCTTCAGGGGAACTAATCACAACACCAACACCATTACCAAGTGCATTAGAGGCGCCATCAAAAACCATAGTCCATCGGGATCCTTGTTCAGGTCCGTCATATTGTCCAGGTTCTTTGGTAACAGTCATAATGTCTTCATCAGGAAACTCAAAATTCATTGACTGATAATCATCCACTGCTTGATGAGCCAAATGATCAGCAACAACACTTCCTTTAATGGCCTTCTGAGTAGTATACTGTATATCATATTCTGTCAAGATCATTTGCCATCTTGCAATTCTTCCGGAGAGAGCAGGTTTCTCAAATATGTACTTGATTGGATCCATCTTAGAAATCAATAAGGTAGTATGGGTCAACATATACTGTCTTAGTCGGCGAGCAGCCCATGCCAAAACGCAGCAAGTTTTCTCGAGCAGTGAGTATCTTGTTTCACAGTCGGTAAACTTTTTGCTAAGGTAGTATATTGCCTGCTCTTTTCGACCAGACTCGTCATGTTGCCCCAATACACACCCCATTGAATTGTATAACACTGTTAAGTACATAATCAAGGGTCTTCCATCAACTGGTGGCATCAAAATTGGTGGTTCTAGCAGGTATCTCTTGATTTCATCAAAGGCAGTCTGGCACTCATCATTCCATTCCATCACCTGATCTTTCTTCAACAACTTGAAGATTGGCTCACAGATGGTAGTTAATTGGGAAATAAATCTTGCAATGTAGTTCAATCGTCCCAAGAAACCTCTAACCTCCTTCTCAGTACGGGGAGCTGGCATCTCTCGTATAGCTTTCACTTTTGCAGGATCCACTTCAATACCCTTTCCACTGACAATGAAACCCAGGAGCTTTCCGGATCTAACTCCAAAAGTACACTTGTTTGGATTCAATCTCAACTTGTATTTCTTCAACCTCTCAAACAACTTGTGCAGATGATCAAGGTGTTGCTCTTCATTCTGAGACCTGGCTATCATATCATCCACATATACCTCTATCTCATGATGAATCATGTCATGAAACAAAGCCACCATAGCACGCTGATATGTTGCCCCTGCATTCTTCAAACCAAATGGCATCACCTTATAGCAAAAAGTGCCCCACTGTGTCACAAATGTTGTCTTCTCCATATCTTCAGGTGCCATCTTGATCTGATTGTAACCAGAGAAACCATCCATAAAAGAGAATACCTTATGCTGAGCAGTGTTGTCTACCAGAATATCAATATGAGGAAGTGGAAAGTCATCTTTGGGGCTAGCCTTGTTCAAATCTCTGTAGTCTACACACATACGCACCTTACCATCTTTCTTTGGAACCGGTACCACATTTGCAACCCACTGAGGATAAGAAGTTACTGCTAAGAACCCTGCATTGAATTGTTTCATTACCTCTGCCTTGATCTTTTCTGACATTTCAGGACGCATACGACGAACCTTCTGCTTCTTTGGACGACAATCTTCTTTCACTGGTAACCGGTGAACCACAATGTCTGTATCCAACCCTGGCATATCTTCATAAGACCAAGCAAAGATCTCCACATAGTCACGCAACATCTGGATCAACCTGCTCTTGACACTGTCCTCTAAATCAGCCCCTATCTTGACCTCTTTTCTGTTTTCTTCAGTTCCCAAATTCACAACTTCGACTGGCTCTTCATGTGGCTGTATAGCTTTCTCTTCTTGTTGTAACAACCTAGCAAGCTCTACAGGTATTTCACAATCGTCCTCATTTCCGTCTTCAGTTTGATAGATCGGATTCTCGAAATTATAATTGGCAATAGTAGAACTCTTATCAACATGATCCAGAGTGGATGAGGATCTGCATTTTAGTGATGTGGGTGTGTGTAAGAACACATAGCTGATAAAGCAAAAATAAAGAAAAGAAAGACAAGGAACACAATATTTACGAAAACGAAACGTCCACTGATTTTATTGAATGAAGTATGCAAATGAAATGACAACCCGTAACAAGCACACCATTATGCCCCGGGTAAGGCACATGGCTTTATTGTTTTATTGTTCAAGAAATTACAAACTTAAAAAAGCATAACACAGTAATAGTATTTACTCCTGACTAAAGGAGATAGGGATAACATCTTCAGCTTTCCAATTATTGAGTCCAGCACCCATAGTAGGAAAAATCCATGCATCCAGGTTGTAGTCTTCATCATAGTCTCCCACAGCATTGATAACCCCTTGATTAGTGACACGAGCAGCACGAGCACGACGAACAGCCTTCTGGGACTCTGCAGTGAAACCCAAACCAAACTTGTCAGACTTGTATGGAATATCAGGAAGCTGACCCCAAATAGTACAACCACCTTCATCCACTACAGCTCTAGCATCATTGAGGGAAGCCATTGCCATTGTTGGAGGCTTTCTGGTGACCATAGGAACTTTCTTCACAGCAGGAGGAGCTACACAATCATTAACAACCCAAGGAACCACTTCAAATGTCTGACACGGAGTCTCAATGTATTCACCTTCCATTTCCAGATACTTGAAGGTATTGACATGGCTGACAAAGTATTCTTCTTCTCCATAGACAGTAACAACCTTTCCATTCACCGGATATCTCAACTTTTGGTGCAATGTAGAGGTCACAGCTCCTGCCCCATGGATCCAGGGACGACCAAGCAGACAAGAGTATGAAGGACGAATATCCATCACATAAAATGTAGCAGTAAACACCTGGGAACCAACTTGGATTGGAAGATCAATTTCCCCATGCACTACTCTTCTGGAACCATCAAAAGCCTTTACCACAATATTACTGGGCTTCAGCACAGCATCTTCAGGACTCAGCTTGTTCAGGACTTCCTTAGGCAACACATTCAGAGAGGAACCATTGTCTATCAGCACATGTGACAGGGTAGTGCCCCTGCATTCAATTGAAATATGCAAGGCCCTGTTATGATCCCTCTTGGCAGGGGTCAAATCAGCATCAGAGAATCCTAACCCATTGTCATAGGTCAGGTGGGCAACACAGTTCTCAAACTGGTCAACAGAAATTGCACTGGGTACATGAGCCATCTTCAGAAACTTGATCAATGACTTGGCATGAGCCTCAGAACATAATAATAGGGAGAGCATAGAAATCTTTGAGGGAGTATGCCACAACTGATCAACAATGTCATAATCACTCTTGCGAATGATTTTCAATACTTCTTCCATCTGCTTAGAGAGATCATCAGCAGCTGGCACATCAGTAGATACGGGCTCAATAACAGGACCTTTGCCCCGAGCATCAGTGGTGGAAGTAGCAGCAGGAGTAACTGCACTCTTAGAAGCAACTGGAGGAGAGAAGACTCTTCCACTACGAGTGATCTTGCTAGATCCAGCAATATTGTCAATGTCAGCAGGCACATCAGGTAAAGGCTCCTGCTTGACACCATGGATGTAAACATCAGACCCATAGTGCCAAGGCACAGCTTTATCAGATGTATAGGGAATAGGACCAGGAGTAGTAATGATCAAAGGAGCCACTCTGGCTTCATCAACAACTTTCACAGGACCTTCAGCAGTAATCTTGATTGGGCCCTGATGAGTGATTTTAATAGGACCCTTTGAAGTGATTCTTATTGGTACTTTGTCAACCATGTCAACCTCTTCAGTCTTCTTACCCCGAGTTAGATGATCCACCATGCTTTCTACAGATGCTGGTCTTCTTTCAAACACTATAGTATACTTATCCATAAGACGTTGAATTCCATCTCTCAGAATGAAGCAACTATCTGGCTTATAGGTACAATACAGACAATCTTCACGACAACCCGGAAAGATCCCAGCTTGTACTAACCTCTTTTTGATAACAGACAGTGGTGTGCTCAACTCCATAACTGAATAGACATGCAGATCTTCATCAATGTCTTCATCAATGGCATTGACAGTCTTCTCGTGATTTGGCATTGGAGTTGTAATCACATTTGGAGTACCTGGTGGATCAAACTCAATTTCTCCAGCATCAATCATATCCTAAATTTTATTCTTCAAGACCCAACAGTTATTAGTATCGTGTCCTGGACAGTTTGAATGATATGCACATCGTGCATTGGGATTGTACTTGGGAGAGGTAACATTGGGATTCTGAGGAGCCTCCCTCAGGGTAATAAGTTCAGCTTTCAACAAATGTTGCAATGCCTGAGCCATTGACATGTTGATCTTCGTGAACTGTCTTCTAGCCCTCTGTTGGTTGCCTTGAGGCTGCTCTGTTGTTGCAGGAGTTGGATTTGAAATATGAACCGCACTAACTGACTGATGTCTTCTGTTACGATCAGGCTGACCATAAACAGCATTGGATTCTTTCTTCCCAGTGGGAGGCTTCTTTGCAGCACCTGATGAAGAAGTACCCACTTGGATCTTACCACTCTTGATACCATTCTCTACCCGCTCTCCTGTCATGATCAACTCAGTGAAGCCAGATGATGAGCTTCCAATGAGATGACTGTAAAACGGACCATTCAGTGTACACATGAACATATCAACCAGCTCCCTGTCAGTCAAAGGGGGTTGAACTCTTCCAGCTAAATCTCTCCACTTCTGAGCATACTCCTTAAAACTTTCTTTGGCACCCATAGACATGCTCTGAAGTTGCATGCGAGTGGGGGCTAAGTCAGCATTGTATTGGTACTGCTTATAGAAAGCTTCAGCAAGATCATTCCAGTCTCTGATGTTGACACTCTCCAACTGATAATACCACTCCAGCTGAGCTCCAGATAAGCTCTCTTGAAAGAAATGAATCCACAACTTTTTATCAGCAGTGTGGGGTTGAATTCTTCTGACATAGGACCTCAGATGCAGCTTGGGACAAGAGACCCCATCATAGACAACAAATGTAGGAACTTTGAACCCAATGGGTATCACGACCCCAGATATCAAACTTAAATCCTCAAAATCCAGCCCAGATGACTTCTGCAATTCCATGGCATCCATCCTATCCACCAGCATCTTGAATTTGTCTTCATTAGACTCATGGTAGTAATCAGCCTCAGAATCAGAGTCCCCCATTGAATGGTGGAGACTGCCTACTTCTTGCTCAGATTCTTCAGATTCATAGTCTTCAACTGGTTCTTTAGTCTTGGCAAGACTTTTAAACCTTCTTCCCATGTTGATCAACCCAGCAGACCTTCTAGTCTTCTTAGTCTTCTTGGCCAGCAGTGTCTTCAATTCGTCCTGCCCCTTGGATAGGTTCAGGATCAACTCTTGGAACTGTGCATTCTGTGCCTGAAGATCCTTAACTGATTGTTCGAGAGCCATTGCTGAAATAAACAGCGAGAAGATGAGAAACCTGTGCACAATTATAAACCTGTGATGCGATGAAATGATATGGGAATGCATATGCAATGTTTTCAAGAACCGCAGGATTTAAATTTGCTTAGACAAACACGAAAGTAAACTTTTATTAGTAATAACTTTGTTTTGCCTTTTAGGCTTACAAAAAAAAATGAAATACAAAAGATGGGGTTTTAAGTCTCCCATGGACGTTTCCTCTTTGTGTTGAGGTATGAGTTGAGATTCCGTTCCTCGTGAAGTTGCTTTGTTAGCTCCAGAATTCTTTCCTGACTTACTTTGTAATGAGTCTCTTACAAAATTGGTCCTGATAGTGTTTCTACGAGCAGAAGCCATTCCCTACAACAAAGAACAAAGATAAATCCCTTGGTCCTTGAAATGGTTAGTGAAAATGCTATGCTCATGATGCATGATGATGTCATGATGTTATGCTCAATCACAAACATGTGGCACACACAAACAAGTCACACAATAGCCCTAGGTTTAAAGGCTTGCATGAGGTTCAAAGGTAAGTACCCTCCCCTGAAGTTAGTTGGTTCATCCTGTCCTACAAAAGTAACCGGGTTCTAAGGGATCTCAATATCACTGATCCTTCACAAGGGTGGTTGATCAGAAGGCAACTTACTTGCCAACCAAAACCCTCCAAGTTTAAGATCTCAATGAGCGTAGTATCGAGTGTCAACCAACTTCAGTCTGCACCAAAGCCGGTTACCTCACTACTTTCTAAAGGCCAAGATGAGTTAACTAGGGTTCTAGAAGTTAGTTAGTGCATTGACAACATATGGCAGCCTCAATATTATCCTCAACTTGACTTAAGGAATATAAGCACCAACCAAGAAGTCGCACTAACTATGGCCACTAGATCAACCGTATCGATATACGTCGTACAGTTTCCTTGGTCTATTGCCATTTACCTAAGGTACACTAGATCCGGGTTAGGACCTTTCACACATAAGAGCACCCCAACAAGTAATATAAAACAAACAAGGCAAACAATTCAAAGTGATCTTAATTCCTAAGGGTACCCCTCTTAAATAGATCCCCAGCAGAGTCGCCAGTTCTGTAACACGGTGGGAGAACTGACTTTAGTTATGTTGCGGATAGCAAGAGTCGCCACCGACTTTTATTTTATCCAAAAGGAAAGGGTATAAAAGAACAGGAAAGACCTTAAGAGAATATTTTGGGTCCGGGGGGTAGGTTATGTAAAGGGAAGGTATTAGCACCCTTTACATCCATGGTTATCCATGGGCTCTTAGTTACTTAGCTCACTTTAAATTGTTTTTTGAAATTGTAGTGTGTGAATAGAAAAATTTTCAGAATAGTTAATAATAATCCATGTACGGATGTGTAAAAACTTGTTTTTGAAAATTTGTTTGAAATTGTGAAGAGTTTGAAAATTTTTGAAGTGAGCAAGTACATAAGAGGAACCTACCCTAGTGTTTAAAGTCTTTCTTATTCCTTATCCTTTCCTTGGTAAGACTATCCCTACTATTAAGGAGTAGGTAGTCATTACCTTGGATGTAAAGGACATGTGAGGGACAATTTGTTTATAAAGGCAACTGTGGGGTGTAATAAGCATATAGGAGGGACTATCATCATTTTTCGAAGGGACTCGATTCGTATAGGCAACCATGAGGGACTTGATGATTTTTCTTTTAGGGACTTGCTTTATACACCCCACTTGACCATTATTCGTAGGCAACTTGAGGGATAACCTTAGAAAGTGAGACGGCGATTAAAATCGACTTACGTGTGTGTGAGTGTTTATTTTAATTATCTTATATTAAAAATTATCTAAATTTATTTTAATATAACATACATGTTTTTACACTCCCTAATTACTAACCATAGCAATAATAATAATTAAAATATTACAAAATTTACATCCGAGAAACAATTACAACATAATAATAATAAAATAGCAAATTAAATAATAAGCAATAATAAAAATAAATAAATAATAATGGGTTAGTAACAATAAAATAATAATAATAATTTAGAAATAATGAACATGGTTAGAAACATAATAATAAAAATATAATAATAAATAATAATATGGTTAGTAAATATAATAATAAGAATAATTAGAAGGAATAAACCAGTTTAGAATAATAGAAATATAATATAATAATACATGACAATTTAGTTAGTAACAATAATTAAAATAAATGGAAACAATATTATAATGATATTAACATAAAGTCTAATTTCAAATATAAAATTTTTTTAAGCACATTATAATTATAAATTTTAATTATTTACAAAAATTTAATTATATAAAAAAAATATTTAGACATTATATAAACTTTAAGTATCATAAGAACATATTTACAAAACTTTATATTGAATATTTGCATTTATAAGATTTAATTTTATTTACAAAAAGTTATAATATATACATGTTAACAATGTTAAGAATTAGAAAAAATAAAAATTATTTGGAAAATAAAATTAGGTTAAAGTTCATTTAGAAAATATTTTAGGGTTTGGAAAATTAGGGTTTATATTTTTTAAGGTTTTATTAAAAAATAATCTTAGGATTTAATTTATAATACAAAATCACATACATATATAATTTAATTACAAGGTCAAACAAAAATTAATATATTTTTAGAAATTAAAAAAAAACAACAAACATGCCATATTATCATTTTTTATTATTTATAAACATATATTCCAAAAATTGTATTTAATTTAAGATCATAATACATAAAATAAATAAAAGAAGAAAAAGTATAAAAAACTTACCTGACTGGGATTTGAACCCAGGTCAGTCTGTTTGCAACCAACAAGAAAAACCATCAGGCCACCACGCACGCAGGTGAGAAAGAGGAGAGCCCAATTGCTTTTGTTCCTTGCCTTTGAAAATCCAGAAAAATAAATGAACAAAAAGGCCTGGGGTGAGAATCGTACCCAGGACCTTTAGATTACCAACATGCGCGCACATCCACCTGGCTGGGAGAGCCTTCCTGGTTATTGAATGGCATTGAGCCATAATATATTAAGTCTTTCATTACCTGGAAAAAAAATAGAAAAAACAATGTACGAGTCCAAGACTCGAACCCAGGTCACGCTGGCTACGCACACAAGCCTTTACCACTGGACCACATGCACGCGTGTGATTACAAAACAGCAAAACAACATAAAATAAATTAATCCTAATTTGAATTTGAATCTTGGCGCCAGGGGATCGTCTTCAACCTTGTGACCTTCAAAATTTGCTGCGGTTTCTCCTATGACTTTTCCTGCGAAAAACAAAACCCTAGCAAAACCTACGAAAACACAATGGGCAACCAAACAGTGAAATTTTACAAAATTGAAAGCATAAATACAATCCAGAGGTCAATTCAAATCCAGCCATGGTCTTAGAAACCATTTATATTCAATGGATCATGAAACCCTAAGATGAAGGTCATAAACCCTAGAATGGCATTATACGATTCGGCCATGTTTTTTTCAATTAACCTGCCCAGAATTCATCACAAACCTTCCTTGAACACAAATCAATAAGCAAAATCCATTAATATCAAGTAAATTGTTATGAACGAAAAATCAAAAAAAACATGAAAAGAATGATTCGGGTTCATCCATATGCTATGTTATAAGGCCATGTAGTGATCTGGTTATGCTCAATGATCATCATAGAAGAGATTGGTGTGCTTGGAATGTGTTGAAACTACCTTCAATTCAAAATCCGATTATGAGTTTTGTTTGAAATTTTTGAAGTTGGAGAGTGTTATTTGAGGCTGCAAAATTCGTGAATGAGGGTTGCTTCATGTTGTCTTCTTATAGTAGACTCAATTAGGTCAAAAAGATTCATTGTTTTGGTGGAAGAATTGATATTTTGAGATTGAGAAAGATCATGCCATGAAAGTTCAATATTTTTATACCAAAGCTTTCTATTTCAAGCCACTCCATATAATTCTTGCATCAATTTGTTCCATATTGATTTTATGACTTTCTAGAATCAACAAATCACTTAAATCTTCTCATTTAATATTTTATTTAAATTTAAAATGATTTTAAGAATAAAAAATCATAATAAATTAATTAAATAAAATAAAAATTATGAAAATATTATGGAAATTTCGTGCAAGATGTTATTGTATGGGTTGGGTCATAATTTGGCCAGCCCATTTGGAGAAAATTATTTTTAAGCCCCCATTTTCAATATAAACCATCACAAAATTGCCCAACTTTGCAAAGGCACATCTCCCTCAATTTTAAAGGTATGAGGGTGTTTTTGGACTTTTTGGAAAGCTTGAAGAGTCCTCTAAACAACCCCATTGGTTTCAGGTCCATATCATTTACCAATCTCAAGTTATGCCCTTTTGAAGTTGTTGACTTTTTGTTGACTTTTGAAATGACCTATAATGTCTTAGATCATATCTTTCAAATGAAGCATTTTTGGGCTTAACCTTAAACATAAAAGTTGTAGAGAATTCAATTTACTTCAAAATGAGCTTTGGATGGAGACTTGGTGATGAAGTATGTGAAAGTTATGCCTGGTCAAAGTTCAGTTGACTTTTACTGAGGAAACCCTAATTTAGAAACTCCTGATTATTGATGATCTGGAATCTCCTTGATGAATCATGATCAACCCTTGATCAAATGATGAATTTTACTTCATATACTTGATGTTGGCAAAAAATCATGAAGTTTGACTTTGGTTTGACCACAGTTGACCTCAGTTTGACTTTTTAACTGTATTGACTGATTTTGACTTATCTGATCATCTGACTGAGCAAACCTTTGAGAAAAGTATTGAAACTTGACATGGGGGTTCTTACACACATATAAGATGTTATGAAACTCACTTGAGGTATGAGAAGTCCATTTAACCTGATCAAAGTCAAAACCCTAGTTTTGAATGCCCTGCTTAGGAGGTGCATTGTTTGAGGGAATTGTCAACTTCTTTGACCAATTGTGAACTTTGTGAACCTTGTGAATCTTCATAAGATGTCTTGTGATACTCATGGGAGGTATTGTGAAGCTTGTGAACCTTATGAAGTGGCTTTGTAGACCTCATAAACCTCAGGAAAGCTTTGTAACCATTGTGAAACTTGTGAACCTTGTGAACCTTCAAGAAGTAACTTGTGGACTTCATGAACTTCAAGAAAGGTCTTGTAAATGTAGAGAAACTTGTGAACCTTGTGAACCTTCAAGAAGTGACTTGTAGACTTCATGAACCTCATGAAAGGTATTGAAAGTATTGTGGAACTTGTGAACCTTGTGAACCTTCAAGAAGTAACTTGTAGACTTCATGAACCTCATGAAAGGTTATGCAAGTGTTGAGAAGCTTGTGAACCTTGTGAACCTTCAAGAAGTGACTTGTAGACCTCATGAACCTCATGAAAGGTTATATAAGCATTGAGAAACTTGTGAACCTTGTGAACCTTCTTAGAACATAAAGTCTTGTATTGTGAGGGCAAATTTTGGGGTGCAACAGTATGCAGTACCATTATGGATAACACAAGTTCATCTCGCTCCTGAATTCCACCTTAGAACCAGAGAATACCAAATTGCTACCATCACCATAAGTAACGCTTCATTGATTATCGTATGGAAGCAGTTACTCGCTCTTGAATCCACACCATCAGACCAAAGCACACCAAATCACTATTATCACCACAAGCAAGGCTTCACATATTCTCATATGGAATCAGCTACTCGCTCTTGAATCCACACCATTGGACTAAAGCACACCAAAATTGGACCGAAGTTCGTACACCAAAGATGCATGATTAACCATAACATGCAATATCACCAAAATTATCACCATAATTATGCACAACATCACAACAATTGGTTAATTCAACAATAAAATGATCAATAACACCAAAATACCTCCAAATAGTGGCCAAACAATAGCCTAATCATAACACAACATCAAAAATTGGAACCAACAACTCAATTCTAAGCAACTGAGCGTACGACTCCCATTCTGGAAGTATGACAGGTTACCCGTCAATGCCCACATCATTTCACACGTCGTCACTATGATGCTCGTCCCTCAAAATTATGCTTGGGGACCACGGCGATATACCCGTTAGGCAGCTGACGCCTGTCATCACCTCAAAGGCCATGACAACCTGACTATCATGAGGGTGACGCTAGTCATCCTGAAGCAGAAAACACAATTTGAGTTTTGGCCATGTAGTTCAATTCATAACCCCGATTTTCCTTTCCCGACCATCAAATCAAACGATAACAATCAGGAAAACATTATCGAGCATTAATACATCATTTATCTCTCGATTAACACGAATTTCCTTCGGCTAATCATTATTTTTACATGTTTTATTTATCAAAATCACAACAACATAGAAACACCCATTCATACCTACTTCATCAGCAATAACACACAATTTCCATGGTAAAACAATACACAAATTTTACATAATACATCATATAATTCATGCTATCACATGATTTAAATCATGTTCTTCAATCATTCATCAAAAAGAAAAATTAGGGGAAAACCTAATGGGATTAAGGACTTCTTTCTAGCCAATCATGAAATCTACACCGTATTAGGGGTAATCCCCCTTACCTCAATTTTTTTTATAGCAAAAGCACATTCAAGCTCTAACAATGGAGGTCCATCTAGACCTTGTTCTCCTAACCCCAAAAACTCTCTATTTTTTTATTAGAAACCTAATTCTCCTTAATTAGTGATTTCCACCATACTCTCACTCATCCTCTTATTTATCAACATACCCTTTTTGGCTCTAATTTTATTTCAACCTCGTCCTTCATGAACTCGTCCACTTGCTTAGCAGACACGAACAACCCATCACTTGCATTGAACCCCAAAAATGACACTGACTTATTAAAACAGTTGATATGAACATGGTTGAAGTCCAACCAATTCATTCTAAGGATAAAGTCAAGTTTTCTCAATGGTAGACAAACTAGATCCATCCCAAAATTCTTACTGAAGATAGTCAATAGACAATTCAAACAAACCCACAAAGTTGTTATCAGACTCAAAGTTAGAGTATCAACAACCATACTCCCAATCATAGCAGATAATCTCAAACTCAACCACTAAGCACAATCAAGCGAAATAAGGGAATGGGTTGCACCCGTGTCAATAATGACAATCAATGAAATACCATTAATAAAACACATACCTCGAATCAATCTATCTGAGCTAATAGTCTCTGAGCCAGTCTAAGCAAAAAATTTACCTCCAGATTTAACCTTCTTTGGCTTGTGACTATTAATACTAATGTGACTCTGTTCACCGCAGTTATAACAAATCATCCTAACACTATTAAAATCTGCAATACAATGACCTGTTTTTTTCACATTTGAAGCACCACATAACATTATTCTTGCATACATTAGTATATTGACCCAACTCGCCACACTTACAACACTTGATAGAAACATGAGTCTCTCTCGCACTTGATATTTTCTAATACGAAACCTTTTGTTGGTTCATGCTATAACTTTTTCTTTTCATAAACAAACAAATAAACAAAAATAATAATGATTGCTTCTCTTTGTTTTTTATTTAAAAATATATTAGGTATTAGTTGTTCAACATTGATTTGGTCGGGCTTAGATTCTTTCTTCAATCGTTTTTCACGATATTTATTTTCCTAAATATATTAATAAAAAAATCACATCTTAATATTGGTAATGACATTTACCTTTTGTTCAAGTAAATGCCAGACAGTTACTCTTACGTGTATCTAATTTTCAAATTTAAATTGATAAATCATATTCATTAAAAGAATGAGAAGAATAACTAAGAAGAAATATTTCCAATCGAAGTTAATAAATATGTGTATTCATTAAATTCAAGGCATATCAAGGTGAACAAGGAGGGAGATTGTTTCCATATTCCATTTAAAAGAGAGACTACTCTTGAAATAATTGATATCTTTCATGTTATTTTTTACTAAGGAAGTGAGACATTGAATTTTAATGCAGTGTCATCACGATTCAATATTTTTATATATATTGTTATATATAACTGTATGAAACAACTCTGGTTATCTTAGTTTGATATTCATTCTTTATTTCTTCTTTTTCTTCACTGCAATGTGTATTTTTCCTTAATTTGTCAAGTGATAATAGTTATTTTTTGGATGTAAGTTTGTGTTTGGCATGTGAAATGTACCATGATACACAATTAAATGTTCTCTTTATAAATCTGACTGTCATGGATTACAAGAAGAAATTGTATTAGCATCTTATGAATTTGGAAAAGTCAATAGGTCAATAACATATAAGTCTGACTCAACTCTGCAGATTAATAAATAAGTATGTATTTATTCATACTCATATGAATGTTTACTTTATATATATGTCAATTCTATTACAAAATAATTTAAAATAAAACCAAAAAAAAAATAATGTTTATATTTTGACGTGTGCGTATTAAAAAAAACGAACATACAAAATAAAAAATAAAATTGTTTTCTAACGATAAAAAAATGAGAATTTCTTATCCCACTCTATGCATCTCTCACACATCATGTGCGTTTTTAATTATGTCCTTTCTAGTTCCGTTAATATATTTTCGGATGCACCATTTTTTGTTTTACGTTGAATCTTCCACAGATATATCTGCAGAACTAGTGAATTTTAGCAATTTTTTTTTAATTAAGTCAAGATAAATAGTCGGAGATGTATATATAATATTATAGAGACTTAAAACATATACTTAAAGTCAACATAATGAAGATCTTGAGTCAATGGATTATGTTTTCCGCCAATAGAAAACTTTGTTATCCGTATCTCTTCAATGCGTTGTTTTGGTGTAGCCATTAATCTTCATTCAATATGTTGTATGATGAAAATAGATTCATTGCAGATCAACTACAAAGTTTGACTAATAACTTATGATACACGTAACAATATCATTTGTTTACTTTTTCTTAAATAATGTCTTTTAAATTATTATTGTTTTCATTTAATTTTAGAAGTCTTTTTTTGTGTCGAAAATTCTGATTCTTTGACGTTATCCAAGACATAGTTAAAGTTGGTGGTACTCCTATTACCACTTACTGAACCAGAATCAAAATTTTCAACACAAAGAAGAGCTTCTAAAATTAAATAAAAACAGTAATGATTTAAAATACATTATTTAATAAAAAATAAACAAATGATATTGTTACATGTACATAAGTTATTAGTCAAACTCTGTAGCTGATCTGCAATGAATCTATTTTCATCATACCACAAAAACAACACATTGAAGAGATACAGAGAACAAAGTTTTCTATTGGCAGAAAACCTAATCCCTTGACTCAACATCTTCATCATGTTGATTTTAATAGTATATATTTTTAGTCTCTATAATATTATATATACGTCTCCGACTAACGATCTGGTTTAATAAAAAAAAAAGTCTAGCTGAAATTCACTAGTTTCGTAGATATATCTGCGGAAGGTTTCAACGTAAAACAAAAAAATTGTGCGTCCGAAAGTGTATCAGCGGAATCAGAGGACATAATTGAAAATACAGCTGGTGATTAAGAGATATATGAGACGATGAATTAAGAAATTGCCTTAAAAATGGTTTGTCCCATTTTTTTTTTATTTTACAAAGAAAGTTTTTTCCAATTAAGAAGAATATGTCAATGCAAAAATTCAAGATTGCATAATTTCTCAATTCCTCAATCAAAACTGCTTTCAATCATTCATCTTACAAAAAAAAATAATTTAATCTTTTCCATCAAGATTCTCTCTCATCAACTATTTGTTGACTGCAAATTTTGAGAAAACCTTAAGATTTAAAAATTGGTTAGTTTATTCTCTTCATATGAATTGTTAGACTTTCAATGCTAAAGATAATACAATATTTTGGTATAGATTTCTAAATTGCCAATTATACTATTCCTTGCATTTTTAAATGAATGTAATAGTGTTACCCTTAATGTCCAATTTAAGTGTTAATCGTGCTAAAAAATAACAAGAAGATATATAGTTACTTTTTTGTATTTTTAACAAGGATGTTATACATACAGTTAGTAAACTTCTTAATGTAGTGTTTTTTAAATGAAGAACAAATAGAGAGATATGTGTAAAGGGAGAAAAGAGTAAATATTTTCCCTTCAGATAAACAATATAAAGAGATAGATAAAGAAAAATTAAAAAAAATTGAATGTCAATTTTCTCACTGTCTTTTCAACTCTAACACATTTTTTAGTTCAAACTTTCATTTCTATTTGATAGGTTCAATTTCCCCAATAATTGTAAACATTTTCTTTTATTTAATCCTTTCTTAATTTTGTATTTTTGTTTGAATGCATCTGATTTTAGAAGAAGATTTGCATCTTATTATGAAAAAAGATAGGATGGAATAGGCACCTTTAAAGAACAATGAAAAACAAAGAACAAATTAATGGTTAAGTGTTTAATATTATTTTTCATTATCTATTTTATCTCTTCCTCTCTTTTTTGCCTCTATTTTTTAATCAATTTCTTTTCTAAATCCATTCACTCTCTATTTTTTAATCAATTTCTTTTCTAAATCCATTCACTCTCTATTTTTTAATCAAATCTTTGACAAGTGAGATTTGACTTTTTCTAAATAAATTTTTGAAGGTATTATTTTCTTTCTTCACTAAGTGAGATTAACAAATTTTTGCAATGGAATTGCTCTCTTATACATAAATAAAAGAGAAAGAAAATCAAAACATAGGAACATATATAAAATGTTCAGAGAGAGACGCAGTAAGTTAAAAAGATGTGTTATCTCTTTGTTCTCAGCTTTCTATTTTATCTCCACTTTTATTTATTTATTTTTCATTTGGAGGAGATGAAAGTGCTACATGTGGATATTAGGGATTGACTTTTTGTGAAGTATGAGAATCACACAATTACATATTTGAACAATCAATAGTTTTTTTTAAATCATAATTCGACGATATAAATTTAAGTTTGATATTAAAATTATGAAATAAAAATGAAAATATGTATTTTATTGAATCATCGATAAATTAAATATGTGAATGTCCTTCTCAAATTGTGAATACTTTAAAAGCCAATACCAACGTAGGAAACGAGCTTTTTTTTTCCAAAATTTAAATAAAAATACCTGCATGTGATGAATTGCCTTTTGTCCTTAGTAGAAAACAATTTTCTGTGCGACTAAATTTTGCAATTACAATAAATAAATCACAAGGACAAATCATTCCAAATGCTGAAATATATCTTTCACAACATGTTTTTTAGTTATTGACAATAATATGAGGCTTTATTCATAGGTGTTTCACATACTACAACAAGAATTTAAACTAGAGAAAAAAAATTGAAAAGAGAAGATGATGATAAGAAATGTAGTCTTTAAACAAATTTGTTAATCGCACCCGCAAGTATTCATTAAGTACATTAAAAAAATTGCTCACACATTGATTCCCAATTTAATTATAAGAAATACCAAGATTATATTGTATTTTTTTAACAGTAACTAAATATAATATTATTTTGCTTTAATATACAACCAAACTAGAATACAATGAAATCTTCCAATTATGTAAGGAGTTGAGGCAAAAGAATGTTAAAACTTGCTTCGACAAAAGTTCCCTTCAACACAAGTATACTTGAGCATTAAACATGTTGGAATGCAAAGGGTGGTACCGCATTCTATGTGGCAACCTTGCCCGCCCTAGGGCCGTACTTACATTTTGGCTAGTCTGTCACATAAGGCTTCCAACAAAATCACGCCTCACCGGTCTTGGTTTACTGGATAACAACAACTGTGTGTTTTGCCCTCAGGAGGAAACTTTGAATCATCTCTTTTTTGTGTGTCCTGCAACCAAATCCATATGAAAGAATGTTTTGGCATGGATTCAATTGAACCATGTTGTGGTAGTTTCGTAACGATATTTGTTTTGGTAATAGTGTAGATAGAAACAAAATTGTTGATAGTATTATTGATATTATTGTGTATAGAGGGTGATATAGTGAGAGACTTAGACCTCATATTGCTAGGATTATGATGTAGTTGTCTCTCTTTTTGGTTGTCCTTGATTTTTTTGGTTGGCTGGATCCGAGAGATCGACGTGTTGTATTCCTCTGATCTTGAATTAATATATACTATCACCCTTATTTTGATTAAAAAAATAATTAAAAAAAAAAGTTATGCTTAATTATTTCATTTATGATTTTATATTATATATTAATTGGGTCATACTTCTTCCCACTATTCTTGTGCAATACATTTTAGATGCGAGACTCTGAAGATAAATGGAACACATGGAGGAATGAACAAACAATTTCGTTCATCGGCAAACTCGACAATAAAGTGTATTTACTATTTCCGCAATATATATATATAAAAAAAACTATTTGTTTCATTTTTACCACTTTTTCACTAATATTTTTATTATCCTTATTAAAACAGGTCAAACGTCTAAAAATTTACTTTGTCATTTGGAGCTCGACAGTGATAACAAATAAAACATAATTTTTGAAAAAGGTGAAAAGAGAAATAATATCTCAAAGGATAAGGATGAAGATGTTCTTATTTTATTCATTTAGGAATATTCATCCCTAAAATATTTTTGGAGACATGAATTTAACTTTTATTATTTGTTCATTTATGTAAATAAAACCACATATATTTACAAAGTCCTTTGTTTTCCGTTTTTATACCAGGAATCCCACGTAATTAAAAAATAAATTAGAGTTGTTGTTATACCAAATCTAAACTAAAATAAAGTATCTATATTATGTAGGTATACATTTATTTATGTCACAATAAACTAGATTATATTCTACTAGTCACATGTTTTAAATGTATTTTTTAAAACTCAAAAATTCATTGATAAAAGGATGTATCAAGTATTGATTTGAATCTTTACGAGGTAAAAAAAACTATATTGCACTAATTACTATTAATTTCACTATCTTTTTCTCTAAACAAAAATACTAATATGAGAGTCTTACATTTTTGCTTTACTACGGAAAAAATTGCAGGAAAAATAAATTTATTTGAATAAAGATTTCATGTAAGGCCTTCCTCTTAAAGATTGTCATTAATTAGACAATATAAATAGTATTTTGTATGCTTCAGTTTTTGAATATTTTTGTTTACCATTTTTAAAATGTAATAATGTTATTAGCATGTTTAGACAAAATACGTTTATTTTAATCTTAATTTTATTTAATTATAATAATTGTGTGTAGGTAGAATTAGTTACTATATGACGTATACCAAAAAAACATAAAAAAACATATACGTATTAGCGCAATAAAAAAATGGTATGAAGATTCTGAAGAGAGGGAATAAAATGCTAAAGCATATTCAAAATAAGTATTTATCATCTTAATTTTAATTATACTAATTATGTTTAAATAATATTATTTTTAATGAGACGTATATTATGAAATAGTAAGACCAGACTTATATATAAGAGAGTCACTGGGCTTTAATAAACAAATGAACAGAAGCCCAATATGAGCCCAAAAAGAAAATAACATAAATCTAATTATATCTAAGTATCTTCGCTTGAGGGAAGATTGTCTGAAGGTCAAGCTTATAAACATTAGCATTGAAGGGTTGCAAGTCCATTGGTTTAGTGAGAATTTTCGCAAGTTGTTGAGAGGAAGAAACAAGGGGGAGATGAAATAAGCCATTTTGAAGTTTTTCGCGAATAAGATGGCAGTCGAGGTCAATGTGTTTTGCATTCGTGGAAGGAGGAATTATTGGCAATGTGACAAGCGAAAGCACTATCGCAGTAGAGCAAGATCGATTGAGTGAAAGGTAGATTAAGTTCATTGAGGAGATTAGTGAGCCATTGAAGCTCGCAGATGGTGGAAGTCATTGCTCGGTATTCTGCTTCAGTAGAACTACGGGAAATCGTTGGTTGTTTCTTTGACTTCCAATAGATAAGAGAATCTTCCAAATAAATGCATTATCTTGTAAGAGATTTGCGTGTATCTGGACTTGTTGCCCAATCTGAATTCGAGAAGGCTTTGAGTTACAGAGGTGAATTAGTCAGGAAGAAGATGCCTTGTGCTAGGGAGGACTTGAGGTAATGGAGAACACAAAGGACAACATTGTAATGAGGGTGTGTGGGATGACTCATGTGTTGGCTGAGGTTGAGTGTGCCCACAGTGGTCCATATTATGGGAATTTTCGTGGATCAGTATCTAGAACTGCTTTGCGTCACATTGTTGAAGAGTCGCTTAAGGTTGACATAGTTGGTACAAACACTCGGATGTGCAGGTGCATTCGCAGAACAATATACAGGTTACCTTGTGCTTGTGAGTTAGGGAAATACACATTAAATGGTGAACCAATACCAATCGATGTTATTCATATCCATTGGAGGAAACTGAGTATGGAAGGTGAACAAGAGGTATAAACAGAGGATGGAGAAAAGTTGGACATGACAAATGCAATTGAGGCACTGTGGAAAAGGTTTCATTCATTGGATGTTGCAGGAAAGAAAGCATTAAAAAGTGGGATATGTGAAATATCTTACCCCGCTACAACAAAGATGGTATCACCACCTGAGAAGATAAAGACCAAGGGAGGAGTGAAGAGAAAAGGGAAGAAACATGTTGGGTGTGATTTTTATCGTGATCCTTTGTACCATGAGTATGTTTATCGAGCACACAACAATTCTCAGAAATCTTTGAAGTGGTCAAGTTCATAGTTATCCCAGACATCAAAGAAAAAACCATCTCACAGGTACATTGTACAATTTCACGAACATATCATACTGTTTATTGATGACATTGTTGATGTTAAGGATGATGGAAATTGTGGGTTTAGAGCCATTACATCATTGTAAGGATATGCTGAAGATGGTTGGTCAATGGTTCGTCGTGATTTGGATAAGGAAATCAGAGGTCCTAGAAATAGTCTTTATGCGAAGTTATTTGGAGATCGCTTATCAAAAGTAAGAGAATCCTTGTTGATATCATCTTTAGGTTCCCAACCATATGATAAATGGATGACACTACCAGAAATGAGTTATGTGATAGCAAATCGGTATAACATCGTTCTTGTCTCATTAAGTGCTCTTAGTTTGATGTACTTCCCTATGACGACTATATATAATCCTAATGTCACCATTTACTGCATTGGTTTTGTAAACTCAAATCATTGGGTTCAGGTAAATATTATAAACATTTATTTCCAATACTATTATATTATTTATTTTTCCATCTCACTAATATATTTTTGTAACAGGTAAACGAAGGATTTCTCTTACCGCCAGTCACAGTGGATTGACAAAATCATCACACATCAGATGCAACTTCTTAGATAACAAGATTCTTCGGACGGTTACAACATTGACACAAGCTTACACCGATTCTCTCAAAGCATGTTGTATTATGATTGTTTTCATGTTTTTTTTGTATATTTCTAATTCACGATTGTTTTCATGTTTTTTTTGTATACACCTGAATAGTTATAAATAATATAAGTTTGATCAATAAAGTACTATATAAGTATGCAGAATAATAAGTATGTCTGAATATAAAGAATAATAGAGTACTACATCAAAATGTGAAATAATAACTATGTATGAATAATAAAATAAAAATATCAAGCATCGTCATACTCGCTAACATAATTTATCGGTCCACCCTGAGGTAACGGTCCACCCTGCACTAGACGTAGTGCTCGAAAGACCTCAACATACTCATCCTCCTCCTCCTCCTCAGCCTCATGACGTTGTAGATAGCGACTCAGCTCATGTGAAATATTTCGTAACCTCAGATCTGACGGTCCATCATCAAAATCGGGAACTGGAACCTCCCTGTCCTCCCCCGGGGGTGGTATCAAACGAGGATGATATATTGTGTAGTACCAAGCCAGGTACTCTGCCACTTCATCATACGGAACATCTTCAAACTCCGCAGTCTGAATCACTTGCCTGAAGCTCACATGATAACTAACCCAATCGAAATTTATATCAAGTGCATCAATGTCAGGTGGATGTGATGGTATGTACTTCCGGTATCCAAACTGACGTAAGCATCTGTCAGATAAATAAAAGACAAATGTATCATACCATCGTAGACCACCCTTGTACAAAATAATATCATCAAATGATCTGTGTTGCCTATGATCTTCAAAAGGACACCAAATGACATCACCAAGTGTCAATCCATCTAGCACAGCTCTAATATCATCCACATTCAGCGTAGATTGCTTGTAGCACTACTTCATCTCCCTCAGAAGTGGACTACTAACAGCAACAAGCAGCAATCTTCGAAAATCCTCTCTTCCCAACAGTTGGGAAATACTCATGAATCCAACATTGTCAAACAATATGAATATTATCAATTAAAGGTATTATAAATTACATAATACAATTATAAATTAAATTAAAATAAAATATTTTTACCTGTAGAAGAGAGGCATATCCACCAAGTTGTTTGCAAGTATAAGACAAAGCATCTCCGAGATACCTATAGAGTGTGTCAAGTGCAATAGCACCCCAACAGTATCTGCCACATCTAGCCAAGTCCCCAAAGAGCGGTAAATACTTTGTCTCTACAAGAGTAAATATCTTATCAGTAAGAATAGTGCAGCCAAGTAACAACAACAGATACACCCTAACAACACAATCAAATCTGCTCTCAACTCACAAACGAACAAACTGTTTATTCAACCATTCTAGTCTATAATAAGGGCCTCTGGAAGCACGAATCTTATCGGTTGCATCCTCAAGTTAAACATCCATCAGACGAATAGCAAGAGTAATAACATCTGAGTCAGTAATCCTTTCTACGGGGTTACATAACTCCCCCTAATAGGTATATGAAGGAGGCAAGAAACACCGTCCAGAGTAATGGTCATCTCCCCAAAAGACATATGAAATGACGATGTCTCGGGATGTCACCTCTCAATAAATGCAAATAAAATGTTAATATTTATCCTCGATAAACGGGTCTCTGAAGAGATGATATACCAAAATCAGATATTCAGTGCTCAATCTCAGGTGGGAGCATCTGTGGAACCCATCCAATCAGTTTGCTTCCATGTGCAAGAACCTCCAGCTCCTTCTTCATACGTCTCTCCTAAAAATGATAGATATTATATGTCACAATAATTAAAAAATAAAATTACATTTATTCACCATAAAAATGTCATAGATTGACTTATTTTGCCTTCCCACAGATGTCGAACGACGTGATTCAGATACCTCACCAAAAGTGACATATCAGACAGTCCTCTAGAAAATGGTAGATGCAATGGAACATGAGCCGTTACGGGATCAACAGTCTGAACTTCCTGCTGGAAGGCATGTGCCAGAACTGTCCTTCCATCAGGAAATCGCTGATGAATAAATATGTCGCGTCCTCTAATGCGAGACACTGAAAAAAATAAAAATATTAATTTATGAAGTAAAAAAGAAAAAAACAATAATTTTTGAAATACTGAAGAAAAAAATTTTAAAAAAATTACGATATAAAACCAAAAGTAGCTCAATAGCTACATCCGTGTGGAAAAATACCAGAACCGGAAGGGCAACATAGCTACATCCGATGTTAATAAAAAAATTAAAACAAACTGGAAGTAGTACCATGATTACTTCCGGTGTAAATGAAAAAAAAATTAACCGAAAATAACGTACTCTGGATTTCTGGTGTGTAAAATGCTGAACAGGAAGTACGTCCTATGGTTTTTACGGGAGAGAAATTTTTTAGAGGGAAAAATATTATCGTTCGTACAATGAAAAAATATGAGGAAAAAAGTGTTTTTTATTTTTTTAAATATACCCTATTTATATGGGGTATTTTTGTCCAATAGTTTGAAACGTAAGAATATCGGATTAAACGTATGGATAATGGGTAAAAATTTCAAATTATTAATGTAAATGTTGATCATAAATACGAATATTTATATCAATAATTTTAGAATAATAATTTTATAAACTAATATTCTATAGACGCAAATACCACTTCAATCAACCTTGCATGATTTTTATTATAAACTCGCATTAATAAATTATTTATATTCTTAACTATAAGTCTATAACCATTACAAAAATAATATTTAGAAAAAAAGTTAAATCAACTTATTCCAAAAGTAAGTCCTTTTAATTTACTCCATAATGATAGTCTTTAAATTAGATTATTATTAAATTAATATTTATATTTATAACTATTGGAATAAATATAATTTAAAGACAACGATTATGAAGTAAGTTAAAAAGATTTACTCTTGGAGTAAATTGATCCTAACGGTTAAAAATAATAATAAATTGATTATAGTTGTTCTCACTTTTTTGTCAATATTATTAAAAAAAATATTATTTTAAATTAATTTTTATTTTTGATTCAAAAATAGTATATTAGTAATATTATTATATTAATTTAGTGTACAACAAAATTTGTTGTGTGATATTTTTAACAAATATTCTTGAGTTTAATTTACCTAAAACATGTTGTATTATTAAATTAATTTGATAAAATTATATAAAAGGTCTAAAAAATCCTTTAAAATAAAGTTATGTGTCGGATTTTAAAATGAAAACAAAGGGATTAAAATTAAAAAAAATGAAAAATAGAGGGATAAAAATTTTAAATTTTAAAATTGAGGGATCAAAATTCAAAAAAATAAAAATAGAGAGATAAAAATGTCGGACTTTAAAATAGAAATACCAAAAATAAATAAAAGTACAAATAAGGGACCAAAATTACAACTACACCAAAAATAAAATAATTAATGTATAAAATAAAATAATATATGAAATTCAATCTCATAGAAGTTCTCAAATTTTTAACTTAGGATTAAGATGCTTACGTAGTTACAAAAATAGATACAGCATAAGAAAATTAAATATAATTTTTATTTTGAATTGAATATATCTGTAAATATATTTTCCATATTTAATGCCAAATATATTTTTCATATTTAATGCCAACAAATCTGTAGCGTTAAATAGTAACAAAAAATATGTATTTGAAAATATTTAAAATAATTAAAAAAAAAAACAAATTAAACTCTAAAATATTTAATAAGATTTGTTAGGGGGAATTCAAACATGAGTTTGTTAGGGGGAATTCAAATATGAGTTTCTTTAGGAATAAGTATTATCTAAATCTTTTATAAATTAATGAATTGTGTTCACAAATTTGTTTATTTAAGTAGCTGTGACATAATTTTTTCTATAATATTTACTTTTAATTTTTCTTCATTCATTTACCACAATGGAACGAGATTGGGCAAATTTAGAAGCTCTTCCTCTTGGTTTGATTCTTGACAAATTAGAAGAAAAAATTGATCATGTTTGGTTTAGTGTTGTTTGCAAAAATTGGCAATTAATTGCAAAGCTCAACCATCAAAATCATCAATTCAAGATGAACACAATACCTATGCTAATGGTGTCCCCAAAATCTCTATGCTTAGAGATAAATGATAGTTTTACCAGTTTAACGACGCAGAAGAAGAATGGACTGTTTGGAATTCCAAACAAAAGATTGTATCCTTTTCAATATCGATTAGGTCTTATTAAACCTAAATTTCATTTTCGTGGTTCTAGTCATAGTTGGGTTGCAGTGGTAAATGATTCGATATCTACCATAACATTGATTAATCCTTTTAAAGATATATCTTCCATTATTCTCCCGTCACTCAATAGGATTTGTAAGGTTACTTTATCTGCTGACCCTATAACAAATCCAAATGATTATGTAGTTGCAGCCATTTACGACAACGGTTGCAATCTTGCATTCATCAGAAGTGGTCAAAAAAATTGGACTTATGTCGAGACAATGGAACCTTTATTCATTGATGTAATATTTTGTAAAGGTGTATTATTCGCTCTAAATATTCGTCGTAAAATTGTATCGATTAAGATTTGTGGTTCAGATAAGAAGGTAACTCCGAATGTTATTCTACAAGAAAAGGTCGATGAAGGTATTTTTCAAGATAAATTTCTTGTGAAATCATTGAATGAAGAATTATGGATGGTGAGAAGGTGTACCTTGCGTAGGAATATATATCATGTATACAAATTGAAACTTGATGCAAAAAGTGAAAAGCTTGAAGAAATGTGTAAACTTAAGAGTTTGGGAGATAATATTTTATTTTTGGGAAAAGGAGATTCTATTTCAGTCTCAGCTTCATATTTTTCAAAATCATTGCAAAGAGATTCAATTTACTTTGCTGATTATTTGAAGATCTATAATATGAA
Source organism: Lathyrus aphaca (assembly GCA_963966055.1). Lineage (NCBI taxonomy): Eukaryota > Viridiplantae > Streptophyta > Magnoliopsida > Fabales > Fabaceae > Lathyrus > Lathyrus aphaca. The sequence continues at coordinate 28,142,055 of OZ014520.1, read as the reverse complement.
GAACCAAAAATCTATATCTGATGGTCTGTATGGAAAATACACTTTTTGGATTCTGCCATATTTTCAGTGGGATTGATTGTTTAAATCCTTTGGTGGCTTAGTGAGATATTAGTATACAATCTCATTCTATAAATTATTTTTTAAATGTAAGATTTTTATTCCTATTATAATATAGATTTTTTAGACTTATATCTGGTGTCAATGAATTTTGATATTTTAAAGCATCATTTAAATTTCTATTAATAATAATAATTTTTAATTCAAGCATCATTTAAAAAAATAGAATTGGACAAAGTATTTTATTTTATTTTATACTTGAAATAGAGTGTCACATCTAGGTATTATATGATTTATTGTAGTTTTTTGTTATGAAAAATTCATGTATCCATATTGATTAAGTGTGAGATTAACTCTTTAAGGAATTTACAACCATAACAATAGTGTTTTAAGTACTCGTCTATATGTATTAAAGGTGGTCTAAGTAATATAAAATATTCACTGGTGTGTATACATTATGGTGTTTTACAAGTACATGATTAAGTTACATGTGTTTTACAATCAAAGAATCACAACCTCTATGCAGTATAGTTATTGGTACAATTTAGCTAAAAAAAGATGTGAGGTTTTTATTATTTAGAATTGATTGATGAACCATAGAGGAGGATTGCAAATGTGAACTCAATCTTTCGATACTATAGAGGAAGAGCTGATATGCAAAGTTAACACTCAAATATCTAAGTCAATACGAGAGTGAGATGGAATGAATGAGATGTGAATTCGAATTACTTAATAAATGACATGTTCTCCCTTTCACTACTACAAAACACGCAATTAACGACGTCATGGTAACCACGATTTTTCCTTAGACCGTGGTGACATATCTTAACTAAGGCGATACTTTATTTTTAATAAAGTTATTTGTATATAACAACGGTTTCAGAATCAACTGTTGTAATACAATTAAACTTTCATCGGTTCGAACCTCAGCGCATTAATATATTTTACCCATTTAAAATCACCAATAAAAGGGGTATCCCTACTGTTACAATTGTAAGCCGTTGTGATTTATTTATAATACTCAGAATCTTGTGCTTCATACATTAAAGGTGTGTTTGGATGGAGCATTTTAATGAGAGAAAGTAATTTTTTGAGGGAATTTGAAATGACTTGAACAAAATTCATTGTTTGAATAAAAAAATATGGAGTATTGTTAAAATGATGTAAATTCATGGAGTATTTTATTCATGTTAAATTTAAAGAATTTAAAATGACACCAAAAAGTAAAGAATTTCAAATTGCTTAATCACTCTATAATATGAATGTTAAATTGTTTATTATAAAAAATTTAAAATTTGCAATTTGGTCCTCATACTTTATGAAAATGTCAAATTTACCCCAAAATTTTAAAAAAATACAAATAAGTCCCTTATAATTTTCAAAGTCCAATACCTGAATCGGAGGAAATCAGAAAACTGAAGTCAGAAAACTCTGAGCTAAAAGAAAATGTTTTAGAATGCAAATTTTTCTTTGAAAAACTAAAAGCTCAGAAGGAATCTGAATCAGAAGTTCTACCGAGTTTTGATCATATCATAAAACAATATGATTACAGTTTTCAAAAATTTCTAGCTAAAAACATAGATAGAAGCAAAATTGCCTCAATGATCTATGAAGTTAGCAGAAACGGTAGAAGAGGTATAAGTTATGTGAAAACCAAAGGAGAAGAATCACTTAAATTTAAACAGGTTGATGATATGATTATAAAAGTCAACACTCCTTTAAGTTCTCATTTCACCTATGGCTATAATCATGATCTGAAATATACTAGTGAGTCATCTTGTTCGACAAGTTCTGATGAGAAACTCAAACTCAATCAGAAGTTTGTAAAGTCTAACAAACAAGGACCTAGAAAGACATGGGTACTAAAACCGCAGAAGCTCACCACATCTCACCAGTCAGAACCCTTTTCACTCCTGTAGAGAAACTTGAAGTTCTTGGTGAGTTATTTGTTGATTTTGAAAGCTTGAAGGATAATGGGTTTGATTTAATGCCAGAAGTAGCAACTCAAGGCTGGGAAAAGCACTTTGACCGTCTGATGGGTCCAACTTTTCCTAAGTTAGTAAAGAAGTTTTGGATTTTTGCTACTGCTACCCACTCTCAAATAACTTCTTACATTCTGGGTAAGAAGATTGTTATCACAAATGATCATATTGCCAAACTGATACAATCTAATGGAACTAGGATCAAGTGTAGTGAAATGGATAAACTTTCTGATACTTCTATCATCTGTCAAGAAATTTTCATAACTGGACAACCCTCTAACAAAATCAAAGATCTGAAGGGTCATCTGAGAATTTGGGCCAAGATCATTCTGGGTTGCATCAGTCACAGGAAAGCCACCAACTCCCTAGATTATATTAACATGGATCAACAATTTCTACTATACTTTATCTCCACCAAAAAGAAGGTCAATCTTGAACACTATTTGTTCAACCATCTAAAGAATAGTGTGAAGGAAACTAGAGAAGGAGAAAAGGCTAAGAGAGACTGGATTCCACTAGGTAGGTTTATTTCAGACATTCTGACTGAAAATAAGCTTGTTGATCATCTGGTTGAAGCTCAGTAGATTGAAATTCTGGAAGCAGATGTTGGAAAGCCCTTGAATGCAAAGAGTTTGAAGTAGATGAAGTTCATAGAGTCCATCAAGAAGGATCATGTCATGTATTCTAGAGAAGTTATAACAACCATGAAGATCCCTCTGAAAGATTTCCCTCTGTTCCCTGCTGATACTCCACCAGAAGTTGTTGTCAGATACTTAGAATCTTGCAAGCTTAATGGAGTTGATCCTCTTTTCAACCCTGAAGAACTTAGAAGACCAGCTCCAGAAGTTTCTACCAAGAAGAACAAGAAAATGAAAACTTCTGAAGGAACCTCTCAGAAGACACCAAAGATGGCAAGAAAGAAAGGTACTTCCTCTTCCCCATCTGATTTTATTTATGTTGTAGAATCCATAACAATAACAACATTTGAAACCCCTTCTGATACCACTCTCTGTCACCTCTACAACTTCTGAAATACCTGTCTCTACTACCCCTCTACCACAATACACTCCACCAGAAACTATCACTCAACCTGAAACAATTCCATTCGAAACTTCTCAACCTGAAAATCCTCATTCATCTCCAAAACCCTCTGAACCACACTCACCACAAACTCTAGCTGACTTTGATATGCCTATTGATCAAACACCTCCCTTTGATATAAACACCTTAACCTTTGTTGAAACACACCCAGAACTTCAACAAGTTCTCTCTGACATTGATATGTTTCCCTCTTTTATTGTTGCCTCTCAAGCTCAAACATCTAATCCACCTCCACCACCTTCTACTGAACAAATTCCTAGAATCAACTACCCCCTAAACTCTGAATATCCAAGACTTGTTTTTGACCTATCCCCCATACGTGAAAAATCCTTATCTTCTTATGCATCAACACCTCCTAAAACTCCCACTTACATTAACATTCCAGATAGTCCCTCTCTAACCAATGAACCTGAAGATCCTCTTAGAACATACATTGATGTAGAAAGCCCTTAAAAACTCTCATTTGTATAAAATAAATTGCTATACCCAAACCAAAACTAAAACCAACCAAATCAGATGTTAGTACATTGTTGCTGGCTTTCGAAGCAGAAATAAAATGTAGGCTGGAAGATCTAAAGATTGTCTGTGCAAAAAATCTTAATCTTGCTACTTATGACTTTCTATGGACAACATTCAGAAAATGGTTTAATTCTGAAACCAAGACGCTGAAAGATTTCTGCTATGATATTGCTCAACAGAACTTCTTTGACAATCTGAAAGAAATTGTCACAAACTTGGAGAAGAAAAAAACCCATCTTCTGGATGATAAACCTTGGAAAGAGCCAAAACCAAAGGAGTCATCTTCTGCATTTCAGCTGGTCATCGTTCCTTATGCTAAAGATAAAAGAAACGAAGTTAATGAAGAATCTGATGCTGAAGAACTTTCTATGGAAACTTCTACTCAAGCTGCTGCAACTGCTGAACATTTCCCCCAACATCTTTGTTTTTGAAGACTCTGGATGAACTGAAGAAAGAGAACGAGTCTGTTAAGTAGAGGTTGGATAAGCAAGATGAAACAAATGTTGAACTCAAGATAATGATTGGGCAACAAGTTAAATCAACTTCTTAGATCAAGTCTCTTCTGGAAGCATTGGTCACCAAGATTAACCCCCAACTTTGATCATTTTAATTGTTGTTTTTTGTTGTTTTGTTTGCATCTTATGTTTTCATTTTCTTTGATTAATGAAGATCTTTTGTTTTGAATATGTTTACTTCTTTTTTATCTGATTATTCGCTTTTTGAATTATGACAAAAAGGGGGAGAACGTAAACTATTTTGTTCCATAACCGTCTACCAAGGCTAAACCTCAAACATCCTAATATTATGATAAAATTGTCTAAATTTCTTAAGAACGGGATAAGTAATTAACTTATGGGGAGCGTAATCTACAAGAACTTCTCATAAGAATTTTCTGAAGAAACATCTCATCATTATAAAGGGAGTTTCTCTAACTTCTGTTTCTTTGTGTTCTTAATCAAAATAGTGTTTTGTCATCATCAAAAAGGGGGAGATTGTTAGAACAATATTTGATTCTACTTCTCTATTGTAGTTTTGATGATAACAATATTTATAAGAACAAAATGTAGCACTTAAAATTATCTTCTATGTGCAGGATAGAAGTTCTGATGATAAGACAAAAGCTAAAGTGATTCACATCTTCTACAGGGAAATAATGAAGCACATCATTCTAAGAAGATCTGATTTCAAATCAAATAAGAAGTTCTCATCAAGTAAAGAACCAAGCTGCAAATCTTCAAATATACTCTGATGCGAATTCAACATCTTCTGATTCTCCAAATCATGCTCATTTACGAGAGAATCAAGAAATAACGGCTGGGAACAAGATCTCTTATTTGTGGAAAGACTTTTATGATATTTATCATGCATCCAAAAATGGCTTCGTATGTTTCCAATGAATCTCTTCATCAACCGTCTATAAAAAGAGATCACTTGAAGAAATTGATGCTTCTTCCTCTTGCGCAAAACTTATACAATCAATTTCTTTTCTATTCTTAATTTTGTAAAAACTATCACTGTGTGATAACAACTTTTTGAAGCATTTTTGTTACAAACCTTGTAAAGAATATTTGATTTTCCTTGAGTGACTAGTGTAGTCAGTAGACTCAAGAAGACTTTGACTATAGGTCTTAGTATTTGTATTCAAATTTTGAATAGTGGATTAAGACCTCGTTGAGAGAGGCGAAATCACCTTGGCGGGTGGATTGGATGTAGTTTGAGTTCAAACGAACCAGAATAAATCAAAGTGTCATTTGCTTTCATTATTTTTAAAAACTCAATTCCAACCCCCATTCCTTGTGTTTTTACTTCTTCAATTTGTTTTCTAAAGTCTAAAGGAAATATAAGATGATTTTATACTATAACTACAGCTGGGGAGTTATATCTTTCAACCATAAAATATGCGAGTAATGAATATTGAATATATCACTGACCAATCTTTATATGTGCAAAATAAAATATAAGAAGAAAAATTATTAATTAATTCCTAATTATCTTTTGGTAGAATTAATTTATTGAATATTTTTGGCGTAATTTTGGTCTCATATTTTAATTTTTTTGAGTTTTTATTCCTCTATTTTAAATTCAAAAATTTTGATTCCTCTATTTTTTTTAGTTTTTTTGAGATTTGGTCTCTTATTTTAAAATTCGAAATTTTGGTCATTCTACTTTTTTTTTTTTGTTGAGTTTTGGTCCCTTATTTTAAGTTTTGTTTTGGATTTTAGTCTTCATTCTAATTTGGACTTAATTTAATAGGGGATCAAAAATTTTAAAAAAATAAAAATAAGTGAATCAAAACCCAAAAAAGAAAAGAAAATAGAGGGACAAAAATTCTAAATTTTAAAATAAAGGGACAGAACTAAAAAAATATGAAAATAGAGAGATAAAAATATCGGATTTTAAAATAGGAGAACTAAAAATAAAAAATACAAATAAGAAAACAAAATTGCAATTAAACATAAAATAAAATAATTAATGTATAAAATAAAATAATATATGAAATTCAATGTCATAGAAGTTCTCAAATTTTTAACTTAGGATTAAGATGCTTATGTAGTTACAAAAATAGATATAGTAGAAGAAAATTAAATAAATTTTTTATTTTGAATTGAATATATCTGTAAATATATTTTCCATATTTAATGCCAACAAATCGGTAGCATTAAATAGTAACAAAATATATGTATTTGAAAATATTTAAAATAATTAAAAAAAACAAATTAAACTCTATAAGATATTTAATAAGATTTGTTACATTGAATTTAAAGATGAGTTTGTTAGGGGGAATTCAAATATGAGTTTCTTTAGGAATAAGTATTATCTAAATCTTTTATAATTAATGAATTGTGTTCACAAATTTGTTTATTTAAGTAGCTGTGACATAATTTTTTCTATAATATTTACTTTTAATTTTTCTTCATTCATTTACCACAATGGAACGAGATTGGGCAAATTTAGAAGCTCTTCCTCTTGGTTTGATTCTTGACAAATTAGAAGAAAAAATTGATCATGTTTGGTTTAGTGTTGTTTGCAAAAATTGGCAATTAATTGCAAAGCTCAACCATCAAAATCATCAATTCAAGATGAACACAATACCTATGCTAATGGTGCCCCCAAAATCTCTATGCTTAGAGACAAACGATAATTTTATCAGTTTAACTACGCAGAAGAAGAATGACCTGTTTGAAATTCCAAACAAAAGATTGTATCCTTTTCAATTTCGATTAGGTCTTATTAAACCTAAACTTCGTTTCCGTGGTTCTAGTCATAGTTGGGTTGCTGTGGTAAATGATTCGATATCTACCATAACATTGATGAATCCATTTAAAGATATATCTTTCATTATTCTCCCTCCACTCAATAGGATTTGTAAGGTTACTTTGTCTGCTGACCCTATAACAAATCCAAATGATTATGTAGTTGCAGCCATTTACGACAACGGTTGTAATCTTGTATTCATCAGAAGTGGTCAAAAAAATTGGACTTACGTCGAGACAATGGAACCTTTATTCATTGATGTAATATTTTATAAAGGTGTATTATTCGTTCTAAATATTCGTCGTAAAATTGTATCGATTAAGATTTGTGGTTCAGATAAGAAGGTAACTCCGAATGTTATTTTACAAGAAAAGGTTGATGAAGATATTTTTCAAGATAAATTTCTTGTGAAATCATTGAATGAAGAATTATGGATGGTGAGAAGGTGTAACTTGCGTAGGAATATATATCATGTATACAAATTGAAACTTGATGCAAAAAGTGAAAAGCTTGAAGAAATGTGTAAACTTAAGAGTTTGGGAGATAATATTTTATTTTTGGGAAAAGGAGATTCTATTTCAGTCTCAGCTTCATATTTTTCAAAATCATTGCAAAGAGATTCAATTTACTTTGCTGATTATTTAAAGATCTATAATATGAAGAACCAAAAATCTATATTTGATGGTCTGTATGGGAAATACACTTTTTGGATTCTGCCATGTTTTCAATGGGATTGATTGGTTAAATCCTTTGGTGGCTTAGTGAGATATTAGTATACAATCTCACTCTATAGATTATTTTTTAAATGTAAGATTTTCATCGGTTCGAACCTCAGCGTATTAATATATTTTACTCATTTAAAATCACAAATAAAAGGGGTATCCCTACTATTACAATTGTAAAATTATGATTTATTTATAATACTCAGAATCTTGTGCTTCATACATTAAGGGTGTGTTTTGATGGAGCATTTTAATGAGAGAAAGTAATTTTTTGAGGGAATTTGAAATGACTTGAACAAAATTGTTTGGATAAAAAAATATGGAGAATTGTTAAAATGATGTAAATTCATGGAGTATTTTATTCATGTTAAATTTAAAGAATTTAAAATGACACCAAAAAGTAAAGAATTTCAAATTGCTTAATCACTCTATAATATGAAAGTTAAATTGTTTATTATAAATTTTTTACAAATTGGTCCTTCAAAATTTCTAAAATTGCAAATTGATCTTTATTTTTCATATTTTAAATTTGGCCATAAAGTTTTACAAATTATGAAAATTGACCCAATTTTTTTACAATGAATCATTTTAATACTCTATCCAAACTAAAGAATTTAAAACTGAATGGATTCTAATTGAATCATTTGAATTACTTAGAATGTGAAAATAACTTAAAGGTATCAAACAAAAAATTACTTGGAATTTTGAATTTCTTAAGAATTCTCAATTACCTCATCCAAACACACTCTAAGGTATTCATCTCCTTCCATCTAGTGTAACATATTTCTCATTATATCGTTTGTTCTATTTTGAAGTTTAACAATGTCGCATATGAAGACAAACTTATCCAAAGGTGTTTCTATGTCTTCTACCGCAGTAAAATCTCGATCTAAAAATTTATGTGGTTGTGATGGTCGTATGATTTTATACCAATGCAAGAAAGGACAAAATAAATGAAGGCTTTTTTGGAGATGGCTATTTTGGAGGAGTGATGAAACCTGTAACTTGTTCATATGGGATGAAGACATGAGAGAAAGAGATGAAAATGAAGATAAGAGCATTATGAAGTCAGAGTTGGAAGCTTTGTGTTATTTGAAGATTATGTATGAGGATCCAAAGAAGAAGAACATTAATTCGAAGAAAAACTGAAATCAGAGAGATTTTATGGAAATTAAGATGTTATGTTTTTTAGTCTCATTTCTTTTTAATGTTTACTTTGTTATGAAATGTAATAGTTAGGGTTTGAATTACATTGTTGATATTTATGTATCTCTTCTTAATTTTTTTTAAAAGAGTTATCACTATGGTTTTCCTTGTTGACCGATGTGATATATTTGTTATTAATAAATACTTATAATTTGGATCTGTTTTTCTATTATATATTATTTACCTATTTAAGGGAATTAACTTTTCCTTATTAACAGTAACACCGTTTCCTTCACAGCGAAACTCTAACACCCATTATTCCTCTATATTTTTGGCAGCAAGGCTTCATCTTTTTTTAGAATCTGCAAAAAAGAATACAAGAAGTATTAAGATTTTTATTTAGGCTTCTTCATCCCTGTATTTATTCTTGTAGTGTCTAAAATTAAATGAACATGGTGATGATGTTGGCGGTAGCAAGCGTAATGTACATATTGTTTATGGAAAATAAGGTATTCTTTAAGGGTTTTATTTCAACTTTTGCTTATTTTGTTTTGAATACTAACTAATTTTCTTCATTGCTTCCCATTTCTTAGGGTTTTGTTTCACATGGAGGATGATGGTGATGGTAACAAGGTTATAGTATGAGTTGTGTAGTAAGCGAGGAAACAACAATGGCAACAAATTTTACCTAGTTTTAGAAACAATAAAAAGAAGTATAAGAAGTATGAAGTCATTGTGGTTAAAAGGTATGTTCTCTTGTAACAGTTTAATATAGTATGTGATAAGTTATAGTATCTGGTTCTGGTGTATGATAAATTATAGTATCTGGTTCTAGTGTATGATGTTGTTTGAGTTTATTATATTCGATATAAATCGTTTGTTTCACTAATATGCCTCACTTAAATAACATTCATTTAAATTGAGGTAGATACTTATATTCTGTAAATTAAGTTATATTTGAAAACTAAGTTAAACAAACCATTGTTGTTTTTGGATTGACATGCTTCTTGTCGTTCATCCCACGTTGTTTGCATATATTACGGTATATTGACCAGGCACCGATGATGCATCGCTGAATTCGTTTATAGTTAAATTTCCATAAGAAAATTTGATCAGATAATCCACCTCCTCATCCTCTTTGATAATCGTTAAAAAATTTAGTATAAAAATTACGATAATAAGTGATGATGAGAAGATAGACTATCCGATCAAATTTTCTTATGGAAATTTAACTATAATCGAATTCAGCGTTGCATTTAAGGAGGCAGATCATTATACCACAATATATGTAAACAACATGAGATGAATAACGAGACGCATGCAATTCAAAAACAACAATGGCTTGATTAAATTGGTTTTCAAGAATAGTTTGATTTTTCAGATTATATACTTGTTCGTCAATTTGAATCCATCTATTTCTTTAGTGAGGGGTATAGAAAATAAGCAATTTATATAAAATATAATAAACCATGGGCCTTTCATGACGGTTATATATTTTAACCGAGGCTAAAAGTAATTTTTGTTTTTGTCTAAATTTGTTGTTGATGGGTTTCGAACCCAATATCTAAGAGTATATATCACAATGATTCGTAAGCATAACCATTGAGATATATGGCGTGTGTCATGGATTACAATAACGGTTTCCAGACTGTCATCGTAAGTACAATATATACAACAACACTCTACATAAAAACGCATGTGCAGACGTCATTATACATCTTTTTCAACCGTTGTTAAATGAATTTTTTGTAGTAGTGTTTATATAGTAAGACGGTTATAACGGTTTGTTAATCTAGTGGTGTGAGATACGAGAATTTGTTTGATAGATAGTTGGGTGGAGATTATATGCTTCCTTGTTCAAATAGTATAATTGTCTCTTGTTTGACTCAGTGAGTCATTTTTCCTTCTAGGTTGTTCTTATTAGGCCCTCTAAGAGGTCTTGAATTGTTGCCCCAAGCCTTTTCCTCTGCTATGAAGGGTAAGGGTTTTGTCGTGTTTTCCCTCTTTATTCGGTCATTGTCTAATTTAAGTGAAAAGTCGCAATGGCACGTTGTTGTCATGGGGAATTCATTACTGCAAATAATATTTTTCTATGACGAAACTTTCACCTCGAACCACCAATAACCAAGGTATATGTCCATGCAGTGCTATTATTTATTTATTTTTAAAATATAAACAACATATATTTATACACACACACGAGGGAGCCCGCTTCGAATCCCAATTATTGTATTTTATGTTTTATTTTTATTTTTAATTGATTTACGGTCACATGGCGCCTTTCCCTTTTCCCTTTTTTAATTTATATGGCCAACAGAAGGATTATATCTTTTGCATCAACATTTTCAAAAAAAAATTTTGCATTAATTATATTATCTTTAATTATTAATTAATCTTTTGCATCGTTGTTACTAAAAACTAATGCAAAAGATTAATTAATAATAAAAAATTATATAATTAATGCATGAAAAGATATTTGAAAATGAACTACTATAATATAATTAATGTTACTAAAAATCGACATGGGGTTTTTATATTTTATATTTTAAATTGATATATTCCCTCTACATTTCTTTAAAATTGACGTGATAGATAATTTAAATCAACTCCTTATATATATATATATATATATATATATATATATATATATATATATATATATATATATATATATATAATTGATATTTTCACTCGATTTTTCCTAAAAATCAACGTGTTTGTCTTTACATGAATACTTTAGAGAAGTATACTCTAACTTTTCATTTACCTATCAACACTTCATGTTTCATCGACATTCTATTAAATAAATCTAGGTGATTTTCATCAAAACTCTTCGAACATCAACTTGAACATCATCTCTTTTCAACATCAACTTTTTCAACAACATCTCTTTCAAAACTCTTTGAAGCTTCTTCATCACATTTGAGGTACATAATGTTCATCTCTCCTAAAAGTGCTCATCTTTCACCACTAAAAATGTTGTTTGAATTTTTTTTAAATGTAGTTACCATTTGTTCTGAACTGGCCTAAAAGGTGTCTTACGCCTCATTGAGGCACAATCCAGTTTAGCTCTAGGCATAAGCCTATCAAGAGATTCATGACCTCATGACTGTTGAGAATTAGAGCTGTTAGAATATAGTCGTCGGGGACTTCCACCATACGCACTCTAACGTCTTTCACGCGACCAACTACCCTCCGAAACTTCTGGAAGAAGTTATACACAGTCAAGGGCTACGCATCCGCGATTCACGACCAGGTGCCCTTATAAATACCCTTCATCCTTGGAGGGTCAAGTATTTAATTATAATCACTCACATTCTTTCTTAACATTTTGGTTTGCTTCACCCTAAAACTTAATTGAGCGTCGGAGTACGTTGCAGGTACATCACCCCTTCTCCGACCTTCCTTGCAGTCCCAGCTGAAGATCACGAGGATTTGTCCGGATTATTTCTGTTATGTGGCGCCTTCTGTGGGAAACAGCAGCTCCCTCATCTTTCTTGAATAAGATCCTTTCTTTTCAACGCAAGATCAAAGGTTATCTCTTTTTTTTCATCTTCATGGCTTCCCAGCACAACAAGATTATGAACGACCCTCTCACTATCGTCATCAGCAATGGAGACAACCTCGGTAATCGTGGAGTAACCCATCTCAATGTCGACCATCACGAGGGACATCCTCCCTCCCTATCTTCCAACAATTTGAAACAACCTTCCGTCATTCACGGAGATCATGTATTCAAACTGATCCCCATCTCATTTGACGCCGATGCTAGTACTCTGGCTCTCATCACTGCCCTTAATAAGGCAAAACTCGTTCTTTTCCAGCAAAACAAGCGCATCCAAATGCTCGAGGGTTAACGTATTTCCCCTTCTCCCACCAGGAGATATCATCGCAGAGACTCTCACAACCCTCTACGCTACTCACGGTCTCCTCCACGGATATATAAGAGGAAAGATACAAGACATCTTTCTCCCCCGCCAGATCAAGATATGCTAGAAGGATCACATCCAGAAAAGACCAAGAAACGCACTCGATCTCCTCCCTGAAAGTTGAGATGCTCAACAGACAAGAGAGATCAAGGTACCAAGAAGTCCCGTTACGATAAGGACCATCGTTCTCGTCAATGTAGCAGGAGTCCTCGTCGAAGCCGGTCTGCATATCCTTCATCTGGAAGCAGTGACGACGAGGACAATCGCGGACCCCTGAGTCGCAAAATTACGGAAACCTGCATTCCTGGTTGTCTCGAGAAGCCCCCTTCCCTTAGCCACTTATGACGGGACCACCGATCCTAATGACCATATAGAGAACCTCAAGGCCATACTCCACTATCACAACGTCAAAGGAGCCATCAAGTGTAGGATTTTCCCCATTACATTGTGTACAGGCGACATGACATGGTACAAGTACCTCCCCGCTAGATCCATCACGTCGTGGAGGGTCTTGAAGAATCGGTTCACTAGGCATTTCACTGTGTCCAGACGTCATCCCAAATCTGAGGCCACCCTTGAAGGGATCATCCAGGTAAAAAGGGAACCTCTGCGAGAGTACATAGACAGTTTCAACAAAGAAGTTATGGAAGTACACACTAATGACCGCGTGAAGCGATACATCTTGGAGAAGGGCTTGCGCCCCAACAACGAGTTCTGTAAAGTTGTGAGGATCGAGCCTCCTCATTCATTTGCTGAACTCCTCCACAAGGCTCAGGCTTACATCTAGTATGAAGAGAAAGAGGTCGAGTACAAGACAAGAGATTCAAGGAATCAGGAGAATTCGCGGACTCACAAGAAAAGGGACGACACTGAAGCTCTTCGATGCAAAAAACACAAAGATGACCGTCCTCGTAAAAGCAAGGGCCCAGCGGGTCGTTTATCAGAGTATATCCTCCTCACGGCTCCCCGTGAGAAGATTCTAACTGAATTAATCAATATAAAATTCAAGCAAGGAGGTGTTCGCTTCCCCAAACCAACTATTTCTAAGTCCAATACTGACAAAAGTAAGTATTGTCATTTTCATCACAGCCACGGGCACGTGACCGAAGACTGCATACACCTCAAAGATGCTATTGAGATCCTCATCAAGGAAGGACATCTCAAGAAGTATGTCAAAGACAGTGGAGCTCCTCGACAGGAGGAAACCAAGAATGTCGATGAAATTTTCGAAGAAGCTGCTCCCATGCTAGTCGCCTTGTCGGTCAACAGACCTGAAGATTTCTTCATTCCTCGACACCTCAGAAGCACGAGATATTTTGCAACATACAGTCCATGGGAGGCATTCTCGTCGATCATGCTCATCTCAGGTGGAGGCTACAACGAGATGACCGTCGGATCGGTCAGAATAAGACTCGAGCATTTGGTTGATTCATCCCCAAATCAACTGTCACCCCTCGAGAAAGTCAGGGGTAAATCCCAGCCGATCATATTCTACATGGAAGAACTCCTCGGTGGCTCTCCAAACTTGCACATCCCTTTATGGATCCATGCCAAGATGGAAAAGAAGAATGTTCGCAGGATACTCGTCGACCAGAGAAGCTCGGTCGACATAATATACACCTCCCTCTTCAGAGAATTGCAACTCGATTAGAAGAACCTATCACTGTATGTTGGACCTGATCTGCAAGGATTCAATGTGACTACCTCTAAACCTTAGGGTTATGTCGAGTTGATGGTCACGTTCGGAGAAGGAGATGCATCCAATAAAATCAAGACACATTCCCTAGTCATTGAATGCACACCGCTTTACCGAGCTCATCGTCGTCCCATCCATTGTCCATCTCAAAATGAAATACTATATAGAGAAGGGACATGTAGCTACACTTCAGGGCGACATTGAAGTTGTATGAATATGTTTTGAAGCTACGATCAAATGGAAGACTGTGATCGCGACCACGCCTAAACGTAACAAACACCCAAGAGAAGGGGACTCCCCAGCCAAAGAGGCCCAGCCTGAGAAGAAGCCAACTCTTCAGATCAACACAGTCGACCTTGACTCCCACATTCCAGTATATTCTAAAGACACCACTTATGCAAACAATTCAGCCATCCAGCGTCCTTTACCTGCATGTGAATTTGAGGTCATAACCTTCGGGGATAACCCAAACATAGGAGTTTGCATCGGTACAGGGCTTCCCGACGATGTGAAAGAACAAATAAAGCAATGTTTGCGCAGCAACGCTGACCTCTTTTCCTGGAGCACCGTTGATATGCCCGGTATCTCCCCAAAGATCGCATGCCACGAGCTCACTATCAATCCATCAACATTCAGTATTGCTCAACGCAGGCGCAAATAGTCCGAATAAAAGACATTAGCTACTGAAAAATTAGTTAAGGACCTCTTAAAGGCCAATTTTGTATCTAAGGACAGGTACACAACCTGGCTCTCGAACAATGTACTTGTAAAGAAATCTAATGGAAAATGGAGCCTCTATATTGACTACACCGATCTCAATCGGGCATGCTTGAAAGATTCTTACTTTTTGCTTAACATAGTCAAACTGGTAGATAGTTCTGCAGGTTTCAAGCTCTTGTCCTTTATGGACGCTTATTCAGGGTACAACCAGATACCCATGGCCGAAAAAGATAAAAATCATACCGCCTTCATTACCCTGACAGACAATTATTAATATAATGTAATGGCCTTCAGGCTGAAGAACACGGGAGCCACATATCAATGAATGATTAATAAGGTCTTCCAATTGCAGATTGGGAACATGCTCGAAGTTTACATGGATGACATGGTCGTCAAGTCCACCCAGAAGTCCAATCACACATCCCATCTCCAAAAATTCTTCGACCCAACGAGGAAGTGCAAAATGCGCTTTAACCCCGAAAAAGGCACCTTTGGTGTAAGGGCGGGGAAATTCCTCAACTTCTATCTTATAGAAAGAGGAATCAAGGCCAATCCCTACAAGTGTCGCACTTTCTCAGATTTTCTTACGCCTACCTCGAAGAAGTCAATTCAGTCCCTAAACGGCATGCCCATATCGTTATCACGCTTTATGGTAAAATCTGCCCAATACGCCTCACCATTTTTAAAATTACTCCGCAAGGAGGCAGCGTTTGAATGGGCGGAGGAATGCAAGCAGGCCCTGCATCACCTCAAACAAGCATTGTCAGAACCTTCAGTTTTATCTAGACCAGCAACCGAGGAGGTCCTTTATTTGTATATTTTTGTTAATATTGAGGCCATTAGTGCAGCTCTCATTAGAGAAAATCCAGAAGGGCGAAGTCCGTGTATTTTACGAGTAAAGCACTACAAGGGCCAAAGCTCAGATACCAACAAGTAGAAAAGGTCTCCCTTGCTCTGGTAAATGCAGCCAGGAGACTAAGCCATTATTTCCTGGAACACATTGTGATCGTATAAACCGAACAACTTATCAAGCAGCTACTTGCCCGACTAGATATGGCTGACAAAATGTTGAGGTACTATAATTGTCTGAATTTGATATACACTACGAAAACAGAAAAGCTCTAAAAGCTCAAGATTTGGCCGACTTCGTGGCCGAAATGACCCCCGTGGAGACTACACCTGAATGCGTCCATAAATGGGTCATCTACGTCGACGAAGCATCTAGTCCATCAGGCAGTGGAGTGGGGATCATCCTTGAAAACAAAGAGGAGCTCGTGGTTGAAGTATCTTTGGTTCTCTCTTCCCAACATCTAATAAACAGGTTGAATATGAAGTTTCCCATGCAGGACTCTGCTTGGCCAAAGATATGGGCACGCATGAGATTAAAATTTACACTGATTCCCAGCTCTTAGCATCACAGTTCAAAGGGGAATACCAGGCTAAAAATGATCATTTGGTCGAGTATTTGGCATTGGTACAACAGAAGTTAGCATAGTTCAAGTCCTGGGAAGTACAACACATTCCCCGCGAACGCAATTCTCAGGTGGATGTCTTGTCAAAATTGGTGAGCACACGAAGGAAAGGTGGAAACAAGTTCGTCATACAGGAAACACTTTCATGCCCTAGCATCGAGAAATCCTCTGAAGTCATTAACGTCAACGTCATATGTGACAATAATTGTTGGATGACTCCAGTATACCACTACTTAACAACAGGCGAGTTACCCGAAGATAACAAGAAATTCAGTGCAACCATACATTGCGCATCTTCCTACGTCCTGATAGACAACAAGCAGTACCGTCGAGGATTTTCCATCCCACTTCTCAAGTGCGTTGATAAAGAAAACGTGTCAGAAATCTTGCATGAAATACACGAATGTATAAATTCTCAACACCTATGCGGTAGATCCTTAGCCTAAAAAGCTTTATGGGCAGGCTATTACTGGCCAACCATGCAGAACGACACCAAAGAACACGTGAAGAAGTGTGACAAATGCCAACGTTACGGGGAGATGCACCTCGCACCATCGGACACACTCAAAACAATGTCGTCGACATGGTTGTTTGCACATTGGGGCATGGACATCCTTGGACCATTCACAGTAGGTTCATTTCAAAACAAATACCTGATAGTGGTCGTTGATTATATCACCAAATGGATAGAAGTTGAGGCTTTAGATAAAATCATTGCGTTCAATATATTGAAATTTTATAAGAGAAATATCCTAGCCAGGTTCGGCGTACCTCAATCCCTTATCATGGAAAATGGTACTCAGTTCACGCACATGAATTTCCAAGACTTTGTTGCCAAGACAGGTACCAAGCAACACTTTGCGTCAGTCGAGCGTACCCAGACTAACGGGAAAGCCGAAGCCGCTAATAGAGTCATTTTGTAAGGACTTAAACGAAGATTGGGCGAGGCAAAGAAAAGATGGGTCGAGGAACTCCACAGTGTACTATGGGGCTATCTAATAACTCCACATTCGACCACCGGGGAAACTCCATTCCGAATAACATATGAAACTAAAGCAGTCATCTTTGTAGATATTAGAGAAATATAACACGGTAGGAGAACTGACTTGGGTGTTTTTGTTTCCAAAAACTATGTTACGGATAGCAAGAGTCGCCACCGACTTTTATTTTATCCAATAAGGAAAAGGAATAAAAGAATAGAAAATACCTTTTTTTTAAGATTTGAGTTCGGGAGTAAGTTATACAAAGGGAAGGTGTTAGCACCCTTTGTATTCATGGTTATCTATGGGTTCTTAACTGCTTAGCTCACTTTACTTTTGTTTGAAAATAATGGTGGTGTATTTAGAAAAATATTTCAGAAGTCTTTAACTTTGTAATGATCCTCGTATGAATATATACAAAGTGTTTAATTTAAAAAAATATTTGAAAGTTTGAGGTGTGGAAAGTATTTTTAAAAAGGAGTGAGCAAGCACTTAAGAACTACTTACCCTAAGTTTGTAAGGTCTTTCTTGTTATTTCTTTCCTTTAAGGGTATGATTGTTGATAACGAGAAAATATATCGATTATATTGCTAAGTTTCATTATCGTTTTATCGCATAATCATCGTTTTAACACCCGATTCCTCGAGTTTTTCCTACTATTTTGCAGGTACATCATATATGGAGCTAAATCATGAATTAAGAGCAAAAGGAACAAAAACAACCATAAAAGATGAAGAAATGAAGAAACCTGCAAAACCTGCTAAATTTGTTGCACTCACGGTCGTCACCTAGGTGTCACGACCGTGACACCCCAAAAGAAGCCATCACGACCGTGATCACATTGTCACGACCGTGATCACATTGTCACGACCGTGACACTTAAAATGCAAGGGACACGAGCGTGAAGACCTTGTCACGACCGTGACAAGGTAAAAAGTAGGTTATTTGACTGAGACCACGTCAAAACGTTACGTGAAGAAGTTTTTGCCTATTTTTTAGCCACGTTCCTATATTTCCTCCACTGCTTCTGCAAGGCCCAATGCAACAAGTCCAAATTTCAAGCCCATTAATTGTTCTATAAATAGCTTAAGTTTTATGAAGAAACGACAGAGCATTTTTTCTATCAATTTCCTGCGGAAGCTCTGCCGATTTATTTTACAACCCTACTTTTATTTCAGCATTATTTTCAGTTTTTCATTCTTATTGTATCCAAACCCAACCTATAACAATTTCCAACATCAGAAAATTGTTATAAAAATTACTTGTTTCTAAACCTTCAGATTTTTGCTTTATTTTCGATTTCCGCCTATTACTCCGAGCTTTCCGGTCTGTGGAAGAAGGAGTCTGCCATTTTAGTGTTAACCAGGTTTTTATTATTTGCAATTTAATATTTATGTTGTTCATTTATTTTTCTGCCATGAATATTTTGTTTATTGTTTTTCTGTCTCTGTTTGGTTCAACAAAAATGAGTAGCTAATTACCTTAGGGCGGTATGTAGTTAAAACAAACTTAATCGGTAAAAATTAACCATAGACTTAAAATATTTAATAACTTAACATTCTGGCTGATACTTTTTAATTAAAATCGACCTTTTCGTTACGAGAGTAAGAAAAGAGTATTAGGTTAGGTCAAGACCACGAGAGTGTGAGATTTTAACCAGATAGCTTAAGTTAGGCATTTAAATTAAACACAGCGAGAGCGCTTTAAAATAAATTAGGATTACTAAGTTTCCAAAAATTATCTCTAAACACTTATGGGCTAGCGAGAGCAGGCATAGGGCTTTAGGGGTAAGATCTGAGATAAGACCACGAGAGTGTGAGTTGAGGGTATTTAAACTGGTAACCTCTACAGAATAGTTTAAGTGAACACCTTTATAAGCCTAGGTTAGATTGACCCGCCTAAGTTAGTATAATTACATACCGACCGCCTTAGTATTATTTTATTAAAACTTAAATTTAATTCCGCCTTTAATCTTTAAAAACAACAAAAAATCGTGACAACCATTCGCCTTAGCTAAACTAGAAGTTCATCTAGCACTAAGTAACCATAGAGTCCATGTGGATCGATAATCTTAAATATTACTTCGATAGGCTGTGCACTTGCAGTTAAGATACCGCTAGACACATAATTAGACACGTCTTTAGCCCATCAAGTTTTTGGCGCCGTTGCCGGGGACCTTAATTTAGTTACTAGTGCACTTTAGGTAGCATTGTCTAGACTAAGGTATCAACTATTCAATTTATTTAATTTAATTTCCGAGTGTATGCCAAGTACTCGCTCTAAAGGCGAAGACTTGCAACCTCTAATACCAGAATCGGAACGCTTCTTACACGTAAGAAGACATATATTCGATTACGAACAAAGTTACAATATTCCAGATCTTCAATTAGATCCGCCTAAACCAGTCGTAACATCAAAGGACGCAGAGATGGCTGAAGAACAGAATCACCCACTCAAGTATTACGCCAGTCCTTCGCAAGCTGAACCGCATTCAAGCATTGCCGCACCGGCTATCAACCGAAATGATTTCGAACTAAAACCTTTGTTGATATCAGCCGTGCAACAAAACCAATTCGCCGGAAATCCTACCGAGGATCCGAACCTTCATCTTTCGATCTTTGTGCAATACACAGATACCGTAAAAGCCAATGGAGTTACCCAAGAAGCTATTAGACTACGTTTGTTTCCTTTTTCACTTCGAGACAGAGCAAGAGCTTGGCTTCAATCTCTGCCTTCGAATTCAGTAACTACGTGGGAGGAACTTAAGAGAGTTTTCTTGAACAGATATTTTCCACCTAGCAAGACAGTTATGCTGAGAGCTCAGATCAACGGATTTAAGCAAAGGGAAAGCGAATCACTATTCGAAGCTTGGGAACGCTATAAGGATTTGCTGAGACTTTGTCCACATCACGGATTAATAGAATGGATGGTCATCCATACCTTCTATAATGGACTCTTGTACAATACAAGAATGACAATTGACGCTGCCGCGGGCGGTGCATTGTGTTGTACCCCAAAATTTGCCCTCACATATTTGAGACAAGTTGATTCACAAGGTTTCCTTACACTTGTCGTACCCCAAATTTTGACCCGCTTCATATGCTTTCTGGTGCTTTTTTATTTCGAATAAATAAAATAGCACAATTGGTAGAAAGATGGGTATAAGGGATATAATTGTGAGAGGTTGTGAGTTCAAATCCCACCTTCCGTTCTTTTTAATTTTTTTAATTTTTTCCTTTACTAATAACTTTTCCTATTTTTATTTTTTATGAAAAAATCACAAAAATAGCATTTTTTAATTATTTAATTTTTTAATTTTCGTATTTGCATTTAATGCATTTTTAAAAATATGATTTTTTTCATTAAAATCATTATTTTATGGAAAAAATTTCAAAAAAAATCATAATAAATACCAAAAACATTTCTTTTCTTCAAATATTTTTTAATCAATAGGGATTAAGACTAATTTTATTTCCTTTTAAAAATTTTAACCTAATTTTCTTAATCTATAAATACATGTTGTTTTACACATAAGAGCTCTCTCATTTTTCTCATTTTTATCACTCCTCTCTCAACCACAATACGGAAAAATTCTTGCCTCAAGGAGAAAAAAAACCTCCTTTTATTCTTTGTACTGTATATGGTCTGTTTGTTTATCATTGGTTCTATCATCATGTTCTTCCTAACACACATGTCTCAAACATATGTATATGTTAACGTGTATATGTTTTTTTGGTGATAAACCATGTTATGGTTTATATATAAATTTATTTTGTGACACCTTTTTTTATTATTATGTTCTTAATACGAGTTTATATATATATATATATTTTAGATTATTCAGATCGGATCGTGTCGATACGCTATTTTCACATCTGGGTGTATGATGCGTGACATTTGTGTTGATCCGATATAGTTGCGATGATCGCAATTTTGCGTTAGCAACATC
This sequence comes from Lathyrus aphaca, assembly GCA_963966055.1. Lineage (NCBI taxonomy): Eukaryota > Viridiplantae > Streptophyta > Magnoliopsida > Fabales > Fabaceae > Lathyrus > Lathyrus aphaca. Next base: position 28,120,527 of record OZ014520.1, on the reverse strand, counting down.
TTTGTTTCTTTTTGAATTCATATCATTTTTATGTTATTCATACACATATATTTAGATCTGCACATTTTTTTTCATAACTAACTACCCTGATTTTTTTCCTAAGCCTTGACGATTTTGCCTCAACCATTTTTTTTTATATACGTTTTGTTTTATTATATAATAACTATTTTTCAGGTACATTCACATGTGCGCGCCTTCTTAGTGTCAAGAAGGCAAAGCTGGTAATTTTAAGGGCATTTTGACAAAGAAACAAGTTTATTATATAATAACTATTTTTCAGGTACATTCACATGTGCGCGCCTTTTAGTGTCAAGAAGGCAAGACTGGTAATTTTGAGGGCATTTTGACAAAGAAACATGGGTTTTTCATTCTTTTTCCTAATTTTCTCTAGTCCCTTTAATTCTCTAATTTCCTAATTAACTAACCTCTTAATTTTTTTTCCTACTATAATTACTTATTTCATAAATCAATTTATAATATTAGTTATTATTTCTTTTGTTTTAAATTAATAGTTATATCTAGTTTTTTTTTAAACTTCTTTGTTTACCTAAAATTAAACTTAAAATTTTTATTATCAATATTTGTTTATATATGTTTTTTAGAAAATTAACTAATTTTTTTTTTTTATATATAAACCTCAAACTTTTCATAAACCTTAATTTTTCATGTAAACCTTAAAACTTTCTCATAAACTTTAACCGTGTTATTTCCTTTAAACCATAAACCTTTCCACAAACCTTAACAAACATGTTATTATTTCTTATTTTCGCTCATGTTTATGTTATTCATACACTGTAATTGCTTCGCCCTTGTAATATTTTGAGTTTTAACTTGTAATATTTTCAGTTTTATTTTTCGCCATGTTTATTATGTAATTGTCCCAAAGCGTTGTAATAGTTAGGATTTTATTTTCTGCCATTTTATTTTTCTGCCATTTATTTTCTGCCATTTTATTTTTCTGCCATTTAAATTTCTGTCATTGATCCTATATTAACTGCGTGGTTTAGTAATGTAGGGCGTGAAAACCTACTAAATTAATTATTTAATATTTTTCTATAATCTTTATATTTTTTTTTTGTAAATAAATGCTAATTATTTTTATAAACTTATTTTATTACTTATTTATAACAATAAATCTTTATTTTGTAAATACTAACTCTTTTATTATTTTGTACATATTAAATTAATTTTTTCTCTCTAAAAATTTCTCAATAACTTTTTGTCAATAATATTTTATATATTAATAGTATTTTATTATAATAGTAATAATCATATAGTGTAAATAATTAAAAGTTTTCTCAATAATCTTTAATTGTTTTTCTCTAAACTTAATTCCCTTTTTTTTCATCAATTCTAATAACTTCAAAAAAATCTAACTTGTCTAACCTAAACTTTTTCTTTTTAATTAAATATTTTAATTGTTATTTCTTTAATTTATTTTAACTTTATTATTATTATAATTACTTTATTATTATTATTATTATTATTATTATTATTATTGCTTATTTATTATTTTATTATATCTATTATTCTTGCTTTATAATTTATTCTTATCCGACTATTATGTATCTGCCAAAGCCTTGTAATAATTTGTAGATTTATTTTTCCGTCTTTATTTTCTTTGTAAATATTTAACTATATGGTTAGTAACCTTAGGGTGTGTATAACTTATATGTAATTAAATTGAACTTAGATAATTAAAATAAGATAAATACCCGAATATAAACACTCACACACGTAAGTCGATCTTTGATCGCCATCTTGCACTTCCTAAGTTACCCCTCTCAGTTGCCTTAAACATGGTCAAGTCCCTCGAATATAGGGGTGTCTTAAGCAAAGTCCCTTCATAAAAATCATCAAGTCCCTACAATTTAAAAGATCAAGTCCCTTCGAGGTTGCCTACGGAATAATGATCTTGTCCCTTCGAATAAATGATGATAGTCCCTACGAATTGCTAAGGACATCCTTTAAGTTGCCTTCATTGACCATACGATGACCCTACGTTTGTCCCTTAACACATCCAAGGTAATGACTACCTATTCCTTAATAATAGGGATAGTCTTACCATTGAAAGAACATTTAAGAACAGAAAAGACTTAACTTAGGGTAGGTTCCTCTTATGCACTTGCTCACTTTCCAAAAAATTTCAAAACACTTCACATTTTCAAACAAATTTTCAAAACAAAGTCTTTATATATATCCGTACATGGATCATTATAAAGTACTTAAGAAAATTTTTAATCACACACTACACTTCCCAAAACATTTTAAAGTGAGCTAAGTAACTAAGAGCCCATGGATAACCATGGATGTAAAGGGTGCTAACACCTTCCCTTTACATAACCTACCCCCCGAACTCAAAAATCTTTTAAGGTCTTTCCTGTTCTTTTATGCCCTTTCCTTTTGGATAAAATAAAAGTCGGTGGCGACTCTTGCTATCCGCAACATTTAACTAAAGTCAGTTCTCCCACCGTGTTACAGAACTGGCGACTCTGCTGGGGATTTAAATTAAAGAGGGGTACCCTTAGGAATTAGATCACTTTAATATTATGTGCCTTGTTTGCTTTACTTTACGTTGTTGGGATGCTCTTATGTGTGAAAGATCCTAACCCGGATCTATTGTACCTTAGGTAAATGGCAATAGACCAAGGAAACTGTACGGCGTATACCGATATGGTTGATCTGGTGGCCATAGTTAGTGTGACTTCTTGGTTGGTGCTTATGTTCCTTAAGTCAAGTTGAGGATAATATGAGGCTGCCATATGTTGTCAATGCACTAACTAACTTTTAGAACCCTAGTTATCCCATCTTGGCCTTTAGAAAAGTAGTGAGGTAGCCGGCTTTAGTGCAGACTGAAGTTGGTTGACACTCGATACTACACTCATTGAGATCTTAAACTTGGAGGGTTTTGGTTGGCAAGTAAGTTGCCTTCTGAACAACCACCCTTGTGAAGGATCAATGATATTGAGATCCCTTAGAACCTGGTTACTTTTGTAGGACAGGATGAACCATCTAACTTCAGGGGAGGGTACTTACCTTTGAACCGCATGCAAGCCTTTAAACCTAGGGCTATTGTGTGACTTGCTTGTGTGTGCCACATGTTTGTGATTGAGCATAACATCATGACATCATCATGCATCATATGCATAGCATTTTCCCTAACCATTTCAAGGACCAAGGGATTTATCTTTGTTCTTTGTCGCAGGTCATGGCTTCTGCTCGTAGAAACACCATCAGGATCAACTTTGTGGGCATACCTGCCAAGCTTAAAGAGTTGGTTTCTCAAGTGTCTGATCATTCCCAGTTCATCAAGAGACATGGTCACCTATTGGATCTAGTCACTTCAGGGTTCAATGAAGACATGATGAGTGTTCTGTTTCAGTTCTTTGATCCTAAACATCACTGTTTCACATTCCCCGACTATCAGTTAGTCCCTACCATGGAGGAGTTCTCTAAGCTTCTGGGTATACCTGTTCTTGATCAAAGACCCTTCACAGGCTTGGAGAAGGAGCCCAAACCAGAGGTTATTGCTGCAGCCCTACATCTGAAGAAGTCTGACATTGTTCTAGAAACGAGAAGTGGAGTCAAGGGTATTCTTGCTAAGGTATTAATGGATAAAGCTCAGATGTTCTTGAAGGCCATGAGCTATGATGCTTTTGAGGAGGTCTTAGCCTTGCTGATATATGGCTTAGTATTGTTCCCCAATCCAGATCAGTTCATAGACGTTCATGCCATCAACATATTCCTGAGTCACAATCCAGTGCCTACATTGCTTGGAGACATTCTACATTCTCTTCATACCCGTACTACAAGGGCAAGAGGAACTTTGATGTGCTGCATACCTTTACTTTCTAGGTGGTTTATTTCTCACTTTCCTCGCTCCGTAATGAAGAATGAGCAAGGGTTTAGATGTTCCAAGAGGATCATGTCACTTTCTCACTCAGATATCCATTGGTGCTCCAGATCTATGGAGAATGTCACCATCATTGACCGTTGTGGGGAGTTTCCTAATGTGCCACTTCTAGGCATAAGAGGAGGCATCACCTACAACCCCTCTCTAGCTTTACGACAGTTTGGTTACGCTCGAAGCGATGGCCCACATGACATGTTGATTCAGGGCATTGTGTTTGACTAGGACAACGATCTTCAGGGTTACCGTCAGAGATTCATACGAGCTTGGGGAAAGGTAAACAAGGTTGACAGCAAGACACTGGAGCCTAAGTACACTATTCCTATGGAGGCTTATCTCAGATGGGTACGATCTCGTGCTCAGACACTCATGATGCCATAGCCTGCCGTCCTACCAGTTACCATGGAACCTGTTGCTGAAGGAGACACAGCTTATACCATCCTTCACCCAGACATGCCTACTGATATGGAAGACTTGCAGAGATCATGGATCCAACTGAAAGAGCAAAGGGATACTTTCGAGGCTCATTACAAAGCAAGCCAAGAAAAGATCCTGGAGCTAACAAAGCTACTTTACGAGGAACGAAACCTCAACTCATACCTCAATACAAAGAGGAAACGTCCATGGGAGACTTAAAACCCCATCTTTTGTACTTATTTCATTTTCATTTTTGTAAGCCTAAAAGGCAAAACAAGTTATTACTAATAAAAGTTTACTTTCTTGTTTGTTTAAGCAAATTTAAATCTTGCGGTCCTTGAAAACATTGCATATGCATTCACATATCATTTCATTGCATCACAGGTTTATAATTGTGCACAGGTTTCTCATCTTCTCGCTGTTTATTTCAGCAATGGCTCTTGAACAATCAGTTAAGGATCTCCAGGCACAAAATGCACAGTTCCAAGAGCTGATCTTGAACCTGTCCAAGGGGCAGGATGAATTGAAGACACTGCTGGCTAAGAAGAAGAATCCTGAGGACAAAAAGGATGATCAACTAAAACAACTACAAGCTGAGATGACAGGAATGAGGATCCAGATGAATGGCCAAATGGCTCTTATCCAAAGTTTAGCTCAGGGGCAAGAAGAGCTAAGGACCCTTATCCACAAACTTCAAAGTAATAGAGTCAGGGATCTAATTGTCAGTGAACCTCCATTAAAACAAGCTGATTTGGTTGAAAGGAGGATGAGGATAAAAGAGGGTAAGAGACAGGTTGCCATTGATTGTTCTTCTGTTGAAAGACCTGATAAGGTTAATCCACCTCAACACAAGAAATATAGAAGGCAGTTTATCAAGTTCAGCACTCCAATGTCACAAGTTCTGCAATGCTTGTTGGAGATGAAGCTAATTTCCTTGGAAAATCCTCCTCAAAATCCTAAAACTCCCTCTCCTCGCTATAATCCCAGGGCAAGGTGTGAGTACCACTCCAACAGTCCTGGGCATGATACTAATAGCTGTTGGGCATTGAAGAAAAAGATTCAAGACTTGATTGACGAAGAAATCCTAGAGGTTACTCCAGAAGGTCAAGTTGAATTCTACTATCGTCCATCAAACACCAAAGCTGCAAGACAAGTTGCCCAAGGTTGCAAGAAAGAAAGCCTACTTGTTCCTGTTGAGATATGGGGCACCTTGGGATATCCAAGTGGTAAATTTGATTTCATGGTGAAGTATACTGCTCCTCAAAGTTCACAGATTGCAATTGAGGACATTCAGCCAACCGGATGGGACAACATTTGAATTTTCATTTGTAATTTCTTTTATTTGTTTGAACACTTACTATTATGTTAAACTTTTGTTTTCATTAATGCATCGCATATGTTTGTCTTGAATTAGTCCATTCGTTCCACTATATTTTGAATTATGCTTCTTATTTCTATCTTGTGATATTTAACTCCTGATAAAGCTATAAGCCTGTAGAGGGAGGATGACGAAAACAATACCATAATCTTATGCAGTATGCTTTTGAACAGACTATGCTGACGATGTACAGGCATTATTTCAATTCCTAAACAGTGGAGATATAAGGAAGTTAATCCCTAGTCAACCCTTTTGAGCCTATGAAGCAGGAGTTTTTATTCTCGCACAAATTAAAACCCTTATTCATAACATGGGGCAGGGTAGTTACTCAGTTAACTCAAATATTCCATTTATATGTGTTGTACACAATGAATGATGGTTCACTGTAATCATTAAACCTAATAGTCAATATCTAGCAAAAGAAAAGCTCACTAAGTCAAAACCTATGAAGGAGACTTAGTAAAACATCAAGACATCCCGCTGACTGTAATCTTAAAATAAGCAGTTCAGGCAAAAAGAAGGGATAATAAAGTCAAAAGAAAAAAAAAGAGGTCACTATGAACCCTCAACAAAGAAAGATGGCTGAATGTTCAAATAAATTTTGGGTTTCTGAACCATCACAAATATCGGTGTTACAACTCCAAACTGCTATGGAACTTCAATGCATGAGTTAACTGAGCATAGGACTGAAGAACATCATGGAGATTGGGTTGGGTACAAATAAAATTTGAGCCTTTATCCTTTGTTTCTTAAACCATGAACCAGGCCACGTTACAACCCTTTAAAAGTCCTAACTGAAGCATGGTTAGTTCGAAAGCGTACTGCTGCAAAAAGGTATCCTGACTCCTTTAGGGCTTGTCATAAAATTTGAGTTAATATCACAGTTTTCCCAAAAAAAAAAAAAAAGTTTTTCTAAAATAACTTGTTTCAAAACTTCAAGACAGACATAAGCATTGCATTTTTTTAATATATTTGTTTGCATATACCTAAGTGTTTGACAAATGGAGAAGCTTACAGGATGAATGTTCAATGAACCAAAGTCCTTCCGATAAACAAAGTTGCTTCCTGGATCAAAGTCCATGTATACAAAGGGGCATAGTCATGACCTCCCAATCAAGGGGGCAGGCCATGATACTTCCTAACTCATTTGGGGCAATCAGGACAAGATTCAACTATGTTTAAGCAGCCAGAGGCAGATCTCCTCATCTATCTGAAATGCCAAGGGCATAGTCACTGTTTCCCAGTCAAGAGGCATACCAAGTTACTGTTCAATTCAGTTGGGGCAATTAGGTCCAGACTCATCTGTGCTTAATAGCCAGGGGCATTTTTCCTCATACAGTTGAATTACCAAAGGTGACATTACAGAGTTCACAATGCCAGGGGCATTTTTCCTCATACAGTTAAATTACCAAAGGTGACATTACAGAGTTCACAATGCCAGGGGCATATGCTTATGGGGCATTCTGCTTGTTTCTCTTGAGATAACTCATTACAGATACTTCCATTATGGGACAATTCATCCTCAACCAAGGGGCAATGCTTTCTCTTCAAATCTAATACCTGGAGCGTATATGGTCCATTACAGTTTGAAGACACATTCCTCTCATTGTATTACCTTGATATTGGATTCTCAGCTGAAACCATGATGCAAATTAGTTGTCTACGCCAGTAGTATCAGATGGTGTCAATATCATGTATTCAGATCCAGCTATGAGGATTTCTGGAAAGGTACTCAGGAAAGTTAAAGAATTTCAGGAGCCATAGATCCAATTGGTTATACACTCTCGAAGTTGAAACGATTCTGTTTTCAAGTTCAGCTTTACTTTTCCCTCTGAATCCAGATTTACTTTTACCCTAAGCGAAACGTCCATTGGTTATGTTTGAATGTATCATGCTTTTGAATATGATTGATGTTTACCAGAAATGCATGTATGCTTTTAATACGATTAATGTTTACCAGAAATGCATGAAAATGCAGTAATAGTATTTACTAAGGACGAACGAGGGAAGGATCTCAACGAAGCTTCGCCGGTTCACCTTTACAAGACAGTTACAAAACCCTCAGTAGGGCAAATCCATCTTCATAAAGTCTCATCTCCCCTGGAATTTATATCCATCTCTTTTATCCTCATACGGATATTCGGGAATTTACTTTCCAATAAGGGTACGACGAACAAAGACGGGATGTTGTATCTACTCTACTATCAAACGAAGATGGGATGTTATGTCTACCCTACCATCAAACGAAGATGAAGGTTATATATACCTTACTATCCCAGCATACGGGAGGTGATATCTATCCTTACTATCCCCATCATACGGGAAGTTATCTATACCCTGTTACCCCTAGCAGACAGAGGGTTATATATTCTTCAACAACGAATCGGGATTTATTTTCCCTGGCCAGCAGTTGTTATACAAAGATATCCAGACGCTTCCGGCAGTATCATATCATACATACATCATTTACATCATACCATAGCACATATATCCATAAACATATAGTACATTACTTGAGCACATCATGTTATACATGCATACATAAAGCATAAACTAATGTCATTATACAGAATGCTACCTTGTTTTCAGGTTAATTATCCAACAAACAAACTTATGATCTTCGGGACTGCTTTATCGTAACCTCAGAGTTACTTTATCCTCCTGATAAGCTTCTTATTACTTTGGGACTGCTTTATCGTAACCTCAGGGTTACTTTGTCCTCCTGATAAGCTTCTTATTACTTTAGGACTGCTTTATTGTCACCTCAGGGTTACTTTATCCTCCTGATAAATTCTCATGACTTCAAGACTGCTTTAGAGTTATTGATTGCTCTATCCTCCTGAAATCACATTATTATTTCAAGACTGCTTTAGAGTTATCATTATTGATGGCTCTATCCTCCTGAAATCATTACTTCAAGACTGCTTTAGAGCTGTTGATTGCTCTATCCTCCTGAAATCACATTATTATTTCAAGACTGCTTTAGAGTTATCATTATTGATGGCTCTATCCTCCTGAAATCATTACTTCAAGACTGCTTTAGAGCTATTGATTGCTCTATCCTCCTGAAATCACATTATTATTTCAAGACTGCTTTAGAGCTATTGATTGCTCTATCCTCCTGAAATCATATTACTACTTCAAGACTGCTTTAGAGTTATCATTTGGCTCTATCCTCCTGAAATCATTACTTCAAGACTGCTTTAGGGTCATCATTATTGATTGCTCTATCCTCATGAAGACATGCTGTTACATCAGTATTACTCCAATATCCTGAACGCATATCATTAATACCTCAGGACTGCTCCAGACTCCTGACAGCTTTCATTATACCTCCATATTTTGGACTGCTTTATCTTCCAAGAAATATATCCGAAGAACTTTCCCCTAGTGGCATCTTTAAGCCCACTCAATCATATTCAACCAACCATCAATATCACTCTATGCACTGGTGAGTGCAAATTTTTGGGCTTTTGTGTTCAATCCCCTTCAACCTTCCAGGTCACGACTGGCAAATATACCAATCTAACCCCTCAGGTTTCAGAAAATTGAACAGGGGCAGCTGTTGTACCCCAAAATTTGCCCTCACATATTTGAGACAAGTTGATTCACAAGGTTTCCTTACACTTGTCGTACCCCAAATTTTGACCCGCTTCATATGCTTTCTGGTGCTTTTTTATTTCGAATAAATAAAATAGCACAATTGGTAGAAAGATGGGTATAAGGGATATAATTGTGAGAGGTTGTGAGTTCAAATCCCACCTTCCGCTCTTTTTAATTTTTTTAATTTTTTCCTTTACTAATAACTTTTCCTATTTTTATTTTTTATGAAAAAATCACAAAAATAGCATTTTTTAATTATTTAATTTTTTAATTTTCGTATTTGCATTTAATGCATTTTTAAAAATATGATTTTTTTCATTAAAATCATTATTTTATGGAAAAAAATTCAAAAAAAATCATAATAAATACCAAAAACATTTCTTTTCTTCAAATATTTTTTAATCAATAGGGATTAAGACTAATTTTATTTCCTTTTAAAAATTTTAACCTAATTTTCTTAATCTATAAATACATGTTGTTTTACACATAAGAGCTCTCTCATTTTTCTCATTTTTATCACTCCTCTCTCAACCACAATACGGAAAAATTCTTGCCTCAAGGAGAAAAAAACCTCCTTTTATTCTTTGTACTGTATATGGTCTGTTTGTTTATCATTGGTTCTATCATCATGTTCTTCCTAACACACATGTCTCAAACATATGTATATGTTAACGTGTATATGTTTTTTTGGTGATAAACCATGTTATGGTTTATATATAAATTTATTTTGTGACACCTTTTTTTATTATTATGTTCTTAATACGAGTTTATATATATATATATATTTTAGATTATTCAGATCGGATCGTGTCGATACGCTATTTTCACATCTGGGTGTATGATGCGTGACATTTGTGTTGATCCGATATAGTTGCGATGATCGCAATTTTGCGTTAGCAACATCTTTGTTTCTTTTTGAATTCATATCATTTTTATGTTATTCATACACATATATTTAGATCTGCACATTTTTTTTCATAACTAACTACCCTGATTTTTTTCCTAAGCCTTGACGATTTTGCCTCAACCATTTTTTTTTATATACGTTTTGTTTTATTATATAATAACTATTTTTCAGGTACATTCACATGTGCGCGCCTTCTTAGTGTCAAGAAGGCAAAGCTGGTAATTTTAAGGGCATTTTGACAAAGAAACAAGTTTATTATATAATAACTATTTTTCAGGTACATTCACATGTGCGCGCCTTTTAGTGTCAAGAAGGCAAGACTGGTAATTTTGAGGGCATTTTGACAAAGAAACATGGGTTTTTCATTCTTTTTCCTAATTTTCTCTAGTCCCTTTAATTCTCTAATTTCCTAATTAACTAACCTCTTAATTTTTTTTCCTACTATAATTACTTATTTCATAAATCAATTTATAATATTAGTTATTATTTCTTTTGTTTTAAATTAATAGTTATATCTAGTTTTTTTTTAAACTTCTTTGTTTACCTAAAATTAAACTTAAAATTTTTATTATCAATATTTGTTTATATATGTTTTTTAGAAAATTAACTAATTTTTTTTTTTTATATATAAACCTCAAACTTTTCATAAACCTTAATTTTTCATGTAAACCTTAAAACTTTCTCATAAACTTTAACCGTGTTATTTCCTTTAAACCATAAACCTTTCCACAAACCTTAACAAACATGTTATTATTTCTTATTTTCGCTCATGTTTATGTTATTCATACACTGTAATTGCTTCGCCCTTGTAATATTTTGAGTTTTAACTTGTAATATTTTCAGTTTTATTTTTCGCCATGTTTATTATGTAATTGTCCCAAAGCGTTGTAATAGTTAGGATTTTATTTTCTGCCATTTTATTTTTCTGCCATTTATTTTCTGCCATTTTATTTTTCTGCCATTTAAATTTCTGTCATTGATCCTATATTAACTGCGTGGTTTAGTAATGTAGGGCGTGAAAACCTACTAAATTAATTATTTAATATTTTTCTATAATCTTTATATTTTTTTTTTGTAAATAAATGCTAATTATTTTTATAAACTTATTTTATTACTTATTTATAACAATAAATCTTTATTTTGTAAATACTAACTCTTTTATTATTTTGTACATATTAAATTAATTTTTTCTCTCTAAAAATTTCTCAATAACTTTTTGTCAATAATATTTTATATATTAATAGTATTTTATTATAATAGTAATAATCATATAGTGTAAATAATTAAAAGTTTTCTCAATAATCTTTAATTGTTTTTCTCTAAACTTAATTCCCTTTTTTTTCATCAATTCTAATAACTTCAAAAAAATCTAACTTGTCTAACCTAAACTTTTTCTTTTTAATTAAATATTTTAATTGTTATTTCTTTAATTTATTTTAACTTTATTATTATTATAATTACTTTATTATTATTATTATTATTATTATTATTATTATTATTGCTTATTTATTATTTTATTATATCTATTATTCTTGCTTTATAATTTATTCTTATCCGACTATTATGTATCTGCCAAAGCCTTGTAATAATTTGTAGATTTATTTTTCCGTCTTTATTTTCTTTGTAAATATTTAACTATATGGTTAGTAACCTTAGGGTGTGTATAACTTATATGTAATTAAATTGAACTTAGATAATTAAAATAAGATAAATACCCGAATATAAACACTCACACACGTAAGTCGATCTTTGATCGCCATCTTGCACTTCCTAAGTTACCCCTCTCAGTTGCCTTAAACATGGTCAAGTCCCTCGAATATAGGGGTGTCTTAAGCAAAGTCCCTTCATAAAAATCATCAAGTCCCTACAATTTAAAAGATCAAGTCCCTTCGAGGTTGCCTACGGAATAATGATCTTGTCCCTTCGAATAAATGATGATAGTCCCTACGAATTGCTAAGGACATCCTTTAAGTTGCCTTCATTGACCATACGATGACCCTACGTTTGTCCCTTAACACATCCAAGGTAATGACTACCTATTCCTTAATAATAGGGATAGTCTTACCATTGAAAGAACATTTAAGAACAGAAAAGACTTAACTTAGGGTAGGTTCCTCTTATGCACTTGCTCACTTTCCAAAAAATTTCAAAACACTTCACATTTTCAAACAAATTTTCAAAACAAAGTCTTTATATATATCCGTACATGGATCATTATAAAGTACTTAAGAAAATTTTTAATCACACACTACACTTCCCAAAACATTTTAAAGTGAGCTAAGTAACTAAGAGCCCATGGATAACCATGGATGTAAAGGGTGCTAACACCTTCCCTTTACATAACCTACCCCCCGAACTCAAAAATCTTTTAAGGTCTTTCCTGTTCTTTTATGCCCTTTCCTTTTGGATAAAATAAAAGTCGGTGGCGACTCTTGCTATCCGCAACATTTAACTAAAGTCAGTTCTCCCACCGTGTTACACATTGATGGACACAGAATATAATGATGCTTATGCACTTATCGAAAGTATGGCTCAAAACCATTACCTCTGGGGAAGCGAGAGAGTCGCAACTGAGAAACCAACAAAAGGAGGTATGTACGAAGTGAGTAGTATGGACCAAGTCAATGCAAAGTTTGACCAACTAAGCCAAAAGATCGACAACTTGGCCATAACACCAATAGCCACAGTGGCTGCAGTAACACCTAACTGTGAGTTATGTGGAGTTTCAGGACACGAAGTTTCTGATTGTCAACTATTGACACGAACTCCCACTGATCAAGTGAATTATGCTCAAGGAAATCCATACTCAAACACATACAACCCAGGTTGGAAAAATCATCTGAACTTCTCCTATAAGAATAACAATGCTTTATACGCACCAGGTCAAGCACCAGCTACGCCACCAGGATATCAAAAGACTGCTCCTAATGTCCCTAGAAAATCGAACCTTGAGTTGATGATGGAGAACTTTATAGCTAACCAATCTCAAACAAACAAGGACTTCTTAAACCAAAACATTCACACTAGTGAGCAGATTAAACAATTAGTGAGCAAAGTAGATGCATTAGCTACACATAACAAAATGCTTGAAACTCAGATTTCACAAGTAGCTCAACAACAAGCACCTACCGCTGCACCAGCTGGAGTATTCCCTATACAACCTCAACCTAACCCGAAAGGACATGCCAATGCCGTAATATTAAGAAGTGGCAAGGAACTTGACGGACCTACCGATCCAAGACTTGACAATCCAGCCATGTACCAAAAACCGGATAAACCGACTGAAGTGGTGAATGATCCAGAAGAAAAGGAAGATGATAATCAAGAGGCAGTGGAGAAAGAAAAGCCTTATGTGCCTCCACCACCCTATAAACCACCAATTCCGTACCCTCAGAGATTAACAAATTCCAAGACGACGGGTCAATTTAAGAAATTTGTTGAACTTCTGAAACAGTTGAATATTACTATTCCGTTTACAGAAGCTATCACCCAAATACCCTCGTATGCTAAGTTTTTAAAAGAAATCTTATCCAATAAGAAAAAGATAGAGGATAACGGAACAGTTACACTTACTGCTGAGTGTAGCGCCATAATTCAGAATAATATGCCTCCAAAGCTAAAAGATCCAGGAAGTTTCTCTATACCCTGTGTAATAGGAAAATTCGTCATTGACAAAGCTCTATGCGATTTAGGAGCCAGTATCAGTGTTATGCCCTTAACGATTTGCAAAAGGCTAGACATGGGAGACCTAAGACCAACTAAAATGTCTGTTCAACTAGCCGATCGCTCAGTTAAATATCCTGTAGGCATACTAGAAAACGTCCCAGTACGTATAGGACAATTCTACATCCCTACTGATTTTATAATCATGGACATCTCTGAAGACTCCACAACACCTATCATACTAGGAAGACCATTCTTAGCTACCGCCGGAGCTATAATAGACGTAAAAAGAGGAAAGCTGACCTTTGAAGTAGGTGAAGAGAAAGTTGAATTTATTTTAACACAATTCTTACAATCACCAGCTATAGAGGATACCTGCTATCTATTGGACGTAATTGACGAATGTGTAAGAGAAATGGAACTGAAAGAGACTACCTATTCTGAAATAATGAAAATTCAAATCCCTCCGATTTTCGAAGATGATAATTGGCGTAAACCATATCAGGATGATAGTCTAAGCGAAAGTTTAGCACTTACACCGGATCCCATGCCAAGTAAAGATAAACCTACATTAGGATTAAAAACTTTACCTCATAACCTAAGGTACGAATTCTTAGACATTGAATGTAAAAGACCAGTTATAATAAATTCCAGTTTAGGAACTATAGAAACAAAGAAACTTTTAGATGTCTTGAAGAAATATCCAACTGCATTAGGATATAACATATCTGATCTCAAAGGAATATGCCCTTCAGTCTGTATGCATCGTATTCTGCTAGAAGAAGATTGCAGAACCTCCAGAGAATCTCAAAGAAGAATTAACCCAATCCTTAGCACTGTAGTAAAAGAAGAAGTTAAGAAACTACTAGATGCCGGAATAATATATCCAATCTCTGATAGTGAATGGGTTAGTCCAGTACATGTAGTGCCAAAGAAAGGAGGTATCACTGTTGTGAAAAACGCTCAAGGCGAATCGATATCGCAAAGAGTAGTAACGGGACATAGAGTATGCATAGATTATCGTAAACTAAACAAAGCCACTCGAAAAGATCATTTCCCACTACCCTTTATAGATCAAATGTTAGAACGATTAGCCAAGCATTCTTACTTCTGTTATCTTGACGGTTACTCAGAATTTTTCCAAATCCCTATCCATCCAGATGATCAAGAGAATACCACATTCACATGCCCATATGGAATGTTCGCTTACAGACGAATGCCCTTTGGATTATGCAACGCTCCTGCAACCTTTCAAAGATGTATGATGTCAATCTTCGCAGATTTTATAGACAACATCATGGAAGTGTTCATGGACGACTTCTCTGTATGCGGGCAAAGTTTTGAAGGATGCCTATCAAACTTAGAAATGGTGTTAGAAAGATGTGTAAAAGTAAACCTCGTGCTTAACTGGGAGAAATGTCATTTTATGGTCAGAGAAGGAATCGTATTAGGTCACGTTATATCCGACAAGGGAATTGAAGTAGATAAAGCTAAGATAGAAGTCATAAAAGATCTTCAACCCCCTAAAACCATTCGAGAAATACGAATCTTTTTAGGACACGCCGGTTTTTACCGACGATTCATCAAAGATTTCTCGAAAATCACTAAACCTCTTACTGGTTTATTAATGAAAGATGCTGAGTTCATATTCAATGAAGATTGTCTTAAAGCATTCGAAACTCTAAAAACAGCCCTCATCACCGCACCAATCATGCAACCCCCTGACTGGAGATTACCTTTCGAAATCATGTGCGATGCGAGTGACTATGTTGTAGGCGCAGTTCTAGGCCAGAGGAAGGAAAAGAAACTTCATGCGATTTACTATGCCAGTAGAACCTTAGATTCTGCTCAAATGAACTACGCCACTACTGAAAAAGAATTGTTAGCAGTTGTCTTTGCGCTTGACAAATTCCGTTCTTACCTAGTAGGAGCGAAAATAATCGTTTACACAGACCATGCTGCTATCCGATATCTATTAACTAAGAAAGATGCTAAACCGAGACTCTTGAGATGGATTTTACTTTTACAAGAGTTTGATCTCGAAATAAAAGATAAGAAAGGTACTGAAAACATCGTAGCGGACCATTTATCTAGATTAGAAGGTATTAAACCTGAACAAGTGCCAATTAACGATGATTTTCCGTATGAACAGCTGATAGCACAAATAGGAAGCGACCTAGTTCACTTAGACATAAATGAACCAGAATCCGTGGAAACAATCCAGACAACTGTAGGACTGCCATGGTACGCTGACATTGTCAACTACCTAGCCGCAGGAGCTCTTCCACCTGATTTAACCTATCAGCAGAAAAAGAAATTCTTTCACAATCTAAAACATTACTATTGGGATGAACCATTATTGTTCAAAAGAGGACCCGATGGAATCTTTCGTCGATGTATTCCCGAAGAAGAAATAGAAGATGTCATTGCTCAATGCCATTCATCTCCTTATGGTGGACATGCAAGTACTTCCAAGACTTGTGCAAAAATCTTGCAAGCCGGCCTATTCTGGCCTAATCTATGGAAGGATGTCCACATCGCTGTTATAAATTGCGATCGGTGTCAACGCACCGGCAATATTTCAAGAAGAGATGAAATGCCTCAAAAAGGAATATTAGAAGTAGAAATCTTTGACGTCTGGGGAATAGATTTCATGGGACCATTCCCATCATCTTTCGGTAACAATTACATACTCGTAGCTGTTGATTATGTTTCGAAATGGATTGAAGCTATAGCTTCTCCTACAAACGATACACGAGTAGTAATAAAGCTTTTCAAAAATATAATCTTTCCCAGATTTGGTGTGCCTAGACTCGTCATAAGTGACGGTGGCTCGCACTTCATTTCAAAAATCTTTGACAAATTACTATCTAAGTATGGAGTAAGACACCGTGTGGCAACACCATATCACCCACAAACAAGTGGACAAGTCGAAGTCTCAAAAAGAGAAATCAAACAAATCTTAGAAAAGATTGTCGCCATATCTCGGAAAGATTGGTCATCTAAACTTAATGAAGCTTTATGGGCTTATAGGACCGCTTACAAGACACCCATAGGTATTACACCTTTCAAATTAGTTTATGGAAAATCTTGTCACCTCCCGGTAGAACTAGAACACAAAGCTTATTGGGCGATTAGAACTCTCAATATAAACTATAATGCTGCAGGAGAAAAGCGAATCCTAGACATTAACGAATTAGAAGAATTAAGGCTAGATGCTTATGAGAATGCTAAGATATATAAAGAAAGAACTAAGTGATGGCATGATAAACGCCTATCTAGGAAAGAATTTAGTGTGGGAGACGTTGTACTCCTTTTTAACTTAAGACTCAGGCTCTTTCCTGGAAAATTAAAATCTAGATGGTCAGGACCCTTTGAAATAAATAAAGTGTTCCCGAGTGGAGCAATAGAAATTAAGGGTAGGAATAGTGAACCATTCATAGTAAACGGACAACGTTTAAAACATTATCATAAAGTTGAAAATAGAGATTATGCAAATAGTCTAAGGCTTTTAGAGTTGTCCACTAATTCCCCTGATTAATCTACACCTAAGCATTACGTCAGGCTTTTGACGATAAAAACAGCGCTTAGTGGGAGGCAACCCATTTTACTCATTTAATCATTTAATTCATTTTTATCATTTATTATTTCTGTCATTTATCGCTTTATTTATTTATTTTGTTATTTAATAGTTTTATTTCATTATTACTATTATTGCCTTTAAATTATGCATTTCATTTCCTTATTTTTCTTTATTTTAATTTTAAATCACTTTTTACAGATTTTCTAAAAGTCTTTCCCATTTTCCTTCTCCCCCTGATTTGTTTCCTCCATATTTGCACTGACCATGGCTAACCAACCGATTAACCATATGGAAACCAAATTTAGAGGTAGGAACCAAAGAATGAAATTTGAAGAGTTATCACAGAGGCAAATGGATTTGACCTTGTACCCGGATGATCTGACTATGGAAACCCTAGGTATACATGATAGCATCCTGTACTTGTTTAACCGACTTGGATGGGAGAATGCACGGATTCAACATAAGTTTATGACTTACCGCGAGCTCACCCTTGAGTTCCTTAGCTCCTTAGTTTACCTACCTGAGCGCGGTTTTGGATTCAGGAAAGGATTTATCAGTTTCCGCCTATTTGGAATAGAATATGACTTTAACCATAAAGAACTAGCTGACTTATTAGGATTCCCTAGTGGACCCTTTGCTTTTACTACCACACAGGTAGAATTTATGGACATTGAGCTAGATTTCTTTTGGGGAACTTTAACCGAAAACTACCACCCTGAACCTAATAGCATGAACAATGATGAAATCCATAACCCAGCTCTCTGTTACTTCCATAAGATCCTTGCCCACACCTTCTTTGGAAAAGAAGAAAACATTACCGGAGTCTCTAAAGATGAGATATTCATTATGTCATGTTTCACTAATGGACAGCCTGTTAATGGTGTACCTTTCATGATGCAAACCTTCACCCGAATCCAAGAAGAACCTGAATTACCTATATTAGTAGGAGGTCTTGTAACCATGATTGCTGATGCCTTAGGACTTAGATACCAATTGCACAGGTGCAACCGTTTAGGTAACATCCGTCCTATGAATCTTAACTTTTGCTTTAATCGCCATATCATAAGGAATTTAGGACATCCACCTTTTGAGTACTTAATCCGGAATGAGGTAGTAACCCTGTTCACACTACTAAACCATGCTAGAGTAAGTGTTCACAATAAGGATAACTGGCTTTATGAGTTAACCCCACCTGATTATCCATCTACTCCTGAAACACCTCAGTCTTACAAGATAAAAGATGATATAATGACCGATGTCGAAACTGACCCTGAGACACCTCCTGGTTACCATGACATTGACCACACTGACGAAGTTATTGAAACCCCTGAAGTGAATCAAGGAGATTATGCTAACAACTTACAGAATATCATGAACACTCTTGAAGCTTACCAAACTGATATAAATTCATTCAAGGATGAAATTAAGAGCATGTGATTGGACATTATAGGTTTGACTGACATAACCTGTGAACAATTCTATCACTTGAACTCCGCAATCGAAGATTTGAAGAAACGCTTTTGAAAATGCTATAAGTGATTTAGTTTATTTTTCTCATTGTTTTCGTTTCTAGTTAGATTTATTTTTCGCAAACAATTTCGTACCGTATTTTCATTTATGTAATTTCATTTTCAATTACCATATGCAATGCACTTCTAGTTCCAAAATTTCTCCATTTTAATCAATTTATATATTTCATTCTATGTACTGTTATGCTTGCATTTACTCCTATTATATAAAAATCTCTCATGCCATGCAAGTTAGCAAAGTAATATGTTGAAATAAATTATTATATGGTGTTTAAATGTATTATTGAGTGAGAAGTGAAGAAAATAAATTATTATAAAGTATGTGAAGCATAAGAGATAATGTTTTCTGGAAATTATTCAACGAAACAAGCTCTCACGGTCGTCACACCCCCCTAACGATCGTGACGTGCTAATTTAGCGTGTCACGACCGTCACCTCCTTGTCACGACCGTGACAACCCTAAATATAGGATTCGTGAGAAACAGAACTGTTTCTTTTCGTAACTTCTTCTTCTTCTTCCTCCATAACTTCCAAAAACCACCCATTTTCTCACCAACTTCCGTAACCTCCCATTACCAAATTAAAACTCATTAACCCCCCATTATCACCACACCTATCACATTCTCACCTTCCAATATTTATCCGAACCATTATTTCTCTCATTTTATCACTTTTTCACAAAAAGCCAAAATCCTCATCTCTCACTATAGTTCTTGCATGCAATGGATACCATTCAATTCAGAGAGGGTGATGCTGGAGAAACCCAGAGAGAAAGATTTATCCGATTCCAGAACCGCGGTCTGCAACCTACGCGTTATATCGACACCGAATGTTTGAGAGAGCTCGGAATGCTCAACAGTGTCAAGAACCTGCTTAAGAAGGTTAATCTGTGGGTTCTATGCAGTCAGCCTCAACCCACATTCGAGTTGCTAACACTGGAGTTCCTAAGCTCGTTCTGTTACATTACCGGTACAGGTTCTCAGAGTCAGCTTACCGGCGTGGCTAAATTCAGATTGTTTGGCCGGGAGTTTGAACTTTCACAAACAAGGATAGCCGAGTTGCTAGGCTTCGCTCA
The DNA here is from genome assembly GCA_963966055.1 of Lathyrus aphaca. Taxonomy (NCBI): domain Eukaryota; kingdom Viridiplantae; phylum Streptophyta; class Magnoliopsida; order Fabales; family Fabaceae; genus Lathyrus; species Lathyrus aphaca. The sequence continues at coordinate 28,100,462 of OZ014520.1, read as the reverse complement.
CGGGAATGAAGCTCACCTCCGCGTGCCGGATAATTTTAGTGAAACCGCTTTCACTTTATGGCACGACATAACCAATACCCGTGCCTCAGCCTTCCAAAGCCTCAATGCTACACACATCCACAACCCGGCAATCCGATATTTCCACCGAGTCATTTGCAACACCATATTTGCTCGAGAGAGTAACCATAAGCTCAACTCCAAGGAACTTCTGTTCTTGCACTGCGCTCTAAATGACGAGCCGATCAACGCTGCTCCGTTCATGCTTTCTCACATCCAGGCTATTGCGCAAAGAGGCTCCACCCCATTTTTCATTGGCGTCATTGTCTCCTCCCTCGCCTTTCAGTTAGGGCTCAGTGACTTGCTCGACAATTTTCCTGGCATAGCCGCAAAATTCCTCACCAAGAGTTATTGCAGGTCCGCTCACCTGATTGCGCAGCGAGAGGATGGCAGGTATAGCCCTGTTATCCACGGCACCGTTTACCACCATATCATTCTGTCGTCCCGCGACCGCATCGACCCATCCAGCCGAGCCAACTGGCTCTTTGTTTTTCCAGATGCTGCCGGCCATGCCCCCATTCATGATGATCAGGCCGATCCTCCAGCGGATGAGATGCAGGACGCGATGGATGCAGTTGAGCCTGTCCAGGACATTCCAGAGACATCTACCCGACAACCTCCTGCACAGGATTTCACTCTTGAGGACGTCCTCCGTGCGATTCATCAGCAGAACCAGATGAACGCCGCACTGGAGCGTAGGCAGAAGGAGCAGTATGATGCTTTACTCCACACTATTGCAGCAAACCAGGAAGCTACTAATGAGAAGTTTGGAGAAATTTTCAGCGAGCTAGAGGCCTTACGCATTGACATCACTGTTGTTACCGGTACCGGTTCTGATCCTGAAGCGACTCCTACCAGACGCTCCCGCACCAGAAGCCGACCCCGCGGTCCTCAGCAGCCTTAGTTTTAGTTTTGCTTATGTTTGTTTTTCGTTTTTGTAGTCTGTACTGTACTTTTACCGCTATTATATCACAACATTGAGGACAATGTCTGATATAGTGTGGGAGAGGTACCTTTCATTTCCGCATTTTTCCATTCCATTGTATTTCTTTTCGCAAGTTAATGAAACGAGCAAATCTTTGTGATATTTTCTTTAGCTTCGAACTTTCCCCGTTTATTTAGCCATTCCAAAAAAAAAAAAATCTTTAATTATTCGTATTACCCGACTTACCTACGGAATCGTAATTCGGAAGCTGAGAACGATTCAACAAGACCAATACAATCTTGACACCTTTGACTTCCCACTTAAGCGATTCCATTCCGATTATCATTACGAGTACACTTTAAGTTTCAGTTCAAAAGTAACCCCTAGTAGTTTATACTAGCAGTCAGCACCGTCTGAACACAAACCACGTGGGGAGCCGATGAATATAAGCGTTTGATGCCTAATCAATAATGATCCTTCATATCTCGATGCAAATGAAAAGAAATTGCACCAAAGTACACGGTCGCATATAAGAAACGAGAAATATGAGAAGGAGTCCATTGCGGGTTGGTTCAGAGGTACTGGTTCTGAACTTGGTAGGGCGTGCTACGGCTCGATCCCCCACAACCTCCAAATCGGATAATATATGTAGGGTTACCACACTCGTGTACCAGACCCCGTGCTTAAAAAAGGATCAAAGTCGCTAACCGGCTACTCCACTACGTGCGTACTAAGGCAAAGGGCTTAATGTGATTGCGCTAGAATGAAATCGGGCGAAATATAATTGAAAAACTCTAGGTGAAATCGTAAAGAAATTTCTGATTGTTTCGATTAACAGGAAGTCGACGACATAGCTTGTTGCTTGTGTCATTAGTGTATCGTTAGTGTTCTATCAAAGTACCGGTTTATCCGGCAAAACGATCCCTCGTACGGTTTGTTATGTGTATGCGTCAATAAAAACTTGTCCAACGATTTTCAACCGACTATTTGCTTGAGGACAAGCAAAGGTTTAAGTTTGGGGAAGTTTGATAACGAGAAAATGTATCGATTATATTGCTAAGTTTCATTATCGTTTTATCGCATAATCATCGTTTTAACACCCGATTCCTCGAGTTTTTCCTACTATTTTGCAGGTACATCATATATGGAGCTAAATCATGAATTAAGAGCAAAAGGAACAAAAACAACCATAAAAGATGAAGAAATGAAGAAACCTGCAAAACCTGTTAAATTTGTTGCACTCACGGTCGTCACCTAGGTGTCACGACCGTGACACCCCAAAAGAAGCCATCACGACCGTGATCACATTGTCACGACCATGACACTTAAAATGCAAGGGACACGAGCGTGAAGACCTTGTCACGACCGTGACAAGGTAAAAAGTAGGTTATTTGACTGAGACCACGTCAAAACGTTACGTGAAGAAGTTTTTGCCTATTTTTTAGCCACGTTCCTATATTTCCTCCACTGCTTCTGCAAGGCCCAATGCAACAAGTCCAAATTTCAAGCCCATTAATTGTTCTATAAATAGCTTAAGTTTTATGAAGAAACGACAGAGCATTTTTTCTATCAATTTCCTGCGGAAGCTCTACCGATTTATTTTACAACCCTACTTTTATTTCAGCATTATTTTCAGTTTTTCATTCTTATTGTATCCAAACCCAACCTATAACAATTTCCAACATCAGAAAATTGTTATAAAAATTACTTGTTTCTAAACCTTCAGATTTTTGCTTTATTTTCGATTTCCGCCTATTACTCCGAGCTTTCCGGTCTGTGGAAGAAGGAGTCTGCCATTTTAGTGTTAACCAGGTTTTTATTATTTGCAATTTAATATTTATGTTGTTCATTTATTTTTCTGCCATGAATATTTTGTTTATTGTTTTTCTGTCTCTGTTTGGTTCAACAAAAATGAGTAGCTAATTACCTTAGGGCGGTATGTAGTTAAAACAAACTTAATCGGTAAAAATTAACCATAGACTTAAAATATTTAATAACTTAACATTCTGGCTGATACTTTTTAATTAAAATCGACCTTTTCGTTACGAGAGTAAGAAAAGAGTATTAGGCTAGGTCAAGACCACGAGAGTGTGAGATTTTAACCAGATAGCTTAAGTTAGGCATTTAAATTAAACACAGCGAGAGCGCTTTAAAATAAATTAGGATTACTAAGTTTCCAAAAATTATCTCTAAACACTTATGGGCTAGCGAGAGCAGGCATAGGGCTTTAGGGGTAAGATCTGAGATAAGACCACGAGAGTGTGAGTTGAGGGTATTTAAATTGGTAACCTCTACAGAATAGTTTAAGTGAACACCTTTATAAGCCTAGGTTAGATTGACCCGCCTAAGTTAGTATAATTACATACCGACCGCCTTAGTATTATTTTATTAAAACTTAAATTTAATTCCGCCTTTAATCTTTAAAAACAACAAAAAATCGTGACAACCATTCGCCTTAGCTAAACTAGAAGTTCATCTAGCACTAAGTAACCATAGAGTCCATGTGGATCGATAATCTTAAATATTACTTCGATAGGCTGTGCACTTGCAGTTAAGATACCGCTAGACACATAATTAGACACGTCTTTAGCCCATCAAGTTTTTGGCGCCGTTGTCGGGGACCTTAATTTAGTTACTAGTGCACTTTAGGTAGCATTGTCTAGACTAAGGTATCAACTATTCAATTTATTTAATTTAATTTCCGAGTGTATGCCAAGTACTCGCTCTAAAGGCGAAGACTTGCAACCTCTAATACCAGTCTTTTGATATCCTGGTGGCGTAGCTGGTGCTTGACCTGGTGCGTATAAAGCATTGTTATTCTTATAGGAGAAGTTCAGATGATTTTTCCAACCTGGGTTGTATGTGTTTGAGTATGGATTTCCTTGAGCAACCTCTAATTTTTGACTTGCAACCTCTAATTTTTATAACAAATTAACCATAGACTTAAAATATTTAATAACTTAACATTCTGGCTGATACTTTTTAATTAAAATCGACCTTTTCGTTACGAGAGTAAGAAAAGAGTATTAGGTTAGGTCAAGACCACGAGAGTGTGAGATTTTAACCAGATAGCTTAAGTTAGGCATTTAAATTAAACACAGCGAGAGCGCTTTAAAATAAATTAGGATTACTAAGTTTCCAAAAATTATCTCTAAACACTTATGGGCTAGCGAGAGCAGGCATAGGGCTTTAGGGGTAAGATCTGAGATAAGACCACGAGAGTGTGAGTTGAGGGTATTTAAACTGGTAACCTCTACAGAATAGTTTAAGTGAACACCTTTATAAGCCTAGGTTAGATTGACCCGCCTAAGTTAGTATAATTACATACCGACCGCCTTAGTATTATTTTATTAAAACTTAAATTTAATTCCGCCTTTAATCTTTAAAAACAACAAAAAATCGTGACAACCATTCGCCTTAGCTAAACTAGAAGTTCATCTAGCACTAAGTAACCATAGAGTCCCTGTGGATCGATAATCTTAAATATTACTTCGATAGGATGTGCACTTGCAGTTAAGATACCGCTAGACACATAATTAGACACGTCTTTAGCCCATCAATTGTCCTTACTATTAGTGAGTAAGTAGTCTTTACCTTGGATGTTTAAAAGGACGGGCGTAGGGTCATCGTATGGTCATAGAAGGCAACCTGTAGGGGTATCTTAATCATTTGAAGGTACTATCATCATTTTCGTAGGGTCATCGAGGGACAAGATAATTTATTCGTAGGCAACTCGAAGGGACGATGATCTTTTATCTTGAAGGGACTTAATGATATTGTTCGTAAGAAACTTTACTAAGATACCCCCATGTTCGAGGGACTTGACCATGTTTATTGTAAGGCAACCAAGAGAGGAAACCCTAGGAGGTGCAGATCGCAATTATAAAACGATCGACTTACGTGTGTGAATATTGGTTTCAAATATTTTATTTTGTGAATTAGGGTTAGCTAACGGTTGATTTTAGTCTTGCCATACAATCCTATTAAGCATACATCTAATAGTTTATAGTGCAGAAAAATAAAACTCTAGTTTAAACTATTACATGGCTTTGGGAGATATACATAAATATAAAAAATCCTCACAGAAAATGTAAAGTGCGGAAAATAAACATAAACTATTACAAGGCTTTAGCAGTTACATTATCTTTAGAAATTGTAAAATAATCGAAACGAAAAGATCGGAAGAATATTGAGTCTTTGAGATGAGAGGAGGATATGTTTTTTATCATGCTATTAGAAGAACAAATAAAAAATAAATAGAGTCAGATAAAATCAATGCAGATTTTAAAATAATGGAAAATAAGAAAAGCAATTAAAATAAAATCTAAAAAATATTAAAACGATGCTAAAAATCTAATAAAATCAAATAAATAGCGCACAATTTTTTCCAGAGTTTTTTGAAAATATGGAAATAGAAAATAAATCAAATAAAATAGAAAAAAGAGGAATTTGTGATTTTGAGGGTCGAAATCTTTAGAATTCTATTCTAAAAGAGTATTGGTTTTCGATTTTTTTCTGAATTTATGGAAAAAATTCCGAGTAAATCAAAACAGTAGCACTTACCTGTCAGACTGAATTTCTTATCACTACTGCAACCTTCAAAGAATCGGTGGAAACGGATTACAACAGATTAACCAACATTTTAGTTTTCCATGGTGCCCTAAACTTCAATTTGATCGCCCAAATAGCTTGCTCACGTCATACAAAACACAAATATACAAAGAGATTAGATGTATCATGCGTATAAATATGAAATTGAAAAATTGAAAAAAAAATCAGAAAAAGCAAATTCAGTTGTGGCGTTTTATGAGGTTTTGGAGCAATGTGATGATTGGTACGCCTTCAGAAGAGTCTAAGGAATGTTCTTTGACCCCCAAACCTCCTTGAGAATGGTTGCAACCCTAAAACTGAATCCAACTTACTCTTGAGTTTTTTGAAGTTTTGTATGCTCTCTTTGATCAAAAATTTCGTCCTCTTGACTTGTGGAGATGATAAGTATTTATAGAGGGTGTAATTTAGGTCAGATTTTAGGCTTTTGTGATGGATTAAGAGGTTACTTGAGGATGAAGAAAAAATGTTTCCAATTTGGTCAAAAAATTAGATGAAATCATACTTTTTTGGTCTTGCACGAATTTGGACACTTACAATCATCATAAGCATCAAATATTTGATCTCAAAATAGACTTAGGATCAAATATTTGATTTTTCAATATTTATCTTAATTAAAATTGAATTAAATGAAATAAATCCAATATAATATAAAATAAATATTAAAAATCAGATATTATGATCTATGGGTCGTGCATGATCTTATAATTGAGTTTGGCCAATTTTGCCATTTTTGCCTCATACACCTCCTCAAAATTGTCCAACTTCAACAATGCATAACTCTCTCAAATTGTATCTCATGTATGTGTTCTAGGACTTTTTACAAAGATTAGAGTGTCTTATAATTACTCCTTTTGGTCCGATGTCCATTTGATCTTCCATTTTTAAGTTATGAGCTTTTGAAAAAGTTGACTTTTTGTTGACTTTTCAAAGGACCTGTAATGTCTTGGCTCATATCTTTCAAATGAAGCACTTTTGGACTTGGCTTGTGAGACACAAAGTTGTAGAGAATTTTGGCCTTGCCTTGGCATTTTTGGATGGGAAATTTTTTATGAAGCATGTGAAAATTATGGATGGTCAAAGTACAGTTGACTTTTCATGCAAAAGCCCTAATTTAGTAACTCTTGATTCTTGATGATTCTGAGGTTTCCTTGATGAATCATGATCAACCCTTGATCAAATGATGAATTTCACCTCATAATTTTTATTTTGACAAAAAATCTTGAAGTTTGACTTTGTGTTGACCTCAGTTGACTTTTTGACCAAGTTAACTAATTTTTGATATTCCGAGCATCTGACTAGCCAAACTTGTAGGAAAACCCTTGAAACTTGACATGAGGATTCTTTGAAGTATGTGGGATACCATGAAGTCCACTTGAGGATTTGGAAGTCCAATTTTCTTTGAGAAATCAAAACCCTAGTTTAAGATTTGTTGATTAGGAAGAGGCTTAGTCTGATGAAACCTAGAATTCCTTTGAGCAATTGAGAATCTTGTGATCATTAGAAGATATATTGAGACATATTGTCTTGAATATGAGAGGGAAAATTTTGGGGTACAACATCTGTCCCTGCTCAATTAACTGAAACCTGAGGAGTTAGATTGACCTGTACGCCATTCGTGACCTGAAGATGGAAGAGGATTGAACACTAAAGCCCAAAAATTTACACTCTTAGGTGCGTAAAGTAATATTGTTGGATGATTGTATTTCCTGAATGGGCTTAAATATGCCATTCGGAGTATTCAGAGATGGGCTTATAGATGTCATCCAAAGTATTTATGGGTAGGAGTGTCAGAATGTGTCTACGTTTAACTTTATCTGAATGTTGTTACTACACTAAGTATCAGAATTCGATCTTCGTCTCGACCATCTCTGAATTGTCTCTGTAACATATATGAACTAAGTATCAGCACTAGATCTTCGTTTAGATCGTCTTTGAAATGTCTTTGGGGGGAAAAGATTCTCTGAACTAAGAATCAGCACTAGATCTTCGTCTTGATCGTCTCTGAACTATCTCTGGTAAAATATCTTGAGTTAAGTATCTGAAATAAATCTTCGTTTTGATTATCTTTAAACTGCTTTTGGAAAGTATCTTGCATTAAGTATCATCACTAGATCTTCATTTAGATCGTCTCTGAACTGTCTCAAGGACAATTTCTTGAATTAAGCATCAGAATTAAATCTTCGTTTCGATTATCTCTGAATTGCTTTTGGACAATATCATGCACTAAGTATCAACACTAGATCTTAGTTTAGATCGTCTCTGAATTGTCTCTAGGACAATATCTTGAATTAAGCATCAGAACTAAATCTTCGTTTAGATTATCTTTGAATTGCTTTTGGACAATATCCTGCACTAAGTATCAACACTAGATCTTCGTTTAGATCGTCTCTGAATTGTCTCTAGGAAAAGATCTTGTATTAAGCATCAGAACTAAATCTTTGTTTCCATTATCTCTAAATTGCTTTTGGAAAGTATCATGTATTAAGTATCAACACTAGATCGTCGTTTAGATCGTCTCTGAACTGTCTCAAGAAAATGTCAGAACTAAGTACCAGTAGATCTTCGTATAGATCATCTATGTACTGTCTCTAGAAAGAAAAGAATCATGCACTAAGCATCAGCACTAGATCTTCATTTAGATCGTCTCTGAACTGTCTCAAGGAAAGAAAAACATCATGCACTAAGCATCAGCACTAGATCTTCGTTTAGATCGTCTCTGAACTGTCTCAAGGAGTTGGTAATGTTTATATGACTGTGAACTATCCTGAAAAGGAAAAGTTAGTTTATGCAAGATTATTTGATGTATGCATGTATGACGTGATGTTCTTAATGTGAATGAGAATGTTGTATGCGTTATGGATGTGTATGGCATGATATGATGTAAATGATGTATGTCTTAATTATGTAGTTGAAGCTCATTAGAAGCTTCATGTAACAATTGTTGGCTGTGGAAAATAAATCCTGATTTGTTGTTGAGGAGTATGAAGACATCGTTCCCGTCTTGTTTCTGAATATTGTACTTAGCACCTTTCGATTTCCGTTTGTCGTACTTTTTACTGAAAGATTAAATTGCTAAATACCCTAACTGGGGATAAAAGAGGCGGACATTCCCCTGAAAGAACTTATCTGGCCAAGTTTCAATTCTTCGGAGGATATCAGGCTTGAGAGAAATATGTATGAGACTTTGTAGAGCTGGAAGTACAAGAGACTAATTGGAATACTTCGCTAAAATAAACTCGTAACGATCACTTTGTGGGGATGAATCTGTTAAGATCTGTTGGATATGAACTTTGTCGGGGATTCCTACCTCCGAGAGTCCTTAGTGGATGTTGTTATTGATATTTTATGTATTTTGGTAAACATCAATCATGTTCAAAAGCATACATTCATTCAAAATAATCAATGGCTTCAGAATTTCTGATATTCTTGACTTCCCCGAGTAATTTTCTAGGAATTATCATGACTGAATCTGAAGACATGATACTAACATCATCTGATACTATTAGCATAGACAATTAATTTCCACAATGGCTTCTGCTAAAAATCAAGTATCAAGGCAATGTAATGAAAGGAATGTGTTTTCAGACTGCGGTGGATCGTGTACGCCATGGGTAATGGTTAAGGATCTTGCAACTGACTTTGATTTGGTTAGATTTGAAAAGAGAGCGTTGCCCCTGGCTGAGGATGATTTTTCCCCTAATGGAAGTATTTAAAAAGGGCTAACTCAAGATAAATAAACAAAATGCCCTACAATAATATGCCTCTGGCATCGTGAACTAGGTAAAATTACCTCTGGTAATTCAGATGAGGAGACTTGCCCCTGGTTATTTAAGCATTGTTGAATCTTGACCTGACTGCCCTAGATGAATTGGACGATAACATGGCATGCCCCATTGATTGGAAGATAATGACTATGCCCCTTGTATACATTAGCGTTGATCCAGGAAGCAACTTTTTCTGTCGGGAGGACTTTGGTTTATTGAATGTTCATCATGTAAGCTTCTCTGCTATCAAACACTTAGTTATATGCAAACAATGATATTCAAAATGAAATGCTTATGTATGTCTTGAAGTTTTGAAAAAGAATTATTTTAGAAAACAATGTTTGTAAAAACTGTGATATTAACTCAAGATTTATAATAAGCCCTAAAGGAGTCATGATACCTTTTGTAGCAGTACGCTTTCGAACTAACCATGCTTCAGTTAGGACTTTTAAAGGGTTGTAACGTGGCCTGGTTCACGGTATAAGAAACAAATGATAAAGGCTCAAATTTTATTTGTACCCAACCCGTCCTTCGTGATGTTCTTCAGTCTTATGTTTGGTTAACTTATGCATTGAGGCTCCAAAAGAGTTTGGAATTGTAACACTGATAGAAGTTTACTTGAAAAGTCAGTCATCTTTTTTTTGTTGAGGATTTGTAGTGACCTTTTTTTTCTTTTTGACTTTGTTATCCCTTCTTTTTTCCTGAACTGTTTGTTTCAAGATTACAGTCAGCGGAATGTCTCCATTTTTACTAAGTCTCTTCATAGGTTTTGACTTAGTGAGCTTTTCTTTTGCTAAATATTGACTGTCGGACTTAACGATTATAGGGAACCTTCATTAGTTGTGTATAAAAGGACAACTGGCAAAGGCATTCTGATGCTAAAGTCTGAGAGTGAGCAACGAGTGAGCAAGTACGATATTTAGGGTAAAGATTTAAATATCTGACCCTCTCAAATGAGAGGGTTTTTATACTGGTCCAGGTGGATGGCTATTGGCCCGTATTGTTGGGCGTGGACTGCGGATTCCGTAATAATCGCTAATGGTCAGGAACTAGCCGTTGAAGCGATATTTGCCTCGCTCGGCTTGGCATCTAGTCGGATGGCACCTGTATCGACCAAGGGACATGTCGAGCGGCCGTCAATGGGTTATTGGGCCGATTGGGAATGTGAGATTTCTTGGGCCCAAATCCGTAATTTGGGCCAGTCCGGAACAAATATATATATATATATATATATATATATATATATATATATATATATATATATATATATATATATATTGTAACACAATCATTCAATAATATCAGTCTTTATTTTCATATTCTCTCTCTTTCTCTCCTCACTAAAAGTGTCTCGCGCACTAACAAAGTGGGTATCTAGAGCTCTAGCTAGGTTCTTGATTGTGTTTTCAAGAATCACACGTCGGTGATCTTGTTTTCGGGATTGTGGGTTGTTAATCAATCGCTGCCGAGATGAATGGTACTTATGGCATTATGAATTCCCTTCTAATTCTTGACGGCAATAATTGGATCTGATGGAGAAAACATATACAATCTTTGTTTGGATTTCATGAACCCAAGAAGTGATTACTAACAGTGTCCCCGATCTTGCTGAGATAGCAATTGATGCTTAAAGAGTCACGAACAAGGAGGCAAAGAAGAAAGATTACAAGGTTGTGTATTGCATTCAATCAACGGTAGATTCAACGAACTTCGACAAGATCTCCCATGTTGAATCGACGAAGGGGGCATGGGATATTCTTGTCAACTACTATGAAGGATGTGAGAAATTCAAAGTCGTCAAATTGCAGACTTTGTGACGGCAAGATGAATTGTTGCAGGTGGGAGAAGATGAAAAGATTGCAGGTTATGCGTCGAAGGTGCAAAATCTTGTCCATGTCATTAAAGGTTGTGGTTAAACCGTAAGTGATAAGATGATAGTTAAGAAAGTAATGTGTACGTTGATTTATCACTTTGATCAAGTTATCGTAGTTATTCAATAATCCAACAATCTTGAAACCCTACAACTTTAAGATTTAGTTGGTTCATTGGAGGCGCATGAGATTAGGATTGTCGAAAGAAAAGTGGTTCAAGATTCGATACAAGAACTACAAGCTCAGGCTTGGAAGAAGCACGATGGTTCCAACAAATTCAAAGGCAAATGAGACAAAACTCAGAGCAAAAAGTCTTGGGCAAACCCTCAAAATCATATGGTCGATGATAGGGCTTCTGAATCTTTGAAAATGGGATAAGGAAAGTCCTTACAGAAAGACAAAGAAAAAAATGTGTTCAGTATTATAACTATGAAAAATGGGTTCACTTTGCAAGTATTATTGGTATAATAAAGACAAAGGATCAACAAAAGGCAAAGAGGAAGTAGCAAACCTTGCATGTCGTGATATGGTTGTAGTTGCAGATGACCATGTCGATTCCAAGATCTAGTTCCTCGATTCGGGCTATTCGAATCACGTGACAGGTCGAAAAATGTGCTTAGTAGATTTTGAAAGAGCAAGATAAAACTTGATGATGATAGTTTGTTACAAGCAAAAGGTACTGATGACATAGGTATTCAAATGAGCAATATAGGAAAATTTATGATCAAAGATATACTCTATGTACCTAGAAAGAAGTGCAATCTTTTAAGTGTTGGACAACTGATTGAAAAAAATTTCTAAGTGTATATTAATTTATAATTTTTATCATAATATATTTAATATTTATTTATTTTAAGGCATAAATAAATATTTTGTGTTTATTTTTTTCAAATTTTTATTTTAGAATATTCTCAATTCCGTTATCAACTAAAATATTTATCCATTTATTTTTATATATAATTAATTAACCATTGTACGAATAGTTATATTGTGGTGACATCTTAATGTTAAAATAAATTTTATTTTTTTAATATTTTAGTGACAATCTATTTTAAAATTAAACACAACCAATTTAGATATAGTTTTCTCAAACATATTTTAATTTTGAATATGAGTTTATGTATAATCTCTAAAATTATTTCTTAAGCAAAAATATTTGTTAATTATATTATTTTATATAAATATTTGTTTATTAGTTGATATATAAATATATAATGATATTTATATGTATTTTTTGAAAACAAAGTGGAGACACATGCCCCCTTATTTATGAATGTGGCTCCGTCTATAACAATTTACAAATATTTATATTAAAATGCATAAAATTTTAATAGTTATATATTTAATAAAATTATTAGATTAACATGTATAAATGAAAATAAGGTATTTGTACCCACACCAATACTCATTTAGTTTACAGGCTATATCCTATTCATTGCGGATAATAGCCGTTTGATACTATTCAAATTCGCAATATTCCAAAAGTTGGATGAGTTATATCTACATAGTATGAATAAATATTAATTAGCTGGAGAATAAAATATATTGACAATATTATCTAACTGTATGAAAATTCATCAATAAAGTAAAAGTATGCTTCACAACACATGAACCAGCTCTAAACTTAACAATGGATGCATCCAAGTTCTTAACAAATAAAAATGTACATTCTGTTGCATCATCCACTTATTAAATAACACAACGGAAAAAAAGCGGCCACATAATTTGGTTGATCTCACCGTCAGCAACAACACTCAAAATGAAAGGAATGACCATTCAAAATATATAAATGGAAAATTTTGTTGTTTGGCATTGCCAAGAAAGAGTTCCTAAATTATTAAATTTTCGCAATTATAAAGAAATGACAAAATGATGGGAGGGATTTGTGAGATTAAGATTAAGATGAAGATGCTGCTGATTCCTTAGCAATCTTCTCTGCCTTTGCAATGACCTCTTCAATACCACCAACCATATAAAACGACTGCTCTGAAAGGTCATCGTACTTACCATCCAACACACCCTGCAAGTTACACAACAACCATGCATTAATCCACAAAGAAAATCAATAACAAGTTATGTTTTGCAACCATCCTTGTAAATAACAAGTTCAGGAAGCAATAGTAAAGATAATCACTAAGCATTTATAGTCAAAAGAAACATTTAAGACAACAATCAAGAATTTCAACATGGGTAAAATATGAAAAAAGTTGGGATGCATCAAGGAAAACAAGAAATGCAGATTGGATGGTGCTTGGATAATGTACAAGTATCATCAAATTAACTTTTCTAAAATTAAAAATTGAAGTTTTTAGAAGTCAAAATAAAAAGAGAGATGAAAAATAATTCAAACGCAGCTTATTGGCAATTTAAATCAAATCTAAAAAAACATGCATAGCTTGTATAATGAAAATAACACCAGCTACAACAAGATGAGAGCTTATGGATACCAACATCAATCAATGCTTTGTAACACTTGGTTGGGTAAAATTAAATAAACTATATGAAGAAAATAAATACCTGGAAACTAGTAATGTTCTCCTTCAAGTCAACATATTTGCCAGGGGCACCAGTGAAGACTTCTGCAACATGGAAAGGCTGACTCAAGAATCGCTGAATCTTACGAGCACGGGCAACAGTCAATTTATCGTCTTCACTGAGCTCATCCATTCCCAAAATTGCAATGATATCTTGAAGATTCTTGTAGTTTTGAAGGACTTTCTGTACACCACGAGCGGTTTCATAGTGGGACTCACCCAAAATAAGTGGGGAAAGCATACGAGATGTAGAATCCAATGGGTCAACAGCGGGATAGATACCAAGCTCAGAGATCTATTCAATAATTATCAAAAATCAAATTTTGCTGGTGATAAACAAAAATATCAAAGCAATAGAAAATTTATTATAAAAAATATAATCAAACCTGTCGTGACAACACTGTAGTGGCATCCAAGTGAGCAAAGGTAGTGGCAGGAGCAGGATCTGTCAAATCGTCAGCAGGCACGTAGATAGCTTGGACAGAGGTAATTGAACCCTTTTTGGTGGTTGTAATACGCTCTTGAAGACCTCCAAGATCAGTAGACAATGTTGGTTGGTAACCAACAGCAGATGGGATACGACCAAGTAAAGCAGACACCTCTGAGTTAGCCTGCAATCACATCATGGATTCATGATATATAATTAATTATTAAAAAATGAAAAACTACAAGTACAATGTCAATTGATATAAAACAATATGACCTATCACAGATAAGATGTCCATACTTGAGTAAAACGGAAAATGTTGTCAACAAAAAGAAGCACATCTTGCCCTTCGGCGTCACGGAAGTGCTCAGCAACAGTAAGTCCAGTAAGACCAACACGGGCACGGGCACCAGGGGGTTCATTCATTTGACCATACACAAGAGCACATTTGCTTTCGCTCTGAATTCATGAAACAACTATAGTTAACCACTTCGAAAAATTTACCATATGAATAATATTGACATGCATCATGAAGAGTTGTGTTCACCTGCTTATCGCCCAACTTAATGACACCACTCTCAATCATTTCTCTGTATAGATCATTACCCTCTCGAGTTCGTTCTCCAACACCAGCAAACACAGAGAAACCACCTAATAAATGAAAAGAGTCAGCATACATCTCAGAAGAATAGCATCTCAACAAGAGTAAATTATGTTCATTAAGCTAGCATATACCATGAGCCTTAGCAACATTGTTGATAAGTTCCATAATAAGCACAGTCTTTCCAACACCAGCACCACCAAACAACCCAATTTTTCCTCCTCTTTGGTATGGTGCAAGCAGGTCAACAACCTACAAGGAAAATTTTAAACAAATTTAGACAACAAACCATTAGATATACAAGCCTGTAAATACTGATGGAACTAAGAAAGAATGCCATTCATAAATAAACACTAAGCAGTAAGAAACAATAAATAACAATACCTTGATACCAGTAACAAGAATTTCCTGTTCAGTTGCTTGCTCAACAAAAGCAGGAGCTTCTCTATGGATGGGCAAAAAATGCTCGGTTTCTGAGGTAATTGACAATAAATATCATCAGTTAATAGGACCCAGAGGAATTGCTACAAAAATAAGATTAATCGACTCATAGCACTAAAACACGACATAGATTACTTACTCAATTCACCCTTCTCATCAATAGGCTCTCCAATAACATTCATGATACGACCCAGGGTTGCCCTACCAACAGGAACCTGAATGTAACACACAAGTTAATTGTGAAATATTTAAGTAGCCAATTGCCAGTGATAAACAGACCAAAACACTAAAACACTACAAAACAATGATAGGTAAATCCATGATGCAAAAAATAATTCTAAATGAAGGTTGTACTTGAGCAATAAGAGGACCAAAAAGTAACTAATGTGTGTACTCTGTTTTCATAGATGTGTAAACAAGATTTTTTTCCAAAATGTGAACAGAACATTATTACTCAAACCAAAGAGGCCTGAACGTTACTTTCAAAGAATACAACAATTTGACAGCAAAAATGGGTAACAAAGACCACAATTTCAGAAAAACAACATCAGCACTGTCAAATTAATAGCATGATGCAGACAACCAATGATTGAGAACACTAAGTCCATTTCTTCCAACAATTAAAAAGCAGCAAACTCCCATAGAATAAAAACAAAATCAATTACTTAAAAAAACAATAAAACTTTATCAATTCCATTGAGGCAAAAAAACACATCTGGATCCACAAAATGTAATCTATATATAATCTATATAGCCAGATATAAATCATCCAAAAATCAGATCTAGCAATCGGTAAAACCCATATAAAGTCAAAACAATCAGAAATTGCAAACAATAAATGAAAATTTAAACAATTCAAAAGTAAATGATTGTAAATTTACACTGATAGGAGATCCAGTGTTGAGCACACGCCATCCTCTAACAACACCTTCAGTAGCATCCATAGCAATAGTTCTGACAACGCCCTCTCCCAAATGCTGTGCAACTTCCAACACCAACCGTGTTTCATGATCCAAAAGCTCAAGAGCAGTCAAGATCGGAGGCAAACCCTCTTCGAATCTGACATCGACGACGGCACCAATAACCTGACAAACCTTCCCGATCGCACCCTTACCAGTGAACTCATCGGTGATTTTACCACCTCCGGGAACCTCCTTCTTCGCTGGAGGCGGAGATGGAGGAGCAGCAGCAGCTGCAGCCGAAGTGGCGTAATCAGCTACGCGGTTAAGAAGGTAGCCACCAGGAGAGCCACGGGATTGAGAAGTGAGCCTCGAAGTTGAGGCGGAAATTGAGGGCTTCGATGAGGATCGACGAAGAGAAGATCGAATCAGAGACGATACGAGTCTGCGTGAAGCCATCTTCGGAGAGAGAAAGGAGAGAGAGAAGGAAGATGTCTAGGGTTTGTGGAGTGAAGCAGTGACACACTATATAGCACTTACAAAACCAAAAATTACATTCTTATGTTTTCGCCTCTATTCTTTTTATATTTTTCAAATTTGACCACTAATTATTTCATTTTTTTTATAACCATTAAATTAAGTCATGATTAATAATTATTATGAATAAAATTAAAATATAGAATATAATTTAAAAAATAGCATATTTTGACCTATGTAACAATTATACTAAATTAACAGAATAAAAAAAACCAAATCATTTAGTTCCATGTATTTCCACTCTCCAAAACTATGCTTCACATCACACCGACCAATTCTTGTGGTGAGTTTTGTGACAGTGATGCATCTGTCCCTTTTATTAAATAACATAACAGTAAAAAAAAAAAGAGTAATAGGCCATGATTCATGTTACAGTACGAAACAAGATTAAAATGAAAAGAATTACCTAACAAAATTCAAAAAAATAAAAAATAAAAGAGATCCTAGATTATTAAACTTGGCATTTATAATAATTGAAACAAAATTGTGTGTGAATTGTGTGATTAAGCATTTTCTTTAGCAATCTTCTCTGCCTTTGCAATGACCTCTTCAATACCACCAACCATGTAAAATGCCTGCTCTGAAAGGGCGTCGTATTTTCCATCCAACACACCCTGTAAGTTGTGTACAATAACAAGGAGTCATTAACAATCAAAGCTTTGTTTTGTTAACTTGGTTGGGTAAAATTAGACTAAATGAGAAAATAAATACCTGAAAACTAGCAATGTTTTCCTTCAAGTCAACATATTTGCCAGGGGCACCGGTGAAAACTTCTGCAACATGGAAAGGCTGGCTCAAGAATCGCTGAATTTTACGAGCACGGGCAACGGTCAGTTTATCGTCTTCACTGAGCTCGTCCATTCCCAAAATTGCAATGATATCTTGGAGATTCTTGTAGTTTTGAAGTACTTTCTGTACACCACGGGCGGTATCATAGTGTGACTCGCCCAAAATAAGTGGGGAAAGCATACGAGATGTAGAATCCAATGGGTCGACAGCAGGATAGATACCAAGCTCAGAGATCTATATTCAATAGTTAACCAAATCACATTATTTAGTTAGTGGTAACAACCTAAAGATATCACTAAAATTGTGAGTTTAGTTAATAATCAAACCTGTCTTGACAACACTGTTGTAGCATCCAAATGAGCAAAGGTGGTAGCAGGAGCAGGATCTGTCAAATCATCAGCAGGCACATAGATAGCTTGGACAGAGGTAATTGAACCCTTTTTGGTGGTTGTAATACGCTCTTGAAGATCTCCAAGATCAGTAGACAATGTTGGTTGGTAACCAACAGCAGATGGGATACGACCAAGCAAAGCAGACACCTCTGAGTTTGCCTGCAAATGCATCATGTTTTATATGTCATGTTGTGAAATATCAATTGAGATATAGAAAATAGCATGGACTAGATAAGTTGTCCATACTTGAGTAAAGCGGAAAATATTGTCGATGAAAAGAAGCACATCTTGTCCTTCAGCATCACGGAAGTGTTCGGCGACAGTAAGTCCAGTAAGTCCAACACGGGCACGAGAACCAGGTGGCTCGTTCATTTGACCATACACAAGAGCACATTTGCTTTCGCCCTGAATTCATGAAACAAACCATAGTTGACAACTTTGCAAAAGGAAAATATTATGAATATTGTTTATTGTATATGATGAACAGCATTGTGTTAACCTGTTTATCACCCAACTTAATGACACCACTCTCAATCATTTCTCTGTACAAATCATTTCCCTCTCGGGTTCTTTCTCCAACACCAGCAAAAACAGAGAAACCACCTAATAAATGGAAATAGTAAGCATACATTACAGAAAAATAGCCTCTCAATAAGAATAAATTAGGTGTACTAAGCTATCTACCATGAGCCTTAGCAACATTGTTGATAAGTTCCATAATAAGCACAGTTTTTCCTACACCGGCACCACCAAATAACCCGATCTTTCCTCCTCTTTGGTATGGTGCAAGCATATCAACAACCTATATGAAGCCAGTAATATTTGCGTAATTGAGCAAGCAGTTGAGGTTGATGCATTCACCACAAATAAAAAAGAAAGAAAAAGGAAGACACTAGCAAAAGAAAAATACCTTGATACCAGTAACAAGGATCTGCTGTTCAGTTGCTTGCTCAACAAAAGCAGGAGCCTCTCTATGAATGGGCAAATAATGTTCGGTTTCTAATATAATTCACAAAATTTATCATCAGTTGAAAAATCTCCATAGAAACTATGATGGCGGACCTATGAAGCACGGACACCTTGAAAACGACATCGATACGGCGACACCGATAATAATTTTAAAAGACACAGACACAGACACGAATATGTCTGATTTCAAAGGTGTCGGTGCTACATAGCTTCGGACTTATAAAAGATTTTGAGGTTACTTACTGAATTCGCCTTTGTTATCGATAGGCTCTCCAATAACATTCATGATACGTCCAAGGGTAGCCCTGCCAACGGGAACCTAAATAGAAAATAAAGTATGTCAGACAATACTTCGAACCTTTTCGATAGAAAATATTAAAAGTACAAAATCAAAAGTTAAAACTAATATGGCCAAATCCATACTTGCAAAATACTTTAAAAGAAAATTTAGATTGGAGCATATAGATCCGAACACAATCAGGATCACACTCACATTCACAAAAGCAATATGACCGACCATATACTTATGTAGCATATCAGACTTATGATTGAATGTTTATCCCATAAAATAAATCCACTCTAAAGAACATCATAATAAAATAAAATCACTCTAAATTCAGAGACTATAAAACAGAAAAGTATAATTAATGAAATTGAATCCTACCCTTAATAATATATGTCAAAAAATCTAAATAATAGAAAATTTGTTAAAAGAAAACACGCAATGATAATAACAATATGTTAAAATAGCAAGAAAAAACACTCTATGGAGATAAAAGTATGTTAAAATAGCAATAAATGGAAGCAGATGATTGAGAATTTACACTAATGGGAGAGCCGGTGTTGAGCACGCGCCATCCTCTAACACAACCTTCAGTAGCCTCCATAGCAATACATCTAACAACACCCTGCCCTAAATGTTGAGCAACCTCCAACACAATCCGTATAGAGCCTTCGAGAACCTCAAGCGCGGTAAGGATCGGAGGCACTCCATCTTCGAATCTCACATCCACTACAGCACCAATGATTGCACAAATATGTCCAATGGCACCTTTCCCTGTATGTTCATCAGTAATCTTTCCATCACCGCCGCTAACTTTCCTAACCGGAGGAGGAGCGGGAGCTTCGGCGGCAGCCGCGGTGGCGTATTCCGTTACACGGTTGAGAAAATAAGCGGAAGGGGAAAGAGAAGGACGTGATTGAGAAGAGATTCTCGATGTTGAGGCAGTGATGGAGGATTTGGATGGAGATGGACGGAGGGAAGATCGTATCAAAGACGAAACGATTCTCCGTGAAGCCATCGTTAAGGGTTTGTGGAGTGAAGAAGTGAAAGTTAGTTACTATATGTAAAATGAGAAGTTAAATTGCTCAAAAACGAAACGCTTTTTTCGTGGATCAGTTATGAAGTGAGACACGTGGATGGTTAAGTTAGAGTTTTCTGCGCGCGAATATGGCGTTTTGAAGATATTGACTTTGACAGAGTTTTGGTTCAAGAAGGTGACGTGGCAGTCATCTCAACGACTTTTACACTGTCATCACTCTGCATAGCTTACTTATCTCCACGCAAATGGGAGAAATTTTCTAAAAAGCCTTGGAATTTTTAACAAAAACAAGTCTTACTTTTATTTTTATTTTTGTTGTTGTTAGTGTTTCTTCTAGATATATATGGGGTTATTGTTTAAGAAATAAAAACAAATTTTATAATAAAAATTTCTCCAAAATTTAAACCTCTCTTTTTTATATAATAAAAATTTCTCCAATATTTTATATGTGTAATTTTTTATGGACAAAATAAAATAATATAATTTTTATTATAATATTTTTTATTAATATATAAAATATTTATATTTATATGAATCATGAAATTAAATAAGAAGGAGGAAAAGAATTGTTAACAACGAATATATAGAAACATAGAGAAAAAGAAAGACTTTGAATTAGGGTTTTAATAGAATGAACAACAAAAATTAAATAATAAGGGTTATATCGAAATATGAATATTATATATTAGGAAATACCAAAACCATCCTTATAAAGATACAATAAAATAATATAATAATAATAATATCTCTCCTCAAACTCAAGATGCATTAGTAGAAAATATTGAGAGTTTGTCAATCAAAAAACGAAAACGTTTAATAGAATGCGTATTCGTAAACCAATCAGAAATTTGTAAAGCGGATGAGACAAACGTTAAAGTAATTATCCCATGCTGAAGATGATGCTGAGTGAAGTGACAATCAATCTCAATGTGTTTAGTGTGTTCATGAAAGACCGGGTTGTGGATAATTTGAGTGGCACTCTTGTTATCACAATACATGAGAGTCGGTTCAGAAAGAATGACACTCATATCAGAAAGCAACCAACGCAACCAAACTATTTCAGTAATGGTGGATGTCATAACACGATACCCAACTTTTGTAGAAAAACAAGAGACAATATCTTGTTTCTTACTCTTCCAAGAAATAAGAGAGTCTCCAAGAAAGATACAAAACTACATGGTAGACTTACGGTATGTGGGGATGTCAGCCCAATCAGTATCAGAATAAACACATAGTTCCAATAAGGACGATGAAGGAAAAAGAAGGCTCTGAAATTGGGTTCCCCGAAGATAACGACATATGCAAAGGACGGTCGCCCAATGCACTGTAGTAGGATAGATAACAAACTGACTAACAACATGAACAACATAAGCAATATGTGGTCTAGTAATCGTAAGGTATATCAGGTTGCCAACCAAAGTATGATATAAGGTGGGATCTGGCAGAGGAACACCATCAGATGGGACATATTTCACATTCAACTCAAGAGGAGTATCTACTACTCTACTATCACAAATGTGAGCATGTTCAAGAATGTTAGCATACTTGGATTGAGAGAGAAGATATCCTCTAGGGGAATAAGTAACTCCGATGCCCAAGAAATACGAAGAGTGCACAAGTCTTTCATCTCAAACTGTTTGGCTAATTGTAATTTCAAATCATTAATTTCATATATATTGTCATCTGTAATAATCATATCATCAATATATAATGAGAGTAAAATACGACCACGATAAGTGGTCTTGACAAACAAAGCAGAATCATAATCACTAGAGCGAAAGCCAATAGATGTAATCATAATGGTAAACTTCTCAAACCAAACTCGTGGAGCTTGTTTCAACCCATATAGAGCTTTCTTCAACTTACACATTTCCCCTTGATTATGAGAAACATCTTGTGGGGGTACTATATAAACTTCCTCATGAAGATCACCATTTAGAAATGAATTTTTAACATCCATTTGAGAAATATGCCATTGACGAACAAATGTAACTGCAATAAGTGTGTGAATAATAGTCATCTTAGCAACAGGAATGAAAAGTTTCTTCATAATCCATACCATATTGCTGAGAGAGTCCCTTAGCAACAAGACGTGCTTTGTAGAGCTCAACTGACCCATCAGACTTAGTTTTGATCTTGTATATCCAACGAGACCCAATAGCACATTTTCCAGGAGGAAGAGGTACTAATTCTCAAGTATATGTTTTATGTAAAACAATAAGTTCTTCTGCCATAACTTGCTGCGAAAGAGGTTCAAGAATTGCCTCCTTATAGGAAGAGGGCTCAGACAAACTACAAATAGAGGTTAAAAAAGAAGCAAAAGAAGCAGAGTAAGTGGAATATACAAAATCGGGCAATTGAGTAGACTTACGATCATGAGAGGGATAACAGGGAGGCGAAGGATCTACAATCACAAAAGGTTCTTGGGTAGATGTGGGGATAAGAGGGATATCAGTATCTGGAGTAGCAATAGTCTCAGTCCTGCAATTCTCAAAATTATAATCACTAGAAACATTTTCATTATGACCAAAAGGATCAATATTTGTAAGTTTTGTACTGCTAGTAATATGAGGATCAGAAGAAAAAGAGTAAAAAGGAATGTGTTCAAGGAAAACAACATGACGAGAAACATACAATTTATAATTACTGTATTTATTTAGAATTGGTAGAGTTGTATCATTAAGATTGAGAGAACCAAAGAGTCATCATCTTGATTATCACCTTATTGTATTCTCTATCAGTTTAATATTCAAGCTTATATTAAGGCATTGTAATGCTAAGTTGTAAGTACCAAGAAATGAAGAGAAAATAAGAGTGTGTGGTGAATTTAGTAAAATCAGAGTATTTTTAAGTATAACTTCCACCGGTGGAAGTTCAGTGTATAAAGTGCCACAAAACTGTTTTCCTACTCCACCGCCTCTAGAATACCTCCAACGGTTGTGATAGGTAGCATGTGTCCTGCCTTATTATCACGTTCTCGCAACCATGGTGGAAAGCACCAGACATACAATCACCATTTATCTCACAATGGTTGGTCATGTGTTGTGGTATCCTTTTTCCAACCGTTGTGGTATGGCTTTTATGTAGTAGTGTTGTATCCAAATACTCGGGGAAGAAAGAGGCATGCGTACAACTAATCCTTTTTCACCAAATTTAATTGTAAAATGTTTGATATGGGCTTGATTAAGTCTTTAGATAGGATGGCAAGTGCTCGAAAGGCAAGTTAAACAACTTGTATTTAAATACTTGAGGAAGAAAAAGGCATGCACCTAATTAATCCATTTTCATCCAATTTAATTGAGAAAAGTTTTGATTTTAATTTGATAAAGCATATTCGATTTTTATACTAAAAGACTGATTGATTTTTCATACATTTATTGTATTAATGTTAATTATTTAGCCAATTTATATATTTAATAAAGAAATTAAATAAATAAAATGACAAAAATTAAATAAATAAAAGGAGGGTGCATGCAAGTATTTAAGGGTTAAGTAAGAAAAATAATCAAGTGGGCTTAAAGCCAAAAAACTAATAAATAAAAGCAACGAGGGAGCGCACTGCAGCATCCAGGGGTGACGCGCCCAACTGAGGCTCGTGGGCTCCAAAGGAGGCCTACCACTCAAATGTCTCACACCAACAAGGGGTATGAGGCTGAATGGGGTGTGTGAATGAGAAAATGACTAAGGTCCAAATACTTAGAGGTCTAGAAGTCCACATCCAAGGGAGGAAACATGCTAGACACATGTGGCCATGTGATTATGATCAGATGGCCTTAATCTAATCTCTATATCAAGTGTAATTAGGGTCATCAGATCAACATACCAAGAGGTCAACATATGGTCAATGGATAAACACCAAAATGTTAGGGGTGTTGCTCCCTGTACAAGGGCCTTTGATGCTAAGATCAAGTGGAAGTGATCTAGCCACGTGGCCATCAGATCAAAATACGAAAAAGGACAAAACAATATGGATCATACGATGGAGATTTAATCTGGAAATTAAAATATTTCTTCCTTTCTCTTGTTCCAAACTCAAAAACAAACTTTCAAACTCAAAAAAGAAATCCACAAAAACTCCAAATAAGCATGAAATTAGCATGGAGATTAATGAAAACATGGATGATAATCTTGAATACACATGAATCAATGATCAAGCAACACAAATAAACAACAAAATAGTAATAATCTAAAGGTTTAGAGACAAGCACCAATGGTTTTGATCTGATATTATTTTGGGTTTTTAAGTGAAATTAGTTATATAATTACATTTAAAAACCTATTGTGAAGCTTTATGGGTGAAGTAACTTAAATTTGGGATATCAATTTGACATAGAGATTTGGCTAGGCTAGTAATGATTGTTGTTGTCATTTGCTGACATGGCTTGATTTATAGACTAGAAACTAGGTTATAGGTTTATATAGGGATTATGTAAAAATGTAAAAAAGTGTGCGTGAAATTTGGTTTAATTTGAATTGAGTTTGAATTTGAGATGAAAATATATGAGTTGCAGACTCAATCTGCTATGATACGTGTGAATTCAGTGGGAAATTTGATGATGTATGGATGTATGAACATTTATAGTTTGTTAGACAAAACAAGTGTGATTAAATCTTGTCTTTTAGTGCCAAAAGCTTGAATTTTGTTGACTTTTCATCCATGGTGCAGAATGATGATTGTGTAATGATGAATATAACAATATGACAATGATTATCTAGGAATTGGATTTTGTCTTTTGTGAATTTCCAAACTTCATTTAAATTACTATTTTTGGCTTATTAGATGATATATGTGATCAGTGTATTTGAACACATTGTCTTTTTCTTTGTGATAAGACTTTTATATGGATTCTCACATTATTTTAATTGCTTTTAATAAGTTTTTGAAATTTAAGCCAAGTTCTCTTTATTTTTAGAATAAGTGCTTATTTTCTGAATAAACACTTATTTACACTTTCTCGCTATGTAGGTCGTAACTTGAGCTACGAGAATCAGATTAATACATACTAATATATGTTGGAAAGATGAGAGAATAAACTACAAGTTTTGTGTTGAAGTTAGAAGAAAATTAGGAGTGCATAAGAGTCACATAATTCGTTTTCAATTCAGACTTAAGAAAATACTTAGTATTTGAGTCGGTTTTGTATTTTGTCATATCGGTTGCTATTAGGCCTGAATTCTCTTGCCATATTTTTAAAAAAAATTGTAGTTTTAAGTTTATTATTCACTGTTCCCAAAATCTCATTAGACAACCACAAATTCTATGGAGAGTTAAATTTCACACAGTTGATCTGTTGTATTTAGTTTCCACCGATACTATGAGGTTTTATAAATTATAATTCATTTTTTCCCTTTCAATATTCTGCTATATGTCTTGTATGTTTAATTCAAGTTAAATAATATGTGTTGATTATTTTAATTATTTTACATTCCTTAATCATTATCGCGTGTTATCGTAGCTTTTTCGTTAATTCGTGCAAATCTTTTAATTTGTTTGCTTAATCCGGAAAATAGAAGTGTAAACCATGTAGTGTCAATTGCGCTTGTTTGATTGATGTTGTAATAAAAAAGGGAATAAAATTCACTTAGGACTTGAGAATTATGTTAATCGATGATAAGTTGGGAAACCAAAATAGTATATTAACTTGTTTATTTTATTCGTAATCAGTTTCTTTTATTTTGTAGCATAATCGAAAAGCTTAAAACCCCTTTATTTCAATCGGTTGGTTAAAATAATCAAGAGTCCTTGCGATACGACTTGATTGTTGCGTTCGTTTGCTACTTTTTTAAATTCGTTTTTGACCCGTGTGCGATAGCGGATCAAATTGGCACCGTTGTCGGGGGGACTCTTTGTTGATATTAGCCAATTTTAGAATCCTAGTTTAGAGTATTGTTAGCAATTTTTTATTTTTATTTTTTTTTGTTTTTTTTTTGTCGATATTCAGGGTTACAGTATAATAGTAAGCATCTCAACCAATCATGTGACTTTGTAAGCTACTATTTCAAATTGCTCTAAAATAATTCTAAAAAATCAGAAGAAAAAAAATCAACAAACATTACTCCCTTTGAAAAGATTTTTAAGGTATTTCGACCCTCAAAATCACAAATTTCTTGTTTTTCTATTTTATTTGAATCATTTTCTATTTTTCATATTTTCAATAAAATTCATTTTTTTTTAGATTTGTTATTTGATTTTATTTGATTTGTAGTAATATTTTCATAATTTTTTAGATTTTATTTTAATCACTTTTATATTTTTTCATTCTTTTCCTAAATATGGGCATTATTGGTATTTTCGTAATTGTTGCATTGCAGTGTTTTCTGATTTATTTGATTTTCTATTGATTCTATATTAATTTAATTCTGATTTTGATTTTGATTTTATTAGTCATATTTGATAGTGATTTTATTAGATTTTGTGTATATTTGATTATGCTTTCTCATTATGGATAATGATTTTATTTGATTTTGTGTTAATTTGATTCTCATTAGTGATAATGTTTTTATTTGATTATGTGTTAATTTGATAATTATATCATGGCTCATCAAATTAGAGCCTTAAGAGAATTTGCTTCTTTTGATTCACTTTTTGCTGATTTCCCTTCTTTGTTTGATTTTGATGACACTTATACTTATGATATTTGTATCGATACTCACTTATGTTCAATTTGTGTTGAAATTGAAGTTGCCTTACAGGTTGATATTTCTTCTGATATTTCTACTGACAAAGTTGATGTTGCATATTTAAATGTAATTTTTGCTACAAAAAAAATTTCATCCATCGAGTAATTATCTGCTTTAGAGCTTAAGTCACTCCCTTCAAATTTAAAATATATACATTTTTAGAATTTGAAGAAAATTTTCACGTAATAATTTTATCTAAACTTGAAACTGAACATGAAAAAAATAGTTGCAGTATCAAAGAAACATAAGAAGGCAATTGGATGGACCTTGATTGAAATTCGTGGTATTAGTCTGTCCATTGGTATGCATACAATCTTACTTGGGGATGGATAAAAATCAACTAGGAAACCCCAAAGGCGGCTTAAACCCTTAATATTAGATGTTGTGAAAATTGAGACCTATACTGCACCAGAGGACAAAGAGAATACCACTCCCATTTGTCCATTCAACACTTTTATCCATAAAAGAATCAGGAATAAAAAGTGAAGGTATTGATAAAAATTTCAAAGTCAATGGATATCACCTTAAGCATTCTATGAGAGTTCCACGTTGGAAGAGGAAACTGTATAAGAGCTCTCATTGAGAAAGACTATTTATGCAATCATCTATCCGCCTTGACTACTAGGGTGTGTTTCCTTGCTCTTACTTTATGCTTATTTCTTTCATTGAGGGCAATGCGTATTTTACGTGTGGACGAGTGATGTCATTTATTTTTGTTGTTTTATTTTCTCGTTTTAAAATATTCTTAAAAAAATGCATGCTTTTTCATTAGTTTTTGGGATTGTGTTGTGTAAGTAATTTCTCCCTTCTTTTGACTAAAGATTTGTGGTGTGATATCAATTAATTTTTTTTTTTTTTGCATTCTTAGTATGATAAGTAGGACTAAATTCTGAATTGTACATAATTTGTGGTTGATCAATGTCCTTTGTGAGATTTTGAGCCTTACAATGGATGACATACAAAATTCAATTTATTTTTCTTTCTTCTATGGTTTCACTCATGTTTGTTAGTTACTCTAGAACTTGACTTGAATATCGTTGAATTTTTTGTTTACTTGGCAAAAAAAAACAATCATTATAATGCACATGGTGATATTTTTTTCTTTTTAACTTGGTTTTTTCATCTCATGAGTCATTTTTTCTATTTGTATTTTAATACAATTGAATTTATATAAATATCGTTCATTTTAAAATTAATAGCTAATTTTAAAATTAATATATTTTATAACATTCTCAATTTACATATATATTTCAATTTATTTTATACCGTATCATATAATTTTACCCGTGCGGAAACACATATATCTTACTAGTTTTCTTATAAAATTTTGTTGACTTTTTTGAAAAAATGGAAAATAAAATATGGTAATTAAAATAAAAGAGCAAAATAAAGTGAAATTAAAATATGAAGCAATTATCTTAAAACTAAATGCAAAAAATGCACAAATGACTAATAATTAGATGGAATAAAAATGCCCGGATAAAATAAGGGTACAATGTCATGTATAAAAATTTAATTATTTAGGGATGAATTATTAAAAAAAAAAAAAAAAAAAACTTCTCTACCCACCATAAAAAAATTAGGTAATATATATTTTACTAATAAAATAATGTTATATTATTTTATTGCATTTATTTATTTATTTAATAGTTTAAATTTTATAGATTTTCAATGCAATTCTAATATAATTACTCTATGGATAATTCTATCCAATTTTTATATTTAAGAAAACATAACATGATCTTATTGAAAACGATGCGTATATCACATGGAGTTCAAAGATGTAATACATTTCAGTTCAAAGATGTAATACATTTTACTTTATTATTTCTCAATTATTTTTTAAATTCAATTTGCATACACTAACGAGCATTATTTTATTTATCATTTTATGTGTAGGTCTTATTCTCATCTAATGCAAAATGCCTCAGAGGATAACATGATTTGGAGTGCAACAACTCTTTTGATATGTCTCTTTATGGATAAAATAAGTAAGATATGTGTAACATCCCAATATTTTTATATATAATATATTTATTATTTTTAGTAAATTTTATTATTTATTCAGTAATTCATTTCATGAACAAAGTAATATTCCATATTTATTAATTGTTTACTTTTAATCTTGAGAAATTAATAATTTTACAACTGAATTGTTTAAGTATTCAATTTGTTATAATATATATATATATATATATATATATATATATATATATATATATATATATATATATATATATATATATATATATATATTGACTTTAAATTATATTAAGTTAAATTTTATATTAAATTGATTTAATTATTTAAGGTTATTAATTTAATCTTATAAAATGTGTGTTGTCGTTACTTTTTAGATCATGTTTAATGATTATATTAATCACTATAAAGTACAAGCATACGCTGTTGTGGTTATTTAATAATAAATGTCAATATTAATTTGTAAGAATATAATAATAATAATAATAATAATAATAATAATTGAGAAAGAAAAGAGATGGATGTAATGTGTGTGTGCATTTTTAGTATTTTGAATACCTTAGTGAGAGAGTGATCAAGGAGAAGTTGGTTTTAAAGTTGAACAGATCAGTTTTTTTTCCATAATTTTCTCCTTTTAACTTTCACATTTTTTTTAAATTCTTATAAAATATAAAAAAAAATTAACTTCACGATAAAAAGAAAAGAAAATCCATAATTCTCTTTCACTCATAGGAAAATCATAACTCTCTTCCCAAAATAACACACAAAAATAAATAGAATCTCACACCATTAACGGATCACCAGCGAAGTCCTCTCATCCATTTGAAGTTCAATGCTTGAAGCTTGTGTTCGTGATATTGGATTCGTGAAATTGAATCGTAGATCTCTAAGAGTAAAAAACATGTCCAAGGTAAGAGCACTCCCTCATACTTATTATAACAAAATTAATAGTTAGGTATTATAGAATAAATTGTGACGTGTGTGAATCTTTATTTTGATTGTGATTATTATTATTACGGGTGTTTGTGATGTGAATCGATTGTGATTGGAAATTGATGATCATGTGAAATAATTTTTAAGATGATATGCTTGATGATGATATGTTATATGGTTGTGTGATTGCCTAAGTGGCAGAATTTACATTTATGTCATCATTTCATGACATATGCATTATTTGTCTTAGTGGCAGGTTGCCTTTGTGGCGGATTATTTTTCTCTTTGATATGAGATGAATTCTATGTGGTGCCTTAGTGGCGGGATGATTATATCCGAATCATTTAGATTTAGGAGCATACATATTCACTCATTAAGATAATTGCAAAATGAAGATTTTTTTTGTGAATTTGATTTCGCTTAGTCGGTTATGCTTTGTGTGATTATTTTATAATATTGTACTATATATTTTGTTTAATTTGATATGGACGATGGAAGATTGACCCCTTACAAACATATTAGGTACTAATGAGTTCAAGATGTGAAGCTACAAGGATAAAATATGATGTGTAATCTCGGGGTTCAATAAAGGGTTTTGAACTTGTAATTTTCTTTGTAAGAAGATTTATTTTACAATCAAATTTAGAAATGAATAATTGTGATGTCTCAAATAGTTTATTCTAATAATTTTTATTTAATTATGATTTTTGTTCCGGGCAGACCTAACTTCCAGAGTTGGGCCAGACAAATTAGCGGCCCAACACGCTCTTCGTCGAGCATCACACTCGGTCTGTGTCGCCCAAGGTTTAACCGACCAGAATAAAGTCCCCTAACGGCTAGTTCTGACCGTTACCTATTCATACGGGGTCCACGATCCACGCCCAACGGTTTGAACCAATAACCATCCACCAAGGACAATATATAAACCCTCTCATACGAGAGGGTTAAATATTCAATTCTCTCACCTTAATTCTCGTACTTGCACGCTCTTTGCTCAGTCTCTTACTTTAGCATCGGAGTGTCTTGCAGGTACACCATCTCCTCTCCTTATCAACCGTCCTTTAACAATGCTCGACGCCAACCATATCGGATCCTGATCTCCAGGTACGATCAGTTTTTAAAATTTGTCATTGAAAATTACGTTCTTTAACAAAAAAAATAGTTATTTTTTTTTAAATAAATGAAAAATTTAAAATAATATCTTAAATGAAAATCCGGGGCATTACAATATATATGGTCAAACTTCAATCGGACATCCACTAAGACATACATGGATATAAACAAGTAGAGCAAATAAAGTCGATGTACTAGTACAATTTTGTGTTGAAAGACACAATAATGTGAAGTTAAACAAAGTCAATTGTGTATGTCTTACTTTAACTCCATGTGAAACTCCCTTAACCAACAATCATCTCCAAAGACATAATTATTAGAATTTTTTATCTGTAATTGAAATCTTGTGATTATATTAATATATATTTTTTCATTATTTTTTTAACATGTTGTTTAAATATTTATTATCATATTTAATATTTATTTAAATATTTATCAAAATAAATGTTAAATTATGTTATGTTATTTAAATAAAATTAATATTAATATTTTTATTAGAAATTTAATTGTGAAATAAAAATACATTAGTTAGCGGTAAATAAAAATAAATAAAAATAATATTATTTATCATATAATTTTTTAAGAACATATTTCTTTTTTAATAAATTAAGTGATTTATTAAAATATAGTAAATAACTCATAAAATAGATATATATTTTTTCATATTGTACTAATGTAAACAAATTTTTAATACTTATAAATCAATAATTTTTTACAAAAATTATTAATAAAATAAGAAAAATGACATAACAAATTTTTAATACTTATAAATCAATATTTTTTTTAAAAAAATTGTTAAAAAAATAAAAATAATAATTTGACATAACAACTGTATTATGAGGAATCACATTGAATTTTCTTGGAGAAAATTCATTTGACATTCCTACGAACCTCCTACCAAGTCATTAGTGACTCGAAAACTATTCCGGACTGGGCCTCGAGGACCCTGCTGGCCCATGGCCCAACATGTCGGGCAGAGGCCCATCTAGTCGGCCAAGTCTTCTGAATCGTCGGGCAGACTTGCAACTACCCGAGCAGGTGCTTGGTGCGTCGGGCAAACACCCTATCCATTGGACTAATGGTGGAAAGACCACGTCTCCCCATCACTTACCACATCATCCAACTATCCACCATTATCTCCTAAAAGATAGGGGCAGTTGGACCAAGGGCAATACCACATGTTAGGTCTTATATGCTCATACGCGTACCTTACAGTTCTTCCTTGGGCCTAGCTAATCCAGTCCAACGAAGAACCTTGGCCCAACGTTGGGGGCTCTATAAATACCATTTCTCACTAAAGGGCCAGATATTCTGAAACACTCTCTCTTATCATTTTGTACCATATACTTACTTTGGCATTGGAGTGTCTTGCATGTACACCCCCTCCTCGCTTGTCAACCCCTTTGTTGTTCGTGTTCGACCACTGAAAGGCCTTACTGATCAGGTAAGATCAGTGACGCCGTTTGTGGGAATTAGTTATCCCCTTCTTCCACAATAGAAGATCAAAACTCAAATCCATCTTCCATCCTTCCAGTATGGTCGGAGAGCACGCCGACAACCATCACATTCCCCTCGTCGACTACACGATGGAGGACAACCTGAACTACAACGAAGCTGATCTTAGAGACGGGCAACCTACCACCCCATCGCCTAAACCCGAAGATAATGGGGTTCCACAACCTCAATCTCAAATTCCACCAGTCGCTCCATTTCAGCCCATCCCAGTGCCCGTCGAAGGAGATGTCACTATGATTGTTATGGTGAACGCCCTCAACCAGGCCAGCTCCATGCTCTACCAGCAACACGAGAGGATCATGGCCCTGAAGGCTGACCGACGGGAAGATTGCCCCCAACAAGGACGAAGGACGCTGCACGAGAAGCAACGTCCAGAAGCTACAAAGAAACGAGGACGTTCTCCTCCACGGCGGGGAAGACGCTCTCCCAAGCCCAAGAAGAACAGATCCAGGATACGTCATGAGACCGACCGATCGAGGACCTCGCCCCGACACGAGCAAAGTCCTGGAAACGATGAATTTTCCCCGTTGAGAAGTGATGAGGAAGATCCCCACTGCCCGCTCTCGTGAGCCATTATGGAAGTACCACTCCCCAAAGGCATGGAGAAACCCCCACACTTGGCCATCTACGACGGGACCACTGACCCTGATGATCACGTCGGCAACATCAATGATATGCTCGACTACCGCAACGACATCACCGGGCATCTCAAATGCAGACTATTTTCAACAACTCTCAGAAAAATAGTCATGGCCTGGTACAAAAGCCTAGCCCCAGAGTCCATCACATCCTGGAGAGTCATGAAATCCACATTCACGAGGCACTTCACAGCCTCCCGACGTCATCCCAAAACTAAGGTCTCCCTACGCCTCCCCATCACCTGCCACGTCATCCAACTGTCCACCATTATCTCCTGAAAGATAGGGGCAGTTGGACCAAGGACAAGACCACATACTAGGCCTTATACACTCCTACGCGTACCTTGACAGTTCTTCCTTGGGCCTAGCTAATCCAGCCCAACGAAGAACCTTGGTCCAGCGTTGGGTCTCTATAAATACCCTTTCTCACTAAAGGGTCAGGTATTCTGAAACACTTTCTCTCTCTTACCATTTTGTACTGTATACTTACTTTGACATCGGAGTGCCTTGCAGGTATACCCCCTCCTCGCTTGTCAATCCCTTTCCTGTTCGTGTTCGACCACTGGAAGGCCTTCCTGATCAGGTAAGATAAAAAACTAATGCATAATATTATTGCAACAAAAGACTAACATATTCAAAGAGTAATATATATGGTTTCAAGGTACTCTATCTGCAATCATGATGTAGAAATTGCATACTATTTTTTTAGATGCAGGTACACCATATAGAGCAATTGTTTGGCATGAACATTAAAACTAGTAGTTATGAAAATTTATTCAAACTTACTGATAGAAGTTGAAGCTCTCAAATTTAAAATCTGATTATGACTCTCATCATAATAATTATTTGGAAAACTCGGTACAAAACAAATCATATATTTCAAAATGATAAAATTGACTTTGATAGAGACATTCTTCATATTAAACAATTGGTATATATGACATCTACTTCTTTCAAGTAACACATGTATTCTTCAATTCACGAGTTTATAATTATTAAATTATTTGACATCAAATGTCAACCTCTTCAAACATCTAGAATCATACAAGTTAATCGATGATTTCCTAATCATAATTGGTTTAAGTGCAATACAAATGGAGTTTCAAGAGGAAATCATGGAATACCAACTTGTGGTGGCATATTTAAGGAAAGTTTAAAAACATTCTTAGGAGTTTTTTCAGCTAAGATTGAAGTTTACACCTCCTTTTAAACTGAATTGTTTAAAATCATGTTTGCTACGAATACGCTAACAGAAAGAATTAGAGAAATCTTTGACTTGAAACTGAAATATTTTTTGCCATTAGTGCATTTTATAATGAGAATATTACCCCTTAACATCTTTTAATTAAATTTAGGAAAAACATTATATATTTTTTTAAATTCAAGATATATTATATTTTCAGAAAGACACTTACTAGATTCACTTCCTACTTATACTTTTAAAAGTTTTTTTAAGGATAAATTAATTATATCCGATTATTGTTTTTACTTATGTCACATCCTTTTTTGTTTTTTGTTTTTTATTTAATAATTTTTCTGAAATAAAAAATAAATAAATGGTACTTCTTTAGTTAATAAGATTATTAAAAGAATAACACTAAAAAATAAGTCATGACCTCCATACAAAATATCAAAAATAAAACTAAGATCCTTGATAAGATTCAAAGAGTTTTTTTAAAATTACTAACAAATTACCTACAAATAAGTCTTTACATCAAGGGTGAGTTAAACTTATGCTCTTACTTGGTATGAGTGAACTCTTCAATTTTTATTGATAAACACATTCTATATAATTTGTACAAATGTTTTATATTTTCATTTTTTAAAAATATGTGAGATTTTAAAAACAAGCCATTGTGATTGATAGAAAATAAATTACTACCTAAAAAGGATGATCTTTTAAAATAATTAAGAAACTTTCCGACACCTACAATATCTATTGTAAGTGTTCTGTCATTACTTCAGTTTTCTGATTCACATGAACTGCTTTCCTAGCCTGCATCATGAATTAATCACAATAAAATGAGTCAAATTCTTCACTTGTTACTTAAGCTTTTAAATAACGCTAGCGGTCGCATAAAGACTTTCGTGATTTCGGTTGATGCAGTATATTGCGGTTGTCACCGTGTATATTAACCACAATTTGTTCTTTATCATAAAAACAGTGAATAACAGGTAAAGGTAAAGGTAACAATATCAACACCTTCCTAAACCTTTTTGTCGTGACCGATTTCGCGGTAATATTTAAAAACTTAGCCAACAAGAAAACATGTATTGAATGTTTGAAGCTTAAAATGTTATTACTTACCTCTCTATCCCAATCTGTACAAGCATTCACTATCACCAACACTATCCCTTGAACACTAAGTCCACATATGATTCCCATCCAAAGCCCCTTCCAATAACAATTTTCAATTTACTTAGCATCAACTACACACAAAAACACAAACACTTTCCTTAACAATCAGAAAGAAAAAAAAACTCACCATTCCTCCAATATGGAACACAAAGGCAAACAATATAGCAGAAGGAATTCCAACAACATAGTAAGCACCAAGGTTTATAAATGCACATACATTCTGCCAACCACAACCTCTAGCACCACCTGTTCAACCCAAATCATTTGTTCAATTAGCTTCAATCAAACTCGAATCCATCAATAGTACTCGAGCCGAGTTCGATTACCAGAAAGCACACACTGGAAACCGTCCAGGAAATCAGACAGTGCTAGAAGCGGCATCATTTTGGCAACATATTTGATAACTCCGTCTTCATTGCTATACAGCTTTCCCCAAATGTTCCTTACCAAAATCGTAACCAATGCTATTGTTATTCCCTCTACTATGGCGATTACAATCATCACGCGGAGAGCCAAAACTGCGCCTCGTGCATTCCCACACCCCAGTTCATTTGACACTCTTGTGCTTCACCACAGTATTAAACCATTAAGTTAAGAAAAATCAAAGCCAAGAAGTAACAAAACTTGCATCACAAGTCACTGACCTTATGGCACCACCGAGACCAACTGAGATCATATAGACCATCCAACATGTATTAAGGCTGCCGAAAAAAGAAGGTTCGTATGAATTATGATGGAAACTTGATCAAATGAATGGATTAGTGAGTAAATGGTTTACCTTATTGATAACACAGATGTTTCTAGTTGAGGGTTTGGTAGAAGGCCAGAGAGAAGAACAACCATTTCAAAGGACCAATACTCCAAACTGTCAAGGAAACAAACTTTAGCAAAATGTATAGAAAAATTGGATATGTTTTAAAAACCAAACCGAACCAACCAGTTTAACCAGCCAAGTGGTGAGCTGGTTAATTCGCTGGTTGTTTTGATCCTAGCTAATGGTTATATTTTAGTTTTGTTTAAGTTAGATTACCATATCATAACTGCTGAAGCCACGGCGAGCTTTAAAAAACTAAGAACATCATTCAAAGCTTCTTTGGAAACTCCATTCCAAGTTGAAGCACAAGCTGTAGAAGAGTTTATGTAAATCACCAACATGAACACATTAACCCAATAGGACAAACTGATTGCCAAGGCTGCTCCTTTGATTCCCAATTCACATTCAAACACAAAAACCCAACAAAACACAACATGTACCAAAGTTGTGATTCCAGAGGTTATAAGCATTGGAACAACATTGTTTTGTGTCTGTAGAAATCTGTTAAGGCACTGAATTATGGCATAAGCAAAAAGACCAGGGATCATCCACCTGTTAAAGGTTCCAGCTTGTGATGATATTTCATGGTTTTGGCCAAATGCTATGAGAATGTTGGATGTGTAAAACCAAATAAAAGATAAGAGAATGCTCAACACTAGAAGGACAATGATTGCTCTTTGTGTGTGAACACCTAGCTTGTGATATTGTTTGGCTCCATAGGCTTGGCCACATAATGTCTCCAATGCACTTCCCATTCCTAACTTCAAACACATATTTCAAACATCGAAAGTTCATATCAGGATCGTCTTTGAGAGCGTGCAAGACAGACTCTAATTTATATATAGTGCTAATGAAGCTCATCAACAAGAATAACATTTGATTATTCATGAAATCAAGTCGAAGAAAATGAACATGACCCACTTACCAAAATACTAAAACCAGTGACTGAGGCAAAGGAGTTACCCAAAGAAGAACCCGAAAGAGGAAGATTCCCAAGATGACCAACAAACATGATAGAAATCATTTGTAAACAATATTGCAACAAACTGACTGCAATAAGAGGTCCTGCTAGCCATAGTTGCTTTTTAGCTTCCTCAACAACATCTTCACTGATGCAACACCATTGATCAAATGTGTGAGCTTCCAATTCATGGTTTGTATCTTGGTTTGAACACAGTGGAGTCTCAAGATTCGATTTGTTTGATGTTTCCATTGTAAGCAAGAGGACAAATCATTTAACACAAATAGTGTAATTGTAAGACTAGTCATACCCTTAATCATGGACAATAGAAAATATAAGTCTCATCTACAAGTGGACAAATCTAGGCTTGTCATATTCATAATAAAAGATCAAAGTTGATGGTTTTGTTGTCCAATTTCTATTGTGCTCATGTCATGTGACAATCTTAGTTTTTTTTTTCAATGAGTGAACAATTATTATAGTTTTTGAAAAAAATTATAAAATATAATTTAGTCTAATTTTTAATCCTTAAAAAAATTATGATAACATATTTCTTATCTTAACTATTGTAGTTCGTGGTGGAGATTGATTTCCTTTGATTTTATTGGTCTTTTAAACTTGTTATGAGTTGTTTTCTTTAGTGTTAGGAGACCTTAGACATTAATATTGTCGGTCTATACTGAAATGTTCTTTGACGTACATTTATCGTATGGAAATTATGAATTTATATTGGTATATGGGAAATTTCGTGATATATACCAGAAATTTTAAAATTTCTGATAAAAAATAATTTTTTTGGAAAAAAGTATAAAGAATACCGGAAATTTCTTTTTTATTTTTTTATCGAAAATTTCTGGAAAAAAAAAGATTTTTTGTTGCACTACCATAAATTTCGAAATTGGTACAGTATCAGAAATTTCAAAATTTTCGGTAAAATACAATCAGTTTCAAAATTTATGGTAGTATAAAAAATCAAAAAAAATTTTAAAAAATTTACCATCGGAAATTTCTAAATTTTCAATATACTGCAAATTTTGAAATTTTCGAAATTTTTTAATATTTTATTGAAAATTTTAAAATTTCCGATAAAGTAAATTTCTTTTACTTGTTTCAATTTTTTCAAAGAAAATTTTGCGATTATAAAAGATTATAAAAGTTTGAGGATACCAGATATAATTTGGGGTTGTAAGATTAATTTCTCATATTTTGGACTATCTGTTTTTCATTCTTGGTATTTTCCTTAAGTGCTAGGTTCATCACCTCCTCAATTAAATCTCACATCCCCATGTAATGATGCTATTATCTTTATGCCTTTATATATTTTATTTTTATATTTTCTATTTGGGCTTATCATAAATTTTGAACAAAACATTGAAATTTTCCAAAACTTTCGATAAAATGGATATTTCCGGAAAAATATTGAAGAAATATCGAAATTTCAAAAAATTTGATTTTTTTTTACATTACCGAAGTTTCTAATAAACTATTTTATTTTAGAAATTCTGATAGTGTTAATTTTTGTTTGTTTATTGAATATGAACTAACAAAAATTAAAAAAGAAAAAAAAAGTCCGATATGTTAATTTTTTTCTTAAAAAAATAAAATAAGGCAATATTGGATTTTTTGAAAAATTCGATATGTTATTTTTTTTCTTAAAAAAAACAATAAAAAATTTATATTAAAAAATTGGTTTGTTATTAGAAATTTGAAATGAATTATCAGAAATTTCGTCTGTATTTTTTATTCAATAGATAGTTTAGAAATTATGAAAATATGCAGGGTGTCGAATACAATTTTAGAGATGAAAAATTAAAACCTCTTTGCTATAGGGATTCTATATATGGGACATAATTAATGGTCCCTTATACTTAGGTGTGATAATTGTGATATAAAAAACATAGTTATAATGTAATGATTTAGGTCCACTGGCGATTGGTTTCATGACTTGATTTTCTTTATAAATAAATTTTCAATTATGTTATTCCTACACCACTTTTTACATTAAATACTTATATTTATATAATATTCACTTTATTTATAAGGTGAATAATATTTTTTAAATAAAATAATATTTTTAATGAAGTGTATGAACAGTGTATGTGAATAGTAATGTACAGGTAGTGAAATAAAGTTGATTAATATAGTATAAAAACTTGGTTAATGCAGTAATAAAGTTGGTTAATAAACATTCAGGTATTAAAAATAATTTTTAGCGGTCACCAAAGTTGGTTAATGCAATGTAAAAACTTGGTTAATGCAGTAATGAAGTTGGTTAATAAACATTCAGGTATTAAAAATAATTTTCAATAATCATCAAAATTTGTTAATGTATTGCAAAAAGTTGGTTAATGCAGTAATGAAATTAGTTAATAAGCGTTAATGTATTAAAAAATATATTAATATATATATATATATATATATATATATATATAATTATAATATTTCACTGTTCACTGTATTGGTGAACAGTGAAATACGATGTAAGTGTGAGAAATTGTGTAAGAATATCATTTCTCATAAAAAATTTATGGTTTATTTGTATTTTTCCATTTCCTTTGCTTTCTATAGTGTGTGAGCTCGAGCTCCATCATTTTAGAAATGTCTCACTCTTTCTAGTTTGTTTCTTTTGTTGGATTCCATTTCTTTCATCAAATTCTTCCCCAAACATTGGAGTTTGATCTTCTTTTTTGTGGAACTCTTTGTTGGTGTGAACATTTTTAGTAAGTTTACTCTTCTCTATTTTTTTGTGTTTTGTAACTGTCTGTTTGCATGCGGGTGGAGTTTTATTTATATTTCCTAAGTTGGTTCTGGCCTCCACCCATATTGGTGTTAGCTTCCTCTAATTCATCCTCCCTTGTTTCTTATTATTTCTCATTGTTGTGAGGATTCATACGAAGGTTGATGAGAGTAATGTCAATGTATAAACATTCCTTTAGAGCATGTATCTATGGGTGAACTTCGTTGGTTGTCGGTCTATTTATTTTGATCCAAATGGACGATAACATTTTTGATTCCAAGACGAACTTTAGAACCTCTAACGAATGGGTCGTGATTTTTCATGTTGTTCATGCTCAAATATGTGGGTGGTATCTCCACTAACAGTTTCCCATGTATGATGTTACCTTTTGGGATTATGACATCTAGTTGCCTTTTACCACTTTTTAAGCTCCATTTGTTGTCAAGTCTTCTCTTGGCTAGCTCCCTAAAATGTTTAATCTCCATCTTGGACCCACATCTGAGATTTCTAACATTTATGTGTTTATCTTAAAGTGAAAGTTTGTGTTTTGGTATTTTGCACCACATTCCATATTAAATGGGAGTTCTCTAGACATAAAGTGAGTTGTTTTAGTGAGCGTATTCTCGATTTTTAAGCTGTTACTACACCCATTTGATTATTATCGCTAGCATTTTGTACTTCTTTCTCAACTAACCAATACCTCACACGAGTCGATGTGCATTGTCGGTGTGCCTTATAAGTTGCGCTTTAACTGATGTTGGTCAAGTGACCACTCTAAGGCAAATGGAAAAAATTGTTTTCGATCATGAGAGGTTGAAAGATGGAGGTGCCGAGTCTAATAGGAGACTAAGGGACTACACAAAATTTCCGAGTAGAAGGACCCTTAAAACAAATTATGCTACTTTGATGTTAGGTGTGTATTGACTTAATGCTTTTTTTTCTTCTAATTCTTTATTGTCTTTTATTTTCTGTCTTATAGCTTTACTGGTAAAAAAGTACAGGTGTGTGTGGTATCCCTACAAGAATATGGGATACTTAGAGGCTTTTGTAGGTTTATAGTAGTTTAGGATGGTAAGGACTTGCTTGCAGTGGGGAAAAACCCTGTATGGTGGTGTTATGGTGTTTGCGCTTATATGAGAGGCTAACTCACATGAGTTTAGAGGCTCTATTTACAAGCGTTTTGATTTAGGTAATATGTGTAGGTTATGAGATGTCTTTCTCCCTTTAGAAGAAGAGGTATCTATAGGGGCCTTTGGTCCTAATATTTTGGAAACCCTAGGAGATAGAAATTGCTCCCCTTTGATCGAGGGAAGTTGTTGACTACCTATTCTTCAAGAAGTTGTGGTATGACTCAGTATGGACACGTGATAAAGAGATAACGATATTGTGTATATGCCTTATTAGGAGGGAAAGCCCTCATATTACAAAGGCATCGTCGTTTCTCATTTCATGGGATGAGAACCGTCACGTCCCCCTTATTTGGGGAATTTTACAAATATAACAACACAATCCCTTAAGCATGAGGAGTTGTAAAGAGCAAAGTGTTTTATGTCTCTTTTCTGGTTCCTCCCCACAGTACTTTTGATAAGAGATGAGTTCAATATTTTGGGACGTGGTCCCTTTAGATGGGAGGCGAGTCCCTCAGCCGAAGGCGACCTTTTTAATAGGATGCAAGTACCTTAGTAAAAGTCGGCTTTTGAATGGGTAGCGAGTCCTTCAACCAAATGTGATCATTTTAAGGGGAGTCGAGTCCCTAAGTAGAAAGTTGTTGGATGAGAATATGGACACTAACAGGTTTAGAATGGGGGTTTGAATAGAATTATCCTTTTTTTTTTAAATTTAGGTCCCATAAAACAAAATAAAAGATTTTAAAAAGTGTGGAAGCAAAACACAATACTAAGAGAGATCAGAAGCATCTCAATAAATTAATCCAATATGAAAATCACAAGATATCACTAAAGGAATTATTCTTTCTAATGCACATCGGTTACAAGATAACCAACGTTGTTTTAATCAAAGTGATTTAAAAACTTTATGTAGAGATTCTTTCAAAATATAATTGGATTTATGATTATCCAATAGATTTGATGCATCACATACCTAAGCATACACATTAAATCTCTATAAGCAAGATCTAACTTAAGTAGCATACAAACAATGGAATAATGTAATATTTATAGTAATGAATGCAAAAAATTAAAAGAGATAAGGGAAGAAAGAAGAGTACACAGAGATATATAAAAGTTCGGTGTTTAGCCTCGCTTTGCATACTCCACTCTTTAGTGGTGCTAAAACCAATGGAAAATAATCATGATTTCCACTATTTCATAAGTTTGGTTCAAGCATTTTGGTTACAACAAAATATCACACAAAAATTTCCTATATTGATTCAGATGCTCAAACTACTAACAAAAATAAAGCCTTCAATGATCTTGATCCAATAATCTTTGTATCCACAATAACCTGATTGAAGTCTTCGTATGTGGAAAACTACCTTGATCCCACTTATTTCTTGTTTGAGTGATTTCCATTAGCTAAACGTTGAATTGACCAACTCCAAACTTTGTCTATGAATAATCTTTTCACAACTCCACCAAAGTTGGATAATACCAACTCCGTCTTACAATCATTTTGTACTCGATCTCGCCAAAGTCTTCAATAGAGTATATTGAAACTCTCCTCTTAGAATCCAAATCGCATTTACGAAATGATATTTACACACCAGTTACAAACAACAAAATTCACACGAAAACATTAGATACCCTAATGTACCACTAGTCTCCTTCATGCACTCAATATTTAGAGTTGAAAGCCCACAACAATGGATAAGAACTAAGGTTAAAGATGATGAACAATGCAAAAGAATAACACACACACACACACTCTAAGATTCACAAGTTAACAACATGGAATTAGAAGGTGGTGAATGAAGAACACATAAGGTTTTCTCAAGTTTCTGGATAAAATGAGCATTGGATCTTGATGGTTATCATGAGTTTGATCAAGCTTGAATCATTACAAGATTTATCAACTTTATTTCTCTGGTTTTTCTCAATGACACAATTACACAAACAATATAATAAAAAGAGAGATGTAATATGACATGGATTGACATTTAAAAAGTCGTTCATGAAAACAAAAAATATATTCAATGGTGCTAGGAATAGACACGCTAGAGAAGGAAAGGCAAATTGACATTTTGTCTAAAAGTTTCATGATAAGAGATTCTCATCACTTGTTTCATCATGAAAAAGTTCATAATAAGAGGTTCTCATGTATTTTGGATCAAAGAAATAATTATTTAAATCTAAGGTGGAAATTTGAATTTTTAAAGTTATGGTTCAAATCA
Source organism: Lathyrus aphaca (assembly GCA_963966055.1). Lineage (NCBI taxonomy): Eukaryota > Viridiplantae > Streptophyta > Magnoliopsida > Fabales > Fabaceae > Lathyrus > Lathyrus aphaca. The sequence continues at coordinate 28,057,243 of OZ014520.1, read as the reverse complement.
CCATTCAATACCGTGACTCAAGTTAAGAGAAAACAATGGTTTAAGTCACTTAGTGTTATGATACGAGTCATATTATATCAATGATTCGAATCAAATCTGATATAGCCAAATTCGTGCTTTTAAAGAAAATTGTGATTCAAGTAAGGTTAAGTTTTTGATTCAAATCAAATCACACGACGATGAATTCCAACTTTCAAAAATTGTAATTCAAATTAGAGAATGCACTTGATTCGAAGAAATTTAACACCTTGATTCAAGTGTTCTAACTTGTGATTCAAGCTACAACTGATGAAAAACAGAGATCAATTTTCTAGACTTGAGAAGGATCATGTATTAACATTCCAATTTATTGAATAATTATGGGACTTGAGGTACAAAGGCTAAATAACCAAAGCAAACATAATACGATTCAAATGAATTACAAACACACAAATAATTGAATATCAAAAAATTAAAAACACTCGAAAATCAAATGAAAATATACACGCAAATTGACAAAAACATCAAAACTAAAAGAATGACGCCATATAATAATGTGATTGCAATTTCAACCTTTTTTTTTATGTTTGACAAATTTGGAGTTATTATTGTTAGTCAATTTGATTTGAGTGTTTATTTGGAATTTAAAAAGTTAAATAAGGTGAATTTCCTTAGTGCAATATACATGAACATACAACGTGTTGCTTGAGCTCTAATGCTCCTCGTGCATTAAACACTTATTGCGCATGAATATCGATGGTATCTCGATAACTTCCCCCCTTTGAAAAATATCAGAAAGAGAAAAGAAAAAAAATACGTAATCAACTAAATCCATGATAACATAAAAACTAAAATAGACACACACAGGTTACTCGATGTTGATTGAGCTGGTTGTATTGACATGCGCAAATCTATATCTAGCTAATATTTCTTTCTTGGTCGTTCCTTATTTCATGGCGAACTAAGAAGCAATTGACCGTGTATCGCTCTTCATCTAAAGCTCAATATCGAGCTCTTGCAGCGACTATATGTGAACTACAATGGCTCATCTATCTCATGAAAGATTTGCACATCACATGCACCAAAACACCAATCATTTATTGTGACAACCAAAACACCCTTCACATTGCTTCAAATCCTGTATTTCACGAACGCACGAAGTAATTGAAAATAAATTGCCACATTGTTAGAGAAAATCAAAGCGAATGAGTTTTAAAACTTCTTTCTGTCAAGTCCAAGGACCAACTTACACCAAGTTTCTTCCTTGTTAACCATTTCATGCTTTATTGGTCAAGTTGAAGTTGATAAACATATATCAACCTTTACGAAGAAATATTGAACCATGCAAAGCATGCAAATATGATGACAAGTCAATTACACATCACCAATTAACTTGAAATTAATTAGTTTAATGTCAATTGGTAGTTAGAAATTAGGCAAAATATCATTTTTGGTCCCTTAACTATATCCTTAAGTTCAAATTGATCATTTAATTTTTTTTCGTGTCAGATTGATCCTTAACTCTTAAAACGTGTCATATTAGTCTTTTTTGTCTAATTAGTGATGAATTTAACAACCGATTTTTGTCTAATATGACACGTTTTAAGAGTGAAATGATCAATTTGACCCAAAAAAATTAAATGATCAATCTGAACCCAAGAGTATAATTAAGAGGAAAAAAAAAAGTATTTTGTCTAAAAATTAACATTTAGAGCTTTACTATAGTGTGCTAGATATAAATTTCTTATTGTGCAAGTCACCTTGCATATATACATATCATAGCTTCATAGCTTGTAACTCCTTTTCTTCAATGAGAATTCCGTTTTATAATTTTCAAATGTGAGACATATTGAATTAGAGGATAGGTGTGCTTGCATTTATTTGGTAACGAGATGCAGATATATATTATAATTTCAGAGAAAAGGGAGTTATTACTTAGACAAGTTCAACTTATAATACGGGTCCTGAATGCCACGCGTACCACCTGTACTAATTAATGAAGAAATCTAAATGTGTACAGTAGATACATACACATGCTATCTACCGAGTCCTGTAAATAGATATACTATTTTTAATTGTATTTTGCTTCCTAGATAATTAAAGCAAGCTCATCTTATAATGAATGTGGATCCTATTAATATTATTATCATTCCAGTGGCAAGTAATAACCGTTCACTCCCTCCTAAGCCGGAACAAAATTCGGCAACATTTTTTGACCTCTAAACGGACCCCACTACAATCGTCAGCTATGGCTTAAGTGTAAATAATGCGATGCACAATCTATTCTATTCTACCATAACAGCTTTTGCTTAAAACTTCCTACTACTATCCATATATTATTAATATTTTTTTTTAATTTTTTAATTTTAAAATTAAATAAACGGTTAAATGCACATTTCCCATGCAACTTTTAAAATCTGAGAGTAAATCTTTTTTTTTCTTCTTATGTAGAGTAACTTTTGTAGTCGGGGACAAAAAATTTCGTATTTTAAAATTTCAAAGAGTTTTTTTAAAAAAATAAATTAAAGAGGATAAATTAAAATTAGTCTATATTGCAAGGGTAGAATTGTGCATTTAATCATTAAATAAATATGTAATAATTCTTGGAAAATTTAATTTTTATCCAAACACATAAGAGAAAATATTATTCTCAGGAATAATAATCCAAGGAATATGATTCCAAAGAATATTGTTTTATAACTTGAAACAAAAACACCCTATATATACATAGAATTAAGCTCTGATTGGTAAAAATAGCGTTTGACTGATAAATTATTTATTGGCTTATAATTTATGATTGATGACTGATGACTGATGACTGATAGCTTATAGCTTATAACTGATGGTTGATTACTGATAACTGATAAACTAATTGAAGTTTTTGGTAAAATTAACAGCTCAAATAGTTGATAAATTGAAATAACATAAAATATATTGAATATATAATTATTTTATTTAAAATTAAAATAAATTATAAAAGATAGTAATGAATTTTAATTAAAATAATAAGGACAAACGTGGAAGAAAAAATTATAAGTTATAAATTATAAGCTAAAACGTTATTTAAAATATCGTCTAGAAAATAAGCTATAAGTCCATGATGAAAAAACTATTATCAAACCGATCTTTTATTATCATATGAGCTTATAAGCTATAAGCTAAAAAATGGTCGTGGCAAATAGAGCCTTAAAATACATCTAGTAATAATGATGCTATGTATAATCTAATTGCTCTCTCATACATTTGATTTGATTTATTCTAGAACAAAACACATTGAATTGGATATTTTTTTGTTATGGAAATAATGATCAACAAAAGAAAATATTCTACTATTTCAACAAAATCCTTCTTCTTCAATGAAATAATCAACAAAATAAATAATCAATAAATGATCAATAAAACACATTGAATTGAATATTTTTTTGTTTAGGGAATAAAAATAAATAAGGATAAGAGTTGGAAATTTCTTAATGCATCTTATAAGTTACTTACACACCATGCAAAAATATTATAATGTCTTTCAATTTCTGAAGATGCATCTCTGGACGCACCAAATACACATTCAATGTAAACCATGATAAGTTGGACTTTTTAATATCGGAGATGCATCTCCGAAATGATTCAAGAAATATATTCATAATTGATCAACCTAGTAGAAATTTCGGAGATGCATCTTCGGAAGTTTGAGACGGGATTTTAAATTTTCTTCACCTTTGCATGTCAGATATTTCCATCTGATAAAAGAAAAAGTTGCATGATCACACAACCATACTTATTTTTCATTACAAACCCTCGTTAAAAACCCTTATATTCTCAATCCACATTTTTACTTCAAATCTCTAATCTTGTGGTTCATCACATCAAAGGAAGTAAAATAAGTTAGAATTCCAAGTAAAGGTCATTTATTTCAAACTTCATTGCTCACATTAATCTTGTTTTCTGTTTGAAAAAATTGCGTTTTTTTCTTCCGAAAATGTATCTCCGGAAAGAGTATGAACTTTTCCGGAAATGCAATTCCGATATCAGTCTATGTTCATTTTTTAATTTTCTTTTCAGTAGTAACGCTTATATATTATTATGTGGTAATTATTTTCATTAGATATGGTGAACCCAAATGTTTTCTCCAAACAAGTTGTGTCTCTGAATGTCAAAGGTGTTCTTGTGAAGGCAGTATATGTTGGCAACCAATTTAAAAATGAGCAAGAGTTTGAATCTCGTTGTAACACCCTTCTACCCCAAAACAAAATATTTAAGTAATATCAGAGTAATCATCGAGAAGGGTATCACATTTCATCATAATTCAAAACAAACAGTGTCCTGTCCCGTAACACGGGTTAATCAACATCAAGAATAATGTATAGCATTTCACAGCAGAATTTAAACTTCATATTTCAAATTCATAATTTTTACTTCATAAACATAATTTTCACCATCCAGAATTTAACATCATAAAATGGGAAAACATTTATCCAAATAATAACATAACTAAAAACAGTTTAGCAAAAGAAAACCCATCCCAGTGTTACATGACACAGAGCAGGACACATAGACCAGAACCACTTCTAAGGAACACTAAAGCATGCTCCGAGACTCATGAAAAACTCCTCTTGCACTGCAAGCCTATTCTTTATCATCTGCAAGTTACCCACGAAAGAGGCAACATTTCCAAGCAGGCAGGGTGAGTAATCATAATATATCATAAACGTACAAGAATATAGAACATAAATAAATTAGTACAACATACCATGACATCATCAACTATAAAATTCAGCAACAACAACAACACGATCATGAAATTAAGCAACACCAACACAGTCATGAAATTCATCCAGAATATGCAATTCTAACCATCCTGATATGCAATATGTACGTGGTACCAATTTCATCATGAGATGGATACATGACCATCAACCCTCCACAAAGGAGCACATCGTAAATCATCGAGACATTTCAATCCACACAATGGGATTGAAGCAAATAAATAGGCCGAAGCCACATCGTGAATGTTATGAAATGCAATGATGCGCTACATCATAAAAATTCATCAAAATAATTTGCATCATTCATTTCACATCAGCAAACCAATCATCAAATAATCATATATATATCATCATAACATTACACCCAGAACACTGGTTCTATAACCACTCTGACACATCAAGAATTGACCCGTACCCGGTAAATTATGAGGCAATTACAAGGTTATTTCATAAACTAATTTATTAAATTATTTCATTTTTCTCATTTTTATTCATCAAAATAAAGTTCAGTTTATACTCTTTCCGACGCTTCAAACGGAATGCGAATCGGATTTACGGTTTGAAAGTTACGGACTTTTCAAGAATTAAAATTTGGCGTCCAAACAGTGTTAACCGGTTAACCCATAGCGTTAACCGGTTAACGCCTGCGAAACCTCAGAAAACACCCAAAATTTTCAATGGTTAACCCATAGCGTTAACCGATTAACGCACGTTTTACAGCAGTTTTCTGCTACTCAAATGCAGACTGCTTTATAACCTCAAAACCCCCAAATCCCATTGCGGGTTCCACCTCAAATCACCCAAAAGTCACTCAAAAACATCAACCAAACACCAACAACATCATGATAACAATTACACAATCAATTATGTGATTCAACTCACTTTTACCACTCTAATTCATCAAGATTTTTCTCATAAACTCAAGGGTATTAGAATTGAGGGATCCGTCAGGGGGATCCCTCAGGGGATCCCTTATCTCCCTATATCTTTATTCTATGTGCTGATATTTTTTCAAATTTTATCAATACAGCTAAGGAACAAAATATGTTCAAGGGTATTAGAATTGCTAATAACGCCCCCCAAATCACCCATTTATTCTTTGCTGATGACAACCTCATTTTCTGTCAAGCAGGAAGGAAGGAAGCTGACAAACTTAAGGAAATGATAGATTAGTTTCAAAACTGCTCGAGACAGAAAATAAATCACAAAAAGTCTCAAATTATTTTCTCAAAAGGAACTCCACAAATTGATCATGGCTATTTTACAAACACCCTGAACATACCTGCAACAACAACTATCACAAACTACTTGGGTTTACCTACTAGAGTGGGAAGATCAAAGGAAGCAACTTTCAAATACATTCTGGACATAATTAGAGGCGAACTTAGAATGTGGAATAGTAAGCATATATCCAAGGCAGGGAAGATAACTCTTATTAAGGCTATGGCCCAGGCAATCCCCACTTATGTGATGAGCTCATTCCTCATCCCAGATAAACTTCTCAGAAATATGGAGAAATTGATGGCAACCTACTGGTGGGGGAATAAACAAATGCACTAGATGAAATGGGATAAGATATGTAGGCACAAAAATGAAGGAGGGTTGGGATTCAGAGAGCTGGGGGAGTTCAACGAAGCTTTACTTGCTAAGCAAGTTTGGAGATTACATACCAATCCTGATAACCTTGTGACTAAGGTTTTTAAGGCCAAGTACTTTCCTAAAGTGGAGATTCTGCAGGCTAAACCAGGAAAACATGCCAACTATTTATGGAAAAGCATTATCCATAGTGTACAAATCATAAATCAGGGTTCTTACTAGATGGTGGGAAATGGTAGGAAAATTCACATATGGGGGGACAAATGGGTTCCTAATGGGGGAATTGTAAGATTATTTTTTCCTTGTCCTCCACAGATGATGGAGCCTTAAGTGGATAGCCTTATCAATAGGAAGTAAGGGGAATGGGATAAAGAGAAGTTAAAAGAGTTGTTATGGGAAGTGGATGTTCACAATATTACTAAAATTCACATTACCAATATGGATGTCGATGATATGTTAAGATAGGAGCACAGTACTACAGGGCACTATACTGTTAAATCTGGATACAACCTTAGGGTGCAAAGAGGAACACAGGTGGATGATCACTCGAATCAAAACTATGACAAAAAGTTATGGAAGAAGGTGTGGGAAAGCAGAGTTCCACCTAGGAAGAAGGTTTTGATGTGAAGGCTTTTGAATAACATCTTGCCAACCAAAACCAACTTGGACCACAGACATATAAAAACCGACTATGTTTGTCCTAGATGTAGAGAAGATACATAAACTCTCAACCACTGCTTCATGTATTGTGAATGGTCGAGATGCGTGTGGTTAAGCAACCCGCTGACTATAAATTTCAAGGAGTTTGAAAGCACTAGTATGCAGTTTGATGATTGGTGTAGGAACTTTATAAAAGAGAAAGATGAGGATCAGATTGCACTTCTTATTCAGACAGTTGACTGCATTTGGTTTAATTGCAACAAAATGCTTCAGGAACAGCAGGCAACATATCCTTTTGTTGCGGGGTTATCATGCTTAACATGGAGGCCTACTATAACATACAGGGGAGGGAGCAGACTGAGGGTAAGAGGGACACCAATGACAGGAATCAAAGAAACAACAAGAAAGAGGGGGTGGGAATAACTCGAATAATAAGGAGAGGGGGGCTAAACGACAAAGACAAAAAGATACCAATAATGATAAGGGTAAGGCCGAGATGTATAACAGGGCGTTAAACAAAGAGTGTAATAAGGGTACCATAGACAAGAGCAAATGATATTGAATAAGCAGCTGAGAGGCGGAGACAGGCTTCGTTGGCAAATGGAGGATGCGAGTGTGCAACAAACTATGCAGGAGAACTGTTACAAAGCAAGGAAAGACAAGAAGAATCATTCTGAGAAGGGGAAAATGACAATTGCAAATGGTGAAGATAAGAACAATACCACCTGGAGTTATGTTTCAGATGCTTCTCTAAAGGTGGATGGTTGGTGGGGGGCTTGGGGTGGAAGTCTGAAATCCAGAAGGTGAGGTAGTGGATAAATCTGCGGCAAAGATGATGGGGAATGCAATGGTGGAGGTGGGTGAAGCAGCGACGATGCATTATGCGATGCGAAAAACCATGGATGACAATCAAAACGACGTCTTATTTGAATCTGATAACTTGCAGGTGATCAAACTCATGAGGAACGATGTTGTTGAAATGCATGGGGATGATTGGGACGATGATGCAGAAACAAAAATAAGGTTTCAAATGTGTGAAGTTCAGCCATCGAAAGAAGGAGAAGAACGTTGGCGCACGCGAGACGGCTAGGGATAATGTAAAAAACATGAAGGGTCATAGTAGCTTTACAGTGATATCTTTAAATAAGTAGGCTTAGTTGGTTGTTTTGGTGGGCTTAATAACCCATCTAAGATTTAAAAAAAAATATTACTTGTAAAATTTCAAAAAAATTAAAATATGAGGTTCCATAAAAAGTCAACTTCAAAGCAAATAAAATATGTTTAACTTAAATATATTTTTGTTGAGATATATGATATATAAAAATAATAAACTTTTAGATATATACAAGTATAGTTGGATATTAGTACCTTTAATTCAAATTTATTTAAAATAAAATAAAATAAAATAAAAAATTATAAAATTATTATATCTCATTGGTTCATCATATCCTTATCCAACTAAATTAAAGGTACAATGTTCATAATAAAAGAATTACTATTTTTGTTGACCAATCAAAATAATTACTAAAAGTAATATAAGTAAAAGTATAGTACTTAGTTTGTGTATTATGTATAGTTTGTATACTATGAATCAATAATTAACGAATTGATTAAGATGCCAAATACATCGTTTTGGAATGATGCAGTCCGTAAAAAAAGAAATCAGACCGTGACGGATTGAACAATAGTATTATTATATTGAGCTTTATAAAATGACAGCCAAATTAGAGTAACTCATATTGACCAAACTCTACTGTGTATTCTTTCAATATGGCTGAACAGAGAACCGCCATGGAAGAGAGTTTTTTAGGAAAAGAGATTGTTTCGAAAAGAGAGAGCCATGGCGAAGAAGAAGAGAGGAAGAAGAAGGGAATTAGTAAGGATATTTACTTGAAGGAAATGAAGAGGATTTGTTACTTATCAGGTCCTATGGTTGCTGTGGTTTTGTCACAGTATCTGTTGCAGGTTGTTTCTACCATGATCGTTGGTCATTTGGGGGAACTTGAACTCTCTAGCGCCGCCATGTCAATCTCCTTCGCCGGTGTTACTGGTTTCAGCTTCCTGGTAACGTCTAGTTTCTGCATTTTCTGATACTATCTTGTTTGAGTGGTTTCTATTTTTTTTATTAATTAATTGTGAATTAGTGGAAGATTAGGTTAGTTTTAATTTTTTGTGAAAAGTGTGTTTTGTTTTTTAGTGTAGAAGCAAATATGAAGTTGTTTTGATTCTGTGGACACGTCACGTGAGAGTGTTTTTTTCTAGCTGTTGGGTTTATATAATTAATTAGTTAAAATTGGGTAATGAAGAGGCTGGCCGCCATTATAGACAGTGAAAGAATGAAGTTAGACAAGAATATTATATATTTATTTAATTTGAAAAAGTGGAATCATGCAATCATGCAGTGAACGACAAATTTATAAATTTGTTAGGGGCAACCGAAGTAAAACTCTGAATGAATTTGGTTTACGTCATAAATGTAGTACTAATTCAGTCTAAGAAAATTAAGTTATGAACCTTGTATAAACATATGTTTGGACACCCTTATCTTACTATTAAGCTTTTGAGAGTGAGATATAAATTCATTTAACAATTTTGTCCCTCCAAGTTACTGAATGCATTGGTGATTTAACTGATGCTAACAGATGGGAATGGCTAGTGGACTAGAAACCATATGTGGACAAGCTTATGGAGCAAAACAATATCAAAGAATAGGAATGCAAACATACACAGCTATCTTTTCTCTCATTTTGGTTTGTCTTCCACTATCTTTCATTTGGATCAACATTGAAAACATACTGCTTTTCACAGGACAAGACCCTCTAATTGCGCACGAAGCGGGAAGATTCACAATTTGGCTTCTTCCTGCACTTTTTGCATATGCAATATTGCAACCACTAGTTAGATATTTCCAAATACAAAGCTTGCTTATTCCAATGCTTTTAAGCTCTTGTGTCACTCTTGTTGTCCATATACCTCTTTGTTGGGCTTTGGTTTTCAAGACAGGATTGAATAGTATTGGTGGAGCAATTGCAATGAGCATTTCCATTTGGTTAAATGTCATTTTTCTTGCATTGTACATGAGATACTCTTCTTTATGTGCAAAAACTAGAGCTCCGATTTCTATGGAGCTGTTCCAAGGAATTTGGGAGTTTTTCCGCTTTGCTATACCTTCTGCAGTAATGGTTTGGTAATTCATCTTCCTCTTCAACTCAATTTGTATATATTCTTCCACAAGATAAATCAGCATTTCGGTCCTCGAAATTAGAAGGGCTCACCGATGTAGTCCATCTACAAAGTTGTTCAATTTAAGGAACCAAATAGCAATTTTGTAAAATTGAAGTACTAAATTGACTGAACTTTCCGTATTTAGGACTAGAATGCTGATTTAATCTTTCAATTTCCCAAAAAAGTTGTTTATTTTCCAATCATAATCATTTTTCATGTTGATGATTGTAGCCTTGAATGGTGGTCATATGAGCTAATTGTGTTACTGTCTGGACTGTTACCCAATCCACAACTTGAAACTTCAGTTCTATCAGTTTGGTATGTTGCCTTCAATATTTTTTACTAGTAATTCATTAATCTTAATTATCTTGCGAGTTTTTCGCTTATTATATTTTCCATTTTTATACAGTCTCAATACCATCGCGACTCTCTATACAATACCATTTGGAATTGGTGCTGCAGTAAGGTTAAAAGTTTAACATAAACAATGTTCATTTTTAATATTCTACCCTTTTAAGTTATATCTAATAAAACTATCGATCTTTGTCTCCGAATATTATAGTACAAGAGTTTCAAATGAACTAGGAGCCGGGAATCCATTTGAAGCACGCGTTGCTGTGTTAGGTGCTATGTCACTATCACTCATTGAAACAACTATAGTGAGCGCAACCCTTTTGGCATGCCGCCATGTCTATGGTTACATTTTCAGCAATGATAAGGAAGTTGTTGATTATGTCACTGTCATGGCTCCTCTGGTTTGTATATCTGTTATATTGGACAGCATACAAGGTGTTCTCGCTGGTAAAATCCCCTCTCGGCATAACGAACTTGTAATACCTTAAATGATATTCAACTAATTATAACATGATATTCCGTTTTACTATTCTTTGATTCAGGGATTGCTAGAGGGTGTGGATGGCAACACCTAGGCGTTTATGTGAATCTAGGGGCCTTCTACCTGTGTGGGATTCCTGTTGCTGCTGCATTGGCATTTTGGGTTCAAGTGGGAGGGAAAGGACTTTGGATTGGTATACAAGTTGGTGCTTTTGTTCAATGTGTTCTTCTTTCTATCATAACAAGTTGTATAAATTGGGAGCAACTGGTATGCCATTTAACCTTTGTCTTGAAACCATAAATTATGAGGTAGTATTGTTTTAGGTATTAATTTCATTTGTATTGTTTTATTAATGCAGGCAATGAAGGCTAGAGAGAGGTTATTTGATGTTCAATTTTCAGCAGAGAATAGATTGGTATGATGTGATTGAGCATATGTGTTGGTGTATCTGACTAGGAATCTAAGAGTAGTATTCTAATGATAGAAAGAACAAAAAGTTGAGCAATATATCAGTTTCACTAGTACTGTGGTGCATTGAACTCCAATTGCTATATATGCTGTATGTGTCCTTGTGTATTTTTGTGTTTTTGGCTTAGATATGCCAAATCATACTTAGTAGTAATAAATGATAAGAAGTTGGTCTCCCTAGAGATAAAAACTTTTTTTTTTATTGATACAAAAAAAAAACTTTTTTTTTTATTAAAAAACTAACTTTTTTTTATAAAATATATTCTATAAATTATAATGATTGAAAAATATTACATCCATTTTTTATCTTATGATTTAGTCTCTTTGCTCTTAATTTTCATCCAATTTTGCTTTAAGAGTTTTTATTGTTTAAATTTATCTATTTTGGTCTTTATTTGAATAATTTTTAAACTTAATTCATGCATTTTACAAAACTATTGTTTTAGTCAAATAAATCACAATCATTTTTACTCCTTCATTAGCTGTAAACAGAGGAATACAATGTTCAGGATTTTTTTATTTATTAAAAATTAATTATAGTGTAATCATCTAGAGAACACTCCCCCTCTCTCTAAAGAAAATAATATTAATAGAGTTGCATTACATGTCATGAATTTCTTAATGTGTTTTACATATTTACTGAAATATCCTGTAAAAATATAAAAATATTCTCAACTTTCAAAGATGTATTCCGAACACGTCATAAGTAAATAGAATTCTAATTTAACATTAAAAAACTCTGGAGATATATCTTTAAAATTATTTCGGAGATACATCTCAGAAAGGTGTTGAAATTTAAATCATTCTAGAACCATTCTCCTTCCTCATTTCTAAAAAAACATAATTTTCTCAATTTCTCTTAATTTTTTTCCATCAACCAAGTCCAAAATCAAAAAAGCAAGTTCAAATGTTCTTCAATCAACATCAAGTACATTAGAGACATCATCCAACACTAAAATAAACTCTAAATTTGTAAGTTTTTTATGATTTGAAAAGTTTTGAGTTTTTGTGTTAATGAGTAGAGATTGATGATTAAGGTAAGAAATAAGTAGAAATTGCATGAATGATAGTTTATACATACTCTAAAACATATTTGTTGGTTGAAAATAACGATCAAACCATTATTTTTGGGGTTCAGTGGTCTGCATTGCTACCATTGAAGAACTTGATGAGTTGCAGAAGATTTCAGATATGCATCTCCGAAATTTCTCAATGTTTAAATTCTCATTACCTAGAGATGCATCTCTATAAATCATCAATTTGTTTAAATTTTTTCCTGTTATTGATTGTATGGTTGCTTGTATCAATTGTATGGTTTGCTTAAATGCATTGTGGTTGATAGAGACGATAGACTGAGGCACGAGAAAACTGCATAGCATGCATCTGTGCAGATGGAGAAGAGCTAGGTTTCAGAGGCTCCTGTTCACTCTAGTCGTGCAGAGGCATCAACTTCTGGGGCTCACGCTTCTCCATCTTCTTCTTCCCGTACGAGACAAATTTCACCTACCGACGTATCACTTCCTCCATCCTCCTGCGGGCAATAGGTTTAACCTATTCTGACGCCAGAGGTACCCGAGTCACCAGTGGTACTTAAGGCACAAAGGCCACCTCCGACTGATGAGGTTACTGAGTCAGTGCCACCTCTGGTGTATGAGGCTGCTGAGTTAGTGCCACCTTTGGCTGATGAGGCTGTTGAGGATGATGACCCACCTCAGACATTTGGAGGAGGCCTTATAGAGTTGTCATTGCTGCCTCTGTACCCATACCAGACATATTTGAGACAGAGAGGTAATATTACTTGGATTCATTCATTTTAAATTATATATTATTATATTACAAGTTTCTGACATTGATTTATTTTTCCGTAGGATCGTGATCCACTAAAGTTTATTAACCATGGGTGGAAGATTATTGACTTGTATCAACCGAATGAGTAATGGCTTAAGTTTGCTTTGTCCATATCTGGGATGAAGAATTTGTGCATGATTAATTATATTACATTCAACCACGAAGTATTTAATGCATTCGTGGAAAGATGGAACACTGAGACCTTGTCATTTTATCTCACGCTTGGTGAGATCTTTATCACACTTGACAGTGTGTCGTGTTTGCAGCATCTTCTGATCAGGGGAAAACTTCTAGATCATGGGAGGATTACCAGAGACGAGCATTCGAGATGATGGTTGACTATTTTGGAGTTGACCTAGATGATGCCATGGGGGAGTTTGAAAAAACTAGGTGCTCATGCTAGGTTTGAATTCCTGAAAAAAGGTATATACATATGAGATACTTAGAGTTGAGGAGGCTAGAGGCGATGACGAGCAGGTGAGGCTCCACAAAGCGTATGTTATGACAACATACCTACTATATTTGGTTGGCACTGCTATTTTTGTGGACAAGAGTGCCACTTATGCATATGTTGTCTACCTACGGTACTTAATGTAACACCCTAAACCCCTAAATATGATTTGTAAAATTGTATGGAAAATATGAAGATTTCATCCAGGGTGTCACATTAACAACTTCCATTTTATCTGCAAAAGACATAAATTTAAAAACATAACATTAACAACTTAATTTTCAAATAACTTAAAGTAATAAGACATAACAAGGTAGTTTATTCAACACAACTTAAAAATGTAGCAAAACTTAACCCGATGTTACAATATCAGAGTGACACCGGATACAAAACTAAACAGACAAAGGCATGAAGAACATAAAGAAAACAAACTAGCAAGGAGGCTAACTACGCTCTCTTCGATAGCGAATAGCTAATCACTCCTCATTTTCAATATGAGAATCACCTATATCAAATGCAATAGTAGGAAACATAAAAACAATAAACGAGTGAGAATATATTCATATATGATAACTGTGCATAAAATAGCATGGATAGTTCACATACCTAACATATTCAATAAACATAATATACAACAAACAAATCATTATGTAATGTGTATTTCCTCTACTCTCATGCATGTGGTAACATCCTACAACCCTGGACCGAAGTCTACAATGCTGGATATCAAAGTTATGTTACAAAAGGATCTTCGACATTGGACCAAATTCCTACAACACTGTACTGAAGTCGTAAGTTATTCTCCGATATATATATATATATATATATATATATATATATATATATATATATATATATATATATATATATATATATATATATATATATATAATGCATGGCGCTACAAACAAATGTAAACAATCACCATCCAAACCTCTTACTCCCATTAATAATTATCAATCACAACGCTAGACCGAAGATCTACAACACTGGACAGGAGTCCTACAACAATGATTCCTCTCTGAACCTAAAACTCAGCATGACTCAACATTTTCCATCATAACTCAGCATAATAATAAAAAAACATATTATTTTCTCATCAATACTCATAAACAACATCTTTTTTCTTTTGGGGAATGCGTTCAGGGGAAAGAACTTTTGCGTCAACAGTCGCATCTCCAGAAGCGCCATCCCTAATATGATCTTCATCCTAAAATAAACAAAGTATTAAGAGTGGGAAACATGTTTAAAAGAGAAATAATCTAGCAGTACTTCCAATGGCTATGATGTTTTATACCTGAATAGGATTAGACGAAGTTCCCTCAGCAACGACTTGTTGTAGAAGAGCTTCATCCCTCACGTTCTCACAGGTTCTCTTCTTTAAAGCGACAACTATTTTGTTGGAAGAAGGAAGTATCAAAGAACCCATAAGGTTTGAAATTATTAAAACAAAATGGAGAATAAAGTATTGGAGTGAGACTTGAGGCTTTCCTCACCTTCATGTATGGGAGTTTCGACTCTGACATTTTGAATGACGACATAAAGGTGACCTTTGAAAATATACATATCTTGTTTAGACGGAGTCACACGCTGTACATGCTTGAAACACTCATTTTTATTCATCTTCAAAAATTCCCCACAAACGTACCACCGTGGAAACGAAGGGGCAAAGGCTAGAGCCATATCTCTAGTTGGCAGAGGGGGAATTTTGGAGTATAAGCTTTGAGGGAGAAGCTATATTTATCTTTAACGTAATAAGGAATCTTTAATTCAGGAAGCTTCACCATCAATTTATCTTTAAGAGTCTTAGTCACCTCGCTGATCTTCCGTCTAAGATCATTTGGATAAAATATAGTTTCAAAGTACTTTTGATAAGCTTGAATTTCTTTAATATGGATCAATATACCTTTGTTGAACCATTTCCTTAGGTGAACAATTTCCCTAAGAAAAGTAAAAATTGCCCCTATCTCCTATGAGATGTCGAAAGATGCCTTTTGGGAGGCAATTTGTTAACTGAGATTTTCGACCAAAGAGGAAAACTTAGCCAACAAGTATAACACATGTGAAAGTTATGGTTCGACCCTAACTTGGACTTAGAAAAATATTGGTGTTGTTGAAGAGTTTTCGACACCTATACCTTCGACTACTTGGACTTTGCGTCGCAAGAAAAAGTGGTCGAAGAGGCGATTATTTGGGCGTGGTTATATCACATTTAAAGTTTTGGTAACTGCCTAAGTTCTTATCTTGGAAGGACACATGGAGACCGACATAAGGCGGGTTGCATGCAAAATTACACGTGCCAGAGAGAAGAGAATGTTAGATGGTAGTTATTTTAGGATTGTATATATAGTAATTCATTTGATTGGATTAAGGGTGTTAATTATTTTACAAAATTTTCACTTATAAACTCAAAGTATCAACTATAAGAGAAACAAGAGAATGATTGAGAACATGCAAGCATGATTAAACACCATTATTTCACTTTTCATGCAAAGTCTTTATGATTCAATAAAGTTATTAATCTTTATGTTTCTGTTACTTTCCATTGTTATTTTTCAATTTTTTTCGTCTTTAACTTCAAGTTTATCAAGTACTTGTTGTTTTCACTTTAAGTTTCTCGCAAAAAGTTTTGACAATTGATTCCCAGTGTCGTGTAGACATATATTCTTTGACTGAGTCGAAGTCAATCATACCAAGAAGCAAGATAATGACCAACAAAATAGGAATCTTAAGCACTATGTCCCAAGATTCACTGGTTGATCCTGAAAGTATACCATAAGTTTGGGGACCAATGATTATTTTCCATTTTTCAGGGTAAACAACTGGTTCATGTATATTCCTCCCTTCAAATATATGTTTAGCTGACATCCTACAACATGTATTCATGTATCAGTTTATATGTGTTCAACTGACATTACACAACATTAATATCCAACATTTTGAAATGACACGTACATGAAAAGCCATAAGTTGGTGAATTTGCTAGTTCTCTTAACTTTCTTTCTAATATTGGGTAAAACATCACCATCGTCCAAGTTTTGAAATCTCATTTTATTGGTTGTCCACCTTTCCATCATGTAGGTTCTGATCTCTTCCAACATACTTACCAAAGGCTTAGCCTTTGAATCAAGAATAACACTGTTAAAAGCTTTTGACATGTTATTGAGAGCAAAATCACACTTGTTATGTGTCTTAAAGCATGATATACTCCAAAATCTTAGTGGTGTCTTCATCACTTGTTTAAATGCTTCTTCATTCACCTTTCTAATTACCTTGATTTTTATTTCCCATGCTTTTGAATAGGTTGATTTCGTAGCCTTCCATATAAATTCCTTCAACATCTTTCCAAGATACCTCTTCCTAAAGTTGTTATATATACGTGCGCTCACACAAAATCTTTGCTCAACGGTAGGAAAAATCCCATCCGTTATAGGTAATAGGCCCTGCAATACCACATACAATAATACAACAATAATGAGTATAACATAACACAAATGTAACATAACACAAATGTCATAATTATCTACTTTTATATCATCAACATGACCCTCACGATAATCAGGCTGAAAGAAGGTGTGTTAAATATAGACATCAACTCTTAAATGCACCCTATAAAGATCAACAATTTCTAAAGCACCTTTATCATCAACCAAAACATTCATCCCAAATATTAGGTCCTTCTAATATATTGTCTCAAATTCCCTATAGCCTAACTCCTTCACTACATCTACCAACTCAAAAAACTCCACTTGTCAACATCTATTTTCAAATCATCAACTAGTTCTCCTTCATACACACTTAATTTAACATCAATGAATTCACCATTCTGATGAATTCTTAGATGTAAATATTTGTTCATTTTTCACCTATTCAAATGGTGGGCTGCTAGGGCCCATCACAAAATAAATAACAAATCAATTTTAAAATTAAATTGTGCCTTATTACAAATACATATTAAATTTGACAAAGACAAAGCCCTAAAAACTAATACATTTGAGGTCATATACATTACAATAGCTAAATATATAGAATCCTAAAACCTAATGCAAATAACATTTGAAAATGCCAAAAGTCCTAAAACTACCACAAAGCCCTAAAACTACCAGAATCATGAAAATACCTACTAACATGTATTCAACAATGGTGTCTTCACTTATCTTCTTTTATATTGCCTTGAATTTCGCCTTAAAAACACTTTAGATTTGTTGAACTAAATAAGTGTTTTGGAGGTTAAGTGATTTTTGCCTCTGAATTGCTTTTTTTTTATATTATAATGTCTGATCTGACATGATCAAGAGGAACCTTCAAGAAATGAACAACTACGGTGGTGAACTGGGGGGTACCTGCAAGGTACTCTGATGCCAAAGTGAGAAAGAGTTTACGGAGTGCAAGTACATAATAGTTCAAAGTAGAATATAATACATGAACCTCTAGTGAAAAAGGCTATTTATAGTGTGCCCCCAGCACTGGGCCAAGATTTTTCTCATGGGTTGGATTAGCTAGGAACAAGGAAGAACTGCCAAGGATTGCGTAGGAGTAGATAAGACCTAGCGTGTGGTTTTGCTCTTGGTCAAATTGTCTTGTAATACTAGGAGAAAATAACGAGGCAGTTGACTGAATGAGGCACGTGAGGGAGACGCTTTCCCCACGTCCCTATGTGTTAGGCCATGGGCCTGCGCCCGATGGACTGGTCCTCTGCCCGACATGTGTTGCGTTGACCTAGTCCGGAACAAACGTCTTTGGATCAGGTCACGGTTTGTGTCCGACAGATTGGGCCTCTGCTCGACATGGACTGCGTCGACCCAGTCCAGGACAATGTTATTTTCACATCAGTGCCAACTAGACCTCCAACAAGACCATATTTTAAGCGATTTTTGACTTCGACATAACAAAAGAATTAATGTGGCCCCGTATTAAGAGTTAAAGGATCAATTAGGATTTTTTAAAACGTAAGGGTATTTTGCCTACATATTTTAAAATGATTTTTCTGAGCCTAAGGGCCATGTCTACCAATATTTTTTCAATCCATAAATTGATGTTAGTTGATGTTTGTGTGACGTATACAAAGGCTAAAATAACTTCTCTAATTGCTGCTTCTAATTATACATCATTCAGTTACTTACAACACTGCAATGTTAGGCTAGAGAAAAAATGTTAATCTTCCTGGTGTGAAAACACTGCAATGATTTTAATGCAACACATGTTTACCATCTTCATCACACGTAAACCGTCTTCTTCAAGTATCATGTTGATTCAAACAAACCTATTTCATTTATCACATTGAATGGTCGTCGCCCGTGGTGAATACGGAAAATAAACCACACACAAATATGTTCATTGCCTCTACTTGGAGTGTGCCAGTGTGATATATTTGCTTAAAGTGTTGTTGTGAAAGTAAAAAGAGAAACTCTTGAAGCATGCATGCCATGTCCTATTTCTCTTAAGTTTTTGAAAGATGCTACCACCATATCTCTCTGTCTTCACACTTGTAATTCATACAACAACATTAAACATTAGCAGTGATTGACCAACATCATCATGTTCTCATTGATTTTGAGTAGTTTGTAAGATGATATCTGCTTGAGCATTACATTGAACGTTGTTGAATGACATGTTCCTATTTTTGAGAAGGATGCATAAATTGGTTGACAAGGTTGAAGAATAATGATCATATACATCCTTACAGAGAAGGATGGTTGAATTTAGCAGTTTGTAGCTCAAGTACATGATGCTTGTAGAGAGAATTCTCGAGATAATGAAGGGACAACTAGGCTACTATGATGGTGGTGATGGCTCTCAAAGAACCTTCCAGGAAAATGAAAAGCTTCTCTAATGCCCACTAACATTAAGTTCCACATGGATTAGCTTACAAATTGTATCATTTCAAATTTTATGTAATGAACTTTATGCCCAAATTATATCATTTCAAATGAAAAGCTTCTCAGGAATTTACTTACCACTCCCACTCATATCTGACACCCCCATATCTAATGAAAGGAAGAAATTTTTTCACATTTCACACATTTCCGACACATTCATGGATTTTTCAAAAAATTTGACGATACTGAGAATTTCGATACACTACTGAAGAATTTCTTTTCTACAAGTAAGTTTTACTGGTTTTTTCTGAATTACAGGTGAGAATTACCGGATATTTCAAAAAATTTGGTAATATTGACCGGAAATTCCAAAATTACCGGTAATTATTTCTGGAGATTTGAAATTTTCGGTAGTTCATTTTTTATGTATTTTCTACCGTAATTTGAAATTACCTGTAGTGTTATTTTTGTTTTTGTTTTTTCCGGGAATTTTAAATTCCCGATAGTTTTTTTTTTGTTTTTTTTTTTAATTTGTGTGTTTTTTTTTGCAGTGAAGACTAGAGGTACTGATGATAACATTGATGGGAGGACGCGTGATTTGGCAGCAGCTGGTAGGGGGAGGGGTACAACCGCTCCAGATGTTGAGTCTGCCAACTTAGTCTGTGGGAGGCCTATTTAGTATTATTTTTATTTCTAGATGATTTGTATATTGTTGTATTATATGTATATTATGGCAAAACAATATATTATTATTATGTCTTCATTTATTCCCTTACATTGCAGTGATCTTGATTAAAAAACTTAAATAAATAAAAAACCAACATCACAATATGATTAATTACTATTAAAAACCTAAACACTACCAGATACTTCATGGCGTTTCAACATTGTCATTATTTCATCAACTGATCTTGCCAGCTGCACATCTAATGCCAACAGACCCCTTGTTAGCCTACGGCGAAATAATCTCTACATTTTGTTGACGTCTTCATCGTTCTTCAACTCAATTAGATTATATTTCACACTACCATCCCCCCAATCCTCCTGAAAATTGATCTTCAACATCTTTCTATTCTCACCATCAGACAACAATTCCTTCAACTTCGAAGTCAGACCGACAAAGGAGGTTGTGTCATTCGGGAGCATGAATTCGACAGGTTGAGAACCTCTCTTGAAGTAAACTTCTACCTTAATTAAAAATGTTGGAATAGTCATTTTTTCATATCTGTTTAACCACAAGACCTAACCCATATTTATATAAACGTGCAACAATTTTGGACCACAGAAACTGTCGGTGCAATCACAACCATACAAAACTGTCGGTAAAATCTCGGTCGTTTAAATAAAAAATCCAAAAACCCAAAAATTATGCCTACCTTGAAATTCCCGATAACAAACTATATTTTTTCAAATATCCGGGTTCCTGACAATATACCGAGAATTTAAAATTATCGGTATACCGGTAATTTCAAATTAACTACCGGAAATTTCATTAGATACCGAAAATTTCATTATGTTTACCGGAATTTTTTTCCAGAAATTATTTATAAAATTTTTAAAGACATTTTTGTCATTCTGAAAATTTAGAGAGTGTCAAATATGAGTATGGATGATAGGTAGATTCCTCAAAACTTCTGCATTTATATAATGGACTTTATGCCCAATTATTGAATTTCAAATTTTAATTAATTAATTTTATATAAAACTTAAATAAAATTACTATTATTAATTTATTTTTAAAAAATATTAATTAATACATTATTCTATTGTAATTAAAAATAAAATTTATTTGCTAAATATGTTGTCACGTAAAAATGGAAGGAATAAAACAGTCTAATAGACTGTGAAATAACAATTTTTGTGGCTAGTGATTTAATAGACTAAAATGGCGTAAGAAGACAATTCTACGTGACTATGAATGCAAAGGAGAATATTAAGCGTAAGAAGACAATGAGAACGTGACTATGAATAGCGAAAGCCACTATAAGAGAGACCCAGAGGTCCAAAGTCTATATAGGCAATTTTCTAGAGAGACCCAGAGGTTCAAAGTCTATATCGGCATTTTTCAAAATGGCCGAAGAGAGAACCGCAATGGAAGAGAATCTGTTATTAGGAGAAGAGATTGATTCGAAAACAGAGCGGCATGGCGAAGAAGAAGAGAGGAAGAAGAAAGTAATCAGTAAGGATATTTACTTGAAAGAAATGAAGAGGATCTGTTACCTAGCTGCTCCAATGGTCGCTATAGGTTTGTCGCAATACATGTTGCAGGTTGTTTCAATCATAATAGTTGGCCATTTGGGGGAACTCTATCTCTCTAGCGCCGCCTTATCCATCTCCTTCACCACTGTCACTGGTTTCAGCTTTCTGGTACTATCAACTTACTTCATCATAACCATCAATGGATAATATTTTGCATAACTGAATTGAATATTATACTTCACACCTTCGTCTTTAAAATTCAACATAGATAGATATAGAGCTTGAAAATAATTTATAAAAAGATAAACCCTCTCTTATAACCCGATTTTATAAGATTATTGTTACTGAAATTCTCAACTAAGGAATACTCTTATTTCCATACAGATCATATACTCATTAATTGCTTTAAGTCTAATGTGGTCTCCTTTTCAGCCTATGAAAATTAAGATCTGAACCTTCAATGTATGAGTCCGCTTAATCAAAAAAGCTCTATCTACTATTTTTTCTTCTTCTGAATTATCATTAAATTCATCTTTAAAAGAATGACTTTTCTGAAACGTATGCCAGAAATCGAAGTTCTAACTAAATACATGTTTAACATAGTATGGCGAACTTTGTAGGACATGTGAGAATTGAACCCAATTCCGCACTAGGCATTAGGGTATGCATTGAAGTTCTACTTGAATCTCACATTGTCAAAGATCCTTAGTTAAGTAATGTATTGTATATGTTTGTGCACTCTCATAATAAGATATAACTTTATAACTTGATATACAAGTACATTTAACAAGTTTCTCCGTTAAGTTACTTAATGCATTGGTGATTTTACTCATGCCAACAGTCGGGAATGTCTAGTGGACTAGAAACCATATGTGGACAAGCTTATGGAGCAAAACAATATCAAAGAATAGGAATGCAAACATACACAGCTATCTTTTCTCTCATTTTGGTTTGTCTTCCACTATCTTTCATTTGGATCAACATTGAAAACATACTGGTTTTCACAGGACAAGACCCTCTAATTGCACATGAAGCAGGAAGATTCACAATTTGGCTTCTTCCTGCACTTTTTGCATATGCAATATTGCAACCACTAGTTAGATATTTCCAAATACAAAGCTTGCTTCTTCCAATGCTCTTAAGTTCTTGTGCCACTCTTGTTTTCCATATACCTCTTTGTTGGGCTTTGGTTTTCAAGACAGGATTGAATAATGTTGGTGGAGCAATTGCAATGAGCATTTCCATTTGGTTAAATGTCATTTTTCTTGCATTGTTCATGAGATACTCTTCTTTATGTGCAAAAACTAGAGCTCCGATTTCTATGGAGCTGTTCCAAGGAATTTGGGAGTTTTTGCGCTTTGCTATACCTTCTGCAGTAATGCTTTGGTGATTCATCTTTCCCTTCAACTCAATTTGTATATATTATTTCACAAAATAAATCAGCATTTCGGTCCTCGAAATTAGAAGGGCTCAAATTGCAATTTTGTAAATTTGAGGGACTAAATTGCAACTTTCTTTAAGTGATTGTGTTGGTGTACCATATATTGTCCATTAAATTGAATGATATATTTAATTTTCATGTTGATGATTGTAGCCTTGAATGGTGGTCATTTGAGTTAATGGTCTTACTCTCCGGACTGTTACCAAATCCACAACTCGAAACTTCAGTTCTATCAGTTTGGTATGTTGCCTTCAATTTTTTTTACTACTAATCCATCAATCTTAGTTATCTTATGAGATTTTTGCTGATTATTTTTCCATTTTTATATAGTCTCAATACCATTGCAGTTCTCTATACAATACCATTTGGAATTAGTGCTGCAGCAAGGTTACAACTTTAACATAAACTATTCATTCTTAATATTCTTCTAACCATAGAACTTATATCTAATTGAATTATCCCTGTTTATCTGTATCTGCATATAGTACGAGAGTTTCAAACGAACTAGGAGCTGGGAATCCATTTGAAGCACGCGTTGCTGTGTTAGGTGCCATATCACTTGCACTCATAGAAGCAAGTATAGTGAGTGGAGTCCTTTTTGCATGCCGCCATGTTTTTGGTTATGTTTTCAGCAATGATAAGGAAGTTATTGATTATGTCACTGTCATGGCTCCTTTGGTTTCTATATCTGTTATATTGGACAGCATACAAGGTGTTCTCACAGGTAAAATCCCCTCTCGTCATCACTAACTCTTCGTTAAATAATATTCAAATGATTTTAACACGATCTTTTATTTTACCATTCTCTTGATTTAGGGATTGCTAGAGGCTGTGGATGGCAACACCTAGGAGTTTATGTTAATCTAGGGGCCTTCTACCTCTGTGGGATTCCTGTTGCTACTGCATTGGCATTTTGGGTTCAAGTGCGAGGAAAAGGACTTTGGATTGGTATACAAGTCGGTGCTATTGTTCAATGTGTTCTTCTCTCTGTCATAACAAGTTGTATAAATTGGGAGCAACTGGTATGCCATTTAACCTTTGTCTTGAAACCATAAATTATGAGGTAGTATTGTTTTAGGTATTAATTTCATTTGTATTGTTTTATTAATGCAGGCAATGAAGGCTAGAGAGAGGTTATTTGATGTTCAATTTTCAGTTGGTATGATATGATTGAGCATATGACTTGGTGTATCTGACTAGGAATCTCTGAGCACTATTCTAATGATAGAATAAAATGTTGAGCAATATATCAAGTTTACTAGCAATGGTGCAATGAACTCCAATTGCTATTTATGTGGTGTCCTTAGTATTAATAAGTGATAAGAAGTTGGTCTCCATAGAGACTGTATTTTGTTTTATCTGCGCAACAAAGTTGATATAGACATGCAATATAAAAAAGGCTTAGATATTTTTAAAAAGATTGTTGAGCAATATTCCAGTTTCTAAAGTATTTGACACAAGCCATATATGTTAAAACTCGATTTATTGATGTCAAGTATTCCAAGTTTGACGACAAGCCTTGTTAACGGACCCATATATAGAGCCATAGTTAACACATCAGCAACTTGATTAGAGTCAATAGGCATGAGGTGTAAAATACCAGTAGGAAGAATGAGTGAGCACACGTGGTACTGGAAGAATGAGTGAACACACGTGGAGATGAAAAAAGGAAAAATATCAAAGTGATTTTATCTGATACCATGTTATCATATAATATTATCATCCTCATAATTGAGAGAGATGAAAGAGAATTGAAAAAGAAAAGATATTATATTTTATTGATTAAAAAAATGTTGTTAAATAAAATGATAGAGTACGGGTATCATCCTCATAATTGAGAGAGATGAAAGAGAATTGAAAAAGAAAAGTTAAATAAAATGATAGAGTAAACCCTATAGGGGTAAAAAAAAATCCCTATTTGATAAAGCTATAATATTTAGCTGAGATGAAAGAGAATTGAAAAAGAAAACTTGTTAAATAAAATGATAGAGTAAACCCTATGGGGTAAAAAAAATCCCTATTTGATAAAGCTATAATATTTAGCTCCTAATTTGGCTTTTTTTAGTCCCTACTAAATCAATATTTTTGTTAGTTCCTTCCTATTTTTATCTTTTATGGGGTCTAAATAAGAGATTCAAAATCTAATAAATCAAATATTTAACTTTCTTGATAAAAGAAAATAATTTTTCTTTTTTAAAAAATTGATTTTTTTTGAAAAATATTCGATTTTCTTAAAAAAAACTCGATATTCCAAAAAAAACTCTATTTTAATAAAAAACCTCGATTCTTAGAAGAATACTCGATAATCCGAAAAAAAAACTCTATTTCTAGAAAAAAATTGATTTTCCGAAAAAAACTCAATTTTTGAAAAATACTCAATTTTTCAAAAAAAAAACTCGATTTTTCGAAAAAAAAACTTGATTTTTTAAATAAAAACTCAATTTTTGGAAAAATATTTGATTTTTTGAAAAAAAACTTGATTTTTAAAAAAAAATACGGGAAGAAACCAAAATTATGAATCGTCCTGCTTCGTGTGCAATTAGAGGGTCTTGTCCAGTGAAAACAAGAATGTTTTCAATGTTTGCATTCCTATTCTTTAATGCGCTCTGAATCACATTCTGATTATTATTTTTTGTTCTTCAATGTAATATGGCATCCTAATCAATTCATTAATCATTAATCAATTAATCAATTTATAGTATGCATACATACTCCTAAGACTTTGGCAAAAATAATGTTTTTTTAAACACAAGATATGTGTGCGTTCTTCAAAATATTTGACACAAGATTAGTTCAAGTATCACTATATTAGAATTTAATTGGAATACACTGACACTGTAAAATAGTTTTATACTGTCAGTGAATGGTAACCGAATCCAAAATTATATTTAATTTTTATTTTAATCTAATATATATATATATATATATATATATATATATATATATATATATATATATATATATATATATATATATATATATATATATATATATATATATATATATAAAATCTAAAGTACCTGGTAATTACATCTTAAACCCTCTGATTAAAAGGTTAATTTGACTTATTTAATAGGGTTAAATTTGGTAATGCAATTTTTTAAGGGTTTTGGTTCATTTGGCAATAAATGCAGCTGATGTGGCACATTCACATAATAAGTTGTTTTATTATTTGATTTTTAATATTTGATTTTTAACATTAACTATTTTATATTTAACATTAATGTTACAGCCTACAATATAATATTTTTATAGTTTTTATTAAAGTTGAAAATCCTACAAGTTATCCTACAAAATAGGTATAATTATAATGGCAATATATTGTTTAATAAACATATTTACAGCACAAACAATTAAACCCCAATCACACGTTTCCCCTCACAAACTACACGCTTCGAATTCTGCAAGTTAAAACTTCATCTCCCAAACCAGACCCTTGGGATTCTGCAAGTTTACACTCCCAATGCTTCATCTCTACCAGTCCCAAAATCATTTTCATCTACAATCATTACCTTCAACCCACACCATAAATATGATATATCCTTATACCTCTAACATTTTCAGACTTTTGAATAGCTTAACCTTTTTCGTCTGGGGACTAACTGGTAGAAGATCACTAATTGTTATGACTTTGTACAGTTGTGGAAGGCCACACCAAAATCAACTCAAACGTCGGTGACAGATATGCGATCGATTGCTTCCACTGGTGGTGGAACTGGTTGGAAAGACAACTACCTGCAACATCAACTCCACAAGAAAGACAATTCCTAAAGAATTTCCAACTCACGCCGCCAAAGGTCTGTAAATCTCTGTCCTTTGTTACTCCTAAACAAGAAATTTATTTTTGGTGTTCTCACATTTTCTTAGTCTTATGCAGGCTATTGCTTATCTCATTATTGTCCTTTTCACAGGTGATAATAATTTGGATGAGTTTTAGGTTTGATATTTGGGTCTGAGTTTGAAATGTTTTTTGGTGATTTGTAGCTTATTTAATGATTTTTCTGTTTGTTGATTTATTATTAGGTTTTCCTTTTTGTCATTGCAAAATGCAAAAGGTACTTCCATAACAAGTTGAAGCTGTAAAGGCTTTCCTGGCATGCCATGTACCGGAAGCAACATAAGAAGGTGAATCTTATTGCTTGAAAAACAAAAATATTATCATAACCCCTATTTGTATGTCTATTACTCTTATGACAACTTTCATGTTGTGGTTATATTGACATGTCTATCACAATGGTTGGATTTAGATTTTACAGGTGCTTCTGCTTATATATTACTTAATGGATTATCAAGTTTCTCCTTCAACCTGGGTCTGTGATATTTTTCCTTCAACTTCTTTCCCTTTATATAAAATTTGTAACTTTTGTTTTGGTAATTACTAGGGGATATCCACTATAAATCAAATGGTTTTTGGTGATACGGTGGCCATTGCATTTTGGTGAAATGGTGGGCATTGCGCTCATGGCAGCACATAATCTCACCCATGATGAGTATGTTGTGAATCATCCCGCCGGTAAAATCGGAAAGAGCCTCATTTTTAAGGTCTGTATTTATGTTTCCTGTGAGTTTTTCTGCTTTTTACTATATTGAAATAACATAATCTGTATTTTCTGTTAAATTGAAAATACTATAGGTTTGCTCACTACAAAATAATACATAGAAGTTATAACTGACATTATCCATGATAATATTGAATGATTTTGGGGTTAGATCTTCTACATATGTTTCTTCTACTTCACCATTTTCTCATTCTGTTAAGGATTTAAAGAATCTCAATGGATCAAACATTTAAAGATCTTTCACTTACCTATGTTTGGTGTGTAGTTTGGAATATTTGTGATGAATATTACCTGCCCTTATGCTTTGGGTTTAGCCACGTCTACTGCTGTTATGGTTGGACTGGAGTTGGTGCATCTCAGGGTGTTTTGATAAAATGGGGTAAGTTTTGGAAATTGTACATATGGTCAACATTTGTTCTTAGAATTAGATTATCTCATCAACTTATGGAATTAGACATAATTTTCTTAAGAATTGCTAGCAGATAGTTTGTCTTGATTTCCGATTTGACGTTTTAACTTATAAGATCCTTTCATTGTACAGGGCAGTATTTTGTTTGTGTTTCATGCATGCAATGGGTATGTTCAGGGCTATTATTTCATTTAATCTATGTAACATTTACTGAATTTGAACCTAGAAATTTTGTAACTGTGTTACATGGGATGGATTTGTAATTCTCACATGTTTTCCTAATTGATTATGTTGAAGGTTTTAACACTGGTTAAACAACTTTCTTCCGGTTACATCTTTGAATTTATCTATTTATTTACTTTTTGGGCATGCTTTGCTTCTATTTTCATGAGGCGCCGACTTCCAGAGATTTGGTTTTCTTGCAGCAACTATGTACTACAATGTATTGGATGCCACAACCATACAGACCTGTCAGTTGTAGTGGAGCGTTTGAGTCAGATTGGTGGGCCCTGTGGCGCGATAACAGAGTCTAAAGTAGACGCTAATGCAGAATTACGTTGTTGTTTCACTAAATTGTTAATATATGTGACTTTCTGTTTCCTCAATGTTGTAGGTGAATCTGTTAGTTTGTTATTCTTCAATAATTTTTGAATCTGTTAGTTTGTGATGTATTTTATTGGATTCAAGTTGAAAAACATGTAATAATAGAACACAATATCAGTAAAAAGATACAGGTGATTGTTTTATTTGTTTTCTCTAACTTTTATTTATCTTTTATCAATAATATAATATTTTTAAATAATAAAAATGAAAATTATCATAGCTATTAAAACTCAGATTTTTTACTTTTCAATGCAAACTCAATTTTTCGCTGCTCAATGCAATTATTTTTCGCTGCCCAATGGAGATAGAAAGTCTTTTAATTCAGATATGCGAACCCAATTTTTGGAGCTTTCAATTCAAATTTTTTATTTCTTAGATCTTAAATACATTAAATGATAATTACAATAATAATGATCAAATTATAATTTAATGTGGACGTTATGAAATTTTATTATTGGATTATATCAATATTTTAATGTTTGTAAGTTTTTAAATTGAATTTACATTTAACATTTCAATTCATTAATAGCATCTATTTTAATATAAATAATCATTGAATTTTTAATTAGAATTATAAATTCAAACTAAATAAGTTTTACAAATGTATATTTAAACATATTCGATTTTGCAAATTTTTTATTTATTTAATAAGTGGACAATTTTTTTGTTCATTATAATAATTATTTATTTTTTTATTTTATTTCAAGTTCAAAATTGATTTTTTTTTAAAAAAATAGAGTTTTATTTACAACAAAATATCAGACAAATATATTAATAAAATCTAATCAATAATTATCATCTCATCATAATTTTATTTATATCATTATAGAAAATTGTTTATAAAATCTAATCAATAATGATCAAATTATCATTTTGATTTAATACCAATAAAGAATATTTTATTCACAAGATTCTTTGTATTCTACAAGGGTAATTATAATGATATCACGATTTAATATTTTCTTACAATACCAAAGTTTCTAAAATGCACAACTATTTATGTCATTAGAATTTATAGAATCTTATAATCATTACACTATCTTTTATTTATTTCTTTACCAACTATCTCACGTTTCCAAAAACAAAATCTCTGCCTTTTAAAAGTTTGATACATCCTTTTTACGTTTTTCCAAAAGGTCTCTGTATTCCAATACTTATGAAATAAAAGTTAAACACAATCTGAACATTTCAATTTTTTAAGTAGATAATTAATGTATTTTATGTTTAAAAAAAATACGATTTTTTTCAATAAATAAATTATTAATTTTATTAAACACCTATTTCTCCAAAAATGTCACTAAGTAATCAATAAAGTCAATTTATTTTATTAAACGCTAGGTTTTGATTTTTTAATTTATTTAAGGGAAATATTCAACTAATTTAGATTTTTACATTTCCAATTCAATAAAGTCGTAATAAAATTGTTTTTATTTTTTTTATTAAATAATAATAATAATAATAATAATAATAATAATAATAATAATAATAATAAAATATATAATTTGTTAATAATAAAATATATTAGTAGTTTTGATTTCTTTATCATATAGAATTTTTAATTGTTATATAATTTCTAATGTCTTAAATAATATTAATAAATTTTTTATAAATACTACTGAGATCTTTATAGCTTGAGATTCAATAATTGTCATTAAATTATTAATTAAGAACATTTTTTTATCTTTCTAAGACGAAATTAGAATTCAAGAAATCAAATTTAGTGTCTTCTATTTGATTTATTGATTTAATTAAATTTTTATTTATGTTGATTCTCTGCATAAATTGAAAATAAGAAAGAAAAAGAAATATATGAAACAATCACGAAAAAGGCTACAAATATCTATTTTTTTTAAGAAACATGAAAAAATTATGATTGATAAATATATAAATTTCTTATGAAAAAACAAATATTTGTCATTATGGATGTCACATACTTAAATTATATTTATTATAATTTTAGATTTAAAATAAATTATAATAATTCTGTATTATTTTCAATAAAATTTAAATTACTTTTAATATTAAAGAATATTATTTTAATTTTACTATTTAAAATTAAAAATTCATTTTATAATAAATTGGTCAAGAAAAAATAATAAATTAAAAATAATATTTGAAAAATTCAAATGAAATACATATAATAAACAAGATTATGAATCTGACAACTATTTGTTTTTCCTTTATTTGTATTGTTGATACATATAATAAAATATTGGAGTAGATTTATTAATATATTTTATTTATATAAGGAATATTGTATATAATAATTAATTGTGGTTGTTTGTATTTACAACTTATTAAGACTCAACGTAAATAATAATTAATTGTGGTTATTTGTATTTAATTTATAATAACTTTTATTGTAGGTTTGTAAAAATTGTAAATATGATATAATAAGAACGCTCAATGTAAATAATAATTAATGTGTTTGTATTTAATTTATAGTAACTTTTATGGTTATTTATGATTATTATAACACTTTTTTAAAATATGTTTTTTTTGTATAATATATCTAATCATTATTTAAATCAATTTATTATTTTATATATAAATTTTTTAAATAATTAATAAATTCACCTATGATTATCATAACACTTTATTTTAATGAAAAATAAAATTTTATTTCTATCATTATAATTAATAAAAAAATAAAATTTTATTAAAGGTTTATCTAATTTTTATCTACACTAATAAATGTTAAATATTAATTTTAAATTTATTTTATTTTATAATTTTATTTGTTAATTTGATTCTAAATAAATAATTTAAAAAATGGTATGACTTTATATGTTATAAGTATTTATATTAGTAACAGAAAATTTGATGGGATTTGTCATATATTTTAAGATACCATTGAGTGTAGATATTCATTTAAAACTGAAATTTGACGGAAAGCTGTCATATATTGTAGGTTTGTAAAAATGGTAAATATGATATAATAAGAATGATTTAAAACTTATATTTGATGGGAAACTTTTATAGATTTTAGGTTTGAAAAAATTAACTAATATTTAAAAGATAATGTTATTTGAATTGGAAACATGATTTTATTCATGGTTGTAATTTTATATTTACTCATCTGAATTCAACTGAGTTTTATTAATGTTAATTACTGAAATTACAAACATGGATGGATCATGATCCATGGGTAGACGTGAACGTATCTACTACATATCAGCTGTAGACTGACCATTTTAATGTTAATATATTAAATCTATAAGATACCAGTTGTACTGGTCATTTGAATTTTATTTTTCATACATTGAATGATATTTTTTATTTGGTTACTCTGGTCAGTTGTTAATATATTTGAATACCATAGGTAAGAAGTCTGGTCTGGTCCGTTATTAATATATTTGAATTGTATTTGTAATTATCCATATTAATATTGTTGGATTTATTAATCTATTTAATTGGTTACTCTACACAAAATTTAAACTCTGAAAAGTGGCAGAATTGACAAGTGATGTGTGAATAGAGACAGGACCCGTGCGAAAGCACGGGTATCCCACTAGTTATATTTAAAGTAATAGTTATGAATGATTGTGATGAATTGATGATATAATTTTTTTTACAATGACATAACAATTAATCTCTTTTTCTTATAATTATTTTTGAAATAAAGGAAAGGGAGAATTCCGTCTTCAACATGATCAAATCGAAGAAGAAAACATTCCAAAAAAAACATAACAGAACTCGAATTCTTTGTTTTTGAAGAAAAAGATATGTCGGAAATCCAAGAAAAAGGATTAGCCTACATTCTAGGAAAGATTCTAACACAAAAGTCAATGCACAATCATCTATACTATCATCATCTATGGCTAACTTATGGAGCAACACTCAAAACCTGTTTGTGACCGAGATTGAATGGGTTATCTGTTGATCAAATGATTTTAAATATAAAAGGAGTGAAGGGGTGAATTGTGGTATTTAAAATACGCAATTACTTTTATATTATTTTTCATTAAGATCATATTAATAATTTCTTAGCATTGAAAAATAACAAAACAAAGTAAATAGCATAAATGAAATGATATGGTTAAAGAAATTGCACTAGAGATTTATATAGGTTTGACTGAATGTTGGTCAAACTCATTTTAAAGAGATTTTCTTGATTTTGACTATAAACTTTGAGTTTTTGAAGGATATGATGCCCACAAACATTTATACAATATGAACTTTGAGATTATCACAATCTCATCCCCGATTAATGATATTTTTTTATCCAGACTAAGCTAATGAACCATAGAGATTTTCAAGCTAATATCAATAATCAAAAGCAAAACTTATTCTGGCAAAGCTCAGTAAACCACAACAAAGATATTATGACTGATTTGTCTTACGTAACAAACTTAATCTTCTATAAAGAATTGCACTCTCAAGAATTAAACAAACAACAACCCACTTATAAAATCTTCCTCACAAGCAAGGTTGGGTTGTGGCTCGTCGGATTGTCCTGCATAACGTAAAAAAATGGAGGGTTGAATTGGAATTTTATGTTTGTCTACCCGTTTAACTTGTCCCTATTTAAGCCCACACTGCCTTAAGCCCGTCAAAAAGGGGCGGGTTGTTCCGCCAGCCCACCAACCTAGTTATCAAACACTCAAAATATTTATTTAGGTTGGTTGAAGGTTAATACTTAAATTATAGTTATGAAATACTTGTTGGTGATTCTATTTTATACATTTATTTGTGAATATATGCAATATTTATTTAAATAAAATTTGTTAAAAAGATACTTTATAAAAATTATTCTAAGAAATAAGTAAATAATAAATAAATAAAATAGACGGGCAGACCCGCCGCCCGCCAACCCGTCATCTTGGCGGGACAAATTAGATTTTCAAGTCCAAGTTCACTTGGCAAACTTTCCCGTCCTGTCTCCTTATTTGCGGGTTTAAAGTAGGACAGGACATGCGACCTGTTTTGTCACCCTTACTAAAAAACACTATGACAACTTTAAGTGAGAAAAAAATGTTTCTTGAGAAAGAAAGAGAGAAAATAGAGAGGTAAATTCGAAATAAAATGTAAAGTTTTGGAAAGTGGTGTGAAATCAAGATGGGCAGGTATGCCACCCGCCAACCTGCCACCTTTGCGGGGGCAGGTTAGATTTTTAAGTCCAAGTTCACTTGGCGGGCTTGCCCGCCCCATCTCCTTTTTTGGGCGGGTTTAAGGTAGGACGAGGCAGGTGGCCCATTTTTCCACCCTTACTCAAGAACACTATGACAACTTTAACTGAGAAAAAATGTTTCTAGAGAAAGAAAGAGATAAAATAGAGAGGTAAAATCGAAAGAAAATGTAAAGTTTTGAAAAGTGGCGTGAAATCAAGAGGATGAGACCCTTCTTTATATAGGAGTTGAAAAAACCAGAAAAGGAAATAATCCATGGGCAGAATTGATGAACCAATCAATTGGTATATGATGGGCTAAAGACGTGTCTACTTATGCGTCTAGCGGTATCTTACTGCAAGTGCACAGCCTATCGAAGTAATATTTAAGATTATCGATCCACAGGGATTCTATGGTTACTTAGTGCTAAATGAACTTTCTAGTTTAGCTAAGGCGAATGGTTGTCACGATTTTTTGTTGATTTTTAAGACTATTAAAGGCGGAATTAAATTTAAGTTTTAATAAAGTAATACTAAGGCGGTCGGTATGTAATTATACTAACTTAGGTGGTCAATCTAACCTAGGCTTATAAAGGTGTTCACTTAATCTATTCGGTAGAGATTACCAGTTTAAATACCCTCAACTCACACTCTCGTGGTCTTATATCAGATCTTATCCCTAAAGCCCTATGCCTGCTCTCGCTAGCCCATAAGTGTTTAGAGGTAATTTTTGGAAACTAAGTAATTCTAATTTATCTTAAAGCGCTCTCGCTGTGTTTAATTTAAATGCCTAACTTTAGCTATCTGGTTAAAACCTCACACTCTCGTGGTCTTGACCTAACCTAATACTATTTTCTTACTCTCGTAACGAAAAGGTCTATTAAATTAAAAAGTATCAGCCAGAAATGTTAAGTGATTAATTATTTTTAGCCTATGGTTATATTTTACCGGTTAAGTTTGTTCTAACTACATACCGCCCTAAGGTGTTTAGCTACTCATCGATGTTGAACCAGACAGAGACAGGAAATTAAATAATAAAATACTCATGGCAGGAAAATAAATAAACATTATAAATAATTAAATTGCAATATAATGAAAAACCTGGTTAACAATATTAGAGCAGACTCCTTCTTCCACAGACCGGAAAGCTCGGAGTTGGCGAAATCAAAAATAACAAAGGCTGAAGGTTTAGAAAAAAAATATAAATGTATAACAATTTCCTGATGTTGGAAATTGTTATATGGTGGGTTTGGATACAATAAGAACGAAACAGAAAATAATGCAGAAATAAGAAAAGGGTCGTAAAAACAGTTCGGCAGAGCTTCCGCAGGAATTTGAATAGAAAAATGCTCTGTACATTGTTCATAGAACTTGTACTATTTATAGAACTCTAAATGGGCTGGATTTTTGGACCTTTGTTGTTTGGGCCTTGCTGAATTTGTGGAGAGAATGCAGGAACGTGGCAACAAAGTAGGAAACAAATTCTTCACGTAATGCCTTTGACGGAGTCTGAGTCAAAAAACCTAAAATAATCCTTGTCACGGTCGTGATAATGCTTTCACGTTCGTGTCCTGCAGTTTTTAAGTGTCACGGTCGTGATGCTTCTCTTACGGTCGTGATGCTTCCTTTTGGGGTGTCACGGTCGTGACACCCTTGTAACGGTCGTGACTGCTGCAAAATATGCAGTTTTGCAGGAAGCTTCATTTCTTCATCTTTTTATGATTGATTTTGTTCCTTTTTCTCTTAATTCATGATTTAGCTCCATATAATAATGTACCTGCAAAATGGTAAGAAAAACTCGAGAAATCGAGTGTTAAAACGATGATTATTCGATAAAACGTTAATGAAACCTAGCAATATAATCGATACGTTTTCTCGTTATCAAACTTCCCCAAACTTAAACCTTTGCTTGTCCTCAAGCAAATAGTCGGTTGAAAATCGGCGGACAAGATGTTATTCACGCATACTCATAACAAATCATACGAGGGATCGTTTTGTCGGATAATCCGATACTTTGATAGAACACTACCGATACACTAATGACACAAGCAACAAGCTATGTCGTCGATTTCCCGTTAAATGAGCCAATCGGCAATTACTCTACGATTTCACCTAAAGTTTTTTCGATCTTATTTCGCCCGGTTTCATTCTAGCGCAATCACATTAAGCCCTTTGCCTTAGCACGCACGTAGTGGAGTAGCCGGTTAGCGACTTTGATCCTTTTTAAGCACGGGGTCTGGTACACGAGTGTGGTAACCCTACATTTTGTATCCGATTTGGAGGTTGTGGGGGATCGAGCCGTAGCACGCCCTACCGAGTTCAGAACCAGTACCTCTGAACCAACCCGCAATGGACTCCTTCTCATATTTCTCGTTTCTTATATGCGACCGTGTACTTTGGTGCAATTTCTTTTCATTTTGCATCGAGATATGAAGGATCATTATTGATTAGGCATCAAACGCTTATATTCATCGGCTCCCCACGTGGTTTGTGTTCAGACGGTGCTGACTGCTAGTATAAACTACTCGGGGTTACTTTTGAACTGAAACTAGAAGTGTACTCGTAATGGTAATCGGAGATGGAATCGCTTAAGTAGGAAGTCAAAGTTGTCAAGATTGTATTGGTCTTGTTTAATCGTTCTCAGCTTCCTATTTACGATTTCGTAGGTAAGTCGGATAATGCGAATAATTAAAAATTTTTCGGTTATGGCTAAATAAACGGGAAAGTTTGAAACTAAAGAAAATATCATAAAGATTTTGCACGCTTCATTAACTTACTAAAAGGAAATACAACGGAATTGAAAATACAACGAAATGGAAAAATGCGAAAATGAAAGGTACCTCTCCCACACTATATCAGACATTGTCCTCAATGTTGTGATATAAATGCGGTAAAAGTACAGTACAAACGACAAGAACGAAAAACAAACATAAGAAAAACTAGAACTATGGCTGCTGAGGACCGCGGGGTCGGCTTCTGGTGCGGGAGCGGCGTCTGGAAGGAGTCGCTTCAGGATCAGAACCGGTGCTGGTGGTCCCAGTGATGTCGATACGCAAGGCGTCTAACTCGCTGAAAATCTCGTTGAACCTCTCATTAGTAGCTGCCTGGTTTGCTGCAATAGTGCCGAGTAAAGCATCGTACTGCTCCTTATGCCGTCGCTCCAGTGCGGCGTTCATCCGGTTCTGCTGATGAATCGCACGGAGGACATCCTCAAGAGTGAAGTCCTGTGCAGGAGGCTGTCGAGTAGATGTCTCTGGTATATCCTGGACAGGCTCAGCTGCATCCATAACGTCCTGCATCTCATCCGCAGGGAGATCTGCCTGATCATGGATAGGAGCGTGGTCAGCAGCATCAGGTAGAACAAAGAGCCAGTTGGCTCGGCTGGATGGGTCGATGCGGTCGCGGGACGGCAGAATGATATGGTGAAATATGGTGCCTTGGACAACAGGGCTATACCTCCCATCCTCTCGCTGCGCAATCAGGTGAGCGGACCTGCAATAACTCTTGGTGAGGAATTCTGCGGCTAAGTGAGGCTGATTTGCGACCAAGTCACCAAGCCCCAACTGAATGGCGAGGGTGGTGACAATGCCGCCTATGAAGAACGGGGTGGAGCCTCTGTGTGCAATAGCCTGGATGTGATAAAGCATGAAAGGGGCAGCGTTGATCGGCTCGTCATTAAGAGCACAATGCAAGAATAGAAGCTCCTTGGAGTTGAGCTTATGGTTGCTTTCTCGAGCGAAGATGGTGTTGCAAATTACTCGGTGGAAATAGCGGATGGCCGGATTGTGAATGTGCGTAGCGTTTAGGCTTTGGAAGGCTGATGCACGGGTGTTGGTTAAGTCGTGCCATAGAGTGAAAGCTTGTTCACTAAAATTATCGGGCACGCGACGGTGAGCTTCAGTTCCGTGATCGAAGCCTAATAACTCGGCGATCCTGTCTTGCGAAAGGTTGAACTCTTGGCCGTGCAATCTGAATTTTGCGAAACCGGTGAGCTGACTCAGAGAACCGGTACCGGTGATGTAACTGAATGAGCTTAAGAACTCCAGTGTCAGAAGTTCGAAGGTTGGCTGAGGTTGACTGCAAAGGTCCCAGAGCCCGACTTTTTGAAGCAGGTTCGTAACACTGGCAAGCATTCCGAGTTCCCTCAAACACACAGTGTCGATGTAACGTGTAGGTTGCACACCGCGGTTTTGGAATCAGAGAAATCGTTCTCTCTGAGTTTCTCCAGCATCACCTTCTCTAAAAGTAATAGAATCCATTGCATGCAAGAGCTAAGAGTGAAGAATGAAAATTTTTGAAGTTTTGTGAAAAAAAATGGTAAAATGAAAGAAATATGAATTCGGGATAAATAATGGAGAGTGAGAATGTAGTAGGGTGTGATAATGGGTGGTTAATGAGTTTAAAGATGGTAAATGGGGGGTTACGGAGGTTTTGGAGAAGATGGGTAGTTTTTTAGGAAGTTATGGAGAAGAAGAAGAAAAAGAGGCACGAAGAGAAACAGTTCTGTTTCTCACGATTCCTGGTATATGGGTCGTCACGGTCGTGATAGGGGTACGACGGTCGTGACACTCAAAATGAGCGCGTCACGATCGTTATGGGGCAGTGACGACCGTGAGGGCTTGCTTCTTAGAATAATTTCCAGAAAACACTTTCTCACTTATTTCACATATTTTATAATAATGTATTTTCTTCACTAACACTCATATTAAATTATAAACACCATATAGTATATAGTTTCAACACAGTACTTCAATAACTTGCAAGGCATGAGAGATTTGTATATATAATGAATAAATGCAAGCATAACAGTACATAGAATGAAAAATACATAAATTGCTAAAAATGGAGAAATTTTGGAATTAAAGATGCATTGCATAAAGTAATTGAAAATGAAGTTACATAAACGGAAATTTGCGGTAAGAAATTGTTGCGAAAAATAAATCTAACTAGAAACGAAAACAATGGGAAAAATAAACTAAATCACTTATAACATTATCAAAAGCGTTTCTTCAAGTCTTCGATGGCGGAGTTCAAGTGATAAAATTGTTCGCAGGTTATGTCAGTCAACCCTATAATATCCAATCGCATGCTCTTAATGTCTTCTTTAAATAAGTTAATGTCAGTTTGGTAAGCATTGAGAGTGTTCATGATGTTTTTCAAGTTGTTAGCATAATCTCCTTGATTCACTTCAGGGGTTTCATAAACTTCTTCAGTGTGGTCAATGTCATGGTAACCAGGAGGCGTCTCAGGGTCAGTTTCGACATCGGTCATTGTATCATATTTTATCTTGTAAGACTGAGGTGTTTCAGGAGTGGGTGGATAATCAGGTGGGTTTAACTCATAAAGCCAGTTATCCTTATTGTGAACACTTACTCTAGCATGGTTAGGCAATGTAAACAGGGTTACTACCTCGTTCCGGATTAGGTACTCAAAAGGTGGATGTCCTAAATTCCTTATGATATGTCTATTAAAGCAGAAGTTAAGATCCATAGGACAGATGTTACCTAAACGGTTGCACCTGTGCAATTGGTACCTAAGTCCTAAAGCATCAGCAATCATGGTTACAAGACCTCCTACTAATATAGGTAATTCAAGTTCTTCTTGGATACGGGTG
The DNA here is from genome assembly GCA_963966055.1 of Lathyrus aphaca. NCBI lineage: Eukaryota > Viridiplantae > Streptophyta > Magnoliopsida > Fabales > Fabaceae > Lathyrus > Lathyrus aphaca. The sequence continues at coordinate 28,017,670 of OZ014520.1, read as the reverse complement.
AAGGTTTGCATCATGAAAGGTACACCATTAACAGGCTGTCCATTAGTGAAACATGACATAATAAATATTTCATCTTTAGAAACTCCGGTAATGTTTTCTTCTTTTCCAAAGAAGGTGTGGGCAAGGATTTTATGGAAGTAACGGAGGGCAGGGTTATGGATCTCATCATTATTCATGCTATTTGGTTCAGGGTGGTAGTTTCCGGTTAAAGTTCCCCAAAAGAAATCTAGCTCAATATCCATCAATTCTACCTGTGTGGTAGTAAAAGCAAATGGTCCACTAGGGAATCCTAACAAGTCAGCTAGTTCTTTATGGTTAAAGTCATATTCTATTCCAAATAGGCGGAAACTAATAAATCCTTTCCTAAATCCAAAACCGCGCTCAGGTAGGTAAATTAAGGAGCTAAGGAACTCAAGAGTGAGATCGCGGTAAGTCACAAACTTATGTTGGATCAATGCATTCTCCCATCCGAGTCGGTTAAACAAGTACATGATGCTATCATGTATACCTAAGGTTTCCATAGTCCGATCATCCGGGTACAGGGTCAAATCCATTTGCCTCTGTGATAACTCTTCAAATTTCATTCTTTGGTTCCTACCTCTAAATTTGGTTTCCATATGGTTAATTGGTTGGTTAGCCATGGTCAGTGAAAATATGGAGGAAACAAATCGGGGGAAGAAGGAAAGTGGAAAAGACTTTTAGAAAATCTGTAAAAAGTGATTTAAGATAAAAATAAGAAAATGAAATGCATAATGTAATGGCAATAATAGTAATATAAAATAAAACTATAAAATGACAAAACAAATAAACAAATAGTAAAACGATAAATAATAAAATGATAAAGAGAATAATTTAAATAATTAGATAAGTAAATGGGTTGCCTCCCACTAAGCGCTGTTTTTATCGTCAAAAGCCTGACGTAATGCTTAGGTTTAGATTAATCAGGGGAATCAGTGGACAACTCTAAAAGCTTTAGATTATTCGCATAATCTCTATTTTCAACTTTATAATAATGTTTTAAACGTTGTCCGTTTACTATGAATGGTTCACTATTCCTACCCTTAATTTCTATTGCTCCACTCGGGAATACTTTAATTATTTCAAAGGGTCCTGACCATCTAGATTTTAATTTTCCAGGAAAGAGCCTAAGTCTTGAATTGAAGAGGAGTACAACGTCTCCCACACTAAATTCTTTCCTAGATAGGCGTTTATCATGCCATCGCTTAGTTCTTTCTTTATATATCTTAGCATTCTCATAAGCATCTAACCTTAATTATTCTAATTCGTTAATGTCTAGGATTCGCTTTTCTCCTGCAGCATTATAGTTTATATTGAGAGTTCTAATCGCCCAATAAGCTTTGTGTTCTAGTTCTACTGGGAGGTGACAAGATTTTCCATAAACTAGTTTGAAAGGTGAAGTACCTATGGGTGTCTTGTAAGCGGTCCTATAAGCCCATAAAGCTTCATTAAGTTTAGATGACCAATCTTTCCGAGATATGGCGACAGTCTTTTCTAAGATTTGTTTAATTTCTCTGTTTGAGACTTCGACTTGTCCACTTGTTTGTGGATGATATGGTGTAGCCACACGGTGTCTTACTCCATACTTAGATAGTAATTTGTCAAATATTTTTGAGATGAAGTGCGAGCCACCGTCACTTATGACGAGTCTAGGCACACCAAATCTGGGAAAGATTATATTTTTGAAAAGCTTTATTACTACCCGTGTATCGTTTGTAGGAGAAGCTATGGCTTCAATCCATTTCGAAACATAATCAACAGCTACGAGTATGTAATTATTACCGAAAGATGATGGGAATGGTCCCATGAAATCTATTCCCCAGACGTCAAAGATTTCTACTTCTAATATTCCTTTTTGAGGCATTTCATCTCTTCTTGAAATATTGCCGGTGCGTTGACACCGATCACAATTTATAACAGCGATGTGGACATCCTTCCATAGATTAGGCCAGAATAAACCGGCTTGCAAGATTTTTGCACAAGTTTTGGAAGTGCTTGCATGTCCACCATAGGGAGATGAATGGCATTGAGCAATGACATCTTCTATTTCTTCTTCGGGAATACATCGGCGAAAGATTCCATCTGGTCCTCTTTTGAACAATAATGGTTCATCCCAATAGTAATGTTTCAGATTATGAAAGAATTTCTTTTTCTGCTGATAGGTTAGATCGGGTGGAAGAGCTCCTGCGGCTAGGTAGTTGACAATGTTAGCGTACCATGGCAGTCCTACAGTTGTCTGGATTGTTTCCACGGATTCTGGTTCATTTATATCTAACTGAGCTAGGTCGCTTCCTAATTGTGCTATCAGCTGTTCATACGGAAAATCATCGTTAATCGGCACTTGTTCGGGTTTAATACCTTCTATTCTAGATAAATGGTCCGCTACGACGTTCTCAGTACCTTTCTTATCTTTTATTTCTAGGTCAAACTCTTGTAAGAGTAAAATCCATCTTAAGAGTCTTGGTTTAGCATCTTTCTTAGTTAGTAAATATCGTATAGCAGCATGGTCTGTGTAAATGATTATTTTCGCTCCAACTAGGTAAGAACGGAATTTGTCGAGCGCAAAGACAACTGCTAACAATTCTTTTTCGGTAGTGGCGTAGTTCATCTGGGCAGAATCTAAGGTTCTACTGGCATAGTAAATCGCATGAAGTTTCTTTTCCTTCCTCTGGCCTAGAACTGCGCCTACAGCATAGTCACTCGCATCGCACATGATTTCAAAAGGTAATCTCCAGTCAGGGGGTTGCATGATTGGTGCGGTGATGAGGGCTGTTTTTAGAGTTTCGAATGCTTTAAGACAATCTTCATTGAATATGAACTCAACGTCTTTCATTAATAAACCAGTAAGAGGTTTAGTTATTTTCGAGAAATCTTTGATGAATCGTCTGTAAAAACCGGCGTGTCCTAAAAAGCTTCGTATTTCTCGAACGGTTTTAGGGGGTTGAAGATCTTTTATTACTTCAATCTTAGCTTTATCAACTTCAATTCCCTTGTCGGATATTACATGACCTAATACGATTCCTTCGTTGACCATAAAATGACATTTCTCCCAGTTAAGCACGAGGTTTACTTTTACACATCTTTCTAATACCATTTCTAAGTTCAATAAACATCCTTCAAAACTTTGCCCGCATACAGAGAAGTCGTCCATGAACACTTCCATGATGTTGTCTATAAAATCTGCGAAGATTGACATCATACATCTTTGAAAGGTTGCAGGAGCGTTGCATAATCCAAAGGGCATTCGTCTATAAGCGAACGTTCCATAAGGGCATGTGAATGTAGTCTTCTCTTCATCATCTGGATGGATAGGGATTTGGAAAAATCCTGAGTAACCGTCAAGATAACAGAAGTAAGAATGCTTGGCTAATCGTTCTAACATTTGATCTATAAAAGGTAGTGGGAAATGATCTTTTCAAGTGGCTTTGTTTAGTTTACGATAATCTATGCATACTCTATATCCCGTCACTACTCTTTGCGATATCGATTCGCCTTGAGCGTTTTTCACAACAGTGATACCTCCTTTCTTTGGCACTACATGTATTGGACTAACCCATTCACTATCAGAGATTGGATATATTATCCCGGCATCTAGTAATTTTTTAACTTCTTCTTTTACTACAGTGCTAAGGGTTGGGTTAATTCTTCTTTGAGATTCTCTGGAGGTTCTGCAATCTTCTTCTAGCAGAATACGATGCATACAGACTGAAGGACATATTCCTTTGAGATCAGATATGTTATATCCTAACGCAGTTGGATATTTCTTCAAAACATCTAAAAGTTTCTTTGTTTCTATAGTTCCTAAACTGGAATTTATTATAACTGGTCTTTTACATTCAACGTCTAAGAATTCGTACCTTAGGTTATGAGGTAAAGTTTTTAATCCTAATGTAGGTTTATCTTTACTTGGCATAGGATCCGGTGTAAGTGCTAAACTTTCGCTTAGACTATCATCCTGATACGGTTTACGCCAATTATCATCTTCGAAAATCGGAGGGATTTGAATTTTCATTATTTCAGAATAAGTGGTCTCTTTTAGTTCCATTTCTCTTACACATTCGTCAATTACGTCCAATAGATAGCATGTATCCTCTATAGCTGGTGATTGTAAGAATTGTGTTAGAATAAATTCAACTTTCTCTTCACCCACTTCAAAGGTTAGCTTTCCTCTTTTTACATCTATTATATCTCCGGCGGTAGCTAAGAATGGTCTTCCTAGTATGATAGGTGTAGTGGAGTCCTCAGAGATGTCCATGATTATAAAATCAGTAGGGATGTAGAATTGTCCTATACGTACTGGGACGTTTTCTAGTATGCCTACATGATATTTAACAGAGCGATCGGCTAGTTGAACAGACATTTTAGTTGGTCTAAGGTCTCCCATGTCTAGCCTTTTGCAAATCGTTAAGGGCATAACACTGATACTGGCTCCTAAATCGCATAGAGCTTTGTCAATGACGAATTTTCCTATTACACAGGGTATAGAGAAACTTCCTGGATCTTTTAGCTTAGGAGGCATTTTATTCTGAATTATGGCGCTACACTCGGCAGTAAGTGTAACTGTTCCGTTATCCTCTATCTTTTTCTTATTGGATAAGATTTCTTTTAAAAACTTAGCATACGAGGGTATTTGGGTAATTGCTTCTGTAAACGGAATAGTAATATTCAACTGTTTCAGAAGTTCGACAAATTTCTTAAATTGACCCGTCGTCTTGGAATTTATTAATCTTTGAGGGTACGGAATTGGTGGTTTATAGGGTGGTGGAGGCACATAAGGTTGTTCTTTCTCCACTACCTCTTGATTGTCATCTTCCTTTTCTTCTGGATCATTCACCACTTCAGTCGGTTTATCCGGTTTTTGGTACATGGCTGGATTGTCAAGTCTTGGATCGGTAGGTCCGTCAAGTTCCTTGCCACTTCTTAATATCACAGCGTTAGCATGTCCTTTCGGATTAGGTTGAGGTTGTCCAGGGAATACTCCAGCTGGTGCAGCAGTAGGTGCTTGTTGTTGAGCTACTTGTGAAATCTGAGTTTCCAGCATCTTGTTATGTGTAGCTAATGCATCTACTTTGCTCACTAATTGTTTAATCTGCTCATTAGTGTGAATGTTTTGGTTTAAGAAGTCCTTGTTCGTTTGAGATTGGTTGGCTATAAAGTTCTCCATCATCAACTCAAGGTTCGATTTCCTAGGGATATTAGGAGCAGTCTTTTGATATCCTGGTGATGTAGCTGGTGCTTGACCTGGTGCGTATAAAGCATTGTTATTCTTATAGGAGAAGTTCGGATGATTCTTCCAACCTGGGTTATATGTGTTTGAGTAAGGGTTTCCTTGAGCATAATTCACTTGATCAGTGGGAGTTCCTGTCAATAGTTGACAATCAGAAACTTCGTGTCCTGAAACTCCACATAACTCACATTTAGGTGTTACTGCAGCCACGGTGGCTGTTGGTGTTATGGCCAAGTTGTCGATCTTTTGGCTTAGTTGGTCAAACTTCGCATTGACTTGGTCCATACTACTTACTTCGTACATACCTCCCTTTGTTGGTTTCTCAGTTGCGACTCTCTCGCTTCCCCAAAGGTAATGATTTTGAGCCATACTTTCGATAAGTGCATAAGCATCATTATATTCTTTGTCCATCAATGCACCGCCTGCGGCAGCGTCAATTGTCATTCTTGTATTGTACAAGAGTCCATTATAGAAGGTATGGATGACCATCCATTCTATTAATCCATGATGTGGACAAAGTCTCAGCAGATCCTTATAGCGTTCCCAAGCTTCGAATAATGATTCACTTTCTCTTTGCTTAAATCCGTTGATCTGAGCTCTCAGCATAGCTGTCTTGCTAGGTGGAAAATATCTGTTCAAGAAAACTCTCTTAAGTTCCTCCCACGTAGTTACTGAGTTCGAAGGCAGAGATTGAAGCCAAGCTCTTGCTCTGTCTCGAAGCGAAAAAGGAAATAAACATAGTCTAATAGCTTCTTGGGTAACTCCATTGGCTTTTACGGTATCTGCATATTGCACAAAGATCGAAAGATGAAGATTCGGATCCTCGGTAGGATTTCCGACGAATTGATTTTGTTGCACGGCTGATATCAACGAAGGTTTTAGTTCGAAATCGTTTCGGTTGATAGCCGGCGCGACAATGCTTGAATGCGGTTCAGCTTGCGAAGGACTGGCGTAATACTTGAGTGGATGAGTCTGTTCTTCAGCCATCTCTGCGTCCTTTGATGTTACGACTGGTTTAGGCGGATCTAATTGAAGATCTGGAATATTGTAATTATTTTCGTAATCGAATATACGTCTTCTTACGTGTAAGAAGCGTTCCGATTCAGGGATTAGAGGTTGCAAGTCTTCGCTTTTAGAGCGAGTACTTGGCATACACTCGGAAATTAAATTAAATTAAATAGTTGATACCTTAGTCTAGACAATGCTACCTAAATGCACTAGTAACTAAATTAAGGAATCCCCGGCAACGGCGCCAAAAACTTGATGGGCTAAAGACGTGTCTACTTATGCGTCTAGCGGTATCTTACTGCAAGTGCACAGCCTATCGAAGTAATATTTAAGATTATCGATCCACAGGGATTCTATGGTTACTTAGTGCTAGATGAACTTTCTAGTTTAGCTAAGGCGAATGGTTGTCACGATTTTTTGTTGATTTTTAAGACTATTAAAGGCGGAATTAAATTTAAGTTTTAATAAAGTAATACTAAGGCGGTCGGTATGTAATTATACTAACTTAGGTGGTCAATCTAACCTAGGCTTATAAAGGTGTTCACTTAATCTATTCGGTAGAGATTACCAGTTTAAATACCCTCAACTCACACTCTCGTGGTCTTATATCAGATCTTATCCCTAAAGCCCTATGCCTGCTCTCGCTAGCCCATAAGTGTTTAGAGGTAATTTTTGGAAACTAAGTAATTCTAATTTATCTTAAAGCGCTCTCGCTGTGTTTAATTTAAATGCCTAACTTTAGCTATCTGGTTAAAACCTCACACTCTCGTGGTCTTGACCTAACCTAATACTCTTTTCTTACTCTCGTAACGAAAAGGTCTATTAAATTAAAAAGTATCAGCCAGAAATGTTAAGTGATTAATTATTTTTAGCCTATGGTTATATTTTACCGGTTAAGTTTGTTCTAACTACATACCGCCCTAAGGTGTTTAGCTACTCATCGATGTTGAACCAGACAGAGACAGGAAATTAAATAATAAAATACTCATGGCAGGAAAATAAATAAACATTATAAATAATTAAATTGCAATATAATGAAAAACCTGGTTAACAATATTAGAGCAGACTCCTTCTTCCACAGACCGGAAAGCTCGGAGTTGGCGAAATCAAAAATAACAAAGGCTGAAGGTTTAGAAAAAAAAATATAAATGTATAACAATTTCCTGATGTTGGAAATTGTTATATGGCGGGTTTGGATACAATAAGAACGAAACAGAAAATAATGCAGAAATAAGAAAAGGGTCGTAAAAACAGTTCGGCAGAGCTTCCGCAGGAATTTGAATAGAAAAATGCTCTGTACATTGTTCATAGAACTTGTACTATTTATAGAACTCTAAATGGGCTGGATTTTTGGACCTTTGTTGTTTGGGCCTTGCTGAATTTATGGAGAGAATGCAGGAACGTGGCAATAAAGTAGGAAACAAATTCTTCACGTAATGCCTTTGATGGAGTCTGAGTCAAAAAACCTAAAATAATCCTTGTCACGGTCGTGATAATGCTTTCACGTTCGTGTCCTGCAGTTTTTAAGTGTCACGGTCGTGATGCTTCTCTTACGGTCGTGATGCTTCCTTTTGGGGTGTCACGGTCGTGACACCCTTGTAACGGTCGTGACTGCTGCAAAATATGCAGTTTTGCAGGAAGCTTCATTTCTTCATCTTTTTATGATTGATTTTGTTCCTTTTTCTCTTAATTCATGATTTAGCTCCATATAATAATGTACCTGCAAAATGGTAAGAAAAACTCGAGAAATCGAGTGTTAAAACGATGATTATTCGATAAAACGTTAATGAAACCTAGCAATATAATCGATACGTTTTCTCGTTATCAGTATAACACTCCAATCGATTGACATAACGCTTCAATCAATTGACTAAGTTAGTTTTAATCGATTACCATGTCCAATATGAAAATATTAGATATATAGATGTTGTAGATCATTAAGATGGTGTCCTAATAATTTGATTATGTTGGTGTAAGCCCTAGAGGCCAATACTTTTTGGTACTTGTATCGGATTATTCGTTTAATAATAAAAGGCATTTCTTTATTATGTTTGTCTTTCAGAATAATAAAGTCCCTAGAATAGTTAGTCTGTTTAATGAAATGTTAAGTGTGACTTAATCATGAGATCCCATTAAACATAAAGACATTATTCTTAAAATATCCGTAGTCAAGCTTTATTGCAAAGTGGGATAACATTAAAGCATTGAGACTATTATGAAGATAGACTGATGATCACATCTCATGGATCATGGATAAAGAGTTATCAAGTCTTGACATAGGTATAAATATTAGGAGTAATATTTATACCGGATTGACCCGCTATGAGAATACTACATAGTATGTTATGCAAAGTGTCATAAGTTATTCTCATGGTGATAATGGTGTATTACCACCCTTCGACCTGAAACCACTATGGACCCTAGATGTAGAGTCGGGTGCTTTATTGCTGATCAAACATTATCCGTAACTGGATGATCATAAAGACAGTTGATGGGCACTCCACGAAGCATGCTGAGGGACATGAGTGTCCTAGATGGAATTTGCCAATCCTGCATAACAGGAGAAATGTCTAAGGGCCCAATATTGAACTGGACAAGGATGACACAGTGTATGCCTTGTGTTCAATATAGACATAGGGGCAAAAGGGTAATTGTACAAACATATATTATCACGAAAAAGGTTTTGTCAGATCACATGACATTTTCGTGACTTGGGTAGCAGTGATGTGTTGCTAGATACCGCTCACTGTTTATTATGTTAAATATATAATTTAATATAATTACCAACGTTACGAAATCCTACAGGGTCACACACATAAGGACAATTTGATGAGAGATAGAGAAATCAAAGGAACACCGTAAGGTACGGTGCACTTAAGTAAAAAATAGAAATTCGGATAATATAATAATAATTATTGTTATTTTATAATGGTTATAAAATAATAATAAAATAAATATATTTATTATAATAATAGTTATTATAATAATATATAATATTATTATGGATCATGTGAATTGGGCTTTTAGCCCGCAACCCACAAGAGAGTCTATAAAAGGAACCCTTGTGATGAAGCTTTTACTTGATGCAATTTCGTTTTTGATTCTCACTCAAATAATTCCGTTCGTAAGCAGCTAGCACTGTGACCGGAAGCTGTTCATGTGGACTGAGTAGAGGCGTTGCACTTCATCAACGCTTGTGATAGCTGCATCAAAGATCTGAATCGCCACAAAGAGGTAACGATTCTATCACTGACCGTGCTCATTCGTAAGGATCACTAAAGGAAAATTTTTGTTTTCCGCTGCGTTTAGATCGCAATTTTCCTTCAGATTAATCATTTAGGCCTTATTTAATCAATTGACTTAGCATTCCAATCCATTAGCTAACTCAAATTTTTTTGCCAATCGATTAACTTAAGTATCTAATCGATTGGTTAGTTCAAAAAAGCTTTAGAAATAGTTTGGACAACTTTTTAATCACCTGGGTTGGCCTAAAAACAATTTTCAAGATAAATTACGTTTGAAAGAGATTTTTAAGGTGTGTGCGTGAGTTGCCTTAGTACTTAGAAGTTACTTCCTTACTTTTATAAAAACCTATGTGTCACACCCCAAATTTTACCCCTAGATTTTATCTCATATGTGTAACACCCTGAAATTCATAATTTATTTATTTATTAATTATTTATGAATATATGGTATTGTATGGTATATTGTGGTGTTGTGATGATGAAATTATTTTATTTCGATAGTGATATTAGAATAATTATGAATATTATCTAAATATTATTATTAAAATGAAATAAGGGAGTTAGAGGTCTTGAGGGTATTTTAGTCTTTTGTGAAGGTTAAGAGAAGAGAATTATGAATAGACTCTCATAACACATATTTTAGAGATTGAGAGAATTTGCTCGGAGGAACCAATGAGGCTAAGGTTGGAGACTCTTTTAGAGGTAATTGAAAGAGTATGGATTAACTAAGGTATGAAGAGTATTTTCCGTTCAATATTCATAATGTAGAGGTAGGTCTTATGAGCAACGGGGTTTTGAGGGAAATCTTAGGGTTAAGAGGATTATGAGAAGAGGTTTACTAAATGATGATGTTAGATGTTGTAGTTGATGAATACATGATGGTAGTTGGTTACATGAATGAATTATGCGTTTTTCTGTTGTTAAAATATGAGTTTTGATGAGTTTTGTCGCAGGAGAGTCGTACTGAAATCACAGAGTTTTCTGAGCAAAACCGTCGTCTCGTTTAGCGAGCAATTGGAAATCTGAACTTTCCACAACCCGAGAAGAGGTCGCTTAGCGAGTCCGGTGCCCGCTTAGCGAGACTTGAAACTTTTTGAAAAATGTTTTATTCTTGAAAATGATTTGAAATGACATGTTTTGTTGTCTTAAGTTGCTATGAGGTTGCTGTGAATTCTTGCCATGATGTAATATGCTAAATGTTAGGAGTTTGTGAGAGAATGATGTTTAGATTATTTATGTTGTATTATGATGATATGTAGCATTGATGATGTGAGTAGGCAAAGTATTAGATGTGTGAATAATGAATGAGAAATGATGATGAATGCGGATGCAATAGTTGATGAGTTTTGATGATATATGATTGTATTGCATCTTGCATTCATGACATAATTATGATGGGAATCTGGTCCGTTGGTAGCTTCAATCCCATCATGTGATTGAAGTGATACGATGCTTATGTTATGCTCCCTTGTGGAGGGTTGATGACCCATTGTCCATCCGTGATGATGATTCGGTACCACATACGTATTATGAGGATTGCATTTCATTTTTGGTGGCATAGCATGATTGCATTTGTATTTTATGTGATGATGTGATAGATTTTGTTGTAGATGGGTGAAACTTGAAATGATTTATCTATTGGTGCATGTTGACTTGGAATTCTTTCTTTATATTATTTATATTGAATGTGAATTTACTTACCCTGCCTGCATGCCTTTGGTGATGGTCTATTATGCTATCCTGCAGATACTCAAGAATAAGCTTGGTACGTGTGTCATACCCCAAATTTGTCCTACCTTTATTTTCTGTTAACCAATATATTCCAAAAATCCTAAAAAACCGCACCATTTTATTTTACTGTCTAACCATTATTCAAAAATCCAAAAATATGTATTATTTTATTTTCTAACAGATATTCAAAAATCCAAAAAATATGTCATTTTTTACTTTAGTGCGAAAAATCAGAGTTTATTCGAGTTTGTCAGGACAAGTGTGTGGGTGTGCAGTGTTAGAAGTCGGTGTTGTGTGGACGAATTTTGCCCGATTATCACTTTTTTTATTAACTATTTCTATCATTTTTTTCTATCATAAAAAATCTAAAAAAATCAGTTTCTCTTTTATTTTATTCTTTTCTTAAAAAAAATTATTTTTATCTACTTTGTTTCTTTTTTATATTTTATCCCATTTACTATTATTTACTCAAAAGTATCAAAAAGTCTATTATTATTATTATTATTATTATTATTATTATTATTATTATTATTATTATTATTATTATTCACCTTTCTATCAAATCCATTACACAAAAAGCCCAATACATTTTATTTCTATCCTTTGAATTTTCATTTTATTATCTAAATCCTTTTCTTTATTATTATTATTATTATTATTATTATTATTGTTATTATTATTATTATTATTATTATTATTAATTATTATTATTAGTATTATTATTATAATTATTATAATTATTATAAGTATTATCATTATGTTTATTATTATTAGGACTGTTAATTCGCATAACCTTTTTTTCGTTACCACATTTTCATCATTTACGCTAATACTTTTTCTTCCAACACAATATTTTCACTTTTATGACCACCACCTCAATTCCACAACACAAAAGGACCCCACTCATTGATTTCACTAACGACCTCCACAATGCAACCGTACGACCTTAAAACACACACAATTTTGCAACGCCAACAAATTCACGAATACCTACTCGATGATTCCACACGCCTATGACAAACTTTCAACAATTTTTTCCTCTGAAAAGAAGGCCATAACAAAACAAAACAACATATTCCTCATCACTCTTCTAATTTCACCCTCAACCTTCACTATAAAAGCAGCCTCTACATTCATTGTTAGAGGAAGCTTGAAACAACAAAATTCTGCTCAACACAACCAATAATCAAGCTTCAATAAAAAATCTTTCTGCATAACTCTTTTCATAACACAACAAGAAAAAATACACAAAAATGAGATGAGATTTGAAGGTGAATCGCAAAACCACACAAACTCACCAAAGAAAGAACCAGAAACACCAAAAACCGTTAAACTAAGACAAAACCAATCACGACCACCGTGAAGCCCTCAGACCAAACCACCACTACCTGGCTTCATCAAACCTTCACCGCGAGTGAGCCACCGCAGAACAGAAACAACAAAACGTGAAACAGAAACACAACAGAAATCGCAGATCTGATACACAAACTCGCAGAAAACCAAACCTCATTTATTCATAAACACAACTATAATAGAATCTGAAACCCTCACCACCGTAACCTTTTAAATCCGCACGAACCACCAAAACACGCAACAAACACCACCAAAACAAACCTTGAAACAGAGAGATCCGAGAGAAAACGCAGAGAAAGAACACCACGAAACCCTTTGCCGTCACAAAAACGCGATGAGCACCGTAAAAACGCGAAACGCGAATCTAAGGTAGAGTGATGAACCGAGCGAAACGATGGTGAGAGTTTTGTTTTTTTCCGGGCGATTGTAGGCGAAAGGGACCATGTTCAGGCGTGATTTGAAGCAAGAGAGCCAAAGGTTATTTTGTTTCTGACTTTGAACCGTATTGCTTTGAGGTTGCCCTTTATTCTGAATGTTCATTCCCTCTGATTTTATTTTTCTAGGCATTAATGTTACTTCATTCTAGCATATTTTTTATTAGATTTTGACCGATGAAGCATGCTAGTGGCCAGGTCTTGTAGCTGAGTTTTATTATTTGCTGTTTCATAGGTCTGAGGTCCGTGTCCCAGTATTGGGCCGGATATGGGTTTTAATGCAACTACATATTGACCTGCCATTAAGCCCTATTTTGGTTTAAATTATTTACTATTTTTATTTTTGATTCAGCTTGTTTAGTTTCTTATTAATATTTTTTAGTTTTAATACTTTAGTGTTATTTTGTTAAAAAACTTGTTGGATTAAACTTTATGTTTATTGTCATTTCTATTTCATTTTATTTTTTTTAATTATTTAGGGCCGATGATATAACAAACGGTTGGTTTTAGCCCGATTTTGTTAAATCGGCAAAAATCGATCAATATGAGGCCAAAGTAGTTAGATTTATTTTCTATCATTTATTTTCTATTTCGTCCATTTAGTTTATTATTATTTCGATTATTTGTCATGTTATCGAATTTAATTCAGTTTAATTTATTTTTATTCGTTATTCTATTCCAATTTAATTTAGTCACTTTATTTAATTTATTCAATTTATCGCATTTTAATACATAAAATTATTCGAATCCTCGTAGAACGATTTTAAACTTTAAATCGGCTCTAAGGAAGTTAACGAACGATATTTCGACGCGTCCGAATAAAAAGGTCCAACGCCTCCGAATAGTTGCTTTTAATTTATTTTCCGCAATTTTAACGCTTTAATTTAGTCGCAAACCATGTAAGTCAAGTGCACCGTGCCTCGCCATCGAACCTTTCCAAACTCGAATATTCAAAATCTTTTCATAATTAAATAACGAAAAAACTGAATTCTGGAGTCCAACATTCCTCGAATTCTTGAATGAACGCTCCTGAGGCTCGCCCCACGGGACATGGTTCATTCGACATTCCGTAATTAAAACGCTTAATCTACACATCAAATAACGAAAGAATTGAGTTCTGGAGTCCAACATTCCTCGATTTCTTGAATGAACGCTCCTGAGGCTCGCCCCACGGGACGTGGTTCATTCGCACTTTCGTTCCTAAAACACCAATCGAATCAAACATTTTTTAAGCGAACATTGTTTAAATCCTTTCTATCTCGCAAACAAGCTAGCGCTTCCGCCTCCTATCGCGAGCAGATAAGCCAATGCTTAGCAGTCAGAATGCGGTCTAAATAATCGTTCATTAAAACAAACCAACCAACCTTAGAACCACGAACTAGGAGGCTCTGACTTTCCCATTGCACAAGGGAATACGTAGGCACACGAATCTTACTCCTTGCCGAGCACCCTAGGAATAAAATAACCCATTTCTCCTATTAACCTTATATTAGAATCATTCGCATTTACTTTTTATTATTCGAAGAAAACAGAAAGCATTAGTCAACATTAGATCGCAAGTTAAACTAAGAGGTTCCCGTTGAGTACAACGGACGTAAGGGATGCTAATACCTTCCCCTTACGGAATCGACTTCCGAACCTAGAATTTGGTTTCAAAGACCTTGTTCTATCCATCCGTTTTTCAAAAGGGTTTCTCGATATTTTCCTTTTCCTTAATTGGAATAAAATAAGTTCGGTGGCGACTCTGTTGTTTAATTTTTATCCGCGGTATTATTTTTATCGCGAGGTCGTATTTTTCGAGGTGCGACAGATGGCGACTCTGCTGGGGAAAGGCCTAGAGAGTCAAGCCTAACTTAGTTTACTTTGCAATCAATGTTGACTTTGCTTATATGTTTTCTTCACGCTTTTTATTTATGATTGTTTATTTGCTCTTCTTATTATGATCATTATCATACTCGCTTGTTGGATCCTGGGACGACATCTGAGTTTTCGAAAAAAGAAGAGGGAACACCAGTTTAGAATTGGAAGTTATTAGTGTTAGTCTCCAAGGACTCACTCCTTGTAAGCCTAGAATGAAAGCTCCCCCCAGAGAGTAAACTTATTCGTAGATCTCGTCATAACGCAGCTAGCCTGTCGCATGACTTGATTCATGAAAGCGTTGTGACTCTGGGACCCACTTTTAGAACCAATTTCAATGTTGGTAGTTGCATAGTGTTAGTCTCCGAGGACCCGCTCCTCATACGGCTAACATGAGAACTCCAGTCAAGGTAGATATTTTCGTTATTATCGTCATAATATAGCTAGCCTGTGGCAGGACGTTAGTACGATTAGCGTCCATGACCTTGAGTATCTTATCCATAACCGTAGAAACTATCCTGTGAGTGGTTTTATGGGTAAATAACCTAGAACAATCCTATAAGAGCCTACCTATTAAGGTTACTTTTATCAGAGATACCAGTTATTTACTCGTTACTATGTTTAAACTCAGAGCATATTATACTCGTGATCCTGGATCTTGCATTACATTCATGCGCATATTAATTTCATTTGCATTTATTGTTCGTCTTGCATTTCATTCCAAAGCCGTAAACTCATTGCATGTTCCTTCATCTTCAGTAAATCAAGCTGGTTTCCCGACGCCCGTATCATTCTCGACGCCCGTACCTAAATCGAGCCAACACTAGAAGACTGATGGATCAGATTCAACAAGAACAAGCTGCTATGAGGGAAGAGATTGAGTCGATCAAGAGCAAGATTGATCAGATTTATGAGGTCATACAAGCCTTGGCCTGGATGGTTGTGTCTTATCAGCCTGTTCCTCCAATGCCTTATCATCCAGCTATTCAAGCTCTGCTTCCGCCTCAGATGGCTTATCAACCACATCCATATCCTCTAATTGTTGCTGCGCAATTTACATCTAATCCATACCAGCTACCGGCTCATCCACAACAGCCTGGTCAACAAAAGCAATGTGCTCCTCGACAACGACAGCCAAATCAACATAGGAGGCCTGAAAGAAATTTTGATCTATTGCCTATGTCATATGGAGAAATTTCTAATGGGCTAATGGCAGAGGGAACTCTTGTTTTGAAGGATATGCCACCTCAAACTGGTAACGCCCGAGACTTTGATGCCAATGCTTGTTGTGGGCATCACAAAGGCGCTCTAGGTCACACAATCGAGAAATGCAGAATGTTCAAACACAAAGTTCAAGACCTGATCGTCTCTAAGGATCTCACTTTCACTCAGAAGAATCTGAATGTCCAGAACAATCCAATGTCGCCGCAAGTGGCCCATCAACGAATGCTTTTGAAGAAGTTGCTGAAGACCAAAACTGAGTAGTCTCCAACTTTCAAGAAGCAAGTCAAATTAAGAGAAGTTCAATTCCTCAAATCAAGGCAGTCATCGCCATTTATTATTTCGCATCCCTATTATTTTGTATTGTATGTTTAAGTACTATTTACTTTGAACATTGTTATTCGTATTTGGTCTTGTTAATATTATGTTTATGCATGTTTTGAATCAGTCTATTCACATTCGCTCATCATTTATCATTTATCACAAAATCACAAAAATATTCTCTCACTTCACTTTAGAAAATATTTGAGGGAGGATGATGAAAACTAAATACCCATAACTGTTGTGGTATGCTGTGGATAAAACCTCGTCAATGATGTACAGGCATTCTTTCAAATCCCCAAACACTGGAGATATAAGGAGTTAATCCTTAGTCAACCACTTCGAGCCTAGAAGTAGGAGTTTCTTTCGGATACAACCCTTACGCTTAACCCGGGGCAGGGTAGTTGTTCAGTTGACCTGGCTACACCTTAAATCACAAGATGAGACATCCCGTCGGAAGACCATCAACAAATGACTTGGCAGTCACACCATTCAACAAAATACAAAAAATATAGAAAAGGAAAAACACTAAGTTGAGCACCCGAAGGGAGACTTAGTCGACAAAAAAAAAAGAACAAATCAAAAGAGGAGTCCAGATCCTCAACAAAAGCAAAACCAATATCAGTGACCCCAAATCAAGAATCAAAGGGTCACCAACAAAATAAGATGATTGCCACTTTAAGAAAACTTTGAAGCTTCATCTTTGCTCTTACAACGTCAATACAAATGCATGTGTAGAAGTTAAATGAACGTAGGACTGGAGAACATTACGAAGAAGGGGTGGGTACAAATCAAACTTTGAGCCTTATGTCCTTTGTTTCTCAAACCATTAACCAGACCACGTTACAACCCTCAAAAGTCCTAATTGAGGCAGGGTTCATTCTGAAAGCATGCTACCAACAAGGTTGCGTAAACTGACTCCCATATATTTGCTAATCTTCAATCTCGTTTGCATATTATTCTTGCTGCATCTTTTACGCACTTTCTAAATCAGCACCACATTTGGACCAACGGTCCATTCGTCACACTATCACGGCATTCAAATAAATTGACTTTTTTCAAAACTCGCATGAACGTTACATTAACATTACCATTTGTGTATGATTAATTTAATTGCAATTCAGTGCTTGACATCAGTGCAATCCCAACAAGGGGAAATTAAAAGAGAAATTTGAACTTCATTGGTGCCAACATGAATCAAGACTACCTCAACAGTCCAATCAGGTGCAAAACATCTTTAACAGCCCAATCAGGGGCAATTTATCTCAAAGTCCATTAATTAGGGGCAAAATCATTCTTAATAGCTCAATCAGGGGCAAAATCATTCTTAACAGCTCAATCAGGGGCAAGATCACCTTCAAAGGCTCAATCAGGGGAAGATACCTACCAAATCCAGACACTGGGGCCAATCATGTCTTGGTCACTCTCAAAGCTTCCCCACTAGAATTTTTCAAATACCCTACAGACAGGGACAAGAAAACAAGGAGAAAATCTTCCTACCTCTATTCCTCAGTTGAACAAGCAGATCTTACCAGATGTTGGCAACCATTCAAAGCAAAGAAGTCTTCATGTGTCAATTAAGTCACTTCACTTCGTCCATTTAGTTTATTATTATTTCGATTATTTGTCATGTTATCGAATTTAATTCAGTTTAATTTATTTTTATTCGTTATTCTATTCCAATTTAATTTAGTCACATTATTTAATTTATTCAATTTATCGCATTTTAATACATAAAATTATTCGAATCCTCGTAGAATGATTTTAAACTTTAAATCGGCTCTAAGGAAGTTAACGAACGATATTTCGACGCGTCCGAATAAAAAGGTCCAACGCCTCCGAATAGTTGCTTTTAATTTATTTTCCGCAATTTTAACGCTTTAATTTAGTCGCAAACCATGTAAGTCAAGTGCACCGTGCCTCGCCATCGAACCTTTCCAAACTCGAATATTCAAAATCTTTTCATAATTAAATAACGAAAAAACTGAATTCTGGAGTCCAACATTCCTCGAATTCTTGAATGAACGCTCCTGAGGCTCGCCCCACGGGACATGGTTCATTCGACATTCCGTAATTAAAACGCTTAATCTACACATCAAATAACGAAAGAATTGAGTTCTGGAGTCCAACATTCCTCGATTTCTTGAATGAACGCTCCTGAGGCTCGCCCCACGGGACGTGGTTCATTCGCACTTTCGTTCCTAAAACACCAATCGAATCAAACATTTTTTAAGCGAACATTGTTTAAATCCTTTCTATCTCGCAAACAAGCTAGCGCTTCCGCCTCCTATCGCGAGCAGACAAGCCAATGCTTAGCAGTCAGAATGCGGTCTAAATAATCGTTCATTAAAACAAACCAACCAACCTTAGAACCACGAACTAGGAGGCTCTGACTTTCCCATTGCACAAGGGAATACGTAGGCACACGAATCTTACTCCTTGCCGAGCACCCTAGGAATAAAATAACCCATTTCTCCTATTAACCTTATATTAGAATCTTTCGCATTTACTTTTTATTATTCGAAGAAAACAGAAAGCATTAGTCAACATTAGATCGCAAGTTAAACTAAGAGGTTCCCGTTGAGTACAACGGACGTAAGGGATGCTAATACCTTCCCCTTACGGAATCGACTTCCGAACCTAGAATTTGGTTTCAAAGACCTTGTTCTATCCATCCATTTTTCAAAAGGGTTTCTCGATATTTTCCTTTTCCTTAATTGGAATAAAATAAGTTCGGTGGCGACTCTGTTGTTTAATTTTTATCCGCGGTATTATTTTTATCGCGAGGTCGTATTTTTCGAGGTGCGACAGATGGCGACTCTGCTGGGGAAAGGCCTAGAGAGTCAAGCCTAACTTAGTTTACTTTGCAATCAATGTTGACTTTGCTTATATGTTTTCTTCACGCTTTTTATTTATGATTGTTTATTTGCTCTTCTTATTATGATCATTATCATACTCGCTTGTTGGATCCTGGGACGACATCTGAGTTTTCGAAAAAAGAAGAGGGAACACCAGTTTAGAATTGGAAGTTATTAGTGTTAGTCTCCAAGGACTCACTCCTTGTAAGCCTAGAATGAAATCTCCCCCCAGAGAGTAAAC
Organism: Lathyrus aphaca; assembly: GCA_963966055.1. NCBI lineage: Eukaryota > Viridiplantae > Streptophyta > Magnoliopsida > Fabales > Fabaceae > Lathyrus > Lathyrus aphaca. The sequence continues at coordinate 27,998,156 of OZ014520.1, read as the reverse complement.
TTATTCGTAGATCTCGTCATAACGCAGCTAGCCTGTCGCATGACTTGATTCATGAAAGCGTTGTGACTCTGGGACCCACTTTTAGAACCAATTTCAATGTTGGTAGTTGCATAGTGTTAGTCTCCGAGGACCCGCTCCTCATACGGATAACATGAGAACTCCAGTCAAGGTAGATATTTTCGTTATTATCGTCATAATATAGCTAGCCTGTGGCAGGACGTTAGTACGATTAGCGTCCATGACCTTGAGTATCTTATCCATAACCGTAGAAACTATCCTGTGAGTGGTTTTATGGGTAAATAACCTAGAACAATCCTATAAGAGCCTACCTATTAAGGTTACTTTTATCAGAGATATCAGTTATTTACTCGTTACTATGTTTAAACTCAGAGCATATTATACTCGTGATCCTGGATCTTGCATTGCATTCATGCGCATATTAATTTCTTTTGCATTTATTGTTCATCTTGCATTTCATTCCAAAGCCGTAAACTCATTGCATGTTCCTTCATCTTCAGTAAATCAAGCTGGTTTCCCGACGCCCGTATCATTCTCGACGCCCGTACCTAAATCGAGCCAACACTAGAAGACTGATGGATCAGATTCAACAAGAACAAGCTGCTATGAGGGAAGAGATTGAGTCGATCAAGAGCAAGATTGATCAGATTTATGAGGTCATACAAGCCTTGGCCTGGATGGTTGTGTCTTATCAGCCTGTTCCTCCAATGCCTTATCATCCAGCTATTCAAGCTCTGCTTCCGCCTCCGATGGCTTATCAACCACATCCATATCCTCTAATTGTTGTTGCGCAATTTACATCTAATCCATACCAGCTACCGGCTCATCCACAACAGCCTGGTCAACAAAAGCAACGTGCTCCTCGACAACGACAGCCAAATCAACATAGGAGGCCTGAAAGAAATTTTGATCTATTGCCTATGTCATATGGAGAAATTTCTAATGGGCTAATGGCAGAGGGAACTCTTGTTTTGAAGGATATGCCACCTCAAACTGGTAACGCCCGAGACTTTGATGCCAATGCTTGTTGTGGGCATCACAAAGGCGCTCTAGGTCACACAATCGAGAAATGCAGAATGTTCAAACACAAAGTTCAAGACCTGATCGTCTCTAAGGATCTCACTTTCACTCAGAAGAATCCGAATGTCCAGAACAATCCAATGTCGCCGCAAGTGGCCCATCAACGAATGCTTTTGAAGAAGTTGCTGAAGACCAAAACTGAGTAGTCTCCAACTTTCAAGAAGCAAGTCAAATTAAGAGAAGTTCAATTCCTCAAATCAAGGCAGTCATCGCCATTTATTATTTCGCATCCCTATTATTTTGTATTGTATGTTTAAGTACTATTTACTTTGAACATTGTTATTCGTATTTGGTCTTGTTAATATTATGTTTATGCATGTTTTGAATCAGTCTATTCACATTCGCTCATCATTTATCATTTATCACAAAATCACAAAAATATTCTCTCACTTCACTTTAGAAAATATTTGAGGGAGGATGATGAAAACTAAATACCCATAACTGTTGTGGTATGCTGTGGATAAAACCTCGTCAATGATGTACAGGCATTCTTTCAAATCCCCAAACACTGGAGATATAAGGAGTTAATCCTTAGTCAACCACTTCGAGCCTAGAAGTAGGAGTTTCTTTCGGATACAACCCTTACGCTTAACCCGGGGCAGGGTAGTTGTTCAGTTGACCTGGCTACACCTTAAATCACAAGATGAGACATCCCGTCGGAAGACCATCAACAAATGACTTGGCAGTCACACCATTCAACAAAATACAAAAAATATAGAAAAGGAAAAACACTAAGTTGAGCACCCGAAGGGAGACTTAGTCGACAAAAAAAAAAGAACAAATCAAAAGAGGAGTCCAGATCCTCAACAAAAGCAAAACCAATATCAGTGACCCCAAATCAAGAATCAAAGGGTCACCAACAAAATAAGATGATTGCCACTTTAAGAAAACTTTGAAGCTTCATCTTTGCTCTTACAACGTCAATACAAATGCATGTGTAGAAGTTAAATGAACGTAGGACTGGAGAACATTACGAAGAAGGGGTGGGTACAAATCAAACTTTGAGCCTTATGTCCTTTGTTTCTCAAACCATTAACCAGACCACGTTACAACCCTCAAAAGTCCTAATTGAGGCAGGGTTCATTCTGAAAGCATGCTACCAACAAGGTTGCGTAAACTGACTCCCATATATTTTCTAATCTTCAATCTCGTTTGCATATTATTCTTGCTGCATCTTTTACGCACTTTCTAAATCAGCACCACATTTGGACCAAGGGTCCATTCGTCACACTATCACGACATTCAAATAAATTGACTTTTTTCAAAACTCGCATGAACGTTACATTAACATTACCATTTGTGTATGATTAATTTAATTGCAATTCAGTGCTTGACATCAGTGCAATCCCAACAAGGGGAAATTAAAAGAGAAATTTGAACTTCATTGGTGCCAACATGAATCAAGACTACCTCAACAGTCCAATCAGGTGCAAAACATCTTTAACAGCCCAATCAGGGGCAATTTATCTCAAAGTCCATTAATTAGGGGCAAAATCATTCTTAATAGCTCAATCAGGGGCAAAATCATTCTTAACAGCTCAATCAGGGGCAAGATCACCTTCAAAGGCTCAATCAGGGGAAGATACCTACCAAATCCAGACACTGGGGCCAATCATGTCTTGGTCACTCTAAAAGCTTCCCCACTAGAATTTTTCAAATACCCTACAGACAGGGACAAGAAAACAAGGAGAAAATCTTCCTACCTCTATTCCTCAGCTGAACAAGCAGATCTTACCAGATGTTGGCAACCATTCAAAGCAAAGAAGTCTTCATGTGTCAATTAAGTCACTTCACTTCGTCCATTTAGTTTATTATTATTTCGATTATTTGTCATGTTATCGAATTTAATTCAGTTTAATTTATTTTTATTCGTTATTCTATTCCAATTTAATTTAGTCACTTTACTTAATTTATTCAATTTATCGCATTTTAATACATAAAACGATTCGAATCCTCGTAGAACAATTTTAAACTTTAAATCGGCTCTAAGGAAGTCAACGAACGATATTTCGACGCGTCCGAATAAAAAGGTCCAACGCCTCCGAATAGTTGCTTTTAATTTATTTTCCGCAATTTTAACGCTTTAATTTAGTCGCAAACCATGTAAGTCGAGTGCACCGTGCCTCGCAATCGAACCTTTCCAAACTCGAATATTCAAAATCTTTTCATAATTAAATAACGGAAAAACTGAATTCTGGAGTCCAACATTCCTCGAATTCTTGAATGAACGCTCCTGAGGCTCGCCCCATGGGACGTGGTTCATTCGACATTCCGTAATTAAAAAGCTTAATCTACACATCAAATAACGAAAGAATTGAGTTCTGGAGTCCAACATTCCTCAAATTCTTGAATGAACGTTCCTGAGGCTTGCCCCACGGGACGTGGTTCATTCGCACTTTCGTTCCTAAAACACCAATCGAATCAAACATTTTTTAAGTGAACATTGTTTAAATCCTTTCTATCTCACAAACAAGCTAGCGCTTCCGCCTTCTATCGCGAGCAGACAAGCCAATGCTTAGCAGTCAGAATGCGGTCTAAATAATCGTTCATTAAAACAAACCAACCAACCTTAGAACCACGAACTACGAGGCTCTGACTTTCCCATTGCACAAGGGAATACGTAGGCACAAAGGATCTTACTCCTTGCCGAGCACCCTAGGAACAAAATAACCCATTTCTCCTATTAACCTTATATTAGAATCTTTCGCATTTACTTTTTATTATTCGAAGAAAACAGAAAGCATTAGTCAACATTAGATCGCAAGTTAAACTAAGAGGTTCCCGTTGAGTACAACGGACTTAAGGGGTGCTAATACCTTCCCCTTACAGAATCAACTTCCGAACCTAGAATCTGGTTTCAAAGACCTTGTTTTATCCATCCGTTTTTCAAAAGTGTTTCTCGATATTTTCCCTTTCCTTAATTGGAATAAAATAAGTTCGGTGGCGACTCTGTTGTTTAATTTTTATCAGCGGTATTTTTTTTATCGCGAGGTCGTATTTTTCGAGGTGGGACAACGTGGACGTAGCTTGGAGTGTTTTGTCTTTTTCATTTATAGAGTTTAGGGTGGTGTCCTGCTATGTGTCATGTAACATCGGGAACACTTGGGAATTAGTTAGTTTCGCTTGTTTTAATCTTGAGTTGATGATGTTTGAATTAACAGTTGAATTTTCATATTGAGTTGATTAAGTTGATGAATGATGATCCGCTACGTAAAAATGTTTTTTGTTTTAACTATGAATGCATGTTGTAACCCGTGTTACGGGACATGATAAAATGATGATTTTTATTGATGATTTGTTGAAGTAGAAATGTTTGTCTGGTCATATGTTGTTGTTGTCGGTCTGTTATTGGTCATTGCTTGTTAACGATTATTTCTTTTCTGTTGTTATGAGTGTTGTGCATAATGGCTAGAAACAACATGCATGCTCTTGATCAAGGTGTTGCGGCACTTGCTAAGGCCACGACTCGAAACAACGAACAAGATGAGTTTCATGCTTTGGAGAAGTTTCAGAGTAAGAGTCCATCAGTTTTTGAAGGAAATCATGACCCGCAGAGTGCACATAAATGGCTCAAGGCGATTGAGAAGATTTATAGAGTGATGGCGTGTATGGATGCGCAAAAGGTACAATTTGGTACCCCACATGTTATCTGAGGAGTCCGAATACTGATGGGATAATACCCATCAGCGTTTGGAGGATGCTGGTACTGTGGTGACCTGGGCAGTGTTCGGGAGGGAGTTTCTGGGGAAGTATTTTCCTAAAGAAGCTCGTGGTAAGATGGAGGTGGAGTTCCTTGAGTTGAAGCAAGGAAACATGACAGTGGCAGAGTATGCTGCTAATTTCGAGAGGCTAATGAAGTATTTTCCTCACTACAATCGTGTTAATGCTGAACTTTCTAAGTGTCTCAAGTTTGAGAATGGGCTGAGACCAGAGATTAAACAGGGGATTGGATGTCAGCAGATCCGTAGGTATGCTGAGTTGGTGGACAAAAGCAGGATTTATGATGATGTTAGATGTTGTAGTTGATGAATACATGATGGTAGTTGGTTACATGAATGAATTCTGTGTTTTTCTGTTGTTAAAATATGACTTTTGATTAGTTTTGTCGTAGTAGAGTCGTACTAAAATTGCAGAGTTTTGTGCCTGAAATTGTCGTCTCGCTTAGCGAGTAGATGCTTGCTTAACAAGCAAGTGGAAATTTAAACTTCCCATAACCCAAGAAGAGGTCGCTTAGCGAGCCTGGGGCCCACTTAGCGAGACCTGACACTTTTTGAAAAATGTTTTATTCTTGAAAATGATTTGAAATGACATGTTTTGTTGTCTTAAGTTGCTATGAGGTTGCTGTGAATTCTTGCCATGATATAATATGATAAATGTGTAGGAATTTGTGAGAAAATGATGTTTAGATGATTTATGTTGTATTATGATGATATGTAGCATTGATGATATTAGTAGGCAAAGTATTAAATGTTTGAATGATGAATGAATAATGATGATGAATGCGGATGTAATAGTTGATCTCGATGATATATGGTTGTATTGCATCTTGCATTCATGGCAAATTATGATAGGACTTCGGTCTATTGGTAGCTTCAATCCCATCACGTGGATTGAAGTGATATGATGCTTATGTTGTGCTCCCTTGTGGATGGTTGATGGCCCAGTGTCCATCCGTGATGATGATTCAGTAGCATATGCGTACTATGAGGATTGCATTTCATTCTTGGTGGCATAACATGATTGCATTTGTTTTTATGTGATGCTATGATAGATTTTGTTGTTGATGGTTGAGACTTGAAATGATTTATCTATTGATGCATGTTGACTTGTAATTCCTTCTTTATATTATTTATATTGAATGTGAATTTACTCACTCTGTCTGCCTTTGGAGATGGTCTATTATGCCATCCTACATATACTCAAGAATAAGCTTGGTGCGTGGACGTAGCTTGGAGTGTTTTGTCTTTGTCATTTATAGAGTTTAGGGTGGTGTCCTGCTCTGTGTCATGTAACATCGGGAATGCTTGGGAATTTGTTGGGTTCGCTTGTTTTAATCTTGAGTTGATGATGTTTGAATTAACAGTTGAATTTTCATATGAGTTAATTATGTTGATGAATAATGATCTGTTGTGTAAAATACTTGTTTGTTTTAACTATGAACGCATGTTGTAACCCATGTTATGGGACATGATAAAATGATGGTTTTTATTGATGTTTTGTTGAAGAAGAAATGTGATACCCTTTTTGTTGAATACTCTAATTTTATTGAATAATTTCGTATTATTTTGTTGTGGGGTAAAAGGGTGTTATAATATGCATAACATCAAACATTTCATGTGTGTGTATTTTATGCATTACTAACTCATTGAAAATCCAAAAATATGTAGTTGCTTTCATTTTTCTTGTTGTTTAAGCTCAAGTGTCGCAAGGATGAGTTAAGGTTCATTTGAGGTTATCAAGTCAAGTACAGTATTTATTGAGTTTGACCTAATTTTGGTCAGACAATGTGGGGTTGCTTCACTTTCAAGTTATCTGTGACTTGGGCTATGTTGAAGACAAGGAGAATTCAAGTTGGTCGTCTAGTTCAAAGGTTTAATTTCAGGGCATCGCTCAAGAAGATTCATAGTGAAAGCTTTGGTCCATCAAGATTCAAGTGACTTTAAAGTGAGAGAATTGATTCAAGATTGATCTGTGGATCAAGGCCATAATTCATTCTAAGATCAAGATGGGCTTATGTTTGATTTTATTTGAAAAGTGGTTTATTAAAAAGCAGTTCAAGTCCAATATCCATTATCCATTATACTCATTTTTCACATCCATTTTATAACTCATGTCTATTTTTAATTTCAATTTCATAAGCATCAGGCTTGTTGAAAAAAATATACTAAGGTTTCAATCACTCAATTAGCTTTAGGAATGAGTTTCTAAATGTTGTTTCTCTCAAATTGATTTAACCTTTATTGCATAGTAAGAGACCAATGTTCTTTGACAATAGTTTCATCATTTTCCTTTGGTTACATATCTTGTTAAGGGGTGCAGAGGCAGAGTTCATTCTTTCGACTAATGAAAGACTTGGGCGTAGTTTGATTAAGTTTGAATTGGCACGACACTGAATTGGATTGGTAGCACAATATCTTTACGCCATATTTGTCGATCCCAAGTCTGGTAAAAAGTAGTTTTTGAGTAAGGAAAGCTTCCCATACCTTCCTTGATTCAACTTCTTATTCGCCAGTACAACATTGGGAAATTTTCTTGTGAACCACTTAGTCACATGACTTCTATTCACAAAATGAGCCATAGTGGGGGTGAAGTTGTGATGTTTAGCAAACAACATAAAATATTCTGAAAAGGCTTCTCAATCTGATCAATTTCCATCAATTTGAGTCATTTGAGCAAGTTGAATCCCTTTATTGCGCCTGTTTTTGATGTCTTCAACCGCATCGTTAGGTTTGTCGACAACCAAGGTGGGCTTAAACATGGCATTTAGCTAAAGTTGGAGCAACCAATAAGGTCCAGCTAGTAACAAATTGTCTTTTGGTTTGATATTCTTCATGGTTTCATTAGTTAAACCTAAGGATTCATAAAGAGAACCTATTATCAATTGGCTAAGACACATATCTTTCCCTTCATTTAATTAGTTATGCAAGGTCAAGTATATTTTGGCTACTTTCAGGGACTTGCAGTTGAATATACATCTCGACAACCACAATGCTAAAAAGACAATGTGTTCTTCATCACACACTTCGTAAGTGGTAAAGTCGTGATGAACTTCAATGTATTTACTAAAGATGGTGCGATTAGTATTAAAATTGATGGTATCCTCATCTATCTCATTGTGGTCGAAACTATCGCCAGTTGGATGAAGGCCAATAATGTCTACGTTGAAAAGGGTAGGTGTCACTATTCTACATGGGAGTTGAAATGTATTGGTGCTACTTACCCAGAAATGCAAGGCTGCAACAAACATGTTTTGACAATAAAGAGGACCAACCGTCGACAACTGAATTAAGTCATAAATCCCTTTAGTTTTCCATGTTTGTCTCATTTTTTGTTTGGAGTTTGTTCAACCAAAGGATATAATCCTCATTTCTTTTAGGGGAAAGGGGAGAACGGAAGACATGAAATGTGGTGGGTATGTATTATAAGTCTATGGGTTTCTTAATACTCATTGTGGGGTTTGTTCGGTAGTAAGAGGGGAAAACTCTCTAAGTATAACAACATCCATTGAAGGTTCAAGTGTTAGACCCACAAGTGTATGAACTTTACCATAAATTGAATAAGGAATCAATACCTGGGATTTGTAGATACGAAGTATTCCTCTTGATTTGGTGGCTCTAGAACATATTCTTGATTTCCAGCAATAATGGATGATTGTAGTCTGGTAGCTAGAGGTAGAGAATCCTTGGACTCTTTTAATGTTTTTGCTTTAGAAGCCATTGTTGAAGGTGATGAACTTAATGCTTGAAGAAGAGAAATTTCAAAGAGTTTCAGTGTGAAAGTGAGCGAAAAAGAGAAGAAGAAATAAAGAAGAACTACCTTTTTGTACTATTTTCACTTTAAGATTTCATCTACGGTCGAAATCCTTTATTTTCTTATACAAAATTCAGAAAAATTTTAAGCACTATGTTCTAGAATTATTTGATCAATCCTACAAGTAACCTTCAATAAGAGATTATCGCTTATTTATCAAATTTCACAATATACAGTTCCAAAATCAGATGATATAACCAATATAAATCATTTAAAAAAAAGAAGTCATTGAGAAACAAACATTTAACAATTATTATTCATAACAAATACAATATTTATTAATTAACATACATCTGAAAATAACTAGCATATTCTACAACATCACTTTCCCCCCTCTCATATACTCAGCTTCTTTAAATATATAGATTTTCATGATACATACCAACTAGTGAATAATTGGTACACATATCAGTATTTATTATCTTGTATGTATTTTTCTTCAAATTATAGAATATTAAAGAACCTTTAGAAGGTATTATAATTTCTTCATCTTGAAGATACATACAACTCAATCTCATCAAGAAATTTATCTTAGTGTCTCTAAGAGAAACTCTATATACTTTTTCCCAACCATTTCCTTCATCCTTTAGATTCCATATCACCATAGTAAAGCTATCTTCATGAGTTTTTGAACAAACTTCTGCCAACCCTAGCTTTCCATGCAAATCCACTAAGCAAATGTCATTAGTTCCATTGATAGAAAAATCAATTTCAGTTGGATAATTTATGATGCCAAAATTCTCATTTTCAAAATCCAATGAGAGAATATATTCATGATTGAAAGCCTTCCAATATGAAGTATTCTCAACAGACACAGGTGGATAGAAATTATTCACAAAATCATGAAAAATTCCTTCAATAGTTCTCCAATTAGAATAGTTTCTATCATCATCATCATCATGGATATTACTTATTTCAATGACTTGACAATTGAAACAATGATGCATTTGATTAGTCTCACTTTCTTTCATAAACAATAAAGCAACTTTATATGTTTTAGTAGAAGAAATATATCCAATGCTAAAACCAATAACTATACCCTTATAGAACCCTAATGATGGATCCATAGGCAACACAATAAGTTTTTGAGTCCTAAAACAATACAAAAAAACTTGGACATCATTAGCATCATTTGCACTCAAAAAACATACCATACTTTGGCAACTGACTGATTTTACACTCAATACCTTTCCCCTTGTGGTGAATGTATCATTCACCAAAAGGGTTTTGGTGTTGAAAGTTTTCCATTCAGTTTTGGTTTTGTTTTCTGCACCATTGTCTCTAGAACAAAAGATATTTCTACAAAATAGAAGATTATGGTTCTTCTTTGCTTGTTTGTGATACATATCATGGAAATTAGGGCTTGATATTTGGTCATACCAAAAGTTTGATAGAAGCTTGAATCTAAACAGAGGCTTTGCAGGTAGGTTCAATAGTATGTCAAGCACAAGATCATGATGAATGTTGTTTTCTTGTGATGGTGAAATATCCATTGTGAAGAGATACAAATGGATTTAATTGTAGTATGTAGGCATAACCTAAGAAGTTTATATACTAAATACTAAAAACCTATGTATTGAAATGACTAAATGTGATTGTGCTAAAATCTATGTATAAACATTGGATTTAAATTTTTTGATTATTTCTAATGTTTAAAATACTAATAAATATTTTTTTAGGAAAAGAATATACTAGTATAGTAAAAGTATAAAAATAATACTAAATGGATATTGGTATGAATTTAAAGATATATGTATGACCTTAGGACAAATTTTTAGTGTCTATATATTGAACTAGATACAATGTATATTACCATTAAGCTTTAATAATTATTGCTAGCTACTTTTGTGTAATTTATTTATTCCTTAAATTTAAAAGTCATTTCCTTTCTTAAATATTCAATCCTTTTGATTATAATTAAAAGTGATGGATTTTACCTTTACTAAAAAATTTAAATAGATGAAATTAATTTTTGGATCTTGTAATAAAAATAAGTATTTTCTCTTCTATTTACAACTAATAACAAATCCGTGCAAACGTACGAGAATGTATTTGTTGATGAAATATGATTTTGAACGTGTATTTGTTTGTGGATTATAATAAAAATAGGAAGTTAAAAAAAAAACTTAAAAATAATAATAAATTTAAGGAAATAATAATACATATAGAAGATGAAATGCAAACAACAATATTATGAATAACATGATTAAAAATAAAAATTGTTTAAACTTGTATTAGACAAATCAATCATTTTATTTTTTTTACAAATAAGTCAATTATTTTATAAGAGCTAATACAATTTAAAATTATTTATTCAATCTTATTTACGAAGCACCCTTAATCTTTTTTCAAATATTTATAAAAAATTGTCAATAAATTTCTATTATTCAACATTTGGATTAATAGTAAAGTTGTTTTCGTTTATAACAATATATATTTTTTCATATAAAAATATATTTGAATCAACAATATATATTTTTTTCTCGTATATAAATATATTTAACATTTGGATTAATAGTAAAATTGTTTCCATTTAACAATTCTTTTTTTTATAAAATTTACTTTTTTTTAAAGAAAATATTGATAGAAATGGAATCAATTGTGATTGTACTAAAATCTATGTATGAACATTGGATTTTTAATTTTTAATTATTTATAATGTATAAATTTATAAAATACTAATAAAGGTTTTTTTAGGAAAAGAATATACTAGTATAGTAAGAGTATAAAATAATACTAAATGAATATTGATTTGAATAAAAAGATATATGTATGACCTAAGACCAATTTTAGTGTCTATCTATTGAACTAAATACAATGTATAGTAACATTAAGTTTTAATAATTATTGCTTGGTACCATTGTGTATTTATTCCTTAAAATTAAAAATCATTTTCTTTTTTTTAAATATTCATTCCTTTTGATTATAATTAAAAGTAATTGATTTTACCTTTACCTTGGTTTGGAATCCGCTATCACTCGAGCCAAAGTATTTGGTTACATTCTCTTTTATTTAGAATTTATAAAATTAAATCCTTTTTAACTTGCTGTCTTTGATCTTATAAATTTGATTCTCTTTACATTTTCGTAAAAGTTACATTTTTTTTCAAGAAAAAATATATTATTTTAAAAAATTTATGATTTATTATTTATCTTCTTTCTTTTTTACTTTCTCCTCTCTCCATAATTTAATCATCTAAATTTTTATTTTTATTTTATTATTTCTTTTTGAATTCATATTGGTTTACTTTTAGTTGGTATTTTTTTATTATATGTTGACAAAGTTTGTTGATTTTGATGTTAGGTGGAGAAGGTGGATTAGAGTTTTTTTTTTTTTTTTTTTTTTTATAGTTTTTCAATTTTATATTAAAAGAAAATTCGTTTTTAGTGATTGATTTAGTGATTGAAAAATTTCGAACACTCTTATTACTGAATCAACCATCGAAATTTAATACACATGAATAATTTTTTTTTATGTTATTAAATTAGTCACAAAATAAAATTATCGATTAATTTAGTGATAGAAATTTTATGAACGAAAATTCAGCCTCCAAAAATATTTTTAATATAAATTTATTTTAAAAATTCAGCTACCGAAATTTTGGTCACTAATAATTTTTTATATATTTTTATTTTTTTATTCCTTTGTTGACTTATTAATTCCCTCTCATGTTTTTCTTTCTTTTAAAGATTTTTATTCCTTCATAATTTTAATTTTAGTAAATTTTATTATCAATTTTTTTACAAGACTCTGTTGGACCTAAAGTGCTGGGGTGACCTGTCTGCTGGTTTCCCTAGGAAAAATATCAAGCTGATTAGTAAACATCTTAAGCTTCTACAAGATACTAGTTACATATATGAAAGAAAAAATGCAAGCAGTTTAACAGAGATTGGAGACCCTCCCGCAACAGGAAGAAATGTGGTGGGCGCAACCTGCTAAGATTGGAGACCCTCCTACAAGATACTTTTGCGGTCTTTTACGGGAAGCACAAAAGCTGAAGGAGATGGTTGATTGGTTCCAAGATAGGTTGGGCCAAAAGGTTAACAGCAGGAAATGCCAAAGTGTCATTATTTTTATCCACAAACACATAATGACGACTGTCATCACAATCCCAAACTTAAATTGTTGTTTGTCCTCAAGTAACATGTCTGCACGCTAAACATTTCATCAAAATTAAAATGTTTACCCTTACAAATGAATCTCATATTTTTCTGATCAACACTTCGGTTTCCTGCTTCGAACCAATCAATTGGAAAAGTTCTTTCGACATACGAATACTCAATCTGTCTCTCATCTCACCATGATGCACTCAAACTGACAAGGTAATCACTCAATCAACATACAACACATTTAATAATGAATTAAATTTTTTTCTAATCAAATCAATCAAGTCATATTTAAACACACACTTTTGAGGTCTTTTGCAGATTGTAATGTGACTTATGTCAAGGTATGCTAATTTAAGATAATAGGCTTAAATATTTGGAGTTAGGTACTTATTTTTAACGATGTTATCGAATTCCTTCCATCTTACTCTTTCATACACTTGGAACTAGAGAGGTTACATGTTGTTGGTCCTATTTTTCACAACAAGAACAACAACAAAATTGAAAAAGCTATTTTAACTTCTTATTGTTCTTTTTTTTAATCAATTTCTCTAGTACCCCAACCCCAAACTTATTTATTGCTAACTTCTGAGAGTAACCCCAAATTTATTATATTTCATCAAACAAGTAAAATAATTATTTCTACATAACTTTAAAGGGGGAGGTGAGAATTTATCTTACCAGTCAATGGTTATATAATATGGATATGTCATAAAAAGAAAGGTTTAGGCTCAAAGTGATTGAACAACATATATTATCATATTGAAACACGGGGGCTTAAAAACACTTAGAGTATTCACCAACAACTGCCTCAATGTATATTTATCATACCAATATACTCAAAATCAGAAGAAAAAAATGCAAATTTTGCAAAATGACTAATGCATGGATACTCTCATTGAAAGGAAAAGTAAATAGTGAATTTTTTTTGCTCAAACCTTATTGGCTGAGGTATATAAACTTTATCAACCTTAATTTGCAAGGGAACTTCATTGTTGATCTCTTTCATTCTTTCTTCATCTGGTGACTTTTTCTTTTTCATAATGACACTGGTAAGGTAGAAAATTAAAAACTCAAAGAAAAACAGCAGCAAACAAGTTTATTAATTTTAAACAACGAAAAGTATAAGGGACATAGCTTCTTTAGTTCTGACTAGTACTTTTCTTTATTAAAAATTGAATAATAAAATTGCAAATTGAAATTCAAACTCTGATGGGTAGTCTCTCATTAAGCGCTTGTTTAAGGTCACTAGATTGACTCTTTCGTCTAAGGTTCGCCAAGCACCAGAGAAACCTTCTTTGGTGCTATTTCATCTCCTGCATAAATCTGTAAACTCTCTCTATTTACGATGAATATATGTAAATCTCTCAAATCTTTTGTTTCTACAACTTCATTTGCAAAGTCCATTTCCTCATCAAACAACAATCTTGTAAAGATAACATTATTCCTGAATTTCCTTAAAGTCCACATCATTGAATGTGGAATCATGATAAGATCACCTTTAATCCTATCCAAGTCTCCTAATGAGGAAAAAGTATTAAACAGTGATAGAATGTTAATAAGAAAAACCAGTACCATTCTCAGCCACCAAAAAACCATATATAACAGGTTTGTAAAGATATAACAAGTGAAAAATAAGTGGGAGATTTAATCTAAAGACACAACACATAAACTGCAAGAAAAATTATATGGGTCTATAATAACCCACATGATATGTAGATTCTCTCTGGTCGAGATCTTAGATTGGAGGTGCTTCCATGAAAAGACCACCACGTTAGAGGGAGACAAGCTATGCCAAATGGAAGACAAGGAATGACCTAAATAAGAGGGAAATTCATAAAGAGAAGCATGATACACAAAATGGTTTCATATGTCTTTTTAGAGGGAGACTTGGTCATTTGATCAAGTTGGGAGTTTAGTAATGTTACCTCATTTTCCAGGTTGGAGATCGTTTCCAAGTGCTCTTCCTTTCATCCTCCAATTGTGATATGATTTTCTTCTCTTCTTCTCCTTGTTGGCAGACTTATTCATTTTTGAGACATATTTCTCTATAGAAAGTGGCTTGCTCATCATATGTGACTCCATCATCATTGAAATCAGAATAATATCTCCCAGTTAGGGCAATAGCAGTCTTAACAGATTCTTCTTCAACTTCACTTTCAATATCTTCATCTGACCAAGCCACAATAAGACTTTTTTTCTGATTCTTGAGATGTGTGGGAAATTTAGATCTGATGTGCCCATAACCTACACATCCATAGCACTGAACTCATTTGCCTTGAAAGGAGTTCTTTTCAGCCCTTGTCTTTCTACCAGAATCATTTGACATATTGATGTTAGATGAGTTGTTCTTGACATTTGGTCTTGACTTCCTATTCATCCTTTACATAAATTTGTTTAACTGTCTCCCAAGAAGAACTATAACATTAGATAGGCCTTCCTCAGTATTAAGATTACAATCTTCTACTCCATCTTCAGTGTTGGAAGAGAAGGAAATATTTTTGTTTTTCTTATCAGATTTGTCACTTATGTCAATCTCAAAAGTTTGAAGAGATCCAATAAGTTCACTAATCTCATCATGCTAATGTCATGAGCTTTTTCTATGGTTGTGACCTTCATGTCAAATCTTTTAGGTAGAGATCTGATAGCTTTTCTTACCAGCTTCTCTCCGGATATTGGTTCTCCAAGAGCACTTGAGGCATTAGCTATTTCAAGGATATTCATATGAAAATCATAAATACTTTCATCATCTTTCATCCTTAAATTTTCAAATTTTATGGAGAGCAGCTGAAGTCTTGACATGTTAACTTTGGAGGTACCTTCATGAGTAGTTTTGAGAATATCCCAAGCATCTTTTGCAATAATGCAAGTATTGATCAATTTGAAGGTATTTTTGTCAATTCCATTGAATATGGCATTCAAAGCTTTAGAATTCTCCAAAGCAAGCTCATCTTCTACCTTAGACCAGTCCTCTTCTGGCTTTAACTCTGCAGTATCATTCCCATCTTTGTCCTTAACAACAAGATGTTTTCATCCTCTCAGAACAACTTTTCAGACCTTGTTGTCCAAAGACTTCAAGAAGGCAACCATCCTTGGTTTCCAGTAATCATAATTAGTTCCATCCATAATGGGTGGTCTGTTCACAAACCCTACCTCCTTGTCCATTATACCAGAAAGTAACTTTCATGTATCTCACCTAGATATAGAGCAATATGCCTGCTTTGATACTAATTGAAATTCTAGTATCAAATACGTGATGTCGAAGGCAATGTCACGACATTACTATCTGAGTAATAACAATATAAACACAATATAAATAACAATAATAAAAACACACAGGATTGTTAACTCAGTTCAGTGCAAACACACCTACTCTGGGGGCAACCAAGCTAGGAAGGAAATCCACCATTAGTAGAACAATTCAAAGCCTAAACAGTCTCAGTTTACAACTTCTCACTTGAACCTACCCAATGCAAATTCTACCTAGAAATCAACATCTAGATATGATAAATCACCATCTCACTCCCCCTCAATCACATAGTGTGATAAACAATTAGATCTAAGGAAAATAAAAGATTACTCTTCCAAAACACAACATTTTGGTCTTACTTAAAAGCTTTGATCAAGAACAAACACTCATGCTTAAAAGCTTAGAGTGGACATAATTACAACTCAAAAATTAATCCAATTCAAACATCTAGGTGAAGTATGAATGTCTCACAAATAAAACACGCACACGGAAAAACCCTAACACTCAAAAGCACTCTGCTTTACAATACAATATTTCATACAGAGAAATTAGGTTAAACATCAATAATATATAATTCTGAGTGGGCTTGGATTTGATCAGAACCTTCCTAAAAAAGATCACATGAGTCAAGCACAAAAAGATCTTCAATAATTCCGCAAAAACTAACGCATAACAACTTCTGATTTTGACAGCAAATTTTCGCACATCCTGGAGCAAAACAAAAGACCAAAATCCTGCTAAAAATATACATAAATTAAATCAAAACTTTATGTATTTAGTAAAGTCCCGGAACTGTCAAGACAGATGTTACAACATTTGTTCTGACATCACAAAAGCACTGCACACCAGAAGATCTTCAAGCATGTCAAGGACATCTTACAAGACATCAAAGCAAATGATAATGTTTTTCAACATAAGCGATCCAACATTTAAACCAGATCGGTTATCTGGGCGATTCTCAGTTCGATCGGCCGGCCCGATCCGTTTTTTAAAACACTAGATGTAATTGTGTATTAAAATTTGTTTGACTATATATTAAATTTGATATTTATAAAGTATTTAGTTGACTTAATAGTAGTGATTAACATATTAAATAGTAATCTCTCTCTTTTTTATTTTTTCGATTTTTCATATATATTAAGAAATGTAATAATTAAAAAAAATATGAAGAGTTTTACAAAATTATCATTCATCGATGATATTGGAAAGACAAATTTATATAATTGAAAGAAGAGAAAATAATAAATATTTAAAAATATAATAAAAAAATAACTAATTATTCATTGGTATTATAAAACGACTTATATATAAAATATTTTTCCAAAACGTTTTATAATGAAAAAAAGAGGTAATATATTACTAAATCCTGTAGGAGATTTATAGTAAAATAGTGTATTAATATATGCTTGGTGAGTATTTTACTAAAATTTATTCAGGGTATGTGCGTGTATATATTGTTGGAACAAACATAAACAACAAAAACAGAATTTGAAAGTAAAGGTGTAACAATGGTGAAAAATCAATTTGGGAAGAAGATGAAATTGAGAGAGAAATAGAATTTGAGAAGAGAGAGTAATATGGATGAAAATGATTTGGCATTAACCTGGAATTGGAATTTACAAACAGTATTTATACATTGATACACTTGAGAGAACTAAAAAATACAAAATCTACAACTAAAGTGTTATGCTGTTAAATTCAGTTATTTTTCTGTTTTTGGCAGTGGTAACCGGTTACTCACCAGAGGGTAACCGGTTACTGCTGTTGCAGAATGAAAAATACTGCAATTTAACAGCACTTTCAACACACCACCTCACTTTAGTTGATCCAAATCCAGCATGTTCAAGCTCTTCACCAGTCTCTTGAACACCTCATTTGTCACACCCTTCGTCAACAAATCCGCAACTTGGTCTTCGCTTCGGCAATAGCTCAATCTAAGCTTTCCGTCACCAACTAGTTCTCTCAAGTAATGAAACCGCATCTCGATGTGCTTGCTCCTTCCGTGTGCAATCGGATTCTTCGCAAGATTAATCGCGGAAACATTATCCACAAGCAATGTAGTAACATCATCACCACATCCCAATTCCTTCATTAGATTCATAAGCCACATAGCTTGGCACGCACTCAACGAAGCCGCAATGTACTCCGCCTCACAAGAAGAGAGTGCTACA
Source organism: Lathyrus aphaca (assembly GCA_963966055.1). NCBI lineage: Eukaryota > Viridiplantae > Streptophyta > Magnoliopsida > Fabales > Fabaceae > Lathyrus > Lathyrus aphaca. The sequence continues at coordinate 27,980,001 of OZ014520.1, read as the reverse complement.
ACCGGTTCCTTCTTGGAGCACCAAGAGATTGGTGTTTTACCGAACATAAAGATGTAGCCCGCCGTTGATTTTCGATCATCTTTATCTCCGCACCAATTGGAATCGGTGTAGCCTAGTAAAGTACATTTGCGTCCCATATCCGATGCGGGAAATAGAATTCCGCAACCAAGAGTACCTTTCACGTATCTAAGGATCCTCTTAACCGCTGCCAAGTGTGATACCTTAGGTCTCTCCATGAATCTACTAGCAATACCGACACTAAAAGCCAAATCCGGTCGCGTATTGCACAAGTACCTCAACGATCCAATCAAACTCCGGTAAAGTGTTGGATCTACATCATCCTCATCCTCACTTTTGGACAGCTGCACTCTTGCTTCACACGGTGTATTAGAAGCGTTGCAATGCTCCATTTCAACCTTTTTCAAGATATCAAGTGCATACCTCCTTTGATGCATAAGCAGCCCCGCTTTTGACTTGTGGAACTCTATGCCAAGGAAGTAACTCATCACACCAAGATCCGTCATTTCAAACTCACTCATGAGCTCTCCTTTGAACCTTGAAATGCACTTGTCATTGCTGCCCGTAATCAAGAGATCATCAACATACAAGCAAAGTATGATAACACCATCAATCGTATCGGACCTCACATAAACACCATGTTCGGATACACATCGCTTGAAGCCGATGTCAATAAGAAAGCCGTCAATGCGTTTGTTCCAAGCTCTTGGAGCTTGTTTCAAACCATACAACGCCTTATGTAGCTTGTAATACTTCCTCTCTTGATCTTTAATCACGAAACCGGGTGGCTGCCCCACATAAACTTCCTCATCAAGAGGACCATTCAAAAATGCCGACTTCACATCCATTTGGTAGATCACCCAATTGTTGCTATGTGCCATCCCAACAACCAAACGAATAGTCTCTAGTCTAGCCACCGGTGCGAATACCTCTTCATAGTCTATGCCTTCACGTTGCAAGAACCCTTTGGCCACTAATCGAGCTTTATGCTTGATCACTTCACCCTTAGGATTTGCTTTGACTTTATAGACCCAACGCACACCAATCGGTTTCTTTCCAAGCGGTAAATCGACCAACTCCCAAGTACCATTCTTCTCAATAGATTCCAGCTCCTCCTTCATTGCACATATCCATTTAGGATCACTTAAGGCTTCCTCCTCATTTACCGGTTCAGATTCGGCCATAAGTGCGAAATGAACAAAATCACCATCGTTATTCACTTCGGTATCTAGGAACCTTTCATAGTCTCGGAGTCTTTGAGGCATAGCTCTTTGCCTCACAGGTCTACCCTCAGGAACAACATTGTTTTCAGCTGCTGTAGGTGCAGGTACAGCGGAATCGGACGCCTCCGGATCAGACAATTCAAAAAACTGATGTTGCTGATTTTTCTGCAGTAACCGGTTACTCACCGGTGGGTAACCGGTTACTGCTGTTGCTGCAGAATTTTTCACTTCATCAAACAGCACGTCCCGGCTTATCACGATCTTCCGATTCTTCTCATCAAACAGCTTGTAACCTCCAGTAGAATGATATCCAACAAGTATCAACCTTTCACCTTTATCGTCCAACTTCTTTCTAAGTTGATCCGATATGTGACGATACGCAATCGATCCAAAAACGCGCAAATGATCCACACTAGGTTTGAAACCACTCCAAGCCTCTTCGGGTGTGATATTCTGCAGCTTCTTAGTAGGACACCTATTCAACAAGTAGGTAGCCGTAGATACGGCCTCACCCCACAATTCCTTAGGTAACTTCTTCCCACAAAGCATGCTACGCACCATGTTCATTATTGTACGATTTTTCCTCTCGGCAGCCCCGTTTTGTTGAGGCGTATATGGAGGCACCACCTCACGCACAATACCCTCAAGGTCACAAAAATTCCCAAACTCACTAGAGGTATACTCACCTCCACCATCCGTTTTGAGAACTTTGAGCTTCCGGCCGCTTTGACGCTCCACCAAGGATTTGAAACTCTTGAACACACCAAACACCTCATCCTTTCTCTTGATAAGATAGGTCCAAAGTTTCCTACTAAAATCGTCAATGAACGTAACAAAGTATCGATTGCCGCCATAAGTCTCTACTTGCATCGGTCCACAAACGTCGGAATACACCACCTCAAGTAGGTCTTTAGCTCTCCGACCCGCATCCTTGCTAAACACATTCTTGTGTTGCTTGGATGTCACACATTCTTCACACAATTCTGTCGGAATACTAATAAGTGGCAGCCCCGTTACCATACCACTTTGTTGCAACATCTTAAGATCCCTAAAATTAAGGTGACCAAGACGGTAATGCCATAGCCACTCCTCTCTACTTGCCGCGGTAGCCAAACAACGATGCTCCATAACCCTTAACTCAACTTTAAAGGTTCTATTGGCAGCCATCGGCGCTTTTAGAATCAACACACCTTTTGAATCTAAAACACGCATCATCTTGTTTTCCATCCGAATTAAGTACCCTCTTTCAAGCAATTGGCCAATACTTAAAAGATTGCACCTAATTCCCGGTATATACAAGACATCTTTGATCCTTGAAAAGCCTCCACTCTTCCTTCCGATCAAAACATCTCCAACCCCTTCCGCGCTTAAAGTAGTGTCGTCGGCAAACTTGACTTTACTCTTTGTCGCTTGATTGATTTGCACAAACCAATCCTTACGACCCGTCATATGTGTTGAACAACCGGAATCCAAGTACCATTCATCTTTACTTTGAACTCCATCACGTACGGTAACCAATGCATCTCGATCCGAGCACATTTTTCTACCACTTTCTGAAACGGTACAGCTGCTGTCCCGCGAACTGTCATGACAGTAGCTGCTGTCCGGAACATCCACAATGCCACTTTTCTCCTCCGTGATCATCACTAGAACGGTGTCTTCATCCTCCACCTCTTCTCTAGCAACCTTGGCTTCATCATCGCGAGTCTTGTTCAATTTTGCATAACATTTCGATTGAACATGTCCAAGCTTTTTGCATCTAAAGCATTGAACCTTACTCCAATCCTTTTTGAAACCGCTACTACGATCACTCTCCTTGGAGCTGCTCTCACCCTTTTCATACATCGAACCCTTCGAATTTTGAGAATTGTTTGCACCAAAATTCTGAAAATTTGGCTTACCTCTAGCTACAAATTTTCCTTTCGACCTCTTGCTCTTCTCATTCAAACGTGCTTGTAAAGCGATCTCCGCTTTCGCTTCGACACATCTCTCATCCATCCTTTGCTCATGCGCCTCCAACGAACTTTGCAACTCATCCTTGCTCATAGTCGTTAGATCCTTTGATTCTTCAATAGCAACCACAATGTTATCGAACCGCGATGTTAACGAACGCAACACCTTCGATACAACATTCTGCTCTACGATCGTTTCGCCGCAAGACTTGATTTGATTGACTAACCGAGTAATGCGCGTAATGTAGTCGTTGATCGTTTCTTTGTCTTCCATCTTCGTTAGCTCAAATTGACGCTTGTAAGTTTGTAACCTTACCACCTTCGCTTTCGCGGCACCGGCATAAGCTTTCTCCAATATTTCCCACGCTTGCTTCGCGGATTCACAATCACCAACCTTCTCGAAGTTGTCGTTATCCACACAAGAGTGAATCAAGAATAGGGCTTTGTAATCCCTCTTCTTTTCTTCTTTGTGTGTAGCCCTAATCGTATCGGTAGCTTGTTCCCCCAATGGCGTGACTCCATTGATGACAATCTCAAGCACTTCTTGATAACCGAATAGAACCTTCATTTGCTTCGCCCATTTGTCGTAATTTTTCGAATCAAGAATTGGAAGATTTGTGGGAATTCGATCATTGGAAATGGTAGCCATTGTTGCAGCGGAATCGGATCAATAACCGAAGCTCTTGATGCCAAATGTTGGAACAAACATAAACAACAAAAACAGAATTTGAAAGTAAAGGTGTAACAATGGTGAAAAATCAATTTGGGAAGAAGATGAAATTGAGAGAGAAATAGAATTTGAGAAGAGAGAGTAATATGGATGAAAATGATTTGGCATTAACCTGGAATTGGAATTTACAAACAGTATTTATACATTGATACACTTGAGAGAACTAAAAAATACAAAATCTACAACTAAAGTGTTATGCTGTTAAATTCAGTTATTTTTCTGTTTTTGGCAGTGGTAACCGGTTACTCACCAGAGGGTAACCGGTTACTGCTGTTGCAGAATGAAAAATACTGCAATTTAACAGCACTTTCAACATATATTACCAATGTAGAAAATTTTCTTGATACAGATTTTATATTTTATATATTAATTTTTTTACCATAAATAAAATTAACCAGTAAGAAAGAATCATATTTTATTAAAAATTATTCTGTGTATGTACGTATATATTATATTACAAATGTAGAAAATTTTGTTGATAAAGAATGTATATTTTATATAATAATTTTTTTTACCATAAATATAATTAACCAGTAAAAAAAATCATAATTATAATTAGATTTTGTTTGACTAGCTACTTAATAAAATTATATAATGCTTTTGTAAATAAAATATATTAGTCAATAAATAATACTATTTTTTGGTTAACTGAATCCAAAACTAATAAGTGTATTTAATATTTTATATCTTATATAAGAGACATTATCATGTATGATTAGTTGTGTATAATTTGTAAGATATGGGAGAAACTTGGATGAAACCTGAAGCCAATTTCATGAAATGCAACATTGATGTTTCTGTCTCTTCCATTGACAGCTCGGTAGGGTTTGGCATTATCATTCGTGATGATAATGGCCATTTTGTCAAAGCTCAAACCATCCAAATTTCACCATTTCTAGAGGTTCAAGAAGAAAAAGCTAAGGCTCTCAAACATGCTATAAATTGGATCACTGAGTTGGGTTTTGCTAATGTTGTTTTTGAGCTGGAAGATGAGATAGTAGTTGATGCTTTTAATAACCCTCAAGTTGATGATCTCACTGAGTTTGGGTTAATTACTTACGATTGTCGTAAGTTGGTTGATGAATGTTTACCAAACTCGAGAGTTGTGTTTACTATGAAGAAAGCAAATAAAGCAGCTAGTGTGTTGGCATCTGTGGCTTTGGATATGGTTTGTCCTCAAGTTTATGATCATGTTCCCTTGTGTATTGCCCCTATTGTTTTCAAAGAAATGATTTGAGTTTGGATTTGTAAGAAAGAATAAATGTTTTACGGTTATAGTTGTGTTTGTTAAATATATAATAAACTTCACACACTCCTTTTGCTTAATTGGTGTGGTGATGGAGTACTTTGTCTTGTCATTTGTTTTTTGAGTTAATTTCAATGTTATATAGATAATTTTCGCTTTATCCTATGTTAAAAAAATAGATTTATTTCTTATCCTACGAAGATTTTGTTGTTTAAGATTTTGCGAGAGTTTGACTAAGTAAAAATTAAATGAATATCAGTAAAAAAAATATTCACAATAAAAAGGGTAAATATTCATAAAATAGATACGGATATAGACTTATCCATTATCGAGGTTTTTCTTGGTTGCTTTCTCTTTCATAAAATGAATCAAATCTTATTTAACGATGCGATCGGGAATCGAATGGATATCTGTTAGACTATAATTGTCCAAGTAATTCCTAGATCTAAAATTGCATAGAAAGACAATAAAATAAAACAACTTTTCTTCCTGCTTCATAACTCAAAACAGCATACAAGATATAGCTAGGTTAAATAGACTAAATGGGCTAAAGGCCATAACAAATAAAAATACCCAACACCCAATATAAATCAGCCCAATATAAAATCCTTAAGTAAAACTGATTGCTTTTTCTTTCTAATGGGTTTAATGCAGGTCTTAACAATACTTCATGGGCCCAAAAGAACCTTGTCCTCAAGGTTCAAAGTAGTAGGAAAGTGTGGGGATGATGGGTCGGCCCACCCGAATTGGTTGTTGGAGCGGTTATGATTAAGAGAGGGTGGAGAAAAACTGGGACATGTGGCGTCCTGAGGAAGAGCCGCGGATGAAGGGATAGGGTTAGTGGGAACAGCTGGGTTTGCGTGGAAAGGGGGAAGAATCTTGCTTAGGGCAGTGTGCCCATTGGTAGTAGGTGAACCCACAACAACTTTATGAGCATTGGGGAGAGTGGCATCACGTGGGGGACAGTTGGTTCCCATAACAACTTTATGACTTTGGGGAAATGTTTTTGCACGTGAAGATGTAAGGGTATGTTGAGGATGCTTTTGAATGGGTGGTTGGGATGCTAGCAAAGGAGAGCCGTTGTGACACGTGGACGGTGGAAAAGAGGATTGCGTGATTTTTGTACTTGGGAAGATCTGAGTACTTGAGTGAGTTGCACTTTGAACCTCTTCATTTTGTAAAGTCTTATTTTTTGGAAGTGAGAGAGGTTCTAAAAGACCCAGTCCTTTTCCTTCTTTCTCGTTCCAACTCTCCTCACCCAGATGAATTTTTTCAAACAAAGTTATTGTTTTGTTTAAGCTATTCTCATCACCGCTATTCTTCTCTTTCTTCGTTGTTGTTGTTTCTAAGGCTTGTTCAGCCCCTTGCATGTTGAAGTCTTCAAAACGGACGGTGTTTGGAGGTATTTGTGAGGGATGATTTGTTTCCACAACTTGTCCATGGTAAGGCCGAAGGAGCGAAACATGCACCACCGGATGGATTCACGAAGAGGAAGGCAAATCCAACAAATAAGCCACAGATCCCACACGTTTTATGATGCGAAAAGGGCCGAAATAACGCTGAGACAATTTTGTGAAATGCGTCTCCTAACAGAGGTTTGACGGTACGGTTGGAGCTTTAACAAAACTAAGTCACCTTCAGCAAAGGTAAAATCTTCCCGTGATTTGTTTGCTTGTTTTTCTATTTGCTTTCTGCTTTTCTGTAGATTCTCCTTTAACTGTGTCATTATTCGATGTCTTTGTTGCAAGGGCTCATCTAAAGAAACTTCTGATGTTGCGACTGATAGATAGTCAGGAATGGTGAGAGGATCGCGTCCATACAAAGCTTTAAAGGGGCTCATTTGGATAGCTGTATGGAAGGAAGTATTGAACCAAAACTCAGCAAGGTAAAGATGTTTAAACCACTGACGAGGGTTGCCTCCCGCAAAGGAACGAATGTATGTCTATATTGATTTGTTCACAACTTCCGTTTGCCCATCAGTCTGGGGGTGATACGACGTGCTGTATTTTAATGTTGTTCCTAGTATTTTAAAGAACTCCTTCCAGAAGGCACTCAAGAACAAGGGGTCGCGGTCAGACATGATGGACTTCGGGATCCCATGTAGACGAATAACTTCAACAGCGAACCGAGATGCGAGATCTTTAGCCGTGAACTTCGATGGCAGAGCGATGAAATGGACAAATTTGGTTAGTCGATCACAAATTACCCAAATGACGGTGTGTGCGAACGAGTTTGGCAGATTTGTTATGAAATCCATGGTAAGTTCATCCCAAACTTTTTGAGGAATGGGTAGTGGTTGCAAAAGGCCTTTCTTTTTTTGAGTCAGATACTTATTATGTTGACAGATATCACAACATCTGACTGTGTCTTTCACTGCTTCTGTGATTCCAGGCCAACAAAACGAAAGTCTCCGACGGGCTAGGGTTGCTTTGACGCCTGAATGACCAGCTGAGGGTGTTGCATGATACTCCTGTAAGAGATTCTGGCGAAGTGTTGAGATCGCAGGTACAAAGATTCTATCTTTATAATACAGTAACCCTTTGTTGAAATTGTAAGATCTGCCATGTAGAGTGTGAGTAGTTAATTGTTGAACTAACTTTTTTCCTGCGTCATCTGTTGCATAAAATTGGCGGAGTGTGGTGACTAGATTCGGAACTGGGGAGGAAAGTGCCAGAATGCGAGGCTCATCTGGACCAAATTGCCGACTCAAAGCATCTGCAACTAGATTCGAACGTCCAGTTTTGTAGGAAATTTTAAAGTTAAATCCTTGTAGCTTTGAGGCCCATTTCTGTTGTTCTGGTGTTTGGATCCGTTGCATAAGTAGAGATTTGAGAATTTTCTGATTTGTGGAAATGTGAAATTTCTGACCAATTAGATACTGACGCCATTTCTTTACTGCTTCTGTGACAGCAAACATTTCTCGAACATAGACAGAAGCTGCTTGCATTCTGGGACACATTTTCTTACGGTTATAGTTGTGTTTGTTAAATATATAATAAACTTCACACACTCCTTTTGCTTAATTGGTGTTGTGATGGAGTACTTTGTCTTGTCATTTGTTTTTTGAGTTAATTTCAATATTATATAGATAATTTTCGCTTTATCCTATGTTAAAAAATAGATTTATTTCTTATCCTATGAAGATTTTGTTGTTTTAGATTTTGCGAGAGTCTTACTAAGTAAAAATTAAATGAGTATCGGTAAAAAATACTCACAATAAAAAGGGTAAATATTCATAAAATAGATACGGATATAGACTCATCTATTATCGAGGTTTTCTTGGTTGCTTTCTCTTTCATTAAATGAATTAAATCTTATTTAACGATGCGATTGGACATAAGGTTATTAGTCTCTCGTGGTGTTGGTTGTCTTAGAAATCTTTCCCTAAAATTATATGTAACTTGTATGATTGGTTTAAATGTCCTATTGACTTTTTGTAGGTTTCATGTTGGTTGAGGGATTGGTTTAGGATTTTTTCTCTTTTTTGTCTACTACTCCATTTTATGGATTGGTTTTGTGGGAAATTTTTCTCATGTTGTGTTACTCGTAGTACCTCTTGTATTTATATATTCTGCTATGATTATAAAAAAAGAAGTAATTGGCTTTATGCCTAGAACCAACAAACCTATTCGTTTGTGCTATCCTAAGCTTTCTATCTAGCCATTTGCTGGCCCCTTATTACTTTTGTAAATAGATTCACTTATAAAAACACTTTGACTATAAAAAGGACTACCGGTGAATACTCTAACCAAGCAGTAAAAATAGGGTAAGAAGTAAAATGTTGTCATATCCAATGCAATCTCATCTCCGAAACAAACGAAAGGATCTCGCTTTCCTTCTCTCCTTTCCCACCTCACCCTTCATATCATAGGAAAATTTATAATTGATGGTGTGGCCTCACCGGAAGGTTACATTAGATTCCTGAAAACGGGTAATTAGTTGTCTAACTCTACCTTTTCACCACTTCGACTCTTTGAACCCTTTGTTAAGTATGGTATGCTCTCCAGCTTCCGAAGGAGACCTTGCCGGTCTAGTTCCCAGTTTCACACTCCCTTCTTACTTGGAATAATTAATCATGTATATAAAAAAGAGAAAATAAGTCATTCAGTTGATTAAGAAAAAGGCAATCCGCGTGGAAAAAAACTTCTCTTCGGTAGCATTCCAATTTGTTCAGTAAGTCGAGTGGCGTCCTACTAAAAAATGGATGCACCTGGTGGGTTGGGACAAAGTTCCTTTAAGGGAGATGGAGGTCTTAACATTAGAACTACTAGAGAGGCTAATAATGTTATTCTTGCATAAGGCAGGCGGAAGGAAATTGGTTCTAGAGGGTAACCCCCATGGTCCAAAAAAGGCTATATGTAAGGGATTGTCGGGTGTTGGGTGCTATGAAGAGACTACTCTTGCTTTTTGGGCATGTGAATGAGAATGCTTGCATAAATGGTAGTCATAGTTATACATGCACTTTGGTTGTTTACCAGATTGAAACTATAGCTATAGTGAGTCAACTAGCCTCTCCGGGAGCCCTCAATCAGTTTTGAACACTGATTCGAAACTCTTTCAACTATACAAATACATGTATGAGCATCCTATAATAGTAAGACCGTCATACTCACACAATATATATATATATATATATATATATATATATATATATATATATATATATGTCAATTTTTAAAAATATATATCAATATAAAACTATTACTTCTTTTAATATAATTGTTTGTTTATTTTATAATTAAATAATATAACTTTCTTAAAACTTTTTTTGAGACGGATACTACATTACTAAACTATGTATTGTCATCCCTAATCAAAATGCCTATAAGGTGATTGGACTTTTTTGGTTTTTTATTTATTTTATCGCAAATTAAGCTAACATTAATTTATTATTTTAAAAAATTATGTTAATCTTAAACAATTACTAACATTATAAGAAAAAAAATCAGAATTTTGACACAATCAAGGGTCAAACCTGGGACACCTTGGATGTTGAGTGGGTTGGTCTACAATTAGAGTTGATACATTTTTTATGATATAGTTCACAAATTTTATATTATTAATATATATTTTTATTCTTTTTAAATTATTAACAATATTTGACAATAAAATTTACACCCACTAAAACCTTTTAAAATATTATTCAAACACATGCAATAAAAAATTAAAATTAATTTTTAATAATATCTAAAATAAAATTTATGCGTCTATTTATTAAAACAATATATTTATAAGATTCATAAACTAGTATAGTTAAAATGGGGAGAGGAGAGGGAGAGGGAGAGGAAGGGGATGGGGAAGACCCCACGTTTGGGACCCCAGTCACCGGAAACTCCACCGGAACAACTGCGGGAAGAACCATAACTACAATTGGAGAACGCCAATGAGATAGTGCAAGGAACACCTGTCAACAATAGCACCAAGAAGCACGAAGAGCAACACAATGAAGCGATCGTAGAAAATGCGCAAACCCTAGATATTGAAAAGAAGAACGATGAGCCAAGGAAGCTTTGGGTAGATGTTATCAACAACAACCGCAAACCACGAATAATACGAGCCTTAAATTCATTGCATCTAAAGTAGTTAATGGGAAAATTGTTGTAGAAATTGAGGAAGAAGATATAGAATCTGAAGTACGATATTGGGATTATGCCTTGATCATGTATGTTATGGGAGGGGAATTAAGCATGAATGTGGTGAAACAGTTTATGATGAAGAATTGGAACACAATCCAATTACCAGAGCTGCTCTACCATGATGAGGGATACTTCCTCACGAGGTTCAAATCCTTCAAAGAGAAGGAGAAGATCCTTATGAATGGGCCTTATACGATCAAGAACATGCATATGTTGCTGCGAGATTGGAAACCAGATTTAAATATGAAAAAAAATATGTTGAGAACCATCTCCACTGTTTAGGAATTGAAACAATGCATGTACATCGTCAACATAGTCTGTTCAAAAGCATATTGCATAAGATTATGGTATCGTCTTCGTCATCCTCCTTCTATAGGCTTATAGCTTTAACAAGAGTTAAATGTCACAAAAGAGGGGTAAGAAGCATATTTTAAATTTAGTGAAACGAATGGATTAATTCAAGACAAACATACGCAATGCATTAATGTAAAACAAAGTTCTACATAATAGTAAGTGCTTGAGCAAACAAAAGAAATTACAACTAAATAAATCAAATGATGTCCCATCCAATTGGCTGAATGTCTTCGATTGCAATCTGTGAACTTTCAGGAGCAGTATATTTCACCATGAAGTCAAACATGCCACTGGGCTAAGCTCTGGATAAGAGCCACCTGGCCATTCATCTGGATTCTCATCTCTGCTATCTCAGTTTTTAATTGTTCCAACTGATCATCCTTGTTGTCTTCATGATTCTTCTTTTTCATGTCCTTAGAGAGGAGTGCTTTCAACTCTTCTTGCCCCTTGGACAAGTTCAGGATCATCTCTTGAAACTTGGCATTCTGAATCTGAAGATCTTTGACAGATTGTTCGAGAGTCATTTCTGCTGAAATAAACAGCGAGAAGATGAGAAACCTGTTGTGAAAACCTGTTATGAAATGATATGGTATGTAGATGCATATGCAATGCTTTCAAGGACCGCATAATTTAAATTTGTTAAAACAAACAAAAATAAAACTCTTATTAGTAGGCTGGAAACAATATTGCCCATTGGGCTTACAAATTAAAATAAACAAAATTTATAAAGAAAATAAAACATATGGGAATTAAGTCTCCCATGGACGCTTCCTCTTTGTGTTGAGGTAGGTGTTGAGATTCCACTCCTCGTGAAGTTGCTTTGTCAGCTCCAACACTCTTTCTTGGCTAATCCTAAATTGGGTTTCAAAGGTATCTCTTTACTCCTTCAGTTGGATCCAGAACTTCTGTAGTTCTTCCAAATCAGTGGGTATATCCATCTGAGGTAAGGTTTCATAGGAATGGAATACTTTGGTTCCAGAGTCTTACTATAAACCTTGTTCACTTTACTCCAAGCTCGTATAAACCTTTGACGGTAGCCTTAACGATTGTTGTCGTAATCAAATATAATACCTTGAATAAGCATGTCATGAGGACCATTACTCCTAGAATAACCAAAATGACGTAGAGCTAAAGAAGGGTTGTAAGTAATGCCCCCTCTTATGCCAAGGAGTGACACATTAGGGAACTCCCCACAACGGTCAATGATAGTGACATTTTCCATAGATTGGGAATACCAATGAATATCTGAATGAGAGAGTGACATCATCCTTTTAGACTACCTCAACCCTTGTTCATTTTTCATCATAGACCAAGGAAGGTGAGAAATAAACCACCTATATAGCAGAGGTATGCAACACATCAGAGTTCCTCGCGTCTTCGTAGTACGAGTGTGAAGAGAGTGTAAGATATCTCCAAGTAACGTAGGCACTGGATTGTGGGTCAGAAATATGTTGATGGAGTGTACATCTATAAACTGGTCTGGATTAGGGACTAATACCAACCAATAAATCAGAAAAGCTAGGATCTCCTCAAATGCATTGTAACTCATAGCATCCAAGAACATCTGATCTTTCTCTATCAATACTCTGGCAAGGATACCCTTAACTCCATTTCTTGTTTCTAGGACAATGTCTGATTTTTTCAAATGTAGGGCTGCAGTAATGACTTCAGGTTTAGGCTCCTTCTCTAAGCCTGTGAAGGGTTTCTGATCAAGGATAGGTACCCCAAGTATCTTGGAGAATTCTTCCATTGTAGGCACTAGCTGATAATCGGGGAACGTGAAACAATGATGTTTAGGATCAAAGAACTGGAATAGGACACTCGTCATATCTTCATCAAACCCTGAAGTAACCAAGTCTAGTAGATAACCATGCTTCTTGATGAATTGAGAGCTTTCAGGAAGTTTTGAGACCAAAACCTTAAGCTTGAGAGGTATCCCTACAAAGTTGATCCGGATAGTGTTCCTACGAGTGGAAGCCATAACCTGCAACAAAGAACAAAGATAAATCCTTTGGTCCTTGAAATGGTAAGTGAAAATGATATGCTTATGATGTCATGATGTTATGATGTTCTTTTCAATCACAAACATGTGGCACACACAAGCAAGTCACACAATAGTCCTAGGTTTATAGGCCTGCATGGGGTTTAAAGGAAAGTACCCTCCCCCTGAAGTTTAGTTAGTTCATCCTATCCTACAAAAGTAACCAAGTTATTAGGGATCTCAATATCACTGATTCTTCTCAAAGGTTGTTGTTCAGTAGGCAACTTACTTGCCAACCAAAACCCCCCCAAGATTAGGATCTCAATGAGCGTAGCATCGAGTATCAACCAACTTTAGACTTCTCCAAAGCCGGTTATCTCACTACTTTCTAAAGGCCAAGATGGGTCAATTAAGGTTTTAAAGGGTAGTTAGTGTTAATGACAACGTATGGCAGCCCCAATATTATCCTCAACTTACTTAAGGAACATAAGCCCCAACCAAGAAGTCACACTAACTATAGCCACCAGATCAACCATATTGGTATACGCCGTACAGTTTCCTTGGTCTATTGCCATTTACATAGGGTACATTAGATCCAGGTTAGGATCTTTCACATATATGCCCAACAAATAAATATAAAGCAAGCAAGTCAAATAGTAAGTGATCATAATTCCTAAGGTAACCCCTTCTTTATTAAGTACTCCCCAGTAGAGTCGCCAGTTCTGTAACACGGTGGGAGAACTGACTTTCTATATATGTTGCGGATAGCAAGAGTCGCCACAGACTTTTATTTTATCCAAATCGGAAAGGTTATAAAAGAACAGGAAATACCTTTTTTAAAATTCTAAGTTCGGGGTAGGTTATATAAAGGGAAAGTGTAAGCACCCTTTATATCCATGGTTATTCATGGGCTCTTAGTTACTTAGCTCGTTTATTTGTTTGGAAAATGTGTAGTGTGTGTTTAAAAATTTGTCTAAGTACTTTGTAATGATCCTCGTATGGATGTATACAAAGTCCTATTTTGAAAATATTTGAAAATTGTGAGGTGTGAAAAGTATTTTAAAGGGTGTGAGCCAGTAACTTAGAGTTCCTACCCTAGACTAAGTCTTTCATGTCTTGTATGTTCTTTCAAGGGTAAGATTGTCCCTACTATTAAGGAGTAGGTAGTCATTACCTTGAATTTTGTTAAGGGACGGGCGTAGGGTCGTCTCATGGTCAATGAAGGCAATTGAAGGGGTGTCTTTAACAATTGGAAGGGACTATCACCTTTTATCGAAGGGACAAGATCATTATCGTAGGGAACATCGTAGGGACTTGATCTTTTAAACCGGGGAGAGAATATATGATTTATTTAGGTATGGACTTTTGCTTAAGATACCTCATATTCGAGGGACTTGACCATTTATTAAGGCAACTGAGAGGGGAAACCCTAGGAAGTGTTGATGGCGATCGTAGAATGATCGATTTATGTGTGTGAGTGATTGTATTCAAATATTTATCTTATTTGTTAAGTTATCTAAGTCCGTATTAATTTCAAATTACATTTTGCACTCCCTATTATTACTAACCACAATAAAATAAAGGGCATAAATAAAAAGAAACGGAAAAACATATATCCTACGTTATTACATCGCTTTGGGGCAGTTACAAAAATAATAAGACGGAAAAATAAATCTAAAACTATTACAATTCTGGAGTAGTTACATAATAATAAAAAAAACAAATATTCGAAGAATAGGTTAAAAGAAAACTAGGGTTGGGGTTTTAATTAAGAAAATCAGGGTTACGAATTTAGGTTTAACAAATTAGGGTTCTAAAATTTTTTTAACCTAATTATCAATCTAAAAATTAATTTACATAAGAAAAATAATTAGTGAAATTAACTTTAAGAAAATATCTAAAGATTTATTAATGAAAATAAAAAAAAGTAATTAATTATTTTATCAAATTATTTAAGAAAAAGGTGATTATCTTAATTAATTTCAATTATAATTAATTCTTATTAACCTAATCTAGTTATCAAATAATAAAGAAAATAGAAAAACCAAATAATAAGTAAAAGAAAAAGAAAAAAGGGTGCTTGACCAAAATAAGGGAGACTGGGATCGAACCCAGGTCCCTATGCATCCAATGCTAGTCCTCCACCACCAAGCCACCTGCGTCATTTGAGGTTTAGAATACAAACAATAATATATAAAATAAAACGTCTTTTTAAAAATCAAAACTTGGCGCCATCGTCTTCAACCTCAGGTTGGAGGTTTTTGGCAACGGTTTTCCTGACCCATATGGCTACGGTTTTTCGTCTGTTGCCTTAAACCTGCAAAATCATATCGTTCAAAATACGTACAATTTCATCAAATTGATCATGCCAACATGATCCTTGTAGCTTATACAGCTCAAACATGATCTTTAAAGGTATTTATATGGTCTGGTTCGCAAAGCCCTAAACGGAACCTTAAAACCCTAGCTATTGCGTCTCGTCCTACATGCATTAATTCTTCCAATAATTAGTCCAGAATCCATTTAAGCACAATAACAAACAAGATTAGACGTTCAAAAACAATTTACAATGCACGCATTAACGGAATCGAAAATTCAAAATTTAAGACAAAGAATGAATTCGGTAGCCATGATTCATGATGTTTTTTATTAATGTAAGGATCCAAACACGTTCTAAATGCTTCAAGGAAGTTGTTTCAACCTTCAAATGGCTTGGAAATTGCTTGAATGTATGAAACCGAAAGTGGAGTTTCTTTGAAAAATTTTAAGTTTGGATGATGTGCTTTTGCCTTTGAAATTCCTCTTTCATGCTTTGGTCTTGTTATGTAATTATAGTAGTGTGATTAGGTCAAAAAAGATTGGGCTTTTGGGTGCAATTTAATGTTACTTGATCATGAAGAAATCTCATTTCTATTTTTGTCAAAAATTCAATATATCATTACCATAATAATATTGCACGAAATTGGATGGCTTCAATCATCTTTTAATGTGATATATATGATTCTAGATCAAGGATTTGATCCATTATTTGATTTTTCATATTCTATTTTTATTAAAATTGAATTTTAACAAATAAAATCCAAAATAATATAAAATAAATTATAAAAATCAGAATAAATGGTAATTGGGTCGTGCATGACTTTATTCTCAAGATTTGGTTGCAATTTTATGGGCCCATTTGGAAAAAATTGAAGTTAAGGCCTTTTTTGCTTCATACACCCTTGAAAATTTCCCAACTTTGACAATGCATAACTCCCTCAATTTTAATGTCATGAAGGTGTTCTTGAACTTTTTAGAAATCTTAGTGTCCTCTAAAAAACCTTTTTGGTCCCATGTCCATATCTTTTACCATTTTCAAATTATGAGCTTTGGAAAAAGTTGACTTTTTGTTGACTTTCAAAAGGACCTATAATGTTTTAGCCCATACCTTCCAAATGAAGCATTTCTGGCCTTGGCTTACGAGACACAAAGTTGTAGAGAATTAAATTTCCTTCAAAATGAGCTTTGGATGGGAATTTTTTTATGAAGTATGTGAAAGTTATGGCTGGTTAAAGTTCAGTTGACTTTTACTGTGAAAACCCTAATTTAGAAACTTCTTGATTCTTGATGATTTGAGATTTCCTTGATGAATCATGATCAACCCTTGATAAAATGATGAATTTTACCTTATAATCTTGATGTTGACAAAAAATCTTGAAGTTTGACTTTAAGTTTACCACAGTTGACCTCACTTTGACGTTTTTACCAAGTTAACTGATTTTTGAATACTTGAACATCTGACTGGTCAAACTTATTGGGAAAGCTCTGAAACTTGACACGAAGATTATTTAAGGCATGTGGGATGTTATGAAGCTCACTTGATTCCTTGGAAGTTCCTTTATCTTGGAGAAATTCAAAACCCTAGTTTTAGATCCATTGTTCAGGAGGAGGCTTTGCTTGATGAAACTTTCAATCCTTTTGACCAATTGTGAACCTCGTGAACCTTGAGAGAACTCTTGAGACTCATTACTTTGATTGTGGGAGGGAAAATTTTGGGGTACAACAATGGGCAATGTCAGATATTTGGTCGCAACTGTGTTGAGAGAAGAAGCATGCCACAGTGGAAACCAAATAAATTGCTTGAAGTTCAAGTTATTCAATAGGCTGAAATAGTGATTCAAGATGAGGCAAAAAGTAGCAATACAGACAATGAAGTGCAAATAGTGGTTGGTGAAACTAGTGGAAATGATAAGGCTCAAGAAGACAATGAAGTTGGTAGAGGATTCAGGTGGTTAACACCTAGAGGGGGAGGAATTGATAGAGGTAAGAAATTCTGGCCTCCACAAGCATCAAATGGAATTAACTATAGTAATGGGTTCATTGCACTAAGGGGATTGATAGACCCTCAAGGGCATACTGTTGCACCCCAAAATTTGCCCTCACAATACAAGACTTTGTGTTCTAAGAAGGTTCACAAGGTTCACAAGTCCCACAATGCTTTCAAAAACCTTTCATGAGGTTCATGAAGTCTACAAGTCATTTCATGAAGGTTCACAAGGTTCACAAGGCTCACAAGTTTCTCAATGCTTATATAACCTTTCATGAGGTTCATGAAGTCTACAAGTTACTTCTTGAAGGTTCACAAGGTTCACAAGTTTCTCAACATTTACAAGACCTTTCATGAGGTTTATGAAGTCTACAAGTTACTTCTTGAAAGTTCACAAGGTTCACAAGCTTCACAATGATTACAAAGCTTTCCTGAGGTTCATGAAGTCTACAAGTCACTTTATGAGGTTCACAAGGTTCACAAGGTCCACAATACCTCCCATGAGTATCACAAGACATTTTGTGATGGTTCACAAGGTTCACAAAGTTCACAATTGGTCAAAAGAGTTGACAATTCCCTCAGACAATGCACCTCCTAAGCAGTGCATCCAAAACTAGGGTTTTGACTTTGATCAGGCTAAATGGACTTCCAATACCTCAAGTGAGCTTCATAACATCTTATATGTATATAAGAACCCCCATGACAAGTTTCAAGACTTTTCTCAAAAGTTTGCTCAGTCAGATGATCAGATAAGTCAAAATCAGTCAATGCAGTTAAAAAGTCAAACTGAGGTCAACTATGGTCAAACCAAAGTCAAACTTCATGATTTTTTTGCCAACATCTAGTATATGAAGTAAAATTCATCATTTGATCAAGGGTTGATCATGATTCATCAAGGAGATTTCAGATCATCAAGAATCAGGAGTTTCTAAATTAGGGTTTCCTTAGTAAAAGTCAACTGAACTTTGACCAGCCATAACTTTCACATACTTCATCACCAAGTCTCCACTCAAAGCTCATTTTGAAGGAAATTGAATTCTCTACAGCTTTGATCTTGCAAGTCAAGCCCAAAAATGCTTCATTTGGAAGATATGAGCTAAGACATTATAGGTCATTTCAAAAGTCAACAAAAAGTCAACAACTTCAAAAGGGCATAACTTGAGATTGGTAAATGATATGGACCTGAAACCAATGGGGTTGTTTAGAGGACTCTTTAAGCTTTCCAAAATGTCCAAGAACACCCTCATACCATTAAAATTGAGGGAGATGTGCCCTTGCAAAGTTGGGAAATTTTATGATGGTTTATGATGAAAATGGAGGTTTAAAACCAATTCTTTTCAAATGGGCTTGGCAAATTGTGATCCAATCCATACCATATCATCATGCACGACCCAAATGATTAAAAATCAGAATTTTTATTATTTTATTTTGATTTATTTTGATTTAATTCATAAAAAATCATTTTAAATAAATATAAAATATGAAAATACAATATTTGATGAAGATTGAGCTTCTAGAATCTCATCAATACTGATTTGAATTGAAAGGGAAGGAAATCATGAGATTGGTACAAAAATAGCAAGCCTTCATGAACAAATATTTGAATTTTAAACCATGATCTTTTTCAATCTTCAAATATCAAAATCTCCACACAACAATTCAATTTTCTTAACCTAATTCATTCACATATAAGTATCAAACATAATGCAAACCCTCATTCACGAATTGGCTGCCTCAAAGTGTAAGTTCCAAACCTCAAAAATTCATCCAAAACTCATATTCGGATTCTTCAATCCAGGGCATTTGAAGGTAAAGTAAGAACATAGAGATGTTCTTTGGACATTGTTGAAGCGAAACCATCACCCATATGCATCCCATATGCACCATATTGCTCAACCCGAGCCATACTTGTTCTTGCTTTTCCTTTTTTCGATTACATCAATTCACTGCAAATTAATGGATTTTGTTTGTCTAATGTTGTTTATAATGTTGTGTAGATCGTTTCTGGACAAAAAAATCAAAGGAACCGTAGCTAAATCATGAAACACCATGGTTAGGGTTTGGACCTAGGTTTAGGGGTTTCTAATTTAAAGAACATAAATAGATTCTAAAAACACAGGATGAATCGCATGAATGTCTGGATTATAATGCTGTGCTTAATTTTGTGAAATTGTACAGTTTTGTTGCCCATTGAATTTCGTAGGTCTTGCTGGGATTTATTTTTCGCAGGAAAAATCGTAGCTGGATTCGCAGCTAATTTCGAAGGGCATGAGGTTGAAGATGAAGGCATGCTGGCGCGAATTACATATTCAAATTCTTGATTTAAAATATTATTTTAATACTCTGTTTGTTTATCACCACAGCTGTGTTGGCCCAGTGGTAGGAGGCTTATGCGTGTAACCTATGGGACCTGAGTTCGAGTCTTGGTCTCATACATTATTTTGTCTATTTTTTTCAGGTTAAAAGCAAACTTAATATATTATGATTTCTTGCCATTCAATTATCAGTTCTCCCACCGTGTTACAGAACTGGCGACTCTGCTGGGGAGTTAATTTAAGAGGGATACCCTTAGGAATTAAGATCACTTTAATATTGTTTGATTTGTTTGCTTTATTATTATATTGTTGGGGTGCTCTTATGTGTGAAAGGTCCTAACCCGGATCTAGTGTACCTTAGGTAAATGGCAATAGACCAAGGAAACTGTACGGCGTATACCGATATGGTTGATCTGGTGGCCATAGTTAGTGTGACTTCTTGGTTGGTGCTTATGTTCCTTAAGTCAAGTTGAGGATAATATGAGGCTGCCATATGTTGTCAATGCACTAACTAACTTTTAGAACCCTAGTTATCCCATCTTGGCCTTTAGAAGGTAGTGAGGTAACCGGCTTTGGTGCAGACTGAAGTTGGTTGACACTCGATACTACGCTCATTGAGATCCTAAGCTTGGAGGGTTTTGGTTGGCAAGTAAGTTGCCTTCTGAACAACCACCCTTGTGAAGGATCAATGATATTGAGATCCCTTAGAACCTGGTTACTTTTGTAGGACAGGATGAACCATCTAACTTCAGGGGAGGGTACCTACCTTAAACCTCATGCAAGCCTTTAAACCTAGGGCTATGGTGTGACTTGTTTGTGTGTGCCACATGTCTGTGATTGATCATAACATCATGACATCATCATGCATCATAAGCATAGCATTTTCACTAACCATTTCAAGGACCAAAGGATTTATCTTTGTTCTTTGCTGCAGGTCATGGCTTCTGCTCGTAGAAACACCATCAGAATCAACTTTGTGGGCATACCTGCTAAGCTTAAAGAGTTGGTTTCTCAAGTGTCTGATCATTCCCAGTTCATCAAGAGACATGGTCACCTATTGGATCTAGTCACTTCAGGGTTCAATGAAGACATGATGAGTGTCCTGTTTCAGTTCTTTGACCCTAAGCACCATTGCTTCACATTCCCTGATTATCAGCTGGTTCCAACCATGGAGGAGTTCTCTAAAACTTCTGGGTATACCTGTTCTTGATCAAAGACCCTTCACAGGCTTGGAGAAGGAGCTTAAACCAGAGGTTATTGCTGCAGCTCTACATCTGAAGAAGTCTGACATTGTTCTAGAAACGAGAAGCGGAGTTAAGGGCATTCTTGCCAAGGTGTTAATAGAGAAAACTCAGGTGTTCTTGAAGGCCATGAGCTATGATGCTTTTGAGGAGATCGTAGCCTTGCTGATATATGGCTTAGTATTGTTCCCCAATCCAGATCAGTTCATAGATGTTCATGCCATCAACATTTTCCTAAGTCACAATACCAGTGCCTACATTGCTTGGAGACATCCTGCATTCTCTTCACACTCGTACCACAAGGGCAAGAGGAACTTTGATGTGCTGCATACCTTTGCTTTCTAGGTGGTTTATTTCTCACCTTCCTCGCTCAGTAATGAAGAATGAGCAAGGGTTTAGATGGTCCAAGAGGATCATGTCACTTTCTCACTCAGATGTCCATTGGCGCTCAGGAGAATGTCACCATCATTGACAGTTGTGGGGAGTTTCCTAATGTGACACTTCTAGGCATAAGAGGAGGCATCACCTACAACCCCTCTCTAGCTTTACGACAGTTTGGTTATGCTCGGAGCGATGGCCCACATGACATGTTGATTCAGGGCATTGTGTTTGATTACGACAACGATCTTCAAGGGTACCGTCAGAGATTCATACGAGCTTGGGGAAAGGTAAACAGGATTGACAGCAAGACACTGGAGCCTAAGTACACTATTCCTATGGAAGCTTATCTCAGATGGGTACGATCTTGTGCTCAGACTCTCATGATGCCATATCCTGCCGTCCTACCAGTTACCATGGAACCTGTTGCTGAAGGAGACACAGCTTATACCATCCTTCACCCAGACATGCCTACTGATATGGAAGACTTGCAGAGATCATGGATCCAACTGAAGGAGCAAAGGGATACTTTCGAGGCTCATTACAAAGCAAGCCAAGAAAGAGTCCTAGAACTAACAAAACAACTTCATGAAGAACGGAACCTCAACTCATACCTCAACACAAAGAGGAAACGTCCATGGGAGACTTAAAACCCCATCTTTTGTACTTATTTCATTTCATATTTGTAAGCCTAAAAGGCAAAACAAAATTATTACTAATAAAAGTTTACCTTCTTGATTGTTTAAGCAAATTTAAATCCTGCGGTCCTTGAAAACATTGCACATGCATTCACATATCATATCATTGCATCACAGGTTAATTGTGCACAGGTTTCTCATCTTCTCGCTGTTTATTTCAGCAATGGCTCTTGAACAAACAGTTAAGGATCTCCAGGCACAAAATGAACAGTTCCAAGAGCTGATCCTGAACCTGACCAAGGGGCAGGATGAATTGAAGACACTGCTGGCTAAGAAGAAGAGTCCTGAGGACAACAAGGATGATCAGCTGAAACAACTACAAGCTGAGATGACAGGAATGAGGACCCAGATGAATGACCAGGTGGTTCTTATTCAAAGTTAAGCTCAGGGGCAAGAAGAGTTAAGAGCCTTTGTCCATAAACTTCAAGGTGATGGAGTCAGGGATCTAATTGTTAGTCAACCTCCATTAAAACAAGCTGACTTGGTTGAAAGGAAGATGAGGATACAAGAAGGTAAGAGACAGGTTGCCACTGATTGTTCTTTAGTTGAAGAAAAAAAACCTGATAAGGTTAATCCACCTCAACACAAGGAATGTAGAAGGCAGTTTATCAAGTTCAACACTCCAATGTCACAAGTTCTGCAATGCTTGTTGGAGATGAAACTAGTTTCTTTGAAAAGTCCTCCTCAAAATCCTAAAACTGCCTCTCCTCACTATAATTCCAAGGCAAGGTGTGAGTATCACTCCAACAGTCCTGGACATGATACTAATAACTGCTGGATGTTGAAGAATAAGATTCAAGACCTAATTGACGAAGGAATACTCGAGGTTACTCTAGAAGGCCAGGTTGAGTTCTTCTATCGTCCATCAAGCATCAAAGTTCCCAGATAACTGGAGTGACAAGTTTAGAGGAAGAGACTTTGAGAACATTTGAATTTTCATTTGTAATTTCTTTTGTTTGTTTGAACACTTACTATTATGTTAAACTTTTGTTTTCATTAATGCATTGCATATGTTTGTCTTGAATTAATCCATTCGTTCCACTATATTTTGAATTATGCTTCTTATTTCTATTTTGTGATATTTAACTCCTGATAAAGCTATAAGCTTGTAGAGGGAGGATGACGAAAACAACACCATAATCTTATGCAGTATGCTTTTGAACAGACTATGCTGACGATGTACAGGCATTGTTTCAATTCCTAAACAGTGGAGATATAAGGAAGTTAATCCCTAGTCAACCCTTTTGAGCCTATGAAGTAGGAGTTTTTTATTCTCACAAATTAAAACCCTTATTCATAACCTGGGGCAGGGTAGTTACTCGGTTAACTCATATATGACAATTATCTGTGTTGTACACAACTAATGATGGTTCTCTGTAATCATTAAACCTGACAGTCAATATCCAGCAAAAGAACAGTCTTGCGAAGTCAAAACCTATGAAGGAGACTTAGTAAAACATTAAGACATCCCTCTGACTGTAACCTTGAAATAAGCAGTTCAGGCAAAAAGAAGGGATAATAAAGTCAAAAAAGAAAAAAAAAAGAGGTCACTATGAATCCTCAACAAAGAAAGATGACTGAATGTTCAAATAAACTTTGAGTTTCTGAACCATCACAAATGTCAGTGTTACAATTCCAAACTCATTTGAACCTCAATACATAAGTTAACTGAGTATAGGACTGAAGAACATCATGGAGAATGGGTTGGGTACAAATAAATTTGAGCCTTTATCCTTTGTTTCTTAAACCATGAACCAGGCCACGTTATAACCCTTTAAAAGTCCTAACTGAAGCACGGTTAGTTCGAAAGCGTACTGCTACAAAAAGGTATCCTGACTCCTTTAGGGCTTGTTATAAAACTTGAGTTAATATCACCGTTTTCAAAAAAAAAAATAGTTTTTCTAAAAAAAAAAATAACTTGTTTCAAAACTTCAAGACAGACATAAGCATTGCATTTTTGAATATATTTGTTTGCATATACCTGAGTGTTTGACAAATGGAGAAGCTTACAGGATGAATGTTCAATGAACCAAAGTCCTTCCGATAAACAAAGTTGCTTCCTGGATCAAAGTCCATGTAAACAAAGGGGCATAATCATTATCTCCCAATCAAGGGGGCAGACCATGATATTGCCTAACTCATTTGGGGCAATCAGGACAAGATTCAACTATGTTTAAGCAGCCAGAGGCAGATCTCCTCATCTATCTGAAGTGCCAAGGTAACATTACAGAAGTCATAATGCCAGGGGCATGGTCATTGTTTCCTAATCAAAGGGGCATACCAAGTTACTGTTCAAATCATTCGGGGCAATCAGTTCCAGATCCAACAGTGCTTAATAGCCAGGGGCAATACTTTCTTTTCAAATCTAGTAGCCGGGGCGTATATGGTCCATTACAATTTGAAGATACATTCCTCTCGTTATATTACCTTGATTTGGAGTTCTCAGCAGAAGTCATTGTGGGAATTAATGGTCTACGCCAGTAGTATCAGATGGTGTCAGTATCATGTCTTCAGATCCAGCTATGAGGATTTCTGGGAGGGTATTCAGGAAAGTTAAAAATTTCAGGAGCTCCAAATCCAACTGGTTATACACTCTCGAAGTTGAAACGACTCTGTTTTCAAGTTCAACTTTACTTTTCCTCTGAATCCAGATTTACTTTTACCTTATTTACATAAGCGAAACGACCATTGGTTGTGTTTGAATGCATGTATGCTTTTGAATATGATTGATGTTTACAAGAAATGCATGTATTGCTTAATATGATTGATGTTTACCAGAAATGCATGTATGCTTAATATGATTGATGTTTACCAGAAATGCATGAAAATGCAGTAATAGTATTTACTAAGGACGAACGAGGGAAGGATTTCAACGAAGCTTCGCCTGTTCATCTTTACAAGACAGTTACAAACCCTCAGTAGGACGAATCCATCTTCATAAAGTCTCATCTCCCCTGGAATTTATATCCATCTCTTTTATCCTCATACGGATATTCGGGAATTTACTTTCCAATAAGGGTACGACGAACGAAGACGGGAGGTTATATCTGCCCTACCATCAAACGAAGACGAAGGATATGTATACCTTATTATCCCCAGCAGACGGGAGGTTATATGTACATATGTTATCCCCAGCAGACGGGAGGTTATATGTACATATGTTATCCCCAGCATATGGAAGATTGTGTATAATATATTATCAAGCAAGACGGGAACGAGTTCCTCATATTCTTCAACAACGAATCGGGATTTATTTTCCCTGGCCAGCAGTTGTTATATGAAGATATCCAGACGCTTCAGGAAGCATCATATCATACATACATCATTTACATCATACCATAACATACATATCCATAGATACATAATACATTATTTAAGTGCATCACATTACACATGCATGCATAAGACATAAACTAATATTATTATACAGAATACTACCTTATTCTCAGGTTGATTATCCAGCAAACAAACTTATGGTCATCAGGATTGCTCTATCCTCCTGAAATCACATCAATACCTCAGGACTGCTCCAGCCTCCTGACAGCTATCATTATACTTTCATATTCAGGACTGCTCCATCCTCCTGAAAATGGCTACATCAGGGCTGCTCCAGCCTCCTGACAGCTTCTTATACATCATGATTGCTCTATCCTCCTGAAATCACATCAATACCTCAGGACTGCTCCAGCCTCCTGACAGCTATCATTATACTTTCATGTTCAGGACTGCTCCATCCTCCTGACAGCTTCTCATACCTCAGGATTGCTTTATCCTCCTGAAATCACATTATTATCTCAGGACTGCTTTATCCTCCTGAAACCATTATACATCAGGACTGCTTTATCCTCCTGAAAACTCATTATCTCTCAAGACTGCTTCATCCTCTTGAAAACATATTACTACCTCAGGATTGCTTTATCCTCCTGACAACTTATTATTACCTCAGGACTGCTCCATCCTCCTGACAGCTTCTCATACCTCAGGATTGCTTTATCCTCCTGAAATCACATTATTATCTCAGGGCTGCTTTATCCTCCTGACAATTATCATCATTACCTCAGGACTGCTCCATCCTCCTGACAGCTTCTCATGCCTCAGGATTGCTTTATCCTCCTGAAATCACATTATTATCTCAGGGCTGCTTTATCCTCCTGACAATTATCATCATTACCTCAGGATTGCTCCATCCTCCTGACAGCTATCATCATTACTTCTGGACTGCTTTATCCTCCTGAAAGCTATCATTATACCTTCATACTTGGGACTGCTTTATCCTCCAAGAAATGTATCTGAAGAACTTCTTCCATGTGGCATCTTTAAGCCCACTCAAGCATATCCAACTAGCCACCTGTATCACTCTACGCACTGGTGAGTGCAAATTTTTGGGCTTTTGTGTTCAATCCCCTTCAACCTTCCAGGTCACGACTGGTAAATATACCAATCTAACCCCTCAGGTTTCAGAAAATTGAACAGGGGCAGCTGTTGCACCCCAAAATTTTCCCTCACAATACAAGACTTTGTGTTCTAAGAAGGTTCACAAGGTTCATAAGTCCCACAATGCTTTCAAAAACCTTTCATGAGGTTCATGAAGTCTACAAGTCATTTCATGAAGGTTCACAAGGTTCACAAGGCTCACAAGTTTCTCAATGCTTATATAACCTTTCATGAGGTTCATGAAGTCTACAAGTTACTTCTTGAAGGTTCACAAGGTTCACAAGTTTCTCAACATTTACAAGACCTTTCATGAGGTTTATGAAGTCTACAAGTTACTTCTTGAAAGTTCACAAGGTTCACAAGCTTCACAATGATTACAAAGCTTTCCTGAGGTTCATGAAGTCTACAAGTAACTTTATGAGGTTCACAAGGTTCACAAGGTCCACAATACCTCCCATGAGTATCACAAGACATTTTGTGATGGTTCACAAGGTTCACAAAGTTCATAATTGGTCAAAAGAGTTGACAATTCCCTCAGACAATGCACCTCCTAAGCAGTGCATCCAAAACTAGGGTTTTGACTTTGATCAGGATAAATGGACTTCCAATACCTCAAGTGAGCTTCATAACATCTTATATGTATATAAGGACCCCCATGACAAGTTTCAAGACTTTTCTCAAAAGTTTGCTCAGTCAGATGATCAGATAAGTCAAAATCAGTCAATGCAGTTAAAAAGTCAAACTGAGGTCAACTATGGTCAAACCAAAGTCAAACTTCATGATTTTTTTGCCAACATCTAGTATATGAAGTAAAATTCATCATTTGATCAAGGGTTGATCATGATTCATCAAGGAGATTTCAGATCATCAAGAATCAGGAGTTTCTAAATTAGGGTTTCCTCAGTAAAAGTCAACTGAACTTTGACCAGCCATAACTTTCACATACTTCATCACCAAGTCTCCAATCAAAGCTCATTTTAAAGGAAATTGAATTCTCTACAACTTTGATCTTGCAAGTCAAGCCCAAAAATGCTTCATTTGGAAGATATGAGCTAAGACATTATAGGTCATTTCAAAAGTCAACAAAAAGTCAACAACTTCAAAAGGGCATAACTTGAGATTGGTAAATGATATGGACCTGAAACCAATGGGGTTGTTTAGAGGACTCTTTAAGCTTTCCAAAATGTCCAAGAACACCCTCATACCATTAAAATTGAGGGAGATGTGCCCTTGCAAAGTTGGGAAATTTTATGATGGTTTATGATGAAAATGGAGGTTTAAAACCAATTCTTTTCAAATGGGCTTGGCAAATTGTGATCCAATCCATACCATATCATCATGCACGACCCAAATGATTAAAAATCAGAATTTTTATTATTTTATTTTGATTTATTTTGATTTAATTCATAAAAAATCATTTTAAATAAATATAAAATATGAAAATACAATATTTGATGAAGATTGAGCTTCTAGAATCTCATCAATACTGATTTGAATTGAAAGGGAAGGAAATCATGAGATTGGTACAAAAATAGCAAGCCTTCATGAACAAATATTTGAATTTTAAACCATGATCTTTTTCAATCTTCAAATATCAAAATCTCCACACAACAATTCAATTTTCTTAACCTAATTCATTCACATATAAGTATCAAACATAATGCAAACCCTCATTCACGAATTGGCTGCCTCAAAGTGTAAGTTCCAAACCTCAAAAATTCATCCAAAACTCATATTCGGATTCTTCAATCCAGGGCATTTGAAGGTAAAGTAAGAACATAGAGATGTTCTTTGGACATTGTTGAAGCGAAATCATCACCCATATGCATCCCATATGCACCATATTGCTCAACCCGAGCCATACTTGTTCTTGCTTTTCCTTTTTTCGATTACATCAATTCACTGCAAATTAATGGATTTTGTTTGTCTAATGTTGTTTATAATGTTGTGTAGATCGTTTCTGGACAAAAAAATCAAAGGAACCGTAGCTAAATCATGAAACACCATGGTTAGGGTTTGGACCTAGGTTTAGGGGTTTCTAATTTAAAGAACATAAATAGATTCTAAAAACACAGGATGAATCGCATGAATGTCTGGATTATAATGCTGTGCTTAATTTTGTGAAATTGTACAGTTTTGTTGCCCATTGAATTTCGTAGGTCTTGCTGGGATTTATTTTTCGCAGGAAAAATCGTAGCTGGATTCGCAGCTAATTTCGAAGGGCATGAGGTTGAAGATGAAGGCATGCTGGCGCGAATTACATATTCAAATTCTTGATTTAAAATATTATTTTAATACTCTGTTTGTTTATCACCACAGCTGTGTTGGCCCAGTGGTAGGAGGCTTATGCGTGTAACCTATGGGACCTGAGTTCGAGTCTTGGTCTCATACATTATTTTGTCTATTTTTTTCAGGTTAAAAGCAAACTTAATATATTATGATTTCTTGCCATTCAATTATCAGGTAGGCTCTTCCAGCCAGGCGGTCATGCGTGTTTGCTTGTGATTCAAAGGTCCTGGGTTCAACACCACCCCAGGCCTTTTTATTTCTATTATTTTCCTGATTTTTCAGATAAGGCACAAAACTACTTTTTCTCCCTATGATGACACGCGCGTGAGGGCAGCCCAGTGGTGTGTGTTGTTGGCTGCAAGCATAGGGGACTGGGTTCAAACCCCAGCCCCATCAGGTTTTTTGTTTTCTCATGTTTTTCTTTATTTTCTTTCTAATTAATTAATATTTCACATTAAAATAAATTAAAATTATATTATTCTATTATTTTTTATATTATAAAATATGTATATATTATGTGTTCTAATTCCTAATATTATTTTCTAAAAAATTCTAAACTCTTGTTTTCTCAATTTAAATTTTTATTTGTGTAATTAAATTATATATATATTAGTTAAAATAATTTTATATATTAAACTAAATCCTAAAAATATTTTCTAAAACAAACCCTAATTTTCAAAACCCTAATTTATTTTCTAAATACTTATTAAAAAAAACTCAATTGTTATTCTCTAATTCTTAATATAAATTATCATGTATATATTTATTTAATCTAATCTTTAATATAATTAATTTGTTGTAAATATAATTATGACTTTTTTTTTTTTATAATATGCAAATATATTTTATATACTATGTCTATAATCTAAATTATTTTCTTTTAATATATGTATAGAAACAATTAAATTTATAATAATTTAAATTTTTTTTACAATTATAAATAATTTAATAATTAGTATATAAACTAAAATGATATAATTATTTAGTTGTTCATATTAAACTTTTGTTTATTATCTTAATTTTGTTATTATAATATTTTTGTTAATTCAATTTATTTTAATTTCTATTATTATTATTAACCATGTTATTACTAATCTTTTATTATTATTATTTCACAAACATTATTTAATTTATTATTATTTCACTAACCTTATTTAATTTTTATTATTACTATTACTAATCCCTATTTTATTTACTTATTGCTTATTTATTATTTTTGCTTATTATTTATATTTTGCTTTTATATTTATATTTTTGCTATTTATTTATTATAATTATTATGTAATTGCTTCTCGGTGTAATTTTGTAAATATGTAATTTATTTAATTTTTATGCTATGGTTAGTAATTTAGGGAGTGAAAATTATTTGTATTTTAAAATTAAATTTAGATCATTTTAATTAAAGATAAATAATATTGAACACTCACACACGTAAGTCGATTTTTAAATCGCCATCTCACATTCCTAAGGTTATCCCTCAATGTTGCCTATTAATAAGGTCAAGAGGGGTGTATAAAGCAAGTCCCTTAAAAGAAAAATCATCAAGTCCCTAATGGTTGCCTTTAAAGATCAAGTCCCTTTCGAATAATGATGATAGTCCCTCCAATATGCTTAATACACCCCACAGTTGCCTATATTAACAGATGACCCTTACTTGTCCCTCACATCCAAGGTAATGATTACCTATTCCTTAATAATAGGGATAGTCTTACCATTTAAAGGATTCAAGAACAGAAAGACTTAAGCTTTAGGGTAGGTTCCTCATAGTTACTTGCTCACTATTCAAAAATTTTCTCAAACACTTCACAATTTCAAACAATTTTCAAACACAAGTTTTTTACGCATCCGTACATGGATCATTATCAAACTCTTATGAAAATTTCTATTCACACACTTCACATTTTCAAAAACAATTTAAAGTGAGCTAAGTAACTAAGAGCCCATGGATAACCATGGATGTAAAGGGTGTTAACACCTTCCCTTTACATAACCTACCCCCCGGACCCAAAAATCTTTTAAAAAGGTCTTTCCTGTTCTTTTATGCCTTTCCTTTGGATAAAATAAAAGTCGGTGGCGACTCTTGCTATCTGCAACATAACTAAAGTCAGTTCTCCCACCGTGTTACAGAACTGGCGACTCTGCTAGGGAGTTAATTTAAGAGGGGTACCCTTAGGAATTAAGATCACTTTAATATTGTTTGATTTGTTTGCTTTATTATTATATTGTTGGGGTGCTCTTATGTGTGAAAGGTCCTAACCCGGATCTAGTGTACCTTAGGTAAATGGCAATAGACCAAGGAAACTGTACGGCGTATACCGATATGGTTGATCTGGTGGCCATAGTTAGTGTGACTTCTTGGTTGGTGCTTATGTTCCTTAAGTCAAGTTGAGGATAATATGAGGCTGCCATATGTTGTCAATGCACTAACTAACTTTTAGAACCCTAGTTATCCCATCTTGGCCTTTAGAAGGTAGTGAGGTAACCGGCTTTGGTGCAGACTGAAGTTGGTTGACACTCGATACTACGCTCATTGAGATCCTAAGCTTGGAGGGTTTTGGTTGGCAAGTAAGTTGCCTTCTGAACAACCACCCTTGTGAAGGATCAATGATATTGAGATCCCTTAGAACCTGGTTACTTTTGTAGGACAGGATGAACCATCTAACTTCAGGGGAGGGTACCTACCTTAAACCTCATGCAAGCCTTTAAACCTAGGGCTATGGTGTGACTTGTTTGTGTGTGCCACATGTCTGTGATTGATCATAACATCATGACATCATCATGCATCATAAGCATAGCATTTTCACTAACCATTTCAAGGACCAAAGGATTTATCTTTGTTCTTTGCTGCAGGTCATGGCTTCTGCTCGTAGAAACACCATCAGAATCAACTTTGTGGGCATACCTGCTAAGCTTAAAGAGTTGGTTTCTCAAGTGTCTGATCATTCCCAGTTCATCAAGAGACATGGTCACCTATTGGATCTAGTCACTTCAGGGTTCAATGAAGACATGATGAGTGTCCTGTTTCAGTTCTTTGACCCTAAGCACCATTGCTTCACATTCCCTGATTATCAGCTGGTTCCAACCATGGAGGAGTTCTCTAAAACTTCTGGGTATACCTGTTCTTGATCAAAGACCCTTCACAGGCTTGGAGAAGGAGCTTAAACCAGAGGTTATTGCTGCAGCTCTACATCTGAAGAAGTCTGACATTGTTCTAGAAACGAGAAGCGGAGTTAAGGGCATTCTTGCCAAGGTGTTAATAGAGAAAACTCAGGTGTTCTTGAAGGCCATGAGCTATGATGCTTTTGAGGAGATCGTAGCCTTGCTGATATATGGCTTAGTATTGTTCCCCAATCCAGATCAGTTCATAGATGTTCATGCCATCAACATTTTCCTAAGTCACAATACCAGTGCCTACATTGCTTGGAGACATCCTGCATTCTCTTCACACTCGTACCACAAGGGCAAGAGGAACTTTGATGTGCTGCATACCTTTGCTTTCTAGGTGGTTTATTTCTCACCTTCCTCGCTCAGTAATGAAGAATGAGCAAGGGTTTAGATGGTCCAAGAGGATCATGTCACTTTCTCACTCAGATGTCCATTGGCGCTCAGGAGAATGTCACCATCATTGACAGTTGTGGGGAGTTTCCTAATGTGACACTTCTAGGCATAAGAGGAGGCATCACCTACAACCCCTCTCTAGCTTTACGACAGTTTGGTTATGCTCGGAGCGATGGCCCACATGACATGTTGATTCAGGGCATTGTGTTTGATTACGACAACGATCTTCAAGGGTACCGTCAGAGATTCATACGAGCTTGGGGAAAGGTAAACAGGATTGACAGCAAGACACTGGAGCCTAAGTACACTATTCCTATGGAAGCTTATCTCAGATGGGTACGATCTCGTGCTCAGACTCTCATGATGCCATATCCTGCCGTCCTACCAGTTACCATGGAACCTGTTGCTGAAGGAGACACAGCTTATACCATCCTTCACCCAGACATGCCTACTGATATGGAAGACTTGCAGAGATCATGGATCCAACTGAAGGAGCAAAGGGATACTTTCGAGGCTCATTACAAAGCAAGCCAAGAAAGAGTCCTAGAACTAACAAAACAACTTCATGAAGAACGGAACCTCAACTCATACCTCAACACAAAGAGGAAACGTCCATGGGAGACTTAAAACCCCATCTTTTGTACTTATTTCATTTCATATTTGTAAGCCTAAAAGGCAAAACAAAATTATTACTAATAAAAGTTTACCTTCTTGATTGTTTAAGCAAATTTAAATCCTGCGGTCCTTGAAAACATTGCACATGCATTCACATATCATATCATTGCATCACAGGTTAATTGTGCACAGGTTTCTCATCTTCTCGCTGTTTATTTCAGCAATGGCTCTTGAACAAACAGTTAAGGATCTCCAGGCACAAAATGCACAGTTCCAAGAGCTGATCCTGAACCTGACCAAGGGGCAGGATGAATTGAAGACACTGCTGGCTAAGAAGAAGAGTCCTGAGGACAACAAGGATGATCAGCTGAAACAACTACAAGCTGAGATGACAGGAATGAGGACCCAGATGAATGACCAGGTGGTTCTTATTCAAAGTTTAGCTCAGGGGCAAGAAGAGTTAAGAGCCTTTGTCCATAAACTTCAAGGTGATGGAGTCAGGGATCTAATTGTTAGTCAACCTCCATTAAAACAAGCTGACTTGGTTGAAAGGAAGATGAGGATACAAGAAGGTAAGAGACAGGTTGCCACTGATTGTTCTTTAGTTGAAGAAAAAAAACCTGATAAGGTTAATCCACCTCAACACAAGGAATGTAGAAGGCAGTTTATCAAGTTCAGCACTCCAATGTCACAAGTTCTGCAATGCTTGTTGGAGATGAAACTAGTTTCTTTGAAAAGTCCTCCTCAAAATCCTAAAACTGCCTCTCCTCACTAT
This sequence comes from Lathyrus aphaca, assembly GCA_963966055.1. Lineage (NCBI taxonomy): Eukaryota > Viridiplantae > Streptophyta > Magnoliopsida > Fabales > Fabaceae > Lathyrus > Lathyrus aphaca. Next base: position 27,946,252 of record OZ014520.1, on the reverse strand, counting down.
AATTCCAAGGCAAGGTGTGAGTATCACTCCAACAGTCCTGGACATGATACTAATAACTGCTGGATGTTGAAGAATAAGATTCAAGACCTAATTGACGAAGGAATACTCGAGGTTACTCTAGAAGGCCAGGTTGAGTTCTTCTATCGTCCATCAAGCATCAAAGTTCCCAGATAACTGGAGTGACAAGTTTAGAGGAAGAGACTTTGAGAACATTTGAATTTTCATTTGTAATTTCTTTTGTTTGTTTGAACACTTACTATTATGTTAAACTTTTGTTTTCATTAATGCATTGCATATGTTTGTCTTGAATTAATCCATTCGTTCCACTATATTTTGAATTATGCTTCTTATTTCTATTTTGTGATATTTAACTCCTGATAAAGCTATAAGCTTGTAGAGGGAGGATGACGAAAACAACACCATAATCTTATGCAGTATGCTTTTGAACAGACTATGCTGACGATGTACAGGCATTGTTTCAATTCCTAAACAGTGGAGATATAAGGAAGTTAATCCCTAGTCAACCCTTTTGAGCCTATGAAGTAGGAGTTTTTTATTCTCACAAATTAAAACCCTTATTCATAACCTGGGGCAGGGTAGTTACTCGGTTAACTCATATATGACAATTATCTGTGTTGTACACAACTAATGATGGTTCTCTGTAATCATTAAACCTGACAGTCAATATCCAGCAAAAGAACAGTCTTGCGAAGTCAAAACCTATGAAGGAGACTTAGTAAAACATTAAGACATCCCTCTGACTGTAACCTTGAAATAAGCAGTTCAGGCAAAAAGAAGGGATAATAAATTCAAAAAAGAAAAAAAAAAGAGGTCACTATGAATCCTCAACAAAGAAAGATGACTGAATGTTCAAATAAACTTTGAGTTTCTGAACCATCACAAATGTCAGTGTTACAATTCCAAACTCATTTGAACCTCAATACATAAGTTAACTGAGTATAGGACTGAAGAACATCATGGAGAATGGGTTGGGTACAAATAAATTTGAGCCTTTATCCTTTGTTTCTTAAACCATGAACCAGGCCACGTTATAACCCTTTAAAAGTCCTAACTGAAGCACGGTTAGTTCGAAAGCGTACTGCTACAAAAAGGTATCCTGACTCCTTTAGGGCTTGTTATAAAACTTGAGTTAATATCACCGTTTTCAAAAAAAAAAAAATAGTTTTTCTAAAAAAAAAATAACTTGTTTCAAAACTTCAAGACAGACATAAGCATTGCATTTTTGAATATATTTGTTTGCATATACCTGAGTGTTTGACAAATGGAGAAGCTTACAGGATGAATGTTCAATGAACCAAAGTCCTTCCGATAAACAAAGTTGCTTCCTGGATCAAAGTCCATGTAAACAAAGGGGCATAATCATTATCTCCCAATCAAGGGGGCAGACCATGATATTGCCTAACTCATTTGGGGCAATCAGGACAAGATTCAACTATGTTTAAGCAGCCAGAGGCAGATCTCCTCATCTATCTGAAGTGCCAAGGTAACATTACAGAAGTCATAATGCCAGGGGCATGGTCATTGTTTCCTAATCAAAGGGGCATACCAAGTTACTGTTCAAATCATTCGGGGCAATCAGTTCCAGATCCAACAGTGCTTAATAGCCAGGGGCAATACTTTCTTTTCAAATCTAGTAGCCGGGGCGTATATGGTCCATTACAATTTGAAGATACATTCCTCTCGTTATATTACCTTGATTTGGAGTTCTCAGCAGAAGTCATTGTGGGAATTAATGGTCTACGCCAGTAGTATCAGATGGTGTCAGTATCATGTCTTCAGATCCAGCTATGAGGATTTCTGGGAGGGTATTCAGGAAAGTTAAAAATTTCAGGAGCTCCAAATCCAACTGGTTATACACTCTCGAAGTTGAAACGACTCTGTTTTCAAGTTCAACTTTACTTTTCCTCTGAATCCAGATTTACTTTTACCCTATTTACATAAGCGAAACGACCATTGGTTGTGTTTGAATGCATGTATGCTTTTGAATATGATTGATGTTTACAAGAAATGCATGTATTGCTTAATATGATTGATGTTTACCAGAAATGCATGTATGCTTAATATGATTGATGTTTACCAGAAATGCATGAAAATGCAGTAATAGTATTTACTAAGGACGAACGAGGGAAGGATTTCAACGAAGCTTCGCCTGTTCATCTTTACAAGACAGTTACAAACCCTCAGTAGGACGAATCCATCTTCATAAAGTCTCATCTCCCCTGGAATTTATATCCATCTCTTTTATCCTCATACGGATATTCGGGAATTTACTTTCCAATAAGGGTACGACGAACGAAGACGGGAGGTTATATCTGCCCTACCATCAAACGAAGACGAAGGATATGTATACCTTATTATCCCCAGCAGACGGGAGGTTATATGTACATATGTTATCCCCAGCAGACGGGAGGTTATATGTACATATGTTATCCCCAGCATATGGAAGATTGTGTATAATATATTATCAAGCAAGACGGGAACGAGTTCCTCATATTCTTCAACAACGAATCGGGATTTATTTTCCCTGGCCAGCAGTTGTTATATGAAGATATCCAGACGCTTCAGGAAGCATCATATCATACATACATCATTTACATCATACCATAACATACATATCCATAGATACATAATACATTATTTAAGTGCATCACATTACACATGCATGCATAAGACATAAACTAATATTATTATACAGAATACTACCTTATTCTCAGGTTGATTATCCAGCAAACAAACTTATGGTCATCAGGATTGCTCTATCCTCCTGAAATCACATCAATACCTCAGGACTGCTCCAGCCTCCTGACAGCTATCATTATACTTTCATATTCAGGACTGCTCCATCCTCCTGAAAATGGCTACATCAGGGCTGCTCCAGCCTCCTGACAGCTTCTTATACATCATGATTGCTCTATCCTCCTGAAATCACATCAATACCTCAGGACTGCTCCAGCCTCCTGACAGCTATCATTATACTTTCATGTTCAGGACTGCTCCATCCTCCTGACAGCTTCTCATACCTCAGGATTGCTTTATCCTCCTGAAATCACATTATTATCTCAGGACTGCTTTATCCTCCTGAAACCATTATACATCAGGACTGCTTTATCCTCCTGAAAACTCATTATCTCTCAAGACTGCTTCATCCTCTTGAAAACATATTACTACCTCAGGATTGCTTTATCCTCCTGACAACTTATTATTACCTCAGGACTGCTCCATCCTCCTGACAGCTTCTCATACCTCAGGATTGCTTTATCCTCCTGAAATCACATTATTATCTCAGGGCTGCTTTATCCTCCTGACAATTATCATCATTACCTCAGGACTGCTCCATCCTCCTGACAGCTTCTCATACCTCAGGATTGCTTTATCCTCCTGAAATCACATTATTATCTCAGGGCTGCTTTATCCTCCTGACAATTATCATCATTACCTCAGGATTGCTCCATCCTCCTGACAGCTATCATCATTACTTCTGGACTGCTTTATCCTCCTGAAAGCTATCATTATACCTTCATACTTGGGACTGCTTTATCCTCCAAGAAATGTATCTGAAGAACTTCTTCCAAGTGGCATCTTTAAGCCCACTCAAGCATATCCAACTAGCCACCTGTATCACTCTACGCACTGGTGAGTGCAAATTTTTGGGCTTTTGTGTTCAATCCCCTTCAACCTTCCAGGTCACGACTGGTAAATATACCAATCTAACCCCTCAGGTTTCAGAAAATTGAACAGGGGCAGCTGTTGCACCCCAAAATTTTCCCTCACAATACAAGACTTTGTGTTCTAAGAAGGTTCACAAGGTTCACAAGTCCCACAATGCTTTCAAAAACCTTTCATGAGGTTCATGAAGTCTACAAGTCATTTCATGAAGGTTCACAAGGTTCACAAGGCTCACAAGTTTCTCAATGCTTATATAACCTTTCATGAGGTTCATGAAGTCTACAAGTTACTTCTTGAAGGTTCACAAGGTTCACAAGTTTCTCAACATTTACAAGACCTTTCATGAGGTTTATGAAGTCTACAAGTTACTTCTTGAAAGTTCACAAGGTTCACAAGCTTCACAATGATTACAAAGCTTTCCTGAGGTTCATGAAGTCTACAAGTAACTTTATGAGGTTCACAAGGTTCACAAGATCCACAATACCTCCCATGAGTATCACAAGACATTTTGTGATGGTTCACAAGGTTCACAAAGTTCACAATTGGTCAAAAGAGTTGACAATTCCCTCAGACAATGCACCTCCTAAGCAGTGCATCCAAAACTAGGGTTTTGACTTTGATCAGGATAAATGGACTTCCAATACCTCAAGTGAGCTTCATAACATCTTATATGTATATAAGAACCCCCATGACAAGTTTCAAGACTTTTCTCAAAAGTTTGCTCAGTCAGATGATCAGATAAGTCAAAATCAGTCAATGCAGTTAAAAAGTCAAACTGAGGTCAACTATGGTCAAACCAAAGTCAAACTTCATGATTTTTTTGCCAACATCTAGTATATGAAGTAAAATTCATCATTTGATCAAGGGTTGATCATGATTCATCAAGGAGATTTCAGATCATCAAGAATCAGGAGTTTCTAAATTAGGGTTTCCTTAGTAAAAGTCAACTGAACTTTGACCAGCCATAACTTTCACATACTTCATCACCAAGTCTCCACTAAAAGCTCATTTTAAAGGAAATTGAATTCTCTACAACTTTGATCTTGCAAGTCAAGCCCAAAAATGCTTCATTTGGAAGATATGAGCTAAGACATTATAGGTCATTTCAAAAGTCAACAAAAAGTCAACAACTTCAAAAGGGCATAACTTGATATTGGTAAATGATATGGACCTGAAACCAATGGGGTTGTTTAGAGGACTCTTTAAGCTTTCCAAAATGTCCAAGAACACCCTCATACCATTAAAATTGAGGGAGATGTGCCCTTGCAAAGTTGGGAAATTTTATGATGGTTTATGATGAAAATGGAGGTTTAAAACCAATTCTTTTCAAATGGGCTTGGCAAATTGTGATCCAATCCATACCATATCATCATGCACGACCCAAATGATTAAAAATCAGAATTTTTATTATTTTATTTTTATTTATTTTGATTTAATTCATAAAAAATCATTTTAAATAAATATAAAATATGAAAATACAATATTTGATGAAGATTGAGCTTCTAGAATCTCATCAATACTGATTTGAATTGAAAGGGAAGGAAATCATGAGATTGGTACAAAAATAGCAAGCCTTCATGAACAAATATTTGAATTTTAAACCATGATCTTTTTCAATCTTCAAATATCAAAATCTCCACACAACAATTCAATTTTCTTAACCTAATTCATTCACATATAAGTATCAAACATAATGCAAACCCTCATTCACGAATTGGCTGCCTCAAAGTGTAAGTTCCAAACCTCAAAAATTCATCCAAAACTCATATTCGGATTCTTCAATCCAGGGCATTTGAAGGTAAAGTAAGAACATAGAGATGTTCTTTGGACATTGTTGAAGCGAAATCATCACCCATATGCATCCCATATGCACCATATTGCTCAACCCGAGCCATACTTGTTCTTGCTTTTCCTTTTTTCGATTACATCAATTCACTGCAAATTAATGGATTTTGTTTGTCTAATGTTGTTTATAATGTTGTGTAGATCGTTTCTGGACAAAAAAATCAAAGGAACCGTAGCTAAATCATGAAACACCATGGTTAGGGTTTGGACCTAGGTTTAGGGGTTTCTAATTTAAAGAACATAAATAGATTCTAAAAACACAGGATGAATCGCATGAATGTCTGGATTATAATGCTGTGCTTAATTTTGTGAAATTGTACAGTTTTGTTGCCCATTGAATTTCGTAGGTCTTGCTGGGATTTATTTTTCGCAGGAAAAATCGTAGCTGGATTCGCAGCTAATTTCGAAGGGCATGAGGTTGAAGATGAAGGCATGCTGGCGCGAATTACATATTCAAATTCTTGATTTAAAATATTATTTTAATACTCTGTTTGTTTATCACCACAGCTGTGTTGGCCCAGTGGTAGGAGGCTTATGCGTGTAACCTATGGGACCTGAGTTCGAGTCTTGGTCTCATACATTATTTTGTCTATTTTTTTCAGGTTAAAAGCAAACTTAATATATTATGATTTCTTGCCATTCAATTATCAGGTAGGCTCTTCCAGCCAGGCGGTCATGCGTGTTTGCTTGTGATTCAAAGGTCCTGGGTTCAACACCACCCCAGGCCTTTTTATTTCTATTATTTTCCTGATTTTTCAGATAAGGCACAAAACTACTTTTTCTCCCTATGATGACACGCGCGTGAGGGCAGCCCAGTGGTGTGTGTTGTTGGCTGCAAGCATAGGGGACTGGGTTCAAACCCCAGCCCCATCAGGTTTTTTGTTTTCTCATGTTTTTCTTTATTTTCTTTCTAATTAATTAATATTTCACATTAAAATAAATTAAAATTATATTATTCTATTATTTTTTATATTATAAAATATGTATATATTATGTGTTCTAATTCCTAATATTATTTTCTAAAAAATTCTAAACTCTTGTTTTCTCAATTTAAATTTTTATTTGTGTAATTAAATTATATATATATTAGTTAAAATAATTTTATATATTAAACTAAATCCTAAAAATATTTTCTAAAACAAACCCTAATTTTCAAAACCCTAATTTATTTTCTAAATACTTATTAAAAAAAACTCAATTGTTATTCTCTAATTCTTAATATAAATTATCATGTATATATTTATTTAATCTAATCTTTAATATAATTAATTTGTTGTAAATATAATTATGACTTTTTTTTTTTTTATAATATGCAAATATATTTTATATACTATGTCTATAATCTAAATTATTTTCTTTTAATATATGTATAGAAACAATTAAATTTATAATAATTTAAATTTTTTTTACAATTATAAATAATTTAATAATTAGTATATAAACTAAAATGATATAATTATTTAGTTGTTCATATTAAACTTTTGTTTATTATCTTAATTTTGTTATTATAATATTTTTGTTAATTCAATTTATTTTAATTTCTATTATTATTATTAACCATGTTATTACTAATCTTTTATTATTATTATTTCACTAACATTATTTAATTTATTATTATTTCACTAACCTTATTTAATTTTTATTATTACTATTACTAATCCCTATTTTATTTACTTATTGCTTATTTATTATTTTTGCTTATTATTTATATTTTGCTTTTATATTTATATTTTTGCTATTTATTTATTATAATTATTATGTAATTGCTTCTCGGTGTAATTTTGTAAATATGTAATTTATTTAATTTTTATGCTATGGTTAGTAATTTAGGGAGTGAAAATTATTTGTATTTTAAAATTAAATTTAGATCATTTTAATTAAAGATAAATAATATTGAACACTCACACACGTAAGTCGATTTTTAAATCGCCATCTCACATTCCTAAGGTTATCCCTCAATGTTGCCTATTAATAAGGTCAAGAGGGGTGTATAAAGCAAGTCCCTTAAAAGAAAAATCATCAAGTCCCTAATGGTTGCCTTTAAAGATCAAGTCCCTTTCGAATAATGATGATAGTCCCTCCAATATGCTTAATACACCCCACAGTTGCCTGTATTAACAGATGACCCTTACTTGTCCCTCACATCCAAGGTAATGATTACCTATTCCTTAATAATAGGGATAGTCTTACCATTTAAAGGATTCAAGAACAGAAAGACTTAAGCTTTAGGGTAGGTTCCTCATAGTTACTTGCTCACTATTCAAAAATTTTCTCAAACACTTCACAATTTCAAACAATTTTCAAACACAAGTTTTTTACGCATCCGTACATGGATCATTATCAAACTCTTATGAAAATTTCTATTCACACACTTCACATTTTCAAAAACAATTTAAAGTGAGCTAAGTAACTAAGAGCCCATGGATAACCATGGATGTAAAGGGTGTTAACACCTTCCCTTTACATAACCTACCCCCCGGACCCAAAAATCTTTTAAAAAGGTCTTTCCTGTTCTTTTATGCCTTTCCTTTGGATAAAATAAAAGTCGGTGGCGACTCTTGCTATCCGCAACATAACTAAAGTCAGTTCTCCCACCGTGTTACACATACAACCAATATTCCATGATTGTGACATGGAATGTTAGGGGGCTAAATAAAGGAAGAAAATTGATAGAGATTAGCTCTCATCTCTCGAATTTACAGCCTGATATTTTCATTTTACTTGAAACAAAGGTGAAGCATAGCCAGTACATTCACTGCATTGTGAAGGATATTGCCAGGAAAACAACTTTCAAATTGACTGCAACCTATGCTTTGAACACTTTGGAGCAATGAAGGCAGATATGGAAAAAGTTGGAAAGCTTGCCTATAATCACCATTGAGCCTTGGAGAATCATTGGAGACTTCAACAATGTCCTTAATAGTAAAGAAAAAATAGGGGTAGAATGGTTACTGAAAATAAATTCAGAGAATTACATGATATGATGGATGCTTATAATCTGGCTGAAATGGATAATATAGGGGATTACTATACTTGGAACAACAAGCAGGTGGATGACCCTATCTACTCAAGAATTGACAGAGTGATTGGCAATGTGGCTTGGTTCTAGGATATGGATTTCCAGTTGAAGCATTTTCCCCTCAGTGTGTCGGATCATGCTATCCTGCAACTTGTTAGACAGAATCAAGTGAGGCCAAAAAGAAGCAACTTCAAGTTCATCAACTGTATAGTGGAACTTGAGGGGTTCCATGAAGCAGTTGCCAAGAGCTTAGAAGAACCTATTGGTGGGAGCTCCTCTTACATTCTGTAGGAGAAACTCAAAAGACTAAAGCCAATGAATAGACAACTAAGTAAACCCCTCACTGATATTCAGAGGAGCATCTTAGTTGTCAGAGAGAAGCTGGATAAACGGAAAGCTGAACAAGGTAAATACCATATGATTCCTAACATAATTCAAAAAGTCAAAGACAAATCAGAGGAGATCATAAAGTAGCAAAATCTAGAGGAAAGGTTTTTGCAGCAAAAGTCAAAGGTGGACTGGATTAGACCTGGAGATGGAAATAACCATTATTTCCATGCTTCTTTAAAAGCTAAAAACAAATCCAGGAAGAATATGACTGTTTGCAAGGAGGATGGTATTGATTAACAAACAAGAAGTGAAATTGAAGATGAAGTCCTGAAGTATTATGAGAATCTCATGGGAAAAGATGATAGGGTAATGACTCATATTGATTTGAATGTTATGAGAGAGGGAGCCCAGCTGAATTCTGAGCAGAGACAGAAGCTTCTAGCTACGATCTAAGAGAAAGAGATTTATGATGCACTCCAAGACATAGGAGATGCTAAGGCCCCAGGGATAGATGGGTATAGTGCCATGTTTTTCAAAAGCTGTTGGAGTATAGTGAAACGGGATGTGATCAACACTGTTAGAAATTGGATGAGGTATAAGGCTTTTAATAGCACAGTGGTAACCCTTATTCCTAAGAATGATTCAGAAAAATATCTTAGAGAGTATAGGCCCATAGCTTGTTGCTCTATTGTTTACAAGATATACTCCAAGATTCTAACTGCCAGGCTTGCTTTGGTCATAGGATCTGTTGTCAGTCACAATCAAGTTGCTTTTATGCTTGGACAACAGATCCATAGCCACATCCTCTTGGCATTTGAGCTTATCAAAGGCTACTCCATGAAGAATGGTACTCCAAGGTGCATGATGAAGCTAGACCTACAAAAAGCATATGAAATTCTTAATTGGGGAGCTCTTGAAACTGTTTTGCTGGAAATTGGTATACATGAGCAGTTTGTGAAGTGGATCATGAAGGGAGTTACTATTGTGTCCTACAGGTATAACATAAATGGAGAAAATTCTAGATTGATGGTAGCTAAGAGGGGCATAAGGCAGGGCGATCCCATTTCACCATTCATGTTTGTCCTGGTTATGGAATATATGAGCAGACTTTTCACTAAGATGCAAAAAAATTTGAATTTTAACCATCACTCCAAGTGTGAGAAGATGAAGCTCACCCATTTAACCTTTGTTGATGACCTCCTTCTTTTCTGCAGAGGTGATGTGGGATCTATTGAATTGATGGCACAAATTGTGACTAAATTTTCTAACACCACTGGATTGGTAGTCAATCCCTCCAAATGCAACATTTACCTTGGAGATGTGGATGATAATGAGAAGCAGAAGATTCTGAGGTTTACTGGTTATAAGGAAGGATTTCTCCCTTTTAGATACCTAGGGGTACCCATCACAAGCAATAAATTATCAGTGAATTATTACCTCCCTCTCATGGACAAAATTCTGCAGAGTATACATCATTGGAGTGCAAAGATGTTGAGTCAAGCTGGGATAGGGAAGTTAGTTAAATCTGTATATTTTGCCATAGCTAATTACTGGATGACCTTCTTTCCCATCCCTAAAGTAGTTATAAAAAGAATCCATAATGCCTACAGAGCTTTCATATGGACTGGAGGAAGTTCCCCTAGCAGGAAAAGTCCAGTTGCATGGAAAACGTTGTGCAGACCCATCAAGAAAGGTGGACTGAACATCATTGAATTGGACAATTGGAATGTCATAACAATGATGAAACTGCTCAGAAATTTATGCAGGATGAGTGACAATCTATAAGTGAAATGGATGCATATCTATTTCATAAAATCTGAAAATGTATTAACCATGGATAGTAGCAAATGCACCTCCTGGATTGTTAGAGGTATCTTAAAGGCCATGCATGTTATTCCTAAAATGAAGGAGTACTGGGAGCAGCGTTTAAGGGTTGGCAAGTTCAGGATGGGTGCTGGATATAGCAGACTTCACAAGGATGATTCTGAAGTGAACTGGTATGGTTTGGTTGCAGGCAATAGATCTAGGCCTAGAGCTCAGTTCTGCCTTTGGCTAGCATGTCATAAAATGCTTGCTAGCAAAGTTAGGATTGAGAAACTGGGTATTCACATTGATACTCGATGTTGTTTTTGTCAGGAAGTTGAAAGCAACAACCATCTGTTATTTGCTTGTCCCATGATGAAACAGATTTGGAAACAAATTCTGCAGTGGATGAACATAGATCATGAGCCTCTGCATTGGGAGGGAAAGCTTGATTGACTTAAAGAGTTTTGCAAAGGGAAATGGAAAAGAGTGGGGTGATGAAGATATCAATAGCTTAAACAATTTATCATTGTTGGAATTATAGGAATAGTGTATGTTTTAATAGTTCTTACAAATTAGATAATCACATGGTTGTAAATAATATCATAGAAGTTATTACTCAAAGGGGATGGAGTAATATGAAGTACAAATATTGCATAGATCTACTCATGATACAGTGAACCATTGTAATAGTTGTTTCTTTTAATTAATCATACATATTTTATTGATTAAAAAAACAATTTATTTAATTTTAAAATAATTATATATTTAGATATCATTCATACTTAAAATTCACTTTGTTAAAACATGAAGAAAATACTATGTTTTTTATTAATATCATCAAACATTCAAACATATGTAAAGAGAATAATATTTACATATTTTGTTTATTTATTATATTCTTTTATAATATTTAAGCATATGTACAAAAGCAAAATTTCACAAGGAACTCGGTATCTCATATGTAAAATTATTAAATCTGATGACCCATGGAATGGAATGGAATTTTGAAAGAGATAAAAGAAGGGGGGAAAAAAAGACCAAGTGGAAGGATAGAGTTTAGGCTTATTAATTTAAACTTATGTTGTCCATTACTGTGAAACATGTTTATGATAGGTTCAGGTTCATTGGTATGTCTTGTTAATATATGAAAGAATAAATTTGTTAATAATATGTTTCATTTGTAAAATAAATAAACAAATGTTAAATGGCTTAGTGGTAATATATATGCATAAGTAACTCAATATGTGTGGGTTTAATTCTAGGTGGAGGTAAAAAATATTGACTTTTTTTTTTGAATTTTGGTGGTCTTCGTAGCATATGTCACGTCAAATACAACATCGTATGAACATATGACACGTCAAATGTCTAACAATTAAAGGATTACTTTGACATTTTTTAAAGATAAAAGACCAAATTAGACCTCGGGATAGAGTTAAGGGACCAATTTGAGTATTTTGCCAATATTAAAATATATATTTTGAACAAAGTTTATCTTTTTTTTTATTTTGTATTTTTATATCTTCATCTTATTATTATTGTTACTATTATTATTATACTATGTATTTAAATTTTTATTTTATGTTTTATATTATAAGATTATTTTTTAATCATTGTAATATTTTCTTTTATAATAATTTTTGTTAGATTTTATTGTATCCGATAATCTTTTTTAAATTATATATTATAATCGTTACGATTTTATAAAATCTTATGATAAAATTATAAACCGTAAATATATCATTAATGAATTTCTATTTAAATTATAAACGGTAAATATAATGAGTCTTATGATGAAATTAGAAGGATAAAAAAGTAAATTAGTTGTAAAATACCTCTCATCCCCTTGTGAACCAAACATATTTGTAAATAAAATGTCTCCCCTCCCCTTTTGTATGCTGAACCAAACATATATATATATATATATATATATATATATATATATATATATATATATATATATATATATATATATATATATATATATATATATAATTAAAATCCATCTCTTCCCTTCCCCTCACTCCCCTCCCCTTGATAAAAATTTCTCTCCTCCCCTCGATTGAACCAAACAGACCCTTATGGTGTGTTTGGATATAGCATTTTAACGAGAGAAAATAATTATTTTAAAGGAATTTGAAATGACGACCAAAATCAATTGATTGGATACAAAATATGGAGAATTGTTAAAATAATGTAAATTTATGGAGTATTTTATTCATGTTAAATTTAAGGAATTTAAAATGACACCAAAAAGTAGAGAATTTCAAATTGTTTCAACACTCTATATAATATGAATATTAAATTGTTTATTACTAATTTTTCAAATTTTGCAAAAGATGGTCCTTATATTTTATAAAAATTTCAAATTCACCCCAAAATTTTCAATAATATTGCAAATAAGTCCCTAATAATTTTTATATTTTACAAATTGGTCCTTCAAATTTTCAAAAAATGCAAATTGGTCCTTATTTTCATATTTTAGATTTGACCCAAAAAATTTAAAATTATGAAAATTGTCCAAAAAAAGTTACAATGAATCATTTTAATACTCCATCCAAACAAAAAAATTTAAAATTGAATGAATTTCAATTGAATCATTTGAATTACCTAGAATTTTGAATTCCTTAAAAATTTTCAACTACCTTGTCCAAACACATTCTAAAGGTTTTTCTCGTTTTCTTTCTAATTTAATTTTTGGTTATTTAAGGCATCTGATTAAAGTTTATCTAATTTACTTTTTAGATTTAACCTTAGAAGCTAGAGTTTTTATTTGCTGTTGTCGGTTTTGAGTTAAGTATGTTTGAACATCATTTTTGTTCTTTTAATTGTTAGTGATTAGTGTTATAGACTATAAAGTATATATAGAGAGAGACTTAGGCATTGCTTAATGAATGAATTGTTTTTCTAATAAATTACTGTTGGTTTGTTGTTTGTTTCCTACATAAGCTTAGTGTTTGGTGTAGGCAACCAAGAGGGCAATGGGAGTTAGGGTCAATACAGCCAACTTGGGGAGAGGAAGTGTCTGTTTTACTCTCAAATGGAAAAGTAAGTTTCTATGCTTTTCGTCTTTGGAAGATGCCGAGTAATCTTAAGTTTGCAAGGTTACATTACTCATGTTATTCAGTGGTTACATCAGGTGCTGAATTTGGCTACATCAGAAATTGTACCAGCTAATCCCAACATTTTAGAAGGTGTGGACAAGCTTATTAAACTCGCTTATTTGAATGAGCCATCAGTTCTTCGCAATCTTAGGTTTAGATATTCTTAGAGATGATTTATATATGTATGTCTGCTCTGGCTTTTTCCTTGGCTTACGTGATTATATATATGATCCAATAAGCTGCTCTTGCTTTCTGTCTGCAGAGTTAATTTCACTCAATCCTTACAAAGATCTCCAAACTTATGGAAATAATTATGGTTCCACTTCTAGGCAAAACTATTATTATAAGAAAGAATGAAAGTATAGTTTTTTTTAGTATACTAGTAGAAGACTCGTGCGGGTATGAGAAAAAAAATATGAAATATAATATTAGATATATTGATAACTGAATTATATTTAAATCCATGTTAAGAATAATATTTATGCATGATTTTTTATTTAGATTTGATTGATTGTATCTCGTTTCACTTTATATAATATTTCAATCACATTTTAACTAATTATATCATATTCTTATTTATACAGTGCTAATAGATTGTCAATATTGATAATGCATAAAAGACAATATAGAAAGAAATTGAAGTGTTCCATAAAAAATGAAGTTTTCCTTGAGCAAATTTAATATCATATAAAGAGTATATAAAGGTAAATTATACATATTTTAACAACTTTTTAAAACTTATGACCACTTCACATTGTCAGGTTTCTTTATGACCTCTCAATGACAGTGAGTTTAGATCAATGTGACTACCTCTAAATGCTATGTCAAGTGTCATTAGATCATTGTGATTTATTTTTTCTTTGGAACTTCCATCTGATTTAAGAAGCTCCATCAAACATATTGATTTGATCAAACCTTAGCTGAGTCATCATCAATACATCATGCAACACAATCAATTTAACCATGATTTCCTTATAGTTACCTAACTAAATTTGTTGTTGAAATTAAAATTTTAAGAATATGATTTACTTTTTTTCTGTGTTAAGTCCTTAGACTGTAAACTACTACCTATGAAATACAAAAATCAATACCTTTTTCTGTGTTAAGTCCTTAGCTCCATATGTATTAAACCAGTATTGCAGATACCAATATTGCATAAACAGTCCATTTGTCAACATCAGTATGATTATCACAACTTTAGTGTTATATGTATTGAGTGGATTATTAGTTATCCACTTAATTCAATGACATAATTCAAGGACATTACTTAATCATTATCTTATTGTGTTAAATTATTTAATCACAGTACTTAATAGTTATTCACTTAATTCAAGTATTTATATATGTTTTTCTTGCAGACACAAGCACATCCTTAATGATATTTCTTATATCTAATGATATCTCCTAGTACATATCCTTTTTATTTCCTATATCCAAGCACAATCTTGAAATAAAGAACATTACAATTCAATACTTTGTATTAAGAAATGAAGATGTCCCAGCTCGAGTATTTTGCAGTACAAAGAAATTGATTATTACCACGGATATGGAAAATTCATATGAAAAATTAAACATGAATACAATCAAAGTAATACAAAAACAACCTCCAAAACCAATATGCTAGTCTAGGATGCCCAAATCCACAAAATTATTATTGCAAATAAAGTATAGAATGAATCAACCAGATGCCGTTTTATTTTGCTGGAAAATGACTGCAAAGATAGGAACTGTAACACCGATGTTGAAAGTAGTGAACACTGCGAAAAACATTTTCAATCCATGACGTTTCATCTGGTCCAAGTTGTACATGTGATATGAATGTATATAGTCTAGCTTGTTATGGCCATGTCCACCTCTCATCCTATTCACACCAGTTGGATGAAAATCTCTACTGACTGCCACAACATAAAAAGAATGTATTCAGGTTATAAAGTAGAAAACTAAGGATAACAATGACTATCCTAAACATTTTAAAATAGGAGACATATCTAGTGATAATGAATTTTTAAGAAGAGTCTCTCATTAGGTCTAAGCAACTAAGGTTGATTGATGATGTGTTTGAAAAATTAAACAAAAGTTTGAGGTTTTACCCTTCATTGCGTCTCCATTGTTCAATAAATGAGTTACCAAACATCGTCGAATACATCAACTTGTTCATAAAATGCACCAATTATCTTCACATAATCATGATTTACATTATTAAATCCCAAAAAAAGAAAGAAGTGAATATACAATAATGAAGATTCAAGAAGTTAAATCAATATAACCTTGAAATCATTGGCATTAAAATTCGGACCAAGTAATTCCAGTCCATGTTTGTAGTCACCTCTTCCATATGCAAAGAGTGCTTCTGCAAGCTAGGTTAAAATAAATAATTGGAGACAAGAATTTTACCCAAGAAAATTCAAAATATAGTTAAGGTGTATGTGCTAATTTGTTCTCTCATCTAGGGCCTGTTTGGATTAATAGGTTAATTAAACACTTACATTATAAATTTTCATCGTATAAATGCTTATGTATATACTATTTTAAACAAAAGATAAAACAAATTAAAACTGATTTCATCTAACTTATAAATTATTTTCATAACTATCCGTAAAGAACTTAAGGAAATAAGTTGAAAACAACTTATGGACATATCATAAGGATCTGAACAACTAATTATAATAGAAGCTACATGATCAACATTCATGACTACTAATTATAATAGAATTTTACCTGATTTGTTGGTTTTTGAGCTTGACCTCATCCAAGATCTTCCAAGCTAAGATAGAAGATACATGACCAACATGAACATAAGTGAAATGCAGGAAAAATATCTAAACTTGTATTAGATTACATGAGATATTACCATGAAATATTAGCTTTGAAATATCCAAACATGTCTTAACAAAAGTTTCAAAAGCTTGTCTTTCAGTGGGGCTTAGTGGTGCTAGGTTTGAATGACAAAAAATGGTCTTGTAAGCAGAATACATCCTTTCTTGAACTCTATTGATACCATCTTGTCTATCACAGGTATTGCTACAAGGTTCCCCTTTTTTTGGCCACTCCGACCTTATGCATATGTCCCACCGTTGAATAGGCTCAACTTTCACTATAAACTCATCCTCCTGCATGTGCTGGGCTGAAGCTGACTGGGTTCTTGAACCACTTTCATTTGGTTCTGGACCAACAGATGGAAGAAGCTTGTGTTGAACTATATGACCCGATGGTGTATATACTAATAGTTGCTCTAAGGATTTCATTTTTGACTTATCAAGCGGTTGCGAATGAGACATGGAATTGTGAAATATCACAGTAATAACACCAGATGGAACACAAACTTTTCCTAATACATTTGCACCAAAACCGTGAATTGTATCTATTTGTAATCTCAACATCATTAATATATAGTTTTGAATCCCTACTATCAACTATGAGATAATAACAAATAAACTAAACATTTTGTTCAGAGATACAAAGCCTATAAAACAGGTATTTAGAGCTTTATTTTATCTTTTAAATCCTAAAATCAATAACAAAGTGTTCAGCTGCAGGGACGTTTTGATGGAAGGATTTTTCATAACTTCGAAATTCTGCAAATAGACATTAAGACCAAGTGAGGCAACATAATACACATGTGAATTCCACATTTTAATTGCTACTATATATGAACAATAAACAAGGCTTAAAGCTTAAAGCTTGCTTTACCTTAAGCAAGGCTTCACGGATACACTAATTTCGTCATAATGATAAAAAGAATGAACCTTGATCTGACCATTAACAGCAGCAATGTGTAGAGGTGAAAATCGATCATAAATAGTTGTTTGATGAAAAAGTGACGCTCTTATTATAACAAAGTTATTACAGCTTGAATATTACCTTGTTGCACGGAAGTGATGAGACGATGATCGTGGTTAGTACCTCTGCAATCAGCAACACAAACCAGAACACAAATTAATTTTGTATAACCATTCAATCTTACTTTGCATGGGACAAACACGTTTTGTATAACCATTCAACCTTACTTTACAATGGTATGAAGTGACAAGATCGTAATGTATGATTGAACTTTAATGTAAAATATTGTCGAAGTTATGATCAAATATTGAACCTTGTGGCATCTAAGTAGCGTGAATCGAGTCTCTTCTTTTTCTACCTCTAAAATCAGTGTTGATTCCTATACTTTGAAATCGTCATGATGGTTCCTCAATGATTTTATCACCCCATCAGACACGGTAATAATTGAATGCAAGTTTGGTATCGAGTTTGCACTTTCAATTTTTACAACTACATGTATATCAACACCACAACCTGCATTAGTTAGAAAGGGAATTTATCATATTTATAAAAAGGATCCATTTAGTGAAGGATATCTAAAAGAGGCTAGACTTTGGTGGTGACCCTAAATAGTGAGAAAATAAACTATACATACTTAAAGTCAGGAGAAGAGCTACCAGCTTCTGAGAAAGCATTGAGGGGAAATATTGTTCTTTAGTTATGTATTAAAACTTTAAACCAAAAGAAACTATAAATGTAAGATAATGGAGAAATAAAACATTCCATAACAATAGTCATTGATTAATAAACACGAGTCATTCATCACCAGCTTCGTATCGCAATCTCTGATATTTCATCATTCAAATGAACCACCTCTTCAATTTCACCAACTACTACACTCAGTGCTTCAGGAGAAACGAATGTTAACTAAAAGCAATATAAGATTCATAGATTTTACTACATATCAGCACACAACTTTTATGAGTAAATGAAAACACAAATAATGAGCAAACACAAGTTTTAAAAGGAAATTGCTCTAATCAGCTTCTGCATTGAATGCCTTTGCACTTCAGTGTTGTGGAATCCTTGATTTTGATCATTGCTTTCTTTAATCAAGGGTGAAATCCTCTCAATGTTTGTCCTTGTTCCAAATGCTTCAATTTATAAACTAATCATAATCTATGATACATGATTTTAATTTAAAAAAAGGTGCTAATTAATTAATTAACCATGAATTTAGCCCCTTATAATTATCGAGTACCAGGGTGTAACCGATTCCTACGAGCTGTAAGAACAACAACACCTTCTAGCTGACCCGAACTTCTAAAACGTCAAAATTCTGCAAACCCCTACACATCAAGACCAAGTGAGACAAAAGAATACACATGTGAATTCCACATCTTAATTGCTACTATATATGAACAATTTTTGGCACAATATTGGCATAAGAAATCATCAAGATATAGCTACTATGAGCTTTCATTTGACAGGTTTTAGAGTTATAAACAGATTATGCATATGGTAAAGTCAAATTTCAAAATTTTCATATACAGTCATGTCTCTTGGTCTAGCCTGAAATTGTTGCAGAACAAATCTAAAGTTGAGAAATTGAAAAGGTCTCCATAATTTGCAATTGGCTGTAACAACAGAAAACCACTCCTACAAAATGAAATTTTCGGAAGAGTAAACACTACTAAATGTGACAACAACAAAATACCATAATGATTATAACATTTTACAAGCAGATACAAGTCAAATAAAGTTGTTAACACTACCTGTTTAAGCTTAGGTACAACTTGTGATGGTCTTCCCTATAGTGTCATCAATGTAGCTAAGAAAATTCCAATGCATATGGGGGAAAATAAGAACTACAATCACATTTCATCACCAAAAAGACTAAACCTGTAACATAACTGCACTTATTGGATTCTAATGATATAATTTGTAAGAAGAACAAATATTAGCATGTCCCATAGACTAAACCTGTTACATAACCTCGTTTATATAATTTTCATGCACACCTGAAGGTATTGTTTTGTTTGAGAATAAATGTTGAAATTCAGAGATCCTTCCAAAGCCATCCCAGCAAAAGATGATGTTGCTTCTCTATAAAAAAAAACCTCTGAACTGAAATAGAATTGGTATCAAATCCCCCATCAACACCTACAAATTAACACATAGGAATAAGAAACATATACCACAAATATTATACAAAAGAAGGACATGACTTCATCTTAATCAGAGCAGTAGTTGTATACACCAAAACTAACATACCTCAATTTTCAGAGCAGTAGTTGTTGTCCCTCGATTTGACAGTGAGCCACAAAGTTTAAAAATCTGATGCAACTGCTCAACCAAAACCCAAAATCCTCAAACAGATCCCTGGAATTATCAAACCTAATATGAAACCTAAAAACCACATTGAAATTAAAAAAATTTCAAGCTTTCACAGTAAAATACAAACATAAACTAAAATCAAATCTCAAAACACAATCAAATCAAAACCTGCATCCAATCTAAAACAACAACAAAACGTTTGTTTACCCAAAAAAATCAAATTCATTTGTTCAAACTATAAAAATGCAAAAAAGAATCAAATGAAACCATAACCCACAAGTAGATATGAATTGGCCTTAAAAAACATACTTTTTCATAGTAGCAGAGGAAGGAGAAACGAAGACGATGGAGAAAGGGGGATGACGACCGATTTAGGGTTTGAGGAGATGAAGGAAGGTTTTAGCGCATATGTAATATAAAGCGCGTGAGAGAGAGAGAGGGGTAACAAAAATACATTGAAGGAAGAGGAAAGAACAGAGAGAGAAGGTGGGGGGGGAGGGAAAATGAATTTTGAAAAAGGGGAAAAGGCTTGAAAAATCATGCCATGTGTACAAATCGAAAAATCTGATTGGTCCATGATTTTTGAATTAGTTAATTACCATTATGGGTAATGTGTAGTGTAAATTCTAAATTGAAAAAGGGAAAAATATGGATAATGGTGGTATACTATATTAATTGGTAGGTAGTTGATTGCATCTATATATAAAAGGGACACACTTAAAGAAATCTTAACCGTTTACTTTATAAAAAAAAATTGAAATATTATACAGTAGAAGACAAATGTTAATATTAGTGTGTGTGTGTGTGTGTGTGTATATATATATATATATATATATATATATATATATATATATATATATATATATGCAAATGCCATCAATAGTAAAAATCGGGTGTAAACATAATAAAATTGGGTGTAAAATCGTCAACATTAATAGTAAAATCGGGTGTAAAATTATCAACATCAACAGTAAAATCGGGTATAAAATCGCCAACATTAATAGTAAAATCGGGTGTAAATTTGTCAACATCAATAATAAAATCGGGTGTAATATACAATATTTTTACATCCTATTTAAAAAACATAGGGTGTAAGCTTGCCATCTTTTATTGTAATCATTTAACATTTTACATTTGATTTTTATCATATCGGTGTAAATAAGTTTGATTGAAATGAAATTATTCAACATTTACACCCGTTTTATATAAAGTATGATGTAAAATGGAATATAAATACATCTGTTTTAAACAAAAAAAGGTGTAATATACCATTTATAAATGTATATATGTAACAATTTACACCCGATTTCTATTAAAAAGAATGTAATATAACATAAAATTTATACCCGTTTTAAAACGGGTGTAAATTCTTCAGACATTTCTCACTCGTTGAATTCACACCCTCTAAAAACGGGTGTTAAATTTAAAAAAGAAAACGAGTGTAAATTACACTTTCTGCACTAGTGTGTATGCAATCTCATTTTAGAGAAAGGTAAAATTAAAGAGAAGATGAAATCAATTTTAGAGTAAGTTTGCAGTAAAATAATCATAATATACACAATATATTAACGTATTCATATTATTCACCCTCATCACCAATCAATAACTTGTTCATAACTCGAGTACAATCCTCATCAAATACAATCATATATATATCACCATGGTTATCAAACTCGCAGGTAGACTCGCAAACTCGTATGAGTTTACGAGTCTAGGAAGAAAAAACGAGTAAAATCACACATATAATCGTTTTTTGATAGACTCGGGTAGACTCGCACAAACTCGTATAGACTCACGAGTTTATGGCGAGTTTAGGAGTCTATAAGTTTATTTTAACCCAAAAAGGCTCAAATTCCCAAAATGATTTTATTTTTAAAAAATCCCTTATTTTTTACTTGTACGGGAATTAGAAAGCTTTTCTCCTAGTCTCTTGTTTCAGCAAAATTTCTTCCTCCTTCATCTATTCATCCCTTCATCGGAGGCGTGTGTTTGTTTTGCCTCTTGTTTTGTTCGTGTTCGCTCCCGTAAATCAATCCTTCATTGTGTAATTATTTCTTATATGTTTCACTGGATGTTTCTCTTTTATATTATCATGTATATTCTCTTGCGTAAAGAGAATGAATGGATAACTGAAGATCCTAATGAAGAAAAAATGCAAACTGAAGCTAATGTTGAGTAAGAGGATGTTATTGTTATCAATGTTGTAGAAGTTGATGTTGTTATTACTAATGTTGAGCAAAGTAGTGGTGGTGGTGGTGGTGGTGGTGGTGGTGGCAATGTTGAATTAGGTGGAAGTGGAACTTCAAGCAATTCAGCTTTGTTTAATGATAAAAAAAGGTGTTCCATTCGGGGGAGAGTTTGATGATGATGATACTCAAGATACAGATGAAAATCATGGTATTGATATTAGTGGCGGTGATCTCACTGGAGCTCTGGATGTTTAAAGCCATTAGGATATCTATTTTATGTTTGTTTTTTTTTGCTTTATATAGTAGTCAATTAAGAAGAAATTAGTATTTTAAGTCTTTAACTACATACTTTGTTATTTTGTTTGTTTTATTATTGAGTTTTTTTTGTTAAAAATTTGTTATAGAGTATGAAATTTAAATTTTAATGTTAATCAGTGTTATATTATATATATTTGTATCATATATGAGGCACTTATAATTTTAAAATATGTGTGTGTGTGTGTGTGTGTGTGTGTGTGTGTGTGTGTGTGTCACATAGAGGTTTTTGAAAGTCATTTTTATTTTTCCATAGACTCGTACGAGTTTGCGAGTTAAGACTATGGACACCATATTTGGACATTAGAGTTATATTACTTATTTAGTCATATCACTAATATTTGGACATTAAAGTTATATTACTTATTTAGTGTCATCATCAATCATCACTGATTAACCCGAAGTCCGCATACCTATCTAATATACATGATACATGAAATGTCACAACAATATAAATGCAATAAATCATCATCAACGATTCCTCTCCGAACCACATATCTCACCATAATATATCACATCATATAATTATAACTCAATATTATATATATATATATATATATATATATATATATATATATATATATATATATATATATTCTCTTGCGTAAAGAGAATGAATGGATAACTGAAGATCCTAATGAAGAAAAAATGCAAACTGAAGCTAATGTTGAGTAAGAGGATGTTATTGTTATCAATGTTGTAGAAGTTGATGTTGTTATTACTAATGTTGAGCAAAGTAGTGGTGGTGGTGGTGGTGGTGGTGGTGGTGGTGGTGGCAATGTTGAATTAGGTGGAAGTGGAACTTCAAGCAATTCAGCTTTGTTTAATGATAAAAAAAGGTGTTCCATTCGGGGGAGAGTTTGATGATGATGATACTCAAGATACAGATGAAGATCATGGTATTGATATTAGTGGCGGTGATCTCACTGGAGCTCTGGATGTTTAAAGCCATTAGGATATCTATTTTATGTTTTTTTTTTTTTGCTTTATATAGTAGTCAATTAAGAAGAAATTAGTATTTTAAGTCTTTAACTACATACTTTGTTATTTTGTTTGTTTTATTATTGAGTTTTTTTTTGTTAAAAATTTGTTATAGAGTATGAAATTTAAATTTTAATGTTAATCGGTGTTATATTATATATATTTGTATCATATATGAGACACTTATAATTTTAAAATATGTGTGTGTGTGTGTGTGTCATGTACGTGTCACATAGAGGTTTTTGAAAGTCATTTTTATTTTTCCATAGACTCGTACGAGTTTGCGAGTTAAGACTATGGACACCATATTTGGACATTAGAGTTATATTACTTATTTAGTCATATCACTAATATTTGGACATTAAAGTTATATTACTTATTTAGTGTCATCATCAATCATCACTGATTAACCCGAAGTCCGCATACCTATCTAATATACATGATACATGAAATGTCACAACAATATAAATGCAATAAATCATCATCAACGATTCCTCTCCGAACCACATATCTCACCATAATATATCACATCATATAATTATAACTCAATATTATATATATATATATATATATATATATATATATATATATATATATATATATATATATATATATATATATATATATATATATATATATATATATATATATATATATATATATATATATATATATATATAAACTCCTAGGACCTTACCATATCATAGTATTATACTTTAATTTTTCAACTCCTCAAACCGCATCTCAAACGAAATTATAAAACTTAAGTAAGTTATAATAAAAATAATATTTTAAACAAAATTTACCTTCATGATTTCTAATAAGTGTAAATTACCTTGACTTGTTTTATAAAATATTTCAAATTCTGATTTAACAAATAATTTTAGTTTCAATGTTTTTCAAACCTCCACCTCTTATCTCCCTCTTGTATATAAATTCATGTATCCAATAGTGGTTTACTTGTTTATTTTCTGAAGTTCAAGGATAGGTCTGAATTATTTGATGACATTGATTTTGGTGATAGGAAGAACAACAAAGAAATGACATAAAAAAATCATGTCGCGATTGACATTAAATTATTTCACTTACTCAATTTTGTTTTTATTTCATTCAACAAAATCATGTCGGCAAAACTCTCAATAAATTTTCATTTTCACATTAAAAATATCATGTCGCGAATGTGAAGTTAGTGACTGACTCCTAGAACATTCTTCAATTTTTATTCTTTCTAATAAACATAAAAATATCCCGAATTGGAATGAAAAACTTTAATGTACAACTATCAATGGATCAATTTAATGGTACAAGATGAAATTCTTTTAATGAGACGTAATGATGAAAGAAAGTAGAGAGGGTGGGTGGGTGGGTCACATGAAAAGGAGAAAATAATGAGTGACACATAAATTAGAAATGCCAAAATGTAAGGTTGGTGGTTGCAGAAAATAAAAGCAGATTATTGAACTTAAATTGGAAAGCATAACTAGAAAGAAAAAGTTGGAATCATGCTAAACGACACGAAAGGATATGCTGGATGGATTGAACCTGTTTAATGCTGCAATGTCTATTTTACCTTTTTTTATTAATTTCTTTGTATCTATTTTTGTTCATAATTGGTGCGATGATGGTGAGGTAGGGGCAAAAAGCTATTTGTCTTCTATTTCCTTTTTACTACTATACTATTTGCTTTTCTTGATAAAATTTTTTAAATACATTGAATCTAGATTATATATAGAGATTAAATACATTATCTTTATATACTAAAAGGAACAAATAGCAAATCTTAAAAACCATTTTTTCTTCCTTGACCCTATGTTTATGAGTATATATAGGTGTATATAGTATATACTTATATAAGTTTTATAGATGATATATTCATGTGAAATGGCTTCTTGAATTGTTGATTTAGTCATTTCAAATGTGATATTCTATTATGAGTTATAGTGTAATTGATTACTACGTTGTTTTTTTATTTGGGATTGTTGTTATCGGGCTTGTAAACGGTTACGGGATTTGGCGTAACCGATTACGAAGACAAAATACAGGTTTATATTATTTTTCAGTTATAGCTTATTTAGATAAGTTGTTTTGTCTATTCCAATTTTATTTTGTACTTGCCATGTATATAAAGTCTCATAAACTCTCATTAGTTGTTAATGCAATTTTCTCCTCTCTCTCTCTCTCTCTCATTTCTATGCCAATTCTCAACTCCATCTTTCCAAATTCACCTCATTTCTCCATTAGTTCACCTTAATTGATTTTGTATGTTCTAACATTTGATATCAAGAGCACTTGTTTTGATCCAATTCAGTTGTAACAATGAGTACCGTTTTCATTGATAGAATACCCAATAACCTACCAATTCTTGATTCGAAGAATTATGACAACTGGTCCAAACAAATGAAAGTGTTGTTTGGGTATCAAAAAGTTCTTGAAGTGATCAATAATGGTTTCACACCACTTGGGGAAGAAGGTACAGATGCTCAAAAGACTGCATTTAAGAAAGAAAGAAAAGAAAGATTGCATTTAAGAAGGTACAGATGCTCAAAGTGTGTGGAGAAACTTTTTTGGAGCAGAATATTGTGTCGAAGATCTTGCGTTCTTTAATGTCGAGATTCGACAACATCGTAGTAACTATCAAATAGTCGAAGGATCTTGCGACATTGAGCAAATATGAGCTTCTAAGCTCTCTTAAGGCTCATGAACGAGAGAAGAAGCGATAAAGCAAAAACAGAGATTGCTTTTCAATTACAGTTCAACGAGAAGCCAAAATTTCCAGAATTTTAGTGTAAATGATCCACAAAATTCGAAGAATTTTATGGTGCATCACTTTTTATCACTGATTCACTTATTCACTACAATTGAATTTTACTTAATCATTATTTTCTCTTTCACTCTTTATCTCTTTTAATAATCACTTATTCACTATTTTCTCTTTAACTTTTTATCTCATGTAATCAACAATAACCATGGAAGGTGGTGAAATCAAAGTTCACGACGAGCAAGGTTAAGGAGACACGACCTTCTCAAATCAAAGTCAGCGTGTTACAATGAGACAAAAAATAAACCTCATGACTCCAAAAATACAACGCCTTCCTAACCAACAACTTTTTCACAACCAAATACATATTTAACTGATATAACAAACCCACCAACACCCGACAGAAAAAACTTTGTTCAAGACTTTACATAGAAAGTGTTGCTGAAAAATTCAAACTTTCATACCTAACCATCATATTCCATACCACGACAAACCAAACTAACAAACACAAGACAAACTAATAGACCCATCGTTAACTTATATGCCAAGTTTACCACCATAGTTGTCATTCCTTCTATTTTCTTGCTAACAACTAAAAATCCATCAAATAAAAGGATTTACTCACAAACACTCGATGTGGATGAATTAAATTGTGATGATCAATCCAATTTGGCCAACGATAACATTAAACCTAAAAGTGACGATTCAAATTTTGACATGGAATACAATGACTATGGAAGTGTATAAGATAAATCAAGTATGTTCAGATATGAATGTCAATTATTAACAACATGTAATAAGAATTTATTCCATATCACTCTTAAATAGTTTATGCAAGCATAGGTGATTATGTAGATCTCTATGAGTTTGTGGATAAAATATATGATACCAAGAAAGAACTTCAAAGTAAATACGTTGTATCACTCGTAAATTCAATATGTGTGGTGGAAATTCCAAAGTGCTTATACCTTTCTTAGACAAACATCCACATATTATTAATCATCTATTACATAATAATCAATATGTGGATTCAAAAAATTAGCAGGACAATATTAGGGTACATAACACAATGTTTGCTTTTGCATCATCTCGGATGAAAATTGACACCAACTTTGGAGGAAAATCCGAAGAAAATTCCGCAGGAAACTTGTGGATTTTCCTATGGATTTTGGTTTTAGGGACTAAAACGAATGCAAAAGGAGAGATATGGGGACTCAGACCAAAATAAATAAATCATAGAGACTAAAATAAAAAACTCACTGACTTACAGAGACCAAAAGACCTTTTAAGTCATTTTCAAAATCTTAAATTTAAAATACTGTTTCATGCAAATTATGGCAGTTTTTATGCTATTACGATTGTTCAAAATGTCATAATTTACCAAACACTGAATGTTTGAAAAAATTGAAAAAATGTAATTATTTGAACCAATATTATGCAACATCTATTGATTTATCCAAGTCAATAAATTATATTTGAACGTGATTTAATATGGTTCAAACATGAAAAATAATTTTTCCAATGCAAGATAATAAATATTTTGAGCACTAAGAATGTTTTAGTCAAGAATTTCATATACCTAAAAGTTTGATCAATCAAATCTTGTAAGTGTAGTCAATTTTTATTCATTTCTTATTTTCCTTATTTGATCATATAATTGTTGAGTTTGTCTTCATTAAAACACATTGGAAGCTTGTCTTCACATTCTCCCCATTTTTGATGATGACAACCATGAAAATTATGAAGTCTTGAGAAGTATAATTTTTTGAAGCATGGTCATGATATGGAAGTCATCATATATGCTAAAGATCATGATAATACCCCCCCCCCCCTTAATTCAATGTCCATATATTTGAGAGAAAACCCCTAAATTTGACAATCCATGCTTTCTTTGATTTTTCCTAAAAAAATATTAGTGTACAAGCAAGCAAAAAATATATGGTTTCTTCTCCCCCTTTGACATTATAAAAAATAAGTGAAAAGAATATGTGAAAAAAGTATTTAAAAGTATACAAGAATAATGAACACAAACAATATAACACATATAATAACATCATAAAATCAATGAGACCAAATAATGAAAATACAATCATGTAAATAAAGATTTTGCATTAGTGTTGTCGCATTTGAGAGAAATGCTTCCTAAAATCACACCATAGTCATGAAGGTGTTGCTTCAACCAGAATATTTGTGCACAACAACTATCGGCGACGATATATTCTGCTTATGCAGTGCTAAGAGCCATACTTACTTGCTTTTTGCATGACCAAAAGACTAAGGAATTTCCAAAAATTTGACATGTTGCACTTGTACTTTTCTGTCCGTCTTACATCCTGCATAATTTGCATCAGAGAAACCAATAAGACTATATACACTAACTTTGGGGTACCATAAATCAACATTGGATGTTCCTTTGAGATACTTCATTATTCTCTTCATAATAGTGAGATGAGATTCCTTTGAAAAAGCTTGAAATCGTTCACATAAACATACATTAAACATAATATCAGGTCGACTATTCATTAGATATATTAAAGAACCGATTATACCTCGATATTTAGTGATATCAATTGGAACTTCGGATTCGTCATGATCAAGATATGTGCCAAATCCCATTGGAGTTGTTATATCTTTGCAAGTATCCATGTCAAATCTTTTGAGAATCTCTTTGTAATACTCAAATTGATTGATGAATATCCAATTATTTGTTTGTTTGATTTGCAACCCAAGGAAGTAGTTCAACTTACCCATCACAGACATTTCAAATTCTCCTTGCATGATTGTTGAGAATTCTTCACATAAGGATTCATTTGTGGATCCAAATATGATGTCATCTATATAAATTTGCACTAAGATGGTATGATGGTTAATTATTTTGATAAAAATAGTAGTATCAACTTTACCTTTTTCTAAACCATGTTCGTAAAGAAAATGACTTAACATATCATACCAAGCCCTTGGTGCTTGCTTCAATCCATACAAGACCTTTTTGAGTTAGTACACATGATCAAGATATTTGAAGTCATCAAATCCTTAAGGTTGACTTAAATAAACTTCTTTAAGTATGTATCCATTTAGGAATGTGCTTTTAACGTCCATTTGCTACAACTAAAAATTCAAAGAACAAGCAAATGCTAACAATAGTCTAATTGCTTCTAGTCTAGCAACCAGTGCAAATGTTTCCTCAAAATATATATCTTCCAATTGATTATAGCCTTGGGCTACTAATCTTTCCTTGTTCCTTATAATGATACCATTTTCATCTAACTTATTTTTAAAAATCCATTTAGTACCAATAATATGTTTACCTTTTGGTCTAGGAACTAAATCCCAAACTTGATTTCTTTCGAACTGATTTAGTTCCTCTTGCATGGCTAGAATCTATTGGTCATCATCTAAGGCATATTTGACTTTAGAAGGTTCAATTTGAGAAACAAAAACCATATTGAGAAATGCATCTTTTAGATTTAAACGAGTAGAGATTCCCTGATTTGTGTCTCCAATGATATTTTTAATAGGATGATTTCTATGTGTTCTCCATTCTTGAGGAATATCTCCTTGATTTGACTCTTGTTGAATGGATTCCACATTTCCTTTTATTTGATCATTATTGGTTTACTTTGGTAGCATCTTCCGTTGGAATTTCTATAATTTCATCATCATCATCACCATCATCGCAAATAACTTCATCCTCCTTAGAGGTGTTATATTCATAAAAAGAAACTTGCATAGATTCTTCTATTGTTAAATTTCTTTTATTACATATCATATATGCTTTACTACTAAGAGGATATCCAAGAAAAATTCTTTCATCTGATTTTTCATCAAACATACCGAGATTGTCTTTGTCATTATTTAAGACAAAGCATTTGCACCCAAAAATATGAAAATAAGCAATGTTTGGTTTCCTTCCTTTGAAGAGTTCATAAGAGTCTTTTTCAAAATAGTGAAAGTGTGAGGAAAACACAAAAATGGGGGATTGAATTGAGGTTTTAACTCTTGACTACTTTCCTCACTTTGATGAGTTGCGTCAAGCTATATTATGAATGCATTGTGGAAGCATAAAAGAATATAAAGCATATAGCAAAAGTAAATAACACACAATATATCTTGGTTCACTTTAGAACTTCTCAATTTAATCCAGTCCACCTTCCAAGGTGCTTTCGCCTAAACAAGGACTTAATCCACTATAACCAAATCATTATGATTATAATTGCACAGCAGCATTATGTCTCACTCGATGAACCATCCAGGGATCTAACAGGATATAACATTCACTGACCCAACAAAACCTCTGCCAGGATTCCCTGTGTGGCCTACAACTGTGACTAATTGCACAACAACCTATTGTGACTTCCTATGTGGCAACCTGCCATAACTAACTGCACAACACCGCGTGTCGTGACTTCAGGATCCAGAACCAACTGCTCTAAGTTGCACCAGAACTTTAGCCCCAGAACATATCATCAGAAAACATAGTTCTTTGAATTCATTAGCAACTAATTTTCATATCTTCCTAAAGTTCTGACATTCACTCGATCCGTTAGGGAAAAGGGTTGTTTACAAAAGTTGTGCTTCTTAATAAGCAGATTGTAAACTCACCTAAGTACATCAAAAGAACCTAATACACACTAAGAATACTACATTGTATTTTTTCTCTATTATGTGGTCTTCTGCTTCTTCAAGATGCTTCTTCATTGAGTACTTGAAGGTTGAAGTCTTCTTCTTCTTCAAAAGCTTTGCTAGCTTGATCTTCAATTGAGCTTGAGAAAGACTTCTTCATTTTGATTCACTTTAAGAACATTTCTGGACAACAACCCGTGTTCTACTTCAATCCAATGATCACTTCAGTAGTTGATTTATAGTTGAATCTTCCATGATCATCTTCATTGTCTTCTGCGAATTTACAAGTCTTCTGCTCCATATGAAGTTAAGCACATACGTGAATTCAAGATCTCTCTGCCTTAGCAGATTGTTGTCAAAGAGTAATCAGCTAGAAAAGAGGCATATTCAAGTAAACTCTTTGTGGCTTGTTCCAATGTCATCTTTGTTTATCACCATCCTTACATGATTGTATGACAACATCAACAACATGGTTCAAAGACCATTTGACAGCTTGTTAGTGTGTTGTAAATCAACCGTGAAGGTTGTTTTCATTTAAATAGCATAACACTAACAATTCTTGGTTGTATATCAAATTTTCAAATATAAATGGTAATCCACAACCAGGTTGTATTCCTATTCAACATCACCAACACCCAAGAGTGTGGTTGTTCGTTTGAACCAATGAGGATTAAATAGGAATCGATAACATCAACGCATGTGGTTGTGTTTCCATTAGGAACCAACAACATCACAAAGCATTTTATGTTTTCCTTTTATAACCAAACATAAAAGAGTCGTTATAGCCCGATTCGGCTACTGAGAAATCCATTACACAAGGAATTAAATAGTACAACCACGTATTGTCCTTTTCCACAATCCAAAGATAGTGGAGAGGTAGTGGGATAAAGCATTATCGTACTATATTCCATCCTTGCCAAAGGTAACATTGTCATCTGAACTTCAGAGGCTTCTGATTATAAATCAATGAATGAAGCATGAGCTAGAGACGATGATACTTGGGTTTTCAGAGAACCTAAGTCTTTAGTCTTCAGAACTTGTTCACATAGAACTATGTTCTTTAGGACTTCAAAACTTAGCTTAAAACCCATGATCTTCAGAACTTCAAGTCTTAGAGTCTTCAGAACTTTGTTCATATAGAACATTGTCTTCAGAGTCTTCAACACTTGGTTCTTCAGAACCTTAATCTTCAAAACTCGTGAGTTTTCAGAATCTTCTAGGTACTTGGTCTTCAGACATTAAGTCTTCGTAACTTCAAGTAATCAGAGTATCAGAACTTAGTTCTTCAGAAGATTAATTTCAGAAGCTTCGCTTTTCTATCTGATCAGTTTCATGTTCAGAACAACATCTATAAGAGCATTGTCAATGCAACATCCGTATCCTTGGATCTTTCTGATTATGTTCAGATTCAGAAGCACACTTGCTTCTTCAGCATGCTTACGACTAATGTTACACATATTAACTTCACATATTAGCATTTGTATACTCGTTCATAGTGTTTGTTTGATCTTAATATATAATATTCATGATCTTCACTTTAACAAACATCAGAACTTAAAATGGTTCTTTCATAAATACTCCATTGTTATCATCTAAACATAGAGATGAAATGCAGAGACAACTATTGTTCTTACAATCTTCCCCTTTTTGATGATGACAAAACAATAAATTTTGATAGAACATTTTATACATGAAATCACCGGAAGTAATAGGGTAATAATCGGGTAATCACCAGTGAGAACATATTCAGAGTTTCCGAGCAACAACTCCCCCTGAATGTGTTATCCCCAAAATTTTATTAATACTTATTCAGAGTCTCCCCTGATCCAAATATTCAAAAAATACAAATTTTGAGTTGTTCAGAACAAATGATAGAGAAGGATTACTTCCCTATACTCATCAAAATCTGACTAGAACACAAGCCTTCATGTCAGAACCTTGTTACTATCAGAACTCTATGATTGATTTATTCTGATACCAAATACAATATCATTGCTTGGTCTATCAGAACTTCATCATAGTTCTTCAAGTACAAAACACTATAATTCTAGAGTATCAGAGTTTGTCTTGACAAAACTTCTCTCTTGGATCTTCATATCTAGATATTCAGACAGTCTTGAGACTTCTGATTAGCTTATTGTTCTGAAAAGCGCCATTGAATGTAGACTTTGTCTTGCCCGCTTTCAGGAAGACTTCTGCTACAGATTCTTATGTTCTAAATATCATATTCTCAAATAGTTTACATATTCTGACCATTCTGAACAGTATTGGGTCTATCTGATTCTGAACATACTCACGAAGTGTACAACTTTGATTATATGAACAAAAAGTTCTTAAGAACTTAAATAGAGTTCTTACAAATAACCTGTTTCTAAGAATTCTTAATGAACTTTTTAAGTTCCTTGGATAAACATCAAACATCAAACATTAGTGATAAATAGTTTATATCATATGATTTGTTTGAGGTTGCATTCTTAAGGTTATATCAAAATCATATTTCCATTTCTCCCTTTTTTTTACATCATTAAAAAGTTAGAGCATCTTAGCGTTTTAGGGCATATCAATATGATCATGATTATGATTTAATGCACATGTATATTGATAAGTTATATTGTGCAGGATTAAAGATTCTTAGATCTGAGCTATGCATAGTGATTTGACAATATCAGATTAAGCATTCTCAGAAAATTAAGCAATACATGAACTGAACGAAAATTTCATTAATTGAAGAACATAGTACAACGAACGACAACAGACCCTGATTGACAGACTGAGATAGAAATGAAGGGACAAAAATAAACAAAGACATACTAGATAAGCCAAGATGATTCAAATCCTTTAGACTGTGAATAATCCACAAGTGGTCTTCAACAAGCATTTTTCTGGTCCTTCTCCTTCTAACATCTTTTTGACCATATCCATAATTCCATCTCTGAAGAAGACTTCAGACAGCACTCTGGCATAAGGAATGTATGACTTATGGCGAGACCTAGATTCTATGATGGACTTCCAAAGGCAATGGAAGATGGATCTTGGTAGATTCACCTTGTTGTCACTCATCAATAGATAGATGCACGCTTGATCATCATATCTCAGAAGATCCCTATTTTCTTCTCTAGGAAGAAAATTGGACAACACAAGCTTGTACCAACCTTTGGGAACAGGCAGGAGATTCTCTTGGTTGATGGGTTGATATCCTGAAGATACATCATGAAGAGAAATAAATTTCTCCAATATAATGAACCTAATCAACCGTGACTCCTCGGTCCTTACATCTAGTAGCGACAACAATGGAGAAGAGAGTTATTTGAATGGAAATTATGAAAAACATAGGACCTAATGGTACCTGTTTCACAATCGACCCAAGCATTCAACCAAAAATCCTTGACCATGTTAACATACATTGGTTTGTTCATAATGTTGAAATACATGTTCCAGTCTTGAGAGAGAGTAACATTGATGAAATTGTTGTATATAGCATTTTCAACAAGTAAATCTTCAAATTACTATTCAAGGATAAGTCCAAGAAGATCTTCATTTCCATAGAAGGTTTGGGGCATGATGACTCAAATATGAAAAATATTATATGTGTTTGGAAGGGGATGAATAAAAATGAGGAGCACACTGTTGCACCCCAAAATTTGCCCTCACAATACAAGACTTTGTGTGCTAAGAAGGTTCACAAGGTTCACAAGATTCACAATGCTTACAAGACCTTTCATGAGGTTCATGAAGTCTACAAGTCACTTTATGAGGTTCACAAGGTTCACAAGATTCACAATGCTTACAAGACCTTTCATGAGGTTCATGAAGTCTACAAGATACCTTATGAGGTTCACAAGGTTCACAAGATTCACAATACTTACAAGACCTTTCATGATGTTCATGAAGTCTACAAGTCACTTTATGAGGTTCACAAGGTTCACAAGATTCACAATGCTTACAAGACCTTTCATGAGGTTCATGAAGTCTACAAGATACCTTATGAGGTTCACAAGGTTCACAAGGTTCACAATACCTCCCATGAGGTTCACAAGACATTTTATGTTGGTTCACAAGGATCACAAAGTCCACAATTGGTCAGAAGAGTTGACAATCCCCTCAGACAATGCACCTCCTAAGCAGTGCATCCAAAACTAGGGTTTTGATTTTAATCAGGCTAAATGAACTTCCAAGACTTCAAGTGAGCTTCATAACATCTTATATGTGTGTAAGAACCCCCATGACAAGTTTCAAGACTTTTCTCAAAAGTTTGCTCAGTCAGATGATCAGATAAGTCAAAATCAGTCAAAGCAGTTAAAAAGTCAAACTGAGGTCAACTGTGGTCAAACCAAAGTCAAACTTCATGATTTTTTGCCAACATCAAGTATATGAAGTAAAATTCATCATTTGATCAAGGGTTGATCATGATTCATCAAGGAGATTTCAGATCATCAAGAATCAGGAGTTTCTAAATTAGGGTTTCCTCAGTAAAAGTCAACTGAACTTTGACCAGCCATAACTTTCACATGCTTCATCACCAAGTCTCCATCCAAAGCTCATTTTGAAGGAAATTGAATTCTCTACAACTTTGTGTCTCACAAGCCAAGCCCAAAAATGCTTCATTTGGAAGGTATGAGCTAAGACATTATAGGTCCTTTTGAAAGTCAACAAAAAGTCAACAACTTCAAAAGGGCATAACTTGAGAATGGTAAATGATATGGACATGAAACCAGTGGGGTTGGTTAGAGGACTCTTCAAGCTTTCCAAAATGTCCAATAATACCTTCATAGCATTAAAATTGAAGGATGTGTGCCCTTGCAAAGTTGGGAAATTTTTGGTTGGTTTATGAAGAAAATGGAGGTCTAAAACCAATTTCTTCCAAATGGGCTTGCCAAATGATGACCCAATCCATACTATAACCTCATGCACGACCCAAGTCAACAAAAATCAGATTTTTTATCATTTTATTTTTATTTATTTTGATTTAATTCATTAAAAATCATTTTAAATTAAAATAAAATATAAAAGTCAAAGATTTAAATATGATTGAGCTTCTAGAAATTCATAAATTTGATTAGAATTGAAGTGGAAAGAAAATCATGAGGATTGGCCTAAAATAGCAAGTGTTCATACAAGGATATTTGATTTTTAAGGCCTAATATTTTTGAATCTTTTTAGATCAAATCTTCCACACAAATATCCAATTTTTCTGACCTAATGCATTGCTCTATAAGTATACAATGTAACCCCAACACAAAGACACTCAGAAGCCACGAATTTTCTGCCTCAAAAGTGTAAGTTCCAAATTTCAAAAACCATACCAAACTTCAAATTCGGATTTTCAGATACAAGGCTTTAAAAGGTATTTTGAAGACATAGAGATGATCCTTGGACATCACTGAATCTATTCCAACCCTCAAAAGCATTCGAATCATGTTCATATGCCTTACCCGAAGCACTTTTGTTCTTGATTTATTTTTTTTCGATTCAATGGATTTACATGTTTATAATGCATTTTGATTCTGTATTGATGTTTGTATGTTCCTACAGATGGTTTCTGGATAGTTTGTGTGAAGAATCATAGCCTAATCGTGGAATTGCCATTGCTAGGGTTTTGCTTGCCGTTTAGGGTTTTTCGATTAAACAAATATAAATGAATTCTAATAACACTAATGAACTGTCTAAGACATGGGGATCACAATGCTATGATCAATTTGGTGAAATTTTACAGTTTTAATGGTGTTTCAAAAAGCTAGGTTTTTCTGTAAAAAATCGTGTGCAGGTAAATTCGCAGGAAAACTTGTAGATAATTTTGCAGGTAAATACGCAGTGCTAGAGGAAGAAGATGAAGTGCGTCTGGCGCCAAAAATCAAATTTGAAATTCTGTTTTAGCTTTTGTATTATTAGGGTTATCATATTATCACACGCAGGTGCGTGTCCCAGTGGCCAGAAGCATGCCTTGTGAAGTCTGGGGAGCGAGTTCGAATCCAGACTCCCCCAACTATTTTTATGACTTGTTTTGCTTTTCTGATTTTTTAGATTTCGTTTTATTAGTTTTATTTTATATGGAATTTGTTTCAGATAGTGATCACCAATGCACACGCAGCCCAGTGGTAACCTCCTATTCAGGTACAGGGGAGGTCCTGGGTTCAAATCCAGGCCTCCCCATTTTTTTAAAACCTTATTTTCTTATTTTTTTTTTCTTAATTATTATTTTCTATTATATATTGTTATTATTATTAAATTTGTTTTATATTTAATTAACAAAAATCTATCTTAAACTTAATTAAAATTTTATTTTTATAAATTTCATAATATATTTTATAAAGTAAATTTACATATAATTTTAATTTTCACTTATAATTTGTAAATAAATCAATTAATATTTTAATTAAACATTCAAACCCTAATTTTTCTTAAGTAAAAAATCAAAACCCTAATTTTATTTTTAAATCTCTAACCCTAATTCTTATTTAATTTTAAATATTAACTTAATTAATTTTTCTAATACTTAATTAAATAATTAATTTTGTTCTTTTATTTGTAAATAATTATTATATTGTTTATTATCATTATTATAATTCCTTTATTATTTATTTCTTAAAAATTCTTAAAAATTGCTTATTTAATTTAAAAATGTTCTTTTAAATTCTATATATTTTTGTATATTTGTATTAACCTTTCTTTCTTATAATTATTTATTACTAACCCCATTTATTTTTTAATTATTATTATTACTAACCTAATTATAATTGCTTATTTATTTTGTTTATTGCTTATTTATTTATTTTGATTATTTATTTAAATTGCTTTTATTATTATTATTGTAATTGCTCCTGGATGTAATATTTTGTAATATTTAAATTATTTATTTTTATGTCATGGTTAGTAAAAAATAGGGAGTGTAAACATGTATGTTATTTAAAATTGAATTTAGATCACTTAATTTAAAAGATAAATACTTAAAATTGAACACACACACACGTAAGTCGATCTTTGATCGCCATCTCACTTTCTAGGGTTGCCTCTCATTGTTGCCTAATCACAAGGTCAAGTAGGGTGTATAAAGCAAAAGTCCCTTAAAAGTAAAGTCATCTAGTCCCTTAAACAATAAAAGATCAAGTCCCTTAACGGTTTCCTTCATAATGATCTTGTCCCTCTCGAATAATGATGACAGTCCCTCCAAAGCTGCTTAATACACCCTACAGTTGCCTAAATAAACAGATGACCCTTCACTTGTCCCACACATCCAAGGTAATGACTACCTATTCCTTAATAATAGGGATAGTCTTACCATTTAAAGGATTTAAGAACAGAAAGACTTAAACTTTAGGGTAGGTTCCTCATAGTTACTTGCTCACTATTCAAAAACTTTTCAAACATCTCACAATTTCAAACAATTTTCAAACACAAGTTTTTTACGCATCCGTACATGGATCATTATCAAACTCTTATGAAAATTTCTATTCACACACTTCACATTTTCAAAAACATTTTAAAGTGAGCTAAGTAACTAAGAGCCCATGGATAACCATGGATGTAAAGGGTGCTAACACCTTCCCTTTACATAACCTACCCCCCGGACCCAAAAATCTTTTAAAAGGTCTTTCCTGTTCTTTTATGCCTTTCCTTTGGATAAAATAAAAGTCGGTGGCGACTCTTGCTATCCGCAACATAACTAAAGTCAGTTCTCCCACTGTGTTACAGAACTGGCGACTCTGCTGGGGATATTAATAAAAGAGGGGTACCCTTAGGAATTAGATCACTTTAACTTTGTTTGCCTTGTTTGCTTTATACTTACTTGTTGGGCTCTTATGTGTGAAAGGTCCTAACCCGGATCTAGTGTACCTTAGGTAAATGGCAATAGACCAAGGAAACTGTACGGCGTATACCGATATGGTTGATCTGGTGGCCATAGTTAGTGTGACTTCTTGGTTGGTGCTTATGTTCCTTAAGTCAAGTTGAGGATAATATGAGGCTGCCATATGTTGTCAATGCACTAACTAACTTTTAGAACCCTAGTTATCCCATCTTGGCCTTTAGAAAGTAGTGAGATAACCGGCTTTGGTGCAGACTGAAGTTGGTTGATACTCGATACTACGCTCATTGAGATTCTAAACTTGGAGGG
The DNA here is from genome assembly GCA_963966055.1 of Lathyrus aphaca. Lineage (NCBI taxonomy): Eukaryota > Viridiplantae > Streptophyta > Magnoliopsida > Fabales > Fabaceae > Lathyrus > Lathyrus aphaca. The sequence continues at coordinate 27,907,392 of OZ014520.1, read as the reverse complement.
TTTTGGTTGGCAAGTAAGTTGCCTACTGAACAACCACCCTTGTGAAGGATCAATGATATTGAGATCCCTTAGAACCTGGTTACTTTTGTAGGACAGGATGAACCAACTAACTTCAGGGGAGGGTACTTACCTTTAAACCTCATGCAAGCCTTCAAACCTAGGGCTATTGTGTGACTTGTTTGTGTGTGCCACATGTTTGTGATTGAACATAACATCATGACATCATCATGCATCATAAGCATAGCATTTTCACTAACCATTTCAAGGACCAAAGGATTTATCTTTGTTCTTTGTTGCAGGTCATGGCTTCTGCTCGTAGAAACACCATCAGGATCAACTTTATGGGCATACCTGCTAAGCTTAAAGAGTTGGTTTCTCAAGTGTCTGATCATTCCCAGTTCATCAAGAGACATGGTCACCTATTGGATCTAGTCACTTCAGGGTTCAATGAAGACATGATGAGTGTGCTGTTTCAGTTCTTTGACCCTAAGCACCATTGCTTTACATTCCCTGACTATCAGCTGGTTCCTACAATGGAAGAGTTCTCTAAACTTCTGGGCATACCCGTTCTTGATCAAAGACCCTTCACAGGTTTGGAGAAGGAGCTTAAACCAGAGGTTATTGCTGCAGCTCTACATCTGAAGAAGTCTGACATTGTTCTAGAAACGAGAAGCGGAGTTAAGGGTATTCTTGCCAAGGTGTTGATAGAAAAAGCTCAGTTATTCTTGAAGGCCATGAGCTATGATGCTTTTGAGGAGATCTTAGCCTTGCTGATATATGGCTTAGTATTGTTCCCCAATCCAGATCAGTTCATAGACGTTTATGCCATCAACATATTTCTGAGTCACAATCCAGTACCTACATTGCTTGGAGACATCCTGCATTCTCTTCATACCCGTACTACAAGGGCAAGAGGAACTTTGATGTGCTGCATACCTTTACTCTCTAGGTGGTTTATTTCTCACCTTCCTCGCTCAGTAATGAAGAATGAGCAAGGGTTCAGGTGGTCCAAGAGGATTATGTCACTCTCTCATTCAGATATCCATTGGTGCTCCAGATCTATGGAGAATTTCACCATCATTGACCGTTGTGGGGAGTTTCCTAATGTGCCACTTCTAGGCATAAGAGGAGGCATCACCTACAACCCCTCTCTAGCTTTACGACAGTTTGGTTACGCTCGGAGTGATGGCCCACATGACATGTTAATCCAGGGCATTGTGTTTGACTACGACAACGATCTTCAAGGTTACCGTCAGAGATTCATACGAGCATGGGGAAAAGTAAACAGGGTTGACAGCAAGACACTGGAGCCTAAGTACACTATTCCTATGGAGGCTTATCTCAGATGGGTGCGATCTCGTGCTCAGACTCTCATGATGCCATATCCTGCTATCCTGCCAGTTACCATGGAACCTGTTGCTGAAGGAGATACTGCTTATACCATCCTTCACCCAGACATGCCTACTGACATGGAAGACTTGCAGAGATCCTGGATCCAACTGAAGGAGCAAAGGGATACTTTTGAGGCTCATTACAAAGCAAGCCAAGCAAGAATCCTGGAACTGACAAAGCAACTTCATGAGGAACGGAATCTCAACTCATACCTCAACACAAAGAGGAAACGTCCATGGGAGACTTAAAACCCCATCTTTTGTACTTATTTCATTTCATTTTTTGTAAGCCCAAGAGGCAAAACAAATTTATTACTAATAAAAGTTTACCTTCTTGTTTGTTTAAGCAAATTTAAATCCTGCGGTCCTTGAAAACATTGCATATGCATTCACATATCATTTCATTACATCACAGGTTTATAATTGTGCACAGGTTTCTCATCTTCTCGCTGTTTATTTCAGCAATGGCTCTTGAACAATCAGTTAAGGATCTCCAGGCACAAAATGCACAGTTCCAAGAGCTGATCCTGAACCTGACCAAGGGGCAGGATGAATTGAAGACACTGCTGGCCAAGAAGACTAAGAAGACTAGAAGGTCAGGTGGCCTGATCAACATGGGAAGAAGGTTCAAAGGTCTTGCTAAGACCAAAGAACCAGTTGAAGACTATGAATCTGAAGAGTCTGAAAAAGAGGGAGGCAGTCTCCACAACACTATGGGGGACTCTGATTCTGAGGCTAATTACTACCATGAGCCTAATGAAGACAAATTCAAGATGATGGTGGATAGAATGGATGCTATGGAGTTGCAGAAGTCTTCTGGGCTGGATTTTGAAGATTTGAGTCTGATATTTGGGGTAGTCATACCCATTGGTTTCAAGGTTCCTACCTTTGTTGTTTATGATGGGGTCTCTTGTCCCAAGCTGCATCTGAGGTCTTATGTCAGAAGAATCCAACCTCACACTGCTGATAAGAAGTTGTGGATCCATTTTTTTCAAGAGAGCTTATCTGGAGCTCAATTGGAGTGGTATTATCAATTGGAGAGTATCAACATCAGGGATTGGAATGATCTTGCTGAAGCTTTCTATAAGAAATATCAATACAATGCTGATTTAGCTCCCACTCGCATGCAGCTGCAAAGCATGTCTATGGGTGCCAAAGAAAGTTTCAAGGAGTATGCTCAGAAGTGGAGAGATTTAGCTGGAAGAGTTCAACCTCCTTTAACTGACAGGGAATTGGTTGATATGTTCATGTGTACGCTGAATGGTCCTTTTTACAGTCATCTCATTGGAAGCTCATCATCTGGCTTCACTGAGTTGATAATGACAGGAGAGCGCGTGGAAAATGGTATAAAGAGTGGCAAGATTCAAGTGGGTACTTCTTCATCAGGTGCTGCAAAGAAGCCTCCCACTGGGAAGAAAGAATCCAATGCTGTTTATGGTCAACCTGATCGTAATAGAAGGCATCAGTCTGTGAGTGCAGTTCATATTTCAAATCCAACCCCTGCAACAACAGAACAGCCACAGGGAAACCAACAGAGGGCTAGAAGGCAGTTCACAAAGATCAACATGTCAATGGCTCAGGCATTGCAACACTTGTTGAAGGCTGAACTCATTACTCTGAAAGAGGCTCCTCAGAATCCCAATGTTACCTCTCCCAGGTACAATCCCAATGCACGATGTGCATACCATTCAAACTGTCAGGGACATGATACTAATAGTTGTTGGGTCTTGAAGAACAAAATTCAAGATATGATTGAGGCTGGAGAGATTGAGTTTGACCCTCCGGGTACTCCAAATGTGATTACTGCTCCCATGCCAAATCACGAGAAGACTATCAATGCCATTGATGAAGACTCACATATCTCCTCAGTTGCAGATCTGGTTACACCATTGTCTGTTATCAAGAAGAAGTTAGTGCAAGCTGGGTTCTTTCCAGGTTGTCGTGAAGATTGTGTCTATTGTGAGTATAATCCAGATAGTTGTTGGAGGTTGAAGGACGAAATTCAACGTCTCATGAATAACTATACCATAGTGTTTGAGAGGACTCCATCGTCTGTAGAGAGTATGGTGGATCATATTACTAAAGGTAGGAGGACTGAAGAGGTTGATATGGTTGACAAAGTGCCGGTGAGGATCACTTCCAAAGGTCCTGTTAAAATCACTCATAAGGGTCCAATCAAAATTACTGCTGAAGGCCCTGCGAAGATTGTTGCTGAAGCTAGAGTGGCTCCTATGGTCATTACTACTCCTGGTCCTATTCCATATATGTCTGATAAAGCTGTGCCTTGGCATTATGGGTCTGATGTTTACATCCATGGTGTTAAGCAGGAGCCCTTAGCTGATGTGCCTGTTGATGTTGATAATATTGCTGGATCTAGTAAGATCACACGAAGTGGAAGAGTCTTCTCTCTTCCAGTTACTTCCAAGAATGCAGTTACTCCTGCTACTACTTCCACCACTGATGCTCGGGGCAAAGGTCCTGTTATTGAACCTATATCTACTGATGTGCCAGCTGCTGATGATCTCTCTAAGCAGATGGAAGAAGTATTGAAAATCATTCGCAAGAGTGAGTATGACATTGTTGATCAGTTAGGGCATACTCCCTCAAAGATTTCTATGTTGTCCTTATTGTTGTGTTCTGAGGCTCATGCCAAGGCCTTGATTAAATTTCTGAAGACTGCTCATGTACCCAATGCAATTTCTGTTGACCAGTTTGAGAATTGTGTTGCCCACCTGACCTATGATAATGGGTTAGGATTTTCTGATGCTGATTTGACCCCTACCAAGAGGGATCATAACAGGGCTCTGCATATCTCAATGGAATGCAGGGGCACTACCCTGTCACATGTATTGATAGACAATGGTTCCTCTTTGAATGTGTTGCCCAAGGAAGTCCTGAATAAGCTGAGTCCTGAAGATGCTGTGCTGAAGCCCAGTAGTATTGTGGTGAAGGCTTTTGATGGTTCTAGAAGAGTAGTACATGGGGAAATTGATCTCCCAATCAAAGTTGGTTCTCAGATTTTTAATGCTACATTTTATGTGATGGATATTCGTCCTTCGTACTCTTGTTTACTTGGTCGTCCCTGGATCCATGAGGCAGGTGCTGTAACATCTACATTACATCAGAAGCTGAGATATCCGGTAGAAGGAAAGGTTATTACTGTCTATGGAGAAGAAGAATATTTTGTCAGCCATGTGAATACCTTCAAGTATCTGGAAGTGGAAGGTGAATATGTTGAAACTCCGTGTCAGACATTTGAAGTGGTTCCTTGGATTGTTAATGATTATGTAGCTCCTCCGGTTGTCAAGAAAGTTCCTGTAGTCACCAGAGTACCTCCAACAATGGCAATGGCCTCCCTCAATGATGCTAGAGCTGTGGTGGATGAAGGTGGTTGTACTATTTGGGGTCAGCTTCCTGATATCCCATACAAGTCTGACAAATTTGGTTTGGGTTTCACTGCAGAGTCCCAGAAGGCTGTTCGTCGTGCTCGCGCTATTCGTATCACCAACCGAGGGGTTATGAAAGATCAGATCAATGCTGTGGGAGACTATGATGAAGACTACAATCTGGATGCTTGGATTTTTCCTACTGTGGGTGATGGACTCAATAATTGGAAAGCTGAAGATGTTATCCCTATCTCCTTTAGTCAGGAGTAAATACTATTACTGTGTTGTTGCTTTTTAAGTTTGTAATTTCTTGAACAATTGAACTCTTAAGCCTTGTGCCTTGCCCGGGGCACAATGGTGTGCTTGTTACGGGATGTCATTTTATTTGCATACTTCATTCAATAAAAATCAGTGGACGTTTCGTTTCGTAAATATTGTGTTCCTTGTCTTTCTTTTATTTTATTTTTGTTTTATCAGCTATGTGTTCTTACACACACCCACATCACTAAAATGCAGATCCTCATCCACTCTGGATCCTGTTGATAACAGTTCTACTATTGCCAATTATAATTTCGAGAATCCGATCTATCAAACTGAAGACGGAAATGAGGACGATTGTGAAGTACCTGTAGAGCTTGCTAGGTTGTTACAACAAGAAGAGAAAGCTATACAGCCACATGAAGAGCCAGTCGAAGTTGTGAATTTGGGAACTGAAGAAAACAGGAAAGAAGTCAAGATAGGGGCTGATTTAGAGGATAGTGTCAAGAGCAGATTGATTCAGATGTTACGTGACTATGTGGAGATCTTTGCTTGGTCTTATGAAGATATGCCAGGATTGGATACAGACATTGTGGTTCACCGTTTACCAGTAAAAGAAGATTGTCGTCCAAAGAAGCAGAAGGTTCGTCGTATGCGTCCTGAGATGTCAGAAAAATCAAAGCAGAGGTAATGAAACAGTTTGATGCAGGGTTCTTAGCTGTGACTTCTTATCCTCAGTGGGTTGCAAATGTGGTACCAGTGCCTAAGAAAGATGGTAAGGTACGTATGTGTGTGGACTACAGAGATTTGAACAAGGCCAGCCCCAAAGATGACTTTCCACTTCCTCATATTGATGTTCTGGTAGACAACACTGCTCAGCACAAGGTATTCTCTTTTATGGATGGTTTCTCTGGTTACAATCAAATCAAGATGGCACCTGAAGATATGGAGAAGACAACATTTGTTACACAGTGGGGCACTTTTTGCTATAAGGTGATGCCATTTGGTTTGAAGAATGCAGGGGCAACATATCAACGTGCTATGGTGGCTTTGTTTCATGATATGATTCATCATGAGATAGAGGTATATGTGGATGATATGATAGCCAAATCCCAGAATGAAGAGCAACATCTTGATCATTTACATAAGTTGTTTGAGAGGTTGAAGAAATACAAGTTGAGATTGAACCCAAACAAGTGTACTTTTGGAGTTAGGTCTGGTAAACTCCTGGGTTTCATTGTCAGTGGAAAAGGTATTGAAGTGGATCCTGCAAAAGTAAAAGCTATACGAGAGATGCCAGCTCCCCGTACTGAGAAGGAGGTTAGAGGTTTCTTGGGACGACTGAATTACATTGCAAGATTTATTTCCCAATTAACTGCCATCTGTGAGCCAATCTTCAAGTTGTTGAAGAAAGATCAGGTGATGGAATGGAATGATGAGTGCCAGACTGCCTTTGATGAAATCAAGAGATATCTGCTAGAACCTCCAATTTTGATGCCACCAGTTGATGGAAGACCCTTGATTATGTACTTAACTGTGTTAGACAACTCAATGGGGTGTGTGTTGGGACAACATGACGAGTCTGGTCGAAAAGAGCAGGCAATATACTACCTTAGCAAAAAGTTCACCGACTGTGAAACAAGATACTCACTGCTCGAGAAAACTTGTTGCGCTTTGGCATGGGCTGCTCGCCGACTAAGACAGTATATGTTGACTCATATTACCTTATTGATTTCAAAGATGGATCCAATCAAGTACATATTTGAGAAACCTGGTCTCTCCGGAAGAATTGCAAGATGGCAAATGATCTTGACAGAATATGATATACAGTATACTACTCAGAAGGCCATCAAGGGAAGTGTTGTTGCTGATCATTTGTCTCATCAACCAGTGAATGATTACCAGTCAATGAGTTTTGAGTTCCCTGATGAAGACATTATGATTATTACCAAAGAACCTGGACAATATGACGGACCTGAACAAGGATCCCGATGGACTATGGTTTTTGATGGTGCCTCTAATGCACTTGGTAATGGTGTTGATGTTGTGATTAGTTCCCCTGAAGGTTGTCATACCCCGATTACTGCCAGACTTTGTTTCTATTGTACCAATAATATGGCTGAATATGAGGCATGTATCCTGGGTATTAAAACTGCTATTGATATGAAGATTCAATTCCTCGATGTGTATGGAGATTCAACCCTGGTAGTAAGTCAGATCAAAGGAGATTGGGATACCAAGCATGATAACCTCATTCCTTACAGAGAGCATGTGTTGTCTTTGATCCCACATTTCAAAGAGATTACCTTTGGACATATTCCACGGAGAGAGAATCAGTTGGCAGATGCATTAGCTACCATGGCATCTATGTTTGAGATCAGTTGGGATGATGAAGCTCCCAAGATTACTATTGATAGATTTGAAAAGCCTGCATATTGCAATGAAATTGATACAGAAGGGGCAGAGGAGAAGCCTTGGTTCTATGAAGTGAAAAGATATCTTGAAGCTCAGGAGTTCCCTGAAAGGGCATCTGTCAAAGATAGGAAATTTCTGAGAAGGTTCTCTGCTAAGTTCTTTTTGAGTAATGGCATTTTGTACAAGCGCAATCATGATTCAACTTTGCTTCGTTGTGTGGATAAGAAGAAAGCAACAGAGATTATGGAAGACATGCATGATGGAATCTTTGGCACTCATTCTAGTGGTCATACCATGGCAAAGAAGATTTTGAGAGCAGGTTACTATTGGTCTACCATGGAAGCTGACTGCTATCAACACTCCAGAACATGTCACAAGTGTCAAATCTATGCTGATAAAGTACATATACCTCCGTCACCATTGAATGTGTTGACTGCTCCTTGGCCTTTTGCCATGTGGGGCATTGATATGATTGGTGAGATCAAGCCTACTGCTTCTAATGGACATCGTTTCATCCTGGTTGCTATTGATTACTTCACGAAGTGGGTAGAGGCAGCTTCATTTGCATCTGTTACCAAGAATGTTGTGGCTCGATTCATTAAAAACAACCTCATATGTAGGTATGGCATCCCTGAAAGGATTATTACTGACAATGGCTCTAATCTGAACAACACTATGATTACTGATCTCTGCACGCAGTTCAAGATTAAGCATCACAACTCTTCTCCGTATCGTCCAAAGATGAATGGGGCAGTTGAAGCTGCTAATAAGAACATTAAGAAGATTGTACAGAAGATGACTGTTACTTACAAGGATTGGCATGAGATGTTACCATTTGCTCTTCATGGTTATCGTACTACAATAAGTACTTCAACAAGGGCAACCCCATTCTCCTTGGTCTATGGTATGGAAGCAGTTCTGCCCATTGAAGTTCAGATTCCCTCCTTAAGAATTATGAAGGATGCAGGCTTGGATGAAGATGAGTGGATTCAGACTCGACTTGACCAGATAAATTTGATTGATGAGAAGAGGTTAGCAGCAGTTTGTCATGGCCAGATGTACCAGAAACGGATGATTAAAGCTTTTAACAAGAAGGTTAAGCCAAAGGTATATCAGGCTGGTGACTTGGTAATCAAACGTATCATATTACCACAGGGTGATCCTAGGGGCAAGTGGACTCCTACGTATGAAGGAACATTTGTAGTCAAGACAGTGTTCTCAGGAGGTGCCATGATACTTACTACTATGGATGGTGAAGACTTCCCACAGCCTGTAAACGCAGACATAGTTAAAAAATACTACGCATAAAAAGAGACTCGCTAGGTTGACATGCCTAGGCAAAAATAAGGGCATCCCGGCAAACCAAAAGGGTTTGGGCAAAAATTAGGGATATATATAAAAAGATGTACACCCGGCAAGTCGAAAACCTGAAAAGGCGGCTTGGGCAAAAAAGGGTATCCCGGTGGATTGAAAACCTGAAAGGGCAATTCAGGCAAAAGTTAGGGGTTAAAGCGTATGACTATGTCTCGTTTGGATCACCCATGAAACTGCAACCAGTTGTGTTACTTACTCAAGCTCAAACAGATAAAGCTCAATCCAATCGTTTCCGTCTCAACAGCAGAAGATGAGATACTTGAAGATAATGGCAATAGTAGGATTGAAACTCAATAGGATTATTTCCCACATAGCTGATTCTCCTTGTTTTGTAAAATCTTCATGACAAAATCCTCTTACTAGGGTTTATGTCTCCTTGTACAAACTTACCCATATATGGGTCACTTTTTGATATAAATAAAATTCCATCTTTGAATCCAGATTTACTTTTACCCTATTTACATAAGCGAAACGTCCATTGGTTGTGTTTGAATGTATGTATGCTTTTGAATATGATTGATGTTTACAAGAAATGCATGAATGCTTAATATGATTGATGTTTACCAGAAATGCATGAAAATGCAGTAATAGTATTTACTAAGGACGAACGAGGGAAGGATTTCAACGAAGCTTCGCTGGTTCATCTCAACAAAACAGCTACAAACCCTCAGTAGGATAAATCCATCTTCATAAAGTCACATCTCCCCTGGAATTTATATCCATCTCTTTTATCCTCATACGGATATTCGGGAATTTACTTTCCAATAAGAGTACGACGAACGAAGATGGGAGGTTATATCTACCTTACTATCAAACGAAGACGAAGGTTATGTATACCTTACTATCCCCAGCAGACGGGAGGTTATATATACCTTACTATCCCCAGCAGACGGGAGGTTATATATACCTTATTATCCCCAGCAGACGGGAGGTTATATATACCTTACTATCCCCAGCAAACGGGAGGTTATATATACCTTACTATCCCCAGCAGATGGGAGGTTATATATACCTTGCTATCCCCAGCAGACGGAAGGTTATGTATAATATATTATCAAACAAGACGGGACTAAGTTCCTCATATTCTTCAACAGCGAATCGGGATTTATTTTCCCTGGCCAGCAGTTATTATACGAAGATATCCAGACGCTTCAGGCAGCAACATATCATACATACATCATTTACATCATACCATAATATACATATCCATAGATACATAATACATTGCATCATATTATTCATGCATACATAATGCATAAACTAATATTATCATACAGAATGCTACCTTGTTTTCAGGTTAATTCTCCAACAAGCAAATTTCATCAACAAATTGTGATCATTGGGCCGTTGTTTATCTTCCCAAAGGTTATCATCACCTCAGGACTGCTTTATCCTCCTGAAAGCTTCTTATACCTCAGGACTGCTTTATCCTCCTGAAAGCATATCACCACCTCAGGATTGCTTTATCCTCCTGAAAGCATATTCATACCTCAGAACGTTGTTCATCTTTCTGAAAGCATATCATCACTTCCTCAGGACGTTGTTATCCTCCTGAAAGCATATTATTATTTTGGGCCGTTGTTATCTTCCCAAAGATCATCACTTCCTCAGGACGTTGTTATCCTCCTGAAAGCATATTATTACTTTGGGCCGTTGTTATCTTCCCAAAGATCATCACTTCCTCAGGACGTTGTTATCCTCCTGAAAGCATATTATCTCCTCGGGACGTTGTTTATCTTCCTGAAAGCTATCACCCCTACCTCAGGACGTTGTTTATCCTCCTGAAAGCATATTATTACCTCAGAACGTTGTTTATCTTTCTGAAAGCATATCATTCCCTCAGGACTGCTTTATCCTCCTGAAAGTGCACTATTACCTCAGGACTGTTTATCCTCCTGAAAGCATATTACTACCTCAGGACTGCTTTATCCTCCTGAAAGTTATCATCATATCTTCATATTTTGGACTGCTTTATCCTCCAAGAAATATATCTGAAGAACTTTTCTCCAAGTGGCATCTTCAAGCCCACTCAAGCATATACAACCAAACATCAATATCAGTTTACGCACCGGTGAGTACAAATTTTTGGGCTTTTGTGTTCAATCCCCTTCAACCTTCCAGGTCACGACTGGCAAATATACCAATCTAACCCCTCAGGTTTCAGAAAATTGAACAGGGGCAGCTGTTGCACCCCAAAATTTGCCCTCACAATACAAGACTTTGTGTGCTAAGAAGGTTCACAAGGTTCACAAGATTCACAATGCTTACAAGACCTTTCATGAGGTTCATGAAGTCTACAAGTCACTTTATGAGGTTCACAAGGTTCACAAGATTCACAATGCTTACAAGACCTTTCATGAGGTTCATGAAGTCTACAAGATACCTTATGAGGTTCACAAGGTTCACAAGATTCACAATACTTACAAGACCTTTCATGATGTTCATGAAGTCTACAAGTCACTTTATGAGGTTCACAAGGTTCACAAGATTCACAATGCTTACAAGACCTTTCATGAGGTTCATGAAGTCTACAAGATACCTTATGAGGTTCACAAGGTTCACAAGGTTCACAATACCTCCCATGAGGTTCACAAGACATTTTATGTTGGTTCACAAGGATCACAAAGTCCACAATTGGTCAGAAGAGTTGACAATCCCCTCAGACAATGCACCTCCTAAGCAGTGCATCCAAAACTAGGGTTTTGATTTTAATCAGGCTAAATGAACTTCCAAGACTTCAAGTGAGCTTCATAACATCTTATATGTGTGTAAGAACCCCCATGACAAGTTTCAAGACTTTTCTCAAAAGTTTGCTCAGTCAGATGATCAGATAAGTCAAAATCAGTCAAAGCAGTTAAAAAGTCAAACTGAGGTCAACTGTGGTCAAACCAAAGTCAAACTTCATGATTTTTTGCCAACATCAAGTATATGAAGTAAAATTCATCATTTGATCAAGGGTTGATCATGATTCATCAAGGAGATTTCAGATCATCAAGAATCAGGAGTTTCTAAATTAGGGTTTCCTCAGTAAAAGTCAACTGAACTTTGACCAGCCATAACTTTCACATGCTTCATCACCAAGTATCCATCCAAAGCTCATTTTGAAGGAAATTGAATTCTCTACAACTTTGTGTCTCACAAGCCAAGCCCAAAAATGCTTCATTTGGAAGGTATGAGCTAAGACATTATAGGTCCTTTTGAAAGTCAACAAAAAGTCAACAACTTCAAAAGGGCATAACTTGAGAATGGTAAATGATATGGACATGAAACCAGTGGGGTTGGTTAGAGGACTCTTCAAGCTTTCCAAAATGTCCAATAATACCTTCATAGCATTAAAATTGAAGGATGTGTGCCCTTGCAAAGTTGGGAAATTTTTGGTTGGTTTATGAAGAAAATGGAGGTCTAAAACCAATTTCTTCCAAATGGGCTTGCCAAATGATGACCCAATCCATACTATAACCTCATGCACGACCCAAGTCAACAAAAATCAGATTTTTTATCATTTTATTTTTATTTATTTTGATTTAATTCATTAAAAATCATTTTAAATTAAAATAAAATATAAAAGTCAAAGATTTAAATATGATTGAGCTTCTAGAAATTCATAAATTTGATTAGAATTGAAGTGGAAAGAAAATCATGAGGATTGGCCTAAAATAGCAAGTGTTCATACAAGGATATTTGATTTTTAAGGCCTAATATTTTTGAATCTTTTTAGATCAAATCTTCCACACAAATATCCAATTTTTCTGACCTAATGCATTGCTCTATAAGTATACAATGTAACCCCAACACAAAGACACTCAGAAGCCACGAATTTTCTGCCTCAAAAGTGTAAGTTCCAAATTTCAAAAACCATACCAAACTTCAAATTCGGATTTTCAGATACAAGGCTTTAAAAGGTATTTTGAAGACATAGAGATGATCCTTGGACATCACTGAATCTATTCCAACCCTCAAAAGCATTCGAATCATGTTCATATGCCTTACCCGAAGCACTTTTGTTCTTGATTTATTTTTTTTCGATTCAATGGATTTACATGTTTATAATGCATTTTGATTCTGTATTGATGTTTGTATGTTCCTACAGATGGTTTCTGGATAGTTTGTGTGAAGAATCATAGCCTAATCGTGGAATTGCCATTGCTAGGGTTTTGCTTGCCGTTTAGGGTTTTTCGATTAAACAAATATAAATGAATTCTAATAACACTAATGAACTGTCTAAGACATGGGGATCACAATGCTATGATCAATTTGGTGAAATTTTACAGTTTTAATGGTGTTTCAAAAAGCTAGGTTTTTCTGTAAAAAATCGTGTGCAGGTAAATTCGCAGGAAAACTTGTAGATAATTTTGCAGGTAAATACGCAGTGCTAGAGGAAGAAGATGAAGTGCGTCTGGCGCCAAAAATCAAATTTGAAATTCTGTTTTAGCTTTTGTATTATTAGGGTTATCATATTATCACACGCAGGTGCGTGTCCCAGTGGCCAGAAGCATGCCTTGTGAAGTCTGGGGAGCGAGTTCGAATCCAGACTCCCCCAACTATTTTTATGACTTGTTTTGCTTTTCTGATTTTTTAGATTTCGTTTTATTAGTTTTATTTTATATGGAATTTGTTTCAGATAGTGATCACCAATGCACACGCAGCCCAGTGGTAACCTCCTATTCAGGTACAGGGGAGGTCCTGGGTTCAAATCCAGGCCTCCCCATTTTTTTAAAACCTTATTTTCTTATTTTTTTTTTCTTAATTATTATTTTCTATTATATATTGTTATTATTATTAAATTTGTTTTATATTTAATTAACAAAAATCTATCTTAAACTTAATTAAAATTTTATTTTTATAAATTTCATAATATATTTTATAAAGTAAATTTACATATAATTTTAATTTTCACTTATAATTTGTAAATAAATCAATTAATATTTTAATTAAACATTCAAACCCTAATTTTTCTTAAGTAAAAAATCAAAACCCTAATTTTATTTTTAAATCTCTAACCCTAATTCTTATTTAATTTTAAATATTAACTTAATTAATTTTTCTAATACTTAATTAAATAATTAATTTTGTTCTTTTATTTGTAAATAATTATTATATTGTTTATTATCATTATTATAATTCCTTTATTATTTATTTCTTAAAAATTCTTAAAAATTGCTTATTTAATTTAAAAATGTTCTTTTAAATTCTATATATTTTTGTATATTTGTATTAACCTTTCTTTCTTATAATTATTTATTACTAACCCCATTTATTTTTTAATTATTATTATTACTAACCTAATTATAATTGCTTATTTATTTTGTTTATTGCTTATTTATTTATTTTGATTATTTATTTAAATTGCTTTTATTATTATTATTGTAATTGCTCCTGGATGTAATATTTTGTAATATTTAAATTATTTATTTTTATGTCATGGTTAGTAAAAAATAGGGAGTGTAAACATGTATGTTATTTAAAATTGAATTTAGATCACTTAATTTAAAAGATAAATACTTAAAATTGAACACACACACACGTAAGTCGATCTTTGATCGCCATCTCACTTTCTAGGGTTGCCTCTCATTGTTGCCTAATCACAAGGTCAAGTAGGGTGTATAAAGCAAAAGTCCCTTAAAAGTAAAGTCATCTAGTCCCTTAAACAATAAAAGATCAAGTCCCTTAACGGTTTCCTTCATAATGATCTTGTCCCTCTCGAATAATGATGACAGTCCCTCCAAAGCTGCTTAATACACCCTACAGTTGCCTAAATAAACAGATGACCCTTCACTTGTCCCACACATCCAAGGTAATGACTACCTATTCCTTAATAATAGGGATAGTCTTACCATTTAAAGGATTTAAGAACAGAAAGACTTAAACTTTAGGGTAGGTTCCTCATAGTTACTTGCTCACTATTCAAAAACTTTTCAAACATCTCACAATTTCAAACAATTTTCAAACACAAGTTTTTTACGCATCCGTACATGGATCATTATCAAACTCTTATGAAAATTTCTATTCACACACTTCACATTTTCAAAAACATTTTAAAGTGAGCTAAGTAACTAAGAGCCCATGGATAACCATGGATGTAAAGGGTGCTAACACTTTCCCTTTACATAACCTACCCCCCGGACCCAAAAATCTTTTAAAAGGTCTTTCCTGTTCTTTTATGCCTTTCCTTTGGATAAAATAAAAGTCGGTGGCGACTCTTGCTATCCGCAACATAACTAAAGTCAGTTCTCCCACCGTGTTACACACACCATGAAAGACAAATATAGATCAAGGACACAACAAAAGACAAGAATTTTAATATAAGGGAATGGCGTGTTGTGATACTTGAGGATTTGAACGTACTAACAGATTGCAAAAAATGGACTCTCGAGTAAATGAGCATTTATTATAAGCAAAATAGAGACTGGCTCAAGAAAAGATTATGAGAAAATTGCTTGATCTCTTAGAAATGTCAATATCTTGCATATGTCATTCATTATTCGTACTCAGATTTTCTGCTCATTCTCATGAAAATTTATGTTCTCCATGTGATATCTTATAATCATATGAGATTCACAAAAATTACTAATATCACAACCTGTGTGAGTACAATCTAGAGAATTAATCCAAAAGATTGTCTCTATGGAGAGAGAGAGAGAGAGAGAGAGAGAGAGAGAGAGAGAGATAATGATTATAACTATGAAATTTTCATTGACCGGATAATTCACAATTGGATTAGCACTAACATCTATTATACTTATGATTATTATATCTCTTATCATGTAGAATTATTCTATCAGATAGTCAAATAAGATAAAAGAATCATACCTTGATGTTTGAAGGATCTTTATGTTGATTCTTTATTTGAGTGTTTTCCATTCTGATTATGATTCTGACTTCTACCTTGAGCATATTTTGTATAGAGCTTCTGATCAGTTTCTCTTCATCCAGGTTCTGAAGGTTGTTCTTCTTCTGAATGTTGACTTCGAGCTTATTGATCAGAAATAGTCTTCAAATCAGAATAGATCTTAGAACTTCTGAAGGTTTTTTCTTGCAGCGTCCTTATCATCATAACATTCATCTTCTTATCAAGATCTTCTTGATAAGAAACTGAATATCAGAGGGTCAATAATTCCATTATCTTGAACATAAACTTCTGAGAGATTATGTGATAGGGAAAACTAATTGACATCTCCCGATCTTCTGATTCTACTTCCTTGCACATATGTGAATCTTTGTCAGATACAAGTATCAACAAACTTTAGACAAGTTTGAGTGACAATCTTGTTCTTGCAAAACTGAGCTAACTTGATCAGAGTCAGTTCAACAAAGATCGACAACATATTTTACTCTAAAAAGAATATCTACTGATTTTTTCAAGGTGAATAATATCAATGATTTAAATTCTTTAACTCATAAAACATGACTTTTGTCCCAACATCTCTGATTCCAGAATTTATTCATCATGAATTTCTGAGTAGAATGTTGGATAACATCCTGAACAATTTTAGTTTGTTTAATTGAGGTAAAAACTCAATTTTAACAGACTTTAACTGTCAGAGTTACTTCCTTCAAGTTCTCAGAATACTTCATTAATGAAGTTCTCTAGGCACCACTAAGCTTTCTTCTTTGAATACATACAGTATTACTTAAAAACTTAGCAAATCAAACATCATTCACTCTACATTGAATCTTCTAACTGTTGAATCAGTTAGGTCTTGGAAGTTCTGACAAAAACCATTTTCAGAGTTTCACATCCTCTGTTTATGCTACCTGACTTCTTCTGCAGACTTCAGCATGAAGTTCTTATGAATTGAAATCATACTTTAACAATCATCCTTTTCACTTCAAAAAAACTTCCAGTGATCTTAATATGAAAAGTCAAAGGTGGACTAATTTGTTTCTTGAAAACATCCCATACTCATTTAGAAATAATCTTCAGCAAACAAGATTTCTTGTTTTCTGATGATTTGATTCTTGGGCAAAATATGTTGATCAACCAATCATATTTAAGATAACCATTCAACAAATATATAACCTAATCTGAAGAATCTATCTTATCAGCTGATTCCGCCAAATCAGTGACTTGCTCAAATGTAATCCATTTTGGCTATAATTCAGTGTCCTCTTATTATCATCAATTGATATGAGACTGAAATTGTAAGTGGATTAACTTTCACCTCAGGTGTTTTCAACATACAACAATGGATCTTTATCTGACACTATCAAGTGTTTGATATCCATCAATAAGATAACCAGAGCTCTGATACCAAATGAAGGTGTGATAAAAACATAAGAAAGGTGGGGATTAAATTGAGGTTTTCAATCTTGACTACTTTTCGCACTTTGATGAGTTACGTAAAGTTATGTTATGAATGCGTTGCAGAAGCATAAAAGAATATAAAGCATAAAGTAAGAGTAAAGAACACATAATATATCCTAGTTCACTTGTGAACTTCTCAAGCTAATCCAGTCCACCCGCCAAGGTGTTTTCACCTTAAACAAGGACTTAATCTACTATAACCAAATCATTATGATTACAATCGCACAATAGAACTGTGACTTACTCAATGAACCATCCAGGGATTCAACCATATATAAAGTTCACTTACCAAACAAAACCTCTGCCAGGATTTCCTACGCGACCTACAACCGTGACTAACTGCACAACAACCTGTCGTGACTTCCTGCACAACAACCTGTCATGACTAACTGCACAACACCGTGTGTGATGACTTCAGGCTCCAGAACCAACTTCTCTGAGCTGCACCAGAACCTTAGCCACATAACATATCATCACAACACATTGTTCTATGAATGCACTAACAACTACTTTTCGTGCCTTCCTAAAGTTCTGACCTTCAGTCGGTCTTTTAGGGAAATGGTTGTTTACAAAAGTTGTGTTTCTTAATAAGTAGATTGTAAACTCCTTAAGTACATCATAAGAACCTAAATACACACTAAGAATATTACATTGTATTCTTACTCTATTGTGTGGTCTTCTGCTTCTTTAAGTTGCTTCTTCATTGAGAACTTGAAGGTTGAAGTCTTCTTCTTCAAAAGCTTTGCTAGCTTGATCTTCAATTGAGCTTGAGAAATACTTCTTCGTCTTGATTCACTTTAAGAACATTTCTGGACAACATGTCATGTTCTTCTTCAATCCAATGATCACTTCAGTAGTTGATTTGTAGTTGAAACTTTCATGATCATCTTCATTGTCTTCTACGACTTTACAAGTCTTCTGCAACATATGAAGTTAAGCATATCTATGAATTAAAGATCTCTCTGCCTTAGCAGATTATTGTCAAAGAGTAATCATCTAGAAGGGCTGCATATTCAAGTAAACTCTTTGCAGCTTGTTCCAATGTCATATTTGTTTATCATCATCAACCTTATGTGATTGTATGACAACATCAACAACATGGTTCAAACACCATTTGAAAACTTGTTAGTGTGTTGTAAATCAACTGTGAAGGTTGTTTTCATTTCAACAACATAACACTAATAATTCTTGTTTGGATATCAGATTTTCAACATAAGTGATAATCCACAACTAGGTTGTATTCCTATTCAAAATCACCAACACCCAAGAGTGTGGTTGTTTGTTTGAACTAATAAGGATTCAACAGGAGTTAACAACATATACGCATGTGGTTGTGTTTCAATTAGGAACCAAAAACATCACAAAACATGTGATATTTTCCTTTTACAGAAAAATATAAAAGAGTTGTTACAACCCAATTCGGCTACTGTGGAATCCGTTACACAAGGAATTAAATAGTACAATCACGTATTGCCCTTTTCCACTATTCAAAGATAATGGAAAGGTAGTGGGATAAAGCATTATTGTACCGTGTACTATCCTTGGCAATGGTAACATTGTCATCCGAACTTCAGAGGCTTCTGATTATACATAAATGAATTAAGCATGAGCTAGAAATGATGATACTTGGGTTTTCAAAGAACCTAAGTCTTTAGTCTTCAGAACTTGTTCACATAGAACTACATTCTTCAGGACTTCAACACTTGGCTTGAAACCCATGATCTTTAGAACTTTAAGTCTTAGAGTCTTCAGAACTTTGTTCACATAGAACATTATCTTCAAAGTCTTCAACACATGGTTGTTCAAAACCTTAATCTTCAAAACTCGTAAGTCTTCAGAATCTTCCAGGCACTTGGTCTTCAGAACTTTAAGTTATCAGAGTCTTCAGAACTTAGTTCTTCAGAAGATTTATTTCAGAAGCTTCGCTTCACTATCTGATCAGAACCACGTTTAGAACAACATCCACAAGAGCATTTCCAACGCAACATCCACATCCTTGGATCTTTCTGTTTGTGTTCAGATTCAGAAGCACACTTGCTTCTTCAGCACGCTTGCGACAAATGTTACACATGGTAACTTCGCATATTAGCATTTGTGTACTCATTCATAATATGTGTTTGATCTTAATATATAATATTCATGATCTGCACTTTAACAAACATCAGAATATAAAATGGTTCTTTCATAAATACCTCATTGTTATTATCAAAACATAGATATGAAATGCATAGACAACTCTTGTTCTTACAAATAGGTCTAATAATAACTCTATTACTTATATAGCATGTCGTGCTTACCGCATCTACCCAAAAGTTTTTTTGGAAGATTTGAATCACTAAGCATCTTTCTTGCAAGTTCTACTAGAGACCTATTATTTCTTTCAACCACTCCATTTTGTTGAGGAGTCCTTGGTGCTAAAAAATTATGATAGATTTCTTGTTCTTCGCAAAAAAAAAATCTAAAGGAGCATTTTGGAATTCTCCACTATAATCATTTCTTATGGAGGCAATTGTTAGTGATTTCTCATTTTGGTTTGCTTTGCATACTTCTTGAACGCCTTAAATGCATCACTTTTATGCACTAAAAATAATGTCCAAGTATATCTAGAAAAATCATCAAATTAACTAAAGCATATACACTACCTATGAATCTTCTTGTTCTTGATGGACCAATTAAGTCCATGTGGAACAATTGTAGTGGCCTTGAAGTGGACACCACATTCTTAGGTTTTAAAGTTGATTTGGTTTGTTTTCCCTTTTGACAAGCATCACATAATCTATCTTTTATAAAGTTTATCTTAGGTAATCCAATGATAAGATTATGCTTGACTAGTTTATTCAAATGTTCCATATGATATAAACAATTCTTTTGTGCCTAAGCCATTAGTAATTATTGTTCTCCAAGACACATTTTACCTTCAAAGACAAATCATCAAGGGAAATCATAACTATATTATTAACTCTTTTATCTTTGATTTTGACCTCATGTGTGACTTCTTCTTCTTCTATCAAGCATTCATCCTTGGTGAAATTGATCTTGAAGCCTTTGTCACAAAGTTGGCTAATACTAAGAAGATTGTGCTTTAGTCCTTCAACATAAAGAACATCTTCAATGGATGTGAAAGATGGTGCTCCAAATTTTCTTATGCCGAGAATTTTTCCTTTGTTGTTATCTCCATAAGTAACGTAACCCTTGGCCTTAAGCACTATATTTAAAAAATAGTTAATGCCTCCCGTCATATGCTTGGAACAACCACTATCGAGATACCATAAATTTGATGTGGCTTTCAAGCATACCTATAAAAAAGTTAGGTTTTGTTAGGTACCCAACTTTATTTGGGTCCTTCATAATTAGTACTTTTCTTTACCCACACATAATTTCCACTTGCCACACTAAAGTTTCTAACATAGCAAGAATTAGGTGTATGGCCAATAATACCACAATAAAAGCAAGCGGGTATAAAATTACTTCTATATCTAGGAACATAAGATTTCTTTTTAACAAATCTTTTCCTTTTAGGATAATGATGAACAACCTTTGGTTTGTTCACTTTCTCTTTGGATGATTGATCACTAGCCTTAACAAAGATAGTTTTGTTAGAACATGGTTTGGAAAATTTTGAATAACTAAACCCACTTTTATCATTGGAATATCTTTGTTGACTAAGGACACCCCCAAACCCAATTTGTCCTTTTTATATCTTTCAAGAACTCTCTTTGATTGGACAATTTGGAAAGAAAGTGATTCACAATTTTGCATACAAAATTATGTATTTGTTCACTAATAATCTTTTTTTTTTTTTTATCTTCGACATCCTTTTTCATTGTCTCAATTTGTTTCTTTTATGATGATATTGTTTTCTACATAACTTTGCATTCATTTAGGAGTTCATTTATGAAATCTTGTGCATCATTATGATAAAGGGAAATTCATTATTAACCTCATCATCTTCATCATCAGAATGGTGTGAATCCATCAATGCTAGAGTTGCACTTTTGTCACTTTCTGAATCGGATGAAGAACTTATCCTATTATCTTCCCATGAAACATAGACTCTTTTATTATTATTCTCCTTTTACTTTTGAAACCACCTTTCTTGGATATTTGTAGATAATCCAGCTTTATATGACCTTACTTACCACATTCATAACATGTGACATCTTGTGTTGAAGTGGAAACTTCCTTTTTCCTAAAATATTTCATTCTTTTTGCATAGTTAAAGTATTTTTCATTTTTACCAAAAAAACTTACCAAGCCTTTTCACAAGGAGCATGGAGTTTTCATCTTCCTCTGGTTTGATCTTCTTTTGAATCTACTTTCAAAGCAACACCTTTGGATTTTTTCTCTTGATTTTCATGTTTTTCAAGTCTTCCCAGTTCAAGTTTGTGTTCTTGGAGTTTTTCGAATAATGATGTGGATGTCATGGTAGAAAAACTTTTCTTTTCCGATATTACCGTCACTTTTGGTTGCCATTCCCTAGTCAAAGATCTAAGAACCTTAGGCTATGTTTGGATTGATGGAATGTAATGGAGCGGAGCGGAGTGGAATATAGCGGAGCGAAATGGAATATAGATCTCACTCCATTGTTTGGATATCTTATTAAAAATATCACATTCCATCACATACACCCCAAATTGGATGGAACAAAAAATGGGGATTTGGATGGAATGGGATGGAATGGATTCCATCATGTTCCATTCCATTCCATCAATTATTTGCAAATCCAAACAATGGAATCACATTAGTTACCACTCTATTCCATTCCATTCCATCACATTCCACCAATCCAAACATACCCTTAAGGTTGAGATCATCATTTGTGAAGGGCTTTCCGAATGCGATCAAATGAACGAATCTTTTTTGTAATACAATAATGGATTCCCCGGGCTGCATTAGGAACATTTCATATTCTTGACTCAATGTGTTCAATCTGAATCTTTTCACTTCGATAGTTCCTTCATGAGTCTCCACCAAAGTATCCCAAATTTGTTTTGTCGATTTACATTAAGAGACACGGAAAAACTCATCCATATTAAACGCATTTTGAAGAATATTGATAGTTTTCTTTTAATTAAGGATATTTTTCTTGTCATCTTCATCATAAGAACTTTCAACCTTAGGAGATATAACACTGTTCACCACACTAGTTGGATTATGTGGACAATTTTCGACGATTGCCATATACATTCTTCTTGTGCTTCTAAGTGTGCCTTCATATGGATTTTCCATAAGTAAAAATACTCACCAGAGAATATATGGGGTTTGTTGCTACTACCACCATCTTTGAAAACAAGGGTTGCATAAGCTATACTGGATATATAAGAATAAGTTACTTATAACCTGCTCTGATGCTAATTGTAAGTTAGGAGTGTGCCTAAGAGGGGAGGGTGAATCAGGATTAGAAAAATTATTTGGTTTTTATGAAACTATGTTCTTTCTTTTCTAGTTATGTAAGGTTATGAAAAATGGTAAAGTGAGGAAAAGTAACCCCGAGAGATATCTTGGTTCCCGTCACAATCCGAGAGTACTTCAGTTCCATTACTACATGTAATAGATTTTATTATTGTTAGATCTTATGGACAAGAAAATCCTAGTCTTCCTATACAATACTCTAACACAATCATCAAGAACAATCCTCTTGTGATTTACAACACACTTATTTCCAACAATCTTGGACAATAAGTAAATACCTCTACAAGAAGATACAATTTGTCTTCCTATAGATCCCTCCTAATATCAAATAATCCTTGATACTAAGGAACTTGTAACAATTATAATAGATATAAATAAATGAAGTCTGTAGAATTCTTTAAGACTTATAACAAAGTCATTTTCTCCTTCAAGTATAAAGAATCAAGAAAAATTCTCTCTAAGTTCTCAAGATACTTTTTATGATAATAATGTGAAAATGTATTTAAGAAAAGTATTTAAGTATAAAAGTCGTGTAGAAAATAATTGTAGAGAAATTTCAATATTTGTATGAAAGAGATGAGTGATGTAAGGGATGTTATGAAAAGATATGATGAAAATGTGCTTTCAAACAAAGCATTTTCCAATTCTGCTACGATATCTGTTAAATTGGTTAAACGGATACCCTGACTTAAAAAGTTTGCAACAATTTTCAAATCTTAAATTTAAAATACTATTTCAGACTGATACGAATTTAGGCGGGTTTTGTGCTATTACAACGGTTCAAAACGCCATAATTTACTAAAATTTTGAATGTTTGAATAATTGAAAATTGAAAAATTGTCTAAGTATTTGAACCAATCTTATGCAACATCTATTGATTTACCAAGTCAATAGAATAAATTATAATTTACCAAAGACAAGGTTTGTTGGCGTCGAAATGTTGTATGTCAAAATTGAGTGAGTGTCGAAATGTTGAAGAAGTGTATCTCGGCAGGAATTTCGACTTATGTCTAATTTTATAGTGTTAACATAATTATGTATTTTGGACCTTTTGTTTTTGGAATTTGTTTAGGGAGCAAGCAAGCTAAATCTATAAATAAGGAGTAACCATATTATGAATTGTAACACAATAGAAGTGCATATGCAAAGTTGAATAATATTTCTCAGTTTGGGAAGCAGAGTGAAACTCTACATAAATTTTCCTTCTTCCCTATTTTTTGTGAAAACCCTAAACTTCTTCTTCTTTCCTAATTAAACTGTCTTTTTTGTTTTCATCACCATTGTGAAGCAATACAATCTTGCAACCAAGATTGATTGATTCACTAGAGTGAAGGGTGGAGAATAAGAGAGAATTTGATCGACGTGATTAAATCTTGTTCATCAAGATTGATTTAGAATTACTCAAAGTGTTGGGTTTAACTCCAATAAAATTGAAGGTTCGTTAGTAGAAATGAAGCTTTCAGATTCAACCTTAAACAACGAGATGACAAAACGTCGAGAGAAAGTAGGAAAAGAGAAAATAAATATAAAACAAAATAGATTAAGAGAGAAATTATATATAAATAAGGGGTTTACATTATTTTAATAATAAAAATGAAAGTATAAGCCAAGAAAGAAAAAAAAAACATGTGTTACAATTTTTATATATGTATACTTTTATCCATTATCAATTTAATTTTTCAATTTCTCTTCTTTTTTTTAAATAATATATTTTATTCTAGAATTATCTTATGTTTTTGAAGACATATAATGTCAAAATAAAATAGATATTCTATTTAATCACGATTTAATTTAAAAAATATTTTATAAAATTCTATTTAATTATATATTTTAATCTAATAAATTTTAAATACTATAGTCCGTCTCATATGCTCTAAAAATGATCATTTTATAATTGATTATTTATTATTATTTTACAACAATATAAAATAAAATTAATACTTAATAATAATAATAATAATAAATTTTACATTTTTATCTATATCAATATTATAAAAACAAACAGAGGAACACAAAAACGAACTTGAAAGTGCATTTTATGAGGTGGACCCAAGTGGAAAATATTATTGAAAGTGCATTTTAGAGGTGGACTATAGTGGAAATATTATGAGGATACTCGAGAATGCCCGTCTAGAGGTGGATCCTACTAGGAGAATATTATGGGCATATGTCGACAAGTTAGTTAGTCAACTACTATTTGTGAGTGGGCAAACATAGAAACAAGCATACAGCTGCTTAGCACGTGGTTATTTTAGGGTATACCAGTACATACTATCCCAAAGCTGCTTTTCAAACGTCTC
Source organism: Lathyrus aphaca (assembly GCA_963966055.1). Classification (NCBI taxonomy): domain Eukaryota; kingdom Viridiplantae; phylum Streptophyta; class Magnoliopsida; order Fabales; family Fabaceae; genus Lathyrus; species Lathyrus aphaca. The sequence continues at coordinate 27,882,551 of OZ014520.1, read as the reverse complement.
TTTCAAATTTTTAACCTAAATTGAACCTTTTAAAGAAATAAATTTTTTTTTTTATTTAAACCCTTATCCTTTATGACATTTAAAACATTTTTCTTTTTAATTTAAATTTCGATTTCAATAGTAATATATTTTCTACGTATTAAAGTAATACTCCCAGTAAGGTTTTGTTGTTGGTAGAAGATAATGGAGAAGGGTTTGTTAGAGAAAGATAGAGAAGGTGAAGCAGGAAGAAGCATAACACGGAGTTTGTTTGTTCAAGAGGTGAAAGATGTTGGTTTTCTAGCTTTGCCTATGATTACTGTGACTCTAGCACAGTATTTTTTACAGATTATTTCAATGATGATGGTTGGTCGTTTGGGTAAACTTGCTCTTTCTAGTACTGCTATTGCTATCTCTCTTTGTGGTGTTTCTGGATTCAGTCTTCTTGTAAGTCTCTTTTTCTATTTTTGCCTTATTTGTCACTTTTAGGTTTTTTGTACTATTAACTTGAATGAGCTCTTGTGACGGTGTTTTTTACACGACACTTGCGATTATATTTAATTTATTTTTATTTTTTAAATTATTATCGATATTGATGTATCGGTGTCGAAGTCATGTTCCAGGTTCATAGTGATTAACAATGAGGCCTTATTTAACTACTAGTTCCACGTGTTAAACTTTATGCCAGATGCGGTAGTTCGCCTTGCATACCCTTAAAAAAGACGGTTTTGACGATTGTTAATATTGAATGAAACCCTAAATTACTATGAATTATTATAGAAATAAGATGGAACTATAGCCGCTCTTCAGCTCTGTTGTTGCAGATGTAGACACAATTCGCCGAACTGGGTTCATTGTTGGTGATTTGTGTTTCTATTTTATTTTTTTTGTCACTAGTTGTTGCTCATTTTGATTGTGCTATCACACTAGTATTCAATCTATTGAAATTACAAAAGCTAAGTGTATCTTTTGTTAGTAGTAATTTTATAAGTCAAATTGACTAAAATACACGAAAGTAGTGCAAGTAACATTCGGTCTAACATTCTTTATTTGTACTGATTTCTTATTGGATGAAATACATGTAGGCTCCATCATTTGGAACTTGATTCTGCATAAAATTGATGGAATTTGGATGTATTTCGTCTTTATTTGAAACTTGATTCTGCATAAAATTGATGGAATTTGGATGTATTTCGTCAATTAAGTCATCTTTGTTAAAAAAGAGTGTTAAAAGTAAATGTTACTTACGCTACTCAAAAACACGATTGGAGTTTAAGTTAACTAGTAAAATAACATTAGAGGACCAACTTTAGATATGTCTATATACTTTTCATATATTTTGAGACTACTTTGATCATGCCTCACACATATAAGAATTACAATGAAAATTCACTCAAGTCTAATTCATCGTTACGAGTTTTTTTTCCAATATTTACTCTAAATTTTAAGAGCTAGTATTGTATTATTTGCATGTGATCCAATGAATATGAAACTAATTGCATTTTTTTCTGGGTATATATCAAACAGTATGGAATGTCCTGTGCACTTGAAACTATATGTGGACAAGCTTATGGTGCAAAGCAATATAAAAGAGTTGGTGTTCAAATCTACACCGGTATCATTTCTCTTGTTCTCGTTTGTGTTCCTCTCTCTATATTATGGCTCAACTTGGGGAAGCTACTGACTTTACTTGGTCAAGACCCTTTGATTTCACAAGAAGCCGGAAAATTTGCAACGTGCATGATTCCTGCTTTATTTGCTTATGCAACACTTCAAGCATTGGTCAGATACTTTCTGATGCAAAGTTTGATAGCTCCTCTTGTTATAAGTTCTTCCATTACACTTTTCTTCCATGTAGCTTTTTGCTGGTTGCTAGTTTTTAAATCTGGATTAGGTTGCATAGGAGCTGCATTTTCTATTGGTACTTCGTATTGGTTGAATGTGATTATACTTGGATTATATATGAGTTTCTCTTCTGATTGCGAAAAAACTCGGGTTCCAATTACTATGGAGTCATTTCTTGGAATAGGAGAGTTCTTTCGCTATGCTATTCCTTCAGCAGGAATGATTTGGTGAGTTTGTTCCCTTCTCTTAAAGTTGCATATATGAATGTTTGTGATTTGTTGAGTGTAAAACTTTTTACATTGATATCGTATCAATGTTAGAGTCTTTATTTTTCTTGTCGATTTTCAACCATGATTTGTTTCTTACATATTTGATCGTTTCAGCCTTGAATGGTGGTCGTTTGAGCTCCTAGTCCTTCTTTCCGGTCTTCTACCAAATCCACAGCTTGAAACTTCAGTCTTATCGATATGGTACAACTTTTCTTACTCTATCATATATGAATTATTTTGTGTTTTAAATTTTGTACTCTAATTGTTACTCAAATCAAATATTGACTGCATTCATATGGTTAATGTCGATTATTTTCTCGTGACCAGTTTATCAATCATCTCAACATTATATACAATACCAGAAGCAACTGGCTCGGCTGCAAGGTTTTGATTCATTTACCTGAACAATAAAAATGAAGCTATTTCTTTCAGTCTTTCTGATTGATTGATTTTTCTTTTGATTCTGTTTTTCAGCACCAGAGTTTCAAATGCATTAGGAGCTGGACATCCACAAGCAGCGCGATTGTCTGTGTATGCTTCTATGAGTCTTGCTGTTTCCGAGGCAATTTTGGTTAGTTGCACCATTTTCGCCTCTCGACGGATTGTTGGTTATATATTTAGCAACGAGCAGGATGTGGTGGATTATGTAACAGATATGGTTCCTCTGATAAGTCTAAACGTTATAGTGGATAGTTTACACGGCACACTTGCAGGTTTGTTTTCTTTTCTTCACGAAACTAATTATTGGAGTCGGAGTTATTATGCTATGTAATGTAACACTATTTCGTTATAGGTATTGCTAGAGGATCTGGTTGGCAAAAGTTGGGAGCATATGTGAATCTTGGAGCATATTATGCTTGTGGAATTCCGATCGCTGTTATATTGGGTTTCCGGTTTGAGTTGAGAGGAAAAGGACTGTGGATTGGGATACTTGTTGGTGCCTTCTGTCAAGCACTTTTGCTATTCCTTGTAACAAGTTTCACTAACTGGGAAAAACAGGTTTGCCTTCACTTACAAGTCTCTGGAATTCTTGTTATGTTAGTATTTTCCCCTTTGTCAGGGGATCAAACTTTGATCTTTTAGCTCTGACTTCTGAACCGATGTCTCTGCACAGCTATCAACTGAACTGACATTTGAGATAGTTTTGAATAGATATGGTTTTAATTGAAATATACTAATGTCTTGAGGGTCTATGATTGCAGGCAACTAGGGCAAGGGAAAGAGTATTTGAAGGAAGTTATGCAGAAGAAGATAGATTAGTTTTGAGCTAATGGAGTGGATTTTTAAAAGCTGACAGTTTGTCTAGTTAACATCTGTAAAGCATATAGCTTAATGTGATAAGAGTAAAATATCAAATCTCAGATACTATATAAAGAAGAAAAAGTTTTCACACCAAGAAGAGAGTTATAAAATTGATGATAACTTTTTCTTCTAGATTCAAATTTTTGTCAAGGCTTTGTAGTGTGTGTGTGTGAAACTTCTTATCATTAAATTTTAGTTTTTGTATTCTAGATTCACATTCATCGCAATATGGACTCTAATTTCTTTTTAACATCCCACCATTTCAAATGTCGACAAGATGTTGCTTCCTTTCTTGTTAGTGTTAGATTATCTCATATTGGAGCAATTGCATACTCTTGATCAATTGTGAAAGAATGATCACGAAAGGAAAGGGAAATGTTAAGAATTGAGAAAAGGATGAAAGTTATACACTTAGTTGTGATGAGAATCAAAACATTGTTGGTAATTGAGTGAATATAATTATGAAGTGATTAGTGACTTATATAGCAAGTTACTTAATATCAACTCCTAAATAACAAATTTACCAAAATTTACAACCTACAAAAGCAGATTTCTAGCTTGCAAGTAAGTAATTAACAACTTAAATTACAACACAACATTTTCAAATAGGGTCGGCCCAACACTAAAATCATTTATTAAATTATTATAATCAATTTTAGTTAATATTTCTTTTTCAATAATAAAGTCAATTCATTTAATCTTTACCGTGACGTTATTGTTCTTAGATAAGATTTTATTAATTTTAATTTTGAAAATTTTCTTTTAGCTAAAACAATTGTTACAAAAGATTGGTAACATTATTCTATAAGCAACGAATGCATTTGAGATTTGAAAAAGAGTTGAGTTTTATTATAATATATAGTATAACATTAGTGTATCATTTTTGGCATGTATGATTTCTCTTAAATATTTTAATTAAGACCACTTGATATATTTTAAATTGTTTAAATCTATTTTAAAATGATGTAATTGCATGATCTAATATGTAAAAAAAAATAGTAAGATTTAAATGATTCTTCAAGAATATTTAAAATTTCATTGTCAGTAATCTCATCAAATTGTTTTTTTTTTACGAACAATACGTTTTTTTACAAAATTTAGGTTCTATATCCATTTCGATAGTAATTTCTTTAGCATAAATTATGGCGTTTTCAAAACCATCTTCCCTATCTTTAAAAAAAAGGAAATAAGTCCTTTCAAGTGCTTTATAACAAGTTGATGTCCATATCCTTTGATTGAAAGTGTTTATTAATTGAGTTTACTGTAAACAATATTTCATATCAAATAATCATGCCTAATAAAAATTCAAAATTTTCAAACTCATAAGTTGTCAAACATTCAACTTCACTTTTTATTTTAGGTTCATTATTTACTTCACCTAATTTCAATAAAGCATCTCTTATCTTTGAAGTTTGAAATCTTATAGCTTTTACATTTTCAATATGATTTTTTCAACGTATTTGTGACAATGATTTCAAAGTAAGACTAGGTATATGGTCTAGTAGAATGTTCCATCTTTTAGTAGAAGAAGAAAATATTGTATAGACACGTTGCAACACTTCAATAAATGATATAGTTTTGGAACAACAATTTGTCATATCACAAAGTACCAAGTTTAGACTATGACATCCACGAAATGCTAAATTATTTTTTTCAAGAGTTTTAACAACCGTAATGATTCTAATTAACAAATTTCTCCCGTGTTCTCTTCTCTATTAATTCTTTTTTGAACATGATTGTCAATTGTTTTTATTTTAATAATCTCATTTTAAATTAATCCATGAACTTGTATTAACAATATGTTCATTACTCATCTCATGACTCTTTAACTTTGACACTAATATTTCACCAATCACTCCTACCTTCATGTGCTAATTTATTTGTATTAAGAAGAACATTAAATAATTTACAACAAAAGAAAAACAATTTATCCAAAATTTTAGAATAAACCAACCATCTTTTTTCACGCTTTTCTCCATTGGATAATTATTGTATGTAAAGTGATGAAGAAAAGTATTTTGCATATGCATCTTTAGGAAAATATATATCGGTAATTTTTACAAAGATATTCTATACTAATAAATCTCTCAAATTTATGTCAATAGTTATCCATTGACTTGAGTCATATACATTTTTATAAGATGATTCTTCTAATCCTTCTTTTCTATCTTCATTGTGAGTGTCAGAATCAATACAATCTTGTCTAAGATTGTCTCTTTCCACTCTTGCCCATTATGCCTGAATTATCACGTATTATTTTTCTCCCCCAACCTTTTCTTCTTATTTTTCTTTTAAATAAAAAAAAACTAATTCATTCTTTTATTAATTCTAAATCTCTCCTCATCTTTTGGGCTTTTACCCTTACCACACTAATTTTCTCATTATTCTATTTTCACCTTCATATTCTATTCAATTTTTATTATCTTTAATAAATGAAAAATAGTGAATAAATCATATAAATTCTACCCAACCTTCATCAACCTTACAAAAGTACACACAACACAACAATAAATCATTTAAACATATTTAACTTAATAAAATAAATTAATTTAAAAATTAGGATATTATAATAGTAATATAAATATTTTCTAATAAATCAAAATGGATATTGGAATTGTTTCAACAATGCTATATAAATATAATATTTAATACATTATCATCTAATATAAATCATCACTTAGTCATATTATATCAATAATTTAAAAATTATAGTCTGATTTGACGTGATACATGATCGTGTTTGATTAACAATATAAAATTATTTTACATTATTAATGTATTTTCCATTTTTTTCTAATTTGATATTACATAAATGATAAATACAACTATTATTATCATAATTTTCATAGCTTAAGAACATTAAATACCAAAAGAATACATAAATTTGAAGTATTTGCCATTCAAAGAAGAAGTGAGAAACAAATTGTTAACATTATTACATGCTTAGGAATAAATTCGAACTCGGGACCACTAAGTTGAAAGAATTTAATTTTTTTTTTATATTTTTTTTTAAGATAATGCATTCATTAGATTTGAGTGAACACATAAAATACAAGTCTCAAATAACATTTGAAATGGGACATACCCCATCCATAGTTTAGAGTCAAATCTAAACAAAAATCTACTTAATCATACAAGATAGAGATGTCAATGGGACGGGGGCGGGGAACACTTCCCCATCTTTGTCTCCACCAATAAATTTATTTCCCATCCCCGGTCCTCGTCATGGGGAAGTTTCTATCTCCATCCCCGTTCTCCGCAGATCTCCATTCCCCGCATGGATCCCAGCGGATTCTACATTTATCCATTAACGTTTTTTTAATAAAAATATCTATATTTTCTATAAAAATAAAAAATTACAAATATTTCACATATTTATTTTGTTATTAAAAATTCTAGTATTTCATATTTATATTTTTTATTAAAATTACTAATGGGACATAAAATAATGATATTTTTTTATAAAATGCTATAAAATTTAACAACATAAATTATAATATTTTTTTAAGTAACAATATGCATAAATAGCTACATAATTCAACAACATAAATATGCTTGAAAAATAAAACTTCAAATAATACATGATACTTTAGTTTTTATAGGTTTCACTATTATCTTACAATTTATCAAATTAGAAATCTTAAGGTTAGTCAAAATAATCTATTTTTTCCTATAAACAATTACATGAACAAATTTATGAGAATCAAGGAGAAATAATCTACTTTTTCATATAAACAATTACATGAGCAGATTTATGAGAACCAAGGAGAAACAAACTATTTTTTTCTATAAACAATTACATGAATAAATTTATGAGAATTAAACTTTATTGATGTAATCGTAAGAGATGTGAATAATGATAGCACACGATACAGAGAAGACGATGAGCAATGGTGATGCACGACAGAGAAGATGGATGAGGAAGTTGAATGGAGATTTGACGATAGAAGAAAAAATAAATGAGTCTGATAGAAGAAAATGAACACTTCAACTTTTTTAGGGTTTTAATATCTACATTTATCTCTCTTAATGAATACATCAATATTTATTTATTTTTTAAAATAAACATAAAGGATATGACAGAAAACCCTAATGTAAAATATAAATTATATATTAAATTAATTATATTAAAATAATAAGCGGTGCAGGGACCCCGCGGAACAGGGGATGTATTCCCCGTCCCCGTCTCCGAAGTACTTTCGAGGAGAATTTTTCTCCCAATCCCCACTCCGTGGGGTGAAATTCCCCATCTATGGGACCCCGAACGGGAAATCCCCTCGGGGATCCCCACTAACAGACACAAACTAAGAAGGCACAAACACACCATAAGCAGAAGCAACAACTTATCATCCAGTCAATCAATCTCTTGCGAATACGATTAATGACAATATAGAAAAGAGAATCCCCGATCTTTTTCGAAATCAAATTACATATGATTTCTTTGACTTGTGTTTGCGCATTTCGACTATTTTTGGTCTCAATATAGTCTATTTTATCGAATGTTCAAAGACTAATGGATGAATAGAGGAAATGTAGGCACTGCTCCTAGACACTACATTTTTAGGTGTTTTTCTAACACCTTGAGTGCAAACTCAGACCTCAAAATACAAAAATACAAAATAAAAATCACATAAACATAAACATGGTTAGACAAGTCAAGTCTGACGGAGGTTGTAAGGTGTAGAGTATCCATGGTAGCTTTGGAGGTGGACGAATGGTTACCGACATTTGAGGTGAAAGAGCAGTTCCACAGAGGAGAGATATCTTCATTGTTGTTAAGCTTGAGATGTGAAAAAACCTACCATTGTAAACTTTCCATTTCTTTGTGGTGGTGGTGGTCGTAGATACAGGAAGAAATGATTAAGTGTGGTTTGAAGTAGAAAAAGAGGATGATCGAATAGTGAATTTATCATGGTGAGAGCATGTGGATTAAGTTGAAAGGAGTGGATAAGACTCTCAATAGAAAATAGGGGTAACCACTATAAATGTGAGAAGGAAGAGCCATCTTGAAGATGAGAGTCAACCACCGAACCTTAAAGTGTTGGGGAGACAAATTCTAAAGAAAAAGAAGATCATCTCTCAATAAGATTATCAAAGAAATGTCATGCGGTCCAAGTACTCTAAACCAAATAGATATAAATATATTATTTTTATTGAATATAATTATAAAAATAGAGTTGATATATTTTTATTTTATGCAATAGTTATAAAATTCAAAATTAAAATATAGTTTAATGATTTGTATCGTTCACAAATCACAATAAGCAGTAAGCACAGATACACAATAACAACGCCGCCGTCCCCGTCGAGCTGAAGCAAGATGCCGGCAAGAGCCGAGAAAGAGCGGCTCAACCTTCTCTTAGGTTCCCACCTCACCACCATCCATGAAACCCTTCAAGTTCTTGATCAAACTCCATCTTCTTCTTCCTTCGATTCCAAAGTTTCCTGGGAAGACGTCCTTAAGATGGCCGATCAAGTTTCCAAACAAGCTACAACAGGTTGTTTACTCTTTTTTTCATCGTAATCGTTAAAGATAGTGTGTTTAGCGAACATGTTTCAGTTGAAATTCAATTTGATTTTTGATTTAGGGTTTAGGGTTTAAGTATTGCCTTTTTCTATATTATAATACTAACTAGTTATATTTTTTTCCGTATAAACAATAAATTATTTTCATTTGCTGTATATGGAGAAGATGAAAGCATCTTATGAACATGACTTGTTTTCGGAACTTCTCCCAAATAGTAGTGCAAGTGCTTATGTTGATACCTATGTTCAAATAAGTCAATCTAAACTGTATCAAATTTGGATAAATTGCTTAATTGAACACTAAGAAGATGTAACATGAGATAAAATAAAATCATAATGTTTTCATTAGGTTTTCTGAAAAATTTATGAAAGTAAGCTGAAAATATCGTTTAGACATGCCAAAAAGTTGTTTTTGTAATCCCTCTCAAATAGAGTCACAAAGGCTTATGTCAGAAGATAAGCTCGAATGAATCATTCAAAATAGACCTTGAGAGTGTATAAAGGAGAAAGAATGTGCTCGCTTTCAATATTTTTTACCTTGTATTGCACAAGAGTGTTGGGATAGCACCTATAGTGGAATAGATTGTGGAAAATAGATCTAGATAGTTTGGGCATGTAGAGAGAATATATGTAGATTCTGTGATTAGGAGAGTAGATCAGATGGAGAGGAGTCAAACAACTAGAGGTAGAGTCAGACCTAAAAAAATCATAAGAGAAGTTGTTAAAAAAGATCTTGAGATTAATGATTTGGATAGAAACATGGTTATGGATAGAATATTATGGCGGAAGTTGATCCATATAGCCATCACACTTAGCGGGATAAGGCATGGTTGTTGTTGTTATATTGCTGAAGTGTGTGACTTGGGACTATTTTTCATAGTAGTTGTTCACATAAGTGGGTATGAGTTTATGTTGTTAAATTTATGTACTTTTGTGCAGTTGGAATGCTTTGGTCTGGAGACAAACCAGAGTCAAAAGCAATTGAGGAAAATATGACATCCTACTTCAACAATCTACAAGGTTTCCTCTTGGTTTCTCATGGCAGCATGGTAGGTGCGGGTCCTACCTTGTCTTCCAGTATTCATGAATCTGTCAAGCAAGTTGTTGATTCCAGCTTCAGGTTGATGAAGGAAACTGTCTCTTTATACGGTAAACTCTTTATCTCCCTATAACCTTAAACAAGTTATTGGACTATTGATTATCGACTTTAAAACTTCATATATCAGTCTTTACAAATAACTTATCTATCTCAACTATAACTCACAGTTGTTGGTCTTAATCAGGGCTACGATACGACATAACTTGTGATATATCAGAATACTTATCATTTGGAATTTTCTTCCTATATCAAACTATTTCTTAACTTTCTGTTGAACTGTTAACTTTTATTCTTTTGTAACGGAATGTAACAGGATCCCATAATGAAGTCCAGAAACAATCAGTTCCACAACTGGTAGGTGTTGTATGGGAAGCATGCTCTGCCCTAAAAAAGACACCTTCATCAAACATTACAGCAATTGGGCGTGGAATGACAAAGGTTGCGGTTTCAGTGAAAGATGTTCTGCGCGAAATGAAAGAATTGAAGCCAGGTTCTAGTGATGATCCAGCTGATGCGGAGACAGAACCACATGATGATAATTCAAGTGAAGGTGAACTAGGGAACGACCTATCGCCGAAAGAGATGAAAATTGCTGAAAGAGCTATTGTGGTTGTGTCTGACACACTTTCGGTCCTGAAAGAACTTATTCGCTCCATCACAGGCTTGATTAAGATGGAAAAACCAAATGACAACAGTGGTTTTGTCAATTCACTTGAAAAATTGTTGCAGCTTTGTCAGGAACTTAGCCAGCAAATTGATGAGATTGGAGCGTGCCTCTATCCCCCACAAGAGATTACTTCCATTGAAGCAGCAATGGAGAAAATCCACAGCATTATCAATGGTATGCAGGTGGAAATTGGAGGACTTCAAGGTGCATCAGATGCATTTCAAGAAACATGCAATGGTTTAAGGAGCTCAATGATAGAGCTTGTGTCTGAACTAAGTAACTCTAGTACTGCTGATATAGAAGCCGGAGTTGAAAATATAAAGTTAGCTGATAAGTAGACTCTTTTGTTTTGTACCTTTTGTGCAATGATTTTAACCATGTAAAACTTCTGAAATGATTCTTGAGTTATAATTTTATTTTACTCATATACATATAGTTATTAGTACTTATGTGATAATGTCTCATTTCTGACCAACTCAATGATATAATTTATCTTGAAAAAGCTTCTTAGTTGTGTATAGTTTATATTGTAAATGAAAAAAAAAAAATTTGATTTTAGTACTGCCACACAAAACGTAGAACAGAAGCCAAATCATAAATCTAACTAAAACCATGTCAACAAAGAAAAAGCAGTACCTCCAAATGAGCCTCATGGAATTTAGGAATAACTAGTCACAGAATTACAAGTTTTAATCAATTATTACTAGAATACAGGAAGTGTAATTCTCTGGTAGGAGTAAAAATATACACTAGACTCCTGTGTGAATTTACATTAACATTTGCTTAAAACTGCTTTTCTTTCGGAAATATGTGGCGGCAAAGTTACCGTCCAGCGAGTTTGACCATCCATGCACCACCCAGGTAAAGGCCTAATAACGGCGCCGCTAGAAGAACTTGAGTCAGAGGATCTGTCGATGGTGTAACTACAGCTGCTGCCACTACTGCGCCGACTACAACATACCTCCAAACTGATAGCATCTTGTCTCCAGATACCAATCTAAGTTGTCCCAATAGAAGTTGTATAATCGGCACCTACAATATAATTAGATTCCATTACTGCCAAACATTTGAAGAAAAAGCATAGCAAATAAGCATTGCAAGAAGAAATTTTACCTGGAAAGACAAGCCTGTGCTGAACATAAGAACCAGAACAAACTCAAAGTATTGATCAATAGACCATAATGATTCAACAGCACCTTCGGCGTAATTGACAAAGAAATTTAATGCCGCAGGTACCAGAACTAAGTAGGAGAAGGTTATTCCGGCATAGAAAAGAACGGATGAGCCTAAAACAATTGGCCCGAGAAACTTTCTTTCTTCTTTCGTTAGACCTGGAATTATAAAAGCTATGATTTCGTAGAGAATGATGGGACTTCCCAAGAGGAGGCCACAGTATCCAGACACCTGCATCGAATGGCGCTTATAAATTTCACACGAAATGCATACCAAGAAATAGAATCATATTCAAAACTCAGAGATTGGGAAGAAAGAAGAAACCACCAGGGAGATATATATGCGAGAAAAAATGTTACCTTTAAAGTGGTGAAGAAAAATTCACCAGGAGCTAGCTGAAGAAATCGGACACCTTCTGATTTAACAGGAGCTTCGAGAATCTTTACCAAATCTTTTGAAAATGCAAAGCATCCCAAAATGCTTCCTCCAACTCCAAGAACTGATATAAAGATTCTCTCTCGTAGCTCTTCAAGGTGATCGAATATGCTCATCTCTTTATCATCAGGTAGAAGCTCTTTACTAGGATAAAGAAAATCGTAGATAGCACTTCTTTCCCCATCTTCCAATGATTCTTCACTTATACCATCAATCCTATCTTTATTCTCTAACACAATAATAGAAAAGTTAATTCGGTAAATTTCTAGTTACTAAAACTTTTGCACGAATAATCATTAACTAAGGAGTCTGTTTGGATTGACTTTATTTGAATTCATCTTCTTGCATTAGCACCTATGACACTGTTTTGGAATTGGGAGAGCTTGCAGAAACAAGTAATAACATGTTCATAAGTTGTTTCGGCTTACAGGCCTAATTAGATTGCCCAATTTGAGCTTATCTCCTAGAAAAAACACTTGTGACAGTGTTTGAAAGAGCTTATAAAAACAACTTATGATATATCCACAATCCATTTTCATCTTATTTCTACAAAGTTTACAAGATAGCTTATGAAGACAGCTTATAGCATATATGAAAATGAAAATAGTTTGCCTTTATTTTATCTTTGGTTATAGAAATAGCATATACATAAACATTTAACTAATAAGCACTTATGCTATAAAAACAGCTTATAATTTATAAAAACAACTTATAGCTTATAGCTATTAAACAGTTTATCCAAGAAGGTCCTATTTTCATAAGTTCTCTAAAACAACTTATAGCTTATATGCAAATAGTATGATCAACTATAGATTAAAACTTAATAAAGCAAATTATCCAAACATGACCTACGAAGGAAAAAAAATAAGACTTGTTGAATTGAGGAAGCTTACCGGGTCTTTCTTCAATGGCGGAGCCAAGCCTATTCGAACTAGTACTCAACTGTTGTTGTTGCTTCTCTCTGATTTCATCATCAACGGCGAAGCAAACGAGTTTATCAAAACTCTTATTCTTCCTTCGAGAGAGAGGGTAACTGAACCCGGTCGAATTGCTGACCCGGATAGGGTTTAAGTGGGTTCGGAGCAACCCGAATTGAGGAAGGATATTGGTAGGAACAGTGGTGGTTCCCAAACCCATACCTCGGCCACGTACGGTGTTTGGGTTTTTTGTTTTACCGTGGAACGGTTGGTTCTCGTTAGATACGATTTGGTTTGCGTGTTGTGCTATGTTTTAGCCCAGATATTTTGCACTCGCAATTCTTACCTACGTATACAATGCAATCTAGTATTGTTCAATCCCAAAAAATGTATGTTTTTTTTTTTATTTTTTTATTTTTTTATTTTTAAATTATGTTAATATTTAATAATTTAAGTGTGAGAAAATAATGGTGTAAAATAATTTAATCAATAATAAACGTGTATGAGTCGATGAATTCAAGAGACATGTTTTCATATATTAGGAAGTTTGTGAACTCAAGTCTTTTTCCACTTATGACTTGAGTTTGTAGAGTCAAGTGGACCCATAAGATAGAGAATCCACTGAGATTATTATCCTGTCCCATATTTGTTGATTATTTTCAGGTACTTCTGAGCAGGTGAAGGGTAAGAATAAGATATCTTGATATCTTGTTTGTTCGATGTTTTGGATGACTTTTTCCGCTGTGTAAATATCTCTTTTGAGATCATTCTATAATAATCTAGTTCCTATTTTTATTTTATTGGCACCCTTGTATATATTGTGTCATGATTGTAGTTCTTTTTGGGGCATGTATTATATACAATGTTGCCACTAGGCACTTATGTATTTCAATACCAACATGTATTTCTAGACATGTATTATATATGAGTGTTATATGCATGCTCCCACTTCAAGGAATCTAAAGCACTATTAAGATCATTGATCTCTTTTTCAAGTTTTGAAATGAGTTTTATTTGGAGGAAAATTTTCTTAAAAGCATATAGAACATCTATATGCATTTCACTATTTGGTTTTGACAATTGTTTATAAGATGACTTAACTTTAGGATCAAAAGTGTATACCTTAGAGTCTCTTTGTTTCTTTTGTATCAAACATGGGTTTACAAATTCATCATTAGAACTTGAACCTATAGATGAAGAGGAGCTCTCGTCTTGTTCTTCCCAAGAAATATAATGTAGGTTATACGACCTTTGGCGTGTTTTCCATTCGTCTTGTATTATTTTTTATCCTTTTTCTTATGATATTTGTTGAGACACAGACACATGGTTATATAATGACTCAATTTTTCACATTCGAAACATATGGCATCTTCTTCTTTTCTCTTATGTTCCTTCTTATGTGTATGAAACTTTTTGAAGTTAATCAGATTTTTGTCGGAATGCTTGAGCTTATACTTCCTCATATATTGATTGTATTGTTTGATGAATAAACGCAGCTCTTATTCTTTTGAAGAGTCATTGTCAGAATTATTATCTTTATCCTTGTTTTTTTTTGTCATTGACGACTAAGCTTTTAAGGATAAATCTCGCTTATCTTCTTTTACCTTATCTTTCTTTTTCAAATTTATTTCGCTTTTTGTGAGTCGTTTCAGTTCATTCTCGTGTTCGATGAGCTTTCCCAACAGTTTTATGATATCCAAAGAACTAAGATCCTTTGACCATTTTATGGCGGTTACCTTTTGCTACCATTCCCTGCACATAGATCTCAAAATCTTGTTAGCACAATTTTTTATTTATAAATAGTCTTTCTCAAATTGTCTAAACACATTGAAGTGGACTGCCATTACATTCGTGACGAATATCTTATTGGAAATATTGCACCAACTTAAATTCCTACACAAGCACAACTAGATATATTTGCTAATGTTATTGGTCCACTCAATTCACTTTCTTGTAAAGAAAGTTAAGCATGTGTAATTTACATGCTCCAACTTAAGGGCAACAATGTGAGCATGATAGTAGCAATATTTTAGGAGAAAATGAATTACAATTAGTATTCTTGTCTCATATTAATACCACATAATTGTTGTCAATTATGGTGTAGGTGTGAACATATGAGTTTTTCTAACAATATCAATGTGTATAGCTAGATCTTAAGAGATGGGTTTATGATAGTGCATAGGCAACACATCATAATTGTTTGCCACAAGTTCTTTTACATATGTTTCTAGTTCACATCTGTAAAAAAAAAATGTTTCTAGTTCACAAGAGCAATAACTACGTGGTGTCATGGATTTTTTCTATGACATTTAATGAGAGTTTTTCATTCTTTGTTCAGTAAATATAAAATTAGGAAAATCTTAATGTTAATGAAGTGATTATTAATACTAATAATGAATAAACTATTTATGATGAGTTGCTCGTGGTCAGGGGTGTAAGAGGATATGACAAAACTTATCAAATAATCCAAATCAAATTGAAAAAAATATTATCTCTTCTAAATCTGTTTAAAAATTGAATCGAACTAATGACAATCAAACTCGCTCAATTGGTTTCTTAATTTTCATTTTCTAAAATCACAAAACTGATGAGCTGAATGGATGTGTATAGTTATCTCATGCTTGTAATATATAAATAGTTGGTCCAACACAAACACAACAAATATGTGTGCTTCACTTCACTTATTTTCTTCACAAATCACAACAAACCATAAGATAAGATCCTCTTCTCACTACAACCTTAAGTAACATCCTTTACCATAAACCCTAAGTTATGTCGCTTAAAGCCTCTATTTTTCTGCCACCATAGTTTCACTCACCAACATTGTTATGCTAACCTTAGTTTTGGTCATTGCCTTTATGTTTCATATTTTCTTAGTTAATTTTTCTCTCTTTCCATTTTTCTTCTTCTTAATTAATCTCTCTTTATATAATGTTCTTTTGATCTTTGTCAACCTCATGATTTTTCAAGTTTTGGTTGTATTTGCATTTTAATTGTGAATTTTATTTTATGATGGTTGTATTTATATTAGATGATTAATTGTCATCCTTTTGAATATGTATTATGTATTTAAAGTAACAAATTGAATCGTTTCACCCCTATTCATGGTCAAACAAAATTGGAAACAAAAGTTCTCATTTAAAGTAGCAAATTTGATTGACAACAACTTAATTCAATTACGAATTCTAAGACGTCTAAGGATAAAAGATCTAAGGATGAGAGAGAGAGAGAGAGAGAGATTATTCTTGTGGACTTTCAAGCAATTCACATATAAAAACAAAGAAATAAGCTGACCTAGCTTAACATGTTCAAAATGTTTTAGTAGCAAAAATAAAGGTGATATAAGTAGAAGGTACACCAAAGAGGGTCTTGGCATTAATGTTCATATCAACTTTTGTTTTGTAAATCACATTATCAATGTTGAGTTATTATGAAGCAACAATGTTGTTCATGAATTTTCTCCTAAATCAAGAAAAAAAAATTAGAATCATGATGAAGCATTTAATTTGGACTAAATTTACATTTTCTCTTGTGATTTACATCATAATTAGAGATGGTCAACATTGGTTTATTCATATATCCAATAAAAAACCATTTATCCTAACCAATTATTATAACCAATCCATATAATTGGTTTTGTTTTTATAAAACCGGTTATATCCATAACCAAATTTTATAACCGGTTATTATTTCATAACGGGTTTTCAGCTTAAAACCGAATTTAGATATAAAAATTCAGTTTTTTAAAAGTGGATATTCATTTTCTTACAACTAGTTTTTAAGCTAAAACCGATTTTTGACTTAAAAATCCAATTTTTATAAATGAATTTTACACACAATTTTTTTCTTCATATTTTTAAAATCGGTTTTTATAAAACCGTTTTTTTTTCTTCATATTCTTAAAAAATAACACAAAAGCTTAAACTATTTTCAGCAAAGGTGAATTAATTATAGAATATTGACCATAGTAAAAGAGAACACAATCTCAAATATTTCCAACATATTTCCAACATGTTCATTAATAAGCCAAAAACATATAATCGCTCCAAAGATGTACTTGCAATAAGTCAATGACAAAATAGTCCAAGGTTTTATTATGGTCTAAAATAAAAGATAAACTCTCAAAAACTAATGCAGATATGACAACAAACTCCATCGAAATGAAACAAAAAGCTTTGTGACGACAAATCAGCTGTCAACTCTGTTGAGAAACACATAAATCTGCAATAAAAGTTTCAATGCAAAATTAGGACAACATATACAACAAACCCAATTTAAGTATAATAACTAAATCAGAAAGGACATGAAGAAATTATAACAATGTTGTACTTTCTTATACAACATACACTTTACATACCTGACATGTAACACATCTAACATGTAAATAATAACATTAAAAGAAAATTAGCAGGACATTAAACATGCAATTTCAGACAGCAAACTATCTCACCAATAAAATACATACAAGTATACAACTAAGTGTTGTAGATGATGGATCACAAAAAATAGTAGTTCGTTCAAATTTCACTGAACTACGGTGCTACAACAACAATATATCTACTTTCCAGCAACACTTTGTACTAAAAGTCTATAGTGTATAGCAAAACACCATGATTTGTTCACATACCACCACACTCACACACTGGTGACTTGGTGATTTTAACTCTCATATGTATGACATGGAAACAAACAGTTCAAATAAATCTGAAGCACAAATATAGGCTCAAATAAACACCAGATCAACAAAATGCATAAAACCACATAATTAAAAATAACATGACTTTAACAGTGGTGACTTGGTGATTTTACCTCATATGTTACTTGGATACATGAACACTCTCACTCGTGCTCCCTGCAAATGAATCAAATTTCAAAAGTTACAATCATAACATAAAACAAACCCAAATAATAATAAAAAATTAGAAAATATATTATATGTTAGTGAATTTAGCTAGTGAGCTTTTCGAATATTTAACTTCACATTCCAATTTCATGCAATTTTCAAGAGGAACATTCATATATCAAATACACATTCAATGTTAGACTTCACATCAACATGCATGTATGGTTTTATTTTTCATAGTTTGTTTAAGCGTCGAAGGAATCAAATTTATGAATTTTTCTAAATTTTCCTCAATTCTCAATTTTTTTTTATGAATTTTCAAAATCCAATGTTTCGCAAATAAAACACTATTTATGAAAGGAGGTGATGTTGAAACAAAGATATACATAACCAAGGCTACCAATACAAGGTTACAGTCACTAATTATTGTAACATCTAAAGGCTACCTCAGCTGCCATTAATGATCTTAGAGACTCTAATCTTGTTCCTCAGCCATGGATAGTATTTTATTTGTTGAGCATCATGAAAGATTAATAATTTCCAAACTAATAATAACCAACTGGAAACCACATTGATAGAAAAGTTGTATCACAATTAACCAATAGTGTAATAAGATGCTAATTTCCATATCCATCCCTTAAGAGAAAGCAAAATATAATACATTCATAAGATTTTGAAGCTTATGATGGTATATGAATAAGAAAATACCTCACCGTTAGAAGTCTCCTTTATCTTCAATCCTCATCAAAAGTGTTATAAAAATTACCTCCGTTAGATTGATTTTGCAAAAAATATTCTGAAAAAAAGAAGTTAGAAGTCTTTAAAAAATTATATGTAATAAATACCATCTTTAATCAACCTTGTTCAATTTATTATTAAATTTAACCTTACCCCGCTTAATCTTCTCAAGCTCTTCAATATCATCTTGTGTGGGCAATGGTGAAGGTGATCCGCCAAGTGATAACGAGAAAATGTATCGATTATATTGCTATGTTTCAATACCGTTTTATCACATAATTGTCGTTTTAACACCCGATTCCTCGAGTTTTTCTTGCTATTTTGCAGGTACATCATATACAGAGCTAAATCGAGAGCCACGAGTGAAATGAGCAAAAACAACCGTTAAAAGATGAAGAAATGAGGAATTCTGCATAACTGCATATTTTATTGCACTCACGGTCGTCACCTAGGTGTCACGACCGTGACACCCCAAAAGGAGCAATCACGACCGTGACATATCCCTCACGACCGTGACACTTATTATACAAGGGACACGAACGTGATGCCCTTGTCACGACCGTGACAAGGGAAAAATAGGTTATTTGACTGAAGACTTGGTCATAACGTTACGCTGCATACGAAGTGGCTATTTTCCAGCTGACCCTGTATCCACACGTTCCTGGATTCTCTCAATTCTCCTACGAGGCCCAAGCAACAAACCAACTACCAAGCCCATTTAGTCTTCTATAAATAGCTTAATTTTTATGAACAAGTTACAGAGTTTATTTTTATTAATTTCTTGCGGGAGCTCTGCCGAATTATTTTGCACCCTTTATATTTTCCAGCATTATTTTCATTGCTTTATTTTTCTTGTATCCCAACCAACCTTATAACAATTTCCAACATCAGGAAATTGTTATAAATTTATTTGTTTCAAAGCCTTCTGAATTTTTAGAATTTATTTCCGATTCCGACGAATACTCCGAGCTTTCCGGCCTGTGGAAGAAGGAGTCTGCCACTTTTATTGTTATCCAGGTTTATATTAATTTGCAATTATATTTATGTTGAATATTTATTTTTCTGCCATGCTTATTTCGTTTTATGTTTCTCTGCCTCTGTCTGGTTCAACAATAATGAGTAGCTAAGTACCTTAGGGCGGTATGTAATTAAAACGAACTAAATCGGTAAAATCAACTCTAGGTTTAAAATATTTAAGAGCTTAATATTCTGACTGATACTTTTTATTATAAAATCAACCTTTTTGTTACGAGAGTAAGGAAAGTGTATTAGGTTAGGTCAAGACCACGAGTGTGTGCGATTTTAACCAGATAGCTAAAGTTAGGCATTTAAATTAAACACAGCGAGAGCGCTTTAAAATAAATTAGGATTACTAAGTTTCCAAAAATTATTCCTAAACACTTATGGGCTAGCGAGAGCAGGCATAGGGCTTTAGGGGTAAGATCTGAGATAAGACCACGAGAGTGTGAGTTAAAGATATTTAAGCTGGTAACCTCTACAGAATAGATTAAGTGAACACCTTTATAAGCCTAGGGTAGATTGACCCGCCTAAGTTAGCATAATTACATACCGACCGCCTTAGTATTATTTATTAAATTTAAATTTAATTCCCGCCTTTAATCTTTAAAAACAACAAAAAATCGTGACAACCCTTCACCTTAGCTAAACTAGAAATTCCTCTAGCACTAAGTAACCATAGAGTCCCTGTGGATCGATAATCTTAAATATTACTTCGATAGGCTGTGCACTTGCAGTTAAGATACCGCTAGACACATAATTAGATACGTCTTTAGCCCATCAAGTTTTTTGGCGCCGTTGCCGGGGACCTTAATTTAGTTACTAGTGCACTTTAGGGTAGCATTGTCTAGACTAAGGTAACAACAATTTTCTTTTCTTAATCTAAATTCCCGAGTGTATGCCAAGTACTCGCTCTCAAGGCGAAGACTTGCAACCTCTAATCCCAGAATCGGAACGCTTCTTACACGTAAGAAGACGGATATTCGATTACGAACAAAATTTCAATATTTCAGATCTTCAATTAGATCCACCTAAACCAGTCGTAACATCAAAGGACGCAGAGATGGCTGAAAAACAGAATCACCCACTCAAATATTACGCTAGTCCTTCGCAAGCTGAACCGCATTCCAGCATTGCCGCACCGGCTATCAACCGAAACGATTTCGAACTAAAACCTTCGTTGATATCAGCCGTGCAACAAAATCAATTTGCCGGAAATCCTACCGAGGATCCGAACCTTCATCTCTCGATCTTTGTGCAATACGCAGATACCGTAAAAGCCAATGGAGTTACCCAAGAAGCTATTAGACTACGTTTGTTTCCTTTTTCACTTCGAGACAGAGCAAGAGCCTGGCTTCAATCTCTGCCTTCGAACTCAGTAACTACGTGGGAGGAACTAAAGAGAGTTTTCTTGACCAGATATTTCCCACCTAGCAAGACAGCTATGCTGAGAGCTCAGATCAACGGATTTAAGCAAAGGGAAAACGAATCACTTTTCGAAGCTTGGGAACGCTATAAGGATATGCTGAGACTTTGTCCACATCACGGATTAGTAGAATGGATGGTCATCCATACCTTCTATAATGGACTCTTGTACAATACAAGAATGACAATTGATGCTGTCGCGGGCGGTGCACTAATGGACAAAGAATATAATGATGCTTATGCACTTATCGAAAGTATGGCTCAAAACCATTACCAATGGGGAAGCGAAAGAGTCGCAACTGAGAAACCAACAAAAGAAGGTATGTACGAAGTGAGTAGTATGGACCAGGTCAATGCAAAGTTTGACCAACTAAGCCAAAAGATCGACAACTTGGCCATAACACCAACAACCACCGTGGCTGCAGTAACACCTAACTGTGAGTTATGTGGAGTCCCAGGACATGAAGTTCCTGATTGCCAACTATTAACAGGAATTCCCACAGATCAAGTGAATTATGCTCAAGGAAACCCATACTCAAACACATACAACCCAGGTTAGAAGAATCATCCGAACTTCTCCTATAAGAACAACAATGCTTTATACGCACCAGGTCAAGCACCAGCTACACCACCAGGATATCAAAAGACTGCTCCTAATGTCCCTAGAAAATCGAACCTTGAATTGATGATGGAGAACTTTATAGCTAACCAATCTCAGACAAACAAGGACTTCTTAAACCAAAACATACACACTAGTGAGCAGATTAAGCAATTAGTAAGCAAAGTAGATGCATTAGCTACACATAACAAAATGCTTGAAACTCAGATTTCACAAGTAGCTCAACAACAAGCACCTACCGCTGCACCAGCTGGAGTATTTCCTGGACAACCTCAACCTAATCCGAAAGGACAAGCCAATGCTGTAATATTAAGAAGTGGCAAGGAACTTGACGGACCTACCGATCCAAGACTTGACAATCCAGCCATGTACCAAAAACCGGATAAACCGACTGAAATGGTCAACGATCCAGAAGAAAAGGAAGATGAAAATCAAGAGGCCGTGGAGAAAGAAAAGCCTTATGTGCCTCCACCACCCTATAAACCACAAATTCCGTACCCTCAGAGATTAACCAATTCCAAGACGATGGGCCAGTTTAAGAAATTTGTCGAACTTCTGAAACAGTTGAATATTATTATTCCGTTTACAGAAGCTATCACTCAAATGCCCTCGTATGCTAAGTTTTTAAAAGAGATCTTATCTAATAAGAAAAAGATAGAGGATAACGGAACAATTACACTTACTGCTGAGTGTAGCGCCATAATTCAGAATAATATGCCTCCTAAGCTAAAAGATCCAGGAAGTTTCTCTATACCCTGTGTAATAGGAAAATTCGTCATTGACAAAGCTCTATGCGATTTAGGAGCCAGTATCAGTGTTATGCCCTTAACGATTTGCAAAAGGCTAGACATGGGAGACCTAAGACCAACTAAAATGTCTGTTCAACTAGCCGATCGCTCTGTTAAATATCCTGTAGGCATACTAGAAAACGTCCTAGTACGTATAGGACAATTCTACGTCCCTACTGATTTCATAATCATGGACATCTCTGAAGACTCCACTACACCTATCTGTAACACAGTGGGAGAACTGACTTTAGTTATGTTGCGGATAGCAAGAGTCGTCACCGACTTTTATTTTATCCAAAGGAAAGGCATAAAAGAACAGGAAAGACCTTTTTAAAAGATTTTTGGGTCCGGGGGGTAGGTTATGTAAAGGGAAGGTGTTAGCACCCTTTACATCCATGGTTATCCATGGGCTCTTAGTTACTTAGCTCACTTTAAAATGTTTTTTTGAAAATGTGAAGTGTGTGAATAGAAATTTTCATAAGAGTTTGATAATGATCCATGTACGGATGCGTAAAAAACTTGTGTTTGAAAATTGTTTGAAATTGTGAAGTGTTTGAAAAGTTTTTTTTGAATAGTGAGCAAGTAACTATGAGGAACCTACCCTAAGTTTGAGTCTTTTCTGTTCTTGAATCCTTTAAGTGGTAAGACTATCCCTATTATTAAGGAATAGGTAGTCATTACCTTGGATGTGAGGGACAAGTGAGGGACATCTGTTTAATGAAGGCAACTGTAGAGTGTATTAAGCATTTTTTTTTTGGAGGGACTGTCATCATTATTCGAAAGGGACAAGATTTTTATGAAGGCAACCACTTAAGGGACTTGATCTTTGATTATGAAGGGACTAGATGACTTTTCTTTTAAGGGACTTTTGCTTTATACACCCTACTTGACCTTTTAATTAGGCAACATTGAGAGGCAACCCTAGAAAGTGAGATGGCGATCAAAGATCGACTTACGTGTGTGAGTGTTTAATTTTAAATATTTATCTTATAATTTAAATGATCTAAATTCAATTTTTAATATACATACATGTTTACACTCCCTATTTTACTAATCATAGCATAAGAAATAAATAATTTAAGTATTTAAGAAAATTACATCCAGGAGCAATTACATAATAATAAAACAATTGAAATAAATAGCACAAATAAATAAGCAAAATATAAATAATAAGTAAAATAAATAAGCAATTTAATTGGGTTAGTAATAATAATTAAAATAAATGGGGTTAGTGAAATAATAATAATAAGCATAATTTAAAAAATAAATGGATTAGTAATAAACATGATTAGTAATAATAATAAACAAAACAAAATTTTAATGGTTAATAGAAAAATATGAACAATTATATTAATTAATTATAAAATTTAAAATTATAAACAAATTAAATAAATTATGAACATATTATGAGAAATTATCAAATTTACAAAATTTTTTAGAAATTATTTACATATATAATTAATTATAAACAATTAGAAGATATTTTCATATTATAAATAAATTGGACATTTTAATTTCTACACATATTTATATACAAAATTTTAAGTTTATAAACAATTTATGTATTTAAAAAAAAATTAAATCAAGTATTTTAATTAAATTATGAATACAAATAATAATATAAAAGAAGAAAAGAAAATTAGGGTTTGTTTTATTTACAAAATTAATTTAATATACATATTATAATCTAAATACATAATAATAAAGAAAAATATTTTTTGAATTAAGAAGAATAATTTCAGAATTTTAGAAAACATTGAATATATATTTATAGAATTATTTAATTATATCTATGATTATTATTAAAAACAAAATCAATTAAACAAAATAGAAAAAGAAACAAAAAATTGAAACTTACCTGGCTGGGATTTGAACCCAGGACATTCTGCTTGCCAGCAACAAAACACACCACCAGGCCATCAGCGCGCGTGTGATAAGGGAATAGACCCAATGTGTTTTATGCGATACCTTGGAAAATCACAAAAAATAAGAAAAAAATCAAAAGGCCTGGGGGATTCGAACCCAGGACCTTATACACAAACACACAAGTACATGACCAATCCTGCTGGGTGAGCGCATCTGTTAATGAAACAATCATAATTGATAATATAATAAAGCAGCTCATTAAATGAAAAAACAAGAAAAATATGGCCTGGTTCAAGAATCGAACCCTTGACCCTTCAGCCACACACACGCCTGCGCAACCAACTGAGCTAGCCAGTCACTTGTGAAATAAAACAACAAGTAATTCATAATATTTTAAAATAGAAATTCAAATTGGAAATTCGCGCCAGAATATCTTCGTCTTCAACCTCAAATTCGTAGGATTTCCTGCGAATTTTCTTGGGAAAATTCCTACGAATTTTTCTGCGTTTTAAACCTGCGAATCATGTACATCATCATACGAGTAAAATTTCATCAAATTGAACCTGCAAACATGATCTATGCAACGATTACAGTCCAAATATGAGTTCATTATCTATTTATATTAGGTATTCCATGAACCCCCAATTTTGAAGCTCTAACCCTAACAATGGCCGATTGCGATTCAAGCCATGAAACTTTGATCTAATTGTCCAGAAACACTCTATACAACATCACAAACATTATTGAACAAACAAAATTCGTTAGAACGCATTGGATTAGTGTAATCGAAAAAAAATTATTCAAGAACAAACAAGATTCGGTTTATGCATTATGGAGTGTTTTGGATGCATATGAGTATTGGTTTTCACTCAATGGTGTTCAGTGATCATGGCTATGTGCTTCAAATACCTTCAAATGTCCTGGAAATTCAAAACCGAATGTGAGTTGTGGAGAGGTTTTTTGGTTTATGAAACTTACTCTTGAGGCTGTGAAATTCGTGGCTTGTTCTAGGGTTGTGTTAAGTACTTATAGGATGATCAATTGAGGCTGAAAAATTAGGTCATTGTGTAGAAGATTTGATCCAAAAAAGATTCAAAAAGATGGCCTTTGAAAATCAAATTTTCTTGCATAAACACTTGCTATTTTGGTATGATTCTCATTACTCTTGTATCAATCAAGTCTAAATATAATTTAAGACCTTCTAGAAACCAAATCAAATTTAATTTTCATTATTTTATATTTTATTTGAATTTAAAATGATTTTTTAATATAAAAATCATAATAAATAAAAACAAAATGAATAAAATTATGAATAAATCAATTTAATTTCGTGCAAGATGTTTTGAAGTGGATTGGGTCATTATTTGGCAAGCCCATTTGGAAAAAATTGGTTTTAGACCTCCATTTTCTTCATGAACCAACCCAAAATTTCCCAACTTTGCAAGGGCACACATCCTTCAATTTTAATGCTATGAGGGTGTTCTTGGACATTTTGAAAAGCTTGAAGAGTCCTCTAAACAACCCCACTGGTTTCATGTCCATATCATTTACCAATCTCAAGTTATGCTCTTTTGAAGTTGTTGACTTTTTGTTGACTTTCAAAAGGACCTATAATGTCTTAGCTCATACCTTCCAAATGAAGCATTTTTGGGCTTGGCTTGTGAGACACAAAGTTGTAGAGAATTCAATTTCCTTCAAAATGAGCTTTGGATGGAGACTTGGTGATGAAGCATGTGAAAGTTATGGCTGGTCAAAGTTCAGTTGACTTTTACTGAGAAAACCCTAATTTAGAAACTCCTGATTCTTGATGATCTGAAATCTCCTTGATGAATCATGATCAACCCTTGATAAAATGATGAATTTTACTTCATATACTTGATGTTGGCAAAAAATCATGAAGTTTGGCTTTGGTTTGACCACAGTTGACCTCAGTTTGACTTTTTAACTAC
The DNA here is from genome assembly GCA_963966055.1 of Lathyrus aphaca. Classification (NCBI taxonomy): domain Eukaryota; kingdom Viridiplantae; phylum Streptophyta; class Magnoliopsida; order Fabales; family Fabaceae; genus Lathyrus; species Lathyrus aphaca. The sequence continues at coordinate 27,856,094 of OZ014520.1, read as the reverse complement.
TTTGACTGATTTTGACTTATCTGATCATCTGACTGAGCAAACTTTTGAGAAAAGTATTGAAACTTGTCATGGGGGTTCTTACACACATATAAGATTTTATGAAGCTCACTTGAAGTCCTGGAAGTCCATTTAGCCTGACTAAAGTCAAAACCCTAGTTTTGGATGCACTGCTTAGGAGGCGCATTGTCTGAGGGAATTGTCAACTCTTCTGACTATTTGTGAACTTTGTGAACCTTGTGAACCATAATAAAATGTCTTGTGAAGCTCATGGGAGGTATTGTGAACCTTGTGAACCTTGTGAACCTCATAAAGTATCTTGTAGACTTCATGAACCTCATGAAAGGTTTTGTAAGCATTGTGAATCTTGTGAACCTTGTGAACTTCATAAAGTGACATGTAGACTTCATGAACCTCATGAAAGGTCTTGTAAGTGTTGTGAATCTTGTGAACCTTGTGAACCTTCTTAGCACACAAAGTCTTGTATTGTGAGGGCAAATTTTGGGGTGCAACAGCTGCCCCTATTCAATTTTCTGAAACCTGAGGGGTTAGATTGGTATGTTTGCCAGTCGTGACCTGGAAGGTTGAAGGGGATTGAACACAAAAGCCCAAAAATTTGCACTCACTAATGCATAGAGTGATACAGGTGACTAGTTGAATATGCTTGAGTGGGCTTAAAGATGCCACTTGGAGAAAAGTTCTTCATACACATTTCTTGGAGGATAAAACAGTCCAAAATATAATGATAGCTTTCAGGAGGATAAAGCAGTCCTGATGGATGATATGCTTTCAGGAGGATAAAGCAGTCCTGATGTAATAATATGATTTCAGGAGGATGGAGCAATCCTGATGTGGTAATATGCTTTCAGGAGGATAAAGCAATCCTGGTGTAGTGATATGCTTTCAGGAGGATGAAGCAGTCCTGATGTAGTGATGATAACTTTCAGGAGGATAAAGCATTCCTGAGGGATAATATAATTTCAGGAGGATAAAGCAATCCTGAAATACAAGAAGCTGTCAGGAGGATAAAGCAATCCCGAGGTACAAGAAGTTGTCAGGAGGATAAAGCAGTCCTGAGGTAATAATAAGCTGTCAGGAGGATAAAGCAATCCTGAGGTAATAATCTTTCAGGAGGATGAAGCAATCCTGATGTACTAGAAGTTTTCAGGAGGATAAAGCAATCCTGGGGTAATAATGATAGCTATCAGGAGGATGAAGCAGTCCTGAGGTAATAATATGCTTTCAGGAGGATGAAGCAATCCTGAGGTAATAATATGCTTTCAGGAGGATAAAGCAATCCTGAGGGAGTGATAATTTGCAGGAGGATAAAGCAGTCCTGATAGTCACAAGTTGTTGATGAAGTCTGTCTGCTGGAGAATTAACCTGAAATCAAGGTAGCATTCTATATGGTAGTATTAGTTTATGCATTATGTATGCATGTATAATATGATGCACTTATATTATGCATCTATGTATATGTATGGTATGGTATGATGTAAATGATGTATGTATGATATGATACTGCCTGAAGCGTCTGGATATCTTCGTATAACAACTGCTGGCCAGGGAAAATAAATCCCGATTCGTTGTTGAAGAATATGAGGAACTTATTCCTGTCTTGTTTGATAAGAAGGTAATTCACAACCTCCTGTCTGCTGGGGATAACTAGGTATATATAACCTCCCGTCTACTGGGGATAGCAAGGTATATATAACCTCCCGTCTGCTGGGGATAACAAGGTATATATAACCTCCCGTCTGCTGGGGATAGCAAGGTATATATAACCTTCGTTTTCGTTTGATAGTAAGGTATACATAACCTCCCGTCTTCGTTCGTCGTACTCTTATTGGAAAGTAAATTCCCGAATATCCGTATGAGGATAAAAGAGATGGATATAAATTCCAGGGGAGATGTGACCTGAAGTACTTTATGAAGATGGATTTGCCCTACTGAGGGATTTGTAACTGTCTTGTAAGAGTGAGTCTGGTGAAGCTTCGTTGGAATCCTTCCCTCGTTCGTCCTTAGTAAATACTATTACTGCATTTTCATGCATTTCTGGTAAACATCAATCATATTAAGCATACATGCATTTCTGGTAAACATCAATCATATTCAAAAGCATAATACATTCAAACACAACCAATGGACGTTTCGCTTATGTAAATAGGGTAAAAGTAAATCTGGATTCAAAAATGGAATTTTATTTATATCAAAGAGTGACCCATACATGGGTAAGTTTGTACAAGGAGACATAAACCCTAGTAAGAGGATTTTGTCATAAAGATTTTACAACACAAGGAGAATCAGCTATGTGGGAAATAATCCTATTGAGTTTCAATTCTACTATTGCCATTTATCTTCAAGTATCTCATCTTCTGCTGTTGAGACGGAAACAATTGGATTGAGCTTTATCTGTTTGAACTTGAGTAAGTAACACCACTGGTTGCAGTTTCATGGGTGATCCAAACGAGACATAGTCATACGCTTTAATCCCTAACTTTTGCCTGGATTGCCTTTTCAGGTTTTCAATCCACCGGGATACCCTTTTTTGCCCAAGCCGCCTTTTCAGGTTTTCGACTTGCCGGGTGTACATCTTTTTATATATATCCCTAATTTTTGCCCAAACCCTTTTGGTTTGCCGGGATGCCCTTATTTTTTCCTAGGCCTGTCAACCTAGCGGGTCTTTTTTCATGCGTAGTATTTTTTAACTATGTCTGCGTTTACAGGCTGTGGGAAGTCTTCATCATCCATTGTAGTGAGTATCATGGCACCTCCTGAAAACACTGTCTTGACTACAAATGGTCCTTCATATGTAGGAGTCCACTTGCTCCTAGGATCACCCTGTGGTAATATGATACGCTTGATTACCAAGTCACCGGCCTGATATACCTTTGGCTTAACCTTCTTGTTAAAAGCTTTGATCATTCGCTTCTGGTACATCTGGCCATGACAAACTGCTGCTAACCTCTTCTCATCAATCAAATTTATCTGGTCAAGTCGAGTCTGAATCCACTCATCTTCATCCAAGCCTGCATCCTTCATAATCCTTAAGGAGGGAATCTGAACTTCAATGGGCAGAACTGCTTCCATACCATAGACTAAGGAGAATGGGGTTGCCCCTGTTGAAGTACGTATTGTAGTACGATAACCATGAAGAGCAAATGGTAACATCTCATGCCAATCCTTATAAGTAACAGTCATCTTCTGTACAATCTTCTTAATGTTCTTATTAGCAGCTTCAACTGCCCCATTCATCTTCGGACGATACGGAGAAGAGTTATGATGCTTAATCTTGAACTGCGTGCATAGATCAGTAATCATAGTGTTGTTCAGATTAGAGCCATTGTCAGTAATAATCCTTTCGGGGATGCCATACCTACATATGAGATTATTCTTAATGAATCGAGCCACAACATTCTTAGTAACAGATGCAAATGAAGCTGCCTCTACCCACTTCGTGAAGTAATCAATAGCAACCAGGATGAAACGATGACCATTAGAAGCAGTAGGCTTGATCTCACCAATCATATCAATGCCCCACATGGCAAAGGGCCAAGGAGCAGTCAACACATTCAATGGTGATGGAGGTATATGTACTTTATCAGCATAAATTTGACACTTGTGACATGTTCTGGAGTGTTGATAACAATCAGCTTCCATGGTAGACCAATAGTAACCTGCTCTCAATATCTTCTTTGCCATAGTATGACCACTAGAATGAGTGCCAAAGATCCCATCATGTATATCTTCCATAATCTCAATTGCTTCCTTCTTATCCACACAACGAAGCATAGTTGAATCATGATTGCGCTTGTACAAAATCCCATTACTCAAAAAGAACTTAGCAGAAAACCTTCTCAGAAATTTCCTATCTTTGACAGATGCCCCTTCAGGGAACTCCTGAGCTTCAAGATATCTTTTCACTTCATAGAACCAAGGCTTCTCCTCTGCCCCTTCAGTGTCAATCTCATTGCAGTATGCAGGCTTTTCAAATCTATCAATAGTAATCTTGGGAGCTTCATCATCCCAGCTGATCTCAAACATAGATGCCATGGTGGCTAAAGCATCTGCCAACTGATTCTCTCTTCGTGGAATATGTCCAAAAGTAATCTCTTTGAAATGTGGGATCAAAGACAACACATGCTCTCTGTAAGGAATGAGGTTATCATGCTTGGTATCCCAATCTCCTTTAACCTGACTTACTACCAGGGCTGAATCTCCATACACATCAAGGAACTGAATCTTCATATCAATAGCAGCTTTAATACCCAGGATACATGCCTCATACTCAGCCATATTATTAGTACAATAGAAACAAAGTCTGGCAGTAATCGGGGTATGACAACCTTCAGGGGAACTAATCACAACACCAACACCATTACCAAGTGCATTAGAGGCACCATCAAAAACCATAGTCCATCGGGATCCTTGTTCAGGTCCGTCATATTGTCCAGGTTCTTTGGTAATAATCATAATGTCTTCGTCAGGGAACTCAAAACTCATTGACTGATAATCATCCACTGCTTGATGAGCCAAATGATCAGCAACAACACTTCCCTTGATGGCCTTCTGAGTAGTATACTGTATGTCATATTCTGTCAAGATCATTTGCCATCTTGCAATTCTTCCGGAGAGAGCAGGTTTCTCAAATATGTACTTGATTGGATCCATCTTCGAAATCAACAAGGTAGTATGGGTCAACATATACTGTCTTAGTCGGCGAGCAGCCCATGCCAAAGCGCAACAAGTTTTCTCGAGCAGTGAGTATCTTGTTTCACAGTCGATAAACTTTTTGCTAAGGTAGTATATTGCCTGCTCTTTTCGACCAGACTCGTCATGTTGCCCCAACACACACCCCATTGAGTTATCTAGCACTGTTAAGTACATAATCAAGGGTCTTCCATCAACTGGTGGCATCAAAATTGGAGGTTCTAGTAGATATCTCTTGATTTCATCAAAGGCAGTCTGGCACTCATCATTCCATTCCATCACCTGATCTTTCTTCAACAACTTGAAGATTGGCTCACAGATGGCAGTTAATTGGGAAATAAATCTTGCAATGTAATTCAATCGTCCCAAGAAACCTCTAACCTCCTTCTCAGTACGGGGAGCTGGCATCTCTCGTATAGCTTTCACTTTTGCAGGATCCACTTCAATACCTTTTCCACTGACAATGAAACTCAGGAGTTTACCAGACCTAACTCCAAAAGTACACTTGTTTGGATTCAATCTTAACTTGTATTTCTTCAACCTCTCAAACAATTTATGCAAATGATCAAGATGTTGTTCTTCATTCTGAGATCTGGCTATCATATCATCCACATATACTTCTATCTCATGATGAATCATATCATGAAACAAAGCCACCATAGCACGCTGATATGTTGCCCCTGCATTCTTCAAACCAAATGACATCACCTTATAACAAAAAGTGCCCCACTGTGTAACAAAGGTTGTCTTCTCCATATCTTCAGGTGCCATCTTGATTTGATTGTAACCAGAGAAACCATCCATAAAAGAGAATACCTTATACTGAGCAGTGTTGTCTACCAGAACATCAATATGAGGAAGTGGAAAGTCATCTTTGGGGCTGGCCTTTTTCAGATCCCTGTAGTCTACACACATACGTACCTTACCATCTTTCTTAAGAACTGGTACCACATTTGCAACCCACTGAGGATAAGAAGTCACAGCTAAGAACCCTGCATTGAACTGTTTCATTACCTCTGCCTTGATCTTTTCTGACATCTCAGGACGCATACGATGAACCTTCTGCTTCTTTGGACGACAATCTTATTTTACTGGTAAACGGTGAACCACAATGTCTGTATCCAACCCTGGCATATCTTCATAAGACCAAGCAAAGATCTCCACATAGTCACGTAACATTTGAACCAGTCTGCTCTTGACACTATCCTCTAAATCAGCCCCTATCTTGACCTCTTTCCTGTTTTCTTCAGTTCCCAGATTCACAACTTCGACTGGCTCTTCATGTGGCTGTATAGCTTTCTCTTCTTGTTGTAACAACTTAGCAAGCTCTACAGGTACTTCACAATCGTCCTCATTTCCGTCTTTAGTTTGATAGATCGGATTCTCGAAATTATAATTGGCAATAGTAGAACTGTTATCAACAGGATCCAGAGTGGATGAGGATCTGCATTTTAGTGATGTGGGTGTGTGTAAGAACACATAGCTGATAAAGCAAAAATAAAAGAAAAGAAAGACAAGGAACACAATATTTACGAAAACGAAACGTCCACTGATTTTTATTGAATGAAGTATGCAAATGAAATGACAGCCCGTAATAAGCATACCATTGTGCCCCGGGTAAGGCACAAGGCTTGAGAGTTTTATTTGTTCAAGAAATTATAAACTTAAAAAGCAACAACACAGTAATAGTGTTTACTCCTGACTAAAGGAGATAGGAATAACATCTTCAGCTTTCCAATTATTGAGTCCAGCACCCACAGTAGGAAAAATCCAAGCATCCAAGTTGTAGTCTTCATCATAGTCTCCCACAGCATTGATCTGGTCTTTCATAACCCCCTGATTGGTGATACGAACAGCACGAGCACGACGAACAGCCTTCTGGGACTCTGCAGTGAAACCCAAACCGAACTTGTCAGACTTGTATGGGATATCAGGAAGCTGACCCCAAATAGTACAACCACCTTCATCCACCACAGCTCTAGCATCTTTAAGGGAGGCCATTGCCATTGTTGGAGGTGTTCTGGTGACCACAGGAACTTTCTTGGCAACCGGAGGAGCTACATAATCATTAACAATCCAGGGAACCACTTCAAATGTCTGACACGGAGTTTCAACATATTCACCTTCCACCTCCAGATACTTGAAGGTGTTTACATGGCTGACAAAATATTCTTCCTCTCCATAGACAGTAACAACCTTTCCTTCTACCGGATATCTCAGCTTCTGATGTAATGTAGAGGTTACAACACCTGCCCCATGGATCCAGGGACGACCAAGCAAACAAGAGTACGAAGGACGGATATCCATCACATAAAATGTGGCATTAAAAATCTGAGAACCAACTTTGATGGGCAAGTCAATCTCTCCATGCACCACTCTTCTAGAACCATCAAAAGCCTTTACCACTATATTACTGGGCTTCAGCACAGCATCTTCAGGGCTCAGCTTGTTCAGGACTTCCTTGGGCAACACATTCAGAGAGGAACCATTGTCTATCAATACATGTGACAGGGTAGTGCCCCTGCATTCAATTGAGATATGCAGAGCCCTGTTGTGATCCCTCTTGGCAGGGGTCAAATCAGCATCAGAAAACCCTAACCCATTATCATAGGTCAGGTGGGCAACACAATTCTCAAACTGGTCAACAGAAATTGCATTGGGTACATGAGCAGTCTTCAGAAACTTGATCAGAGCTTTTGCATGAGCTTCAGAACATAACAACAAGGACAGCATAGAAATCTTAGAGGGAGTATGCCCCAACTGATCAACAATGTCATAATCACTCTTGCGAATGATTTTCAATACTTCTTCCATCTGCTTAGAGAGATCATCAGCAGCTGGCACATCAGCAGATATTGGTTCAATAACAGGACCCTTGCCCCGAGCATCAGTGGTAGAGGTAGCAGCAGGAGTAACTGCATTCTTGGAAGTAACTGGAGGAGAGAAGACTCTTCCACTTCGTGTGATCTTACTAGATCCATCAATATTGTCAACATCAACAGGCATATCAACTAAGGGTTCTTGCTTAACACCATGGATATAAACATCAGACCCATAATGCCAAGGCACAGCCTTATCGGACGTATACGGAATAGGACCAGGAGTGGTAATGACCATAGGAGCCACTCTGGCTTCAGCAACAACTCTCACAGGACCTTCAGCAGTAATCTTGATTGGACCCTGGTGGGTGATTTTAATAGGTCCCTTTGAAGTGATCCTTACCGGTACTTTATCAACCATGTCAACCTCTTCAGTCTTCCTACCTTTAGTAATATGATCCACCATACTCTCTACAGACGATGGAGTTCTCTCAAACACTATGGTATACTTATCCATGAGACGTTGAATTCCATCTCTCAATCTCCAGCAACTATTCGGCTTATAGGTACAGTACAAACAATCATCACGACAACCTGGAAAGAGCCCAGCTTGTACTAACTTCTTGATAACAGACAATGGCGTGGTCAACTCTGCAACTGAATAGACATGTAAATCTTCATCAATGGCATTGACAGTCTTCTCGTGATTTGGCATTGGAGCAGTAATCACATTTGGAGTACCCGGAGGGTCAAACTCAATCTCTCCAGCCTCAATCATATCTTGAATTTTGTTCTTCAAGACCCAGCAGTTATTAGTATCATGTCCCTGACAGTTTGAGTGATATGCACATCGTGCATTGGGGTTGTACCTGGGTGAGGTAACATTAGGATTCTGAGGAGCCTCTTTCAGAGTGATAAGTTCAGCCTTCAACAAGTGTTGCAATGCCTGAGCCATTGACATGTTGATCTTTGTGAACTGCCTTCTAGCCCTCTGTTAGTTGCCCTGTGAATGCTCTGTTGTTGCAGGAGTTGGATTTGAAATATGAACTGCACTAACAGACTGATGCCTTCTATTACGATCAGGTTGACCATAAACAGCATTGGATTCTTTCTTCCCAGTGGGAGGCTTCTTTGCAGCACCTGATGAAGAAGCACCCACTTGGATCTTGCCATTCTTTATACCATTTTCCACTCGCTCTCCTGTTATGATCAACTCAGTGAAGCCAGATGATGAGCTTCCAATGAGATGACTGTAAAACGGACCATTCAGCGTACACATGAACATATCAACCAACTCCCTGTCAGTCAAAGGGGGTTGAACTCTTCCAGCTAAATCTCTCCATTTCTGAGCATACTCCTTAAAACTTTCTTTGGCACCCATAGACATGCTTTGCAGTTGCATGCGAGTGGGAGCTAAATCAGCATTGTATTGGTACTGTTTATAGAAAGCTTCAGCAAGATCATTCCAATCTCTGATGTTGACACTCTCCAATTGATAATACCACTCCAATTGAGCTCCAGATAAGCTCTCTTGGAAAAAATGGATCCACAATTTTTTATCAGCAGTGTGAGGTTGGATTCTTCTGACATAAGACCTCAAATGCAGCTTGGGACAAGAGACCCCATCATAAACAACAAAAGTAGGAACCTTGAAACCAATGGGTATGACTACCCCAGATATCAGACTCAAATCTTCAAAATCCAGCCCAGAAGACTTCTGCAATTCCATAGCATCCATTCTATCCACCAGCATCTTGAATTTGTCTTCATTAGGATCATGGTAATAATTAGCCTCAGAATCAGAGTCCCCCATTGTATGGTGGAGACTGCCTATCTCTTTCTCAGATTCTTCAGATTCATAGTCTTCAACTGGTTCTTTGGTCTTGGCAAGACCTTTGAACCTTCTTCCCATGTTGATCAGGCCACCTGACCTTCTGGTCTTCTTAGTCTTCTTGGCCAGCAGTGTCTTCAATTCATCCTGCCCCTTGGACAAGTTCAGGATCAGCTCTTGGAACTGTGCATTCTGTGCCTGGAGATCCTTAACTGTTTGTTCAAGAGCCATTACTGAAATAAACAGCGAGAAGATGAGAAACCTGTGCACAAATAAACCTGTGATGCAATGGTATGGAATGTAAATGCGTATGCAATGTTTTCAAGGACCGCAGGATTTAAATTTGCTTAAACAAACAAGAAGGTAAACTTTTATTAGTAATAAATTTGTTTTGCCTCTTGGGCTTACAGAAAATGAAATGCAATAAATACAAGAGATGGGGTTTTAAGTCTCCCATGGACGTTTCCTCTTTGTGTTGAGGTATGAGTTGAGACTCCGTTCTTCGTGAAGTTGCTTTGTTAGTTCCAGGATTCTTTCTTGGCTTGCTTTGTAATGAGCCTCGAAAGTATCCCTTTGCTCCTTCAACTGGATCCAGGATCTCTGTAAGTCTTCCATGTCAGTAGGCATGTCTGGGTGAAGGATGGTATAAGCAGTATCTCCTTCAGCAACAGGTTCCATGGTAACTGGCAGGATAGCAGGATATGGCATCATGAGAGTCTGAGCACGAGATCGCACCCATTTGAGATAAGCTTCCATAGGAATAGTGTACTTAGGCTCCAGTGTCTTGCTGTCAACCCTGTTTACTTTTCCCCAGGCTCGTATGAATCTCTGACGGTAACCTTGAAGATCGTTGTCGTAGTCAAACACAATGCCCTGAATCAACATGTCATGTGGGCCATCACTCCGAGCATAACCAAACTGTCTTAAAGCTAAGGAAAGGTTGTAAGTAATGCCTCCTCTTATGCCCAGAAGTGGCACATTAGGAAACTCCCCACAACGGTCAATGATAGTGACATTCTCCATAGATCTGGAGCACCAATGAATATCTGAATGCGAGAGTGACATGATCCTCTTGGACCACCTGAACCCTTGTTCATTCTTCATTACTGAGCGAGGAAGGTGAGAAATAAACCACCTAGATAGCAAAGGGATGCAACACATCAGAGTTCCTCTTGCCCTTGTAGTACGAGTATGGAGAGAGTGCAATATGTCTCCAAGCAATGTAGGCACTGGATTGTGACTCAGGAATATATTGATGGCATGAACGTCTATGAACTGATCTGGATTGGGGAACAATACTAAGCCATAAATCAACAAGGCTAAGATCTCCTCAAAAGCATCATAGCTCATAGCCTTCAAGAACACTTGAGCCTTCTCTATCAACACCTTAGCAAGAATACCCTTAACTCCGCTTCTCGTTTCTAGAACAATGTCAGACTTCTTCAGATGTAGAGCTGCAATAATAACCTCAGGTTTAGGCTCTTTTTCCAAGCCTGTGAATGGTTTCTGATCAAGTATAGGTATGCCCAGAAGTTTAGAGAACTCTTCCATCGTAGGAACCAGCTGGTAGTCGGGGAATGTGAAGCAATGGTGCTTAGGATCAAAGAACTGAAACAGGACACTCATCATGTCTTCATTGAATCCTGAGGTGACTAGATCCAATAGGTGACCATGTCTCTTGATGAACTGGGAATGATCAGACACTTGAGAAACCAACTCTTTAAGCTTAGCAGGTATGCCCACAAAGTTGATCCTGATAGTGTTTCTACGAGCAGAAGCTATGACCTGCAACAAAGAACAAAGATAAATCCTTTGGTCCTTGAAATAGTTAGTGAAAATGCTATGCTTATGATTCATGATGATGTCATGATGTTATGCTCAATCACAAACATGTGGCACACACAAACAAGTCACACCATAGCCCTAGGTTTAAAGGCTTGCATGAGGTTTAAAGGTAAGTACCCTCCCCTGAAGTTTAGTTGGTTCATCATGTCCTACAAAAGTAACCATGTTCTAAGGGATATCAATATCATTGATCCTTCACAAGGGTGGTTGTTCAGTAGGCATCTTACTTGCCAACCAAAACCCTCCAAGTTTAGAATCTCAATGAGCGTAGCATCGAGTATCAACCAACTTCAGTCTGCACCAAAGCCGGTTATCTCACTACTTTTCTAAAGGCCAAGATGGGAAAACTAGGGTTCTAAAAGTTAGTTAGTGTATTGACAACATATGGTAGCCTCATATTATCCTCAACTTGACTTAAGGAACATAAGCACCAACCAAGAAGTCACACTAACTATGGCCACCAGATCAACCATATCGGTATACGCCGTACAGTTTCCTTGGTCTATTGCCATTTACCTAAGGTACACTAGATCCGGGTTAGGATCTTTCACACATAAGAGCACCCAACAAGTAAGTATAAAGCAAACAAGGCAAACAATTTTAAAGTGATCTAATTCCTAAGGGTACCCCTCTTTAATATTAAATCCCCAGCAGAGTCGCCAGTTCTGTAACACGGTGGGAGAACTGACTTTAGTTATGTTGCGGATAGCAAGAGTCGCCACCGACTTTTATTTTATCCAAAGGAAAGGCATAAAAGAACAGGAAAGACCTTTTTAAAAGATTTTTGGGTCCGGGGGGTAGGTTATGTAAAGGGAAGGTGTTAGCACCCTTTACATCCATGGTTATCCATGGGCTCTTAGTTACTTAGCTCACTTTAAAATGTTTTTTTGAAAATGTGAAGTGTGTGAATAGAAATTTTCATAAGAGTTTGATAATGATCCATGTACGGATGCGTAAAAAACTTGTGTTTGAAAATTGTTTGAAATTGTGAAGTGTTTGAAAAGTTTTTTTTGAATAGTGAGCAAGTAACTATGAGGAACCTACCCTAAGTTTGAGTCTTTTCTGTTCTTGAATCCTTTAAGTGGTAAGACTATCCCTATTATTAAGGAATAGGTAGTCATTACCTTGGATGTGAGGGACAAGTGAGGGACATCTGTTTAATGAAGGCAACTGTAGAGTGTATTAAGCATTTTTTTTTGGAGGGACTGTCATCATTATTCGAAAGGGACAAGATTTTTATGAAGGCAACCACTTAAGGGACTTGATCTTTGATTATGAAGGGACTAGATGACTTTTCTTTTAAGGGACTTTTGCTTTATACACCCTACTTGACCTTTTAATTAGGCAACATTGAGAGGCAACCCTAGAAAGTGAGATGGCGATCAAAGATCGACTTACGTGTGTGAGTGTTTAATTTTAAATATTTATCTTATAATTTAAATGATCTAAATTCAATTTTTAATATACATACATGTTTACACTCCCTATTTTACTAACCATAGCATAAGAAATAAATAATTTAAGTATTTAAGAAAATTACATCCAGGAGCAATTACATAATAATAAAACAATTGAAATAAATAGCACAAATAAATAAGCAAAATATAAATAATAAGTAAAATAAATAAGCAATTTAATTGGGTTAGTAATAATAATTAAAATAAATGGGGTTAGTGAAATAATAATAATAAGCATAATTTAAAAAATAAATGGATTAGTAATAAACATGATTAGTAATAATAATAAACAAAACAAAATTTTAATGGTTAATAGAAAAATATGAACAATTATATTAATTAATTATAAAATTTAAAATTATAAACAAATTAAATAAATTATGAACATATTATGAGAAATTATCAAATTTACAAATTTTTTTAGAAATTATTTACATATATAATTAATTATAAACAATTAGAAGATATTTTCATATTATAAATAAATTGGACATTTTAATTTCTACACATATTTATATACAAAATTTTAAGTTTATAAACAATTTATGTATTTAAAAAAAAATTAAATCAAGTATTTTAATTAAATTATGAATACAAATAATAATATAAAAGAAGAAAAGAAAATTAGGGTTTGTTTTATTTACAAAATTAATTTAATATACATATTATAATCTAAATACATAATAATAAAGAAAAATATTTTTTGAATTAAGAAGAATAATTTCAGAATTTTAGAAAACATTGAATATATATTTATAGAATTATTTAATTATATCTATGATTATTATTAAAAACAAAATCAATTAAACAAAATAGAAAAAGAAACAAAAAATTGAAACTTACCTGGCTGGGATTTGAACCCAGGACATTCTGCTTGCCAGCAACAAAACACACCACCAGGCCATCAGCGCGCGTGTGATAAGGGAATAGACCCAATGTGTTTTATGCAATACCTTGGAAAATCACAAAAAATAAGAAAAAAATCAAAAGGCCTGGGGGATTCGAACCCAGGACCTTATACACAAACACACAAGTACATGACCAATCCTGCTGGGTGAGCGCATCTGTTAATGAAACAATCATAATTGATAATATAATAAAGCAGCTCATTAAATGAAAAAACAAGAAAAATATGGCCTGGTTCAAGAATCGAACCCTTGACCCTTCAGCCACACACACGCCTGCGCAACCAACTGAGCTAGCCAGTCACTTGTGAAATAAAACAACAAGTAATTCATAATATTTTAAAATAGAAATTCAAATTGGAAATTCGCGCCAGAATATCTTCGTCTTCAACCTCAAATTCGTAGGATTTCCTGCGAATTTTCTTGGGAAAATTCCTACGAATTTTTCTGCGTTTTAAACCTGCGAATCATGTACATCATCATACGAGTAAAATTTCATCAAATTGAACCTGCAAACATGATCTATGCAACGATTACAGTCCAAATATGAGTTCATTATCTATTTATATTAGGTATTCCATGAACCCCCAATTTTGAAGCTCTAACCCTAACAATGGCCGATTGCGATTCAAGCCATGAAACTTTGATCTAATTGTCCAGAAACACTCTATACAACATCACAAACATGATTGAACAAACAAAATTCGTTAGAACGCATTGGATTAGTGTAATCGAAAAAAAATTATTCAAGAACAAAGAAGATTCGGTTTATGCATTATGGAGTGTTTTGGATGCATATGAGTATTGGTTTTCACTCAATGGTGTTCAGTGATCATGGCTATGTGCTTCAAATACCTTCAAATGTCCTGGAAATTCAAAACCGAATGTGAGTTGTGGAGAGGTTTTTTGGTTTATGAAACTTACTCTTGAGGCTGTGAAATTCGTGGCTTGTTCTAGGGTTGTGTTAAGTACTTATAGGATGATCAATTGAGGCTGAAAAATTAGGTCATTGTGTAGAAGATTTGATCCAAAAAAGATTCAAAAAGATGGCCTTTGAAAATCAAATTTTCTTGCATAAACACTTGCTATTTTGGTATGATTCTCATTACTCTTGTATCAATCAAGTCTAAATATAATTTAAGACCTTCTAGAAACCAAATCAAATTTAATTTTCATTATTTTATATTTTATTTGAATTTAAAATGATTTTTTAATATAAAAATCATAATAAATAAAAACAAAATGAATAAAATTATGAATAAATCAATTTAATTTCGTGCAAGATGTTTTGAAGTGGATTGGGTCATTATTTGGCAAGCCCATTTGGAAAAAATTGGTTTTAGACCTCCATTTTCTTCATGAACCAACCCAAAATTTCCCAACTTTGCAAGGGCACACATCCTTCAATTTTAATGCTATGAGGGTGTTCTTGGACATTTTGAAAAGCTTGAAGAGTCCTCTAAACAACCCCACTGGTTTCATGTCCATATCATTTACCAATCTCAAGTTATGCTCTTTTGAAGTTGTTGACTTTTTGTTGACTTTCAAAAGGACCTATAATGTCTTAGCTCATACCTTCCAAATGAAGCATTTTTGGGCTTGGCTTGTGAGACACAAAGTTGTAGAGAATTCAATTTCCTTCAAAATGAGCTTTGGATGGAGACTTGGTGATGAAGCATGTGAAAGTTATGGCTGGTCAAAGTTCAGTTGACTTTTACTGAGAAAACCCTAATTTAGAAACTCCTGATTCTTGATGATCTGAAATCTCCTTGATGAATCATGATCAACCCTTGATAAAATGATGAATTTTACTTCATATACTTGATGTTGGCAAAAAATAATGAAGTTTGGCTTTGGTTTGACCACAGTTGACCTCAGTTTGACTTTTTAACTACTTTGACTGATTTTGACTTATCTGATCATCTGACTGAGCAAACTTTTGAGAAAAGTATTGAAACTTGTCATGGGGGTTCTTACACACATATAAGATGTTATGAAGCTCACTTGAAGTCCTGGAAGTCCATTTAGCCTGACTAAAGTCAAAACCCTAGTTTTGGATGCACTGCTTAGGAGGCGCATTGTCTGAGGGAATTGTCAACTCTTCTGACTATTTGTGAACTTTGTGAACCTTGTGAACCATAATAAAATGTCTTGTGAAGCTCATGGGAGGTATTGTGAACCTTGTGAACCTTGTGAACCTCATAAAGTATCTTGTAGACTTCATGAACCTCATGAAAGGTTTTGTAAGCATTGTGAATCTTGTGAACCTTGTGAACTTCATAAAGTGACATGTAGACTTCATGAACCTCATGAAAGGTCTTGTAAGTGTTGTGAATCTTGTGAACCTTGTGAACCTTCTTAGCACACAAAGTCTTGTATTGTGAGGGCAAATTTTGGGGTGCAACAGCTGCCCCTGTTCAATTTTCTGAAACCTGAGGGGTTAGATTGGTATGTTTGCCAGTCGTGACCTGGAAGGTTGAAGGGGATTGAACACAAAAGCCCAAAAATTTGCACTCACTAATGCATAGAGTGATACAGGTGACTAGTTGAATATGCTTGAGTGGGCTTAAAGATGCCACTTGGAGAAAAGTTCTTCATACACATTTCTTGGAGGATAAAACAGTCCAAAATATAATGATAGCTTTCAGGAGGATAAAGCAGTCCTGATGGATGATATGCTTTCAGGAGGATAAAGCAGTCCTGATGTAATAATATGATTTCAGGAGGATGGAGCAATCCTGATGTGGTAATATGCTTTCAGGAGGATAAAGCAATCCTGGTGTAGTGATATGCTTTCAGGAGGATGAAGCAGTCCTGATGTAGTGATGATAACTTTCAGGAGGATAAAGCATTCCTGAGGGATAATATAATTTCAGGAGGATAAAGCAATCCTGAAATACAAGAAGCTGTCAGGAGGATAAAGCAATCCCGAGGTACAAGAAGTTGTCAGGAGGATAAAGCAGTCCTGAGGTAATAATAAGCTGTCAGGAGGATAAAGCAATCCTGAGGTAATAATCTTTCAGGAGGATGAAGCAATCCTGATGTACTAGAAGTTTTCAGGAGGATAAAGCAATCCTGGGGTAATAATGATAGCTATCAGGAGGATGAAGCAGTCCTGAGGTAATAATATGCTTTCAGGAGGATGAAGCAATCCTGAGGTAATAATATGCTTTCAGGAGGATAAAGCAATCCTGAGGGAGTGATAATTTGCAGGAGGATAAAGCAGTCCTGATAGTCACAAGTTGTTGATGAAGTCTGTCTGCTGGAGAATTAACCTGAAATCAAGGTAGCATTCTATATGGTAGTATTAGTTTATGCATTATGTATGCATGTATAATATGATGCACTTATATTATGCATCTATGTATATGTATGGTATGGTATGATGTAAATGATGTATGTATGATATGATACTGCCTGAAGCGTCTGGATATCTTCGTATAACAACTGCTGGCCAGGGAAAATAAATCCCGATTCGTTGTTGAAGAATATGAGGAACTTATTCCTGTCTTGTTTGATAAGAAGGTAATTCACAACCTCCTGTCTGCTGGGGATAACTAGGTATATATAACCTCCCGTCTGCTGGGGATAGCAAGGTATATATAACCTCCCGTCTGCTGGGGATAACAAGGTATATATAACCTCCCGTCTGCTGGGGATAGCAAGGTATATATAACCTTCGTTTTCGTTTGATAGTAAGGTATACATAACCTCCCGTCTTCGTTCGTCGTACTCTTATTGGAAAGTAAATTCCCGAATATCCGTATGAGGATAAAAGAGATGGATATAAATTCCAGGGGAGATGTGACCTGAAGTACTTTATGAAGATGGATTTGCCCTACTGAGGGATTTGTAACTGTCTTGTAAGAGTGAGTCTGGTGAAGCTTCGTTGGAATCCTTCCCTCGTTCGTCCTTAGTAAATACTATTACTGCATTTTCATGCATTTCTGGTAAACATCAATCATATTAAGCATACATGCATTTCTGGTAAACATCAATCATATTCAAAAGCATAATACATTCAAACACAACCAATGGACGTTTCGCTTATGTAAATAGGGTAAAAGTAAATCTGGATTCAAAAATGGAATTTTATTTATATCAAAGAGTGACCCATACATGGGTAAGTTTGTACAAGGAGACATAAACCCTAGTAAGAGGATTTTGTCATAAAGATTTTACAACACAAGGAGAATCAGCTATGTGGGAAATAATCCTATTGAGTTTCAATTCTACTATTGCCATTTATCTTCAAGTATCTCATCTTCTGCTGTTGAGACGGAAACAATTGGATTGAGCTTTATCTGTTTGAACTTGAGTAAGTAACACCACTGGTTGCAGTTTCATGGGTGATCCAAACGAGACATAGTCATACGCTTTAATCCCTAACTTTTGCCTGGATTGCCTTTTCAGGTTTTCAATCCACCGGGATACCCTTTTTTGCCCAAGCCGCCTTTTCAGGTTTTCGACTTGCCGGGTGTACATCTTTTTATATATATCCCTAATTTTTGCCCAAACCCTTTTGGTTTGCCGGGATGCCCTTATTTTTTCCTAGGCCTGTCAACCTAGCGGGTCTTTTTTCATGCGTAGTATTTTTTAACTATGTCTGCGTTTACAGGCTGTGGGAAGTCTTCATCATCCATTGTAGTGAGTATCATGGCACCTCCTGAAAACACTGTCTTGACTACAAATGGTCCTTCATATGTAGGAGTCCACTTGCCCCTAGGATCACCCTGTGGTAATATGATACGCTTGATTACCAAGTCACCGGCCTGATATACCTTTGGCTTAACCTTCTTGTTAAAAGCTTTGATCATTCGCTTCTGGTACATCTGGCCATGACAAACTGCTGCTAACCTCTTCTCATCAATCAAATTTATCTGGTCAAGTCGAGTCTGAATCCACTCATCTTCATCCAAGCCTGCATCCTTCATAATCCTTAAGGAGGGAATCTGAACTTCAATGGGCAGAACTGCTTCCATACCATAGACTAAGGAGAATGGGGTTGCCCCTGTTGAAGTACGTATTGTAGTACGATAACCATGAAGAGCAAATGGTAACATCTCATGCCAATCCTTATAAGTAACAGTCATCTTCTGTACAATCTTCTTAATGTTCTTATTAGCAGCTTCAACTGCCCCATTCATCTTCGGACGATACGGAGAAGAGTTATGATGCTTAATCTTGAACTGCGTGCATAGATCAGTAATCATAGTGTTGTTCAGATTAGAGCCATTGTCAGTAATAATCCTTTCGGGGATGCCATACCTACATATGAGATTATTCTTAATGAATCGAGCCACAACATTCTTAGTAACAGATGCAAATGAAGCTGCCTCTACCCACTTCGTGAAGTAATCAATAGCAACCAGGATGAAACGATGACCATTAGAAGCAGTAGGCTTGATCTCACCAATCATATCAATGCCCCACATGGCAAAGGGCCAAGGAGCAGTCAACACATTCAATGGTGATGGAGGTATATGTACTTTATCAGCATAAATTTGACACTTGTGACATGTTCTGGAGTGTTGATAACAATCAGCTTCCATGGTAGACCAATAGTAACCTGCTCTCAATATCTTCTTTGCCATAGTATGACCACTAGAATGAGTGCCAAAGATCCCATCATGTATATCTTCCATAATCTCAATTGCTTCCTTCTTATCCACACAACGAAGCATAGTTGAATCATGATTGCGCTTGTACAAAATCCCATTACTCAAAAAGAACTTAGCAGAAAACCTTCTCAGAAATTTCCTATCTTTGACAGATGCCCCTTCAGGGAACTCCTGAGCTTCAAGATATCTTTTCACTTCATAGAACCAAGGCTTCTCCTCTGCCCCTTCAGTGTCAATCTCATTGCAGTATGCAGGCTTTTCAAATCTATCAATAGTAATCTTGGGAGCTTCATCATCCCAGCTGATCTCAAACATAGATGCCATGGTGGCTAAAGCATCTGCCAACTGATTCTCTCTTCGTGGAATATGTCCAAAAGTAATCTCTTTGAAATGTGGGATCAAAGACAACACATGCTCTCTGTAAGGAATGAGGTTATCATGCTTGGTATCCCAATCTCCTTTAACCTGACTTACTACCAGGGCTGAATCTCCATACACATCAAGGAACTGAATCTTCATATCAATAGCAGCTTTAATACCCAGGATACATGCCTCATACTCAGCCATATTATTAGTACAATAGAAACAAAGTCTGGCAGTAATCGGGGTATGACAACCTTCAGGGGAACTAATCACAACACCAACACCATTACCAAGTGCATTAGAGGCACCATCAAAAACCATAGTCCATCGGGATCCTTGTTCAGGTCCGTCATATTGTCCAGGTTCTTTGGTAATAATCATAATGTCTTCGTCAGGGAACTCAAAACTCATTGACTGATAATCATCCACTGCTTGATGAGCCAAATGATCAGCAACAACACTTCCCTTGATGGCCTTCTGAGTAGTATACTGTATGTCATATTCTGTCAAGATCATTTGCCATCTTGCAATTCTTCCGGAGAGAGCAGGTTTCTCAAATATGTACTTGATTGGATCCATCTTCGAAATCAACAAGGTAGTATGGGTCAACATATACTGTCTTAGTCGGCGAGCAGCCCATGCCAAAGCGCAACAAGTTTTCTCGAGCAGTGAGTATCTTGTTTCACAGTCGGTAAACTTTTTGCTAAGGTAGTATATTGCCTGCTCTTTTCGACCAGACTCGTCATGTTGCCCCAACACACACCCCATTGAGTTATCTAGCACTGTTAAGTACATAATCAAGGGTCTTCCATCAACTGGTGGCATCAAAATTGGAGGTTCTAGTAGATATCTCTTGATTTCATCAAAGGCAGTCTGGCACTCATCATTCCATTCCATCACCTGATCTTTCTTCAACAACTTGAAGATTGGCTCACAGATGGCAGTTAATTGGGAAATAAATCTTGCAATGTAATTCAATCGTCCCAAGAAACCTCTAACCTCCTTCTCAGTACGGGGAGCTGGCATCTCTCGTATAGCTTTCACTTTTGCAGGATCCACTTCAATACCTTTTCCACTGACAATGAAACCCAGGAGTTTACCAGACCTAACTCCAAAAGTACACTTGTTTGGATTCAATCTTAACTTGTATTTCTTCAACCTCTCAAACAATTTATGCAAATGATCAAGATGTTGTTCTTCATTCTGAGATCTGGCTATCATATCATCCACATATACTTCTATCTCATGATGAATCATATCATGAAACAAAGCCACCATAGCACGCTGATATGTTGCCCCTGCATTCTTCAAACCAAATGACATCACCTTATAACAAAAAGTGCCCCACTGTGTAACAAAGGTTGTCTTCTCCATATCTTCAGGTGCCATCTTGATTTGATTGTAACCAGAGAAACCATCCATAAAAGAGAATACCTTATACTGAGCAGTGTTGTCTACCAGAACATCAATATGAGGAAGTGGAAAGTCATCTTTGGGGCTGGCCTTGTTCAGATCCCTGTAGTCTACACACATACGTACCTTACCATCTTTCTTAGGAACTGGTACCACATTTGCAACCCACTGAGGATAAGAAGTCACAGCTAAGAACCCTGCATTGAACTGTTTCATTACCTCTGCCTTGATCTTTTCTGACATCTCAGGACGCATACGATGAACCTTCTGCTTCTTTGGAAGACAATCTTATTTTACTGGTAAACGGTGAACCACAATGTCTGTATCCAACCCTGGCATATCTTCATAAGACCAAGCAAAGATCTCCACATAGTCACGTAACATTTGAACCAGTCTGCTCTTGACACTATCCTCTAAATCAGCCCCTATCTTGACCTCTTTCCTGTTTTCTTCAGTTCCCAGATTCACAACTTCGACTGGCTCTTCATGTGGCTGTATAGCTTTCTCTTCTTGTTGTAACAACTTAGCAAGCTCTACAGGTACTTCACAATCGTCCTCATTTCCGTCTTTAGTTTGATAGATCGGATTCTCGAAATTATAATTGGCAATAGTAGAACTGTTATCAACAGGATCCAGAGTGGATGAGGATCTGCATTTTAGTGATGTGGGTGTGTGTAAGAACACATAGCTGATAAAGCAAAAATAAAAGAAAAGAAAGACAAGGAACACAATATTTACGAAAACGAAACGTCCACTGATTTTTATTGAATGAAGTATGCAAATGAAATGACAGCCCGTAATAAGCATACCATTGTGCCCCGGGTAAGGCACAAGGCTTGAGAGTTTTATTTGTTCAAGAAATTATAAACTTAAAAAGCAACAACACAGTAATAGTGTTTACTCCTGACTAAAGGAGATAGGAATAACATCTTCAGCTTTCCAATTATTGAGTCCAGCACCCACAGTAGGAAAAATCCAAGCATCCAAGTTGTAGTCTTCATCATAGTCTCCCACAGCATTGATCTGGTCTTTCATAACCCCCTGATTGGTGATACGAACAGCACGAGCACGACGAACAGCCTTCTGGGACTCTGCAGTGAAACCCAAACCGAACTTGTCAGACTTGTATGGGATATCAGGAAGCTGACCCCAAATAGTACAACCACCTTCATCCACCACAACTCTAGCATCTTTAAGGGAGGCCATTGCCATTGTTGGAGGTGTTCTGGTGACCACAGGAACTTTCTTGGCAACCGGAGGAGCTACATAATCATTAACAATCCAGGGAACCACTTCAAATGTCTGACACGGAGTTTCAACATATTCACCTTCCACCTCCAGATACTTGAAGGTGTTTACATGGCTGACAAAATATTCTTCCTCTCCATAGACAGTAACAACCTTTCCTTCTACCGGATATCTCAGCTTCTGATGTAATGTAGAGGTTACAACACCTGCCCCATGGATCCAGGGACGACCAAGCAAACAAGAGTACGAAGGACGGATATCCATCACATAAAATGTGGCATTAAAAATCTGAGAACCAACTTTGATGGGCAAGTCAATCTCTCCATGCACCACTCTTCTAGAACCATCAAAAGCCTTTACCACTATATTACTGGGCTTCAGCACAGCATCTTCAGGGCTCAGCTTGTTCAGGACTTCCTTGGGCAACACATTCAGAGAGGAACCATTGTCTATCAATACATGTGACAGGGTAGTGCCCCTGCATTCAATTGAGATATGCAGAGCCCTGTTGTGATCCCTCTTGGCAGGGGTCAAATCAGCATCAGAAAACCCTAACCCATTATCATAGGTCAGGTGGGCAACACAATTCTCAAACTGGTCAACAGAAATTGCATTGGGTACATGAGCAGTCTTCAGAAACTTGATCAGAGCTTTTGCATGAGCTTCAGAACATAACAACAAGGACAACATAGAAATCTTAGAGGGAGTATGCCCCAACTGATCAACAATGTCATAATCACTCTTGCGAATGATTTTCAATACTTCTTCCATCTGCTTAGAGAGATCATCAGCAGCTGGCACATCAGCAGATATTGGTTCAATAACAGGACCCTTGCCCCGAGCATCAGTGGTAGAGGTAGCAGCAGGAGTAACTGCATTCTTGGAAGTAACTGGAGGAGAGAAGACTCTTCCACTTCGTGTGATCTTACTAGATCCATCAATATTGTCAACATCAACAGGCATATCAACTAAGGGTTCTTGCTTAACACCATGGATATAAACATCAGACCCATAATGCCAAGGCACAGCCTTATCGGACGTATACGGAATAGGACCAGGAGTGGTAATGACCATAGGAGCCACTCTGGCTTCAGCAACAACTCTCACAGGACCTTCAGCAGTAATCTTGATTGGACCCTGGTGGGTGATTTTAATAGGTCCCTTTGAAGTGATCCTTACCGGTACTTTATCAACCATGTCAACCTCTTCAGTCTTCCTACCTTTAGTAATATGATCCACCATACTCTCTACAGACGATGGAGTTCTCTCAAACACTATGGTATACTTATCCATGAGACGTTGAATTCCATCTCTCAATCTCCAGCAACTATCCGGCTTATAGGTACAGTACAAACAATCATCACGACAACCTGGAAAGAGCCCAGCTTGTACTAACTTCTTGATAACAGACAATGGCGTGGTCAACTCTGCAACTGAATAGACATGTAAATCTTCATCAATGGCATTGACAGTCTTCTCGTGATTTGGCATTGGAGCAGTAATCACATTTGGAGTACCCGGAGGGTCAAACTCAATCTCTCCAGCCTCAATCATATCTTGAATTTTGTTCTTCAAGACCCAGCAGTTATTAGTATCATGTCCCTGACAGTTTGAGTGATATGCACATCGTGCATTGGGGTTGTACCTGGGTGAGGTAACATTAGGATTCTGAGGAGCCTCTTTCAGAGTGATAAGTTCAGCCTTCAACAAGTGTTGCAATGCCTGAGCCATTGACATGTTGATCTTTGTGAACTGCCTTCTAGCCCTCTGTTAGTTGCCCTGTGAATGCTCTGTTGTTGCAGGAGTTGGATTTGAAATATGAACTGCACTAACAGACTGATGCCTTCTATTACGATCAGGTTGACCATAAACAGCATTGGATTCTTTCTTCCCAGTGGGAGGCTTCTTTGCAGCACCTGATGAAGAAGCACCCACTTGGATCTTGCCATTCTTTATACCATTTTCCACTCGCTCTCCTGTTATGATCAACTCAGTGAAGCCAGATGATGAGCTTCCAATGAGATGACTGTAAAACGGACCATTCAGCGTACACATGAACATATCAACCAACTCCCTGTCAGTCAAAGGGGGTTGAACTCTTCCAGCTAAATCTCTCCATTTCTGAGCATACTCCTTAAAACTTTCTTTGGCACCCATAGACATGCTTTGCAGTTGCATGCGAGTGGGAGCTAAATCAGCATTGTATTGGTACTGTTTATAGAAAGCTTCAGCAAGATCATTCCAATCTCTGATGTTGACACTCTCCAATTGATAATACCACTCCAATTGAGCTCCAGATAAGCTCTCTTGGAAAAAATGGATCCACAATTTTTTATCAGCAGTGTGAGGTTGAATTCTTCTGACATAAGACCTCAAATGCAGCTTGGGACAAGAGACCCCATCATAAACAACAAAAGTAGGAACCTTGAAACCAATGGGTATGACTACCCCAGATATCAGACTCAAATCTTCAAAATCCAGCCCAGAAGACTTCTGCAATTCCATAGCATCCATTCTATCCACCAGCATCTTGAATTTGTCTTCATTAGGATCATGGTAATAATTAGCCTCAGAATCAGAGTCCCCCATTGTATGGTGGAGACTGCCTATCTCTTTCTCAGATTCTTCAGATTCATAGTCTTCAACTGGTTCTTTGGTCTTGGCAAGACCTTTGAACCTTCTTCCCATGTTGATCAGGCCACCTGACCTTCTGGTCTTCTTAGTCTTCTTGGCCAGCAGTGTCTTCAATTCATCCTGCCCCTTGGACAAGTTCAGGATCAGCTCTTGGAACTGTGCATTCTGTGCCTGGAGATCCTTAACTGTTTGTTCAAGAGCCATTACTGAAATAAACAGCGAGAAGATGAGAAACCTGTGCACAAATAAACCTGTGATGCAATGGTATGGAATGTAAATGCGTATGCAATGTTTTCAAGGACCGCAGGATTTAAATTTGCTTAAACAAACAAGAAGGTAAACTTTTATTAGTAATAAATTTGTTTTGCCTCTTGGGCTTACAGAAAATGAAATGCAATAAATACAAGAGATGGGGTTTTAAGTCTCCCATGGACGTTTCCTCTTTGTGTTGAGGTATGAGTTGAGACTCCGTTCTTCGTGAAGTTGCTTTGTTAGTTCCAGGATTCTTTCTTGGCTTGCTTTGTAATGAGCCTCGAAAGTATCCCTTTGCTCCTTCAACTGGATCCAGGATCTCTGTAAGTCTTCCATGTCAGTAGGCATGTCTGGGTGAAGGATGGTATAAGCAGTATCTCCTTCAGCAACAGGTTCCATGGTAACTGGCAGGATAGCAGGATATGGCATCATGAGAGTCTGAGCACGAGATCGCACCCATCTGAGATAAGCTTCCATAGGAATAGTGTACTTAGGCTCCAGTGTCTTGCTGTCAACCCTGTTTACTTTTCCCCAGGCTCGTATGAATCTCTGACGGTAACCTTGAAGATCGTTGTCGTAGTCAAACACAATGCCCTGAATCAACATGTCATGTGGGCCATCACTCCGAGCATAACCAAACTGTCTTAAAGCTAAGGAAAGGTTGTAAGTAATGCCTCCTCTTATGCCCAGAAGTGGCACATTAGGAAACTCCCCACAACGGTCAATGATAGTGACATTCTCCATAGATCTGGAGCACCAATGAATATCTGAATGCGAGAGTGACATGATCCTCTTGGACCACCTGAACCCTTGTTCATTCTTCATTACTGAGCGAGGAAGGTGAGAAATAAACCACCTAGATAGCAAAGGGATGCAACACATCAGAGTTCCTCTTGCCCTTGTAGTACGAGTATGGAGAGAGTGCAGTATGTCTCCAAGCAATGTAGGCACTGGATTGTGACTCAGGAATATATTGATGGCATGAACGTCTATGAACTGATCTGGATTGGGGAACAATACTAAGCCATAAATCAACAAGGCTAAGATCTCCTCAAAAGCATCATAGCTCATAGCCTTCAAGAACACTTGAGCCTTCTCTATCAACACCTTAGCAAGAATACCCTTAACTCCGCTTCTCGTTTCTAGAACAATGTCAGACTTCTTCAGATGTAGAGCTGCAGTAATAACCTCAGGTTTAGGCTCTTTTTCCAAGCCTGTGAATGGTTTCTGATCAAGTATAGGTATGCCCAGAAGTTTAGAGAACTCTTCCATCGTAGGAACCAGCTGGTAGTCGGGGAATGTGAAGCAATGGTGCTTAGGATCAAAGAACTGAAACAGGACACTCATCATGTCTTCATTGAATCCTGAGGTGACTAGATCCAATAGGTGACCATGTCTCTTGATGAACTGGGAATGATCAGACACTTGAGAAACCAACTTTTTAAGCTTAGCAGGTATGCCCACAAAGTTGATCCTGATAGTGTTTCTACGAGCAGAAGCTATGACCTGCAACAAAGAACAAAGATAAATCCTTTGGTCCTTGAAATAGTTAGTGAAAATGCTATGCTTATGATTCATGATGATGTCATGATGTTATGCTCAATCACAAACATGTGGCACACACAAACAAGTCACACCATAGCCCTAGGTTTAAAGGCTTGCATGAGGTTTAAAGGTAAGTACCCTCCCCTGAAGTTTAGTTGGTTCATCCTGTCCTACAAAAGTAACCATGTTCTAAGGGATATCAATATCATTGATCCTTCACAAGGGTGGTTGTTCAGTAGGCATCTTACTTGCCAACCAAAACCCTCCAAGTTTAGAATCTCAATGAGTGTAGCATCGAGTATCAACCAACTTCAGTCTGCACCAAAGCCGGTTATCTCACTACTTTTCTAAAGGCCAAGATGGGAAAACTAGGGTTCTAAAAGTTAGTTAGTGTATTGACAACATATGGTAGCCTCATATTATCCTCAACTTGACTTAAGGAACATAAGCACCAACCAAGAAGTCACACTAACTATGGCCACCAGATCAACCATATCGGTATACGTCGTACAGTTTCCTTGGTCTATTGCCATTTACCTAAGGTACACTAGATCCGGGTTAGGATCTTTCACACATAAGAGCACCCAACAAGTAAGTATAAAGCAAACAAGGCAAACAATTTTAAAGTGATCTAATTCCTAAGGGTACCCCTCTTTAATATTAAATCCCCAGCAGAGTCGCCAGTTCTGTAACACGGTGGGAGAACTGACTTTAGTTATGTTGCGGATAGCAAGAGTCGCCACCGACTTTTATTTTATCCAAAGGAAAGGCATAAAAGAACAGGAAAGACCTTTTTAAAAGATTTTTGGGTCCGGGGGGTAGGTTATGTAAAGGGAAGGTGTTAGCACCCTTTACATCCATGGTTATCCATGGGCTCTTAGTTACTTAGCTCACTTTAAAATGTTTTTTTGAAAATGTGAAGTGTGTGAATAGAAATTTTCATAAGAGTTTGATAATGATCCATGTACGGATGCGTAAAAAACTTGTGTTTGAAAATTGTTTGAAATTGTGAAGTGTTTGAAAAGTTTTTTTTGAATAGTGAGCAAGTAACTATGAGGAACCTACCCTAAGTTTGAGTCTTTTCTGTTCTTGAATCCTTTAAGTGGTAAGACTATCCCTATTATTAAGGAATAGGTAGTCATTACCTTGGATGTGAGGGACATCTGTTTAATGAAGGCAACTGTAGAGTGTATTAAGCATTTTTTTTTTGGAGGGACTGTCATCATTATTCGAAAGGGACAAGATTTTTATGAAGGCAACCACTTAAGGGACTTGATCTTTGATTATGAAGGGACTAGATGACTTTTCTTTTAAGGGACTTTTGCTTTATACACCCTACTTGACCTTTTAATTAGGCAACATTGAGAGGCAACCCTAGAAAGTGAGATGGCGATCAAAGATCGACTTACGTGTGTGAGTGTTTAATTTTAAATATTTATCTTATAATTTAAATGATCTAAATTCAATTTTTAATATACATACATGTTTACACTCCCTATTTTACTAACCATAGCATAAGAAATAAATAATTTAAGTATTTAAGAAAATTACATCCAGGAGCAATTACATAATAATAAAACAATTGAAATAAATAGCACAAATAAATAAGCAAAATATAAATAATAAGTAAAATAAATAAGCAATTTAATTGGGTTAGTAATAATAATTAAAATAAATGGGGTTAGTGAAATAATAATAATAAGCATAATTTAAAAAATAAATGGATTAGTAATAAACATGATTAGTAATAATAATAAACAAAACAAAATTTTAATGGTTAATAGAAAAATATGAACAATTATATTAATTAATTATAAAATTTAAAATTATAAACAAATTAAATAAATTATGAACATATTATGAGAAATTATCAAATTTACAAATTTTTTTAGAAATTATTTACATATATAATTAATTATAAACAATTAGAAGATATTTTCATATTATAAATAAATTGGACATTTTAATTTCTACACATATTTATATACAAAATTTTAAGTTTATAAACAATTTATGTATTTAAAAAAAAATTAAATCAAGTATTTTAATTAAATTATGAATACAAATAATAATATAAAAGAAGAAAAGAAAATTAGGGTTTGTTTTATTTACAAAATTAATTTAATATACATATTATAATCTAAATACATAATAATAAAGAAAAATATTTTTTGAATTAAGAAGAATAATTTCAGAATTTTAGAAAACATTGAATATATATTTATAGAATTATTTAATTATATCTATGATTATTATTAAAAACAAAATCAATTAAACAAAATAGAAAAAGAAACAAAAAATTGAAACTTACCTGGCTGGGATTTGAACCCAGGACATTCTGCTTGCCAGCAACAAAACACACCACCAGGCCATCAGCGCGCGTGTGATAAGGGAATAGACCCAATGTGTTTTATGCAATACCTTGGAAAATCACAAAAAATAAGAAAAAAATCAAAAGGCCTGGGGGATTCGAACCCAGGACCTTATACACAAACACACAAGTACATGACCAATCCTGCTGGGTGAGCGCATCTGTTAATGAAACAATCATAATTGATAATATAATAAAGCAGCTCATTAAATGAAAAAACAAGAAAAATATGGCCTGGTTCAAGAATCGAACCCTTGACCCTTCAGCCACACACACGCCTGCGCAACCAACTGAGCTAGCCAGTCACTTGTGAAATAAAACAACAAGTAATTCATAATATTTTAAAATAGAAATTCAAATTGGAAATTCGCGCCAGAATATCTTCGTCTTCAACCTCAAATTCGTAGGATTTCCTGCGAATTTTCTTGGGAAAATTCCTACGAATTTTTCTGCGTTTTAAACCTGCGAATCATGTACATCATCATACGAGTAAAATTTCATCAAATTGAACCTGCAAACATGATCTATGCAACGATTACAGTCCAAATATGAGTTCATTATCTATTTATATTAGGTATTCCATGAACCCCCAATTTTGAAGCTCTAACCCTAACAATGGCCGATTGCGATTCAAGCCATGAAACTTTGATCTAATTGTCCAGAAACACTCTATACAACATCACAAACATGATTGAACAAACAAAATTCGTTAGAACGCATTGGATTAGTGTAATCGAAAAAAAATTATTCAAGAACAAAGAAGATTCGGTTTATGCATTATGGAGTGTTTTGGATGCATATGAGTATTGGTTTTCACTCAATGGTGTTCAGTGATCATGGCTATGTGCTTCAAATACCTTCAAATGTCCTGGAAATTCAAAACCGAATGTGAGTTGTGGAGAGGTTTTTTGGTTTATGAAACTTACTCTTGAGGCTGTGAAATTCGTGGCTTGTTCTAGGGTTGTGTTAAGTACTTATAGGATGATCAATTGAGGCTGAAAAATTAGGTCATTGTGTAGAAGATTTGATCCAAAAAAGATTCAAAAAGATGGCCTTTGAAAATCAAATTTTCTTGCATAAACACTTGCTATTTTGGTATGATTCTCATTACTCTTGTATCAATCAAGTCTAAATATAATTTAAGACCTTCTAGAAACCAAATCAAATTTAATTTTCATTATTTTATATTTTATTTGAATTTAAAATGATTTTTTAATATAAAAATCATAATAAATAAAAACAAAATGAATAAAATTATGAATAAATCAATTTAATTTCGTGCAAGATGTTTTGAAGTGGATTGGGTCATTATTTGGCAAGCCCATTTGGAAAAAATTGGTTTTAGACCTCCATTTTCTTCATGAACCAACCCAAAATTTCCCAACTTTGCAAGAGCACACATCCTTCAATTTTAATGCTATGAGGGTGTTCTTGGACATTTTGAAAATCTTGAAGAGTCCTCTAAACAACCCCACTGGTTTCATGTCCATATCATTTACCAATCTCAAGTTATGCTCTTTTGAAGTTGTTGACTTTTTGTTGACTTTCAAAAGGACCTATAATGTCTTAGCTCATACCTTCCAAATGAAGCATTTTTGGGCTTGGCTTGTGAGACACAAAGTTGTAGAGAATTCAATTTCCTTCAATATGAGATTTGGATGTAGACTTGGTGATGAAGCATGTGAAAGTTATGGCTGGTCAAAGTTCAGTTGACTTTTACTAAGAAAACCCTAATTTAGAAACTCCTGATTCTTGATGATCTGAAATATCCTTGATGAATCATGATCAACCCTTGATAAAATGATGAATTTTACTTCATATACTTGATGTTGGCAAAAAATCATGAAGTTTGGCTTTGGTTTGACCACAGTTGACCTCAGTTTGACTTTTTAACTACTTTGACTGATTTTGACTTATCTGATCATCTGACTCAGCAAACTTTTGAGAAAAGTCTTGAAACTTGTCATGGGGGTTCTTACACACATATAAGATGTTATGAAGCTCACTTGAAGTCCTGGAAGTCCATTTAGCCTGACTAAAGTCAAAACCCTAGTTTTGGATGCACTGCTTAGGAGGCGCATTGTCTGAGGGAATTGTCAACTCTTCTGACTATTTGTGAACTTTGTGAACCTTGTGAACCATAATAAAATGTCTTGTGAGCCTAATGGGAGGTATTGTGAACCTTGTGAACCTTGTGAACCTCATAAAGTATCTTGTAGACTTCATGAACCTCATGAAAGGTTTTGTAAGCATTGTGAATCTTGTGAACCTTGTGAACTTCATAAAGTGACATGTAGACTTCATGAACCTCATGAAAGGTCTTGTAAGTGTTGTGAATCTTGTGAACCTTGTGAACCTTCTTAGCACACAAAGTCTTGTATTGTGAGGGCAAATTTTGGGGTGCAACACTATCATACTAGGAAGACCATTCTTAGCTACCGCCGGAGCTATAATAGACGTAAAGAGAGGAAAGCTAACCTTTGAAGTAGGTGAAGAGAAAGTTGAATTTATTTTAACACAATTCTTACAATCACCAGCTATAGAAGATACATGCTATCTATTGGACGTAATTGACGAATGTGTAAGAGAAATGGAAATGAAAGAAACTACCTATTCTGAAATTATGAAAATTCAAATCCCTCCGATTTTCGAAGATGATAATTGGCGTGCACCATATCAGGATGATAGTCTAAGCGAAAGTTTAGAACTTACACCGGATCCCATGCCAAGTAAGAATAAACCTACATTAGGATTAAAAACTTTACCTAATAACCTAAGATACGAATTCTTAGACATTGAATGTAAAAGACCAGTTATAATAAATTCCAGTTTAGGAACAATCGAAACTAAGAAACTTTTAGATGTCTTAAAGAAATATCCAACTGCATTAGGATATAACATATCTGATCTCAAAGGAATATGCCCTTCAATCTGTATGCATCGTATTCTGCTAGAAGAAGATTGCAAAACCTCCAGAGAATCTCAAAGAAGAATTAACCCAATCCTTAGCACTGTAGTGAAAGAAGAAGTTAAGAAACTACTAGATGCCGAAATAATATATCCAATCTCTGATAGTAAATGGGTTAGTCCAGTACATGTAGTACCAAAGAAAGGAGGTATCAATATTGTGAAAAACGCTAAAGGCGAATCAATATCACAAAGAGTAGTGACGGGACATAGAGTGTGCATCGATTATCGTAAACTAAACAAAGCCACTCGAAAAGATCATTTCCCACTACCTTTTATAGATCAAATGTTAGAACGATTAGCCAAGCATTCTTATTTCTGTTATCTTGATGGTTACTCAGGATTTTTCCAAATCCCTATCCACCCAGATGATCAAGAGAAGACTACATTCACATGTCCCTATGGAACGTTCGCTTATAGACGAATGCCCTTTGGATTATGCAACGCTCCTGCAACCTTTCAAAGATGTATGATGTCAATCTTCGCAGATTTTATAGACAACATCATGGAAGTGTTCATGGACGACTTCTCTGTATGCGGGCAAAGTTTTGAAGGATGCCTATCAAATTTAGAAATGGTGTTAGAAAGATGTGTAAAAGTAAACCTCGTGCTTAACTGGGAGAAATGTCATTTTATGGTCAAAGAAGGAATCGTATTAGGACACGTTATATCCGACAAGGGAATTGAAGTTGATAAAGCTAAGATAGAAGTCATAAAAGATCTTCAACCCCCTAAAATCGTTCGAGAAATACGAAGCTTTTTAGGACACGCCGGTTTCTACCGACGATTCATCAAAGATTTCTCGAAAATCACTAAACCTCTTACCGGTTTATTAATGAAAGACGCTGAGTTCATATTCAATGAAGATTGTCTTAAAGCATTCGAAACTCTAAAAACAGCCCTCATCACCGCACCAATCATGCAACCCCCTGACTGGAGATTACCTTTCGAAATCATGTAGGCGCAGTTCTAGGCCAGAGGAAGGACAAGAAACTTCATGCGATTTACTATGCCAGTAGAACCTTGGATTCTGCTCAGATGAACTACGCCACTACTGAAAAAGAATTGTTAGCAGTTGTCTTTGCGCTGGACAAATTCCGTTCTTACCTAGTAGGAGCGAAAATAATCGTTTGCACAGACCACACTGCTATCAGATATCTATTGACTAAGAAAGATGCTAAACCGAGACTCTTGAGATGGATTTTACTCTTACAAGAGTTTGATCTCGAAATAAAAGATAAGAAAGGTACTGAAAACGTCGTAGCGGACCATTTATCTAGAATAGAAGGTATTAAACCCGAACAAGTGCCGATTAACGATGATTTTCCGTATGAACAGCTGATAGCACAAATAGGAAGCGACCCAATTCAGTTAGACATAGATGAACCAGAACCCGTGGAAACAATCCAAACGACTGTAGGACTGCCATGGTACGCTGACATTGTTAACTACCTAGCTGCAGGAGCTCTTCCACCTGATTTAACCTATCAGCAGAAAACGAAATTCTTTCACAATCTCAAACATTACTATTGGGATGAACCATTATTGTTCAAAAGAGGACCCGATGGAATCTTTCGTCGATGTATTCCCGAAGAAGAAATAGAAGATGTCATTGCTCATTGCCATTCATCTCCTTATGGTGGACATGCAAGCACTTCCAAGACATGTGCAAAAATCTTACAAGCCGACTTATTCTGGCCTAATCTATGGAAAGATGTTCACATCGCTGTTATAAATTGCGATCGGTGTCAACGCACCGGAAATATTTCAAGAAGAGATGAAATGCCTCAAAAAGGAATATTAGAAGTAGAAATCTTTGACGTTTGGGGAATAGATTTCATGGGACCATTCCCATCATCTTTCGGTAATAATTACATACTCGTAGCTGTTGATTATGTTTCAAAATGGATTGAAGCAATAGCTTCTCCTACAAATGACACACGAGTAGTAATAAAGCTTTTCAAAAATATAATCTTTCCCAGATTTGGTGTGCCTAGACTCGTCATAAGTGACGGTGGCTCGCACTTCATTTCAAAAATCTTTGACAAATTACTATCTAAGTATGGAGTAAGACACCGTGTGGCAACACCATATCATCCACAAACAAGTGGACAAGTCGAAGTCTCAAACAGAGAAATCAAACAAATCTTAGAAAAGACTGTCGCCATATCTCGGAAAGATTGGTCATCTAAACTTAATGAAGCTTTATGGGCTTATAGGACCGCTTACAAGACACCCATGGGAACTACACCTTTCAAATTAGTTTATGGAAAATCTTGTCATCTCCCAGTAGAACTAGAACACAAAGCTTATTGGGCGATCAAAACTCTCAATATAAACTATAATGCTGCAGGAGAAAAGCGAATCCTAGATATTAACGAATTAGAAGAGTTAAGGCTAGATGCTTATGAGAATGCTAAGATATATAAAGAAAGAACTAAGCGATGGCATGATAAACGCCTATCTAGGAAAGAATTTAGTGTGGGAGACGTTGTACTCCTCTTTAATTCAAGACTTAGGCTCTTTCCTGGAAAACTAAAATCTAGATGGTCAGGACCCTTTGAAATAACTAAAGTGTTCCCAAGTGGAGCGATAGAAATTAAGGGTAGGAATAGTGAACCATTCACAGTAAACGGACAACGTTTAAAACATTATCATAAAGTTGAAAATAGAGATTATGCGAATAGTCTAAGGCTTTTAGAGTTGTCCACTGATTTCCCTGATTAATCTAACCTAAGCATTACGTCAGGCTTTAGACGATAAAAACAGCGCTTAGTGGGAGGCAACCCATTTAACCCATTTAACCCATTTAATCATTTAAATCATTTTTATTATTTTGTCATTTATCATTTTATTATTAGTTTATTTGTTTTGCCATTTTATAGTTTTATTTCATTATTACTATTATTTCTTTTATTTGTGCATTTTATTTTCTTATTTTTCCTTATTTTAATCTTAAATCACTTTTACAGATTTTCTAAAGTCTTTTCCACTTTCCTTTTCCCCCTGATTTGTTTCCTCCGTATTTGCACTAACTATGGCTAACCAACCGATAAACCTTATGGAAACCAAATTTAGAGGTAGGAACCAAAGAATGAAATTTGAAGAGTTATCACAGAGACCAATGGATTTGACTCTGTACCCGGATGATCTGACTATGGAAACCTTAGGTATACATGATAGCATCCTATACTTGTTTAACCGACTTGGATGGGAGAATGCACTGATTCAACATAAGTTTGTGACTTACCGCGAGCTCACCCTTGAGTTCCTTAGCTCCTTAGTTTACCTACCCGAGCGCGGTTTTGGATTCAGGAAAGGATTCATCAGTTTCCGCCTATTTGGAATAAAATATGACTTTAACCATAAAGAACTAGCTGACTTATTAGGATTCCCTAGTGGACCCTTTGCTTTCACTACCACACAGGTAGAATTGATGGACATTGAGCTGGATTTCTTTTGGGGAACCTTAACCGGAAACTACCATCCTGAACCAAATAACATGAACAATGATGAGATACATAACCCTGCTATCCGTTACTTCCATAAGATCCTTGCCCACACCTTCTTTGGAAAAGAAGAAAACCTTACTGGAGTATCTAAAGACGAGATATTCATTATGTCTTGTTTCACTAATGGACAGCCAGTCAATGGTGTTCCTTTCATGATGCAAACCTTCACCCGAATCCAAGAAGAACCTGAATTACCTATATTAGTAGGAGGTCTTGTCACCATGATTGCTGATGCCTTAGGACTTAGATACCAATTGCACAGGTGTAACCGTTTAGGTACCATCCGTCCTATGAATCTTAACTTTTGCTTTAATCGCCATATCATAAGGAATTTAGGACATCCACCTTTCGAGTACCTAATCCGGAATGAAGTAGTAACCCTGTTCACACTACCAAACCATGCTAGAGTAAGTGTTCACAATAAGGATAATTGGCTTTATGAGTTAACCCCACCTGACTATCCATCTACTCCTGAAACACCTCAATCTTACAAGATAAAGGATGATATAATGACCGATGTAGAAAGTGACCCTGAGACACCTCCTGGTTACCATGACATTGACCACACTGACGAAGTGATTGAAACCCCTGAAGTGAATCAAGTAGAATATGCTGATAACTTAAAGAATATCATGAACACTCTTGAAGCTTACCAAACCGACATAAATACTGTTAAGGATGAGATTAAGAGCATGCGATTGGACATTATAGGATTAACTGACATAACATGTGAGCAATTCTACCACCTGAACTCCGCAATCGAAGATTTGAAGAAGCACTTTTGAAAATGCTGTAGTGATCTAGCTTATTTTATTTATTGTTTTCGTTTCTAGTTAATTTTACATTTCGAAAACATTTTCGTACCGTTTTTTTCATTAATGTAATTTCATTTCAATTATCAAATGCAAAGCACCTCTAGTTTACAAAATTTTCCAATTTAATCAATTTATATGCTTTCAATCTATATACTGTTATGTTTGAATTGATTAATATCTTATGCAACCTCTCGTGTGATGCAATTTACAAAATTTTGTTGATATTATTTATTATATGGTGTTTATATTTAATATTGAGTGAGAAGTGATCAAAAATATTATATAAATTATATGAAGCGTGAGAGATAATATGCTTTCTGGAAATTATTCAAGGTTTTAAACCCTCACGGTCGTCATCACCCCCCTTACGATCGTGACAAGCTATTTAGCGCGTCACAACCGTCATCCCCTTGTCACGACCATGACGGCCCTAATTATAGAATTCGAAAGAAACAAAACTGTTTCTTCTTCGAAACCTCTTCATCTTTCTTCTTCCATAACTTTCAAAACCACCCATTATCTCCACCAACTTCCGTAACCTCCCATTACCAAATTAAACCCCATTAACCTCTCCATTATCACCACACCTATCACATTCTCACCTTAAATTATTTATCCGAACCTATTTTCTCTCATTTTATCACTTTTCTCACAAAAATCCAAACTCCTCATCTCCCACTCTTGTTCTTGCATGCAATGGAAGCTATTCAATTTAGAGATGGTGAGAATGGAGAAAACCAGAGAGAGAGATTCATCCGATTCCAGAACCGTGGTGTGCAACCCACGCGTTATATCGACACTGTCTGTTTGAGAGAATTGGGAATGCTTAACAGTGTCAAGAGCCTGCTTCAAAAAGTCGGTCTGTGGGATCTTTGCAGTCAGCCCCAGCCCACATTCGAGCTTCTGACATTGGAACTCCTAAGCTCATTCCATTACATCACTCCTACCGGTTCTCAGAGTCAACTCACCGGTTTCGCTAAGTTCAGATTGCTTGGCCGGGAGTTTAACCTTTCGCAAAATAGGATAGCCGAGTTGCTAGGCTTCGATCACGGGAATGAAGCTCACCTCCGCGTGCCGGACAATTTCAGTGAAACCGCTTTCACTTTATGGCACGACATAACCAACACCCGTGCCTCAGCCTTTCAGAGCCTTAATGCTACACATATCCACAACCCGGCAATCAGATATTTTCACCGCATCATTTGCAACACCATCTTTGCACGAGAAAGCAACCACAAGCTCAACTCCAAGGAGCTTCTGTTCTTACACTGCGCTCTAAATGACGAGCCTATCAACGCTGCACCGTTCATGCTGAACCATATCCAGTCCATTGCGCAAAGAGGCACAACCCCATTTTACATAGGCGGCATTGTCACCACCCTCGCCATTCAGCTGGAGCTTGGTGACTTGGTAGTAAACTTGCCTAGCAGAGCCGCCGAGTTCCTAACCAAGAATTATTGCAGATCCGCACACTTGATTGCGCAAAGAGAGGATGGCAGGTTCAGCCCTGTTATCCACGGCACTGTTTATCACCATATCATCCTGTCGTGCCGTGACCGCATCGATCCGTCTAGCCAAGCCAACTGGCTCTTTGCTTTACCGGATGCTGCCGGCCACGCCCCCATTCATGATGAGTAGGCCGATCCACCCGCGGACGAGATGCAAGACGCTATGGATGCAGCTGAGCCTGTCCAGGACATTCCAGAGACATCCACCCGACAGCCTCCTGCACAGGAATACACACTTGAGGAAGTCCTCCGTGCGATTCATCAGCAAAACCAGATGAATGCTGCACTGGAGCGAAGGCAGAAGGAGCAGTATGATGCATTACTCCACACTATTACCACAAACCAGCAGGCTACTGATGAGAAGCTCGGAGAGATCCTTAGCGAGCTAGAGGCTATGCGCATTGATATTACTGCTGTCACCGGTACCGGTTCTGATCCTGAAGCAACTCCGACTAGACGCTCCCGCACCAGAAGCCGAGGCCGTGGTCATCAGCAGTCTTAGTTTTAGTTTTTGTTTATTGTTTTTTCCGTTTTCGTTGTTTGTATTGTACTTTGACCGTTATTATATCACAACATTGAGGACAATGTCTGATATAGTGTGGGAGAGGTACCTTTCATTTTCCGTATTTTTCCATTCCGTTGTATTTTCCCTTTCGTAAGTTAATGAAACGAGCAATTTTTGTGCTATTTTCTTTAGTTTCGAACTTTCCCTGTTTATTTAGCCATACCGAAAAAAATCTTTAATTAATTCTTCGCATTACCCGACTTACCTACGAAATCATAATTAGGAAGCTGAGAACGATTTAACAAGATCAATACAGTCTTGACACCTTAGACTTCCCACTTAAGCGATCCCGTTCCGATTATCGTTACGACTACACCTTAAGTTTCAGTTCAAAAGTAACCCCTAGTAGTTTATACTAGCAGTCAGCACCGTCTGAACACAAACCACGTGGGGAGCCGATGAATATAAGTGTTTGATGCCTAATCTATAATGATCCTTCATATCTCGATGCAAATGAAAAGAAATTGCACCAAAATACACGGTCGCATATAAGAAACGAGAAATATGAGAAGGAGTCCATTGCGGGTTGGTTCAGAGGTACTGGTTCTGAACTTGGTAGGGCGTGCTACGACTCGATCCCCCACAACCTCCAAATCGGATAATGTATGTAGGGTTACCGCACTCGTGTACCAGACCCCGTGCTTAAAAAGGATCAAAGTCGCTAACCGGCTACTCCACTACGTGCGTGCTAAGGCAAAGGGCTTAATGTGATTGCGCTAGAATGAAACCGGGCGAAATAAGATCGAAAGACTCTAGGTGAAATCGTAAAGCAATTGCCGAATTTTTCGTTTAACGGGAATTCGACGACTTAGCTTGTTGCTTGTGTCATTAGTGTATCGTTAGTGTTTTATCAAAGTACCAGTTTATCCGACAAAACGATCCCTCGTACGGTTTGTTATGTGTGTGCATCGATAAAAACTTGTCCGACAATTTTCAACCGACTATTTGCTTGAGGACAAGCAAAGGTTTAAGTTTGGGGAAGTTTGATAACGAGAAAATGTATCGATTATATTGCTATGTTTCAATACCGTTTTATCACATAATTGTCGTTTTAACACCCGATTCCTCGAGTTTTCCTTGCCATTTTGCAGGTACATCATATACAGAGCTAAATCGAGAGCCACGAGTGAAATGAGCAAAAACAACCGTTAAAAGATGAAGAAATGAGGAATTCTGCATAACTGCATATTTTGTTGCACTCACGGTCGTCACCTAGGTGTCACGACCGTGACACCCCAAAAGGAGCAATCACGACCGTGACATATCCCTCACGACCGTGACACTTATTATACAAGGGACACGAACGTGATGCCCTTGTCACGACCGTGACAAGGGAAAAATAGGTTATTTGACTGAAGACTTGGTCATAACGTTACGCTGCATACGAAGTGGCTATTTTCCAGCTGACCCTGTATCCACACGTTCCTGGATTCTCTCAATTCTCCTACGAGGCCCAAGCAACAAACCAACTACCAAGCCCATTTAGTCTTCTATAAATAGCTTAATTTTTATGAACAAGTTACAGAGTTTATTTTTATTAATTTCTTGCGGAAGCTCGGCCGAATTATTTTGCACCCTTTATATTTTCCAGCATTATTTTCATTGCTTTATTTTTCTTGTATCCCAACCAACCTTATAACAATTTCCAACATCAGGAAATTGTTATAAATTTATTTGTTTCAAAGCCTTCTGAATTTTTAGAATTTATTTCCGATTCCAACGAATACTCCGAGCTTTCCGGCCTGTGGAAGAAGGAGTCTGCCACTTTTATTGTTATCCAGGTTTATATTAATTTGCAATTATATTTATGTTGAATATTTATTTTTCTGCCATGCTTATTTCGTTTTATGTTTCTCTGCCTCTGTCTGGTTCAACAATAATGAGTAGCTAAGTACCTTAGGGCGGTATGTAATTAAAACGAACTAAATCGGTAAAATCAACTCTAGGTTTAAAATATTTAAGAGCTTAATATTCTGGCTGATACTTTTTATTATAAAATCAACCTTTTTGTTACGAGAGTAAGGAAAGTGTATTAGGTTAGGTCAAGACCACGAGAGTGTGCGATTTTAACCAGATAGCTAAAGTTAGGCATTTAAATTAAACACAGCGAGAGCGCTTTAAAATAAATTAGGATTACTAAGTTTCCAAAAATTATTCCTAAACACTTATGGGCTAGCGAGAGCAGGCATAGGGCTTTAGGGGTAAGATATGAGATAAGACCACGAGAGTGTGAGTTAAAGATATTTAAGCTGGTAACCTCTACAGAATAGATTAAGTGAACACCTTTATAAGCCTAGGGTAGATTGACCCGCCTAAGTTAGCATAATTACATACCGACCGCCTTAGTATTATTTATTAAATTTAAATTTAATTCCCGCCTTTAATCTTTAAAAACAACAAAAAATCGTGACAACCCTTCACCTTAGCTAAACTAGAAATTCCTCTAGCACTAAGTAACCATAGAGTCCCTGTGGATCGATAATCTTAAATATTACTTCGATAGGCTGTGCACTTGCAGTTAAGATACCGCTAGACACATAATTAGATACGTCTTTAGCCCATCAAGTTTTTTGGCGCCGTTGCCGGGGACCTTAATTTAGTTACTAGTGCACTTTAGGGTAGCATTGTCTAGACTAAGGTAACAACAATTTTCTTTTCTTAATCTAAATTCCCGAGTGTATGCCAAGTACTCGCTCTCAAGGCGAAGACTTGCAACCTCTAATCCCAGAATCAGAACGCTTCTTACACGTAAGAATACGGATATTCGATTACGAACAAAATTTCAATATTCCAGATCTTCAATTAGATCCACCTAAACCAGTCGTAACATCAAAGGACGCAGAGATGGCTGAAGAACAGAATCACCCACTCAAATATTACGCTAGTCCTTCGCAAGCTGAACCGCATTCCAGCATTGCCGCACCGGCTATCAACCGAAACGATTTCGAACTAAAACCTTCGTTGATATTAGCCGTGCAACAAAATCAATTCGCCGGAAATCCTACCGAGGATCCGAACCTTCATCTCTCGATCTTTGTGCAATACGCAGATACCGTAAAAGCCAATGGAGTTACCCAAGAAGCTATTAGACTACGTTTGTTTCCTTTTTCACTTCGAGACAGAGCAAGAGCCTGGCTTCAATCTCTGCCTTCGAACTCAGTAACTACGTGGGAGGAACTAAAGAGAGTTTTCTTGACCAGATATTTCCCACCTAGCAAGACAGCTATGCTGAGAGCTCAGATCAACGGATTTAAGCAAAGGGAAAACGAATCACTTTTCGAAGCTTGGGAACGCTATAAGGATATGCTGAGACTTTGTCCACATCACGGATTAGTAGAATGGATGGTCATCCATACCTTCTATAATGGACTCTTGTACAATACAAGAATGACAATTGACGCTGCCGCGGGCGGTGCACTAATGGAAAAGAATATAATGATGCTTATGCACTTATCGAAAGTATGGCTCAAAACCATTACCAATGGGGAAGCGAAAGAGTCGCAACTGAGAAACCAACAAAAGGAGGTATGTACGAAGTGAGTAGTATGGACCAGGTCAATGCAAAGTTTGACCAACTAAGCCAAAAGATCGACAACTTGGCCATATCACCTTAGCCTCTTTTTCAGATTTTCAATCCCGCGATCATTTGACGTCGCATTATCAACAATCACATTTAAAACATTGTTCAACCCTCAATTGTCCAAGCATTTTGCAATTGTATTTGCTATTACTTCTCCCGAAGGGCTTAAGACCTTAACAAAACTCAAAATATTTTTGTGTAATTTCCAGTTGTTGTCTATAAAATGTGTTGTTATTCACATGTAACTCATGTTTTGACATGAAGTCCAACCATATGTGGTCAGATACACACTTCGACAATGTTGGGAAAGAAAGCTCTTCAATTTTTCCGTTTAAAAATCCCATTAAGCCAAAACATCATGTGCTACTGTGCTTCGGGAGATTGGAATATATCTTGGCTGCATTACACTCATACAACGACGAAAAGCTCTACAATCTGCATGCATATACGAAAGCTCCATTTCCACAATCATGTCAACCACTGCCTGCCTATATTGGGGAAACTATCATTAATATTGTATTGAGAATGTAAAATGAGTTATAATTTGGGACAAATTAACCCCCAAGGGTTGACCTAATGGTGGAGGTTTGGGTCTTGAGAGTTTGCTCCTCTCAAGGTCCCAGGTTCGAATCCTACCGGATGCAATCAATCTTTGTGTGAGCTAGTCCATACGGAACTTTGCTCCGACTTTAAATGGGATCCCCGCTAGTGGACGATGAGATTGGTCCTCTTGGATTAGTCGGTCGAAAGGCCGGATACCAAGATTTCGTAATAGAATACCTTAAGTTTGTCTTCCGGTACATAAAATAAAAGTTAAAAAATATTTTAGAAAATGACTACCGAAAATCTTTTGCAAAGTCTTCTGCTACACAAAAATTGTTGAAAAAATGACTGTCAGAACTCTTTTGCAAAGTCTTCCGGTACAAAAAAAATTCAATATTTTTTTTTTAAATGACTACCGCCGGTACACAAAAATTAAATAAAAAATGACTATCGGAACTCTTTTGCAAAGTCTTCCGGTATATAAAAATTGACTATCAAAACTTTTTTTTGCAAAATCTTCTAGTATACAAAAAGAAAGTTAAAAAATATTTGAAAAATAACTACCGAAATTTTGTTGCAAAGTCTTTCAATACGCAAAATACAATTTAAAAATATTTATAGAATAAAATAATAAATTAGTTAAAAATAACAAGGATCAAATTGATATTTTTTTATAAAATGTAAGGATATAAGGATAAAAGTAGGTGTATAAAGTAAAATTTTCTTAAATCCATTACAAACTGTATAAAGTAATTTGCACACCAGTAAACTCAAAATAAACCGTCCGAAAGTTGATTTTTTTGACGGATAAACGGGTTTCGATCGATCCTCAATTTTTTGTCCACCCCTAATTTATAGGTGATAATGAAGAAAACACAACTATTTTTACAAAACAAATTGTTGATTTTAGTAATTTTGTTGTTGTTGCTTACTAAATGTAAGAGAAATAGTGTGCATATTCCAACTTATAATAACCCTTATAACATATGTATCGAGTCAGCTAATAAATAACGTAATTTCGATACAATACTTTTATTTTTGTCTTTTGATTTTCATCAATCTCTTAGATAAAGATTTGAATTATTTTGTATATCCTTTTAATTTTGCTTCTTGTTCCCCTGATTTTTTTTAAAAAATATTTTTATTATATTTGATCTTTAATAGATAAATATTCATTCTATAACTATTTACATTAAGAACATGTTCATTTTAACTTTAAAAAATAGATTTCTTATTTGTATTTTAAAAAATGATTCTTATAAAAATGTATTTAAAAATATTATAAGTTTTTTATTAAATTCATTTTTTTTCTGAATTGAAAGAATACTTTTGACAACCTATAACACAAAAATACATTATTAAAGATTAAAAACATAGACATAATCAGAATTTAAAGAAAAATTGTGTTTCAAAAATGATTTTTATGAAAAACTATCTGAGATAGCTTCAAAATTAAGTGATTTTTTGAAATTTTGATATCTATAAAAATTTCAATAAATAATAAAATAACAATTTAAGAATAATTATTCAAACCAAAATTTCATTTAACTCTTTCAAGAAAAAAAATTTATAAATTTTTTTGAACAAAAATAAATAATATTATAAAAATCATTAAAAAAATACTGAAACAAACAAACTCTATTTCTAAATAAAAAATCATTAAATGGATCATCTCATATAAAATAGTGTAATTTGCAATTTATGTTGGGTTATTTCCTCGTTATTTTCTTTCATGCATTAATTCAACAAATCATTTTTAAAAACTAAATTTTGTTGAAAAAGATAACAAAACCTTATTTCACCGACCTTTAATGTATAAATTTTTATAAAGAAGTTTTA
The DNA here is from genome assembly GCA_963966055.1 of Lathyrus aphaca. Lineage (NCBI taxonomy): Eukaryota > Viridiplantae > Streptophyta > Magnoliopsida > Fabales > Fabaceae > Lathyrus > Lathyrus aphaca. The sequence goes on along the minus strand of OZ014520.1, from coordinate 27,811,754 downwards.
CTATCTATTATAATCATATCTGATTCAATAGTTACTTGCATGCAAAGAATATTCAGTTTATAAAAGAAAGTGTCAATCCTTGAAATTGTAAAATAAATGAATTGTAAAAAAATTGATTATCAGCTTATACTTTCTTATGAATTATTTAATTTTAATTAAATGATCCAATCAACTTGTTTTGTGGTCGATTATTATTATTTATAATACGAGAATAACTCCCCCTTATGATATAAATCTTGTAATGAATTAATAATGGGAAACGTTTGTTAAATTTGATGATTGTGCATTTAGAAAAATAAACTTTTTCTTTTCCCACCCTTTCATTTTTAAAAAATAATCACACACATATGTGTTGGGCCTAATTCGTTTGATAGACAATGCGTCTGTTTTGATTTCTTCTATAAATTAAAAATAAAAATAAAATATATAAATAGTTCCCGCCAAATAATCTTGTATCACCGGCAATGGCACCGGCAACGACACCGGCATCGGAGAGAGATAACCCTCACATAGTGGAAGCGTTGAATCTCCTTCGAACCAGAATCTGCGACACTGGTTTCATCTTCAAAGATTCTCCAGACGGGAACTACAGGTATATAATTTCCTTTCTCATTTCAACTTTCAAATCACTAACTCTCACTGATTTCATCAATTATCACTACCACCAGCAAGCTGAAATTCATGATATCAAGTTCAGTAGCGGAGGCGTGCAACAATTCTATTCTCCTCCTCGGTCCACGTGGCTCCGGGAAGCTTGCGGTTTGTTCTTCTATTCAACCACCGGTTAATTTAAGGGTTTCTTCCGTTTGTGTTTCATTTTGTTTTGTTTTTTTAGGTTTTGGATCTCGTTCTTCAAGATTTGTTGATTCAGTATCCAGATTCAATTTCAGTGGTATTCAGTTCATTCCCTTCGTTTGTGAAATTAGTTATTCGGAGATGTCACTGAGATTGTAATACTGTTTTTTCATGTATGTCTGCAGGTTAGGTTGAGTGGGCTTTTACATTGTGATGATATCTCTGCATTCAAGGTTCTCATACTAATTCAAACACTTATTATACTATATTTTAATTGACTTGTTGTTTAAATTCCCCGATAGTCGGTAGTCATAGGTTTAATTCCATGAGAATGTAGAGTATCGGTTTAGGCCTATCTGTTTGAGTGTTGATATCTGAAACCGAGACCGACACTTGTGATTACGCTTAATTTATTTATTCTTTTCAATTATTATTAGTGTGGATGTGTCAGCGTTGGTGTTGTTTCTGGGGTCCGTGCTTCATAGCTTCCAACAGAGGCAATTCTATTTACATCACCAGGATTTGAATTATGGATATTTGCCTTTTTTTTATTCTCTAAAGTAAATAGTCTTCTAATGTATCTTGATTTTTGAGGTTGTTTATGTTTGTGTGTTGGCTTAATGACGATGATGATGATGGTGATGATTTTGGTGAAAGCTAGTGTTGTTTTATCTGTAATCTTAGGCTTCTTATGTAGTAATTTGTTTCCCTACTTGTATTTTCAATTTAGCCTAAATAATAAAGGGACATTGGTTGGCAATGAAAAATAAACTAAATAATAATTGTTGTTAATAGAATCTTCTTCTTAAGTAACTGTTACAAAGGCCTTTCTGAATTCCTGTTGAAACTCTCTCCTGCTACGAACTTGTGGACCTTCTAAGGAATTGTAAACATTGGATGGTTGGTGATGGACGGTGCCTCTTGGATTATTTCTTGATGGCGATGCTTCTATTAGCGTGTTATAGTTTATAAATGTTATTATGGAAATTGTTTGAACTAGTAGATTTAAGTTACACTGCTGCCTTTTCTTGTCTATTATCTCATTTGTGGTTGTGAATGATATTCAATCAGGAAATAGCTAGACAGTTATGCATGGAACATCAATTGCTATTCTCAAAAGCGGTAACATGACTAACTGATGTCCAATTCGTACTATATACTTGCAGCTATGGTACAATGATTTGTTGATTTTGAAATGAACCTTTTGTAGGCATCATTTGATGACAATTCCCAATTTATGGTAGCCGTGCTAAAGTGAGCAAAGTTTTCTTTGTTGAAAAAGGAAAATATTTTGAATTTCCGAAGCACTTATTACCTTTGCTTTGTAGGGAATGCGGATTAGCACATAAATCTGTAATTTTTATTTTGGATGAGTTTGACCTTTTTGCTCAGGTAAGGCTCTATTTTCTATTCCCGTTTGACTGTTACTAAAAGCTTAATGTAAAATTTTCATCATGATTCTAGTTAATCGTTATGATCAACTTCTTACTATATTAATTAATTTTAGTGTGAAATGTTCACTATTATACTTTTGGGTTTGACTTCATTGACCATACATTTACTTCTATCTGCTCTCTAATTTTCTGCAGGGTAAACAGCGGTTACTTTATAGCTTGCTAGATGCAATGCAGTCGGTATCATCACAAGCTGTAGTAATAGGCATTAGTTGCCGCCTGGTATGTGCTTTACAGTTATTTCCTTTTCTCCAGTAGCAATGAATGTTATCAAATCTGAATGCCTATATACATAGTTAAAAAATAAAAGGATTTCTTTAATTTGATATTGTTTTGTGATTTACAAAGTTTAATTATTGGTAACAAGTTTTCCAATTTGTTTCGCTCATATATTTTAAGAATCTATCGTTGCATAAGGTGCTGTTAAGAAATATGGTTGGGCCTAACTCAACCCTACAAAACCGGTTGGTGGAGTGAGGATTGTCCCAACTTATATACACAAGTTCAGGCCATATATTGTCTGATGTTTGACAGGTGCTTAGAAATATTGAGATAACTTTTACAAATTAAGACAATTGACCGTGCAGGATGCAGATCAGCTATTGGAGAAAAGAGTACGATCTCGTTTTTCACACAGAAAGCTGCTATTCTTACCACCTTCAATTGAAGATTCACAACGGTAGATAAACTGTAATTGCCTTTGAAATGGACTATGCTGAATATGATTTCACACACTGCTGTTTTGACTTATTATGCAGATTATTGGCGCATATGCTGACACTGCCAATAGATTCAAGCCTTCCATCTGATTATGCTGTTCAATTCAATAAAAAAGTTAAAGTATCCTTTTTATTCCATAGGTTTTTTATGTTGAATCTAGTTGGTTAGAGGGCCTTCAGAATGAACAGGAGGAGGGCCATCCATTATAATATATTATGCAATTGTGAAAACTTAATAATTTGTTGCTAACCCCTATTGCATACATTTTTGCATTTTGACCAGAAGTTCATATATACTTATATATAATAAGTTTGTGAGCCATGCATAAAGAAAGAACTATTATTGCAATCCTTTTCAGTACTTCGCTTTCATTGTATTTGTGTTTCAATGAATAATTGGTTCATCTACAACAGCTATTCCACGTATGTAAAAACTATCATTTGCTTAGGGAAACTTACGTCTCTGTATTTTTTTTACTATTGAAAATTCACACTTCCATACCTGGACAAGAAATCCTTTACAAATTACAGAATATTATAGAAGACAAAAAGTTTAAAGAAATCTTCACGAACTATTTGAATTTTGACTCCTCTGTCAAACATTTGTTGAAGTTCCTGTAAGTATTTTGTTCACACCTCTATTAGCTTTTCAATATCAAATAGACTATCTTCCTAGACTTAAGTAAGTGAGTTTGTTGATTTTCCAGGTTCTATGCAGTCTCTCATATGGATTTGCAGACTGGGTTTCTGTCCAGGGAAAACTTTGAAACTGCGTATTCAAGCATCCAGAGACAGCCCAAACTAGAATGTTTAAAAAGTATGACATTTTTTTTATAATTTTTTGTGTGACATGTTCCCGCCTTTTTCCATTTTAAATTCCAACTGTATAAATGGAGTTTCCCTCCATTGTATTCATGTATTTTCTTCTTCTTTGATGACACCAAGACTTGATTTAAAAAGATCTTAACCTTGAGAAACTTACGACGTTACATGATAGGAAGAGAAGAATGCACGAGCATATTTAAAACTGGTAGTGTATTTGTTTTGTTATAGGACTTTATGTCCAGGCTGAAGACCTAACATGCGAATCTTGTAATTTTAACACATGAATTTTTCCATATAATCCTTGTGTTAAGGGAGAGAAAACTGTTGTAGCATATGAGATGATATTCTTGGATAAAAATTGCTTAATGGGTTCCTAAACTCTGATGACGACTTATTAACTGCGATATGAAGGATAAGTTGCATTTCAGTCTGCAAAACATTGCCGTAATTTTTTGTTGAAAAAAGCCTAAAAGAAAAAAAGGCAATTGCATTTTCAAATCTCTCCGTTAAATCTTCATGAGGAAACTAATGATTTTTTTGGTTTATCTTCATTGCAAACAGATTGTTCCATTTTAGAACTATATATTTTGGTATGCATGAAGAGATTGGAACTTAAAGAGAAAAGTTTATGTAACTTCAATGCAGTAATGAAAGGTGATATTTGTTGTTTTTTTATTTCATTATTCTTATATCTTTATACCTTAACGCGTCTGCCATATCTTGCAGAGTATAAAAGCATACATGATTCTTTCCAGACGTCTGATTACTATGCCCGGAACGTCTGTTTAAGGGTGTGTGCACTTGCTTTGATGATTCATTTAAACCGAAACATGTTTGCACGAGTAAATGATTGTGTTATGTTTTCTATGATCATCTGACACCGACCCAAGCTTATTGGATGGCATATTTATTATGTGTGCAGGCATTTGAACACCTTATACAGCGTGAACTGATATGTTTCACAGACAATAGAGGACATAGTTTATCTGTTGAATTTCGTCCTGTAAAGCTCTTAATTTCATCTGCTGAACTGTATCAAGGACTAAAGGCTTATCATTCTTGCCCCGTAAGTTATCTGAAAAAACAAGTCCACCTGTGTTTGGGGTTATTATTGTTTTCTTACAATATTTTAAGCTTCTTTCTATCATTGTTATATGTCACCTGTGCGAAGGTTAATTTGTATATTTTGGCAGGCTATCCTTCAAAAGTTGGTAGAACGCGACGGCTAAAGACCACAACATTTTGCTTCTCATATTGGTCATATATGTGGTATGATTCAAATTTTTGAAAAGACCGGCTTGTTATGAAGACAGATTTATTTTGTTTAGCTAACAGTTTTTCTTGATTATAATTGATGTACATGGAAATTAAATTTGTGTTCATTTCTTTTGAACAAACAAATTTCTGTATGTGTAATCCCTTATGTATTGGCAAGTTATGCCATCAAAGTACTCCCTCAGCAAGCCACCTCTAAACAGTTTTCACCTGCACACACATGAAGTGTATATGTAACTTTTTTTTTCTCTAAAAAATTGCAAACCAATTCAATCCAAAATCGATTCTTTTTTTTTATTGCATTGGATGAGAATTGACTTAAATCCGAATTGACTGTACAACCAAAGAACAAAGTCAAATAAAATAGTATATTAGATCAAAATTGGAATGATCTAAACCATTTCAATCTTCAAAATCATCCATACTTCAAAATAATATTTTGTATTTTGATGGGGAATACAATCTTCTTTTATGTTTCTTTCAATCCCTTGTTAACGGTATAATCTATGTGATCTTTATTAAATATTACAAGTTTTTAGTTTGACTGTTGGATATATAATTTAACATACAATCTTTTTCCCATTTATTGGAATCTTGAGGTATGGAGTGAAAGTTACTTTTTTTCCTACCACAAATTAACATAAACTACAATTTTTTTTAGCAATTAAACCAATTCATATTGGTATCATTAGTTAGGCCAGTGGTGATTGATGTTAGATTTGGTAGGGAAGACTACAGTTTGATCCTCCGCAACAACAATCGGGAGGGGGTTGAAGCTATTTGATATTAGAATCGACTCCCGAACCGAATTAATCGGTCCAATGGATTGAATATGTCTATATTAAATATAACTAAGCACTGTACACTATGAAGATGACTAAATTATTATTAATATGGAAGAGGACAAGGTTTATGATCTTGTCAAAAAATGGTTTATGATGTCAAGTTATCAGAGTATCTAATGTTGAAAGAGAATTCATATGTTTTGTCTATATTTCACAAACTCACAAATTTTCCTGACACAAACTAAACAGTTGCTTTTGTCTCACTTTATCTCATCGATCAGTTCAAGGTTATGCATATGATTTCCTTTCTCAATTCACACACCTACATCCACAAGCATCAAAAACCATGCAATTCCTCTTTGATTTGTCAGCTAAAAAATAATCAATTTTTTTGTCTCTCATTCTTGTAAGTCCTTTCTTTGTTCAATCCGTCCAAACTCTTAAACTATAAATAACAACTTCCATTTCCAATCTCTTTCCCCTTCCATATCATCTGGAGACTGAAAGTTAAAAAAAATAACAAAAAAAATGGCTGCTGTCACTAATTTTACATATTCAGCTTCTCCCTTTCTTGTAAGGTGCTGTTCTATGAAAGAAAATCATCATGAACAATTGAATGGTAACAGTAGCATAAGAATGAACGGGAGTTTTAGGTCTCCGATTAAAGTCGAATCACTTAGTCAAACAGCTGAAGCTGCACCTACAACTCTTGTTGAAAACGGCCAACGACAAAACATTCCAACAAAGAAGCAATTGGTTGATTCCCATCGTCAAGGTCTCATTGTTGGTGTTGGTTATAGACAAACCGTCGTCATTAGGTCCTATGAAGTCGGTCCTGATAAAACCGCAACACTTGAAAGCATCCTCAATCTTCTTCAGGCAATTCATTCTATTCTATTTCTATTATTCGCCTAAGATTATAATTACCGACACTTCAGATTGAAGACATGTCTGGTATCTGACACCTGTGTGTCTGACAATGACACTGACATATCTAATTACATTCGATTATATCATTTGTAAATATTATTAACAGTATCTTTAATTTTATGCAGGAAACAGCATTGAACCATGTTTGGATGTCAGGACTATTGAGTGATGGGTTTGGAGCAACACATGGAATGATGAAGAATGATCTCATTTGGGTTGTTTCAAGAATGCAAGTTCTCATTGATTATTATCCCATCTGGTAATTAAAAGTTCATCTTTTTGATAACTACTATTAATCTATTATTATACAAAGACAAGACACAAATTAATGTAATCCAATTTGATAATTTTCATGCCATACTTGACAAAAAATGTCTATTTCTTGGAGGTTTTCCCAAGAGTTTTCTCCATGTTAATTGAGATTTCTTGTCCTATACTCATTAGGTGGCAGACAACTTTCTTTTTTAAATTTAAATATACATATGTGTTGTCAAAGATTTGCATTGCATAGAGTTTCACTAAAATACTCCATATTTTAATCCATCATGGGCCATAATAGAACCATAATAACAAATAGAATATACACTTAACATGTGACAGGGGAGAGGTACTTGAAATTGACACATGGGTTGGAGCATCGGGCAAAAATGGAATGCGACGCGACTGGCTCATAAGAAGTCAAGCTACGGGCCAAATTTTTGCTCGCGCAACAAGGTATGCTTTAACTATATCAGGACCGTTGTTGAGGGCGTGCAAGGCAGACTATTGCACAGGGCCAAACATTTGACGCAGTTGAACCGTGGCTAAATAGAATCTCGTAAAATGTTTGTCACGGTTAAACTGTGATTAAATAGGATCTCTATTTGTTTTGTCATTCATGATTAAACTCTGAACTATATCATACATGTTCTAATCGAGATTAACACTTAATTGAAACAGCACATGGGTGATGATGAACCGTAAAACAAGACGCCTCTCGAAAATGCCAGAAGAGGTGAGGGACGAACTCGCACCATGGTTTATTTCAAACCAAGCAATAAAAGAAGACGGACCCGAAAAAATCATCAAATTGGACAAAGAGGCGAAATACACGAATTCCAATTTAAAGGTATGACATAGATTTAATCACGCTCGTGTCACAATCCTTAATATCACGCTCGTGTACAAATAATGATTTTGTTTCACTGTCCACTTTGCAGCCTAAGAGAAGTGACTTAGACATGAACCAACATGTTAATAATGTAAAGTATCTAAGATGGATGCTAGAGGTAACTTCCAAAAAGTGAACCTATTCATCATTCTTTAATATCAGTATCATTATTAAAATATTATTGATTATTTTACAGACCATACCAGATCAAATTCTAGAGAGTCACCAATTATCTGGAATCATATTAGAATATAGAAGGGAATGTGGAAGTTCAGATATAGTTGAATCACTATGTGAGCCTGAAGAGGATGAAATAGTTCTCAATGGCATGGTTGAATCAGATTATTGCACAAATTTGATTAATGGATTCTCAATGGCATCATCAGATATTATAAATGGTGGTGGAGTTTTGAGCTACCTTGAGCATAGGCCAATTAAGTATACACATCTTTTACAAGCCAAGGGAGAAAAACAAAATGAAGAAATTGTTAGAGGAAAAACTACATGGAAGAGAAAATTCACTACATGTCCATTTTCTACTTAGTAATGTATGTTGAAGAAGTTTTTGGGAACTGGTGACTTGGAAAGAACAAACTTCAATTTGTACTTTGGTGTGTGTGAACTAAGAACATTAGGATAAAAAAAAAATATAAAGAAAGTGACATGACCAATGAAATTTAAAATGTTATGAGAATGTTGCTTATGTAGTTCATGAAACTTTTGTAAAATATGAAATTATTTATTTATAATGAATTCTAAGTTATATTTTCACCTAAATAAAGTTATATAGTAAACAAATAAAGTATCTTCATTTCTATTTATTAAACTTGAGGTTTTGTTAAAAGGTGTTACTCAATAGGCTTTCCAACATCTAAAGAAGTTAGTTAACTACAATTAATTTTTTAGATTTCATGTGCAATTTTAAAATTTTAATAGGTAACAGACTTCTAAAATATTATTGGAAAGTTTTTATCTCAGAGATGATGAAGATTGATTGCATATGACTTTTGGTATTTAAATGAGGTGTTCTAGTGTTAAATGACATTTTTATGACAGAATTGTTCTTTTTGCATTTATATGTGTTTCTCCACCACCGTAAAATTTCACAATTGTCCTTGGTGTTTGGAGATATATCTTTTGAGATATCAATTTTTAGTCATTTTCAGATGAAAATGACGGGGCATCCCTATTATGTCAAAATTTAATTCGGAGATACATCTCTGTATGCACTAAAGGTACTTCCGAAGATGCATATGCATACACACCATTTATTCAAAAGTTAATGAGTGTCTGAAGATGTATCTTCAGACGCTTTTGTTTCATATGCTAGTGCTCGACCTTTCCTCTTCCTATCCCTTCTTCATTTTCTAAAAAATTCCCAAAATAAAACATTTAAGCTCTCACACACTCAAGCATCTCATCCATTCATTCAACCTTACACCGATGAAGCTATTTCTCCTCCTTTTCAGCATCTCATAGATTCAAACTTCTCCTTCTCATCGATTTGAATTTGTAAGTTTAAAAAAAAAATATTTTTATGTTTTGATTTGTAGTTAGATGAAGTCCCTAAAGGCCAAGAGGACGCCGCTGACCCATTAGAGAGTTATCTAGGAAGCCTATTTGACATCTTCTTACTTCATCTCTATGCATATCATATTGCTAGACATACTTGGGAATATGAGGTATATTTCTTTTTTAATACATATCTTTTCAACTAATTAAATCGATATTGATGATAATATTTTATTTTTACACGAGCGTACATGTTTCAAATCGGTAAACCATGGGCAAAAGATATTGGAGTTGGGGAAGCCCACTACTAATTGATTTCAGGATGTTCTCCGTTATTTCGGTCTTGCTAGTTTATGTTCTACTGCGTACATGACCATATCTCATTGGGTGCAAGTGAATTTTGCTGAGAGATGGCATTTGGAGACTTCATCTTTCCACCTTCCCATAGGAGAGATGACCATTACCTTGTATGATGTCTTATGCCTCATGCATCTTCCCATAAGGGGAAAATCACTGGGCCACAGGATAATCGATCGAAAGGATGACGTCGACGTGATGGTCACCCATTTGGAGATGGCCCAACTAAGGCCTCATAAGAGGCACATGACATAAGAGGTGCTCGTGTTAGGTTTAAGTTTTTGGAAAAACTTTATAAAAACCATCTCCAGAAGGATTGGATGCATAAGGGGATGACATGCAAGTTAGGTACCATCAGACTTGCACATTGAAGTGTTACCCCTTGTTCTTGGTTGACACGTCCATTTTTATTGACAAAAGTGCAATCCGTGTAGATATAGTTTACCTTCAGTATTTTATCAATTTGACAGCGATTCACGAGTACAACAAGAGGGTCGTCTGTTTGGTTTACCTATACTCGAAGCTGACCATAAGCTGCCTTTGGAAGACAAAGTAGATAACAAAGAATTGCAGGCTAATTATGGTAATTTACTGTTACTAATATTTTCATAATTAATTTGTTACACTTATTATTAATATTATATCTAAACCATTTTAGGGAAAGTCATCTCCTACTTCCCTCGTCTCATCGGGTTTGAAGTTGCGTCTGCTTATACTAAAGATTGGCTGTGTGCTTCCACATTTATCACGTACAAGGGGAATAATGCAGTCAAGCCATTTGGAGTGCATCTTGTCCGTCTTGTGATAGATGACATTGCTTATACCCAAACAGAGGTAACCGCGAGATGCATCCATTTGACATCATTTGTAACACCCTAAAACCTGACACCCTTTATTTTAAAAATAAAACATAAAATTTTCTCAATAATCGGTGTTACACATATCAACATGTATCTTTCTCAAAATTATAACAAAAATTAGCAGTGGAACTTAAACATAAAAAATCATGTAATTGTCTCAACATAAGATACTCCTGTTAAATAAAATGAACCAAAAAATCGCATAAACATAAAAGTAAAAAAGTACCCCAACTCAATATTACATATTAGAGTGACAACCAAACTAAAATAATTTGAAATGGTAAAGTAAATGAAGAGACCTTTATGCCATCCTCCAGCTCACAACAGCAAACGCTCATCTACCTGAGTATCTATATGACAAGCGTACACAACTCCACAAGCAAAACAACCAAGGGGGTGAGAATTCATTCACATGAGTTAACAGTGCCAAAAATAAAGACTTGTCACTAGATCAAAGTCCGTACACCTATCATTGACAATGCATGATGCATGAAATGCAACAACAACAACAATACAAATGTAATAATCATCATTGGTTCCTCTTCGAACCGTAAACACCGCCAACGTAAGGCCACCATTGTAGTTCCCCTTTGAACCATACTTCTCAACATAATTTAACACCATATATATATATATATATATATATATATATATATATATATATATATATATAATGATAACATAATAGTTAATTATATAAATACCCACCAATGCTCACCGACTCAACTCAGAACGAATTAGATCAACACAAAACACCATTCATTTGTTCACACAAACCTAACATAACAACTCAACTCATCACACTCATCAACAGACGATAAACTCAAGAACCATTTTACCATCAATCGAATCAAACGATTCATTTTACACATTTAGAACATTTGATTCCCATCATCATACACACATATAACTTCTAAGGAATTACTATGAGATAGTCTTACGGGTCAACTTCCTAATGCTTCAAACTGAGCCTCAAATAGAGTGATACAAATCACGTTATGCACGAAATAGTGTGCTTAGTAAAAAAACCAAGGATATACTTCAACCACCGGGCTAATGTAACACCCTTCTAACCCAAAATAATATTTCACAAAATATTAAGGATAATATAACATAAATCACCACTCAAGGGTGTCACACTTCATAGAAAACATTCATAATAACTCATCTTGCCCCGTAACATGGGTTACAACAAGAATAATAAATATCCTCTTTTGAAACATTCAACACATCGATTATAATTCACAACGAAAAATAATAGTCATAAGAAACTCCTTTATAAAACAAACCCATAATAATTTTGGTATCATCAAAATAGGAATTAAAAAAGTATTCAACATCTTCAAAGACCCTCATAAATATATTAATCAAATAAAACATAACTCATCAAAACTAGCGTTCTCAACACGATGTTACATATCAGAGTAAGACATCTCTAAATAAACGGAAACTAGAGAAAATACTCCAAAGCTATCTTTCAAGTTCTGATAAGCTACTCCTAAGTATTTGCACGTTACCCACGTGAAGGTAATATTCAAACAGGCAGGATGAGTAATCACAAATTATTATAAAAGATATAATAAAGGATTTGGTAGTTAAAAACAGCATTACAACCAACACATATTATACATCAATACACATTACTCACACCTACACCACTTCAAAATAATATCACATCTTCCATAATCAAAGTCATCATATACTCACGTAAATCACAAGAATCATCACACCACAACTCATCAATAACAATTTATGCAATGCCACATAGAATTCAACAACATTTCTACTCAAATGCATGTGTTACCAATTCACTATGAACATCTGGTTCATCACCCTCCAAAGATCTCCACCATATGATCGATTCCCTCTTGGAATCGGAGCATATCATAAACACACTCGATCTGCACAATGGGATTGAGGCTCATCACAAGAGGTCCAACTTCCAAACGTCACAGGCAAACCAACATCTAAAATACTATGAATGCATGATGTACAACACTAATAATAATTCGACCACGGCTAGTCAATTGTATCATCATTCACATATTCATCACATAATCAATATCACATAGCATGTATATATATTTGAACAAGCATATCATTAAAGCATCATCATATCATCATCAAAAACATCACAAGATCATCATTAAAACATCCACATCAACATCATTGTGACAACATAGAAGGTTCGTCACTCACCACTAGACTTCAAAAGTACATACCAAGTAATATTCACATTCCAAAGCACATTAGACATAGAAATACTGAGAAAATAATTCATATATTTATACCATGTAAAATTCCTATTTGTTAGCTTTACAATGCTTTAAACGGTTTGTCATTTGAATAAACAGTTAAAAAGTTATGATCGAAACCGTTTTTTTAACATTTTTGTTGCGTGTTGACGCAAAGGTCGACTCACAGAGCTTGGAGGTCAACCTATATTGTTTCGTTTTTCACAGAATTTTCTTATGGCTGCTACAGGTCGACTCACATAGTCCACATGTCAACCTGTACTACTACGAATGTCCAAAAATCATTTTTTAAAAAGCCATTTTTCATTGGTTTGCTATGCTAGAACCTATGCCACAAAATTCTACCATCATATACTCAATTTTATGCTATTTTAATTATCTAAAAGTCCATTATTTTCTTGTATACTCATGGATTAACATCATAACATAACAATAACATCGACTCATCTATTGTCATCAATTCCACATCATTAACACATGAACTCATCATCTTATAGGGTTAAGAATTACAACATAACAATTCATCGTCATAAACATAACTCATCAAGAATTCACATACAAATTTTTTATCGTTATAATTCATCAACATTTAACCACACAATGATTTATCATTATAGGATCACCAACACCCAAATAGTGACAAACCATATGTCTATCCTTCCCTCACATCATTCACAATTGAAAACCCACTACCCATTCATCTTAACAATCATAATAAACCATGATTTACTCACCGTACCTTAATTCTTAAAGGTTGATCCTTTCCTTCATGTACTTCAGTGGTTTCTCTCTTGGGGTTCTCTGCCCTAACTCTTTCTCCACAACTTTTCTCTAAATTCACGATCGTAAAAAATGATTCCCTATTTCTTGTTTTTCCTTGTTTAACCCTTATACTCTTATTATGATTGTCCCATCTTACCCTTACTAATCCTTATAGAATTACCGCCTTATCCTTAAAATCACTACACATTTTTATTCTATTTTATTGTTAAATAATTCAAAATAAATAGTTATAAACTAAATTATTATTATAACTATAAATAATATCTACAATTATTTAATTTTAAATAAAATTAATTAACTCTTTAGTCCTCACTATCCCACAACACACAATGCATCATATAATTCACAATAATTCACAAATAATCATAAATAATTAATTAAATAATTAATATGAATTTGGGGTGTTACAACTCTCCCCCACTTTAAGAATTTTCTTCCTCGAAAATTACATGAGGAAAATAGAGTCAGATACGACTCTCTCATATGATCCTCACGCCCCTAAGTCATACTTTCGCCAGTTGGCCTTCCCTACACTACCTTCACCAATGCAATCTCTTTACCTCACAACTGCTTCACTTCCTCACCTTCTATTCGCATGGATGACGTCTCAATAGTTAAGTTATCTCTCACATGTACATTATCCACTTGGATTACATGTGAAGGATCTGGAATGTATCTCCTCAATTGAGACACATGAAACATATCGTGAAGATTAACAAGTGGCAACGACAAAGTAATCCAATAGGCGACTTCTTCCATCTTATGCATAATCTGATACAGACCAAGAAAGCACGAAGTGAGCTTTCTAGACTTCAAAGCTCTACCAACACTAGTTACCGACGTAACTCTAAAAAACATGTGATCTTCCTCTTGGAACTCAATTTCTTTCCTCCTCTTATGATGCTAACTTTTCTGACGACTCTATGGAGCTCTCATCCTCTCTTGGATCATCTTGGTCTTCTTATTCGTCTCCTGCACAATCTTAGGTTCAAGCACAATACTCTCACCTTACTCATACCAACACAATGGAGTTCTACACCTCCTACCATACAATGCTTCTTATGGTGCCATTCCAATACTAGCATGAAAATTGTTGTTATACGTAAATACAATCAACGAAAAGTGGCTATCCCAAGATCATCCTTGGTCCAACACACAAGCCCTCAGCAAATCTTCCATAGACTGGATAATCCTCTTTGTCTGACCGTCTAACTGCGGGTGATATGCATAACTCAATCTCAACCTAGTACCCAAGGCATTCTACAAAACTTTCTCAGAACCATGACGTAAATCTCAGATCTCTATTTGACACAATGTTCAAAGGTATCCCGTGCAACTTCACAATTTCCTCAATGTACATTTCAACTAATTTCTGCATAGAATAATTAATCTTCATCGGTAAGAAATGGGCGGACTTAGTCAATCTATCCATAATTACCCAAATCAAGTCGTTTCCCTTTGTGGTCTTTGGAAAATCCAATACAAAATCCATGGAAATACTATTCCACTTCAATTTTGGAATATTCAACTGTTACATCAGACTCAAAGGCTTATGATGTTGAATCTTTGACTTCTGACAAGTTAAGCACGAGTAAACAAATTTAGCAATATCCTTCTTCATACCTGGTCACCAAAATAACATCTTCAAATTTTGGTACATCTTTGTAGAACCAGGATGAATACTTAACCTACTTCTATGTCCCTCATCAAGAATACTCTTCTTAATTTATGGAACCTCTGGAATACACACTATGTCTCTGAACCTCACCACACCATTCTCCTCAACTCAAAATTCACCTTCATTACCTTGGTTAATCAAGGTCAACTAATTAACCAATCTCAAATCAGATTTTTGACCTCTTTTGATTTCTTCCAAAATACCACTAGTCAGTTTCAGAATCCCCACTTCACACTATTAGAAGTCGTCTCACACACCAAACTCATGTCTCTAAATTGTGCGATCAATTCAAACTCCCTCACCATAAGCATCGACATATGCATGGACTTCCTACTCAAAGCATCAACTGCCATATTTGCTTTACCAGGATGGTAATTCAAATCTAAATCATAATCTTTCATAAGTTCAAGCAACCTTCTCTGCCTCATATTCAACTCTTTCTGATCGAACAAATACTTCAGACTCTTATGATCATTGAACACCTTAAATTTAGATCCAAAAAGATAATGTCTCCAAATTTTCAACATGAACACTACAACTACCAATTCTAAGTCATGCATAGGATAATTCCTTTCATGGACCTTCAGTTGTCTAGAAGCACAATCAACAAATAGACCATTCTGCATCAACACACCACTAAGACCCATCTTCGATGCATCATAATATACTATAAAAGACTCACTCAGATTAGACAAAACCAACACTGGAGCAGTCATCAACTTCTTCTTCAATTCACAAAACACTATTTACACATATCATCCCACACATAAGCTTGACCCTTTCGAGTCAAATGAATCAAAGGTAATGCCAACTTAGAAAATTCGTCAATAAACTTGCGATAATAACCTGTTATCCCAAGAAAACTTTGTACTTCCGTAGAAGACTTCAAAGTCTCCCACTGTAACATAACATCGATCTTAGAAGGATCAACAACAATCCTGCCACTCAAAATCACATGGCCAAGGAAACTCACTTCTTTCAATCAGAACTCACATTTTGATAGTTTTGCATACAACTTATTCTCCTTCAACACTTGCAACACAATTTGCAAATGCTCAACATGCTCCTCTTCTGATTTAGAGTAGATCAAAATATCATCAATGATGACTATGGAAAATTTATCCAAATACTAATGAAAAATCAGTTTCATATACTCCATGAACACACTTGGTGCATTGGATATGCCAAACAACATTATAATGTATTCATAGTGACCATACCTTGTTTTGAATGTTGTATTCGGAATATCACTTAGTTTAACATGAATCTGATGATAACCACAACTCAAATCGATCTTGATGAACACACAAGTACATATTAATCGATCCACAAAATCGTCAATTCTCGGAAGTGAATATTTATTCTTGATAGTCACTTTATTTGATTGTCGGTAATCCACACACAACCTCATACTACCGTCTTTCTTCTTAACTAACAACACAAGAGCACCCCATAGAGAAACACTCGGTAGAACAAACTTCTTCTCAAGCAATTCTTTCAGTTTTTTCTTCAATTCACTTAACTCAGAATCTTACATTCTATAAGGAGCCATTGACACCAGACTCGTACTTGGTACTAAGTCTATGGCAAATTCAACTTCGTGCTCTAGAAGTAAATCACCGATGTCACCTGGAAACACATTTGGGAACTCACACACCACATGTATATAACCAATCCCTACATCTCCCTATGCCTTCAAACAAGCCAATATCATAAACATTTTGCACCATCTTTCACATATTCATCTAGTTGCCTAATAGAACAAACAACTATTCACTTTTGTCAAATTTAGATTCATGCTCTGGAGGCAAGTCACAGATAGCTTCAAGAAGACACCAGAAATTTACACACCACTGGCATATCTCTAACCGTCATATTTCTCTCTACTCCAAGAGAAGAAACTATCAACATTACCTGACCGTTCTCCCTCAGAGACATCCCAACTTGACCGACGAACAAGAAACTCAAATCTGCCTCATCTTCAAATATAAGAATCTCCATTGAATCATCAAAACAATCTTTAAACACTTGGCTTAAATCCAAACATTTCACTGTACACACCATCTAAGCTGGAAATACACATCTATCCCATCTAACATGATCTCGTCTACTATCAATAAGAGATTAAGGGTGATTAGTTCCTTAATTTGTCAATATATAGCTGGCAATCATGATATGACATAAACCATATTTACCAAAATATAATAGATTTACTTGCATCTTGTGGACGAAGATACCTAAGGCACAAATTCTTAGTTGAAATAAGCCTTATCTTTATATTTTCTTCAAAATCGGGCACAACATTGTCTCAACAACACTTGCACTCTTGCATTCAACGACACACTGATCCATCACTCCACACTTGAAGCATCTTGGAGAAGCACAAGCTTTTCCCCCACTTGTTTCAATATCACTCATGGATACAGATGATTATAAAAACAAGCAAGCACCGACAATATTACACATACATTTCGCGTACTAAGGAACAAACAGCATTAGACAACCTGGTCAGGCGGACCAACCTGCTCTGATACCACTAATGCAACACCGTTCTAACCAAAAATAATATTTCACGAAATGTTAAGGATAATATAAAATTGAAATTCTGGTATCAGATATGAGATGTTGAAAAGGACATCACAACATTAATATACGAACATTAACAAAACTGATAAACACATAAGCATGAAAGAATAAAGACACAAGAAATTGTTAACCCAGTTCGGTGCAATCACACCTACTCTGGGGGCTACCAAGCCAGGGAGGAAATCCACTTTAAGCAGTATCAACTTAGAGTTAAACTCACAGTGTACACTCCTCACTTAATCACCACCCAATGCAACTTCTATCTAAGAACTCTTATATATTAGACACTTCTAACACCACCTCAATCACAACAGTGATAATAACAGAAAATTACAAAGAAAGAAGAACATTTTTCCAAGACAAAAACTTGATCTTGCTTAAAAGCTTCAATCAAGAACAAAAACACTCATGCTTAAAAGCTTAGAGTGGACAAAATACAAATCAATAAACTCAGTCCAATTCAAACATCTAGGTGATGTGTGAAAGACTCACAATGAACAAGACAACACAAAATCCTAAATCGGAATGCGCAGATTCTCAAACTCTAAGAAATTCGCCAATTGCAACTAGGGTTACAACTCTATTTAAAAATAGCAACACAAGCTTCATGGGCTTGGGCAAGGAAAAATGTCATAAAAGATCTTCATTAAACATTGATAATCTTCATTAAACACTGATTGAACTTCAAATCTTCTAATACCAAACTTCCTGAAAAAGGAACATCTGAACCTTCCAAAACAAGAAACATGCTCTAATATTATCTCCAATAAAATACGCATAAAACCACTCAATATCAACACACTAAAGATAATTGTGCAAGAGATAAACATAACATTCTGACAAAATGTTCTGTTATCATATGTCAGAACATCTGACTTGACATCATGAACAAATTCATGCAACAACACAAAAACACGCTAGCAAAATGATTAGAACCACATAGACATCAATCATGACAACTTGGGATAATATCTTGTTTTATAAAAAAAATTTCCAATCACACAACTATCAATCTCCCCCTTTGGCAAATTTTGGCTAAAACAATTTAGAGCAACCAACAAATCAGAGAACACCAGCAGCAGAAAAAAAACAAAAACTGATAAGCATAAATCAGAACAACTGGTTAGACATCAGCTATATCTTCAAACACAGACAAAACATTTCTCCCCCTCAAATACATTAAAAAGGAAAACTCCCCCTCAAACCACATAACTGAGGAACCATAAGAACCAACAAAAACAAATAGATAGATATTACTCCCCTTTTTAGCCATAATTAGACAAACTAATAAAACAGAGTCATCTATTAAAGAGAAACCAAAAGGCTAAAAGCCTAAGAGAATACCAACCAGAGCCATCCATAAGAAAGAACCAAGAATATAATGCAGAAACCATGTCATAGGGATTACAAACCATGCTCATACAGAGCCAAAACAAAAACTAAGATTCTGAACAATAGTCAAAAGAAACTAAAAACACTTTAAAACCATAATCAAATAGCCAAATCACTTGTATTCATCAGAACTTGAACTACAATCATCAATATCAGCATCAGAACATGAGTCACTCTTAGTAGAGCCTTCATCATCAACATTGTCTGCACCATTAGAATTACCACCAGAATCATTTTTCTCAACACTTGCATCTTCAGCCTGCTCAAGAAACCTGATTAACCTCTCAAACCTTTGCTTCCTAGATTCTAGCTCTTTGCAATCATCTTTAAGCTCAAAAATAAAAACTGACTTGTTGGAAGGTTTATTGTCAAATTATGTTCCAACAGATGTCACAACAATATCAGGGACATGTGTTCCTACAAACAACTTATATTTAAAGGACAAAGTAGTCTCTCTCTTGCATACAAAGTTAGTGTCAATAAGAATCCTAGGGGACTGACTTAAGATGATTCCACAAAGAAGAGAGGGAAAATCTATAGGAAACTTCACAACCAGAGTACCTGCATGCTTCATAGTCTGGTCAAAGATATAGGAACCATAATCAAACTTAGTCTTGGTCCCAACAACATAAATGAATCTTCCCAGCCTAGTTGCAATTGTTGAGGTGTGGTTGGTAGGCACCCAATTGGAAGCACCAATCCTATGTAGCATTTCATACTTCACACTAAGCATACCATCAAAAAATTTATTCTTCATAGGCCAAGCTTTGACTTGGTTAGCAGTTATTTCCTTACACATTTGATTATCAGTGACTTCTAGTTCAGGTTAAGCATCATTACCTCTACCCAAATAGTGATTGATCATAGTAGGAGAAAAGCTAACACATTTTCCTCTAACATATACTCTTATGAAATCCTTAGACTTCCCATCAACATAATCTTACGTAAGGTTGGCAATAAACTCTTTCACCAGAATCTCATAGCACTTGGAAAATCGAGTGACAATTTTCAATAGACTAGCAAGGGATATAAGTTCCATTACCTCATTGCATTCCAAAGCATCATTCCCGAGTTCTATTTCAAGAGCCATCCTTCTTTGGTAGACATATTTCCATTTGCTCACACTAACAGGATAATGAAATGATATATTATCCAGAAGAGCATCAGGAACCTTTACCACAGTCTTCTTTATAACAGATTTTTTCACAGGTGTGGTGTCCTGGGCAGTGGACATCATCTTCAACATCATCATCAGAGACATATTCAACTCTAATCTTCCTTTTTAAGGTCATCACTTTACTCAAGGATTTTGATGGCCCAACAATAGTTTTCTTCACAGGTGTGATGTTCTTAACATCATCTTCAACATTGTACTCTGATTCAAAATCAGACACAACAACCTTCCTTTTCTTGGTAGCATCATTGCTCTCAAACTTAGGAGGATTAGCAACCTTCTTCTTGATACCTTAAACATGAGAGATTTCAGCAACAAATTTACCTTTTCTCTTCTTCAATCTCTTGTCCATACTAAGGTTGACATTTATCAGCAACTCATCATCAGATGGGACATCATCCAAATCAACAATGTATTCATAGTTATTAGTCTTTCTTTTAGTAGACTCAGAAACCACATTCTTCCCAGCAGAAGATGTTTCAACATTTGTTCCAGCATCATTTAGCGCATAGCTAGCAAACTTGTGCAGGTTTTCATTATCAAACCCCTTCTCAGAATGAAAGGAGTTAACATCAGCTTTAGGAGGAGGACATGCACCCACAGAGAGAGGTGTGTAAATTCCAGCAACATTGTGTCCTTCATACAAAATTCTAGTAACAAATTTTTTGAGAGCCCTATCCACATATGCACTACCCTCTTTGTACTTGTTATCTACAGACGAATCAAGAGGGGTATTGGATGAGTTACCTTTAAATGAGCCTCCATAAGCTTTGATAGAAGCAATTATAGACTTCTTCGCATCAACATCACCATAAGGAACCACAGAGAGAGGAGCCACATCCAAAGTTTCATCAAAAGAAACGTTCATTTGTGCCCTAACCCTTGAAGCAAAATCAGAGGATTTTGAGGATGGGGAAGTCTATTGTTGAGACATCACAAGGTGTGAAAGGGCATTTTTCGTGAGATTACACAAAAGATTTTTGGAGGTATGGAGAGTAAGGGAGTGGTTGGAATGAGAACTAGTGAGATTAGGGTAGCGTGTGAGAGACAAACAAGGAGAATCTTGCAAGGATTGAGGTTGTCAGTGGTGAAATTTTTGTTGGAAACACAAGGAAAGCTTAAAGACATTTTCATATAACATTAAATGCCTTTTTAACTTTTTAAAATAAATGGACCCTTCAATGCTATTCTCACACGTTGCTAATGCTATAATCTCTCAAATATGCAGATTCCTAGTTTACCTTTTAAATTTGCATCCAAAGCTGTAGTAAAATTGTCAGTCAATTGCTCCTCTGTAGTCTCACACTCTAAGACAATCATCTTGTCTTCAACAAACTTTCTTATAAACTGATGACACAAATCAATGTGTTTGGACCTATTAGGCTTTTTGGAGATGTTTATAGCATTCAAATTGTCACAATATTATGTCATGACATCCTGTGTGAGATTATAATCATCCAAAATTTGATTCATCCATATCAGTTGAGAACAACTATCTCTAGTTGCTATGTGCTCAACTTCAGCTATAGATAAAGAGATACAATAATGTTTCTTAATAAACCAAGCTATAATGTTGTTCTTTACAAATAATCAATCTTTTAATTTGCTCTTCCTATCATTAGCAATAACACTAATACCACCAAGACTCATCATCTGTACAGGTTCCATCAACTCCCTATGAAGAAGTTTCACCACCTTTGAAGTAGTGATATTTTTAATCTTCTAGTGTGGCATCTTGGTTTACTTTCCAATTTGGCACTCACTACATGCCATTCCTTCTTCTTTTGCTAGAATACATCTGGTGGAATGGCTAGAATCTTTAGGAATCCATAAGTAACAATTGTCTTTAGATCTGAGTCCTTTCATGATAATTTCACTCTTTTCATCAGTAACTAAGCATTCAGATTTAGTGAAGTTGACATTGAGCCCTTAATCACACAGTTGACTGATGCTAATCAGGTTGGAAGTCAAACCTTTGACAAACAGTACATTATCAAGACTTAGGACTCCTGAATAATTCAGCTTTCCAACCCCCTTGATTTCACCCTTGGCTTCATCACCAAATGTCATATAGCTGGTGGAGTGAGACTTGATGTCCACTCAGATATTTTGAATTCCAGTCATGTGTCTAGAGCAACCACTGTCCAAATACTAATCCTCTTTAGTAACATCCTTAGGAACCCATTGCTTTCTCTTAGTAGGTATGTTTTGATTGTTTCTAGCTTGAGGAGCAGACTTAGGGAATCCATACAATTTGAAGCAAAAAGGCTTTGTATGACCAAACCACCCACAATAGTGGCATCTCCATCTCTGAAATTTCTCTTTTGAGTGACTTGGTTCTGCCATGATGTTGAGACATGTGATGCAACATATTTGGTTTAGGTTCAACAAAATTGTTATCAGAAGTGGATTTCTTTTCTCCATTGAACCCTGTTCCAGTCATGTCACCTGCCATCTTTCCAACCTGAATAATTTCATCTAAGGTGTTAGTCCCATTGTTCAGCATTATGAAAGACTTGGACATTTGATCAAGTTTAGAATTTAGTAATATAACTTCATTCTTCAACTTAGAAATAGTTTCAAGATGTCCTTTCTTTTCAGCCTCTAGTTGAACTATCAGTTTCTTCTGCTTCTCACCTTGTTGACAAACTTATTCACTTCTAAGACACAACTTTCTGTAGGAAGCTGCCAGTTCTTCAAAGGTTAAGTCATCATCACTAGAATCTTTATCAGAAACATATCTTCCTATCAGAGCAATATCATGTTAGTACATTCTCATTCAATCTCACTTTCAGTATCCTCATCAGACCAAGATACAACTAGAACCTTCTTTTGTTTCTTGAGGTAGGTAGGGCATTCAGGTTTAATGTGACCAACACCTTCATATTCATGGCACTGAATCCCTTTATCTTGAGTGGACTTTTATTCAGATCTAGTTCTTCTCTCACCATCATTAAATCTGTTGATGTCAGATGAGATGTTCTTGACTTCATATTCACCCTATTTATTAATTTGTTAAATTGTCTTCCAAGCAACACTATAACATTGGATAACCCCTCATCAGTATCTAGGTCACACTCTTCTACTCCATCATCAGTATTTAACGCAAATGTTATGTTTTTCTTCCTGTCAGATCTATCACCCATGCCTATTTCAAATGTTTGAAGAGAACCAATGAGTTCATCCACTCTCATCTTGCTAATGTCACGAGCTTCTTCTATGGTAGTGACTTTCATGTCAAATCTCTTAGGAATAGACCTGAGAGTTTTTCTCACTAACTTCTCTTCAGACATAGTTTCTCTAAGAGCACTGGATGCATTAGTTATCTCAAGAAGGTTCATATGAAAATCATGAATGCTTTCATCATCTTTCATCCTTAAGTTTTCAAACTTTGTGGTGAGCAACTGAAGTCTTGACATCTTAACTTTTAAGGCACCTTCATGAGTAGTTTTGAGAATATTCCAAGCATGTTTGGCTACAATACAAGTGCTAATCAATCTGAAGATATTTTTGTCAATTCCATTGAATATAGAATTCAAGGCTTTATAGTTTCCCAGAGCAAGATCATCTTCTTCCTTAAACCAGTCCTCTTCTGGCTTCAATTCTGTTGTATGCTTTCCATCTCTGTCCTTCACAATAGGATGTTCCCATCCTCTCAGAACATCTTTCCAAGCCTTGTTATCCAAAGACTTCAAGAAGACAACCATTCTTGGCTTCCAGTAATCATAATTAGTTCCATCCATAATGGGTGGTCTGTTTATAAATCCCACCTCCTTGTCCATTATACTAGAAAGTAACTTCCTTAGATCTCACCCAGATACAGAGCTGGATGACTGCTCTGATACCAATTGATATTCTGGTATCAGATATGAGATGTCGAAAAGGATGTCATGACATTAATATCTGAACATTAACAAAACTGATAAACACATAAAGTAGGAAAGAATAAAGACACAAGAAATTGTTAACCCAGTTCGGTGCAATCACACCTACTCTAGGGTCTACCAAGCCAGGGAGGAAATCCACTATAAGCAGTATCAATTTAGAGTTAAAGCCACAGTTTACACTACTCACTTAATCACCACCCAATGCAACTTCTATTTAAGAACTCTTAGATATTAGACACTTCCAACACCCCTCAATCACAACAATGATAATAACAAAAGATTACAAAGAAAGAAGAACAATTTTCAAAGACAAAAACATGATCTTGCTTAAAAACTTCAATCAAGAACAAAAACACTCATGCTTAAAAGCTTAGAGTGGACAAAATACAACTCAATAAACTCATTCCAATTCAAACACCTAGGTGATGTATGAATGGCTCACAATGAACAAGAAAACACAAAACCCTAAATCAAAATGTGCATATTCTCAAACTCTAAAAAATTCGCCAGCTGCAACTAGGGTTACAACCCTCTTTAAAATAACAACACAAGCTTCATGGGCTTGGGCAAGGAAAAAGGTCAGAAAAGATCTTCATTAAACACTGATAATCTTCATTAAACACTGATTGAACCTCAAATCTTCTAATACCAAACTTCCTAAAAAAGTAACATTTGAACTTTCCAAAACAAGAAACATGCTCTAATAATATCACCAATAAAATGCATATTAAATCACTCAATATCAACACACTAAAGATAATTATGCAACAGATAAACATAACATTTTGATAGAATGTTCTGTTATCACATGTCAGAACATACTACTTGAGATCATGAACTGATTCCTGCAACGACACAAACACACTTACAGAATGCTTAGAACCACATGTCAAGACATTAGTCATGACATCTTGGGATAATATCTTGTTTTATCAAAATTTATGCCAATCACAGAACTATTAAAAATAAATCACCACTCCAGGGTGTCACACTTCATAGAAAACATTCATAATAATTCATCCTGCTTCGTAACACGGTTACAACAAGAATAATAAATATCCTATTTTGAAACATTCAACACATCGATTCAACTTCGCATCGGAAAATCATAGTCATAATAAAATCCTTTATAAAACAAACTCATAATAATTTTGGTCACATAAAAATAGGAATTAAAGAAAATAGTTCAACATCTTCAAACACCCTCATAAATATATTAATCAAAGAAAACATAACTCATAAAAACAAGCATTACCAACCCGATGTTAAATATCAAAACAAGATACCTCTAAATAAACAAAAGCTAGAGAAATTACTCCAAAGCTATCTTTCAAGTTCCGATAAGCTACTCCTGAGTATCTGCATGTAATCCACGTGGAGGTAACATTCAAATAGGAAGGCTGAGTAATCACAATTCATTATAAAAGATATAATAAAGGATTTATTAGTTAAAAATATCATTACAACCAACACATATTATACATCAATACACATTACTCACACCTACACCACTTCACAATAATATCACATATTCCCTCATCAAAGTCATCATATACTCACGTAAATCACAAAAATCATCACACCACAACTCATCAACAATAATTTATGCAATGCCACATAGAATTCAACAACATTTCGACTCAAAGGAATGTGGTACAAATTCACTATGAACACCTAGTTCATCGCCCTCCAAAGATCCCTACCATATGATCAATTCCCTCTTGGAATTGGAGCACATCTTAAACACACTCAATCCTCACAATGGTATTGAGGATCATCATAAGGTGACCAACATCGTAACATCACGGGCGGACCAACATCCAAAATTCTATGAATTCATAGTGCACAACAACAATAATATTTCGACCACGGCTAGTCAATTGTATCTTCATTCACATATTCATCACATAATCAACATCAGACACACACACACACACACACACACACACACACACACACACACACACATATATATATATATATATATATATATATATATATATATATATATATATATTTGAAAGACTCATCATTAAAGCATCATCATATCACCATAAAAACATCTCAATATCATCATTAAAACATCCACATCAACATCGTTGTGATAGTACCAAAGGCTTGTCACTTACTATAAGACTTCATACGTACACAACAAGAATATTAACATTCCTAAACGCATTAGACATATAAACACTAGGAAAAAAATTCATCTATTTATACCATGTTAAATTCCTATTTGTTATTGTTATAAATGTGCCTTAAAACCTTGGTTGATTAAGAGAAGGAAAACATATTTTGGAGATAGCATTTACCATAAAAAATCGGAAGTTTTAGAAAGTCGGACAAAAAGAGGGTAAAAAATCGGGCGATGAATAGTGTCATTCGTACGGATGAATGGTGTTGTTCGTACAGATGAATAGTCTATCCGTGCGGTGAATAATGTTTTTAGTTTTTCAGACTTTTTTTTCGTTTGGTTCATGAATCCATATTTTCGACTTTGTTTATTGGGTATTTTCTATTATAAATATGTATCTCTTATATGTTTAGTGTGTGACAATCTTAAGGTTTACACCAACAAGGGAGATCAAGGGTTTAAAGGTATAAGGTTTCAACATAAAGAAAACCTTGGATTACACCTTGGGTTTGAGTGATTCATATATTGAGAGTTGGAGAAGTTGGGAAACACTTGGGTAGAAAATAAGGTTGTTGTTGGGCGCCTTTAGGGTTGTTCTTGGGAACCTGAAGGCGAAGTCTATTTTCTTGTAACTCATCTGTAATCTCTTGTAACAACTTTCTGCGTATAGGAAATTGGAGAGCTGCTCTCTCCCCCAAAGTAGATCGTTTAACTAAACTGGGTAAATAAACCTTCGTTTTGTTTCTTCCCTTATTTTGTTATATTACCTGTGTATGGATTATTATTGATGTAGACCATTTATTTTGGTGTCTACTAATCTTTTCACCACAAATTGATATTGAATTTTGTTGTAATTTACAATAAGATTCACAACAAGTGGTGAAGCGAGTGTGGAGCAAAGTGAACATCATGGTTAGTAGATGGCAGATCGAGAAATATTTCGATAACAACGACTTCAGGTTGTGGAATATTAAGATGCAAGAAATTTTAATTCAAGAGAAGTGTATCGATGCTTTGAAAAATGAAGCATTGATGTATGCAGAGCTTACATAGGTACAAAAGATCGAGATGATGGATAAGGCTCGGAGTGCCATTATCTTGTGCCTCGGGGAGCAAACTGAGGTTGCTATGTGGGCAAAACTTGAATCATTATATATGACAAAGTCTTTGGCTCATAGGTTGTATATGAAACAACAACTCTATTCATTCTGAATAATGGAGAATAAATCCATAGTTGAGCAACTTACAGAATTTCACAAGACTATCGATGATCTTGAGAGTATTGAAGTGAAGATTGATGATGAGGACAATGCTTTGCTCTTTTTAAGTTCATTACCCAAATCCTTTTATCACTTTAAGGATGCCCTTCTTTTTGGCAAGGAAGGTACTATTACTTTGGATGAAGTCCAGACGACAATGAAATCTAAAGAATTTTCAAAGTCGAAAGATTTGAATATTGAAGATAGTGGTGAAGGCTTAAATGTGCCAAGAGGAGGAGGTGAGCATAAAGGGATGTCCAAATCAAAGAGGTCTGACAAGTCAAAAGTAATATGTTTTAATTGTCAGAAAATCAGTCAATTTAAAAGGGATTGTCTTGAAAGAAAAGTCAATGAAGATTTTATTAAAGCTGCAGTTGCCTTGGGTGAGGAAATTTATGAGTATGTCGAAGCACTAATAATATCGAGTTTGGAATCTGAAGATAGTTGGGTCATTGACTCATGTTGCTCTTATCACATGTTTCCAAGAATAGAATACTTTGAAACTTTGAAGATGGTGCAAGGTGGAGTAGTTTTCCTTGGCAATAATAAGACAAGCAAGATACATGGTATTGGTACGGTCAAATTTAAAATGTTTAATAATCGTGAACATCTTATTCACAATGTGAGGTATGTTCCAGAACTCAAGCGAAATATGTTATGTATAAGTATGTTTGATGATCTAGGCTATTGTATTAGAGTTGAACATGGAGTGTTGAAGATTTCACGTGATGAATTGATTATTGCTAAATTGTCTAAAATATCTTAACTAATGGAGGCTTTCATGACAAGGAAAAGCTACGGGATTTGAGTTTAAGGCGTTATGAATGCCTTGAGAAAGTTTCAGAGGAGTATAATGAATTTTGCAGAAATCAAGGGATAAAAATGCATGTTAATGTTGAGTTGTTATTGAGTTTTTAGGGAAGAGCCAAGGTTAAAACAACTTACTTGGTCGGTAGAGAATTTCTTCAGAAGAAGAATAGTGAAAACCAAGGGAGAAAACCAGTAGAAACTATAACGGAGAAAACTCAGTTTGAGGTGGATTTTCCTACTATGGATGCTAGCAGTAGTGAGGGAACAGTTACAAAGATCTTTGATTATCATTTGATTCATGATAAGGAAATGAGGGTTATTGTAACATCACAAAGGGACGGTTACGCAAGCCTTGGATATTATGTTTTTTATGTGGGTGAAGGACTGCAAAATAAAAGAAGAAAAACCTTTAGGGAGGCATTTGAAAACAGGTGGAGTCAAGGGTGGTTGAAAAATCATACTTCTAGGCTTGTTAAATTACCTAGGCAGAAAAAGGTAATTGGAAACAAGTGGATGCAAGTGGCGAGATCAAGATTCAAGGGTTGCTTGAATTTGATCAAGGTTATTGATTAGAGTTTCAACTTGCTAGAGAGCAACAAATTTGTTGAGTGTTAAATCGGTATTAACACGGTTTAAAGTAAAGGTGGAGATTGTTGTAAATGTGTCTTAAAATCTTGGTTGATTAAGATAAGAAAAACATATTTTGGAGATAACATTTACCGCAAAAATAAGAAGTTTTACAAAGTTGGACGAAAAAAGGGAAAAAATTGGACGGTGAATAGTGACACCCGTACAAATGAATAGTGTTGTCTGTATGGATGAATAGTATTGTCCATACGGATAATAGTGTTTTAACTTTTTCAGGCTTTTTTTTTCTCGGTTCGGTCCATGGATCTAGATTTTGGGCTTTGTTTATTGGGTATTTGTTATTATAAATATGTATCTCTTATATGTTAGGTGTGTGACAATTTTAGGGTTTACACCAATAAGGGAGAGCAAGGGTTTAAAGGTATTAGGTTTTAGTATAAAGAAAACCTTGGATTACACCTTGGGTTTGAGTGTTCATATATTGAGAATTTGAGAGGTTGGGAAACACTTGGGTAGAAAATAAGGTTGTTCATGGGCGCCTTTAGGGTTGTTCTTGGGAACCTGAAGGTGAAGGCTATTTTCTTGTAACTCATTTGTAATCTCTTGTAACAACTTTCTGAGTATAGTGAATTGGAGATATGTTTTCTCCCCCAAAGTAGATCGTTTGATCAAATTGGGTAAACAAAACTTCATTTTGTGTCTTCCCTTATTTTGTATATTACTTGTGTAAGGATTATTGTTGTTGTAAACCATTTATTTTGGTTGCTACTATTCTTTGCCATAAAATTAATATTGAATTTTGTTGTAATTCACAACAAGATTCACAACAGTTATCTTTCCAACGCATCAAATGGTTTGTCATTTGAATAAACGTTTAAAAAGTTATGATTGAAACAATTTTTCATATTTGTTGCAAGCTGACGCAAAGGTCAACTCGTAGAGCTTGAAGGTCGACCTATAATGTTCTGTTTTTCATAGAGTTCACTTTTGGATGCTACAGGTTGACTCACAGAGTCCACAGGTCGACCTGTACTACTACAAATGTCTAAAAATCATTTTTTTAAAAGCCCTTTTTCAATAGTTTGCTATGCTAGAACATATGCCACAAAATTCTACAATCATAGAGTCAATTTTATGTTATTTTAATATTCTGAAAGTCTATTGTTTTCTTGTATACTCATGGATTAACATCATAACATAATAATAACATTAACTCATCTATTGTCATCAATTCCACATCATCAACACATGAACTCATCATCTTATAGGGTCAAGAATTGCAACATAACAGTTCATCATCATAAACATAACTTATCAAGAATTCACATACAGCAATTTTATCGTTATAATTCATCAACAATCAACCACAAAATGATTTATCATCATAGGATCACTAACACCCAAATAGTGACAAACCATATGTCTACCATTCCCTCACATCATTCTCAATTAAAAAACCATTACCCATTCATCATAACAATCATAAATAAACCATGATTTACTCCCCGTACCTTAATTTTCAAAGATTGATCCATTCCTTCGTGTTCTACGGTGGTTTCTCTCATTGGGTTCTCTGCCCTAACTCTTTCTCCACAACTTTTCTCTAAATTCGCGATCCTACAAAATGATTCCCTCTTTATTGTTTTTCATTATTTAACCCTTAGACCCTTATTATGATTGTCTCATCTTACCCTCACTAATCCATATAGAATTACCACTTTGTCCTTAAAATCTCACACATTTTTATTCTATTTTATTATTAAATAATTTCAATTAAATAGTTATAAACTAAATTATTATTATAACTCTAAATAATATAACTACAATTATTTAATTCTAAATAAAAGTAATTAACACCTTAGTCCTCACTATCCCACAACACACAATGCATCATATAATTCACAATAATTCACAAATAATCATAAATAATTAATTCGAATTATGGGGTGTTAAAATTAACACGGCCCGTAATACTCCCCAGGAAAGTCCCCCCCCCCCCTTTGACACGCCTTTGGTATAAAAACTAGAGGGATGCTACGGCTTCCCGTATCAGCTGCTACGACCCGTAGCAACTTCCTAGAACCCAAAATTTTGTTTCGTGATTTTGTGTGTGTTCTCTTGTTTTTCAACCCTACATCAGACTAGAAATCCCAAATTTTGACTTCCAACAATCCTAAAACATATCATAACTTAAGGTACAAGAATCATATAGTGATCAATACTTCACAACATCAAAATAAACGTCATCACATCAATTTATCATGCCTGTCGTTAAAACACAACATCAACATATGAGCATAATCATCCCAAATATTTTCATGGCATCAAATCACAGAAATTCACATTAAAATAAAACTTATCATGATTAACAAAATTAAATTAAGAATACACAATCCAATTGTGGAGGTTTCGCACAAACCTAACACAATTCACAAACCCTCAACAATGGATGACAGGGGAGAAAGCGATGAAGGAAGGGGGTAAGGACCCCCTCTAACATACAATATTAAGCACCCTTATAATGAACAATTCCCCCATACCTCGAGTTTGCGAAAAATCTTCAAGCTCGACAATGGAATCTCACACTTTCTCTACTTAGGGCTTTCCCCATCTCTTGCTCTTTTCTCACCAATTTGACATATTGTGATTTTCTATTCTCTTATTTTCTATTTAAATATATTTATTTCATTTTTATCTTCCATATCTCTACTAATTACCCTAATTTCTTAATAATTTACTCCACCTCCCCAATTCCCATTAATTTCTATTTTCTCCTTAACCACTTATTCTCTATTTTCTCTATTATTTCAATTAATTAAATAAAAATCTATAATATTTCTACTCACCTCATGAAATTAAATAAAATAAATAATCAGTTCAAAAACACACCAAAACTTAAATAAAATCAAATAATTGAAATCAGGGTGTTACAACTCTCCCCTCACTTAAATAATTTACACCCCAAAAAATTACATGAAGGAAACAACTCCGGATGAATACTCAAACTACTATTGTGACTCTCCTCAAGAATTCTCTTCTTAAGCTCTAGAAAATCAAGCACACAAGCTTTGTCTCGGAATCTCATAACTCCATTCTCATTTACTCTGAAGTCCACCTCTTTACCTTGATTGATTAACAACATCCGGTCAATCAATCCCAAGTCTAACTTCCTACCTTATTTGATCTCTTCCAACACCCTAACAGTCAACTTACGCATCCCCAACTTCACGTTTCATGGCGTTATCTCACACACAGAGCTAAGATATCTGAAATGCTCATTCAATTCTAATTCTCGAAGCATAAGCACCGACATTATGTAAGGACTTCCTACTCAAAGCATATGCTACCACATTAGCTTTACCAAGATGGTAACTCAACCCAAAAGCAAAGTACTTCAAAAACTATAGCCGCCTTCTTTTCCTCATATTCAACTTCTTCTAATCAAACAAATACTTTAAACTCTTATGATCACTGAAAAATTCAAACCTCGAACCATACCAATATTGCCTCCAAATCTTAAGCACAAATATTACAACTACCAACTTTAAATCATGGGTAGGATAATTCCTCTCATGAGTCATAAGTTGTCTGAAACCATATGCTACAACCTGACCAGTCTGCATAAGCATGCCACCTAAGCCCATATTTAATGTATCATAATATATAACAAAAGATTTGTTCGCATATGATAAGATCAAAACTGGCACTGGTGTCAACCTCTTCTCCAGCTATTGGAAACATTCTTCAAACTGAATACTCCACACTTAATCTTGCCCTTTTCGAGTCAACTGAGTCAAAGGTAATTCCAATTTCAAAAAGTATTCTATAAACCTTCTATAGTAACCAGCCAATCCAGAAAACTTTTGATTTCAGTAACCGACTTCAAAGTATCCCACTACAATATTGTGTCTACCTTAAACAGATTAAATGTTATGCCACTACTGGAGATCACATGACCATGGAAAATAACTTCATGTAACCATAACTCACAATTGGACAACTTAGACTACAATTTCTTCTCTTGCAAAGTATGCAACATAACTCATAAATGTCCTTATGATCTTCGTCTAACTTGTAATACACCAAAATGTTGTCTATGAACACCACAAAAAACTAATCCAAGCACAAATGGAATATACTATTCATGTACTCCATGAATACTCCTAGCACATAAGATACACCAAACTACGCTACTGAATACTCATAATGACTGTACCGAGTCCTTTAGGAAGTCTTTGGTATATCTTATGACTTTATTGAATCTGATGGTAGCCCGATCTAAAATCAATATTACTAAATACATAACTCCAACCAAATGATCCATAAGGTCATCGATCCTAGGAAGAGGATACTTTTCTTAATTGTAACCTAATTCAGTTATTGATAATCAATACACAACCTCATACTTCTATCTTTCTTCTTAATCAACAACATCGGCCTTCCCCATAGCGACACACTAGGTCTTACAAACTTCTTCTCCAACAACTCTTCTAACTATTTTTTCAACTCACCCAACTGTAACGCAAACATCTTATACGGTGTAATCGACACAAGTCTAACACTATGTACTAAATCTATGGTAAACTCAACTTTTCACTCCGGAGGCAAGTCACAAATATCCTTAGGAAACACACCAGGAAACTCACACACCACAAAGATATCACTAGTAGCAAAGTTTATCTCCACTCTCAAGGAAGTGAACATCATAAGTACCTGATCATCTTCCCTCAAGGACTTCTTTACATGACCGACAAACATGAATCTTGAATCCATACTCTTTTCAGGTTCGAGAAACAACACAAACTCATCCAAAAACATGCACTTCTGGAATCAGCGGGGCGCTAAACCAACTCTTCACACCTTAAACATATCAGAGAAGCATAAGCTCTTCCCCCCACTTGTTTCAATCCTATTCCTGCTAGCAAGCGGTTAGGAAATAAAAACAAGCATCGATAATGTTCACAGACATCTCGTTTTCCAGGAAAATAAATAAATTCACACAACCTAGGCCAAATTGACCGACTTGCTATGATACCAACTATGTAACACCCTAAAACCAGACACCTTTTATTTACAAAAAGAAAACATACAATTTTCTCAATAATCAGTGTTACACATGTCAACGTGCATATTTCTCAAAATTATAACATCAATTAGCAGCAAAACTTAAACATAAAAAACAATCATGTAATTATTTCAACATAAAATACTTTTGTTAAATAAAATGAAACAAAACTCGCATAAATATAAAAGTAACAAAGTATCCCAAACCGGTGTTACATATCAGAGTGACAACAAAATTAAAATAACTTGAAACGGTAAAATAAATGAAGATGCCTCTACGCCATCCTCAAACTCACAGTAGCTAGTGCTCCTCTACCTGAGTATTTGCACGACAAACGTGCATAACACCACAAAAAAACAAACATGGGTAAGAATTCATTCATTTAAGTTAACATTGCATAAAACATCAAGGGTAGTACAATCAATGTGAATAATCATTCATAAATATTCATGCACAACGATTACCATACAAAACAATAATCACTTATAACATTAATCATTCAAATATGTAAGTAGGCATGACAATGGGTAGGGTTTGGGGAAGGTACTATAGTACCCATCCCCCATACCCTCAGTTTAAAAAAATCTCCGTACCCAAGTCTACACCCGTGTGAGCATCAATATTTATACCCTTACACGTATCATATGAATACCTAAGAACCTATACCCATACATGTTTACCTGCATTTTAAATAAAAAATAATATATCATTATTAATTTATCTTGTCATTTTAAATTTGTAACAACATTACAAAAATTCAAGGATGATATTGTTGAGTTAAAAAATAAATAAACATTTATATTAAAATGCGTACAAGTTTAATAATGATACATTTAATAAAATTGATTAATTAACATGTATACATAATAATAAAGGTAAAAATATATAAATATATATTGTGCAGGTATGAGGCGGGGTGGCTACTAAGATACACACACTCACGCACATACCCGCTTACTTTCATGGGTAATTGCTTGTGCCCATACCCATACCCATGTTGCAAAATTTTCCCTACCCATTATGGATAATTTTTGTGGATGACCACTGGGAATGGCTTCAATTACCATCCTGATATGTAAGAAGGAATGCAATGTACTCTTCTTATATACTTCAATATGCATGTGGTACCATTTTTGGACAATACAATTATGTTATTGATTTCGACCACTCACCGATGGTTCCCCTTCAAACCCAAACTTGTCACTGATCCCCCTTATGAAATAGAGACTCATCACTGGACTGAAGTTCGTACCCCTATCATTAACAATGCATGATGCATGAAAGGCAACAACAACAATATAGATTTAATAATTATCATTGGTCCCCCCTCCCCTTCAAATTGTAAGCACCATTGTAGTTCCCATATGAACCACATTTCTCAATAACTTAACATTATATATATATATATATATATATATATATATATATATATATATATATATGTATATATATATATATGTATATATATATATATGTATATATATATATATGTATATATATATATGTATGTATATATATATGTATATATATATATATATATATATATATATATATATATATATATATGTATATATATATAATGATAACATTATAGTTAATTAAATAAATATCCACCAATACTCACCGACTCGAATCTGAATGAATCAGATCGATACAAAATATCACACATTTGTTCACACAAACCTAACATAACAACTCAATTCACCACACTCATCAACAATGGAAAAAGTAACGAACCATTTTATTATCAATCGAATCAAACAAATCACTTTACACAGTTATAATGTTTGATTCCCATCCTCATGCATACATATATCTTCTAAGGAATTACTATGAGGTGATATTATGCATCAACTTCCCAAGGCTTTGAACCGTATCTCAAACTAAGTCATGGAACTCAAGTTACACATGAAATAACATGTTTGGTACAAAAAATAGGAAGCTAATACAACCACATGTGTTGGTTAACACAAGCCATAGCACTCCCCAAGCAAGTCCCTCCGTAAAAACCATAGGGCTACTACGACCCGTAGCAACTTTCCAGAACCCAAAGGGATGATACACCTTTCATCGTGGGTATGATGATGTCATATCATGATATATGCCAACGCGATCGCGATGGAGTACTTTTCTAAAAGACACTAGCTGTTTTTTAAATAGATTGACAGGAGTATACAATGTCAATCAGGATGTCAAGACATTGTAGTGGTTAAGTCAGAATTATCAAGAGGTTCTTTTTGGCCGGTATGACAAAGACACTTTGACTAGTCTTTAATGGTTTGAAGTAAGCGTGTAAAACATGTTTTTTTTGTACTATATGTTCAGAGAAAACAATTTTAAATGACATAGGAATTTTCATGGTCCAAACATGGAAAGAGAAAACAAGATTCTTACATGTGGATGGTGGTCTATTATCAAGGATGACTTCACTTCTTTCAATATTTCTCTCTTTGACTATTCAGGCGATACAAGCAAGGAATTCATTTTCTATAAATTATGAAACCTAATTGCTTTCAACCTGTTACCAAGTTGCACTTCAAACATGAGTCAATCTTCCAAAATTTCTGAGACTAAGAAGATTCATATGAAGGAAACTAAGAAGGAGAAGAAGGATGAGTCCAATATTATGACATTTGTTGAGTCATCAACCAGCGTTTTCTTGACTAGGAGATAGTTTGAGACAAAGATGAAGTCTCTCAAGAAAGGTCATGGTAAAGTACATGACTATGATGTAGATGCAGTTATTGATGAAGACTAAGTTAATTTCATTAACTCAGGTGACTGGAATGAGTAGCTGGCTTTAATGACTGAGAGTTTTTTGTTTTGTTTTTGTGTTGGTTGGGCATGAAATAATTCCCTAGCCTCATGTGCCTTATTTTGTTTTTTTGTTTTGTTTTCATTAGAGTGGTTTCATTAGAACTTTTTTGGTTCCGTTGCTACTTTATGTTTCCATTTTTATAGTTAACATTTACTCTAATTTTTGTCAATTTTTGGCTAACAATAGGGAGTAAAGTGTTGAAGTGTAAGTGTTGATGTCTTGATGTTATGTCACATGTCTTGACATGATGAACAACATTGTTGATAGGACTTTGCTACAGCTAAGGGAATAACAATATTTCTGTTGTTAGTATGTATGTTGTTACATGTTGCATGTAACTATTTAGGGGGATCATGAGTGTTTGTCATGCATGTTGCTGCTGATGTGTGAGTGCATTGATAAAGCACTTATGTGAGACCATATGTTATGACTTATGCCATGGTATGGTTAGAAGGAACTTTGGTATTTCATTACTCTGGTGCTTTTGAGTAATATGTGTGGCTTCTTCCATATGTATTTCTAATGAGTGAGCTTGAAAGGTTCATGCTTTTGTGCCTTGTGCTTTGGGTATTCCCTTGAGGGGGAGTACTGATTCTGTGGGATAGGGGAGCGTTTGACTTGTCTGATTTGTGGCTGTAATGCATCTCTGATATGTATTTCATGGTTTTATTTTGTACAAAGTTTACATGTTTACACATGACTTATAGTTTTATAATTTTATTCCTCTGTCCAAGGTTTATTGTGCAAAAGGTGTTTTAGCCAAAATTTTCCAAAGGCGGAGTTTGTTACATCCATGGTTTTAGGATTAACAAATCTTTTGTTAAAACATGGTTCATAGTAGGATGATGTGTATGATGTTGTAACATGTTGTTCAGTTCACCTGGTGTGAATATGTCCTGACAGATGTTATAATATGTTGTACCGAAACATCTGTTCTGGTTGTTTTGATTCTTGACAAGATTTGTTTTGATTTTATGAGATTCCTTTTGGAAATACCTCACTTATTTTCGCAGGTCAAGAAGATTTTATCTGGACTAATTTTTTGTATCTCCAATTGTACGCAAGTTTCCAAAATTGGATGATGAGACAATTTAGGAAACTTTGTGTTTTGTTCCAAGGTTTAAGGAGATCTTTTATGCAAATTGATGCAGCCCTTAGCCTGTGTATTGTACCCCAAAAATTTCCCTCACATATTCAAGACAATATGTCTCAAGAGGTCTCCTAATGGTCATAATTTCCTCAATTGCTCAAAAGGATTCAAGGTTTCATCAGGCAAAACCTCCTCCTAGGCAATGGATCTTAAATTGGGGTTTTGAGTTTCTCAAAGAAAACTGGACTTCCAAAGCTTCAAGTGCACTTCATGATATCCTATATACTTCAAATGATCCTCATTTCAAGTTTTAAGGCTTGCCCGACAAGTTTGGTCATTCAGATGCTCAGATAATCAAATATCAGTTAACTTGGTCAAAAAGTCAATTGTGGTCAACATACAGTCAAACTTCAAGATTTTTTGTTAACATCAATATTAGGAGGTAAGATTCATCATTTGATCAAGGTTTGATCATGATTCATCAAGAAAACCTCAAATTCATCAAAAATCAGAAGTTGCTAAATTAGGGTTTCTTAAGGGAAAAGCCAATTGTACTTT
This sequence comes from Lathyrus aphaca, assembly GCA_963966055.1. Taxonomy (NCBI): domain Eukaryota; kingdom Viridiplantae; phylum Streptophyta; class Magnoliopsida; order Fabales; family Fabaceae; genus Lathyrus; species Lathyrus aphaca. The sequence goes on along the minus strand of OZ014520.1, from coordinate 27,773,015 downwards.
GACCAACCATAACTTTCACATGCTTCATCACAAATTTCCCATGCAAAGCTCATTTTGAAGAAAATTCAAAATTCTACAATTTTGTGTCTCACAAGCCAAGGCCAAAAATGCTTCATTTGAGAGATATGTGCCAAGACATTACAGGTCCTTTAAAAAGTCAACAAAAAGTCAACTTTTTCAAAAGCTCATAACTTGAACATGGAAGATTAAATGGACATGGGACCAAAAGGAGTAATTATAAGACACTCTAATATTTATAAAAAGCCCAAGAACACATCCATGGAATAAAAATTGAGAGTTATGCATTGTTGAAGTTGGGTAAATTTGAGGAGGTGTATAAGGCAAATAATGACCAAAACTTAAGTTTTTGCCAAATTGGCCCATATTTTTCTAACCCAAACTTAATCATGAGATAATCCACGACCCATATGTCATATATTCTGATTTTTTATGTTTATTTTATATTTTATTGGATTTAATTTATTTAAATTCAATTTTAATTAGGATAAATATTGAAAAATCAAATATTTGATCTTAGGATTATTTTAGGATCAAATTTTGATGTTTATGATCATAATATGGATCCCAAATTCGTGCACAAAAAAGGAGACAGTCATAATATCAAATATTTCACTAAAATAGAAAGTTTTAAACTTAATTCCAAATCAAATCAAATATCTTTGATCCAAACCCAACTCTTGACCTAAATTACGCTATATATATATATGCCTATCATATTCAGATGACAAGGGACGATTTTCATGCTACATAAATCCTAGAGAAGCTTCAAAGAAAAGGTGGAAATTAGGGCAAGTCACAAAATTTTTTGTAGTGAGTTTCAGCCTCCCTTTCACATCCAATCATCACCAAGAAATTTCCAGGAGGCTATCCCAATCATTAGTGAAGGTTGAGGACACGTGAAGCATACCCTCCATGAACATGGCCGCATACCACTTTTATTCTTTTCCAATATTATATTTTATGATATTATAGTGTATTCGTTTTTCATATTCATGTTCATATGACTTGGTAGATTTGTTTTGATGCATTTTTATTGAGTTTCCATGCAGGAATTGTAAGTCACCATGGCTAGGGCATAGAGCGTCCTTTAATCGAAACTCATAATCTAAGCACTTTCAGGCCAAACAAACCGCACCATTGAATTCCTAGGGGTCAATTTAGTAGGAATGGATGGTTTTAATTTGTTAAATCTTGCGTTTTTTTATGTTTGAATTTCAGGTTAATTTGCTACGAAAAATATCGTAGAAAAATCGTAGCAGAATAAAAGAAAAATCGTAGCAAAAATATGCAGGTCCAAGGTTGAAGACGATGGTGTGGCGTTGTGCGATTGGCTGACTTGGTTTTTCACTGGAGTTTTATTATAAAATTTGTTGTTTTTGTTTGTTAATATGCAGGTGTGCGTAGCTCAGTTGGCAAGGGAATACATTGGCAACCCTTGGGGCCTGGGTTCGAAACCAGCGCCCCCCCTATTTTTTTTTGCTCTTTTCCTTTTTCTTATTTTTCTAATTCTTTTTCTTTTCATTTATTTTTCTTTCTTTTTATTTTAATTAATTAACTAATTAATAATTAAACAATTTTCTAACCAATAAAATTTTGATAAAATTAATAACCTTTTTTTTAAATCCAAAAAATACAAAAAATATTTTTTTCCTTATATAATTAAATTACTAATTAATTTGAATTAAAAAAAATCATTAAACGCTTTTTTTTTACAAAATCCAATTAACCAATTTCAATCCGATTTTCAATATTTCTCATATCCCGCTCTTATCCGTTCTCGATTTTAATTTTCTCATTATTTATATTTATTAGAATAAATGTACAGGATGCCCTTTTTCTTTGTAATAGCTTATAGTTTATTTTCCCGTCATTTTAATTCCCGCACTCCCCCAGTTTAAAATATGTATCCCCTCCCCATGATGTAATAGCTTAGGATTTATTCTCGTTTTTTTTAATTCCGTAAATTATTAATTGCGTGGTTAGTAATAATAGGGTGTGGAAAGATTTGTATGCAAAATAAAACAGACTTAGCCCACTAATCCAAAAGACGAAATAACTTAATATAATACACTTTTCACACATACACCTCTAGGGTATTCCCTCTTGTTGCCTTACGAAAAAATAGTCAAGTTCCTCGAACGTAGGGGTGTCTTAGCACAGTTGCCTAAATAAAAATCATCAATTCCCTTCGATATAAAGATCATAGTCCCTCAATGACCATTCGAGTTGCATACGAATAAATGATCTCGTCCCTAGATGATCCTATGGAAAATGATGATAGTCACGTCAAATTGCTAAGATACCTTTACAAGGTTGCCTTCTATGACCATATGATGACCCTACGACTGTCCCTTACATCCAAGGATAAGACTACTTACTAATTAATAGTAAGGACAGTTCTATCCCTAAGGAAAGAAAAGTAACATGAACGACCTTGAGTAGGTAGGAAGCCCTTTAACTGCCTGCTGTTGCACCCCAAAATTTGCCCTCACAATACAAGACTTTGTGTTCTAAGAAGGTTCACAAGGTTCACAAGTTCTCCAACACTTGCATAACCTTTCATGAGGTTCATGAAGTCTACAAGTTACTTTATGAAGGTTCACAAGGTTCACAAGTTTCTCAATGCTTATATAACCTTTCATGAGGTTCATGAAGTCTACAAGTCACTTCTTGAAGGTTCACAAGGTTCACAAGCTTCTCAACATTTACAAGACCTTTCATGGGGTTCATGAAGTCCATAGGTTGCTTCTTGAAGGTTCACAAGGTTCACAAGTTTCACAATGATTACAAAGCTTTCCTGAGGTTTATGAGGTCTACAAAGCCACTTCATGAGGTTAATAAGGTTCACAAGCTTCACAATACCTCCCATGAGTATCACAATACACTTTATGAAGATTCACAAGGTTCACAAAGTTCACAATTGGTCAAAGGAGTTGACAATTCCCTCAGACAATGCACCTCCTAAGCAGTGCATCCAAAACTAGGGTTTTGACTTTAATCAGGCTAAATGGGCTTCCAATACCTCAAGTGAGTTTCATAACATCTTATATGTGTGTAAGAACCCCCATGTCAAGTTTCAAGACTTTTCTCAAAAGTTTGCTCAGTCAGATGATCAGATAAGTCAAAATCAGTTCATGCAGTTAAAAAGTCAAACTGAGGTCAACTGTGGTCAAACCAAAGTCAAACTTCATGATTTTTTGCCAACATCAAGTATATGAAGTAAAATTCATCATTTGATCAAGGGTTGATCATGATTCATCAAGGATATTTCAGATCATCAATAATCAGGAGTTTCTAAATTAGGGTTTCCTCAGTAAAAGTCAACTGAACTTTGACCAGCCATAACTTTCACATACTTCATCACCAAGTCTCCATCCAAAGCTCATTTTGAAGGAAATTGAATTCTCTACAACTTTGATGTTGAAGGTTAAGCCCAAAAATGCTTCATTTGAAAGATATGATCTAAGACATTATAGGTCATTTCAAAAGTCAACAAAAAGTCAACAACTTCAAAAGGGCATAACTTGAGATTGGTAAATGATATGGACCTGAAACCAATGGGGTTGTTTAGAGGACTCTTCAAGCTTTCCAAAAAGTCCAAGAACACCCTCATACCTTTAAAAATGAGGGAGATGTGCCTTTGCAAAGTTGGGAAATTTTGTGATGGTTTATGTTGAAAATGGAGGCTTAGAAGTAATTCTTTCCAAATGGGCTTGCTAAGTTGTGACCCAATCCATCTCATAACATTGTGCACGACCCAATTGACCAAAATTCAGCATTTTTATTATTTTTTATTTATTTATTATTGATTTAATTCATAAAAATCATTTTAAATAAATATAAAATATGAAAATCTATTTTTGGGTGAAGATATTGTTTCTAGAAATTCATAATTATTGATTGAATTAGAAGGAGAAGGAAATCATGTGAATTATCCCAAAATAGCAAGCACTCATGATCAAATATTTGAAATTTACAACATGATCTTTTTCAATATTTTTGGATCCAAATCTCCACACAATGAAGACATATTTTTGACCTAATTCACTCATGTATATATGCTTAACATAAACCTAGCAAGAGGGGGAGAAATCCAGCAGCTTCAAGGTGAGTTCATAGTTCAAAAATTCATAAGAAAAGTGAAATTCGGATTTGGAGATTCAAGGCTCTACAAGGTAAAACAAGGACATGGCTAGCTTCCTTAGTCATCATTGAGTCGAAAGCAATCCTCAAATGCATCCAATTCATGCATATATGATGAACCCGAAGCATTGTTCATACTTGAAAACATTTTTTCGATTCCCATGATTCACTGCATTTTAATGGATTTTGATTGACTAATGTTGTTTATGATGTTGTGTAGCTTGTTTCTGGATAAGAAAACCAAAGAAACCGTGGCCAATTCACAAGATGCCATAGCTAGGGTTTTGACTTAGGTTTAGGAACTTTGGATTTAAGAAACATAAATCAATTCTAAAAACATAGAATTAATTGTGTGAATGTTTGGATCATGATGCTGGTTTCAATTTTGCAAAATCGTACAATTTTGCTGCTTGTTGAGTTTTGCAGGTTTTGCTGGGGTTTCCTTTTTCGCAGGAAATATCATGGAGGATTTCGCAGCAAATTTTGAAGGTTTGGAGGTTGAAGAAGAAGACCCTGCGCGCCAGTTTTAGAATTCAAATTTTGTTTTAAAATATTATCTATTCTCTCTGTTTGTATATCACCAACTGATGGTTGGTCCAGTGGTAAAGCGTAGGCGTGTTTGACAAGAGGGGGATGGGATCGAATCCTGCCTCTACCAATGTTTTGATCTTTTTTTTTATTCAATATGCTTGTTTAATATATTATTATTAGTGTCTGTTTGGTAAGCAGGAAGGCTCTCCCAGCCAGGTGGTAAAGCGTGCGCATGTTTAACTGAAAGGTCCTGGGTTCAAAACCACTCCAGGCCTTTTTGTTTATTTATATTTTCTGGATTTTCAAGAGCAAGGCACAAAAGCAACCATGCTTCATTCTTTCTCACCTGCGCCTGGCTGGCCCAGTGGATGTTGTTGCTGCTTGCAAGGGTGAAGTCCTGGGATCGAATCCCACCAGGTTCCTTTTCTTTTCCTTTCTTTTATTTTCTTTTATTTTCTTGTTTAATTCAATTGGTTTAAATAATTAACATATTATTATTTATATTATTAAATATGTATATATTATGTATTCAAACACCTAAAAATTATTTTTTTCTAAAAAATATAAAATTCATGATTTTTTCAATGTAAATTTTATAATATATATATTAGTAAGATAATTCTATATAATTAGTTAAAAAATAAATTTTTTGTACATGAGTAAACCCTAATTTTTCAACCCTAAAGCTATTTTCAAAAATAAAACTTAATTCTATTTTTTCTAAATATTTTTATTCTCTAATTGTTAATATAATTATAATGTAAATTTATTTATTCTAATATTGTAAATATAATTATAAATTATTTTTCTCATATTAAATATAAATATATTTCATGCTATTAGAAATTTAATTTTTGCAAATAAAAATAATTGTTTAATCATATTTCTCTTTCTTTTTAATATAATTGTTCATATGAAAATGTATTAATTTCTTATAATTTTGAAAAATTTTGTTTATTGTTACTACTAATAATATTATTTATTTTTGCTTTACTAACTTTTATTATTATTATTTCATTAATTATTATTATTCATTAACCTCTTTTATTATTATTAATTGTTCTTAATTATTATCTAATATTATTATTATCACTAACCCAATTTTATTTTTACTAATTTTGCTTACTAACCCCTTATTCTCTTTTATTATTTATTGCTTATTATTTAATTTGCTATTTTATTTATTATTGTTATAATTTTGTAATTGTTTCTCGGTTGTAATTTCGTAACTATTTTAATTATTCTTACTATGGTTAGTAATTAGGGAGTGTCACAACATGTATGCAATATTAAAATAAATTTAGATAATTTTTAATATAAGATAATTAAATTAAACACGTCACACACGTAAGTCGATTTTAAATCGCCGTCTCACTTTCTAAGGTTATCCCTCAGGTTGCCTACGAATAATGGTCAAGTGGGGTGTATAAAGTAAGTCCCTCTCAAAAGTAAATCATCAAGTCCCTCATGGTTGCCTATACGAATCAAGTCCCTTCGAAATAAATGATGATAGTCCCTTCTTTATGCTTATTACACCCCACAATGGCCTTCAAAATCAGAATGTCCCTCATATGTCCCTTAACATCCAAGGTAATGACTACCTACTCCTTAATAGTAGGGATAGTCTTACCAAGGAAAGGATAAAGAATAAGAAAGACCTTAAACATTAGGGTAGGTTACTCCTAGGTACTTGCTCACTTCAAAACTTTTTCCACATTTAAACAAATTTCAAACAAATTTTCAAACAAGTTTTTAACACATCCTTACATGGATTATTTATTAACTATTCTGAAAATTTTCTATTCACACACTGCACTTTCAAAAACCATTTAAAGTGAGCTTAAGTACTTAAGAGCCCATGGATAACCATGGATGAAAAGGATGCTAATACCTTCCCTTTTCATAACCTACCCCCCGGACCCAAAATATTCTCTAAGGTCTTTCCTGTTCTTTTATAACCTTTCCTTATGGATAAAATAAAAGTCGGTGGCGACTCTTGCTATCCGCAACATAACAAAGTCAGTTCTCCCACCGTGTTACAGAACTGGCGACTCTGGATTTAAGAAACATAAATCAATTCTAAAAACATAGAATTAATTGTGTGAATGTTTGGATCATGATGCTGGTTTCAATTTTGCAAAATCGTACAGTTTTGCTGCTTGTTGAGTTTTGCAGGTTTTGCTGGGGTTTCCTTTTTCGCAGGAAATATCATGGAGGATTTCGCAGCAAATTTTGAAGGTTTGGAGGTTGAAGAAGAAGACCCTGCGCGCCAGTTTTAGAATTCAAATTTTGTTTTAAAATATTATCTATTCTCTCTGTTTGTATATCACCAACTGATGGTTGGTCCAGTGGTAAAGCGTAGGCGTGTTTGACAAGAGGGGGATGGGATCGAATCCTGCCTCTACCAATGTTTTGATCTTTTTTTTTATTCAATATGCTTGTTTAATATATTATTATTAGTGTCTGTTTGGTAAGCAGGAAGGCTCTCCCAGCCAGGTGGTAAAGCGTGCGCATGTTTAACTGAAAGGTCCTGGGTTCAAAACCACTCCAGGCCTTTTTGTTTATTTATATTTTCTGGATTTTCAAGAGCAAGGCACAAAAGCAACCATGCTTCATTCTTTCTCACCTGCGCCTGGCTGGCCCAGTGGATGTTGTTGCTGCTTGCAAGGGTGAAGTCCTGGGATCGAATCCCACCAGGTTCCTTTTCTTTTCCTTTCTTTTATTTTCTTTTATTTTCTTGTTTAATTCAATTGGTTTAAATAATTAACATATTATTATTTATATTATTAAATATGTATATATTATGTATTCAAACACCTAAAAATTATTTTTTTCTAAAAAATATAAAATTCATGATTTTTTCAATGTAAATTTTATAATATATATATTAGTAAGATAATTCTATATAATTAGTTAAAAAATAAATTTTTTGTACATGAGTAAACCCTAATTTTTCAACCCTAAAGCTATTTTCAAAAATAAAACTTAATTCTATTTTTTCTAAATATTTTTATTCTCTAATTGTTAATATAATTATAATGTAAATTTATTTATTCTAATATTGTAAATATAATTATAAATTATTTTTCTCATATTAAATATAAATATATTTCATGCTATTAGAAATTTAATTTTTGCAAATAAAAATAATTGTTTAATCATATTTCTCTTTCTTTTTAATATAATTGTTCATATGAAAATGTATTAATTTCTTATAATTTTGAAAAATTTTGTTTATTGTTACTACTAATAATATTATTTATTTTTGCTTTACTAACTTTTATTATTATTATTTCATTAATTATTATTATTCATTAACCTCTTTTATTATTATTAATTGTTCTTAATTATTATCTAATATTATTATTATCACTAACCCAATTTTATTTTTACTAATTTTGCTTACTAACCCCTTATTCTCTTTTATTATTTATTGCTTATTATTTAATTTGCTATTTTATTTATTATTGTTATAATTTTGTAATTGTTTCTCGGTTGTAATTTCGTAACTATTTTAATTATTCTTACTATGGTTAGTAATTAGGGAGTGTCACAACATGTATGCAATATTAAAATAAATTTAGATAATTTTTAATATAAGATAATTAAATTAAACACGTCACACACGTAAGTCGATTTTAAATCGCCGTCTCACTTTCTAAGGTTATCCCTCAGGTTGCCTACGAATAATGGTCAAGTGGGGTGTATAAAGTAAGTCCCTCTCAAAAGTAAATCATCAAGTCCCTCATGGTTGCCTATACGAATCAAGTCCCTTCGAAATAAATGATGATAGTCCCTTCTTTATGCTTATTACACCCCACAATGGCCTTCAAAATCAGAATGTCCCTCATATGTCCCTTAACATCCAAGGTAATGACTACCTACTCCTTAATAGTAGGGATAGTCTTACCAAGGAAAGGATAAAGAATAAGAAAGACCTTAAACATTAGGGTAGGTTACTCCTAGGTACTTGCTCACTTCAAAACTTTTTCCACATTTAAACAAATTTCAAACAAATTTTCAAACAAGTTTTTAACACATCCTTACATGGATTATTTATTAACTATTCTGAAAATTTTCTATTCACACACTGCACTTTCAAAAACCATTTAAAGTGAGCTTAAGTACTTAAGAGCCCATGGATAACCATGGATGAAAAGGATGCTAATACCTTCCCTTTTCATAACCTACCCCCCGGACCCAAAATATTCTCTAAGGTCTTTCCTGTTCTTTTATAACCTTTCCTTATGGATAAAATAAAAGTCGGTGGCGACTCTTGCTATCCGCAACATAACAAAGTCAGTTCTCCCACCGTGTTACAGAACTGGCGACTCTGCTGGGAATCTATTTTAAGAGGGGTACCCTTAGGAATTAAGATCACTTTGAATTGCTTGCCTTGTTTGATTTATATTACTTGTTGGGGTTGCTCTTATGTGTGGAAGGTCCTAACCCGGATCTAGTGTACCTTAGGTAAATGGCAATAGACCAAGGAAACTGTACGACGTATATCGATACGGTTGATCTGGTGGCCATAGTTAGTGCGACTTCTTGGTTGGTGCTTATGTTCCTTAAGTCAAGTTGAGGATAATATGAGGCTGCCATATGTTGTCAGTGCACTAACTAACTTTTAGAACCCTAGTTAACTCATCTTGGCCTTTAGAAAGTAGTGAGGTAACCGGCTTTGGTGCAGACTGAAGTTGGTTGACACTCGATACTACACTCATTGAGATCTTAAACTTGGAGGGTTTTGGTTGGCAAGTAAGTTGCCTTCTGATCAACCACCCTTGTGAAGGATCAATGATATTGAGATCCCTTAGAACCCGGTTACTTTTGTAGGACAGGATGAACCATCTAACTTCAGGGGAGGGTACTTACCTTTGAACCTCATGCAAGCCTTTAAACCTAGGGCTATGGTGTGACTTGTTTGTGTGTGCCACATGTTTGTGATTGAGCATAACATCATGACATCATCATGCATCATAAGCATAGCATTTTCACTAACCATTTCAAGGACCAAAGGATTTATCTTTGTTTCTTTGTTGTAGGTCATGGCTTCTGCTCGTAGAAACACCATCAGGATCAACTTTGTGGGGATACCTCCCAAGCTTAAAGAGTTAGTTTCTCAAGTGTCTGATCACTCCCGGTTCAACAAGAGACATGGTCACCTATTGGATCTAGTCACTTCAGGGTTCAATGAAGACATGATGAGTGTCCTGTTTCAGTTCTTTGACCCTAAGCACCATTGCTTCACATTCCCCGACTATCAGCTGGTCCCCACCATGGAGGAGTTCTCTAAGCTTCTGGGTATACCTGTTCTTGATCAAAGACCCTTCACAGGCTTGGAGAAGGAGCCCAAACCAGAGGTTATTGCTGCAGCCCTACATCTGAAGAAGTCTGACATTGTTCTAGAGACGAGAAGTGGAGTCAAGGGTATTCTTGCCAAGGTGCTAATGGATAAGGCTCAAATGTTCTTGAAGGCCATGAGCTATGATGCTTTTGAGGAGGTCTTAGCCTTGCTGATATATGGCTTAGTATTGTTCCCCAATCCAGATCAGTTCATAGATGTTCATGCCGTCAACATATTCCTGAGTCACAATCCAGTGCCTACATTGCTTGGAGATATCCTGCATTCTCTTCATACTCGTACTACAAAGGCAAGAGGAACTTTGATGTGTTGCATACCTTTGCTATCTAGGTGGTTCATTTCTCACCTTCCTCGCTCAGTAATGAAGAATGAGCAAGGGTTCAGATGGTCCAAGAGAATTATGTCACTCTCTCACTCAGACATCCATTGGTGCTCCAGATCTATGGAGAATGTCACTATTATTGATCGTTGCGGGGAGTTTCCTAATGTGCCACTGCTAGGCATAAGAGGAGGCATCACCTACAACCCCTCTTTAGCTTTACGACAGTTTGGTTACGCTCGAAGTGATGGTCCACATGACATGTTGATTCAGGGCATTGTGTTTGATTACGACAACGATCTTCAAGGTTACCGTCAGAGATTCATACGAGCATGGGGAAAAGTAAACAGGGTTGACAGCAAGACACTGGAGCCTAAGTACACTATTCCTATGGAAGCTTATCTCAGATGGGTGCGATCTCGTGCTCAGACTCTCATGATGCCATATCCTGCTATCCTGCCAGTCACCATGGAACCTGTTGCTGAAGGAGACACTACTTATACCATCCTTCACCCAGACATGCCTACTGACATGGAAGACTTACAGAGATCCTGGATCCAATTGAAGGAGCAAAGGGATACTTTTGAGGCTCATTACAAAACAAGCCAAGAAAGAATCCTGGAACTAACAAAGCAACTTCACGAGGAACGAAATCTCAACTCATACCTCAACACAAAGAGGAAACTTCCATGGGAGACTTAAAACCCCATCTTTTGTACTTATCTCATTTCATTTTTTGTAAGCCCAAGAGGCAAAACAAATTTATTACTAATAAAAGTTTACCTTCTTGTTTGTCTAAGCAAATTTAAATCATGCGGTCCTTGAAAACGTTGCATATGCATTCACATATCATTTCATTGCATCACAGGTTTATAATTGTGCACAGGTTTCTCATCTTCTCGCTGTTTATTTCAGCAATGGCTCTTGAACAAACAGTTAAGGATCTCCAGGCACAAAATGCACAGTTCCAAGAGCTGATCCTGAATTTGTCCAAGGGGCAAGATGAATTGAAGACACTGCTGGCTAAGAAGAAGAGTCCTGAGGACAACAAGGATGATCAGCTGAAACAACTACAAGCTGAGATGACAGGAATGAGGACCCAGATGAATGACCAGGTGGTTCTTATTCAAAATTTAGCTCAGGGGCAAGAAGAGTTAAGAGCCTTTGTCCATAAACTTCAAAGTGATGGAGTCAGGGATCTAATTGTTAGTCGACCTCCATTAAAACAAGTTGATTTAGTTGAAAGGAAGATGAGGATAAAAGAAGGTAAGAAACAGGTTGCCATTGATTGTTCTTCAGTTGAAGAAGAAAGACCTGATAAGGTTAATCCACCTCAACACAAGAAATATAGAAGGCAGTTTATCAAGTTCAGCACTCCAATGTCACAAGTTCTGCAATGCTTGTTGGAGATGAAGCTAATTTCCTTGGAAAATCCTCCTCAAAATCCTAAAACTTCCTCTCCTCGCTATAATCCCAGGGCAAGGTGTGAGTACCACTCCAACAGTCCTGGACATGATACTAATAGCTGTTGGGCATTGAAGAAAAAGATTCAAGACCTGATTGACGAAGGAATCCTAGAGGTTACTCCAGAGGGTCAAGTTGAGTTCTACTATCATCCATCAAACATCGAAGCTGCAAGACAAGTTGCCCAGTATAACAAGAAAGGAAGCCTACCTATTCCTGTTGAGATATGGGGCACCTTGGGACATCCAAGTGGTAAATTTGATTTCATGGTGAAGTATACTGCTCCTCAAAGTTCACAGATTGCAATTGAAGACATTCAGCCAACTGGATGGGACAACATTTGAATTTTTTCATTTGTAATTTCTTTTATTTGTTTGAACACTTACTATTATGTTAAACTTTTGTTTTCCTTAATGCATTGCATATGTTTGTCTTGAATTAATCCATTCGTTCCACTATATTTTGAATTATGCTTCTTATTTCTATCTTGTGATATTTAACTCCTGATAAAGCTATAAGCCTGTAGATGGAGGATGACGAAAACAATACCATAATCTTATGCAGTATGCTTTTGAACAGACTATGCTGACGATGTACAGGCATTGTTTCATTTCCTAAACAGTGGAGATATAAGGAAGTTAATCCCTAGTCAACCCTTTTGAGCCTATGAAGTAGGAGTTTTTATTCTCACAAATTAAAACCCTTATTCATAACCTGGGGCAGGGTAGTTACTCAGTTAACTCAAAATATGCCAATTATATGTGTTGTACACAACTAATGATGGTTCTCTGTAATCATGAAACCTGACAGTCAATATCCAGCAAAAGAACAATTCACTAAGTCAAAACCTATGAAGGGGACTTAGTAAAACATTAAGACATCCCGCTGACTGTAATCTTGAAATAAGCAGTTCAGGCAAAAAGAAGGGATAATAAAGTCAAAAGAGAAAAAAAAAAAAGGTCACTATGAATCCTTAACAAAGAAAGATGACTGGATATTCAAATAAATTTTTGGTTTCTGAACCATCACAAATGTCAGTGTTACAATTCCAAATTCCTTTGAGCCTCAATGCATGAGTTAACTGAGCATAGGACTGAAGAACATCATGGAGATTGGGTTGGGGACAAATAAAATTTGAGCCTTTATCCTTTGTTTCTTAAACCGTGAACCAGGCCACATTATAACCCTCTAAAAGTCCTAACTGAAGCATGGTTAGTTCGAAAGCATACTGCTACAAAAAGGTATCCTGACTCCTTTAGGGCTTATTATAAAACTTGAGTTAATATCACAGTTTTCAAAAAAAAAAAAAAAAAAAAAAAAAACAGTTTTTCTAAAAATAACTTGTTTCAAAACTTCAAGACAGACATAAGCATTGCATTTTTGAATATATTTGTTTGCATATACCTGAATGTTTGACAAATGGAGAAGCTTACAGGATGAATGTTCAATGAACCAAAGTCCTTCCGATAAACAAAGTTGCTTCCTGGATCAAAGTCCATGTATACAAAGGGGCATAGTCATTATCTCCCAATCAAGGGGGCAGGCCATGATACTTCCTAACTCATTTGGGGCAATCAGGACAAGATTCAACTATGTTTAAGCAGCCGGAGGCAGATCTCCTCATCTATCTGAAGTGCCAAGGGTAACATTACAAAGTTCATAATGCCAAGGGTATAGTCACTGTTTCCCAGTCAAGAGGCATACCAAGTTACTGTTCAATTCAGTTGGGGAAATTAGGTCCAGACTCAGCCGTGCTTAATAGCCAGGGGCATTTTTCCTCATACAGGTGAATTACCAAAGGTGACATGACAGAGTTCACAATGCCAGGGGCATATGCTTATGAGGCATTCTGCTGGTTTCTCTTGAGGTAGCTCATTACAGATACTTCCATTATGGGACAATTCATCCTCAACCAAGGGGCAATGCTTTCTCTTCAAATCTAATACCTGGAGCGTATATGGTCCATTACAGTTTGAAGACACATTCCTCTCATTGTATTACCTTGATTCTCAGCTGAAACCATGATGGAAATTAATTGTCTATGCCAGTAGTATCAGATGGTGTCAGTATCATGTCTTCAGATCCAGCTATGAGGATTTCTGGGAAGGTACTCAGGAAAGTTAAAGAATTTCAGGAGCTATAGATCCAATTGGCTGTACACTCTCGAAGTTGAAACAATTCTGCTTTCAAAATCAGCTTTACTTTTCCCTCTGAGTCCAGATTTACTTTTACCCTAGCAAAAACGTCCATTGGTTGTGATTGAATGTATTATGCTTTTGAATATGATTGATGTTTACCAGAAAGGCATGAAAATGCAGTAATGGTAGTTGCTAATGACGAACGAGGGAAGGGTTCCAACAAAGCTTCACCAGGTTCATCTCTACAAGATAGTTACAAATCCTCAGTAGGACAAATCCATCTTTATAAAGTCACATATCCCCTGGAATTTATATCCATCTCTTTTATCCTCATACGGATATACGGGAATTTACTTTCCAATAAGAGTGCGACGAACGAAGACGGGAGGTTATATCTACCCTACCATCAAACGAAGACGAAGATTATATATACCTTATTATCCCCAGCATCCGGGAGGTGATATATACCTTACTATCCCACGGGAGGTTATATACACCTTGCTATCCCCAGCAGACGGGAGGTTATATATACCTTGCCATCCCCATCATACGGAAGGTTATGTATAACACATTATCAAACAAGGTGGGAACGAGTTTCTCATATTCTTCAACAACGAATCGGGATTTATTTTCCCTGGCCAGCAGTTGTTATACGAAGATATCCAGACGCTTCCGGCAGTATCATATCATACATACATCATTTACATCATACCATAGCATACATATCCATAGACATATAGTACATTACCTAAGAACATCATGTCATACATGCATACATAAAGCATAAACTAATGTTATTATACAAAAGCTACCTTGTTTCAGGTTAATTATCCAACAAACAAACTTATGGTCCCCAGGACTGCTTTATTGTAACCTCAGGGTTACTTTATCCTCCTGATGAGCTTCTTATTACTTTGGGACTGCTTTATTGTAACCTCAGGGTTACTTTATCCTCCTGAAATCACATTATTACTTCAAGACTGCTTTAGAGTTATCATTGCTCTATCCTCCTGGAGTCATATCATTATTTCAAGACTGCTTTAGAGCTATCCATTGCTCTATCCTCCTGAAATCATTACTTCAAGACTGCTTTAGAGTTATCATTGCTCTATCCTCCTGGAGTCATATCATTATTTCAAGACTGCTTTAGAGCTATCCATTGCTCTATCCTCCTGAATCATATTTTCAAGACTGCTTTAGAGTTATCATTATTGATTGCTCTATCCTCCTGAAATCATATTATTTCTTCAAGACTGCTTTAGGGTTATCATTATTGATTGCTCTATCCTCATGAAGACATGCTGTTACGTCAGTATTACTCCAGACTCCTGACAACTCTCATTATACTGCTGAAGAACTTTCCCCTAGTGGCATCTTTAAGCCCACTCAATCATGTTCAACCAACCATCAATATCACTCTATGCACTGGTGAGTGCAAATTTTTGGGCTTTTGTGTTCAATCCCCTTCAACCTTCCAGGTTACGACTGGCAAATATACCAATCTAACCCCTCAGGTTTCAGAAAATTGAACAGGGGCAGCTGTTGCACCCCAAAATTTGCCCTCACAATACAAGACTTTGTGTTCTAAGAAGGTTCACAAGGTTCACAAGTTCTCCAACACTTGCATAACCTTTCATGAGGTTCATGAAGTCTACAAGTTACTTTATGAAGGTTCACAAGGTTCACAAGTTTCTCAATGCTTATATAACCTTTCATGAGGTTCATGAAGTCTACAAGTCACTTCTTGAAGGTTCACAAGGTTCACAAGCTTCTCAACATTTACAAGACCTTTCATGGGGTTCATGAAGTCCATAGGTTGCTTCTTGAAGGTTCACAAGGTTCACAAGTTTCACAATGATTACAAAGCTTTCCTGAGGTTTATGAGGTCTACAAAGCCACTTCATGAGGTTAATAAGGTTCACAAGCTTCACAATACCTCCCATGAGTATCACAATACACTTTATGAAGATTCACAAGGTTCACAAAGTTCACAATTGGTCAAAGGAGTTGACAATTCCCTCAGACAATGCACCTCCTAAGCAGTGCATCCAAAACTAGGGTTTTGACTTTAATCAGGCTAAATGGGCTTCCAATACCTCAAGTGAGTTTCATAACATCTTATATGTGTGTAAGAACCCCCATGTCAAGTTTCAAGACTTTTCTCAAAAGTTTGCTCAGTCAGATGATCAGATAAGTCAAAATCAGTTCATGCAGTTAAAAAGTCAAACTGAGGTCAACTGTGGTCAAACCAAAGTCAAACTTCATGATTTTTTGCCAACATCAAGTATATGAAGTAAAATTCATCATTTGATCAAGGGTTGATCATGATTCATCAAGGATATTTCAGATCATCAATAATCAGGAGTTTCTAAATTAGGGTTTCCTCAGTAAAAGTCAACTGAACTTTGACCAGCCATAACTTTCACATACTTCATCACCAAGTCTCCATCCAAAGCTCATTTTGAAGGAAATTGAATTCTCTACAACTTTGATGTTGAAGGTTAAGCCCAAAAATGCTTCATTTGAAAGATATGATCTAAGACATTATAGGTCATTTCAAAAGTCAACAAAAAGTCAACAACTTCAAAAGGGCATAACTTGAGATTGGTAAATGATATGGACCTGAAACCAATGGGGTTGTTTAGAGGACTCTTCAAGCTTTCCAAAAAGTCCAAGAACACCCTCATACCTTTAAAAATGAGGGAGATGTGCCTTTGCAAAGTTGGGAAATTTTGTGATGGTTTATGTTGAAAATGGAGGCTTAGAAGTAATTCTTTCCAAATGGGCTTGCTAAGTTGTGACCCAATCCATCTCATAACATTGTGCACGACCCAATTGACCAAAATTCAGCATTTTTATTATTTTTTATTTATTTATTATTGATTTAATTCATAAAAATCATTTTAAATAAATATAAAATATGAAAATCTATTTTTGGGTGAAGATATTGTTTCTAGAAATTCATAATTATTGATTGAATTAGAAGGAGAAGGAAATCATGTGAATTATCCCAAAATAGCAAGCACTCATGATCAAATATTTGAAATTTACAACATGATCTTTTTCAATATTTTTGGATCCAAATCTCCACACAATGAAGACATATTTTTGACCTAATTCACTCATGTATATATGCTTAACATAAACCTAGCAAGAGGGGGAGAAATCCAGCAGCTTCAAGGTGAGTTCATAGTTCAAAAATTCATAAGAAAAGTGAAATTCGGATTTGGAGATTCAAGGCTCTACAAGGTAAAACAAGGACATGGCTAGCTTCCTTAGTCATCATTGAGTCGAAAGCAATCCTCAAATGCATCCAATTCATGCATATATGATGAACCCGAAGCATTGTTCATACTTGAAAACATTTTTTCGATTCCCATGATTCACTGCATTTTAATGGATTTTGATTGACTAATGTTGTTTATGATGTTGTGTAGCTTGTTTCTGGATAAGAAAACCAAAGAAACCGTGGCCAATTCACAAGATGCCATAGCTAGGGTTTTGACTTAGGTTTAGGAACTTTGGATTTAAGAAACATAAATCAATTCTAAAAACATAGAATTAATTGTGTGAATGTTTGGATCATGATGCTGGTTTCAATTTTGCAAAATCGTACAGTTTTGCTGCTTGTTGAGTTTTGCAGGTTTTGCTGGGGTTTCCTTTTTCGCAGGAAATATCATGGAGGATTTCGCAGCAAATTTTGAAGGTTTGGAGGTTGAAGAAGAAGACCCTGCGCGCCAGTTTTAGAATTCAAATTTTGTTTTAAAATATTATCTATTCTCTCTGTTTGTATATCACCAACTGATGGTTGGTCCAGTGGTAAAGCGTAGGCGTGTTTGACAAGAGGGGGATGGGATCGAATCCTGCCTCTACCAATGTTTTGATCTTTTTTTTTATTCAATATGCTTGTTTAATATATTATTATTAGTGTCTGTTTGGTAAGCAGGAAGGCTCTCCCAGCCAGGTGGTAAAGCGTGCGCATGTTTAACTGAAAGGTCCTGGGTTCAAAACCACTCCAGGCCTTTTTGTTTATTTATATTTTCTGGATTTTCAAGAGCAAGGCACAAAAGCAACCATGCTTCATTCTTTCTCACCTGCGCCTGGCTGGCCCAGTGGATGTTGTTGCTGCTTGCAAGGGTGAAGTCCTGGGATCGAATCCCACCAGGTTCCTTTTCTTTTCCTTTCTTTTATTTTCTTTTATTTTCTTGTTTAATTCAATTGGTTTAAATAATTAACATATTATTATTTATATTATTAAATATGTATATATTATGTATTCAAACACCTAAAAATTATTTTTTTCTAAAAAATATAAAATTCATGATTTTTTCAATGTAAATTTTATAATATATATATTAGTAAGATAATTCTATATAATTAGTTAAAAAATAAATTTTTTGTACATGAGTAAACCCTAATTTTTCAACCCTAAAGCTATTTTCAAAAATAAAACTTAATTCTATTTTTTCTAAATATTTTTATTCTCTAATTGTTAATATAATTATAATGTAAATTTATTTATTCTAATATTGTAAATATAATTATAAATTATTTTTCTCATATTAAATATAAATATATTTCATGCTATTAGAAATTTAATTTTTGCAAATAAAAATAATTGTTTAATCATATTTCTCTTTCTTTTTAATATAATTGTTCATATGAAAATGTATTAATTTCTTATAATTTTGAAAAATTTTGTTTATTGTTACTACTAATAATATTATTTATTTTTGCTTTACTAACTTTTATTATTATTATTTCATTAATTATTATTATTCATTAACCTCTTTTATTATTATTAATTGTTCTTAATTATTATCTAATATTATTATTATCACTAACCCAATTTTATTTTTACTAATTTTGCTTACTAACCCCTTATTCTCTTTTATTATTTATTGCTTATTATTTAATTTGCTATTTTATTTATTATTGTTATAATTTTGTAATTGTTTCTCGGTTGTAATTTCGTAACTATTTTAATTATTCTTACTATGGTTAGTAATTAGGGAGTGTCACAACATGTATGCAATATTAAAATAAATTTAGATAATTTTTAATATAAGATAATTAAATTAAACACGTCACACACGTAAGTCGATTTTAAATCGCCGTCTCACTTTCTAAGGTTATCCCTCAGGTTGCCTACGAATAATGGTCAAGTGGGGTGTATAAAGTAAGTCCCTCTCAAAAGTAAATCATCAAGTCCCTCATGGTTGCCTATACGAATCAAGTCCCTTCGAAATAAATGATGATAGTCCCTTCTTTATGCTTATTACACCCCACAATGGCCTTCAAAATCAGAATGTCCCTCATATGTCCCTTAACATCCAAGGTAATGACTACCTACTCCTTAATAGTAGGGATAGTCTTACCAAGGAAAGGATAAAGAATAAGAAAGACCTTAAACATTAGGGTAGGTTACTCCTAGGTACTTGCTCACTTCAAAACTTTTTCCACATTTAAACAAATTTCAAACAAATTTTCAAACAAGTTTTTAACACATCCTTACATGGATTATTTATTAACTATTCTGAAAATTTTCTATTCACACACTGCACTTTCAAAAACCATTTAAAGTGAGCTTAAGTACTTAAGAGCCCATGGATAACCATGGATGAAAAGGATGCTAATACCTTCCCTTTTCATAACCTACCCCCCGGACCCAAAATATTCTCTAAGGTCTTTCCTGTTCTTTTATAACCTTTCCTTATGGATAAAATAAAAGTCGGTGGCGACTCTTGCTATCCGCAACATAACAAAGTCAGTTCTCCCACCGTGTTACACCTGCTCACCATTTCAAAAGCAAAAATCACTCTTTACACCTCACAGTTTCAAAAACTTTCCAAGAAAACCCCTTTGTATACATTCATACGAGAATCATTACAAAGGTGAATTTTTTTCTTCTAAATACACCACCATTGTTTTTCAAACAAAAGTAAAGTGAGCTAAGTAGTTAAGAGCCCATGGATAACCATGGATACAAAGGGTGCTAACACATTCCCTTTGTATAACCTACCTCTCGAACTCAAAATCTAAACCAAGGTCATTCCTGTTCTTTTCCACCTTTCCTACTTGGATAAAAGAAAAGTCGGTGGCGACTCTTGCTATCCGTAACATAGTTTTGTGAAAACAAAAAAACGAAAAAGTCAGTTCTCCCACCGTGTTACAGCGTGGGTCAAGAAATATTTGGGTGAAGATTTCAAAGCCCATGGATTGCTAAGGAGTATTTAAAGAGCACTAGATCTAATGTAATCAACAACTTTCACTATTGTAAAAACTAGGGGAAAGTTTAGAAACTTAGGTTTTGAGAGTCTCTTGTGTGTGACTTTGTAAGTCACCCTTTGTATCTTTTGATATACTGTGGTAGACAAATTTTTGTTGTTTATTGTTCACTCAAAAGCTTTTAAGCATAGAGTGTATTGTTCTTGGTGGAAGCTTTGAAGCAAAACCAAATATTTTAAGGGAAAGGGGGTACATCTTTCTTTTTGGTTTCTTGAGGTAATGGTCATTGGGATTATGACTGCTTGTTAGGAACTGAGAAGGTGATCACATAACTAGATGGGCTTCTGGGTAGAATTTGCACAAGGTAGGGATTAGGCGAAAATTTGTAAACGGAGAAGTTTAGCTTTGAACTAATATTATCATAGTGATTTTCCTTCCTGGCTTGGATGCCCCGAGATGTAGGTGAGTTGCACCGAAGTGGGTAACAATTAACCGTGTCATTTATCATTCTACAATTTACAATATTTGTTTAATTAAATTTTGATAATGATGTTTTGTTAGACTTAAGATGTCAAAACATTTGCTTTGACTTTGTATTCTGATGTTCTGTTACATCAGTATTGACATCAGCATCAAGACTGTTGCATGTTTGTGTGAATGGGTTATGCCCTGACTGTTGTGATTACTAGGGTTGTGACATTTGTCTCAACATCTGGTATGTAAGTGCCAACATTTCATATTGGATATACGAGCATTTCATGTCCATTTGTGACAAACATTATCGGGGTTCTATCATAGATGTCTCCTCATGGGCCACGAGATTGGGCTCCAAGATATCTCATCTAGGTGTCCTTTAGGAGTACATGTGGAGGATCGACACTCAGACTCTAGATGATATCATCTGAACATCGTACACTGACCATAAAGTTCATTGGGAGTTAGATGTCACTGCACTATTTTTTGGTTATCTGTGATGGGAGAGTACTGCTTATTTACATAAGAGGCGTATTTGCCAAATTGGCTACATCCAGGGCATACCTAGACAAGTCCCTACTGTACCATATAGTGTTAATGGATGGTTTTGTTAACATGGTGAGCAATGCCAATGTAATTAGACAAAATGCATTTGTCTTGTCATTTCATGGACAATGTATGGATGGTTACATAAAGTGGAACTATAGATTATCACATTATTTCATCATCCCTCATGGCTCAACCGAGCCTACAACTGTTGTTAGACCTTCGTCTTTTAGATGACATTCCACCACCTTGTATGGTTGATCGACAACAAGTACAGATGATAGTTCTTCTTTATGATAATCTCATGGTTAGGCAAACCCATATTACGAGGTTTATGTATTGGCATCATAGATAACACACATTGTTAGTGATGAACCAATTTAGTTTTTTTATGACTGTTTATTATTGGTTATGGATTTTAATTGTTGCCTTTGTGGCATTAGTTGTTATTCTATAACTTTATTTATTTATTTATTTTACTTTATTTGATGTTGTTTTAATTATAGCATCATTACATATCATAACATGGCCACCATTTTTACAAAGAATGAGTAAAATCATGTACACTAGATTTTTATATAAATCTGGTTGAGACGAAATTTGCACTGAATTCATATATATCTCTGGTATAAATGCATATCGAATTTATATATCACAATATAAATATGCTATACAACGAAACATTTTTTTTAATATTACATATTTTTATCGAAGTTATTTATAACTATCAAATTTTTTGTTTTTGTTTTTAGCGAACATTTTAGAAGTATTTTTTTTTGGAAAAACTTTCATAATTTGAATATGTAAATTATGGGAGGTTCATTATTGACATTAAAAAGTATGTGGAATTTCTTATCCCATCTTATGGGGTGGAAAAAAAAACCTATAAAAAACCCAAATGCTCATCAGATTCTAGAAATGCATCTTCGGACGCACTCTTGCACTATCTTATGATACACCAAATGAATGTCACTCCAAAGTAAAACAAAATTTTATTTCAAGAAATATATTGATATTTGAGCATTCTAGTGGATATTCCAGAGATGCATATTCAGAGATTTGGGCGGGATTTTAAAATATTTGTCTTCTTTGTATGTCAGGTATTTACAGAGATGTATCTCCAGAATAAGAAAACATGATTTTGATAAAACAGTCACATGCATGATCACATACCCATACTTCTTTTTCACTCCAAACTCTTTCTAAAACTTTTTCATTCTTAATCAACATTTTCACTCCAAATCTTCATTCTTGTGTTTTATCACATCAAAAGAAACAAAAGAAGTTGAAATATCAGGTAAAAATCATTCATTTCAAACCTCATTGATCATATAGAGATGCATCTTTGTAGCCTGTCTGTTCTCATTTTTCCTGCTCTGTTTACAGTTTTAGCAGTTTTTATTGTAATTACTTTCATTAGATATGGTGCACCCTGATGTTTTCCCCAAACATGTTGTGTCCCCAGATTTCAAAGGTGTTGTTGTGAAGGAGGTAGATGTTGCCAACTAATTTCAAAATGAACAGGAGTTTGAATTTTGTGATCACATGCTTCAATGGATTCGAAACGGAGACCTCCAAACTGGAATTCGATGCGATAATCAGAAGGTTTGATAATGGTTCGGATAGAAGAGGTACATTTATGACAATGACATGCAAAAGAAGTGGAAAATATATATCTCCTCTCTAGATTTTTAAATGAGATGACATCAGTTCAAGAAAGTGCGAGTGACTCTTTAAGTTGTGTGGTTATATGTTTGGGAAATAAGAAATTGAGATTTAATGTCATTTGTGGTTTACATAACTATGACTCGTGTGAAAAGTTAGTCGGTCATCCAATTGCATGCCATTTAATTTACATAACCAATGCAGACAAGATTGAGTTCATCAACTATGAGCTCAAGACTGATGCAAATGTAAGGACTATGTGGAATATATTTTTCTGTTTTGAAACAAAAATTTTGATCGATGTGGAAGCGATTTCAAGATCAGTCGAAGATATTGTAAAGATGTTGAAGTGTCCACCTGAATATTGAAAAATAATATTTGATTTTATGTTAACATCACCTATGTATTGCTGATTTTATGTTATGAGCGATAATTTTATTGTCAAAATACAAATTTCTAATTTTTTTGCTTTTATTTCTGTTTCAATATGTTACGGAGTTGCATCTACGGACAGGTTACAGAGAAGTATCTTCGGATCTAAAAAAGCCACACTCCTAAGCATAACTCAAAATTGACCTAGGATGTGTGTGTGTTTCGGTGAGTTCAAAGATACATCTATGAAATCTTGAGTCATTTTTGTATTTTCATGTGATACCTTGTAATATACATCTCTAAAATCTTGAGTCATTTTTGTATTTTCATTTGATACCCTTGTAATATACAGTGAGTATTAAGAAATGTTCAAAAGTACAAGGGGCGTTTAGTTCAATGATAGGGGTGTCAATTTTATAAAAAATATATATATGTAGGGGTATTATGCTCAATGGCAAGGGTGTCAATTATATATCTGAAATGTGAATTGAAAAACTGCCTAAAGTTTATGCAACATCCTATCTCATTCCACTGGAACAAGCCATTGGATTTTAGATGGATACAAACTTTGAAAATGCAATGCTAGAAAACCCATCCTCAACCCAATAATACAATTTTAAATCATAAAACAAAATTTACATATTTATATTTTTAAAATTATTAATATTAATTCTACTAGATGATAAATTTAATTTAATTGCAAATGTGCATATGAGATAGGTCAATGTTGGTGGCAAACGGGGTAGAAAATCAATGCAAACATGTGATATCCTTCAAATAACTTAACACAGTTTTCAGAATGACTGGTTCCATTCCATGTGAAGAAAATGCCAATTTAAGTTGCCGTGGAAACCAATTAAAAGCTTCTGCCAAAAGAAACTCAAACCAGGACAAAAATAATCTCGCAAACATTTACAATTATGAGGTCGATTTGATAGTATTTACACATTGTATGGCTCTATGAAAAACCATAAAAATTAGGAAGTAATCAAATCAAAGAATAATAATGCACTACTACAATAGTAGTAAAAATATAATAACTATAGCCTTTTTCTCTCTAGATTCCTCCTATGGAGAAGTTGCCAAGACCATAGACCCAAAAATGTAACAATTCCCACTCCAACCGATGACCACAAAATTACCAGCCATAATGGCATTGACTTCGGATATAAGCCTGCAACGAAAACACAGCCGAGGTTTAATCAGTAAATAACCAAGCTTCGCATATGTAGAGTATAGTATGGTCTAAATGATAAACCATAGATTCGATTATTCAGTTAGTAAAATGAGAGTCATACCGTATCCAAATTTGATGCAAATGAGAAGTTCGACAATACAAATGGCGAGAGAGAGCCAACAATAAGCTCCAACCTTTTTCACTGGCTTACTGAAAAAAGATTCAAGGAGACTATGACAAAATGTTAAAAAATTGACAAGGGTATACTGTCATTAATCACAACATGAGAGATTGAGAATGTTACCTGTCTTGAAGGTATGTGTTGTATTCGCGAATTGTTGGAATTGCAAGAAGCCACCACAAAATTAACCTATATATAACAACTGAATTTCGCGGAGGTATCCATAGACAAAACTTCAAAAAGAATGTGTTGAGCTCTACTGTCAAAAATACAATGCAAAGACTAAGAACTTGAATAAATCGCCATGGACCCTGGAATGGATGCCACTCATCCTTGTCCCATTGGGCCGGTGTGAATTGGCCTAATGTTCGTTTCACCTAGTAACAGAAAAAGAGAAGCAAAGAGTATTCTATCAACTATCAGAAACACCATTTTAATGAAGACAAAAAGAAACTATAAAACAATAAGTATAGCAATGAAAAAACATCATACTCGCAATTTCAGTTTCAATAGAAATCAGAGGTTAGAGCATAATGAAATAACTTATGACAAAAAAATTCAAACTGGAGAGAAAAAAAAGAGCATACTTTTCCAATTATATTAGGTTGGCGGCTAAGACCAACCCACTTGTATGTTTTTCCATCAAAGTAGCGGACAGTATGCATTCCTGCCCAAATTCCTGCAATATTAAACCAAGTAAACCATGTTACAAACAGCTGTAGCAAATTTTAAAAAAATCGATACAAGAATTGAGTGATTTCCATCAGTCATCAACAAAAACGCAAAAAGAATCACTGAAGCCCAGACAATCAATCCAAAATTTTGTATTTCTAAGATGAAAAAACCAGTACACATAATAGGACCAGAATTTCAATGAAAAATAATATTAAACTCAGTATATACTATTACAGGCTGGAACATCATTATAAAGACAAAAAAAAAATCCTAAATGCAACTAGTTAAGTCATTGAAAATATGATGCAGAATGAAGGTTCAAAGGAGTCAAAGGAGTCTGAAAATAATTTCCACAGAAAGCATTTAAAAAAGTCACCTAACTCTACACATGTACTCGGATTTAATCATTATCATCCAAGATAATGAAAAATGTATAATATACCTTTAGGACTTAAGACAGTAAAAGTATATTCACAAATCATTATCCTATAAGCTTTCTGCATTTATAGAGTGGTCCCCCATTTGACTAGGAGACAAGGAGAATATGTTCATGCATCAAATAATCAACCACATACTACAACTTGCCAAAAAGTCAAATAAAAATCGAACCGTAACTCTTACCAAACCAATTGCAGATTAAGATGTCCAGAATAATACTGTCCCACCAGCACTCATTGAAATTCGGTAACATGTGACGGAAAGTAAGCTGGAGATGGCAACATAGAATGGTTTGTAAAGAAAACAGAAAACATTTACCAAAACAATAAAACCCATAATCAGAGATTATTAGTCAGATCAACGCTAACCTCCATCAACTCAAAACCTATTGATAGCACCCAAAGAAGGGGCTGATTGCGAATCAATATTGCCTTCCCCCACCACCCAATAATGTGCGCTAGAACAAACTCATCGAAAAGTGTATCCTGAAGAATAAAATGTAACAAATAATCTCCATGTTAGATAGATAGATTCCAACTAACATGATTAAGTAAGGATCAACGAGATGATTGAGTAAGGATCAACAAGTTATTTGGAGATAATAGGCAAGAGTATGAAGTTGTGAAAAAAGAAATCATACATAAACATTCTTAAACCTGCTGGCAGGGTTTTCGGGTATATATATGCGACAATCAGCACCATACGATCTTTCTGGAAGTTCTGCCAAAAATCATATACAAAGTAATTACAAATTTGAATTTTAGTTAGCATGCTTATCAATATCCAATTAGGCAATTTGAATCTCAAATTCAACATCAACCCACAAAGAAATAATTCCAATCGATTAAAAGCTATAGTATAAGAACCAGATTAAATTACCAATGCCGAGATCAGGATGAAGATACTTCATAAACTGTCGAGCATCGTCACGTTTCTGTGAGGGGATTATTAAGATTAAATGTTAGTTCACATTTATTCACTTGCTTGAAACAGAGTTAAAAATAACAAAAAGAAAGCAACAGAAACCCGGAAAGGTTGCAGCCAACACATGCAAATATCTATAGCAAAGATGCATAAAGAAAATGTGAAACTTTATCTTTACAAAATTTAAAATGATAACCAACCTGAAAAAGCAAAAATGTGAGAGCAACAAGGTATACAACAGCCATCCCATGTACCAAGCGCCAAATTGCAGGATGCGGCCTAATGAGGACCCTGAATTAAAAGAAAAAATCGGCTGCGGTGAAAAACAGTATACAGCTAAGTCTCCATTAACAAGAACAATACATGCATCAAAAAGAATAGAAGTGAATAAAAACGCCTAACTCACGTAGAAGGTGCTTGCAGCAAGCAATAAGTGAGAAAAACAGCAATCATTGCCCATACACCCCTACATAGAAACAATCGCGTGGTCGTTTAGCATATCATATACACAGCAAAATGCTAAAATATGCAAAACGGGCACAAATTAAACTAGAGATACCACCATACCTTTTAACCGAAGTAACAACATCGCCTGATGCATCTCTTTCTGGATCAAGTGCTCCACTTGCCCAACTAGCAAATAAAATTATAAACAAAATATGAAATAAGGGGAAAGGTTTTCAATTTATTAAAGAACAAATTTCCTAATTTATAAATAATCTCAATAGAATACTCATTGGTATTTCATTTGTCGAGCAAAACACTCACATAAGAAAGCCAGCACCAATAAGTAATAGTGTTATCGTGCGAGGCTTGTATGCCCACGCAGTCCATGGATCATGTTCATCGTCATTTGACAAATGGGAATCACCGTTTTCTTTATCGACACAATCATATCTCTTTGCTCTTCTATGACCATTGGACTCCATGTTTATTGTCCAGAGAAGCTACTTTCTAACTAGAATTAAAATCGAAAAAATAAGATCATCTGCGGATGCAACGCAGATATCCAACAAGTTCTATGCGCCTCAATCGATCACCCACCTCCTAAAAAGCACACAAAACAAAAGGTCACAGAAGATTCATCCACTTATTCAATTATAAACCCATCACATGAAAGTAAGAAGAAAAAAAAAATTCATCATGCCTAAGACAGCACAATATAACTAAAAGACACACATGGAATACCATCTAGATCTCGTTAAATACTCATTCATGCATAATTTCATTTCAGTTATTTGTTATGAGCACTTCAATCACAAGAGAAAGAATAAGTCTACAAAACCATTGTGTAATAGTGTAACACTAAATCTCAAAAGTATGTATGATAAAATGATAAATAAACTGTTAGTGGAATAAACAAGACAAATCCAAGTAAACATACAAATTGAAAAATAACAAAAAAATAAATCACAAGGTAATACTAATGCCACATAAATTGAATCATCATCTCCTTCACTTTCTCTTCATTCCCCTCCTTGCTCTCTATCATTCTCTTATTGCTTTATCATATTTTAACAATAAAAAAGAGAGTGAGGAGAGTAAGGAAACAAAACAAAAAGAAGAAAAAAATGAAGAACGGTATATCAAGAAAACTGTAACAAAAAAGAAGAAAAAACAGTAACCAAGAGCCAATAACTCCTGCATATCAAAACCATGTAAATTAGGGTTCAAATTTCAAAATCAAAGATTAAAAAAACATGAACAAATCCACTGAATTGACAAGACAACAAACCCCAACTTAGAAATTCCAGATTATCATAGAATCTGTGCAAAAAAAAATCTCATTAGAAATTCTACAGTATACATAAAATTGTACTACTCAATAATATCACAAAAAAAAACTC
Source organism: Lathyrus aphaca (assembly GCA_963966055.1). NCBI lineage: Eukaryota > Viridiplantae > Streptophyta > Magnoliopsida > Fabales > Fabaceae > Lathyrus > Lathyrus aphaca. The sequence continues at coordinate 27,744,507 of OZ014520.1, read as the reverse complement.
TGAGCAGCGTTCTCCAATAACAGCATCCCAACACAAAAGAGACCCACATGCACATCATACAGAAGCACAGAAAACTCAGAAAACGGTTAAAAAAAATATTATTTTATTTCATATAATAACAAAAAAAAAACATCATCAATACAAAAACCGAAGCGATTGAAGTTTGATAGCTTGACGATGGATCTAAATCTGAAATTGACATCAATAATTCATGATTTTATCGATGCATGTACCAAATATAAAAAAAAAAGATTGAAAAAAAAGGGGAAAAAGACGTAGAGTGATGAATGTATAAATATGAGACTTACGTAGAGAGGAGAGAGAGTGAAAGAGAAAGGAGAGTGATTGCAGGTAAAGGACCCCTGGCCGTACAATTATCGAAAAGAGAAGATCGTAGCCGTAGGATGAATCGGAGAAGAAGAGAAGAAGAAGAAAGTGTATGAATGTTGAGTTTCAGGTAAGAAGAGTGAAAAGAAGAATGAAAAGAGAAGAGAAGTGGCAGTGATAGAGAAAGGGGTGAATGAATGAATTGAAGTTGTTGTTAGTTTTTGTGGTGTTCTCTTTCTATCTGTATGGTGTGGTGTGTGGGTATTGGATTTTGGTGGAAGCAGAGTCTGCAACAGCGGCGAAAAGGTGGAAGGTGATGATGATGAAGAGAGAGAGAGAAGAGAGAGAGAGAGAGAAAAGAGTACGATGGTCAAAGATAGATTTGAAGATGTTTTAGATACGCACGATGACGATCATCATCAACAATATTTTTGTTTATGACTATATAGCCCTTTTTGTTTCTAATTAATTGCCTATTTATTCTCTACCTCTATCTCTAACTACTAGTACTACTACTTCATATCCTTTTCAATTTCTTTTTACCCATATTATAGTACACCCATTTCTTTTTACATATTTATATTTTTGTTAAAAATAATTATAAAGACTTTTTTAATAAAAAATTAATTTGAATTCTTAAAATATTATTTTAAGTATTTCATTGAAAAAAAAATTATATTAAAATTTTAAAAATACTTGTTTTCATGCAATTTAATATTAAATAATATACTTCTGTTGTGTTTGGTGTTCGTGCATATCTATCAATTGAATTGATTCACAATAACAAAAATTATTTAATTTTAAAGTTATTAATTTTCATAAAAATAAATATTTTTAAAATATAACTTTTTTTAAACAGTTGTGATTTTGACTATATTTTTATCTTTAATAATGTATATTATATTATAAAAGTTCAAAAATAATATTTTATTTAGAAAAAAAAGAATTAAATTTTTTTAATATTTTAAAAATATTTGGTTTAATTGCAATTTCGGTCCCTCTATTTTTCGTTTTTTAGTTTTGTTTCCCCTATTTTAAAATTCGGAATTTTTGTCCATTTATTTTTAGTTTTTTAATCCTATTTTAAAATCCGGAATTTTGATTCCTCTATTTTCAGTTTTTTTTAGTTGTGGTACCTCTATTTTAAAATCTGGATTTTTGATGCCCCTATTTTAAAATCTGGAATTTTTGTCCCTCTATTTTCAATTTTTTGAGTTTTGGTACACGATTTTAAAATTCGGAATTTTGATCCCTCTATTTTCAGTTTTTTTTTTTAGTTTTGGTCCACTAGTTTAAGTTTTGTTTTGAATTTTATTCTCTTTTTCAATTTGGAACTAATTTAATAGGGGATCAAAAATTTATAAAAAAAAATGAAAAATAATAGAACCAAAATTCAGAAAAAAAAATTGAGAGACAAAACTACAAATTTTAAAATAAAGGGACCAAAACTTAAAAAAACTAAAATTAAAAAGACAAAAATTATGAATTTTAAAATAGAAGGGTAAATAAAAATAAAAGACCAAAATTATAATTAAACCAAAGTATTTTCGTAAAAGTAATTTTTAAAAATATTAAAAGAAATTATATATTTTTAAATACTATGATAATAATATTTTTTTTATTATAATAGTTTTTATTAGTATTATTAATTGTTTTAATAAATAATAATAGTTTTTAAATAAATAAATAAATTATACTCTCTTTGATTATATTTATAAGAGAAATTTTATTTTTAAAATTTATTAAATAATTAGTATATTTCTTTACCGAAAATAATTAATATATTTCTTGACTAAAAGAAAAAATTAATTAAATTGAATTATATTGGACGGAATGATAATATTGGAGAAAATCCAAATTTCACGTTTAATAAAAATCAAATATATTTCAAATTGATTTATATAAACTAATTGTATCAACTTCGAATTCTAATAATTTAGTCCACCCATAATTTATGTATGTGCAGAAAATTAATATTAATTGCATAAAATCACATATGGTTAAAGATACAGTTTTAAAATAATTTATACAATGATGTTTTTCACTTTGCTAACCAATTTTGTAAAAATAATTTAGGTCAAATTCAAATATTGATATGGTACTAGTAATAAACTCGTCTTATCGCACGGGTTCCGTATGAATTCACATCACATATCTATCAATCAATCATTTATAAAGTTTGAATTCATTCTTCAATTGGTTAACATTGACATATTTACAAATATATGTTAATAATATGCACCAACTTTTAAGCATTGATTCGTACTTATAATAAATCTTATAACTGATTCTCTAATTTTGTTCTGGACTGGCCTAGCAGGTGTCCTACGTCCAATTGAGGGTCAATCCAATTTATCTCTGGGCATAAGTCCAACAAGAGATTTGCGAAGACACGATCGTTGGGAAATAGAGTCGTTAGCATATAGCCGTTGGGGACTTCCTCCACACGCGCTCTAACGTCTTTCACGCGACAAACTGCCCTCCGAAATTACAGGAAGCAAGTACACTCAGTAAAGGGACACGCGTCTGCAATCCACGACCTTATGCCCTTATAAATATCCTCCATCTTTGGAGGGCCAAATATCTAATTCTAATCACTCACATTATTTCTTAACGTTTTAGTTTGCTTCACCTTGAAACTTACTTGAGCGTCGGAGTACCTTGTAGGTACACCACCCCCTCTCCTACAAGTTTCGTTGCAGTCCCAGCTGAAGACCACGAGGACATGTCCGGATTATTTCTGTACAGTGGCGCCGTCTGTGGGAAACAACAACTCCCTTCATTTTTCTTGAACAATATCCTTTCTTTTCAACGCAAGATGAAAGTTCTTCTCTTCTTTTTCATCTCCATGACTTCTCAGCTCAACAATACTATGAATGACCCTCTCACCATCATCCTCAACGATGGAGACAACATCGGTAACTGTGGAACAACCCATCTCGATGTCGACCATCACGAGGGATATCCTCTCTCGCCATCACCACCCTTAATAAGGCAAATCTCGCTCTCTTCCAGCAAAGTGAGCGCATCCAGATGCTCGAGGGTGATCATCGATCCCCTTCTCCCTCCAAGACACATCGCCGCAGAGACTCTCGCAGCCCCCACACCGCTCGCGGTCTCCTCCGCGTAAGTACTAGAGGAAAGATACCAGACATCTTTCTCCCCCAGAAGATCGAGTTAGGCCAGAAGGATCATATCCGGAAAAGGCCAAAAAACACACTCAATCTCCTCCCCAAAAACCAAGACGGCCACCAGATGAAAGAGATCGGGACAACAAGAAATCCTATTAGGACGAGGCCCGACGCCCTCGTCATCATAGTAGAAGTCCTCGCCGGAGTCGGTCCCCATATCCATCATCTAGCAGCAGTGACGACAAAGACAATTATGGGCCATTAAGTCGCAAAATTATGAAAAATTGCATTCCTCGCGGTCTCAAGAAACCCCCTTCTTTGGCCAGTTATGACAGGACCATAGATCCTGACGACCATATAGAAAACCTTGAGGCCATGTTCCACTATCACAATGTCGAATGAGCCATCAAGTGCAGACTCTTCCCTATCATGTTGCGACAGGGGGCATTCTTTTTAATTTCCCGTGTGATTTTAGAGTTAACCAATGTTTAGTAATAATGAATAATTGTATTTGGTCATAATTATTCAAAAATCCTCATTGAAATGATCAACCAAGGAATAAGATTTTGATTAACCCAAAATAATAGAATTAATCAAAAAAATATTATAAATAATTGTGAGAGTGACACATAAGCAGCATTAGTTGCCAAATGAATAATATTGCAGCAAGACTATAGTTAGACACTTATAACTCTGGAATTAAAAAAAATTGAACTTTAAATCAGAAGGGTAGACGTGGTTTTCCGGATACTATTATTTTAATAGATAGATATTAGATAGTGAATCTATTAGTATGAGTCACCCATAATTTTATATATATGCACAAACTGATAATGATAGTATGAATATGTGTATTAAGAAAAACTCAACAAATATAGTTAAAGATAAAGCTTAAAAATAAATATATAAAATAATATTTTTCACCTAACAAACCCTTTTATATAGATTAATTAATTCAAATCATAATTTTAATATAACATTATTAAAATTAAGAGTTCAACTTAGGCTAATACAAATTAGGAATGTCAGTTTGTATCTGTTAGTGGGGATCTCCGTGGGGATTTCCCTGTTCGGACCTCGGAGATGGGGAATTTCACCCCGTGCGGTGGAGATGGGGAGAAAAATTCCCCCAAGAGCACTTCGGAGACGGGGACAGGAATACATCCCCTGCCCCGCTTATTATTTTAATATAATTAATTTAATATATATTTTATATTTTACATTAGGTTTTTTGTCATTTTCTTTATGTTTATTTTAAAAAAATAAATAAATATTGATATATTCATTAAGAGAGATAAATGTAGATATTAAAACCCTAAAAAAGTTGAAGCGTTCATTTTCTTCTATCAAACTCGTTTATTTATCTTCTACCGTCAAACATCCATTCAACTTCCTCATCCATCTTCTTTGTAGCGCCTCACCATTGCCCATCATCTTCTTTGTATTGTGTGCTATCATTATTCACATCTCTTACAACTGCATTAATAAGGTTTGATTCTCATAAATTTATTCATGTAATTGTTTATAGAAAAAAGTAGTTTGTTTCTCCTTGATTCTCATAAGTATGCTCATGTAATTGTTTATAGGAAAAGTAGATTATTTCTCCTTGATTATCATAAATTTGTTCATGTAATTGTTTATAGGAAAAAGTAGATTGTTTTGGCTAACTTTAAGATTTATAATTTGGTAAATTATAAGATAATAGTGAGACCTATAAAAACTAAATTATCATGTATTATTTGAAGTTTTATTTTTCAAGCATATTTATGTTGTTGAATTTTGTAGTTATTTATGCATATTGTTACTTAAAAAAGTATTATAATTTATGTTGTTGAATTTTATAATATTTTATAAAAGTATTATTATTTTATGTCCCATTAATAATTTTAATAGAAATTATAAATGTGAAATACTAGTATTTTTAATAACAAAATAAATATGTGAAATATTTTTACTTTTTTATTTTTATAGAAAATATAGTTATTTTTTTTTTAAAATATTAATGGATAAATGTAGAGTCCGTGGGGATCCTCGCGGGGAATGGGGACGGGGATAGAAACTCCCTCATGACGGGGATCGGGGACGAGGATGGGGAATGAATCTGGTGGTCAGGACAAAGATGGGGAAGTGTCCCCCGCCCTGCCCCGCCCCAATGATATCCCTAATACAAATTATGATTCAATTTCTTATTTGTTGCATAAACTTCCATCCATAAATAACTTCTTTTTTTGTATGAGGAGGGTTTTCGCTTAAAAAGATTAAACCGTAGCTAAACGAGGAATAGTGTCCTAGACACATCGGAATCTAAGAGAATCTCGAACTAAATATGACAAGAATTAGGGATGTTAATGGGGAAGGGCGAGGGCGGGAAATATATTCTCATCTCAATCACTGCCCTCAAATTGACTTTCCATCCTCGTCTTGGGGGGGGGGGGGGGTTGTCCCCCAACCCCATCCCTACGGATCCCCGCTGATCCCCACGGTTTCTGCGGAGATCTATAAACTTAAATTTTTATTTATTATGTGTAACTAAATTAATAGAAAAAATTCAAAAGATAACCACAATAAATTAATAAACTAATCATCTACGATAAATATTGTTTTAACAATATTTAATCCTGAGATTCATGAATACTAAATTTTCAAACTTAATTTTTTTTTAAATAATCATTTAGACTTCTCTCTTTTACAAACATTACATATGTGTTTTAAATTTGTTTATAAAACAAGTTATTTGAAAAGACAAATAAACCTACATAAAAATGTTAAATTATATATTAATAACGATAATATGGTATTCTAGGGAGGGACGAGGACTCCACGGGGCGTGGGATATGTTCGTCATTCCCATCCCCAAAGTGCCTTCGGGAAAACTGTTTTCCATCCCCATCCCCGCGGGGGAAGGGGGGGGGGGGGATTCCCCATCTTTGGGGCCCCAAACGGGGAATCCCCGCGGGGCTCCCCACTAATGGGGCAAGTTGACATCCCTAACAAGAATTAAACATGCACATGTCTTCCATGAGATTTATTCCATTTTTAACTAACGCATATGTTAATTAATTAATCTCACCATATACATGATTGATAAGCATATCCCAATCCATTCTAATAAATGTTCGAAACTTGATAATCAAAACTTACCCATAAGCTTATCATGATCCTTTGTATATGCATATTTATTAGCAATTGGGTTTTATTTTTATTAACTATAACTATAATATCTTCATTCATAAAACACAAACTCAAAATACTCAATAGCATTTAGATGAGATATAGGAGATCTCTTCCATTTTAATTAGAAATCATGAGTTTGAATTCAAGTTATACACGCACCAATGTTAAATCTCTTAAAAAAATTTATTACCTATTATGATCCTTAAAGATTTAAGAGATTAGTCTCTCATTTTTTATGCGGAAGAAATTTCCATTAAAAGCCCAAAGGCAAAGTATAACGAAATACATATGTGATCAACAAGCAAATGTCCAACCAAGTTTTTGATCTTACATTATGACCAAGCCTAGCCAAGCTATGAGCCACATTATTTTGATCCCTACAAACATACAAAACAGACACAAAAGAGAAGTCTTTAATAACAGTTATGCAATCTTCTAGTTCTGCAATCTTCTACAATAGGTTCAAGCACCGCATGCATAAGGCTCCCATTGATAACATCCACTACCACCATGGAATCAGGCTGGATTACAATCTTTGTTAATTTGATAGATTTTGCCAACATTAGGGCTCATCTCAGCGCCTACATTTCAGCTAAATCCGACTCCACACTGATATTATCCGCTTTGCACGCTGAGAGAAAAACACTTTGGATGGGATCACGAAAGAAGCAACCAAAAGAGGTGACCCCACCGTTCAAAACCGCAACATCAACATGCAAAACTGAAACAAAATTCACAACCGAAAAAATAGCAGAAGAGATAGCATGCCCTTTTACTTTCGGATTCCAATGGTTGTACTCTTGCACACTCATGACCGCATCCTCCACCACCATCAGAGGGCTCATGGTCTTAGCCTGGGAAACAATCAAGTTACGAGCACCTCATATTTTGGACAGCAAAATTCCCAACAGCTGAATTGTTTCCACATCCTTATCAATGAAATTCTTCTCCAACCAACAACCAAAGTCTATACTCGAAGGAGTTCTAATGCAAAAAGGAGAGGAGAAGAGAACTTGATGCGCGAAGACGTAATCCATAAGGAGACGATCCAATGTTTTTTCAACCTGGTGGCAGAAAGAACAAAGGGAATCCAATGAAATTGCTCCCTTTACTATCGGACCAAAAATTTCCTATAAAGAGATTAGTCTTTTTTTTTTGGTTTATCACCACCAGTTTAGTCCGATTTGGGGGTCAGTTCTGACATCAAGTGGTTTCAATCTCCTCCCGATCGCAGTTGCGGGAAATCGAACTATGGTTTTTTCTACCAAATTCAGCGACAATCACCACTAGACCAAATAAAGATTGATAAGAGATTAGTCTCATTAGCTTGCAGATAATAGTCAATTAAAAAAAACACAATTAATTTTGTGAGAACATTGTGATTATAATCAAGGGTATGTAGTAAATATATTTATTAATGCACATAGTAGTCATTTTGTTAATGAGTTGAGTTACAAAATTTTATTAAGTCACGGCAGACCCAAAGCATACAATTGCGGGCGTTGAATATACCTTCACATGTTACAATATTAAAAATATAAAATTATGGTAAATTGAATCCAATAGATATGTCTAAAACATTATCCATTGGAGTTAAGAATTTTTTTTTTTCTGTGACCGAAAGAAAGATTCTTATCATTTGTGTTTTTCATATTCCTTCTTTATTTTCACGCCAACAATCAACAAATGACTATGGGAACAATAATAATGTGTGATTTAAATTCCAAAGTACAACAATATATAAAAGTTAATTAAGATTATTATTTTTAAATTTAACTTTTCCATGTGCCCTACAGTCCTACTCGCCAAAGCCTTTATGAACACTTTTATGTACTCTTTATGAATTCACACATGTTACAAAATTATTGTTATGACTAAATCATTATATGTATGTACTCACTAAGATATTTTTCATTAGGTATTTTTAATCATTTATCTCTATTGTTTAAAATAGGAAAATATATTAAATTACTAATTAAAAATGAGAAGTGTCTAGCAAGCAACAATCACATATAAAAAGTTATATTAAATCTATTCAAAAACAGATTAAATTATAAACCAAAGCCTGATAAAAAATTGGACAATCACTTGAATTTGAAAATTTTCTAAACTATACATATTTTAACTTAGTTACACGTTATACTACATATACTTCTCTTACTATTTTATATTTCTATGTTTAATGCTTTAACTCTTAATGCTCATTTGTAATTATTAACTTTATTTTGCATGAGTTGTATTTTTTTATTTTCCACAAATTATTTAAAGAAACTATGAATGAAAGAGAAAATTAGTAATATGAATAAGTTAATCATCTTTATTATTAATTTACTCATTTTAATTATAAATTCAAAATATAAGACATTCAATTTACCCACACACACACACATATATATATATATATATATATATATATATATATATATATATATATATATATATATATATATATATATATATATCAAAACCTAAAAAGAGATTAGACAATCAATTATTAAAACCATATATAAAAGCATTGATGATGACTTTCTCGTCTTATTGTTATTTTTTCAGTTTTTGAAAAATTGTCATAGAGATAATAATCAGGACGAGTCACGTACTAGGTCATTGTCTAACAATCAAAGCAGATAGACCCCTTGAGGGATTCTCATTTTTTAATTCGGTTTCAATATTGTGGTTCTGATTCTTTAAAGGTTTGCTTGTAGGCTTCAGAACCGCACTTAATCTCTTTTTGTTGTTAGAAACAACTAAGACTTCATCATTCTTATCTTGTCTCCTAGCTTCCTCTTCAATTCAGAGGCGAATGATCAGACTCTCGATTGAAAACTCTTTTGTTTTATGTCGAAGCATATTTTTGAAATCTTTTAAACCAGGGGCAGTTTGTCAATTATAACAACAATCTGAAACTGTTCATCGAGGGGCATACCTTCAGTTATGATTTCATGAACAATCTTCTGAATTTCGTGGCTTTGAGCTTTCACAGACTTTTCATCCACCATTTTATAGTTCAAGTAGCGGTTGACAGCATATTTTTTTACACCTGCTTTTTCAGTATTATATTTCTTTTGCAGAACTTCTCATACATATTTAGCAGTGTTACAATTATTATAGTAATCGTACAAATCATCTACAAGGATGTTCAAAATGTGATTTTTGCAAAGATAATCATTATCTTTCCACATAGAAATCCTATTTTATGCATTTCTTCACCAAAGAGTGATATTTTGCAAATAGAAGTTGGGTTCACATCCAAGATCGATTCTTTGACGTGAATGTTCATTAATCTCCTTTCATTACTTGTAAAACAAACTATCATGGTTATAGGAAGCTAATCTCCTTTTGTATCAAAGGTAGATGTGGTCTAACTTAGCTTTTATGTATTTTTTTTATTGACCTTGTATGTGAACAAGTGATGATTAATATATGATGAATATTTTTCTTCTTAATGATCAATTCTTCTTTTATAAAACTCTAGACATAGATTTTATGGAACTTGACCTAAAATATTCATCTATCAATACAAAAATTGGAGAGATCAGTTTGTGGTTGGTATTTGCTTTATGTTGAACTTAAAGCTTAATATATTAGTTGTTATATAGAAATATCGTGTAGCGATGAATACAATATTTATCACGAAACCGATCTAGACATAGACGGTATTGAGATAATATATGATGATATTAATCGGATCTGACTTTACATACAAGATTAAGAAAATATGTATAAGTTAGGGTAGATGAAAACTACTTTTTATATACTTTGTTAAACAAACAACTTAGAATTTAATATTTGCTACTAAATCGTGACAATATACGAAACAAACTTTGAAACCCCTTTTCTTGAAATTGTAAACTATTGAACAACAAGCATCCCATATCAGAACAATCCACGTGGAGACGATAACAAAAATTCATTTAACTACGATTCGAACAAAATGGCACCATTGTCGGGGATGGACCATGAGGATCCGTTTACTCATCTCACAATTTTTTATGAGATAACAAGCGCTACGGGAGCACCGAAAGTCGAAGAGGAACCTTTGTTTAAGAGTCTATTCCCTCATTCCTTAATTGGAAAGGCAAAAGAGTGGTATCTTGAACAATGTACTCTTGTCGTGAAAGATTGGAATGTTTTAGAGGAGAAGTTTCTTGAACGATTCTTCCCTCAATCCAGATTTATGGTGGCCAAGACTTCAATTTCGGTATTTTCTCAAGGAGGAAGCGAATCTCTCCATCCATAGCTTAATGTTGTTTTCCTCCTTATGGACACTTTTTTCTTATGCTTCTAGAGCATGATTCTTTACTAGGGTTTGCACAATGATTTTCTCCTCACTGATTTCTTCACTCTGGCCATTTACGACATCATTACTATCTCCCTTCATACTTGATTCCAAAATATCAACTATGAACGGAGTGAAAGAACTCGAAGTTGTCACCTTATTCTTCTTTGTCCGACCTCCCCCTTTCTTTATCGTAGATCTACAAGATAACACGAATCTACCCGATATGGTCCCTACTCCGAAGAGCATGATTTTAGACCATCTCAGGTGAGGATTTCTGCCTCTCACCGAAGATCGCAAGGCTGCCGAAAATCGCTGGAGTTGTATGTATCTTTTGAAAATTTTCTAAATAATATAAATAACAAATTTAATAAAATAAAACATTAGAACACCATATTCTAAAATAATCAATTATCTCCGAGGTCTAAACCCACCAATTTCTCCTTTGAATTATTTCAAATCTGGTAACGTCAAAGGATAAAAAATCAAAGGATCAAAAGAGTAATCAGAGATTGCAAGTTGCTCAACATTAATACGAATCTAATAGTATCATAAAGATAAAAACAAACAGAAGACATGTTTTTTCAATAAAAAATATTAAAACTATATTACTTAGTGTCCTTTTTTTAGCCATCAAAATATCACAATAACAAAACATTTACATAAAATTGATCACTATTAATAATAAATTAAAACAGAATAAAATTCAAAATTGATAAATTAAAACAGAATAAAATTCAAAATTGATAAATAGAAACAATACTAATTTAATGCTATTTAAGCTTAATTAGCATATTAAAATTAAAACTCATAAATTCAAAAGATTATACTATATTAAAATTATAAATAACTTCCTATAATCAATATTTAGTTTAACTCCCTAACATTAAAACTCATAAATTCTAATAAATCATCCATACAACACACATAGGTAAATTAATTTAAATCATTATACTCATACAAAAGATTTCAGAGATGGAAGAAAACAGATTATAATCAACTATACACAACTAAATTTTCTTAACACCTGAAATTCTACACATATCAAGTATTATCTAAGTAAAAATCGTATTCTCCTCGTGTTGAATTAGCACCAAACACTTTAACTACAACTATCTCTTTGTTGAATTAGCCTTTTCTATATCTCTAAAAATGAGTAACAACAAAATTAGACAAACAAAGAAATATAAATTAACATAAGAAAAAAGTGCAATGAAAATAAAAGGGAGTTCCATGACCTTAAGCTTTCAATAACTTCTTTGTTATTAGGGAGTTTTCTTTCAAGCTGAAACAAGATTATGCATATTAGAAAACAACTATGAAAGAATAATTATAACCTTAACAAACATTACTTTGAGATAAGAATCAAAGGTTAGTGTCAAAATCTTAACAAATATTATCTTAAAAATAAGAATCAAACTTGTAGCTCCATTTTCGTGGTCTTTAATCACTATCACAATTTTGTTATTTTGTTATTTCTTATTTTTTTCTGATGAAAGTGGTTATGGAAGAAAATAATATCTTAAACTCACTCCGCTTTGCATACTGTTGATTGACAGATGCCCACATGGTTTTGGATTATTTCTTAAATTATTTCACCTTAAGTATAGTGCAAAATTTGTTCTTTTTGATAATGATGGGGTTTCTTTGATTTGAGTCTGGGAATAAAATGAGTGTTGATAAGATAAGATGAAGTTGCTTTTTGTTTTTGAAGCGACCATTCTGATGTTTTTGAATAGGTCTGAGAACCTATTGTTTTTTGTTTGGTGTGCTCGCAAAGATCTTACGACATTTTGCCTACGTACCCCGAAAAAGAGAATTGAGGGATTAGAGCATCGTAGTTCCTCCTAAAAGGCTAGAGCTAGGAGGAAGGGTTAATTTGTATCCTGGTTAAAGCACATGATGTTGATGCTCAAAGTTTGTATTTGTGTCTTGTTCAAAGCCCAAAATTAAAGCTGAAAAGTTTGTTTGTGTCCTGATCAAAGCCCAGGATTGAAGCTGAAATGGTTTGTTGTAACTGATAGGGGTTCTTGAATTTCATAGCTCAAGGCATAAGTTGAATGATATCTTGATCTGTGTAGCTTAAGAAAGGCTGAATGGTTGACCTAAATTGCATAGCTCTGGAAAGATGAATGGGTTATCTTGATTTGCATAGCTCAAGAAAGGCCGAATGTTTAGCTTAGTTAGAGTCCAAAACTATGACTGTATTGTTGGGAATTAGCGTAGTTAAAGTTCAAGACTATGATTGTTTGGATGTTTGTTAGCTTAGTTAGAGTCCAAGACTATGACTGTTTTGTTGGGTTATCTTAGTTAAAGTCCAAGACTATGATTGTCTTAATTGTGAAGTGTTTGACTTTTTGTGCCTTGATTGAAGCCCAAGGTTGAAGCTAAAAGGTACTCAGTAGAGAGAATTTGTCATCTCTAAAGAGGGAAAGGTTTGATTCATATGTGCCTTGATTGAAGCCCAAAGTTGAAGCTAAACAATGAAAACTGACTTTGTAGGGAAAATTTTATTTGTATCCTGATTTGGAAGTCCATGTGTGAAGCTTATTTGTGAGAGACTAACTATTGATTGTTTGTATCTTATATGAAGCCTAAGATGGGAGGCTGAAAATTTGATGGGAGACTGACTTTGTATAAAGAGTGTTTTGTCTGTTTATTGATAAAAGTTTTTGAGGTCATCATACATTCCTTTGTTTGGGGAGGTTCCATTGTACAAAGCCCAAAAGTAGGCTAAATTGGTCATCCATCAAGGAGAGGGAGACTGCTTTATGTGTTTGATTCTAAAGATCTATTACTATGTGATCTTACCTGATCAGAAGGACCTTCCAGTGATTTGATGTAACGGCCGAAGGATGGGAGGAGAAAAAGGGGGTGTACCTGCAAGGCACTCCAATGCTTAAGTGAGAAGAGGTACAGTGAAAAATGGTTTAAGTATGGTGAAATCAGAATACCTGACCCTTTAATGAAAAAGGGTATTTATAATGAACCCCCAGCGCTGGGCCAAGGTTCCTCTTTGGGCCTAGGTCAGCTAGGCCCAAGGAAGAACTGCCAAGGAACACGTGAGAAACGTGAAGACCTAGCTAAGAGGCTTGGTCCTTGGTCCAACTGCCCCTATCTTTCAGGAGATAATAAGGGACAGTTGGGTGACGTGGTAAGTGACTTGGAAGACTTGTTCTTTGCCTGTCCTGAGTGTATGCCCGTCGTATAAGAAGCTAGTCTGACTGTGAGGTGCCCCTGCCCGTCTGCTAGGCGTCTCTGCTCAAGTATATGGGCCTCTGCTCGACCTGTTGGGTCGTAGCCTAATACATTCTTGAGGCCCAGTCCGAAACGCTATGATTTAAGGAAGTCTTTGAGGGTCCTTGTGTTTAAGCCCAAGAGGAGGCTAGGTTACCTATAAGAGGCCCATGGGTCCTTGAACAAAGCCCAAAAGGAGGCTGGGTGTCGCTCCCATCAAATGACACCTGGCCAAGAGGGGTACAGACGCGAACGGTCAGCGAAAGAGAGAACATGAAGATGAACTGAAAAGAGTCGCCAGCTAGGCATTTTTATCCCGAAGGAAAGGTAATGCTGCATAAACCTAGAAAAGATGGATAAGACGGTTGCGAACCAGAGAAACTGAGAAAGGGGGTTGGTTACAACCTGGGAAGGTATTAGCACCCAGATTGTCCGCCGTACTCGACGGGATCCACGCTTGAAAGTTTGTGTTTAAAGGGGTAGTATCAGTGCTATCTGTGTGCAAAAGCTGGAAAAGAATGTACATGTGTCAGTGTAAAAGAGATGTGGAGTAAAATTGCTCAGGAATGAGCCTTAAAATAATAATGCTGGAAGAGGGGGAATATACAGAGACTTTTGTTCGATAACAGTTAAGTTATGCCTACGTATCCTCTCGTGCAATAGGGAAGTCAGAACACCGTAGTTCGACTCAAAGAGACTGAAAGATAAATTGACTTGTGAACTGCTTACTTGTCTATGCTCAAGTGTATGACCTGTCTGGCTCAGGTGCAAATTGTCTTGCATTAGACGGAAGAAGCGAGTTCTCGATTATGAGTGAATGAGATGAGAAAAGAATCCCGGAGGAGACGATTATTGTTTGTTTTTGGTATTTTCAATCTTTTATTGCTTTTTGTGTTTGTCATAAGATAATGAGCTTAAGCCTAAACCAAAGGTTAGTAAACTCATCACATCATCCCTCTGATTAGGGGTAATGAGAATACCTTAAGTATGAAGTAAGCACCTCACACTTAATTACCATGATGTAGGATTAAGATCATTAACCTACTTGTGATTATTTAGATGTTTTTGGAGTTTTTGTTTAGTGTTAAGTAATGAATTTAAGCTATAATCAAGGATTTAATGGACCCATTACACCATCCTAATAGAAGGATAATAGATGAGAACATTTAAGCTGAGGAAGATACCTCAACTTAATCCATGATTAGGGATTATCCTCATGACAAAACAAAACCTTTATTAGAGTGGATTTTAGTTAATGGTAAGGTTAAGAAGTGAATTTTATGGTTTGTAAGACAACTTGAGGGGGACTTGTCCATTAACACCAGGGTTAGTCCTTCTTAACCAATTAAGGAAGAATTAGAACCCTAATGCAAGGCCCAAGTTACAAGCTTAATGTCTTAATGATTATTAGATGAATTGATTAAGGGATTTAAACACATTAAGGTTTTAACACTTAGGATTAAAGTTATACACTCCATCCTAATAGAAGGATACAGACATAAACTTAACCACAAAGCCTTAAAACCTTGAAGGTTTAGTCCCTGATTATGAGATGAGAAGAGAAGACACAAAAGACGACACAAAGGTAAAACTAATGGGGGGACTAATCAAATACTAATTGTGATCATGCTTGGGTGTTCCTAGGTTTTATGAGGCTTGCAAGAGATCTCCAAGAAGAGCCACCAAGGAAGAAGCAAATGAAAGGAGGAGAAGCAGAAGAAGCAAGTCAACTTACTTCACTTAAGAAGATAAGTTGCTTGAAGAAATAAAGTGAAGAGGGAACATGAATGAGCAAGCTCACTATAATACAAATACAAAATGCAGCAATTAATGCATAAGAGAGATGGGAAGGGATTTGTGAGAAGTGAAGGCAAATTCACTTCTCAAAGTAACTTACCACCTGAAAAGTTAGTAAAAGGAAAATGAAATGAAAATGAAATGAATGCAAGGATGCAAGCCAAAACCAGAAGCACATTCATGATGCAAATGATGCTAAGAGATGGTGCAAATGTATGTCAAGGTATGTGAATGATCATACAAGTAATGAGGATGCAAATGAAGCATGAAAGGAGCATGAAAGTTCATGAATGCACATGAAATGAAATGAATGCATAACATGGCAAATATATGATGCAATGATAAAACATGATTCTAATGTGTTCTAAGATGTCTTATATGTCATGTGAATGCATAAAATGTCATGGCAAGTTCATGAATGCAAGCATATGCAAGATGTATGCAAAGGAAGATGAGAAATTAGGGTTTTATGAAAGGATGAGATGCAAATGGCAAAGACAGAAGCAAGTGACATGATAAAATATGGAAAATGCACTCAAAGGAACCCTAAACCTATACTAGGTTACCATCCAAAGGGGGAAGTCAGAAGCCAAACCTAGAAGGAGTTATGAATTTCCTAAGTTTCTAGGGTTTTTTGGGTGATCCTCAATGTAAAATGCCAAATAATTTGAAAATGCAAGATAAAAATGAAACAAAAATGTTTTTGGATGCTAGAAGCCATGCATAGAACAATTCAAAAAGAACCATTCACAAACTCAACTTGGTTTAAAAGTTATGAATTTTTGAAGTTAGGGCTAGAAAATGATCAATTTTAAGAACCCTAATTCATTGAAAAATGTCAAAGCATGACCAAAACCAAAAAGAAATTTGTATGGTGAGTTTGTAAATGTTTCTAAATGTCCAAGAATGTTCTCTGATTTTTTTGGTGATTTTTAAATACTTAAATGTATTTTTAATTAATTAAAATCAATTAACTAATTAAATAAAACATTTAAATGATTTAAAAATACTTTTTTTAATTCAAAAAATAAAAATAAAAATATTTTTGATTTCTGAAAATTAATAAAAGGTTTGATAAAAAATTTCAGATTTTTTTGATCAATTTTACTATTTTAAATAATTCGTTCAAAATGAAATGAGAAAAATGAAATAAAATTAAAATAAATGGAAAGTATGCAGAATGGAGGGCCTGGATTGGTTCTGGGGAAGGACCTGTTGACCACGCGCCAAATCCAAGGGACAAAATTCAAACTGAGCTAATCTCACTTAATTAAATTAATTAAAATAATTAGGGTTTAATGAGAGCATCCGGGCCATTCAAACACGCGGGGAAGCTGAATCCTACGACCATAATTTAAACTAACCCTAATTAATGAGGTTTTGCCCTAATTACTTTCAGGTCACCGGAGAAGAGCTCCGGTCGCCTTCTCCGGTGACACCCTCCCCTGAAAACTTTCAACTCACTCCCTAGGTCATTTCTGGAGCTCTAAAGCTCCAGATTGACTCCTCTCACTCTCCTAAGATCAAATCCACCCTCAAAAACAATTTCTTTTCACTCAATCTCAAGATTCGAAGCAATGAACAAAAATGGTGAAACTTTCAGACAAACAATACATTCTCATTTCTTCATCGTTTTCAAAAATAACAAGTTCAGTGTACTCAGGGGAACATGCTTAATCATTTAGTAACATAAAATAAAGGTTCTGGAAAAATTAATTCGCATGGCTACCTGAGATGGAGCTTTCAACCCTTGAGCTTTCTGGCTGCTTCTTCTGTGCAAGATGACTTCTATGACCTCCCTGAAGAAGCTTTGAAGCTTAGAAGACCTTGAGAGTGGCTGGTTTGTGAGTTTGTGCTCCACTGGTCAGAAAATCGTGTTTTGTTTGTGGTGTGTTCTTGGCTGTTTTGATGGGTGGTTTTGGGTCAGTGAGTGATTTAGAAGTGAATGGTGATGTTTGTTTTGAGTTTGAGCAATTGTGCTGTGTGTTTCGAAAGAAAATGCAAGAGAGGTGATTTTTGTAAACTAGAGAATGCTGAGGATTCAGGATGAGTTCTTGTGTGTTATGGCTTGCATAAAGTCCACATATCAAGTTGTGATAGGTCTGTGGAGTTGGTGTGGGCTATGCTGATTGGTATGAGGTGATTTGCAAAAAGTCAAGGTTAGTTGTACTTGAGGTATGGGCAAGTGGCAGGCTTGGTACAATGGGGTGTTTGGTGCAGCAAGGATCAAGGATGGCCATGGAATTCATTTAGAGGCAATTCAACAAGTTGAAACAAAGTTATGGGAGGTTTTGCAATTTCATGAAACTTTGGCCCCTTTGAGATTTCTTCATGGGCAAGGCATGGAAACTTGAGATTTTTGGGCCAATTCTGAGTTTTAGGCAATGTGTTATGTTACTATGATTCTTAGGAGTGTGTTTGAAGTCACAAAATAGCTTGGCAAGAGGTTTTGCAAAAATCCCTCTTTGGCATGAAACTTGAAATTATGTGATTTTTGCCAACTTTGACAAGCCATAACTTGAGTTCCAAAATGAATTAGATCTTGTTCTTGTACTTTCTAAAAAGGGAATGATCCAATCTACAACTTTCATGACCAACAATTTTTCATTTGAAGCATTTTTGGTGGAGAAAGAGGAGGTTGAAAAACTTTCCCAAAATGGAAAGTTTACATTACAAGTCATTTCCACTTTTGACAACTTTTGGTTTTGCTCACTTTTCTTCAAATTTGTGAACTTCTAAACACTTCAATGATCAAATAAAGACCATATAACTTCAATTTGATGAAAAATCCACTTTGGGTCCATTGATGGGGGCCTCAGATGCCCTGATTTAGCTCTGACTTGCTCAAGAAGTTACCCAGTGATCAGATGACTTCCACAATGAATTTCTTAATAAAACTTGGTATGCATGATCCTTATATCATATTAAGACCAATAGAAACAAGAATGACCAAAAAAATTGGAGTTATGGCCTATGAAACCAAAACCCTAATTTTAGGTCATCTGTGTAGTTAAACCCTAGCTCTGCTTCCATGCTTTGCAAGTTCTTGTGATTCTTTGACTTCCTTGATATTTGGAGGATAAAATATGATGATTGAACATACATGGACCCTCTTTAGATGATTGAAGACCCTTGGAGTGGCTCAGATGGATCCTGGCTTGCTCAGATCACAAACCCTAGATGCAGATGAACTTGAACTAATGCAGTGAAGCAAAAATGCAATATGATGTGGTATGATTAAACTAATGCAAATATGAAAGATCACAAGCCATGGTGTGAACTTAGTGAGGGAAAATTTGGGGTGTTTACAGGGGAGGCTGAGTAATTTTTAAGCCTGAGAGAAGGCACCTTTAAGAGGCCGGAGGGTCCTTGAATAAAGCCCAAGAGGAGGCTATGTTTTGCCCTAGTAGGATTCTAAGTTATTCAAAGGTTGGTCTGATGACAATTACCCGAGTACTTAGATTCTATCAGAGATGCAAAAATATACAGTAAAGATGCATGCAGACAAAATAAAAGTGTCAATGAATGTGTTTGATATTTTTTAGTTTATGTCTTTGCTATGGTTTGAGTATTCTTAAGTGATTTGTTAAGAATGATGTTAGGGATTACACTGGGAAGCAGATGCCCAAAATCCTGAGGGAGAAAGATTACATATGCTTTTTTTATATTGTATTCTCTTTGTCATTAAGAATTATTTCATTATATTTGCTTTAGTATAAGGTAATGAAAGATAGTTTTGGCAAACAACCTTAATCTAACAAGCAACGTCAGTTTAAGAAAACAACGAGAAGATAGAGAGAGAAGAGATGGATCAAAAGCCAATAATAGGGCTTAAACATAAAGTTTCCTATGGAACTTGTTTTATATTTTAATTATCTTGATGTTTTCATACACAGAGTAGGGCTTGGGTGCTGAAATGCTGCCTACTACCTAGAAAGCAATTCACCGGAGTGAAGCTCAGTCTAATTGCAGGTGTATTAGATCTTTAATTTGAAAGGTATGGGACTTGTAAACATGTTTCCCAATATCTTTGTTTTGGAAATTGAAAACTGTTTAAGAAAACAATTGGAGGATTCAGGACTTATATGGAAGCCTGACAGGATTTTAAAACAGATAGGAGAAAGTTTAAAATAATAAGAATGGGTCCTAAACACAAAGGATTCCCCATGACACATTTTTACAATTCATTTTATAAACTAAATGGTTATATGTAAAGAAGTTCATTGAAAGAAATTTACTGATGAAAGTTCAATGCGATGAAAAAAGTGATTGCGCCGAGTTTTTGAAAATGGATCAGATGAACCCTAATAGTTCATTTTTCAAAAAAGGATGGGTCTTACACTATAATAGAGACCCATGAGTGTGATAAAACTCAATTTGATGGTGATTAAATCAAAACCCTAATTTTGAATATTTTTAATATTAAAAAATATTTAAAACTTTGATAAATTTTAAACATAAATGAAAAACAAGTTGAAACCTTGGATTAATGTTTGAAAAATTATATTTTATCCATGAGATAACTTGAATATCATTTATGTTTGAAAAATCAAGTGAAAGAAATGATTTTTTAAATGTTTAGAAACAAATAAAATTAATTCTTTATGAAAATATAAAATATATTAACAAAATATATTTTTTGGTGATTTTTTCATGGAATAAAATATTTAAACATTTTTTAGAATTAATGAAAAAAGAATCATTTAAAAACTCAAAAGAATCAGAGAGAAATTAATTTTGAAATGAATTAAAAAATGATAAAACTCAAATATTTGAATTTTCAAAAAGGGCGCCAAGAACATGGCTGAAGAACATGCACGAAGGTGTTCTTGCCCAGAATTTTTGATTTTTGCAAAATGGATCATATCTGAGTAATTACTTAATTGGCAGCAATTTTGCTAAAACTTGTGACTGCAAATTGATGTCATTCCTAATGTCTTAACATGTGAGTCTAATAGTTTGCAGGTGATTCTATCAGAAGTTGCAGGTTTTCTCATGATGTCAAGATTGATGATGTGACATGTTTTTCTGAACATTCTGTTCAGAGTTTTATACTTTATCTGCTGCGTGGTTTTCTCACAATCTTTTGTGTGTGTGTGTGTGTGTATGGTGAGTGATTGGATGCACAATAACTGGTGGTATTTTTAGAGCAGACTATCACTTATTTTGGAAGTATGAGTTTTTCCTTTTTAGTGGCATTGTTTGTGGAAAATCAGTTTTATTAGGTTTAACCTGATTTGGTTATAAGGCCTAAGCTCATGGGTTTATGAAGTTTATTTAAGAGATGCAGAAACCCTATTTTGAAAACAGAGAGAAAAGATTGAAGACGTGTGTGCATTGTGTTAGGGTTTAGTCCTTTGTGTGTTTCTTATGAGTCAATCAATCATCATAATGATGATTGACTTGGACTGTTTTTATTGAGTTGTAATCTGTCCACTCCATGCTTTGAAGCAATAGTTTATTGTTCTTGATTGAAGCTTTTAAGCAAGATTAAGGTTTTTATTTTTGAAGAATATTATTCTCTCTTTTGTAATTTGTGTTTTTATCACTACTGTGATTTAGGGGGGGTGAGTAGAGTCTCTTATCTAAGTGTGTCTTAGATAGAAATTATATTGGTAGATATTAGGTGAGAAGACTGTAAACTGAAGGGTGTTTGCTGAGAGTCTTTGAACTAATTATGTTTAGTGGATTTCCTTCCTGGCTTGGTAGCCTCCAGATGTAGGTGTGTTTGCATCAAAATGGGTTAACAATTGCTTGTGTTCTCTTAAATTGTTTACTGCTTTATTTACCTTGTTTATATGTTGATTATTGTTCAGATATTAGTGTCATGACATATCCTTCGACATCTCATATTTGATACCAGAATTTCAACATCTCAGTGATTACTTAATGAAATGAAATGAAATAAACATCAAACTTGCTCGATTTTAACTCACGACCAACATGGTAACAATTAATTTCATATATTTATAATGTAGAGTGAAAAATCAGTGATGAACACTAAAGAACCCTGATTTATCCCGAGCCTCATGAAATTAGACATGATGATAATTTTGTGGAATTGATTGGGGGGAATTACTTAGAATATGATTACACACACTGGTTAAAAGATATTGCGAGGAAATATGCATAGATTGAGAGATGACCAAATTTAAGGCTCACTTGACTTGGAGCCTGCAGTAGCTGAAGTGATTTTGAGTAGGAGGTGTTACAGACGAATGATGATAATTTAGACAACTTCCTTGGATGGTATAGAGTGCGTTTGAACCCTTGGACTTGATTGTAAGTGGCTGGATCAAGTTATGATCTTCAAGTTGCATAAACAAGGTGTTTTTGAGGTTTTAAAGAGTGATTTTGGGATGGAGTTACTTCTGGGGTGCTTTAAGTGTTTGAACACCTCAGATACATCATATGTGATGTGTTTGAGTAATTGGTTTGAGCTTGTTGTGGCTCAAACTCAAACCGATGGTGATTGCTCAAAAATATCAAGTTTTGAGTCTTTAGAAGTGAATGAGAGGAATCTTAGAGATCAGAGGCTTTGGTGTCATTTTTATGATCAAATGAGGTCTCTATTTATAGGCAAATATGTCGAGATTGCTTATCCTTTATGTCTTGATGAGATAAGATCAACATCGTGAGTCATGCATTGCCATAAAAGTCCTTAAATGGTGAAATGATGAGATTCCCAATTGGCTCAGCTATGCAGAAGGCTAAATCATATTCCTCATAAGTTTTAAGCTTGTATTGTATACGCCTATTGCTTGTTGATCAAGAGATCCAAGAATATGCCATTTTGGAGCATGTTAACCCTTGGATCAAAATGCATATGTGTTGAAATTCATAAATGCCATGCATGGGAGTTCCTTGGAGCAATCATGAATTTGCAGGTTTGTAATGATTGCTAAGATGCTCAAGACCGCTTGATCTTATCCTTTGACTCATAAAATCAGATTTCCAAGTTTTGGAAAAATTTGTTTTTGAAAAAACAATTTTGTATGGTCACTTTGATCCATGATTTCTTCATGTACAAGCAATGTCTTTTCATGCCAATTGGTTCTTTGAATTCTTGGTAATATTTGCAACAACATTGTTTTTTTCCAAAAGGATCTGAATCAACTTGGAACTAGGTGAATACTATCTCCAAGTTTTGATGTTTTGTTGATTTTGTACTTGGGCAAATTTTGTCTAAGTGTTGAAATTCAGCTTTTATCTTGATTTTGATCCATCCCCAACTTAAAATCCATAATGAATTGTAGTTTTGTGTAGTTAAATTATTTGTAGTTTGTGATGATATCTTTCATTTGACCTTTGGTTCACAAAAATATGATGCTTGGATCACAAGTTATGATGCTTGGAAGTAGGGTACTTGTACATTTTTTTCCATAACTTAGAAAATTTTATGTTTCAAAGATTGCCCCTTTTACTAGTTATCTTCCAATTTCTGATTTTTTTGTGATCAAATGCATTCATGGACCATATATTCTTGTAATATAGGTCTTGAGGATCATTTTGGGTGAAAAAGTCAAACTTTGACTTTTTGGTCCGGATGGAAATTACACTAGATACCCCTGGTTTTTTGATTTTTTGATTGGACATCATCTGAGGTAGTTTGACCTTATAGATGGACTTCCATGATGTATATGAGCTATTTAGACCTTTCTCTATGATATTGGCTCTTATCCAGATGAAAATTTTTGTTTCGGGGCCCAAATCATTGAAATTTTTGTACAGTCTTTGAATGATTTTCCATCATTTGAGATTCCTTAACCCTTTGATGATGATTGAAAGGTTGAAAATCTTGGGTATTAATGATTGGTCATTTGCCTGAATCCTCTGAGGGACTCAAGAATCCTGATTCATTGCAGGGATATTGTCCAGACCAGTCTGACACAGTCCTTTGGTCAGTGGATTTCCTCTAATGAGGTATACAGCTTAGGATCAAAATTTAAGGTATGACAAAACCTTCATTCTGATACTTTGTTAAGAAATCCAAGACCTTTATGTTAACCTTTAATTTAATTTAAAAGAAAATGAGACAGATAATAAAATTATGTCAGTAAGTTCATGAAAATTACTTGACAATATATGTTAGTAACCAGAACCCTGATAAATTAGAAGTAATGAGAATACCACCAGTAAGTTCCTTGACTTTAGGTTTTCAATAATTTATTTGACATTATGGAGTTCCCTTTTCAAGGTTCTATAATCTCTAGAAACATTAGTCATCCTTTAAGATGCAACAAAAATTAGAAAATAACTGATATAAAAATTAGGGACAAAAAGTTAATTTCAAAACCTTAACAAACATTATCTTAAAAGAATAACCACCCTTCATTCCATCACTTAGTTAAACCTCGAAATCAAAACACACCCAAAATCAAAACACATCTAACTTTATCTTAAAGTTCACAAATCAAATAGAAACATGAATATTAAAACAAGCAAAAATGGAGCATAAATATGCAATCACTTAGTCAGAGAAACATACAAAATGTAACAAAGCAAAATAAAGACAAAAATAGAAAAATCAACTTTGTTATACATAAACCATCATGAACATAACATATTAAATCACTTTGTCACTCATCATATTCAAAATCGAACATTGAGTTAAGTTATAATTTCCAAAAGTAAACTCGCATTATCAAAATCATAGAATATTATAACAAATTATGTAACCTAAATCAATTTCTTTCTCTAATCAGAAATTAAAATAATCAAAACTAAAGAAAACATACACAAAACTGAACCCAACCAAATATATAATTAGGACTTATAAAAAAACCAAAACAGAGAAATTTAATAAAATAAAAACAAATTTTAAAAGAAATAAGAGATAGAAATAAACCTAAAGTGGAATGGTGGCAGTGAACATAGGCGATACATATAGAGACATCATAATATTAAGATGATAAAAGGAGATCGAAGACAGTAATGAACAAAGATGAAAGTGTGTCATATGGTTAGGATAAAAAGAAAACCAACAAACACTGGTGAGATGGAGGTGAAACTAGGTTAGATAGAAGTTTAGGATTGAAACATCAAAGACAAATATATAAAATTCACAAACTAAATTGGCATGGATTGGGTTATATTCATAACAAGGGTATGAACTGAAATCGGTTAAGATTAGATTGGGCCTAACCATAAAGATACCCTTAGATTCAATTGGATTCGATTTCTTATGGACCCAAAACCAATCTCCGAATCTGACCAAACAAGACCGAAACAACCTTTTGCCGCTTTACAACCTAACCCACCAACCGACTAAACCCGAATCATTTCTCAAAGTTTTGATTGGAACGGTCGGATACTGTCAGGTGGTTGCATTATGTCCACCCATATCTGGGACATTGTATACCAGAAAAAACCAATTTGCAAGATAGATAACAAATAACAATTAAAGGATAAATAACATAAGAGAATTGGTAACCCATTTTAGTGAAACCACACCTACATCTAGAGGGCACCCTACCCAAGAAAGAAAATTCACTATTTTGAATTAGTACAATTAGTCTTATAGGAACAAAAACCCCATGTTGTTCAATGTCTTTTCCATATCTGGGACATTGTATACCAGAAAAACCAGTTTGCAGGAAAGATAACAAATAACAATTAAAGGAATAAATAACATAAGAAAATTGGTAACCCATTTTAGTGAAACCACACCTACATCTAGATGGCACCCTACCCAAGAAAGAAAATTCACTACTTTGAATTAGTACAATTAGTCTTATAGGAACAAAAGTCCCATGTTGTTCAATGTCTTTTCCTAATCGGAGTGACTTTCTATTTAGGTATCCCCCTAAATATGAGAACCCTCTTACTTTATTTTAACCACTAATCCCAAGTGATAAACTCAATAAACATTTTTCTCTCAACCACTAATCCAGAGTGATCAACTCATTAAACAACATATTGATGTTGAATTTATTACTTAACTCAACTAAACAAACCAAAATCTATGCTTTAAGATATGAATTAAAGCGCTAGAGTGGTGCATAAAATAACTCAAATAAAGACTCATAAATAGAAACCCTAACATAAATAGACTTGAACACATACACACCCTATCAAGAAAGTTTTGAGTTTCCTTAAATAGAAATGCTTCTACTGAGATTTTGTTTCAATGGATATTTGATTTAATTTTGTCCAGAATTATAGGTGATATAGTTGGATTTGATTTTCTCCACAAAAGTCTCCAAAAAAATATATTATTTGTTTTTAATTCAAATTTAAATCTCCATTTAAATTGATTTTATCTTCAATAGTTGTCAAACAAATCTCACAAACGTGTTGCTAAAATATAATAACAAATCTGATTGAATCTCAACCAGAATTTTGCTCCAAAAATGAAACAACTTTGGATTGTTGAACAAGGGGTAGATGTTGCACACATGCTAGAACATAGTATCCCGCATGTGACCCTTTTGCATCAAAACAACTTGAACACTCTATGTTGTTTTGCATAATGCAACCAATCCAAAAGGAAGAACAACAACTCTTGCCATTTATTTCAAAGTAAGATTTTTCCTATCAACAATCCCATGTTGCTGAGGTGTGATTGGAGCAGAGAACTCATGAGTAATCCCTTAAGTAGTGAAGAATGAATATGAGTTAGAGTTCTCAAATTATTTAATATGATCTATTTAAATTAGAATAATATTTCTAATCTCTCCTCCTTTTTTCGTGTTATAAGAGATAACAAAGAGATTCAAAAACAAAAAATCTATTGGACTTCTCACGAATAAAATCAACTCAGGTGTATCTAGAGTAGTCATCAACATAAGCAAATACATATATCTTTCCTCAAATACTTTAAACTTACACAAGTCTTATAAGATCCATATGAAGTAATTCAAGCATATGTCCATGCATTTTCTACCCCATGAGGACGACCCAATGGTCATCAACATTCAAATTTTCCAGTGGAACGTGAATGTAGTTTTAGATAATCCTGATAGATCAAATAATATCATTTATATGGATTCTTTTAAAATATTAAAATTAAATACAAAATAGTTTTGGCCTTTCAAAGGGTCATAGGTAGGTTTTTCAGGCGATAAAGTGTAAATCCATGGTTATATTCCATTTAAAACAACCTTTAGAGAATGCAAGAATGTCAAAATTGTAAGAGTCAAGTATATTCTGGTAGATCTCATCCCTAAAATATTATCATTGGTAGGATTGTGTTCAATTCCTTGGAGATAAATCTATCGACATTTTACTTAACCATAAAATATCCCCTTGAGGGCGGTAGAGGTCTCTCGCCAGGGATTAGTTGGGCATGAATGAATATGCTCTCTTCAACTTATTTCCACTTCTTAGAAACCTTGGTTAACATACCATTGGACTCACTTTTCTGGTTGGCATGCCCCTCCTTGCCCCTTATAGCCTTATCTTTCTCCAAGATTGCTTTTTGTTTTGATACTAATGTTGGGATCTAAGAGGGGTTTTTCAAAAAAATTGATCATCTTAGCGGAACAATTCTGATGAAAGAATCTTGATTAAACCATTAATCACAAATCAAACACAATATAAGGATTCTGAATTACCTCTTGGGGCATGCTTTAACTTTGATCACAAACATGGAAAATACCATCGTCTCTACGAAGTTCGCACGAGTACAAAGTGGAACGCGGTGCTAGCCGTCTCTTGTTTTGAGAAAATTAACAATTAGGATTGGTAGGTGTCGCTCCCACCAAATGACACCTGGTCAAGAGGGGTACAGACGCGAACGGTCGGCGAAGGAGAAAGGATGAAAGAGTCGCCAGCTAGGCATTTTTATCCCGAAGGAAAGGTAATGCTGCATAAACCTAAGAAAAGATGGATAAGACGGTCGCGAACCAGAGAAACTGAGAAAGGGGGTTGGTTACAACCTGGGAAGGTGTTAGCACCCAGATTGTCCGTCGTACTCGACGGGATCCACGCTTAAAAAGATTTGTGTTTAAAGGGGTAGTGTCAATGCTATTTGTGTATCAAAGCTGGAAAAGAATACAAGTGTCAGTGCAAAAGAAATGTGAAGTGAAGTGAATAAGTGTCAGTGTAAGGAATGAGTGAAGCTCAAGACTATGAGGCTCAAGGAATAATGCTGGAGGAGGGGGGAATATACAGAGACTTTTGTTCGATAACATTTAAGTTATACCTACGTATCCTCTCGTGCAATGAGGAAGTCAGAACACCGTAGTTCGACTCAAAGAGACTGAAAGATAAATTGACTTGTGAACTGCTTACTTGTCTATGCTCAAGTGTATGGCCTGTCTGGCTCAGGTGCAAACTGTCTTGCATTAGACGGAAGAAGAAAGTTCTCGCTTGTGAGTGAAGGTGATGAGAAAAGAATCCCGGAGGAGCCGATTATTGTTTGTTATTGAGTTTTCAATCTTTTGTTGCTTTTGGGGTTTGTCATAAGAAAATGAGCTTAAGCCTAAACCAAGAGTTAGTAAACTCATCACATCCTCCCTCTGATTAGGGGTAATGAGAATACCTTAAGTATGAAGTAAGCACCTCACACTTAATCACCATGATGTAGGATTAAGATCATTAACCTACTTGTAATTATTTAGATGTTTTTGGAGTTTTTGTTTAGTGTTAAGTAATGAGTTTAAGCCATAATCAAGGATTTAATGGACCCATTACACCATCCTAATAGAAGGATGATAGATGAGAACATTTAAGCTGAGGAAGGCTCCTCAACTTAATCCATGATTAGGGATTAACCTCATGACAAAACAAAGCCTTTATTAGAGATGGATTTTAGTTAATGGTAAGATTAAGAAATGGATTTTAGGGTTTGTAAGACAACTTGAGGGGGACTTGTCCATTAACACTAGGGTTAGTCCTTCTTAACCAATTAAGGAAGAATTAGAACCCTAATGCAAGGCCCAAGTTACAAGCTTGATGTCTTAGTGATTATTAGATAAATTGATTAAAGGATTTAAACACATTAAGGGTTTAACACTTAGGATTAAAGTTATACACTCCATCCTAATAGAAGGATACAGGCATAATCCTAATCACAAAGTCTTAAAACCTTTAAGGTTTAGTCCTTGATTATGAGAAGAGAAGAGAAGACTCAATGATGACACAAAGGTAAAACTAAATGGGGGACTAATCAAACCCTAATTATGATCATGATTGGGTGTTCCTAGGGTTTATGAGGCTTGCAAGAAATCTTCAAGAGAGCCACCAAGGAGGAAGCAGATGAAATGAAAAGAAGCAGCAAGAAACAAAACAAATTGCTTCACTTAAGAAGACAAGTTGCTTGAAGAAATAAGAAAGGAGAGGGAGCATGAATTATCAAGCTCACTCTAAATCACAAGTAAAATGCAGCAATGAATGCATAAGAAGGATGATAAGAGATTATGAGAAGTGAAGGCAAATTCACTTCTCAAAGCACTTACCACCTGAAACGTTAGCAAGAGGAAGTGAAATGAAATGAAAATGAGAAAGATGCAATGATGCAAACCAAAACCAGAAGCATAGTCAAGATGTAAATGATGCTAAGAGGTGATACAAATGGATGTCATGAGATGTGGATGATCATACAAAGGATAGGGATGCAGATGAGACAAATAAGAAGCATGGAAGTTCATGAATGCATATGACATGAAATGAAAGCAAAAACATGGCAAATGGATGATGAAATGATCAAACATGATTCTAATATGTCCTAAGATGTCTTACATGTCATTTGGATGCACAACATGTCATGGCAAGTTCATGTATGCAAGCATATGAAGGATGAATGCAAATGAAGGCAAAAAATAGGGTTTATATACAATATGCAATGCAAAATTCAAAACCAGAAGCAAGACATGAGATAAAAAATTGAAAATAGGATCAAAGGTACCTTAAACCTATATAAGCTCACTGCCCAAAGGGGAAGACCTAACTCTTATCCTAAAGATAGTTATGATTTTCCTAAGTTTGCTAGGGTTTTAAGGCACCTCTTAAGGAAAAATGCAAAGCAAATTGAAAATGAAAGATAATTCATACCAATTTTATCCTAGAAACTACATGATATGAGGAATGCAATGCAAAAATAACCATTATCAAACTCTTCATGGTTAGGCAGAAAGAATTTTTCTAAGTTAGGGTAAAAATATTGATTTCTTAAGAACCCTAAATCCAAAGAAAAATGTCAAAATAGGTCAAGAACCAAAAAAAAATTTGTAATAAGGGTTTGATAATGTCTCTAAATGTGTCAAGATGCAATATGATTTTTTTTGGTGATTTTTAGAAACTTAAATGGTATTTTAATTAATTAATTCCCATTAATCAATTAAAGTAAACATTTAAATATTTTAAAAATACAAATTTTATGCAAAAATAAAAATAAAAATTATTTTCAGAATGAGAAAAATATTTGAAAGAAAAATGCAAAAGATAAAATTTTTTAGTTGGGTTTTGCTATTTTTAATAAAATGGTAAAGAAAATGCAAATAAAAATGAAAATTAAATGAATTTAAATGGAAGTCAACTAATCCAAGGGACAGAGTTCAAAGTTAGGACGCGGGAATTGACCAGCGCGCGCATCTGAATGGCCAGAATTCAAACTTCACTAATTATGATTAAAACCCTAATCTGAGCCCTAATTATTTTCAGGTGACCGGAACAGTGTTCCGGTCATCTTCTCCGGCCAACCTCTCATTCAATCTCTCTCAATACGTGAAATCAAACCACTAAACTCTCCAGAAATGATCCCCACCCCATTCTAAACAAGAATCAGTCATCACACATCATTTATTTCACATGAACAGAGAGATTCGAAGCAAAACGGAAAATCTTTCAGAAATTTCAGAAGCTTCATACATGCTTAAAACTGAATCATTTTCAAAACCAAAAGGTGCAGTGTGATCAGTGAAGCATGGAGAACAATCTAAGAACTTAAGAAACCATTTCTGGAAAATTTGTTCTTGAGGTTACCTGAACTGAAGCTTTCGAAAATGGCACTGGCTGGCTGCTTCTTTGCCTCAAATCAACCCCAATGATCCTCCTGAAGAGTTTGTGATGCTTGGTTGGAGTTTATATGGCCTCTAAGTGATATTGGCTGAAACTCAGTTCAAGGAATGTGAAAATCGTGTTTTTGATACAAGGTGTTTCAAGGCAAAATGAAGGGTGGGAAATGATCAGCAATGAATGTGGAGTTGAATGGTGAAAAAAGTTTGGAGATTTGATGGCTGAGCTATGAGTTTCGAAGGCTTTTGCAAGTTTTAGGAATTTTGTGTATGCTGAGCAATCTGAGGTTTCAGGCTCCAAGCTTATGTGAAATGGCTTGCTTCTTTGCCACATAACATGCTGGGATAGGTCAGTGTAGTGGTTGTGGGCTATGTTGATTGGTATGGGGATAAATGCACAAAGTCAAGAGTTGGTGTACTTGGGGTATGGGCAAGTGGCAGGCTGGGACAGAGGCATGGTTGTGCGTAGTAAGGATCAAGGAAGGCTATGAAATCAGATTTGATGAGCTGTGGCAAGTGGATGAAAGGTTTTGATCCATTTTGCAAATTTGGGAAAGTTTGGCCCCTTTTGAAATTTGTGAAGTTCAAGGAATGAATGCTTGTGATTCAAGGCACAAATCTGATCCAAATGAGTTGCACTAGGATGGTATGATGTGTAGAGATGCATTAGAGGTCCCAAATTGGCTTGGTATGAGAATTTGCAAACTTCCCTCTTTGGTACAAAAGTGAAATTTTGTGATTTTTCCCAACTTTGCAAGGCCATAACTTGAGTTCTAAAATGAATTAGGTCAAGTTCTTGTACTTTTTGAAAAGGGAATGATCCAATCTACAACTTTCATGACCAAGAATTTTCCATTTGAAGCATTTTTTAAACAAAAAGAGGAGGTTGAAAAACTTTCCCAAAATGACAAGTTTGCATTACAAGTCACTTTCCCAAAATGGCAACTTTGCAAATGGCTTGAAATTCTTCAATTTTGTGAACTTCTAACTTCTTTTAAGATCAAATAAAGATCATATACACCTAAAATGATGGAGAAGACCCTTTGGTTGGATGATTGGGGGCCTCAGATGCCCTGATTTTGCACTGACTTGTTCAAGAAGTCATCTATTGATCAGATGCCTTCCCCATTGAATTGCTTCATGAAAATTGGTATGTATGATCCTTATAACATAAAGAGACCAATAGAAACAAAAATGACCAAAATTTTTGGAGTTATGGCCTCTGAAACCAAAACCCTAATTTTAGGTCATCTGTGTAGTTAAACCTGGCTCTGCTTCCATGCCTTTCTCAGTTCTTGTGATTTTCTGACTTTCTTGATCTTGGGAGAGTATAATATGATGCTTGAACATACATGGACCCTCTTGAGATGATTGATGACCTTTGGAGTGGCCCAGATGGCTCAAGGATTTCCCAGATCACAAACCCTAGGTGCAGATGACTTAGAACCAATGCAATGAAGCAAAAATGCAATATGAGATGATATGATTGAACCTATGCATATGAAAGAATCACAAGCCATGGTGAAATGAGTGAGGGAAAATTTGGGGTGTTTATAGCTGCCCCTATTCAAACATGAGTTAGCTGTGTAGGATGTAAGCGACGGCTTAACAGGAGAACAAAATAACCTGTGGTTGAATATCAAAGACAGTCCAAAATTTGCACTCACTGAATGAAGAAGAAAAGGGATATAGATTTGAAAAAGAAAGTAAATTATGATTATAAAGTGCGGGCGACGGAGGACGACCGTCGAGCAGAAGACGACTGCTGGGGATAGGCGGTGACGGGGACGACCGACATGCTGGGGAAATAAAGGATTATGATGGGGACGGCCATCAGGTGAAGTAACAAAATTCTCTGGGGATTATAGGTAAGGTCAATGATGGGGACGACCATCGGATTAATAAAATAAATGAAATAAATGATGAGGGACGGTCATCAGAGGTGAAGGACGATCACCTAGAAGGGGACGGCTGCTTTGTTAGGGATAAGATGAGGGACGGTCATCTAAGGTGAAGGACGATCACCTGGCAAGGTACGGTTGCCAAAAGTATCACGACATAGGACGAATGCCGGATAGAAAAGGTCGACGATGGGGACGACCATCGGATAAGCATGATGAAGGACGATCATCAAGAGGTGAAGGACGATCACCTTGCAGGGTACGGCTGCTCTCGGGGTTTATCATGACATAGGACGAACGTCAGATAACAAGATCAACGATGGGGACGGCCATCGGATAAAATGATGAACAACGATCATCAAGAAGGTGAATGACGATCACCTAGCAGGGGACGGCTGCTAAAATGTCACGACATAGGACGAATGTCGGATAGGAAAGGGTTCCAATAATGGAGACTCCGCTGGGGATATGGATGAGGGACGGTCATCCAAGGTGAAGGAAGATCACCTGACAGGGTACGGTTGCCGAAAGTATCACGACATAGGACGAATGCCGGATAGAAAAGGAGATAATTTAATGGGATTTGCTGGGGACTCCTCTGGGGAATGGTAGATACAGACGAGTATCTATATTCAAGAGATGAAAGGTATAAGTGTTTGACACTGTGTATAGATTAAAGATGCGGACGAGCATCCTTAGGACCATGATACGAATGAGTATCGGTAGAAACAAACGCTGACGCATATTCAGAGATGATGATACAGACGAGTATCAACTGGTTAACAAAGAACACGGACAAGTGTCGATTCTGAGGGGAAATAAGCGTGCATACAAGATACGGACGAGTATCTGTATTAGTAAAACAAGCATGAGCGAGACACAAACGAGTGTTCATCTTGTTGAGGAGAGTGCGACACGGACGGGTGTCGAAAGAAGTGTATTATAAATAAGTGTTTAGGCAACTATGCTGGGGAATGGTGACACGGACGGGTGTCAGGGAAGTGTGTAGATATATGTAAATATGTATTAGTGAGTGCAAAGGGGACGCTTTGGCTTTCTGCTGGGAATATGACACAGACGAGTGTCAAGGAGTATTTGTTATGTATAAGTATCTGTTTGCGGAAAGTGTTCCGACGACTTTCTGGGGAAAGATGACACGGACGGGTGTCAAAAGGAGCATGTATCTGTATTTGGGAATGTAAAGAGGATGCTTTGACATTCTGCCGGGGAAGATTGAGAGGTGTTCTGTATGTTGTTAATGATGTATCAGTATTCACAGGTGACTGATTCAAAACATAGCTTGTGATTATGCAATATGTTTAATTTTTGCTGTAATGCTCCGTATTAAACAGAATGCTATGCTTTGAGGGGAAATATGATGCGAATGCTATGATTATGCAAAAGGTACCGATCCGGGATTCAGATCCCGTTGCTGTGAAGATCCCCGATTGATCTGCTTTCAAGGATGTCCCAGCTGGGGATGAGATCATTGATAGATCTGATATACGATTATTGTGATCTTCAGACATTATTCTTTTGGATAGAGGCTAGAGCC
This sequence comes from Lathyrus aphaca, assembly GCA_963966055.1. NCBI lineage: Eukaryota > Viridiplantae > Streptophyta > Magnoliopsida > Fabales > Fabaceae > Lathyrus > Lathyrus aphaca. The sequence goes on along the minus strand of OZ014520.1, from coordinate 27,710,149 downwards.
CTGCGGGGAGATGATTCCCTGTTTTTGCACTTGGCTGGGGAGGAACGATCACTGAACGACCTTCCTAGAGACGTCTGTGGGGATCCTGCTGAGGGTGATCAAATTAGCTGGGGAAATGAGCCCCTTCTGATGCTGCTCTGATGAGGAGCTTTCATGCCCCCATGCTGTGCTTTGAATACCTGCAATCCTGTTATGACAAAAAAACGTACAAGTACCCCGAGGTATCCCTTACTGGATTCCATCATAGGAATTTAGACGCTCCCGGGAGCAAGTATATTTCCTGTAAGCATATAATTTAGAAAAGGCGCATCTGTATTCATGCAATTGACATTTTAAGGACATCAGACATTTTTCAAATGAAGATAAAATGTACGAGACAAAATGTGACTGAAGATCTGATTTTATTAATTTGGGTGCCCTGAATTGGCAAGTACAGTCGAAGAAACAAATCCCCTGAAATGAGGAGATTGTTACAAGTTGAGAAACAAAAAGATGCTGGCAATGTTGATGACGCTTCAGTGTGCTTCCCTTTCGCTATGACTCGTATGACATTGACGCTCTTCTCATCCCGCTTTCTGAAGACGGCTGATTCTGACTGATGCTTTAACCTTTCGAAGCTTACCATGTTGTAAGTGATACAGACGAATTCAGAATGCAGTTGTTCGCTTATTCCCTTATTTTGCGTGGATCGCCTTTTCAGGTTTTCAATCCACCGGGATACCCATTTTTGCCTGAGCTGTCCAATGTGGCTTTTCAACTCAGCGGGTGTACATTTTTTCATTTATTTTCCCTTATTTTTGCCTGAGTCTTTTATTCTGTTTTTGACTCGCCGGGATGCCCTATTTTTGCCTGGACTTACATTTTGTTTTTTATGTCCAGCGGGTCATTTTATGCGAAGTATTTTTTAACTGCATCTGAATTTACAGGGGACAGGAAGTCTTCACCATCCATAGTACTGAGCATCAGTGCTCCACCAAAGAATACTTTCTTGACTATGAACGAACCATCATAATTCGGAGTCCATTTGCCCCCGTGGTCTGTATGAGGAGGGAGGAGTCTTTTCAGCACAAGATCTCCTACTTGGTATTCCCGAAGCCTGACTTTCTGATCGAAGGCTTTCTTCATTCTTTTCTGATATAACTGCCCATGACAGATTGCAGCTAATCTCTTCTCTTCGACCAGACTCAGTTGTTCGTATCGGGATCGGACCCAATCTGCTTCATTCAGTTTAACATCCATTAATACTCGCAAGGAGGGTAATTCAACTTCAACAGGTAGGACTGCCTCCATACCATACACAAGTTGATACGATGTTGCCCCAGTGGATGTTCTGATTGATGTATGGTACCCATGCAAGGCAAATGGTAGCATTTCATGCCAGTCTTTGTAGGTGACCACCATCTTTTGCACAATCTTCTTGATATTCTTGTTAGCCGCCTCCACATCGCCATTCATCTTTGGCCTGTAAGGAGAAGAATTGTGGTGTTGGATCTTGAAGTCCCGGCATAATTCTGCCATCATCTTGTTATTCAAGTTAGAACCATTATCAGTAATAATTCGCTCGGGCACTCCATACCGACAGATGATGTCTCTCTTCAGGAATCGGGCTACCACTTGCCTGGTGACATTTGCATATAAAGCTGCTTCAACCCACTTGGTAAAATAGTCAATAGCTACCAGGATGAATCTGTGGCCGTTAGAAGCAGTCGGTTCAATCTTGCCAATCATATCTATGCCCCACATGGAAAAGGGCCAAGGTGAAGACATCACATTCAGAGGATTTGGAGGCACATGCACCTTATCTGCATAAATCTGGCATTTATGACATTTCCTGGCATAAGCACAACAGTCTGCATCCATTGTGATCCAGTAGTAGCCTGATCTTAACAACTTTTTAGCCATAGCATGCCCTCCAGCATGAGTACCAAAAGATCCTTCGTGCACTTCGTGCATCAGCAAGTCTGCTTCTGCCTTATCCACACATCTAAGAAGTACCATATCAAAGTTTCTCTTGTACAAGGAACCATCAGCATTCAGGAAGAAACTACCAGCTAGCCTTCTTAATGTCTTCTTGTCATTGGATGATGCCCCAAGTGGGTATGTTTGATTCTCCAAGAAGCATTTGATGTCATAGAACCAAGGCTTTTCATCTTTAGCAAGGTCCGCAGAGAATACGTATGCTGGTCTGTCGAGTCTGGATACTGAAATCCGAGACACAAAGTTGGCAGCTTGAACTTTGATCATGGATGAAATGGTAGCCAGAGCATCTGCGAACTAATTTTTGTCTCGAGGGATATACTCAAGCTTGACTGTGGTGACGAATGTGAGTAATCTCCTCGTATAGTCCCGGTAAGGCATCAGATGCTCCTGGTGAGTGTACCATTTGCCGTTGGTTTGATTAATTACCAGAGTTGAATCTCCGAATACAGTCAAAGTCTTGATCCTGAGGTCAATGGCTTCCTCAAGACCCATGATACAAGCTTCGTATTCAGCTTCGTTGTTAGTGCAGTTAAAGGTGAGTTTTGCCAATAAAGGCATGTGAACTCCCTTAGGTGTAATGAGTACTGCACCAACACCACGACCATTCATATTAACAACCCCATCAAACATCATAGTCCATTCTTCTTCTGGGTCAGGCCCTTCAGTGTGAATAGGCTCTTCATGATCTTTTGCTTTTATGAACATGATGTCTTCATCAGGGAAGTCAAATCTCATAGGCTGGTAATCATCAATGGGTTGCTCAGCTAGATAATCAGACAATACACTGCCTTTGATGGCCTCTTGAGATGTGTATTGGATGTCATATTCTGTGAGGATCATTTTCCATCTTGCAACCCGTCCGGTAAGTGCTGGCTTCTCGAATATGTACTTAACTGGGTCCATCTTTGAGATCAATAAGGTAGTGTGGGTCAACATATACTGCCTTAGTCGGCGAGCAGCCCACGCTAAAGCACAACAAGTTTTCTCGAGCAGTGAATAACGTTGTTCACAGTCGGTAAACTTTTTGCTTAGGTAGTAAATTGCATACTCTTTTCGACCAGACTCGTCATGCTGGCCCAACACACACCCCATTGACTCTTCTAATACTGTCAAGTACATGATTAGAGGTCTTCCTTCAACTGGAGGCATAAGGATTGAAGGCTCTTGTAAGTATTCCTTGATTTTGTCAAAAGCCCTTTGGCAGTCTTCATTCCACCTGACCGTTTGTTCTTTTCTCAACAGTTTGAACAAAGGCTCACAGGTTGCTGTAAGGTGAGATATGAACCTCGAAATGTAGTTCAATCTACCCAAAAACCCCCAAACTTCTTTTTCAGTCTTCGGTGCAGGCATTTCTTGAATGACTTTAACTTTATCAGGGTCAACTTCAATCCCTTTCTCACTTACGATAAATCCCAGCAGCTTACCGGATCGCACCCCGAATGTACACTTGTTGGGGTTTAGCTTCAGTTGGTACTTCCTCAGACGCTTGAATAGCTTCAACAGATTCACCAGGTGGTCTTCTTCTGTGAGGGACTTGGCAATCATGTCATCCACATAACATTCAATTTCTTTATGGATCATGTCATAGAATAATGTTACCATAGCCCGTTGATAAGTGGCACCAGCATTCTTCAGTCCGAATGACATTACCTTATAACAGAATGTGCCCCAGGGTGTGATGAAAGTTGTCTTCTCCATGTCTTCAGGTGACATCTTGATCTGATTATATCCTGAAAATCCATCCATGAAGGAGAACACCGAGAACTGAGCCGTGTTGTCGACCAATACATCAATGTGAGGTAAAGGGAAGTCATCTTTCGGGTTGGCTTTGTTCAGATCCCGGTAATCCACACACATCCTCACCTTTCCATCCCTTTTGGGAACAGGTACAATGTTAGCAACCCACGGCGGGTAACTAGTCACAGCAAGGAAACCGGTGTCCCACAGTTTTTGTACCTCTTCTTTTATCTTCATTGCCATATCCGGGCGAGTACGACGCAACTTCTGTTTTACTGGCGGACAGTCTTCTTTCAGAGGCAGCTTGTGCATAACAATATCGGTGTCCAACCCTGGCATATCCTGATAAGACCAAGCAAAAACATCCACATATTCCCGAAGCATATTGATAAGTTGCTCTTTTACTGAATCTTGCAGGCAGGCCCCGATCTTAACTTCTTTCAGGTCTTCTTCTGTACCAAGATTAACCGTTTCAACCTCCTCCTAATGAGGAGTTATAACCTTCTCCTCTTGTCTTAACAACCTGGCTAGTTCTTTAGGTAGCTCATAATCTTCTTTAACCCCTTCATCAGCTTGATTAATCGGATTGTCAAAGTCATACGAAGTCATAGCAGTGTTGTTGTCGGTGCAGTCTGAAGGGCACTCTCTGCAAGGGTTTAGATTTGTTCATTTTAGTGATCAGTTTTATCTTGTTTAGAAAAAAGTGAAAATGAAGTTATTATTTTGAAAAACATTGCCATTTTATTTTTTTACAAAAAATGAAAAACAGTGAGCGGAAAAGAAAAGACTCATTTGCAAAAGATGTCCCGATATTCATTAATTGATCGTTTGCACAAAATACAAGATGGCCCGATTACAAAATGAGCCCTGACATCTTGGGAAAGATGCAGGACTTGATGCATGTTTAAAGACAGGAAATAATAATTACTCTGTCGGAGTAACTCTTATAATTTCCTGGGAAGACCAGTTTGAGACACGGTTCCCCGGGATCCTTGGACGTATCCAGCTTTCCAGGTTGCGCTCGTCTTCTGACTCATCTTCCACGCTATTCACAGCATCCGGGGTGAGCATCCCCCCGCTGACAAACTTGGGCTCCATTGCAGCCTCTGGTTGATCTTGTCGGGCTGGTTTGTAACCCAACCCAAATCGGTCTTCTTTCTTCTCAACTGGCAGCAGCTTGCCCCAGCCTTGAGCGGTACCTTCCTCAACAACCTTTCGGGCTCGTTGATATGACGTGATGGAGGTCCCAAACACAACAAATGCTTCATTAATATTAAGGGCCTCAAACCCCTGACTCATTGTTTCATGGATCTCCCCATCCATTTCAATGTATTTGAAAGTAGCCAGCTGGCTAACGAAGATATCCTCTTCCCCACAAATGGTAATGACTTGGCCCTCCCACTCAAATTTTAACTTCTGGTGAAGGGTTGACGTCACGGCGCCAGCGGCGTGTATCCATGGTCTACCCAATAGACAGCTGTAGGCAGGCTGTATATCCATCACAAAGAAGTTTGTTTTGAAAATCTGTGGGCCAATCATTATTGGCAACTCTATCTCTCCCAGAACTGATCTTTTAGAACCGTCAAAGGCTCTCACTACCAAGTTGCTTGTGCGTAGCGCCAATCCATCATGTTCCAGCTTCACAAGGGCTTTCTTGGGTAGGACATTGAGTGATGACCCTGTGTCCACCAATACGTGAGAAAAAACTGCACCCTTACACTCCAAGGTAATGTGCAAAGCCTTGTTGTGATTGTGACCTTCTGTTGTCAGATCAACGTTGGTAAATCCTAGTCCATGACTAGCATTGACATTTCCAACCACAGCCTCTAACTGATTGACCGTAATCTCCTCCGGCACATAAGCTGCGTGCAGGACCTTTAGTAGTGCGTTCCGATGAGCCTCAGAGCACATTAGCAATGATAGTATGGAGATTTTGGAAGGTGTTTGGTGAAGCTGGTCCACCACCTTATAATCACTCTTCTTGATGATCCTCATGAATTCATCGACCTCTTGATCAAAAGGAGTCTTCAAAGCTTCCTTAGCAACTGGTTCTTCTTGCACCATGCTCTTCCCTTTTGCCTTAGCAGCAGCCTCTGCTTCAGCAATGGGTCTTGGAATTTGCGAGGCGAAGAGACGTCCGCTTCTAGTGAAACCTCCGCCTCCCCCCACATTGTCTATCTGAGGTGAAGAAGTTGATGAATCTAAAGTGATTTTCTGCCCCTCGCGGTATAGATCTGATCCATAATGCCAAGGGATGACATTATTGCTTTCGTAGGGAACTGGCCCAGGCACTGTGATAGTGACCGGACTGATAGCAGCTGCAGAGGGGACCACAATGGTGTGTGGATCATAATATATGGTAACTGGAGCTCTGACAGGGGTAGCATTTTGGCGTGAGTTGTTGGAAGGAACATTCGCAGGATCGTAGTATATCGTAACCGTTGAGACACTTTCATTAATTGTTGCTGATGTCGTAGACGGTGCGGGTGTTGAAGTTGTAGCAGGAACTGATGGAGTAATGGGTGTTGTCATTGTAGAAGGAATTGTGACTGAACTTGTATCCGTTGAAGTGATTGATTGAGTAATTGTTGGAGTTGTAGCAGAATCTGTTGGAACAAGGGTTGCTGACGTTGTAGGAGTATCTATGATTGTTGATGAAGGAATTGTTGGAGTTGTAGTCGCTGTTGTTGTAATCTGAAGAATGCCATCTCTAATGAGGCCATCTATGCCGTTTCTCAGTCTCTCACATCCATTAACGGCAATATTGCAATATCCACAACCGAGCTCACATCCGGGGAACACTTGGCATTCTAACAACTGAGCTTTGATTTCAACCAAAGGTGTTCGAATTTGTGCAACACTGTTGATTAAAGTGGATGGTTTGCCCTCCTCAACAACATTAATCCTTGGCCCATTGTGACTAGACATTGGATTTCTTGTGACGTTTGGAGGAGGTGCAAAATTGAGAGCTTTTGAGTCCACCAGATCTTGGACTTTCATCTGTAGGCCCCTGCATTTTTCAGTATTATGCCCCGGTGCGTTTGAGTGGAATGCACACCTGGCATTTGCATCATAGTTCTTTGGCATATTAAGAGGGTCTGGGGGTGCCAATGTCCTTAACTCAACTAGGTTGAGCTTCAGGAGTTGTTGCAAGAGGGCAGCATACGGCATTGGAATTGGGTCAATTACCCTGTTGGCTTGAGATGGCCTTTGTTGGAATGGACGCTGTTGTTGGTTGTTATTGCTGTTGTTGTACGACCTTTGTTGCGGATAATGAACTTGTTGTTGATATTGTGGTTGTTGCTGTTGAGGATATGATGATTGTTGTGGCATTGGAGCCGGGATGGTAACAACTGCTACTGACCGGTGAGCATATTGAGGCCTGTCCCTGCTTGCATGAATGAAATTAGTTTCACCTGCCCTTCGGGGTCCTGCAAATGGTTTTCTGGGATTGCTGGAGGAACTCGCACCACCATCGGAGATTTTACCCATTTTCAATAGGCTCTCAATTCTCTCACCAGCTATGACCACATCTGCAAAACTTGTAGAGGAAAAAGCAGCCAGCCTATCAATATAAGTCCCTTACAATGTATTCATGAACATGTCAGCCATTTATCTTTCTAACATGGGTGGTTGGACAGCAGCAGCAAGCTGTCTCCATCTTTGAGCATACTCCCGGAAGCTCTCTCTAGAAGATTGAGACATGCCCATTAAAAGAGTTCTATTGGGAGCCATGTCTAGGTTGTACTGATATTGCCGGATGAAAGCCTCGGTCAAATCCTTCCAACACCTTATGGTGGCCCTATACAAATGTGAATACCACTCTCTTGAAGCCCCCGTTAGACTGTCTTCAAAGTAGAACATCCATAGCTTTTCATCCATGGTATACGCTTTGAGCCTTCCCAGGAAAGACTGCAGGTGAGTGCGAGGACAGGAGGTACCATTGTATTTTTCAAAGCATGGGGGTTTGAATTTGTGGGGAATTCTCACCCCATCCACTAGTCCCATATCCATCACATCGAAGCCCAAAGAATTCTGAGATTCCAAAGATCTTAACTTTTCAACAAGCTCATCCAATCTCCTGTCATATACCTCATCTCCAGCTCCTATGACAGTGAATTGTTCTTCCTGGGGATCCTCCTGCAGGATTCTGCCCCCAGCAGTGTTACCTTGAACATTCCTCGGGATATTAACCTCTGGATCCAGATGAGGTCCATATACTGGTGGGTCAATACGAGGCTGGCCCCGTTCATTGTTGCTGGTGCCTCCTGTTCCAAGATGAGGCTCCTCAGGAGTTTGTCTTTCCACCAGCTCTCTTAACCTTTCTTGACTCTGGGCTAAGCCAGTCATCACTGCCATAAACTGAGACATCTGATTTCTCATCTCTACTCTCTCATTGGCCATCTGGTTTCTGACCTCAGACAGGTCCTGCTGTACTTGTTCCATTTGAATGCCGGGAAGGTTGTTACGAGTCGGGTACCGGTGCGCGCGGTTGACATGGAACACTCGGCGACGAGCAATGTTTCCTGAGATCACAACAAAGTTAGAAACAATAATAACAAAAAACCTACAAAACAAAAACAAAGTCAGTATGCAATGCAATATGCTTATTTGTTTTCCAAGGTATCCTGGTTTGGTTCTTGGTTTTGACCCTTCCAGACCTCGAGGAAGATGCTTGATGCTGTTGAGAGAAAAGCCCAAATGCAAAACAAACTAAAATATATATTACAACTGATGAATAATATATAGTATGTTTTTACATTACATGCCCATGAAGGGTCAGAATACAACAAAAGAAAAAGTACATCAAATGGAAACAAACAACAAGCAAAGGATCAGACATCCAATCCAAACTCATCCTCTCTGACCTCCTTAAGGAGGGCCTCAGTCACTGGACCAGCTGGGTGCTCTGTAATGGTCCTAATGAGGAGATTCCTGGTAGCAATAGCAGTGGTCAGCTTCTTATGTTTGTCTCGGTCCTTTGATCTCTTCAATCCTGCTCTGAGCTTCAACTCTGATATCTCTTTCTGTGCAGCCAACAAAGCTTCCTGCTGCTTCTTCTCATTGGCTTCCAGTTGTTCAATCTTGGCTTGAGTCTTCTGGTCTTCTTGTGTACGGGCTTCGGTGATCCTGACCCACCTAGCCTGACTCTCTTGCAGATAGTGCTCAGCCCTAGCTTTCTGAATCTTGGCCTCTTTGCAGGCATTCTTCAATATCTGTTCTCCAGCCCTTTCTTTCCTTATGTAGTCCTTTGTCCTTTCAATTTTGGTCAGATGTTCAACCTTGAGCTTCTCCAATCTCTCAATGTCCAGACGACCGTCACTTCTTTCCCAAAGAGTCTTCTTTAGAGCCTCAGATAACTTCTCATTCCTTTCCTTCAACTTTTCAAATTCCTTCAGGCTAACTGTTGTTGTTGGCTGTACAGTAGATGGTCTAGGCATGTCTTCCAAAGTGAAAGGCATTCTAGTAATCTGAGCTATAGTACAAGACCAGTCATAGTACTGATATGAAGCAACATTGTTGAATCTTCCAAGGATAGCCACCCCTTTTGTCTGGATGTTGTCCCAAGCCCAGGCCGCTTGCCTGACAACAGCTGAATTAGGTTGAACTTCACAATACAGGGTCTCAGCTAAATCCTGTCCTCTGGGAGGGTGAACTAAGGCATAACCCAGTTGTCTCTTAAATAGTAAAGGATTATAGTTGATGCAACCCTTCACTCCTATGAGAGGCACATTTGGGTATTGTCCACAGCTGGTGATAATGTCCTTGCCTTTGGTGCTCTGGGTGCACCATCTAATATCATCTGAAGTCAAAGCAATGAGCCTCTTGGCCCAATTCTTCTGTTGATGTGGGTTCAAGAAGGTATCTGTCTTAGGCAGGTGTCTGAGCAGCCAAGTGTAAAATAAAGGAGCACAACATCTTACCAACTTCCCCCTTTGTTTCTCATTCCTCTGATGAATGGAATAGTAAAAGTCTCCTAGCAGTGTAGGTACTGGGTTCTTTAGAAGAAACAAATGGGTGGCATTCTTACTGACAAATTTGGGCTCATCTGCAAACAGTATAGCCCCATATATGCTGAGGGCTAACAGTGCACAGACTTCCCTCCACTCTCCTAATGAAGCCTTCAGGATGGCCTGAGAAATCAAGAAGTCCAAATGAAAACCAGGGATCCCAGCCTTTGTTGTCATGCTTTGCTCAATCAGGGCAGGTTCCAAGTATAGTGCCCCTGCTATTTCTTCATTTCTGGGAGCTGGCATCTCTGGGTTGAAGGGGATTCCACCTCTAATAGGTACTCCAATCAATAAAGAAAACTCTTCCAGCAGAGGCCCTAACTGAAAGTCTGGAAATGTGAAGCATCTCAATGGAGGGTCATAAAACTGCAAGCATGTGTGGATCATGCTCCTCTGAGAAGGGTCAAGGTCCATAACCATATCCAAGATACCTCCATAGTGTTCTCTGAACAGTGGGATATGGTCAGGTGTGATGAGTGACTGGACCTGCCTGATACCAGTCAACACAGGCTCAAAGAAGTGGTAGGATATGTTGCTCTTCCTGGGAGTAGTCATGAGTGCTGCTGAAGAAGTTGAAGACAAGTACTGATGAAGATCACAGACTGATGCTGAAGGTGAACCACTGACAGACTGATGCTGGTGGTGATGGAGATAACTGAAGCAGATAACTGATGAAGACAGCTGAAGCAGAGGTCTATGCAGAAGAAGGGGTCAAAACCAAAACCAAGATATAATGAAATGGATACCCTGAAATACAAATAAGCAAATTTCAAATGATGCAATGATGAGGTATGCAAATGATATGCAAGGGTTTGTGATCAAGATGGATCTGATTATCTGTCCTGATATAAGGCCCATGTATGTTCAAAGATTCAGGATGAGGGCTCAGAAATCCAGTAACCAGGGCGGGGGACTCAAATAAAGAGTCACATGTCCAGGGTTAAATCACAAGAACTGTCCAAGGTGGAGTATTCTTAAACAGAAAAGTAACAGGGTATGATGTGGCCATGGGCTCCTGCAAACCTGTAAACAACCCAACCCTCTCACATGTAATGTACTAGAACAAGGATCCTCGGACTTGGATCAGTTATGAGAAGGGTAAACACTTCTAACCCGGAGGTACAGTGTTTACAATAACCATAAAAGATCCTCATCTAATTCACCTCAGTTTCTGAAGGTCATAATAAAAGGTCATCCAGACTTAGCAGGCTTCCCAGATAGCCCTAGCACTACAGGAAATATGTAGCACAGAGTTCTCAAGAAGAAACCCACATCTGAACCGTGTTTCATATTCCCGCACCAGACCGAAATGGAATGGGAAAGAACATGAATCACTCTATACTAGATGTCACTCAGGTCCCAGGTATAGGACCTTAAACTCTCAATGGAACCCCACCCACCAAAACAGAAAACCAGATCCAGCATAGTAACAATGACAGTATGAAATATGCATAAGACTATAAAGAAAGCAGTAAATAAAGCTGTACATAAAGCAATAAATAAAGCAAAAAATAAATAAACACACATAGCACATAACACCCCAGTAAACACAAATCAAACAAGCGCTAAGAGGAACTCACAAAAAGAACCAGAAGCCCTAGTTGCAATATAAGGCTCCCCAGCAGAGTCGCCAAGGTGTCGCTCCCACCAAATGACACCTGGTCAAGAGGGGTACAGACGCGAACGGTCGGCGAAGGAGAAAGGATGAAAGAGTCGCCAGCTAGGCATTTTTATCCCGAAGGAAAGGTAATGCTGCATAAACCTAAGAAAAGATGGATAAGACGGTCGCGAACCAGAGAAACTGAGAAAGGGGGTTGGTTATAACCTGGGAAGGTGTTAGCACCCAGATTGTCCACCGTACTCGACGAGATCCATGCTTAAAAAGATTTGTGTTTAAAGGGGTAGTGTCAGTGCTATTTGTGTATCAAAGCTGGAAAAGAATACAAGTGTCAGTGCAAAAGAAATGTGAAGTGAAGAAGTGTCAGTGTAAGGAATGAGTGAAGCTCAAGACTATGAGGCTCAAGACATAATGCTGGAGGAGGGGGGAATATACAGAGACTTTTGTTCGATAACAGTTAAGTTATGGCTACGTATCCTCTCGTGCAATGAGGAAGTCAGAACACTGTAGTTCGACTCAAAGAGACTGAAAGATAAATTTACTTGTGAACTGCTTACTTGTCTATGCTCAAGTGTATGACCTGTCTGGCTCAGGTGTAAACTGTCTTGCATTAGACGGAAGAAGCAAGTTCTCGCTTGTGAGTGAAGGTGATGAGAAAAGAATCCCGGAGGAGCCGATTATTGTTTGTTATTGAGTTTTCAATCTTTTGTTGCTTTTGGGGTTTGTCATAAGAAAATGAGCTTAAGCCTAAACCAAGAGTTAGTAAACTCATCACATCCTCCCTCTGATTAGGGGTAATGAGAATACCTTAAGTATGAAGTAAGCACCTCACACTTAATCACCATGATGTAAGATTAAGATCATTAACCTACTTGTAATTATTTAGATGTTTTTGGAGTTTTTGTGTAGTGTTAAGTAATGAGTTTAAGCCATAATCAAGGATTTAATGGACCCATTACACCATCCTAATAGAAGGATGATAGATGAGAACATTTAAGCTAAGGAAGGCTCCTCAACTTAATCCATGATTAGGGATTAACCTCATGACAAAACAAAGCCTTTATTAGAGATGGATTTTAGTTAATGGTAAGATTAAGAAATGGATTTTAGGGTTTGTAAGACAACTTGAGGGGGATTTGTCCATTAACACTAGGGTTAGTCCTTCTTAACCAATTAAGGAAGAATTAGAACCCTAATGCAAGGCCCAAGTTACAAGCTTGATGTATTAGTGATTATTAGATAAATTGATTAAAGGATTTAAACACATTAAGGGTTTAACACTTAGGATTAAAGTTATACACTCCATCCTAATAGAAGGATACAGGCATAATCCTAATCACAAAGCCTTAAAACCTTTAAGGTTTAGTCCTTGATTATGAGAAGAGAAGAGAAGACTCAATGATGACACAAAGGTAAAACTAAATGGGGGACTAATCAAACCCTAATTATGATCATGATTGGGTGTTCCTAGGGTTTATGAGGCTTGCAAGAAATCTTCAAGAGAGCCACCAAGGAGGAAGCAGATGAAATGAAAAGAAGCAGCAAGAAACAAAACAAATTGCTTCACTTAAGAAGACAAGTTGCTTGAAGAAATAAGAAAGGAGAGGGAGCATGAATTATCAAGCTCACTCTAAATCACAAGTAAAATGCAGCAATGAATGCATAAGAAGGATGATAAGAGATTATGAGAAGTGAAGGCAAATTCACTTCTCAAAGCACTTACCACCTGAAACGTTAGCAAGAGGAAGTGAAATGAAATGAAAATGAGAAAGATGCAATGATGCAAACCAAAACCAGAAGCATAGTCAAGATGTAAATGATGCTAAGAGGTGATACAAATGGATGTCATGAGATGTGGATGATCATACAAAGGATAGGGATGCAGATGAGACAAATAAGAAGCATGGAAGTTCATGAATGCATATGACATGAAATGAAAGCAAAAACATGGCAAATGGATGATGAAATGATCAAACATGATTCTAATATGTCCTAAGATGTCTTACATGTCATTTGGATGCACAACATGTCATGGCAAGTTCATGTATGCAAGCATATGAAGGATGAATGCAAATGAAGGCAAAAAATAGGGTTTATATACAATATGCAATGCAAAATTCAAAACCAGAAGCAAGACATGAGATAAAAAATTGAAAATAGGATCAAAGGTACCTTAAACCTATATAAGCTCACTGCCCAAAGGGGAAGACCTAACTCTTATCCTAAAGATAGTTATGATTTTCCTAAGTTTGCTAGGGTTTTAAGGCACCTCTTAAGGAAAAATGCAAAGCAAATTGAAAATGAAAGATAATTCATACCAATTTTATCCTAGAAACTACATGATATGAGGAATGCAATGCAAAAATAACCATTATCAAACTCTTCATGGTTAGGCAGAAAGAATTTTTCTAAGTTAGGGTAAAAATATTGATTTCTTAAGAACCCTAAATCCAAAGAAAAATGTCAAAATAGGTCAAGAACCAAAAAAAAATTTGTAATAAGGGTTTGATAATGTCTCTAAATGTGTCAAGATGCAATATGATTTTTTTTGGTGATTTTTAGAAACTTAAATGGTATTTTAATTAATTAATTCCCATTAATCAATTAAAGTAAACATTTAAATATTTTAAAAATACAAATTTTATGCAAAAATAAAAATAAAAATTATTTTCAGAATGAGAAAAATATTTGAAAGAAAAATGCAAAAGATAAAATTTTTTAGTTGGGTTTTGCTATTTTTAATAAAATGGTAAAGAAAATGCAAATAAAAATGAAAATTAAATGAATTTAAATGGAAGTCAACTAATCCAAGGGACAGAGTTCAAAGTTAGGACGCGGGAATTGACCAGCGCGCGCATCTGAATGGCCAGAATTCAAACTTCACTAATTATGATTAAAACCCTAATCTGAGCCCTAATTATTTTCAGGTGACCGGAACAGTGTTCCGGTCATCTTCTCCGGCCAACCTCTCATTCAATCTCTCTCAATACGTGAAATCAAACCACTAAACTCTCCAGAAATGATCCCCACCCCATTCTAAACAAGAATCAGTCATCACACATCATTTATTTCACATGAACAGAGAGATTCGAAGCAAAACGGAAAATCTTTCAGAAATTTCAGAAGCTTCATACATGCTTAAAACTGAATCATTTTCAAAACCAAAAGGTGCAGTGTGATCAGTGAAGCATGGAGAACAATCTAAGAACTTAAGAAACCATTTCTGGAAAATTTGTTCTTGAGGTTACCTGAACTGAAGCTTTCGAAAATGGCACTGGCTGGCTGCTTCTTTGCCTCAAATCAACCCCAATGATCCTCCTGAAGAGTTTGTGATGCTTGGTTGGAGTTTATATGGCCTCTAAGTGATATTGGCTGAAACTCAGTTCAAGGAATGTGAAAATCGTGTTTTTGATACAAGGTGTTTCAAGGCAAAATGAAGGGTGGGAAATGATCAGCAATGAATGTGGAGTTGAATGGTGAAAAAAGTTTGGAGATTTGATGGCTGAGCTATGAGTTTCGAAGGCTTTTGCAAGTTTTAGGAATTTTGTGTATGCTGAGCAATCTGAGGTTTCAGGCTCCAAGCTTATGTGAAATGGCTTGCTTCTTTGCCACATAACATGCTGGGATAGGTCAGTGTAGTGGTTGTGGGCTATGTTGATTGGTATGGGGATAAATGCACAAAGTCAAGAGTTGGTGTACTTGGGGTATGGGCAAGTGGCAGGCTGGGACAGAGGCATGGTTGTGCGTAGCAAGGATCAAGGAAGGCTATGAAATCAAATTTGATGAGCTGTGGCAAGTGGATGAAAGGTTTTGATCCATTTTGCAAATTTGGGAAAGTTTGGCCCCTTTTGAAATTTGTGAAGTTCAAGGAATGAATGCTTGTGATTCAAGGCACAAATCTGATCCAAATGAGTTGCACTAGGATGGTATGATGTGTAGAGATGCATTAGAGGTCCCAAATTGGCTTGGTATGAGAATTTGCAAACTTCCCTCTTTGGTACAAAAGTGAAATTTTGTGATTTTTCCCAACTTTGCAAGGCCATAACTTGAGTTCTAAAATGAATTAGGTCAAGTTCTTGTACTTTTTGAAAAGGGAATGATCCAATCTACAACTTTCATGACCAAGAATTTTCCATTTGAAGCATTTTTTAAACAAAAAGAGGAGGTTGAAAAACTTTCCCAAAATGACAAGTTTGCATTACAAGTCACTTTCCCAAAATGGCAACTTTGCAAATGGCTTGAAATTCTTCAATTTTGTGAACTTCTAACTTCTTTTAAGATCAAATAAAGATCATATACACCTAAAATGATGGAGAAGACCCTTTGGTTGGATGATTGGGGGCCTCAGATGCCCTGATTTTGCACTGACTTGTTCAAGAAGTCATCTATTGATCAGATGCCTTCCCCATTGAATTGCTTCATGAAAATTGGTATGTATGATCCTTATAACATAAAGAGACCAATAGAAACAAAAATGACCAAAATTTTTGGAGTTATGGCCTCTGAAACCAAAACCCTAATTTTAGGTCATCTGTGTAGTTAAACCTGGCTCTGCTTCCATGCCTTTCTCAGTTCTTGTGATTTTCTGACTTTCTTGATCTTGGGAGAGTATAATATGATGCTTGAACATACATGGACCCTCTTGAGATGATTGATGACCTTTGGAGTGGCCCAGATGGCTCAAGGATTTCCCAGATCACAAACCCTAGGTGCAGATGACTTAGAACCAATGCAATGAAGCAAAAATGCAATATGAGATGATATGATTGAACCTATGCATATGAAAGAATCACAAGCCATGGTGAAATGAGTGAGGGAAAATTTGGGGTGTTTATAGCTGCCCCTATTCAAACATGAGTTAGCTGTGTAGGATGTAAGCGACGGCTTAACAGGAGAACAAAATAACCTGTGGTTGAATATCAAAGACAGTCCAAAATTTGCACTCACTGAATGAAGAAGAAAAGGGATATAGATTTGAAAAAGAAAGTAAATTATGATTATAAAGTGCGGGCGACGGAGGACGACCGTCGAGCAGAAGACGACTGCTGGGGATAGGCGGTGACGGGGACGACCGACATGCTGGGGAAATAAAGGATTATGATGGGGACGGCCATCAGGTGAAGTAACAAAATTCTCTGGGGATTATAGGTAAGGTCAATGATGGGGACGACCATCGGATTAATAAAATAAATGAAATAAATGATGAGGGACGGTCATCAGAGGTGAAGGACGATCACCTAGAAGGGGACGGCTGCTTTGTTAGGGATAAGATGAGGGACGGTCATCTAAGGTGAAGGACGATCACCTGGCAAGGTACGGTTGCCAAAAGTATCACGACATAGGACGAATGCCGGATAGAAAAGGTCGACGATGGGGACGACCATCGGATAAGCATGATGAAGGACGATCATCAAGAGGTGAAGGACGATCACCTTGCAGGGTACGGCTGCTCTCGGGGTTTATCATGACATAGGACGAACGTCAGATAACAAGATCAACGATGGGGACGGCCATCGGATAAAATGATGAACAACGATCATCAAGAAGGTGAATGACGATCACCTAGCAGGGGACGGCTGCTAAAATGTCACGACATAGGACGAATGTCGGATAGGAAAGGGTTCCAATAATGGAGACTCCGCTGGGGATATGGATGAGGGACGGTCATCCAAGGTGAAGGAAGATCACCTGACAGGGTACGGTTGCCGAAAGTATCACGACATAGGACGAATGCCGGATAGAAAAGGAGATAATTTAATGGGATTTGCTGGGGACTCCTCTGGGGAATGGTAGATACAGACGAGTATCTATATTCAAGAGATGAAAGGTATAAGTGTTTGACACTGTGTATAGATTAAAGATGCGGACGAGCATCCTTAGGACCATGATACGAATGAGTATCGGTAGAAACAAACGCTGACGCATATTCAGAGATGATGATACAGACGAGTATCAACTGGTTAACAAAGAACACGGACAAGTGTCGATTCTGAGGGGAAATAAGCGTGCATACAAGATACGGACGAGTATCTGTATTAGTAAAACAAGCATGAGCGAGACACAAACGAGTGTTCATCTTGTTGAGGAGAGTGCGACACGGACGGGTGTCGAAAGAAGTGTATTATAAATAAGTGTTTAGGCAACTATGCTGGGGAATGGTGACACGGACGGGTGTCAGGGAAGTGTGTAGATATATGTAAATATGTATTAGTGAGTGCAAAGGGGACGCTTTGGCTTTCTGCTGGGAATATGACACAGACGAGTGTCAAGGAGTATTTGTTATGTATAAGTATCTGTTTGCGGAAAGTGTTCCGACGACTTTCTGGGGAAAGATGACACGGACGGGTGTCAAAAGGAGCATGTATCTGTATTTGGGAATGTAAAGAGGATGCTTTGACATTCTGCCGGGGAAGATTGAGAGGTGTTCTGTATGTTGTTAATGATGTATCAGTATTCACAGGTGACTGATTCAAAACATAGCTTGTGATTATGCAATATGTTTAATTTTTGCTGTAATGCTCCGTATTAAACAGAATGCTATGCTTTGAGGGGAAATATGATGCGAATGCTATGATTATGCAAAAGGTACCGATCCGGGATTCAGATCCCGTTGCTGTGAAGATCCCCGATTGATCTGCTTTCAAGGATGTCCCAGCTGGGGATGAGATCATTGATAGATCTGATATACGATTATTGTGATCTTCAGACATTATTCTTTTGGATAGAGGCTAGAGCCCTGCGGGGAGATGATTCCCTGTTTTTGCACTTGGCTGGGGAGGAACGATCACTGAACGACCTTCCTAGAGACGTCTGTGGGGATCCTGCTGAGGGTGATCAAATTAGCTGGGGAAATGAGCCCCTTCTGATGCTGCTCTGATGAGGAGCTTTCATGCCCCCATGCTGTGCTTTGAATACCTGCAATCCTGTTATGACAAAAAAACGTACAAGTACCCCGAGGTATCCCTTACTGGATTCCATCATAGGAATTTAGACGCTCCCGGGAGCAAGTATATTTCCTGTAAGCATATAATTTAGAAAAGGCGCATCTGTATTCATGCAATTGACATTTTAAGGACATCAGACATTTTTCAAATGAAGATAAAATGTACGAGACAAAATGTGACTGAAGATCTGATTTTATTAATTTGGGTGCCCTGAATTGGCAAGTACAGTCGAAGAAACAAATCCCCTGAAATGAGGAGATTGTTACAAGTTGAGAAACAAAAAGATGCTGGCAATGTTGATGACGCTTCAGTGTGCTTCCCTTTCGCTATGACTCGTATGACATTGACGCTCTTCTCATCCCGCTTTCTGAAGACGGCTGATTCTGACTGATGCTTTAACCTTTCGAAGCTTACCATGTTGTAAGTGATACAGACGAATTCAGAATGCAGTTGTTCGCTTATTCCCTTATTTTGCGTGGATCGCCTTTTCAGGTTTTCAATCCACCGGGATACCCATTTTTGCCTGAGCTGTCCAATGTGGCTTTTCAACTCAGCGGGTGTACATTTTTTCAGGCTCCAAGCTTATGTGAAATGGCTTGCTTCTTTACCACATAACATGCTGGGATAGGTCAGTGTAGTGGTTGTGGGCTATGTTGATTGGTATGGGTAAAAATGCACAAAGTCAAGAGTTGGTGTACTTGGGGTATGGGCAAGTGGCAGGCTGGGACAGAGGCATGGTTGTGTGCAGCAAGGATCAAGGAAGGCTATGAAATCAGATTTGATGAGCTGTGGCAAGTGGATGAAAGGTTTTGATCCATTTTGCAAATTTGGGAAAGTTTGGCCCCTTTTGAAATTTGTGAAGTTCAAGGAATGAATGCTTGTGATTCAAGGCACAAATATGATCCAAATGAGTTGCACTAGGATGGTATGATGTGTAGAGATGCATTAGAGGTCCCAAATTGGCTTGGTATGAGAATTTGCAAACTTCCCTCTTTGGTACAAAAGTGAAATTTTGTGATTTTTCCCAACTTTGCAAGGCCATAACTTGAGTTCTAAAATGAATTAGGTCAAGTTCTTGTACTTTTTGAAAAGGGAATGATCCAATCTACAACTTTCATGACCAAGAATTTTCCATTTGAAGCATTTTTGAAACAAAAAGAGGAGGTTGAAAAACTTTCCCAAAATGGCAAGTTTGCATTACAAGTCACTTTCCCAAAATGGCAACTTTGCAAATGGCTTGAAATTCTTCAATTTTGTGAACTTCTAACTTCTTTTAAGATCAAATAAAGATCATATATACCTAAAATGATGGAGAAGACCCTTTGGTTGGATGATTGGGGGCCTCAGATGCCCTGATTTTGCACTGACTTGTTCAAGAAGTCATCTATTGATCAGATGCCTTCCCCGTTGAATTTCTTCATGAAAATTGGTATGTATGATCCTTATAACATACAGAGACCAATAGAAACAAAAATGACCAAAAATTTTGGAGTTATGGCCTCTGAAACCAAAACCCTAATTTTAGGTCATCTGTGTAGTTAAACCTGCCTCTGCTTCCATGCCTTTCTTAGTTCTTGTGATTTTCTGACTTTCTTGATCTTGGGAGAGTATAATATGATGCTTGAACATACATGGACCCTCTTGATATGATTGATGACCTTTGGAGTGGCCCAGATGGCTCAAGGATTGCCCATATCACAAACCCTAGGTGCAAATGACTTAGAACCAATGCAGTGAAGCAAAAATGCAATATGAGATGATATGATTGAACCTATGCATTTGAAAGAATCACAAGCCATGGTGAAATGAGTGAGGGAAAATTTGGGGTGTTTACAGTAGGGGAAAAAACTCATATATTTATAGAGAGTCACTAAAACCCTAATGCTCTTATTTTGGACTTTTTCCAAAATAAGTCCAATCTTATTTAATTAAACTATTTTAATTAAAAAAATATTATTATATTTAACTAAACTCTTTTAATTAAATATTAATTAAATTAAATCATATTTAATTTAATCATTGTCAATTCTCATTTATTTAATTAAATCATATTTAATCAAATAAATTATATTTTTGTTAATTTATTAAATAATACAATTAACATCTAATTAAATTAAATCTTATTTAATTTAATCATTCGTTTCATTATCAATTCTCTTTGCGTGTGACCCTGTAGGTTCTCGTAACGTAGATAATAATATTAAATCACATATTTAATATTATAAACAATGAATGGTATTTAGTAACACATCACTGCTACCCAATTGACGAGAATGTCATGTGATCTGACATAACCTTTTTATGATAACTAGTAAAAAAACTCGTGCGTTCGCACGGACACGTATGTTCGATTACTTTATGTAATGGACGTGTTATTGTTTCTCAAATTGAAAATAAATAATGTCAAATTAAAAGAAAAAATTATGAATATGAGAAATAATACAATATAGTGAGAATATAATATGACAAATATACTTTAAAAGGTGTCCATAATTATTTTACAAATACAATTCAAAACCATAAAATAATTAATGTATTCCTTATGTAACAAAGATGTGACAAAAAATAGTAATTTTCAGAACACAATATATGTATAACCAGACAATGTATTGTATCTCGTTTATAACAATATTATTTTTTCTCGTATATAAAAATATTTTTATCAACAATGTATTGTATCCCGTATATAAATATTATATATTTTCGACACTATTTATTAATATATTTGTATCTCGTATATAATAATATTTGAATCAAAATATTATTTTTGTTTGGCAATATTTATAAAAATATTTTTTTGAGAAGGTACAAATGCACTAATTTGATGAGGTGGAGGGCAAATAAATAAGGTTAAATTTGAGTTTTCCAGAACATCAAATTTTATTATATAATAGATAGTAATTTGTAGAATATAAAATGTAAAGAATAATATGATTTTAAAAAAATTATTGAAACTTGTATTAGATAAATTAATTATTTAAGTTTTATAATAAATAAGATAATTATGTTATAAGAGAGAATATAATTTTTAAATATATTCTCAAATTAGAAAAAAAAATAATTTATTATTCAATTTAAAAAACACTTTTTGGAAGAAATGGTCGATAAGTTTCTATTATTAAATATTTGGATCAGTAGTAAAGTTGATCACATTTATAGCAATATTATTTGTTTTTGAATATAAAAATATTTTAACCAACAATGTATTTTTTCCCATATATAAATATTATTTTTGTTTTGACATTATTTATAAAATATATTTGAGTAAATAATAAAGTTGTTTATAAAAATATTTGAAATAATGTTTTTTAACTACTTGGTAAATGATTCTAAATCATTTTTAATATTATATTTTATGATTTATTATTAATTGTATGTAATATTTTATATTTTTAAAATAGAAAATTGAAATATAATGTAGATATTATAAAATTTTAAAAAATAAAATAAAGATTATCTTAAATGCAAATTATGATATTTTGATTTAGTTAAAAATTTCGGTCAAACTTGAATTATAAAATAGATGAAGCTTCAATTAAAATCAGGAGAACTTTGCATTACTCAATATTAGAATAATCATTCAAAAGAGTAGTTAAATATTCTCTCACACATTTTAAAAAATATTTTGTTTAATTAAAATTAAATTCATCCCAACAAATAATGGGATCATAACTCAATAGCAAAGTTATAGTTTACACCTATATATAAAATGGACCACAAAAATATATTTCAACGCATTCAGCTGGAACAAATCATTACAAAAACTTATATCTCAAGGTATTTAATAAAAGATAAATTATTTGTCACTACTGATTACACCAGAAACAATTCAAGCAGAAAAAAAAACTAAATGTTAGATTTTTAATCGACAAATCTAAAACGTCGAGCCGACATAAAGTTTAACCATGTATAATCTGCTTCATCGTACTCATCTGAGTTAAATATTGAATTTTCTTCTTCATCTTCCTCAAAGCGTTGTCTCCTTCTCAGCCTCTTTCTTCTCTTGTGTCTTCTCCGTCGCTCTGCAAGGGGCTGAACAACCACAAAACCATGTTCAACCTCTTGATGTATATGTTGGACCTGTTTCACAAAACCATTTCATACTGTCAGAACAATTATGGACATCCAAAATTAGAAAAAATATACACAACAATACAGAAGGTTGTTTATCAGTGTTGGACCATATTAGGTTGTTCAACGTCGGGAGGTTGTTAGCCCGACACAGGTTGAAGCAACACTGGAGGTGGCTGCAGCTCCATGTCTTGGTTGAAAGGGATAGGATTTTCTTCGGTGTCTTGCACATGTTGATGAAAAAATGTTTAATACACATTGAAAGAATAATGGAGAAGTAACGTATTTATGCAGCTGCTGCACCTGTGGCGGTTGTTGCTCTGGGTCACGATCATGGTGTTCTAGAGGTTCCTGCAAATTCGCAGTTGTATTGGACTACCCAGGTGTTTTGAAATTCTTGGAGGCCATACTTTTTAATATGAAACCTGATGTTGTTTTTCGTATATTGTTGAGATGAACTTTAGGTTTATATAATCTTTATTGAGTCTCTTCATATTCTGACCCATTTTGAAAATTTGAATGCATTAATTGTCTTTGAAAATGTAACAAAATAATGAACTATGATGGTCAAGTTCCATATTAAGTTCTAAATACAATCAATGTTATGATGGGGCATTATACAAAGACATTTAAAGTGGGAGAATGACTCCATACATCACCTTAAACATAAAAATGAATTAATAAAATAATGGACTGTAAACCTTAAAATGAAATAATGAAAAATCATATATAGTGGCATCTATGAAAAATTTGAAAGCCTTCAATCAAATAACAAAACAGTCAAATATTGGCATCTATAAAAAATTCGAAAGCCTTCAATAAATATTGGCATCTATGCAAAATATAAATATTGGCATCTATGCAAAATATCAAATATCAAATAAAAAAAGTCAGATACTTAACTTAACAACCGGGTCTGCATTATCAGTTGAAGGTTGCTTCTACTAGGTTGTGAAGCTCCATTATGCATTCCTAACCAACTGGAATGATACAAATGACACAGGAAATTCTTTTTAAGTTTATGCACTATGATAATTGACATGATAAGATAAATTGACAATTACAACTTATAGGTAGAAACCATAAACATTTTAACCACACCATGACAAACCTCACAAGTGTAAGAGATTTGATAAAATCAACAATCTCACTGAACATACTTATATCTTATCAGGGATAAAAAACATAATATATCTTGTCATTATAAACAATTTCGAACTTCGACCACATAACAGACAAATCAAATAATTACACAGACCTGAATAAAATAAGGCTCAGATTCACCTTTTGTCGAACACCCCAGAGAAAAGGTTTTGAATGGCTGCTTCTACCATCTGCGAAAACTACAACAAATGTAATTCCACAGACAAGTCATCACTTTGCCATGAAACAAATCTTCACCCAATATCATATTCATTTAATACAAAATTTCATCATTGCCTTGTTATCAAATAAGATGAAGCAGAAAATTATGAAGATAACAACATTGACATGTTTAGGAAACAACCATAAAGTTAACACTCCGAAAACTACATGGTGTAAAGACCAAAATTGCCTTCCTCCATTTTGCATTCCGAAACAAATCGCAACATAAAAAAGAAACAACAATTTCATTTTCAATTTATGCACTATGATAACTGACATGATAAGAGAAACCATAAACATTTAAACCACGCCATGCCAAACCTAACAGATGTGAAGAGATTTGATAAAATCAACAATCTTACTAAACATAGTTGTATCTTCTAAGGGATAAAAATAACATTATATATCTTGTCATTCTAAACAACTTTAAACTTAGACCACATAACAGACAAACCAAACAATTCTATAGACTTGAATAAAATAAGGCTCGGATTCAGCTTTTGTCGGATAGGCGAGAGAAAAGGTTCTGAATGGCTGCATCTACCATCTGCGAAAAGTACAACAAATGTAATTCCACAGACAAGTAATCACCTTGCCATGAAACAAATTTTCACCCAATTTTTGATCCATTTAATACAAAATTTCATAATTTCCTTGTTATAAAAAAAGATGATGAAGAAAACAACATTGACTTGTTTTAGAAACAAGAAAACATTTAACACTCAGTAACTGATACGATGTAAACATCAAAATTGCCTTCCCCCTTTCCTGATACACCAAAAACATTAACTGAAAAAAATGTTAGATATGTCTTCTGCAAGATTCAATATAGTATTACATGATTCAGTATTCATAGTTCTAAACTAAATAAAGGGTACTAAGACCACAAGTTAAAATCAGGGTAAACCATATCAACCATTACGCATGTAAGAAACAGGCAATAGATAACTTCCTACTTATCTATTTGAATGTATCATCTTCAACATATTCAGACCCAATCCACTATCAACTCCAACTTTATGTCCCGAAGGTATTTTCCAACAAAAAAAACCCTAATCTCAAAATTCCAACCATTTGACAGACACATACCAAATGCAAACAATAAAAACTTATATCAAACAAAAATATTTCGTTTCTCATCAATATGAAGATGATGAAGTCCCATTATTCCATTCTTACAACAATCCATGACTAACATCACTAATGGAATGAGAAATCATTGCATTTAAAGGTAAGAGAGACATACCACTCTGTAACACTTTTGGTAAGAGGTGACCTGATCATCACACAAATAATGAAAAAAAGTAAATAGTTAAAAGCCATTATTATTGTAACCATCCCTGCAGTCATGGTATATGCATTCAACTTAAAAAATACCTATTTTAAGTTGGAAATTTCAAATAATCATACAACTAAAATCTGGCTGAATGAATTCAGGGAACCGGGAATCCACTTTAACAAACATGGCTGAATGATAGAAACAGTAAAATATCTCAAATTAAGACAAGTTGAATAGGAATAAGATCAAAAACAAAAATAGTGTAAGTGTTGATGAGAAGTTGTTGCGGTGAGAATCGGATACCAAGCTATTGATTAAGCTTGAATCACAAAACTTTTATGTTCACCACCGACTTTAATTTAATCCAAAGGGAAAAGGGAAAAAGATCGTAAAAACCCTAAATGAGGAGAGACTAGGTTCGGGGGTTGATTATACCTAGGGAAGGTGTTAGCATCCTAAGCATCCGCAGTATCCTACGGGAACCTCTTGTTAATATTTGTGTTATTGTTATTTATTGCTTGTTAAAATAAAGGGAACCTAAGGTTTTTATTTCTAATGGTGCTCGCACAACATCGCATCGATGCCTACGTATCGGGTGTAGAATCAGAGCACTCGTAGTTCTCCTAAGGATTAACGAACACTTGGTTACGCTCAAGGTTCGCGGGGGAAGGTAAGTGTTATGGCAAACACTCACGTGACTTTAGGAAAGTCACAAAAAGTTGTAAAATAAAAAGTCCTAATGGCTAAGGTTGAAAATGGAACTAGGGATGGCTAAACTTCCTATGACATTAAGTCAACTGCAGGAGTTCTTTCCCTTTTGGATTGAAAAGCATAAACGAAAGTAAATAAATGAGGGTGCAAGCTCCTAAGTCTAAGGCATAGGTTGCTACTTGCAAAAATAAATTGGATAAAGTAAATAGAAATGCAAGGTAAAAGGTTTAGTAACCGGGTTATGGCTCGATATATGGATCGAGAATGCTGAGGTGGAAAACAAGCGTGGTGCGTCAATTTGCTTAAGTTTGAAAGCTGTAAGGTGTAAAGACTGTGCAGATGGCGATCGTAAACGACCGACTTACGTGTGTGAGTGAAGTGTATAAAGTTCACTTGGCGTTGGACCAAGGATTCATTATCTTGAAAATTAATGTGCGCTTTCAATTCTATTTTAACAGGTATATGGTCATGATGCAAAAATAAAATAAATATAAACATAGCGTGCATACAACCAAGACATCAAAAGATTAAATTAAAACTCTCACTAAGGGATAAACTTAAATCTAAACCTCTCACACTAATAGGATCTAAAACTAAGCTAAAAAACTCTATTTTAAACGAAGAAGAACTATATAAATATTTTTTGGATTTTTTATAATAAATAAATGACTAATTCAATATGTACTAAAAATAAGATAGAAAAGAAGAAATTTAATTCGAAATATTTTGTTGTATTATTATTTTTTATATAAATATCTAATAAAATAGAAAAGAAAATTTTGAAAATAAAAGTTTTCTATTATTTATTTTATATGTATATGTATATAGATTTTTTTAACTAAATATAATAATAAAAATAAAATAGAAAAGAAAATTTTGAAATTAAAAAGATTTTTTTATTTTATATGTATATAGATTTTTTTAACTAAATATAATAATAATAATAGAAAAGAAAATATTAAAATTAAAATGCTTATTTACTTATTTATATATACATTTCTAACTAAATAAAATAAAATAGAAAAGAAAATTTTGAAATTAAAAAGATTTTTTTATTTTATATGTATATAGATTTTTTTTTAACTAAATATAATAATAATAATAGAAAATAAAATATTAAAATTAAAATGCTTATTTATTTATATACATTTAAATGAGAAAATAATGAAAGAAAATAAATTAACTAAATATTTAATAAAAATTAACTTAATAAATAGATTAGTTAATATTAAAAGATTTAATTGAATTAAGAAAATATTTTTAGATTTTTTTATAAAAAGAAAAAGGATAATGGGCTGATTAAAGAGACAACAGGGGGGTTTGGATAGAAAAAGGCCCAATGGGGCGCTGAGTCAGGCAAGGGGAGCGGGTCGGGTCCAACCCGTGACCCGCTTCGGTTGCAAAAAAGGGGGAAAAGGAACCCTAGGCTGAAGCGGCGTCGTTTCGCACGAAATGGGGACGAAATCCCCTTGTCCGTCTCGCTCTCTCGTCGCCTCTCTCACGAAGCTCTTTCTCAATCTCTCGGTGGTTCTCACAGCGTCTCCGTCTCTCAGCGTTTACTCCGGTTCGGTTTTCGCCGCGGATTTGGGTGGATGGACGACGGTGAGTTTTGTTGAACGATGAAGACGAAGGGTTTGCGCGGCAGTAGTCTCAATCTCTCTCGCGGCGCTCTCAGGTTTCACTCTCTGCTCTTCTCTGTTCGTTTTTTCGGCTTTGATTTCTCTCTCAAACTCTCTGTTTTTGGCTTGAAGGTCTTATTGAAGATGGTGGTTGAATGGTTCTGAGTTATGGTGGCCGGCGCGACAGATTTTGTGTTTTTTTCGGTTGTTTTTGGTTCGGCGTTTGAAAGGGGTGGCTGTGGGTCAGTGTTCGAGTGTGAAATGATTGATGGTGTATGGGTGGTTTGAAGGTTTTGATGGGTCGATGTTTGAAGAAGTTTAATTGCAGTGAAGTTTTGAAGTTGTTTTTGAAAGGTTTGTCTACGGTTTCTCACTGTAATCTCTCTTTTTCATCATTTCGATTTTCTTCTCAGTCCCTCTTCATATCACTCTCTGTTTTGTGTGCTATGTGATGCGGGTTTGTGCGAATGTGTTTTTTGCAGGTCCGTGGATACGAGTGATGAACGATAATGAGGATGAAGGTTTATTGGCCTTGTGGTTGTTCTGTGTTGATGATGAAGGCAGTGATGAAAATGGTCGATGGAGGTCGAAGGAGATTCTTGAAGATGATTGATTTTGGAAACGAAGATGGTGAAATGGTATTGAAATTTGCGGTTTGTGGGAGCAGGGCTGTTGCAATGGGTTTGCGAATGGTTAGTGTTTCGAAAATCTCGCGGATCGACGTGCTTTTCGGTTTCTCAGTTTTCATCTCTCTCTGCTTTGTTTATGGTTGCGGTTTGGTTGAGTGAGGTTTTTTGGTTTATGAATTTCAGAGGTTGGTTGAAGGTCATGGGCAGAGTTCGATTTTGATGAAGAATATGTGTTTTGAAGAGTGAGTTTTTGAAGGTTTGGTAAAGGTGAGATTTATGGTTTTGTTGTTGACTGTGTTGCGATTTCTAGTTTCAACATCTCTCTCACCCAAGCGCAGTTCCTTTTTTTTATTATTCTGTTTTTGTGACAGGTTTGTCGAGGCCTTGATGAGGTGAGGGTTCTTTGTGGTGAGGCTGAAGGGTTTGATTTCACAACTTGCGGATTCAACTTTCGGTAAGGTTTTGGATTAGTGATTTGGTTTCTTTCTGGTTTTTGGTTTCTGTTTGTGAAGATGATGTTCACAGGTGGTTGACAATGGTAAGGTTTTTTTCTGTGTTTGCAGATTGTTGTTGTTCTTGCTGAGTTTTGGAGGTTATGGTTTATGTAGAGAGTTGATTTTGAAGGTTTTGAAGAGTAAGTGGTTGCTGGTTTTTGATGGTTGTGGAAGATTTTGTTCAGTTATGAGAATGGACAATGAAAGGTGGTGGAAGGGTTTTTATGAATCTTATGCGGCTGTATTTTTGTATTGTATGTGGGTGGTGTTTTTGAACAACACTGTAGGGTTGTGTATCTTGGTGTATAGTGGCTGGTTTTTGTTAATAGAAAATGCAGGGTTGTATAATGCATAGTGACTGCTAGGGATTTTTGATGGGTGAAGTTTGTGGCTGGTTATAGTGATAGAGTTGGCTGCTAATTTGTGTATGACTTTAAGTGTTTTTTTTTTGAAGTTTTTAATATGAATTTTTGTTTTGTGTATGCAGATTTGAATCTGAAATGAAACTAAAAAAGGAAAACTAGCTATGAACAAAATGCTGAACAAAGGTGAAGGAAAGGGAGACATTACCGACCCGAAAGTTATCGGGGTGAAGAATCCGCAATGGTAAGTGTTGCTTCTACTCCTTGCTACTGCTGGTGTTGCTGAATTTTCTTTGTTTTTGTATCAATCTCCTCTCTCTTGTGCTTTTCTTGTTGTGGGAATGATGCTGAATTTTTTCTGTGTTTTTTGATGAATGAAACAGTGCTTTTATAGGGGAAATTAGGTTTTTTGGTTTGAAATTGGTACTGTGATAACTTATTCATGAAGGGTTGGGGGACAATGTCTGAATTTTGGTTGTAGTGGGAGGCTGTAGCAGAATTTTGCAGGTCTGAATTTTTGTGTGTGTGGGAGGCTGTTTGTACATCTGTTGTGGTCCCTGCCTGTTTGTACTGTCCCATTTTTTAAAATTCTAAATTTCTAATGCAACTGTAACATTATGCTGATGTGAATATGGCAAGAATGAATGGGAAACTTATGCTATGTGAATGTATGATCATGGAATGATTTATGTTTGGATAAAAAAAAAGATGAACATAATGTTTGCTTTGAATGAGTGAATGAATTGAATTTGTGAATTTAAATTATGAAAAATTTGAATGAATTATTTGAATGAATGCTAACTTGTCTTTTATTTTTATATCATGTACATGAGAACCTTCATGAGAATGGAAGAAGCATGGAGTTTGAAAATGTCGTCTAGCATGAGGAATGATGACTTTGCATGGAGTTTTGGCATAAGGGATGAATTTAAATTTAAAGTGATGCTTATGACCTCTTGTAATAACTTCAAAAGAAAATGGCTTTGAACCTGTGATTTCCAAATATTTATTTGTAAACATTAGACATTGTAACTTTAGCATGAATTTGGAATGAACTTTGTAGTTTTTGAATTGAACTTGGAAAGAAAATTTGGTATGTGGAAAAATGGGATTCTATTATGAAAATTGATTACACCTTGAATAGATAATTAAATAATAAAAGAAACAAAACCTTGAATGGTGATTGTGAATTGACATGGAATTGAATTTGAAACTTGAATTTGAAATTGAAACATGGAAAAGAAATTGGAATTAAGATAGGAATTGAGATTGAAAAATGAATTGAAATGAATTTGAAATATGGATTTAAATAAATTGACTTTTAAAAAAAACTTGGGATTATAAATGGAAATTGGAAATAATGTTTAGATTATGAACTTGGAATTAAACTTGAAGTGAAAAAGAAAATTAGAAATTGAAAATTGGATTTAAACCTATGATAAAATTAAATTAAAAATTAGAAACGAAAATTAAAATTAGATTTAGAAACAAAACTTGAAAATGAATTAAAAATTAGGAATAGGAATTAGAAATTAATTTAGAGAAAAAAACTTTGAAAATGAAATGGAAATAAAATTTAAGTTTAAAATTTAAGCATGAATTAAGAACTAGAAGTAGAAATTGAAACAAGAATTAAAAGTAGAAATTGAAAAAAAAGTTAGAAACTTGAAAATAGAATAAGAAAGGGGTAATAGAAATTAAAATTAAACATAAGTTAAGGAGTTAGAAATGTAAAATAGAAATTAAATATATACAAAAAACTTGAAAGTGAAAGGGAAATTAAAATTAAATTTAAAAAAACTTGAAAATGAGTTAGAAGCAACAAAATAAAAAAAACTTGGAATTTCTCTGTTAAATGCGATGAATGTATGATGCGAGCAGTTAGGGGTAAAATTTGGGGTGTGACAGTTGCCCCTATTTAAATAACTTCACCAAATGGCATGAGTGATGGTAATCCTCATGGAATCAGTGTGAAAGATATTTAAATATAGAAATAACCGGAAATTTTGCCCCTAAATGCAATGTTATGCTGGACTAACAAACTATCTAACTCTATAACTCTTATGCAACGAATGATGCTTATGGTATGAATGATTAGAATGAGATATATCGACGACCACAAGCCAAGACTCACTGGGGATGACAATACACTGGGGATAAAGAAACGAAAACGGAAAGTATTCAAAGTGATAAACCAACAGGTTCAAGTGTAACTGTTAACACTAAGAATAACAAAAGATGGGAACAAAGGAAATCCAACGCGTTGGATCAACGAACACAGACAAAACAAAATAAAATTCAAAGTGACTGCACAGTGGCTCGATACGACCAACTGACATCAAGAATAAAAATAAGACAAGGAAATAAATCGAAGTGGTAGATCAATGGCTCTATGCGACCAATTGACTTTGAGAAATAAAAAAAGCAACAACATATTCAAAATGAATGCGCAGCGGCTCGATGCGACCAACTGACACCAAGAATACAACAAAATAAACATTCAAAGTGAATGTGCAGCGGCTCGATGCGACCAACTGTCACTGGAAATGGTAAACATAATATTCAAAGTGAATGCGCAGCGGCTCGATGCGACCAACTGACACTAAGAATACAACAAAATAAACATTCAAAGCGAATGTGCAGCGGCTCTATGCGACCAACTGTCACTTGAAATGGTAAACATAATATTCAAAGTGAATGCGCAGCGGCTCGATGCGACCAACTGACACTAAGAATACAACAAAATAAACATTCAAAGCGAATGTGCAGCGGCTCTATGCGACCAACTGTCACAGAAAATGATAAACATTCAAAGTGAATGCGCAGCGGCTCGATGCGACCAACTGACACAGAAAATGATAAACATTCAAAGTGAATGTGCAGCGGCTCGATGCGACCAACTGACACCAAGAATAGAACCAAAATAAACATTCAAAGTGAATGTGCAGCGGCTCGATGCGACCAACTGACACCAAGAATAAAAATAAAATATTCGAAGTGAATGCGCAGCGGCTCGATGCGACCAACTGACACTAAGAATAAAACAAAATAAACATTCAAAGTGAATGTGCAGCGGCTCTATGCGACCAACTGACACAGAAAATGATAAACATTCAAAATGAATGCGCAGCGGCTCGATGCGACCAACTGACACCAAGAATAGAACCAAAATAAACATTCAAAGTGAATGTGCAGCGGCTCGATGCGACCAACTGACACCAAGAATAAAAATAAAATATTCGAAGTGAATGCGCAGCGGCTCGATGCGACCAACTGATACTAAGAATAAAACAAAATAAACATTCAAAGTGAATGTGCAGCGGCTCTATGCGACCAACTGTCACTGGAAATGGTAAACATAATATTCAAAGTGAATGCGCAGCGGCTCGATGCGACCAACTGACACTAAGAATAAAACAAAATAAACATTCAAAGTGAATGTGCAGCGGCTCTATGCGACCAACTGACACCAAGAATACAACCAAAATATTCGAAGTGGAAGCGCAATAGGTTCGAGACCTATTGACACTAAGAATAGAAACCAAGATACACTCAAAGTGAATGCACAACAGGTTAGAAAAACCGGTTGACACTAAGAATGATAAAGACAAAGTATTCAAAACGGTAAATTAGCAGGTTCAAATGTAACTGCTGACACTGAGGATAAGGAAGGAAATCACATTGATTTAGTAGTGGCTCTATGCGACCCGCTAGCATTGGGGATAGAATGCAAATCACCCAAAGATAGATCAACGGCTCTAAGTGACCGGCTAATGCAAAGAAGTAATAACAAAATATGTTGGAGTTTTCAAATAAGATAAAACATCACCTCTGGAAATTTCTTTAGGAACCATCAGGAGAAAGGTACAAGTATGTGCCAAAATCAAATGGACTTGGATTCAAGCAACCTGTTTCACGACCTGCTTAAAAGATTTGTGCCAATGACAATTGGACTTCAAGGAGATATTGGTGGTCATAAAGACAAATACCAACCGCAATTAGAATTCCACAGGGGACACCAGCAATTACTGGGGACGAAAACATTGATAAACCACTTCGGGTACCAACAACAATGAATTTTCAAATTGAACACTAATGATATCTGGACTTGGAGTTAGACAGACGATAACTGGGGAAAGACAAATGCTAATGTCAAATGCGCATGATTGAGCATGCTGCGGATGATCATGATATGCAAATGTTGACTCTAAAGAGACAAAGAGTTTTGACAAGACTCAAAGAGGAGTAGGCTCTCAACACCAATACTTAGATGAGCAATATGAAAAACACTGAGGAGATGTCTTCGAACTTGGAAATCATGCTTGGTCCGAGGGTCCATCCAAGAGCGTTATCAGTTTTGAACCTCTATGGGGATTTCTGTAATAATAGTATAAAAGTGTTGTTGCAAACCAGGACTTCTTGGGGAAACAGAAAGGTTTTTTTAATTTTTCCAAAGTCAAAGAAACTTGAAAGTTTTTCAGTATGTTTTCAAAAACATTTCCTTAAAAAAAACTTGTCATTTTCAGAGTTAAATTGTAATCAAGTGATGGCATTTTGCATAACAAAAGAAAATAAGAGGTTGAACAACAAAATTCATAGGCAAAGTTTGTATTTTATTCAAGAATGGTAGCTTGCCAATGGCAAAAACTCCATGGAAAATTACAATTTGAAAATGGCAATGGGGAAAGGTCTACATTGAATCCAACGACCACTACAATCCCTAATAACTAAGACTGCCCGACACCTTGCTTCTGACAAGAGAAATTGGATTGGTCTTCCAGTATGATTCTTCAGTAATGGTAAACACCATCTGCTACAGTCAAATGCCTTTGTCCCTAACTTTTGCCTGGACCGCCCTTTCGGGTTTTCAATCCACCGGGACGCTCTTTTTTGCCTAAGCCGCCCTTTCGGGTTTTCAACTTAGCGAGCTCTTATTTTTCATTTTTATCCCTAACTTTTGCCTGGATCTCCTTCATAGGTTTTGATCCACCGGGATACCCATTTTTGCCTAGGTCGCCATTTCTGGTTTTCGACCTATCGGGTTTTATTTAGGCATAATATTTTTTGACTGCATCAGAATTCACCGGGTGTTTCAGCTGTTCACCATCCATAGTTGTAAGGATTAAGGAACCTCCGGAGAATGCCACCTTCACAACATATGGGCCTTCATAGTTAGGGCTCCATTTTCCACGCATGTCTTTGTGGACTGGCAAGATTTTCTTGAGTACAAGATCTCCTTCTTTGAATTCTCGGAGACGGACTTTCTTGTCAAATGCTCTCTTGATGCGCTTTTGGTACAACTGGCCATGGCACATGGCGGTCATTCTCTTCTCATCAATGAGGTTTAGTTGGTCAAACCTATTCTGGACCCACTCAGCTTCCTCCAGTTTGGTTTCCATCAAGATTCTCAAAGATGGTATCTCTACTTCAATAGGGAGAACTGCATCCGTCCCATACACCAGAGAGAAAGGGGTTGCCCCTGTTGAAGTGCGAACTGATGTTCTGTATCCGTGTAAAGCATATGGTAACATCTCGTGCCAATCTTTGTAAGTCTTCACCATCTTTTGCAGAATCTTTTTGATGTTCTTGTTTGCAGCTTCAACAGCTCCATTCATCTTCGGACGATACGGAGAAGAGTTATGATGTTCAATCTTGAATGTCTCACACAGCTCTTTCATTGTTTTGTTGTTCAAATTGGTCCCATTATCTGTGATGATTCGGCTTGGGATTCCATAACGGCAGATAATTTGGTTCTTGATGAAACGGGCAACCACTTGCTTTGTTACATTGGCGTAGGAAGCTGCTTCTACCCATTTGGTGAAATAATCAATTGCGACCAAGATAAACCGGTGACCATTGGAAGCTTTAGGCTCAATTGCCCCTATCATGTCAATTCCCCACATTGAGAAAGGCCAAGGCGATGACAGAACATTCAAAAGTGTTGGAGGTACGTGCACCTTGTCGGCATAAATCTGGCATTTATGACACTTCCTGGCATACTTGAAACAACCTGATTCCATGGTCAACCAGAAATATCCAGCTCTCAAAATCTTTCTGGACATGGCATGTCCATTGGCATGTGTTCCAAATGATCCTTCATGGATTTCCCTGATCAATAAGTCCGCTTCGCGTTTGTCCACACATCTGAGCAGAACCATATCATGATTTCTCTTGTAAAGCACATTGTTGCTGAGGAAAAACTTGGACGCCAATCTTCTTAAAGTCTTCTTGTCTAGATTTGTTGCATCCGCTGGGTACTCCTGATTTTGCAAGTAGTTCTTGATGTCGTAGAACCATGGTTTCTCATCAGTTTCCTCCTCGACCAGTAGACAGTAGGCTGGTGCAGTTCTTCGCTCGATTGTAATGAGTGGAGCTTCAGTAAGAAATCTGACTTGAAACATAGAGGCCAACATTGCCAAGGCATCTGCAATTTGATTCTCTGCCCTTGGAACGTGATGAAAAGTGACTTCATCAAAGTATTTGATCAATTCCACAATGTGGGCACGGTATGGGATCAACTTCTCGTCACGGGTCTCCCATTCACCTTTGACTTGGTAGATTACTAAGGCTGAGTCTCCATATACATCAAGAATCTTGATTCTGGTATCAATTGCAGCTTCGATACCCAAAACACATGCTTCATACTCTGCGATGTTATTTGTACATTCGAAACACAATCTGGCTGTGAAAGGAGTATAACCGCCATCAGGATTCATCAAAACAACTCCTACACCATGCCCCATGTAGTTAGAGGAACCATCAAACATCATCTTCCAACGAGAACCTGGCTCGGGACCTTCGTCTGGACTTGGAACTTCACAGTCCTTTATCAACATAATGTCTTCGTCCGGGAAATCGAATTTCAAAGGTTCATAATCTTCGACAGGATGATCAGCAAGGTATTCAGATAAAACACTACCTTTAATAGACTTCTGGGTTACATATTGGATGTCGTATTCGGATAACAACATGTGCCAACGGGCGAGTCTTCCTGTCAAGGCAGGCTTCTCAAAGATGTACTTTATTGGATCCATTTTTGAGATCAACAAAGTAGTGTGACAAATCATATACTGCCTGAGGCGTCTAGCAGCCCATGCCAAAGCACAACAAGTCTTCTCTAAGAGTGAATATATGCTTTCGCAATCTGTGAACTTCTTGCTTAAGTAATAAATGGCGTGCTCCTTACGACCGGTTTCATTCTGTTGGCCTAATACGCAACCCATAGATCCCTCGAGTACAGTCAGGTACATGAAAAGAGGCTTCCCTGGAGTAGGTGGGATCAAGATAGGAGGTTCTTGTAGATAAACCTTAATCTTCTCAAAAGCTAGTTGACAATCGGGACTCCACTCAATTGCTTGATTCTTCCGGAGCAACTTGAATAAAGGCTCACATGTAGCAGTCATGTTAGAGATGAATCTGGAGATGTAGTTCAATCTTCCGAGGAAACCCCTGACTTGCTTTTCTGTTTTTGGAGCTGGCATCTCTTGAATTGCTCTGACCTTATCCGGATCTACTTCAATTCCTTGCTGACTAACAATAAAACCCAGTAGCTTTCCTGATCGGACACCAAAGGTACACTTAGCTGGATTCAGACGCAGTTGAAACTTTCTGAGACGCTCAAATAACTTCAAGAGATGATCCAAATGATCCTCCTCACTCTGTGATTTGGCAATCATATCATCCACGTAAACTTCTATCTCTTTATGCATCATATCATGGAAAAGGGTGACCATTGCCCTCTGATAAGTGGCTCCTGCATTTCTGAGA
Source organism: Lathyrus aphaca (assembly GCA_963966055.1). Taxonomy (NCBI): domain Eukaryota; kingdom Viridiplantae; phylum Streptophyta; class Magnoliopsida; order Fabales; family Fabaceae; genus Lathyrus; species Lathyrus aphaca. Next base: position 27,673,562 of record OZ014520.1, on the reverse strand, counting down.
CCAAATGGCATAACCTTGTGACAATAAGTGCCCCATGGTGTGATGAAAGTAGTCTTTTCCATATCGTCAGGATCCATCTTGATCTGGTTGTATCCTGAAAACCCATCCATGAAGGAGAAAACAACAAATTTAGCAGTGTTGTCAACCAAAGTATCAATATGCGGAAGAGGGAAGTCGTCCTTTGGACTAGCTCTGTTCAAATCCCTATAGTCCACACACATTCTGACTTTGCCATCCTTTTTAGGGACTGGCACAATATTAGCTACCCACTCAGGGTACTTTGCAACTGCAAGGAATCCAGCATCAAACTGCCTTTTGACCTCCTCTCGAATCTTCAGAGCCATGTCCGGTCTTGTTCTTCGGAGCTTTTGCTTTACTGGAGGACAATCTGGTCGAAGAGGCAACTTGTGGACCACTATATCTGTCTCTAAACCGGGCATATCTTGATACGACCATGCAAACACATCTACATATTCTCTGAGAAGCTTGACCAATCTTTCTCTGATGTCTGCCCCAAGTGTTGTACCAATCTTGACTTCCTTCTTGTCTTCATCAGTGCCAAGATTAATGGTCTCTACCTGCTCCTTATGTGGCTGGAGCTCTGTGTGCTCATACTCAACTAATCTTGCCAGTTCTTTGGGAATATCACAATCTTCCTCACTTTCATCTTCCGCTTGGTAGATGGGCGAATCAAAGTTAAGAGAGAATGTAGAGTCATTGGATTCAACAGGGTTTTCGCTTATTCTGCATATGAGAATGATTTGCTTTTATTAAAATGGAAAATAGAGAAATGCAAGAGAAAAAACTTTTTATTGGTTTTGAAAGATTGCCATTTTCTTTTAAAAGTGAAAAGAGAGAGAGAGAGAAAAACAGTAAATGATCGAAATAAGAGTTTAACAAAATGCCTTCATTGATAATAACTTTTGAAAATGAGAAGGGGCCCTACAAAATACTCCCATAGCCTCGGGCAGAGCTAGGGAACTTTGAAAACACTTTAAAAAACAATAAATTACTTTGACAATGGAAAAAACTCTGGGATCTCGACTGCCTCCCAATTGCCCAAGGCCTCTTCACACTGATACACCAAATGATTCACATCTTCAACTTCAGCATCCCCACTAATTGCATTGATTTGATAGCCGGCACTGGAAAACACCTCTTGAATGGTCTTTGGACGTCCTTTGACGGAGGTTGACGCTCCTTCCTTCACATGAGTTGGTTTGTAACCCAACCCGCAACGATCTAGCTTCTGCTTGACTTCAATGACATCACCCCAACCTTCATAGCTTCTTTCTTCAATGGTGGAAATGATACTCTTCAGCGATGCAAAAGATGGGATACCCTTCCCTTTTGGTTCCTCTACTTCCAAAAGGACAGCATTGGCTATCTCAAGAGCTTGGAAAGAAGTTTCCAAAGCATCTTCATCAGCCTCAATATAGCTAAAGGATGAAAGGTTGCTAACCATGAGATCTTCTTCCCTAGACACGGTTACCAGCTTATTATCGACCACAAACTTCATCTTCTGATGCAGGGTAGAAGTGACTGCCCCAGCGGCATGGATCCAAGGTCTTCCCAGCAAACAACTGTAATTAGGATTGATGTCCATAACCTGGAAAGTGATTTTGAAGACCTGTGGCCCAATCAAGATCAGTAAGTCTACTTCTCCAATAACAGTCCTCCTTGACCCATCAAAAGCTTTCACAATCAGTGCACTGGGCATCATCTCTGCCCCTTGGTAAGATAACTTGGCAAGCGTTCTTTTTGGCAAAACATTCAATGAAGATCCTGTATCCACAAGAACTCTTGCTAAAGTATCCTCTTGACATTTTACAGATATGTGGAGAGCACGGTTATGGTCCAAACCATCCTTTGGAAGATCCTCCATACTGAAGCTGAGATTGTTACATGCAGTGATATTGGCAATGACTCCATCGAACTGATTCACAGTTATATCATGTGTAACATGGGCTTGGGCTAGTAATTTCTGGAGAGCACTCCGATGGGCCGGTGAATGCATAAGAAGTGATAGGATAGATATTTTGGAAGGCGTTTGATGTAGCTGATTAATAACCTTATAATCACTCTTCTTAATGATTCTGAGAAATTCTGCATCCTCTTCTCCCAAGACTACCCCTTTATCCTGGTTGACAACAGCTGGAATGACTTCTTTAGGCGGAGCCGTATAGGCTTGCTGAGTATAAATACGACCACTGCGAGTTAAACGACCTGCACCCGCTATGTCAGCACTTGCCACTTTTGAACCTTCCTTCTGACTAGCTTTATCAATCTTCTGATGAACTTTCCCTGTATCATACTTCCATGGAACTGCTTTAGTGTCTTCATAAAGGAAAGGATTACTCCTTTGTTCAAACCTTGGCTCAGGTACATTGAAAATGGGCATCACAGGCTCTGGCATATTAAAGATGGGTTGAACCCTTGAGGACTCAGGCAGGTTGAACACTGGCACCAAGGTAGAATCAGATTCAGGCAAGTTGAAAATGGGTTCAATCATTGCCACTTCATTCCTCTTCATATGACCGCTCACTTGTAAGACACCTTCATCAATCAAATATTGAACATCTTTTAAGACCAAATCACATCCCTTTGGGTTATTCGCACAAGCTTCACAATTTTTATGACAGCTCTTCAACATACCCACTTCTACTAACTTCGCATGGAAATCTCTAAGCGGGGTCTTGATCTCTGTGGCGTTGAAAATCAAACTTTCGTCAGACTCGTCAACAATGGCATTTATGGACCCATGCTTGGGTAAAGGATTATCTTTGACATTCGGACCAGTATTCCCAAATGACAGAATGTTTTTCTCCATCAAATCTTTCACTATGTACTTCAAAGCATAACAACCCTCCAAATCATGCCCTGGGGCACCTTCATGGAATAAATAGTGGGCATTTGAGTTGTAATTTGGTGGGAGCGGATTCGGTGGAGGACCCAAAGGCCTTGGAGTAACCAAACCTTTCTTCAGCAGTGAAGGATATAATTCAGTATAGGTCATAGGGATTCGAGGATTAGGAGGCCTTCCTCCTGGTCTTCTATTCTGAAAGTTGGGATTCGGATGAGGAGCTGGAGTCCTCTGCTGGTAGGCTGAAGCATTGGGCGCTTGTTGGTAGCCTGGATTGTTGAGCATTGGCTGATAAGATGGAATCACTGGAGCCGCTTGCTGATACATCGGTACTGCTTGAGTTGGCCGATACATCGGGACTTGTGGATTATATGACGGTTGAACCGCCACTACATAAGGATGTTGGGCATACTGTGGTGGATGAGCATACTGCTATTGAGCCATGGGTGGAGGTCTCTGCCAAAGCGAATTTCTTCTTTGACTCGTCATTATTGCATTCGTCTTACCCTCTTTCTTCTTGTGGAAATTATTGGTAAATTTCTTGACATTATTTCCACTGCCAGTGCTGGAACTGCCAGATGCACCACTCATCTTTCCACTTTTTAGTCCAAGTTCAACTTTGATTCCCACGGCTACAAGGTCAGAGAAGCTAGCAGTTATGCTCCCCACCATTCTCTCATAGAATTCTGGCCGCACAGTGTCAACAAACCAGTCAGCTAATTCTCTTTCAGTCAATGGGGGCTCTACCTGAGAAGCGGTCCCTCTCCACCTCTGAGCATATTCTTTAAATGATTCAGAATCTTTTTGTGACATACTCAACAGTTGCCTCCTATCGGGAGCAAGGTCCATATTGTATTTGTATTGCTGGATGAAAGCATCTGCCATGTCTTGGAAACTGCGAATCTTCGACTGGTCTAGCGTTAGATACCATTTGGAGGAGATTCCCTTCAAACTGTCCTGGAAGCAGTGGATCATCAATTTATCATTGTCTACTTGCGCAGCCATTCTTCGATAATACATCAAGAGATGGTTCTTAGGACAAGTTGCACCCTCATACATATCAAACGTGGGTATCTTGAACTTTGGAGGTATTACCAATCCAGACACCAGACACATCTCTCTAGCGGTGGCCCCAAAGATCTGGTCACCTTCAATCGCTCTTAACCTTTTTTCAAGGATATCAAAATTCTCTTGCATCTTCTCATGTTTCTCGTCTCCGTTTTCAGACATATCTGGCGCTTCATACGCCTGATGGTCATTAAAGTATGGTTGGGCACGGGTGTGCACAATGTCTTGTGTATAATTAGCTACTGCATGGTTCTCTTCATTAGTCACAGGAATAGTCTGTTGAGCACCAAACCCTTGAGGAGGAGGCACAAAACCTTGGGAAGGAAATGCAATACCCTGAGAAAAAGGTGCGAAACTTTGAGAAGCAAAGCCTTGAGAAGGAGGGAAAAAACCCTGAGCAGCAAGTCCTTGGGAAGAAGGAAAGAAACCCTGAGCAGCAAGTCCTTGGGAAGAAGGTATAAAACTTTGAGAAGCAAAACCTTGAGGAGGAGGGACAAAACCTTGAGCAGCAAGTCCTTGGGAAGAAGGAATAATACTCTGAGAAGCAAAACCTTGAGAAGGAGGGAAGAAACCAGGAGGAAATCTAAAAGGAGACCAGGTCACAGGGGTAGTGACTGATGACGTAGGCTCAGTCGTTGCAGTGACAATTTCTGACACTACAGTCTGTTGGGTATCCATCTTTGCTCGAATGACTTGCAACATTTCCATCATCTGACCCATATCTCCACGAATATCAGTAAGCTCCTCGTTAACTCTGTCCATCTCTAGGTCTCTTTCAGCCATCCTCTTTCTGGCTTGAGCTCGAGTGTAGTATTTGCGTGAGAGCCTCAGTGTGAAAGCTGAATTGAGAGCAGATGACGGGAATGAGTTTTATATGAAAAATGCAAATGAAATGCCAAATGTATGAGTGCAATGCGAAAAAGTTAAATTTTATTCAAGGAACTTAAGAAACAAATTGCAAATACCAAGGAACACATAATAATCAAAAGGATATGATTTCATTAAATTCAAAAAGTGATACAAAGTCTCGAGTACATCTTCAAAAATCCCAAACAAAGCTTAATAAAGACAAAGACAAAGTCCTAAGGAGATTCTCCTAAAAGCCTCAAATTGAGCTTCTCGATTTGTGCCTTCATTTGAGCCCTTTCAAGCATAAGTTAATCCACGATCGACTTCCAAGAAGTGTCCCCTTGAGTGCTGGAGGAAAATAAATCCTCTTGCGCTTTCCTTTTCTTGTTGGAGAGCTCTTCCTCTTCCTTCATCTTCAGTTGTCTTCTATGTTCTTCATTCTCACTACTGATGATCTGATGTCGATCCTTCCAGGCATTCTTCTCTCGAAGCTCTTTCTCCAAATCAATCTTCAGCTTCTCTGCATCGTCCATAAAGATTAGAATGGGTTTCTTGAAGGTCATAGGATCCTGGCGAGGGTAAGGCATCTTCAGACTGATTGCCCTATCTCGTACCCATTGGAGATAGGGTTCCATAGAAACACAATTCGGCTTTCCCAAGCTACTCCTCCCCTTCCTATGGATGTACTTCCAAGCTTCTATAATTTGTTTCTTGAGCTCTGGTTCTTCGTCATCCTTAAAGAAAATTCCTTCCACTTCAACACTCTTAGGTTTGTCCCTCAACGGATACCCGAGTTGGCGGCGAGCCAAAACTGGATTATAGTTGATTCCTCCCTTAGTGCCAAGAAGAGGTACATTAGCAAAATCACCACAGCTATCAATAATCAATGCTCCATCATAAACACGATTGTACCAACTAATGTCAGAGTGGGTAAGAGACATGATCCTTTGTGACCACCACAAACCATCCTTAAGGTTCCAAAATGAAGCTGACTTAGGCAAGTGCGAAATAAACCACTCGTATAGCAATGATGCACAACAAGTAATCATCCCTCCCTTATGGAGATTCCTCAGATGGATGGAATGGTAAGTGTCTCTGAGCAAAGTAGGGACCGGGTTCTTCTTCAGAAATATTTTGATGGCGTTCAGGTCGACAAAGTCTTCAAAGTTTGGGAAAAGTAACACTCCGTATATTAGCAGAATAAAGGTCGCCTCAAAAGCTTTCATATCCTTCACACCAACAAAATTCTTGGCCTTTTCTACCAAAAACTTTGTAGGGAATCCAAAAACCTTTCCTTTATAGTTCATATTTGCCTTGACCTCAGGAACACTCAAATATGTCGCCTTTGCAATCTCCGCTTCTTCAGGGTCCTTCTCTAGAACAGGGAATGGGAACTCATCCTTAACACGTGATCCCACCAGAAATGAATACTCTTCCAAAGTAGGCGCCAATTGGTAATCAGGGAACGTAAAACAAAGGTAGAGAGGATCATAAAACTGGAGCATCACAGAGAGCAACCTTCCATCCCACTCAGTCTTAAGTAAAGCTAAAAGTCTCCTATGCTTCTCCATGAAGGCTTCTTGATCCAAAACCAAATCTCTTAATTTCCTTAGGTCTTCGAGTTTGGGAGTTTTGAATGTGTACTTGACAGTCTTTCTTCTTCCAAAGTCCATGATGATACCTACGATATTTGCAAAGATAGAGTTTCTGAGTTCCTTGACTAAATTGGTAAAAATGATGCTTCATGATGCGTGAATGCACAGACACACACAAGGCTTAGGTTCAAAGCTTGCATGAGGTCGAAGGTTCAACCCTCCCAAAAGGGTATGTACTATGAGTTTATTTGTACCTGTACAACGGGTTCTAAAAGTTCCCAGAATCATTGTCCCATCTTTCGGATATTACCGACTTCCCAACTCAACTTGGTAATCAATAATATTCTCAAGAGAGTCTCATCCGAGTGTAGTATCGCGTATCAACTATTTTGGATTTGCACCCTCATAGTCATCGCACTACATCCCTAAAAGGCCAAGTGGGGGTAAATGTTCTACGGTCCTCAACATTAACGGCTCTCAGGTCGAATATAGTAATGCTTTCACGACTGAACTCGATCAACAAAACTACATCCGAGGAGACCTCCGCTGAGTGGTGGTGTCTCAAGTCAACTTGGTCGGGACTCAACTCCCTACAAGCCTTCTTGAATATACCACCGTCCTATCTTATTTTGCACTCAAGTCCGGGTTAGGACTTATCTCACCACACATGGAACACCCAAAAAAAAAAAAAATCCAAAATAATAACAAGCAATACAACAACAAATATACAAATATACAAGGTGGGCTTAACCCTCAAAAATAGTCTCCCCAGTGAAGTCGCCATTTCTGTTGCGGTGAGAATCGGATACCAAGCTATTGATTAAGCTTGAATCACAAAACTTTTATGTTCACCACCGACTTTAATTTAATCCAAAGGGAAAAGGGAAAAAGATCGTAAAAACCCTAAATGAGGAGAGACTAGGTTCGGGGGTTGATTATACCTAGGGAAGGTGTTAGCATCCTAAGCATCCGCAGTATCCTACGGGAACCTCTTGTTAATATTTGTGTTATTGTTATTTATTGCTTGTTAAAATAAAGGGAACCTAAGGTTTTTATTTCTAATGGTGCTCGCACAACATCGCATCGATGCCTACGTATCGGGTGTAGAATCAGAGCACTCGTAGTTCTCCTAAGGATTAACGAACACTTGGTTACGCTCAAGGTTCGCGGGGGAAGGTAAGTGTTATGGCAAACACTCACGTGACTTTAGGAAAGTCACAAAAAGTTGTAAAATAAAAAGTCCTAATGGCTAAGGTTGAAAATGGAACTAGGGATGGCTAAACTTCCTATGACATTAAGTCAACTGCAGGAGTTCTTTCCCTTTTGGATTGAAAAGCATAAACGAAAGTAAATAAATGAGGGTGCAAGCTCCTAAGTCTAAGGCATAGGTTGCTACTTGCAAAAATAAATTGGATAAAGTAAATAGAAATGCAAGGTAAAAGGTTTAGTAACCGGGTTATGGCTCGATATATGGATCGAGAATGCTGAGGTGGAAAACAAGCGTGGTGCGTCAATTTGCTTAAGTTTGAAAGCTGTAAGGTGTAAAGACTGTGCAGATGGCGATCGTAAACGACCGACTTACGTGTGTGAGTGAAGTGTATAAAGTTCACTTGGCGTTGGACCAAGGATTCATTATCTTGAAAATTAATGTGCGCTTTCAATTCTATTTTAACAGGTATATGGTCATGATGCAAAAATAAAATAAATATAAACATAGCGTGCATACAACCAAGACATCAAAAGATTAAATTAAAACTCTCACTAAGGGATAAACTTAAATCTAAACCTCTCACACTAATAGGATCTAAAACTAAGCTAAAAAACTCTATTTTAAACGAAGAAGAACTATATAAATATTTTTTGGATTTTTTATAATAAATAAATGACTAATTCAATATGTACTAAAAATAAGATAGAAAAGAAGAAATTTAATTCGAAATATTTTGTTGTATTATTATTTTTTATATAAATATCTAATAAAATAGAAAAGAAAATTTTGAAAATAAAAGTTTTCTATTATTTATTTTATATGTATATGTATATAGATTTTTTTAACTAAATATAATAATAAAAATAAAATAGAAAAGAAAATTTTGAAATTAAAAAGATTTTTTTATTTTATATGTATATAGATTTTTTTAACTAAATATAATAATAATAATAGAAAAGAAAATATTAAAATTAAAATGCTTATTTACTTATTTATATATACATTTCTAACTAAATAAAAATAAAATAGAAAAGAAAATTTTGAAATTAAAAAGATTTTTTTATTTTATATGTATATAGATTTTTTTTAACTAAATATAATAATAATAATAGAAAAGAAAATATTAAAATTAAAATGCTTATTTATTTATATACATTTAAATGAGAAAATAATGAAAGAAAATAAATTAACTAAATATTTAATAAAAATTAACTTAATAAATAGATTAGTTAATATTAAAAGATTTAATTGAATTAAGAAAATATTTTTAGATTTTTTTATAAAAAGAAAAAGGATAATGGGCTGATTAAAGAGACAACAGGGGGGTTTGGATAGAAAAAGGCCCAATGGGGCGCTGAGTCAGGCAAGGGGAGCGGGTCGGGTCCAACCCGTGACCCGCTTCGGTTGCAAAAAAGGGGGAAAAGGAACCCTAGGCTGAAGCGGCGTCGTTTCGCACGAAATGGGGACGAAATCCCCTTGTCCGTCTCGCTCTCTTGTCGCCTCTCTCACGAAGCTCTTTCTCAATCTCTCGGTGGTTCTCACAGCGTCTCCGTCTCTCAGCGTTTACTCCGGTTCGGTTTTCGCCGCGGATTTGGGTGGATGGACGACGGTGAGTTTTGTTGAACGATGAAGACGAAGGGTTTGCGCGGCAGTAGTCTCAATCTCTCTCGCGGCGCTCTCAGGTTTCACTCTCTGCTCTTCTCTGTTCGTTTTTTCGGCTTTGATTTCTCTCTCAAACTCTCTGTTTTTGGCTTGAAGGTCTTATTGAAGATGGTGGTTGAATGGTTCTGAGTTATGGTGGCCGGCGCGACAGATTTTGTGTTTTTTTCGGTTGTTTTTGGTTCGGCGTTTGAAAGGGGTGGCTGTGGGTCAGTGTTCGAGTGTGAAATGATTGATGGTGTATGGGTGGTTTGAAGGTTTTGATGGGTCGATGTTTGAAGAAGTTTAATTGCAGTGAAGTTTTGAAGTTGTTTTTGAAAGGTTTGTCTACGGTTTCTCACTGTAATCTCTCTTTTTCATCATTTCGATTTTCTTCTCAGTCCCTCTTCATATCACTCTCTGTTTTGTGTGCTATGTGATGCGGGTTTGTGCGAATGTGTTTTTTGCAGGTCCGTGGATACGAGTGATGAACGATAATGAGGATGAAGGTTTATTGGCCTTGTGGTTGTTCTGTGTTGATGATGAAGGCAGTGATGAAAATGGTCGATGGAGGTCGAAGGAGATTCTTGAAGATGATTGATTTTGGAAACGAAGATGGTGAAATGGTATTGAAATTTGCGGTTTGTGGGAGCAGGGCTGTTGCAATGGGTTTGCGAATGGTTAGTGTTTCGAAAATCTCGCGGATCGACGTGCTTTTCGGTTTCTCAGTTTTCATCTCTCTCTGCTTTGTTTATGGTTGCGGTTTGGTTGAGTGAGGTTTTTTGGTTTATGAATTTCAGAGGTTGGTTGAAGGTCATGGGCAGAGTTCGATTTTGATGAAGAATATGTGTTTTGAAGAGTGAGTTTTTGAAGGTTTGGTAAAGGTGAGATTTATGGTTTTGTTGTTGACTGTGTTGCGATTTCTGGTTTCAACATCTCTCTCACCCAAGCGCAGTTCCTTTTTTTTATTATTCTGTTTTTGTGACAGGTTTGTCGAGGCCTTGATGAGGTGAGGGTTCTTTGGGATTATAAATGGAAATTGGAAATAATGTTTAGATTATGAACTTGGAATTAAACTTGAAGTGAAAAAGAAAATTAGAAATTGAAAATTGGATTTAAACCTATGATAAAATTAAATTAAAAATTAGAAACGAAAATTAAAATTAGATTTAGAAACAAAACTTGAAAATGAATTAAAAATTAGGAATAGGAATTAGAAATTAATTTAGAGAAAAAAACTTTGAAAATGAAATGGAAATAAAATTTAAGTTTAAAATTTAAGCATGAATTAAGAACTAGAAGTAGAAATTGAAACAAGAATTAAAAGTAGAAATTGAAAAAAAAGTTAGAAACTTGAAAATAGAATAAGAAAGGGGTAATAGAAATTAAAATTAAACATAAGTTAAGGAGTTAGAAATGTAAAATAGAAATTAAATATATACAAAAAACTTGAAAGTGAAAGGGAAATTAAAATTAAATTTAAAAAAACTTGAAAATGAGTTAGAAGCAACAAAATAAAAAAAAACTTGGAATTTCTCTGTTAAATGCGATGAATGTATGATGCGAGCAGTTAGGGGTAAAATTTGGGGTGTGACAGAAGTGCCACAGTCTCACAGTCATACTTGAGTGTATTTTTGTACCAAAATAGTTATTATGTCAAGATATCTACATACAAAAACCACTCACTACTTTTAGAATCCACTCACTACTTTTCAATTCAATGGGAGTTCTTTAAAGCTACATTCCCTTGGATCCAGAAACTTCGTCTTACAACAATCGGGAATTTGAATTGCTTTTACTGCAAAACAAAATAAAATAGTAGCACATCCGTTATTCCTAACTTTTGGAACAACAATATAAAGATTCACACTTACCTCTTTGAATGTATCATCTTCAACATATTCAGATCCAATCCACTATCAACTCCAACTTTGTGTCCAAAAGGTATTTTCCATCAGCTTTTTTTAGTCTACAGTAACCTACATTCACTAAAAAAACCCAAATCTAAAAAATACAACCATTTAACATACACATACAAAATGCAAACAATAAACACTTATATCAAACAAAACTATTTCGTTTCTCATCAAAATGAAGAAAATTAAGACAAATTATTTCATTCTTACAACAATCCATGATTAACATCAGTTAAAGATCTGAAACAATACAACAACAAACTTGGTGTATTTGAGTACAAAACAAACATGCGATATGCAAAACAACATAATGAAGATGAACAAACATGCATGCGCAAATCGATAAAAGAACATGGTGTTTCTGAGTACAAAACAAACATGTGTTACAACAACATCCTCATTGAAGAAGAATCGATGAACAAAACTTCCGATTTCCAGCATATCAGTGAGACAAATCAAGAGAAATCGTTAGCTCAACTGAGTGATAAACAATTAGGTTTCAAAATATCTATGCGTTGTAACAAGATCAGAACATCAATGCGTTGTAACAACATCTTCACTGGAGAAGAATCAATGAACAAGATTTTTGATTTTTAGAAATTCGGTGAGACAAATATATATATATATATATATATATATATATATAGAGAGAGAGAGAGAGAGATAAGAGATAAATAATTAGGGTTCAGATGAGAGAGAGTGGGAGTTGGCGTGTGATGTTGAAAAGTAGGATTTTGTCATCAGCCAAAAGAAAATTTCAGACAATGCTTGCTACAATTACCAATAAAGTGGTGCTTCCATTTTATTATGGTACTTTTAAGTCCAAATATCCAAATATTTAGTTGGAATCAAACCAATAGGAAAAAAATCATTTATAAAGGTGTGTAAAGAGAAGCAAAATAGTAACTTTGCCATTCAAATTGGTTAATTATCTTAGTTTGGCTGGAAAAAGTAATTTTTAGACGTAATTTGCTCCTAAATTGAGGATGTGGAAAAAAATGAGTAAAGGGCATTTTTGTGTCTTCCAGAACAATAACTTTTCTTATATTATAGATGATCATGTGTATAATTACCCTTTTACCCTTATATTTATATTGAACACAAGGCATAGAATGTGCCATCCTTGTATAGTTTAATATTTTATTCCTTAATCCCCGAATATTCTTGATAATAACAAATAAGCTCAATATCTCATTTTGAGTTATTTGAGCACAACCATGCATTTGACAATCATACTCTATTAAGGACCCATAAATATTACTCCCATATATGTAGGAGGGGCAAATCCCATCTAGGTCACTCATGTCCCTCAGCATGATTCGTGAGGTACCCACAAACCATCTTTATGGTCATCCTATTATGAACAAGGTTTGATTGGAAATAAAGTACTTGACTCCACATCTAGGGTCCATAGTGGTTTTAGGTCGAAGGGTGGTATACACCATTATCACTATGAGAATAACTTATAACACTTACATAACAAACTATGTAGTACTCTCATGGTGGGTCAATCCAGTATAAATATTACTTCTAATATTTATACCTACGTGAAGACTTAATATCTCATATCCATGAGTTGTAAAATACAATCATCAATATACTCACATAATAGTCTTTATGAATTATTGTTGTCTTATTTGACCTTAAAGCTTAACTACGAATACTTTAAGAATAACGTCTTTATGTTTAATGAAATCTCACGATTAAGTCACACTGAATGTATCATTAAACAAACTAATTATTCTAAGGACTCTATTATGTCATATACAAGTAACACAATAAATACAATGCCTAATAAGTATACATATATATATATATATATATATATATATATATATATATATATATATATATATATATATATATATATATATATATATATATATATATATATCAAGGTCATGATACAAAAGCATGTTAAACCAATATTGATTGGTTATTAGGGCTTACTCCAACAACTAATATATTAGTAGTTTTTCTTACAAAAATAATATCAAAAGAGTTAGAAGGGGATTAATACGTATGAAAACAACCAAGTAATTACAACTAACTTACAAAAAAATAATCAAGCTTTGATTTATCTTTTTCACATTCCATAAGTTCTCTAACGCTCATAAATTTGATATATATATATATATATATATATATATATATATATATATATATATATATATATATATATATATATATATATAAATTTGACATTGTCTCTTTCTACCTCGCTAAGCTTATGAAAATCATAACCCATGATGGAAATGAGCTTGCTTGTTCAGTAAAGCATAAACCAATTGATCGTACCTGGAGATCAGGATCCGATGTGGCCGCGTCGAACGTGGATGAGCACGGTTGATGATGGAGAAAAAGGGGTGTACCTGCAAAGGCACTCCGATGCTAAAGTCAGAAAGTGAGCAACAAGTGAGCAAGTACGCGATTTTGGGTCAAGAATTGAATACCTGACCCTCTCAAATGAGAGGGTTTTTATACTGGTCCAAGTGGATGGTTATTGGCCCGAATTGTTGAGCGCATATCGCGGATTCCGTAATAACCACTGACGGTTAGGAACTAGCCGTTGGGGCAAGGTCAGATCTGCTCGACTTGGCCTTGGTCAGATGGCCTTTGTCGAGCAGTTGGTCCTTAGGGCTTCGAGCATTGAAGATTCATTGGGCCGCGAGATAGACAGGTTCCAATTCTGGTAATTGGGTCGGTCCGGAACAGGAGCCCCCCAAGTCGTTGCTTCTGGTCGAGGAAGTGATGACTTAAGGGCAGCCTTTTGCTCGGGAATATCAGCGGTCATTGGTGGATTGGACTTCTAAGCGTTTTCTGTGGAAGAACAAAGGAGCTCGACAGGCGAGCATTCTGCCCGTTGGTCGGTGCAAAGGAAGAAGAAACGAAAAGGTGACGCGTCTTGGGATTTGTGTCAATTTAATGTTTTTACGGCTAGCCTAGGGGCTAATGTGTAAGTTATCATTGCCTATGGATAGGGGTCACGCTTCAGCTGCACGTGCCCCCTTCCCTATAAATGGAAGTGTTGTCTCATTTTTGCACTTTCCATTTCGTCTTCTTCTTTACTCCTCTGCTCGCACATCTGTTCATCGTATTCCGCTGCCGATCACCGTTGTTTTTCGCCGACCACCGCACTTCTCAACATAATCTCTTGAAATGGCGTCTCAAGGCCAAGGTAAGAACTTCATTTCGACTTTTAGACTTAATTCTCATGAAATAGTAATGCATGCAGTTTAGGTTTTGATTTTAGCAGTAGATTAAAGTAATGTATATGGATTTTAGGTTTAAGTAGTTACTGTAGCGCTGCCTGTTCTGAACCCTGGTTTGCGGTCGGCAGTGACCTTGGTCAAAGCTCGACCAGGGTTTAGGGTTTCGCGATGAGCCTCTATTCGTCATGAACCTCCTGTCTTTACGATTCCATGTTGAGCGTTGATCGATCGTTTCGGGCGTCGATTACTCAAGGTCTTTGGTCGGGACCCTGTTTTCGGGCCATTGCACGCTCTTTCAATTGATAGGTAGTGGAAGGGTGGATTTGATATTCTAATCGAATTCACTGACACCTTTCCTCTACTTTTCAGGTGAAATCGCGCTCGTCGATCCTTACGATATCTCCTCGGAGGAAAGCTCGTCGGAAGATTCGGGCTCCTCGACAAATGTTCCATCGGACTCTGGAAGTTCCTCGGGGGACTCAGAGGCGACTAGAATAAATGATGTGGCGACAATGTACGGGGGAGAGGCTGGCGCGCCTGTGGTTCTAGAAGAGGAGGAAAGGGCACTTACGCCCGAGGAGTGGGTAGTTGAAGACTTGATGGACAAAGTCTCGTCTTATGCTCGGCCGCGCGGAGATCCGCTGCCTGTGGTGGGGGACCCTGTCCACTGGAGGGTGATATGTCCGGGTGACGACGACAGAATTTTCTCGGAATTTGGGGGGAGAAAATTTTCAATGTATGAGTATGCTATTTCGACCTTGGGGATCAGGCTGTTGTTCAGCGACTTGGTCTGCTCCTTTCTCGGTTACCTGGGGGTAGCGCCCTCGCAACTGCATCCTAATTCGTATGCATTTATGAGGGCATTCAAGTTGACATGCACGCACCTGAGGGCGAGGGCTACTCTTCCTCTCTTCTTTCGATTGTTTTTTCTACAGCGCCAGGTGGGGCGAGGGACTGCCCGTAAGGGTTTTATATCTTTTAAACAACGGGCTAAGATCTTCAAGGCGCATTTGGAGACTATCCGATCATTCAAAGGCGAATATATCTAGATCGAGCCAGTGAGTCGGAAAGCAACGAGGTCGGTCAGCTTTTTGAGGGTCGATACTGATGAGAATGATGTGCCCCGGCTGGATGCGGAAGGGCATTAGATCTGTAAGAGGATTTGGAGGTTCCCTTTTTCGTGGGATTACGGTCATTACGGGCGACCCGTGAGCGATTTCGTTCAAATAGGGGATGCTCTGGCCGAGGAGGACGCAACCAGCTTCGAAGAGTTTCGTAAGCTGGTGTCATCTTTCACTCCGATCCCGATGCTCGACGGAGAGGGGAAAGTGATGTTAGCTTCCGACGGGGGAGAAGTTGTGGAACGTCCGCTGATCGACGTCACAACTCTCATGGCTTGTAAAAACGGGCAAGAAGTGTCCGAACTGTTTGGTACTCTTTGTTTTTTATTTTTGTTTATTTGTCATGTGATTGTATGCTCGTAGTCAATCTGACCCTTTTCTCTTTCCTTTGTTTTGCAGGCTCTATGGCGAATTCTCTGGATAAGATCCAGGACAAGTTGATGCAAGGTAACAAGAGGAAGGCTAGGATCGTTCAGACCCGACTGGTGAGTAATGATACGAGCGGCTCTGGATCGGGTCCCATTGCTCGAGTTTCTCCAGGCGTGACTTCGGGTTCGAGTCTCAAGAAGCACAAAGTTGGACCAGCCATCACGGATCTGACGATCAACGCTCATTCAAAACCTAAACATGCATTGCCGCCATGTTTTGTGCAGTGCAAATTCTTTGAGAGTACTTCCTTGGAGGTCAAACGGGCGGGCTCGCTGTATCTCGAGCAGATGGATCTTCCTGCTCGGAGGCTATCCTTGGCACAGGATGCTAGTGCAGTAACGCGGGTGCTGTCAATAGCCTCGATGTTAGCCGAGGGAAGCTCCAGGCAGGAGCGCGAAATCAGTCGCCTGAAGTCTCTCCTAGCTGATTTGGAGGAGAAAGCGAGGAAGGCCACCGAGGACGCTGAGGTTGCGCCCAAAGAGCTGACGGCGCGGGTGGACTTGATCGCCAAGCTAGAAGTGGATAAGAAGAAAGCTGTTGATCAGAATAGGGAGTTGAAAGAAACTTTCTTTCCCAAGGATGATGAGGATGAAGACACCAAGGGTCTGATGAGCAGGGCGCACTTCCTTTCCCGGTTGGACCAGGATCTAGAAGAATTAAGGGACACGACCAAGCTGAGTTTTCAGAATGTTGTGGATCAGATTAAGGCCCTCCATCCGGAGTTGGACCTTGATACTGATCAGATCAGCTATTTGTACAAGGTCGTGGATGGTCGGGTTGTAGTCCCAGATTATATGATCGTTGATCATTCTCAGCCGGGGGAGCCCGACCAGCCAGTCCAGCCTGAAGCTCAGCAACCTCCGAGCGAAAGTCAGCCATGTGTGCAAGAGGAAGAGGGTAATTAGGTTGGCCTGCGTACCCAAAACATATGTAATTTATAGTTTTTTCTCGGGGACATGGTCCCCGTTTTATGTAATTCTGAACAAGTCGGCCCTTAGGGGTCACATCTTTTTTATGAATGTTTCCGACCTTGGTGGTTGTTTTGTGATTTTTGCAGTGTTTTTGTTTTTACGTATGACTGCCCGTCCGTCGGAGGACTTTTATTTTAAATGTATTTTCTCATTTTTTCGCTAAGTATTTTGCGTTCGTCTAGCGCAAGGAATATGATATATTGGTCGACTAGGGGGTGAATGCTCGTAAGAAAATGTGATATGTCGGTTTGGGGGACCGGTCATATGTATGGAGGCTGGCTCTGGGTCGGTATCCAGGTCAAGATCATGGCTCGGATTCCGTGGCTTGAACGTCCCATTGCGAGCTGGGATTCTGCCTGGTCATGGTACTTAGGCGACGTTGAACTTGTTCGAGTATCTGTTCGTGCGACAGTTACCTTCCTCTTCGTGAGGAGGGTTCTGTTGATCAAACGTTTTGGGATGCAATGCTTGTACCTGGGCATGCAGGTTTTTTCGGACTATCTGCTCCTCGTACGGGAGCAGGGCGACCTTCATACTAGTTGTAGTATTGCTTGAGTTTCTCGGTGTTCCATGGTCGTGCAAGCTCTTCCCCTTGAAGAATTTCTAAGTAGTAGGCCCCGTTTTCGGTCTTTGCTCGGACGCGGTATGGGCCCTCCCAATTTGGTGCCAGCTTCCCTTCTCAGGAGTCTTTGTGATTTCTCCTCAAGATGAGACTTCCGACTTCGAATGCTCGTTTAATAACCTTGGCATTATGTCGAGCTGCAATTTTTTGTTTGAGCGTAGCATCTCGAAGAGCTGCTCCTGATCGGGTTTCTTTGACTAAGTCGAGCTCTTCTCTCAGCGTTTCAGAGTTGGTATCTTGGTCCATGGGTGATTCTTTTCGCATGGACGATATGTGCATCTCTATAGGGATGACTTCTTCAGTCCCGTATGCTAGCCAGAACGGGGACTCCCCGGTTGTCGAGTGAGGTGTAGTTCTGTACGCCCAAAGAACGTTGTGTAGCTCTTCGACCCAACATTTTTTTTGTTCGTCCAATCTTCACTTAAGGTCTCTTAAGATTACCCTATTAGCAACTTCTGTTTGCCCGTTAGTCTGGGGGTGCTCGACAGAAGCGAAGTGTTGTTTGGTTCCAAACGAGGTTACAAATTCTTGGAAATGTTTGTCAGTGAAATGGGTTCCATTGTCTGTTACGATGGCGAGTGGTACCCCGAACCGGGCGAGGATATTCCGCTTGAAGAAAAATAAGATGTTTAATGCAGTGATATTGGCTAAGGCCTCAGCTTCAATTCATTTAGTGAAATAATCGACGCCCACAATGAGGTACTTGTTTTGGCCGGTGCCGATGACGAAGGGTCCCAATATGTGTAGTCCCCACCAGGAAAACGGCCACGGGGAAGATAGTTATTTCAAGTCAGTAGGAGGTGTTACGTGTACGTCACCATGCCGTTGGTATTTGTCACATTTTTTAACGTGCTCCTTCACATCGCCCTGCATCGTTGGCCAGTAGTATCCTGCTCGTAGGATTTTGCGAGCGAGCGATTGTCCACCTGGATGTTGTGTGTTGATTCCTTCGTGGACTTCCCTAAACACGTGTGGAATTGTTTCTTCCTCGACGCATCTGAGGATTGCTGTGGAGAAACCCCGACGATACATCTGTCCCCCGACCATCGTGTACGCGCATGACCTACGTCGCATGTTGCTAGCCGTTTTTGGATCTGTTGGTACTTCGTCCTTGGTCAAATATTTGAATATTGGGGTCATCCAACAGTTAGAGTCGCCCATGAGTTGACGTCTACTGGGGCTGAAGATTGCCTAATGCTGGGCCGAGGGAGTATCTCCTGTATGACGGATTTTTTGCCCCCCTTCTTATTGGTACTTTCTAGTTTGGACAATATATTCGCTCGGGTGTTATTTTCTCGCGGGACGTGCCTGAATTCTACGGATGTGAATCGTTTTAGCTTCTCCTTTACTAAGGCTAAGTATTCGGCCATGTTGTCGTTCTTGGCTTGAAATCTCCTCGCACCTGGTTGGCGACCAGCTGGGAGTCTGTGCATATTACAATTTCTTCTGCTCCTAGGTCGTCTGCAAGGCGTAAACCGGTCAGGAAGGCTTTGTATTCTTCTTGATTATTGGATGTGGGGAAAGATAAGGTTAAGGATACTTTGATGAGGGTTTCTTCCTCGTTCTCCAATAGCACCCCGGCCCCGCTGCCTGCCGAGCTAGATGCTCCATCGACGAAGATGGTCCACCTAGACGGTGATGTTGTAGTTTGCTCGGTGAAGGTAAGTTCTGCTACAAAGTTGGCCAAGGCTTGAGCTTTGAGGGTCTGCCGTCCCTCGAACTTGATATCAAACTCGGATAATTCCAGTGACCATTTCAGCATTCGTCCGGCCATATCTGGCCTTCCGAGCATTTGTCTGATGGGTTGGTCTGTCCTGACGACAATAGTATGGGCCAAGAAGTAGTGTAGTAACCTTCTTGCTGTATTTGCAGGTACCTGAGCTCAGGGCCACTTAATGCTTTGCTCGTAAAGTAAATGGGTTTTTGCCCATTGGGCAGCTCGCGAATAAGGGTTGCGCTCACCGCCTCGTTTGCCACAGCGAGGTAAAGATCGTTTCGCCTTCGTTAGGCCTGGAGAGTACCGGGGGCTCGGACAATGCTTTTTTCAGGTGGGTCAAGGCTTGCTCGCATTCGTTAGTCCATCCCAAAGTTGATTCTTTGCGAATGAGTTTGTAGAATGGGAGCACGTGTTGGGCAGACTTAGCTACAAATTGGGCGAGAGAAGCGAGCACTCCATTTAACGATTGTATGGATTTCTTAGAGTTTGGGGTAGGCATCTCCGCGAACGCTCAACATTTGTTTGGGTTGGCTTTGATTCCTCGCTCGGTCAAATAAAACCCGAGGAATTTGCCCGCTCGAACTCCGAATGTACATTTTTCATGGTTGAAACGCATCTTGCATTTTCGAGCATGGTCGAACACCTTTCGTAGGTGGGAAGTGTGATCCGTCTCTTTCTGAGATTTCACGATCATGTCATCCATGTACACTTCAAGCATGTGTCCAATTTCTGCTCGAAAAACTTTGTTCATCATGCGCTGATAAGTGGCGCCCGCATTTTTTAGGCCAAAGGGCATAACATTATAGTAGTAATTGCCCGATTCGGTCATGAAGGCTGTGTGTTTTTTGTCGGCTATGACCATGGGAATTTGATTATATCCTGAATAGGCGTCCATAAATGATAGTAGTTTGAAACCGGCCAAGTTGTCGACCAATTTATCAATATTTGGCAATGGGTAAACATCTTTCATGCAAGCCCAATTAAGATCGGTATAATCAACACACATTCTCCATTTTCCATTAGATTTTTTCACAAGTACAACATTGGAAAGCCAAGTAGTGTACCTGGCCTCCGTTAGAAAGTTTGCCTCTAGGAGGTCTTCTGCAGCTTTTTCGGCCGCTTTAGTTTTTTTGGTCGACTGTTTGCTCCTCCGTTGGGCAGCGGCCTTGTGATTAGGATCAATGGAGAAATGGTGGCATGCTAAGTCTAGGTCGAGTCTGGGCATTTCTGCCACACTCCATGCGAACAGGTCGACGTTCCCTTTCAGGCATGCCTCCAGCTGTTTCTTTTCCAGGTCCGGGAGATGGGCCTAAATCTTTACGCATCTACTCGGATCTTCCCTCAGCGGGATTAGCTCGAATTCGCTGTCGGGGATTGGTCGGGCTAACGAAGTAGAGGGCTGCTGGGAGCTTTCAATTTCGTATGGAAACCTGCAATCTAGGTAGATGGAATCGACCCGAGGGAGAGGTGCATGCACTTCTGTGTTCAAGGAAGATGTTGAGGTGGAAGCTTTGGGTTGGTATGATATCGAGCTAAGGCCTTTAGAGGCTGCTTCGAAACAACGACGGACGAATTCCACATCACCGTGCAGGGTGGCCACCCTCCCCGACGTCGTGTAGTACTTCATCTTCAGATGGAAAGTTGATGGGATGGCCAGGAGATCGGCCAAAGTTGGTTGACCAAGAATGCATTGATATAGAGAAGGCCAATCGACGACCAAAAATTGGACGTGGATTCATCGGGCGGTTTCTGCGGCTCCAAAAGTGATTATGAGGTCGACATAACCCCATGGTCCTGACAACGCCCCATTGAAACCTTGGAGGTCGGATCCCACGTATGGCGTTAGATGAGTCTCGTTTAGCTGGAGTGTTGTGAACAAATGCGAATACATGATATCGCATGAACTGCCCTGGTCGACCAGTATTCTGAGGACGTCGAAGTTGGTCATTTGGGCTCGAATGAGAAGTGGAATGCTGGTGTTATGCGTTCCCCCAGTAGTTCCTCCTTGTAGAAGGAAATGGGCACCAAATTGTCTCTAGGTGGATCTAACGTAGCATTCAGGGCCGACCCTTTTGCAATCAGTTGGTCGAATTTCCTCTTTATGGAGCCGACCGTGATCTTGTTGAATCCCCCGCCTGAGATCACCATTGCGGATGGGAAGGCTTCCCAGAGGCTATGGGAAGACAGATAACCCGGACTTTCCTGACGATCGGGTATAAAGAAATATTTCGGGCGATAGATGCTAAGGGAGACTTGCATATTGGTGTCTGCGGGCATCACCACTGCTTCTTCGACCTTGATGGTTTCTTGTGCATCCGACCTGGAGGTTTCTTTGGATTTTGAGAATTGTGTGAGGTGGCCGTCTTTGATGAGTATCTCTATTACGTCATTCAGGTGGATGCAATCCTCGGTATTGTGTCCATGGCTTTTGTGGAACCTGCAGTACTTGGCTTTATCGGTGTCTGGTTTGGCGGGCAGTTGCTTGGGAAAGCGAACCCCCGCTTGACGGAACTCCGAATTAGCATATTCGGATAATATTTTCTCCCTCGACACCAGCAGAGGCGTATACTCATGAAATCGGCCCACTGGTCCTCTTTGCTCCTGCGGTTCATGAGGGATATCTTCCTTTCTTTTGTCACCTCCCCGACGAGATGTCGAGGGTTCGTCGAATTTGGAAAGGTTGGCGTCTTCTCTACACCGGGCATGGCGAATGAAGCTGGCCATCATCTTCTCCTTATACTGGATGTATGCTTGAGCTTTCAAGAGGAAAGCGTCCAGAGTGGCGGGTGTTTCAATGCCTACTGATCGGTGGAAGTCGGTGGACGGGCCTAACCCGTGCTCCAGCAAATACTTTTTCATGTCGTCCATAGTTGAGACCTGGACAACTTCTTTATTGAACCTTTCAATATAGGTTCTGAGGGTCTCATCTTTGCCCTGGATTATGGCTTCAAGTGATGCTTCTGTCTTTGGATGGTGTCTGGAAGCGGTGGAATGCCTGGAGAAAGTCCGACCAAGCTGTCTCTAGGAAGTGATGGATTCGGGATCAAGACTTTTGTACCAAGTCAAGACTTAAGGTGTTCGAAAAGAGACAACATTTGATTGCTCCTCGGACGCCCCTGTAATCGAGCAGGACGTCGATGTTCTTAATATGTTCGTCGGGATCAGTTGTTCCGTCATACGAACCCAAGGGTGGGGGCTTCTCGAGCCCTCTTGGTAATCTGGTAGCCATAATCTCAGATGAGAAGGGTCCTCTGATATCGTCGTCGTCACTGGAGGTGAGCGAATGGGATCTTGAATGGTGTTTTCTGTTTCGTCGCGGGGACGGAGAGTTCAACCTATTCTTTCTTGATCGTTTTGGAGATGGTGATCGGGACCGTCGTCTTTTCTGCAGAGGGGAACGACGATCATCGTCCTGCAACCCTTGATGAGTGTTGGTCAGTACAGGAGAGTGACGTCTTCGTGGAGGTGAACGACCTCGATTTTGGATAGAAGATTTGTCATGGTGGCCTTTATCCTTCTTTCTTCGGGGGGATGGGATGCGCTGTCCCCGGTGCCTTTTAGGATATCGAGATGATCGAAGACCGGTATCTTCGAGATGGGATATCTTCGCACTGTGTGCCAGGAGTATGAGGTAGGTTTGGTTGAGCGTTTCAACCAGCGCGGCAAAGTCTGACTCGGTGGGCGCGGCCATGGAAGGTATGGCCTCTGGTTGGCTCTCGAGCGGTTGGTTACGCTCTGGAGAGGGTGAAGCTGTCTTTTCGTCCTGATGATCTTGGACGGTTTCTTCATGTGAGGGGGTGAAAAGGTTGCTCCCCCGTTAGGTAATGAGGATACCATCAGCAGTACGGGCTTCGCACGGGACGTCGTTAGCGACCATGGATCTTTTTGGATAGTAAACTTTGGTTCTTGAGATTCTTTGACAAAGAAGAATGGGGAAGTTGGGTTCCCACAGACGGCGCCACCTGATCGTACCTGGAGATCAGGATCCGATGTGGCCGCGTCAAACGTGGATGAGCACGGTTGATAATGGAGAAAAAGGGGTGTACTTGCAAAGGCACTCTGATGCTAAAGTCAGAAAGTGAGAAACGAGTGAGCAAGTACGAGATTTTGGGTCAAGATTTGAATACTTGACCCTCTCAAATGAGAGGGTTTTTATACTGGTCCAAGTGGATGGTTATTGGCCCGAATTGTTGGGCGCGAATCGCGGATTCCGTAATAACCGCTGACGGTTAGGAACTAGCCGTTGGGGCAAGGTTAGATCTGCTCGACTTGGCCTTGGTCGGATGGCCTTTGTCGAGCAGTTGGTCCTTAGGGCTCTGAGTGTTGAAGGGTCATTGGGCCATTGGACCGCGAGATAGACAGGGTCCAGTTTTGGTAATTGGGCCGGTCCGGAACACCAATTATTTCTGCCATCATCAAAAATGACATCACACTATGCCAAAACAGGAAAAAAAACAACATTTTTACTTCCTTTAACAACGCTTAAAAGCGCTGTCTAAGGTGGCGCTGCCGTAGGTAAAGA